>JASDDO010000026.1:321523228-324244204 GCA_030015575.1 Agapanthus africanus
GAGGCATGAGAATATGGACATGGAGTCCATATTGCTCATACAAAAGAACTGTATGGAGAGCAATCACGTATCGCAAGATACGAAGCGTCGAAAAAGTTATTTTCGACAAGAATGGCCGTCGGATCATCAGTAGCCGAGCACGTGCTAAAGATGATCGGCTTCATTGAGGAGCTCGCTGACCTAGGGATCACATTGGAGAGTGAGCTATATACGGATATAGTTCTCCAGTCCCTTCCTTCCACTTACGCCCAGTTTATACTGAACTTCAACTTACAAGAAAAAGAGGTTGAACTTTCAGAGCTCCTCAACATGCTGAGGAGCGCAGAGGGCACCCTACAGAAAAGTAGGGATACATCCACTTTGTTTGTAGGAGGATCATCTTCTTCTAGGTCCAAGGCGAAAGCCAAGGGAAAAGAAGAAGAAGGCCCCCGCCAAACCAAGGGGCGGTGTTAGTAAAGTGGATACGAAGGGAAAAGGAAAAGCAACAAAGATAGCGGGGAAGCTTGTGGATAAGGAAGAATGCTTCTATTGTCATAAGAAAGGACACTGGAAGAATGATTGCAGGGCCTGGAAGGCCAGAACACAGGAATTGAAGCAGGTTGCAGCTTCAGCTTCAGGTGTGTATGTTATTGAAAACTGTCTTTCAATAAACTCTACTTCCTGGGTATTGGATACCGGATCAGGATCTCATATCTGTAATTCTTTGCAGGCGTTGAGAAACCGTAGTGTTTTGAAAGCAGGTGACATGACCCTCAGAGTTGCAAACGGAGCTAGCATGGATGCTAAAGCCGTGGGGGACTATCACCTGGGAATGTCAGATGGACATGTTTTGGTTTTGCGTAATTGCTTTTTTGTACCCAACGCAACTTGTAATATCATTTCTGTATCTTTAGTTTCTAAAGAAGGTTATGAATTTGCGTTTGTAAGTAATGTTGTAAACATTCACCTTAATCAAGTATTGATTGGGTCAGGTACTCTGAGTAATGGTATATACGTGTTAAACCAACCACAGATTTTTAATGTCCAGAATACACACAAAAGAAAGTCTCCAGAAATAAATCAGACTTTCTTATGGCATTGTAGATTGGGTCACATCAATGAGAGAAGGTTGACTAAGTTACATACAGAAGGATATTTGAATGCGTTCGAATATCAATCGTATGCCACTTGTCAATCATGTCTCAAAGGAAAGATGACAAAGACTCCGTTTACTGGACAAGGAGTAAGAGCGAGCGAGCTCTTGGGACTCGTACACAGTGACGTGTGCGGTCCAATGTCTACACATGCCCGAAGCGGACATTCTTACTTCATTACTTTTACGGATGACTTCTCAAGGTACGGTTATGTCTTCTAATGAAACATAAGTCCGAGGCCTTTGGAAAATTCCAGGAGTATAAGAATGAAGTAGAGAAACAGACCGGCAAAAGTATTAAGATTCTAAGATCGGATCGAGGTGGAGAATACTTAAGTGCCGAGTTCCTGGACTATTTAAAAGAGAACGGAATTCTCTCTCAGCTTACTCCTCCATACACCCCGCAACATAACGGTGTATCGGAGAGACGGAACCGCACCCTATTGGATATGGTGCGGTCCCATGATGGGTAATGCTGAGTTACCGCGATCATTCTGGGGTATGCGCTAGAATCAGCAGCATACCTTTTGAACCGAGTTCCGACTAAGACTGTGCCTTCCACACCATATGAAATGTGGTGTGGGAAGAGACCCTATCTTAAGCACATTAAGACATGGGGATGTCCGGCTTTTGTCAAAAAGCAGCATGCGGACAAGCTCGAGGCACGCTCAGTACAGTGCAAGTTTGTGGGGTATCCAAAGAACTCAAAAGGATATTTCTTCTACTGTGAAGAGGACAAAAAGTTCTTGTTTCTCGTCATGCCTACTTCTTGGAAACTGAGTTTTTGGAAAACCAGATAAGTGGGAGCACAGTAGAACTGGAAGAAATTCCAGAACCACGGACTGTTACTGAAAGTTTAGTGGAACCAGAAGGTTCGGAAGAACAGGACATTCCTACGCCGCTCCGCAGAAGTAGTAGGCAGTCTCATCCGCCCGAGAGATACTACGGTTTTCTCATAGACGGGGATAGAGAGGATTGCATCATAGATTATGATGAGCCTACTAGCTTCCAGCAGGCCGTTCAGAGCGTTGACTCAGTGAAATGGCTGGATGCAATGCGGACCGAAATGGAGTCCATGTACACCAACAAGGTATGGACGTTGGACATTGCTCCAGACGGGGTAAAACCCGTAGGATGCAAGTGGATCTTCAAAAGGAAGATTGGTGTAGATGGACAGGTTGAGACCTATAAAGCTAGGCTGGTAGCAAAGGGTTTTCGTCAACGACCTGGCTTGGACTACGACGAAACCTTTTCTCCAGTAGCCATGCTGAAATCCATTCGGATCCTTCTTGCCATTGCTGCCTTCCACGATTATGAGATCTGGCAAATGGACGTAAAGACAGCTTTTCTAAATGGAAATTTAGAGGAGTGTGTCTATATGGACCAGCCAGAGGGTTTCATTCAGAGTGGGAGCAGCGGAAAGGTGTGCAAGTTGCTTAAGTCCATCTATGGACTAAAGCAGGCATCGCGGAGTTGGAACATCTGTTTTGATGAGACGGTCAAAGAATTTGGCTTTATCAAAAATCCAGATGAACCATGCATCTATAGTAGATTTGTAGCGAGAACTGTAGTATTCCTCGTTTTATACGTGGATGACATTCTCTTAATAGGAAATGACATTCCTATGCTACAATCTGTCAAGGGGTTCTTGTCACACAGGTTCTCCATGAAAGACCTGGGTGATGCCTCATACATTCTGGGTATCCGGATCTACCGTGACAGATCCAAGAGGATATTAGGACTTTCGCAGTCCAGGTACATCGACACCATACTGAAGAGGTTCAGTATGGAAGATTCCAAGCGCGGTAACCTACCGGCTTGTCACGGGATCACCCTCTCTAAGGAGATGTCTCCCAAGACTGATTTAGAGAGGGATCGCATGTCTATTATACCCTACGCTTCTGCGGTAGGCTCTATAATGTATGCGATGTTGTGTACCAGACCGGATGTAGCTTATGCACTGAGTGTGGTAAGCCGGTATCAGTCTAACCCTGGGGAGAAACACTGGATAGCGGTAAAGAACATTCTCAAGTACCTGAGAAGGACTAAGGAGATGTTCTTGGTGTATGGCGGAAAAGACCTCCAGATCGAGACCTTTGCTGACTCCAGCTTCCAGAGTGACAAGGATGATTCCAAGTCCATGTCGGGTTTTGTCTTTACCCTCAATGGAGGGGCGGTGTGTTGGAAGAGTTCCAAACAAGAAACCGTTGCAGACTCGACGATGGAAGCGGAATACATCGCTGCATCTGATGCCGCAAAAGAAGCTGTCTGGATGAGGAAGTTCTTGAAAGAACTTCAGGTGGTTCCGTCCATCGTTGATCCAATACCTCTGTATTGCGACAACAACGGGGCTATAGCTTTAGCGAAGGAACCCAGGTCCCATCAGAGATCCAGGCACATCTTGAGGCGGTATCACCTGATCACGGAGATCATAGATCGCCAGGAGATCGAGGTTCGGAGAGTTGCTTCAGAAGATAACACTGCTGATCCATTCACCAAGGCCCTGCCCCAGACTCAGTTCGAGCGGCTGATCGAGATGATAGGTCTTCGATACGCCAGTACATGGCCTTAGTGCAAGTGGGAGATTGTTCGTGTATATGCCCTAGAGGCCATTACTGTATCATACTGGTTTGTATATTACTTAATGGATGCTTGGGATATTCACCTTGTATATACAATCTTGCTCAAAATAGTAGTATGCTACTTGGTTTGTTTCTACTTCAATGTGTACATGTGTTTATTTTTGTATATCGCCTATACACATTAGTAGAGCCCTTAGGATCTTTGCTTGATTACCAGCGATGTGATGGCCGTCACACTAGTGGGGCTGGGTAATCTATAAGCACATCCTTATGCAGGTCCCTGGTCGCAGGACTATCGAGACAGGGCATCGATACTCCGGAGTAGACCAGCGCATGCGCTTCTCATCCCAGTGTGGGAGACGGTCTGTCCCACAGCCGTCAGTACGTCGTACTTGAGATAGTATGCGGGTGCTCGTTAGGTTGCGGGTACACTGGACAGGACTCGTCGGGAACTGACTAGTTGGTATTATACCTATCGTCAGTTATCAGTTCCCAGGTGACATGAGTACAGCTTAGTCCGCTGACTTGACACTGTCACTTCGCCTCGGGTGTGTTCCCACTGTACTTTGATCACTACCCTACCACGGCTCAAAGGAGTCGTGCAAACAGGTGGTGGTTGGGTGCAGTCCCGAAGCACTTGGAGGCAGTGACGGTTAGACAGGATTCGTCTCTCCCGGTATTGGGGGTTGACATCGCGCTGTGTCTAGGAGAGCCATTACACGAGTAGTCCCTGGCCAGGGCAAACGAGATATACTGGTAGGTTTCCAGTGTTATCTCAGGGTGTTTTGGGCTTCGCTCCGGCACGACTTGTACCGCTATTGGGGGACTGACGGTTACCGCCCCCTAGGCCCGCCATGCGATGTATCAGACGAACAGACCGGACTGTACGGAGAATGTCACACTCAGGCTCAGTAGGAGTTCAGATGGGTTTCGCCTCGTCGGTCTTCTTGTCGGCACTACCTGGGGACCGTTACGCACAGCTAGTGCCGCTTGCGGTCTGTGGTTAAACCCACTGCCAGCGTAGTGTCGAGTCTTTAGAGTCCCACACAGAAAGCTTTTCGCCTTTAGGCAAAAGAGTAGAGGTCGCATGGTATTGCGACAGGTCGCATGGTTTTGCGACAGGGTTCGGTCACATCCGTGCACTTGTGCACGTACAGTGTCCGGACAGTTTACACTTGCGGGCTTTGGTTTAAGCCAGATCCTAGTGTACCTTATGGGATTGGATTTATCCAGTTTGCATTCGTGTTCCTCGGAACGCGGATGCGGGTGTGTATGCACAGTTGACAGGGAGGCAGAGACAGCGGATTCTCATTAGGGTTGTTGACAGTTGACCGTTGACTATTTGACTTTATGCTCAACCCTAATCAGAATATGATATGTGATTAACTATTATATTAATTAAGTATTATGGTGATATGGTTGTTGACTTGTTGACTTTTGTTGACTTGTTGACTTTGTTGACTTGTTGACTTTTGTTGACTTGTTGACCGGTTGACTAGGCTTGACTAGTTGACCATCATGATAACCATGGTTATCATTTCATGCCAAAGACTTTTACTTGCTTGTTCTTTTGAGTAAAATGAGTGCATGACATGATAAGCTTATGGTTGCTTCAAACCATCACATAAGACTTTTTTGATATGATGAGTTATGATCACTTTGGATTATGAGAGGGTGAGAGACAAAATACTTGCTCATTCTTTTCTTGCTCATTCTCTCTCTTGTTCTTGAGCTCTCCTCTTGCTCTCACCCTCAACCTCTTGCTCCCTCTCTTGATCTATGGTTCTCTTGTCTCATGAGTTGAGAATCAAGAACCATAGATAAAATCCCATTCTATTTCCTCTCTACTCATTCTAGTTCACTAGGTTTAGCAAACCAAGTGAACTAGTTTCTTCAAAGAACGAAGAAGGAGCTAAAGGTTGGAGCTTTCAAGTGGATCTATCTTCGGCGTACGGAGACGACGAGAAGGAGCCATCGGACCACCATCGGAGCTTGAAGAGAAGGAGTTCAAGTTTAGGTATAACCATCTTCATCCGAGTAGCTAAATATCTTTAGCTTAGTTTGCTAGTTTTAGTTTAGGTAAAGATCCCGACCTAGCTTAGTCCATGTTGCCTCTTGCGTTAAAATTTTGATTTTATACCGTTTCCGCCTCCCCGTAAGAACCGGGGGTCGCAACGTGGACTTACACACCCTAAATCCGTGGCCACGGTAGATGAGATTTACTGATATTAGTTCAGTAGTTTCTCGGTTGGTGATGAGCTTGACACAGACACAACGATTATTAGGGGTCTGACGTTTCCACCCCATAGACCGGTATGAGATACTCTCAGACGAAGAGACCAGACAGTACGGAGATTGTCACATTCAGGCTCAGTAGGGTTCGGACGGACTTGATTGTCGACCTCCCTTTCGACAGCTACCGGGGCAGCCGTTACGTACTGCTTGTGCCGCTGACATGCTTGTGGTTTCTGGATTTATCTAGTAAATCACTGCCAGTGTATTGTCTAGTATTTAGAGTCGCACACAGAGGGTTTTCCCAGTTCAGACGATGTGATGTAGATGACGTATGTTGGTGCATACATGGAGTCCGATTAAATACGTGTATAGGCTACACGGAATTTAATCGGGTAGTTGATAATACTGGCGGCATAGGATAAAGCCGGATTATTAAATCAGGTTTTGATTTAATAATTTATATATATATTTAATATGTATATTATAGTATTATTTTTCACTATTCATTTCTCTTTCTTTTCTATTCGTATTTTTTACGAATACGCGTATATGTATTTCGGTACGTATACCGGGTTGTATTCCGTATTTATACGGAATTTGTTCTAGAAGATGGACACTTCATTTGTTGATTTTTCTTTTATAGAAAATCATGAATGAGGTGGAGGATGAGGTGTTAAAGAGCATGGTAGAGAGGTATGGGCTGATTATTATATGTTATATTTCATTTCGATACACTATTCTTCAATGGTTGCAAATAATCAAGCCATTATTTTTCTACACTTGTATTGTTTATCCTATACAAGAAGACTTAGCCATTTTCTATGGCTTCTTCTTATTCACCTCCTCCTTCGTCTAGGTAGCTCACTTGAACTTAGAAAAGAAAGAAAATATAGTGAAAATATTCCTACATCTCCACTCTCCATTCATAGTGAGCTCGGAGCATCGGTCGCTTCACTAGGTGAAGCCGGAGCTTGGATCGGTTTCCCTCAGGTGGGTCTTCTTCCGCAAGGGCGGTCGCCACTCAAGTATGATCCAGACAGCATACACGGAGCTTGGAGGGGTCTACCACGATTGGTTGGACACGTGTCGAAGGTAGTATTCCATATCTTTGCATGCTTGGAGATTGGTTGATTTTTTTACAGTTGTGTTTAGTAACCGCAATCAATAACGGTGTCGCGTGTAGCTAGACCGAGATGAGTACGGGTCGTCCTCAGAGAAAAATTGAATCTTTTAATCTTACTTTAGGCGTATTGATTAGGAAAGGAGGAAAAATAATGAATAGTGGAGAATGGCTGTAGATTCTAGATCTACGTCAATCACGGATGTTGGATATAGATCTAGATTAACTACGGATATAGGTTTTATATTAGAAGGGGGCTTGTAGGGTTCGTTAAGATTTAGTAGTCATGGATGATTAATTAAAGATTACTCCTTTTATCCTTTAGTAGATTTAAAACTAGATCGACAGTGATGCATGTAGATTAGGGTTTTTGGAGGGAATATGGTTCCCACTCATAACCCCTATCTTGACATGGATCTCCGTTCATGTCTAGCCTTTACCAAAACAATTATTAATCTAATCTCTAATCGTGGTCGTGAATATCAATGAATTGATAGCGCGACCGATTAAGATGTTAACGATTCTTTTGGTTAAATTTATATTACTTTATAGGACGTAAAAGTAGTTAAAGGATTCAATCATCCATTGATCTACCCTAATCCTACGAACCCTATCAAGCGGAGAATTACTTGCGCATGATGGAGATAAAAGAACGGATATAGATCATGATGTAAATAATGAAAATAAAATGCAATAGGAATAAAACAACTACCATTATTAATCAACTTGATCAATTATACTTTGTTCCTTTAGAAAGTGATTACAAAACCCTAGTTTGCTTCTCGATCTCTTCTTAAGGAGGTAGATGAACAGCTGATGATCAACCTGGATTCTTGAGTCGTCTTGGACTTCGTTATCTCGTCGGTTTGATCCCATTTTCAAGTGAGGCTCTCGGTCTTATTTATAGTCATAGAAGTTGAAATCCCTAGATCCCCAGAATTAGGGTTAGTTGTAGAAAATCCAACCTGAAAAACTCAAATTCCAACTCCCCTTTTAGGCCGCGGATCCGTAGCACTTTTTCCGTTTTCGCCGCGGTTGGGCCGCGTCTTCGTGCGATCTTTGGTTCAATATTCTGGAGCTTCATCTAGTTGACATGTGGTGATTTTTGAATATCTGGATTTTGGAAAGCTTCTCTAAGTCTCTGCCAGAATTGTTTTCTTCTATTTACTTTAATATTTCGGCAGATTTGATCTCGATAACTCGGATTTCCTTGATTCCAGTCCTGATGTAATTTCTGCACAATATCTCAACAAATAATTTTAGTAGAATTTGTTTTTATTAAGATATTATCCTAACAATTTGATATGATATTATAGTTTAAGAGAATTGGTTAATGATATTTGATATGGTATGCATATTTGAATGGACTAAATATTATATAGATATTATATGCTTATATTTTCCTTCATAATGTTAATTATAATATATAAACATATGAAAATAGTATTTTTACAGATAAACCCTCATATGTGTCATATTTACAAAAAAGACCTTTTATTATATAAAAATAGTAAGGAAAATGTCATATCAAATGCACGATATTTTCGACTGAACAAATACCCTCAAACTTAATTTTGATCGTCCCGAGCAAACTAGTTATTCAAGAGAAGGAGAAAAAGAATAAGAAAAACCTAAGTAGCACACTTTCGTAGGCAACACGATTATACTGAGCACGTGCAACAAGCCGTTAAACCTCTAGGTGTCCCAAGTAGGAGGAGTGTTGTCTCATGAGGGTTTTCAGCGGATTACACCCACAAAATTCTATATTTAAAGAAATATAGTGAAAGTTACATACAAAGATAAGAACTACAAAAGAAAGAACTTGAAAATAAGAGTTTCCAATTACACCAGTTTTTCGGTTGTCATGAGCCCTATCTTAATGGTCGTGAAAAAATGATAGAAATCACATCATCCCTCAATAAAACATCGCCTTTAGTCTTCCTCCCTATCTTTCTTCAAAACATTGATCGTATACCCCTACGTGTGTTAAAGACAACCCTACACTAAGAGAATTCAATTCAAGTTAACATACTCTTGTCCATCTTCCGAAGTACTTTTTAGTTGGTGAACATTTTCGATAAAATTGCTCACACATTCTTCATGCGACTGTTAATACATCTTGAGGTACTAACCGACCTATTACAAAATGTGCTCACGTATTTAGGCGTAATTCCTCGTTTCGCAACACCTAAGTCTTAGCAGTGGCTCCCACACCAGTTGGTTTAAGGCACTAGGTGATAATGCACCCTCCCTATATTTTTTCTTATGATGCCTTAAGCAATTACAAAACCAGTGCTCATTTTTTTTCTTCACCACTTATATATATATATATATATATATTCTTCATACTAAGCCTTTTAGACAAGAGCATTTCAAGGTATCCACTACTATCCCAAGTTTCAAGATGTGTGTAAGTGCGTATAGTAGGGTATCAATATTCAGATGTTTGGCCTCAAGAATGAGGACAATTTTTCAGATTTATTTTTATCCTCACATTAGTAATTTCCTTCATCTTACTAACCCTTAGGACAACGGCTCATAACTACTTATTACTAGTTTCGTTTAAGAAAATATCTAACTTTCTTGCTTTTCTTAAACTTTTCCTATCTTTCATATGTAATTTTTCACTTTCTACTCTTTTATTATATATAAAAAAATTATATAGTGCCAAGTGACAAAAGATAATTTAGTGAATACAAACCATCCCCCCAAACCAGTTTTCAGCAGTGTCCTCTCTGATGTCATTTTTGAATGCATAGACCTGTAGACTTTGGGATAGAAAATAACAAGGGTAAAATAATAGTCAAATGAAAACTACACCCAAAATTGTACTTTGGCACGCATAGATATTCAATTAAGTCCTTTTTCACCCACCCCCATTTTTAAAATGAGAAAATGTTACCGAAAATTGGAGGTGAGGTGGAGGAAATTTAGTTATGATAAAGCGGCTCCTGTAAAAACAGGAGCTCCTCCGCTGGGTCAGCAGAAAAATACGGTTTCAATATATGCCTATTTACTTTAAAAATTGAACCGTTTTTAATATTTTCAACTTCTGCTGTCCCGTGCGGGTATACATACTGTTAGTGATAGGTATGCCATAGAGGCCATTACTGTACATACGATGTATATTGTAGTGGGCTCTTGGACATATATAGGGAGGACTTTCTTGCTCGACATGATAATATGCTATCTGGTTACTCTTTATCTTAACATGTACTCTGATTATCTCTATGTTACATGTTGATAAACCCCTTAGGGTGAGTACTTGATTACCAGGGTTATGATGCAGATCATACTAATGGGGACAGAGTAGCCGCTATGTATCCTTCAAATGTTCCTAGTCGTGGGTGTATCGAGGCAGGGCATCGATATACCAGAGTAGACTAGCGTATTGCTTCTCGACCCATGTAGATGGGCGATGGATGATCCCATATCCATTGGTGTTTGACATCGGAGACAGTATACGGGTGCTCAGTGGAGACTAGGTACACTGAACGGACTCGCCGAGAACTCCCAGATGATATTATACCTAACGTTAGATGGCAGTTCTCTGGTGACACTGGTACAGTTTAGTCTGTAGACCCGAGATCGTCGTACAGTCTTGTGTGATTACCACTGTGCTTTGATTTCCACCTTACCACGTTCAAGAGAACATTCAAAACGGTGGCTTTTAGGTACAGTCCCGAGTCACATGGGGGCAATGAGCGAGAGGAGGGGTTTTGTCTCTCCTGGTATAGGGAGTTGATGTTGCACTGTGCTCAATTGGCTATAACAGGAATTCCTTGGCCAAGGCTGCTTCAGAGATATGCTGGTAAGTGTTATCAGTAGTTTCTCGTCCCGTTATGAGCCTTATATCGACACGACTTATCGAGTTACTAGGGTCTAACATTTACCACCACTAAAAGAGATATGCGACGTATCAGACGAAGAGACCGGACTGTATGGTAGTGTTACTGATTGGATTCGCAGCAGTGTGAGCAGGCTTGCTTGTTGATCTTCTGATCGCTTAACACCTGGGAGGACATTACGTTTAGCAGACCTGTTGCGGCTTGTGGGTGTTTGATATGATCATCACCTACTGCCGGCGTATTGATGAGTCTTTAGAGTCTTATACAGGGGTTACCTGGCTCAAGCAAAATGGAGTAGGAGCAAATATGTGATATGTGCGGGGCTGAGATTGATACGGGTATGAGATACCGTATTGTATTCTCATGGTTTTCGACATTGGTCGGTTATTTGCAATATAGCCGGGTTATCGGATCAAGTGTTGATTCGATAAGTTGTTACACTAGATATTGGTCGGTTATATGTGATATAGCCGGATTATTAAATCAAGAGTTGTTTTAATAATTTAATGAATAATTATATTTTAGATATATTACATTACATTAACTAGTATTAGTTCACTTATGATTCTTTTCTCTCTTGATGTTCACATTGTATATATGTGATATATTTTTTTGTACATTTTTCGTGTCATGCTTGATGATACATGCAAGATGGGTGTATGAGACTTTTACCATGCTATGATTAATCCTGTGGTTTTTAATGGATTAAGTAATTCAAAACTAAAGTCTTTTTTCAAGGCAAGAAGCTTTTGGAAGCTTGGATTTGCATTGACTAAAGTTTTCAAGTTTTGTTTTGCATTAAGATATTTGTAAACCCTACCCTTAACCTTAGCCCTTGGTTAATTCTCTACAAGAGTTAGGCATGAGGGCTTAACTCACCCATGGTTGCAATAATTCATTTGGAGGAAGATTAATTCATGGGATGAGTTCATCATCATCATCTTCTTCTTCTTCTTCCCAAAAAGCTTTCTAGCTTCAATAGAGGTATGAGAAATAATGTGAGAAAATTAATTCTAAAGATAGTCCACTTCCTACTTCATCATCCTCAACTACTTTCCATTTAGTATAGGGTGTTCTCTTCACAAAGTTCTTGACCTAGTGAAGAAATAGCTTGGGTTAGTGTCTCCTAAACGTAGATCATCTTCGGCCTCGAAGACATCGAAGCAAGCTTGTTCGTTTCTTCATGGGAGCCTCTCTAGAGTCCAGAGTTCACGATCGCAGCGAAGGGACTCCTACACGGAGCTATTGAAAAGAAGGACCGGTCTACAAAGGTTGTATTCCTTGCTCCCTTCTTATTGAAAGTGTTTGCATTTGATATTCCGTCGATTTCTAGTTAACGATTCAAAATTAGGGTTAGCTAAAACGGCAAATTTTTGAATTTGGCATGGGCGATGCCTCCCGAAACCTTTCTGCCATCTTAGGTAACCCTACACATACCGCACCACAAAAGGTCCTTTCCAACGAGATTTTAGCTTACCCGGATGGAGATGAAGACGGGAGTCATAAAGAAAGACTTATTGTTCTGGTGTGAAGGTTTTCCTATAAAGGTTTTATCATGGAACACTTTAGTCCAGTTCTTTATTATAACCGCTTTATCATACGCTTCATTGCGGAGTTCGCATAGCTCATTTAATTATAGCTTCCGATAGCTGCAGGCCTGATCAAAATCGAAGTTAAGCTCTTTAATAGCCCACATTGCTTTATGCTCGATCTCGACAGAAATATGGCAAGCCTTTCCAAACACTAGGTTGTATGGAGACATACCAAGATCGGTCTTATAAGCGGTAAGAAATGGCCAAAGAGCATCCGTCAATTTGGCTGACCAATATTTACGGTTTTTAGAAACCGTCTTCTCAAAAATTTGTTTTATCTGCCTATTGGAAATCTCAGCTTGCCTACTCGTTTGGTGATTATAGGGCGTAGAAAATTTGTGGTTGATTGAATATTTCCGCATCAAAGCCTCGAAAGACCGATTACAGAAATGCGTCCCGTTATCGCTAATTACAGCGTGAGGGTGCCCAAATTGCGAAAAGATATTTTCTTAAGGAACTTAATAACAACCTTGTTGTAATTAGTGCGACACGGTATTCCTTCCACCCATTTTGAGACATAATCAACCTCTAACAAGATATATAAATTCCCAAAAGTGTTGGGAAAAATGCCCATAAAATCAATACCCCAAACATTGAATATCTCCACAACCAAGATAGGTTGGATGGGCATCTCATTTCTTCGTGAAATCCAACCCATGTGTTGACACCGATGAAAATTTTTGCAACGATCATAAACATCATTAACTAATGTTGGCCAATAAAAGCCACATTGAAAAACATTCTCCACCGTTTTACGTGGACCAAAGTGACCGCCACATGCTTGATTATGACAAAAAGAAAGCACACTATTGAATTCATCATTAGGGACACATCTGTGAATGATTTGATCAGAACAATACTTAAACAAATAAGTTTCATTCCAGTAAAAGTGTTTTACTTGGGATAGAAATCGAAGTTTGTCTTCTTTCGACCAATTTCTAGGAATAAGTCCTGTCGCTAGATAATTCACAATATCCACGTACCAAGGTTCGCAGGATACGATCAAGAGTTGTTCATCATGGAAGGAATCGTTTATTGGCACGGTCAACGTTAGTGAAGAATTGATGCGTAAAAGCTGGTCGTCTACAACGTTTTCACATCCACTCTTGTCTCGTATAACAAGATCAAATTCTTGTAACAACAGGATGTAACACCTTAGAATGTGATTGTGGCTAATTACACTTTAATGTGTGGTTTTTAGTAAAAAGTTTACCAAAACGATTTTCAAATATTTTATCAGAATTAATGAATATTTTATTAGAAATTATTTAGGCTTGCACACACTTGTGCATGTAAACTAGGGTTAATTTAAGGTTAAACCATGTTTAGTAACCATGGCGAACTAACCCATTCTCATTAAGCTAAGTTGATTTTAATTAAGGGTATTTTTTTATAAAAAGAAAATGAATTTTTGCCTTGTGGGTTGACTTGGAGAGGGAGAGAGAATGTGCAAGATGGGGGAGCCATGCTTGTAATTAATGAGGAGAGAGTGGGGGGGGGTTGACTCTCTTCCCTTTAATTTCAAACCATTATTCTTTTCCCTCTCACTCACACACACACACAACAAAAACAGCAGCAGCAACAGGATTAGCAGAAGTAGCAGCAGCAGCACTTGCAACAACAGCAGCAGCAGCATCTGGAGCAGCAGCAGCAACACCAACAACAGCAACATCAACACCACAACAACAGCAACAGCAGTAGCAAGCAAGCAACAGCAGCAGCTGAAGCAAGCAGTGGCATCAGCAGCATCAGCATCATCATCAGCTTCAGGTAGCAGCAACAGCACCATGCAGCAGCAGCAGTAAGCACATCATCATCTTCTCCTCCTTCTCCTGCTTCCTAGGATCTAGTGTGGTATATTTCTTAAACCTAACTCCTTTCTTGGCTTGCATGTGTAATTTAGCTTCGATTAGTGTTCTATGTGGTCTTAAGTGCTAGATTTGTGTTTTAAGTGAAAATTTAGCTAAGTTAGAGTTTTTATAGCCTAATGAACCTAATTAAGGGTTATTATTGCTGTTTAAAACTAGTAGTATCACTAGATTTGGCTAAATCGCCTTAAAGTCTAAAACTTGAAATTTAAAATACTGTTTAGATGCAAACTGTAGGATTTTGGTGATCTGCTACAACCGTGATCCTTTTCTAGCTTAGCAAACACCTACAGATTAGTATGCAGGCTTCACTGAGTGTTGTGTTGATTTTCGAGCCCACCCCCTTACCAAAGACCCGGCGACCTCCCTTATATTTCCGGCGTCGCCGGCCTCCCTGTGCATTTGGGTGTTGGTGTTTGGGCTAGTGGTGTCTGTGGGTATTTTTCTAGGTTTGGTGTTATTTACTTTCTATAATTGTTTGCAGGTAGAATTCTGGGAGAAGTTAGGTTAGTTTTAGTGTTTTGTGGACTTTGCCGATAAATTGATGGTTTGGTTGGAGACTCGGATGATTTAGGATGCTTGGGGTTAGACTAGCTCTAATATATGCTGTTGGTATCACTAAATTCCTGTAAATTCACTTAATTCCACAAAAACACCCTATTGTTGCAAACTTAGTGTTTTGAGACGGTTTAAACCTAAACCTTATGATACATAGAATCTGCTGTTACTAGGTTAGTAATTTTAGTAAGCAAAGATATACACTAGGCTATGAATTGTGTTAGGAGCATAGTGTAGGAACCTGGACCCTTTCCACCGGTTTTTGGCCGGTATGACACCCTTAGCCGCCGGCCCAATTTTGTGGGTTTGTGTTGGAATTTTTCAGGTAGCTGTCTGTAGGTATTATAAGATGTTTGGTCTTGTTTGATTTTCTTTTTTTTGCTCCAGATTAAATCTGGGACCGTTTACCTATTTTTAGCGTAGCGGGACTTGCGCGACACATACGAGGCGTGTTGAGTTAGTTTGCTGTGTATCACAGCGTGTCGCTGTGTGCCACAGCGTGTCGCGTTGGGTTTTGGCGGATGCACACACGTTACGTATACACGCGCGTTTAGTTCGCGACGCGAATTTCTCGTTTGATTTCGATATCGCGATTTTGTAGGATATTGCTTATATGGATTCTTTGTGTAAATTCTATGTTCGCAAGCGGATACGCAGGACGCCGCAAAGAAATGGAACATGGTGGTCGGCTACACTTAGCATGAGATCAGATGAGTAGATTTAACAACTACGGGGAAATCGCCCATATGGCGTTAAGCGTCTGGGCGTAATAGGATATTGTAGTCGCATATATTCTTATGTATATTGCTAGCGCATATGTACGATTGTAGAATACCCCTCTTTTGTTGCATATAGAAATGGTAGTTATATAACACCGCATCATTGATGATTAAACATGTTTCTACAACATATTGCGCACATTTCATATTGTATTTTCACATTGATGCACACATACGTTGATATATCTACACTTGTGCACACATACCTTATATATCCATGTTAGTGCACATATACATTGCTTCATTTATATTCACGTGTACATCCATTCGCACATCCATACCTATATATATATAAACATGTTACATATATGGATGATATTGGCATGATTTAAAAACTTAGGGACCGCATGAGATATTTTCAAAACTAGATCTTTTTAAAAGAGCAGTTTTCCTTTTTTACTCTTAATGTCATACGACACATTGAGTTTGGATTTATGCGATTTCTGGATTTGAGATCCGGGGTATTATTTTAAGAAAATACGCACTGTTTTAAAAACTAGGTTTCTCTTGATATGATATTTCAGTGCGTCCACCATGCGTTTTCTCGGTTCTGAAACGTGCTGCATTTGAACCCGAATCGAGGAGCTGGCTGAGGCCGATTGCGGGTACATGGTGGACCCGGTATGGTACCCCGGGGCAAGAAAGGGATCTGTGTATACAGACGGTAAGCCTGGCAGAGGTACTACTACCTACCGGTGATTGGTTGGACCTGGCGGTTATCCGGAGGATACTGACTAGAGTCGATAGATGGATACGGGACGACACATACTGCCGGGGCCGAGGGCCGATTCCGCAGACGGAGCCCGTGGGCCGATCTGGACTGACGGAGCCCGATACATGAGGATTTGCGTGTCGATGCTGAACACGATCATTTTATGATATTTCTAGTGCCGATCTTGGGCACTCACGATTCTATGAGATTTACAGGATTTGAGGGCCGATGAGGGTGACGGCGCCTGAGTTTTACTGGGATTTGGGTGCATTGATGGACACCAGTTATTTTTCCACGTTGACATTCCATGTAGATGTTATTTTATTCCATGCTCGGCATTCATTATTTGCATCTCATCCTGTAGTCGTAGTACCTGATAGAGTACTTTTGCATGATTATTGCATACCCTGCTCATCATATAGAGATGTTATTAGATCATACTTGTTGCATGTTTATTGCGCATTCAGCTCATCATATAGATGTTATCTGTTGGCATAGGTTAGAGTATCGCAGTACGTGCATACTCGCGATTACCTTTATGATAGTTATATGTATGCCCTAGAGGCCATTACTGTACATACGTTGTATATTGTAGTGGATGCTTGGACATATATAGGGAGGACTTTCTTGCTCGACATGATAGTATGCTATCTGGTTACCCTTTATCTTAACATGTACTCTTATTGTCTCGATGTCACATGTTGATAAAGACCTTAGGATGAGTACTTGACTACCATGAGTATGATGCAGATCATACTAGTAGGGACAGTGTATTCGCCAAGTACATCCTTCAAATGTTCCTAGTCGTGTGAGTGCCGAGACAGGGCATCGATACACCAGAGTAGACTAGCGTATGCTCTTCTTGACCCATATGATGGGCGATGGATGATCCCATATCCAATGGTGTTTGACATCAGAGAAGGTATACGGGTGCTCAGTGGAGACTGGGTACACTGGATGGACTCGTCGAGAACTCGCAGATGGTATTATACCTCACGTCAGATGGCAGTTCTCTGGTGACACTCGTACAGGTTAGTCTGTAGACCCGAGATCGTCATAGAGTCTTGTGTGATTCCCACTGTGCTTTGATTTCCATCAAACCACGTCCAAGCGGGCGTGCAAAAAGGTGGCTTTTGGGTATAGTCCGGAATCACATGAAGGCAATGAGCGATAGGAGGGGTTTCGTCTCTCCCGGTATAGGGAGTTGATGTTGCGCTGTGTTCGATTGGCTATAACTGGAAATCCCTGGCCAGGGTTGTTGAGATTTACCGGTAAGTGTTATCTGTAGTTTCTCAAACTGTTATGGACCTCATATCGACACGACTAATCAAGCTACTGGGGTCTGACGTTTACCATCCCTAGGCGAGATATGCGACATATCAGACGAAAAGACCGGACTGTACGGGAGTGTTACTGGTTGGATTCACGGGAGAATGTACATGCTTTCTTGTTGATCTTCTGATTGCTCAATACCTGGGTGGCTGTTACGTTTAGCTGACCGCTTGCAGCTTGTGGGTGTATGATATGATCATCACCTACTGCCGGCGTATTGACGATTCTTTAGAGTCCTACACAGAGGTTTCCTGGCTCAGGCAAAATGGAGTAGGAGCACATATATAATATGTGCGGGACCGAGAACAATACGTGTATGTGATACCGTATTAGATTCTCGTGATATAAGATATCGGCCGTGTATATGTGATATAGCCGGGTCATCGGATCAAGTGTTGATTCAATGAACTCATACATATTATATTAGTCGGTTATTTGTGAAATAGCCGGATTATCGGATTAAGTGTTGATTCGATAATTTAATGTATATTTATATATTTGATATATTAAATTACATTAACTAATATAACCTCACTTAAAGATTCTTTTTCTCACTCGGGTAATACATTGATATATATGTGATATATGTTAATTGTATTATTTTATTTTGTTACAATAAATATTGTATATGTGATATATAATATTGTAACAAGTTAGGGTTATAAATGCTACATGTTTTGTGGAGTTTAAATATGGTTAGGGTTTGGATTAGGGTTAAGCTTGCATGAAGCTTTCAAGAAGCTTCTTGAAGTTTTTATTTTGACTTGTGATATTTTGCATAGATATTTCTTTAACCCAACCCAACCCTTAACCATAGTTATTTCTCTACAAGGGTTAAGTTTATATTCTTAACCCATGGTTGCATTTCTAACCTCACACACATGTTTCATTATTCATCGAAAATGAATTTGCTTCTTCTTCTTCTTCTTCCTTTTTGATGAAAAGCTTTCTAGCTTTTTCATAAGTGATGAAAATGAGTGAGAAATCGAAAACAAATAAGTGCTAAATTCCTACTTCATCATCCTCATCTATTCTAGCCACTTAGATTAGGGTTTTTGCTTTGCTAATATTTGATTGGCAAAGCAAGACCTTGGGTTTTAGTTTCTTCAAAGTAGATCATCTTTGTTATTGAAGATCGGAAGCAAGATTGCATCTTTCTCTTCATGGAGCCTCTCTAGAGTCCGGGTACTCGATGATTGCAGCGAAGGGACCTCAACACGGAGCTTTAGAAGTGAAGAAATGGACTACAAAGGTTTCAATCCTTAACTCTTAGAAGTGAAGTTGTTTACTTGCTTTGTTTCACTTAATCCCTAGTCTAAGATCTTGGTTAGGGTTGTTCGGCACATGAAAATTTTTGATTTTGGCATGGTTGATGCCTTGTAGAACCTTGTTCTACTGCCTAGTAACCCTACACTTTTTATGTTATCTACTATTCCCGAGTTGGCAATTCACCACCGTTGTGCCACAGTGCTTGCAGGTTGCCCCTCAGAGTAGTCGCGGCATGCTTCTTTCTTGCATCTTTTGATACGGATACCACTGTAGTTGGCGCGTGAGCCCTTTTCCTGATAGGTTGGTTTTTGCGGTATCTATTTATTTTCCAGTTGTATACACTGTTGTATCTAGTACTCTACATCTACTATTCATGTATCGACTTAGAGACCAGTTGTGAGGACGATGTATATTATTTTGTACTCTGCGGTCGAGCTCGTTGTGAGCCGCCTTTATTTATGCAGTTCTATATTACATGTTGTCTTCACTTATTTTTGCTCATTCTTTGCTACGGCGTCGTATATTATTTTTGTGATGATTGTTTCCGCCGTTGGGCGTGATTGCTTCTGTTTGGGATGCTTTAATCTTATTGTATATCATTTTACTCATTTATTGTCCGGTACCCGATTTCGGGACTAGTTTTTACAAAGGAAATGCTGCCAAAATTTTTAAAATAATAACTTAAACATTAAAGAATTTTACTAAACTTCTTAAGGTTTTCTAAATGTTTTAACAAATGTTTATAATAAATGTTTTAACACTCATTACTTTTAATGGTTTTGATTTCTGGGTTTCGGCTTACTTAGTCGCGTTACGCCTGTAGACGTTACGTGGTTAAGTGCTGGTCATGGGCCGAACTTTGGGTCGTGACACAGGATCCAACGTATTAGCCTGGCCTTAGCATCCTTTTTCGATAAAAGGTGTTGTAGGGCGGAGTGATCGGTGTAAACCACTATTGGCGAGCCAATCAACTAAGGCCTGAATTTTTCTAATGCAAATACAACTGCCAAGAGTTCTTTCTCGGTAGTTGTGTAATTAGTTTTTGCATCGTTCTAGGTCGTACTTTCATAGTAAGTTACATATGGCATCTTATCAATGTGATGTCCTAAGACTGCACCAATAGCAAAATCTGATGTATCACACATAAGCTCGAACGGGTGGTTCCAATCCCGAGATGATAGAACAGGGGCTGTAGTGAGAGATCATTTAAGCGATTCAAAAGCAGTCTCACAATCCGAATCGAAGTGAAATGTTGTATCCTTGGCCAATAGAAGTGTTAAGGGTCTAGCAATTTTGCTAAAGTCCTTAATGAATCTCCCATAAAATCCTGCATGACCAAGGAAAGATCGTCTCTCTTTGACGTATTTGGGAGGAGGAAGGTTATGGATGACATCAATTTTAGCTTTGTCAACCTCAATGCCATTTTGTGAAATGATATGTCCAAGGACAATACTTTCTTGGACCATGAAATGACATTTTTCCCAATTCAAAGTTATGTTCTTATCCTTACAGCGGGTAAGAACCGGGTCATGATGACGTAGGAATTCCTCAAAGGAGTCGCCAAATATGGAGAAATCTTCCATAAATATCTACAGAAAATTCTCAACCATGTCTGAGAATATCCCCATCATACACCGTTGAAAAATACCGGGAGCGTTGCATAACCCGTAGGGCATGCGTCTATAAGTAAAAGTACCGAAAGGAAAAGTAAATATTGTTTTATCTTGATCCTTTTCGGCGATGGGGACCTGGTTATAGCCAAAGTATCCATCCAAGAAACAATAGTATTCATGTCCAGCTAATCGTTCTAACATCTGGTCAATGAATGGTAGAGGGAAGTGATCTTTCCTCGTTGCGGCATTGAGTTTTCTGTAATCAATACATACACTCCATCCAGTTTGGTGGCGTGTTTGGATCAACTCATTATCATCATTAGTTATGACCGTGATGCCAGAATTTTTAGGGACCACTTGAATAGGACTTACCCATTGGCTATCAGATATAGGGTAAATTATACCACTATCTAGGCACTTAGCGATTTCTTTCTTTACCGCCTCCTTCATAACGGGATTTAATCGTCTTTGTGGGTCTCGGGTTGGATTGGCTTCATCCATCAGATGTATATAATGTTCAACAATTAAGGGACTAATCCCTTTGATGTCAGCCATTGTCCAACCAAATGTTTGCCGATTTGATCTCAATACCGCCAAAAGTGCGTTCTCTTGATCTAAAGCTAGAGAAGCGGATATGATCATGGGCAAAGACTCATTCTATCCTAAATAAGAATATTTAAGATGAGAAGGTAGCGGATTGAGATCTAGTATTGGCGGAGAGACAATAAAGGTGGGGTATGGGAAGGATACTCGTACACCCTAAGAGGTTCATAACTAGCATAGGATATTGACTCGGAAAGCGCTATAGACTTTTGTGATGAGTCAACGGATTCAAACTCAGGGATGGACTCATCGAAGATATCCTCACTATAATAATTTGCCAGATCAAACAATGTCGCACTAGTGTAGTCAAGATCATCATAGCAAAGTACTTCCGCTTCGCAGCTGTCGGAAGCTATTTCATTGATGGAACAGACATAGATTAAATGAGCAGAAAGTTCAGATGGTTGACTTCCTCAATTGTAAATATTGAGCTCAATTGTCATATTCCCGAAGGACAGGTTCATTGAACAGTTACGACAATTAATGACATCATTGGAAGTTGCTAGGAAAGGTCGACCGAGTATCACTGGGATTTGGTTGCGTGGGTTCGCCATAGGCTGTGTATCTAAAACAATAAAGTCCACAGGGAAGATGAATTCCCCGACTTTGATTAACACATCCTCAAGCTCACCCTAGGTTGGGCGATAGATCGATCTGCCATCTGCAGAGTGCAGTGAGTAGGTTTCAACTCTCCTATACCTAGCTGCTGATAGACAGAATATGGAAGCAAGTTAACACAACACTGAGATCAAGTAGAGCACGATTGATGCTTTTCCCCCCAATAGTTAGAGATATGGTAGGACAACCGGGGTCCTTACGTTTCTTAGGCAATTGTTGGGTAAAAGCTGTGCTCACATTACTCGTCATGAATATTTTTTTCGGCACTTGAGTTTTTCTCTTCCTAGCGTACAAGTCCTTAAGGATTTTCGCATTAAACGGAACTTGTTAAATAGCATCTAGGGGAGGGATATTTATGTTAGCTTGCTTAAACATTTCCATAACTTTTTCCATTTGTGCGTTAGGTTTGTTGGCCTTCAACCTGGTTGGAAATGGAGCTTTATCAATAAGTTTTGGGTCCAACATTTGTGAGGATGGAATCGATCCCAGAATTGGAGTGGGGATCGTTTTAGGTAGATTCGAGGAAGTGGGCGAAGTGTTAGAGCCTTGGGGAAAATGGAGAATAGGCTCAGAAGAAGGTGGGAAATTAGACAAAATAGGGCAAGAAGTGAAAGCCGGGGTTTCAATTGATTCCTCATCATCAATCTGTTCACCCATTTGATTGTTCAACACTCTTTCTGATCTCAACGTTGTAACGGCACTAACATTATGACTTTGTGAGTGGCCAGGATTCGGTAAGGGTTGAGATGCAAGTTTTCCTTTTTCTCTCGCACCCATCGCGACATTTATTTGTGCAAGTTGTGCTTCTATCGATTTTAAACTTTCACTGTGGGAGGTGGTGGTCTATGTTAATGATCGGATAGAAGACTTTATTTCATCCGTCGATTGCATGGAATGTTTAATAAACATATCCATGCTTCGTTCGAGTGTAGATGAGTTTTTTTTCCCGGCCGTTTGGAAAGAATTGTTATAAGGTGTTGAATTGATGGCCGGATTTTGAAAATGTGGCGATTGGAAGTGGTGCTAACTCTGTGGTTGCTGCTACTGTGGAGGAGGTCTTTGATAATTGCTTTTGAACTGGTTTTGATTTTGTGTTTGGTTTTGGTTCCAAGCAAAATTAGGATGATTCCTCCATCCCTGATTGTATGTGGAAGAATAAAGATCGTTTCTAGGTCGCTGCTGAAAAGTAGCATTAGTGTGTTCTTGACCTTGAAACGGTGCATTCATAGGACATTCTTCCATCAAATATGATGGATCGGAACAGCAACCACACATGGTCTTAGGAAGCGTAACCTGATTTAGGGAGATTGATTAGAATTTGTTCTCCATAGCATCGAGTTTCTTTTGTATTGCTGCCATTTCGTCTTTTACTGCGATGGAAACGACGAGCTGATGGATACCTCCCCTAGATGATGGTCTAACGCTTTTCCACTGCATAGTGTGTTCAGCGAGATCTTCCAGAAATTTCCAAGCTTCACCATCGTCTTTGGACATGAAATTGTTAGTTATATGTATGCCCTAGAGGCCATTACTATACATAGGATATATATTGTAGTGGATGCTGGGACATATATAGGGAGGACTTTCTTGCTCGACATGATAGTATGCTATCTGGTTGCTCTTTACCTTAACGTGTACACTGATTGTCTCTCTGTTACATGTTGGTAAAGCCCTTAGGATGTGTACTTGACTACCTGGACTATGATGCAGATCATACTAGTGGGGACAGATAGTTTATAAGTACATCCTTCAAAGTCCCTAGTCGTGGGTGTATCGAGACGGGGCATCGATATACCAGAGTAGACTAGCGTATACCTTCTTGACCCATACAGATGGGCGATGGATGATCCCATATCCATTGGTGTTTGACATTAGAGATGATATACGGGTGCTCAGTAGAGACTGGGTACACTGGACGGACTCGCCGAGAACTCCCAGATGTATTATACCTTACGTCAGATGGCAGTTCTCTGGTGACACTGGTACAGAGTAGTCTGTTGACCCGAGATCGTCATAGAGTCTTGTATGGTTCCCACTGTGCTTTGATTTCCATCTTACCACGTCCAAGAGGGCGTGCAAAATGGTGGTTTTTGGGTACAGTCCCGAATCACATGAAGGCAATGAGCGATAGGAGGGGATTCGTCTCTCCCGGTATAGGGAGTTGATGTTGCGCTGTGTTCGATTGGCTATAACCGGAAATCCCTGGCCAGGGTTGCTGAGATTTACTGGTAAGTGTTACCAGTAGTTTCTCGAATTATTATAGACCTCATATCGACACGACTTATCGAGCTATTGGAGTCTGACGTTTACCACCCCTAGGCGAGATATGCGACAAATCAGACGATCAGACCGGACTGTACGGTAGTGTTACTGGTAGGATTCACTGGAGTGTGAGCGGGCTTGCTCGTCGACCTTCTGATCGCTCAATACCCGGGTGGCCGTTACGTTTAGCAGACCGCTTGCGGCTTGTGGGTGTTTGATATGATCATCACCTGCTGCCGGCGTATTGACGAGTCTTTAGAGTCCTACACAGAGGTTTCCTGGCTCAAGCAAAACGAAATAGGAGCGCATATGAGATATGTGCGGGACCGAGAATAATACCAGTATGTGATACTGTATTCGATTCTCGCGATGTGACATTGATCGGTTATATGCGATATAGCCGGGTTATCGGATCAAGTGTTGATTCGATAAGTTGTTACTAATGATACTAGTCGGTTATATGCGATATGACCGGATCGTTAAATCAAGTGTTGATTTAATGATTTAATGCATAATTATATATTTGATATATTACTTTGCATTAACTAGTATCGGTTCACTTTAAATGTATTTTCTCGCTCGGGTGTGCGCATTGCATATGCGGTATGATTTTGTGCACATGCTTGTATCATGTTTGATGATACATGCCTTTTTAATTAAGTGTATAGAATTAAACCTTGGTTAATGGAATGGTTAGGGTTTACTATTTGCTTATTCATTTTATTCATTTATTTATTAATCTTTTTCTTATTGGAAAAAGGAAATGAAATGATAAAATGGTGGCATTTCTTTTGTTCATTCATGAAGCTTCATGAATGCTTTGACTTGATGACCATTTTGTTTTTAGCTTAACCCTAACCATTGCGTTAAGCCATGATTAGTTCTCTACACTTAACTATGGTCATGTTATGATAAGGATTGATTATTCTTTTCTTTTTTGAATTAACTTATCATAACATAATTCTTCTTCTTCTTCCTTTCTTCACTTGAAGAAAGCAAGCTCCATCAATGGTGATTGATGGAAATGAGTGAGAAATCCAATTCTAAAGTCTACCCACTTCCTATTTCTTCATCCTCTACCTCTTGCCAAGTAGTAGAGTGTGTTTTCTTCACAAGTTTTCATGGCTTGGTGAAGGTGGAGCTTGATCTAGCGATGCCTCGACGTAGATCATCTTCGGCATGGACATCGACGACCTAGCTCGCCATTTCTCCGACGAAGCCGACGCTAGAGCCCGGGAATTGACTAGGACAGCGAGGGGACTTCGTTGCGGAGCTATGGAGGTGGAGCACCGGATCTACAAAGGTTGTATTTCCGTTTCCTTTTTGTTAAGTTGTTAACTAGTTTCTTATTCGCCTAGAAATCTAGCCAACGATCCGTTCTAGGGTTTCTCGGCAATGTTTAAATTTGAAATTGGCATGGTTGATGCCTTGTGAGACCTCATTAGGGTGCCTAGGAATCCTACAGTGGTATCAGAGCTAAGCTAGAGCCTTAGGCGAAGTTTAGACGGAGTTTGAAGTCCGAACGAACTCGAAAACCCATTTCAAAATTGCTCTCTGTCCTTTTTTCAAAAAGTGGGATTTTTCCAAATTTAAAATTGCTAAAAAATTCAGCAGGGAAATATAAGAATTACGGCGCAAAAATTTTCTCATGAACAGTCCAAACTGCGGCGGAACCGCGGTAGAAGCCTAGCTTCTGCGGCGGTTCCGCGGCCCATTGATGACGTCAGCTTCTTTTGTTTGCACAGTAATTCCTATTTTCTGGAGTTGGATTTTCTGGGAATTTTTAATATTTATTCAAGAGTTGAATTTTCTGGGATTGTTTTGGGGATTCGGTGCTTCGATCGGTGTATCAGATTTTGTCTATGTGGCTTTTCGGATAAATATTAGAATATGTTAAAAAGTTCGACCGGATATAAATACCCAATTTTTCCCCTTTCGGGAAATTTCCAAGTGTTGGATTTTTCCGTAGTTTAACGACGTTCTAAGTAGTGCAAGTAACGCGATGGTCCTTCTAGAAGACAACAAACCTTAACTCGATTATGTGACCATCTTGAACTGCCCTTTGAACCTTCGGATTTGGGGCAGTACGGTGTGCCACATGTGAGGCGTTGGCTTGACCTTTCTACGGCTGGACCGTTGGTACTGAGGCACGAACTGAATGTTGTTAGACTTATTTCATGTGTTGATCTATATCGGGAAAACTTGGGTGTTCGATTGTTCGATCGGAAAGTTTAACATTTTCTAATTATCTGGAATGGGATACAATAATTGGAATTCACAAGAAGTTATGAGATAACTGAATGAATGTTATAAACATAGCACTTTAGTCTCACTTGATCGGTTGCCACGGAATTTTGATGTGATCAAAAGTCCGTCGCAATCACGTAGTGTACGCGGATACTCGCCGGGTAAACTTAATAGACAGCCTCACTCCATAGCCCCGACCAAGTGACTGTAGGAGAACCCCGTCGCCGAAAGCATCCGTGCGGGTGCTCACGGTAGCGGTGTTCCGCCTTGGTACACTTCGTCGACGGCATCGGGGGTCCAGCCGTCTACTGAAGTTTGCGACGAGCATTCGATCAGGATGTCGGGAATCTTATTGAATTGCCCGACTTGATATTGAAAAGAGTTTTCGATTTTGAGACTAAAATGCGGGGTTTATAATTGTTAGGCATGCGATATCTAAGAAATTCATTTGGTCAGGCATGCGATGTCTGAGATGGTTGCGGATTCCAACTGTTGTAGTTTTACACTTTCTTTTCTGTGACCGTAAGTGTAATATGTGATATCGCCGGTTTCGTTGCTATATGTCAACGACAATTGGGATGCGCATATTTACTTATGTGTTGCTGGATATGTTATATTGGATTGTCGTGTTCGAATAGCCGGGGGTTTTTATGTGAGATGAGTGTTTTTCATTTTCATTCATGTAAAAACTTGTATGTAATATTCTTTTATTGGGGCACTTCCAGGTTACGGAAGCGGTCACCCTTTGTATATTATTTACTTTTCCGCACTAGGATAGACCCAAGGAGGAGGGCATAAGTAACCGGGTTCTGGAGTCCAGTGAGAGACCAACTCGAGGAGTCGAGTCCGGGTCTCCTAACTCTAGAATTGGCAGGGTTGCTTGCCGCTCTCGTAGGGGTCTAGGGGTGTGGGTTTGGCTATTCATCACGACCGTGGAATCCGTGTTTTATACTGGCTCGTATTGAAAACACGGACGTCCTAGTATATCCAATATTTCATATGATTCTTCTGCTGCGATATCTGTGATGTGATCATGTGATGTTCTGTGATAGATATAGTATATAGTATATATGATATATTATATAGGCGTTACTTATGTTTTACACCCGCGCTAGCCCTGCCCCGCTCTGCCGTTAGTTACCTAACCTAACGGTGCACGAGGGGACATCGAGGCGAATGCGGATGGCATAAGTGTACGTCGTATTTATCTGTGATGTTTAGGTATTTAAATGATGGGACTTAATTAATGTGATTAATGAAATAAAAGAAACCTAAGATGTTGTAGAATCGAATTTCAAAATAAAACAGGTAGCTACAGTTCTTGCTTTGCACAGCGGTATATATGATATATCCTGCACCTTATTCGATAAGGAAAGGACCGAGATCCCTTCACCGGGAGTGACTCCTTTAGCAATAACTGGCAGATGCTACACACTCGGTTTGTCTTTTGATTGCTTTTAAAAGTTTTTGCTTTGCACAGTGATATATATGATATATCCCGCACCTCATTCGACGAGGAAAGGACCGACGATCCCTTCACCGGGAGTGACTCCTTTAGCAAAACTAGAAAAGCCTCAAAAGCACTCCATTTTAAAATCATTTGATTCTACAACGATATCAAGTTCATTACGCAATAGGTTTTCAGAAAAACCTGCGTAGCCCTCCGTCATTTCAGATAAGTCCTATTTAGTATTCGTGCTACGTTTGTTGGCCTGCGTCAAGGCGTAGTGTGCGGTAGCTAACTAGTATTTATCTGCTTATGCATATGATGCAGATTGGATTAGGATAGTCGTGCGACTTTGTTGGCCTGCGTCAACGGTTGTGCGGGTGGGTTTAATTCAATCAAGAAATGACGGGTTGAACTTGACTAGAGGACTATGGTTTGTTGGTCTGCGTCAAGGTCATAGGGCGCTAGGGGAAAAATTATCGGGAATTTCAATTGTTGAAATTTGCAATGAGATTGCATACCTTCTATGAGATAGTTGGATCCCGATACCCGCTGCGAGTAAGTGTTACTCCTGGGAGAGTTTTATACATTACAATTAGCCGATCAAGTAGGTGTCTAGAAAGGTGTCAACGGGGTTACGCCTCATGGAAAACGAGGTTTACATTAATTAGGTTCGTGCGAAAGCACGGGGGACCTCCCTCAAAGTACCGACACTGGCCTTGCTGAAAGATTGGCGAACTTGTAGTGTGTAATTAATTCTGACTAGTCTTTCCTTTTAGGGTTTGAAGGAAGATTTGATAAAAAGCAGTGGGAGCCATCCTGATTAGATAAAATAATAACCAATCTATTCTTGCAAGAGCGCACGCTGAGTGTTTTTCTTCTCTCTCTCTCCAGGTAGCGACCATATCACGCCTTAATCAAGATAATAATACGGAATATTGACCGAACCAGCTTGTTATACTGAGCTGGGGAACGTTGGTCCCGTTCCAACTTATAATTGTTATAAGACAGAGCAGGAAATAGGGGATTACCAGAATTCTCGTGCCGCCCAAACGAAGAGAGTGCATGCTGATGCATCATCTTCGGGTGTGTTCATTACAGAGAACTGTTTCTCAGTGTCCTTTACGTCCTGGGTATATGATACCAGATCAGGATCCCAGATATGTAATCTGTTACATAGGGCTACAGAAAGGTAGAGAACTGAGAACGGGTGATAAGTTTCATGAGGCAGAAAACGGGGCAAGTGTGGCAGCCAAGTCTGTTGGTCACTGTCATCCTGTATTACCAATACATTGATTCTGAACGAATGTCATTAGATACCGAACCGGATATACAAAATCATATCTGTCTCTTTATTAGTAAAGAAACGGTAAAATTTTGTATTGTTGGATAATGTTTTGAACATTTCCTATATCAAAAGTTGATCGGTTCAGGCACGTTATCTAAAAGCGTTGATGTTCTAAATCAAACTACAGTTCTTAGTATACGGATCACACACAAGAGGAAGAGTTCAGAAATGAACGAATTCTTCTTGAGGTATTGTAGACTAGGTCATATCAATGCGACCCGACTAGCTAAGTTACATTTAGATGCATATTTAAATCAGTTTGAATTTACATCTTGTGAAACTTGCCAGTCATGTCACAGAGATAAGATGACCATAGCTCCGTTTATTGGAAACGGAGAAAGAGTTAGTGAACTCTTGGGATGATACATGTTGATGTATAAAGGTCCCCTGTCTACACATGCCAAGACCGGTTCTTTGTACATCATTACATTCTCTGATAATCTCTCAAGATTCAGACATATGTTCCTGTTGAAACACAAGTCCGAACCTTTTGAGATATTCACAGAATATGATTTAGAAGTAGAGAACCAAAACACGGGTATAAGTATTATGTCCTTTGATGTGATCGAGGAGGAGAATACTTGAGCACGAAAATCCTGGATTATTCCAAAGGAGAATGAGATTCTCTCTCAGCATTACTCCTCCGTATACACCATAGCACGATGGTATATCGGGGTGGAGCTATCACACCCTATATGATAAGGTGTGCTCTATGATGAGTACTACTGAGTTACCTATTTCCTTTTGGGAGTTATACACTTGAGAAGCTGCATACCTATTGAATTAGGTTCCAATCAAATCAGTTGCCTACCACTTCATATGTGATATGGAAAGGGAAGAGCCCATGTCTTAAGCTAGTTAAGATTTGGGGTTGACCGGCCTATGTCTAAAAGCAAAATCCGGACAAGCTCGAGGCAAAGTCTGTAATGTAGAACTGGAAAGGTTCCAGCTATACAAACAACAGCAGATGATTTGGTAGAACCAAAGGATTCAGTAGATTCCAACGAACCTCAGCCTCTCCGCCGATCTAGTAGGGTTCCTCACCCACCTGAGAGATACTTCTGTTTCTCTATGACAGTGGGAGCGAGGATTGCATCATGAGATGATGACCCAACTAGATTCGAGCTGGCCATCAGGAGTAAGACTCTGTAAGAATGGCTGGATGTTTATCGATCTGAGATGGAATCCTTATACACCAACAAAGTATGGACTTTGGTTGCTATATCTGAAGGGTTAAATCCCCATCAGGAGCAAGTATATCTTGAGAAGATTACTTGGTGTAGATGGAAAAGTTGAGACTTTCAAAGCTAGACTTGTTAAAGGTTTTCGTCATTGACCAGGCGTGGATAATGATGAAACCTTTTTCCAGTATCTATGCTTAAGTCCATCCAGATTCTACTTGCCACGGCTACATACCATGACTACGATATCTGGTGGTTGGGTGTCATGACAGCTTTTCTAAATAATGTTTTAGAAGAGGGAGTCTATAAGTACACAGCCAGAGGGCCTCGTAGACAGTGGGAGCAGCGGAAACGTGTGCAAGATGTTTTATAGGATAAAGCAGGCATCGCGGAGATGGAACATCTGTTTTGATTAAGTAGTCAAAGAGTTTGACATCATCAAAATGGTAGATGAACCTTGTATAAACAAAAGGGTAGTAGGGAGTATGGTAGTGATCCTCGTAGAGTACGTGGATGACATACTCTTGATAAGAAAGGAGTTTCTTATGCTACGCTTGATCAATCTCCGCTTATCACAATGATTCTCCATATAGGATCAAAGTGATACCTCCTAAATCCTGGGTTTTTGGATCTATGAGATAGATCTAATTGGATGTTAGGACTCTCACTAGTTGTAGTGAGACGGTATCAACCGATCCTGGGGAGAATCACTGGAAGGGTTCCAGGGTGATAAAGACGACTGAATGTCAGTCACAGGAATTGTCTTTACCCTCAGTGGAGGGACGGTATGTTGGAAGAGTTCCAAGCTAGATACCGTGACATACTAGACGATAAAGGCTGGATACATCGCTACTTAAGATGCTACCAAAGAGGCTGTTTGGGTGTATATTGGTTCATGAGATGAACTATGTTCCTCCCATTGTGTGACAATGGAGTTGTGGCTTATGCCAAGGAACGCCGGTCCCATCAGTGATCCAGACATATTCTAAGGCAGTATCACTTGATCATGGAGATGGTTGATCTCCAGGGAGATCGAGGTTAGGAGAGTAGACTCAGAGGACAACACAGCGGATCCACTCACAAAGGCCTGTTCCCAGAGAGAGACATTTATGGGATGGTTGAGTATGAGATACTACAACCACTGCTATCAGATGGCCCTAGTGCAAGTGGGAGATTGTTAGTTATATGTATGCCCTAGAGGCCATTACTATACATAGGATGTATATTGTAGTGGATGCTGGGACATATATAGGGAGGACTTTCTTGCTCGACATGATAGTATGCTATCTGGTTGCTCTTTACCTTAACGTGTACACTGATTGTCTCTCTGTTACATGTTTGTAAAGCCCTTAGGATGTGTACTTGACTACCTGGACTATGATGCAGATCATACTAGTGGGGACAGATAGTCTATAAGTACATCCTTCAAAGTCCCTAGTCGTGGGTGTATCGAGACGGGGCATCGATATACCAGAGTAGACTAGCGTATACCTTCTCGACCCATACAGATGGGCGATGGATGATCCCATATCCATTGGTGTTTGACATCAGAGATGATATACGGGTGCTCAGTAGAGACTGGGTACACTGGACGGACTCGCCGAGAACTCCCAGATGGTATTATACCTTACGTCAGATGGCAGTTCTCTGTTGACACTGGTACAGAGTAGTCTGTTGACCCGAGATCGTTATAGAGTCTTGTGTGGTTCCCACTGTGCTTTGATTTCCATCTTACCACGTCTAAGAGGGCATGCAAAACGGTGGTTTTTGGGTATAGTCCCGAATCACATGAAGGCAATGAGCGATAGGACGGGATTCGTCTCTCCCGGTATAGGGAGTTGATGCTGCGCTGTGTTCGATTGGCTATAACCGGAAATCCCAGGCCAGGGTTGCTGAGATTTACTGGTAAGTGTTACCAGTAGTTTCTCGAATTGTTATAGACCTCATATCGACACGACTTATCGAGATATTGGGGTCTGACGTTTACCACCCCTAGGCGAGATATGCGACATATCAGACGATCAGACCGGACTGTACGGTAGTGTTACTGGTTGGATTCACTGGAGTGTGAGCGGGCTTGCTCGTCGATCTTCTGATCGCTCAATACCCGGGTGGCCGTTACGTTTACCAGACCGCTTGCGGCTTGTGGGTGTTTGATATGATCATCACCTGCTGCCGGCGTATTGACGAGTCTTTAGAGTCCTACACAGAGGTTTCCTGGCTCAAGCAAAACGAAATAGGAGCGCATATGAGATATTTGCGGGACCGAGAATAATACCAGTATGTGATACTGTATTCGATTCTCGCGATGTGACATTGATCGGTTATATGCGATATAGCCGGGTTATCGGATCAAGTGTTGATTCGATAAGTTGTTACTAATGATACTAGTCGGTTATATGCGATATGACCGGATCGTTAAATCAAGTGTTGATTTAATGATTTAATGCATAATTATATATTTGATATATTACTTTGCATTAACTAGTATCGGTTCACTTTAAATGGATTTTCTCGCTCGGGTGTGCGCATTGCATATGCGGTATGATTTTGTGCACATGCTTGTATCATGTTTGATGATACATGCCTTTTTAATTAAGTGTATAGAATTAAACCTTGGTTAATGGAATGGTTAGGGTTTACTATTTGCTTATTCATTTTATTCATTTATTTATTAATCTTTTTCTTATTGGAAAAAGGAAATGAAATGATAAAATGGTGGCATTTCTTTTGTTCATTCATGAAGCTTCATGAATGCTTTGACTTGATGACCATTTTGTTTTTAGCTTAACCCTAACCATTGCATTAAACCATGATTAGTTCTCTACACTTAACTATGGTCATGTTATGATAAGGATTGATTATTCTTTTCTTTTTTGAATTAACTTATCATAACATAATTCTTCTTCTTCTTCCTTTCTTCACTTGAAGAAAGCAAGCTCCATCAATGGTGATTGATGGAAATGAGTGAGAAATCCAATTCTAAAGTCTACCCACTTCCTATTTCTTCATCCTCTACCTCTTGCCAAGTAGTAGAGTGTGTTTCCTTCAAAAGTTTTCATGGCTTGGTGAAGGTGGAGCTTGATCTAGCGATGCCTCGACGTAGATCATCTTCGGCATGGACATCGACGACCTAGCTCGCCATTTCTCCGACGAAGCCGACGCTAGAGCCCGGGAATTGACTAGGACAGCGAGGGGACTTCGTTGCGGAGCTATGGAGGTGGAGCACCGGATCTACAAAGGTTGTATTTCCGTTTCCTTTTTGTTAAGTTGTTAACTAGTTTCTTATTCGCCTAGAAATCTAGCCAACGATCCGTTCTAGGGTTTCTCGGCACCGTTTAAATTTGAAATTGGCATGGTTGATGCCTTGTGAGACCTCATTAGGGTGCCTAGGAACCCTACAGAAATTGCATTGACACATAGTCTCAAGCATCTGCTTTGTCGCTGGAGTAAAGCCCTCATATATAATTCGGCACAGATCCCAACTATGTATTCCATGATGAGGACATTGGACAAGCAGTTTCTTAAACCGTTCAAGGAACTTCAAAAATGGTTCATTGGGAAGCTGGTTAAACTGGTTGATTTCGCTCCGAACACGGGCGGTCTTATGATTAGGATAAAATTTCTTAAGGAATGCTATCACTAATTCATCCCAATTGGTAATAGAGAGTGCGGCAGTGTTATAAAGCCATATTTTGCTAAATCACACAAAGTGAAATGGAGAAGACGTAAGCACATAGCATATACAGACAGTTGTGATGTACCCATCATTGCGCATACATTTTTGAATTTAGTGATAAAAACATATGCGTTTTCAGACTCAAGCCTGTGAAATTTGGGCAAAAGGTTGATGAAGTGGGGTTTAATTTCAAAATTATCCCTATTGGCTGGTGGAATAGATAAACAGGTAGGAAGGGGACCGCGTATAAGATAGCATCTCTCTTGGAAAGAAATGCACGGTGGATTCTGCGCACCGACGGGTGGCGGCAGGGTGGTGTTATAATCTTATGGAGAACTGTCCATCTCGGTCGATGTGATGGGTGGAGGGGAAAAAGGAGATGAAGTACCGACTTCGGAGTCGATAGCAGAAACGGGGACAAGACGGGCACTAGAATCCCGTGTCCAGCCAAGCATACACTAAGCGGGTTTAGCGCAAGTGGCAGCGTGTGTGTGATTTAAAAATGGATTGTTTTAAAAAGTGCCGGACGTGAGATAAATCACACAAAAATGCATAATCAACCCAAGAACTATGGTTACATAGGTCAAGTCTCTAGATCGCTCCTAGACTTCCAAAGGACAAGCCGCAGGATTAATCCTCTACCACCTCTTTATCGCACTTGTGGCTAGGTAAGTGCCAGGTAAGTGGGAGGTATCCGCTATACAAATGGCCGAAAATAGAGGGCCTAATTAAGTAACCACTTACCTAGACACACTTGCCCAGGCACCACAAAAGAAATGCGGATAAGAGATAGATTACCCACGACCTCCCTCTCTCCTCATTGAGCGCGACAGTCCTTAAAGTCTTGGTCTAGATATTTTTAATTAATGTAGGGTGATGCAGATGCTCGTTTTGTGATTTGTGAGGCCTAGGAAGGGTGATGAAATACCCACCTAATCTGAATTTGGTCTTTGCCCCTTAATGTCCGTATTAAAATATGCACAAAAAACCAATTACAAAACTTGCAAAAAGATTTTTGAGTAGCGATATTTTGCAAAGAATCCTGCAGAAGATATTTTATTGGATTTCAGAGGAGAGAGAAGGAGATAGGAAAGTTACCAGAGAAGTTGGGAAGCAAGATCCTCCAATTACACCACGGTTCCGCCACCGAATAGCTCTTTTTGCCGCAGTTCCACCGCCTAATTAGGAGATCTTGTGAATATTTTTGCTACGTGGCCTCCCTTGGTTTTCTGGATCTTGATGAATGTCTCTAAATCTCTGTTTTCTCAAATATGTGACTCCAGATCCCCTTACAAAATTCACACAATAATCGTTAAATACACAATTTGTTGTTTTGTTTATTGATGATATAGATCGAATAAGGATTCAACACGAATAGTAAGAAAAAAATATTATGCACGTATCCCCTGCAACGGCGCCATTTGATTGGTTGATTTTTCTAGAGTTGCGTTTAGTAACCACAATCAATAACGGTGTCGCGTGTAGCTAGACCGAGATAAGTACGGGTCGTCCTCAGGAAAACGTTGAATCTTTTAATCTTACTTTAGGCGTATTGATTAGGAAAAGAGGAAAAATAATGAATAGTGGAGAATGGTTATAGATTCTAGATCTACGTCAATCACGGATGTAGGATATAGATCTAGATTAACTACGGATATAAGTTTTATATTAGAAGGGGGCTTGTAGGGTTCGTTAAGATTTAGTAGTCATGGATGATTAATTAAAGATTACTCCTTTTATCCTTTAATAGATTTAAAACTAGATCGATAGTGATGCATGTAGATTAGGGTTTCTGGAGAGAATAGGGTTCCCACTCTTAACCCCTATCTTGACATGGATCTCTATTCATTTCTAGCCTTTACCAAAACAATTGTTAATCTAATCTCTAATCGTGGTCGTGAATATCAATGAGTTGATAGCGCGCCCGATTAGGATGTTAACGATTCTTTTGGTAAAGTTTATAAACTATATAGGACGTAAAAGGAGTTAAAGGATTTTAATCATCCATTGATCTAACCTAATCCTATGAACCCTATCAAGCGGAGAATTACTCGCGCATGATGGAGGTAAAAGAATGGATAGAGATCTTGATATAAATAAAGAAAATAAAATGCAATAAAAATAAAACAACTACCTTTATTAATCAACTTGATCAATTACACTTTGTTCCTTTAGAAAGTGATTACAAAACCCTAGTTTGCTTCTCAATCTCTTCTTAAAGAGATAGATGAACAGCTGATGATCAACCTGGATTCTTGAGTCGTCTTGGACTTGGTGATCTCGTCGGTTTGATCCCATTTTCAAGCGAGGCTCTCTGTTTTATTTATAGTCATAGAAGTTGAAATCCCAAGATCTCTAGAATTAGGGTTAGTTGTAGAAAGTCTAACCTGAAAATCTCAAATCCTAACTCCCCCTTTAGGCCGCGGATCAGCCGCACTTTTGTTGTTTCGGCCGCGGTTGGGCCGCGTCTTGGTGCCATCTTTGGTTCAAAATTCTGGAGCTTCATCTAGTTGAAATGTGGTTATTTTTGAATATCTGAATTTTGGAAATCTTTTATAAGTCTCTGCCAGAATTGATTTCTTCAATTTACTTTAATATTTTGGCAGATTTGATCTCGATAACTCGGATTTCCTTGATTCCAGTCCTGATGTAATTTCTGCACAATATCTCAACAAATAATGTTAGTAGAATTTATTTTTATTGAGATATTATCAAAACCATTTGATATGTTATTGTAGTTTAAGAGAATTGGTTAATGATATTTGATATGGTATGCATATTTAAATGGACTAAATATTATATAGATAGTATATACTAATATTTTCCTTCATAATGTTAATTATAATATATAAAAATATGAAAATAGTATTTTTACAGATAAACCCTCATATGTGTCATATTTATAATAAACACCTTTTATTATATAAAAATAGTAAGGAAAATGTCATATCAAATGCACGATATTTTCGACTGAACACTTGGTTTGCTAGTTTAGGAGTTTGGATCGATTCTGGGTTCGGGGTTCCTTCGTATTTGCTTGAAATTTTTGATCCCCATTCGCACCTCCGCTACTCCGTGGGCACTAGGGAACCCTACAGTGGTATCAAAGCATCCCAAGCACCTTAAACTAGCTAATTACGACATTAGAATTCACGTTTTTTTGGGCATAAAAAACTGTCCAAAAAACAGTCCCGAATTTTTGAGTTTTGAGATTTTCGCACACCCTGAGGGCTCACGGTTTAAACCGATATGCCGCGAGGCAGTGTGTGGTCAACCCGAGGAGACCCTAGGGTTGACTGAATGGCTGGGCCCACTCCCCAACACCACCACAATGTGGTCTTGGGGGTGGGGACCCGAAACTGCCCCCCATGGGCAGTTTCGGGTCTTCCTCACCCTCTGGACACCTCGCGGTGGACTCGGGGGTGGGATACCCCCCTTAGGCCCCATGACTCGAAGTTAATTTCATGCTTTAACTCCCCGCGATGGTTCAGACGCATTTCGTTTTGATTCGTACTTCGGAATTGGCTCGAAACTCGACTTTTTTTTGGATATTTAGTGCACTTGGTTTTTGATTCTTGTTATATTTGGGATGTGCGCTAATCGTGTTTTGGAATTCTAATTTCGTGACTTCGTCTGCGTGCGTGGTTGTGTTGTTAACGTTGTCTAATTGCTATATGCTCAATTAGACAGGGTTACACACTTGTTTCGGTTTCTTGTTTCTGTTGATATATATCTTGATTATGGCTTAGTCGGATTGTCGTGTCGGATATCCCCTCGTGTGCTGCTTGTACAATTTTGATTTATTATTTTGTATTCATTTTTTTAGGACGAGCTCTAACATGTGGCCGCCATTTCCTTATTATGTATATTCATTTATTGGGGCTCGACCAGGATGCGGTCCACCATTGAATATATTTCATTTATGTACTAGGATTAACCCAGAAGAAGTGCTCGAGTGGCCGGGTTCTGGAGCGCAGCAGGTGGCCATCTCAAGGAGTTTAGACCAGGCCATCTCACTCTTGAATTGGCGGGTTGCTCGCCACACTTGTAGGGGTTATAGGATTCGACCCATGGAGGGGGCACAAGTTACCGGATTCTAGAAAGCAGCGGGTGATCGACTCATTTCATTGAGAGCATGTTACCCGGTTTATAGAATTGGCAGATGGCTTGCCGCACTCATAGGGGTCTAGGATCGACTTTGTATGGGCTATCCACACGACCGGGGAACAGCGCGTTTCATTTACGGCTCAGATAAAACGCGGGGCTCCAAGTTTATCCGCTATTCTATATTGTTGTTCGCATGCTTGTGATGATTCTTATCTGCATGTGATGACTATTATCTGTCTACGATGTTGATATATAGTATATATCAGTAGATGCTTCTATATATTTTGCATCCATCCTAGCCCAGTCCCCGCCCTGCCGTAAGTTAAGTAACTTTACTATGAAGATCCGGGATTCCGTGGCGAATGTAGATGGCATATAAAAGCATGCTATTTTGGTTGTTTCAGTTATGGCTTAGAAACTAGATTTGATGGGACAGCATTATATCTTTAATGAAATGCAAAACAAACCTATTTGATAGTGTTGGAACCAATTTTTAAAACTACTCGGTTTTCTTCAAAACAACTGTCGTATTGTTTTGCTTTGTACTGAGGTATTCGGTTAGGAATATCCAACACCTCATTCTATAAGGGAAGAGCCTTGATCCTGTCACGGGGAATACGCTCTTAAGAACAGGTTTATGTTACTAGTTTTAAAAAGCGGAGCTTAAACCACTCTATTTTAAAGCTATTCGAGTTCCTTCAACTATATCATGTTCATTACGTTAAATGTTTTTCGCCAAAAACCAGCCGTAGCCCTCCGTCATTTCAGATTACTATTGCCTACTATTCGCACTACGTTTGTCGTTTCTATTCACCGAGGAGTAGCGTGCGGTAGCTCTGTAATGCTTTTCTATCGCAAGGATATGTGGATCAGTTAGGACAGTCGTATGACTTTGTTGACTATTTATCAAGGGCCTTGCGGGTAGGTTTAATGCAATCAAGAAAATGACGGGTTGAACTTGACTAGGACCCTTGATTTGTTGATTATTCATCAAGGTCCTTGGGTCCTAAGGGCAAAAACCACATCCGGAGTTTCAAATATAACGAAAATTTGACAGGCATGCGCATACATTTTGGAGTGTGGTGACTTGAGTGGATTCCGTCAGGTTATGAGACGATGATAGTTGGGTTCCGATTCCCACTGATGAGTAGGTATTACTCCTCGGGAGAATTTTCACTTCAGAATTAGCTAACATATTAGGTGTCTTGAAAGTGTTAATGAGGTTATGCCTCTGCGGAAACGAGGTTATTAATTGGGTCCATGCGAAAGCACGGGGGACCTCCCTCGGAGTACCAACACTGACCTGGCTGAACGGTTAGCGAACTTGTAAGGTGTATATGATCCTGACTAGTTCTCCTTTTAGGGTTTGAAGGAGAATTCGAGAAAATAGTGGGAGTGATCCAGATTAGATAAAGTGATAACCAATCTGATCTTGACAGATTGCACAATGAGTATTTCGTTTCTCTCACTCTGGTACAGCGACCCATGATTTACCTAAAACTTATTAACCATGTTAACTGAACCTTCTTACACACGTTGGTTTTGGATTGTCATGATTCATGACAAAGTCGCAAATATCCCTGCTACTTCTACTTTCCCTTTGCATTTCTCCAGAACACTCCGTATGTCTACGATGATCCATATTGCTTGGAAATAGCCGTCATATAGTTACATACGAAGTTGAAGAAAATATTTGAGCCGAGGATGGTCACTGGTTCTGAAAAATTTAGATTATATTATTTGGTTGTCTCTTCTTTTTACCTTCTCTCAGGTTGTGAGAGCTCATTGTATTAGGAGAGTACACCTATTATGCTTACTGGATAGACTTCTTCCGAACCTTAGGCAGGTGCCGAAAGGTAAGGAAAGAAGAAAACCGGTTAGCGTAAGTGTGGTGTATAGTAGGTAAGATGTAGAGACATATAAAAGGATTGAAATGAGGACAAACAACATTTTTACTACTGTCATGAATTTGGATTGGGAAAAGGCATTACTAGGAATAACCGGCCAGCCCTTGAAACATTTATGTTTCAGGTTTTCTGTGTTCTTGTAAATGAAAATTGTTTTCCTAATTAATTCTGACTCTAGGTTATGTATTTACCGGATTTGGATCACATCTTTACAGTGTTACAGATGCTGAGAAGGAGTACAATAATGGGAAATGGGCGATCTGATCCTTAATATCGGAATTCGTTGTAATTGGTGATATTGGATTGAATCGCCTGGCTTTGCCTAAGGGCAAAATATTTGATTTCGAATAACCTTTGTTATTCACCAATTTTTAAAATGAAATATCTGTATCTTTATTTTATAAAATGAGATATAAATTTGAAAATTGCGTTCCAAGCATTTACCTTTATCAATTGAGGTAAGGTAAGGTGCATTGAATAACGGGGAAATACATTCTCGAACAAAATACAGTTTTCAACTTACAACACATCGAATTTGAGTTAGTAAAATCTTGGGACTTATACATGAAAATGTATGTTGTCCAGTGCCCTTCTCGACAAGGGGTTGGTACTCTTACTTCATTCAGGTTTACCTATGAGTTTTCATGTTTTAGATACGCATTCGTTGTAACTCAAGGTCCAAAGATTTTTGAGAAGTTTATAGGTATAAGAATAAAGTTGAGAACCATACGTTGGAAGTATCAGGATTTTTCGAAGTGATCGAAGATATAGTTAATTATGCTATTTATTACATTATAGTAATATTGAGGACTTAATTCTCTCTCAGGTTACTCATATGCGGGTTCGCTCCTTGATGAGTAATAATGTATTGGCCTTATTCCATTTAGGTGATATGCACCGAAAACAACTGCATAATATTTGAATCCGGTTCCATCTAAATTAGTGCTTTTCATTCTATATGGACATAGATTGGTTACATATCTTTAGGTTGTAAAGATATGGTTGTAAGGCTACGCCAGCGCCACGGTTATCAAACTGTGGCCAAACGCGGAACAAAATCTTTTTAAAAACCGGCGCTGACGGAACCCGATTCCCGGATCGAACCATTAACCCTTTACTAGTAAACTGTAAAAGGAGTTTAAGAGATTATACCGATCGATCCATTTCCTTCGGTCTTCAATCTCTTCCCAAGCTCCTCGCGGCTGCCCCGAGCAAGTTCTTTATCCGGTCTCCCTCGTCGAAGACGATCCACGTCGAGGATTAGTAATACGGGCTTCCGCTTCAAAACATAAGCAACTTGGGCATCCAGTTTGCTAGCCTAGATACCCAAGGTGAAGTAGAGATAGTGTGTGAATACTATGTCTCAAAGCACCCAAGGATTTGGGTAGAGGTGAATGAAGTTGCCATGGATGAGAAGAAGATGTGAGGTTATGGAAATATGCTTGTGAGTAAATTCAAGTGGGCTCGGCCAAAACAATTGTGCTCTGTTGATTTTTTGGTGAAGTGTTGTGGTGGTGAGATTATTCAATAAGGAAACACATGAAAACTTCTCTCTCCAAAAAAATCAACAGCACACACTTTCCCTCACCAAAAATATCAACAAATATCTTCAACAAATATCCTACACTTGACAAAAGCAATCAATGCTCAAAAGATGATACATCGCCTATGCATGCACCCATTTTCGAAATGGGCAACACATGAAAATTGCCAGCACACTGAATTAAGACCTAAAACATTACTCACAATTTCAACAATTGTAAAAATTAAACATTAAACTAAATGTTTAAACAAAAATAAAAATGGCAACTCCAAAAGTAAATTCGTAACGAATTACAAGAATACCCCTCATCCGTATATACATACCTGTATCCGTATTCTGACTGAATACGAATACAACGAGACGAAAATAATCCAATAATATAATACTAGAATCTGGCTTAAAACAAAGCCCACTAGTATTATCCGTCCGATCATGATCCGTGCAAAAGTGCACGTATATGATCGAACCCTGTCATAAAACCATACGGCCTCTACAACGTTTCGCCCGAACTAGGGAAACCCTCTGTGTGGGACTCTAAAGACTCGTCAATACGCTGGCAGTGGGTTTAACCACAAGAACGTCAGGGGTACTAGCTGTACGTAACGGCTGCCCAGATATTGAGCAAAAGGGAGGCCGACGAGCGAACTCATCCTAAAACCCTACAGAGCCTGACAGTAACAATATCCGTACAGTCCGGTCTGTTCCTCTATGAGTATCGCATATCGAGCTTAGTGGGGTGGATAAAGTCACACACCTAATAACTTGACATTTATTGTCATTATGAAGCCTATCACCAACTGAGAGACTACTGATCCAAATCAGTAATTCTCGTCTACCACGGCCGAGGATTTCTGGTGATGGCCACCCGTGCACTCCGCGACATCAACCCCCAATATACCGGGAGAGACGAAACCCCTGATAATCCGCTCACTGCCTCCATGTGGCTCGAGACTGTACCCAACTAAAACCTGTTTGCACGACTCCTCTGATCCGTGGTAGGTTAGTAATCAAAGAACAATGGGAACTCACACGAGACAAATGACTATCTCAGGTTGATAGAGTAACTTGTACACATGTCACCTAGGAATTGCAATCTGACAATAGGTATAATAACAACTAGCTTGTTCCCGGCGTGTCCGTCCAGTGTACTCATAACCTAATGAGCACTAGTATACATCATAGGTGAAACAACTAACACCAATGGCTTGTGAGATCGGCCACCACCCCTCGTCGGGGTCTCGATCCGTATACACTAGTCTACTATTGGAGTATCCATACCCAGTCTCGAAACTCCCATGACTAGGGACACTTTAAGGTTGTGCTTATAGACCACCCAACTCCCACGTATATGATCGACATCATACTATTGGTAGTCAAGCAAAAATCCTATGGGCTCTATCAACATGTAATAGTGATCTATAATGTCACCTGAAGCATGTACACGATGGTAAAGACAACCCAGATAGCATACTATCATCTTCTGAAAGACTGTTCGTCCGGTATAGGTCCTCCCTCAATCATTGCAATCACGTGCCTGTGATCCAATAATTGACTTGAGGGAACTATAGCCAACAATATCCCACTTGCACATAAGGCTAATTATTGCGCTGTCGCATACTCATAACCCGTGTGATACCGAACACCCAACTTCTTTACTAATCAGTTTCAAAAAGCTCGTTTGTAAAACTATTGTGTTCGAGAAATAGACTCAGTGAGTGAATCCGCTCCAATGTTTCTTTTTATGTCTCTCCTTATCTCAAGTTCGTGGAGAAAGGCATCCCCCGAAATGAGCAATACCTGTCTTAGAATATGTCTGGATATCTGATGGGTGTTAGTGCATGGCGGCGCCCCGGCCGTCTGAACGAGGCCAAAATGTGGAATATAAAAACTTTTCCTTAACTTTTTAAAACTGGAGCTACCGCGTACTAAAAACCCGGATCGAGCCATTAACCTAATCCAAGCATACTAGAGAAGGGGTAGAGAGATATACCGAGCGATCCGTGTCATTTGGTCTTCTCGTCGTCATCCCGATCTCCCCATGGAATCTCCGGTCTTCATCTCCTCGTCGGAAAGGGCACCACATCGCCGGGTTCTTTTACGGGCTCCCACCTCTGGACCGAGGCAACTCGGGCACGAAGATGGCGAGTCGACGTGTCCAAGAATACTGTAGATTAAATGTAGATCTTTATTTCTCATGGGGTTTATATGAAGTTGCCATTTTGGTGGAGGAATGAGATGAATCTTTTTGGATGGAGCTATAGGATTTTACAAGCAAAAATGAGACCATTTCTCACACCACCAAATTTGGACAACCCTCATCAAGCTTGGCCGGCCACCAAAAAAATGAGAGAGAGAGAGAGAATGGACAAAGGAGGTGAGCACAAGAAAAGACAAAGTTGAGTGTAAGGGAAAAAGCAAGTCTCACATCCATCTTCATAACCCTCCATCATCATCAAGTCAAAAGTCAAGCAATGATGATCAAAAGAAAGTCAAGAGATGGTGGAACCATCATGAAACCATCATGATGCAACAATATACAAAGACCACCCTCCATAATGCTAATTTGCACAATTGCAAATAAGCCCACCTCCACCAATTTTCAACCAAGGAAAGAAATAAAGGAAAATGGCCGAAACGGAAAGCAAACTGGCAACTTCAAAAAACCGATCCCGTAATAAATTACAGGAATACCCCGCGACTGTATATACATACCTGCATTTGTATTGCGACCGAATACAAATGCAATGGGACAAAATCTACACTGTACAATACTAGGATCCGGCATAAACCAAAGCCCGCTAGTATTATCCGTCCGATCATGATCCATGCAATACCGCACGTATATGATCGAACCCTGCCATATCTCCATACGGCCTCTACAGCGTTTCGTCCGAAACATGAGAAACGGTCTGTGGGGGACTCTAAAGGTTCGTCAATACTTTGGTTGTAGATTTAACCACTAGCACGTCAGAGGTATTAGCCATACGTTACGGGCTACCAGGTATTGACCAAAAAGGACGTCGATGAGCGAACTCATCCTGACACCCTACTGAGCCTGTCAGTGACAATATCCGTACAGTCCGGTCCGTTCGTCTATGAGCATCGCATGGCGGGCCCAGGGGATTGGTAAAAGTCAGACCCACAAAAGCGGTACAAGTCGTGTCGGAGTGTAGCCCAGAACACCCTGAGATACTACTGGAATACCTACCAGTAAATCTCCTGCCTTGGCCAAGGACTTCGTGTAATGGCTCTCCTTGACAAAGCGTGACCACACCCCCAATACCGGGAGAGACGAACCCCTGCAGATCCACTCACTGCCTCCATGTGGCTCGGGACTGTACCCAACGAAAACCTGTTTGCACGTCTCCTTTGAGCGTAGTAGGGTAGTAATCAAAGTACAGTGGGAACTCACACGAGACAAATGACGATCTTAGGTCGATGAACTAACCTGTACACATGTCACCAGGGAACTGCTATCTAACGTCAGGTATAAGACCAACTAGCTTGTTCCCAGCGAGTCCTGTCCGGTGTACTCATAACCCAATGAGCACATGTATACATCTTAGGTGAACCAGCTGACACCAGTGGCTTGTGAGACCGGCAATCGCCCCTCGTCAGGGTCTCGACTGTATACACTAGTCTACTCTGGAGTATCGATGCCCTGTCTCGAAAACTCCTACGACTAGGGACCTTTTAAGGATGTGCTTATAGACTACCAGCTCCCATGTATATGATCGCCATCATACTGCTGGCTGTCAAGCAAGAATCCTAAGTGCTCTATCAACGCACAATAGTTGTTAGTTATATGTATGCCCTAGAGGCCATTACTGTACATGAGATGTATATTGTAGTGGATGCTGGGACATATATAGGTAGGACTTTCTTTCTCGACATGATAGTACGCTATCTGATTGCTCTTTATCTTAACATGTAAAATTGTTGTCTCTCTATTACATGTTGATAAAGCCCTTAGGATGTGTACCCGACTTCCTGGACTATGATGTAGATCATACTAGTGGGGCCTGGGTAGTCAATGAGTACATCCTTCAATGTTCCTAGTCGTGGGAATATCGAGACGGGTAATCGATATTCCAGAGTAGACTAGCGTATATCTTCTTGACCCATGTGATGGGCGATGGATGATCCCATATCAATTGGTGTTTGACATCAGAGACGGTATGCGGGTGCTCAGTAGTGACTGGGTACACTGAACGGACTCGCCGAGAACTCCCAGATGGTATTATACCTTATGTCAGATGGCAGTTCTCTGGTGACACTGGTACAGCTTAGTCTGCTGACACGAGATCGTCATAGAGTCTTGAATGTCTCCCACTGTTCTTTGATTTCCACCCTACCACGGCTCTACTGAGTCATGCAAACAGGTGGTTTTTGTAGGGTTCCTAGGCATCCTAATGAGGTCTCACAAGGCATCAACCATGCCAATTTCAAAAAATTTAAGTGCCGAGAAACCCGACTACGGATCGTTGGCTAGAAATCTAGGCAAAAAACAATCTAGTTAACAACTTAACTAATGGGTTATCGGAAATACAACCTTTGTAGATCCGGTGCTCCACCTCCATAGCTCCGCAACGAAGTCCTTTGCTGTCCGAAAAGAATCCGGGCTCTAGCGTCGGCTTCGTCGAAGAATAAGCGAGCTAGGTCGTCGATGTCCATGCCGAAGATGATCTACGTCGAGGCATCGCTAAATCAAGCTCCGACTTCACCAAGTCAAGAAACTTGTGAAGAAAACACACTCTACTACTTGGCAAGAGATAGAGGATGAAGAAATAGGAAGTGGGTAGACTTTAGATTTGGATTTCACACTCTTTTTCATCACTTGCCATTGATGGAGGCAAGCTTTCTTCACTTGAAGAAATGAAGAAGAAGATGGTAAAAGGTTATGATATGTTATTAGAAAAAATAAAATAAAAGAATACTTATCATAATCTTTAACCATAGTAATGTGTAGAGAATCAATCATGGTTAAAAGAATGGTTAGGGTCAAGCTAGAGACAAAATGGTCACTTAGTCAAAAGATCAAGAAGCTTCAACTAGAATCCAAAATTACCAACCATTTCATTTCATTTTCTTTTATTCATTTATCATAAATAAATGGATAATTAAATAAGATAAATGAATAACAAATAATAAACCCAAACCTATTCATTAACCAAGGTTTAACACTTTACACTTAACCAAAAAGCATGTATCATCAAACATGATACAAGCTAGTGCACAAAATCATATCACATATATAATGCGCACATCCGAGTGAGAAAATCCATCTTAAAGTGAACCAATACTAGTTAATGCAAAGTAATATATCAAATATATAATTATACATTAAATCATTGAATCAACACTTGATTTAACGATCCGGTCATATCGCATATAACCGACTAGTATCCTATTTATCGGCTTATCGAATCAACCTTTGATTCGATAACTAGGGTATATCGCATATAACCTAATCGATACATTCATCGCGAGAATGTAATACGGTATCGCATACTCGAATCATTCTCGGTCCCGCACATATCTCATATGCGCTCCTATTTCGTTTCGCTTGAACTAGGAAACCTCTGTGTAGGACTCTAAAGACTCGTCAATACGCCGGCAGCAGATGATGATCATATCAAGCATCCACAAGCCGCAAGCGGTCTGCTAAACGTAATGGCCACCCGGGTATTGAGCGATCAAAAGATCGACGAGCAAGCCCGCTCACACTCCTGTGAATCCAACCAGTAACACTTACCGTACAGTCCGGTTTGTTCGTCTGATATGTCGCATATCTCGTCTAGGGGTGGTAAACGTCAGACCCCAATAGCTCGATAAGTCATGCCGACGTAAGGTCCATAACATTCGTGAAACTACTGATAACTCTTACCAGTATATCACTGTAACCCTGGCCAGGGATTTCCTGTTATGGCCAGTCGAGCATAGCACAACATCAACCCCCAATACCGGGAGAGACGAATCCCCTCCTATCGCTCATTGCCTCCATGTGACTCGGGACTGTACCCAAAAACCACCGTTTTGCATTCCCTCTTGGACGTGGTAAGATGGAAATCAAAGCACAGTGGGAACCACACAAGACTCTATGACGATCTCGGGTCAACAGACTACTCTGTACCAGTGTCACTAGAGAACTGCCATATGACGTAAGGTATAATACCATCTGGGAGTTCTCGGCGAGTCCGTTCAGTGTACCCAGTCTCCACTGAGCACCCGCATACCATCTCTGATGTCAAACACCAATGGATATGGGATCATCCATCGCCCATCGCATGAGTTGAGAAGATATGCTCTAGTCTACTCTGGAATATCGATGCCCCGTCTCGATATTCCCTCGACTAGGAACATTTCAAGGATGTACTCATGGACTAGCCAGGCCCCACTAGTATGATCTACATCACAGTCCTGGAAGTCGAGTACACATCCTAAGGGCTTTATCAACATGTAATCAGAGAGACAGAAAGTATACATGTTAAGATAAAGTGCAACCAGATAGCGTACTATCATGTCGAGCAAGAAAGTCCTTCCTATATATGTCCCAGCATCCACTACAATATACATCCAATGTACAGTAATGGCCTCTAGGGCATACATATAACTAACAATCTCCCACATGCACTAGGGCCATCTGTAGCAGTGGTTGCAGTATCACATACTCAACCATCCCCTAAAAGTCTCTCTTTGGGAAAAAGGCCTTCGTGAGTGGATCCGCCGTGTTGTCCTCTGAGTCTACTCTCCTAACCTCGATAAACCTGGAGATCAACTATCTCCATGATCAGGTGATGCTTCCTCAGAATATGTCTGGGTCACTGATGGGACCAGGGTTCCAGGGCCTAAGCCACACTTCCATTGTCATACAATAGCAGGAACCACGTTCATCTTATGAACCAATATACACCCAAACTGCCTCTTTTGTAGTATCTTCAATAGCGATGTTACCAGCCTTTATCTTCTAGTTTGCCACGGTATCTAGCTTGGAACTCGTCCAACATACCGTCCCTTTACTGAGGGTAAAGACAGTGCCTGTGACTGACATTCAGTCGTCTTTATCACCCTGGAACACTTCCAGTGATTCTCCCCAGGATCGATTGATACAATCTCACTATACCTAGTGAGAACCCTAATATCCCTTTAGATTTAGTAGGTATCATTTTGATCCTATTGGAGAATCCTTGTGATAAGCGGAGATCGACCGAGCGTAGCATAAGAAACTCCTTTCTTATCAAGAGTATGTCATCCACGTACTCTACGAGGATTACCACCATACTCCCTACTACCCTTTTGTTTATACAAGGTTTATCTACCATTTTGATGATGTCAACTTCTTTGACTAATACATCAAAACAGATGTTTCAACTCCGCGATGCCTTCTTTATCCTATAAAGCATCTTGCACACGTTTCCGCTGCTCCCACTGTCTACGAAGCCCTCTGGATGTGTACTTATAGACGCTCTCTTCCAAATCATTATTTAGAAAAGCAGTCAAGACACCCAACCACCAGAGATCGTAGTCATGGTATGCAGCCGTGGTAAGTAGGATCTGGATGGACTTAAGCATAGCCATCGGAAAAGGTTTCGTCATTATCCACGCCTGGTCAATGAAGAAAACCTTTAATAAGTCTAGCTTTTAAAGTCTCAACTTTTCCATCTACACCAAGTAATTTTCTCAAGATATACTTGCACCTGATGGGGATTTAACCCTTCAGATATAGCAACCAAAGTCCATACTTTGTTGGTGTACATGGATTCCATCTCAGATCACTAAGCATCCAGCCATTCTTACAGAGTCTTACTCCTGATGGCCAGCTCGAAACTAGTTGGGTCATCATCTCATGATGTAATCCTCGCTCCCACTGTCATAGAGAAACCGAAGTATCTCTCAGGTGGGTGAGGAACCCTACTAGATCGGCGGAGAGGCTGAGGTTCGTTGGTATCTACTGAATCCCTTGGTTCTATCAATACATCTGCTGTAGTTCGTATAGCTGGAACCTTTCCAGTTCTACATTACAGACCTTGCCTCGAGCTTGTCCGGATTTTGCTTTTCAACATAGGCCGGACAACCCCAAATCTTAACTAGCTTAAGACATGGGCTCTTCCCTTTCCATATCAAATATGAAGTGGTAGGCAACTGATTTGATTCGAACCCTATTCAATAGGTATGCAGCTTCTCAAGTGCATAACTCCCAAAAAGGAAATAGGTAACTCAGTAGTACTCATCATAGAGCACACCATATCATATAGGGTGTGATTGCTCCGCCCCGATATACCATCGTGCTATGGTGTATACGGAGGAGTAATACTGAGAGAGAATCTCATTCTCCTTTAGAATAATCCAGGATTTCCGTGCTCAAGTATTCTCCTCCTTGATCTCATCACAGGACATATTACTTATACCCATATTGGTTCTCTACTTCTAACTTATATTCTGTGAATATCTCAAAAGGTTCGGACTTGTGTTTCAACAGGAACATAGGTCTGAAACTCGAAAGATCATCAGAGAACATAATGAAGTATAAAGAACCAGTCCTGGCATGTGCAGACAGGGGACCTTACATACATCATCATGTATCAGTCCCAAGAGTTCATTAACTCTTTCTCTGTTTCCAATAAACAGAGCTGTGGTCATCTTATCTTTGTGACATGATTGGCGAGTTTCACAAGATGTAAATTCAAACTGATTTGAATATGCATCTACATGTAACTTCAGCTAGTCGGGTCGCATTGATATGACCTAGTCTACAATGCCTCAAGAACGAATCGTTCATTTCTGAACTCTTCCTCTTGTGTGTGTTCTGTATACAAGGAACTGTAGTTTGATTTAGAACGTCAATGCTTTTAGATAACGTGCCTGAACCATTCAACTTTTGATATAGAAAATGTTCAAAACATTATCCAACAATACAAAATTTTACCATTTCTTTACTAATAAAGAGACAGATATGATTTTGTATATCAGGTTCGGTATCTAATAGCATTTGTTCAGAATCAATGTATTGGTAATACAGGGTGACAGTGACCAACAGACTTGGCTGCAACACTTGCCCCGGTTTCTGTCTCATGAAACTTATCACCCGTTCTCAGTTTTTCTACCTTTTTGTATCCCTATGTAACAGATTACATATCTGGGATCCTGATCCGGTATCATATACCCAGGATTCAGAGGATATTGAGAAACAGTTCTTTGTAATGAACACACCCGAAGGAGATGCATCATATGCACTGTCTTCGTTTGGGCGGCATAGGAATTCTGGTATTCCCTATTTCCTGCTCTGTCTTATAACAATTATAAGTTGGAGCGGGACCAACGTTCCCCAGCTCAGAATAACAAGCGGGTTCGGTCAATACATCCATTTTATTATCTTGATTAAGGCGTGTTATGGTCACTACCAGGAGAGAGAGAGAAGAAAACACTCAGCGTGCGCTCTTGCAAGATTAGATTGGTTATGATTTTATCTAATCAGGATGTCTCCCACTGTTTTTATCAAATCTTCCTTCAAACCCTAAAAGGAAAGACTAGCCGGGATTAATTGCACTCCACAAGTTCGCCAATCTTTCAGCCAGGCCAGTGTCGGTACTTTGAGGGAGGTTCCCCGTGCTTTCGCACGGACCTAATTACAGTAAACCTCGTTTTCCCAGAGGCGTAACCCCGTTGACACCTTTCTAGACACTTACTTGATCGGCTAATTGCAAAGTGCAAAACTCTCCCAGGAGTAACAATTACTCGCAGTGGGTATCGGGATCCAACTATCATATAGAAGGTATGCAATCTCATTGCAAATTTCAACACTTGAAACTCCCGATAAAGGTTTTTACCCCTAGCACCTATGACCTTAACTATGGTCAACAAATCATAAGTACTAGTCAAGTTCTACCCGTCATTTCGTGATTAATTAGACCCACCCACATGACCCTTAACTAAGGTCAACAAAGTCACGCGACTGTCCTAACTAATCGCATCATATGCGGTGTAGGAAGACATCACTTAGCTACCGTACACTGTGCCTTGACTATGGTCAACAAACACAGCACGAATACTAAGTACTCTACTTCCTAAAATGACGGAGGGTTGCGGCTGGTTTTTGTGAAAACCTTTAACTGTTTGAACTTGATCTCGTTGCGGAATCAAATGGTTTTTAAATGGAATGTTTTTGAGGCTTTTCTAGTTTTGCTAAAGGGGTCACTCCCGGTGAAGGGATCGTCGGCCCTTTCCTCGTCGAATGAGGTGCGGGATATATCATATATATCACTGTGCAAAGCAGAAACTATAGAAGCGATCAAAAGACAAACCGAGGGTTGTAGCATCTGCCAGTTATTGCTAAAGGAGTCACTCCCGGTGAAGGGATCTCGGTCCTTTCCTTATCGAATAAGGTGCAGGATGTTCTATAATGAACACCGCGATGCAAAGCAAGAACTGTAGCTACCTGTTTTTATTTTGAAATTCGATTCCACAACATCAATTAGGTTTATTTTCTTTCATTAATCTCATTAATGAATATCCCATCATTTAAGTCCACCTAACCATCACAGATAAATATAACGTACGCTTATGCCATCCGCATTCGCCTCGATGTCCCCTCGTGCACCGTTAGGTTAGGTAACTAACTGCAGAGCGGGGCAGGGCTAGCGCGGGTGTAAAACATAAGTAACGTCTATATAATATATCATATATACTATATATAATACCTGTCACAGAACATCACATGATCACAGATAAAACACAGCAGAAGAAACATATGAAATATTGGATATACTAGGACGTCCGTGTTTTCAATACGAGCCAGTATAAAACACGGATTCCACGGTCGTGATGAATAGCCAAACACACACCCCTAGACCCCTACGAGAGCGGCAAGCAACCCTACCAATTCTAGGCTTAGGAGACCCGGACTCGACTCCTCGAGTTGGTCTCCCACTGAACTCCAGAACCCGGTTACTTGTGCCCTCCTCCTTGGGTCTATCCTAGTGTGGAAAAGTAAATAATATACAAGAGGTGACTACTTCCGCAACCTGGAAGTGCCCCAATAAAAGAATATTACATACAAGTTTTTACATGAATGAAAATGAAAAACACTCATCTCACATAAAAAACCCCCGGCTATTCAAACACGACGATCCAATATAACATATCCAGCAACACATAACATCTCATGTCATCAACGTAAGTAAATATGCGCATCCCAATTGTCGTTGACATATAGCAACGAAACCGGCGATATCACATATTACACTTACGGTCATAGAAAAGAAAGTGTAAAACTACAACAGTTGGAATCCGCAACCTCCTCGGACATCGCATGCCTGACCAAATGAATTACTTAGACATCGCATGCCTAACAATTATAAACCCCGCATTTTAGTCTCAAAATCGAAAACACTTTTCAATATCAAGTCGGGAAATTCAACAGGATTCCCGACATTCTGATCGAATACTCGTCGTAAACTTTAGTAGACGGCCGCACCCCCGACGCCGTCGACAAAGTGCACCAAGGCGGAACACCGCTGCCGCGAGCACCCAAACGGATGCTTTCGGCGACGGGGTTCTCCTACAGTCACTTGGTCGGGGCTATGGAGTGAGGCTGTCTATTAAGTTTACCCGGCTAGTATCCGCGTACGCTACGTGATTGCGACGGACTTTTGATCACATCAAAATTCCGTGGCAACCGATCAAGTGAGACTAAACTGCTACGTTTACAATATTCATTCCATTATCTCATAACTATTTGCGAATTCCAATTATTGTATCACATTCCGGATAAATAGAAAATGCTAAACTTTTCGATCGAACAATCGAACACCTAAGTTTTCCCGATACAGCTCAACACATGAAATAAGTCTAACAACATTCAGTTCGTGCCTCAGTACCAACGGTCCAGCCGTAGAAGGGTCAAGCCAACGCCTCACATGTGGCACGCCGTACTGCCCCAAACCTGAAGGTTCAAAGGGCAGTTCAAGACGGTCACATAATCGAGTTAAGGTTTGTTGTCTTCTAGAGAGTCCATCGCGTTACTTGCACTACTTAGAAAGTCGTTAAACTACGGAAAAATCCAACAATTGGAAATTTCCCGGCAGGGGAAAAAGTGGGTATTTATATCCGGTCAAACTTTTTTAACATATTCTAAAAATACCCGGAAAAGCATACCGACAAAAATTTAGACAGTCCGATCGAATACACTCAGAAAATACAACTCTGGAATAAAATATTAAAAATTCCCAGGAAAACCAGCACAGACAACTAAGAGTTACTGTGCAAAATAGGATGCACAAAGCGACAAAAGGGCCGCGGATCCGCCGCATGAGCTTTCTGTAGGGCCGCGGATCCGCGCCTCTTTTGAGGAATCAGGACCATGAATTTTACAGTATGTCTTAGATCTTCCTGCTGATTTTTCTGAATATTTTTAATCTCGAAAAAACCACATTTTACAAAAATGTCCAGAGAGCATTTTCAAAGTCGGGTTTTGGGTCGATCGGACTTCTGATTCCGTCGGGACTTCGCCTAAGGCTCTAGCTAGGCTCTGATACCACTGTAGGGTTCCTAGGCATCCTAATGAGGTCTCACAAGGCATCAACCATGCCAATTTCAAAAAATTTAGGTGCCGAGAAACCCGACTACGGATCGTTGGCTAGAAATCTAGGCGAAAAACAATCTAGTTAACAACTTAACTAATGGGTTATCGGAAATACAACCTTTGTAGATCCGGTGCTCCACCTCCATAGCTCCGCAACGAAGTCCTTTGCTGTCCAAAAAGAATCCGGGCTCTAGCGTAGCTTCGTCGAAGAATAAGCGAGCTAGGTCGTCGATGTCCATGCCGAAGATGATCTACGTCGAGGCATCGCTAAATCAAGCTCCGACTTCAGCAAGTCAAGAAACTTGTGAAGAAAACACACTCTACTACTTGGCAAGAGGTAGAGGTTGAAGAAATAGGAAGTGGGTAGACTTTAGATTTGGATTTCACACTCTTTTTCATCACTTGCCATTGATGGAGGCAAGCTTTCTTCACTTGAAGAAATGAAGAAGAAGATGCTAAAAGGTTATGATATGTTATTAGAAAAAATAAAATAAAAGAATACTTATCATAATCTTTAACCATGGTAATGTGTAGAGAATCAATCATGGTTAAAGGAATGGTTAGGGTCAAGCTAGAGACAAAATGGTCACGTCTCACAAGTGATCAAACATGGCCAATTGAAATTTTACAAGTGCCTATAAACCCTAATACGGATCGTTAACTAGATAAATAGGCGAAACGATGCAAATAAACAACTTTATCTAAAAGGAAAGGAGCTACAACTAGAATCCAAAATTAGCAACCATTTCATTTCATTTTCTTTTATTCATTTATCATAAATAAATGGATAATTAAATAAGATAAATGAATAACAAATAATAAACCCTAACCTATTCATTAACCAAGGTTTAACACTTTACACTTAACCAAAAAGCATGTATCATCAAACATGATACAAGCTAGTGCACAAAATCATATCACATATATAATGCGCACATCCGAGTGAGAAAATCCATCTTAAAGTGAACCAATACTAGTTAATGCAAAGTAATATATCAAATATATAATTATACATTAAATCATTGAATCAACACTTGATTTAACAATCCGGTCATATCGCATATAACCGACTAGTATCCTATGTATCGGCTTATCGAATCAACCTTTGATTCGATTACAAGGGTATATCGCATATAACCTAATCGATACATTCATCGCGAGAATGTAATACGGTATCGCATACTCGAATCATTCTCGGTCCCGCACATATCTCATATGCGCTCCTATTTCGTTTCGCTTGAACTAGGAAACCTCTGTGTAGGACTCTAAAGACTCGTCAATACGCCGGCAGCAGATGATGATCATATCATGCATCCACAAGCCGCAAGCGGTCTGCTAAACGTAACGGCCATCCGGGTATTGAGCGATCAGAAGATCGACGAGCAAGCCCGCTCACACTCCTGTGAATCCAACCAGTAACACTTACCGTACAGTCCGGTCTGTTCGTCTGATATGTCGCATATCTCGCCTAGGGGTGGTAAACGTCAGACCCCAATAGCTCGATAAGTCATGCCGACGTAAGGTCCATAACATTCGTGAAACTACTGATAACTCTTACCAGTATATCACTGCAACCCTGGCCAGGGATTTCCTGTTATGGCCAGTCGAGCATAGCACAACATCAACCCCCAATACCGGGAGAGACGAATCCCCTCCTATCGCTCATTGCCTCCATGTGACTCGGGACTGTACCTAAAAACCACCGTTTTGCACGCCCTCTTGGATGCGGTAAGATGGAAATCAAAGCACAGTGGGAACCACACAAGACTCTATGACGATCTCGGGTCAACAGACTACTCTGTACCAGTGTCACCAAAGAACTGCCATCTAACGTAAGGTATAATACCATCTGGGAGTTCTCGGCGAGTCCGTTCAGTGTACCCAGTCTCCACTGAGCACCCGCATACCATCTCTGATGTCAAACACCAATGGATATGGGATCATCCATCGCCCATCGCATGAGTCGAGAAGATATGCGCTAGTCTACTCTGGAATATCGATGCCCCGTCTCGATATTCCCTCGACTAGGAACATTTCAAGGATGTACTCATGGACTAGCCAGGCCCCACTAGTATGATCTACATCATAGTCCTGGAAGTCGAGTACACATCCTAAGGGCTTTATCAACATGTAATCAGAGAGACAGAAAGTATACATGTTAAGATAAAGTGCAACCAGATAGCGTACTATCATGTCGAGCAAGAAAGTCCTTCCTATATATGTCCCAGCATCCACTACAATATACATCCAATGTACAGTAATGGCCTCTAGGGCATACATATAACTAACAGTTTTTGGGTACAATCCCGATTCACATGGAGGCAATGAGCGATAGGAGGAGATTCGTCTCACCCGGTATTGGGGGTTGATATTGCGCTATGCTCGACTGGCCATAACTGGAAATCCCTGTCCAGGGTTGCACTGATTTACTGGTAAGTGTTATCAGTAGTTTCATGCTTGTTATGGACCTTATATCGGCATGACTTATCAAGGTACTGGGGTCTGACGTTTACCACCCCTAGGCGAGATATGCGACATATCAGACGAACAGACCGGACTGTACGGTAAGTGTTACTGATTGGATTCGCAGGAGTGTGAGCAAGCTTGCTCGTTGATCTTCTGATCTCTCAATACCCGAGTGTCCGTTACGTTTAGCAGACCGCTTGCGGCTTGTGGGTGATTGATATGATCAGCACCTACTGCCGGCGTATTGACGAGTCTCTAGAGTCCTACACAGAGGTTTCCTGGCTCAAGCGAAACGAAATAGGAGGGCATATGAGATTTGTGCGGGACCGAGAATAATACTAGTATGTGATACTGTGTTCTATTCTCGCGATTTGTATCATCGGACGGTTATATGAGATATAGCCGGATTACCGAATCAAGTGTTGATTCGATATATTGATACACTAGATATTAGTCGGTTATATGCGATATAACCGGATCATTAAATCAAGTATTGATTTAATGATTTAATATATAATTATATATTTAATATATTACTTTACATTAACTAGTATTTGTTCACTTATGATTGATTTTCTCACTTGATGTGCACAAGTTGTATATATGATATATGTTTGTGCACTAGTTTGTATCATGATTGATGATACATGCAAACTTGGGTGTGTGTATGACTTACACCATGTTTAGGTTAATGGTGGGGTTTTATTTATTTCATTTATTTATTTTTGGTAAAAACAAAATGGTGGCTTTCTTTGTTTTTTGCTTGAAGCTTCATGAAGCTTTTTAAGCATCTTTGACAAAGTCTAACCATTTTGTTTTGCATGAGATTTTCACTAACCTAACCATTAGCTCAAACTAGGGTTTAGTCTCTACAAAGGTTAACTCACCCATGGTTGCATTAAGATATATTTCACTTGATTATTCATTTTAGAAAATTGATAATTCATTCTTATTCCTTCTTCTTCTTCTTCTTCAAGAAGAAGAAAAACCTTTCTTGAAAATGACCAAGTGAAGATTAAGAGTGAGAAATCCAAATCCATAGTGAACTCACTTCCTATTTCTTCATCCTCTACCACTTGCCATGGAGTATAGGGTGTTCTCTTCACAAAGTTCATGACCAAGTGAAGATGAAGCTTGAGTTTGAGTCTCCTCGACGTAGATCATCTTCGGCCTCGAAGTCAACGACCTAGCCCGTTCATTTCTCCGAAGAAACCATCGCTAGCGTCCGGGATCCCGATGATCGCAGCGAAGGGACGTCAACACGGAGCATTAGAAGTGAAGGACCGGATCTACAAAGGTTGTTATCCCTTTCACTTAGTAGCAAAGTAGTTTGCTTGCTTTTAGTTTCGCCTAATCTCTAGTATATGATCTTGCATAGGGTTGTTCGGCACAAAAAAATTTGATTTTGGCATGGTTGATGCCTTGTTGGACCTCATGAGTGTGCCTAGGAACCATACAGTGTTATCAGAGCCTAGCTAGAGCTTTAGGCGAAGTGTAGACGAAGTTAGAAACCCGATCGAACTCCGAAACCCTAATCAAAACCCTTCTCTATACATTTTTTAAAACTGTGGATTTTTCCTAATTAAAAATACTCAAAAAATTTAGCAGGGTTTTCTAGGAATTACTGTGTAGCACGTGACCCCAATTCAATCAAGGCGCCACGGAACCGCGGCCGTACCCTAGGTGGCGCGGCGGTTCCGCGGCCATTCTGTAGCTTTATGTTACACTGTTTGCACAGTAATGTTCTTGTATAGTTCCTGTGTTTTATGGGAATTTTTAATTTATACACAAGTGTTGAGTTTTCTGGGTTGTATTGGGAGTTCGTTGATTCGATCGGAAAGTTTAACTTTGTCTGTGTTTTTTTCCCGGCAATTTAGAAAGTGTTAAAAAGTTCGACCGGATATCAATAACTCACTTTTTCCCCTGCAGGAAAATTTCCAAGTGTTGGATTTTTCCGTAGTTTAAGAATGTCTAAATCGTGCAAGTAACGCGATGGACCCTTTAGAAGACAACAAACCTTAACTCGATTATTTGACCGTCTTGAACTGCCTTTTGAACCTTAAGGTTTGGGGCAGTACGGCATGCCACATGTGAGGCGTTGGCTTGACCCTTCTACGGCTGGACCATTGGTACTGTGGCATGAAATGGATGTTTTTAAACTCCCCTCAAGTGTTGAGCTATTGGAAAACTTGGGTGTTTGATTATTCGATCGAAAAGTTTAACTTTGTCTATTTATCTCGAATGTGATACAATATTTGGAATCCACATGTTGTTATGAGACAACTAATTTGAATGTTATAAATCTAGCACTTTAGTCTCAAATGATCGGTTGCCACGGGATTTTGATGCGATCAAAAGTCCGTCGCAATCACGTAGCGTACGCGGATACTCGCCGGGTAAACTTAATAGACAGCCACGCCCTATAGCCCCGACCAAGTGACTGTAGGAGAACCCCGTAGCCAAAAGCATCCATTCGGATGCTCGCGGTAGCGGTGTTCCGCCTTAGTGCACTTCGTCGACGGCATTCGGGGGTGCGGCCTTCTACTAAATTTTGCGACGGGCATTCGATCTGGATGTCGGGAATCTTGTTGAATTGCCCGACTTGATATTGAAAAAAAATTTCGATTTTGAGACTAAAATGCGGGGTTTATAATTGTTCGGCATGCGATGTCTGAAGAATTCATTTGATTAGGCATGCGATGTCTAAGGAGGTTGCGGATTCCAACTGTTGTAGTTTTACACTTTCTTTTCTGCGACCGTAAGTGTAATATGTGATATCGCCGGTTTCGTTGCTATATGTCAACGACAATTGGGATGGGCATATTTACTTACGCTGATGACATGTGATGTTATGTGTTGCTGGATATGTTATATTGGATCATCGTGTTTGAATAGCCGGGGTTTTTTATGTGAGACGAGTGTTTTTCATTTTCATTCATGTAAATAACTTGTATGTAATATTCTTTTTTTGGGGCAGTTCCGGGTTGAGGATGATGTCACCATTGTATATTATTTATTTTTCCACATTAGGATAGACCCAAGGCTGGTAGCACAAGTAACCGGGTTTTAGGGTCCAGTGGGGGACCATCTCGAGGAGTCGAGTCCGGGTCTCCTAACTCTAGAATTGGTAGGGTTGTTTGCCGCTCTCGTAGAGGTCTAGAGTGTGGGATTGGCTATTCATCACGACCGTGGAATCCGTGTTTTATATAGGCTCAAAATAAAACACGGACGTCCTAGTATATCCAATATTTCATATGATATTTTCTGCTGCGTTATCTGTGATGTGATCATGCGATATGTTCAGATAGATACAGTATATAGTATATATGATATATTATATAGATGTTGCTTATGTTTTACACCCGCACTAGCCCTGCCCCGCTCTATCGTTAGTTACCTAACCTAACGGTGCAGACGGGACATCGAGGCGAATGCGGATGGCATAAGTGTACGTTGTATTTATCTGTGATGTTTAGGTGGACTTAAATGATGGGACATTCATTAATAAGATTAATGAAGGAAAATAAACCTAAAAAATGTTGTGGAATCGAATTTCAAAAAATAAGGTAGCTCTAGTTGTTGCTTTGCATAGCGGTGTTCCTTGTAGAACATCCAGCACCTTATTCGATAAGGAAAGAGCCGAGATCCCTTCACCGGGAGTGACCTCTTTAGCAATAACTAGCAGATGCTACAACCTTCGGTTTGTCTTTTGATTGCTTTTCTAGTTCTTGCTTTGCATAGTGGTATTGTGTATATCCTGCACCTCATTCGACGAGGAAAGAGCCGAGATCCCTTCACCGGGAGTGACCTCTTTAGCGAAACTAGCAAAAGCCTAAAAAACACTCCATTTAAAAACCATTTGATTCCGCAACGAGATCAAGTTCAAAGTGTTAAAGGTTTTCTTAAAAACCATCTGCAACCCTCCGTCATTTTAAGAAGTAGAGTACTTAGTATTCGTGCTGTGTTTGTTGACCATAGTCAAGACACAGTGTACGGTAGCTAAGTGATGTCTTCCTACACCGCATATGATGCGATTAGTTAGGACAGTCGCGTGACTTTGTTGACCTTAGTTAAGGGTAATTTGGGTGGGTCTAATTAATCACGAAATGACGGGTAGAACTTGACTAGTGCTTATGATATGTTGACCATAGTTAAGGTCATAAGTGCTAGGGGTAAAAACCTTTATCGGGAGTTTCAAGTGTTGAAATTTGCAATGAGATTGCATACCTTCTATGAGATAGTTGGATCCCGATACCCACTGCGAGAAATTGTTACTCCTGGGAGAGTTTTGCAGTTTCCAATTAGCCGATCAAGTAGGTGTCTAGAAAGGTGCCAACGGGGTTACGCCCCTGGGAAAACGAGATTTATTTTAATTACGTCCGTGCGAAAGCACGGGGAACCTCCCTCAAAGTACCAGCACTAGCCTAGCTGAAACATTGGCGAACTTGTAGAGTGTAATTAATCCCGGCTTGTCTTTCCTTTCAAGATTTGAAGGAAGATTTGATAAAAACAGTGGAGCCATCCTGATTAGATAAAATATATTACCAATCTAATCTTGCAGGAGCCCACGCAGAGTGTTTTCTTCTCTCTCTCTAAGTAGCGACCATGTCACGCCTTAATCATGTTAATAATATGGATGTATTGACCGAACTCGCTTGTTATACTGCGCTGGGGAAGGTTGGTCCCGCTCCAACTTATAATTATTATAAGACAGAGCAGGAATTAGGGGAATACCATATTTCCCGTGCCGCCCAAACGAAGAACGTGCATGATGATGCATCTTTTTCGGGTGTGTTCATTACAAAGTACTGTTTCTCAGTATCCTCTACGTCCTGGGTATTAGATACCGGATCGGGATCCCGCATATGTAATCTGTTACATGGGCTATAGAAAGGTAGAGAACTGAGAACGGGTGATAAGTTTCATGAGACAGAAAACGGTGCAAGTGTTGTAGCCAAGTCTGTTGGTCACTATCACCCTGTATTACCAGAATACATCGATTCTGAACGAATGTTATTAAATACCGAACCTGATATGCAACATCATATCAGTATCTTTATTAGTAAAGAAAGGATATAATTTTGTATTGTTGGATAATGTTTTGAACATTTCCTATATCAAGAGTTGATCGGTTCAGGCACGTTATCTAAAAGTATTGACATTCTAAATCAAACTACAGTTCTTAGTATATAGAACACACACGAGATGAAGAGTTCAGAAATAAACGAATTCTTCTTGAGGCATTGTAGACTAGGTCATATCAATGCGACCCGACTAGCTAAGTTACATTTAGATGCATATTTAAATCAGTTTAAATTTACATCTTATGAAACTTGCCAGTCATGTCACAAAGATAAGATGACCATAGCTCCGTTTACTTGAAACAGAGAAAGAGTTAGTGAGCTTTTGGGAGTGATACATAGTGATGTGTGAAGGTCCCCAGTCTACATATGGCAGGACCGGTTCTTTATAATTCATTACATTCATTGATGATCTCTCTAGATTCAGACATATGTTCCTGTTGAAACACAAGTCCGAAACTTTTGAGATAATCACCGAATATAAGTCAGAAGTACAGAACCAAAAACGGGAATAAGTATTATGTCCTTTGATGTGATCAGGGAGGAGAATACTTGAGCACGGGATTCCTGAACTATTCTAAAGGAGAATGAGATTCTCTCTCAGCATTACTCCTCCGTATACACCACAGCATGTCGGTGTATCGGGGCGGAGCAATCACACCCTATATGATATGGTATGCTCTATGATGAGTACTACTGAGTTACCTGTTTCCTTTTGGGGGTTATGCACTTAAGAAGCTGCATACCTATTGAATTAGGTTCGAATAAGATCACTACCTACCACTCCATATGAGATATGGTATGGGAAGAGCCCATCTCTTAAGCGAGTTAAGGTTTGGGGTTGTCCGGCCTATGTCAAAAGAAAAATCCGGACAGGCTCGAGGAAAGGTCAGTTCTGTAGAACTGGAAAGATTTCCAGCTATACAAACTAAAGCTGATGATTTGATAGATCCAAAGGATTCAATAGTCCCCGAAGAACCACAGCCTCTACGCCGATCTAGTAGGGTTTCTCATCCACCTGAGAGATACTTCGGTTTCTCGATGATAGTGGGAGCGAGGATTGCATCATGAGATGATAACCCAACTAGTTTCAAGCAGGCCATCAAGAATGGGGACTCTGTAAGAATGGCTGTATGCTTAGCGATCTGAGATGGAATCCATGTAAGCCAAGAAAGTATGGACTTTGGATGCTATAACTGAAGGATTAAATCACCATCAGAAGCAAGTATATCTTGAGAAGATTACTTAGTATAGATGGAAAAGTTAAGACTTTCAAAGTAGGACTAGTTAGTGGTTTTCGTCATCGACCAGGCGTGGATAATGATGAAACCTTTTCCAGTGGCTGTGCTTAAGTCCATCGAGATCCTACTTGCCACGGCTACATACCATGATTACGATATCTGGTGGTTGGGTGCCATGACTGCTTTTCTAAATATTAATTTAGAAGAGAGCGTCTATAAGTACACAGCCAGAGGGCTTCGTAGACAGTGGGAGCAGCGAAAACATGTGCAAGTTGCTTTACAGGATAAAGCAGGCATCGCGAAGTTGGAACGTCTATTTTGATGTGGTAGTCAAAGAGTTTGACTTCATCAAAATGGTAGATAAACCTTGTATATACAAAAAGGTAGTAGAGAGTAAGGTGGTCATCCTCGTATTGTACGTGGACAACATACTCTTGATATGACAAGAGTTTCCTATGCTACGCTCGGTCAATCTCCGCTTATCACAAGGATTCTCCATATAGGATCTATGTGATACCTCCTAAATCCAAGATTTTATATCTATGAGATAGATTTAAATGGATATTAGGATTCTCACTAGGTGTAGTGAGATGGTATCAATTGATCCTGGGAAGAATCACTGGAAAAGTTCCAGGGTGATAAGGATGACTGAATGTTAGTCGCAGGCATTGTCTTTACCCTCAGTGGAGGGACGGTATGTTGGAAGAGTTCCAAGCTATATACGTGGCTAACTAGATGATAAAGGCTAGTGACATCGCTATCAAAGATACAACCAAAGAGGCAGTTTAGGTGTATACTAGTTCATGAGATGAACTAGGTTTCTACCATTGTGTGACAATGGAAGTGTGGCTTTGGCCTAGGAACCCCGGTCCCATCAGTGACCCAGACATATTCCAAGACAGTATCACCTGATCATGGAGATAGTTGATCTCCAGGGTGATCAAGGTTAGGAGAGTGGACTCAGATGACAACACGGCGGATCCACTCATAAAGGCCTTTTCCCAGAGAGAGACTTTTATGTGATTGTTGAGTATGAGATACTACAACCACTGCTACAGATGGCCCTAGTGCAAGTGGGAGATTGTTAGTTATATACTGTACATGAGATGTATATTGTAGTGGATGCTGGGACATATATAGGTAGGACTTTCTTGCTCGACATGATAGTACGCAATCTAGTTGCTCTTTATCTTAACATGTATAATTGCCGTCTCTCTATTACATGTTGATAAAGCTCTTAGGATGTGTACTCGACTTCCAAGACCATGATGTAGATCATACTAGTAGGGCCTGGGTACTCAATGAGTACATCTTTCAATATTCCTAGTCGTGGGAATATCGAGACGGGGCATCGATATTCCAGAGTAGACTAGCGTATATCTTCTCGACCCATGTGATGGGCGATGGATGATCCCATATCCATTGGTGTTTGACATCAGAGATGGTATGCGGGTGCTCAGTGGTGACTGGGTACACTGAACGAACTCGCCGAGAACTCCCAGATGGTATTATACCTTACGTCAGATGGCAGTTCTCTGGTGACACTGGAACAGCTTAGTCTGCTAACCCGAGATAGTCATATAGTCTTATGTGTCTCCCACTGTGCTTTGATTTCCACCCTACCACGGCTCTACTGAGTCGTGCAAACAGGTGGTTTTTGGGTACAGTCCCGATTCACATGGAGGCAATGAGCGATAGGAGGGGATTCGTCTCTCCCGGTATTGGGGGTTGATGTTGCGCTATGCTCGACTGGCCATAACTGGAAATCCCTGGCCAGGGTTGCACTGATTTACTGGTAAGTGTTATCAGTAGTTTTATGCTTGTTATGGACCTTACATCGGCATGACTTATCAGGCTACTGGGGTCTGACGTTTACCACCCCTAGGCGAGATATGCGACATATCAGACGAAAAGACTGGACTGTACGGTAAGTGTTGCTGATTGGATTCGCAGGAGTGTGAGCAGGCTTGCTTGTTGATCATCTGATCGCTCAATACCCAGGTGGCCGTTATGTTTAGTAGACCGCTTGAGGCATGTGGGTGATTGATATGATCACCACCTACTGCCGGCGTATTGACGAGTCTTTAGAGTCCTACACAGAAGTTTCCTGGCTCAAGCGAAACGAAATAGGTGCGCATATGAGATATGTGCAGGACCGAGAATAATACTAGTATGTGATACTGTGTTCTATTCTCACGATTTGTATTATCGGACGGTTATATGGGAAATAGCCGGGTTACCGAATCAAGTGTTGATTCGATATATTGATACACTAGATATTAGTCGGTTATATGCGATATGACTGGATCATTAAATCAAGTATTGATTTAATGATTTAATATATAATTATATATTTGATATATTACTTTACATTAACTAGTATTTGTTCACTTATGATTGATTTTCTCACTTGATGTGCACAAGTTGTATATATGATATATGTTTGTACACTAGTTTGTATCATGATTGATCATACATGCAAACTTGGGTGTGTGTATGACTTACACCATGTTTAGGTTAATGGTTGGGTTTTATTTATTTCATTTATTTATTTTTGGCAAAAACAAAATGGTGGCTTTCTTTGTTTTTTGCTTGAAGGTTCATGAAGCTTTTTAAGCATCTTTGACAAATTCTAACCATTTTGTTTTGCATGAGATTTTCACTAACCTAACCACTAGCTCAAACTAGGGATTAGTCTCTACAAAGGTTAACTCACCCATGGTTGCATTATGATATACTTCACTTGATTATTCATTTTAGAAAATTGATAATTCATTCTTATTCCTTCTTCTTCTTCTTCATCAAGAAGAAGAAAAACCTTTCTTGAAAATGACCAAGTGAAGATTAAGAGTGAGAAATCCAAAGTGAACCCACTTCCTATTTCTTCATCCTCTACCACTTGCCATGTATTATAGGGTGTTCTCTTCACAAAGTTCATGACCAAGTGAAGATGGAGCTTGAGTTTGAGTCTCCTCGACGTAGATCATCTTCGGCCTCGAAGTCAACGACCTAGCCCGATCATTTCTCCGAAGAAACCATCGCTAGGGTCCGGGATCCCGATGATCGCAGCGAAGGGACGTCAACACGGAGCATTAGAAGTCAAGGACCGGATCTACAAAGGTTGTTATTGTTAGTGTATATGCCCTAGAGGCCATTACTGTATCATACTAGTTTGTATATTACTTGATGGAAGCTTGGGATATTCACCTTGTATAAACAATCTTGCTCAATATAGTAGTATGCTACTTGGTTTGTTTCTACTTCAATGTGTACTTGTGTTTATTTCAGTATATCACTTATACGCATTAGTGGAGCCCTTAGGATCTTTGCTTGATTACCAGCGTTGTGATGGCAGTCACACTAGTGGGGGCTGGGTAATCGATAAGCACATCCTTATACAGGTCCCTAGTCGTAGGACTATCGAGACAGGGCATCGATACTCCGGAGTAGACTAGCGTATGCGCTTCTCATCCCAGTGTGGGAGATGGTCTGTCCCACAGCCATCAGTACGTCGTACTGGAGATAGTATACGGGTGCTCGTTGGGTTACGAGTACACTGGACAGGACTCGTCGGGAACTGACAGGTTGGTATTATACCCATCGTCAGTTATCAGTTCCCAGGTGACATGAGTACAGCTTAGTCCGCTGACTTGACACTGACACTTCGCCTCGAGTGTGTTCCCACTGCACTTTGATCACTACCCTTCCACGGCTCAAAGGAGTCGTGCAAACAGGTGGTGGTTGGGTGCAGTCCCGAAGCATTTGGAGGCAGTGACGGTTAGACAGGATTCGTCTCTCCCGGTATTGGGGGTTGACATCGCGCTGTGTCTAGGAGAGCCATTACACGAGTAGTCCCTGGCCAGGGCAAGCGAGATATACTGGTAGGTTTCCAGTGTTATCTCAGGGTGTTTTGGGCTTCACTCCGACACGACTTGTACCGCTATTGGGGGACTGACGTTTTACCGCCCCCTAGGCCCGCCATGCGATGTATCAGACGAACAGACCGGACTGTACGGAGAATGTCACATTCAGACTCAGTAGGAGTTCAGATGGGGTTTCACCTCGTCAGCCTTCTTGTCGGCATCTACCTGGGGACCGTTACGCACAGCTAGTGCCGCTTGCGGTCTGTGGTTAAACCCACTGCCAGCGTAGTGTCGAGTCTTTAGAGTCCCACACAGAGGGTATTCGCCTCTGGGCAAAACAGAGTAGAGGTCGCATGGTTTTGCGACAGGGTTCGTTCTCATCCGCGCACTTGTGCACGTTTGGAGTCCGGACGGATTATACTGGCAGGCTCTGGTTTGAGCCAGATACTGGTATATGTTTTGGGGGTTGCTTTTATATCTTGGTATTCTTGTTCCTCGGAACGAGAATGCAGGTGTGTATGCACAGTTGCTTGAGGCGGAGAATGAGGTTTTTCATTAGGGTTTCGGATCGGGTGCGTATGCACAGTTGACAGTTATCATTTTCCAAACCCTAATGGATTTGTGTATTATCTATTAATAATAGTAATTAAATAAGAATTATGTTATGGTTGTTTTTTTTTGTTGACTTGTTGACCTTGGTTGACTTGTTGACCATTGACCACTTTCATGCCTTGAAAGTCTTCCTTGATTCATGCTTACACTTCATTTAAAGAAGCATGATAGTGGTCATTCCAAAATAACCATCAACTATTCTTATTTCAATTATTATCATTTAAATAATTCATTTTTCTTTTGCAATATGGTTGCAAGAAAGAAATTATTGAGCTCATTCTATCATTCTCACTCTCTCTCCTCATTTCATCTTCTTCTTCCTCTTGAAAAGAGAAACCTTCTCATGTGTTGAGAATCATTCTCTTTAGATAGAAAAGCAAACCCTAATCACTCTCTACTCATTCTAGGATGAAGGTTTAGCAAGCCGGAAACCCTAGTTCACTCAAAGATCGAGGAAGAGCCCAAAGGTCGAACCTTCAAGGTGGATCTATCTTCGGCAAGAAGAAGGCGACGAGAAGAGAACCATTCAAGCTTCAACAAAGAACAAGAAAGAAGAACAACAACAAGAAGAGAAGGAGTTCAAGTTTAGGTATAACCATCCTCCATAGTAGCTAACTCTCTTTAGCTTGTTAACTAGTTTTAGTTTAGACAACGATCCCGACATAGTTTAGTCCATGTTGCCTCTTGCGATAAAAATTCGTTTTTTTTATACCGTTTCCGCCTCCCCGTAAGTACCGGGGGTCGCAATATGGACTTACAGTGGTATCAGAGCCTAACTAAACTTAAACTAGCTTGGTAGTAAGGTGTAACGAAGTTCGGAACCGAAAAATCGCAAAACCGGAAAATCAAAACCCTAACTTTCTGTTGAAATTTTTTCTGCTCAAATTGAAAAACTTTATACTTGTAAAATCGTCTCAGGGTTTTCTAAGAACACACAAGAAAAACGATATCATGTTACCTCCAAACCGCCGCGCTTCCGCGGCCTCACCTACTCATCTGGCCGCGGAACCGCCGCAAGTTGGTGTCATCTTTGCATCGTTTTTCGTGCAGTATTCTTCTGTGTTGGTTTTGGGATTTTTAAGATATATTATATGTACCCAGATTTTCCAGAACTGAAATTCACTTTTGGGGTCCTATAATTCCGTATTTTTTTTCCGAACTTCACTGCACTTTGGCTATGTTGGTTATATCTGTGATGTTTGCATGTATTGAACGTCGGCTAATCGCTATAAGTCGATTAGTCGGGGTTATACATGATCTGTAATGTTCTGGAATGTGTATATGAATGTGTTGGACTGTCGCGGGTGAATAGCCGGGGTGGATGTGAGATGAGCTTTTGTTTTTCTTTCATTCATTGTAAATGTAAATTGATGTAATTATATTATTTGTTTGGCCGCACAACCGGGTCGGGGTTGTAGCCGTCATTGTATAATTCTTTTTACTGTTTTTGCTCCTAGGATAGACCCATGGTGGGGTGCACAAACTACCGGGAACATGGAGGGTAGTTTGCCGCACCCGTAGGGGTCTTGGGTGGGGTATTTGCTATTCACCGCGACCGTGTTATCCGCTTTTCGTTTCAGGCTCGAAAGGAATGCGGATTGCTAGTATATCCAATGTATTCATCTGTGATCTGTAATGTCTATCATTGCTTTCTATTTAGGCGTTGCTTATGTTTTACAGCCGCGCTAGCCCAGCCCCCGCTCTGTCGTTAGTTAAGTAACCTAACGAGTGATGACGGGACCCCGTGGCGAATGCGAATGGCATAAGCGTACGTCATATTTTGGTTGTTTTCTGCAATGGTAGGAATTAAATGATGGGACGCATTAAAAGAACTAATGCAAGAATATCATGCATTAAAAGAACTAATGCAAGATAATAAACCAAGTTTAAGTCGATGGAACACTTTCGAAAAACCACTCGGTTCTTTTCAAAACTAACTTTTAAATGCGGAGCTTGAGCCACTCCTTCTAAAAGCTATCTCGTTCCATCGATTATATCAAGTTCACTACGTTCACGGTTTTACCAAAACCATTCGTAGCCCTCCGTCGTTTCGCATGAATAGGCAATAGTATTCAACCTGTGTATTTTGGCCAAAGTCAAGGCACAGTGATTGGTAGCTATTGGGTGTTCATGTGTAGCATAGATAGATGCGTTGGTTTGGGACAGTCGTGCTGCCATTTTGGCCAAAGTCAAGGGTATGTACGGATGGATCCAAATTAACCTGGAAAGTGACGGGAAGAACTTGACATGTGACTTATGATATTTTGGCCAAAGTCAAGGTCATAAGAGCATGGGGCAAAAATCCACATCGGGAGTTTCATAAGTACTGAAACTTGCTAGATTTGCATACCATTTGGAGTGTGATGATTATGGTAGGATTCCTTCATTTTCATCACACGATGATATTTGGATCCCGATCCTACTGTGAGTATATGCTACTCCTCGGGAAATTTCTCACTAAACGATCAATGCTATAAACCTAGTAGGTGCCTAGAAAGGTGTTAGCGGGGCTACGCCCCCAGGGAAAAGAGGTTCTTAAATTAAGGAACTTCGCGAAAGCGTTGGAAAACCTCCCTCGAAGTACCGACACTGGCCTGGCTGAACGGTTAAGCAAGTATTGTACGGTGGGATTGATCCCGGCTAATTCTTCCTTTGTGGTTTGAGGAGGGATTCGAGAGACAGTGGGAGCCATCCTGTTTAGACAAATTAAAAACCATTCTAAACTTGCAAGAGCATTGTGCTAAGTGTTTCTTCTCTCCCCCTGCAGCGACCAAATCGAAATGACTGGACTTAAGTTACTTCTAGATAAAAACATATTGACAGGGCCAAACTACAAAGATTGGCTCAGGAATGTCAAATTGGCAATCTCTTACGACAAGCTGGGGTATCTTCTTACCACCAAAGCTCCCCCCGTCCCAGGTCCCACCTCCAGCGTCGCGGATAAGGAAATCCGTAAGACTTGGGAGATTGACAGCGCGAAGGCCAGATGCCTCGTACTTGCCTCGATGGACAATGACCATCAGAGGAGGCACGAGAATATGGATTTGGAATCCATATTTCTTCATACAAAAGAACTGTATGGAGAGCAGTCTCGTATCGCAAGATACGAAGTGTCGAAGAAGTTATTTTCGACTAAGTTGGCCGTCGAATCATCGGTAGCGGACCACGTGCTTAAGATGATTGGCTACACTGAGGAGCTCACGGAACTTGGGACCACGTTGGATAGTGAACTCTACACAGATATAATTCTCCAGTCCCTTCCATCCACTTACGCCCAGTTCATACTGAATTTCAACTTGCAAGAAAAGGAAGTTGAACTTTCAGAACTCCTCAACCTGCTGAGGAGCGCAGAGGGCACCCTACAGAAGGGTAGGGATACATCCACTTTGTTTGTAGGAGGATCTTCTTCTTCTAGGTCCAAGGCGAAAGCCAAGGGAAAGAAGAGGAAAGCCCCCGCCAAACCAAAGGGCGGTGTTAGTAAAGTGGGTGCGAAGGGAAAGGAAAAGGCAACAAAGATAGCGGGGAAGCTTGTTGGTAAAGAGGAATGCTTCTATTGTCACAAGAGTGGACACTGGAAGAAAGATTGCAGGGCTTGGAAAGCCAGGACACAGGAACTGAAGCAGGTTGCAGCTTCAGCTTCAGGTGTGTATGTTATTGAAAACTGTCTTTCTATAAACTCTACTTCCTGGGTATTGGATACCGGATCAGGATCTCATATCTGTAATTCTTTGCAGGCGTTGAGAAACCGTAGGTTTTTGAAGGAAGGTGACATGACCCTCAGAGTTGCGAACGGAGCTAGCATGGATGCTAAAGCCGTGGGGGACTATCACCTAGGAATGTCAGATGGACATATTTTGGTTTTGCGTAATTGCTTTTTTGTACCCAACGCAACTTGTAATATCATTTCTGTATCTTTGGTTTCTAAAGAAGGTTATGAATTTGCGTTTGTAAGTAATGTTGTTAACATTCACCTTAATCAAGTTCTGATTGGGTCAGGTACATTGAGCAATGGTATATACGTATTAAACCAACCACAGATTTTCAATGTCCAGAATTCACACAAAAGAAAGTCACCAGATATTAATCAGACTTTCTTATGGCATTGTAGACTGGGTCACATCAATGAGAGAAGGTTGACTAAGTTACATACAGAAGGATATTTGGATCCGTTCGAATATCAATCATATGCCACTTGTCAATCCTGTCTCAAAGGAAAGATGACAAAGACTCCGTTCACTGGACACGGAGTAAGAGCGAGCGAGCTCTTGGGACTCGTACACAGCGACGTGTGCGGTCCAATGTCTACACATGCACGAAGCGGTTATTCTTACTTCATTACTTTTACGGATGATTTTTCAAGATACGGTTATGTCTTCTTAATGAAACATAAGTCAGAATCTTTTGAAAAATTCCAGGAATTTAAGAATGAAGTAGAAAAACAGACCGGCAAAAGTATCAAGATTCTAAGATCGGATCGAGGTGGAGAATACTTAAGTGCCGAGTTCCTGAATTATTTAAAAGAGAATGGGATTCTCTCTCAGCTTACTCCTCCATACACCCCGCAACATAACGGTGTATCGGAGAGACGGAACCGGACCCTATTGGATATGGTACGGTCCATGATGAGTAACGCTGAGTTACCGCGATCATTCTGGGGGTATGCACTAGAATCAGCTGCGTACCTTTTGAACCGAGTTCCTACTAAGACTGTGCCTACTACACCATATGAGATGTGGTGTGGGAAGAGACCCCATCTCAGTCACATTAAGACTTGGGGAAGTCCAGCTTTTGTTAAAAAGCAGCATGCGGACAAGCTCGAGGCGCGCTCAGTACTGTGTAAGTTTGTGGGATATCCAAAGAATTCCAAGGGATATCTCTTCTACTACGAAGAGGAACAAAAAGTTCTTGTTTCTCGTCATGCCCACTTTCTAGAACATCAGTTCTTAGAAAAAGAATTAAGTGGGAGCGCAGTAGAACTGGAAGAAATTCCAGAACCACAGACTATTACTGAAAGCTTAATGGAACCAGAGGGTTCAAATGAACAGGACATTCCTATGCCGCTCCGCAGAAGTAATAGGCAGTCTCATCCGCCCGAGAGATACTACGGTTTTCTCATAGACGGGGATAGAGAGGATTGCATCATAGACTATGATGAGCCTACTAGCTTCCAGCAGGCCGTTCAGAGCATTGACTCGGTAAAATGGCTGGATGCAATGCGGACCGAAATGGAGTCCATGTACACCAACAAAGTATGGACGTTGGACATTGCTCCAGACGGGGTAAAACCCGTAGGATGCAAGTGGATCTTCAAAAGGAAGATTGGTGTAGATGGACAGGTTGAGACCTATAAAGCTAGACTTGTAGCAAAGGGTTTCCGTCAAAGACCTGGCTTGGACTACGACGAAACCTTTTCTCCAGTGGCTATGCTGAAATCCATTCGGATCCTTCTTGCCATTGCTGCCTTCCACGATTATGAGATTTGGCAGATGGACGTAAAAACCGCTTTTCTAAATGGAAATTTAGAGGAGTGTGTCTATATGGATCAGCCAGAGGGTTTCATTCAGAGTGGGAGCAGCGGAAAGGTGTGCAAGTTGCTTAAGTCCATCTATGGACTAAAGCAGGCATCGCGGAGTTGGAACATCTGTTTTGATGAGACGGTCAAGGAATTTGACTTTATCAAAAATCCAGATGAACCGTGCATCTATAGTAGATTTGTAGCGAGAACTGTGGTATTCCTTGTTTTATACGTGGATGACATTCTCTTAATAGGAAATGACATTCCTATGCTACAATCTGTCAAGGGTTTCTTGTCACACAGGTTCTCCATGAAAGACCTGGGTGATGCCTCTTACATCCTGGGGATCCGGATCCATCGTGATAGATCCAAGAGGATATTAGGACTTTCACAGTCCAGGTACATCGACACCGTACTGAAAAGATTCAGTATGGAAGATTCCAAGCGCGGTAACTTACCGGCTTGTCACGGGATCACCCTCTCTAAAGAGATGTCTCCCAAGACTGATTTGGAGAGGGATCGCATGTCTATTATACCCTACGCTTCTGCGGTAGGCTCTATAATGTATGCGATGTTGTGTACCAGACCGGATGTAGCTTATGCACTGAGTGTAGTAAGCCGGTATCAGTCAAACCCTGGGGAGAAACATTGGATAGCAGTAAAGAACATTCTCAAGTACCTGAGGAGGACTAAGGCGATGTTCTTGGTGTATGGCGGAAAAGACCTCCAGATTGAGGCCTTTGCTGACTCCAGCTTCCAGAGTGACAAGGATGATTCCAAGACCATGTCGGGTTTTGTCTTTACCCTCAACGGAGGGGCGGTGTGTTGGAAGAGTTCCAAACAGGAAACCGTTGCAGACTCGACTATGGAAGCGGAATACATCGCTGCATCTGATGCCGCAAAAGAAGCTGTCTGGATAAGGAAGTTCTTAAAAGAACTTCAGGTGGTTCCGTCCATTGTTGACCCAGTACCTCTGTATTGCGACAACAACGGGGCTATAGCTTTAGCAAAGGAACCCAGGTCCCATCAGAGATCCAGGCATATCTTGAGGCGGTATCACCTGATCAGGGAGATCGTGGATCGCAAGGAGATCGAGGTTCGGAGGGTTGGTTCAGAAGAGAACACTGCAGATCCATTCACCAGGGCCCTACCCCAGACTCAGTTCGAGCGGCTGATCGAGATGATAGGTCTTCGATACGCCAGTACATGGCCTTAGTGCAAGTGGGAGATTGTTAGTGTATATGCCCTAGAGGCCATTACTGTATCATACTAGTTTGTATATTACTTGATGGAAGCTTGGGATATTCACCTTGTATAAACAATCTTGCTCAATATAGTAGTATGCTACTTGGTTTGTTTCTACTTCAATGTGTACTTGTGTTTATTTCAGTATATCACTTATACGCATTAGTGGAGCCCTTAGGATCTTTGCTTGATTACCAGCGTTGTGATGGCAGTCACACTAGTGGGGGCTGGGTAATCGATAAGCACATCCTTATACAGGTCCCTAGTCGTAGGACTATCGAGACAGGGCATCGATACTCCGGAGTAGACTAGCGTATGCGCTTCTCATCCCAGTGTGGGAGATGGTCTGTCCCACAGCCATCAGTACGTCGTACTGGAGATAGTATACGGGTGCTCGTTGGGTTACGAGTACACTGGACAGGACTCGTCGGGAACTGACAGGTTGGTATTATACCCATCGTCAGTTATCAGTTCCCAGGTGACATGAGTACAGCTTAGTCCGCTGACTTGACACTGACACTTCGCCTCGAGTGTGTTCCCACTGCACTTTGATCACTACCCTTCCACGGCTCAAAGGAGTCGTGCAAACAGGTGGTGGTTGGGTGCAGTCCCGAAGCATTTGGAGGCAGTGACGGTTAGACAGGATTCGTCTCTCCCGGTATTGGGGGTTGACATCGCGCTGTGTCTAGGAGAGCCATTACACGAGTAGTCCCTGGCCAGGGCAAGCGAGATATACTGGTAGGTTTCCAGTGTTATCTCAGGGTGTTTTGGGCTTCACTCCGACACGACTTGTACCGCTATTGGGGGACTGACGTTTTACCGCCCCCTAGGCCCGCCATGCGATGTATCAGACGAACAGACCGGACTGTACGGAGAATGTCACATTCAGACTCAGTAGGAGTTCAGATGGGGTTTCACCTCGTCAGCCTTCTTGTCGGCATCTACCTGGGGACCGTTACGCACAGCTAGTGCCGCTTGCGGTCTGTGGTTAAACCCACTGCCAGCGTAGTGTCGAGTCTTTAGAGTCCCACACAGAGGGTATTCGCCTCTGGGCAAAACAGAGTAGAGGTCGCATGGTTTTGCGACAGGGTTCGTTCTCATCCGCGCACTTGTGCACGTTTGGAGTCCGGACGGATTATACTGGCAGGCTCTGGTTTGAGCCAGATACTGGTATATGTTTTGGGGGTTGCTTTTATATCTTGGTATTCTTGTTCCTCGGAACGAGAATGCAGGTGTGTATGCACAGTTGCTTGAGGCGGAGAATGAGGTTTTTCATTAGGGTTTCGGATCGGGTGCGTATGCACAGTTGACAGTTATCATTTTCCAAACCCTAATGGATTTGTGTATTATCTATTAATAATAGTAATTAAATAAGAATTATGTTATGGTTGTTTTTTTTTGTTGACTTGTTGACCTTGGTTGACTTGTTGACCATTGACCACTTTCATGCCTTGAAAGTCTTCCTTGATTCATGCTTACACTTCATTTAAAGAAGCATGATAGTGGTCATTCCAAAATAACCATCAACTATTCTTATTTCAATTATTATCATTTAGATAATTCATTTTTCTTTTGCAATATGGTTGCAAGAAAGAAATTATTGAGCTCATTCTATCATTCTCACTCTCTCTCCTCATTTCATCTTCTTCTTCCTCTTGAAAAGAGAAACCTTCTCATGTGTTGAGAATCATTCTCTTTAGATAGAAAAGCAAACCCTAATCACTCTCTACTCATTCTAGGATGAAGGTTTAGCAAGCCGGAAACCCTAGTTCACTCAAAGATCGAGGAAGAGCCCAAAGGTCGAACCTTCAAGGTGGATCTATCTTCGGCAAGAAGAAGGCGACGAGAAGAGAACCATTCAAGCTTCAACAAAGAACAAGAAAGAAGAACAACAACAAGAAGAGAAGGAGTTCAAGTTTAGGTATAACCATCCTCCATAGTAGCTAACTCTCTTTAGCTTGTTAACTAGTTTTAGTTTAGACAACGATCCCGACATAGTTTAGTCCATGTTGCCTCTTGCGATAAAAATTCGTTTTTTTTATACCGTTTCCGCCTCCCCGTAAGTACCGGGGGTCGCAATATGGACTTACAGTTATCCCTTTCACTTAGTAGCAAAGTAGTTTTCTTGCTTTTAGTTTTGCCTAATCTCTAGTATACGATCTTTCATAGGGTTGTTCGGCACAAAAAATTTTGATTTTGGCCTGTTTGATGCCTTGTAGAACCTCATGAGTGTGCCTAGGAACCCTACAATAGTGACCTGTAAGGTCACCTAAAGCAGTACACGATGATAAAGATAAACCAGATAGCATACAATCATCTTGAGTAAGACTGTTCTAACGGTATAGGTCCTCCCTCAATCATTACAATCACGTGCCTGTGATCCAATAGTTGACACCGAGGGTACTATCTCCAACAATCTCCCACTTGCACACAAGGCTAATTATTGCGATATCGCATACTCACAGCCCGTGTGATACCAAATACCCAACTCCTCTACTAATCAGTCTCACAAAACCCGTTTGCGAAACTAACGCGTTCGAGGAATAGCCTCAGTGAGTGGATCCGCCCTAATGTTTCTTTCTATGTCTCTCTTTATCTCAAGTTCACGGAAAAAACCATCTCCCGAAATGAGCAATACCTGTCTCAGAATATGTCTGGATATCTGATGGGACCGAGCTCATAAATGAGCTCCAAATCCAAACTTCTTAGACTGTATCGTCAACTGAACTTAATCAGTATCCTGCGTCATGCCTCCCTCAGTATCCCCTGGGACCACCTGCCCAGAATACTGCCCCTCGTCAGAAAGAAAACTATAACTCTGACAACCTCTCTGTCATCCATGTCACCTTGGAAGCCTGGAATTATAACTTTCTTCTAAAAGAGGCTGTTGTTATCATATCCCTAGAACATCCACTTATGTTCTAAAACTGCTTCCGTTCGTTTCTCCAGGATTGGATCAATATCAACATATTGCATCTACTGCAAAAAACAACATCTGGTTTGGTGCTTGACATCTCATGATTGACTCAATTGCCTAAGCAAGTGATCTGCCAATCATGCACATCCCTCTCCACTTTAGTCTGTAAGACACCTTTAGAGAGGGTGACTCCATCACCTGCAGGTACACTACCATGCCTGGAGTCGTCCATTCTAAAACACCTTCAGAATGCTGTCTAATTACCCTGATTGGGAAACTACCCAAATCTAGATCTAAAACCATAGATCCAGTAACCAGAATGTCTTGATATTATATCCAAGTCCCATGTGGAGAAACCACTGTGTGACAACCAAAGTATAACCGATCGTAGTATAGGAACATCAATTCCTACTCTGTGTATGTCATCCAAATACCAGGACATCACACCCTACTACCATCTTAACAGATCCATCCCCTATTCTGATGAAGTCAAACCTATGACTGTCATATCAGAAATAGATGATCTACCTCCGCTATATCTGCTTTAATCCATAGACACAAGCTACTTGTCCACCAATGCTTCCGCTGCTCCCACTGACTACGACAACCCTCTGGCAGAGTCATATAGACGTACACTTCTAAAACCAGTTTAGAACGACGCTATACTAATCCTCCTGCCGGGTCTCACAGTCTGGAACAACAGCAATGGCAAGTCTGGGTAAACAAGAACCTCCCTGTCACCGTCCTTGAGGCTACCGGAGTAACTCTCGGGTGCCTGAGGTTACCCACAGTATCTGCGGAGTGGCCAATGGAATGTTAAACTAGATTGAATCTTTAGGTTCTTATCAAATTTTCAGTAATCGTTTGCGGTTCTGGAATCACTTCCAGTTCTACCATACCCCCACTACTGTTTTCTGAAAAAATCCATTTTTATTAAAACTGTGGCGAGTCTAGAACAATATCACTATTGATCTTCCAGGTGGTAGAAAATCAACCCTCGTCATAGCCCGGGTCAACCCACAAACAGCCATTACAGAAACATGGCTTGAGTTATCCGGAGTGTGGTTTTAAGAATAAGCCGGACAACTCCCCGTACCTTAACATCGTTAAGATATGAACTGTTCTATATCCAATATAGAAACAAAGGCACTAATTTAATTGAACCAGATTCAAATCATGCAGCTGTCTCTAGTGCATGTCAACTAAATGGAGAGAGGCCGATCAGCATTACTCAACTTAGGAGTACTTCCAATTATGAGTAATCTGAAAGAGAAGCAAGTTCTCTTAATCCTTACTATCAACTGAATACCATACACAAGTATCTACATCTTCGATCACCTTGAAGAATCCCGATACTTGCAATACCTGGTTCTCTACTTTACTCTTATACCTATAACTTGTCAAAACTCAGACCTTGTATTTCTACGAAACACTTGTCTAAGAACTACAGAAGTCATAAGTAAACCGAATATAGTACGAGGACTAATCCCTCTGTCCTAATGGGCACTGGACAACATACAATACTCTATCTAAGTCCTCTGAGTCTAATAACTCAAACCCTGTGTGTCGTAGGTTGAAAACTGTACTTATGGTTAAGAACAATTACACCGCTGTTTAATGCTCCATATCTAACCATCCACTGATATAGGTAAATGTCATGGACATAATTTCAAAAAGGTATATCTCACTCTATAAAAATAGACGTACAGATATATCGATTTGAAATTGATGCAAAGCAACGGATATTCAAAACCAAATATTTGTCGACCGGCAAACAGCCCAGGCTATTTCCTCAAATATCACCAATTACAAGGAATTCCGATATAATGAGAATGATCACCTAATTCCCAACAACTTACTCCCACTTATCATCTCTAAAACAATACAGATGTGAGAATTATACCTGGTAAATACATACCCTGGAGCAAGGGCTAATTGGGAAATCAGTTTTCTTTTAACAATACAAAGTGAAACCGAAACATGTAATTGTTTCGTAGGGGTATCCGGGTATTCCTAATAATGCCTCTTCCATTATCCAGATTCACAACTTTAACCCTATATTTCTATGCCATCTCTCCATATCCCTTCATATGTCTTTAGTCATTACCTTCTGTACACCCTCTTAGGCTAGATGGTTTTCTTCCTTCCCTACCATTCGGCACCAGCCTATGGTTTGGAAGAAGACTATCCAATAAGCGTAATGGGTGTACTGTCCTAATCCTAGGAGCACTCGCAATGCGAGAGAAGGTGAAGATAAAAGACAACCGAATAAACCTTATTCCTATTTCTCCTGAACCAGAATCCATCCCCGAACTGGAACAAGTTCCTTTCGAGTTCGTATATAACCATACGATGGAGTATCCAAATAAGTGTGGATCTTCTTAGTGAGACGGAGTGTTCTGGAGAAATACAAAGGTGATGTGGGAGTGGTAATGAAATACTTGGTTTGGTCGTGAATAGCAGTCGCAATTTACTTTGCTCTCTTACTAATCCCTTTATTTGTCTTAACTTAATGCCTTCTGTACACCACACTTAGGCTAATCGGCTTTCTTCATTCCCTACCGTTCGACACCAGCATAAGATTTAGAAGAAGACTATCCAATAGGCGTAATGGGTGTACTATCCCCTAATCCAAGGAGTACTCGCAACCTGAGAGAAGGTAAAAGGAAAAGACAACTGAATAGTCCTATTCGTTTTCTCTAAAACCGGAAACCATCCTCGAATAAATTCCTTCGAGTTCATATATAACCATACGATGGTTTTGTCCAATGGAAGTGGACGTTCGCAGTAATACGGGGTGTCCTGGAGAAAAGGGTAATAGTAGGAGTGGCAATGAGGTTTGCAACTCTGACAATCCAAAAGCCAGTGTTTAAGAAGGTTTGGTCAACTTGGTCACTGAGTCATAGTCTAGGTCGGGTCATGGTCGCTGCCAAAGAGAGAGAGAAAAGAAACACTCAGCGTGAACTCTAACCTAGATCGAAATGGTTATCACTTTATCTAAGCAGGAAACCTCCCACTGTATCGTCAAATTCTCCTCCAAACCTGAAAGAAGAATTAGTCAGGATCACCCGAGGAGTATACCAACTCATCAGTGGGAATCAGGATCCAACTATCATCGTATGTTAACTTGACGGAATCCACTTAAGTCACCACACTCCAGAAGGTATGCGCATGCCTGGCAAGTTTCAGTTTCTTTAGAAACTCCCGATGTGTGTTTCTACCCCAAGGAACCAAGTGACCTTGACGGAGTCAACAAATCAAAGAGTCCTAGTCAAGTTCAACCCGTCATTTTCTGGATTGCATTAAACCCACCCGTACGTGCCCTTGACGGAGTCAACAAGGCCGCACGACTGTCCTAAGCAATCCCATATCCATGCTACAAACAAGCACCACTTAGCTACCGTACACTACGCCTTGACGGAGTCAACAAACGCAGCACGAATACTAAATAATACCAGTATGAAATGACGGAGGGCTACGTCTAGTTTTTGGCGAAAAATTTTTAACGTAATGAACTTGATATCGTTGAAGGAACTGCATAGCTTTTTATAAAAATATAGTGACGAAAACCTTTGCTAAAGAGGTCACTCCCGGTGAAGGGATCTCGGCTCTTTCCCCGTAGAATGAGGTGCAGGATATTCCAACTGAATACCATGATGCAAAGAAAAAGGCAATCGACTATAGTGAAGTTATTACCCTGACGCAAACTTCTGTTCAAGGGCTAACTCCCGGTGACGGAATCTCGGCCCTTGCCTCCTCGACTGAGGTGCTGGATATTCATAACCGAATACCACTTTGCAAAACAAAAGAGAACGTCCTTGCAATAACAGCTTTTTGAAAAATTGTTCCAACAACATCAGAATAGGTTTGTTTAGCTTACATTGATCCGAATCAATGCAGTCCCATCAATTGATCACACCACAAATGAACGAAAATACGATGTATGTATATGCCATCCATATTCGCCACTGGGTTCCGTCATTACCCGTTGGGTTACTTAACTAACGACAGAGCGGGGACTGGACTAGTGCGGATGCAAAACATATACAACATCTACTAGTATATATATCAATATAGAATAATCGCTCAAGGCGTGATAAAATGCAACATCACAGAAATGTAATAAGCATCACAGAACAATACAGATATCTGGGATCCCCGGTTTCATAGAGCCGCTACTGAAACCCGACGTTCCCCTGGTCGCGTAGATAGCCTGTGCAATGAAATCCTAGATCCCTACGGGCGCGGCAAGTTACCCGCCAAAACCTGAAGCGAGGCAACCCCCTTCAGCAACGTGAATGGACCACCCAGCACTTCACGGAATCCGGTAACTTGGGCACCCCTCCTTGGGTCAACCTGTATCCCCTACGAGTGCGGCGAATAGCCTGCCAATTCTAGAGTGAAGCCCCCTCCGTCTCAACGCCATGAGATGCGGGCCCGTTGCCCTCTAGAACCCGGCTATCCGTGCACCCCACCGTGGGGTAATCCTAGTACAGAAAGTAAAAATATACATACAACGGGTACATCGACCTCAGCCCGGTCGTGCCCCAAAAGAATAATATACAAACAGGCAGTGACGGCAGTCCACATGTCGGACGCTCGCCCCGCAATGTCAAATATACATAAATAACCAAACTGTACTACCATTGCATCCAGGCTATCCCCCACGACCAATCCGCAACATCACAGCACAACACAGAACATCAACGTGAATGTCACGTTCGCAAATCCGTCTAAGAGGGCTATAGCAGTTGGACAGGATTTACTGATCAAATGACATTCACGGTCGTAGATATAATGTAAATACTGTGACTAACATGTTTAAAATTTTCGATCGACTGAATTTTCCGAAGTGGGCCCCAAGCACTACTGTAGCACTCAAAGAAAATCTGGGCCCAAACAGACATTCCAAAAACCCCATTTTCAACTCAGAAGCCCACTGTAAAAATTTTACGCAATGAACAGTCCAAGTAGCGGCAGAACCGCGGCCAATGAGTGGGTTTGGCCGCGGTTCCGCGGTGGAAAAGTGACTTCACGCGACCAAATTTTCACAGAATGCTTAGAATTCCCTGCATATATTTCTGCAATGTACTAAAAAAAATTTCGAGCCAAAAAAAATTCGACGGAAAATTGATACATGAAAAACGCGGTTTTTGGAAAATCCGATAGATCGAACTTGTAAACATGTTAGAGCAAGCTAGACTAGGTTAATGGCGTGGCTCTGTTACTATGTTAGTGCACGGCGGCGCCTCGGCCGTCTGAACGAGGCCAAAATGCGGAATATAAAAACTTTTCTTTAACTTTTTAAAACTGGCGCTACCGCGTACTAAAAACCCGGATCGGGCCATTAACCTTGTTAGTTATATGTATGCCCTAGAGGCCATTACTATACATGAGATGTATATTGTAGTGGATGCTTGGACATATATAGGGAGGACTTTCTTGCTCAACATGATAGCATGATATCTGGTTACTCTTTACCTTAACGTGTACACTGATTGTCTCTATGTTACATGTTGGTAAAGCCCTTAGGATATGTACTCGACTACTGGGACTATGATGAGATCATACTAGTGGGGCCACGGTAGTCGACGAGTACTTCCTATAACTGTTCCTAGTCGAGGGTGTATTGAGACAGGGCATCGATACACCAGAGTAGACTAGCGTATACGCATCTTGACCCATACGATGGGCGATGGATGATCCCATATCCATCGGTGTTTGACATCAAGGATGGTGTACGGGTGCTCAGTGGAGACTGGGTACACTGGACAGAGTCGCCGAGAACTCCCAGATGGTATTATACCTCACGTCAGATGGTAGTTCTCTGGTGACACTGGTACAGGTTAGTCTGTTGACCCGAGATCGTCATAGAGTGTTGTGTGATTCCCATTGTGCTTTGATTTCCACCTTACCACGTCCAAGAGGGCGTGCAAAACGGTGGTTTTTGGGTACAGTCCCGAATCACATGGAGGCAATGAGCGATAGGAGGGGATTCGTCTCTCCCGGTATAAGGAGTTGGTGTTGCGCTGTGTTCGATTGTCTATAACCGGAAATCCCTGGCCAGGGTTGCTGAGATTTAATGGTAAGTGTTACCAGTAGTTTCTCGAACTGTTATAGACCTCATATCGACATGACTTATCAAGCTATTGGGGTCAGACGTTTACCACCCCTAGGCGAGATATGCGACATATCAGACGACAAGACCGGACTGTACGGGAGTGTTACTGATTGGATTCATAGGAGAACTAGCGGGCTTGCTTGTTGATCTTCTTATCGCTGAATACCCGGGTGGCCGTTACGTTTAGCACACCGTTTGCGGCTTGTGGGTGTTTGATATGATCATCACCTGCTGCTGGCGTATTGACGAGTCTTTAGAGTCCTACACAGGGGTTTCCTGGCTCAAGCGAAACGGAGTAGGAGCATATAAGTGATATGTGTCGGACCGAGATTAATACGATATGAGATACCGTATTCTATTCTCGCGATTCGTGACATTGATCGGTTGTATGCTATATAGCCGGGTTATCGGATCAAGTGTTGATTTGATAAGTTGTTACACATTGATATTAGTTGGTTATAGCCGGATTATTAAATCAAGAGTTGATTTAATAATTTAATGCATAATTATATATATGATATATTACATTGCATTAACTAGTATTAGCTCACTTATGATTTATTTTCTCACTAGTTTGTGCCCTTTTTTTATATATGATATATGCAAGTGTACATGTTTGGATCATGCTTGATGATACATCAAAGTTGTGTGTATGAGACTCATGCCAAGATTAGGGTAAAGATTAGGGTTATTGTTTTGTCTTAAGATTTAACAAAAGGGTTTAACTTAGTCAAAGTAATCAAGCTTGAAGAAGCTTGGAGAAGCTTTGACAAAGTCCACTCTTTTGTCATTTCTTTTGATATTCTTTAACCTAACCTTTAACCTAAAGACTTGGTTAATTCTCTACATGAGTTAAGCATGAGGGCTTAACTCAATCATGGTGCCATTATTTATTGGATAAGTTTTCATCTGGATGGATAATTATTCCTTCTTCTTCTTCTTCATCAAGCTCCATCCAAAAGCCTACTAGCTCCAATGGTTCCATGAGAAAAAGAGTGAGAAAATCAATTCTAAAGTGAGCCCACTTCCTATTTCTTCATCCTCTACCACTTGCCATGTAGTAGAGTGTGTTCTCTTCATAAATTTCATGACCTAGTGAAGGAATAGCTTGAGTTAGTGTCTCCCCGACGTAGATCTTCTTCGGCCTCGATGTCATCATAGCAAGCACGTTCGTTCTTCTCATGGAGCTTCTCTAGAGTCCGGTGTTCACGATCGCAGCGATGGGGACGTCTACACGAAGCTAATGAAGTGGAGGACCGGATCTACAAAGGTTGTAATCCCTTTCACTAAGTAGTAAAGTTGTTAACATGCAAGTTTTCGCCTAAAAGCTAGTTTAAAGATCCGTATTAGAGTTGTTTCGCCTAATCTCTAGTTAACGATCTTGCATAGAGTTGTTAGGCACATAAAAAATTGATTTTGGCATGGTTGATGCCTCGTAGGCCCTTGTGCGCGTGCCTAGCAACCCTACAGTGGTATCAGAGCCAAGATAGAGCTTTAGACGAAGTGTAGACGATGTTAGAAATCCGATCGAACCCCGAAACCCTAATTCAAACCCTTCTCTGGACATTTTCTGAAATTGTGGTTTTTTCCAAATTAAAAATACTCAAAAGATTCAGCAGGGTTTTCTAGGAATTACTGTGCAACACGTGGGCCCAACTCCATCAAGCCGCCGCGGAACCGCGGCCGTACCCTAGGTCGCGCGGCGGTTCCGCGGCCACACTGTAGCTTCCTTGTCCACAGTTTGCAGAGTAATGTCCTATATTGTTTCCTGTGTTTTATGGGTAATTTTAATTTATACTCAAGTGTTGAGTTTTCTGGGTTGTATTGGGAGTTCGATGATTCGATCGGAAAGTTTGACTTCGTCTATGTGTTTTTCCGGATCATTTAGAACGTGTTAAAAAGTTCTACCGGATATAAATAACCCACTTTTTGCCCTGTCGGGAAATTTCCAAGTGTTGGATTTTTCCGTTGTTTAAGAACGTTCTAAGTAGTGCAAGTAACGCGATGGACCCTCTAGAAGACAACAAAGCTTAACTCGATTATGTGACCGTCTTGAACTGCCTTTTGAACCTTAGGGTTTGGGGCTGTACGGCGTGTCACATTTGAGGCGTTGGCTTGACCCTTCTACGGCTGGACCGTTGGTACTGTGGCATGAAGTGGATGTTTTTAAACTTATTTCATGTGTTGAGCTTTTCGGGAAAACTTGGGTGTTTGTTTATTCAATCGGAAAATTTAACATTGTCTATTTATCTAGAATGTGATACACTATTTGGAATCCACAAGTAGTTATGAGATAACTAATTTGGATGTTATAAACATAGCAGTTTAGTCTCAAATGATCGGTTGCCACGGAATTTTGATGAGATCAAAAGTCCGTCGCAATCACGTAGCGTACGCGGATACTCGCCGGGTAAACTTAATAGATAGCCATGCCCCATAGCCCTGACCAAGTGACTTTAGGAGAACCCCGTCGCCAAAAGCATCCCTTTGGGTGCTCGCGGCAGCGGTGTTCCGCCTTAGTGCACTTCGTCGACGGCATCCGAGGGTGCGGCCGTCTACTAAAGTTTGCGACGAGCATTCGATCAAATATCCTGAATCTTGTTGAATTACCCAAATAGATATTGAAAAGTGTTTTCAATATAGAGACTAAAATGCGGGGTTTATAATTGTTAGGCACGCGATGTCTATGGGGTTGCGGATTCCAATTGTTGTAGTTTTACACTTTCTTTTCTGCGACCGTAAGTGTAATATGTGATATCGCCGTTTTCGTTGCTATATGTCAACGACAATTGGGATGCGCATATTTACTTACGTTGATGACCTGTGATGTTATGTGTTGCTGGATATGTTATATCGGATCATCGCGTTTTGAATAGCCGGGGGTTTTATGTGAGGTGAGAGTTTTTATTTTCATTCATGTAAATTTAAATGTATGTAATATTCTTTTATTGGGGCATTTACGGGATGAGGTTGATGTCACCACTTGTATATTATTTACTTTTCCGCACTAGGATAGACCCAAGGAGGAGAGCACAAGTAACCGGGTTCTGGAGTCCGGTGGGAGACCAACTCGAGGAGTCGAGTTCGGGTCTCCTAACTCTAGAATTGGTAGGGTTGCTTGCCGCTCTCGTAGGGGTCTAGGGGTGTGGGCTTGGCTATTCATCACGACCGTGGAATCCGTGTTTTATAGAGGCTCAAAATAAAACACGGACGTCCTAGTATATCCAATGTTTCATATATTTCTTCTGCTGCGATATCTGTGATGTGATCATGTGATGTGCTGTGAAAGATACTGTATATAGTATATACGATATGTTATATAGACGTTACTTATGTTTTACACCCGCGCTATCCCTGCCCCGCTCTGCCGTTAGTTACCTAACCTAACGGTGCACGAGAGGACATCGAGGCGAATGCGGATGGCATAAGTGTACGTCGTATTTATCTGTGATGTTTAGGTGACTTAAATGATGGGACTTCATTATTGTGATTAATGAAATAAAAGAAACTTAAAAGATGTTGTGGAATCGAATTGTCAAAAACAGGTAGCTACAGTTCTTGCTTTGCATCGCGGTGTTCCCTGTAGAACATCCTGCACCTTATTCGAGATCCCTTCTCCGGGAGTGACCCCTTTAGCAATAACTGGCAGATGCTACAATACTCGGTTTATCTTTTGATTGCTTCTATAGTTTTTACTTTGCATAGTGATATATATGATATATCCTGCACCTTATTCGATGAGAAAAGGGCCGACGATCCCTTCACTGGGAGTGACCCCTTTAGCAAAACTAGAAAAGCCTCAAAAACACACTCCATTTAAAAATCATTTGATTCTACAATGATATCAAGTTTATTATGCAATAGGTTTTCATAAAAACCTGTCGTAGCCCTCCGTCATTTCAGATAAGTCCTGTTTAGTATTCGTGCTGCGTTTGTTGATCTTATCAAGGCGCAGTGTGCGGTAGCTGACCAGTATTTATCTGTTTATGCATATGATGCAGATTGTTTTAGGGTAGTCGTACGGCCTTGTTGACCTTGTCAAGGGACGTGCGGGTGGGTTTAATTCAATCAAGAAATGACGGGTTGAACTTGACTTACGGTCTATGGTTTGTTGACCTTGTCAAGGTCATAGATCGCTTGGAGAAAAATATTATCGGGAATTTCAAGTGTTGAAATTTGCAATGAGATTGTATACCTTCTACGAGATAGTTGGATTCCGATACCCGCTGCGAGTAAGATGTTAGTGTATATGCCCTAGAGGCCATTACTGTATCATACTAGTTTGTATTTAATGGAAGCTTGGGATATTCACAGTTGTATATACAATCTTGCTCGAAATGGTAGTATGCTACTTGGTTTGTCTCTGCTTTAATATGTGCATGTGTTTCTTTTAGCATATTGCTGATATACATATTTGTAAAGCCCTTAGGATCTTTGCTTGATTACCAGCGTTGTGATGGCGTCCAAACTCGTGGGAGCTGGGTGATCTATAAGCACATCCTTATACAGGTCCCTAGTCGTTGGACTATCGAGACAGGGCATCGATACTCCGGAGTAGACTAGCGTATGCGCTTCTCATCCCAGCATGGGAGACGGTCTGTCCCACAGCCGTCAGTACGTCGTACTTGAGATAGTATGCGGGTGCTCGTTAGGTTACGAGTACACTGGACAGGACTCGTCGGGAACTGTTGGTTGGTATTATACCTATCGTCAGTTATCAGTTCCCAGGTGACATGAGTATAGCTTAGTCCGCTGACTTGAGACTATCACTTCGCCTCGAGTGTGTTCCCACTGCACTTTGATTGCTACCCTACCACAGCTCAAAGGAGTCGTGCAAACAGGTAGTTTTTGGGTGCAGTCCTGAAGCACTTGGAGGCAGTGACGGTTAGACAGGATTCGTCTCTCCCGGTATTGGGAGTTGACATCGCTCTGTGTCCAGGAGAGCCATTACACGAGTAGTCCCTGTCCAGGGCAAGCGAGATATACTGGTAGGTTTCCAGTGTTATCTCAGGGTGTTCTGGGCTACACTCCGACACGACTTGTACCGCTATTAGGGGACTGACGTTCACTGCCCCCCTAGACCCGCCATGCGATGTATCAGACGAACAGACCGGACTGTACGGAGATTGTCACATACAGGCTCAGTAGGAGTTCAGATGGGGTTCACCTCGTCAGTCATCTTATCGACATCTACCTGGGGACCGTTACGTACAGCTAGTGCCGCTTGCGGTCTGTGGTTAAACCTACTGCCAGCGTAGTGTCGAGTCTTTAGAGTCCCACACAGAGAGCTATTCGCCTTTAGGCAAAATGAGTAGAGGTCGCATGGTTTTGCGACAGAGTTCGTTCACATCCGCGCACTTGTGCACGTTTGCTGTCCGGACAGCTTGTACTAGCGGGCTTTGGTTTAAGCCGGATCCTAGTATATGATTTGGGATTGGTTTTTCTCATTGTATTCGTGTTCCTCGGATCACGAATATGGGTGCGTATGCACAGTTGCTTGAGACAGAGGGAGACGACTTTGATTAGGTTTAATGACTATTGTCATTTTATTAACCCTAATGCTTATTTGAGTATTATTGTTAATTGATATTAGTTTAATAATTGTGCATGGTTATGGTTGTTGACCATTTGACCCATCTTGACTTGTTGACCTTGTTGACACTTTGACCATCATCATTTCATTTGGAAGATGCTCTTTGATCCTTGCAATTTGCATTAAAAATGAAATGATTATGGTCATGTCTTGATTAAGCCAAGACAATTATCTCACTAATTTTATAATTACAATAATTCACATATATGAGAGAATGCTTCATATTATTCTCTCATTCTATGATTCACATTCTCTCTCTTGTTCTTCCTCTCCCTCAAGCGCCCCCCTCTCATGTGTTGAGAAACACTTGAGCTTGAGAAAAACCTTCTCTTGATAATCTCTACTCTCATCTAGGGTTCAAGGATTAGCACTTCTTGCACCCTAGTTACTTCTAGCTTGGAGTTGAAGCCAAAGGTTGAGGCTTTCGGGTGGATCTTTCTTTGACGGGAGAAGACGACAAAGGTGACCTCCTTCCACCACTCCAAGGAGCAAGGAGAGAAGGACTTAAAGTCCAAGGTATAACCTTTCTAGCACTTAGCTAGTTTCTAGTTAGCTTTAGCTTGTTTTTGTTTAGCAAAGATCCTTCATACTCTAGTCCATATTGCCTAAGCTCATAAAAATTCGATTTTTATTCCGTTTTCCGCCTCCTCGCAAGTACCGGGGTGGGCAACGTGGACTTACAGTGGTATCAGAGCATAACTAAACATAAACTAGCTAAGTAGTAGAGTGTATCGAAGTTCGAATCGGAAAAATCGAAAAACCGAGTTTTAAAAACCCTAAGTTTCTGTTAAAATTTTTTCTGTTCGAAATAAAATTTGTCATACTCCAAAAATCATCTCAGGGTTTTCTTAAGAAGCACAGCAAACCCGGTCCAGTGAGTCGTCTAAACCGCCGCGGTTCAGCGGCAATAGCAAGCTATTGCCGCGGAACCGTCGCCGTTTTGACTCCTCACTGAGTCGAGTTTGGTGCAGTTTTCTTATGGCTTGGTTTTAGGATTTTTAAGATGGTTTATATGTGCCCAGATTTTCCAGAATAGAAAATTGTTTTTGGGGGCCTATAAATCAGTATTTTTTTTCCGAACTTCAATACACTTTGACTAAAAGGTTATATCTGTGATATTTACATGTATTGAACGTCGGCTAATCGCTATATGTCGATTAGTCAGGGTTATACATATCTGTGATCTGTGATTGATGATGGTATGTGTATATGAATGGGTTGGATTGTCGCGGATGAATAGCCGGGGTGGATGTGAGATGAGTGTTGCTTTTTCTTTCATTCATTGTAACATGTAAATTGATGTAATATTATTATTTGATTGGCCGCACAACCGGGTCGGGGTTGTAGCCGTCATTGTATAATTCTTTTTACTATTTTTGCTCCTAGGATAGACCCATGGAGGGGGTGCATAAACTACCGGGTATCTCGAAGTGCCGAGTGGCCTACCCACGGTGGTGAGGGAGGTTGCTTCGCTTCGGGTACTTGGCGGGTAGTTTGCCGCACCCGTAGGGGTCTTGGGTGGGGTATTTGGCTATTCACCGCGACCGTGTAATCCACTTTTCGTTGCAGGCTCGAACGGATTGCGGATTCTTAGTATATCCAATGTATTCATCTGTGATCTGTAATGTCTATCATTGCTATATATTTATATATGATAACTATTTAGGCGTTGCTTATGTTTTACAGCCGCGCTAGCCCAGCCCCCGCTCTGTCGTTAGTTAAGTAACCTAACGGGTGATGACGGGGCCCCGTGGCGAATGCGAATGGCATAAGCGTACGTCATATTTTGGTTGTTTTCTGCAATGGTAGGATTAAATGATGGGACGCATTAAAAGAACTAATGCAAGAAAATAAACCAAGTAAAAGTCGATTGAAACACTTTGAAAACCACTCAGTTCTTATCAAAACCAAACTTTTAAACGCGGAGCTTGAACCACTCCTTTTAAAAGCTATCTCGTTCCATCGATTATATCAAGTTCACTACGTTCACGGTTTCGCCAAAACCATTCGTAGCCCTCCGTCATTCCACATGAATGGTCAAAAAGTATTCAAGCTATGTATTTTGGCCAAAGTCAAGGCATAGTGATTGGTAGCTATTGGGTATTCATGTGCAGTATAGATAGATGCATTGGTTTGGGACAGTCGTGCTGCCATTTTGGCCAAAGTCAAGGGTAGGTGCGGGTGGGTCCAAATTAACCAGGAGAATGACGGGTAGAACTTGACATGTGACTTATGATATTTTGGCCAAAGTCAAGGTCATAAGAGCATGGGGCAGAAATCTACATCGGGAGTTTCATAAGTACTGAAACTTGCTAGCGCTGCATACCATTTGGAGTGTGATAATTCTGGTAGGATTCCTTCGGTTTTATCACGTGATGATATTTGGATCCCGATCCTACTGTGAGTATATGCTACTCCTCGGGAAAACTCTCACTTAACGATCAATGCTATAAACTTAGTAGGTGTCTAGAAAGGTGTTAGCGGGGCTACGCCCACAGGGAAAAGAGGTTACATAATTAAGGAACTTCGCGAAAGCGTTGGAAAACCTCCCTCGAAGTACCGACACTGGCCTGGCTGAACGGTTAAGCAAGTATTGTACGGTGAGATTGATCCTGACTAATCCTTTCTTTACGGTTTGAGAAGGGATTCGAGAGACAGTGGGAGCCATCCAGTTTAGACAAACTAAAAACCACTCTAAACTTGCAAGAGCATCATGCTAAAGTGTTTCTTTTCTCTCTCCTAATTGCAGTGACCATTCAACATGACCGGACTTAAGTTATTACTTGATAAAAACATATTGACAGGGCCAAACTACAAAGATTGGCTCAGGAATGTCAAGATGGCAATCACTTACGACAAGTTGTGGTATGTCCTTACCACCAAAGCTCCCCCTGTCCCAGGTCCCAAAACCAGTGTCGTAGATAGGGAAATCTACAAGACCTGGGAAATAGATTGCGCGAAGGCCAGATGCCTCGTACTAGCCTCGATGGACAACGAACATCAGAGGAGGCACGAGAATATGGACCTAGAGTCCATATTTCTTCATACAAAAGAACTGTATGGAGAGCAGTCTCGTATCGCACGATACGAAGTGTCGAAGAAGTTATTTTCGGCAAGGTTGGCCGTCGGATCATCGGTAGCGGAACACGTGCTTAAGATGATTGGCTATATTGAGGAGCTCGCGGACCTTGGGACCACGTTGGAGAATGAACTCTATACTGACTTGATTCTCCAGTCCCTTCCTTCCACTTACGCCCAGTTTATTCTTAACTTCAACATGCAAGGAAAGGAGGTTGAACTTTCCGAACTTCTGAACATGTTGAGGAGTGCTGAGGGCACCCTACATAAGGGTAGGGAGACATCCACTTTGTTTGTAGGAGGATCTTTCTCTTCTAGGTCCAGGGCGAAAGCCAAGGGCAAGAAGAAGAAAGCCCCCGCCAAACCAAGAGGCGGTGTCGGTAAAGTGGATACGAAGGGAAAAGGAAAAGCAACAAAGATAGCGGGAAAGCTGGTGAGGAAGGAAGAATGCTTCTATTGTCACAAAAATGGTCACTGGAAACAGGATTGCAAGGCTTGGAAGGCCAGAACACAGGATTTGAAGTGAGTTGCAGCTTCAGCTTCAGGTGTGTATGTTATTGAAAACTGTCTATCAATAAACTCTACATCCTGGGTATTGCATACCGGATCAGGATCTTATATCTGTAATTCTTTGCAGGCATTGAGAAAGCATAGAGTTTTGAAGGCAGGTGACATGACCCTCAGAGTTGCAAACGGTGCTAGCATGGATGCTGAGGCCGTGGGGGACTATCACCTGGGATTGTCGGATGGACATTTTTTGGTTTTGCGTAGTTGTTATTATGTACCAAATGCAACCTGTAATATCATTTCTGTATCTTTATTATCTAAAGAAGGTTATGAATTTGCATTTGTAAGTAATGTAGTGAACATTCACCTTAATCAAGTTTTGATTGGGTCAGGTACATTGAACAACGGTATATACGTATTAAACCAGCCACAGATTTTCAATGTCCAGAATACACACAAAAGAAAGTCTCCAGAAATTAATAAAACTTTCTTATGGCATTGTAGACTGGGTCACATCAATGAGAGAAGGTTGACTAAGTTACATGCAGAAGGATATTTGGATTCGTTCGAATATCAATCGTATGCAACTTGTCAATCATGTCTCAAAGGAAAGATGACAAAGACTCCGTTCACTGGACACGGAGGAAGAGCGGGCGAGCTCTTAAGACTCGTACACAGCGATGTGTGCGGTCCAATGTCTACATATGCACGAAGCGGTTATTCTTACTTCATTACTTTTACGGATGACTTTTCAAGGTACGGTTATGTCTTCTTAATGAAACATAAATCCGAGGCTTTAGAAAAATTCCAGGAATATAAGAATGAAGTAGAAAAACAAACAGGCAAAAGTATCAAGGCACTGAGATCTGATCGAGGTGGTGAATACTTGAGTGCCGAGTTCCTGGGTTACTTAAAAGAGAATGGAATTCTCTCTCAGCTTACTCCTCCATACACTCCGCAACATAACGGTGTATCGGAGAGACGGAACCGAACCCTATTGGATATGGTACGGTCCATGATGAGTAACGCTGAGTTGCCGCGATCGTTTTGGGGATATGCGCTAGAATCAGCTGCATACCTTTTGAACCGAGTTCCAACTAAGACTGTGCCTACTACACCATATCAGATATGGTGTGGGAAGAGACCCTATCTTAATCACATTAAGACATGGGGATGTCCAGCTTTTGTAAAAAAGCAGCATGCGGACAAGCTCGAGGCACGCTCAGTACAGTGCAAGTTTGTGGGGTATCCAAAGAGCTCCAAGGGATATTACTTCTATTGCGAAGAGGAACAAAAAGTCCTTGTTTCTCGCCATGCCCACTTTCTAGAACACCAGTTCATAGAAAAAGAATTAAGTGGGAGCGCAATAGAACTGGAAGAAATTCCAGAACCACGAGCTATTTCTGAAAGCTTGGTTGAACCAGAGGGTTCGAAAGATCAGGACATTCCCACGCCACTCCGCAGGAGAAGTAGGCAGTCTCATCCGCCCGAGAGATACTACGGTTTTCTCATTGACGGGGATAGGGAGGACTGCATCATGGACTTTGATGAGCCTACTAGCTTCCAGCAAGCCATTCAGAGCGTTGACTCGGTAAAATGGCTGGATGCAATGCGGACCGAAATGGAGTCCATGTACACCAACAAAGTATGGACGTTGGACATTGCTCCAGATGGGGTAAAACCCGTAGGATGTAAGTGGATCTTCAAAAGGAAGATTGGTGTAGATGGACAGGTTGAGACCTATAAAGCTAGACTGGTAGCAAAGGGTTTTCGTCAGCGACTTGGTTTGGACTATGACGAAACCTTTTCTCCAGTAGCTATGCTGAAATCCATTCGGATCCTTCTTGCCATTGCTGCCTTCCACGACTATGAGATTTGGCAGATGGACGTAAAGACAGCTTTTCTAAATGGACATTTAGAGGAGTGTGTCTATATGGATCAGCCAGAGGGTATCATTCGGAGTGGGAGCAGCGGAAAGGTGTGCAAGTTGCTTAAGTCCATTTATGGACTAAAGCAGGCATCGCGGAGTTGGAACATCTATTTTGATGAGACGGTCAAGGAATTTGGCTTTATCAAAAATCCAGATGAACCATGCATCTATTGTAGATTTGTAGTGAGAACTGTAGTATTCCTCGTTTTATACGTGGATGACATTCTGTTAATAGGAAATGACATTCCTATGCTACAATCTGTCAAGGGGTTCTTGTCACACAGGTTCTCCATGAATGACCTGGGTGATGCCTCATACATTCTGGGTATCCGGATCTACCATGACAGATCTAAGAGGATATTAGGACTTTCGCAGTCCAGGTACATCGACACCATACTGAAGAGATTCAGTATGGAAGATTCCAAGCGCGGTAATCTACCGGCTTGTCACGGGATCACCCTCTCCAAAGAGATGTCTTCCAAAACTGATTTGGAGAGGGATCGCATGTCTATTATACCCTACGCTTCTGCGGTAGGCTCTATAATGTATGCAATGTTGTGTACCAGACCGGATGTGGCTTATGCACTGAGTGTGGTAAGCAGGTATCAGTCAAACCCTGGGGAGAAACATTGGATAGCAGTAAAGAACATTCTCAAGTACCTAAGAAGAACTAAGGAGATGTTCTTGGTGTATGGCAGAAAAGACCTGCAGATTGAGGCCTTTGCTGACTTCAGCTTCCAGAGTGACAAGGATGATTCCAAGTCCATGTCGGGTTTTGTCTTTACCCTCAATGGAGGGGCGGTGTGTTGGAAGAGCTCCAAACAGGAAACCGTTGCTGACTCGACCATGGAAGCGGAATACATCGCTGCATCTGATGCCGCAAAAGAAGCTGTCTGGATGAGGAAGTTCTTGAGAGAACTTCAGGTGGTTCCGTCGATTGTTGACCCAATACCTCTGTATTGCGACAACAACGGGGCTATAGCTTTAGCGAAGGAACCCAGGTCCCATCAGAAATCCAGACACATCTTGAGGCGGTATCACCTGATCAGGGAGATCGTGGATCGCCAGGAGATCGAGGTTCGGAGGGTTGCTTCAGAAGATAACACAGCAGATCCATTCACCAAGGCCTTGCCCCAGACTTAGTTCGAGCGGCTGATCGAGATGATAGGTCTTCGATACGCCAGTACATGGCCTTAGTGCAAGTGGGAGATTGTTACTGTATATGCCCTAGAGGCCATTACTGTATCATACTAGTTTGTATATTACTTAATGGAAGCTTGGGATATTCACAGTTGTATATACAATCTTGCTCGAAATGGTAGTATGCTACTTGGTTTGTCTCTGCTTTAATATGTGCATGTGTTTCTTTTAGCATATTGCTGATATACATATTAGTAGAGCCCTTAGAATCTTTGCTTGATTACCAGCGTTGTGATGGCGCCCACACTCGTGGGAGCTGGGTGATCTATAAGCACATCCTTATACAGGTCCCTAGTCGTTGGACTATCGAGACAGGGCATCGATACTCCGGAGTAGACTAGCGTATGCGCTTCTCATCCCAGCGTGGGAGACGGTCTGTCCCACAGCCGTCAGTACGTCGTACTTGAGATAGTATATGCGGGTGCTCGTTAGGTTACGAGTACACTGGACAGGACTCGTCGGGAACTGTTGGTTGGTATTATACATATCGTCAGTTATCAGTTCCCAGGTGACATGAGTACAGCTTAGTCCGCTGACTTGACACTATCACTTCGCCTCGAGTGTGTTCCCACTGCACTTTGATTGCTACCCTACCACGGCTCAAAGGAGTCGTGCAAACAGGTAGTTTTTGGGTGCAGTCCCGAAGCACTTGGAGGCAGTGACGGTTAGACGGGATTCGTCTCTCTCGGTATTGGGAGTTGACATCGCGCTGTGTCCAGAAGAGCCATTACACGAGTAGTCCCTGGCCAGGGCAAGCGAGATATACTGGTAGGTTTCCAGTGTTATCTCAGGGTGTTCTGGGCTACACTCTGACACGACTTGTACCGCTATTAGGGGACTGACGTTCACCGCCCCCCTAGGCCCGCCATGCGATGTATCAGACGAACAGACCGGACTGTACGGAGATTGTAACATACAGGCTCAGTAGGAGTTCAGATGGGGTTCACCTCGTCAGTCTTCTTATCGACATCTACCTGGGGACCGTTACGTACAGCTAGTGCCGCTTGCGGTCTGTGGTTAAACCTACTGCCAGCGTAGTGTCGAGTCTTTAGAGTCCCACACAGAGAGCTATTCGCCTTTAGGCAAAATGAGTAGAGGTCGCATGGTTTTGCGATAGGGTTCGTTCACATCCGCGCACTTGTGCACGTTTGCTGTCCGGACAGCTTGTACTAGCGGGCTTTGGTTTAAGCCGGATCCTAGTATATGATTTGGGATTGGTTTTTCTCATTGTATTCGTGTTCCTCGGATCACGAATACGGGTGCGTATGCACAGTTGCTTGAGACAGAGGGAGACGACTTTGATTAGGGTTAATGACTATTGTCATTTTATTAACCCTAATGCTTATGTGTGTATTATTGTTAATTGATATTAGTTTAATAATTGTGCATGGTTATGGTTGTTGACCATTTGACCCATCTTGAGTTGTTGACCTTGTTGACACTTTGACCATCATCATTTCATTTGGAAGATGCTCTTTGATCCTTGCAATTTGCATTAAAAATGAAATGATAATGGTCATGTCTTGATTAAGCCATGACAATTATCTCACTAATTTTATAATTACAATAATTCACATATATGAGAGAATGCTTCATATTATTCTCTCATTCTATGATTCACATTCTCTCTCTTGTTCTTCCTCTCCCTCAAGCTCTCCCCTCTCATGTGTTGAGAAACACTTGAGCTTGAGAAAAACCTTCTCTTGATAATCTCTACTCTTATCTAGGGTTCAAGGATAAGCACTTCTTGCACCCTAGTTACTTCTAGCTTGGAGTTGAAGCCAAAGGTTGAGGCTTTCGGGTGGATCTTTCTTTGACGGGAGAAGACGACATAGGTGACCTCCTTCCACCACTCCAAGGAGCAAGGAGAGAAGGACTTAAAGCCCAAGGTATAACCTTTCTAGCACTTAGCTAGTTTCTAGTTAGCTTTAGCTTGTTTTTGTTTAGCAAAGATCCTTCATAGTCTAGTCCATGTTTCCTAAGCTCATAAAAAATCGATTTTTATTCCGTTTTCCGCCTCCCCGCAAGTACCGGGGTGGGCAACGTGGACTTACATAAGAGTTACTCCTGGGAGAGTTATACACATTACAATTAGCCGATCAAGTAGGTGTCTAGAAAGGTGTTAACGGGATTACGCCTCTGGGAAAACTAGGTTTACTTTAATTAGGTCCGTGCGAAAGCACGGGGAACCTCCCTCATGTAGGGTTCCTAGGCACACTAATGAAGTCTCACAAGGCATCAACCATGCCTGTTTCAAAATTTACGGTGCCGAGAAACCCTAGACTAGATCGTTAACTAGAATTTTAGGCGACAAAAGCAACTAGTTTACAACTAAACTAAAAGAACGGAAATACAACCTTTGTAGATCCGTTTCTCCACCTCCATAGCTCCATTATAAAGTCCTCTCCGCTGTCCAAATCGAACCATGACTCTGGCATCGGCTTCATCGGAGAAAAAGCGGGCTAGGTCATCGACGACGATGCCGAAGATGATCTACGTCGAGGCATCACTAGATCAAGCTCCACCTTCACCAAACCATGAAAACTTGTGAAGGAAACACCCTATACTACTTGGCTAGAGGTAGAGGATGAAGAAATAGGAAGTGGGTTCACATTAGAATATGATTTCTCACTCATTTTCTCACTTTGCCATTGATGGAGGCAAGGTTTTCTTCAAGTAGAAGATGATGATGAAGAAGAAGATAATATGATAAGTATTAAGTAAAATGAAAATAATAATAATACTTATCATCTACCAACCATGGTCAAGTGTAGAGACTAAACTAGGGTTAGTGGGAATGGTTAGGGTTAAGCATGAGACAAAAATGGTCACATAGTCAAAGCTTCATGAAGCTTCAATATACAACAAAGTTAGCCACCATTTTCTTTATGCTTTTCATTTTCCAAAAATCAATAGATAAATAAATAAGTGAATAAAACAAAACCCTAACCATTATCATGTAACCATGGTTTGATCTTTACACAAAAACCCTAGCAAACATGTATCATCAAACATGATACAATCAAGTGCACAAAAGTATATCACATATACAATGTGCACATCCGAGTGAGAATATCCATTTAAAGTGAACCGATACTAGTTAATGCAAAGTAATATATCAAATATATAATTATACATTAAATCATTAAATCAACACTTGATTTAACGATCCGGTCATATCGCATATAACCGACTAGTATCCTATGTATCGGCTTATCGAATCAATACTTGATTCGATAACTAGGTTATATCGCATACAACCAATCGATACATTCATCGCGAGAATGAAATACGGTATCACATACACGCATTATTCTCGGTCCCGTACATATCTCATATGCGCTCCTATTTCGTTTCGCTTGAGCCAGGAAACCTCTGTGTAGGACTCTAATGACTCGTCAATACGCCGGTAGCAGATGATGATCATATCAAGCACCCACAAGCCGCAAGCGGTCTGCTAAACGTAACGGCCACCCGGGTATTGAGCGATCAGAAGATCGACGAGCAAGCCCGCTCACACTCCTGTGAATCCAACCAGTAACACTTACCGTACAGTCCGGTCTCGTCGTCTGATATGTCGCATATCTCGCCTAGGGGTGGTAAACGTCAGACCACAATAGCTCGATAAGTCGTGTCGATATGAGGTCTATAACAATTCGAGAAACTACTGGTAACACTTACCAGTAAATCTCAGCAACCCTGGCCAGGGATTTCCGGTTATAGCCAATCGAACACAGCGCAACATCAACTCCTTATACCGGGAGAGACGAATCCCCTCCTATCGCTCATTGCCTCCATGTGATTCGGGACTGTACCCAAAAACCACCGTTTTGCACGGCCTCTTGGACGTGGTAAGGTGGAAATCAAAGCACAGTGGGAACCACACAAGACTCTATGACAATCTCGGGTCAACAGACTACTCTGTACCAGTGTCACCAGAGAACTGCCATCTGACGTAATGTATAATACCATCTGGGAGTTCTTGGCGAGTCCGTCCAGTGTACCCAGTCTCTACTGAGCACCCGTATATCATCTCTGATGTCAAACACCAATGGATATGGGATCATCCATCGCCCATCTGTATGGGTCGAGAAGATATACGCTAGTCTACACTGGTATATCTATGCCCCGTCTCGATACACCCACGACTAGGGACCTTGAAGGATGTACTTATGGACTACCATGTCCCCACTAGTATGATCTGCATCATAGTCCAGGTAGTCAAGTACACATCCTAAGGGCTTTACCAACATGGAACAGAGAGACAATCAATGTACACGTTAAGGTAAAGAGCAACCAGATAGCATACTATCATGTCGAGCAAGAAAGTCCTCCTTATATATGTCCAAGCATCCACTACAATATACATCCTATGTATAGTAATGGCCTCTAGGGAATACATATAACTGACAATCTCCCACTTGCACTAGGGCCATCTGATAGCAGTGGTTGTAGTATCTCATACTCAACCATCCCATAAAAGTCTCTCTCTAGGAAAAGGCCTTTGTGAGTGGATCCGCCGTGTTGTCCTCTGAGTCTACTCTCGTAACCTCGATCCCTTAGAGATCAACCATCTCCATGATCAGGTGATACTACCTTAGAATATGTCTGGATCACTGATGGGACCTGCGTTCCTCGGCATAAGCCACAACTCCATTGTCTCACAATAGTAGGAACGTAGTTCATCTCATGAACCATTATACACCCAAACAGCCTCTTTGGTAGCATCTTAAGTAGCGATGTATCCAGCCTTTATCGTCTAGTATGCCACGGTATCTAGCTTGGAACTTTTCCAACATACCGTCCCTTTACTGAGGGTAAAGACAATTCCTGTGACTGACATTCAGTCGTCTTTATCACCCTGGAACCATTCCAGTGATTCTCCCCAGGATCGATTGATACCATCTCACTACAACTAGTGAGAATCCTAACATCCAATTTGATCTATCTCATAGATCCAAACTAAGGATTTAGGAGGTATCACTTTGATCCTATATAGAGAATCATTGTGATAAGCGGAGATTGACCGAGCGTAGCATAGGAAACTCCTTTCTTATCAAGAATATGTCATCCACGTACTCTACGAGGATCATCACCATACTCCCTACTACCTTTTTGTATATACAAGGTTCATCTACCATTTTGATGATGTCAAACTGTTTGACTATCTCATCAAAACAGATGTTCCAACTCCGCCATACCTGCTTTATCCTATAAAGCATCTTGTACACGTTTCCGCTGCTCCCACTGTCTACGAAGCCCTCTGGCTGTGTACTTATAGACTCTCTCTTCTAAAACATCATTTAGAAAAGCAGTCATGACACCCAACCGCCAGATTTCGTAGTCATGGTATGTAGCTGTGGCAAGTAGGATCTGGATGGACTTAAGCATAGCCACTTGAAAAGGTTTCATTATTATCCACGCCTGGTCGATGACGAAAAGCTTTAACAAGTCTAGCTTTGAAAGTCTCAACTTTTCCATCTACACCAAGTAATCTTCTCAAGATTTACTTGCTCCTGACGGGGATTTAACCCTTCAGATATAGCAACCAAAGTCCATACTTTGTTGGTGTACATGGATTCCATCTCAGATCATTAAGCATCCAGCCATTCTTACAGAGTCCCACTCCTGATGGCCAGCTCGAAACTAGTTGGGTCATCATCTTATGATGCAATCCTCGCTCCCACTGTCATAGAGAAACCGAAGTATCTCTCAGGTGGGTGAGGAACCCTACTAGATCGGCGGAGAGGCTGAGGTTCGTTAGAATCTACTGAATCCTTTGGTTCTTTCAAATCATCAGCTGTAGTTTGTATAGCTGGAACGTTTCCAGTTCTACATAACAGACCTTGACTCGAGCTTGTCCGGATTATGCTTTTAGACATAGCCCGGACAACCCCAAATCTTAACCAACTTAAGATATGGGCTCTTCCCTTTCCATGTCACATATGAAGCGGTAGGCAACTGATTTGATTTGAACCCTATTCAATAGGTATGCAGCTTCTCAAGTGCATAACTCCCAAAAAGGAAATAGGTAACTCAGTAGTACTCATCATAGAGCACACCTTATCATATAGAGTGTGATCGCTCCGCCCCGATATACCATCGTGCTATGGTGTATACAGAGGAGTAATGCTGAGAGAGAATCTCATTCTCCTTTAGAATAATCCAGGATTTCCGTGCTCAAGTATTCTCCTCCTTGATCACATCAAAGGACATAATACTTATACCCATTTTGGTTCTCTACTTCTAACTTATATTCCGTGAATATCTCAAAAGGTTCGGACTTGTGTTTCAACAGGAACATATGTCTGAATCTTGAGAGATTATAAGAGAATGTAACGAAGTACAAAGAACCAGTCCTGGCATATGCAGACAGGGGACCTTACATACATCAACATGTATCATCCCAAGAGTTCACTAACTCTTTCTCTGTTTCCAGTAAACGGAGCTATGGTCATCTTATCTCTGTGACATGACTGGCAAGTTTCACAAGATGTAAATTCAAACTGATTTAAATATGCATTTATGTGCAACTTAGCTAGTCGGGTCGCATTGATATGACCTAGTCTACAATGCCTCAAGAAGGATTCGTTCATTGCTGAACTCTTCCTCTTGTGTGTGTTTCGTATACTAAGAACTGCAGTTTGATTTAGAACATTAATGCTTTTAGACAATGTGCCTGAACCAATCAACTTTTGATATAGGAAATGTTCAAAACATTATCCAACAATACAAAATTATATCCTTTCTTTACTAATAAAGAGAGAGATATGATTTTGTATATCAGGTTCGGTATCTAATAACATTCGTTCAGAATCAATGTATTGGTAATACAGGGTGACAGTGACCAATAGACTTGGCTGCAACACTTGCCCCGTTTTCTGCCTCATGAAACTTATCACCCGTTCTCAGTTCTTTACCTATCTGTAGCCCATGTAACATATTACAAATGCGGGATCCTGATCCGGTATCACATACCCAGGACGTAAAGAATAGAGAAACAGTTCTGTATAAAGAACACACCCGAAAATGATGCATCAGCATGCACTCTCTTCGTTTGGGCGGCACGGGAAATCTAGTATTCCCCAATTTCCTGCTCTGTCTTATAACAATTATAAGTTGGAGCGGGACCAACGTTCCCCAGCTCAGTATAACAAGCGGGTTCGGTCAATAATTCGTATTATTATCTTGATTAAGGCCTGATATGGTCGCTACCTGGAGAGAGAGAGAGAGAAGAAAACACTTAGCGTGCGCTCTTGCAAGAATAGATTGGTTATTATTTTATCTAATCAGGATGGCTCCCACTGCTTTTTATCAAATCTTCCTTCAAACCCTAAAAAGAAAGACTAGCCGGGATTAATTACACACTACAAGTTCGCCAATCTTTCAGCCAGGCTAGTGTCGGTACTTTGAGGGAGGTCCCCCGTGCTTTCGCACGAACCTAATTAATGTAAACCTCGTTTTCCCAGAGGCGTAACCCCGTTGACACCTTTCTAGACACCTACTTGATCGGCTAATTGTAATGTGTAAAACTCTCTCAGGAGTAACAATTACTCGCAGCGGGTATCAGGATCCAACTATCTCATAGAAGGTATGCAATCTCATTGCAAATTTCAACACTTGAAATTCCCGATAATATTTTTGCCCCTAGCGTGCTATGACCTTGACTCATGCCAAACAACCCATAGTCCGCTAGTCAAGTTCAACCCGTACATTTCTTGATTGAATTAAACCCACCCGCACGACCCTTGACGCATGCCAAACAACGCCGTACGAATACCCTAATCCAATCGCATCGTATGCTAGCAGATAAGCACCAGTTAGCTACCGTACACTACACCTTGACGCATGCCAAACAACCGCAGCACGAATACTAACTAGTACTTATCTGAAATGACGGAGGGCTACAACAGGTTTTTCTGAAAACCTATTGCGTAATGAACTTGATATCGTTGTAGAATCAAATGATTTTATAATGGAGTGTTTTTGAAGCTTTTCTAGTTTTGCTAAAGGAGTCACTCCCGATGAAGGGATCGTCGGTCCTTTCCTCGTCGAATGAGGTGCGGGATATATCATATATATCACTGTGCAAAGCAAAAACTCTTAAAAGCAATCAAAATACAAACCGAGTGTGTAGCATCTGCCAGTTATTGCTAAAGGAGTCACTCCCGGTGAAGGGATCTCGGTCCTTTCCTCATCGAATAAGGTGCAGGATATATCACATATACCTCTGTGCAAAGCAAGAACTGTAGCTACCTGTTTTATTTTGAAATTCGATTCTACAACATCTTAGGTTTCTTTTCTTTCATTAATCACATTAATGAAGTCCCATCATTTAAGTACCTAAACATCACAGATAAATACGACGTACACTTATGCCATCCGCATTCGCCTCGATGTCCCCTCGTGCACCGTTAGGTTAGGTAACTAACGACAGAGCGGGACAGGGCTAGCGCGGGTGTAAAACATAAGTGACGCCTATATAATATATCATATATACTATATGCAGTATCCATCACAGAACATATCACATGATCACATCACAGATATCGCAGCAGAAGAAACATATGAAATATTGGATATACTAGGACGTCCGTGTTTTCAATACGAGCCAGTATAAAACACGGATTCCATGGTCGCGATGAATAGCCAAACCCACACCCCTAGACCCCTACAAGAGCGGCAAGCAACCCTACCAATTCTAGAGTTAGGAGACCCGGGCTCGACTCCTCGAGTTGGTCTCCCACTGGACTCCAGAACCCGGTTACTTGTGCTCCCCTCCTTGGGTCTATCCTAGTGCGGAAAAGTAAATAATATACAAAAGGTGACATCTTCCGCAACCTGGAAGTGCCCCAATAAAAGAATATTACATACAAATTTTTACATGAATGAAAATGAAAAACACTCATCTCACATAAAAACCCCCGGCTATTCAAACACGATGATCCAATATAACATATCCAGCAACACATAACATCACATGTCATCAACGTAAGTAAAATATGCGCATCCCAATTGTCGTTGACATATAGCAACGAAACCGGCGATATCACATATTACACTTACGGTCACAGAAAAGAAAGTGTAAAACTACAACAGTTGGAATCCGCAACCACCGCAGACATCGCATGCCTGACCAAATGAATTCTTTAGACATCGCATGCCTAACAATTATAAACCCTGCATTTTAGTCTCAAAATCGAAAACTCTTTTCAATATCAAGTCGAGCAATTCAACAAGATTCCCGACATCCTGATCGAATGCTCGTCGCAAACTTCAGTAGACGGCCGCACCCCTGATGTCGTCGACGAAGTGCACCAAGGCGGAACACCGCTACCGCAAGCACCCGAACGGATGCTTTCGGCAACGGGGTTCTCCTACAGTCACTTGGTCGGGGTTAAGGGATGTAGCTGTCTAATAAGTTTACCCGGCGAGTATCCGCGTACGCTACGTGATTGCGACGGACTTTTGATCACATCAAAATTCCGTGGCAACCGATCAAGTGAGACTAAAGTGCTTGATTTATAACATTCATTCAGTTATCTCATAACTACTTGTGAATTCCAATTATTGTATCACATTCCAGATAAATAGAAAATATTAAACTTTCCGATCGAACATTCAAACACCCAAGTTTTCCGAAACAGATCAACACATGAAATAAGTTTAAAAACATTCACTTCGTGCCTCAGTACCAACGGTCCAGCCGTAGAAGGGTCAAGCCAACGCCTCACATGTGGCACGCCGTACTGCCCCAAACCCTAAGGTTCAAAGGGCAGTTCATGACGGTCACATAATCGAGCTAAGGTTTGTTGTCTTCTAGAGGGACCATCGCTTTACTTGCACTACTTAGAACGTCTTTAAACCATGGAAAAAATCCAACACTTGGAAATTTCCCGGCAGGGGAAAAAGTGGGTATTTATATCCGGTCGAACTTTTTAACAGTTTCAAAAATATCCGGAAAAACATAAACGAAGTTAAATTATCTGATAAAATTAACGAATCCCCAATAAAACCTTAGAAAACTCAACACTTGAGTGGAATTAAAAAATTCGCATAAAAAATTGCCAAGAAAGGACGTAAGAATAAATATATGAAATTTGAGGGACTAAGTCCAAATTTGGGTCGCGGAAGAGCCGCCAAACACCTGGTTTGGCCGCGGTTCCGCGGTCTAATTATGGAATTAGAGGCCCAAACTTCACAGTAATTCTTAGTTTTTCCTGCTCTATTTTCTGAGAATTTTTAATTCACAAAAATCCCTGTTTTTGAAAATTGTACAGAGAGCATGGAAAATTTGGGGTTTCGGGTTCGATCGGGTTTCTAACATCGTCTACACATCGCCTAAGGCTCTAGTTAGGCTCTGATACCACTGTAGGGTTCCTAGGCACACTAATGAAGTCTCACAAGGCATCAACCATGCCCGTTTCAAAATTTACGGTGCCGAGAAACCCTAGACTAGATCGTTAACTAGAATTTTAGGCGAAAAAAGCAACTAGTTTACAACTAAACTAAAAGAACGGAAATACAACCTTTATAGATCCGTTTCTCCACCTCTATAGCTCCATGATAAAGTCCTCTCCGCTGTCCAAATCGAACCATGACTCTGGCATCGGCTTCATCGGAGAAAAAGCGGGCTAGGTCATCGACGACGATGCCGAAAATAATCTACGTCGAGGCATCACTAGATCAAGCTCCACCTTCACCAAGCCATGAAAACTTGTGAAGGAAACACCCTATACTACTTAGCAAGAGGTAGAGAATGAAGAAATAGGAAGTGGGTTCACTTTAGAATTTGATTTCTCACTCATTTTCTCACTTTGCCATTGATGGAGGCAAGGTTTTCTTCAAGTAGAAGATGATGAAGAAGAAGAAGATAATATGATAAGTATTAAGTAAAATGAAAATAATAATAATACTTATCTTCTACCAACCATGGTCAAGTGTACAGACTAAACTAGGGTTAGTGGGAATGGTTAGGGTTAAGCATGAGACAAAAATGGTCACATAGTCAAAGCTTCATGAAGCTTCAATATACAACAAAGTTAGCCACCATTTTCTTTATGCTTTTCATATTCCAAAAATCAATAGATAAATAAATAAGTGAATAAAACAAAACCCTAACCATTATCATGTAACCATGGTTTGATCTTTACACAAAAACCCTAGCAAACATGTATCATCAAACATGATACAATCAAGTGCACAAAAGTATATCACATATACAATGTGCACATCCGAGTGAGAATATCCATTTAAAGTGAACCGATACTAGTTAATGCAAAGTAATATATCAAATATATAATTATACATTAAATCATTAAATCAACACTTGATTTAACGATCCGGTCATATCGCATATAACCGACTAGTATCCTATGTATCGGCTTATCGAATCAATACTTGATTCGATAACTAGGTTATATCGCATACAACCAATCGATACATTCATCGCGAGAATGAAATACGGTATCACATACACGCATTATTCTAGGTCCCGCACATATCTCATATGCGCTCCTATTTCGTTTCGCTTGAGCCAGGAAACCTCTGTGTAGGACTCTAAAGACTCGTCAATACGCCGGTAGCAGATGATGATCATATCAAGCACCCACAAGCCGCAAGCGGTCTGCTAAACGTAACGGCCACCCGGGTATTGAGCGATCAGAAGATCGACGAGCAAGCCCGCTCACACTCCTGTGAATCCAACCAGTAACACTTACCGTACAGTCCGGTCTCGTCGTCTGATATGTCGCATATCTCGCCTAGGGGTGGTAAACGTCAGACCACAATAGCTCGATAAGTCGCGTCGATATGAGGTCTATAACAATTCGAGAAACTACTGATAACACTTACCAGTAAATCTCAGCAACCCTGGCCAGGGATTTCCGGTTATAGCCAATCGAACACAGCGCAACATCAACTCCCTATACCGGGAGAGACGAATCCCCTCCTATCGCTCATTGCCGCCATGTGATTCGGGACTGTACCCAAAAACCACCGTTTTGCACGGCCTCTTGGACGTGGTAAGGTGGAAATCAAAGCACAGTGGGAACCACACAAGACTCTATGATGATCTCGGGTCAACAGACTACTCTGTACCAGTGTCACCAGAGAACTGTCATCTGACGTTAGGTATAATACCATCTGGGAGTTCTCGGCGAGTCCGTCCAGTGTACCCAGTCTCTACTGAGCACCCGTATATCATCTCTGATGTCAAACACCAATGGATATGGGATCATCCATCGCCCATCTGTATGGGTCGAGAAGGTATACGCTAGTCTACACTGGTATATCTATGCCCCGTCTCGATACACCCACGACTAGGGACCTTGAAGGATGTACTTATGGACTACCATGTCCCCACTAGTATGATCTGCATCATAGTCCAGGTAGTCAAGTACACATCCTAAGGGCTTTACCAACAAGTAACAGAGAGACAATAATTGTACACGTTAAGGTAAAGAGCAACCAGATAGCATACTATCATGTCGAGCAAGAAAATCCTCCTTATATATGTCCAAGCATCCACTACAATATACATCCTATGTATAGTAATGGCCTCTAGGGCATACATATAACTAACACCTCAAAGTACCGACACTGGCCTGGCTGAAAGATTGGCGAACTTGTAGCGTGTAATTAATCCCGGCTGGTCTTTCCTTTTAGGGTTTGAAGGAAGATTTGATTAAAACAGTGGGAGCCATCCTGATTAGATAAAATAATAACCAATATGATCTTGCAAGAGCATACGCTGAGTGTTTTCTTCTCTCTCTCTCCAGGTAGCGACCATATCACGCCTTAATCAAGATAATAATACGGATGTATTGACCGAACCCGCTTGTTATACTGAGCTGGGGAACGTTGGTCCCGCTCCAACTTATAATTGTTATAAGACAGAGCAGGAAATTAGGGAATACCAGATTTCCCGTGCCGCTCAAACGAAGAAAGTGCATACTGATGCATCATCTTCGGGTGTGTTCGTTACAGAGAACTGTTTCTCAGTATCCTTTACGTCCTGGGTATGAGATACCTGATCAGGATCCCGCATATGAAATCTGTTACATGGGCTATAGATAGGTAGAGAACTGAGAACGGATGATAAGTTTCATGAGACAGAAAACGGTGCAAGCGTTGAAGCCAAGTCTGTTGGTCACTATCACCCTGTATTACCAGAATACATTGATTCTGAACAAATGTTATTAGATATCGAACCTGATATACAACATCATATCAGTCTCTTTATTAGTAAAGAAGTGATATAATTTTGTATTGTTGGACAATGTTTTGAACATTTCCTATATCAAGAGTTGATCGGTTCAGGCACGTTATCTAAAAGTATTAACGTTCTGAATCAAACTACAGTTCTTAGTATACAGAACACACACAAGAGGAAGAGTTCAGAAATGAACGAATCCTTCTTGAGGTATTGTAGACTGGGTCATATCAATGCGACCCGACTAGCTGAAGTTACATTTAGATGCATATTTAAATCTGTTTGAGTTTACATCTTGTGAAACTTGCTGGTCATGTCTCAAATATAAGATGACCATAGCTCTGTTTATTGGAAAAAGAGAAAGAGTTAGTGAACTCTTGGGATTGATACATGCTGATGTATGAAGGTCCCCTATCTATACATACTAAGACCGGTCCTTTTTACTTCATTACATTCTCTGATAATCTCTCAAGATTCAGACATATGTTCCTGTTGAAACACAAGTCCAAACCTTTTGAGATATTCACAGAATATAAGTTAGAAGTAGAGAACAAAAACGGGTATAAGTATTATATCCTTTGATGTGATCAAGGAGGAGAATACCTGAGCACGGAATTCCTGGACTATTCTAAAGGAGAATGAGATTCTCTCTCAGCATTACTCCTTCGTATACACCATGGCACGATGGTATATCGGGGCGGAGCAATAGCACCCTATGTGATATGGTATGCTCTATGATGAGTACTACTGAGTTTCTTATTTTCCTTTTGGGAGTTGTGCACTTGTGAAGTTGCATACTTATTGAATGGCGTTCCAATCAAATCAGTTGCGTGCACTTGTGAAGTTGCATACTTATTGAATGGCGTTCCAATCAAATCAGTTGCCTGCCACTTCATATGTGATATGGAATGGGAAGAGCCCATATCTTAAGTATGTTAAGATTTGGGGTTGTCCGGCCTATGTCTAAAAGCAAAATCCGGACAAGCTCGAGGCAAGGTCTGTAATGTAGAAATGGAAAGGTTCCTGCTATACAAACTGCAGCTGATGATTTGGTAGAACCAAACGATTCAATAGTTCCCAACGAACCTCAGCCTCTCCGCCGATCTAGCAGGGTTCCTCACCCACCTGAGAGATACCTCGTTTTCTCTATGAATGTGGGAGCGAAGATTGCATCATGTGTTGATGACCCAACTAGTTTCGAACTGGCCATTAGGAGTGTGACTCTGTAAGAATTGCTGGATGTTTATCGATCTGAGATGGAATCCTTATACACCAACAAAGTATGGACTTTGGTTGCTATATCTGAAGGGTTAAATTCCCATCAGGAGCAAGTATATCTTGAGAAGATTACTTGGTGTAGATAGAAAAGTTGAGACTTTCAAAGCTAAACTAGTTAAAGGTTTTTCGTTATCGACCAGGCGTGGATAATGATGAAACCTTTTACAGTGACTATGCTTAAGTCCATCCAGATCCTTCTTGCCACGGCTACATACCATGACTACGATATCTGGTGGTTGGGTGTCATGACAGCTTTTCTAAAATGATGTTTTGGAAGAGAGCGTCTATAAGTACACAGCCAGAGGGCTTCGTAGACAGTGGGAGCAGCGGAAACGTGTGCGAGATGTTTTATATGATAAAACAGGCATCGCGGAGTTGGAACATCCGTTTTGATGTGGTAGTCAAAGAGTTTGACTTCATCAAAATGATAGATGAACCTTGTATATACAAAAAGGTAGTAGGGAGTATGGTGGTGATCCTCATAGAGCACGTGGATGACATACTCTTGATAGGGAAGAAGTTTCCTATGCTACGCTTGGTCAATCTCCGCTTATCACAAGGATTCTACATATAGGATCAAAATGATACCTACTAAATCCTGGGTTTTGGATCTACGAGATAGAACTAATTGGATGTTAGAATACTCACTAGTTGTAGTAAGATGGTATCAATCGATCCTGGGGAGAATCACTGGAAAGGTTCCAGGGTAATAAGGACGACTGAATGTCAGTCGCAGGCATTGTCTTTAACCTCAGTGGAGGGACGGTATGTTGGAAGAGTTCCAAGCTAGATACCGTGACTTACTAGACGATTAAAGGCAAGATACATCGTTACCAAGGATGCTACCAAAGAGGCAGTCTGGATATATATAAGTTCATGAGATGAACTTCCTTCCTACCATTGTGTGACAATGGAGTTGTGGCTTTTAGCCAAGGAACTACCGTCCCATCAGAAATCCAGATATAATTCTTAGGCAGTATCACCTGATCAAGGAGATGGTTGATCTCCAGGGAGATCGAGGTTAGGAGAGTAGACTCAGAGGAAAACATGGCGGATCCACTCACAAAGGCTTTTTCCCAGAGAGAGACTATTATGGGATGGTTGAGTATGAGATACTACAACCACTGTTATCAGATGGCCCTAGTGCAAGTGGGAGATTGTTAGTTATATGTATGTCCTAGAGGCCATTACTATACATGAGATGTATATTATAGTGGATGCTTGGACATATATAGGGTGGACTTTCTTGCTCGACATGATAGCATGCTATCTGGTTACTCTTTACCTTAACGTGTACACTGATTGTCTCTCTGTTACATGTTAGTAAAGCCCTTAGGATATGTACTCGACTACTGCGACTATGATGAGATCATACTAGTGGGGCCACGGTAGTCCACGAGTACTTCCTATAACTGTTCCTAGTCGAGGGTGTATTGAGACAGGGCATCGATACACCAGAGTAGACTAGCGTATACGCATCTTGCCCCATATGATGGGCGATGGATGATCCCATATCTATCGGTGTTTGACATCAAGGATGGTGTACGGGTGCTCAGTGGAGACTGGGTATACTGGACGGACTCGCCGAGAACTCCCAGATGGTATTATACCTCACGTCAGATGGCAGTTCTCTGGTGACACTGGTACAGGTTAGTCTGTTGACCCGAGATCGTCATAGAGTCATGTGTGATTCCCACTTTGCTTTGATTTCCACCTTACCACGTCTAAGAAGGCGTGCAAAATGGTGGTTTTTGGATACAGTCCCGAATCACATGGAGGCAATGAGCGATAGGAGGGGATTCGTCTCTCCTGGTATAGGGAGTTGGTGTTGCGCTGTGTTCGATTGGCTTTAACTGGAAATCCCTGGCCAGGGTTGCTGAGATTTACTGGTAAGTGTTACCAGTAGTTTCTCGAATTGTTATAGACCTCATATCGACACGACTTATCAAGATGTTGGGGTCTGACATTTACCACCCCTAGGCGAGATATGCGACATATTAGACGACGAGACCAGACTGTACGGGAGTGTTACTGATTGGATTCACAGGAGAACTAGTGGGCTTTCTTGTTGATCTTCTGATCGCTCAATACCCTGGTGGCCATTATGTTTAGCACACCGCTTGCGGCTTGTGGGTGTTTGATACGATCATCACCTACTGCCGGCGTATTGACGAGTCTTTAGAGTCCTACACAGGGGTTTCCTGGCTCAAGCGAAACGGTGTAGGAGCACATATGTGATATGTGCGGGACCGAGATTAATACGATATGAGATACCGTATTCTATTCTCGCGATTCATGACATTGATCGGTTGTATGCTATGTAGCCGGGTTATCGGATCAAGTGTTGATTCGATAAATTATTACACATTGATATTAGTCGGTTATAGCCGGATTATTAAATCAAGAGTTGATTTAATAATTTAATGCATAATTATATATATGATATATTACATTGCATTAACTAGTATTAGCTCACTTATGATTTATTTTCTCACTAGTTTGTGCACATTGTTTATATATGATATATGCAAGTGTACATGTTTGTATCATGCTTGATGATACATCAAAGTTGTGTGTATGAGACTCATGCCAAGATTAGGGAAAAGATTAGGGTTATTGTTTTATCTTAAGATTTAACAAAAGGGTTTAACTTAGTCAAAGTAATCAAGCTTGAAGAAGCTTGGAGAAGCTTTGACAAAGTCCACTCTTTTGTCATTTCTTTTGATATTCTTTAACCTAACCTTTAACCTAAAGCCTTGGTTAATTCTCTACATGAGTTAAGCATGAGGGCTTAACTCAACCATGGTGCCATTATTTATTGGATAAGTTTTCATTTGGATGGATAATTATTCCTTCTTCTTCTTCTTCATAAAGCTCCATCTAAAAGCCTACTATCTCTAATGGTGCCATGAGAAAAATAGTGAGAAAATCAATTCTAAAGTTAGCCCACTTCCTACTTCTTCATACTCTACCACTTGCCATGTAGTAGAGTTTGTTCTCTACACAAAGTTCATGACCTAGTGAAGGAATAGCTTGAGTTAGTGTCTCCCCGACGTAGATCACCTTCGGCCTCGAAGTCATCGTAGCAAGAAAGTTCGTTCTTATCGTGGAGCTTCTCTAGAGTCCGGAATTCACGATCGCAGCGATGGGGACGTCTATACGGAGCTAATGAAGTGGAGGACCGGATCTACAAAGGTTGTAATCCCTTTCACTAAATAGTAAAGTAGTTTACTAGCTTATTGTTTCGCCTAATCTCTAGTTAACGATGTTGTATAGAGTTGTTAGGCACATAAAAATTTGATTTTGGCATGGTTGATGCCTTGTAGAACCTCTTGAGTGTGCCTAGTAACCCTACAAACCTAATCCTAGCAAACTAGAGAAGGGGTAGAGAGATATAACAAGCGATCCGTGTCCTTCGGTCTTCTCGTCGTCATCCCGATCTCCCCGCGGAATCTCCGGTCTTCATCTCTTCGTCGGAAAGGGCACCACATCGCCGGGTTCTTTTACGGGCTCCTACCTCTGGACCGAAGCAACTCGGGCATGAAGTTGGCGAGTCGACGTGTCCCAGAATACTGTAGACGAAGTGTAGATCTATATGTCTCATGGGGTATATATGAAGTTGCCATTTTGGTGGAGGAATGAGATGAATCTTTTTGGATGGAGCTATAGGATTTTACAAGAAAAAATGATACCATTTCTCACACCACTATATTTGGACAACCCTCATCAAGCTTGGCCGGCCACCAAAAAAATGAGAGAGAGAGAGAGAGAGAGAATGGACAAAGGAGGTGAGCACAAGAAAAGGCAAGGTTGAGTGTAAAGGAAAAAGTAAGTCTCACATCCAACATCATAACCCTCCATCATCATCAAATCAAAAGTCAAGCAATGATGATAAAAACAAAGTCAAGGGAAGGTGGAACCATCATGAAACCATCATGATACAACAATATACAAAGACCACCCTCCATAATGCTAATTTGCACAATTGCAAATAAGCCCTCCTCCACCAATTTTCAGCCAAGGAAAGAAACAAAGGAAATGGCCGAAACGGAAAGAAAACTGGGAACTTCAAAAAACTGATCCCGTAATAAATTACAGGAAAACCCCGCGACTGTATATACATACCTGCATTTGTATTGCGACCGAATACAAATGAAATGAGACAAAATCTACACTGTACAATACTAGGATCCAGCTTAAACCAAAGCCCGCTAATATTATCCGTCCGATCATGATCTGTGCAATACCGCACGTATATGATCGAAGCCTGCCATATCTCCATACGCCCTCTACAGTGTTTCGCCCGAAATTTGAGAAAAGGTCTGTGGGGGACTCTAAAGGCTCGTCAATACTTTGGTTGTGGATTTAACCACTAGCACGTCAGACGTATTAGCCATACGTAACGGGCTACCATGTATTGACCAAAAGGGACGTCGATGAGCGAACTCATCCTGACACCCTAATGAGCCTGTCAGTGACAATATCCGTACAGTCCGGTCCGTTCGTCTATGAGCATCGCATGGCGGGCCTAAGGGGTTGGTAAAAGTCAGACCCCCAAAAGCGGTACAAGTCGTGTCGGAGTGTAGCCCAGAACACCCTGAGATACTACTAGAATATCTACCAGTAAATCTCCTGCCTTGGCCAAGGATTTCGTGTAATGGCTCTCCTAGACACAGCGCGACCTCACCCCTAATACCGGGAGAGACGAACCCCTGCAGATCCGCTCACTGCCTCCATATGGCTCGGGACTGTACCCAACTAAAACCTGTTTGCACGTCTCCTTTGAGCGTTGTAGGGTAGTAATCAAAGTACAGTGGGAACTCACACGAGACAAATGTCGATCTCAGGTCGATGAACTAACCTGTACACATGTCACCAAGGAACTGCTATCTGACGTCAGGTATAAGACCAACTAGCATGTTCCCTGCGAGTCCTGTCCGGTGTACGCATAACCTAATAAGCACCTGTATACATCTTAGGTGAACCAACTGACACCAGTGGCTTGTGAGACCGGCCATCGCCCCTCGTCAGGGTCTCGACTGTATACAATAGTCTACTCTGGAGTATCAATGCCATGTCTCGAAAACTCCTACGACTAGGGACCTTTTAAGGATGTGCTTATACACTACCAGCTCCTACGTATATGATCGCCATCATACTGCTGGCTGTCAAGCAAGAATCCTAAGGGCTCTATCAACGAGAAATAGTGACCTGTATGGTCACCTAAAGCAGTACACGATGATAAAGATAAACCAGATAGCATACTATCATCTTGAGTAAAACTGTTCTAACGGTATAGGTCATCCCTCAATCATTGCAATCACGTGCCTGTGATCCAATAATTGACTCTGAGGGCACAATCTCCAACAATGGGACCCAGTTCACAAATGAACTCCAAATCCAGTAAACTTCTTAGACTGTATCGTCAATTGAATTTAATCAGTATCCTGCACCATGTCTCTCTCAGTATCCGCTTGGACCAACTGTCCAAACTACTACCCCTCAAAAGAGGGAAACCTATAACTCTGACAGTCACTCTATCATCTAGGTCACCTTGGAAGCCTGGAATGATAACCGTCTCCCGAAGGAGGATGTCTTTATCAAATCCCTAGAACATCGACTTATGTTCTAAAACTGCTTCCAAACGTTTCTCTAGGATTGCATTAATATAAACTTATTGCAACTAGTGCAAAAACAATATCTGGTGTGGTACTTAACATCTCATGAATGACTCAATTGCCTAAGCCAGTGATATACCAATCATGTACATCTCTCTCCCTTTCAGTTTGTAAGACACCTTTAGAGATAGTGACTCCATCACCTGCAGGTATACTACAATGCCAGGAGTCAACTATTCTAAAATACTTTTAGAATACTGTCTAAGTACCCAAATTGGGAAAGTACACAAATCTAGATCTAAAACCGTAGATCTCGTAACCAGAATTCCAGATATAATATCCATATCTTAAGTGGAGAAACCTCTGTGTGACGACCACAGTATAACCGATCGTAGTGTAGGAATATCACTTACAACAAGTGTATGTCATCCAAATACCAGGACATACCACCCTACTACCTTCTTAACAGATCCATCTCCTATTCTGATGAAGTTAAAGCCTATGACTGTCACATCAAAAATAGATGATCTATCACCGCTATATCTGCTTTAGTCTATAAATAGACACAAGCTACTTATCTACTATGCTTCCGCTGCTCCCACTGACCAAAATAACCCTCTGGCAGAGTCATATACACGTGTACTTCTAAAGCTGGTTTAGAACGACGCTATACTCATCCTCATGCCGGGTCTCATGCTCTAGAACATCAGTAATGGCAAGTTTGGGTAAACAAGAACCTCACTATCATCATCTTTGAGGATACTGAAGTACCTCTCGGGCGCCTGAGGTTACCCACCATATCTGCGGAGTGGCTAATGGAATGTCAAACCCGATTGAATCTTTAGGTTCTATTTAAATTTTCAGTAATCGTCTGTGGTTCTGGAATCACTTCCAGTTCTATCGTACTCCCACTACTGTTTTCTGAAAAAGTCCATTCTACTAAAACTATGGCGAGTCATGAACAATATCACAATTGATCTTCCAGATGGTGGAATGTGACCCCTCGTTATAGCCCGGGATAACCCACAAACACTGCCATTATAGAAACGTGCCCTAAGTATGTCCAGAGTCTGGTTTTAATCATAAGTCGGACAATTCCATTTACCTTAACACCGTTAAGATATGAACCATTCTATATATAATATAGAAACAGAGACACTGATTTAATAGGAACCAGATTCAAATCATGCAGCTGTCTCCAGAGCATGTCAACCAATTGGAAAGAGGACAATCAGCATTACTCAACTAGGAGTGCATCCAGATATGAGTAACCTGAAAGAGAAGCAAGTTCTGAAAACCATTACTGTCAACTGAATACCAAACACAAGCATCTATATTTTCGATCACTTTGAAAAATCCTGATACTTGCAATAAATGGTTCTCTACTTTATTCTTGTACCTATAACTTCTCAAAACTTGTATCTTGTATTTCTACGAAACACTTGTCTAAAACTGAAGAAGTCACAAGTAAACAAAATATAGTACGAGGACCAACCCCTCTGTCCTAATGGAAACTGGATAACTTAGAATACTCTGTATATGTCCCCTGAGTTGAATAACTCAAATCCTGTACGTCGTAGGTTGAAAGTTGTACTATGGCTAAGAAGAATTACACCGCCGTTTAATACTCCTTATCTAACCATCAACTGATATAGGTAAATGTCATGGACATAATTTGAAAAGGTTATATCTTACTTTATAAAATAAACGTACAGATATGTCTGTTTGAAATTGGTGCATAACAACGAATATTCAAAACCAAATATTTGCCGGAAGGTAAAACCCATGTGATTTCCTCAAATAACACCAATTACAACGAATTCCGATATAAGGAGGATGTAATCACCAAATTTCTAATAACTTACTCTCACTCAACATCTGTAAAACCATACAGATGTGAGAATCAAACCTGGTAAATACATACCCTGGAGTAAGGATCTAATTTGGAAATCAGTTTCCAATTAACAACGCATAGTGAAACTGAAACATGAAAATGTTTCGAAGAGATATCCGCGTATTCCTAGTAATGCATCTTCCATTATCGAGATTCATGACTGTAACTATATATTTCTTTGCCATCACTCCAAATCCCTTTATTTGTGTTTAGTCATTACCTTCCGTACATCATCCTTAGGCTAAATGGTTTTCTTTCTTCCCTACCGTTCGGCACCAGCCTATGGTTAGGAAGAAGACTATCCAATAAGCTTAATAGCCGTACTCTCCTAATCCTAGGAGCAATCATAACTTGAGAGCAGGTAAAGGATAAAAGACAACTGAATAAACCTATTCAATTTCTCCTGAACAGGAGAAATGCAAAGGTGAAGTAGGAGTGGCGATGAAATACGCGGTTTGGTCGTGAATGATAGCAGTCGCAATTTACTTTGCCCTCTTTCTAATCCCTTTATTTGTCTTTATTTATTACCTTCTGTACAACATACTTATGCTAATTGGTCTTCTTCTGTAACATTTCAGAAAAATAAATTATTATTTTGGGCAATTTAAATAATTAAATAATAAATATTGTGAATATTTTAATATGCGGTATAATTAAATACCGATAAAGTAGAAAATATTTGGAAAAGTATAGGAATTACAGAAAAAGGGTGTTTTATAAGATTTGAGCTTTTATAGATTGTTATATAATTAATTATATTGCTTTAATGCTAATCGCGATTAAATATCGCTAATCGTGCATTAAGCTAGTTTTATGCATATGACATGCACCAAGTCATTTTTAGCACTTGTTACATTTTCTTTCATGGCTTTCTCTTCATTTTTTTGCATGGTTGTTGTTTTAAAAGAAAATAAAAGAAAAAGGAAAAGAAAAGAATAGAATAAAGGGTATGGGCATGAGAGAGAGGGTGAGGGGTCAAACATGGTCATGGCTCATTCTTCCCTTTCATTATTTCCTCATCATTCTTCCCTCTTCTCCTCTCATGGCAGCCCTCCTCCTTCCCCTTTCTTAAATCACCACAAAACACACACAAATACTCTTCAAAACATCATCCCCACTTCGTTAAAAATGTACACAACCTCCCTATAAACATTTTGGACCAAGAAAGCAAGGATTTTGGACACTTGGGGCAACTCAAGAATTTTCTTGAGTTGCCAAATGAGCTAATCTCTTTACCATTAACACAGTATTTCAATTTCCTTAGCACCCATGTTAGTTTAGAAATCGATATTGGGTAGTTTAGTGAACTTTGAAATTTCAATTTAGGGTTTTGTTGAATCTTGAGTAGTGAAGGTGTAATTGAGTGTACTAGTAACTACAACCCCTGTAGTGATGTTATATTAGAACCTAACCATAGATTTAAACCCTAAATACGAACTTAGAAAATCTGCCGATATTGGATTTTATGGAATTTGTGTTGGTATTTTGTGATCTGCTATCACCCGGGGATACTAGGAATTATTTAGCAAACACAGAGATATGTGCAGGCAGTATGTAGCATACCCTAAAGACCCGAGCCCCTAACCCAAAGCCCAGGCATCAAATTTATTCCGTCTGGCCGCAAATTGCGGCCATGGTGGGTTGGATTTGATTCGTGCTTGTTCTGTAACTCCATCTCCAGTAAACTAGACCCTTTACATATGCAAAATTGGCTAATTTCTTCTAGGGTAAAATCTAGGAGCACATTGGGGTGTTTTTGGCAATGTTTTCCATATTTTGGGATGCTTGGTTTTGATATTCAGATTTCTATTTGGTGGTATGGCGTTTGAACGTCAACGACTAGGATTATTAGTCGTGTTTTGCACGCGAGGCTATAGGTTTTAACCTATGAGCGAAACTTGTGCCGTTTTGGTTTTTCCGACTTGATTTTGATAAGTTTTGCGATTGTGTATTGGTTGTAGGCACCCTCGCGTGGATTCTGAGACGACGAAGCGCCTTGACTTCGGCGAGCAAGGATCAAGGTGAATGGATCTATATCAATGGGGGAAGTCAGGTGGATGGCGTATAGCACCCCCGCAAGTTTTTGATGGAAACCGATTCTTAGTTTATGTTTAAGGAAACCTTTAATAGAAAACGAGGGTTAGAATTAAATGATAGTTAGACAAAACATATTATAAACTAGAAGGTAGTTAGTGATGATTGAATATATTTTGGGATATGAGTTGGAAGCTTTAGGGATAGGAAAAAAGCGAATTGTGAATCACGACTTATAGCTAGGTAATTACCCTAGAATCAGTATGAGTCTGGAATATCATGACCTTTGATGTATAGTGTAGATTGCATATATAAATTGACTTAATGCGAGATATAATATGCGATGAAAAGGGAATACGATTTGATATGTGATCCGATGATATGTTGGTATACGGATGTGAGTCGATTGAGATGATTGATACCTTGCCGGTCCCCTGATATGAGATTTTTATGGATGTGACCTGGGACATAGGTATATAGATATATATATTGTGGTGAATCGTGAGTGATATGTCGTACGTGACGTTAGGTCCATACCCCTCATTGTCATATAGGTTGATAGGATCCCTATTGGTTTAATGCCGCCGTACGATGATTTTCTGTACGTGATGAGTTTGACTTGAGGATTGATTCATACCCTTGGCTAGAGGATGCCATACGATGGTTATACCGTACGTGATGTGTGAGGCTGGATGCCGATTGTTGTGATGCTGGATGCCGACATATAGATTCATCGACTCGGTCATACTAGATACGTGTACATGTCAGCATTTGCGTATGATTTACCCTATGCTGCATTCATGTTATTCTCATTGCATTGAATGTACCTGTGCTAGTATACTTACACCATTATCGATGATGCGTATGTTATACGTACACAGATTTGCCGGCTCACACACTTCATTATCGATAATTGCCATGTCACTACACAGTAGGATTTGCTGCATCGTGATATGACTCCTTGCAGGACTTACTTGCTATAGTTGAATATGCACATTTATACGATGTTGCATTGGACCTTGGAGAATTTGGGAACCGCGGGATATATTTTAAAACTGGACTCATTTAAAAGAGCGGTTTTCCCTCGTTATGTACACATCACTGTTCCATGTTGCAAGATATACGGATATGCTTACATTTCTGTTATATGTCCCATACATCATGCTTTACGATTATACGCATTGAGATATGCTGTTTTCATGAGATTTCTGGATTTGAGAACCGTGGATATTTCAAAGGAAAGTATGTATTGTTTTAAAAACCTGGTTTCTCTTGATATGATATTTCGAGACGTCCACCATGTGTTTTCTCGGTTCTGAGATGGATATGTGAAACCCGATTCGAGGAGAGGTAGGAACAATCTGCGGGTACATGGTGGACCCGGTATGGTTCCCCAGGACGAGAAATGTTTTTCGTGGAGCAGACGATGAGCCTAGCAGGGTGGCTAGTACCCACCGGTGATTGGTTGGACCTGGCAGGTATCCGGAGGATACCGACTGGAGTCGTGAGATGATATGGGCCGATCCGGCCTGAAGGAGCCCGAGAGATATGAGGATTTACGTGTCGATGCTGGACACGGGTTTCATGATGTTTCGAATGTCGATATTGGACACTCCAGTTTCATGATTTTTATGTGTCGCGAGGGACACACGTTGATTTATATCCTCATACCTTCATGCATATGCTTTTATGATATTTACATGCATGATATTGTTGTGTCAGTGGTTGACACGGGGACGAGATCCATATGCATACAGGCATTTATTATTACTGCTGGATGTTATCCGCATGCTCATAGGCATTGTTTACATTATTGGCACATATGCAGATACGGTCACCCTAGATACCATAGTATTACCTTCATGATATAGTTGATCTAGGAGTCGTAGTTTATTCGATTTCTACTGGTAGATGTTTTTCTACTCACGAGTTGGCAACTCATTGCCGTTGTGCCACAGTTCTTGCAGGTTGACCGCATGGATCCGTAGCGGTATTGCTGGCACATACCTACTTTTGGGTGATTTCCTTGGTAGGTGGGACATTTGTATCATACTCACTATTCTACTTATTATTCATATATATCTAGTTTACTCTATCAATCAAAATTAGTATTTGTGTAAATAATGAGACTTAGTGAGACTTGTGGTTGCGAGACTTACAGCGAGGGGGTTTCCGCTACTTATGGTTTTGATGTCTTGCTTATTTCATTATTTTTTGTGGTGAACTTCGCCATTGGGCATCGTATACTTTTTACTGTCTTGTGTGGTTGTGATCCGACGTTTGGCGAAGCGCTAGCTCCCGCTTGGGGATGTCTTGCATTTGTAGTTTTGGATCAAAATATACAAAGGAGGTTCTGCCCAAACTTTTAAAAGACAAACATGTTTTCAAACTAATAAATTCCACTTGCATTGTCATGTTTCTTACTTATGCATTTATGAAACATCGATTTCATTGTACCTTTATTTCAAAACTTCACCTCTTTTATTTTCAAAAAGGTTTAGATTTTCTGGGTTTCGTCTTACTTGAATTACGTTAGGCCTTTAGACGTTGTGTGATTTAAGTGCCGGTCACGAGCTAATATTTCGGGTCGTGACAAAATTGGTATCAGAGCGCTAGGTTTAACCTTGGTTCGAGTCTATGTTTGACTATGCGGAGTCTAGGGCGGGTATGTATTTCGGAACCTAGACTTGACCTTACGGAACTTACACTAGAACGGGGGGGGTATTAGATCCGAACTTTCATTTCATAGGTTGACCCTGATTGATTGAGTAGGTAGCTTGAGTTGAGTGACGTACCGTACGTATGTTCCACGGCATATTTATGATACGATACTCCACTTAAGAAATCTTAAGATGGACATATTTTGAGACATGTGATTCTCTTCGTAACCATAATTATACATCCTTTTGAGATCCTTGATTTTGTTCGTTCCATGATCATACTTTCATTGATGTTGTTTCTCCATATGATCGTGTATCCATTCTGGATATGTCGTTTCCTTTCATGCCCTTGATCTGTTTTCATCGATACTCGATTGAGGATTTGGTCACCATGTTTGAGCGCAGATTGAGCTGCTGCTAGTGTTGCGGTCAGAGCGAGCTCGTCGTGGACGAGGACTGACAATTTTGTTTTCGAGTGACATGGGAACGTCTCGAAGTAGTGTTGTGTTGTGACCTCTTGTTGAGGCGAGTGTTTGGTTTTGCACCGGATGATCGGGCCATTGATAGAAACTACCAGTTGTGAGAGGACTGGTGATGTATGGCCTGCTTCAGAGATTGTGATGTCGTCTACCATGTGGACAGATGACCCAGCTGTTGCTGAGATTGATGTGATGTCGCTTCCAGAACATACGAGCTGAGATCGCTGGAGCTTCAAGCAGAGATGCGGCAGATGATAACTAGTCTACCTTGAGTTAAGAGACGAAGGTGATTCGTCAGATTGATGGGCCGACGTAGGCCAGTTGAGTTGAATATTTCGAGTGTGGAGAGTTTTACTCAGATCCAGAGGTCACCGATTCAGAGATGACCGTTGAAGTATCGCTTTTCCGGGAGGATTGAGGCATTGTTTAGCATGCGGACGATGGGTATTCGCATGTCGTCTAGGCGAAGTTAAAAAGTTCGAACGAATGTCAAAAAACCCATTTTCCAAGTTTAAAGTATTCGGAGGAACATGTAGGTTATTCTGTGGACCCTCTAGAAGAATGAAACCCTAACTCGACATGATGACCATGGAACCGGTTTTGAACCTTAGGGTTTGCGGCAATTTAGCGGTGCCATCAGTGAGACTTGGGTTTGCCCTTCTACGGCTGGTCCAGAGGTACTGTGGTATGTACCAGGTATTTTTAGACTGTGCTCAGGTGTTGAGATTTCGGGAAATTATGGGACTTCGATGACTCGATCGAAAAGTTTAACGTCGTCCGGATACCATGTGATAAGAGACAAATAAGCTTACAGTTTCGGATAGAGGACCTTACCCAAATGCATGGTGAGTTGATGAAGAACGGAAGAGTAGAAAGTATTCCTACGATGGTTGGGACGAGTTCCCGAGAACATTGCAGTATACAGATAGCTTGACGTGACGTCGAAGTGGACCATGATAAAGACGAGTGGAACCAGAGGTTCGAGCGAGATGCTGACGAGCTGTTGTTACTCCCCGTCAAGATTAGTTATCTGATGTGTATACAGAGGCGTTGGCATATGACCAGTTCCCGAGGAGATGCAGTGCTAAGAACGCAGATGTCCAGAAAACGAGAAAAGAATATGCAAGAGTACCAGCCTCCGTGCAGTTCAGCATAGGCGAGATTGGAAGAGATCCTGAGCAGGTTCCTTCCAGGACACTACTGCGATGAGATTTGCACCGAGGATTGGATGTGTCACGGGTACTCAGAGGGCCAGAGCCCGAAGCCAGTGACGTGCTGCGTTACGAGTGGTCGTGATAATTGGTCGAGAGGTGACCAGAGAAGTGCCATAGCAGAATCGTTTCCGTTGGCACACTTGACCGAGCCGACAAGCCGACGGATTATGAGACTGGTAATCCACAGTGAAAATGAAGACCCAGAGACAGAGGACGCCAGACCGTGAGAAGGTGGCAGGCGGATGTTCTTGCTCTTCCAGTTCTGGGGCGCACCGACATTTTTCGACATTATAGTAGGTGTACCTCAATGTCATTTGTTCCGATTTGCGTTGTGATCCGAGTATCACGCTTATATCGCTTGGATTTGAGTTTCATGATATTGTTTTCTTGCACCATGGCTGCACCCATTGGGTATTTATATTTGGTGCATAGTTATTGCACATGAGATATGCTTTATACACCGTTGTGCTTGTTTATGATTTGTGCATATTTATTGTACTTGATATCGGTTTTGTGCTTTGGTAGCATGTGGTTATGATTTTGCTGATTTCATACGGTTGATTTGATTTTGTGCATGTGGTGTGCACTCGGTTTGATTTTGCACTCAGTATAGCTCATATATGCTTGCAGTGCATGGATACGTATTTTGTGCACATGGTTGCACATGTTTATGATTTCATACACATTGGTACACTCGGTGTTGCTTTTATACGCATTTGAGTTATTGATGAGTTTCCGTGCATTTATTGCACCAGATTTGTACTTTGTACATTTGCATGCACTAGATTTGTATTTCGTGCACTGGATGCACCCGATTTACGTTTTGTGCATTTGTTGCACCTGATTCGTATTTTGTGCATTGTTGCACCATCTTGGTATTTTGTGCATTGGTTGCAACGGCTTTTACTCCGTGCCTTGGTTGCACCCGATCTATGTCTTGAGCGTTTGCATTATCAGATTGCGTTTTTCCTACGCGTTGGCACTTGCTGTGCGTTTTCGTACATGCTTTTGCACTAGATGCTTTTTACGAACCTGACGCGCTTGGATTGGATTTTTGTGCATATTCGGCACTCGATATTGGATCTTTGTGCACACCGGATGCCCTCGATTTGAGATTTTAATTCGTGCATGTTAGTTGCACTGGATTGAGATTTTTCATGCACTACAGGTGCACTTGATGTTGTTGTCGTGCACACCCGTTGCACAGGACAGATACTTTCGTGCACACACGTTGCACTTTGTTTTGCATTTGTGCATACTGTGGCACTTGTATTTGGATTTGATTTCCATGCGCACCAGACGCACGTGATTTTTGGATACGCCTTATGAGGCTGATTTTGCTTTGAGGCACCTTGTTTTCATGATGGGTACTATATTATGTAGTAACCGAACATGACTGATCTGAGGACAGTACCTGAGTATTTTGCATGCATTAAACGTTTAACCAGAGGTTTTCAAAAAAGAGCTATATTCTCGCTATTTCCTACATGTCCGTGAGCGACACGAATGTTTACAAAGAAAACCTTTTGGGATATTTCAAAAGGGCGAAACATATGTTTAGCAAAACCAATATGAGCATATATTTATTACTTTACAAATGAGCGTCCGTCACTTATGCCGGGAGTTACGCATCACACGGAAATTCAGAAAGGATTTTGCATGTGTTTTATTCAGTTTAAAAGATTTTTCCAGGAATGCGTACTATATATGTATTATAGTATTTTTGCTAGTGTACGTTGGATTTCAGCAGTGGATTTCGAGATTGTAACTCCGAGGATATGCGTGCAAATCCGATGATTTGCGTGACGCTTGAAGGATTTCAGTTTTTGATTTTTGTACTCGTTTTCATGAGCACTTGACGCGCTATGTTTTTCGGTATCTTCTGTGATGTCGGAGCCCCGTTGATTTGAGCTGATTGTTGAAATTTTTTAGTAATTGGGGGTTTAAATTTAAATTCGGGGACCGAATTTCTTTAAGGGGGGACGATTGTAACATTTCAGAAAAATAAAATATTATTTTGGTGAATTTAAATAATTAAATAATAAATATTATGAATATTTTATATGCGGTATAATTAAATACCGATAAAGTGGAAAATATTTGGAAAATTACAGGAATTACTGGAAAAAGGGTGTTTTATAAGATTTGAGCTTTTATAGATTGATATATAATTAATCATATTGCTTTTAAAGCTAATCGCGATTAAATATCGCTAATCGTGCATTAAACTAGTTTCGTGCAAGTGACATGCACCAAGTCATTTTTATCACTTGTTACATTTTTTTTCATGGCTTTCTCTTCATTTTCTTGTAAGGTTATTGTTTTAAAAGAAAAGAAAAGAAAAAGGGAAACAAAAGAATAGAATAAAAGGTATGGGCATGAGAGAGAGAGGGTGAGGGGTCAAACATGGTCATGGCTCATTCTTCCCCTTCATTATTCCCTCATCATTCTTCCCTCTTCTCCTCTCATGGCAGCCCTCCTCCATCCCTCTCCTCAAATCACCTCAAAACACACCCAAATACTCTTCAAAACATCATCCCCACTTCATTAAAAATGTGCACAACCTCCCTACAAACACTTTGGACCGAGAAAGCAAGGGTTTTGGACACTTGGGGCAACTCAAGAATTTTCTTGAGTTGCCAAATGAGGTGATCTCTTCACCATTAACATAGTATTTCAATTTCCTTAGCACCCATCTTAGTTTAGAAATCGATATTGGGTAGTTTAGTGAACTTTGAAATTTCAAGTTAGGGTTTTGTTGAATCTTTAGTAGTGAAGGTGTAATTGAGTGTACTAGTAACTACAACCCCTGTAGTGATGTTATATTAGACCCTAACCATAGACTTAAACCCTAAATACGAACATAGAAAATCTGCCGATATCGGATTTTTTTGAATTTGTGTTGGTATTTTGTGATATGCTATCACCCGGGGACACTAGAAATTATTTAGCAAACACAGAGAGATCTGCAGGTAGTATGTAGCATACCCTAAAGACCCGAGCCCCTAACCCAAAGCCCAGGCAGCACATTTATTCCGTCTGGCCGCAAATTGCTGCCAGGGTGGGTTTGATTTGATTCGTGCTTGTTCTGTAACTCCATCTCCAGTAAACTAGACCCTTTACATATGCAAAATTGGTAAATTTCTTCTAGGGTAAAATCTGGTAGCACATTGGGGTGTTTTTGGCTATGTTTTCAGTATTTTAGGATGCTTGGTTTTGATATTGGGATTTGTATTTGTTCGTGTGGCGTTCGAACGTCAACGACTAGGATTATTAGTCGTGTTTTGCACACGAAGCAATAGGTTTTAACCTATGAGCGAAACTTGTGCCGTTTTGGTTTTTTCGACTTGATTTTATTAAGCTTTTGCAATTGTGTATTGGTTGTAGGTACCTTCGAGTGGATTCCGAGACGACGAAGCATCTCGACTTTGGCAAGCAAGGATCAAGGTGAGTGGATCTATATCCACTGGGGAAGTCGGGTGGATGGTGTATAGCACCTCTGCAAGTTTTTGATGGAAACCGATTCTTAGTTTATGGTTAAGGAAACCTTCAATAGAAAACGAGGGTTAGAATTAAATGATAGTTAGAGAAAACATATTATAAACTAGAAGATAGTTAGTGATGATTGAATATATTTTGGGATATGAGTTGGAAACTTTAGGGATAGGAAAAAAGCAAATTGTGAATCGCGACTTATAGCTAGGTAATTACCCTAGAATCAGTATGAGTTTAGAATATCATGACCTTTGATTTATAGTGTAGATTACATATATAAATTGACTTATTGCGAGATATAAAATGCGATGAAAAGAAAATACAATTTGATATGTGATCCGATGATATGTTGGTATACGGATGTGAGTCGATTGAGATGATTGATACCTTGCCGGTCCCCTGATATGAGATTTTTATGGATGTGACCAGGGACATAGGTATATATATATATATATATATTATAGTGAATTGTGAGTGATATGGCGTACATGACGTTAGGTCCGTATCCCTCATAGTCATATAGGTTGATAGGATCCCTATTGGTTTAATGCCGCCGTACGATGATTTACCATACGTGTTGAGTTTGACTTGAGGATTGATTCATACCCTTGGCTAGAGGATGTCGTACGATGGTTATACCGTACGTGATGTTTGAAGCTGGATGCCGATTGTTGTGAGGCTGGATGCCGATTGTTGTGAGGCTGGATGCCGACTGATAGATTCACCGACCCGGTCATACTAGATACATATACCTGTCAGCATTTGCATATGATTTACCCTATGCTGCATTCATGTTATTCTCATTGCATTGAATATACCTGTGGTAGTACACTTACACCATTATCGATGATGCGTATGTTACACGTACACAGATTTGCCGACTCACATACTTCATCATCGATAATTGCTATGTCACTACACAGTAGGATTTGCTGCATCATGATATGACTCCTTGCAGGACTTACTTGCTGCAGTCACATATGCACCTTTATACGATATTTCATTGGACCTTGGAGAATTTAGGAACCGCGGGATATATTTTAAAACCGGACTCATTTAACAGAGCGGTTTTCCCTCGTTATGTATACATCACTGTTCCATGTTGTATGTTATACTCATATGCTTACATTTCTGTTATATGTCTCATACATCATGCTTTATGACTATACGCATTAAGATATGCTGTTTTCATGAGGTTTCTGGATTTGAGAACCGTGGATATTTCAAAGGAAATTATATATTGTTTTAAAAACCCGGTTTCTCTTGATATGATATTTCGAGATGTCCACCATATGTTTTCTCGGTTCTGAGATGGATATATGAAACCCGATTCGAGGAGCGGTAGGCACCGTCCATAGGTACATGGTGGACCCGGTATGGTTTCCCGGGACAAGAAATGTTTTTCGTGGAGTAGACGATGAGCCTAGCAGGGTGGTTAGTACCTACCGGTGATTGGTTAGACCTGGCGGTTATCCGGAGGATACCGACCGGAGTCGTGAGATGATATGGGCCAATCCGGACTGACGGAGCCCGAGAGATATGAAGATTTACGTGTCGATGGTGGGCACGGCTTTCATAATGTTTCGAGTGTCGATGTTGGACACTCAGGTTCCATGATTTTTATGTGTCGCGAGGGACACACGTTGATTTATATCCTCATACCTTCATGCATATGCTTTTATGATATTTACATGCATGATATTGTTGTGTCCGTGGTTGACACGGGGATGAGATCCACATCCATACATGCATTTAATATTACTGTTGGATGTTATTCGCATGCTCATAGGCATTGTTTAAATTGTTTGCACATATGCAGATACGGTCACCCTAGATATCATAGCATTACCTTCATGATATTGTTGACCTAAGAGTCGTTGTTTATTCGATTTCTACTTGTAGATGTTTTTCTACTCACGAGATGGCAGCTCACCCCCGTTGTGGCATAGTTCTTGCAGGTTGACCGCATGGATCTGTAGCGGCATCGCTGGCTTATAGCTACTTTTGGGTGATTTTCTTGGTAGGTAGGACATTTGTATCGTACTCACTCTTGTACTTATTATTCATATCGTATCTAGTTAAATCTATCAATCAATATTAGTATTTGTGTAACTAATGAGACTTAGTGAGACTTGTGATTGCGAGACTTAGAGCAAGGGGTTTTCCGCTACTTGTGGTTTTGACGTCTTGCTTATTTCTTTATCTTTTATGGTGAACTTCGCCGTAGGGCGTCGTTTACTTTTTATTGTCTTGTGTGATTATGATCCACCGTTTGGCGAAGTGCAAGCTCCCGCTTGGGGATGCCTTTTATTATTGCCTTGTATTTGTGGTTTTGGATCAAAATATACAAAGGAGGTGCTGCCAAAATTTTTAAAAGACAAACATGTTTTCAAACTAATAGATTCCACTTGCATTGTCATGTTTCACACTTATGCATTTATGAAACACCGATTTCATTGTACCATTATTTCAAAACTCCACCTCTTTTATTTTCAAAAGGTTTAGACTGTCTGGGTTTCGGCTTACTTGACTTACATTACGCCTTTAGACGTTGCGTGATTTATGTGCCGGTCACGATCTAATATTTCGGATCGTGACATCTTCATTCTCTACCTTTCAGCACCTGCCTATTGTTTGGAAGAAGACTGTCCAATAAGCGCAATAGGTTTACCCTCTGCTAATCCTAGGAGCCCTCACAATCTGAGAAAAGGTAAAAGAAAAAACAACTGAATAGTCCTATTCAATTTCTCCTTAACTGGAAACCATTCTCGAATCTGAAACAAGTTTTTTCGAATTCGTATGTAACTATACGATGGTCATATCCAATAAATGGGATCTTCGTAGTGATATAGAATGTTCCAGAGAAAATCATTGGGTAAAAGTAGGAGTGGCAGTGAGGTATTCAACTCTGACAATCCAAAAGTCAATATGTTTTAAGAAGGTTGGGTTAACTTGGTTACTGAGTTATAGTCTAAGGTCGGGACATGGTCGCTGCCAAAGAGAGAGAGAGAAAAGAAACACTCGGCGTGCACTCTAACCTAGATCAGAATGGTTAATCACACTATCTAATCAGGAAATCACCCACTGTTTCCTCAAACTCTCCTCCAAACCTGAAAGAAGAATTAGTCGGGTTCATCTAAAATCACCCGAGGTGTAAACCAACTCATCAGTGGGAATCGGGATACAACTATCATCGCATGATAACCTGATAGAATCCACTCAAGTTAGCACACTCCAGAAGGTATGCGCATGCCTGGAAAGTTTCCTATATGTTTGAAACTCCCGATGTGATTTCTACCCCATGCTCTTATTGTAGGGTTACTAGGCACTGTCATAAGGGTCTATAAGGAATCAAACATGCCCGATTCAAAATTTAGACGTGCCGAACAACCCAAAGCGAGGATATTTGCTAGATAATTAGGGTTAAACATGCAAGTAAACAACTTTACTTCTAAGAGTTAGGGATTACAACCTTTATAGTCCGTTTCATCACTTCAAAAGCTCCGTGTTGAAATCCCTTCCCTTCGATCATCGAGTACCCAGACTCTAGAGAGGCTCCATGAAGAGAAAGATGCAAGCTTGCTTCCGATCTTCGATAACAAAGAAGATCTACCTTGAAGAAACTCAAACCCAAGCTCTTGCTTTGCTAATCAAGTATTAACAAAGCAAACACCCTAATCTAAGCGGCTAGAATAGATGAGGATGAGGAAGTAGGAATTTAGCTCTCATTTGTTTTCAATTTCTCACTTATTTTCATCACATTAGAAAAATTTAGAAAGCTTTTCTCAAAGGAAGAAGAAGAAGAAAACCATTTGTGATGAATAATGAATAAATTTTGAGGTTAGAAATGCAACCTTGGGTTAAGCAAGAAGACTTAACCCATGTAGAGATTTAACTAGGGTAAAGGGTTGGGTTGGGTTAAAGAAATATCTATGCAAAATATCACAAAATATCAAGGTCAAAGTAAAAGCTTCAAGAAGCTTCTTGAAAGCTTCATGAAAGCTTAACCACTAATCCAAACCCTGACCATATTTAAATTCCACAAAACATGTTGCATTTATAACCCTAACATGTTACAATATTATATATCACATATACAATATTTATTGTAACAAAATAAATAATACAATTAACATATATCACATATATATGAATGTATTACCCGAGTGAGAAAAAGAATCTTTAAATGAGCTTATACTGGTTAATGTAATTTAATATATCAAATATATAATTATACATTAAATTATCGAATCAACACTTAATCCGATAATCCAGCTATTTCATAAATAACCGACTAATATAATCTGTATCAGTTCATCGAATCAACACTTGATCCGATGACCCGGCTATATCACATATACCCGGCCGATATCTCATATCGCGAGAATCTAATACGGTATCACATACACGTATTATTCTCGGTCCTGCACATATCATATATGTGCTCCTACTTCGTTTTTCCTGATCCTAGAAACCTCTGTGTAGGACTCTAAAGAATCGTCAATACGCCGGCAGTAGGTAATGATCATATCAAAACACCCACAAGCTGCAAGCGGTCAGCTAAATGTAACAGCCACCCAGGTATTGAGCGATCAGAAGATCAACAAGAAAGCCCGTACATTCTCCCGTAAATCCAATCAGTAACACTCCCATACAGTCCGGTCTCTTCGCCTGATATGTCGCATATCTTGCCTAGGGGTGGTAAACGTCACACCCCAGTAGCTTGATAAGTCGTGTCGATATGAGGTCCATAACAGTTTGAGAAACTACTGATAATACTTACCAGTAAATCTCAGCAATCCTAGCGAGGGATTTCCAGTTATAGCCAATCGAACACAGCGCAACATCAACTCCCTATACCGGGAGAGAAGAAACCCCTCCTATCGCTCATTGCCTCCATGTGATTCGGGACAATACCTAAAAGCCACCGTTTTGCATGCCCTCTTGGACATGGTATGATGGAAATCAAAGCATAGTGGGAATCACACAAGACTCTATAACGATCTCGGGTCTACAGACTAACCTGTACCAGTGTCACCAGAGAACTGCCATCTGACGTGAGGTATAATACCATCTGGGAGTTCTCGGTGAGTCCGTACAGTATACCCAGTCTCCACTGAGCACCCGTGTACCTTCTCTGATGTCAAACACCAATGGATATGGGATCATCCATCGCCCATCATATGGGTTAAGAAGCGCATACGCTAGTCTACTCTAGAGTATCGATGCCCTGTCTCGGCACTCCCACGACTAGGAACATTTGAAGGACGTACTTGGCGACTACACTGTCCCCACTAGTATGATCTGCATCATAGTCCAGGTAGTCAAGTAATCATCCTGAGGACTTTATCAACATGTAACATAAAGACAATAAAAGTACATGTTAAGATAAAGAGTAACCAGATAGCATACTATCATGTCGAGCAAGAAAGTCTTCCCTATTATGTCCAAGCATCCACTACAATATACAACGTATGTACAGTAATGGCCTCTAGGGCATACATATAACTAACACTTATGACCGTGACGAAGGCCAACATATCATAAGTCACATGTCAAGTTCTACTCGTCATTGTCCAGCTTAATTTGAACTCACCCGTACATACCGTTGACAAAGGCCAAAATAGTAATACGACGGTCCTAAACCAACACATCTATCTATGCAACAGAAAAGTAACAAATAGCTACCATACACTATACCTTGACGAAGGTCAACATACATAGCATGAATACTAAGTGCTACCCGTCTGAAATGACGGAGGACAACGAATGGTTTTTGGCGAAAAAACATTAACGTAATGAACTTGATATCGTTGAAGGAACCGGATAGCTTTTAATAAATATATAGTGGCGAAAATCTTTGCTAAAGAGGCCACTCCCGGTGAAGGGATCTCTGCTCTTTCCTCGTGGAATGAGGTGCAGGATATTCTCACTGAATACCGCTATGCAAAGAAAAAAGTAATCGACTATAGTGAAGTTATTACCCTGACGCAAACCTCTGCCCAAGGGGTCACTCCTGATGAAGGGATCTCGGCCCTTGCCTCGTCGAATGAGGTGCTGGATATTCATAACCGAATACCACTGTGCAAAACAAAAGAAAACGCCCTTGTAATAACAGCTTTTTGAAAATTGTTCCAACAACATCGAATAGGTTTGTTTTCCTTGCATTGATCAGAATCAATGCAGTCCTATCATTTAATCATACCAGAAAGAACGAAAATATGACGTACGTATATGCCATCCGCATTCGCCATTAGGTCTCATCATCACCCATTAGGTTACATAACAAACGACAGAGCGGGGACTGGACTAACGCGGGTGTAAAACATATACAACATCTACTAGTATATATATAACAATATATAATAATCACTCCAGGTGTGATTAATGCAACATCACAGATAAGCAATAAGCATCACAGAACAATACAGATAATCTGGGAGCCCCGGGTTTCCATTGAGCCGCAAGTGAAACCCGACGTTCCCCTGGTCGTGTGGATAGCATGTGCAATGAAAATCTAAAGCTCTACGAGCGCGGAAAGTTACCTGCCAAAACCAAAAGCGAGGAAACCCCCTTAAGCATAGTGAATGGGCCACCCAGCACTTCACGGAATCCGGTAACTTGAGCACCCCTCTTTGGGTTAACCTGTACCCCCTACGAGTGCGACGAATAGCCCGGCAATTCTAGAGTGAGGCCCCCTCCTTCTCAACGTCATGAGATGCGGACCCGTTACCCTCCAGAACCTGACTATCTGTGCACTCCACCGCGGGGTAATTCTAGTACAGAAAAGAAAATATGTACAACGGTGATATCAACCTCAACCCGGTCGTGCCCCAAAAGAATAATATACAAACAGGCAGTGACGACAGTCCATATCTCGGACGCTCGCCCCGCGATATCAAATGTACAAATAAAACTAAACTGCCCTACCATTGCATCCAAGCTATCCACCATGACGAATCCGTAACAACACAGCACAACACAGAACATCAACGTGAATGTCATATTCGCAAACCCGTCTTAAAGAACTATAGCAATTAGACAAGTTGTACATATCAAATGGTATTCACGGTCGCAGATACTAATGTAAGTACTGTAAAACATTAAACAATGTTAGAAATATCTGTAGGGTTCCTAGGCACTCCAAGGAGGTCTCACAAGGCATCAACCATGCCAATTTCAAAAAATCTAGGTGCCGAGAAACCCTAGAACGGATCGTTGGCTAGAAATCTAGGAAAAAAGTAAACTAGTTAACACTTAACTACAAGAATACGGAAATACAACCTTTGTAGATCAGGTGCTCCACCTCCATAGCTCCGCAACGAAGTCCCTTTGCTGTCCAAATGAATTCCCGGGCTCTAGCGTCGGCTTCGTCGGAGAAATGGCGAGCAAAGTCGTCGGTGTCCATGCCGAAGATGATCTACGTCGAGGCATCGCTAAATCAAGCTCCACCTTCACCAAGTCATGAAAACTTGTGAAGGAAACATACTCTACTACTTGGCAAGAGGTAGAGGATGAAGAAATAGGAAGTGGGTAGACTTTAGAATTGGATTTCTCACTCATTTCCATCAATCACCATTGATGGAGCTTGCTTTCTTCAAGTGAAGAAAGGAAGAAGAAGAAGAATTATGTTATGATAAGTTATTGTAATAAGAATAATAAAATCATTCTTATCATAATCTTAACCATGGTAATGTGTAGAGAGTTAATCATGGTTGAATGGAATGGTTAGGGTTAAGCATGAGACAAAATGGTCACTTGGTCAAAGTCTTCATGAAGCTTCATGAACAAAACAAAACAAGCCACCATTTTCTCATTTCCTTTTCTTTTTCCAAAAGAATAAATAAATGAATAAAATGAATAAGGAAATAGTAAACCCTAACCATTTTCATTAACCAAGGTTTAATTCTTTACACCTAACCAAAAGGCATGTATCATCAAACATGATACAAGCAAGTGTACAAAATCATATCGCATAGGCAATGCGCACATCCGAGTGAGAAAATCCATTTAAAGTGAACCGATACTAGTTAATGCAAAGTAATATATCAAATATATAATTATGCATTAAATAATTAAATCAACACTTGATTTAATGATCCGGTCATGTCGCACACAACCGACTAGTATACAATGTATCGGCTTATCAAATCAATCCTTGATTCGATAACTAGGTTATATCGCATACAACCATTCGACACATTCATCGCTAGAATGGAATACGGTATCTCATACACGTATAATTCTCGGTCCCGCACATATCTCATATGCGCTCCTATTTCGTTTCGCTTGAACCAGGAAACCTCTGTGAGGACTCTAAAGACTCGTCAATACGCCGGCAGCAGGTGATGATCATATCAAGCACCCACAAGCCGCAAGCGGTCTGCTAAACGTAACGGCCACCCGGGTATTGAGCGATCTGAAGATCGACGAGCAAGCCCGCTCACACTCCAGTGAATCCAACCAGTAACACTACCGTACAGTCCGGTCTGATCGTCTGATATGTCGCATATCTCGCCTAGGGGTGGTAAACGTCAGACCCCAATAGCTCGATAAGTCGTGTCGATATGAGGTCTATAACAATTCGAGAAACTACTGGTAACACTTACCAGTAAATCTCAGCAACCCTGGCCAGGGATTTCCTGTTATAGCCAATCGAACACAGCGCAACATCAACTCCCTATACCGGGAGAGACGAATCCCCTCCTATCGCTCATTGCCTCCATGTGACTCGGGACTGTACCCAAAAACCACCGTTTTTCACGCCCTCTTTGACGTGGTAAGATGGAAATCAAAGCACAGTGGGAACCACACAAGACTCTATGACGATCTCGGGTCAACAGACTACTCTGTACCAGTGTCACCAGAGAACTGCCATCTGACGTGAGGTATAATACCATCTGGGAGTTCTCGGCGAGTCCGTCCAGTGTACCCAGTCTCTACTGAGCACCCGTATATCATCTCTGATGTCAAACACCAATGGATATGGGATCATCCATCGCCCATCTGTATGGGTCGAGAAGGTATACGCTAGTCTACTCTGGTATATCGATGCCCCGTCTCGATATACCCACGACTAGGGACTGTGAAGGATGTACTTATGGACTACCATGTCCCCACTAGTATGATCCGCATCATAGTCCAGGTAGTCAAGTACACATCCTAAGGGCTTTACCAACATGTAACAGGGAGACAATCAGTGTACACGTTAAGGTAAAGAGCAACCAGATAGCATACTATCATGTCGAGCAAGAAAGTCCTCCCTACATATGTCCCAGCATCCACTGCAATATACATCCTATGTATAGCAATGGCCTCTAGGGCATACATATAACTAACAATCTCCCACTTGCACTAGGGCCATCTTATAGCAGTGGTTGTAGTATCTCATACTCAACCATCCCATAAAAATCTCTCTCTGGGAACAGGCCTTTGTGAGTGGATCCGCTGTGTTGTCCTCTGAGTCTACTCTCCTAACCTCGATCTCCTTGGAGATCAACCATCTCCATGATCAGGTGATACTGCCTTAGAATGTGTCTGGATCACTGATGGGACCGGCGTTCCTCGGCATAAGCCACAACTCCATTGTCACACAATGGGAGGAACAAAGTTCATCTTATGAACTAATATACACCCAGACTGCCTCTTTGGTAGCATCTTAAATAGCGATGTATCCTGCCTTTATCTTCTAGTATGTCACGGTATCTAACTTGGAACTCTTCCAACATACCGTCCCTATACTTAGGGTAAAGACATTGCCTGTGACTGACATTCAGTCATCTTATCACCCTGGAACCTTTCCAGTGATTCTCCCCATGATCGATTGATACCTTCTCACTACAACTAGTGAGAATCCTAACATCCAATTAGATCCAAAACCCAGGATTTAGGAGGTATCAATTTGATCCTATATGGAGAATCCTTGTGATAAGCGGAGATTGATCGAGCGTAGCATAAGAAACTCCTTCCCTATCAAGAGTATGTCATCCACGTACTCTACGAGGATCATCACCATACTCCCTACTACCTTTTTGTATATACAAGGTTCATCTACCATTTTGATGATGTCAACCTGTTTGACTTATCCATCAAAACAGATGTTCCAACTCCGCGATGCCTGCTTTATCACATAAAACATCTTGCATACGTTTCCGCTGCTCCCACTGTCTACGAAGCCCTCGGGCTGTGTACTTATAGACGCCCTCTTCTAAAACTTCATTTAGAAAAGCTGTCATGACACCCAACCACCAAATATCATAGTCATGGTATGTAGCCGTGGCAAGTAGGATCTGGATGGACTTAAGCATAGGCACTGGAAAAGGTTTCATCATTATCCACGCCTGGTTGATGACGAAAAACTTTAACAAGTCTAGCTTTGAAAGTCTCAACTTTTCCATCTACACCAAGTAATCTTCTCAAGATATAATTGCTCCTGATGGGGATTTAACCCTTCAGATATAGCAACCAAAGTCCATACTTTGTTGGTGTATGAGGATTCCATCTCAGATCGATAAACATCCAGCCATTCTTACAGAGTCTTACTCTAGATGGCCAGCTCGAAGCTAGTTGGGTCATCATCTCATGATGCAATCCTCGCTCCCACTGTCATCGAGAAACCGAATTATCTCTCAGGTGGGTGAGAAAACCCTACTAGATCGGCGGAGAGGCTGAGGTTCGTTGGTATCTACTAAATCCTTTGGTTCTACCAAATCATCTGCTGTTGTTTGTATAGCTGGAACCTTTCCAGTTCTACATAACAGATCTTGCCTCGAGCTTGTCCGGATTTTGTTTTTAGACATAGGCCGGACAACCCCAAATCTTAACTAGCTTAAGACATGGGCTCTTTCCATATCATATCTCATATGGAGTGGTAGGCAACTGATTTGATTGGAAACCTATTCAATAGGTATGCAGCTTCTCAAGTGCATAACACCCAAAAAGGAAATAGGTAACTCAGTAATATTCATCATAGAGCACACCTTATCATATAGGGTGTGATTGCTCCGCCCCGATATACCATCATGCTATGGTGTATACGGAGGAGTAATGCTGAGAGAGAATCTCATTCTCCTTTAGAATAGTCCAGCAATTTCATGCTCAAGTATTCTCCTCCTTGATCTCATCAAAGGACATAATACTTATACCCGTGTTTTGGTTCTCTACTTCTAGCTTATATTCTGTGAATATCTCAAAAGGTTCGGACTTGTGTTTCAACAGGAACATAGGTCTGAATCTCGAAAGATCATCAGAGAATGTAATGAAGTATAAAGAACCATTCCTGGCATGTGTAGACAGGGGACCTTACATACATCAACATGTATCATCCCAAGAGTCAACCAACTCTTTCTCTGTTTCCAATAAACAGAGCTGGTGTCATTATATCTTTGTGACACGACTGGCAAGTTTCACAAGATGTAGATTCAAACTGATTTAAATATGCATCTACATGTAACTTCAGCTAGTCGGGTCGCATTGATATGACCTAGTCTACAATACCTCAAGAAGGATTCGTTCAGTTCTGAACTCTTCCTCTTGTGTGTGTTCCGTATACTAAAGAACTGTAGTTTGATTTAGAACATTAATGCTTTTAGATAACGTGCCTGAACCAATCAACTTTTGATATAGGAAATGTTCAAAACATTATCCAACAATACAAAATTTTATCATTTCTTTACTAATAAAGAGACTGATATGATTTTGTATATCAGGTTCGGTATCTAACAACATTCGTTCAGAATCAATGTATTATAATACAGGGTGACAGTGACCAACAGACTTGGCAGCAACACTTGCCCCGTTTTCTGCCTCATGAAACTTATCACCCGTTCTCAGCCCTCTACCTTTCTGTAGCCCTATGTAACAGATTACATATCTGGGATCCTGATCTGGTATCACATACCCAGGACGTAAAGGATACTGAGAAACAGTTCTTTATAATGAACACACCCGAAGATGATGCATAAGCATGCACTCTCTTCGTTTGGGCGGCATGGGAAATCTGGTATTCCCCAATTTCCTGCTCTGTCTTATAACAATTATAGGTTGGAGCGGGACCAACGTTCCCCAGCTCAGTATAACAAGCGAGTTCGGTCAATATTCCGTATTATTATCTTGATTAAGGCGTGATATGGTCGCTACCAGGAGAGAGAGAGAGAAGAAAACACTCAGCGTGCGCTCTTGCAAGAATAGATTGGTTATTATTTTATCTAATCAGGATGGTTCCCACTGCTTTTTATCAAATCTTCCTTCAAACCCTAAAAGGAAAGACTAGCCGGGATTAATTACACACTACAAGTTCGCCAATCTTTCAGCCAGGCCAGTGTCGGTACTTTGAGGGAGGTCCCCCGTGCTTTCGCTCGAACCTAATTAATGTAAACCTCGTTTTCCCAGAGGCGTAACCTCGTTAACACCTTTCTAGACACCTACTAGATCGGCTAATTGTAATGTATAAAACTCTTCCAGGAGTAACACTTACTCGCAGCGGGTATCGGGATCCAACTATCTCATAGAAGGTATGCAATCTCATTGCAAAATTCAACACTTGAAATTCCCGATAATATTTTGCCCCTAGCTCGCTATGACCTTGACGCATGCCAAACAACCCATAGTCTGCTAGTCAAGTTCAACCCGTACATTTCTTGATTGAATTAAACCCACCCGCACGACCCTTGACGCATGCCAAACAACGCCGTACGAATACCCTAATCCAATAGCATCATATGCTAGCAGATAAGCACTAGTTAGCTACCGTACACTACGCCTTGACGCATGCCAAACAACCGCAGCACGAATACTAACTAGTACTTATCTGAAATGACGGAGGGCTACGACAGGTTTTTCTGAAAACCTATTTCGTAATGAACTTGATATCGTTATAGAATCAAATGATTTTAAAATGGAGTGTTTTTGAGGCTTTTCTAGTTTTGCTAAAGGGGTCAATCCCGGTGAAGGGATCGTCGGCCCTTTCCTCGTCGAATGAGGTGCGGGATATATCATATATATCACTGTGCAAAGCAAAAACTCTTAAAAGCAATCAAAAGACAAACCGAGTGTGTAGCATCTGCCAGTTATTGCTAAAGGAGTCACTCTCGGTGAAGGGATCTCGGTCCTTTCCTTATCGAATAAGGTGCAGGATATATCACATATACCTCTGTGCAAAGCAAGAACTGTAGCTACCTGTTTTATTTTGAAATTCGATTCTACAATATCTTAGGTTTCTTTTATTTCATTAATCACATTAATGAAGTCCCATCATTTATGTACCTAAACATCACAGATAAATACGACGTACACTTATACCATCCGCATTCGCCTCGATGTCCCCTCATGCACCGTTAGGTTAGGTAACTAACGGCAGAGCAGGGCAGGGCTAGCGCGGGTGTAAAACATAAGTAACGTCTATATAATATATCATATATACTATATACAGTATCTATCACAGAACATCACATGATCACATCACAGATATCGCAGCAGAAGAATCATATGAAATATTGGATATACTAGGACGTCCGTGTTTTCAATACGAGCCAGTATAAAACACGGATTCCACGGTCGTGATGAATAGCCAAACCCACACCCCTAGACCCCTACGAGAGCGGCAAGCAACCCTACCAATTCTGGAGTTAGAGACGTGGACTCGACTCTTCGAGTTGGTCTCCCACTGGACTCCAGAACCCGGTTAGTTGTGCTCCCCTCCTTGGGTCTATCCTAGTGCGGAAAAGTAAATAATATACAAAGGGTGACATCTTCCACAACCTGGAAGTGCCCCAATAAAAGAATATTACATACAAGTTTTTACATGAATGAAAATGAAAAACACTCATCTCACATAAAAAACCCCGGCTATTCAAACACGACGATCCAATATAACATATCCTGCAACACATAACATCACATGTCATCAACGTAAGTAAATATGTCCATCCCAATTGTCATTGACATATAGCAACGAAATCGGCGATATCACATATTACACTTACGGTCACAGAAAAGAAATTGTAAAACTACAACAGTTGGAATCCGCAACCACCTCAGACATCGCATGCATGACCAAATGAATTCCTTAGACATCGCATGCCTAACAATTATAAACCCCGCATTTTAGTCTCATTATCGAAAACACTTTTCAATATAAAGTCGGGCAACTCAACAAGATTCCCGACATCCTGATCGAATGCTCGTCGCAAACTTTAGTAGGCGGCCGCACCCCCGATACCGACAACGAAGTGCACCAAGGCGGAACACCGCTACCGCGAGCACCCGAACGGATGCTTTCGGCGACGGGGTTCTCCTACAGTCACTTGGTCGGGGCTATGGAGTGAGGCTGTCTATTAAGTTTACCCGGCGAGTATCCGCGTACGCTACGTGGTTGCTACGGACTTTTGATCACATCAAAATTCCGTGGCAACCAATCAAGTGAGACTAAATTGCTAGATTTACAACATTCATTCAGTTATCTCATAACTTATTGTGAATTCCAATTATTGTATCCCATTCCGGATAAATAGAAAATGTTAAACTTTTCGATCAAACAGTCGAACACCCAAGTTTTCCCGATACAGATCAACACATGAAATAAGTCTAAAAACATTGAGTTCGTGCCTCAGTACCAACGGTCCAGCCGTAGAAGGGTCAAGCCAACGCCTCACATGTGGCACGCCGTACTCCCCCAAACCCGAAGGTTCAAAGGGCGGTTCAAGACGGTCACATAATCGAGTTAAGGTTTGTTGTCTTCTAGAGGGTCCATCGCGTTACTTGCACTACTTAGAACGTCTTTAAACTACGGAAAAATCCAACACTTGGAAATTTCCCGACAGGGGAAAAATTGGGTATTTATATCCGGTCGAACTTTTTAACATATTCTAAAATTTATCCGGAAAGCCACACAGACAAAATTTGATACTCCGATCGAAACACCGAATCCCCAAAACAACCACAGAAAATTCAACTCTTGAATAAATATTAAAAATTCCCAGAAAATCCAGCATAATAAAATAGGAGTTACTGTGCAAACAGTAATTGATGATGTCAGCAAATGGCCGCGGAACCGCCGCAGAAGCCAAGCTTCTGCCGCGGTTCCGCCGCATGTTGTACTGTTCATCAGAAACTTTTTGCGCCGTAATTCTTAGATTTCCCTGCTGAATTTTTTAGCAATTTTTAATTTGGAAAAATTCACGTTTTTAGAAAAAGTACAGAGAGCATTTTCCGGGTTGGGTTTTCGGTTCGTTCGGACTTCAAATTCCGTCTAGACTTCGCCTAAGGCTCTAGCTAGGCTTTGATACCACTGTAGGGTTCCTAGGCACTCCAAAGAGGTCTCACAAGGCATCAACCATGCCAATTTCAAAAAATCTAGGTGCCGAGAAACCCTAGAACGGATCGTTGGCTAGAAATCTAGGAAAAAAGTAAACTAGTTAACACTTAACTACAAGAATACGGAAATACAACCTTTGTAGATCCGGTGCTCCACCTCCATAGCTCCGCAATGAAGTCCCTTTGCTGTCCAAATGAATTCCCGGGCTCTAGCGTCGGCTTCGTCGGAGAAATGGCGAGCTAGGTCGTCGATGTCCATGCCGAAGATGATCTACGTCGAGGCATCGCTAAATCAAGCTCCACCTTCACCAAGTCATGAAAACTTGTGAAGGAAACATACTCTACTACTTGGCAAGAGGTATAGGATGAAGAAATAGGAAGTGGGTAGACTTTAGAATTGGATTTCTCACTCATTTCCATCAATCACCATTGATGGAGCTTGCTTTCTTCAAGTGAAGAAAGGAAGAAGAAGAAGAATTATGTTATGATAAGTTATTATAATAAGAATAATAAAATCATTCTTATCATAATCTTAACCATGGTAATGTGTAGAGAGTTAATCATGGTTGAATGGAATGGTTAGGGTTAAGCATGAGACAAAATGGTCACTTGGTCAAAGTCTTCATGAAGCTTCATGAACAAAACAAAACAAGCCACCATTATCTCATTTCCTTTTCTTTTTCCAAAAGAATAAATAAATGAATAAAATGAATAAGGAAATAGTAAACCCTAACCATTTCATTAACCAAGGTTTAATTCTTTACACTTAACCAAAAGGCATGTATCATCAAACATGATACAAGCAAGTGCACAAAATCATATCGCATATGCAATGCGCACATCCGAGTGAGAAAATCCATTTAAAGTGAACCGATACTAGTTAATGCAATGTAATATATCAAATATATAATTATGCATTAAATAATTAAATCAACACTTGATTCAATGATCCGGTCATGTCGCACACAACCGACTAGTATACAATGTATCGGCTTATCGAATCAATCCTTGATTCGATAACTAGGTTATATCGCATACAACCATTCGACACATTCATCGCGAGAATGGAATACGGTATCACATACACGTATTATTCTCGGTCCCGCACATATCTCATATGCGCTTCTATTTCGTTTCGCTTGAACCAGGAAACCTCTGTGTAGGACTCTAAAGACTCGTCAATACGCCGGCAGCAGGTGATGATCATATCAAGCACCCACAAGCCGCAAGCGGTCTGCTAAACGTAACGGCCACCCGGGTATTGAACGATCTGAAGATCGACGAGCAAGCCCGCTCACACTCCAGTGAATCCAACCAGTAACACTACCGTACAGTCCGATCTGATCGTCTGATATGTCGCATATCTCGCCTAGGGGTGGTAAACGTCAGACCCCAATAGCTCGATAAGTCATGTCGATATGAGGTCTATAACAATTCGAGAAACTACTGGTAACACTTACCAGTAAATCTCAGCAACCCTGGCCAGGGATTTCCTGTTATAGCCAGTCGAACACAGCGCAACATCAACTCCTTATACCGGGAGAGACGAATCCCCTCCTATCGCTCATTGCCTCCATGTGACTCGGGACTGTACCCAAAAACCACCGTTTTGCACGCCCTCTTGGACGTGGTAATATGGAAATCAAAGCACAGTGGGAACCACACAAGACACTATGACGATCTCGGGTCAACAGACTACTCTGTACCAGTGTCACCAGAGAACTGCCATCTGACGTTAGGTATCATACCATCTGGGAGTTCTCGGCGAGTCCGTCCAGTGTACCCAGTCTCTACTGAGCACCCGTATATCATCTCTGATGTCAAACACCAATGGATATGGGATCATCCATCGCCCATCTGTATGGGTCGAGAAGGTATACGCTAGTCTACTCTGGTATATCGATGCCCCGTCTCGATATACCCACGACTAGGGACTGTCAAGGATGTACTTATGGACTACCATGTCCCCACTAGTAAGATCCGCATCATAGTCCAGGTAGTCAAGTACACATCCTAAGTGTAAGTGCACGGCGGCGCCCCGGCCGTCAACCCGACGCCGGAATGCGGAAGCGGTGAATAACTTAAATTTTGCGGACTTTGCAAACCGGCACCACCGCGCACTAAACTCCGGATCGTAACCATTAACAAGTCTAAGCTAACTAGAATACGGGTTAGAGATGTACCGACTGATCCGAGTCCTCCGGTCTTCATCTCCACTCCGATCTCCTCGCGGGATCTCCGTCCGTCTCCTCCTCGTCGGAAAGGGCACCACATCGCCTGTAGCTTTTACGGGCTCCCACCTCAATACCGAGGCAACTCGCGCATGAAGCCGGCAACTCGACATGCTCAAGATATGCTGTAGGAAGTGTAGTGTAGAGTGCATGTCTCACTTTGGGGTTTGTTGCCATTTGTAGATGATGGAGGAATCAAGAAAAAATGGTGCTTGCATTTTTCTTGGCATGAAAAGAGATCAAGAATGAAAAACCCTCTCAAAGATGAAGCTCTCTCCTTCTCTTCTCTTTTCTTTTTCTCACTCAACCATGGTAAAAACTTATGCATCAAGTGAGAATAATGGTAGAGGAAAATCTATATGAAGCAAGAAGGGAGGTGAGTGTAGGAGATGTAGAAAGGGTGACCACATCAAGAGACAAAGAAACATACACCATGCTTCATACTATTGAACCCATACCCTCACTTTATCACAATCAAATCTCATAAAGCAAAAGCATGGTTGAAAAGAAATGAAAGCTATCATAATCAATCTTTTACAAGAAACCCCCTCCACAAATGTTATTTGCACAATTGCAAATAACCCCCTCCATCGGAAAAGTCCAGCCGGGAAAGAACAAAGGAAAACCGGCCGGAATGGAATGCAAACTGGCAACTCCAGAAAACTGGTCCCGTAATAAATTACAGGAAAACCCCGATACTGTGCATACACACCCGCATCTGTATTCCGTCCGGATACAAATGCAAAGAGACAAAATCTATACTGTACTAAACTAGTACCGGCTTAAACCAAAGCCGGCTAGTAATATCCGTTCGATCCTGATCCGTGCAATACCGCACGTATCTGATCGAACCCTGCCATATACCTATACGGCTACTAGTACAAACCGTCCGATCCTGATCCGTGCAATACCGCACGTATCTGATCGGACCCTGCCATATCTCCATACGGCCTCTACAGCGTTTCGCCCGAAACTTGAGTAACTGAAAGTGTGGTGGACTCTAAAGACTCGTCAATACAATGGCTGTGGATTTAACCACTAGCCCGTCAGAGGTATAAGCCAATACGTAACGGGCCACCAGCTATTGACTAAAAGGGACGTCGATGAGCGAACTCATCCTGACACCCTACTGAGCCTGTCAGTGACAATATCCGTGCAGTCCGGTCCGTTCGTCTATGAGTATCGCATGGCGGGCCTAGGGGGTTGGTAAAAGTCAGACCCCCAAAAGCGGTACAAGTCGTGTCGGAGTATAGCCCAGAACACCCTGAGATACTACTGGAATACCTACCAGTAAATCTCCTTGCCTTGGCCAAGGACTTTGTGTAATGGCTCTCCTAGACACAGCACGACCTCACCCCCAATACCGGGAGAGACGAACCCCTGAAGATACGCTCACTGCCTCCATGTGGCTCGGGACTGTACCCAACTAAAACCTGTTTGCACGACTCCTTTGAGCCGTGGTAGGGTAGTAATCAAAGTACAGTGGGAACTCACACGAGACAAATGACGATCCCCAGGTCGATGAACTAACCTGCACACATGTCACCAGGGAACTGCCATCTGACGTCTGGTATATGACCAACTAGCATGTTCCCGGCGAGTCCTGTCCGGTGTACTCATAACCCAATGAGCACCTGTATACATCTTAGGTGATCCAACTGACACCAGTGGCTTGTGAGACCGGCCACCGCCCCTCGTCGGGGTCTCGACTGTATACACTAGTCTACTAATGGAGTATCGATGCCCGGTCTCGAAACTCCCACGACTAGGGACCTTTTAAGGATATGCTTGTAGACCCCCAGCTCCCACTTATATGATCGCCCTCATACTGCTGGTGGTCAAGCAAGAATCCTAGGGGCTCTATCAACGTGTAATAGCGACGTGTCAGGTCACCTAAAGCAGTACACGATGATAAAGGTAAACCAGATAGCATACTATCATCTCGAGTAAGACTGTCCTACCGGGATAGGTCCTCCCTCAATCATTACAATCACGTACCTGTGACCTAATAATTGACTCTGAGGGCACTATCTCCAACAATCTCCCACTTGCACTCAAGGCTAATTATTGCGATGTCGCATACTCACAGCTCGTGTGATACCGAACACCCAACTCCTCTACTAGTCAGTCTCACAAAGCTCGTTTGCGAAACTATTGCGTTCGAGGAATAGCCTCAGTGAGTGGATCCGCTTTGTTGTTTCTTTCTATGTCTCTCTATATCTCAAGTTCGCGGAGAAACCCATCTCCCGAAATGAGCAATACCTGTCTTAGAATGTGTCTGGATGTCTGATGGGACATAGCTCATAAATGAACTCCAAATCCAAACTTCTTAGACTGTATCGACAACTGAACTTAATCAGTATCCTGCGCGCCATGCCTCCCTCAGTATTGCCTTGGATCACCTGTCCAAAATACTGCCCCTCGTCAGAAGGAAAACTATAACTCTGACAACCTCCTTGTCGTCCATGTCACCTTGGAAGCCTGGAATGATAACTGTCTCCTGAATGAGGCTGTCGTTATCATATCCCTAGAACATCCACTTATGTTCTAAAACTGCTTCCGACTGTTTCTCCAGGATTGGATTAATGTCAACTTATTGCATCTAGTGCAAGAACAACATCTGGTGTGGTACTTGATATCTCACGATTGACTCAATTGCCTAAGCAAGTGATCTGCCAATCATGCCCGTCCCTCTCCCCTTTAGTCTGTAAGTCACCTTTGGAGAGGGTGACTCCATTACCTGCAGGTACACTACCGTGCATGGAGTCGTCCATTCTAAATACTCTTAGAATGCTGTTTAAGTACCCAGATTGGGAAACCACCCAAATCTAGATCTAAAACCATAGATCTAGTAACCAGTATGTCTGATATAATACCCAATTCCTATGTGGAGAAGCAACTGTGTGACGACCAAAGTACAACCGATTGTAGTATAGGAGTTTCTTTTCCTATTCTGTGTATGTCATCCAGATACCAGGACATCACACCCTACTACCTTCTCAACAGATCCATCCCCTTTTCTGATGAAGTCAAACCCATGACTGTCACGTCAGAAATAGATGATCTATCTCCGCTACATCTGCTCTAGTCTATAAATAGACATAAGCTACCTGTCCACCAATGCTTCCGCTGCTCCCACTGACTACGACAACCCTCTGGCAGAGTCATATAGACGTACACTTCTAAAACTGGTTTAGAACGACGCTATACTCATCCTCCCGCCGGGTCTCGTAACCTGGAACAACAGCAATGGCAATTGTGGGTAAACAAGAACTTCCCTGTCACCGTCCTTGAGGCTACCGTAGTGCCTCTCGGGTGCCTGAAGTTACCCACCTTATCTGCGGAGTGGCCAATGGAATGTCAAATCAGATTGAATCTTTAGGTTCCTTATCAAATCTTCAGTAATCGTTTGCGGTTCTGGAATCACTTCCAGTTCTACCATACTCCCACTACTGTTTTTGAAAAAATCCATTTTTATTAAAACTGTGGCGAGTCAAGAACAATATCACTATCGATCTTTCTTATGGTAGAAAGTCAACCCTCGTCATAGCCTGGGTCAACCCACAAACAGCCATTACAGAAACGTGCCTTGAGTTATCCAGAGTCTGGTTTTAATCATAAGCCGGACAACTCCCCGTACCTTAACAATGTTAAGATATGAACTGTACTATATCCAATATAGAGCCAGAGGCACTGATTTAATTGAACCAGATTCAAATCATGCATCTATCTCCAGTGCATGTCAACTAAATGGACAGAGGCCGATCAGCGTTATTCAACTTAGGAATGCTTCCAATTATGAGTAACCTGAAAGAGAAGCAATTTCTCTTTATCATTACTATCAACTGAATACCATACACAAGTATCTACATCTTCGATCACCTTGAAGAATCCCGATACTTGCTACACCTGGTTCTCTACTCTATTCAAATACCTATAACTCCTCAAAACTTAGACCCTGTGTTTCTACGAAACACATGTCTAAGAACTAGAGAAGTTAAAAGTAAACAGAATATAGTATGAGGACCAACCCCTCTGTCCTAATGGACACCGGACAACATACAATACTCTGTATAAGTCCGCTGAGTCTAACAACTCTTTCACTGTGTGTCGTAGGTTGAAAACTGTACTTATGGTTAAGAAGAATTACACCGCTGTTTAATGCTCCTTACCTAACCATCCACTGATATAGGTAAATGTCATCGACATAATATCAAAAGGTATATCTCACTCTATGGAAATAGACGTACAGATATATCAATTTGAAATTGGTGCATAACAGCGGATATTCAAAACCAAATATTTGCCGACCGGCAAACAGCCCAGATGATCTCCTCAAATATCACCGATTACAACGAATCCCGATATAATGAGGATGATCACCCAATTCCCAATAACTTACTCCCACTCATCATCTGTAAAACCATACAGATGTGAGATTCGTATCTGGTAAATACATACCCGGGAGTAAGTATCTAATCGGGAAATCAGTTTTCTATTAACAGTACACAGTGATACTGAAACATTGAAATGTTTCGATGGGGTATCCTGGTATTCCTAGTGATGCCTCTTCCAGATTCACGACTGTAACCGTATAATTCTTTGCCACCTCTCCAAATCCCTTTATATGTCTTTAGTCATTACCTTCTGCACACCCCTTTAGGCCAATTGGTTTTCTTCCTTCCCTACCGTTCGGCACCAGCCTATGGTTTGGAAGAAGACTATCCAATAAGCATAATGGGTGTACTGTCATAATCCTAGGAGCACTCGCAATGCGAGAGAAGGTGAAGATAAAAGACAACCGAATAAACCTTATTCCTATTTCTCCTGGACCAGAATCCATCCCCGAACTGGAACAAGTTCCTTTCGAGTTCGTATATAACCATACGATGGAGTATCCAATAAACTGTGGATCTTCGTAGTGATACGGAGTGTCCTGGAGAAATACAAAGGTGATTTAGGATTGGCGAAGAAATATTTGGTTTGGTCGTGAATATCAGTCGCAATTTACTTTGCCCTCTTACTAATCCCTTGCTTTGTCTTAATCCTAATACCTTCTGCACACCGTTTAGGCTAATTGGTTTTCTTCATTCCCTACCGGTCGGCACCAGCCTAAGGTTTGGAAGAAGACTATCCAATATGCATAATAGGTGTACTATCTCCTAAACCAAGGAGTACTCACAACTTGAGAGAAGGTAAAAGGGAAAAGACAACTGAATAATCCTATCCGTTTTCTCCAGAACCGGAAACCATCCTCGAATTCCTTCGAGTTCGTATCTAACCATACGATGGTTTTGTCCAATGGAAGTGGACGTTCGTAGTAATACGGGGTGTCCTGGAGAAAGGGGTAAAAGTAGGAGTGGCAATGAGGTCTGCAACTCTGACAATCCAAAAGCCAGTGATAAGAAGGTTCGGTTAACTTGGTCTCTGAGTCATAGTCTTAGGGTCGGGTCAATGGTCCCTGCCAGAGAGAGAGAGAAAGGAAACACTCAGCGTGCACTCTAACCTAGATCAGAATGGTTACCAATTTATCTAATCTGGAAACCTCCCACTGTACCTCAAATTCTCCTCCAAACCTTAAAGAAGAATTAGTCGGGGTCACCCGAGGAGTAAACCAACTCATCAGTGGGAATCAGGATCCAACTCTCATCGCATGACAACGTGACGGAATCCGCTCACGGTATCACACTCCAGAAGGTATGCGCATATCTGGCAAGTTTCAGTACTTTTGAAACTCCCGATGTGATTTCTGCCCCATGCTCTTATGACCTTGACTTTGGCCAACATATCATAAGTCACATGTCAAGTTCTACCCGTCATTCTCCAGGTTAATTTGAATCCACCCGTACATACCCTTGACTTTGGCCAAAATGGCAGCACGACTGTCCCAAACCAACGCATCTATCTATGCTGCATATGAATACCCCAATAGCTACCAATCACTGTGCCTTGACTTTGGCCAACATACACAGCTTGAATACTATTGACCACCCATATGAAACGACGGAGGGCTACGAATGGTTTCTGGCGAAAACCTTTAACGTAAAGAACTTGATATCGTCGAAGGAACGGATAGCTTTTAAGAAAATATAGTGACGAAAACCTTTACTAAAGAGGTCACTCCCGGTGAAGGGATCTCGGCTCTTTCCCCGTAGAATGGGGTGCAGGATATTCCAACTGAATACCACGGTGCAAAGCAAAAGTAATCGGCTATAGTGAAGTTAATGCCCTGACGCAAACTTCTGTCCAAGGGGTCACTCCCGGTGAAGGGATCTCGGCCCTTGCCTCGTCGACTGAGGAGCAGGATATTCCAAATGAATACCACGATGCAAAACAAAAGTGAACGTCCTTGCAATAACAGCTTTTTGAAAAGTGTTCCAACAACATCAGAATAGGTTTGTTTAACTTGCATTGATCCAAATCAACGCAGTCCCATCAATTGATCACACCACAAAGAACGAAAATATACTGACGTACGTATATGCCATCCGCATTCGCCACTGGGTCCCGTCATCACCCGTTAGGTTAGCTAACTAACGGCAGAGCGGGGACTGGACTAGCGCGGATGAAAAACATATACAACATCTACTAATACATATACCAATATATAGTATTTCGCTCAAGGCGTGAATAAAATGCAACATCACAGAGAATGAACAGCATCACAGAAACAATACAGATATCTGGGATCCCCGGGTTTCACAGAGCCGCTGAAACCCGACGTTCCCCTGGTCGTGTGGATAGCCTGTGCAATGAAAACCTAGACCCCTACGGGCGCGGCAAGTCACCCGCCAAAACCTGAAGCGAGGCAGCCCCCTTCAGCACCGTGAATGGACCACCCAGCACTTCACGGAATCCGGTCACTTGGGCACCCCTCCTGGGTCAACCTGTACCCCCTACGAGTGCGGCGAATAGTCCGCCAATCCTGGAGTGAAGCCCCCTCCGTCCCAATGCCATGAGATGCGGGCTTGTTGCCCTCCAGAACCCGGCTATCCGTGCACCCCTCCGCGGGGCAATCCTAGTACAGAAAGTAAAATATACATACACCGGGTACATCGACCGCAACCAGGTCGTGTCCCAAAAGAATAATACAAACAGGCAGTGACGGCAGTCCACATGTCGGACGCTCGCCCCGCAATATCAAATGTACATAATACAACAACACAGTACTAGCATTGCATCCAGGCTATCCCCCACGACCGATCCGCAACATCACAGCAAATACATAGAACATCAACGTGAAGGTCACGTTCGCAAATTCGTCTAACCGGGCTATAGCAGTTAGACCGGATTTACCGATCGAGTGACATTCACGGTCGCAGATATAATGTAAATACTGTGAAAAATGTGTTTAAAAAATTTCCGATTGATCAAACAATTAACAAGTGGGCCCCAAAGAAAACTGTAGCACTCACAGAAATAATTGGCCCAACTTTAATATTCCAAAGCCCATATTTTAAGCCCAGAAGGCCTCTGTAAAAAAATGGTGAAGTGATGTGAATAGTGCGCGGCGGAAGGGCCGCACAAAGGTGGTTTTCGCGGCGGTTCCGCGCTCCAACTGTGGAGTTACTTCGTCAAATTTTTACAGAACTCTTAGATTTTCCAGTACATCAATATTTTACAACCTGAAAATTTTTTCGAGACTGAAAAATTTCAACAGAAACTGTCGTGGGTAAAATGCAGTTTTGGAACTTTTTGATCGATCGGAAATGCAAACACATTACACAAAGCTAGACTAAGTTAATGGCGAGGCTCTGATACCACTGTAAGTGCACGGCGGCGCCCCGGCCGTCAACCCGACGCCGGAATGCGGAAGCGGTGAATAACTTAAATTTTGCGGACTTTGCAAACCGGCACCACCGCGCACTAAACTCCGGATCGTAACCATTAACAAGTCTAAGCTAACTAGAATACGGGTTAGAGATGTACCGACTGATCCGAGTCCTCCGGTCTTCATCTCCACTCCGATCTCCTCGCGGGATCTCCGTCCGTCTCCTCCTCGTCGGAAAGGGCACCACATCGCCTGTAGCTTTTACGGGCTCCCACCTCAATACCGAGGCAACTCGCGCATGAAGCCGGCAACTCGACATGCTCAAGATATGCTGTAGGAAGTGTAGTGTAGAGTGCATGTCTCACTTTGGGGTTTGTTGCCATTTGTAGATGATGGAGGAATCAAGAAAAAATGGTGCTTGCATTTTTCTTGGCATGAAAAGAGATCAAGAATGAAAAACCCTCTCAAAGATGAAGCTCTCTCCTTCTCTTCTCTTTTCTTTTTCTCACTCAACCATGGTAAAAACTTATGCATCAAGTGAGAATAATGGTGGAGGAAAATCTATATGAAGCAAGAAGGGAGGTGAGTGTAGGAGATGTAGAAAGGGTGACCACATCAAGAGACAAAGAAACATACACCATGCTTCATACTATTGAACCCATACCCTCACTTTATCACAATCAAATCTCATAAAGCAAAAGCATGGTTGAAAAGAAATGAAAGCTATCATAATCAATCTTTTACAAGAAACCCCCTCCACAAATGTTATTTGCACAATTGCAAATAACCCCCTCCATCGGAAAAGTCCAGCCGGGAAAGAACAAAGGAAAACCGGCCGGAATGGAATGCAAACTGGCAACTCCAGAAAACTGGTCCCGTAATAAATTACAGGAAAACCCCGATACTGTGCATACACACCCGCATCTGTATTCCGTCCGGATACAAATGCAAAGAGACAAAATCTACACTGTACTAAACTAGTACCGGCTTAAACCAAAGCCGGCTAGTAATATCCGTTCGATCCTGATCCGTGCAATACCGCACGTATCTGATCGAACCCTGCCATATACCTATACGGCTACTAGTACAAACCGTCCGATCCTGATCCGTGCAATACCGCACGTATCTGATCGGACCCTGCCATATCTCCATACGGCCTCTACAGCGTTTCGCCCGAAACTTGAGTAACTGAAAGTGTGGTGGACTCTAAAGACTCGTCAATACAATGGCTGTGGATTTAACCACTAGCCCGTCAGAGGTATAAGCCAATACGTAACGGGCCACCAGCTATTGACTAAAAGGGACGTCGATGAGCGAACTCATCCTGACACCCTACTGAGCCTGTCAGTGACAATATCCGTGCAGTCCGGTCCGTTCGTCTATGAGTATCGCATGGCGGGCCTAGGGGGTTGGTAAAAGTCAGACCCCCAAAAGCGGTACAAGTCGTGTCGGAGTATAGCCCAGAACACCCTGAGATACTACTGGAATACCTACCAGTAAATCTCCTTGCCTTGGCCAAGGACTTTGTGTAATGGCTCTCCTAGACACAGCACGACCTCACCCCCAATACCGGGAGAGACGAACCCCTGAAGATACGCTCACTGCCTCCATGTGGCTCGGGACTGTACCCAACTAAAACCTGTTTGCACGACTCCTTTGAGCCGTGGTAGGGTAGTAATCAAAGTACAGTGGGAACTCACACGAGACAAATGACGATCCCCAGGTCGATGAACTAACCTGCACACATGTCACCAGGGAACTGCCATCTGACGTCTGGTATATGACCAACTAGCATGTTCCCGGCGAGTCCTGTCCGGTGTACTCATAACCCAATGAGCACCTGTATACATCTTAGGTGATCCAACTGACACCAGTGGCTTGTGAGACCGGCCACCGCCCCTCGTCGGGGTCTCGACTGTATACACTAGTCTACTAATGGAGTATCGATGCCCGGTCTCGAAACTCCCACGACTAGGGACCTTTTAAGGATATGCTTGTAGACCCCCAGCTCCCACTTATATGATCGCCCTCATACTGCTGGTGGTCAAGCAAGAATCCTAGGGGCTCTATCAACGTGTAATAGCGACGTGTCAGGTCACCTAAAGCAGTACACGATGATAAAGGTAAACCAGATAGCATACTATCATCTCGAGTAAGACTGTCCTACCGGGATAGGTCCTCCCTCAATCATTACAATCACGTACCTGTGACCTAATAATTGACTCTGAGGGCACTATCTCCAACACTAAGGGCTTTACCAACATGTAACAGAGAGACAATCAGTGTACATGTTAAGGTAAAGAGCAACCAGATAGCATACTATCATGTCGAGCAAGAAAGTCCTCCATACATATGTCCCAGCATCCACTGCAATATACATCCTATGTATAGCAATGGCCTCTAGGGCATACATATAACTAACAATATCGACGTCAAAATAACCCCGAATAGCCCCAAACAACTAAATAAATCCATATCAAAACTGAGCTAAACTAGCAATACCACTGAACCAATATTCCAGAGACTAAATGCCATCTGGATGAAGAAAAGTTTGGTCAATAATTTTGGCCAAGACATGAAAATAAAATCAAGTGGCTGTGGTTTTGAAAGAAAAAAAGGGCTTTGTTGATTTTGTGTGAGTGTTTGTTTTTAGCTTAAGATAAAAAAATTAAAAACAAAACCTCTCAAACCATCAAGCCACAGCAGCCCCCAAAAATTTTGGCTCTGTTTTTTTCAATTAAACAAATTTTCCACTCCCCAAAAAACCACAGCCGCAAAAAAATACCCTGCATTCATAAATCAATAGCCACCAAATTTCCTTCACCAAAAAAAAGATATCATTGGTATTGTTCCGGGGTTGTTTCGGTTTTGATATTTTAACATCGTCTAAACAGCTAGTATGCGGTTAATGGGTTGGCTCTCATACAATATAAGGCTACGCCAGCGCCCCGGCCATCAAACCGTGGCCAAACGCGGAACAAAAACTTTTTAAAACCCGGCGCTAACGAAACCCGATTACCGGATCGATCAATTAAGCCTATACTAGTAAACTGTAAAAGGAGTTTAAGAGATTATACCGATCGATTTGTGCCTTTCGGTCATCAATCTCTTCCAAAGCTCCTCGCGGCTGCCCCGAGCAAGTTCGCTCTCCGGTCTCTCTCGTCGAAGAAGATCCGCGTCGAGGATTAGTAATACGTGCTCCTGCATCAAAACTGAAGCAACTCGGGCATCCAGTTTGCTAGCCTAAATACCCAAGGTGAAGTAGAGATAGTGTGTGAATACTTTGTCTCAAAGCACCCAAGGATTTGGGTGGAGGTGAATGAAGTTGCCATGGATGCGAAGAAGAGGTGAGGTTATGGAAAAATGCTTGTTACGAAATTCAAGTGGGCTCGGCCAAAACAATTATGCTCCTTGGATTTTTAGGTGAAGTGTTATGATGGTGAGATTAATCAATAATGCAACACATGAAAAAATCTCTCCAAAAAAATCAACAGCGCACACTTTCACTCGCCAAAAATATCAACAAATATTTCAATAAATATCCTACACTTGACAAAAGTAATCAATGCTCAAAAGATGACACATCACATATGCATGCCCAAGAAAATTGCCAGCACATTGAAATAAGCCCAAAAACATTACTCACATTTTCAACTATTGCAAAAATTAAACATTAAACTAAATGTTTGAACAAAAAGAAAAATGGCAACTCCAAAAGTAAACTCGTAACGAATTACAAGAATACCTCTCATCCGTATATACATAACTGTATCCGTATTCCGACTGAATACGAATACAACGAGACGAAAATAATCTAACAAAATAATATTAGGATCCGGCTTAAAATAAAGCCCACTAGTATTATTCGTCCGATCAGGAAACGTGCACAAGTCCACGTATATGATCGAACCCTGCCATAAAACCATAAGGCCTCTACAACGTTTCGTCCGAATTAGGGAAACTCTCTGTTTGGGACTCTAAAGACTCGTCAATCTGCTGGCAGCGGATTTAACCATAAGCACATCAGTGGTACTAGCTGTACGTAACGGCTGCCTAGGTATTGAGCGAAAGGGAGGCCGACGAGCGAACTCATCCTGAAACCCTACTGAGCCTGACAGTGACAATATCCGTACAGTCCGGTCTGTTCATCTATGAGTATCGCTTGTCGAGCCTAGGGGGGTGGATAAAGTCATACCCCTAATAACTTGACATTTAGTGTCATTCTGAAGCCTATCACCAACTGAGAAACTACTGATCCGAATCAGTAATTCTCGTCTACCCCAGCCGAGAATTTCTGGTGATGGCCACCGGTGCACTCCGCGACATCAACCCCCAATATAACGGGAGAGACGAATCCCCTGACGATCCGCTCACTGCCTCCATGTGGGTCAGGACTGTACCCAACTAAAACCTATTTGCATGACTCTTCTGAGCCGTGGTAGGGTAGTAATCAAAGCACAGTGGAAACTCACACGAGACAAATGACGATCTCAGGTCGATAGACTAACCTATACACATGTCACCTGGGAACGGCAATCTGACAATAGGTATAATACCAACTAGCATGTTCCCGACGAGTCCGTCCGGTGTACTCATAACCCAATGAGCACCTGTATACATCTTAGGTGAAACAACTAACACCAATGGCTTGTAAGACCGGCCACCGCCCCTCGTCGGGGTCTCGATTCTTATTCACTAGTCTATTATTGGAGTATCGATGCCCAGTCTCGAAACTCCCAATACTAGGGACACTTTAAGGATGTGCTTATACCGCCCAACTCCCATGTATATGATCGCCATAATACTGCTGGTAGTCAAGCAAAAATCTTATGGACTCTATCAACATATAATATTGATCTGTAATGTCACCTGAAGTATGTACACGATGATAAAGACAAACCATATATCATACTATCATCTTGAGAAAGACTGTTCTACCGGTATAGGTCCTCCCTCAATCATTGCAATCACGTGTCTGCGATCCAATAATTGACTTATGGGCATTATAGCCAACAATGGAATTATCCGATTCCTGTTTAAATGCAGAATCCGGACAAACACAAGGCACGATTCGGTAATATTTGTTTGTGGATTATCCCAAGCGTTCACTAGGGTTTTGTTTCTAACATTTTCAAGATCAATAGTTACATTGTTTTTGACTCGCCACTTTTTTTTATATAAAAGGAATCCTTTTGCAAAAGAAACTAGACGGAATATGATAGAATTGAAAGTTATTCCAAAATCACAAACGGTTATCGAAAATTTAGTAGAAACTCAGGATCCAATTGGACTTGATAATCCTTTAGCTATTCCACAGATTTTAGTAGGTGACCTCAGCCACCCGAGAGATACTTCGGTTTTCTTGGTGACAGTTACAGGGAGGTCGACAGTATGGTTATGATGGCCTTACTAGTTATCTGTTGGTCATTGGAAATGGTAACTTCCAGGTGACCAGATGCTTTATATCCAAGATGGACTCCATGCACTTCACCAAATTATGGATTTTGGACTTTGTCGGGTGCTCCTGAAGGGGTAAAACCAATTAGGAGCAAGTAGATTATTCGGGATCTGTGCTGGTGGAAGGGTATTAACCTAATAAGGCTAGACTTATTGTAAATATTTTCATCAAATATCCGTTGTGGATTGTGTTGAGACTTTTACTTCAGTGTCAGCGCTAAGTCCATACAGATAAGACTTGGCACTGCTGCTGCTTTAGACTTTGATATTTGGCAAGAGGATGACTATAGCATTTTTCCAAATGGGAATTTGGAAGTGCATGTGTATATGACTCTACCGGAGGGTTATCATAGTCAATGGGAGCAGCGGAAGGTGTGCAAGTTGCATATGTCTATTCGCAGACTAATGCATGTATAGTGGATACGGATCATCTGTTTTTGATGTGACAGTCAAGGTATTTGATTTCATCAAAACAATAGATGAACCTAGTAAGAAGGTTGTAGGGAGTACTGTCGTGGGATTTGGATGACATACTCCAGATAGGAAGTGATATTCCTATGCTACAATCAGTCAAACTTTGGTTGTCATATAGTGTTTTCTCTATGTTTGATATGGATACAATATCAGGGATCCTGGTGACTAGATTTATGGTTTTAGATCTATATTTGGGAATTTTCCTAATCTGGGTACTTAGACTGCATTCTAAAAGTATTTTAGAATGAACGACTCCTGGCATGGTGGTGTACCCGCAGGTGATGGAGTCACCCTCTTTAAAGAGATGTCTTCCAGACTGAGGAGAGAGATTGTCATGAATGACATATCTATTGCTTAGGCAATTGAGTCAATCATGCAAAGATTTGTACAAAACCAGATATTGCTTATACACTTGTTGTAGTATGCAGATATTAATCCAATACTAGAGAAACAAAGGGAAGCAGTTACGAACAATAAAGGATGTTCTTGGTATATGATAACGACAGCCTCCACCGGGAGGCTGTTATTGGTTTAGGCTTCTAAGGTGACCAGGATGACAGAGATGCTGTCAGAGTTTTGCATTTTACCTCTTCTGAGGATCAGTATATTGGATAGTGTTCCAATAGGGATACTGAGGTAGGTATGGTTCAGGATGCTGTTTCTGACTCAACAGAGGATACATCCCAAGAAGTTTGTAGGATAAGGTTATTCGATTATGAACTTGGTCCCATCTTGTATCTAGACAAAATTCTTGAGGTAGGGTATCCCTTAGTTAGGGAGATTTTTCATCTCCGCGATGTTGAGATATAGAGGGATGAAGTTGAAATATTATAGCGGATCCACTCACTGCGGCTATTTTTCGAAATTGGATGTTCCAGAAACGAGTTTTGAGAAACTGATTATTACAGAAGTTGGGTATTCGAAACCACATGGGATGTGGGTATGCGATACCGCAATAATTAGTTTTAAGTGCAAGTGGGAGATTGTTGGATATAGTGCCCTCAAGGCAATTATTGTAATTACACGCACGCGATTATGATAATTAAGTGATGACATATACAGGTTGAACAATCTTACTCGAAATGATAGTATGCTTTCTGGTTTGTCTTTATCATTGATGTATACATGTTTTAGTTGTTGTTACGTGTCGTTAATACATAATAATGAAGCCTACAAGAATCTTGCTTGACTACCAGCACTGTGATGGCGATCATATACGTGAGAGCTAGGTAGTCTATAAGCACATCCTTAAATGTCCCTAGTCATGGGAGTATCGAGACTGGGCATCAATATTCGGGAGTTGAATAGTGTTATGTCATCTAAGATAGTATACATGTTCTCACTGGAGGTGAGTACACTGGACGAACTCGTCGAGAACTTCTAGATGGTATTATATCTATCATCAGATGGAAGTTCTCGAGTGGCATTAGTATAGGTTAGTCTTTTGACCTGAGATCGTCATTTGTCTCATGTGAGTTCCTACTGTCCTTTGATTACTACCCTACCACGGTTCAAAGGAGTCATGCAAATATGTTTTAGTTGCGTACAGTCCCGAGCAACAAGGAGGCAGTGAGCGATTATCGGGGATTCGCCCCTCCTGATATTAGGAGTCGATGCCATGCTGTTTTCGGTTGGCTATCACATTAAATCTGTGGCCACGGTAGATAAGATTTAATGATATGAGTTCAGTAGTTTCTCGGTTGGTGATGAGCTTGACTCCGACACGACTTATCGGGTTATTAGGGGTCAAACGTTTCCACTCCTAGACCCGATATGCGATACTCTTAGATGAAGAGACCGGACTGTACGGAGATTGTCACATTTAGGCTCACTAGGGTTTGGACGGACTTGATTGTCGACCTTCCTTTCGACAGATACCTGTGAAGCCGTTACGTACAGCTAGTGACGCTGATGTGCTTGTAGTTTTTGGATTTATCCTGTAAATCACTGCCAGCATTTTGTCGAATCTTTATAGTCCCACACTGAGGGTTTTTCCGGTTCAGGCGATATGATGTAGATGACGTATGTTAGTGCATACAGTGTGTCCGATTAAATACGTGTACAGGCTACACGAACTTTAATCGGACGGTTGATAATACTAGCGGCTTAAGATTAAACCGGATTGTTAAATCAGCTTTTGATTTAATATTTTATATATATATTTTTAATTTGTATATTCTAGTATTATTGTTCACTATTCATTTTCAATCTCTTGGTTATTCGTATTTTTGTACGAATACACATATATGTATTTCGGTACGTATACCGGGTTGTATTACGTATTTATACGAAATTTGTTTTAGAAGATGGACACTTCATTTGTTGATTTTTCTTATACAGAAAATAAAGAATGAGGTGGAAGATGAGGTGTTAAAGAGCATGGTAGAGAGGTATGGGTTGATTATTATATGATATATTTCATTTGGATACAATATTCTTCCATGGTTGTAAATAATCTAGCCATTCTTTTGTTAGTTATGTATATGCCCTAGAGGCCATTGTTGTACATATGCTGTATATTATAATGGATGCTTGGATATATATAGAGAGGACTTTCTTGCTCGACATGATAGTATGCTATCTGGTTTCACTTTGTCTTAACATGTTGACTTGTATTGATTTACTGTCTTGATCTCACATATTGTTAAAGCCCTTAGGATAAGTTCTCGACTACTTGGAATATGATGCAAACCATACTAGTGGGGCCAGGGTTGTCTAAGAGTACATCCTATAACTGTTCCTAGTCGAGGGTGTATCGAGACAGGGCATCGATACTCCAGAGTAGACTAGCGTATACGCATATTGACCCATTTGATGGGCGATGGATGACCCCATATCCATTGGTGTTTGACATCAAAGATAGTGTACGGGTGCTCAGTGGAGACTGGGTACACTGAACAGACTTGCCAAGAACTCCTAGATGTTATTATACCTATCGTCAGATAGCAGTTCTCCGGTGACACTGGTACAGGTTAGTCTGTAGATCCGAGATTGTCATAGAGTCTTGTGTGATTCCCACTGAGCTTTGATTTCCACCTTATCACGTTCAAGAGGACGTGCAAAAGGGTGTCTTTTAGGTATAGTCCCAAATCTCATGGAGGCAATGAGCAATAGGAGGGGTTTCGCCTCTCCTGGTATTGGAGGTTGATGTTGCGCTGTGTTCGATTGGCTACAACTAGAAGTCCCTGGCTAGGCCTGATATGGAGATTTACTGGTAAGTGTTATCAGTGGTTTCTTGACCGGTTATGAGCCTCAAATCGACATGAATTATCGGTTACTGGGGTCTGACGTTTACCATCCCTAGACTAGATATGCGACATATCAGACGAAGAGACTGGACTGTACGGGAGTGTTACTGATTGGATTCACAGGAGTGTGTATATGCTTGCTTTTTGATCTTCTGATCGCTCAATACCTGGGTGGCTGTTACGTTTAGCTGACCGCTTGCAGCTTGTGGGTGTTCGATATGATCATCACCTACTGCCGGCGTATTGACGATTCTTTAGAGTCCTAAACAGTGGTTTCCTGGCTCAGGAAAAACGGAGTAGGAGCACATATGTGATATGTGCGGCACCGAGAATAATACGTGTATGTGATACCGTATTCGATTCTTGCGAAAAGTGATATCGGCCGGGTATATGTGATATAGCCGGTTTATCGGATCAAGTGTTGATTCGATAAAAAGATGCATATTATATTAGTCGGTTATATGAGATATAGACGGGTTATTAAATCAAGTGTTGATTTAATAATTTAATGTATAATTATATATGTGATAAATTACATTACATTAACTAATATAAGCTCACTTAAATGATTCTTTTTCTCACTTGATGATACATTGATTGTAAGCCCACGTTGCTCACCCCGGTTCTTACGGGGAGGCGGAAACGGCCAAAAACAATTTTTGGCGCAAAGGCAACATGGACTAAAACACGGATCTTTGCTAAACTATTAACTAGCAAACTACTAGAGGTGCTATCTACTATGCTATAGAAATTATACCTCACGATACCGGTCCTTCGGGTCTTCTCTCCGCTGTCTGGCTCGTCCATCCATGCTCCGAGGGTCGATCCGGATCTTGGTCACCTCCGCGGCCTTCTTGAGTCGAAGACGATCCACCCAAGAGATGTACACCGAGCTCCACCTCGAGCCGAGGCAACTAGGGTGACAAGATCGCTAGTCTTGAAGTCCTAGGTTATGTAGAGGAGGTTGATGGAAGTGTTTGTCTAAGTGGATTCTTTTTCTCTCAACACATGAGATCAAAAGAAGAAATCAAGAGGAGGAAGAAGGAGGAGCACTAGCAACCATGGAGCTTTTCTTTTCTTCTCATTTCTAAGAGAGAGAATGAGAAAAGAGAAATGAAAAATGATCACTCAAGAAAAAATGAACCATGGTTGCAATAATACTAAACATCATCATTACTAATCCTATCATGATAAATTTGATGGCTACATTGACATGAACATTTTCATAATCCAAAAAGAAAAAGATAACCAAAGAAGAGTGTAGACCTCTCATGAAGGTCAAGGTCAACTTTGGTCAACGGGTCAACAAAGTCAAGAGTGGTCAAAGTGGTCAAATGGTCAAAGCAATTAGCCATCACAAAATTATCACTAAAAGGATTAGTAAATAATGTTCGCGGCTCATAATAGTTTTGACCGAACGAATTGCCAAAACCCTAATGAGCGTGCCACATAACAGTTTTGGCCGAATCAACTGCCAAAACCCAAATGAGGCACCTCCTCCTTCTTCGCTCCGCATAACTGTGCATACATACCCGTATCCGCATTCCATAGAATGCGAATGCACAGAAGACAAAACAAATCCATCAGTGCAATACTAGGATCAGGCTTAAACCAAAGCCCACTAGCATTGCCTGCCCGAACAGCATACGCACACAAGTGCACGTAAGTGATCGCAGCCCTGCCGTAAAACCATACGGCCACTACACGTTACGCTCAGTGCAGGGAAACTCTCTGTGTGGGACTCTAAAGACTCGACACTATGCTGGCAGTGGGTTTAACCACCGACCGCAAGCGGCACTTGCTGAACGTAACGGTCCCCAGGTAGGTGTCGATAAGAAGGCCGATGAAATAAACCCATCCGAACTCCTACTGAGCCTGTTTGTGACAATCTCCATACAGTCCGGTCTGTTCGTCTGATACATCGCATGGCGGGCCTTGGGGGTGGTAAACGTCAGTCCCCTAATAGCGGTATAAGTCGTGTCGGAGTGTAGCCCAGAACACCCTGATATAACACTGGAAACCTACCAGTATATCTCGCTTGCCCTGGCCAGGGATTACTCGTGTAATGGCTCTCCTAGACATAGAGCGATGTCAACCCCCAATACCGGGAGAGACGAATCTTGTCTAACCGTCACTGCCTCCAAGTGCTTCGGGACTGCACCCAACTACTACCTGTTTGCACGACTCTTTTGTGCCGTGGTAGGGTAGTAATCTAAGTACAGTGGGAACACACTCGAGGCGAAGTGACAGTGTCAAGTCAGCGGACTAAGCTGTACTCATGTCACCTGGGAACTGATAACTGACGATAGGTATAATACCAAAAAAAAGTTCCCGACGAGTCCTGTCCAGTGTACTCGTAACCTAACGAGCACCCGCATACTATCTCTAGTACGACGTATTGATGGCTGTGGGACAGACCATCTCCCCTGCTGGGATGAGAAGCGCATACGCTAGTCTACTCCGGAGTATCGATGCCCTGTCTCGATAGTCCTACGACTAGGGACCTGTATAAGGATGTGCTTATAGATTACCCAGCCCCCACAAGTGTGACTGACATCCCAACGCTGGTAATCAAGCAAAGATCCTAAGGGCTCTACTAATATGTGTTAGTTATATGTATGCCCTAGAGGCCATTACTGTACATTGGATGTATATTGTAGTGGATGCCGGGACATATATAGGTAGGACTTTCTTGCTCGATATGATAGTACGCTATCTGGTTGCTCTTTATATTAACATGTATACTCTCTGTCTCTCTGATTACATGTTGATAAAGCCCTTAGGATGTGTACTCGACTTCCAAGACTATGATGCAGATCATACTAGTGGGGCCTGGGTAGTCCATGAGTACATCCTTCAATGTTCCTAGTCGAGGGAATATCGAGATGGGGCATCGATATTCCAGAGTAGACTAGCGTATATCTTCTCGACCCATGCGATGGGCGATGGATGATCCCATATCCATTGGTGTTTGACATCAGAGATAGTATACGGGTGCTCAGTGGAGACTGGGTACACTGAACGGACTCGCCCAGAACTCCCAGATGGTATTATACCTCACATCAGATGGCAGTTCTCTGGTGACACTGGTACAGCTTAGTCTGTTGACCCGAGATTGTCATAGAGTCTTGTGTGTCTCCCACTGTGCTTTGATTTCCACCCTACCACGGCTCTACTGAGTCGTGCAAACAGGTGGTTTTTGGGTACAGTCCCGATTCAAATGGAGGCAATGAGCGATAGGAGGGGATTCGTCTCTCCCGGTATTGGGGGTTGATGTCGCGCTGTGCACGAATGGCCATAACAGGAAATCCCTGGCCAGGGTTGCAGTGATCTACTGGTAAGTGTTATCAGTAGTTTCACACATGTTATGGACCTCACGTCGGCATGACTTATTGAGCTATTGGGGTCTGACGTTTACCACCCCTAGGCGAGATATGCGACATATCAGACGAACAGACCGGACTGTACGTTAAGTGTTACTGGTTGGATTCACAGGAGTGTGAGCGGGCTTGCTCGTCGATCTTCTGATCGCTCAATACCCGGGTGGCCGTTACGTTTAGCAGACCGCTTGCGGCTTGTGGGTGTTTGATATGATCATCATCTGCTGCCGGCGTATTGACGAGTCTTTAGAGTCCTACGCAGAGGTTTCCTGGCTCAAGCGAAACGAAATAGGAGCGCATATGAGATATGTGCGGGACCGAGAATAATGCGTGTATGTGATACCATATTCTATTCTCGCGATGAATGTATCGATTGGTTATATGCGATATAACCAAGTTATCGAATCAAGGATTGATTCGATAAGCCGATACATTGGATACTAGTCGGTTATATACGATATGACCGGATGATTAAATCAAGTGTTGATTTAATGATTTAATGTATAATTATATATTTGATATATTGCTTTGCATTAACTAGTATTGGTTCACTTTAAATGGATTTACTCACTTGGTTTGTGCACATTGCATATGTGATATATTTTGTGCACATGATTGTATCATGTTTGATGATACATGCAAGCTAGGGTTAGTGTAAAGAATTAGACCATGGTTAATATTATGATTAGGGTTTTCTCTTTTCTTGTTTATTTATTTATTTATTTTGGAAAAAGATGAGAAAAGAATGGTTGCTATTTTTGTTTGCTAGTTGAAGATTCTTGAAGCTTTGAATTAGTCCACCATTCTTGTCTCATCCTTAACCCTAACCATTCAAGTTGACCATGGTCCATTCTCTACAACTAACCAAGGGTTAGTAAATGATAAGTAGTGATTTATTTATCATTTACATATACTTATCATATTCTTTTTCTTCATCTTCTTCTTTTTCAACATGAGAAAAAAGCTTGCTACATCAATGGTGATTGATGAAAAAGTGTGGGAAATCCAAAACTAAAGTCTACCCAATTCCTATTTCTTCATCCTCTACCTCTTGCCAAGTAGTATAGGGTGTTTCCTTCACAAGTTTTCAATGCTTGGTGAAGTTGGAGCTTGTTCTTGTGATGCCTCGACGTAGATCATCTTCGGCATCGAACCGACGATCAAGCCCGCCCATTCTTCGATGATGCCAATGCTAGAGTTAAGGGTTCGATTTGGACAGCGGAGGGAGATCATCGCGGAGCTTAGGAAGTGGTGGACCGGATCTACAAAGGTTGTAGCCCCTTCCCTTTAGCTATATTTCCGTTTACTTGCTTGCTTCGCCTATTTATCTAGTCAACGATCCGTATTAGGGTTTATAGGCACTTGTAAAATTTCAATTGGCCATGTTTGATCACTTGTGAGACTTCATTAGAGTGCCTAGGAACCCTACAGTGGTATCAGAGCCTAGCTAGAGCCTTAGGCGAAGTCCCGACGGAGTTAGAAGTCCGATCGACCCGAAACCCCGATTTGAAAAATGCTCTCTGGACATTTCTGTAAAATGTGGCTTTTTGTAAATTAAAAATATTCAGAAAAATCAGCAGGAAGATCTAAGGGTTACTGCAAAATTCGAGGGCCTGATTCCTTAAGATCGCCGCGGATCCGCGGCATGAGCATGCTCATGCAGCGGTTCCGCGGTCAGTTTGTCGTTTTGTGCATCGGAGTTTGCACAGTAATTCTTAGATGTCTGTGCTGGTTTTCCTGGGAATTTTATAATAGTTTTTTCCAGAGTTGCATTTTTGGGTTGTATTAGGGACTCGGTGTTTCGATAGGATTGTCTAATTTTGTCAGTGTGTTTTTCCGGGTATTTTAGAATATGTTAAAAAGTTCGACTGGATATAAATACCCAATTTTTCCCCTGTCGGAAAATTTCCAAGTGTTGGATTTTTCCGTAGTTTAACGACGTTCTAAGTAGTGCAAGTAACGCGATGGACCCTCTAGAAGACAACAAACCTTAACTCGATTATGTGACCGTCTTGAACTGCCCTTTGAACCTTCGGGTTTGGGGCAGTACGGCGTGCCACATGTGAGGCGTTGGCTTGACCCTTCTACGGCTGGACCGTTGGTACTGAGGCACGAACTGAATGTTGTTAGACTTATTTCATGTGTTGAGCTGTATCGGGAAAACTTAGGTGTTCGAATGTTCAATCGAAAAGTTTAACATTTTCTGTTTATCCGGAATGTGATACAACAATTGGAATTCACAAAAGTTATGTGATAACTGAATGAATGTTATAAACATAGCACTTTAGTCTCACTTGATCGGTTGCCACGGAATTTTGATGTGATCAAAAGTCCGTCGCAATCACGTAGCGTACGCGGATACTCGCCGGGTAAACTTAATAGACAGCCTCACCCCATAGCCCCGACCAAGTGACTGTAGGAGAACCCCGTCGCCGAAAGCATCCGTTCGGGTGCTCGCGGCAGCGATGTTCCGCCTTGGTGCATTTTGTCGACGGCGTTAGGGGTGCGGCCGCCTACTAAAGTTTGCGACGAGCATTCGATCAGAATGTCGGGAATCTTGTTGAATTGCCCGACTTGATATTGGAAAGAGTTTTCGATAATGAGACTAAAATGCGGGGTTTATAATTGTTAGGCATGCGATGTCTAAGTAATTCATTTGATTAGGCATGTGATGTCTAAAGAGGTTGCGGATTCCAACTGTTGTATTTTACACTTTCTTTTCTGTGACCGTAAGTGTAATATGTGATGTCGCCGGTTTCGTTGCTATATGTCAACGACAATTGGGATACGCATGTTTGCTTACGTTGATGACATGTGATGTTATGTGTTGCTGGATATGTTATATTGGATCGTCGTGTTTGAATAGCCGGGGGGTTTTATGTGAGATGAGTGTTTTTCCTTTTCATTCATGTAAAAACTTGTATGTAATATTCTTTTATTGGGGCACTTCTAGGTTGCGGGAGTTGTCACCGTTGTTGTATATTATTTACTTTTCTGCACTAGGATAGACCCAAGGAGGGGAGCACAAGTAACCGGGTTCTGGGGTCCAGTGGGAGACCAACTCGAGGAGTCGAGTCCGGGTCTCCTAACCCTAGAAGTGGTAGGGTTGCTTGCCGCTCTCGTAGGGGTCTAGGGGTGTGGGATTGGCTATTCATCACGACCGTGGAACCCGTGTTTTATACTGGCTCGTATTGAAAACACGGACGTCCTAGTATATCCAATATTTCATATGATATTTTCTGCCGCGTTATCTGTGATGTGATCATGTGATGTTCTGTGATAGATATAGTATATAGTATATATGATATATTATATAGACGTTGCTTATGTTTTACACCCGCGCTAGCCCTGCCTCGCTCTGCCGTTAGTTACCTAACCTAACGGTGCAGACGGGACATCGAGGCGAATGCGGATGGCATAAGCGTACGTTATATTTATCTGTGATGATTAGGTGGACTTAAATGATGGGATATTCATTAATGAGATTAATGAATGAAAATAAACCTAAAAGATGGTGTGGAATCGAATTTCAAAATAAAACAGGTAGCTACAGTTCTTGCTTTGCATCGCGGTGTTCCTTGTAGAACATCCTGCACCTTATTCGATGAGGAAAGGACCAAGATCCCTTTACCGGGAGTGACTCCTTTAGCAATAACTGGCAGATGCTACACACTCGGTTTGTCTTTTGATTGCTTCTATAGTTTTTTCTTTGCACAGTGATATATATGATATATCCCGCACCTCATTCGATGAGGAAAGGGCTGACGATCCCTTCACCGGGAGTGACCCCTTTAGGCAAACTAGAAAAGCTTCAAAAACATTCCATTTAAAAACCATTTGATTCCGCAACGAGATCAAGTTCAAAGCGTTAAAGGTTTTCTTAAAAACCATTCGCAACCCTCCGTCATTTTAGGAAGTAGAGTACTTAGTATTCGTGCTACGTTTGTCGACCATAGCCGAGGCGTAGTGTGCGGTAGCTAAGTGATGTCTTCCTACACAGCATATGATGCGATTAGTTAGGACAGTCATATGGCTTTGTTGACCTTAGCCAAGGGTCATGTGGGTGGGTCTAATTAATCACGAAATGACGGGTAGAACTTGACTAGTACATATGATTTGTTGACCTTAGCCAAGGTCATAGGTGCTAGGGGTAAAAACCATTATCGGGAGTTTCAAGTGTTGAAACTTGCAATGAGATTGCATACCTTCTATATGATAGTTGGATCCCGATACCCACTGCGAGTAATTGTTACTCCTGGGAGAGTTTTGCACTTTGCAATTAGCCGATCAAGTAGGTGTCTAGAAAGGTGTCAACGGGGTTACGCCTCTGGGAAAACGGGGTTACGCCTCTGGGAAAACGGGTTTACTGTAATTAGGTCCGTGCGAAAGCACGGGGAACCTCCCTCAAAGTACCGACACTGGCCTGGTTGAAAGATTGGCGAACTTGTAGAGTGTAATTAATCCCGGCTGGTCTTTCCTTTTAAGGTTTGAAGGAAGATTTGATAAAAACAGTGGGAGCCATCCTGATTAGATAAAATAAATAACCAATCTGATCTTGCAAGAGCGCACCCAGAGTGTTTTCTTCTCTCTCTCTCTCCAGGTAGCGACCATATCATGCCTTAATCAAGATAATAAAATGGATGAATTGACCGAACCCGCTTGTTATACTGAGCTGGGGAACGTTGGTCCCGCTCCAACTTATAATTGTTATAAGACAGAGCAGGAAATAGGGGAATACCAGAATTCCTATGCCGCCCAAACGAAGAAAGTGCATATGATGCATCTCCTTCGGGTGTGTTCATTATACAGAACTATTTCTCAGTATCCTCTGCATCCTGGGTATCTGATACCGGATCAGGATCCCAGATATGTAATCTGTTACATAGGGCTACAAAAAGTGAGAACGGGTGATAAGTTTCATGAGACAGAAACCGGGACAAGTGTTGCAGCCAAGTCTGTTGGTCACTGTCACCCTGTATTACCAATACATTGATTCTGAACAAATGCTATTAGATACCGTACCTGATATACAAAATCATATCAGTCTCTTTATTAGTAAAGAAACGATAAAATTTTGTATTGTTGGATAATGTTTTGAACATTTCCTATATCAAAAATTGATTGGTTCAGGCACGTTATCTAAAAGCATTAATGTTCTAAATCAAACTACAGTTTTTTGTATACAGAACACACACAAGAGGAAGAGTTCAGCAATGAACGAATCCTTCTTAAGGCATTGTAGACTAGGTCATATCAATGCGACCCGACTAGCTGAAGTTACATGTAGATGCATATTTAAATCAGTTTGAATTTACATCTTGTGAAACTTGCCAGTCATGTCAGAAAGATATAATGACACCAGCTCTGTTTATTGGAAACAGAGAAAGAGTTGGTGAACTCTTGGGATGATACATGTTGATGTATAAAGGTCCCATGTCTACACATGCCAGGACCGGTTCTTTGTACTTCATTACATTCTCTGATGATCTCTCAAGATTCAGTCATATGTTCCTGCTGAAACACAAGTCCGAACCTTTTGAGATATTCACAGAATATAAGTTAGAAGTAGAGAACCAATACGGGTATAAGTATTATGTCCTTTGATGAGATCAAGGAGGAGAATACTTGTGCATAGAATTCCTGAACTATTCTAAAAGAGAATGAGATTCTCTCTCAGCATTACTCCTCCGTATACACCATAGCACGATGGTATATCGGGGCGGAGCAATAACACCCTATATGATATGGTGTGCTTTATGATGAGTACTACTGAGTTACCTATTTCCTTTTGGGAGTTATGCACTTATGAAGCTGCATATCTATTGAATTGGGTTCGATTCAAATCAGTGCCTACCACTCCATATAAGATATAGTATGGGAAGAGCCTATCTCTTTAGTAAGTTAAGATTTAGGATTGTCCGGCCTATGTCAAAAGCAAAATCCGGACAAGATCGAGGCAAGGTCAGTTCTTTAGAACTGGAAAGGTTCCAGCTATACAAAACTGGAACTGATGATTTGACAGAACCAAAGGATTCAATAGTTTCTGATGAACCTCAGCCTCTCCGCCGATCTAGTAGGGTTCCTCACCTGCCTGAGAGATACCTCGGTTTCTCGATGACAGTGGGAGTGAGGAATGCATCATGAGATAATGACCCAACTAGATTCGAGCAGGTCATCGAGAGTAGGGACTCTGTAAGAATGGCTGGATGCTTAGCGATCTGAGATGGAATCCATGTACACCAACAAAGTATGGACTTTGGGTGCTATATCTGAAGGGTTAAATCCCCATCAGGAGCAAGTATATCTTGAGAAGATTACTTGGCGTAGATGGAAAAGTTGAGACTTTCGAAGCTAGACTTGTTAAAGGTTTTCGTCATCGACCAGGCACGGATAATGATGAAACCTTTTCCAGGGGCTATGCTTAAGTCCATCCAGATCCTATTTGCCACTGCTACATACCATAACTGCGATATCTGGTGGTTGGGTGCCATGACTACTTTTCTAAATAATGATTTAGAAGAGAACGTCTATAAGAACACAGCCTGAGGGCTACGTAAACAGTTGGAGCAGCGGAAACGTGTGCAAGATGTTTTATGTGATGAAGCAGGCATCACGGAGTTGGAACGTCTGTTTTGATATGATAGTCAAAGTGTTTGACATCATCAAAATGGTAGATGAATCTTGTATGTACAAAACGGTAGTAGAGAGTAAGGTGGTCATCCTCGTATTGTACGTGGACAACATACTCTTGATAGGAATGGGATTTCCAATACTACGCTCGGTCAATCTCCGCTTATCACAAGGATTCTTCAATAGGATCAGAGTGATACCTCCTAAATCCTGAGTTTTCATCTATGAAATAGATCTAATTGGATGCTAGAATTCTCACTAGATGTATAATGTAGTGAGATGGTATCAATCGATCCTGGGGAGAATCACTGGAAGTGTTCCAGGGTGATAAGGACGACTGAATGTCAGTCACAGACATTGTCTTTACCCTCTATGGAGGGACGGTATGTTGGAAGAGTTCCAAGCTTGATACCGTGACATACTAGACGATTAAAGGCAAGATACATCACTACTTAAGATACTACCAAAGAGGCAGTTTGGGTGTATATTGGTTCATAAGATGAACTAGGTTCCTACCATTGTATGACAATGGAAGTGTGGCTTTGGCCAAGGAACCCTGGTCCCATCAGTGACCCAGACATATTCTGAGGCAGCATCACCTGATCATGGAGATAGATGATCTCCAGGATGATCGAGGTTAGGAGAGTAGACTAAGAGGACAACACGGCGGATCCACTCACAAAGGCCTTTTCCCAAAGAGAGACTTTTAGGGGATGGTTGAGTATTAGATACTACAACTACTGCTACAGATGGCCCTAGTTCAAGTGGGAGATTGTTAGTTATATGTATGCCCTAGAGGCCATTACTGTACATTGGATGTATATTGTAGTGGATGCCGGGACATATATAGGTAGGACTTTCTTGCTCGACATGATAGTTCGCTATCTGGTTGCTCTTTATCTTAACATGTATACTCTCTGTCTCTCTGATTACATGTTGATAAAGCCCTTAGGATGTGTACTCGACTTCCAAGATTATGATGCAGATCATACTAGTGGGGCCTGGGTAGTCCATGAGTACATCCTTCAATGTTCCTAGTCGAGGGAATATCGAGATGGGGCATCGATATTCCACAGTAGACTAGCGTATATCTTCTCGACCAATGCGATGGGCGATAGATGATCCCATATCCATCGGTGTTTGACATCAGAGATGGTATACGGGTGCTCAGTGGAGACTGGGTACACTGAACGGACTCGCCGAGAACTCCCAGATGGTGTTATACCTCACGTCAGATGGCAGTTCTCTGGTGACACTGGTACAACTTAGTCTGTTGACCCGAGATCATCATAGAGTCTTGTGTGTCTCCCACTGTGCTTTGATTTCCACCCTACCACGGCTCTACTGAGTCGTGCAAACAGGTGGTTTTTGGGTACAGTCCCGATTCACATGGAGGCAATGAGCGATAGGAGGGGATTCGTCTCTCGCGGTATTGGGGGTTGATGTCGCGCTGTGCATGACTGGCCATAACAGGAAATCCCTGGCCAGGGTTGCAGTGATCTACTGGTAAGTGTTATCAGTAGTTTCACACATGTTATGGACCTCACGTCGGCATGACTTATTGAGCTATTGGGGTCTGACATTTACCACCCCTAGGCGAGATATGCGACATATCAGACGAACAGACCGGACTGTACGTTAAGTGTTACTGGTTGGATTCACAGGAGTGTGAGCGGGCTTGCTCGTCGATCTTCTGATCGCTCAATACCCGGGTGGCCGTTACGTTTAGCAGACCGCTTGCGGCTTGTGGGTGTTTGATATGATCATCATCTGCTGCCGGCGTATTGACGAGTCTTTAGAGTCCTACGCAGAGGTTTCCTGGCTCAAGCGAAACGAAATAGGAGCGCATATGAGATATGTGCGGGACCGAGAATAATGCGTGTATGTGATACCGTATTCTATTCTCGCGATGAATGTATTGATTGGTTATATGCGATATAACCTAGTTATCGAATCAAGGATTGATTCGATAAGCCGATACATTGGATACTAGTCGGTTATATACGATATGACCGGATCGTTAAATCAAGTGTTGATTTAATGATTTAATGTATAATTATATATTTGATATATTGCTTTGCATTAACTAGTATTGGTTCACTTTAAATGGATTTACTCACTTGGTTTGTGCACATTGCATATGTGATATATTTTGTGCACATGATTGTATCTTGTTTGATGATACATGCAAGCTAGGGTTAGTGTAAAGAATTAGACCATGGTTAAGATTATGATTAGGGTTTTCTCTTTTCTTGTTTATTTATTTATTTATTTTGGAAAAAGATGAGAAAAGAATGGTTGCTATTTTTGTTTGCTAGTTGAAGATTCTTGAAGCTTTGAATTAGTCCACCATTCTTGTCTCATCCTTAACCCTAACCATTCAAGTTGACCATGGTCCATTCTCTACAACTAACCAAGGGTTAGTAAATGATAAGTAGTGATTTATTTATCATTTACATATACTTATCATATTCTTTTTCTTCATCTTCTTCTTCTTCAACATGAGAAAAAAGCTTGCTACATCAATGGTGATTGATGAAAAAGTGTGGGAAATCCAAAACTAAAGTCTACCCAATTCCTATTTCTTCATCCTCTACCTCTTGCCAAGTAGTATAGGGTGTTTCCTTCACAAGTTTTCAAGGCTTGGTGAAGTTGGAGCTTGTTCTTGTGATGCCTCGACGTAGATCATCTTCGGCATCGAACCGACGATCAAGCCCGCCCATTCTTCGATGATGCCAATGCTAGAGTCAAGGGTTCGATTTGGACAGCGGAGGGAGATCATCGCGAAGCTTAGGAAGTGGTGGACCGGATCTACAAAGGTTGTAGCCCCTTCCCTTTAGCTATATTTCCGTTTACTTGCTTGCTTCGCCTATTTATCTAGTCAACGATCCGTATTAGGGTTTATAGGCACTTGTAAAATTTCAATTGGCCATGTTTGATCACTTGTGAGACTTCATTAGAGTGCCTAGGAACCCTACAATATGTATAAGCGATATGCTAAAAGAAACACATCCACATATTGAAGTAGAAACAAAACAAGTAGCATACTACCATTTTGAGCAAGATTGTCTATACAACTGTGAATATCCTAAGCTTCCATTAAGTAATATACAAGCTAGTATGATATAGTAATGGCCTCTAGGGCATATACACTTATAATCTCATACTTGCACTAAGGCCATGTACTGGTGTATCGAAGACCTATCATCTCGATCAGCCGCTCGAACTGAGTCTGGGGTAGGGCCTTCGTGAGTGGATCTGCAGTGTTATTCTCCGAATTTACTCTCTTCACCTCGATCTCCCGGCGATCTACGATCTCCCTGATCAGGTTGTACTGCCTCAAAATGTGCCTGGACTTCTGATGGGACCTGGGTTCCTTCGCTAAAGCTATAGCGCCGTTGTTGTCGCAATACAGCGGTATTGGATCAACAATGGTAGGAACCACCTGAAGCTCCGTGACGAACTTCTTCATCCAGGCAGCTTCTTTTGCGGCATCGCAACCAGCTATGTACTCCGCTTCCATAGTTGAGTCTGCAACGGTCTCCTGCTTGGAACTCTTCCAGCAAACCGCCCCTCCATTGAGGGTAAAGACATAACCCGACATGGACTTGGAGTCATCCTTGTCACTCAGGAAGCTGGAGTCAGCAAAGGCCTCGATCTGGAGGTCTTTTCCGCCATACACCAAGAACATCTCCTTAGTCCTTCTCAGGTACTTGAGAATGTTCTTTACCGCTATCCAGTGTTTCTCCCCTGGGTCCGACTGATACCGGCTTACAACGCTCAATGCGTATGCTACATCTGGTCTGGTACATAACATCGCATACATTATAGAGCCTACCGCAGAAGCGTAGGGTATAATAGACATGCGATCCCTCTCCAAATCAGTCTTGGGAGACATCTCTTTGGAGAGGGTGATCCCGTGACAAGCCGGTAAATTACCGCGCTTGGAATCTTCCATACTGAATCTTTTCAGTATGGTGTCGATGTACCTTGACTGTGAAAGTCCCAGCATCCTCTTAGATCTATCACGATAGATCTGGATCCCCAGAATGTAGTTGGCATCGCCCAGGTCCTTCATGGAGAACCTCTGTGACAAGAATCCTTTGACTGACTGTAGCATAGGAATATCATTTCCTATTAGGAGAATGTCATCCACGTACAAGACGAGGAATACCACAGTTCTCCCTATAATCTTACTGTAAATGCATGGTTCATCTTGGTTTTTGATAAAGTCAAATTCTTTGACAATATCATCGAAGCAGATGTTCCAACTCCGCGATGCCTGCTTCAGTCCATAGATGGACTTTAGCAACTTGCACACTTTACCGCTGCTCCCACTCTGAATGAATCCCTCCGGCTGATCCATATAGACGCACTCTTCCAAATTTTCATTTAGGAAAGCCGTCTTTACGTCCATCCGCCAGATTTCATAATCGTGGAAGGCAGCAATGGCAAGAAAGAACTGAATGGATTTCTGCATAGCCACTGGAGAAAAGGTCTCGGCATAGTCCAAACCAGGTCTTTGACGAAAACCCTTTGCAACAAGTCTAGCTTTATAGGTCTCAACCTGCCCATCTACACCAATCTTCTTTCTGAAGATCCATTTGCAGCCTACGGGTTTTACCCCTTCTGGAGCAAAGTCCAAAGTCCAAACATTGTTGGTGTACATGGACTTCATCTCGGTCCGCATTGCATCCAACCATTTTACCGAGTCACCGCTCTGAATGGCTTGCTGGAAGCGAGTAGGCTCACCATAATCCATAGTGCAATCCTCTCTATCCCCGTCTAATGAGAAAACCATAGTATCTCTCGGGCGGATGAGACTGCCTACTACTCCTGCGGAGTGGCGCTGGGATGTCCTGTTCTCCTGAACCTTCTGGTTCTTCCAAGCTTTCAGTAATAGCGTGTGGTTCTGGAATTTCTTCCAGTTCTACTATGCTCCCACTTGATTCTTTTTCTAAAAACTGATGTTCCAGAAAGTGGGCATGATGAGAAACAAAAACCTTTTGTTCCTCTGCCTAATAGAAAAAATACCCCCTGGAGTTCTTTGGGTATCCCACAAACTTACACAGTACTGAGCGTGCCTCGAGCTTGTCCGAATGCTGATTTTTAACAAAAGCTGGACATCCCCATATCTTCAGATATTGAAGATGGGGTTTCTTCCCACACCACATCTGATATGGTGTGGTAGGCACAGTCTTGGAGGGAACCTTGTTCAAAAGATATGCAGCTGATTCTAGTGCATAACCCCAGAAGGATCGCGGTAACTCAGCCTTACTCATCATGGATCGAACCATATCCAATAGGGTTCGATTCCGTCTTTCCGATACACCATTGTGTTGTGGTGTGTATGGAGGAGTAAGCTGAGAGAGAATTCCATTCTCTTTTAAGTAGCTCAGAAACTCCGCACTCAAGTATTCACCACCTCGATCAGATCTCAGTGTCTTAATACATTTGCCTGTTTTTTTTTCAACTTCATTCTTGTATTCTCGAAACTTCTCAAAGGCCTCGGATTTATGCTTCATCAAGAAGACATGTCCATACCTAGAGAAATCGTCTGTGAAAGTAATGAAGTTTGAATAACCACTTCATGCATGTATAGACATTGGACCACACACGTCACTGTGTATGAGTCCCAAGAGCTCGCTCGCTCTTCCTCCGTGTCCAGTGAACGGAGTCTTTGTCATCTTTCCCATGAGACAAGATTCACAAGTGGCATAAGACTGGTACTCGAACGGATCCAAGTATCCTTCTTTATGTAACTTTGTCAACCGTGTCTCATTAATATGACCCAGTCTACAATGCCATAAGAAAGCCTGATTTAATTCCGGAGACTTTCTTTTAAGTGTGTTCTGGACACTGAAAACCTGAGCTTGATTCTTTACGTATATTCCGTTTTTCAATGTACCTGACCCAATCAGAACTTGATTTAGGTGGATGTTTACTACATCGCTTACAAAAGTAAAATCATATCCTTTCTTAGAAAGTAAGGATTCAGATATGATATTACAAGTCGCACCTGGTACATAAAAACAGTCACGCAGAATCATTATCTGCCCAGTTGTCTGTCCAAGTTGATATTCCCCTACGGATTAAGCGTACATGCTAATTCCGTTAGCAACCCTGAGAGTCTTATCAGCTTTCTTGATAACCTTATGCTTTCTCAGAGCCTGTAACGAATTACAGATGTGAGATCCTGATCCGGTATCCAATACCCAGGAAGTAGGGTTAACTGACATACAGTTCTCTATTACAAACACACCCGAAGCCGAAGCCACAACATGCTTCGAATTCTGGCTACTGGCTTTGCTAGCCCTGCAATCCTTCTGCCAATGTTCATTCCCATAACAATAGGAATATCCATCTTTTACTACATCCAGTCCCGAAACTTTTGCCCTTCCTTTTCCTTCTACTTCCGTGGTTTCTTTCAGGGTAGAAGGTAGAGACTGTAGAATCAAGTCATCATCTGACCCGTTCTTCAACGTGGTCTTCAGGTCCGTGAGCTCAAAATAGCTGGTCTCTGTAAGGACGTTGTCCCCTACAGATGACCCGATAGCCAACCTCGCTGGAAACAATTCGTTCGAGGTCTCATATCTTGCGATACGAGATTGCTCTCCATATAAATCTTTGTTATGGAGGAATATGGAAACTAAGTCCATCTTCTCGTGCTGCCTCTGGTATGCACCATTAACTGAGGCTAACATGAGGCACTTGGCTTTCGCACAGTCTTTTTCCGAAGTCTTACGGATATCAATATCCGTGATAGGGGAAACTGGTCCTGAGACGGCAGGGGTTGGATTAGTTAAGAGGTGTCCCAGCTTGTCCTGGGCAATGGACATCTGGACAGACCTTTGCCAGTCATAACAGTCAGATTCAGTCATTTTATTATCTAGATGTAACCTAGGTGCGGTCACTGGGTCGCTGCAATTTAGAGAGAGAGAAGAAAACACTCAGCATGATGCTCTTGCAAGTTTAGATTGGTTTTTAATTTATCTAAACAGGATGGCTCTCACTGTCTCTCGAATCCCTCCTCAAACCATAAAGGAAGAATTAGTCGGGAACAATCTCACCGTACAATACTTGCTTAACCGTTCAGCCAGGCCAGTGTCGGTACTTCGAGGGAGGTTTTCCAACGCTTTCGCGAAGTTTCTTAATTAAGTAACCTTTTTTCCCTATGGGCGTAGCCCCGCTAACACCTTTCTAGACACCTACTAGGTTTATAGCATTGATCGTTAAGTGAGAAAATTCCCGAGGAGTAGCATATACTCACAGTAGGATCGGGATCCAAATATCACCGCGTGACAAAACTGAAGGAATCCTACCAGAATCATCACACTCCAAATGGTATGCAGCGCTAGCAAGTTTCAGTTCTTTTGAAACTCTCGATGTGGTTTTTTGCCCCATGCTCTTATGACCTTGACGAAGGCCAACATATCAAAAGTCACATGTCAAGTTCTACCCGTCATTGTCCTGGTTAATTTGAACCCACCCGTACATACCCTTGACGAAGGCCAAAATAGTAGTACGACTGTCCCAAACCAACGCATCTATCTAAGCTACAGATAAATATTCAGCAGCTACCAATCACTATGCCTTGGCGAAGGTCAAAATACATAGCTTGAATACTACTGAATATTTAATTGAAATGACGGAGGGCTACGAATGGTTTTGGCGAAACCGTGAACGTTGTGAACTTGATATAATCGATGGAACGAGATAGCTTTTTAAAAGGAGTGGTTCAGGCTCTACGTTTAAAAGCTGGTTTTTGAAAAGAACCGAGTGGTTTTGAAAGTGTTCCAACGACTTTTACTTGGTTTATTTTCTTGCATTAATTTTAATGCGTCCCATCATTTAAACCTACCATTGCAGAAAACAACCAAAATATGGCGTACGCTTATGCCATCCGCATTCGCCACGGGGCCCCGTCATCACCCGTTAGGTTACTTAACTAACGACAGAGCGGGGGCTGGACTAGCGCGGATGCAAAACATAAGCAACACCTAAATAGATATCATATATAGATATATAGCAATGATAGCCATTCCAGATCACAGATGAACACTTTGGATATATTAGGAATTCGCGATGCGTTCGAGCCTGCAATGAAAAGCGGATTACACGGTCGTGATGAATAGCCAAACCCCACCCTAGACACCTACGGGTGTGGCAAACTACCCGCCAAGTACCCGAAGCGAAGCAACCTCCCTCAACCCGTGAGTAGGCCACTCGGCACTTCGAGATACCCGGTAGTTGTGCACCCCACCTTGGGTCTATCCTAGGAGCAAAAACAGAAAAAAGAAATTATACAATGGCGGCTACAACCTCATCCCGGATGTGCGGCCAAACAAATAATATTACATCAATTTACAAATTTTACAATGAATGAAAGAAAAAGAAACTCTCATCTCACATCCACCCCGGCTATTCATCCGCAACAATCCAACGTGTTCATATACACAAACCATCAACATTACAGATCACAGATATACATAACCCCCACTAATCGACGTATATCGATTAGCAGACGTTCAATACATATAAAACATCACAGATAATATCCATTAGCCAAAGTCTACGGAATATCGATCAAAATACGGATTTGTAACCACCCCAAAAATGAATTTGTTCTCTGGAAAATCTGGTTAGATGTTGTATGTACTAAAAATCCCAAAACAGACAAATAAAAACACTGCACAAAACCCTGTCCACGTCCGAGTCAACTCGGCCACGGATCCGCGGCAAGAAGCATGCTCTTGCCACGAAACCGCGGCGCTTTGACCGATTCAGTGCACCGTTTTTGTTCTGTGTTTTTACAAAACCCTGAGCCGATTTTTCATGTATGTTAAATTATTTTTAGAGCAGTAAAAAAAAATCGGTAGAAACATGGTTTTTCCGGACGTGTTTTGCGATTTTTTTCTGATCAATATTCTAAATACTTTGCTAACTTGCTAGTTTATGTTTAGCTAGGCTTTGATACCACTGTAAGTCCACGTTGCTCACCCCGGTTCTCACGGGGAGGCGGAAACGGCGAAAAACAATTTTTGGCGCAAAGGCAACATGGACTAAAACACGGATCTTTGCTAAAATATGAACTAGCAAACTACTAGAGGTGCTATCTACTATGCCATAGAAATTATACCTCACGATACCGGTCCTTCGGGTTTTCTCTCCGCTGTCCGGCTCATCCATCCACGCTCCGAGGGTCGATCCGGATCTTGGTCACCTCCGCGGCCTTCTTGAGTCGAAGACGATCCACCCGAGAGATGTACACCGAGCTCCACCTCGAGCCGAGGCAACTAGGGCAACAAGATAGCTAGTTTTGAAGTCCTAGGTTATGTAGAGGAGGTTGATGGAAGTGTTTGTCTAAGTGGATTCTTTTTCTCTCAACACATGAGATCAAAAGAAGAAATCAAGAGGAGGAAGAAGGAGGAGCACTAGCAACCATGGAGCTTTTCTTTTCTTCTCATTTCTAACAGAGAGAATGAGAAAAGAGAAATGAAAAATGATCACTCAAGAAAAAATGAACCATGGTTGCAATAATACTAAACATCAACATTGCTAATCCTATCATGATAAAGTTGATGGCTACATTGACATGGCCATTTTCATAATCCAAAAAGAAAAAGAAAACCAAAGAAGTGTGTAGACCTCTCATGAAGGTCAAGGTCAAGTTTGGTCAACGGGTCAACAAAGTCAAGAGTGGTCAAATGGTCAAAGCAATTAGCCATCAAAAAATTATCACTAAATGGATTAGTAAATAATATCTGCGGCTCATAATAGTTTTGACCGAAGGAATTGCCAAAACCCTAATCAGCCTGCCACATAACGGTTTTGGCCGTATCAACTGCCAAAACCCTAATGAGGCACCTCCTCCTTCTTCGCTCCGCAAAACTGTGCATACACACCCGCATCCGCATTCCGTAGAATGCGAATGCACAGAAGACAAAACAAATCCATCCGTACAATACTAGGATCCGGCTTAAACCAAAGCCCACAAGCATTGCCTGCCCGAACAGCATACGCACACAAGTGCACGTAAGTGATCGCAGCCCTTCCGTAAAACCATACGGCATCTACACGTTTCGCTCAGTGCAGGGAAACTCTCTGTGTGGGACTCTAAAGACTCGACACTACGCTGGCAGTGGGTTTAACCACAGACCGCAAGAGGCACTAGCTGTACGAAACGGTCCCCAGGTAGGTGTCGATAAGAAGGCCGATGAGGTAAACCCATCCGAACTCCTACTGAGCCTGTATGTGACAATCTCCGTAAAGTCCGGTCTGTTCATCTGATACAACACATGGCGGGCCTAGATGGTGGTAAACGTCAATTCCCTAATAGCGGTACAAGTCGTGTCGGAGTGTAGCCCAGAACACCTTGAGATAACACTGGAAACCTACCAGTATATCATGCTTGCCCTGGCCAGGGACTACTCGTGTAATGGCTCTCCTAGACACAGCGCGATGTCAACCCCCAATACCGGGAGAGACGAATCCTGTCTAACCGTCACTGCCTCCAAGTTCTTCGGGGCTGCACCCAACTACCACCTGTTTGCACGACTCCTTTGAGCCGTAGTAGGGTAGTAATCTAAGTACAGTGGGAACACACTCGAGGCGAAGTGACAGTGTCAAGTCAGCGGATTAAGCTGTACTCATGTCACTTGGGAACTGATAACTGACGATATGTATAATACCAACCAACAGTTCCCGACGAGTCCTGTCCAGTGTACTCGTAACCTAACGAGCACCCGCATACTATCTCCAGTACGACGTACTGATGGCTGTGGGATAGACCATCTCCCCGGCTGGGATGAAAAGCGCATACGCTTGTCTACTCCGGAGTATCGATGCCCTGTCTCGATAGTCCTACGACTAGGGACCTGTATAAAGATGTGCTTATAGATTACCCAGCCCCCATAAGTGTGACTGCCATCACAACGCTGGTAATCAAGCAAAGATCCTAAGGGCTCTACTAATATGTATAAGCGATATGCTAAAAGAAACACATGCACATATTGAAGTAGAAACAATCCAAGTAGCATACTACCATTTTGAGCAAGATTGTTTATACAACTGTGAATATCCCAAGCTTCCATTAAGGAATATACAAGCTAGTATGATACAGTAATGGCCTCTAGGGCATATACACTAGTATTGATATATATGTGATATATGTTAATTCTATTATTTTCTTTTGTTACATTATATATTATATATGTGATATATAATATTGTAACATGTTAGGGTTACAAATGCAACTAGGGTTTATGAGTTAAACCGTGATTAGGGTTGGGATTAGGTTAATTATTTTGGTTAATTCTTAATGATGGATTAAGTCATGGATAAGCTTTGTAGAAGCTTCATGAAGGTTGACTTAGTCAACCCTCTTTAGATATTTATCAAGATATTTGTTAAAATTACCTCAACCCTAACCTATGGTTTATTCTCTACAAGGGTTAAGCATGACATGCTTAACCCTTGGTTGCATTTCTAACTTCAACAATAATTCATTCATCACAACTTCATCTTCTTCCACCTCTTCAAAAAAGCATACTAGCTTTCTCATTTGTGATGAATTAATGTAAGAAATAGAAAACAAAAGAGAGCAAAATTCTTACTTCATTATCCTCATCTATTCTAGCTACTTAGATTAGGGTGTTAACTTCACTAATACCTAATTAGTGAAAAGATAGCTTGGGTTTGTGATTCCTCAAGGTAGATCATCTTGGATTGTGAAGATTACTAGCAAGGATGCATCATTCACTTCATGGAGTCTCTCAAGAGTTCGGGAGCATGATGATCGCTGTGAAGGGACCTCAACTCGGAGCTTGAAGTGAAGGAACGGACTACAAAGGTTGTAATACCTAACTCTTAGAAGTAAATTTGTTTACTTGTTCATTGTTAACTCTAATTCTCTAATAAAGATCCTTGCTTAGGTTGTTTGGCACTTGAAAAATTTAATTATGGCCTGGTGGATGCCTTGTAAAACCTTGTTCTAGTGCCTAAGAACCTAACAATGGTATCAGAGCCTAGCTAGAGCATTAGGCGTTACGTAGGAAAAGCTAAAAGTCCGATCGAACCACGAAAACTCATTTGGGACCCCCTCTCTGGAAATTTTTCAAAAAGTTGGTATTTTCCATGTTAAAAATATTTAGAAAATCATGCGTAGAATTCTATGGACACACCTGAAGAACGAAACCCCAACTTGTCCAAGTGATCGATGATCCGCGGCTAAAACCTGGTTTTGGCGGTGGATCCACGGCGCCACTTGAGAGGTTTGGGTCGGGCCCTTCAGCTGAGGTCCGTAGGTGCTGTGGCATGTCTCTGGGAATTTTTAACAGTGCTCATGTGTTGAGCTTTCTGAGAATTTTGGGAATTCATTGATTCGATCGAATTATTTAACGTTGTCTAGCTTTCTACAATGTGATACGATATGTGGAATTCATATTGTTAGGCATGAAATCAGCAATATGTGATATTTCGTGTTTACGATGTCTAGAGTGATTGTGGATTCCAAATGTGGTATTTTTACACTTTCTTTTCTGCGACCGTAAGTGTAATATGTAGTGTATCGCCGGTTTCGTTGCTATACATCAACGACAATTAGGATACGTTGATGACATGAGATGTTATGTGTTGCTGTGATATGTTATATTGGATCGTCGTGTTTTGAATAGCCGGGGGTTTTATGTGAGATGAGGGTTTTTATTTTCATTAATGTAAAATTCGTTTTATGTAATATTCTTTTATTAGGGCACTTCCAGGTTGAGGATGATGTCACCATTGTATATTATTTACTTTTCCGCATTAGGATAGACCTAAGTAGGGAGCACAAGTAACCGGGTTCTAGGATTCAGTGGGAGGCCATTTCGAGGAGTCGAGACCGGGTCTCCAAACCCTAGAATTGGTAGGTTTGCTTTCCACTCTCGTAGGGGTCTAGGGATGTGGGTTTCGCTATTCATCGCGACCGTGGAACCCGTGTTTTATACAGGCTTAAAATAAAACACGGACCTCCTAGAATATACAATATTTCATATGTTATCTTCTGCCGCTGATATACTATGGTGTGATCATTTTATATGCGTGAGACGAATGCTTTATTATTGTATATATGATATTTAATAAACGTTGCTTATGTTTTGCACCCGCGCTAGTCCCACCCCGATATACCGTTAGTTAAGTAACCTAACGGTGCATAACGTGACACTGTAGCGAATGTGGATGGCATAAGCGTACGTTGTATTTTCGTTTCTTCTGTGATGCTTAGGAAGCATAAATGATGGGATTCATTAATGAGATTAATGAAAGAAAAAGAAACCTAAAAGATGTTGTAGAATCAAATTTTCAGAAAAGGGTAGCTCTAGTTCTTGCTTTGTATAGCGGTATTCCTCGTAAAATATCCAGCACCTTATTCGATAAGGAAAGAGCCAAGATCGCTTCACCGGGAGTGACCTCTTTAGCGAAACTAGAAGATGCTACAACTAACTCGGTTTTGTTTTTTATTGCTTCTATAGTTCTTGCTTTGCATAGTGGTATTTGTGAAATATCCTGCACCTTATTCGATAAGGAAAGAGCCGAGATCCCTTCACCGGGAGTGACCTCTTTAGCGAAACTAACAAAAGCCTAAAAAACACTCCTTTTTATAATCACTTGTTTCTACAACGATATCAAGTTCATTATTCTCATGGTTTTCTGAAAAAACCTGCGTAACCCTCCATCATTTCAGATAAGTCCTACTTAGTATTCGTGCTACGTGTCATGGCTTTCGTCAAGGCGTATTGTATGGTAGCTAACTAGTGCTTATCTGCAACATGAGATGAGATTGGATTAGGGTAGTCATACGGCTTTGTTGGCTTTCGTCAAGGGTCGTGCGGGTGGGATTAATTCAATCAAGAAATGTACGGGTTGAACCAAAATAGCGGACTATGGTTTGTTGGCTTTCGTCAAGGTCATAGTACATTAGGGGAAAGAACAATATCGGGAATTTCAAGTGTTGAAATTTGCAATGAGATTGCATACCTTCTATGAGATAGTTGGATCCCGATACCCTTTGTGAGTAAGAGTTACTACTGTGAGAGTTTTACACATGACAATTAGCCAATCAAGTAGGTGTCTAGAAAGGTGTTAATGGGGTTATGCCTCTGGGAAAACGATGTTTATTTCAATTAGGTCCGTGCGAAAGCACGGAGAACCTACCTCAAAGTACCAACACTGGCCTGGCCGAAAGATTGGCGACCTTGTAAAGTGTAATTAATCCCGGTTAGTCTGACCATTTAGGGTTTTAAGGAAGATTTGATGAAAACAGTAAGAGCCATCCTAATTAGATAAGATAATAACCAATCTAATATTGTAAGAGAATACGCTAAAGTGTTTTTCTTCTCTCTTTCTCCAGGTAGCGACCATATCAGGCCTTAATCAAGATAATAATCTGGATGTATTGACCGAACCCGCTTATTATACAGAGCGGGGGAACGTTGGTTCCGTTTTTTCTTATAAGTGTTATAAGACTGAACAGGATATAGGGGAATATCCGGATTCTCACGCCGCCCAAACGAAGAATAAGCATGTTCATGCATCTTCTTCGGGTGTATTTGTTATCAAGAACTGTTTCTCATTTCACTCTACGTCCTGGGTATTAGATACCGGATCAGGATCCCACATATGTAGTATGTTACATGGGCTGAGGAAAGGTAGAGAACTGGGAGAAGGTGATCATTCCGTAAGAGTAGAGAATGGTGCAAATGTTGCAGCCAAAGTAGTTGGCGAATATCACCTTGTTTTACCAAATGGTAATACATTGATTCTGAACGAATGCAATTACATTCCGAACCTGATATGCAATATTATATCAGCTTGTTTATTGAGTAAAGAAGGATGTAATTTTATAGTACAGGATAATGTTATGAACATTTTCCTGAATCAAAAATTGATTGGATCGGGCTCGTTAAATAATGGTATATACATTCTAAATCAAACCACATTTCTTAACGTATACAACACACACAAGATGAAGTGTTCGGAAATGAACGAATCCTTCTTGTGGCATTGTAGACTAGGTCATATCAATGAGACACGACTAGCTAAGTTACATAAGGATGGATATATGAATCCCTTCGAATTTTCATCTTATGACACTTGCCAGTCATGTCTCAAAGGCAAAATGACAAAAACTCCGTTTAGTGGACACGAAGAAAGAGTTTCAGAACTTTTGGGACTGATACATAATGATGTATGTGGTCCCATGTCAACACATGCCAAAAATGGTTCTTCGTACTTCATTACATTCACTGACGATCTCTCAAGATACGGACATGTGTTCCTGTTGAAACACAAGTCTGAAGCTTTTGAGAAATTCAGAGAATATAAGCACGAAGTTGAGAACCAAACGGGTAAAAATATTAAGATTCTTCGATCTGGTCGAGGAGTACAATACTTGAGCAATGAGTTCCTGGAATATCTAAAAGAGAATGGGATTTCCTCTCAGTTTACACCTCCATATACACCTCAGCACAATGGTGTATCGGAGCGGAGGAATCGCACCCTATTAGATATGGTTCTCTCTATGACGAGCAGTGCTGAGTTACCTATTTTCTTTTAGGGGTATGCGCTTGAGACAGCCATACACCTATTGAATATGGTTCCTACCAAATCAGTGCCTACCACTCCATATGAGATATGGAAAGGGAAGATACCATTTCTTAATTATGTTAAGATATGGGGTTGTCTGGACTATGTCAAAAGGCACAATCCGGACAATCTTGAGTCTAGGTCTGTCCTGTGCAAGTTTGAAGGATATCCCAAGAACTCACAAGGGTATACCTTCTACCACACCGAGGAACAAAAGGTGTTTGTTTCTCGACATGCCACCTTTTTAGAAAAAGAATTTTTTGCAAAGAAAATTAGTGGCAAGGAGGTAGAACTGGAAGAAGTTCCAGCAATACAAATTATGATAGAAGATTTGGTAAAACCAGAAGATTCAGTGGTTCACGACGAAACCCAGCCGCTCCGCCGATCTAGTAGGGTTCCTCATCCACCTGAAAGATACTACGGTTTTCTCATTGATGGTGGGAGCGAGGATTGCATCATGGAAGATGATGACCCAACTAGTTTCGGGTAGGCCATCACGAGTGGTGACTGTGTCAAATGGCTGGATGCAATGCGATCTGAGATCGAATCCATGTACACCAACAAAGCATGGACTTTAGAAGTTGCTCCTGAAGGGGTAAAACCCATTGGGAGTAAATGGATCTTTAAAAAGAAAGTTGGTGCAGATGGAAAAGTTGAGACTTTCAAAGCTAGACTTGTTGCAAATGGTTTTCGTCAAAGACCAGCTGTGGATTATGACGAAACCTTTTCTCCAGTGGCTATGCTTAAGTCCATCTGGATCCTACTTGCCCTTGCTGCATACCATGACTACGAAATCTGGCAGATGGATGTTAAGACCGCCTTTCTAAATGGTGATTTAGAGGTGTGCGTGTACATGACTCAACCAGAGGGCTTCGTAGACAGTGGTAGCAGCGGAAAGGTGTGCATGCTGCTTAAATCCATCTACAGGTTAAAACAGGCATCGCGGAGTTGGAACATTTATTTTGATGTTGTAGTCAAAGAGTTTGACTTCATCAAAAACGTAGATGAACCTTGTATTTACAACAAGGTTACAGATAGTAAGGTTGTCTTCCTCGTATTGTACGTGGATGACATACTCTTGATAGGAAATGATGTTCCTATGCTGCACTCGGTCAAGCTCTTCTTACCACACAGATTCTCAATGAAAGATCTAGGTGATGCCTCCTGCATTTTGGGGATTAGGATCTATAGAGATAGATCTAAAAGGATACTGAGATTGTTCCAATCCAAGTACATTGACACTATACTAAAGAGGTTTAGAATGGAAGAATCCAAGCGTGAGAATGTACCTACGATCTCTGGACTCACTCTCTCCAAAGAGATGTCTCCCAAGACTGATTTAGAGAGAACTCGCATGCAAGGGATACCCTATGCTTTGGCAGTAGGCTCAATCATGTACGCGATGCTATCTACCAGACCCGATGTAGCATACTCACTAAGTCTAGTGAGCATATCAAGTAGATCCAGGAGAGAGTCACTCGACAGCTGTGAAGAACATTCTCAAGTACTTGAGAAGGACTAAGGAGATGTTCTTGGTGTAAGGTAACGGAGAACTCCAGGTGGAGTCCTTTACCGATTCGGGCTTCCAAAGTGATATGGACGACTTTAAGTCGCAATCGGGATTTGTCTTTACCCTCAATGGAGGGGAGGTTTGTTGGAAGTGTTCCAAATAGGAAACCGTGGCAGACTCGACGATGGAGGCTGAATACATCGCTGCCAACGAAGCAGCCAAGGAGGATGTATGGATAAAGAAGTTCATCATTGAACCTGGAGTGGTTCTGTCCATTGAGCATCCAATACCGTTGTATTGTGATAACAATGGAGCTGTGGCATTGGCCAAGGAACCCATGTCCCATCAGAGATCCAGGCATATTCTGAGGTGGTATCACCTGATCTGAGAGATAGTTGATCGCAGCGAGATCGAGGTCAGGAGAGTTGACACGAAGGACAACACAGCTGATCCACTCATGAAGGCCATACCCCAGATACATTTTGAGAGACTCTTCGGGTTGTTGGGTATGAGATACTACAACAGCTGGCCTTAGTGCAAGTGGGAGATTGTTAGTTATCTATATGCCCTGGAGGCCATTGTTGTACATATGATGTATATTATAATGGATGGTTGGATATATATAGAGAGGACTTTCTTGCTCGACATGATAGTATGCTATCTGGTTTCACCTTGTCTTAACATGTTAACTTGTATTGATTTAATGTCTTGCTCTCACATGGTGATAAAGCCCTTAGATTTGTACTCGACTACTTGGACTATGATTGAGATCATACTAGTGGGGCCAGGGTTGGCTAAGAGTACATCCTATAACTGTTCCTAGTCGAGGGTGTATCGAGACAGGGCATCCATACTCCAAAATAGACTAGCGTATACGCATCTTGACCCATTTAATGGGCGATGGATGATCCCATATCCATTGGTGTTTGATATCAAAGATGGTGTACGGGTGCTCGGTGGAGACTGTGTACACTGAACGGACTCGCCGAGAACTCCTAGATGGTATTATACCTATCGTCTGATAGCAGTTCTCCGGTGACACTGGTACAGGTTTGTCTGTAGACCCGAGATCGTCATAGAGTCTTGTGTGATTCCCACTGTGCTTTGATTTCCATCTTACCATGTTCAAGAGGACGTGCAAAAGGGTGGCTTTTAGGTACAGTCCCGAATCACATGGAGGCAATGAGCGATAGGAGGGGTTTCGTCTTTCCCGGTATTGGGGGTTGATATTGCGCTGTGTTCCATTGGCTACAAATGGAAGTCCCTGGCCAGGGCTGATATGGAGATTTACTGGTAAGTGTTATCGGTAGTTTCTCGACCCGTTATGAGCCTCACATCGACACGACTTATCGGTTACTGGGGTCTGACGTTTACCACCAATAGACTAGATATGCGACATATCAGACGAAGAGACCGGATTGTACGGGAGTGTTACTGATTGGATTCACAGGATTGTGTACAAGCTTGCTAGTTGATCTTCTGATCGCTCAATACCTGGGTGGTTGTACGTTTAGCTGACCGCTCGCAGCTTGTGGGTGTTTGATATGATCATCACCTACTGCCGGCGTATTGAAGATTCATTAGATTCCTACACAGAGGTTTCCTGGCTCAGGCAAAACGAAGTAGGAGCACATATGTGATATGTGCGGTACCGAGAATAATACGTGTATGTGATACCGTATTCGATTCTCGCAATATATGATATCGGCCGGGTATATGTGATATAGCCGGGTTATCGGATCAAGTGTTGATTCGATAAAAAAATGCAAATTATATTAGTCGGTTATATGAGATATAGCCGGGTTATTAAATCAAGTGTTGATTTAATAATTTAATGTATAATTATATATGTGATATATTATATTACATTAACTAATATAAGCTCACTTAAATGATTCTTTTTCTCACTTGATGATACATTGATATATATGTGATATATGTTAATTGTATTATTTTCTTTTGTTATATTATATATTATATATGTGATATATAATATTGTAACATGTTAGGGTTAAAATGCAACTTGGGTTTATGAGTTAAACAATGATTAGGGTTGGGATTAGGTTAATTATTTTAGTTAATTCTTAATGATGGATTATGTCATGGATAAGCTTTGAGCAAGCTTCATGAAGGTTGACTTGTCCACCCTCTTTAGATATTTATCAAGATATTTGTTAACCTTACCCTAACTCTAACATATGGTTTATTCTCTTCAAGGGTTAAGTATGACATGCTTAGCTCTTGGTTGCATTTCTACCCTCAACAATAATTCATTCATCACAACTTCATCTTCTTCCTCCTCTTGAAAAAAGCTTACTAGCTTTTTCATTTGTGATGAATTAATGTGAGAAATAGAAAACAAAAGAGAGCAAAATTCCTACTTCATCATCCTCATCTATTCTAGCCACTTATATTAGGGTGTTAACTTCACTAATACCTAATTAGTGAAAAGAGAGCTTGGGTTTGTGATTCCTCAAGGTGGATCATCTTGGATTGTGAAGATTATTAACAAGGATGGATCATTCACTTCATGGAGCCTCTCAAGAGTTTGGGAGCATGATGATCGCAGCGAAGGGACCTCAACTCGGAGCTTATGAAGCGAAGGAATCGGACTACAAAGGTTGTAATCCCTAACTCTTAGAAGTAAAGTTGTTTACTTGTTCATTGTTAATCTTAATTCTTTAGTAAAGATCCTTGCTTAGGTTGTTTAGCACTTGAAAAATTTAATTTTGGCATGGTTGATGCCTTATAGAACCTTGTTCTCGTGCCTAAGAACCTAACATCTTTTTGTTAGTGTATATGCCCTAGAGGCCATTACTGTATCATACTAGTATGTATATTACTTAATGGAAGCTTGGGATATTCACCTTGTATTGACAATCTTGCTCAAAATAGTAGTATGCTACTTGGTTTGTTTCTGCTTCAATGTGTACATGTGTTTATTTTAGTATATCACCTATACACATTAGTGGAGCCCTTAGGATCTTTGCTTGATTACCAGCGATGTGATGGCCGTCACACTAGTGGGGCTGGGTAATCTATAAGCACATCCTTATGCAGGTCCCTGGTCGCAGGACTATCGAGACAGGGCATCGATACTCAGGAGTAGACCAGCGCATGCGCTTCTCATCCCAGTGTGGGAGACGGTCTATCCCACAGCCGTCAGTACGTCGTACTTGAGATAGTATGCGGGTGCTCGTTAGGTTACGGGTACACTGGACAGGACTCGTCGGGAACTGACTAGTTGGTATTATACCTATCGTCAGTTATCAGTTCCCAGGTGACATGAGTACAGCTTAGTCCGCTGACTTGACACTGTCACTTCGCCTCGGGTGTGTTCCCACTGTACTTTGATCACTACCCTACCACGGATCAAAGGAGTCGTGCAAACAGGTGGTGGTTGGGTGCAGTCTCGAAGCACTTGGAGGCAGTGACGGTTAGACAGGATTCGTCTCTCCCGGTATCGGGGGTTGACATCGCGCTGTGTCTAGGAGAGCCATTACACGAGTAGTCCCTGGCCAGGGCAAACGAGATATACTGGTAGGTTTCCAGTGTTATCTCAGGGTGTTTTGGGCTTCGCTCCGGCACGACTTGTACCGCTATTGGGGGACTGACGTTTACCGCCCCCTAGGCCCGCCATGCGATGTATCAGTCGAACAGACCGGACTGTACGGAGAATGTCACACTCAGGCTCAGTAGGAGTTCAGATGGGTTTCGCCTCGTCGGTCTTCTTGTCGGCATTACCTGGGGACCGTTACGCACAGCTAGTGCCGCTTGCGGTCTGTGGTTAAACCCACTGCCAGCGTAGTGTCGAGTCTTTAGAGTCCCACACAGAAAGATTTTCACCTTTAGGCAAAAGAGTAGAGGTCGCATGGTATTGCGACAGGTCGCATGGTTTTGCGACAGGGTTCGGTCACATCCGTGCACTTGTGCACGTACAGTGTCCGGACAGTTTACACTAGCGGGCTTTGGTTTAAGCCAGATCCTAGTGTATCTTATGGGATTGGATTTATCCAGTTTGCATTCGTGTTCCTCGGAACGCGGATGCGGGTGTGTATGCACAGTTGACAGGGAGGCACAGACAGCGGATTCTCATTAGGGTTGTTGACAGTTGACCGTTGACTTTTTGACTTTTTGCTCAACCCTAATGAGAATATGATATGCGATTAACTATTATATTAATTAAGTATTATGGTGACTTGGTTGTTGACTTTTGTTGACTTTGTTGACTTGTTGACTTTTGTTGACTTGTTGACTTTGTTGACCGGTTGACTAGGCTTGACTAGTTGACCATCATGATAACCATGGTTATCATTTCATGCCAAAGACTTTTACTTGCTTGTTCATTTGAGTAAAATGAGTGCATGACATGATAAGGTTATGGTTGCTTCAACCATCACATAAGACTTTTATTGATATGATGAGTTATGATTACATTGGATTATGAGAGGGTGAGAGACAAAAGAGAGCCTCATTCTTTCTTGCTCATTCTCTCTCTTGTTCTTGAGCTCTCCTCTTGCTCTCACCCTCAACCTCTTGCTCCCTCTCTTGATCTATGGTTCTCTTGTCTCATGAGTTGAGAATCAAGAACCATAGATAAAATCCCATTCTATTTCTTCTCTACTCATTCTAGTTCACTAGGTTTAGCAAACCAAGTGAACTAGTTTCTTCAAAGAACGAAGAAGGAGCTAAAGGTTGGAGCTTTCAGGTGGATCTATCTTCGGCGTACGGAGACGACGAGAAGAAGCCATCGGACCACCATCGGAGCTTTGAAGACGAAGGAGTTCAAGACAAGCTAGGTATAACCATCTCCATCCGAGTAGCTAACTCTCTTTAGCAAAGTTTGCTAGTTTTAGTTTAGTTAAAGATCCCGACTTTGCTTAGTCCATGTTGCCCCTTATGCTAAAAATTTGATTTTTATACCGTTTCCGCCTCCCCGTAAGAACCGGGGGTCGCAACGTGGACTTACAGTGGTATCAGAGACTAACTAAACTTAAACTAGCTTGGTAGTGAAGTGTAACGAAGTTCGGAACCGAAAAAATCAAAAAAAAACCAAACTTTTACAAAACCTGAGTTTCTGTTGAAATTTTTTCTGGTCAAAATGAAAAACTTTATACTTCTAAATTCGGCTCAGGGTTTTGTGTGAACACCCATGAAAAACGGTCCACTGTTTCGTTCAAACCGCCGCGCTTCCGCCGCACGAGGTAAGCATGTGCCGCGGAAGCGACCCGGTTTGTCGTCTTCTCTGCATCGTTTTTCGTGCAGTGTGTGTCTGTGTTGGTTTTGGGATTTTTGAAATATATTATATGTGCCCAGATTTTCCAGAAAAGAAATTTCCTTTTGGGGTCCTATAATTCCGTATTTTTTTTCGGAACTTCACTGCACTTTGACTATGATGGTTATATCTGTGATGCTTGCATGTATTGAACGTCGGCTAATCGCTATAAGTCAATTGGTCGGGGTTATACATGATCTGTGTTTGATATTGGAATGTGTATATAAATATGTTGGATTGTCGCGGGTGAATAGCCGGGGGTTGTGAGACGAGAGTTTTCTTTTCTTGCAATTCATGTAAATTTGTAAATTGATGTAATAATTATTTGTATGGCCGCACAACCGGGTCGGGGTTGTAGCCGTCATTGTATAATTTCTTTTTACTGTTTTTGCTCCTAGGATAGACCCATGGAGGGGTGCACAAACTACCGGGTATGCCGAAGTGTCGAGTGGCCTACTCATGGAGATGAGGGAGGTTGCTACGCTTCGGGTACTTGGCGGGTAGTTTGCCGCACCCGTAGGGGTCTTGGGTGGGGTATTGGCTATTCACCGCGACCGTGTAATCTGTTTTTGTTACAGGCTCGTACAAATTACAGATTCCTAGTATATCCAATGTATTTATCTGTGATCTGAAATGTTTTATCATTGCAGTATATCTATATATGATATTATTTAGGCGTTGCTTATGTTTTACAGACGCGCTAGCCCAGCCCCCGCTCTGTCGTTAGTTAAGTAACCTAACGGGTAATGACGGGGCCCCGTGGCGAATGCGAATGGCATAAGCGTACGTCATATTTTGGTTGTTTTCTGCAATGGTAGGATTAATTGATGGGACGCATTAAAAGAACTAATGCAAGAATATCACGCATTAAAAGAACTAATGCAAGCAAAACATGCATTAAAAGAACTAATGCAAGAAAATAAACCAAGTATAAGTCGTTGGAACACTTTCGAAAACCCACTCGGTTCTTTTCAAAAACAAACTTTTAAAATGCGGAGTTTGAGCCACTCCATTTAAAAGCTATCTCGTTCCATCGACTAAATCAAGTTCACTACGTTCACGGTTTCGCCAAAACCATTCGTAGCCCTTCGTCGTTTCATATGAATATTCAACGGTATTCAAGCTGTGTTTGTTGGCCTTCGTCAAGGCACAGTGATTGGTAGCTGGTGGACATTCATATGTTGCATAGATAGATGCGTTGGTTTGGGACAGTCGTATTACTTTGTTGGCCTTAGTCAAGGGTATATACGGATGGATTCAAATTAACCTGGACAACGACGGGTAGAACTTGACATGTGACTTATGATTTGTTGGCCTTAGTCAAGGTCATAAGAGCATGGGGCAAAAATCCACATCGGGAGTTTCAAAAGTACTGAAACTTGCTAGATTTGCATACCATTTGGAGTGTGATGATTCTGGTAGGATTCCTTCAGTTTCGTCACGCGATGATATTTGGATCCCGATCCTACTGTGAGTATATGCTACTCCTCGGGAAATTTCTCACTTAACGATCAATGCTATAAACCTAGTAGGTGCCTAGAAAGGTGTTAGCGGGGCTACGCCCCCAGGGAAAAGAGGTTCTTTAATTAAGGAACTTCGCGAAAGCGTTGGAAAACCTCCCTCGAAGTACCGACACCGGCCTGGCTGAACGGTTAAGCAAGTATTGTACGGTGGGATTGATCCTGACTAATTCTTCCTTTATGGTTTGAGGAGGGATTCGAGAAACAGTGGGAGCCATCCTGTTTAGACAAACTAAAAACCACTCTAAACTTGCAAGAGTATCATGCTGAGTGTTTCTTCTTCTCTCTCTTAATTGCAGCGACCCTGTGACCACGCCTAGGTTACATCTAGATAAAAATATGACTGAACCTGACTGTTATGACTGGCAAAGGTCTGTCCAGATGTCCATTGCCCATGACAAGCTGGGACACCTCTTAACTAATCCAAACCCTGCTGTCTCAGGTCCAGTTTCCCCTGTCACGGATGTTCACATCCGCAGGACATCGGAAAAGGATTGTGCGAAAGCCAAGTGCCTCATGTTAGCCTCAGTTGATGGTACAAACCAGAGGCAGCACGAGAAGATGGACTCAGTTTCCATCTTCCTCCATAACAAAGTTTTATATGGAGAGCAATCTCGTATCGCAAGATATGAGACCTCGAACGAATTGCTTCAAGCGAGGTTGGCAGTCGGGTCATCTGTAAGGGGCAACGTCCTTACAGAGACCAGCTATATTGAGCTCACGGACCTGGAGACCACGTTGGCGAATGGGTCAAGTACTGACCTAATTCAACAGTCCCTGCCCTCTGCTTATACCCTGAAAGAAACCAGGGAAGAAAAAGGAAAAGCAAGGGCAAAAGTTTCAGGACTGGATATAGTAAAAGAGGGACGTTCCTATTGTAACGGGAATGATCTATGGCAGAGAGATTGCAGGGCTTGTAAAGCCAGTAGCCAGAATTCGAAGCATGTTGTGGCTTCGGCTTCGAGTGTGTTTGTAATTGAGAACTGTTTGTCAGTTAACCCTACTTCCTGGGTATTGGATACCGGATCAGGATCTCACATCTGTAATTCATTACAGGGTCTGAGAAACCGTAGGGTTATTAGGAAAGGTGATATGACTCTCAGGGTTGCTAACGGAATGAGCATGGTTGCTGTATCCGTAGGGGAATATCACCTAGGACTGACAACTGGGCAGATATTGATTCTGCGTGACTGTTTGTATGTACCAGGTGCGACTTGCAATATCATATCTGTATCCTTACTTTCTAAGGAAGGATATGATTTTGCTTTTGTAAGCGATGTAGTAAACATCCACCTAAATCAAGCACTGATTGGGTCAGGTACATTAAATAACGGTATATACGTATTGAATCAAGCTCAGATATTCAGTGTCCAGAACACACTTAAAAGAAAGTCTCCAGAATTAAATTAGGCTTTCTTATGGCATTGTAGACTGGGTCACATCAATGAGACACGGTTGACTAAGTTACATAAAGAAGGATACTTGGATCCGTTCGAGTACCAGTCTTATGCCACTTGTGAATCTTGTCTCATGGGAAAGATAACAAAGACTCCGTTCACTGGACACGGAGTAAGAGCGAGCGAGCTCTTGGGACTTATACACAGTGACGTGTGTGGTCCAATGTCTACACATGCGCGAAGCGGTTATTCATACTTCATTACTTTGACAGATGATTTCTCTAGGTTTGGACATGTCTTCTTAATGAAGCACAAATCCGAAGCTTTTGAGAAATTTCGAGAATATAAGAATGAAGTAGAAAAACAAACAGGCAAAAGTATCAAGATCCTAAGATCGGATCGAGGTGGTGAATACTTGAGTGCCGAGTTTCTGGACTACTTAAAAGAGAATGGAATTCTCTCTTAGCGTACTCCTCCATACACACCACAACACAACGGTGTATCGGAAAGAAGGAATCGAACCCTATTAGATATGGTTCGTTCCATGATGAGTAAGGCTGAGTTACCGCGATCTTTCTGGGGATATGCACTGGAAACAGCTGCACATCTCTTGAACCAAGTTCCTACTAAGACAGTGCCTACCACACCATATCAGATGTGGAGTGGGAAGAAACCCTGTCTTAAATCCTTTAAGACATGGGGATGTCCGGCTTTTGTAAAAAAGCAGCATGCGGACAAGCTCGAGGCACGCTCAGTACAGTGCAAGTTTGTGGGATACCCAAAGAACTCCAAGGGGTATCTTTTCTATTACGCAGAGGAGCAAAAAGTCCTTGTTTCTCGTCATGCCCGCTTCATGGAAACTGAGTTTTTAGAAAATCAGATAAGTGGGAGCGCAATAGAACTGGAAGAAATTCCAGAACCACAAGCTATTACTGAAACCTTAGTAGAACCAGAAGGTTCAGGGGAACCGGACATTCCTACGCCGCTCCGCAGGAGTAGTAGGCAGTCTCATCCGCCCGAGAGATACTACGGTTTTCTCATAGACGGGGATAGAGAGGATTGCATCATAGATTATGATGAGCCTACTAGCTTCCAGCAAGCCATTCAGAGCGGTGACTCGGTAAAATGGCTGGATGCAATGCGGACCGAGATGGAGTCCATGTACACCAACAAAGTTTGGACTTTGGACTTTGCTCCAGAAGGGGTAAAACCCGTAGGCTGCAAATGGATCTTCAGAAAGAAGATTGGTGTAGATGGGCAGGTTGAAACCTATAAAGCTAGGCTCGTTGCAAAGGGTTTTCGTCAAAGACCTGGTTTGGACTATGACGAGACTTTTTCTTCGGTAGCCATGCTTAAATCCATTCGGATCCTTCTTGCCATTGCTGCCTTCCACGATTATGAGATCTGGCAGATGGACGTTAAGACGGCTTTCCTAAATGGAAATTTAGAAGAGTGCGTCTATATGGATCAGCCAGAGGGATTCAATCAGAGTGGGAGCAGCGGTAAAGTGTGCAAGTTGCTCAAGTCCATCTATGGACTTAAGCAGGCATCGCGGAGTTGGAACATCTGTTTTGATGATACTGTCAAAGAATTCGACTTTGTCAAAAACCCAGATGAACCATGCATTTACAGTAAGATTGTAGGGAGAAATGTGGTATTCCTCGTCTTGTACGTCGATGACATTCTCCTAATAGGAAATGATATTCCTATGCTACAGTCAGTCAAAGGATTCTTGTCACAGAGGTTCTCCATGAAGGACCTGGGCGATGCCAACTACATTCTGGGGATCCAGATCTATCGTGATAGATCTAAAAGGATGTTGGGACTTTCACAGTCAAGGTACATCGACACCATACTGAAACGATTCAGTATGGAGGATTCCAAGCGCGGTAATCTACCGGCTTGTCACGGAATCACCCTCTCCAAAGAGATGTCTCCCAAGACTGATTTGGAAAGGGCTCGCATGTCATCAATACCCTACGCATCTGCGGTAGGCTCTATTATGTATGCGATGTTATGTACCAGACCAGATGTAGCATACGCATTGAGCGTTGTAAGCCGGTATCAGTCGGACCCAGGGGAGAAACACTGGATAGCAGTAAAGAACATTCTCAAGTACCTGAGAAGGACTAAGGAGATGTTCTTGGTGTATGGCGGAAAAGACCTCCAGATTGAGGCCTTTGCTGACTCCAGCTTCCAGAGTGACAAGGATGACTCCAAGTCCATGTCGGGTTATGTCTTTACCCTCAATGGAGGGGCGGTTTGCTGGAAGAGTTCCAAACAGGAAACCGTTGCTGACTCAACCATGGAAGCGGAGTACATAGCTGCTTGCGATGCCGCAAAGGAAGCTGTCTGGATGAAGAAGTTCCTCACGGAACTTCAGGTGGTTCCTACCAGTGTTGATCCAATACCGCTGTATTGTGACAACAACGGCGCTATAGCTTTAGCGAAGGAACCAAGGTCCCATCAGAAGTCCAGGCACATTTTGAGGCGGTTCCACCTGATCAGGGAGATCATTGATCGCCAGGAGATCGAGGTAAAGAGAGTAAAATCAGAAGATAACACTGCAGATCCATTCACCAAGGCCTTGCCCCAGACTCAGTTCGAGCGGCTGATCGAGATGATAGGTCTTCGATACGCCAGTACATGGCCTTAGTGCAAGTGGGAGATTGTTAGTGTATATGCCCTAGAGGCCATTACTGTATCATACTAGTATGTATATTACTTAATGGAAGCTTTGGATATTCACCTTGTATTGACAATCTTGCTCAAAATAGTAGTATGCTACTTGGTTTGTTTCTGCTTCAATGTGTACATGTGTTTATTTTAGTATATCACCTATACACATTAGTGGAGCCCTTAGGATCTTTGCTTGATTACCAGCGATGTGATGGCCGTCACACTAGTGGGGCTGGGTAATCTATAAGCACATCCTTATGCAGGTCCCTGGTCGCAGGACTATCGAGACAGGGCATCGATACTCCGGAGTAGACCAGCGCATGCGCTTCTCATCCCAGTGTGGGAGACGGTCTGTCCCACAGCCGTCAGTACGTCGTACTTGAGATAGTATGCGGGTGCTCGTTAGGTTACGGGTACACTGGACAGGACTCGTCGGGAACTGACTAGTTGGTATTATACCTATCGTCAGTTATCAGTTCCCAGGTGACATGAGTACAGCTTAGTCCGCTGACTTGACACTGTCACTTCGCCTCGGGTGTGTTCCCACTGTACTTTGATCACTACCCTACCACGGCTCAAAGGAGTCGTGCAAACAGGTGGTGGTTGGGTGCAGTCCCGAAGCACTTGGAGGCAGTGACGGTTAGACAGGATTCGTCTCTCCCGGTATTGGGGGTTGACATCGCGCTGTGTCTAGGAGAGCCATTACACGAGTAGTCCCTGGCCAGGGCAAACGAGATATACTGGTAGGTTTCCAGTGTTATCTCAGGGTGTTTTGGGCTTCGCTCCGGCACGACTTGTACCGCTATTGGGAGACTGACGTTTACCGCCCCCTAGGCCCTCCATGCGATGTATCAGACGAACAGACTGGACTGTACGGAGAATGTCACACTCAAGCTCAGTAGGAGTTCAGATGGGTTTCGCCTCGTCGGTCTTCTTGTCGGCATTACCTGGGGACCGTTACGCACAGCTAGTGCCGCTTGCGGTCTGTGGTTAAACCCACTGCCAGCGTAGTGTCGAGTCTTTAGAGTCCCACACAGAAAGCTTTTCGCCTTTAGGCAAAAGAGTAGAGGTCGCATGGTTTTGCGACAGGGTTCGGTCACATCCGTGCACTTGTGCACGTACAGTGTACGGACAGTTTACACTAGCGGGCTTTGGTTTAAGCCAGATCCTAGTGTATCTTATGGGATTGGATTTATCCAGTTTGCATTCGTGTTCCTCGGAACGCGGATGCGGGTGTGTATGCACAGTTGACAGGGAGGCACAGACAGCGGATTCTTATTAGGGTTGTTGACAGTTGACCGTTGACTTTTTGACTTTTTGCTCAACCCTAATGAGAATATGATATGCGATTAACTATTATATTAATTAAGTATTATGGTGACTTGGTTGTTGACTTTTGTTGACTTTGTTGACTTGTTGACTTTTGTTGACTTGTTGACTTTGTTGACCGGTTGACTTGGCTTGACTAGTTGACCATCATGATAACCATGGTTATCATTTCATGCCAAAGACTTTTACTTGCTTGTTCATTTGAGTAAAATGAGTGCATGACATGATAAGGTTATGGTTGCTTCAACCATCACATAAGACTTTTATTGATATGATGAGTTATGATTACATTGGATTATGAGAGGGTGAGAGACAAAAGAGAGCCTCATTCTTTCTTGCTCATTCTCTCTCTTGTTCTTGAGCTCTCCTCTTGCTCTCACCCTCAACCTCTTGCTCCCTCTCTTGATCTATGGTTCTCTTGTCTCATGAGTTGAGAATCAAGAACCATAGATAAAATCCCATTCTATTTCTTCTCTACTCATTCTAGTTCACTAGGTTTAGCAAACCAAGTGAACTAGTTTCTTCAAAGAACGAAGAAGGAGCTAAAGGTTGGAGCTTTCAGGTGGATCTATCTTCGGCGTACGGAGACGACGAGAAGAAGCCATCGGACCACCATCGGAGCTTTGAAGACGAAGGAGTTCAAGACAAGCTAGGTATAACCATCTCCATCTGAGTAGCTAACTCTCTTTAGCAAAGTTTGCTAGTTTTAGTTTAGTTAAAGATCCCGACTTTGCTTAGTCCATGTTGCCCCTTGCGCTAAAAATTTGATTTTTATACCGTTTCCGCCTCCCCGTAAGAACCGGGGGTCGCAACGTGGACTTACACTTTTTCTACACTTGTATTGTTTTTCCTACAAAAGAAGACTTAGCCATTTTCCATTGTTTCTTCTTCTTCACCTCCTCCTCCTTCTTCTAGGTAGCTCACTTGAGCTTAGAAAAGAGAGAAAATATAGTGAAAATTTTCCTGCATCTCCACTCTCCTTTCGTAGCGAGCTTGGAGTATCGGTCACTTCACTAGGTGAAGCCGGAGCTTGGATCGGTTTCGCTCAGGCGGATCTTCTTCGGCAAGGGCGGTCGCCACTCAAGCATGGTCCAGACAGCATACACGGAGCTTGGAGGGGTCTTTCACGATTGGGTGGACACACGGAGAAGGTAGTATTTCGTATCTTTGCATGCTTGGTTTGCTAGTTTAGGAGTTTGGATTGATTCTAAGTTCAGGGTTCCTTCGTGTTTGCTAGAAATTTTTGTTCGCCATTCACGCCTCCGCAACACCGCGGGCACTAGAGAACCCTGCATCCTATATACATACACATCATGTATCACATACATGAAATGCCATCAATATCTTCTCAGTATCATATACTATAGAGAGTGTGTGTATCATATACACTATACTAGAAACCGTATCATTAATACGGTTATCAAGTCAACACATAACTTGGTATTCCGGCTTTGAAACCGGCTAGTATAACAGTCGTCGAATTGAACATGTTAGTGTATATGCCCTAGAGGCCATTACTGTATCATACTGGTTTGTATATTACTTAATGGATGCTTGGGATATTCACCTTGTATATACAATCTTGCTCAAAATAGTAGTATGCTACTTGGTTTGTTTCTACTTCAATGTGTACATGTGTTTATTTTTGTATATCGCCTATACACATTAGTAGAGCCCTTAGGATCTTTGCTTGATTACCAGCGATGTGATGGCCGTCACACTAGTGGGGCTGGGTAATCTATAAGCACATCCTTATGCAGGTCCCTGGTCGCAGGACTATCGAGACAGGGCATCGATACTCCGGAGTAGACCAGCGCATGCGCTTCTCATCCCAGTGTGGGAGACGGTCTGTCCCACAGCCGTCAGTACGTCGTACTTGAGATAGTATGCGGGTGCTCGTTAGGTTACGGGTACACTGGACAGGACTCGTCGGGAACTGACTAGTTGGTATTATACCTATCGTCAGTTATCAGTTCCCAGGTGACATGAGTACAGCTTAGTCCGCTGACTTGACACTGTCACTTCTCCTCGGGTGTGTTCCCACTGTACTTTGATCACTACCCTACCACGGCTCAAAGGAGTCGTGCAAACAGGTGGTGGTTGGGTGCAGTCCCGAAGCACTTGGAGGCAGTGACGGTTAGACAGGATTCGTCTCTCCCGGTATTGGGGGTTGACATCGCGCTGTGTCTAGGAGAGCCATTACACGAGTAGTCCCTGGCCAGGGCAAACGAGATATACTGGTAGGTTTCCAGTGTTATCTCAGGGTGTATTGGGCTTCATTCCGGCACGACTTGTACCGCTATTGGGGGACTGACGTTTACCGCCCCCTAGGCCCGCCATGCGATGTATCAGACGAACAGACCGGACTGTACGGAGAATGTCACACTCAGGCTCAGTAGGAGTTCAGATGGGTTTCGCCTCGTCGGTCTTCTTGTCGGCATTACCTGGGGACCGTTACGCACAGCTAGTGCCGCTTGCGGTCTGTGGTTAAACCCACTACCAGCGTAGTGTCGAGTCTTTAGAGTCCCACACAGAAAGCTTTTCGCCTTTAGGCAAAAGAGTAGAGGTCGCATGGTATTGCGACAGGTCGCATGGTATTGCGACAGGTCGCATGGTTTTGCGACAGGGTTCGGTCACGTCCGTGCACTTGTGCACGTACAGTGTCCGGACAGTTTACACTAGCGGGCTTTGGTTTAAGCCAGATCCTAGTGTACCTTATGGGATTGGATTTATCCAGTTTGCATTCGTGTTCCTCGGAACGCGGATGCGGGTGTGTATGCACAGTTGACAGGGAGGCAGAGGCAGCGGATTCTCATTAGGGTTGTTGACAGTTGACCGTTGACTTTTTGACTTTATGCTCAACCCTAATGAGAATATGATATGTGATTAACTATTATATTAATTAAGTATTATGGTGATATGGTTGTTGACTTGTTGACTTTTGTTGACTCGTTGACTTTGGTGACTTGTTGACTTTTGTTGACTTGTTGACCGGTTGACTAGGCTTGACTAGTTGACCATCATGATAACCATGGTTATCATTTCATGCCAAAGACTTTTACTTGCTTGTTCATTTGAGTAAAATGAGTGCATGACATGATAAGGTTGTGGTTGCTTCTAACCATCACATAAGACTTTTTTGATATGATGAGTTATGATCACTTTGGATTATGAGAGGGTGAGAGAGAAAAGAGAGCCTCAATTCTTTCTTGCTCATTCTCTCTCTTGTTCTTGAGCTCTCCTCTTGCTCTCACCCTCAACCTCTTGCTCCCTCTCTTGATCTATGGTTCTCTTGTCTCATGAGTTGAGAATCAAGAACCATAGATAAAATCCCATTCTATTTCCTCTCTACTCATTCTAGTTCACTAGGTTTAGCAAACCAAGTGAACTAGTTTCTTCAAAGAACGAAGAAGGAGCTAAAGGTTGGAGCTTTCAAGTGGATCTATCTTCGGCGTACGGAGACAACGAGAAGGAGCCATCGGACCACCACCGGAGCTTGAAGACGAAGGAGTTCAAGACAAGCTAGGTATAACCATCTTCATCCGAGTAGCTAAATATCTTTAGCTTAGTATGCTAGTTTTAGTTTAGGTAAAGATCCCGACCTAGCTTAGTCCATGTTGCCTCTTGCGTTAAAATTTTGATTTTATACCGTTTCCGCCTCCCCGTAAGAACCGGGGGTCGCAACGTGGACTTACAGTGGTATCAGAGACTAACTAAACTTAAACTAGCTTGGTAGTAAAGTGTAACGAAGTTCGGAACCGAAAAAAATCCAAAAACCTAACTTTTACAAAACCTGAGTTTCTGTTGAATTTTTATTCTGGTCAAAATGAAAAACTTTATACTCCTAAATTCGGCTCATGGTTTTGTGTGAACACCCAAGAAAAACGATACAGTAATTCGTCGAAACCGCCGCCCTTCCGCCGCGCGAGCTAGGTAGCCGCCGCGGAACCGCCGCGCTTTGTCGTCTTCTGTGCATCGTTTTTCGTGGAGTGTGTGTCTGTGTTGGTTTTGGGATTTTTGAAATATATTATATGTGCCCAGATTTTCCAGAAAAGAAATTTCCTTTTGGGGTCCTATAATTCCGTATTTTTCCGAACTTCACTGCACTTTGACTATGATGGTTATATCTGTGATGTTTGCATGTATTGAACGTCGGCTAATCGCTATAAGTCGATTGGTCGGGGTTATACATGATCTGTAATGTGCTGGAATGTGTATATAAATATGTTGGATTGTCGCGAGTGAATAGCCGGGGGTTGTGAGACGAGAGTTTTCTTTTCTTGCAATTCATGTAAATTTGTAAATTGATGTAATAATTATTTGTATGGCCGCACAACCGGGAAGGGTTGTAGCCGTCATTGTATAATTTCTTTTTTACTGTTTTTGCTCCTAGGATAGACCCATGGAGGGGTGCACAAACTACCGGGTATGCCGAAGTGTCGAGTGGCCTACTCATGGAGATGAGGGAGGTTGCTACGCTTCGGGTACTTGGCGGGTAGTTTGCCGCACCCGTAGGGGTCTTGGGTGGGGTTTTGGCTATTCACCGCGACCGTGTAATCTGTTTTTGTTACAGGCTCGTACAAATTACAGATTCCTAGTATATCCAATGTATTTATCTGTGATCTGAAATGTTTATCATTGCAGTATATCTATATATGATATTATTTAGGCGTTGCTTATGTTTTACAGACGCGCTAGCCCAGCCCCCGCTCTGTCGTTAGTTAAGTAACCTAACGGGTAATGACAGGGCCCCGTGACGAATGCGAATGGCATAAGCGTACGTCATATTTTGGTTGTTTTCTGCAATGGTAGGATTAAATGATGGGACGCATTAAAAGAACTAATGCAAGAATATCACGCATTAAAAGAACTAATGCAAGATAATAAACCAAGTTAAAGTCGTTCGAACACTTTCGAAAAACCACTCGGTTCTTTTCAAAAACAACTTTTAAATGCGGAGCTTGAGCCACTCCTTTTAAAAGCTATCTCGTTCCATCGACCAAATCAAGTTCACTACGTTCACGGTTTTGCCAAAACCATTCGTAGCCCTCCGTCGTTTCGTATGAATATTCAATAGTATTCAAGCTGTGTTTGTTGACCTTCGTCAAGGCATAGTGATTGGTAGCTATTGGGTATTCATATGTAGCATAGATAGATGCGTTGGTTTGGGACATTCGCATTACCTTGTTGACCTTCGTCAAGGGTATATACGGGTGGATTCAAATTAACCTGGATAATGACGGGCAGAACTTGACATGTGACTTATGATTTGTTGACCTTCGTCAAGGTCATAAGAGCATGGGGCAAAAATCCACATCGGGAGTTTCATAAGTACTGAAACTTGCTAGATTTGCATACCATTTGGAGTGTGATGATTCTGGTAGGATTCCTTCAGCTTCGTCACGCGATGATATTTGGATCCCGATCCTACTGTGAGTATATGCTACTCCTCGGGAAATTTCTCACTTAACGATCAATGCTATAAACCTAGTAGGTGCCTAGAAAGGTGTTAGCGGGGCTACGCCCCCAGGGAAAAGAGGTTCTCTAATTAAGGAACTTCGCGAAAGCGTTGGAAAACCTCCCTCGAAGTACCGACACCGGCCTGGCTGAACGGTTAAGCAAGTATTGTACGGTGGGATTGATCCTGACTAATTCTTCCTTTATGGTTTGAGGTGGAATTCGAGAAACAGTGGGAGCCATCCTGTTTAGACAAACTAAAAACCACTCTAAACTTGCAAGAGCATCATGCTGAGTGTTTCTTCTTCTCTCTCCTAATTGCAGCGACCAATCAACATGACTGGACTTAAGTTACTCCTAGATAAAAACAAACTGACAGGGCCAAACTACAAAGATTGGCTCAGGAATGTCAAGATAGCAATCACTTATGACAAGCTGGGGTATCTTCTTACCACCAAAGCTCCCCCTGTCCCTGGTCCAACTTCCAGTGTCGCGGATAAGGAAATCCGCAAGACTTGGGAGATTGATAGCGCGAAGGCCAAGTGCCTCCTGCTTGCCTCGATGGACAACGAACATCAGAGGAGGCATGAGAATATGGACATGGAGTCCATATTGCTCCATACAAAAGAACTGTATGGAGAGCAATCACGTATCGCAAGATACGAAGCGTCGAAAAAGTTATTTTCGACAAGAATGGCCGTCGGATCATCAGTAGCCGAGCACGTGCTAAAGATGATCGGCTTCATTGAGGAGCTTGCTGACCTAGGGATCACATTGGAGAGTGAGCTATATACGGATATAGTTCTCCAGTCCCTTCCTTCCACTTACGCCCAGTTTATACTGAACTTCAACTTACAAGAAAAAGAGGTTGAACTTTCAGAGCTCCTCAACATGCTGAGGAGCGCAGAGGGCACCCTACAGAAAAGTAGGGATACATCCACTTTGTTTGTAGGAGGATCATCTTCTTCTAGGTCCAAGGCGAAAGCCAAGGGAAAGAAGAAGAAGGCCCCCGCCAAACCAAGGGGCGGTGTTAGTAAAGTGGATACGAAGGGAAAAGGAAAAGCAACAAAGAAAGCGGGGAAGCTTGTGGATAAGGAAGAATGCTTCTATTGTCATAAGAAAGGACACTGGAAGAATGATTGCAGGGCCTGGAAGGCCAGAACACAGGAATTGAAGCAGGTTGCAGCTTCAGCTTCAGGTGTGTATGTTATTGAAAACTGTCTTTCAATAAACTCTACTTCCTGGGTATTGGATACCGGATCAGGATCTCATATCTGTAATTCTTTGCAGGCGTTGAGAAACCGTAGTGTTTTGAAAGCAGGTGACATGACCCTCAGAGTTGCAAACGGAGCTAGCATGGATGCTAAAGCCGTGGGGGACTATCACCTGGGAATGTCAGATGGACATGTTTTGGTTTTGCGTAATTGCTTTTTTGTACCCAACGCAACTTGTAATATCATTTCTGTATCTTTAGTTTCTAAAGAAGGTTATGAATTTGCGTTTGTAAGTAATGTTGTAAACATTCACCTTAATCAAGTATTGATTGGGTCAGGTACTCTGAGTAATGGTATATACGTGTTAAACCAACCACAGATTTTTAATGTCCAGAATACACACAAAAGAAAGTCTCCAGAAATAAATCAGACTTTCTTATGGCATTGTAGATTGGGTCACATCAATGAGAGAAGGTTGACTAAGTTACATACAGAAGGATATTTGAATGCGTTCGAATATCAATCGTATGCCACTTGTCAATCTTGTCTCAAAGGAAAGATGACAAAGACTCCGTTTACTGGACAAGGAGTAAGAGCGAGCGAGCTCTTGGGACTCGTACACAGTGACGTGTGCGGTCCAATGTCTACACATGCCCGAAGCGGACATTCTTACTTCATTACTTTTACGGATGACTTCTCAAGGTACGGTTATGTCTTCTTAATGAAACATAAGTCCGAGGCCTTTGGAAAATTCCAGGAGTATAAGAATGAAGTAGAGAAACAGACCGGCAAAAGTATTAAGATTCTAAGATCGGATCGAGGTGGAGAATACTTAAGTGCCGAATTCCTGAATTACTTAAAAGAGAATGGTATTCTCTCTCAGCTTACTCCTCCATACACTCCGCAACATAACGGTGTATCGGAGAGACGGAACCGAACCCTATTGGATATGGTTCGGTCCATGATGAGTAACGCTGAGTTACCGCGATCATTCTGGGGATATGCACTAGAAGCAGCTGCGTATCTCTTGAACAAGGCTCCCACCAAGACTGTGCCTACCACCCCATATGAGATGTGGACTGGAAAGAAACCCTGTCTAAAGTATCTCAAGGTATGGGGATGTCCAGCTTTTGTAAAGAAGCAGCATGCGGACAAGCTTGAGGCACGTTCAGTACAGTGTAAGTTTGTGGGATACCCAAGGAACTCCAGGGGGTATCTTTTCTATTCCGCTGAGGAACAAAAGGTTTTTGTTTCTCAGCATGCCCGCTTCTTGGAAACTGAGTTTTTGGAAACCCAGATAAGTGGGAGCACAATAGAACTGGAAGAAGTTCCAGAACCACAGACTGTTACTGAAAGCTTAGTGGAACCAGAGGGTTCAACAGAACAGGACATTCCTGCGCCACTCCGCAGGAGTAGTAGGCAGTCTCATCCGCCCGAGAGATACTACGGTTTTCTCATAGACGGGGATAGAGAGGATTGCATCATAGATTATGATGAGCCTACTAGCTTCCAGCAGGCCGTTCAGAGCGTTGACTCAGTGAAATGGCTGGATGCAATGCGGACCGAAATGGAGTCCATGTACACCAACAAGGTATGGACGTTGGACATTGCTCCAGACGGGGTAAAACCCATAGGATGCAAGTGGATCTTCAAAAGGATGATTGGTGTAGATGGACAGGTTGAGACCTATAAAGCTAGGCTGGTAGCAAAGGGTTTTCGTCAAAGACCTGGCTTGGACTACGACGAAACCTTTTCTCCAGTAGCCATGCTGAAATCCATTCGGATCCTTCTTGCCATTGCTGCCTTCCACGATTATGAGATCTGGCAAATGGACGTAAAGACAGCTTTTCTAAATGGAAATTTAGAGGAGTGTGTCTATATGGACCAGCCAGAGGGTTTCATTCAGAGTGGGAGCAGCGAAAAGGTGTGCAAGTTGCTTAAGTCCATCTATGGACTAAAGCAGGCATCGCGGAGTTGGAACATCTGTTTTGATGAGACGGTCAAAGAATTTGGCTTTATCAAAAATCCAGATGAACCATGCATCTATAGTAGATTTGTAGCGAGAACTGTAGTATTCCTCGTTTTATACGTGGATGACATTCTCTTAATAGGAAATGACATTCCTATGCTACAATCTGTCAAGGGGTTCTTGTCACACAGGTTCTCCATGAAAGACCTGGGTGATGCCTCATACATTCTGGGTATCCGGATCTACCGTGACAGATCCAAGAGGATATTAGGACTTTCACAGTCCAGGTACATCGACACCATACTGAAGAGGTTCAGTATGGAAGATTCCAAGCGCGGTAACCTACCGGCTTGTCACAGGATCACCCTCTCTAAAGAGATGTCTCCCAAGACTGATTTGGAGAGGGATCGCATGTCTATTATACCCTACGAGTCTGCGGTAGGCTCTATAATGTATGCGATGTTGTGTACCAGACCGGATGTAGCTTATGCACTGAGTGTGGTAAGCCGGTTTCAGTCTAACCCTGGGGAGAAACACTGGATAGCGGTAAAGAACATTCTCAAGTACCTGAGAAGGACTAAGGAGATGTTCTTGGTGTATGGCGGAAAAGACCTCCAGATCGAGGCCTTTGCTGACTCCAGCTTCCAGAGTGACAAGGATGATTCCAAGTCCATGTCGAGTTTTGTCTTTACCCTCAATGGAGGGGCGGTGTGTTGGAAGAGTTCCAAACAGGAAACCGTTGCAGACTCGACGATGGAAGCGGAATACATCGCTGCATCTGATGCCGCAAAAGAAGCTGTCTGGATAAGGAAGTTCTTGAAAGAACTTCAGGTGGTTCCGTCCATTGCTGATCCAATACCTCTGTATTGCGACAACAACGGGGCTATAGCTTTAGCGAAGGAACCCAGGTCCCATCAGAGATCCAGGCACATCTTAAGGCGGTATCACCTGATCAGGGAGATCGTAGATCGCCAGGAGATCGAGGTTCGGAGAGTCGCTTCAGAAGATAACACTGCTGATCCATTCACCAAGGCCCTGCCCCAGACTCAGTTCGAGCGGCTGATCGAGATGATAGGTCTTCGATACGCCAGTACATGGCCTTAGTGCAAGTGGGAGATTGTTAGTGTATATGCCCTAGAGGCCATTACTGTATCATACTGGTTTGTATATTACTTAATGGATGCTTGGGATATTCACCTTGTATATACAATCTTGCTCAAAATAGTAGTATGCTACTTGGTTTGTTTCTACTTCAATGTGTACATGTGTTTATTTTTGTATATCGCCTATACACATTAGTAGAGCCCTTAGGATCTTTGCTTGATTACCAGCGATGTGATGGCCGTCACACTAGTGGGGCTGGGTAATCTATAAGCACATCCTTATGCAGGTCCCTGGTCGCAGGACTATCGAGACAGGGCATCGATACTCCGAAGTAGACCAGCGCATGCGCTTCTCATCCCAGTGTGGGAGACGGTCTGTCCCACAGCCGTCAGTACGCCGTACTTGAGATAGTATGCGGGTGCTCGTTAGGTTACGGGTACACTGGACAGGACTCGTCGGGAACTGACTAGTTGGTATTATACCTATCGTCAGTTATCAGTTCCCAGGTGACATGAGTACAGCTTAGTCCGCTGACTTGACACTGTCACTTCGCCTCGGGTGTGTTCCCACTGTACTTTGATCACTACCCTACCACGGCTCAAAGGAGTCGTGCAAACAGGTGGTGGTTGGGTGCAGTCCCGAAGCACTTGGAGGCAGTGACGGTTAGACAGGATTCGTCTCTCCCGGTATTGGGGGTTGACATCGCGCTGTGTCTAGGAGAGCCATTACACGAGTAGTCCCTGGCCAGGGCAAACGAGATATACTGGTAGGTTTCCAGTGTTATCTCAGGGTGTAATGGGCTTCACTCCGGCACGACTTGTACCGCTATTGGGGGACTGACGTTTACCGCCCCCTAGGCCCGCCATGCGATGTATCAGACGAACAGACCGGACTGTACGGAGAATGTCACACTCAGGCTCAGTAGGAGTTCAGATGGGTTTCGCCTCGTCGGTCTTCTTGTCGGCATTACCTGGGGACCGTTACGCACAGCTAGTGCCGCTTGCGGTCTGTGGTTAAACCCACTGCCAGCGTAGTGTCGAGTCTTTAGAGTCCCACACAGAAAGCTTTTCGCCTTTAGGCAAAAGAGTAGAGGTCGCATGGTATTGCGACAGGTCGCATGGTTTTGCGACAGGGTTCGGTCACGTCCGTGCACTTGTGCACGTACAGTGTCCGGACAGTTTACACTAGCGGGCTTTGGTTTAAGCCAGATCCTAGTGTACCTTATGGGATTGGATTTATCCAGTTTGCATTCGTGTTCCTCGGAACGCGGATGCGGGTGTGTATGCACAGTTGACAGGGAGGCAGAGGCAGCGGATTCTCATTAGGGTTGTTGACAGTTGACCGTTGACTTTTTGACTTTATGCTCAACCCTAATGAGAATATGATATGTGATTAACTATTATATTAATTAAGTATTATGGTGATATGGTTGTTGACTTGTTGACTTTTGTTGACTCGTTGACTTTGGTGACTTGTTGACTTTTGTTGACTTGTTGACCGGTTGACTAGGCTTGACTAGTTGACCATCATGATAACCATGGTTATCATTTCATGCCAAAGACTTTTACTTGCTTGTTCATTTGAGTAAAATGAGTGCATGACATGATAAGGTTGTGGTTGCTTCTAACCATCACATAAGACTTTTTTGATATGATGAGTTATGATCACTTTGGATTATGAGAGGGTGAGAGAGAAAAGAGAGCCTCAATTCTTTCTTGCTCATTCTCTCTCTTGTTCTTGAGCTCTCCTCTTGCTCTCACCCTCAACCTCTTGCTCCCTCTCTTGATCTATGGTTCTCTTGTCTCATGAGTTGAGAATCAAGAACCATAGATAAAATCCCATTCTATTTCCTCTCTACTCATTCTAGTTCACTAGGTTTAGCAAACCAAGTGAACTAGTTTCTTCAAAGAACGAAGAAGGAGCTAAAGGTTGGAGCTTTCAAGTGGATCTATCTTCGGCGTACGGAGACGACGAGAAGGAGCCATCGGACCACCACCGGAGCTTGAAGACGAAGGAATTCAAGACAAGCTAGGTATAACCATCTTCATCCGAGTAGCTAAATATCTTTAGCTTAGTATGCTAGTTTTAGTTTAGGTAAAGATCCCGACCTAGCTTAGTCCATGTTGCCTCTTGCGTTAAAATTTTGATTTTATACCGTTTCCGCCTCCCCGTAAGAACCGGGGGTCGCAACGTGGACTTACAGAACATGTATATCCAATATACATATTTTATCGAACTCACGTGCGTATCCCTATACGTACGTCACATCGCGTTTTGCCCGGGCAGGCACTTTCATTGTGGGGCTCTAAAGACCTGTCAATATGCTGGCAGTAGGTTATACAGGATCCTATCCAATTGAATCTGAAACACTTTCAGATTCAACCCCTTTTCAGGTTAGCCCACAAGCTCATCAGTGGCACTAGCTGTACGTAACGACGACCCAGGTATGAGCAAGATAAAGGCAGGTCGACGAGCGAACTCATCCGTACCCAACAAATTCTATAAGTGACAGTCACCGTATAGTCCGGTCTCTTCGTCAAGAAGTATTACATACTGGGTCTAGGGAGTAGAATCTGTCAGACCTCCAATTCTAAGTCCATGTCGCGCACCCCGCTGGATCGCGGGGAAGCGGAATAGGTGAAAAACAATTTTCAAAAGATCGCGACACGGACTTGGACTCCAGGATCGGTGCTAAACCCTAACTAGCAAACTAAAAGTGAGGTTAACTTAAGGTACAAAAGTTTATAACTCACAATTCCGGTCCTTCGGGTGTTCATTCCACGCTTTCCTTCTTCTGGTTGTTGACTCCGTGGATCATTTGGATCGCCGCTCCCTCATCGGACTCCTCAAATCCATGATGATCCACCCGAGGAGATGTGCATCGAACTCCTACCTCAACGGAGGCAACTAGGGTATCAAGGTCGCTACCCATGATGTCGTAAAGGATGTAGAGATGTTTAGATAGATTGTAATATCTACGCTTGCCCTAGATCACTCAACACATGAGTTCACTAGAGCTTTGAGGAAGAAGGTGACCTTGGAGAAAAAGCTAGTGAGGAAAGAGAATGAAGAATGGAGTTAGCTCTCTACCTTTTTCTTTCAACTGAACCATATTGATAATTGATATGATAAATCAATATCAATTATCACATATATGGTTCAAGTAACAAAAAATGAGTCATGGGCTAAAAAGTCACCGTATGTCATGTGAAGCTATGTCTATCTTCATGCAATTTCCACTTCATTCTCCTATGTCATAATGCATTTTCATTTAAACCAAAATGAATAATAACAATATGACATGTCACCTTCTAGAAGGATCTTTGACCAATTTACAAAAATGCCCCTCGTCCGTACATACGTACCCGTATCTGTATTCCGAAAAATGCGGATACAAAAAGTCGAAAACAATCCATCAATACAATAATAGGATCTGGCTTAAACCAAAGCCCGCTAGTATTGTCCGTCCGAATCATCATGCGCACATAAGTACACGCACGTGACCGAACCCTGCCGTAAAACCATACGACCTCTACAGCTTTTGTCTGATGCAGGGAAACCCTCTGTGTGGGACTCTAAAGACTCGACACTACGCTGGCAGTGGGTTTAACCACATGTCGCAAGCGGCACTAGCTGTACGTATATGTCGATGAGAAGGCTGATGAGAATAACTCATCCGAACTCCAACTGAGCCTATCTGTGACAATCTCCGTACAGTCCGGTCTGTTCGTCTTGTTAGTTATATGTATGCCCTAGAGGCCATTACTGTACATAGGATGTATATTGTAGTGGATGCTGGGACATATATAGGGAGGACTTTCTTGCTCGACATGATAGTATGCTATCTGGTTGATCTTTACCTTAACGTGTATACTGAATGTCTCTCTGTTACATGTTGGTAAAGCCCTTAGGATGTGTACTTGACTACCTGGACTATGATGCGGATCATACTAGTGGGGACATGGTAGTCCATAAGTACATCCTTCAAAGTCCCTAGTCGTGGGTGTATCGAGACGGGGCATCGATATACCAGAGTAGACTAGCGTATACCTTCTCGACCCATACAGATGGACGATGGATGATCCCATATCCATTGGTGTTTGACATCGGAGATGATATACGGGTGCTCAGTGGAGACTGGGTACACTGGACGGACTCGCCGAGAACTCCCAGATGGTATTATACCTCACGTCAGATGGCAGTTCTCTGGTGACACTGGTACAGAGTAGTCTGTTGACCCGAGATCGTCATAGAGTCTTGTGTGGTTCCCACTGTGCTTTGATTTCCATCTTAACACGTCCAAGAGGGCGTGCAAAACGGAGGTTTTTGGGTACAGTCGAGTCACATGGAGGCAATGAGCGAACGGAGGGGATTCGTCTCTCCCGGTATAGGGAGTTGATGTTGCGCTGTGTTCGATTGGCTATAACCGGAAATCGCTGGCCAGGGTTGCTGAGATTTACTGGTAAGTGTTACCAGTAGTTTCTCGAATTGTTATAGACCTCATATCGACACGACTTATCGAGCTATTGGGGTCTGACGTTTACCACCCCTAGGCGAGATATACGACATATCAGACGATCAGACCGGACTGTACGGTAGTGTTACTGGTTGGATTCACTGGAGTGTGAGCGGGCTTGCTCGTCGATCTTCTGATCGCTCAATACCCGGGTGGCCGTTACGTTTAGCAGACAGCTTGCGGCTTGTGGGTGCTTGATATGATCATCACCTACTGCCGGCGTATTGACGAGTCTTTAGAGTCCTACACAGAGGTTTCCTGGCTCAAGCGAAACGAAATAGGAGCGCATATGAGATATGTGCGGGACCGAGAATAATGCGTGTATGTGATACCGTATTTCATTCTCGCGATGAATGTATCGATTGGTTGTATGCGATATAACCTAGTTATTGAATCAAGTATTGATTCGATAAGCCGATACATTGTATACTAGTCGGTTGTGTGCGACATGATCGGATCATTGAATCAAGTGTTGATTTAATTATTTAATGCATAATTATATATTTGATATATTGCTTTGCATTAACTAGTATCGGTTCACTTTAAATGGATTTTCTCACTCGGATGTGAGCATTGCATATGCGATATGATTTTGTGCACTTGCTTGTATCATGTTTGATGATACATGCCTTTTGGTTAAGTGTAAAGAATTAAACCTTGGTTAATGAAATGGTTAGGGTTTACTATTTCCTTATTCATTTTATTCATTTATTTATTCTTTTGGAAAAAGAAAAGCAAATGAGAAAATGGTGGCTTGTTTTGTTTTGTTCATGAAGTTTCATGAACACTTTGACTTTGTAACCATTTTGTCTCATGCTTAACCCTAACCATTCCACTTAACCCTAATCAATTCTCTACACTATACCATGGTTACATTATGATAAGTATTCTTTTTACTTTTCATTTTAATATTCTTATCATAACATTATTCTTCTTCTTCTTCATTTCTTCAAGTGAAGAAAGCTTGCCTCCATCAATGGCAAGTGATGAAAAAGAGTGAGAAATCCAAATCTAAAGTGAACCCATCTCCTATTTCTTCATCCTCTACCTCTTGCCAAGTTATAGAGTGTGTTTCCTTCACAAGTTTTCATGGCTTGGTGAAGGTGGAGCTTGATCTAGCGATGCCTCGACGTAGATCATCTCGGCATGGACATCGACGACCTAGCTCGCCATTTCTCCGACGAAGCCGACGCTAGAACCCGGGAATTCATTTGGACAGCGAGGGGACTTCGTTGCAGAGCTATGGAGGTGGAGCACCGGATCTACAAAGGTTGTATTTCCGTTTAAACTTTAGTTAAGTTGTTAACTAGTTTATTGTTTCGCCTAGAAATCTAGCCAACGATCCGTTCTAGGGTTTCTCGGCGCCGTTTAAATTTGAAATTGGCATGGTTGATGCCTTGTGAGACCTCAATAGGGTGCCTAGGAACCCTACAGTGGTATCAGAGCCTAGCTAGTGCCTTAGGCAAAGTCTAGACGGCATTTGAAATCCGAACGAACCGAAAACCTAACTCTCAAAGTGCTCTCTGTCCATTTTTTAAAAATCTGGATTTTTCAATATTAAAAATATGCAGAAAATTCAGCAGTTGTTTTTAAGAATTACTGTACAATTCGATCGGCTAAATCGTACATAGTGCGGCGGAACCGCGGCAAGAGCATGGCTCTTGCGGCGGTTCCGCGGCCAAGTAGCCACGTCAGCTTTTACAATCTGCACAGTAATTCCTAATTATTAGTGCTGTATTTTCTGGGATATTTTAACATTTACTCCATAGTTGAGCATTCTGGGTTTGTTTTGGGGATTCGATTATTCGATCGGATTGTCAAATTTTGTCTATGTGGCTTTCCGGATAATTTTTGAATATGTTAAAAGGTTCGACTGGATATAAATACCCAACTTTTCCCCTGCCGGGAAATTTCCAAGTGTTGGATTTTTCCATGGTTTAAAGACGTCTAAGTAGTGCAAGTAACTCGATGGACCCTCTAGAAGACAACAAACCTTAACTCGATTATGTGACCGTCTTGAACTGCCCTTTGAACCTTCGGGTTTGGGGCAGTACGGCGTGCCACATGTGAGGCGTTGGCTTGACCCTTCTACGGCTGGACCGTTGGTACTGAGGCACGAACTGAATGTTTTTAGACTTGTTTCATGTGTTGATCTGTATCGGGAAAACTTGGGTGTTCGATTGTTCGATCGGAAAGTTTAACATTTTCTATTTATCCGGAATGTGATACAATACTTGGAATTCACAAACAGTTATGAGATAACTGAATGAATGTTATAAATCTGGCGGTTTAGTCTCACTTGATCGGTTGCCACGGAATTTTGATATGATCAAAAGTCCGTCGCAATCATGTAGCGTATGCGGATACTCGACAGGTAAACTTAATAGACAGCCTCGCTCCATAGCCCCGACCAAGTGACTGTAGGAGAACCCCGTCGCCGAAAGCATCCGTTCGGGTGCTCGCGGTAGCGGTGTTCCGCCTTGGTGCACTTCGTCGACGATATCGGGGGTGCGGCCGTCTACTGAAGTTTGCGACGAGCATTCGATCAGGATGTCGGGAATCTTGTTGAATTGCCCGACTTGATATTGAAAAGAGTTTTCGATTTTGAGACTAAAATGCGGGGTTTATAATTGTTAGGCATGCGATGTCTAAGTAATTCATTTGGTCAGGCATGCGATGTCTGAGGTGGTTGCGGATTCCAACTGTTGTAGTTTTTAACTTTCTTTTCTGTGACCGTAAGTGTAATATGTGATATCGCCGGTTTCGTTGCTATATGTCAACGACAATTGGGATGCGCATATTTACTTACGTTGATGACATGTGATGTTATGTGTTGCTGGATATGTTATATTGGATCGTCGTGTTTGAATAGCCCGGGGTTTTTCTGTGAGATGAGTGTTTTTCATTTTCATTCATGTAAAAACCTGTATGTAATATTCTTTTATTGGGGCGCTTCCAGGTTGCGGAAGTTGTCACCGTTGATGTATATTATTTACCTTTCCGCACTAGGAAAGACCCAAGGAGGGGAGCACAAGTAACCGGTTCTGGAGTCCAGTGGGAGACCAACTCGAGGAGTCGAGTCCGGGTCTCCTAACTCTAGAATTGGTAGGGTTGCTTGCCGCTCTCGTAGGGGTCTAGGGGTGTGGGTTTGGCTATTCATCACGACCGTGGAATCCGTGTTTTGTACTGGCTCGTATTGAAAACACGGACGTCCTAGTATATCCAATATTTCATATGATTCTTCTGCTGCGATATCTGTGATGTGATCATGTGATGTTCTGTGATAGATACAGTATATAGTATATATGATATATTATATAGACGTTACTTATGTTTTACACCCGCGCTAGCCCTGCCCTGCTCTGCCGTTAGTTACCTAACCTAACGGTGCACGAGGGGACATCGAGGCGAATGCGGATGGCATAAGTGTACGTCGTATTTATCTGTGATGTTTAGGTACTTAAATGATGGGACTTCATTAATGTGATTAATGAAATTAAAGAAACCTAAGATGTTGTGGAATCGAATTTCAAAATAAAACAGGTAGCTACAGTTCTTGCTTTGCACAGCGGTATATATGATATATCCTGCACCTTATTCGATGAGGAAAGGACCGAGATCCCTTCACCGGGAGTGACTCCTTTAGCAATAACTGGCAGATGCTACACACTCGGTTTGTCTTCTGATTGCTTTTAAGTGTTTTGCTTTGCACAGTGATATATATGATATATCCCGCACCTCATTCGACGAGGAAAGGACCGACGATCCCTTCACCGGGAGTGACTCCTTTAGCAAAACTAGAAAAGCTTCAAAAACACTCCATTTTAAAATCATTTGATTCTACAACGATATCAAGTTCATTATGCAATAGGTTTTCAGAAAAACCTGTCGTAGCCCTCCGTCATTTCAGATTAGTACTAGTTAGTATTCGTGCTGCGGTTATTTGGCCTCCGTCAAGGCGTAGTGTACGGTAGCTAACTAGTGCTTATCTGCCAGCATATGATGCGATTGGATTAGGGTATTCATACGGCGTTGTTTGGCCTCCGTCAAGGGTCGTGCGGGTGGGTTTAATTCAATCAGGAAATGACGGGTTGAACTTGACTAGCGGACTATGGGTTGTTTGGCCTCCGTCAAGGTCATAGGACGCTAGGGGCAAAATATTATCGGGAATTTCAAGTGTTGAAATTTGCAATGAGATTGCATACCTTCTATGAGATAGTTGGATCCCGATACCCGCTGCGAGTAATTGTTACTCCTGGGAGAGTTTTATACATTACAATTAGCCGATCAAGTAGGTGTCTAGAAAGGTGTTAACGAGGTTACGCCTCTGAGAAAACGAGGTTTACATTAATTAGGTTCGTGCGAAAGCACGGGGGACCTCCCTCAAAGTAGCGACACTGGCCTGGCTGAAAGATTGGCGAACTTGTAGTGTGTAATTAATCCCGGCTCGTCTTTCCTTTTAGGGTTTGAAGGAAGATTTGATAAAAAGCAGTGGGAGCCATCCTGATTAGATAAAATAAAAACCAATCTATTCTTGAAAGAGCGCACGCTGAGTGTTTTCTTCTCTCTCTCTCCTGGTAGCGACCATGTCACGCCTTAATCAAGATAATAATACGGAAATATTGACCGAACCCGCTTGTTATACTGAGCTGGGGAATGTTGGTCCCGCTCCAACTTATAATTGTTATAAGACAGAGCAGGAAATAGGGGATTACCAGAATTCCCGTGCCGCCCAAACGAAGTAAGTGCATGCTGATGCATCATCTTCGGGTGTGTTCATTACAGAGAACTGTTTCTCAGTATCCTTTACGTCTTGGGTATGTGATACCAGATCAGGATCCCAGATATGTAATCTGTTACATAGGGCTACAGGAAGGTAGAGAACTGAGAACGGGTGATAAGTTTCATGAGGCAGAAAACAGGGCAAGAGTTGCAGCCAAGTCTGTTGGTCAATGTCATCCTGTATTGCAAATACATTGATTCTGAACGAATGTTATTAGATACCGAACCTGATATGCAAAATCATATCTGTCTCTTTATCAGTAAAGAAACGATAAAATTTTGTATTGTTGGATAATGTTTTGAACATTTCCTATATCAAAAGTTGATCGGTTCAGGCACGTTATCTAAAAGCATTGATGTTCTAAATCAAACTACAGTTCTTTAGTATACAGAACACACACAAGAGGAAGAGTTCAGAAATGAACGAATCCTGCTTGAGGCATTGTAGACTAGGTCATATCAATGCGATCCGACTGGCTGAAGTTACATTTTAGATGCATATTTAAATCAGTTTGAATTTACATCTTGTGAAACTTGCCAGTCATGTCACAAAGATAAGATGACCATAGCTCTATTTATTGGAAACAGAGAAAGAGTTAGTAAACTCTTGGGATAATACATGTTGATGTATGTTAGGTCCCCTGTCTACATATACCAGGACTGGTTCTTTGTACTTCATTACATTCTCTGATGATCTTTCGAGATTCAGACCTATGTTCCTGTTGAAACACAAGTCCGAACCTTTTGAGATATTCACAGAATATAAGCGAGAAGTAGAGAACCAGCATACGGGTATAAGTATTATGTCCTATGATGAGATCAAGGAGGAGAATACTTGAGCACGGAAATACTGGACTATTCTAAAGGAGAATGAGATTCTCTCTCAGCATTACTCCTCTGTATACACCATAGCACGATGGTATATCAGGGCGGAGCAATCACACCCTATATGATAAGGTGTGCTCTATGATGAGTACTACTGATTTACCTGTTTCCTATTAGGGGTTATGCACTTATGAAGTTGCATACCTATTGAATAGGATTCCAATCAAATCAGTTGCCTACCACTCCATAAGAGATATGATATGGAAAGAGCCCATGTCTTAAGCTAGTTAAGATTTGGGGTTGTCCGGCCTATGTCTAAAAACAAAATCCGGACAAGCTCGAGGCAAGGTCTGTAATATAGAACTGGAAAAGTTCCAGCTATACAAACTACAGCAAATGATTTGATAGAGCCAAAGGATTCAGTAGATTCCAATGAACCTCAGCCTCTCCGCCGATCTAGTAGGGTTCCTCACCCACCTGAGAGACACTTCGGTTTCTCTATGACAGTGGGAGCGAGGACTGCATCATGAGATGATGACCCAACTATTTTCGAGCTGGCCATCAGGAGTGCGACTCTGTAAGAATGGCTGGATGCTTAGCGATCTGAGATGGAATCCTTATACACCAACAAAGTATGGACTTTGGTTGCTATATCTGAAGGGTTAAATCCCCATCAGGAGCAAGTATATCTTGAGAAGATTACTTGGTGCAGATGGAAAAGTTGAGACTTTCAAAGCTAGACTTGTTAAAGCTTTTCGTCATCGACCAGGTGTGGATCATGAGGAAACCTTTTTCTAAGGAGCTATGCTTAAGTCCATCCAGATCCTACTTACCACGGCTGCATACTATGACTACGATCTCTGGTGGTTGGGTGTCTTGACTGCTTTTCTAAATGATGATTTGGAAGAGAGCGTCTATAAGTACACAGCCAGAGGGCCTCGTAGACAGTGGAAGCAGCAGAAACGTGTGCAAGATGCTTTATAAGATAAAGCAGGCATCGCGGAGTTGGAACATCTGTTTTGATTTGTCAAAGAGGTTGACATCATCAAAATGGTAGATGAACCTTGTATAAACAAAAAGGTAGTAGGGAGTATGGTGACGATCCTCGTAGAGTACGTGGATGGCATACTCTTGATAAGGAAAGGAGTTTCCTATGCTACGCTCGATCAATCTCCGCTTATCACAATGATTCTCCATATAGGATCAAAATGATACCTCCTAAATCCTGTATTGTGAATCTATGAGATAGATCTAATTGGATGTTAGGATTCACACTAGTTGCAGTGAGATGGTATCAATTAATCCTGGGGAGAATCACTGGAAGGGTTCCAGGGTGATAAAGACGACTGAATGTCAGTCGCAGGCATTGTCTTTACCCTCAGTAAAGGGACGGTATGTTGGATGGGTTCCAAGCTAAATACCGTGGCATACTAGACGATAAAGGCAGGATACATCGCTACGTAAGATGCTACCAAAGAGGCAGTCTGGGTGTATTTTGGTTCATGAGATGAACTACGTTCCTACCATTGTGAGACAATGGAGTTGTGGCTTATGCCGAGGAACGCCGGTCCCATCAGTGATCCAGACATATTCTAAGGCAGTGTCACCTGATTATGGAGATGCTTGATCTCTAAGGGATCGAGGTTAGGAGAGTAGACTTAGAGGACAACACAGCGGATCCACTCACAAAGGCCTGTTCCCAGAGAGAGATTTTTATGGGATGGTTGAGTATGAGATACTACAACCACTGCTATCAGATGGCCCTAGTGCAAGTGGGAGATTGTTAGTTATATGTATGCCCTAGAGGCCATTACTGTACATAGGATGTATATTGTAGTGGATGCTGGGACATATATAGGGAGGACTTTCTTGCTCGACATGATAGTATGCTATCTGGTTGATCTTTACCTTAACGTGTATACTGATTGTCTCTCTGTTACATGTTGGTAAAGCCCTTAGGATGTGTACTTGACTACCTGGACTATGATGCGGATCATACTAGTGGGGACATGGTAGTCCATAAGTACATCCTTCAAAGTCCCTAGTCGTGGGTGTATCGAGACGGGGCATCGATATACCAGAGTAGACTAGCGTATACCTTCTCGACCCATACAGATGGGCGATGGATGATCCCATATCCATTGGTGTTTGACATCGGAGATGATATACGGGTGCTCAGTGGAGACTGGGTACACTGGACGGACTCGCCGAGAACTCCCAGATGGTATTATACCTCACGTCAGATGGCAGTTCTCTGGTGACACTGGTACAGAGTAGTCTGTTGACCCGAGATCGTCATAGAGTCTTGTGTGGTTCCCACTGTGCTTTGATTTCCATATTACCACGTCCAAGAGGGCGTGCAAAACGGTGGTTTTTGGGTACAGTCCCGAGTCACATGGAGGCAATGAGCGATAGGAGGGGATTCGTCTCTCCCGGTATAGGGAGTTGATGTTGCGCTGTGTTCGATTGGCTATAACCGGAAATCCCTGGCCAAGGTTGCTGAGATTCACTAGTAAGTGTTACCAGTAGTTTCTCGAATTGTTATAGACCTCATATCGACACGACTTATCGAGTTATTGGGGTCTGACGTTTACCACCCCTAGGCGAGATATGCGACATATCAGACGATCAGACCGGACTGTACAGTAGTGTTACTGGTTGGATTCACTGGAGTGTGAGCGGGCTTGCTCGTCGATCTTCTGATTGCTCAATACCCGGGTGGCCGTTACGTTTAGCAGACCGCTTGCGGCTTGTGGGTGCTTGATATGATCATCACCTGCTGCCGGCGTATTGACGAGTCTTTAGAGTCCTACACAGAGGTTTCCTGGCTCAAGCGAAACGAAATAGGAGCGCATATGAGATATGTGTGGGACCGAGAATTATGCGTGTATATGATACCGTATTTCATTCTCGCGATGAATGTATCGATTGGTTGTATGCGATATAACCTAGTTATTGAATCAAGTATTGATTCGATAAGCCGATACATTGTATACTAGTCAGTTGTGTGCGACATGACCGGATCATTGAATCAAGTGTTGATTTAATTATTTAATGCATAATTATATATTTGATATATTGCTTTGCATTAACTAGTATCGGTTCACTTTAAATGGATTTTCTCACTCGGATGTGCGCATTGCATATGCGATATGATTTTGTGCACTTGCTTGTATCATGTTTGATGATACATGCATTTTGGTTAAGTGTAAAGAATTAAACCTTGGTTAATGAAATGGTTAGGGTTTACTATTTCCTTATTCATTTTATTCATTTATTTATTCTTTTGGAAAAAGAAAAGCAAATGAGAAAATGGTGGCTTGTTTTGTTTTGTTCATGAAGTTTCATGAACACTTTGACTTTGTAACCATTTTGTCTCATGCTTAACCCTAACCATTCCACTTAACCCTAATCAATTCTCTACACTATACCATGGTTACATTATGATAAGTATTCTTTTTACTTTTCATTTTAATATTCTTATCATAACATTATTCTTCTTCTTCTTCATTTCTTCAAGTGAAGAAAGCTTGCCTCCATCAATGGTAAGTGATGAAAAAGAGTGAGCAATCCAAAACTAAAGTGAACCCACCTCATATTTCTTCATCCTCTACCTCTTGCCAAGTTATAGAGTGTGTTTCCTTCACAAGTTTTCATGGCTTGGTGAAGGTGGAGCTTGATCTAGCGATGCCTCGACGTAGATCATCTTCGGCATGGACATCGACGACCTAGCTCGCCATTTCTCCGACGAAGCCGACGCTAGAGCCCGGGAATTCATTTGGACAGCGAGGGGACTTCGTTGCGGAGCTATGGAGGTAGAGCACCGGATCTACAAAGGTTGTATTTCCGTTTAAACTTTAGTTAAGTTGTTAACTAGTTTATTGTTTCGCCTAGAAATCTAGCCAACGATCCGTTCTAGGGTTTCTCGGCACCGTTTAAATTTGAAATTGGCATGGTTGATGCCTTATGAGACCTCATTAGGGTGCCTAGGAACCCTACACGTCTAAGAGTATCGCATATCGGGCCTAGGGGCGGTAAACGTCAGACCCCTAATAGCGGTATAAGTCGTGCTGGAGTGTAGCCCAGAACACCTTAAGAAATTACTGGAAATACTACCGGTAAATCTCTCTTTCCCTGGGCAGGGACTTTGGGTAATGGCTCTCCTACACAGCGCAACATCAACCCCCAATACCGGGAGAGACGGATCCTATCTAACCGCTACTGCCTCCAAGTGCTTCAGGACTGCACCCAACTACTACCTGTTTGCATGAGTCCTTTAAGCCGTGGTAGGGTAGTAATCAAAGTACAGTGGGAACACACTCGAGGCGAAGTGGCAGTGTCAAGTCGACGGGCTAAGCTGTACTCTTGTCACCTGGGAACTGCTACCTGACGATAGGTATATTACCAACCAGCAGTTCCCAACGAGTCTTGTCTGGTGTACTCATAACCTAATGAGCACCTGCATACTATCTCCAGTACGACGTACTAATGGCTGTGGGACAGACCATCTCCACTGCTGGGATGAGAAGCGTACACACTAGTCTACTCTGGAGTATCGATGCCCTGTCTCGATAATCCTACGACTAGGGACCTTTATAAGGATGTGCTTACAGACTACCCAGCCCCCACTAGTGTGACTGCCATCACAACGCTGGTAATCAAGCAATGATCCTAAGGGCTCTACTAATATGTATAAGCGATATGTTAAAAGAAACACACGCACGTATTGAAGTAGAAACAAACCAGGTAGCATACTACCATTTTGAGAAAGATTGTCAATACAACTGTGAATATCCCAAGCTTCCATTAAGTAATATGCAAACCAGTATGATACAATAATGGCCTCTAGGGCATATACACTAAAAATTTCCAACTTGCACTAAGGCCATATACTGGCATATTGCTGACCGAAGGTCTCGAATAGCCTCTCGAACACTGTCTGAGAGATAGTCCTGGTGAGTGGATCTGCAGTGTTGTTCTTCGTATCTACTCTCCGTACCTCGATCTCCTGGAGAAAAGCTATCTCCTTGATCAGGTGTTACCGCCTTAAGATGTGTCCGGATCACTGATAGGACTTGGGTTCTTTCCCAAAAGTTATAGCGCCGATTGTTGTCTTAATAAAAAAGTATTGGAGCAACAATGGAAAGAACCACTTGAAGTTCAATTAAGACCTTACTTATCCAGACTGTCTCTTTTGCGGTGTCATAAGCAGCGATCTACTCCGTTTCCATTGTTAAGTAAGCAACGGTGTTCTGCTTGGAGCTCTTCCAACAGACCGTCCCTCTACTGAGGATAAAGCTGTAACTCGATTTGGATTTGGAGTCATTCTTATCACTCTAGAAGTTGGAGTCACCAAAGTCCTCGATCTGGAGGTCCAAACTGCTGTACACCATGAACATCTCCTTAGTCTTTTTCAGGCACATGAGAATGTTGAATACTGCTTCCCAGTACTTCTCCTCTGGGTTTGACTAATACTGGCTTACCATGCTTTCGCTGTATAAGCAACATCTGATCTGGTATACAACATCGCATATGTTATAGAGCCTACCGCAGTAGCGTAGGGTATAATCGATATGCGAGCCCTTTCCAAATCAGTCTTGGTAGACATCTCTTTGGAGAAGGTGATTCTGTGACAAGCCGGTAGACTACCGTACATAGAATCTACCATACTAAAATATTTTCATTATGGCGTTGGTGTACCTTGACATTGAAAAGACCCACTATCCACTCTGATCTATTACGATAGATCTGGATCCCCTGAATGTGGTTGGTATCACCCAGGTTTCTCATGGAGAACTTCTGTGACAAGAATCTTTTGACGGATAGTAGTATTGGAATGTCATAACATATTAAGAGAATGTCATCCTCGTTCTTGACGAGGAATCCCTCAGTTCTCCCTACAATCTTACTATAGATGTATGGTTCATCCGGATTTTTGATAAAGCCGAATTCTTTGACTTTCTCATTAAAAACAGATGTTCCAACTCCGTGATGCCTACTTTAGTCCATAGACTTAAGCATCTTGCACACATACCTGTTGCTCCCACTCTGATTGAAAACCCTCTGGCTGAACCCTATAGGATGCACTCTTCCAAATACTGAAAAAGCCATCTATACGTTCATCTGCCAGAACTTACAATCTTAGAAGACAACAATATCAAGAAGGATCCGAATGGATTTGAGCATAGCCGCTGAAGAAAAAGGTTTCATCATAGTCCAAACCAGGTCTTTGATGGAATGAACCCTTTACAACAAGTCTAGCCTTATAGGTTTTAACCTATCCATTTACACCAATCTTCTTTCTAAAGATCCATTTGCAGCCTATGGGTTTTACTCCTTCCGGAGAAAAGTTCAAAGTCTATACTTTGTTGGTGTATATAGACTCCATTTTGGTCCATTTTTCATCTAGCCATTTTACCGAGTCTCTTCTCTAAATGGCATACTGGAAGCTAGTTGGTACATCATTGTCAATGATGCAATCCTCTCTATCCCCGTCTAAGAGAAAACCTCATTTTCTCTCGGGCGGATGAGACTGCCAACTACTTCCTCGGAGTGGCGTAAGTATGTCCGGTTCTTTTGAATCTTCTGGTTCCACCTAACTTTCAGTAATGGTTTGTGGTTCTGGAATTTCTTCCGGTTCTATTGTGCTCCCACTATTTCCTTTAAAAAGATTAATTTTCCAAAAAGTGGGCATTTTGAGAAACAACAATCTTTTGTTCCTCCGCGAAAACAGAAAAAATACCCCTTGGAGTCCTTTGGGTATCCCATAAACTTAAACAGCACTGAGTGTGCCTCGAACTTGTCTATATTCTGCTTTTTATAAAAGCTGGACATCCCTAAATCTTCAGGTGCTGAAGATAGGGTTTCTTCCCAATCCATATCTGATATGGTGTGGTAGGCACAGTCTTAGTATGAACCTTTTTGAAAAAGATATGCATCTAATCCTAGTGCATATCTTCAAAAGGATGACGATGACTCAGTGTTACTCATTATGGAACGAACCATATCGAATAGGGTTGTGTTCCGTCTCTCCGATACAGCATAAAGTTGTGATGTGTATGGAGAAGTAAGTTGAGAGAGATTTCTTTTCTCCTTTCAGGTAATCTAGGAACTTGGCAATTAAGTATCACTACGTTGATCAAATCTCAGTGAGTTGATACTTGTGCCTGTTTGTTTTTCCTATTCAATCTTGTATTCCCGGAATTTCTCAAAAGCCTCGGATTTATTCTTCAATACGAAGACATGTCCTTACCTAGAGAAATGACCTAAAAAAGTAATGAAAAATAGGAATAACCACTTCGTGCACATATAGACATTGGACCTACACAATGATGTGTAAGAGTCCTAAGAGCTCGCTCGCTCTTACTCCGTGTCCAGTGAACAAAGTCTTTGTCATCTTTCCTATGAGACATGATTGACTAGTTACATAAGACTGATATTCGAACGGATTCAAATATCCCTTTATATGTAACTACGTCAAGCTTGTTTCAATGATGTGACCTGTTCATTCCAGAATATTGCATTTTATACCACCCATTCTTACGCTCGTTTGGTTATAGGCAGGTGCTTTTAATCAGTGTTTGCTACATATTTGCAGAATACTGGTTCTCAGCTCTAAACAGTGAAATTCAAGGAAAAGTACGACAAATTCTGGATTACTGCCAAACACAGATAAAACACGGGTCTCCGCTCTCTATCCGTATGTTGCCACACACCAGTTTAAAGGACAAAATGGCAAATCGATGTCATTTTCATGCACAAAGCTCAATGTCAACACAAGATCCAACATATCTACGCGGAGCTCGAGGAAATCATGGCAAAAGATCCACATCACATCACCTTTTGATCTACTGAAATTCTGGAAGAATTGTGAAGAGCTTCTGAGAAAAGTACTATACCACACTGAAGAGGACCACAAACCAGGAAAACCCACCAAATCGCATGGCCCAACTCCCTAATAAGGCCGCGGTTCCGCAGCATAAGCGCGCTTAGGCCGCGGAACCGCGGCTATGTGGGCTCCGCACTGGGTCGTTTTCTCGGGGCAGATTGGTACATTCATTTTGATTCAGAATATTGCCCTAGGTTCTCTGATTACTGCCTATAAATACCCCAGAACTTGCCAAGCCATTGATGTTCATTCTCATGCCTCTATTTTGTTAGTTTTTAGTCTTCTTCTTCTTCTTCTTCCTTCTTTCCTCCATGGAAATGTAGTGAGAGCATTGAGTGGATGTTAAATGAAGATGAGGGTTTTTGTATCATTCTTTTGCTTAGCTTCCCCCTTTAGCTCTCTACCTTAACTTGATCTTGCAACCTCTTAAGTGATCTTGCAAGTTTAAGCTTTGGTCATTGATCTCAAGGGGTTGTATCATTTTGTTCTCTCTTTTGGGCTTCATTCTCTATGAGTTCTTTGCCTTTTCTTGATCTTGAAACCTCTTAAGTGATCTTGCAAGTTTAAGATTTGGTTATTGAACCCATGTCTTGTATTTGGTTATATGGTTCCTAGTTTATTTTCTTGCATATTTCTTTCTTGCTTTTTATTACCTTGGTTTACTTTCATGCACTTAAATTCCATGCACTTTTAATTACTTGTTTGTAATCTTTTCTTTTCTTTGTTTATCTTTTCTTTTGCTCTTTTTGGTTCGTTTTGTGAATGGTTGTAATATGTGTTGTTAAGAATGAATACGATATTGTAAGTTAATGTTTCTTTGCTCATTTCCTTTTCCGGTTATTTTCCTTTGAACTTCGCACAAATATTACGCAAGCGCTCCGTTAGGCACCCTACCCTACCAAGGTAACGGTGATTCCTAAACGCGGCCGGTTGCGTTCGGTTTGGCCGGAGGCGAAAGCAAAAGACAAGAACGGAAGGACAAGGGTAAATAAGCCGGATTCCACGAATAACGTGCTTAAATCCCCTAATCCACGTTGTTGCCGATTGCTCTAGCTTCAATTGGTCAAGACTCGGCTCAAAGGTTTTGACTGCAGATTTCCTTAGCTTACACTTTCGTATCTTTTTCTTAACAACTTTATACTTGCATATAAAACATATTGGTTAGATTTGAACAAACATATACAAATTCTTCATTGACTCGTCTAAAACTCGAACGGACATACAACCATCTCCCTATGGATCGACCCGTGCTCAACCGGCTAGCTGCATAGCGACACCGTCCTGATCGCGGTTATAACTTTAGAACTTTGAACATCCGACAAGCCAAAAGCGTGCGATTAAATGGCGCCGTTGCCGGGGAGACGGTAGCGTATTTTCTTTCTTGTTATTCGGGTTAATGTTCTTTTTGTATAAATTTATAAATAAAAAAAATCTTTTTGTTATTTTTGATCATTTTTTTGTGCAAGTGTGCAGGTTTTTGCGGATTTGCAAACTGCGATTGTGGGGAGCAAAGTGTACGTTCAAGGTTAAGGTGATTACGAAGTACAGTGCCAAAGATCCGGGTAGTTTGACCCGCGCAAGCGAACTTTTTCAAGCTTACCGGAATTGATTCAACGGGGGTTTCCTAACCCAAAAACTTAACGGTACGTATTTCTTAAACACCTTCTTCTCATATCCAACGCATCCAATATACTATTCTTTGCAGGATTCTTTGCAAGTTCGCTAGCAAACGCTAAAAATTGACTAACCCGTATTTGTTGCAGTGCCGCGCTTAAACTAAAAAACGATTGTTAAATTCTTTAAAGAATTTTTATTCAATTGTGCATTGCATACATTAATACGGACTTAAGGGCAAGCGAACCCCACAACATACGGTAAAGGATTTCATCACCTTTTCCGTGGCCCACAAATCACGAACTTGAGCATAACGTTTACCCGCACAAACTTTAAAAGAAACTAGACTTTAAGCCTTAAGGACTTCGTGCTCACTAGGAGAAGTTAACTGTGTTTAGAATCTCGCTTAACGGTATATTGTTTACGGGGTGTCTAGGAAAGTGTTAACGGCGAAACCGCCAAAAGAGAAAGGGTTATTTAATTATGGACCTTCGCGAAAGCGTCGGAAAACCTCCCCTTATCTCTGCACTTACCTGGCCTCGTGATCAGTGTATCTTGAGCCCGTTTCTCGACACGGTTTTACTTCGACAATCAAGTTCTGGAGCAGCTCTAGTTGACCTAGGTGAACCCTAGAACGATTAGGTGTGTGGTATTTTTGTGTCATGATTGTTATTGGTCCAGATTCTTTTTGTATGTATATTTCAATCTTTTGTTAATAGCTAACTAAAAAAAAATTTAAAAAAAAAATTTAAATAAAATCACATTCTTTTTTTCCCCCTCCTTTTCTCTGCCTTTCTTTCTTTCTCTCTTCATATCATGGGTACCCCACCTCGCAAAAATCTTGCCGAACTTTGGTACCCACAACCAGACATTACTTCTTACGGTTCTTGCTTTGGCCGAACATCGAACGACCCCTCCATGCCCAAAATGTCATTGAAAGATCGCATAGACGCGTCTAGGACAAACTCTTGCCCTCCGCATTCCACTTTGTATCAACCTTTTCAACCTCCTGCACCCGCTTATGTTGATACCCCTTTTGCAAGTCGTCCTTTGTCCATCGCTGAACGTATTGAACAATCTCATAGCCGATCTTTCACTCCTTTCACCACTTCAAATTCTTGGGATCAACAATTCCATTCACCTTCGTATCCAAATGTTGATCCTACCCCTGTCCAGCCATTCAATTCCTACCAGTCCTGCCCGACTTTTACACCTTCCCTAGACATTGCTTCTGAACCGTCATTTGGGAGTTTCCAGTACCAAAACAACTTTGAATCTTTTACTGAAACCCCTTCACAACCCATGTCTAGTCTGGAACAGTCATTGGAAGACTTTAGGGTAGCGTCGTACCAACAGATGATGGATTTGAATGCTTCCATGGCTGCCCTCATACAACCTAGTGACCCGGTAGCTAGTTTTCAACGAGCTCCAAATTTTCCAATGTATGAAGAGGCGGTAGGATAGGTTGAGAATTTGAGCGGAGAGAGTGAGCCATATACCCTTCCAAATCAAACCTACCCGTTTCAACTTGAATCCCACAACTCCTGTTTTGAAAGTTTATCGAGTGTCCCAAATGATTTATCAATTGAAGATTGAACAGATAATGAGTTGTATGACCTTGTAGTGTTTGATTTGCCCGATTGTGAAGGGTCCCTTTCGAGTGTAACCGCACCCAACCCTTTTACCCTCTACACCTCCATCTTAGAACCTGAATTGATTGATATCCATGCTTTTGTTGAGTTGTCTGAGAATATTGATTTTCACTTAATTGAGGATATTGAAGCTGGGAATATTTTGAATAATGAACCCGTAGATTTAGCTGAGTTTTTCTGTCCAATTCATCATCCCGAGTCATTAAATGTTTTTCTCGAACCCTATATGGGTCTGGAATTTGAGGATAAACGCATGGATGTGCTTAACTTTGAGGAGACTATTGAGGATAGTACTAAATATGAACCAGTTTTAATTGATGAGTCGGATTTTCCAATTCATCATGTTCCTTTCATTGACTGTGTGCACCCTCCCGAACACTTAACCGATACCCTTCCTCAATCACTTCCCCACATCCTTTCCGTCGTTTCGCCCTTGCAAGAAACAGTATCACTTTCATTCCATATGTCTGGTTTACCGAGTTCGGCGTACCCATGGTTTCTCACGAATCTTGATGGATTTAACCCCATTTCTCGACGGGTTAATAGATTAGCACAATCGTTTTTTACACATCGGTCATCACGAATTGTGCTAATTTATTCGCTCCATTTCCACCCTCAAGTTCGTATTCCACTTCTTTCTCCCATCTGCCATTCTTCTCTTCCACCGAGGCCGGACGCCACTTCTATCCCCACACGGTCTCGCGTGTTTCTTATTTCTTTTCTCTACACTCCATTCTTTCACCAACCGTCGCTTTATAGAGATAAAATCTTTGAATGGTTGGTGTTAACTTTTGGTCTGTGTAAGGCCTTGTATAGGTTGATACTATTCTCTTTCCCCCCTAATCCTGAACTTCAACGCTTAACAGTGGAAACACGGTTTCACTTAAGTTTGGGGGGGCACCCTTTTTGTGTATATATTTTTGTTTTGTATATAATTTGTTTTAGGGAGAGCGCCGACAATTTTGACCCTCTTGGTGTAGCCTGACAGTAAGGGCACTGTCAAGTTTAAGTTTGGGGGAACGCTCGGTACGCATTTCTAACCTTCGCATTCATATGTATATTTTGCATCTGCATACTAAAATCCATAAAATCCATAAAAATCAGAAAATTTTCTAAAAACATAAAAACTTTTAGTCAAGTTAGCTAGTGGGAGAACTCTGATTCAACATTTCGACGGTTTTGTTTGATAAGATAAGAATAACTAAATCTTTTTTTTAGATTTTGAAAACCTGAAAGATAACTCTCCTTTGAAGTTAACTATAGCTGATATACGTCTTTACATCACACTACACGTGTCGTGAGTTTTGGAAATTAGATGACAAGTCTCTTATGTCTAAAAACATTTAAATGGATAAATGATTTTTTGAGGATCAAATAGGTTTGTTCTGAAATAAGTAATATCAAGGATAGTTTGTGAAGTGAAGTGAATATGAAGGAATGTTATTGATGCCTTAATTGGAACTAAGTCTGAAAAATAACCCATCTGGAACTTGATTGGAATGATTATACACCGAACCCACTAAACACCTCTTTTATCCAAAAAAATAATTGAACTGCCGGTTATATCTCCGTTTGTATTAAATCATCATGATTTTCACGCTAAATTGTCTTTTGTTTTTGGACCTAGGTAACTTGAGTAATTAAGTCCGCTGGGGTGTTTCTACACCTAATGCCCTAAAGCCAACTGGTTTGGGTGCATTGGCCCAAAGCTCGTTAAGAAGCCTAGAAAGTCCAGATTAAAACAAAGTCAAGCAAGTGTTCTCTCCGAGTTAAAATTCCTAACGTTTCTTTGTGTGAGAATAATCTTGATAAAAGACAGGCTTTTATAAAAAAAAATTAGCGGAGATATGAAGGTTTTATTCTATGATAAAGACTATTGCACGTTCACAGAGGTGTGTCTGAAATGAAAATAAGAAAAAGGTGGAGTGAAAAATAAGACCTAGTTTCCTGTTAAGGAAGATAGAAATTCTGAAGTTGAAACTTTGCTGGAAAACGAAACTTGAAAAATACTTAACTCTTTATAAAACTTATGTGATCCTTTAAAAATTTTTATCTGGGCTTTATTGTGTGACATGATGACTTTAATCGATCCTTCTGGAACTTAACGACACTATTTGCACTGCACGTAAAGACATATAAAATCTTAAGTTAAATAAGAAGCGAGGTGTGAAAAATAAAGGTTCGATAATCTAGACTTAGGATAATAGACTTGTTATTTTCCGAAACAAAACTTCAGGGTTTGAGTCATAGTTGTTCTGCAAAATTAGCTTGACCGGATTTTGTGGATAGTATCCGCTGAAAACCCTCAGGAGACAACACTCCTCCTACTAGGGACACCTAGAGATTAAACGACTTGTTGCACGTGCTCAGTGCAATCGCGTTCCCTGCGAAAGTGCGGTTAGGACTTTTTTGTGAATAATTGGTTTTGCTCGGGACGAGCAAAAGTTAAGTTTGGGGGTATTTGTTCATACCAGAATATTGCATTTTATACCACCCATTCTTACGCTCGTTTGGTTATAGGCAGGTGCTTTTAATCAGTGTTTGCTACATATTTGCAGAATACTGGTTATCAGCTCTAAACAGTGAAATTCATGGAAAAGTACGACAAATTCCGGATTACTGCTAACCACAGGTAAAACACGGGTCTCCGTTCTCTATCCGTATGTTGCCACACACCAGTTTAAGGGACAAAATGGCAAATCGATGTCATTTTCAGGCATAAAGCTCAATGTCAACACAAGATCCAACATATCTACGCGGAGCGCGAGGAAATCATGGCAAAAGATCCACATCACATCACCATTTTATCTACTGAAATTCAGGAAGAATTGTGAAGAGCTTCTGAGAAAAGTACTATACCACACCGAAGAGGACCACAAACCAGGAAAACCCACCAAATCGCATGGCCCAACTCCCTAATAAGGCCGCGGTTCCGCAGCATAAGCGCGCTTAGGCCGCGGAACCGCGGCCATGTTGGCTCCGCACTGGGTCGTTTTCTGGGGGCAGATTGGTACATTCATTTTGATTCAGAATATTGCCCTTGGTTCTCTGTTTACTGCCTATAAATACCCCAGAACTTGCCAAGCCATTGATGTTCATTCTCATGCCTATTTTTTGTTAGTTTTTAGTCTTCTTCTTCTTCTTCTTCATTCTTTCCTCGATGGAAATGTAGTGAGAGCATTGAGTGGATGTTAAATGAAAATGAGGGTTTTTGTATCATTCTTTTGCTTAGCTTCCCCCTTGAGCTCTCTACCTTAACTTGATCTTGCAACCTCTTATGTGAGCTTGCAAGTTTAAGCTTTGGTTATTGATCTCAATGGGTTGTATAATTTTGTTCTCTCTTTTGTGCTTCATTCTCCATGAGTTCTTTGCCTTTTCTTGATCTTGCAACCTCTTAAGTGAGCTTGCAAGTTTAAGATTTGGTTATTGAACCCATGTCTTGTATTTGGTTCTATGGTTCCTAGTTTATTTTCTTGCTTATTTCTTTCTTGCTTTTTATTACCTTGCTTTACATTCATGCACTTAAATTCCATGCACTTTTAATTATTTGTTTGTAATCTTTTCTTTTCTTTGTTCATCTTTTCTTTTGCTCTTTTTGGTTCTTTTTGTGAATGGTTGTAATATATGTTGTTAAGAATGAATACGATATTGTAAGTTAATGTTTTTTTGCTCATTTCCTTTTCCCGTTATTTTCCTTTGAACTTCGCCCAAACATTACGCAAGCGCTCCGTTAGGCACCCTACCCTACCAAGGTAACGATGATTCCTAAACACGACCGGTTGCGTTCGGTTTGGCCGGAGGCGAAAGCAAGAGACGAGAACGGAAGGACAAGGGTAAATAAGCCGGATTCCACGAATACCGTGCTTAAATCCCCTAATCCACACTGTTGCCGATTTCTCTAGCTTCAATTGGTCAAGACTCGGCTCAAAGGTTTTGAGTGCGGATTTTCTTAGTTTACACTTTCGTATCTTTTTCTTAACAACTTTATACTTGCATATCAAACACATAGGTTAGATTTCAACAAACATATACAAATTCTTCATTGGCTCGTCTAAAACTCGAACGGACATACAACCATCTCCCTGTGGATCGACCCGTGCTCAACCGGCTAGCTGCATAGCGACACCGTCCTGATCGCTGTTATAACTTTAGAACTTTGAACATCCGACACGCCAAAAGCGTGCGATTATGACCCTGTCTATAATGCCATAAGAAAGTCTTATTTGATTCTGGAGACATTCTTATAAGTGTGTTTTGGACGTTTGAAAACATGAGCTTGATCTAATACGTACATACTGTTATCTAATGTACCTGACCCAATCGATACTTTGATTTAGGTGGATGTGGATTACATCGCTTACATATTTAAATCCTATCCTTCTTTATATGTAAAGATACAAATATGAAATTTACAAGTTTGACTAGGTACATATAAACAGTTACGTAGAATCAATAACTGCTCACTTGTCAATTCTAGATGATATTCCTCTACGGATACAGCATGCTTGCTCATTCCGTTAGCACCTCAGAGAGTCATATCACCAGCCCTGATAACTCTACGGTTTCTCAAAGTCTGTAAAAAAATGAGATCCTGATATGGTATTATGTACCCAGGAAGTAGGGTTATTTGACAGACTGTTTTCAAACACTAACACACCCGAAGCCGAAGCCACAAGATGCTTCGGATCCTAGATTCTGGCTTTCCAAGCCCTGCATCCCTTCTGCCAATGCCCTTTCCCATGACGATAGGAACATCCCTTCTTTACTACCGTTAGACTTGAAACTTTTGCCCTTCCCTTTTCTTCTACTTTACAGACACTGCCTATCGGCTTTGTGGAGGACTTCTTCTTCTCACCCTTGGGTTTTACCTTGGATCTAGAAAGGGAATATTCCCCAATAAGCAGAGCGGGTGTCTCGCTGGTTTCCTTCAGGGTGCCCACAATTGGAAGTATAACTTTCTTCCCCTGGGCGTAAGTAGAAGGTAGGGACTGTAGAAGCAAGTCATCACTCGACTTGTTCTCCAACGTGGTCTCCAGGTCTGTGAGCTATTCAATACAGCTAATTATTGTAGGGACGTGGTCCCCTACAGATGATCCGACAGCCAACCTCGCTTGAAGCAATTCCTTCGAGATCTCTTATCTTGCGATATGTGATTTCTCTCCATATAAAATTTTGTTATGGAGGAAGATAGAAGAAAGATCTAACTTCACGTGTTCCTGCTGGTATTTACCATTAGCTGAGGGCAACACGAGGCACTTGGCATTCGCATAGTCTTTTACTTTTGTCTTACGGATATCATCCGTGACATTAGAAACTGGACCTGGAACGGCAGTGGCGTGAGTAGTAATGAGGTGGTCCAGTTTTTCATAGGTAATGGACATCTGGAAAAACCTTTGCCAGTTTTATAGTTGTTAGTGTATATGCCCTAGGGGCCATTATTGTATCATACTTATATGTATATTACTTAAGGGAAGCTTGGGATATTCACAGTTGTATATACAGTCTTCCTAAAAATGGTAGTATGCTACTTGGTTTGTGTCTACTTTATTATGTGCATATGTTTCTTGTAACGAATCACTTATACATATTAGTAGAGCCCATAGGATCTTTGCTTGATTACCAGCGTTGAGATGGCAGTCACACTAGTGGGGGCTGGGTAGTCTATAAGCAACATCCATTATTTGTCCCTAGTCGTAGGATTATCGAGACTGGGCATCGATACTCCAGAGCAGACTAGTGTGTACGCTTCTCATCCCAGTTGGGGAGATGGTCTGTCCCACATCCATCAGTACGTCGTACTGGAGATAGTATACAGGTGCTCGTTAGGTTACGGGTACACCGGACATGACTCGCAGGGGAACTGTTGGATTGTATTATACCCATCGTCAGTTAACAGTTCCTAGGTGACATGAGTACAGCATAATCCACAGACTTGACACTGCTACTTCCTCTCGAGTGTGTCCCACCGTTCTTAGATTGCTACCCTACTACGGCTCAAAGGAGTTGTGCAAACAGGTAGCAGTTGGGTGCAGTCCCGAGCACTTGGAGGCAGTGGCGGTTAGAAAGGATTCGTGTCTCCCGGTATTGGGAGTTGATATTGCGCTGTGTCAGAGAGCCGTTACGCAAAGTCCCTGGCCAGGGCAAGCAAGATTTACTGGTAGGTTCCAGTAGTTTCTCCGGGTGTAATGGGCTACGCTCCGACACGACTTATACCGCTATTAGGGGACTGATGCTTGCCGCCCCGCAGGCTCAATATGCGATAGTCTTAGACGAACAGACCGGACTGTATGAAGATTGTCACATCAGGCTCAGTAGGAGATCGGATGGTTTTCCTCATCGGCCTTCTTATCGATATCTACCTAGGGACCATTACGTACAGCTAATGCCGCTTGAGGTCTGTGGTTAAACCCACTGCCAGCATAGTGTCGAGTCTTTAGAGTCCCACACAGAGAGTTTCCCTGCTCCAGGAGAAACGATATAGAGTTCGTATGGTTTTACGACAAGGGTTTGGACGCATACGTGTTTAAACGCACGTACGACGTTCGGACAGTTTTTACTAGCCGGCTTTGCTTTAAGCCAGATTCTATTATCAGGTTATTGGATTTATACAGTCTAAAGTTTTTCCGTGTTTTCACGGATTGGAGGGGCGTTCTCATAATTTGTCGAGAAGCTTCTAGATGGATGATGACATGGAGGGTAAGGTGGCATTAACATTTAATGAATTTGTGACTCACTTAGATGAATCTTTCAAGTGAGTGAATGAAGCATTTATTGCTTAATGACTCACTTGATGATTCATTGCATATATTTAATGAAGCATGATGATAATGCATTTTGATTTATTCTTTTTGATTTTCTTATGCTTCATAATATATTAGAAGTGAGAAGCTTTTTTCATTCATAACTTATGCTCGCCTTCTCTCTCCTCAAGCTTTCTCTAGAAACCCTAATCCTCCCCTCTCATGTGTTGAGATCAAGGATTAGATAGACTAATACATCCATAACCTCACACTATATCCCCTAGGTAGCTTAGATTAGCACTTTGAGCAACCTAGTTATCTCAAGTTAGAGATCAAGCTTGGCGTACGAGCTCTCGGGTGGATCGTCTTTGACTCGAGGAGGCCGTTGAGGTGCCGATGTTCCAAGGAGCCTACGAGGAGTGGAGGATAGCGATGAAGTCCCGAAGGACAAGTAACGTGAGGTATAACTTCGAATCCGAGTAGTTAAACCTCTCGTAGTTTGCTAGTAACGGTTTAGATACGATTCATGCGTTCAAGACCGTGTTACGAAGCTTTGATAATCGTTTTTCATATATTCCGCCTCCCCGCAAGTTTGTGGGGTGCGTGACATAGACTTATAGTGGTGTCAGAGCCAACTAAACCATTACTAGCTTGTTAGCAACTAATTAGAAGTTCGATCGACAGAAAACACGAAAACGAAACCCCAGAACCCTAACAGTTTCTGTAAATTTTAAACGTGTCGAAAAAAATATTTGATATGCATTAAAATTCACAGGAGGGAAATACAAGAATATTGGGAAAATACGAGCCCCTAACTCGGCAAGACGGCCGCGGATCCGCGGCAAGATGGTGCTGTTGGCCGCGGATCCACCGCCGAGTCAACCCCGAGTTGACTCGGATTTGCACAGTAATTCATATTTTTTGGAGTTTTATTTTCCTGTATATTCTGTTTCTGCCCAGGTTACTTCAGTGCTGGTTTGCTTTTGGTGTAGACACGGAAAAAGGTTGTTGATCGATTTTCTATGTTGTTTGCTAATTGGGTTTTTATCTGTAATGTTTAATGTGTTCGTAAACCTCCCCTAACTGCTAGTATGTCGGTTGGCAGGGGGTTGCACATTTCTGTAAAGTTTACAGTTTGTGTATATGCACTTGATTGGAGTGTTGTGATGATTAGCCGGGGTTTGAGATGGGTTTAATATTCATTCATTCGATGTAAATGTAATATGATGTAATATTCTTTTACGAGGCGCATCCAGGTTGCGGTTGTAGCCACCGTTGTATTATTTCTTTTTACTGTTTTTTGCTCCTAGGATAGACCCAAGGCGGGGTACACAAACTACCGGGTAGATAGACCCAAGGCGGGGTACACAAACTACCGGGTATATTGAAGTGTTTAGTGGCCTACTCACGTTGTTGAGGGAGACCGCTTCACTTCGGGTACTTAGCGGGTAGTTTTCCGTACCGGTAGGGGTCTAGGGTTGGGGTAATGGCTGTTCATTACAACTGTGTAATCCGTCCTTTATTGCAGGCTCAAAGCAAATGCGGATTGCTAGTAAATCCAATAAAGTTCATCAGTGATCTGGAATGCTTATTATTCCGTCTGACGAATATACAATATCTATATATGATAGCTATTAGACGTCACTTATGTTTTACACCCGCGCTAGCCCAGCCCCTGCTCTGTCGTTAGTTAAGTAACCTAACGGGTGATGACGAGACCCCGTGGCGAATGCGGATGGCATAAGAGGACGTGGTATTTTCGTTGTTTTCTGCAATGATAGGATAAATGATGGTACGCATGATTATAATGCAAAGAAAATAAACCATAGTTTAATCGTTGGAACAAATTTAAAAGAAACCACTCGGTTATTTTAAAAGAGCAGAATTTTTAATTACAGAGCTTTAACCACTCCTTTTAAAAAGCTGTCAGGTTCCTTCGATTATATCAAGTTCACTACGTTCACGGTTTTGCCAAAACCATTCGTAGCCCTCCGTCATTTCATTTAAATATTCAGTAGTATTCAAGCTATGTATTTTGACCTTTGCCGAGGCATACTGATTGGTAGCTGCTGAATATTTATCTGTAGCATAGATAGATGCGTTGGATTGGGACAGTCGTACTACTATTTTGGCCTTCGTCAAGGGTATGTACCGGTGGGTTCAAATTAACCTGGATAATGACGGGTAGAACATGACATGTGACTTATGATATGTTGGCCTTCGTCAAGGTCATAAGAGCATGGGGCAAAAATCCACATCGGGAATTTCTAAAGAAACTGAAATTTGCAGGGAGATGCATACCATTTTGGAGTTTGATGAATGTTGGTAGGATTCCTTCAACATTATCATACGATGATATTTTGGATCCCGATCCTACTGTGAGTATATACTACTTATCAGGAGATTCGTCACTTAACGATCAATGCTATAAACCAAGTAGGTGCCTAGAAAAGTGTCAGAGGGGTTACGCCCCCAGAGAAAAGAGGTTCTTTAATTAAGGAACTTCGCGAAAGTGTTGAAAAACCTCACTCAAAGTATCGACACTGACCTGGCTGAATGGTTAAGCAAGAATTGTACGGTGAGAATAGTCCTGGCTAATTCTTCTTTTATGGTTTGAGGAAGGATTCGAGAAACAGTGGGAGCCATCCAGTTTAGATAAACTAAAAACCAATCTAAACTTGCAAGAGCATCATGCTAAAATGTTTTCTTCTCTTTCTCTCATTGCAGCGACCTTGTGACCACACATAGGTTACATCTAGACAACAAATTGACTGAATCTGACTTTTTTGACTGGAAAAGGTCTGTCCAGATGTCCATTGCCTATGACAAGCTGGACCACCCTGACACTACTCAAGATCTCGCCGTCCCAGGTCCAGTTTCCACCGTCGCGGATATGGATATCTGTCAGACAAGGGAAAAGGATAAAATGAAAGCCAAGTTCCTCGTATTAGTTTCAGTTGATGGTGTATACCAGAAGCAGCACGAGAAGATGGACTTAGTTTCCATCTTTCTCCATAACAATGATTTATATGGAGAGCAATCTCATATCACAAGATATGAGACCTCGAACGAATTAATTCAAGTGAGGTTGGCTGTCGGGTCATCTGTAGGGGACAACGTCCTTACAATGACTAGCTACATTGGTAGGCTCAAGGACCTGGAGACCACGTTGGGAAACGAGTCAGATACTGACTTGATTCTACAATCTCTGCCTCCTACCCTGAAGGAAACCAGGGAAGTAGAAGGAAAGAGAAGGGCAAAAGTTTCGGGACTGGATATAGTAAAAGAGGGATGTTCCTATTGTAATAGGATTGGGCATAGGCAGAAAGATTGCAGGGCTTTAGAAGTCAGTAGGCAGGATACGAAGCATGTTGTGGCTTCAGGCTCAAGTGTATTTTTTATTGAGAACTGTTTGTCAATTAACTCTACTTCCTGGGTACTCGATACCGGAGCAGGATCTCATATCTGTAATTCATTACATGCTTTGAGAAACCGTAAAGTTATGAAGTTAGGTGATTTGTCTCTCAGAGTTGCTAACAGAATAAGTATGGACGCTGAATCCGTGGGAGAATATCGCCTAGGTTTGACAAGTGGGCAGATATTGATTCTGCGTAACTGTCTGTATGTATCTATTATGACTTGTAATATCATATCAGTGTCCTCACATTCAAAAGAGGGATATGATTTTACATTCATAAGAGATGTAGTTCACATCTACCGAAATCAAGTTTTGATTGGGTCCGATATATTAGATAACGGCATATACGTATTGAGTCAAGCTCAGGTTTTCAATGTCCAGAACACACTTAAAAGAAAGTCTCCGGAATAAAATCAGGCTTTCTTATGGCATTGTAGACTAGGACACATCAATGAGAGAAGGTTGACTAAGTTACATAGAGAAGGATATTTGAATCCGTTCGAATATCAATCTTATGCTACATGTGAATCTTGTCTCATAGGAATGTTGACCAAGACTCCGTTTACTGGACACAGAGTAAGAGCAAGCGAGCTCTTGGGACTCATACACAGTGATGTGTGCGTGTTTGAGATAGTGCCCTCAAAGTCAATTATTAGATCGCAGGTACGTGATTGCAATGATTGAGGCAGTACCTATACCGATTTGACAGTCTTGCTCAAGATGATAGTATGCTATCCGGTTTGTCTTTATCATCGTATACATGCTTTAGTTCGCTATTGCATGATGATAGAGCCCATTGGATTCTTGCTTGACTACCAGCGGTATGATGGCGATCATATACGTAGGAGCTGGGGTCTGTAAGCACATCCTTAAAGTGTCTCTAGTCGTGGGAGTTTCGAGACAGGGCATCGATACTCCAGAATAGACTAGTGAGTACAGTCGAGACCCCGACGAGGGGCGGTGGCCGGTCTCACAAGCCATTGGTGTCAGTAAGATCACCCAAGATGTATACAGGTGCTCATTGGGTTATGAGTACACCGGACAGGACTCGCCGGGAACATGCTAGTTGGTATTATACATATCGTCATATAGAAGTTCCATGGTGACATGTGTACAGGTTAGTTCATCGACCTGAGATCGTCATTTGTCTCGTGTGAGTTCCCACTGTGCTTTGATTACTACCCTACCACGCTCAAAGGAGTTGTGCAAACAGGTTTTAGTTGGCTACAGTCCCGAGCCACATATAGACAAGTGAGCGGATCGGCAAGGAATTCGTCTCTCCCGGTATTGGGGGTGAGATCGCGCTGTGTCTAAGAGAGCCATTACATAAAGCCCTCGGTCGAGGCAGGAAATTTACTGGTAGGTACTCCAGTAATATCTCAGGGTGTTCTGGGCCACTCTCTGACACGACTTATACCGCTAATGTGGGTCTGACGTTACCAGCCCCCTAGGCAGATATGCGATACTCATAGACGAACGGACCGGAATGTATGCATATTGTCACTATTAGGCTCAGTAGGATTTATAGATGAGTTCGCTCATCAGCTTCCCTTCTAATCAATACATACGCAAACCGTTATGTACAGCTTGTACCTCTGACGTGTTAGAGGTTATACCCAGTGCCAGTGTGTTGATGAGTCATTAGAGTCACCCACAGACACTTTCCCAAGTTCGGGCGAAACATTGTTGAGGCCATATGGGTTTATGGCAAGGTTCGGAAAATGCACGCGCGTTTTCGCACGTGTCATTTTTCGGGCAGATAATACAGGTCGGCTTTGGTTTAAGCCGGATCCGAGTATTATACTGTGTAGACATAATATCTTTGTCTCAGATGCATTTGTATTCGGTCGTAATACAAATGCTGGTATGTTTATACTGATACGGGGTTATCCTGAAATTCGTTTCTGGATCACTTTTGGAAGTTGCCAGTTTCCAGTTTTCTATCAGCCGTATTTAATATTCGGTTAAATACGGATTTATCTTTTCTTCTTGAGGGTGAGTCATAGGGTGAGTCGTGTTTCTTGAAGGTTCTAGATGGTGACTAGGATGATGAGGTGGCATGTGACTCATTTGTGCTTTAAATGTTCATTAATGTTTTGGTGACTAAGGGTGATGATTCATTAGTTATATTAATGTGTTCATACTAGGTGTTATGATAAGTATCATGTTGTTGTGGTCACCACTCCCTCTTCCTACACTCACCCCTCCTCTATATAGTGGCCGGCCTCCCCCTCTCATTGCTCATGGTTTTTGTTTTGAAAAGATATAAGTTTTGGTGCATAGAAATTAGATGTGATCGGTTTCTCTTTTCACCCGATCCAAAAGGCAACTTCATTAACCGTTCGTCCATAGCCTTGGACGTAACGAGACAAAGTGTTCTATTCATTCTCTACAACATCTTGGTCGTCTCTTCTAGCAAACTTGACGATCGAGTTGCCTCGGTTCAGAGGCGGGAGACCGTTTAAAGATCCGTCGACGTGGTGCCACCTGGATGAGAAGACTGAAGATTCAGGATATCGGAACAGCCGCAACAAGCGTGGGATGATGGTTGAAGACCGAAGGACTCGGATCGTTCGGTATAACACTTCTACCCACTTTGTATTTTGTTAGTTTATCTTTAATGGCAGATCCGGGTTATAGTACGCGATAGCGCCAGTTGTAAAAAGCTTTTGTTTCGCATTTGGCGTCTGTTAAACGGCCGGGGCGCTACCGTGTACTTACAGTGGTATCAGAGCCTCACCATTAAGCTTTACTAACTTGTGCTAACGTGTTTAAAACATCGATCGAACAGACTTTCGAAAACCGCAAAATTCCATGTTCACAGTTTCTGTCGATTTTAAATCAGGTCCAAAAATTATTTTACATATCACAGAAAGTTGTGCAGGGTTTTATAGCTTTGTGGAGAAATTTGGGCACGTGATCCCACAAGGACACCGCGGATCTGCGGTCAAACCTAGGGTTTGACCGCGGAACCGCGGCGCTTTTGTGGGAACAGTGCTTCAAACTTTTCCAGAGAGCTTTATTGTGGAAATTGTGGTTTTTGGTAAAGTTCATTTCGGCCCAGATTTTGTTCCTGTACAGCAGATGTACGTGGGGCCCACTTCGGGAAATTTAGTCGATCGAAATTTTAAATTTGTTAGTATGCAGTACTTACTTTATATCTCTGACCGGGAATGTCATTTGATCGGTAAACCGCGTCTAATTGCTATAGTTCTTTTAGACGGGTTTGCGTACGTGACATTCGCGTTTATGTTCTGTGTTGTGCTGTGATGTTGCGGATATGTCATGGTGGATAGCAGTGTGCAATGGTAGTGCAGTTTGGATTTATTTGTACATTTGATATTGCGGGGCGAGCGTCCAACATGTGGACTGCCGTTACTGCCTGTTTGTATAATTTTCTTTTGGGACACGACCGGGTTGAGGTAGATGTACCCGTTGTACATATTTTTATTTCTGTACTAGGTTTATCCCGCGAAGGACTGCACGGATAGCCTGGTTCTGGACGGCAACGGGTCGGTATCTCATGGTATTGAGAGGCAGGGGGAACTCACTTCAGAATTAGCAGACTATTCGCCGCACTCGTAGGGGTACAGTTTGACCCAAGGAGGGGTGCTCAATTTACCGTATTCCGTGAAGTGCCGGGTGTTCCTTTCACTATGTTGTGGGGACTACCTCGCTTCAGGTTTTGGCGGGTAACTTGCCGCACCCGTAGGGGTCTAGGTTTCATTGCAAAGGCTATCCACACGACCAGGGGGACGTCAGGTTTCTGCAGCGGCTCTATGAAACCCGGGAATCCGAGATTATCTTTATTATTCTGTGATGCTTATTACTTTTCTGTAATGTTGCATATTATCACTCCTGGAGTGATTATTGTATATTGGTATATATACTATTAGATGTTGTATATGTTTTACACCCGCGCTAGTCCAGCCCCCGCTCTGTCGTTAGTTAAGTAACCTAACAGGTGATGACGGGACCCAGTGACGAATGCGGTTGGCATATACGTACATTTTATTTTTGTTCTTTTCTGGTGTGATTGATTGATGGGACTGCATTGATTCTTATCAATACAAGGATAAAACAAACCTATATTCGATGTTGTTGGAACAAATTTTAAAAGGTGTTATTGCAAAGATGTTTCCTTTTGTTTTGCATAGAGGTATTCAGTTGGAATATCCTGCACCTCATTCGACGAGGCAAGGGCTGATATCCCTTCACCGGGAGAGACCCCATGGGCAGAAGTTTACGTCAGGGTAATAACTTCACTATTGTCGATTACAAGTTGCTTTGCATAGTGATATTCAGTTGGAATATACTGCACCTCATTCCACGAGGAAAGAGCCGAGATCCCTTCACCGGGAGTGACCTCTTTAGCAAAAGATTTTCGCCACTATATTTTATAAAAGCTATCAGGATCCTTCAACGAGATCAAGTTCATTACGTTAAAGGTTTTTTTGCCAAAAACCAGCCGTAGCCCTCCGTCGTATCTTATGGATGGTCAGTAGTATTCAAGCTATGTTTGTTGGCATTCGTCAAGGCATAGTGCTTGGTAGCAGCTGGGGTATTCATTTCTAGCATAAATAGATGTGTTGGTTTGGGACAGTCATATTACCTTGTTGGCTTTCGTCAAGGGTATGTACGGGTGGGTTCAAATTAACCTGGACTATGACGAGCAGAACTTGACATGTGACTTATGATTTGTTGGCTTTCGTCAAGGTCATAAGAGCATGGGGCAAAAATAACATCGGGAGTTTCAAACATACAGGAAACTTGCCAGACATGCGCATACCTTCTGGAGTATGATAACTTGAGTGGCTTCCATCAAGTTATCATGTGATGATAGTTGGATCCCGATTCTCACTGATGAGTTGGTTTACACTTCGGGTGATCCCGACTAATTCTTCTTTAATGTTTGGAGGAGAATTTGAGATTACAGTGGGAGGTTTCCTGATTAGATAAAGTGATAACCATTCTGATCTAGGTTAGAGTGCACGCAGAGTGTTTCTTTTCTCTCTCTCTCTCTTTGGCAGCGACCTTTGACCGACCCTAGACTATGACTCAGTGACCAAGTTGACCGAACCTTCTTAAAATACTGGCCTTTGGATTGTCTATAGTTGCATAACTCATTGCCGCTCCTTCTTTTACCCTTTGCATTTCTCAGAACACCCCGTATTACTACGGATATCCACTTCCATTGGATAGATCCATCGTATGGTTATAAACGAACTCGAAGGTACTACTTCGAGGATGGATCCAGGTTCAGGAGAAATAGAATTAGTTTATTCAGTTGTCTTTTATCATCACCTTCTCTCAGGTTGCGAGGGCTCCTTAGTTTAGGAGAGTACACCTATTACGCTTATTGGATAGTCTTATTCCAAACCATAGGCTGGTGACGAAAGGTAGGGAATGAAGAAAACCAATTAGCTTAAGTAGGGTGTACAGAAGGTAATAACTACAGACAAAATAAAGGGATTAGAAAGAGGGCAAAGTAAATTGCGACAGTTATCATTCACGACCAAACCGCGTACTTCATCGTCACTCCTATTTCACTTTTGATTTTTCCCAGTTCGGGAGAAATAGAATAAGGTATTATTCAGTTGTCTTTTATCATCACCTTCTCTCAAGTTGCGAGTACTCCTAGGATTAGGAGAGTACAGCTATTATGCTTACTGGATAGTTTTCTTCCAAACCATAGGCTGGTGCCGAACGGTAGGGAAGGAAGAAAACCATTTAGCCTAACGATGGTGTACAGAAGGAAATGACTAAAGACAAATTAAGGGTTTGGAGAGATGGCAAAGATATATACGGTTAAAGTCATGAATTGGATTATGGAAGATGCATTACTAAGAATACCAGGATACTCCTACGAAACATTTTTATGTTTCAGTGCATTGTTAATGGAAAACTTATTTCCCGATTAGATACTTACTCCAGGGTATGTATTTACCAGGTTTCATTCTCATATCTGTATGGTTTTACAGATGATGAGTGGGAGAAAGTTATTGGGAATTAGGTGATCATCCTCTTTATATCGGAATTCGTTGTAATTGGTGATATTTGAGGAAATCGCGTGGGTACAGTTTTCAACCTACGATGCACAGGTTTTGAGTTATTCAACTCAGCGGACTTATACAGAGTATTTTATGTTGTCCAGTGTCCGTCAGGACAAAGGGGTAGGTCTTCGTACTATGTTCTGTTTACTTGTGACTTCTCTCGTTTTAGACAAGTGTTTCGTAGAAATACAATGTCTATGTTTTGAGAAGTTGTGGGTATAAGAATAAAGTAGAGATCCAGGTTTCGCAAGTATCGGGATTCTTCAAAGAGATCGAAGATGTAGATTCTTGTGATTGGTATTCAGTTGAAAGTAATGGTTTTGAGAAACTCGTTTCTCTTTCAGGTTACTCGTAATTGGATGGATTCCTAAGTTGAGCAATGCTGATTAGCCTTTTTCCATTAAGTTGATATACACTGGAGATAGCTGCATGATTTGAATCTGGTTCCAATTAAATTAGTGCCTCTGTTTCTATATTGGATATAGAATGGTTCATATCTTAACGATGTTAAGATACGGGGAGTTGTCCAACTTATGCTTGAAACCAGACACTGGATAACTCAAGGCACGTTTCTGTAATGGCAGTTTGTGGGTTGACCCTGGCTTTGACGAAGGTTGACATTTCTACCATGTGGAAGAACAATAGTGATATTGTTCTTGACTCGCCACAGTTTTACTAAAATGGATTTTTTCAGAAAACAGTCGTGGGAGTATGGTAGATTTGGAAGTGATTCCAGAACCGCAAACGATTACGGAAAATTTAATAGGACCTATATATTCAATCAGGTTTTGACATTCCAATAGCCACTCCGCAGATATGGTGGGTAACCTCACACACCCGAGAGGTACTCCGGTAGCCTCAAGGACGGTGACAGGGAGGTTCTTGTTTACCCAGACTTGACACTACTGTTGTTCCAGACTATGAGACCCGGCAAGAGGATAAGTATAACATCGTTCTAAACATGCTTTAGAAGTGTACGTAGATATTATTCTGCCAGAGGGTTGTCGTAGTCAGTGGGAGCAGCGGAAGCATAGTGGGCAAGTAGCTTATGTCTATTTATATACTTGAGCAGATATAGCGGAGATAAGATCATCTAATTTTGATGTGATAGTCATAGGTTTGACTTCATCAGAATAGGGGATGGATCTGTTAAGAAGGTAGTAGGGTGTGATGTCCTGGTATTTGGATGACATACACATAATAGGAAGTAAAATTCCTATACAATGATCGGTTGAACTGTGGTAGTCACACAGTTGTTTCTTCGCAAAGGATATGGATTTAATATCAGACGTTCTGGTTACTAGATCTATGGTTTTAGATCTGGATTTGGGTAGTTTCCCAATGTGGGTACTGTGACAGTATTCTAATAGTATTTTAGAATAGATGACTCCTGGCATGGTGGTGTACCTGCAGGTAATGGAGTCACCCTCTCTAAAGGTGTCTTACAGACTAAAGCAGAGAGGGATGTGCATGATTGGCAGATCACTTGCTTAGGCAATTGAGTCAATCATGAGATGTCAAGTACCACACCAGATGTAGTTTTTGCACTTGATGCAATAAGTTTATATCAATCCAATCCTGAAGAAACATAAGGAAGCAATTTTAGAACATAAGTGCATGTTCTACGGACTTGATACGTTAGCCTCCTTCAGGAAACGGTTATCATTCCAGGCTTCCAAGGTGACATGGATGATATAGTGATTGTCGGAGTTATAATTTTCCCTCTGACGAGGGACAGTATTATGGACAGGTGGTCCAAGTGGATACTGTGGGAGGCTTGGTGCTTGATACTGATTAGGTTCAGTTATCGATACAGTCTAAGAAGTTTGGAATTGGAGTTCATTTATGAACTAGGACCCATCAGATATTCAGTCATATTCTAAGACAAGTATTACTCGATTCGGGAGATGGATTTCTCCGCGAACTTGAGATTAAGAGAGACATAGAAAGAATCATCAGGGTGGATCCACTCGCTGAGGCTATTTCTCGAACACAAGCGTTTTACAAACTAGCTTTGTGAAACTGATTAGTAGAGGAGTTGGATGTTCGGTATCACATGGGCTGTGAGTATGCGACATCGCAATAATTAGCTTTAAGTGCAAGTGGGAGATTGTTGGAGATAGTGCCCTCAAAGTCAATTATTGGATCGCAGGTACGTGATTGCAATGATTGAGGCAGGACCTATACCGATATGACAGTCTTGCTCAAGATGATAGTATGCTATCCGGTTTGTCTTTATCATCGTATACATGCTTTAGTTCGCTATTGCATGATGATAGAGCCCATAGGATTCTTGCTTGACTACCAGCAGTATGATGGCGATCATATATGTGGGTGCTGGGGTCTGTAAGCACATCCTTAAAGTGTCCCTAGTCATGGGAGTTTCGAGACAGGGCATCGATACTCCAGAGTAGACTAGTGTGTACAGTCGAGACCCCGATGAGGGGCGGTGGCCGGTCTCATAAGCCATTGGTGTCAGAAGGATCACCTAAGATGTATACAGGTGCTCATTGGGTTATGAGTACACCGGACAGGACTCGCCGGGAACATGCTAGTTGGTATTATACATATCGTCATATAGCAGTTCCCTGGTGACATGTGTACAGGTTAGTTCATTGACCTGAGATCGTCATTTGTCTCGTGTGAGTTCCCACTGTGCTTAGATTACTACCCTACCACGCTCAAAGAAGTTGGGCAAATAGGTTTTAGTTGGGTACAGTCCCGAGCCACATGGAGACAAGTGAGCGGATCGGCAGGGGATTCGTCTCTCCCGGTATTGGGGGTGAGATCGTGCTGTGTCTAGGAGAGCCATTACACAAAGCCCTCGGCCGAGGCAGAGGATTTACTGGCAGGTACTCCAGTAGTATCTCAGGGTGTTCTGGGCCACTCTCTGACACGACTTATACCGCTAATGGGGGTCTGACGTTACCATCCCCCTAGGCAGATATGCAATACTCATAGACGAACGAACCGGACTGTATGTATATTGTCACTGTTAGGCTCAGTAGGGTTTATAGATGAGTTTGCTCGTCAGCTTCCCTTCTAATCAATACATAGGCGAACCGTTACGTAAAGCTTGTACCTCTGACGTGCTAGAGGTTATAGACAGTGCCAGTATGTTGATGAGTCATTAGAGTCCCCCATAGACACTTTCCCAAGTTCGGGCGAAACATTGTAGAGGCCATATTGGTTTATGGTAAGGTTCGGAAAATGTACTTGCGTTTTCGCACGTATCATTTTTCGGGCAGATAATACAGGTCGGCTATGGTTTAAGCCGAATCCGAGTATTATACTATGTAGATATAATATCTTTGTCTCAGATGCATTTGTATTCGGTCGTAATACAAATGCGGGTATGTTTATACTGTTATGGGGTTATCCTGAAATTCGTTTCAGGATCACTTTTGGAAGTTACCAGTTTCCAGTTTTCTATCAGCCGTATTTAACATTCGGTTAAATACGGATTTATCTTTTCTTCTTGAGGGTGAGTCATGGGGTGAGTCGTGTTTCTAGAAGGTTCTAGATGGTGACTAGGATGATGAGGTGGCATGTGACTCATTTGTGCTTTAAATGTTCATTAATGTTTTGCTGACTAAGGGTGATGATTCATTAGTTACATTAATGTGTTCATACTAGGTGTTATGATAAGTATCATGTTGTTGTGGTCACCACTCCCTCCTCCTACACTCACCCCTCCTCTATATAGTGGCCGGCCTCCCCCTTCTCATTGCTCATGGTTGTTGTTTTGAAAAGATATAAGTTTAGGTGCATAGAAATTAGATGTGATCGGTTTCTCTTTTCACCCGATCCAAAAGGCAACTTCATTAACCGTTCGTCCATAGCCTTGGACGTAACGAGACAAAGTGTTCTACTCATTCTCTACAACATCTTGGTCGTCTCTTCTAGCAAACTTAACGATCGAGTTGCCTCGGTTCAGAGGCGGGAGCCCGTTTAAAGATCCGTCGACGTGGTGCCACCTGGACGAGAAGACTGGAGATTCGGAGATCGGAACAGCCGCAACAAGTGTGGGATGATGGTTAAGACCGAAGGACTCGGATCGTTCGGTATAACACTTCTACCCACTTTGTAATTTGTTAGTTTAGCTTTAATGGCAGATCCGGGTTATAGTACGCGATAGCTCCAGTTGTAAAAAGTTTTGGTTCCGCATTTGGCGTCTGTTAGACGGCCGGGGCGCTACCGTGTACTTATAGTGCGGTACAATGTCTACACATGCGAGAGGTGGTTATTCCTACTTCATTACTTTTACGGATGATTTCTCTAGGTATGGACATGTCTTCTTGATGAAACATAAATCCGTGGCCTTTGAGAAATTCCAGGAATACAAGAATGAAGTGGAAAACCAAAACGGCAAAAGTATCAAGACACTGAGATCTGATCGAGGTGGTGAATACTTAAGTGCCGAGTTCCTGGGTTATTTAAAAGAGAATGGAATTCTCTCTCAGCTTACTTCACCATACACACCACAACACAATAGTGTATCAGAAAGGAGGAATCGAACCCTATTGGATATGGTTCGTTCCATGATGAGTAAGGCTGAGTTACCACGATCTTTCTGGGGTTATGCGCTAGAATCAGCTGCATATCTTTTGAACAAAGTTCCATCCAAGACTGTGCCTACCACACCATATCAGATGTGGAGTGGGAAGAAACACTATCTTCAGTACCTAAAGACATGGGGATGTCCAGCTTTTGTAAAAAGGAAACATGCGGACAAGCTCGAGGCACGATCAGTACAGTGTAAGTTTGTAGGATACCTAAAGAACTCTAAGGGGAATTTTTTCTATTACGCAGAGGAACAAAAGGTTTTTGTTTCTCGTCATGACCACTTTCTGGAACATCAGTTTTTAGAAACAGGAACAAGTAGGAGCGTAGTAGAACTGGAAGAAATTCCAGAACCACAAGCTATTACTGAAAGCTTGGAAGAAGCAGAAGGTTCAGGAGAACAGGACATCCCAGCGCCACTCCGCAGGAGTAGTAGGCAGTCTCATCCGTCCGAGAGATAGTACGGTTTTCTCATAGACGGGGATAGAGAGGATTGCACTATTGACTATGATGAGCCTACTAGCTTCCAGCAAGCCATTCAGAGCGGTGACTCAGTAAAATGGCTGGATGCAATGAGGACCGAAATGGAGTCCATGTACACTAACAAAGTATGGACTTTGGACATTGCTCCAGATGGGGTAAAACCCGTAGGATGCAAATGGATCTTCAAAAAGAAGATTGGTGTAGATAGACAGGTTGAAACCTATAAGGCTAGACTTGTTGCAAAGGGTTTCCGTCAAAGGCCTGGTTTGGACTATGACGAAACCTTTTCTCCAGTGGCTAAGCTCAAATCCATTCGGGTCCTTCTTGCTATTGCTGCTTTCCACGATTATGAGATCTGGCAGATGGACGTAAAGACGGCCATTCTAAGTGGAAATTTGGAAAAGAGCGTCTATATGGATCAGCCAGAGGGATTCATTCAGAGTGGGAGCAGCGGTAAAGTATGCAAGTTGCTTAAGTCTATTTATGGACTAAATCAGGCATCACGGAGTTGGAACATCTGTTTTGATGTTACTGTCAAAGATATCAAAAATCAAGATGAACCATACATATACAGAAAGATTGTAGGGAGAGCTGTAGTATTCCTCATCTTGTACGTGGATGACATTCTCCTAATAGGAAATGATATTCCTATGTTACAGTCAGTCAAAAGATTCTTGTCACAGAAATTCTCCACGAAAGACCTGGGAGATGCCACCTACATTCTGGGGATCCAGATCTATCGTGATAGATCAAAAAGGATGTTGGGACTTTCACAGTCCAGGTACATAGACACCATATTGAAAAGATTCTGTATGGAAGATTCTAAGCGCGGTAACCTACCGGCTTGTCACGGAATCACCCTCTCCAAAGAGATGTCTCCCAAGACTGATTTGGAAAGGGATCGCATGTCGATTATACCCTACGCTTCAGCGGTAGGCTCTATAATGTATGCGATGTTATGTACCAGACCAGATATAGCATACGCATTGAGCGTTGTAAGCCGGTATCAGGAAAACCCAGGGGAGAATCACTGGATAGCAGTAAAGAACATTCTCAAGTACCTGAGGAGGACTAAAGATATGTTCTTGGTGCATGGCGGAAAAGACCTCCAGATTGAGGCCTTTGCCGACTCCGGCTTCCAGAGTGACAAAGATGACTCCAAGTCTATGTCGGGTTATGTCTTTACCCTCAATGGAGGGGCAGTCTGTTGGAAGAGTTCCAAACAGGAGACCGTTGCTAACTCAACGATGGAAGCGGAGTACATAGCTCCTTGCGATGCCGCAAAAGAAGCTGTCTGGATGAAGAAGTTTCTCACAGAACTTCAGGTGGTTCCTACCAGTGTTGATCCAATACCTCAGTATTATGACAACAACGGCGCTATGGCTTTAGCGAAGGAACCTAGGTCCCATCAGAAATCCAGACACATCTTAAGGCGGTATCACCTGATCAGGGAGATTGTAGATCGCAGGGAGATCGAGATAAAGAGAGTAGAGATGGAGAATAACATTGCTGATCAATTCACAAAGGCCATTCCTCAGACACAGTTCGAGAGGCTATTCGAGATGATAGGTCTACGATATGCCAGCTCATGGCCCTAGTGCAAATAGGAGATTGTTAGTGTATATGCCATAGGGGCCATTATTGTATCATACTTGTATGTATATTACTTAATAGAAGCTTGTGATATTCACAGTTGTATATACAGTCTTGCTAAAAATGGTAGTATGCTACTTGGTTTGTGTCCACTTTAATATGTGCATATGTTTCTTGTAACGTATCACTTATACATATTAGTAGAGCCCATAGGATCTTTGCTTGATTACCAGCGTTGTGATGGCAGTCACACTAGTAGGGGCTGGGTAGTCTATAAGCAACATCCTATATTTGTCCCTAGTCGTAGGATTATCGAGACTGGGCATCGATATTCCAGAGTATACTAGTGTGTACGCTTCTCATCCCAGTTGGGGAGATGGTCTGTCCCACAGCCATCAGTACGTCGTACTGGAGATAGTATACAGGTGCTCGTTAGGTTACGGGTACACCGGACAGGACTCGCAGGGGAACTGTTGGATGGTATTATACCGATCGTCAGTTAACAGTTCCTAGGTGACATGAGTACAGCATATTCCGCAGAATTGACACTGCTACTTCGCCTCGAGTGTGTCCCACTGTTCTTAGATTGCTATCCAACCACGGCTCAAAGGAGTCGTGCAAACAGGTAGCAGTTGGGTGCAGTCCCGAGCACTTAGAGGCAGTGGCGGTTAGAAAGGATCCGCCTCTCCCGGTATTGGGAGTTGATATCGCGCTGTGTCAGAGATCCATTACGCAAAGCCCCTGGCCAGGGCAAGCGAGATTTACTGGTAGGTTCCAGTAGTTTCTCAGGGTGTAATGGGCTACGCTCTGACACGACTTATACCGCTATTAGGGGACTGAGGCTTGCCGCCCCCTAGGCTCGATATGCGATAGTCTTAGACGAACAGACCGGACTGTACGAAGATTGTCACATCAGGCTCAGTAGAAGTTCGGATGGTTTTCCTCATCGGCCTTCTTATCGATATCTACCTGGGGACCGTTACGTACAGCTAGTGCCGCTTGCGGTCTGTGGTTAAATCCACTGCCAGCGTAGTGTCAAGTCTTTAGAGTCCCACACAGGGAGTTTCCCTGCTCCAGGCGAAACGATATAGAGGTCGTATAGTTTTACGACAAGGGTTTGGACGCATACGTGTTTAAACACACGTACGACGTTCGGACGGTTTTTACTGGCCGGCTTTGGTTTAAGCCAGAGTCTAGTATCAGGTTATTCGATTTATACAGTCTAAAGTTTTTCCGTGTTTTCACGGATAGGAGGGGCGTTCTCGTAATTTGTCGAGAAGTTTCTAGATGGATGATGAGATGGAGGTTAAGGTGGCATTAACATTTAATTAATTTGTGACTCACTTAGATGAATCATTCAAGTGAGTTAATGAAGCATTTATTGCTTAATGACTCACTTGATGATTCATTGCATATATTTAATGATGCATGCTGATAATGCATTTTGATTTATTCTTTTTGATTTTCTTATGCTTCATAATATATTAGAAGTGAGAAGCTTTTTTCATTCATAACTTATGCTCACCTTCTCTCTCCTCAAGCTCTCTCTTGAAACCCTAATCCTCCCCTCTCATGTGTTAAGATCAAGGATTAGATAGACTAATACATCCATAACCTCACTCTATATCCCCTAGGTGTTAGTGTATATGCCCTAGAGGCCATTACTGTATCATACTAGTTTGTATATTACTTAATGGATGCTTGGGATATTCACCTTGTATATACAATCTTGCTCAAAATAGTAGTATGCTACTTGGTTTGTTTCTACTTCAATGTGTACATGTGTTTATTTTAGTATATCGCCTATACACATTAGTAGAGCCCTTAGGATCTTTGCTTGATTACCAGCGATGTGATGGCCGTCACACTAGTGGGGCTGGGTAATCTATAAGCACATCCTTATGCAGGTCCCTGGTCGCAGGACTATCGAGACAGGGCATCGATACTCCGGAGTAGACCAGCGCATGCGCTTCTCATCCCAGTGTGGGAGACGGTCTGTCCCACAGCCGTCAGTACGTCGTACTTGAGATAGTATGTGGGTGCTCGTTAGGTTACGGGTACACTGGACAGGACTCGTCGGGAACTGACTAGTTGGTATTATACCTATCGTCAGTTATCAATTCCCAGGTGACATGAGTACAGCTTAGTCCGCTGACTTGATACTGTCACTTCGCCTCGGGTGTGTTCCCACTGTACTTTGATCACTACCCTACCATGGCTCAAAGGAGTCGTGCAAACAGGTAGTGGTTGGGTGCAGTCCCGAAGCACTTGGAGGCAGTGACGGTTAGACAGGATTCGTCTCTCCCGGTATTGGGGGTTGACATCGCGCTGTGTCTAGGAGAGCCATTACACGAGTAGTCCCTGGCCAGGGCAAACGAGATATACTGGTAGGTTTCCAGTGTTATCTCAGGGTGTTTTGGGCTTCGCTCCGGCACGACTTGTACCGCTATTGGGGGACTGACGTTTACCGCCCCCTAGGCCCGCCATGCGATGTATCAGACGAACAGACCGGACTGTACGGAGAATGTCACACTCAGGCTCAGTAGGAGTTCAGATGGGTTTCGCCTCGTCGGTCTTCTTGTCGGCATTACCTGGGGACCGTTACGCACAGCTAGTGCCGCTTGCGGTCTGTGGTTAAACACACTGCCAGCGTAGTGTCGAGTCTTTAGAGTCCCACACAGAAAGCTTTTCGCCTTTAGGCAAAAGAGTAGAGGTCGCATGGTATTGCAACAGGTCGTATGGTTTTGCGACAGGGTTCGGTCACATCCGTGCACTTGTGCACGTACAGTGTCCGGACAGTTTACACTAGCGGGCTTTGGTTTAAGCCAGATCCTAGTGTACCTTATGGGATTGGATTTATCCAGTTTGCATTCGTGTTCCTCGGAACGCGGATGCGGGTGTGTATGCACAGTTGACAGGGAGGCAGAGGCAGCGGATTCTCATTAGGGTGAATATGATATGTGATTAACTATTATATTAATTAAGTTTTATGGTGATATGGTTGTTGACTTGTTGACTTTTGTTGACTTGTTGACTTTGTTGACTTGTTGACTTTTGTTGACTTGTTGACCGGTTGACTAGGCTTGACTAGTTGACCATCATGATAACCATAGCCATCATTTCATGGCAAAGACTTTTGTTTACTTGCTCATTTGTGTAAAATGAGTGCATGAAATGATATGGTTATGGTTGCTTCTAACCATCACATAAGACTTTTTTGATATGATGAGTTATGATCACTTTGGATTATGAGAGGGTGAAAGACAAAAGAGAGCCTCAATTCTTTCTTGCTCATTCTCTCTCTTGTTCTTGAGCTCTCCTCTTGCTCTCACCCTCAACCTCTTGCTCCCTCTCTTGATCTATGGTTCTCTTGTCTCATGAGTTGAGAATCAAGAACCATAGATAAAATCCCATTCTATTTCCTCTCTACTCATTCTAGTTCACTAGGTTTAGCAAACCAAGTGAACTAGTTTCTTCAAAGAACGAAGAAGGAGCTAAAGGTTGGAGCTTTCAGGTGGATCTATCTTCGGCGTACGGAGACGACGAGAAGAAGCCATTGGACCACCATCGGAGCTTTGAAGACGAAGGAGTTCAAGACAAGCAAGGTATAACCATCTCCATCCGAGTAGCTAACTCTCTTTAGCAAAGTATGCTAGTTTTAGTTTAGTCGAAGATCCCGACTTTGCTTAGTCCATGTTGCCCCTTGCGCTAAAAATTTGATTTTTATACCGTTTCCGCCTCCCCGTAAGAACCGGGGGTCGCAACGTGGACTTACAGTGGTATCAGAGCCTAACTAAACTTAAACTAGCTTGGTAGTAAAGTGTAACGAAGTTCGGAACCGAAAAAAATCCAAAAACCTAACTTTTACAAAACCTGAGTTTCTGTTGAAATTTTTTCTGGTCAAAATGAAAAACTTTATACTCCTAAATTCGGCTCAGGGTTTTGTGTGAACACCCATGAAAAACGGTCCACTGTTTCGTTCAAACCGCCGCGCTTCCGCCGCACGAGGTAGGCATGTGCCGCGGAAGCGCCGCGGTTTGTCGTCCTCTCTGCATCGTTTTTCGTGCAGTGTGTGTCTGTGTTGGTTTTGGGATTTTTGAAATATATTATATGTGCCCAGATTTTCCAGAAAAGAAATTTCCTTTTGGGGTCCTATAATTCCGTATTTTTCCGAACTTCACTGCACTTTGACTATGATGGTTATATCTGTGATGCTTGCATGTATTGAACGTCGGCTAATCGCTATAAGTCGATTGGTCGGGGTTATACATGATCTGTGTTTGATATTGGAATGTGTATATAAATATGTTGGATTGTCGCGGGTGAATAGCCGGGGATTGTGAGACGAGAGTTTTCTTTTCTTGCAATTCATGTAAATTTGTAAATTGATGTAATAATTATTTGTATGGCCGTACAACCGGGTCGGGGTTGTAGCCGTCATTGTATAATTTCTTTTTACTGTTTTTGCTCCTAGGATAGACCCATGGAGGGGTGCACAAACTACCGGGTATGCCGAAGTGTCGAGTGGCCTACTCATGGAGATGAGGGAGGTTGCTACACTTCGGGTACTTGGCAGGTAGTTTGCCGCACCCGTAGGGGTCTGGGGTGGGGTATTGGCTATTCACCGCGACCGTGTAATCTGTTTTTGTTACAGGCTCGTACAAATTACAGATTCCTAGTATATCCAATGTATTTATCTGTGATCTGAAATGTTTATCATTGCAGTATATCTATATATGATATTATTTAGGCGTTGCTTATGTTTTACAGACGCGCTAGCCCAGCCCCCGCTCTGTCGTTAGTTAAGTAACCTAACGGGTAATGACGGGGCCCAGTGGCGAATGCGAATGGCATAAGCGTACGTCATATTTTGGTTGTTTTCTGCAATGGTAGGATTAAATGATGGGACGCATTAAAAGAACTAATGCAAGAATATCACGCATTAAAAGAACTAATGCAAGATAATAAACCAAGTTAAAGTCGTTGGAACACTTTCGAAAAACCACTCGGTTCTTTTCAAAAACAACTTTTAAATGCGGAGCTTGAGCCACTCCTTTTAAAAGCTATCTCATTCCATCGACCAAATCAAGTTCACTACGTTCACGGTTTTGCCAAAACCATCCGTAGCCCTCCGTCGTTTCACATGAATTGTCAATAGTATTCAAGCTGTGTATGTTGGCCAAAGTCAAGGCACAGTGATTGGTAGCTATTGGGTGTTCATGTGTAGCATAGATAGATGCGTTGGTTTGGGACAGTCGTACTGCCATTTTGGCCAAAGTCAAGGGTAGGTACGGATGGATCCAAATTAACCTGGATAATGACGGGTAGAACTTGACATGTGACTTATGATATTTTGGCCAAAGTCAAGGTCATAAGAGCATGGGGCAAAAATCCACATCGGGAGTTTCACAAGTACTGAAACTTGCTAGATTTGCATACCATTTGGAGTGTGATGATTCTGGTAGGATTCCTTCAGTTTCGTCACGCGATGATATTTGGATCCCGATCCTACTGTGAGTATATGCTACTCCTCGGGAAATTTCTCACTTAACGATCAATGCTATAAACCTAGTAGGTGCCTAGAAAGGTGTTAGCGGGGCTACGCCCCCAGGGAAAAGAGGTTCTCTAATTAAGGAACTTCGCGAAAGCGTTGGAAAACCTCCCTCGAAGTACCGACACCGGCCTGGCTGAACGGTTAAGCAAGTATTGTACGGTGGGATTGATCCTGACTAATTCTTCCTTTATGGTTTGAGGAGGGATTCGAGAAACAGTGGGAGCCATCCTGTTTAGACAAACTAAAAACCACTCTAAACTTGCAAGAGCATCATGCTGAGTGTTTCTTCTTCTCTCTCCTAATTGCAGCGACCAATCAACATGACTGGACTTAAGTTACTCCTAGATAAAAACAAACTGACAGGGCCAAACTACAAAGATTGGCTCAGGAATGTCAAGATAGCAATCACTTATGACAAGCTGGGGTATCTTCTTACCACCAAAGCTCCCCCTGTCCCTGGTCCAACTTCCAGTGTCGCGGATAAGGAAATCCGCAAGACTTGGGAGATTGATAGCGCGAAGGCCAAGTGCCTCCTGCTTGCCTCGATGGACAACGAACATCAGAGGAGGCATGAGAATATAGACATGGAGTCCATATTGCTCCATACAAAAGAACTGTATGGAGAGCAATCACGTATCGCAAGATACGAAGCGTCGAAAAAGTTATTTTCGACAAGAATGGCCGTCGGATCATCAGTAGCCGAGCACGTGCTAAAGATGATCGGCTTCATTGAGGAGCTCGCTGACCTAGGGATCACATTGGAGAGTGAGCTATATAAGGATATAGTTCTCCAGTCCCTTCCTTCCACTTACGCCCAGTTTATACTGAACTTCAACTTACAAGAAAAAGAGGTTGAGCTTTCAGAGCTCCTCAACATGCTGAGGAGCGCAGAGGGCACCCTACAGAAAGGTAGGGATACATCCACTTTGTTTGTAGGAGGATCATCTTCTTCTAGGTCCAAGGAGAAAGCCAAGGGAAAGAAGAAGAAGGCCCCCGCCAAACCAAGGGGCGGTGTTAGTAAAGTGGATACGAAGGGAAAAGGTAAAGCAACAAAGATAGCGGGGAAGCTTGTGGATAAGGAAGAATGCTTCTATTGTCATAAGAGAGGACACTGGAAGAATGATTGCAGGGCCTGGAAGGCCAGAACACAGGAATTGAAGCAGGTTGCAGCTTCAGCTTCAGGTGTGTATGTTATTGAAAATTGTCTTTCAATAAACTCTACTTCCTGGGTATTGGATACCGAATCAGGATCTCATATCTGTAATTCTTTGCAGGCGTTGAGAAACCGTAGGGTTTTGAAGGCAGGTGACATGACCCTCAAAGTTGCGAACGGAGCTAGCATGGATGCTAAAGCCGTGGGGGACTATCACCTGGGAATGTCAGATGGACATGTTTTGGTTTTGCGTAATTGCTTTTTTGTACCCAACGCAACTTGTAATATCATTTCTGTATCTTTAGTTTCTAAAGAAGGTTATGAATTTGCGTTTGTAAGTAATGTTGTAAACATTCACCTTAATCAAGTTTTGATTGGGTCAGGTACATTGAGTAATGGTATATACGTGTTAAACCAACCACAAATTTTCAACGTCCAGAATACACACAAAAGAAAGTCTCCAGAAATAAATCAGACTTTCTTATGGCATTGTAGATTGGGTCACATCAATGAGAGAAGGTTGACTAAGTTACATACAGAAGGATATTTGAATGCGTTCGAATATCAATCGTATTCCACTTGTCAATCTTGTCTCAAAGGAAAGATGACAAAGACTCCGTTTACTGGACATGGAGTAAGAGCGAGCGAGCTCTTGGGACTCGTACACAGTGACGTGTGCGGTCCAATGTCTACACATGCCCGAAGCGGACATTCTTACTTCATTACTTTTACGGATGACTTCTCAAGGTACGGTTATGTCTTCTTAATGAAACATAAGTCCGAGGCCTTTGGAAAATTCCAGGAGTATAAGAATGAAGTGGAGAAACAGACCGGCAAAAGTATTAAGACTCTAAGATCGGATCGAGGTGGAGAATACTTAAGTGCCGAGTTCCTGGACTATTTAAAAGAGAATGGAATTCTCTCTCAGCTTACTCCTCCATACACCCCGCAACATAACGGTGTATCGGAGAGACGGAACCGCACCCTATTGGATATGGTGCGGTCCATGATGAGTAACGCTGAGTTGCCGCGATCATTCTGGGGATATGCGCTAGAATCAGCCGCATACCTTTTGAACCGAGTTCCCACTAAGACTGTGCCTACTACGCCATTTGAGATGTGGTGTGGGAAGAGACCCCATCTTAATCACATTAAGATATGGGGAAGTCCAGCTTTTGTCAAAAAGCAGCATGCGGACAAGCTCGAGGCACGCTCAGTACTGTGCAAGTTTGTGGGATATCCAAAGAATTCCAAGGGATATTTCTTCTACTGTGAAGAGGAACAAAAAGTTCTTGTTTCTCGTCATGCCCACTTTCTAGAACACCAGTTCATAGAAAAAGAAATAAGTGGGAGCGCAGTAGAACTGGAAGAAATTCCAGAACCACGGACTATTACTGAAAGTTTAGTGGAACCAGAGGGTTCGGAAGAACAGGACATTCCTACGCCACTCCGCAGGAGTAGCAGGCAGTCTCATCCGCCCGAGAGATACTACGGTTTTCTTATAGACGGGGATAGAGAGGATTGCATCATAGATTATGATGAGCCTACTAGCTTCCAGCAGGCCGTTCAGAGCGTTGACTCAGTGAAATGGCTGGATGCAATGCGGACCGAAATGGAGTCCATGTACACCAACAAGGTATGGACGTTGGACATTGCTCCAGACGGGGTAAAACCCGTAGGATGCAAGTGGATCTTCAAAAGGATGATTGGTGTAGATGGACAGGTTGAGACCTATACAGCTAGGCTGGTAGCAAAGGGTTTTCGTCAAAGACCTGGCTTGGACTACGACGAAACCTTTTCTCCAGTAGCCATGCTGAAATCCATTCGGATCCTTCTTGCCATTGCTGCCTTCCACGATTATGAGATCTGGCAAATGGACGTAAAGACAGCTTTTCTAAATGGAAATTTAGAGGAGTGTGTCTATATGGACCAGCCAGAGGGTTTCATTTAGAGTGGGAGCAGCGGAAAGGTGTGCAAGTTGCTTAAGTCCATCTATGGACTAAAGCAGGCATCGCGGAGTTGGAACATCTGCTTTGATGAGACGGTCAAAGAATTTGGCTTTATCAAAAATCCAGATGAACCATGCATCTATAGTAGATTTGTAGCGAGAACTGTAGTATTCCTCGTTTTGTACGTGGATGACATTCTCTTAATAGGAAATGACATTCCTATGCTACAATCTGTCAAGGGGTTCTTGTCACACAGGTTCTCCATGAAAGACCTGGGTGATGCCTCATACATTCTGGGTATCCGGATCTACCGTGACAGATCCAAGAGGATATTAGGACTTTCACAGTCCAGGTACATCGACACCATACTGAAGAGGTTCAGTATGGAAGATTCCAAGCGCGGTAACCTACCGGCTTGTCACGGGATCACCCTCTCTAAAGAGATGTCTCCCAAGACTGATTTGGAGAGGGATCGCATGTCTATTATACCCTACGCTTCTGCGGTAGGCTCTATAATGTATGCGATGTTGTGTACCAGACCGGATGTAGCTTATGCACTGAGTGTGGTAAGCCGGTATCAGTCTAACCCAGGGGAGAAACACTGGATAGCGGTAAAGAACATTCTCAAGTACCTGAGAAGGACTAAGGAGATGTTCTTGGTGTATGGCGGAAAAGACCTCCAGATCGAGGCCTTTGCTGACTCCAGCTTCCAGAGTGACAAGGATGATTCCAAGTCCATGTCGGGTTTTGTCTTTACCCTCAATGGAGGGGCGGTGTGTTGGAAGAGTTCCAAACAGGAAACCGTTGCAGACTCGACGATGGAAGCGGAATACATCGCTGCATCTGATGCCGCAAAAGAAGCTGTCTGGATGAGAAAGTTCTTGAAAGAACTTCAGGTGGTTCCGTCCATTGTTGATCCAATACCTCTGTATTGCGACAACAACGGGGCTATAGCTTTAGCGAAGGAACCCAGGTCCCATCAGAGATCCAGGCACATCTTGAGGCGGTATCACCTGATCAGGGAGATCGTAGATCGCCAGGAGATCGAGGTTCGGAGAGTCGCTTCAGAAGATAACACTGCTGATCCATTCACCAAGGCCCTGCCCCAGACTCAGTTCGAGCGGCTGATCGAGATGATAGGTCTTCGATACGCCAGTACATGGCCTTAGTGCAAGTGGGAGATTGTTAGTGTATATGCCCTAGAGGCCATTACTGTATCATACTAGTTTGTATATTACTTAATGGATGCTTGGGATATTCACCTTGTATATACAATCTTGCTCAAAATAGTAGTATGCTACTTGGTTTGTTTCTACTTCAATGTGTACATGTGTTTATTTTAGTATATCGCCTATACACATTAGTAGAGACCTTAGGATCTTTGCTTGATTACCAGCGATGTGATGGCCGTCACACTAGTGGGGCTGGGTAATCTATAAGCACATCCTTATGCAGGTCCCTGGTCGCAGGACTATCGAGACAGGGCATCGATACTCCGGAGTAGACCAGCGCATGCGCTTCTCATCCCAGTGTGGGAGACGGTCTGTCCCACAGCCGTCAGTACGTCGTACTTGAGATAGTATGTGGGTGCTCGTTAGGTTACGGGTACACTGGACAGGACTCGTCGGGAACTGACTAGTTGGTATTATACCTATCGTCAGTTATCAGTTCCAAGGTGACATGAGTACAGCTTAGTCCGCTGACTTGACACTGTCACTTCGCCTCGGGTGTGTTCCCACTGTACTTTGATCACTACCCTACCACGGCTCAAAGGAGTCGTGCAAACAGGTAGTGGTTGGGTGCAGTCCCGAAGCACTTGGAGGCAGTGACGGTTAGACAGGATTCGTCTCTCCCGGTATTGGGGGTTGACATCGCGCTGTGTCTAGGAGAGCCATTACACGAGTAGTCCCTGGCCAGGGCAAACGAGATATACTGGTAGGTTTCCAGTGTTATCTCAGGGTGTTTTGGGCTTCGCTCCGGCACGACTTGTACCGCTATTGGGGGACTGACGTTTACCGCCCCCTAGGCCCGCCATGCGATGTATCAGACGAACAGACCGGACTGTACGGAGAATGTCACACTCAGGCTCAGTAGGAGTTCAGATGGGTTTCGCCTCGTCGGTCTTCTTGTCGGCATTACCTGGGGACCGTTACGCACAGCTAGTGCCGCTTGCGGTCTGTGGTTAAACCCACTGCCAGCGTAGTGTCGAGTCTTTAGAGTCCCACACAGAAAGCTTTTCGCCTTTAGGCAAAAGAGTAGAGGTCGCATGGTATTGCGACAGGTCGCATGGTTTTGCGACAGGGTTCGGTCACATCCGTGCACTTGTGCACGTACAGTGTCCGGACAGTTTACACTAGCGGGCTTTGGTTTAAGCCAGATCCTGGTGTACCTTATGGGATTGGATTTATCCAGTTTGCATTCGTGTTCCTCGGAACGCGGATGCGGGTGTGTATGCACAGTTGACAGGGAGGCAGAGGCAGCGGATTCTCATTAGGGTTGTTGACAGTTGACCGTTGACTATTTGACTTTACGCTCAACCCTAATGAGAATATGATATGTGATTAACTATTATATTAATTAAGTTTTATGGTGATATGGTTGTTGACTTGTTGACTTTTGTTGACTTGTTGACTTTGTTGACTTGTTGACTTTTGTTGACTTGTTGACCGGTTGACTAGGCTTGACTAGTTGACCATCATGATAACCATAGCCATCATTTCATGGCAAAGACTTTTGTTTACTTGCTCATTTGTGTAAAATGAGTGCATGAAATGATATGGTTATGGTTGCTTCTAACCATCACATAAGACTTTTTTGATATGATGAGTTATGATCACTTTGGATTATGAGAGGGTGAAAGATAAAAGAGAGCCTCAATTCTTTCTTGCTCATTCTCTCTCTTGTTCTTGAGCTCTCCTCTTGCTCTCACCCTCAACCTCTTGCTCCCTCTCTTGATCTATGGTTCTCTTGTCTCATGAGTTGAGAATCAAGAACCATAGATAAAATCCCATTCTATTTCCTCTCTACTCATTCTAGTTCACTAGGTTTAGCAAACCAAGTGAACTAGTTTCTTCAAAGAACGAAGAAGGAGCTAAAGGTTGGAGCTTTCAGGTGGATCTATCTTCGGCGTACGGAGACGACGAGAAGAAGCCATTGGACCACCATCGGAGCTTTGAAGACGAAGGAGTTCAAGACAAGCAAGGTATAACCATCTCCATCCGAGTAGCTAACTCTCTTTAGCAAAGTATGCTAGTTTTAGTTTAGTCAAAGATCCCGACTTTGCTTAGTCCATGTTGCCCCTTGCGCTAAAAATTTGATTTTTATACCGTTTCCGCCTCCCCGTAAGAACCGGGGGTCTCAACGTGGACTTACAGTAGGTAGCTTAGATTAGCACTTTGAGCAACCTAGTTATCTCAAGTTAGAGATCAAGCTTGGCTTAGGAGCTCTCGGGTGGATCGTCTTTGACTCGAGGAGGCCATTGAGGTGCCGATGTTCCAAGGAGCCTACGAGGAGTGGAGGACAGCGATGACGACCCGAAGGACAAGTAACGTGAGGTATAACTTCGAATCCGAGTAGTTAAACCTCTCGTAGTTTGCTAGTAACGGTTTAGATACGATTCATGCGCTCAAGTCCGTATTACGAAGCTTTGATAATCGTTTTTCATATATTCCGCCTCCCCGCAAGTTCGTGGGGTGCGTGACATGGACTAACAATAGTAAAACTCAGTCATGTTATTATTTAACTTTAACTTAATCTGGGCACCTAGTTGCTGTAATTAAGAGAGGGAGAAGAAAACACTTAGCATGATGCTCTTGCAAGTTTAGATGGGTTTTTAGTTTATCTAAACAGGATGGCTCCCACTGTTTCCCGAATCCTTCCTCAAACCATAAAAGAAGAATTAGTCAGGATTAATCTCACCGTACAATTCTTGCTTAACCGTTCAGCCAGGATAGTGTCGGTGCTTCGAGGAAGGTTTTACGACGCTTTCGTGAAGTTCTTTAATTAAATAACCTCTTTTCCCTGGAGGCGTAGCCCCGCTAACTCTGTTCTAGACACCTACTTGTTTATAGCATTGATCGTTAAGTGAAGAGTTTCCCGAGGAGTAGCGGATACTCACAGTAGGATCGGGATCCAAATATCATTATGAGATATTGCTGAAGGAATCCTACCAACATTATCAAACTCCAAATGGTATGCAGCACTAGCAAGTTTCAGTTTCTTTAGAAACTCCCGATGTGGATTTTTGCCCCATGCTCTTATGACCTTGACGAAGGTCAACAAATCATAAGTCACATATCAAGTTCTACCCATCATTGTCCAAGTTAATTTAAACCCACCCGTATATACCCTTGTCAAAGGTCAACAAGGTAATACGACTGTCCCAAACAAACCTATCTATCTATGCTACATATGAACACGCAACAGCTACCAATCACTTTGCCTTGACGAAGGTCAACAAACATAGCTTGAATACTATTGAATATACATATGAAATGACGGAGCGCTACGAACGGTTTTTGCGAAACCGTGAACGTAGTGAAATTGATATAATCGAAGGATCCTTGATGGCTTTTCAAAGGACTGGTTTAAGCTCCGCAATTTTAAAAGTTTTGCTGTTTTTAGAAAAAACCGAGTGGTTTTGAAATTGTTCCAACGATTCAGCTTTGGTTTTTTTTCTTTGCATTAATATAATGCGTCCCATCAATTTAATCCTACCATTGCAGAAAACAATGAAAATATGACGTACGCTTATGCCATCCGCATTCGCCACTGTGCCCCGTCAACACCCGTTAGGTTACTTTACTAACGACAGAGCGGGGGCTGGACTAGCACGGATGCAAAACATAAGAAACTCCTACTAGATATCATATATAGATATAAACATTCGTCAGATGCAATGATAGCCATTCCAGATCACAGATGAACACGTTGGATATGCTAGGAATCTGCGTTTTGTTCGAGCCTGCAACGACAAACGGATTACACGGTCGTGATGAATAGCCAAAACCCTACCCTAGACCCCTACGGGTGCGGCAAACTACCCGCCAAATAGCCGAAGTGGAGCAGCCTCCCTCAACAAAGTGAGTAGGCCACTCAGCACATCAAAATACCCGGTAGTCTGTGCACCCCACCTTGGGTCTATCCTAAGAGCAGAAAACAGTAAAAAGAAAACAATACAACGATGGCTACAACCTTAACCCGGATGCGCCCCGCAAAATAATATTACATCAATTTTACAATTTACAAGAATGAAAGATAAAAAAAATGCTCGTCTCACATTTCCGGCTATTCATCATTGACGATCTAATAAGTTCATATATACAAACAAACAAATATGTGCAACTTCAAAGTAACAGACATATAGCAATTAGATGAAGTTTAAAAAACATATAAACATTATAGAAGAACCGGTTAGCCAAGTACAATTAGAATTTCGATCGAAAAACATTTTCCGTAACCACCCCAAATGCAAACCAGCATTCAGAAACATACTGGGAAGAAACCAAATATTCCAGAGAACTAAACACCTTAAGAAAGAAATAATAGAAGAAGAATGGCCTGAATTGGCCTCAACTCGACCGCGACTCCGCGGTGGATCGGCCCGATCCGCCGCGGTTTCGCAGTCGTCTTGGCGATTCAGGGGACCATTTTTCTTCAGCCATCTTAGAAAACCCTACACGTATTTTTAGTACACCTGAAATAATTTTTACAGCACTTTTAAAATTCGACAGAATGTAGGGTTTTCGGTGTTTTGTTTTCCAGTTTTTCCGATGATCGAAGTTCTAAAGCTTGCTAACGAACTAGTTCGGGTTTAGTAGGCTCTGATACCACTGTAAGTCCATGTCTCGCACCCCGCGGGATCGCGGGGAGGCGGAATAGGTGAAAAACAATTTTCAAAAGATCGCGGCACGGACTTGGAATCCAGGATCGGTGCTAAACCCTAACTAGCAAACTAAAAGTGAGGTTAATTTAAGGTATAAAAATTTATACCTCATGATTCCGGTCCTTCGGGTCTTCATTTCTCGATGTCCTTCTTCTGGTTGTTGAATCCGTGGATCGTTTGGATCGTCGCTCCCTCATCGGATTCCTTAAATCCATGATGATCCACCCGAGGAGATGTGCATCGAACTCCTACCTCAACAGAGGCGACTAGGGCATCAAGGTCGCTACCCATGATGTCGTAGAGGATGTAGAGATGTGTAGATGGATTTTAATATCTATGCTTGCCCTATATCACTCAACACATGAGTTCACTAGAGCTATGAGGAAGAAGGTGACCTTGGAGAAAAAGCTAGTGAGGAAAGTGAATGAAGAATGGAGTTAGCTCTCTACCTTTTTCTTTCAACTGAACCATAGTGATAATTCATATGATAAATCAATATCAATTATCACATATATGGTTTAAGTAACAAAAAATGAGTCATGGGCTAAAAAGTCACCATGTGTCATGTGAAGCTATGTCCATCTTCATGCAATTTCCACCTCATTCTCCGATGTCATAATGCATTTTCATTTAAACCAAAATGAATAATAACAATATGACATGTCACCTTCTAGAAACATCTTTGACCAATTTACAAAAATGCCCTCATCCGTACATACGTACCCGTATCCGTATTCCAAAAAATGCGGATACAAAAAGACGAAAACAATCCATCAGTACAATACTAGGATCCGGCTTAAACCAAAGCCTGCTAGTATTGTCCGTCCGAATCACCATGCGCGCACAAGTACACGCACGTGACCGAACCCTGCCATAAAACCATACGACCTCTACATCTTTTGTCTGATGTAGGGAAACCCTCTGTGTGGGACTCTAAAGACTCGACACTACGCTGGCAGTGGGTATAGCCACAGGTCGCAAGCGGCACTAGCTGGACGTAACGACCCCCAGGTATATGTCGATGAGAAGGCTGATGAGAAGAACTCATCCGAACTCCTACTGAGCCTATCTATGACAATCTCCGTACAGTCCGGTATGTTCGTCTAAGAGTATCGCATATCGGGCCTAGGGGGCGGTAAACATCAAACCCATAAGAGCGGTATAAGTCGTGCCGGAGTGTAGCCCAGAACACCCTGAGAAACTACAGTAAATCTCGCTTGTCCTGGCCAGGGACTTTGTGTAATGGCTCTCCAACACAGCGCGACATCAACCCCCACAACCGGAAGAGAAGAATCCTTTCTAACCGCCACTGCCTCCAAGTGCTTCGGAACTGCACCCAACTACTACCTGTTTGCACGACTCTTTTGAGCCGTGGTAGGATAGTAATCAAAGTACATAGGGAACACACTCGAGGCGAAGTGGCAGTGTCAAGTCGACGGACTAAGTTGTACTCATGTCACCTGGGAACTGCTACCTGACGATAGGTATATTACCAACCAGCAGTTCCCAACGAGTCTTGTCCGGTGTACTCATAACCTAATGAGCACCTGCATGCTATCTCCAGTACGACGTATTAATGGCTGTGGGATAGACCATCACCCCTGTTGGGATGAGAAGCGTACACACTAGTCTACTCTGGAGTATCGATGCCCTGTCTCGATAATCATACGACTAGGGACCTGTATAAGGATGTGGTTACAGACTACCCAGCCTCCACTAGTATGACTGTCATCACAACGCTAGTAATCAAGCAATGATCCTAAGGGCTCTACTAATATGTATAAGAGATATGTTAAAAGAAACACATGCACATATTGAAGTAGAAACAAACCAGGTAGCATACTACCATTTTGAGCAAGATTGTCAATACAACTGTGAATATTCCAAGCTTCCATTAAGTAATATACAAACCAGTATGATACAATAATGGCCTCTAGGGCATATACACTAACACCAATAACCCGAAAAGTCGTGCTGACAGAGGACCCATAACCAAAGTGATTTAACTGGTAACACTTACCAGTTTATCTCTACTGCTATGGCCTCGGACTTCTGGCTATAGTTGTGTCCTGCACAGTGCGATATCGACTCCCAATACCGGGAGTGACGAATTCCTTCGACTGCTCACTGCCTCCATGTTCTTCGGGATTGTACCATGTTAGTGATATATGTCTTAGAGGCCATTATTGTAAAGTACTGGATTGTATATTATATTTTAGAAGCTTTGGATATTCACAGATATAATAACAGTCTTTCTCAAAATGGTAGTATGCTACTTGGTTTGATTCTACCTCAATATGTGAATATGTTTCTTTTAGCATATCGCTCATACATATTTGTAGAGCCTTTAGGATCTTTACTTGACTACCAGCGTTGTGATGGCAGTCACACTAGTGGAGGCTGGGTAGTCTATAAGCACATCCTTATAAAGGTCCCTAGTTATAGTATTATCAAGACGGGGCATCGATACTCCAGATTAGACTAGTGTATACGCTTCTCATCCCAGCAGGGGAGATGGTATGTCCCACAGCAATTGGTATGTCGTACCAGAGATAGTATACATGTGCTTATTGGGTTATGATTTAAATTGGACGGACTCGTTGGGAACTGCTGGATAGTATTATACCTATCATCAAGAAGTAGTTCTCGGGTGGCATGAGTACATGATAGTCTGTTGACTTGACATCACTATTCGTCTCGAATGTGTTTCCACTGTACTTAGATTACTACCCTACCATGGCTCAAAGGAGTCGTGCAAACAGGTAGTACTTAGGAGCAGTCCCGAAGCACTTGGATGCAGTAGCGGTTAGATAGGATTCGTCTCCTCCGGTATTAGGGGTTGATATCGCGCTGTGTTGCGAAAGCCATTACACAAAGTCCATGGCTAGGATAAGAGAGATTTACTGTTAGGCACTCTAGTAGTTTCTCATTGTGTATTGGGCTCTACCCCGGCATGACTTATTGCACTATTAGGGGTCTGACAATTACCATCCCCCTAGGCCCGATATGCGAGTATCTTAGACAAACAGACTGGACTGTATGGAGATTGTCATAGATAGGCTGAGTAGGAGTTCGGATGAGTTTGCTCATCGACCTTCTTATCGACAGATACCTTGGTAGCTATTACGTGCAGCTAGTACCGCTGACGGACTTATGGTTAAACCCACTACCGGCGTACTGTCGAGTTTTTAGAGTCCAACACAGAGGGTTTCCCTGCTTCTGGCGAAATGATGTAGAGGATGTATAGTTTTACGGCAGGGTTCCCATAATATACTTGTACAAGCTACACGGATGTTGTTCGGACGGATAATACTAGTGGGTTTTGGTTTAAGATGGATTCTAGTATTATATTATTGGATTATTATTATCTCATTGTATTCGTACTTTCAGAATACGAATACGGGTATGTATATACGGTGAGGGTATTCTTGTAATTTCATAAGACATACTTTTAGAAGGGGACACCTCATTATTTGGATTTATCTATTTCGAGAAATAGATTAATTAGGTGGAAAGTGGAGATATTTGTGGCATGGTGAAGGATGGCTCATTTGCATTTGTTTATTGGTTTGGACTCACTATTCAAGCATGGTTGATATTTTCAATTGGAAAATATTGATTGCTTGAGTGAGTTGAGTGAGGGAGCCATTTTTGACTTGCCTTCACTTAGTTCATTTGCTCACCGATTACTTGATGATTGAGACACGGTTCAGCATGCGAACAAATGAGCCACTTGTTGCTGCGAATGATGAGATATCGCCCCAGAAGTTTGGAGCTATTGCTGCACGAGTTATACTTAGAGATATGATAGAAAATCGCTAGTCACCAAAGATGAAAGACTAGGACATGTGATTCATTGCCCACCCCTATGCGAGGTCCTCAGATTGATTGGTTCCAGCTAGAGACGATTTCACGCTAATAAGTTGAGAGTTGATAGAGACGATCGAATGTCAGGAACATATTTTCCAAGTTTAAAGTATTCGGAAAACAATGCAAGCAATTCTATGGACCCTCTAGAAAAATGAAACCCTAACTCGACGTAATGACCATGGAACGCCTTTGAACCTTAGGGTTTGCGGCAGTTCAGCGGTGCCATTTGTGAGGCTCGGGTTTGCCCTTTCACGGCTGGTCCATAGGTGCTGTGGCATATATTCGATACTATTAAACTGTACCCAAGATGTTGACCTCTTGGGGGATTATAAAACCTTGACGAATCGATCGAAAAGTTCGACATCATTAGGTTATCATATGATGGGATACGTTGCTTGGGAGACTCCAGATACGGGTATAGCTGTTGGAGCGCAGTCCATGCAGCCATGAGGAGAAGAGTCCAAAGCAGTCGCCATTAGAGAAAAGTGGAGTAAGAGGTTCGTACGAGATCTTGATGAGATGAGGTTCCACTCCGCCGACATCAGAGATGAGATACGCATTCAGAGGCATTGTATATGGATATATCTTCCAGAAGAAGTCGTGATGAGTATTCAGCTGTTCTGGAACAAGAAATAGATATAATATTAGGATGCTAACTTCCGGGCAGTTCGGAAGAAACGAGACTTAGGAGAGACTTCGACATGACCTTTCTGGAAATACTGAACGAGAAGACCTGGACCCAGGAGCGGTCATATGACGCACACCCAGTAGGCCAGAGTTCGGCATCGTCAACGAGACATGTTATGAGTAACCATTATAGTTGGCCAGAGATCTTTAGAGGATGTGTCAGAGCGGACTGCTTCCGTTATCGTTTCTATATTGGACCGTTGAGCCGAGAAGCCATGTACTTAGCAATCTGCAGTGAGAGACGAGAGCCTAAGGGTACTAGGCGACAGTCCATGATCAGAAGGCAAGTAGATATCTTGCTCTGCAAGCATTTGATGCACCGACACCTTCTTGACTTTGAAGGACGGACATATCGACGACAACATTTATGATTTGTGATTTTTTGATTGACTATCACGTATCCGTCACATTGGATTTCAGTATTTTTGGGTGATTTATTTCATGATTGAGTTTTGATGACCGAGTTTCATGATATTTGATTTCATGCCTAGGGCATGCATACGATTTAACTTATGCTTTCGGTATAGTTTTCATGCACTTTTAATATTTGATTTGCTTTTGTGCACGCCGATGCACAGGATGGTCAGATTTTATACCACAGTATACCTGATTGGGATTTTGATTGAAATGTGTTGTATACCGTCGATTTCGATTATGATATTCGATATTCGTTTTCTTGCACATTGTGCACTTGATTTGGATTTTGCGCATACTTAAGGAGCTTGATGCAATTTAGATGCACACTAGATGCATTAAATCGAGATTCTTCGTGCATATCAGATGCACCTAGTTTTGTTGTCAGGCACACACGTTGCCCTCGACAGGTGTTTTCGTGCACACCCGTTGCACTCAGATTTTTTTATGTGCACATGTATGGCACATTCATGGATTTCGATTTCCGTGCGCACCAGACGCACGTGGCATTCATATATATATTTGGGTTTGATTTCTTTTGGAGTAGTATATTTTATGATACTTACTTTTTGGTATAGTAGCTGAGCAGGACTAGTCCGAGGACAGTACATGACTATATTTTTGCATGCATTGATAGTTATTGAAGGGATTTCCAAAGAGGAGCTATAGTCTCAATATTTACCTACGTGTCTGTGATGACATGAAACTTTTTATAAGGGAAATCCTTATAAATTTTTTTCAAAATGGCGGGACGTGTATATTAAATAAAGGATATATATATATAGTTATTTTCTCACAATGGACGTCCGCCAATGTGCAGTGATACACACATCACACAACGATTTGAAAAAGGTTTGGCATGCATTGCTTCCAGATGTTTTAATGTTGTTTACCTGTATAGTTCTGACGTTTACAGGTATAGTTTTGATGTATATCATATTAATTTTCGTTTTGGATCTTGACATTGGTGTCTTCACCATAACTCCGATGATTGCGAGATGCTTGACAGAGTTTTGTTTTTGTTTATATATCCGTTTTTCATGCGCATGCAGTGCGCTACGATATGTTTTATGCATTGTTTATTTCAGAGCCTCGACGATTTGATTGTTTTGCTGAAATGTTTTAGTATTTGGGGGAGTTTTAATTTAAATTCGGGGACTGAATTTCTTTAAGGGGTGAAGATTGTAACGTTTTGAAAATCGTTTAGGTGAAATTTCGGAAAATCAGTAAAATAACGGGTATTTTCCCAAAAAATGAAGATATAAATATCTTTTAATATAAAATTAAATATACGTATTCTAGCTATGTAGTTGCTAGTATTTGGTGTTTATTGAGCCACTTATAAAATTTCTAATTTACTGAAAAAAAATTCGAAATTAATTATTTTAATATTATTTTAAGTCGTTACTAATACATTTAATTACGGATAATTACAAATTGGAATGGGTTGATACAAATTTTGTGCATCATGACACATTAAACTAACATGTAAAATATTGTTTCTGAAATGAAATGAAATTATTAAACTGTTTTAGAAAAAAATCTATCAAAAAGGCTTAAATGGTGAAATTTAATTAAATGGAATTGTGGTATAACATTTATCATTTTTCCCTCACTTACACTCACCCACACACCTCCCTACCCTTGAGCTGGCTGAGCCTACTAGGGGCAACCCCAATCCCCCCAAAATTTTCCCCACATCTTGTTAAGTAAAGAAAAGAAAACAAGAAAAGAATAGAATAGAATATGGAATGAATTGTGCGTTGAGGATATATATTGTATTTGGACTTTCTTGAGTTGACCAACACCATACCCCCACTCACCTCTTCCCTTCCCCCACATCTGGCCGAAAATGCAGCAGCCCCCTTCCCCCAAAATCCCACTTCTTTTTCCATCAAAAATCTCCAAAAATCCATCACAAATCAAGCTAAAACTCAAATCCAAATCTTACCCATTTTTCCTTGACCTATTCTAGTATAGATCATGGAGCTAGAAGCCAGTTTGTGAGGCTAGGTTGCATGTTTGATTCAAGTTTTGTGAGGTATAAATCTTTGTCCCATGGTTTGATTATTGATTAGTTACTTAATTATTGCTATCATACTTCAATGGAAGCTAATTAAGTGTTTAATTAGGTTTAATTGCCTGTTTGGAAAAATTCAAGAAAGGGTTTTGAATGCAAATTAGGGTTCTTATTATGTAATCATGGTTGCAAACTGTAGATTATCATCTTAAGGAAATGAAAACCTAATCTAGTTGCTAATATGTAAATTGTTAGATGTAAAATGTCCAAATTTAGCTTTTTAGTAAACTAGAATTTTAGAAATTACTAAAAATGTGAAATTTAAAATCTAGTTAAGGTTTTTATAAATTGGTTATGGTTTGAAAGCGTAGTATAACATCTTAGAGTATGCAAAATGAAATCTAGTTGTCAATTTTCTAATTGTTACATTTAAATAGTTCTAATTAAGCTATTTGTAAACTAGGTTTTTGGGTTTAATGAAAATTGATGAGATTAAAATTTAATTATGGTTTGTGTGGCTTAGTTAAAATATTATGTGGGTAATGTAATCATTATATTAGTTAAAACATCATGTTTTGAAGTGAAACGGTTAATGACCGCTTACTAGGTTTTTGGGAAATAAAACGACTTGATTAATTTTAAGGTTTTGATGAATTAAACCCTATTTCTTATATAATTAGTGATTGTGAAAACACGATTGGGGTGTTTGGGTTTTTCTCGATAGTTTGACGTTTGTACATCAAAATCGAGGGTTGGTTCGGCTATTCTTGCATGCGTATGCGATAGGTTTTGACCTATGCGCGATACGCGTGCCGATTTGGTTTTCGTATGCCGTTTCGATTTCGAATTGGGTTTTTATGCGATACGATACGTTGTGACATGTAGGTACCCTTAAGTGGACTTCAAGATGACAAGCAAGCGGGTGGCGAAATCGATTTCGGCAAGCGAGGACCAGGTGAGTAGATATATATCTATGGGGGAAGTCCGGTGGATGGCGTATAGCACCCCCGCAGTTCGTAGTATAGTTATGATATATATATGTTATATATGTGATTCATGATACGTGGATGTTATCAAGAGATGATTATTGTGTTCATGGTTTAGTTTAGGATAATTAGGAGTAAACTAGCATAGTTTCTTAGTCGCGAACCCTAGAATAGGTTCACACCCACGCGCACACACGCATTTGCCTACATCTTTTTACATGTGTGTTTTTGGGGATATGTATATATATATACACATGGATATAGGACTATGTATATATATATACGTATGCATAACATGGATTTTGAGGATAAGTACTTGGGATTGGAGATGAGTCGATGAGATTGGGCTTGAGGCTATGAGATCGGTGAAGTGACAAGGTTCGTATTCGAGTTACGACGTGATATGTTTAGCGAGTCCTTTAGGCGTGGTGTTTTCATACACACGCATGCATACATAGATGGTATCAGTATTGTACTATACGTAGATCAGTACCCCCGATCATGATATTTGATAAAGAGGATACTAAATGAATAATGTGATAGATGTGACATTTGACCCGTACCCAGATTTGGGAGGCCGTACGACGGATTTACCGTACGATCTATATATTGATGATAGATCCGCACTCTTGACTCAAGGATGTCATATTATATGAGGTATCGTATGGGATACTATTGAGGCGGGATCACCGACTATTATATACATATATATATCGACTCAGATTCAGGTAGTTTCCATACCCCTTCTGATTGGTTGTTAGTTAGACCTGTAGTTACCTAGTAGATGTTAGACTGGACCCGAGTCATACCTAATTCCAAAACTAACGAATCATGATGATTTTATAGAAATGTCAAGGGATACTACGGATATTTCAAAAGACGTACCTTTTCTTGAAAACACTGTAGCCCTTATTTTCAAAACGCCACGATTCGTAATATTTCAAATGGCAAAACAGTATAACACAGGTGTAGCAATGTAGATTCCTTAATGTTACGATATCATTCATGTTCCGCATATTATTGTTGCAATTACTATTCATTGCGATTTATCATGTTGTTATCGTCTCATTGCTTGTTTATTGTGTACTTAGTGATTATGAACCATGCTGTCAGGACACCAGCACCATTACCGATGATGCGTATGTTCCACACACACTTACTTGCCGGCTCACACACATCATCTCGGTAATTGTCATGTCACGTAAACTTTAGAAAACACTATTTCATTGACATAGCTTGCTACTTATTTTAGCTTTCATATGCTAGTTAATTTATTGCATGATATTAGATGCATCCATATATTCATTGGTTAGGCAGTATTATGGAGATTTATACCGGTTTTCATTGTTTATTGATATCATGATATTGATGATTTCGGATCCTTCTTGAGATTTCTGGATTTTGGGGAAAACCGCAAGGATTTATAAACTTATTATTCTTTTAAAAATGCAATTTGCGGTTTTCCCGTGATGTATGAGTCGTCCACCATGAGTTTTCAGGATTGCTGTTGGATTTCGAGACCCGATTCGAGGAGTTGGATGAACCATCTCGGGTACATGGTGGGCCCGGTATGGTACTCTGGGGCAAGAAGCTGGAGTTGTATTCGATGAGCCTGGCAGGGGAGCACTACCTACCGGTGATATTATTTAGACTCGTCGGTTATCCGTAGGATACCGGCCAGAGTCATGAGATGGTTATAGGCTGGTCCATTCTGCCGGAGCCCACGGGCCGACCACGCAGATGAAACGGATGCCTGAGATATTGATATTTGAGATATTGAGATAGTGAGACTTTTGTTTTGTGTCGATGCTTGACACTGATTTCACTGTTGCATTCATTGATGATACTTGATTGATATACATATAGAAATCTCATTAAATTAGAAAATAGTTTTTCCATCATGATGTATCTGCTTTCATTTGTATAGCATTTGCATATCTTATTCATGCCTTCATACATCATTTATCTGATATGTGGCTGTCTGAGGCACGGACACGAGCACGTGGTATCGCACTTATATGTAGATGTATCAGGATATTTATTGAGGATATTACTAGTTTTGACCTAGGATAGCGTCATACATGAGATTTCTGCTAGTAGATGTTTTCTACTCAAGAGTTGGCAACTCACCCCCGTTGTGCCACAGTTCCTTGCAGGTTTTGCCGTACACGTTTCGTTGCGGCTTTGCTGGCACACTGTCCCTTCCGGGTGATTGCTTCGATAGGTGTGTTCTTTTGCATCAGGACCACCATTGTTTATTTATTATTTCATTTGTATCTAAAAACTCCATCAACCAGATTGTATATTTAACAGAGATAGAAGACCAGACTTGTTATTATTTCGACCATAGAGTCGCGCGTTTTATTATTATGGTTTTCAAGCCGATTTTGGGATTTCTTTTGAGTTTTGATCCTCGCCCTTTGGCGTTGTATATTATATTACTTGCGTGGTTGTGACCGTCGTTTGACGAAGAGCTAGCTCCCGCTTGGGGATGCCTTTTTTTTGTATTTCGTATACTATTCAGGTTGTATCCCGTTTGGGGCCAGTATTTACAAAGGAGACTCTGCCGAAATTTTCAGAAAATACTTGAGATTTTAAAAATACATACTTCAGCCTATGTTCATTAAAACTACTTGCTTTAAATTGGTTTTTCCTTCACTCTACTGCTTCTTGGTTTTGATTTATGGGTTTTGGCTTACTTATATTACGTACGCCTCGAAATGTTTCGTAATTTAAGTGCTGGTCATGTTCCGTACTTTTCGGGGCGTGACATCCTCACGACTCTTGGAAAAGACCAGAATGTCATAAATAACACAACAATCAACTGGTCGAGGAACGGCCTAATGAAATATGGTTCATCATATCCACGAATGCTGCTTGGGCATTGGGCATTAGTGATAAGGACGATTCCAAGTCCATGTCGGGTTATGTCTTTACCCTCAATGGAGGGGCGGTGTGCTGGAAGAGCCCAAGCAGGACACCGTTGCTGACTCAACGATGGAAGCGGAGTATATAGCTGCTTGCAATGCTGCAAAAGTAGCGGTCTGGATGAAGAAGTTCCTAACAGAACTTCAGGTGGTTCCTACCATAGTTGATCCAATACCTCTGTATTGCGACAACAACGGAGCTATAGCTTTACCGAAGGAACCAAGGTCCCATCAGAAGTCCAGACACATCTTAAGGCGGTATCACCTGATCAGGGAGATCATCGATCGTCGGGAGATCGAGGTTCGGAGAGTTGCTTCTGAAGAGAAAATTGCTGATCCATTCACGAAGGCCCTACCTCAGATTCAGTTCGAGAGGCTACTCGAGATCATCGGTCTTCGATATGCCAGTACATGGCCCTAGTGCAAGTGGGAGATTGTTAGTGTATATGCCCTAGGGGCCATTATTGTATCATACTAGTTTGTATATTACTTAATGGAAGCTTGGGATATTCACATGTATATAACAGTCTTGCAAAACATGGTAGTATGCTACTTGGTTTTTCTATCTTAATATGTGAGTATACGTATTGATAGAGCTCTTAGGATCTTGCTTGACTACCAGCGTTGTGATGGCAGTCACACTAGTGGGGGCCGGGTAGTCCACAAGCACATCCTTATTCAGGTCCCTAGTTGTTGGATTATCGAGACAAAGCATCGATACTACGGAGTAGACTAGTGTGTACGCTTCTCATCCCAGTTGGGGAGATGGTCTGTCCCACAGCCGTCAGTACGTCGTACTGGAGATAGTATGCAGGTGCTCGTTGGGTTACGGGTACACCGGACAGGACACACAGGGAACTGTTGGTTGGTTTTATACCAGTCGTCAGTGAACAGTTCCCAGGTGACATGAGTACAGCATAGTCCGCAGACTTGACACTGCTACTTCGCCTCGAGTGTGTCCCACTGTTCTTAGATTGCTACCCTACCACGGCTCAAAGGAGTCGTGCAAACAGGTAGCAGTTGAGTGCAGTCCCGAGCACTTGGAGGCAGTGGCGGTTAGACAGGATTCGTCTCTCCCGGTATTGGGGGTTGATATCACGCTGTGTCAGAGAGCCATTACGCAAAGTCCCTGGCCAGGGCAAGCGAGATTTGCTGGTAGGTTCTAGTAGTTTCTCAGGGTGTAATGGGTTTCGCTCCGACACGACTTATACCGCTATTAGTGGACTGACGCTTGCCTCCCCCTAGTCCCGATATGCGATAGTCTTAGACGAACAGACCGGACTGTACGGAGATTGTCACATCAGACTCAGTAGGAATTTGGATGGGTTTCCTCATCGTCTTTCTTATCGACATCTACCTGGGGACCGTTACGTACAGCTAATGCCGCTTGCGGTCTGTGGTTAAACCCACTGCCAGCGTAGTAGTCGAGTCTCTAGAGTCCCACGCAGAGAGTTTCCCTACTCCAGGCGAAACGATATAGAGGTCGTATGGTTTTACGACAAGGGTTCGGACGCATACGTGTGTTTTCGCACGTACGACTTTCGGACAGTTTTTACTAGTCGGCTTTGGTTTAAGCCAGTTACTAATATCCGGTTATTGGATTTATACAGTTTTAAGTTTTTCCGTGTTTTCACGAATAGGAGGGGCATTCTCGTAATTTCGCGAGAAGCTTCTAAAAGATGGTGACTAAGGAGGTTTAGGTGGCATATACATTGAATGAGATTAGTGAGTCATATGGATGATTCATCCATGTCATTAATGCTTCATAATTGCTTAATGACTCATGGAGATGAATCACCATTAGATATTTATCAAGCATGGTTGTAAATCATTTTCTTTTCTTTTCTTGATAAATAAAAATGCTTGATATATATTATGATAACTCATTTTCTCTTCTCATTATTATGTTCATCTTCTCTCTTCTCAAGCTCTCTTTCTTCAAACCCTAATCCTCCCCTCTCATGTGTTGAGTACAAGGATTAGTTAGACTACTTAATCCATAACCATACTCTATTTCATCTAGGTACTTTGATTAGCACTTAAAGATACCTAGTTGCCTCAAGTTTAGAGGCAAAGCTTGGAGTTTAGCTCTCGTGGTGGATCGTCTACTACTTGGAGAAGGCCGAGGAGGAGGTGGAGTTCGTAAAGACGAAGGACACGGTTCTTTAGGTATAATCCCTTTACATAGTAGTTGTTAACTTCTATGTTAGTTGTTAGTTATCGTTTAGCTTCGATTCATGCGGTTAGTCGATGTTTAGCATATAAACAAGATCGTTTTTCATATTTCCGCCTTCCCGCAAGTCGTGGGGTGTTGTACATCGACTTACAGTGGTTTCAGAGCCTTGCTAAACAATAAATAACTCACTTGCAAAATTGTATGAATTTCGAACGAAAAAAACCAAAACCGGAAAACCCCGATAATATGGTTTCTGTCGATTTTTAAATGAAGTCCAAAAATTTTTCAGCCAGGTTCAGAAAGCCCAAAATGATAGTATTAGAACACCCAAGAAAACTGGGCTCACGAATCGACTAAACCGCCGCGGAACCGCGGTGAATCCCCCCGATCCGCCGCGATTCCGCCGCCGAGTTGCCGATTCACAAGCCCAATTTTCCTGTGCTGGTTCTCTGTGATATTTGGTATTTTCTGGAATTTTTTATTTTTGCTCAGGTTTCAGATTTACAGAGAAGTATTGGAGGAAAATTAAATGTGTTTAATCGATCGAAATTATACGGTATTTTCTTGTTGGATTATATCTGTGTTTGTATAATGTGTTCGTAAACCTCCCCTAACTGCTAGTATGTCGGTTGGCAGGGGGTTGCACATTTCTGTAATGGATTTTATCTGTTTGTGTATATGAACTGTGTTGGACTGTTGTGATGTATAGCCGGGGTTATGTGATGGGTTATTATTTAATTCATTTGATGTAAATGTAATTTGTTGTAATATTATTTTGCGGGGCACATCCAGGTTGCGGTTGTAGCCACCGTTGTATTATTTCATTTTACTGTTTTTGCTCCTAGGACAGACCCAAGGTGGGGTACACAAACTGCCGGGCGGGTAGTTTGCCGTACCCGTTGGGGTCTTGGATGGGGTAATGGCTATTCATCACAACTTTGTAATCCGTCTTTTGTTGCAGGCTCAAAACAAACACGGATTGCTTGCAAATCCAATAAAGTTCATCTGTGATCTGGAATGAATATTATTGCGTCCGACGAATGTAAAATATCTATATATATGATAGCTATTTAGACGTCACTTATGTTTTACACCCGCGCTAGCCCAGCCCCCGCTCTGCCGTTAGTTAAGTAACCTAACGGGTGATGACGGGACCCCGTGGCGAATGCGGATGGCATAAGAGGACGTTGTATTTTCGTTGTTTTCTGCAATGATAGGTTTATGATGGGACGCATTATTTATAATGCAAAGAAAATAAACCAAAAGTTAATCATTGGAACAATTTAAAAGAAACCACTCGGTTAATTTTAAAAACAGATATTTTTAAATACGGAGCTTTAACCACTCCTTTTAAAAGCTATCAGGTTCCTTCGGTTATATCAAGTTCACTACGTTCACGGTTTCGCCAAAACCATTCGTAGCCCTCCGTTATTTCATTTGGGTATTCAGTAGTATTCAAGCTATGCATTTTGGCCAAAGTCAAGGCATAGTGTTTGGTAGCTGCTGGGTTTTCATTTGTTGCATAAGATAAATGAGTTAGTTTGGGACAGTCGTATTATCATTTGACCAAAGTCAGGGGTATATACGGATGGGTTCAAAATGACAAGATAATGACGGGTAGAACTTGACATGTGACTTATGACATTTTGACCAAAGCCAAGGTCATAAGAGCATGGGGCAAGAACTTATATCGGGAATTTCTAAAGAAACTGAAATTTGCAAAGTGATGCATACCATTTGGAGTTTGATGAATGTTGGTAGCATTCCTTCAACATTATCATACGATGATATTTGGATCCCGATCCTACTGTGAGTATATGCTACTTATCAGGAGATTCGTCACTTAACGATCAATGCTATAAACCAAGTAGGTGTCAAGAAAGGTGTTAGCGGGGTTACGCCCCCAGAGAAAAGAGGTTATTTAATTAAGGAACTTCGCGAAAGCGTTGGAAAACCTCCCTCGAAGTATCGACACTAGCCTGGCTGAACGGTTAAGCAAGTATTGTAAGGTGAGAATAGTCCTGGCTAATTCTTCTTTTATGGTTTGAGGAAGGATTCGAGAAACAGTGGGAGCCATCCAGTTTAGATAAACTAAAAACCACTCTAAACTTGCAAGAGCATCATGCTAAAGAGTTTTCTTCTCTCTCTCCTATTTGCAGCAACCCTGAAAATGACTGGACTTAAGTTACTTTTAAAGAAAAATATACTAACAGGGCCAAACTACAAAGATTGGCTGCGGAATGTCAAAATGGCTTTGACCGATGAAAAATTGGGGTACGTCCTCACCGCTACGGCACCTGCTGTCCCTGGTCCCAAATCCAGTAATGCGGATAAGGAAATCCGCAAAACCTGGGATTTAGATTGCGCGAAAGCCAAGTGCATCGTGCTTGCCTCGATGAACAATGAACATCAGAGGAGGCACGAGGATATGGAACTAGATGGCATATTTCTCCATACAAAGGAACTTTATGGAGAGCAATCTCGTATAGCAAGATACGAGACCTCTAAGAACTTGTTTCGAGCGAGGTTGGCTGTCGGGTCATCGGTAGGAGAACATGTCCTAAAGATGATCGGCTATATTGAAGAACTCGCAGACCTTGGGACGACTTTGGATAATGAGCTCTATACAGACCTTATTCTCCAGTCCCTTCCTCACACCTACGCCCAGTTTATCCTGAACTTCAACATTCAAAGAAAAGAAGTTGAACTTCCGGAACTCCTGAACATGTTAAGGAGTGCAGAGGGCACCTTGCAGAAGACAAGGGAAACACCCGCTATGTTTGTTGGCGGTGCATCTTCTTCCGGGTCCAAGGCTAGGGCCAAAGGAAGGTAGAAGAAGGCCGCCACCAAACCTAGAGGAGGTGTTAGTAAGGTGGGAGGGAAGGGAAAGAAAAATTTTGCGGTACCGGTAGTGGGCCAGGATGAGTGCTTCCATTGTCACAGGAAAGGGCACTGGAAGAAAGATTGCAAGGCATGGAACGCCAAGAACCAGGAACCGAAGAAAGCTGTGGCTTTGACTTCAGTTGTGTTTGTAATTGAGAATTGTCTGTCAATTAACTCTACTTCCTGGGTATTGGATACCGGATCAGGATCTCATATTTGCAATTCATTGCAGGCACTGAGAAACCGTAGAGTGCTGAAGGAAGGTGATATGACCCTAAAGGTTGCTAACGGAGCTAGCGTGGGAGCTGCGTCCGTCGGGGATTATCACCTAGGATTGACGAGTGGACACATTTTAGTTTTACATAACTGTTTTTTTGTACCAAGCTTAACGTGTAATATCATATCAGTTTCCTTGTTATCAAATAAAGGTTATGATTTCACGTTTGTAAGTGATGTTGTTAACATCCACCTTAATCATGGTTTGATTGGGTCTGGTACACTAAATAACGGTATATATGTTTTAAACCAACTCCAAATTTTCATTGTCCAGAACACATTAAAGAGAAAGTCTCCAGATTTAAATAAAGCTTTCTTATGGCATTATAGACTGGGTCACATCAATGAGAGAAGGTTGACTAAGTTACATAGAGAAGAATATTTGGACTCGTTCGAATATCAAACTTATGACACTTGTCAATCTTGTCTCAAAGGAAAGATGACAAAGACTCCATTTACTGGACATGGAGTAAGAGCGAGCGAGCTCTTAGGACTCATACACAGCGATGTATGTGGTCCAATGTCTACGCATGCAAGAGGTGGTTTTTCCTATTTCATTACTTTCACGGATGATTACTCAAGATATGGATTCGTTTATCTGATGAAACATAAATCCGAGGCTTTTGAGAAATTCCAAGAGTATATGAATGAAGTAGAAAACCAAACCGGCAAAAGTATCAAGACACTTAGATCTGATCGAGGTGGTGAATACTTGAGTGCCGATTTCTAGGTTACCTGAAAGAGAAAGGAATTCTCTCTCAGCTTACTCCTCCATACACTCCACAGCATAACGGTGTATCGGAGAGACGGAATCGAACCCTATTGGATATGGTACGATCCATGATAAGTAATGCTGAGTTACCGCGATCTTTTTGGGGTTATGCGCTAGAATCAGCAGCATATCTTCTGAACAGGGCTCCTACCAAGACTGTGCCTACCACTCCATATCAGATGTGGACTGGGAAAAAACCCCATCTTCAGCATATGAAGATTTGGGGATGTCCAGCTTTTGTTAAAAAGCAGCATGTGGACAAGCTCGAGGCATGGTCAGTAAAATGTAAGTTTGTGGGATATCCAAAGAACTCCAAGGGATATTATTTCTATTACGCAGAGGAACAAAAGGTTTTTGTTTCTCGTAATGCCCATTTTCTGGAACATCAGTTTTTAGAAAAGGAAATAAGTGGGTGCGAAATAGAACTGGAAGAAATTCCAGAACCACAAACTGCTACTGAAAGTTTGGTAGAACCAGTAGTTCAAGAAGAACAGGACATTCCCGCACCCCTCCGCAGGAGTAGTAGGCCGTCTCATCCGCCTGAGAGATACTACGGTTTTCTCATAGATGGGGATAGAGCGGATTGCATCATAGATGATGATGAACCTACTGACTTCCAGCAGGCCATCCAGAGCGGCGACTCGGTACGATGGCTAGATGCAATGCGGACGGAAATGGAGTCCATGTACACCAACAAAGTATGGACTTTGGACTTTGCTCCAGATAGGGTAAAACCCATAGGATGCAAATGGATCTTCAAGAAAAAGATTGTTGTAGATGGACAGGTGGAAACCTATAAGGCTAGACTTGTTGCAAAGGGTTTTCGTCAAAGACCTGGTTTGGACTATGACGAAACTTTTTCTCCAGTGGCTATGCTCAAATCCATTCGGGTCCTTCTGGCTATTGCTGCCTTCCATGATTATGAAATCTGGCAGATGGACGTAAAGACGGCTTTTCTGAATGGAAATTTAGAAGAGTGCGTCTATATGGATCAGCCAGAGGGTTTCAATCAGAGTGGGAGCAGCGGGAAAGTATGCAAGCTGCTTAAGTCCATTTATGGACTAAAGCAGGCATCGCGGAGTTGGAACATCTGTTTTGATAAGACAGTCAAAGAATATGACTTTATCAAAAATCCAGATGAACCGTGCATATATAGTAAAGTTGTAGCCAGAAGTGTCGTATTCCTCGTCTTGTACGTGGATGACATTCTATTGATAGGAAATGACATTCCTATTCTACAATCTGTCAAAGGATTCTTATCACACAGGTTCTCCATGAAAGACCTGGGTGATGCCTCTTACATTCTGGGGATCCGGATCTATCGTGATAGATCCAAGAGGATGTGGGGACTTTCACAGTCCAGGTATATCAACACTGTACTGAAAAGATTCAGTATGGAAGATTCTAAGCGCGGTAATCTACCGGCTTGTCACGGAATCACCCTCTCCAAAGAGATGTCTCCCAAGACTGATTTGGAAAGGGAACGCATGTCTATTATATCCTACGCTTCTGCAGTAGGCTCTATAATGTATGCGATGTTGTGCACCAGACCAGATGTAGCTTACGCACTAAGCGTGGTAAGCCGGTATCAGTCAGACCCAGGGGAGAAGCACTGGATAGCAGTAAAGAACATTCTCAAGTACCTGAGAAGGACTAAGGAGATGTTCTTGGTTTACGGAGGAAAAGACCTCAGGTTGGAGGCTTTTGCTGATTCCGGCTTCCAGAGTGATAAGGACGATTCCAAGTCCATGTCGGGCTATGTCTTTACCCTCAATGGAGGGGCGGTGTGCTGGAAGAGCCCAAGCAGGACACCGTTGTTGACTCAACGATGGAAGCGGAGTATATAGCTGCTTGCAATGCTGCAAAAGAAGCAGTCTGGATGAAGAAGTTCCTAACAGAACTTCAGGTGGTTCCTACCATAGTTGATCCAATACCTCTGTATTGTGACAACAACGGAGCTATAGATTTAGCGAAGGAACCAAGGTCCCATCAGAAGTCCAGGCACATCTTAAGGCGGTATCACCTGATCAGGGAGATCATTGATCGTCGGGAGATCGAGGTTCGGAGAGTTGCTTCTGAAGAGAAAATTGCTGATCCATTCACGAAGGCCCTACCTCAGATTCAGTTCGAGAGGCTACTCGAGATCATCGGTCTTCGATATGCCAGTACATGGCCCTAGTGCAAGTGGGAGATTGTTAGTGTATATGCCCTAGGGGCCATTATTGTATCATACTAGTTTGTATATTACTTAATGGAAGCTTGGGATATTCACATGTATATAACAGTCTTGCTAAACATGGTAGTATGCTACTTGGTTTTTCTATCTTAATATGTGAGTATACGTATTGATAGAGCTCTTAGGATCTTGCTTGACTACCAGCGTTGTGATGGCAGTCACACTAGTGGGGGCCGGGTAGTCCACAAGCACATCCTTATTCAGGTCCCTAGTCGTTGGATTATCGAGACAAAGCATCGATACTCCGGAGTAGACTAGTGTTTACACTTCTCATCCCAGTTGGGGAGATGGTATGTCCCACAGCCGTCAATACGTCGTACTGGAGATAGTATGCAGGTGCTCGTTGGGTTACGGGTACATAGGACAGGACTCACAGGGAACTGTTGGTTGGTTTTATACCAGTCGTCAGTGAACAGTTCCCAGGTGACATGAGTACAGCATAGTCCGCAGACTTGACACTGCTACTTCGCCTCGAGTGTGTCCCACTGTTCTTAGATTGCTACCCTACCACGGCTCAAAGGAGTCGTGCAAACAGGTAGCAGTTGAGTGCAGTCCCGAGCACTTGGAGGCAGTGGCGGTTAGACAGGATTCGTCTCTCCCGGTATTGGGGGTTGATATCGCACTGTGTCAGAGAGCCATTACGCAAAGTCCCTGGCCAGGGCAAGCGAGATTTGTTGGTAGGTTCTAGTAGTTTCTCAGGGTGTAATGGGCTTTTCTCCGACACGACTTATACCGCTATTAGGGGACTGACGCTTGCCGCCCCCCTAGGCCCGATATGCAATAGTCTTAGACGAACAGACCGGACTGTACGGAGATTGTCACATCAGACTCAGTAGGAGTTCGGATGGGTTTCCTCATCGGCCTTCTTATCGACATCTACCTGGGGACCGTTACGTACAGCTAGTGCCGCTTGCGGTCTGTGGTTAAACCCACTGCCAGCGTAGTAGTCGAGTCTCTAGAGTCCCACGCAGAGAGTTTCCCTACTCCAGGCGAAACGATATAGAGGTAGTATGGTTTTACGACAAGGGTTCGGACGCATACGTGTGTTTTCGCACGTACGACTTTCGGACAGTTTTTACTAGTCGGCTTTGGTTTAAGCCAGTTACTAGTATCCGGTTATTGGATTTATACAGTCTAATGTTTTTCTGTGTTTTCACGGATAGGAGGGGCATTCTCGTAATTGCGCGAGAAGCTTCTAGAAGATGGTGAGTCATATGGATGATTCATCCATGTCATTAATGCTTCATAATTGCTTAATGACTCATGGAGATGAATTACCATTAGATATTTATCAGGCATGGTTGTAAATCATTTTCTTTTCTTTTCTTGATAAATAAAAATGCTTGATATATATTATGATAACTCATTTTCTCTTCTCATTATTATGTTCATCTTCTCTCTCCTCAAGCTTTCTCTCTCTTCAAACCCTAATCCTCCCCTCTCATGTGTTGAGTACAAGGATTAGTTAGACTACTTAATCCATAACCATACTCTATTTCATCTAGGTACTTTGATTAGCACTTAAAGATACCTAGTTTCCACAAGTTTAGAGGCAAAGCTTGGAGTTTAGCTCTCGTGGTGGATCGTCTACTACTTGGAGAAGGCCGAGGAGGAGGTGGAGTTCGTAAAGACGAAGGACACGGTTCTTTAGGTATAATCCCTTTACATAGTAGTTGTTAACTTCTATGTTTGTTGTTAGTTATCGTTTAGCTTCGATTCATGCGGTTAGTCGATGTTTAGCATATAAACAAGATCGTTTTTCATATTTCCGCCTCCCCGCAAGTCGTGGGGTGTTGTACATCGACTTACAAGCATGTAGGTATACAGGTATGCTATATGTCATATGCACAAAAGGAAATAGGATCATGTCTCAATGTACCTAAACAATACAATATCACATATGTATAGGTGTTGTGCGTGTCATAGAAATTATCGACGGTGTGTGTGCAGCATACAATTTGTGCTCGTGAAACATGAACCATCAACAATAGTGCAGTGCCCTAAGGGTACAAGTCCAAGCACAACAAGTAAATATGCAACGAGGTGTATGTGCAAACTCTATATATGAAATAGAATATGTGACTAATATCATGTCATCTCTAACCCAGATGAATAACGCCATATGGGAGATTCCCCTGTAGATGTTAAACCTACTCACCAACACTCCTGGCTAAGTAAAGCGTACCACCTGCTTCCCCTTCTTCGCAGCGTCCGAAGTCCCCGCCTGCGAACCTAAAACTTAAAACAATAAAAAGTATGTATATTAGCAAACGACCAATAACACGTACAAACTAGGTTTAACAGACGCACCAACTCCAAACATACTCTAAAGTACCCGTCTAGTGGCTAACATGTGTAGCGACAAAACGGAACCAACCCAAGAGCAAAACCACACCAAGTGCACGGACCGTGTCGGATAACGTAACGCGCGTAGGTTGTAACACAAGAAACTAGTTATGTGATCCCAAATTTCGTATACATAAAAATCCAAATAATCAAACAAGTCCAAACACACTTAAACCACCACAGACACCTACCCACAAAAACCCACACCAAAACTCCCACGAAAATCCGTGCTAGCCGGAATTATCCTTCTCATCGCTGGCCGAGATCCGAGCAAGGGGGTTCAAGCTCCAGGTGATGTCCTATGGTCTCAGGTACAACACAACTACATTGTTTGATTTTCTAGTATACTCTCGGGGTCACAGCAGATCACAAATATCATATATGACACTAAAAATACGATATTTGCACAAAACTTAACTTTAAACGATCTAAACTGAAACTATAAGGCTATACAACACTAAAAAAACATATAGAACAGATAATGGTCATTACCTATCCACAAAATCTCCAAGATCCTAGGTTTCCAAGCTCCAATGGATCCAAGAGGCAAAACAAGGCATTAGAAGTGATTTGGTGATGTTTTGATGATGTTTTGTGTAGGATTAGTGAATGATTATTGAGTATTCAGTTGAGATGAGAGAGGGATGAAGAAAATGATAAGGATTGAAGTGAGAGAGAAATGAGTGAGGTGTGAAGAAAATAGAGAGAGAGGTGAGGTTAAGGTGAGTGCACCCTTGCATTAACTCCACATTAATGCAAGCACATGCTCACCATGCCACCTCCTCTCCAAACAAAACCCAAAACAAATATCTCTTTCTCACAACAAATATCAAGAATTTAGGATATAGGTTAAAGCAAGGATTATGATTAAAGCAAAGGATTGGATTAGGTTAAGTGTCATGGTTGCTAATCTAGATAACACAAACACACTCTCACATAAACATGCACATGTGTGTGCATGCCACAACAAATAATAATAATTTATTAATTAAATGTTATAAAATGTGAGGAACCCAAATTGGTAAACTTTTTACCAAAAACCCGCATTACCGCTTAATTAACACTAATCGAAAACCTAAGGCGTTACAATTGGGCGATGTGTTTTATACACACGAGGATATATGTTGATGATATTGGTATGTTCTAGACATTAAAACGATAACCCTAATTCAGGATATTATGATGATAATACCACATGAATAATGAGGTATATGTGATATTTGACCCGTACCCCGATTCGGGATACCGTACGATGGTGTTTACCGTACGAGCTATAGATATGATGATTGATCCGCACACATGATTCGAGGATGTCGTATTATATATTTTACCGTACGTGACTCTATTGAGACGGGATCGCCGACTACTAAATATATCGACTCGGACTTTAGGTGGTTTTCCTTATCCCTTTCGATTAGTCTCTTAGTTTAGTGCTGTAGTTTATTAGGTCGAAGTTAGACAGGGCTCGAGTCATACTTATTTTCAAAATTAACAAATCGTGAGTATTTTAAATACAGGCCGAGAGATACTACGGATTTTTCAAAGGATGTATCTTTTCTCAAAGACCCCGTAGCCCAATTTTTTCTAAAACCACGATTCGTGCGATTTCAACACAGAAACTGTATGACTCGTATATAGAAATGTAAATTCTTATATGTTGCTGTTACTACTTCATTTTCAGTATATTCTTGCTGTTCGCATCGCATTGCAGGCTTAAATGTGTTTTCGTTAGTTATTATGAAACCCTGTCACCAGCTCCATTACCGATGATGCGTATGCTCCACGTACACTTGCTTGCCGGCTCACACAAATCATCATCGGTAATTTTCATGACACGTACACTTTAGAAAACACTACTTCATTGGTATAATTGTTAGCTGGTAGTTTCGATATAGTACTAGTACGCTTGATTTCATATGCTAGTTTACATATTGCATTTATTACTGAGATACTTCATGCATTTATACGTTCATTTTTCATGAAATATTATGGGGCTTTATGCCGGTAATTCACTGTTTATTTACTCTTGAGTTTGGGATTTCGGATTTTCCTTGAGATTTCTGGATTTGGAGAAACCACAATGATTTTATAAACTCATTTTCATTTCTAAAAGATAGAAAATTGCGGTTTTCTCATGATATCATGTGAGAGGTGTCCACCATGAGTTTTCTCGGCTCTTAAGAGGTATCATTCATCCGATTCGAGGAGGAGGATGAACCGTCTGTGGGTGCATGGTGGACCCGATGCGGTATCCCGGGGCAAGATGATCGCAGATAATGGCGTTTAGCCCGGCAGGGGAGCACCACCCACCGGTTATTTGTGAGGCAGCGGATATCCGGAGGATACCTACATAGTCATGAGATTTGATGATATGGGCCTGTCCGGCTTGCCGGAGCCCGAGATATTGAGATTTGATGTTATGGGCCAGTCCGGATTGCCGGAGCCCGAGATATTGAGAAATTGAGATATTGGGATAGATGTTTTGTATCAATGCTTGACACGGATTCTCTGTTGATTTCATTGATAATACTTCGATTTTTATACAGAAATCTGACTGAGATAAGAAAACGGTTTTCTCGTACAAGATGTATTTCATTTTCATTCTTAATACATTCGTACATCATATATGTGACATGTTGCTTCCTGAGGCACTGACACGAGCACGTGATATTACACTTAAGTTTTGATGATTACCCTTGCCATATTTAGATGTCTCAGGTTATATATATATTGAGGATATTATTATTGTATGACCTAGGGGAGAGTCATACATGCGATTTCTTCTCGGTGATGTTTTCTACTCACGAATTGGCAACTCACCCCCGTTGTGCCACAGTTTTCTTGCTGGTTTGGCCGTACAGGTTGCGTTACGGTTTGTTAGCACACTACTTCCTTCCGGGTGATTGCTTTGGTTGGTGGGTTCACTTGCATCATGACCACCGTCGTACTTTTATTTAAGTCAGTTGTATCTAGTAAACTCCATCAACCAGACTTGTATATTCGATAAACTTAGAAGACCAGTTGTATATTCATTCGACCTTAGAGTCGTGCGCTTGTATTATTATGGGTCTTCTATTGGGTTTTCTTGAGGATGTTGGTTTATCTTCTGAGTTTTGATTCTCGCCCTTCGGCGTTGTATATTATATTGCTTGCGTGGTTGTTTCCGCCAATTGGCGAAGAGTTAGCTCTCGCTTGGGAATGTTTTTATTCATTACTCATATATATTCCCGTTTGTACCCATTTGGGGCCAGTATTTACAAAGGAAACTCTGCCGAAATTTTAGGAAAAGACTTGATGTTTTAAAAATGCTTACTACGACATTCAAAGTGAAATTATATGTTGACTTTTAAATAAGTTTTTCCTTCACTCTCTTTTCAAATGGTTTACATTTCTAGGCTTTTGGCTTACTTGAAATAGGTGGGGTCCTATTGACTTCACATGATTCAAGTGCCAGCCATGTACCATTTCGGGTCGTGACACTCTTGGAGCAATAGAAGAAAATTCCAAGATGGTTCAAAGTACTAAAAATTCAAACTTGAGCTCACCATACGGTGTAGGATGAGGTGGTGCACAATTTTTTTGAAGGTGAGGTGAGGTTTTGGTGAGGTTTGAGTGATGTTTTGGAGGTGGTAGTGGAAGTGGAGGATAAGGATGAGGAGATGAAGGCGAAGGATTAAGGGAAGGAAATTAAATGAGGGTGAAGGATGGGAGCCATGGTCAAGGAAAATGACCCCTCTATCTCTCTCTTTCTCTCTCTTTAGCCCATGCTCACTTGTTCCCCCTCCCTCCATGTCACATTGTCTCCTATTTCCTTTTTCTTTTTCTTTTCTTTTAAAACCCAAATACCACAAATACAAGAAGCCATGCATGAATCAAACACAATATGTCATGGTGCACTAGCCATGGTTAAGAAAATGGAGTTGGCTTAGTGCATGATTAGTAGTGCACGAATCAAGTTTAATATAAACTTGCATATAATTAATTGCATAATAACTTATAAAATATCCAAATCCATTAATGCCTTTATATTTAGTAATTCATATTAATCTCCAAATATTGGTATATAATTATACCATTTTACGAAAACCCCAAATTCATACTCGAATAGTTTTCGCAAAATTTATTATTTTATTATTTAAATTCCAAAAATAATATTTTATATTTCTAAAATGTTACATCGTCATAGAGTCTTGTGTGGTTCCCACTGTGCTTTGATTTCGTCCCTACCATGGCTCAAAGAAGTCATGCAAACAGGTGGATTTTGGGTACAGTCCCGAGTCACATGGAGGCAATGAGCGATAGGAGGGGTTTTGTCTCTCCCGGTATTGGGAGTTGACGTTGCGCTATGCTCGATTGGCTATAACAGCAAGTCCCTGGCCAGGGATGATGAGATTTACTGGTAAGTGTTATCAGTAGTTTCCCGAAAGGTTATAGGCCACACATCGGCATGACTTATCAAGTTAGTGGGGTCTGACGATTCCACCCCCCAGACTCGATATGCGACATATCAGACGAAAAGACCGGACTGTACGGTAAGTGTTGCTTATAAGCTCTACGGGAGTTTGGACAAGTTTGCTTGTTGATCTTCTATTCGTTCAATACCTGAGTAGCCGTTACATCCAGCTAGTACCGCTGACGGCTTGTAGGTATCTGATGTGATCATTACCCACTGCTGGCGTATTGACGAGTCTTTAGAGTCCCACACAGAGGTTTCCTAGCTCAAGCGAAACGATGTAGGGCTCATATGGAGATATGTGCGGATCTTGATTGAATACATGCATATGATACCATATTCTAATCTAGCGATATTTGATATCAGTCAGGTTATATGTGATATAACCGGATTATTGAATCAAGTGTTGATTCAATGATTTTATATCTATATATATATATATATGTTAATATATATTTGATATTGGTCGGTTGTATATGATATGACCAGATTATTAAATCAAGTATTGATTTAATATCTAATATTGAATATTAACCGGTTATATGTGATATAACCGGATAATTGAATCAAGTGTTGATTTAATGTTTTGATATACATATATATATATATGATATTAGTCGGTTATATATGATATAACCGGATTATTGAATCAAGTGTTGATTTAATAATTTGATATATATATATAAACTAATATTTAGCTCACTTAATGTTTTCATCTCTTGATATATATTTATATATGTGTGTGTGTGTGTGTGTGTGTGTGTGTGTGTGTATCTATGTATCTATTTATTTATCTTGTATCATGTATGATGATATATAGAACTAGGATGTATGAGAATCACACATGAGGTTAAGATGAGTAGATAACGGTTAGATTAATGAATTAAATGAAAAAAGAATGAGTCGTTATTCTTTAGGTGTTTGTAGAAGCCTGGAGAAGCCATGGCTCAGCTCTTCTTTTTTGGATTTATTCATTAATATTTATCATTATCAATCTCATCTTATCGAATGGGCATATGGTTCAATCTCACTCATCCAAGTTCATCCCCCTTCTTCATCTCCTCTCTAGAATTTTCTTCAGTTGAGAAAAGAAAATGAGAAAAATATTCTATGTGAGCAAATCTCCTACTTCATCAACCTACACTAATCTAGCCCATTATTTTAGGTTGTTAACTTCACTAATACCTTCTTTAGTGAAGTGTGAGCTTGAGTGAGAGAGACTTCAAGGTGGATCATCTTCGGAAATGAAGACTACATGCAAGCTCGATCCTTTCTTCAACTGGAGTCAAAGAAGAGTTCTAGGGACTACTACTTGGAGCTTTAGAAGTGATGGACCGGTCTACAAAGGTTGTAAACTCTCTTCTCTTACATTGAAACCATAATTCTCGATTCTAGGTTAGCACTCTAGATTTTTTTAAATTGCATACTTTTTGCTTGTATAAATCTAGTAGAGGTGCTAAGACATACTTTCACCTTATTTTATTTATACTTTTTTTTTTAAAAACTTCACCACCACTATTTTCCTAAAAAGGTTTAGATTCCTAGTTTTTGGCTTACTTAGGTTATGGTGGGGTCCTATAGACTTCACGTGATCTAGGTGCCGGTCATGTGCCATTTCCGGGTCATTACATACAGTCCCGAGCCACATGGATGCAGTGAGCGATTGTTGGGGATCCGTCTCTCCCGTTATAGGGAGTCGATATCGCACTGTGTTCGGTTGGTCAGCACCATAAGACCTTAGCCAAGGTAGTTGAGATTTACCGATAGTTAGATCAACAGTTTCTCAGATTGTTACTAAGCCACATCGGCACGAATTATCGGGTTATTAGGGTCTGAAGTTTACCACCCCTAGACCCGATATACGATACTCCTAGACGAAGAGACTGGACTGTAAGGAGATTGTCATAGATAGGCTTAGTAGGGGTTCGAATGAGCTTGCTCGTCGGCCTTTCTTTCGACAGATACCTAGGTAGCCGTTACGTACAGCAAGTGCCACTGACGTGCTTATAGTTATGGATTTATCCAGTAACTCACTGCCGGCATACTGTCGAGTCTTTAGAGTCCCACACAGATAGATTCTCAGGTTCAGGAGAAATGATGTAGTAGCCGCATTTAGATACGTGCAGAGTTCTGATTAAATACGTGTACTAGATATACGGACTTTAATCGGGCGGATGATAATACTAGCCGGCTTAAAATTAAGCCGGATTATTAAATCAAGTATTGAATTAATAATTTTCATATATATATCGAAATGTATATATATGTTCATTATGTTCAATGTATTATTCTATCTTTTTGGGTATTCGTATTTCGATATGAATACGGGTATGTATATACGGAGATGTATTCATGTATTTATACAAGTATGTATTCTAGAAGATAGACACCTCATTATGAAATTTCTATTTTGTTAAAAATAGAAATGAGATATTTAGATAACGCATGGAGAAAGAATGATGACGGAAAGGGCTTTGTATTTCTTTATTGCATTTGTATGCTCTATTCAAGTATCGTTTCTATTTTCTATTTGGAAAAATACTTTGAACAAAACCATGCTAGCCATATTTATTTTGGGTAGATGTTACATTTCACCATTTATTTTCTCTCTCTTTCCTTTTAGCTCCTCCTTCTTCTCACTTACACTCTCTTGAGTTGAGAATCAAAATGAGAAAGAAGTAGAAGAATACTTGAACACTTCACTACATCTCTAAACACTCTAGATTAGCAACCTAGCGTCTTTAGTTGCTCCACTTGATTGTTTGTGTGGAGTTACAACCTTGAACCAAATCTATCAGGTGGATCATCTTTGACAAAGGGAGGACCGGCTTACAAGCTCGATCCCGCCGCCATAATGAGTTGAAGAAGAGGATTTGATGATTCGAAGGGCTTGATCTCTTTGGTATAACTTTTTTACCGAGTAGTTAAACTCTTTGTAGTTAGCTAGTTTAGTGTATGGTTTGATTCATAAGATCTTAGTGGCTAATGCTTGCATGTAAAATTTTCGTTATTTATTCCATCTTGACCGCGAGCATTAGCACCTACTAACAGAATGGAATATCGAATTTGAAGCTTTTGAGTGATTTTGGTTGTGAGAGTGATTTTAGATAAGCAATTGAATATTTTATCAAACTCTCACAATATGTGGGATTTTTTTCTCTTAATCACTTAGGAATATTGGCAACTGAAATATTAATTGATAAGAGCTTAAAAAACAAACCCAAAACTCTTTTATAACCCCCACACAAAAAGCTATCCGTTGTAAGTCAAATCAACATATTTTCAGTAAGAACATATTTTAGAAGAACAATAGAACAGACGTCTGAACTTTTAACAAAATAAAAGCCAATAGCTATATTTTCAAAAAATTACTACTGCAAACGTCTATCGAATATAGGTTCAGACGTCTGTCGTGTATTTTCAAAGATGGAAACAGAAAGTGCAGAGAATAAACAGACGTCTGAAGAACATGGGAAAAACGTCTTAAAAAGATTTTGAACTGCAGGCGTTTGTTGCCTATATCTTCAGACATTTATTCCTTAGAATAAATTCATCCTAATGAAAGTACGGAGAACAAACATATGTCTGAAGAAGTAAGGGACAGACGTCTTTAACTCATAAAAATAGGCCATATGAAAACTGTAGGGTTAGCTTAGCACCTTAGAAAGGTTTTGGCAAGCATCAATCATGCTACTTTAAAATTTTTAGGGTGCTAAACAAACCCTAACCAAGATCTTAACTAGAGACATCGGGTTAACAAAGCAAGTAAACAACTTTACTTCTAAGAGTTTGGGATTACAACCTTTGTAGTCCGTTCCTTCGCTTCATAAGCTCCGTGTTGAGGTCCCTTCGCCGCGATCATCATGTACCCGGACTCTAGATAGGCTCCATGAAGAGAAAGATGCATGCTTGCTTCCAATCTTCAACAACTAAGATGATCTACCTTGAAGAATCTCAAACCCAAGCTCATGCTTCACTAATCAAGTATTAGCACAGCAAACACCCTAATCTAAGTGGCTAGAATAGATGAAGATGATGAAGTAGCAATTTAGCTCTCTTTTATTTTGAATTTCTCACTTTATTCCATCACATCACAAAAAGCTAGAAAGCTTTTTTCAAGAGCAAGATGAAGAAGAATTTTATTTGTGATGAATAATGAATTATTGTATGATGTTAGAATTGCAACCATGGGTTAAAAATAACATCCTTAACTCTTGTAGAGAATCAACCATGGGTTGAGGTTTGGGTTGGGTTAACAAATATCTTCACAAAATATCAAAGGATAAAGACAAAAGTCAAAGCTTCAAGAAGCTTCCACAAAGTTCATCCATAACATTAACCCTAATCCAAACCCTAACATGTTTTATTCTCAAAACCCTAGTTGCAATTTTAACCCTTACACGTTACAATATTATATATCACATATATAATATATTTTGTAACAAAATAAAATAATACAATTAACATATATCACATATATATATCAATGTATTATCCATGTGAGAAAATGAATCTTTAAGTGAGCTTATATTAGTTAATGTAATATAATATATCAAATATATAATTATACATTAAATTATCGAATCAATATTCGATCCGATAATCCGGCTATTTCACAAATAACCGACTAATATAATATGTGTCAGTTCATCGAATCAACACTTGATCCAATAAGACGGCTACATCACATATACCCGGCCGATATTACATATCGCGTGAATCTAATACGGTATCTCATACACGTATTATTCTCAGTCCCACACATATCACATATGTGCTCCTACTCCGTTTTGCCTGAGCCAGGAAAGCTCTGTGTAGGACTCTAAAGAATCGTCAATACGCCGGCAGTAGGTGATGATGATATCAAACACCCACAAACTGCAAGTGGTCAGCTAAACATAATAGCCACCCAGGTATTGAGCAATCAGAAGATCAACAAGCAAGTCTGTACATTCTCCTGTGAAGCCAACCAGTAACACTCCCGTACAACCCGGTCTCTTCGTCGTCTGATATGTCGCATATCTCGCCTAGGGGTGATAAACGTCAGACACCAGTAGCTTGATAAGTCATGTCGATTTGAGGTCCATAACAGTTCGAGAAACTACTGATAACACATACCAGTAAATCTCAGCAACCCTGGTCAGGGATTTCTAGTTATAGCCAATCGAACATAGCGCAACATCAACTCCCTATACCGGGAGAGACAAAACCCCTCCAATCGCTCATTGCCTCCATGTGATTCAGGACTGTACCCAAAAGCCACCGTTTTGCACGCCCTCTTGGACGCGGTATAATGGAAATCAAAGCACGGTGGAAATCACACAAGACTCTATGACGATCTCGGGTCTACAGACTAACCTGTACCAGTGTCACCAGAGAACTGCCATCTGACGTGAGGTATAATACCATCCGGGAATTCTCGGCGAGTCCGTCCAGTGTACCCAGTCACCACTGAGCACCCGTATACCTTCTCTGATGTCAAACACCAATGGATATGAGATCATCCATCGCCCATCATATGGGTCAAGAAGCGCACATGCTAGTCTACTCTGGAGTATCGATGCCCTGTCTCGGTACTTCCATGACTAGGAACATTTGAAGGATGTACTTAGCGACTATACTGTCCCCACTAGTATGATCTGTATCATAGTCCTGGTAGTCAAGTACTTATCCTAAGGGCATTATCAACATGTAACATAGAAACAATCAGAGTACATGTTAAGATAAAGGGCAACCAGATAGCATACTATCATGTCGAGCAAGAAAGTCCTCCCTATATATGTCCAAGCATCCACTACAATATACATCGTATGTACAGTAATGGCCTCTAGGGCATACATATAACTAACAATCTCCCACTTGCACTAGGGCCATCTGTTGTAGTATCTCACACCCAACAATAAGCTATGGTTGAAGTATCTCATACTCAACCATCCCATGAAAGTCTCTACTGGGAAATAGGTCTTTGTGAGTGGATCCGCGTTGTTTTCTTCTGTAACGACTCTCCTAACCTCGATCTCCCTGGAGATCAACCATCTCCATGACCAGGTGATACTGCCTAAGAATATGTCTGGATCACAGATGGGACGGGGGTTCCTAGGCCTAAGCCACAATTCCATTGTCACACAATGGAAGGAACGAAATTCATCTCATGAACACATATATATCCAGACTGCCTCTTTGGTAGCATCCTTGGTAACGATGTATCTTTCCTTTAATCGTCTAGTAAGTCACGGTATCTAGCTTGGAACTCTTCCAACATACCGTCCCTCCACTGAGGGTAAAGACAATGCCTTTGACTGACATTCAGTCGTCCTTATCACCCTGGAACCTTTCCAGTGATTCTCCCCAGGATCGATTGATACCATCTCACTACAACTAGTGAGAATCCTAACATCAAATTAGATCTATCTCATAGATCCATAACCCAGGATTTAGGAGGTATCACCTTGATCCTATATGGAGAATCTTTGTGATAAGAGGTGATTGACCGAGCGTAGCATAGGAAACTCATTCCCTATCAAGAGTATGTCATCCACGTACTATACGAGGATCACCACCATACTCTCTATTACCTTTTTGTATATACAAGGTTCATCTACCATTTTGATGAAGTCAAACTCTTTGACAACTACATCAAAACAGACGTTCCAACTCTGCGATGCCTGATTTATCCCATAAAATATCTTGCACACGTTTCCGCTGCACCCACTGTATACGAAGCCCTCTGGCTGTGTAATTATTGTCACGTCCCGAAGGTACGGAACATAACCGGCACATAAACTCCGAAACGTCTCGAGGCGTACGTAATCTAAGTAAGCCGAAAACCCAGAAATCCAAACTAAGAAAAGTAGTAGAGTGAAGGAAAACCAATTTAAATCAAGTAGTTTTAATAGCATAAGCTGAATTATGCATTTTTAAAAACATCAAATATTTACTGAAAATTTCGGCGGAGTCTCCTTTAAAAATACTGGCCCCAAACGGGATACAACATGAATAGTATACGAAATCAATAAAAGGCATCCCCAAGCGGGTGCTAGCTCTTCGTCAAACGACGGTCACAACCACACAAGCAATATAATATATAATGCCAAGGGCGAGGATCAAAACTCAAAAGGAAACTCAAAACAACAAGAAATCCACAGAAATATAACGCGCGACTCTAAGGTCGAAAGAATAACATCACTGGTCTCTATCTCAAAAATTAATACATGTTTGGTTGATGGAAGTTCTAGATACAACTGAATAATAATATATACAAAGTATACTGATGGGTACGACACAATAAACCTACCTACTAGCAAATCACCCGGAAATGGAAGTAGTGCCAGCAAAGCCGTAATGAGACCTGTACGGCAAAACCTGCAAGAAACTGTGGCACAACGGGGGTGAGTTGCCAACTCGTTAATAGAAACATCTACGAACAGAAATCGCATGAACAACGCAATCCTAAGTCATACAATCATAATATATCCTCAAATATATAACCAGCAGCCTATAACAATGGCTAGGGTATACCTCTAAACAACGGTGATACCAAGTGCTCGTGTCAGTGCCTCATGTAGCAATGTATCATATGGATGATGTATGAATGCATGAAACAGAATGCATGTACTGGAGAAAACTGCTTTCATAAATTAGTGAGATTTCTGTAACTTTTTAAAAGAGGTATCATAAATGAAATCAGCATAAACAGTGCCTAGCATCGACACAAAACATAAATCTCAATGTCTCAAAATCTCAGGCTCCGGCTATCCGGACTGGCCTGTATCATCAAATCTCAGTTCCTCAATATCTCGAAACCTCAATGTCTCAATCTCAATATCTAAGGCGCCGTCAGTCCAGACCGGCCCCTACCATCCATCTCAAGACTACGACGGTATCCTCCGGATATCCGACACGTCGGGTAAAATCACCGGTCGGTAATGCTCCCCTGCCAGGCTCAACGCCATCATCTGCGATCCTCTTACCCCGGGGTACCGCACTGGGTCCACCATGTACCCGAAACGGTTCCTCCACTCCTCGAACTCGGGTCTCGAAATCTATCAGCAAACTAATGGTGGACGACTCATACATCATGGGAAAACGACACTTTTTATTGAAAAGAGAGAGAAGAAGTTTACTTATGTTTTTGCGGTTTTCCTCTAAATCCAAGAAATCTCATGAAATCCGAATCCAAATCATCAATAGCACGTAAAACCATGAATATAGGCAAGAAAATCTATGAATGCGGCATAACAGTGAATAACAGTATACATGAAGTGACAAGTAATAACTATAATGTCTAAACTGGCATATAAGGCAGGTACACTAATATCATGTCAAACTACTAACTAACAAGCTAAGTCAGGCAATAATATTTTCTAAGGTGTACGTGACATGGCAATTACCGATGAAGATGTGTGTGAGCCGGCAAGTAAGTGTACGTGGTACATACGCATCATCGGTAATGGTGCTGGTGTCCTAATAGCATAATATCAACAATGCAATATGAAATAGCAATGTAAGTATGCGATGCGGGGCGAACAACAATAATGAGCGGGAGCTAAATACTAGACACAACGGTAACTAATCTGCAATTAATATATATATGCGTCATACTATGGTGCTGTTTGAAATAACACAAATCGTGGGGTTTTGGAAATAAGGGCTACGGTGTTTTTAAGAAAAGATACGCCTTTTGAAATATCCGTAGAATCCCTTGACATGTCTTTAAAATACCCACGATCCGTTAGTTTTGAAATAGGTAGGAGTCTAATCTAGTCTAACAACTACACTAACTATACGGCTGAACTAACAAGCTGAACTACAGGTAAGGAAACCGCCTAATATCTGAGTCGATACGTATACATACTTGTATATATATAGTCGGTGATCCCGCCTCAATAATATCATATCCGATACCATATCTATAATTATACATCCTAAGTCAAGAGTGCGGATCAATCATCAATATATAGCTCGTACGTAAATCCGTCGTACGGCATCCTCAAATCTGGGTACGGGTCAATATCATATTATTCATCTGGTATCCTCTTTATCCAAGATCGTAATCTGGGTACCGATCTACGTCTAGTACGATACTAATATCATCAAAATAGTCATGATCTGACTGCTGATCTACAGCCTCGTACAAACCGATATCATCATCATATATCATCATAAAGAGATATACATCGCCTAATGCGACCTATTATGAATATCTTAATATATCTTATCTCATATCACGTTCACATGTCAACCATTCGATGTATAACACTATTCACATGTAACGTCGTCCCCAGATCCGCTATAATATCATGACGTATCTCAAGTACGAATCCTGTCATATCACCGTTCTCGCGGTCTCAATCAAATCTTATCGACTCATCTCAAATCCCAAATACTATCCTCAAATCCAGTATGTGAACACATAGTCCCATACCCATGTGAATACATAACAACATAACCCCATATAAGCACATATGAAAGAAGAATGTATGCAAGTATGGGTGTGTGTGTGTAAATGTGTTGCAACCTCTACTCTAGGGTCTCGCAACACTAAACCTATCCAATCACACCCAAAATATATCCTTATCATCAATAAACTCAACAATATGTAATCAATATATATGTGTGTATACGTATTCGTGTACATCACCACGAACTGCGGGGGTGCTATACGCCATCCACCCGACATCTCCCCGTAGATATAAATCTACTCACCTGGTAGTCGCTCGCCGGTGCCGACGTCGCCACGCGCTTTCTTGTCATCTCGAAGTCCACATGGGGTACCTACATATCATAACGCACCGTATCGCATTAAAACCAAATTCGAAATCGAAACGGCATACGAAAATCAAATCGGCACGCGTATCACGCATAGGTCAAAACCTATCGCCTACGCATGCAAGAATAGCCAAACCAACCCTCGATGTCGATGTACGAACGTCAAATCATCGGGAAAAACCCAAACACACTCATTTGCGCATTCACGAACACTAATTATAATATAAAATAGGTTAAAATTCACAAAAACCCCAAACTCACTTTAAAAGGCATTTTTCCAAAAATCTAGCAAGCAAAAATTACCCGTTTTAGTACAAAACTCGACGTTTAAACAAATCTGGCGGCCATAATACTTATTAAACATCTTAAATAAGTCATACAACCCATATCAAAAATTTAATCTCATCAATTCTTATAAAACTAAAAATTCTAGTTTTGCAATTTATCTAATTTTAACAATTTCAACTAAAAATACACAAAACAACAACTGCGCTTGGTTTTGCATGGTCCAAAGGCATTAAACCACTCATTAATAATATTAATAATGACATGAAACCATAATTATATTTTAATCTAAAGCATTTCATAATTTTACAAAAACCCTATTTAGCAAAATAGCTTAATTAGGACATTTTATAAATAATGGTTTGTAATTAACAATTAGATTAGCTTTCTACAAGACTTAAGATGTTAATCCACATCACAAAACCATGCACAATTTATCACAACCCAATTCCACAAAAAAACCCTAACTTGAATTCCTTAATCATGCAATTAAACTCATCTAAAACCTAATTAATCACTCAGTTAATTTAGATTAAAGCAACTAGACAACAAATTTAACAAAAGCATGAGATTATACCTCCCATGTTTGAGATCAAACTCAAGATCTAGACCTCCAATTTGAAATCCTTGCACCAAGATCCATGCTAAAAGAGATGAGGGAAAATGGGTAGGGCTTTGATTTGAATTTTAGTTCAGATTTTGATGGAAATTGGTGAATTTTTTTTGAGGGAAAATGAGATGAGAAGAGAGAAGAGGGGCTGCTGTTTGAGGGACTGAAATTTCGGCCAGGTGGGTGGAGGGTGAGGGAGGAGAGAGAGTGAGGTGGAGAAAGTGGGGGGAAAAGTCAAAGTCCATATTGACTTCTTTCTTTTCTTTTCTTTTGTTTGGAAAAGTGAGGTGATTGGAGAGAGAGAGGGGGGAGGGCTGTGAAGGTAGGGCCGGCCACATGGGGAGAGATAGAGAGTGTGAGGTGTGGGTGTGTGGGTTAGGAAAAAAGATAAATGTATTACCCAAATTCCCGCTAACACAACATTCACTAAATAAGCCCTTTTTCTTCGTTATTTTCCAAACCGTTTTGGCAAACAATTTCGGTTCAGAAACAATATTTTACATGTCAATTTAGTGTGTCATGAATTATAAAATTTATATCAACCCATTCCAATTTGTAATTTTCCCTAATTAAATGTATTAGTGACGGCTTAATATAATATTAAAATAATTAATTTCGGAAAAAATTTCAGAAAATTTGAAATTTCACCAGTGGCTCTATAAACACCAAATACTAGCAATTACATAGCTAGAATATGTATATTTAATTTTTTTATAAAGATATTTGTATTTTGACTTTTTTCAGAAAACCCCCTTATTTTACCGATTTTCCGAAATTTCACCGAAACGATTTTCAAACCGTTACAATTATAGACGCTCTGTAGCGTCTTGAAAAGTCGTTTTGGTGTTTTCCTGAAATTCGGTGAAAATTCGGTATTTTTCCGAAAACCGCATTTCTCGATATTTTGCAGTTTAGGGCTAATTATACCTTAAATGGATAGGTAATTACTTGTTTTTAGTAGCTAATGAGTTAATTATGAAATTTTGGTCATTTAAAAAATTTTCCCTATTTTTCAATTTTTTTAATATTATTTTAAGCCGGTAAGAAAATACATTAAATTAGCAATAAATACAAATTTTTCCGGGCTAATTTTAATCTCTAAAATTATGATAATTATAATCTAGTGATAACATAAATTTTTAGTAATTTATTTTGATTTTTAACAAATTTTTATGTTATGAAACGAATTTATTGAATTTTGAGCTAAAACTTGCAATTTTTGAGTTGTAGGGGGCCTTTTTGCATAAAATTTCTTTTGTAAAACCCCTCTCTCTTTTTCCTCAGCCCTAGGACAGCCCCACCTTGTGTGAGACCAGAAATTTCTGGCCTCATTTCTTGAGTTGCCTTCTTGAGTTGAATTTGATAGTTTATGGAATTAATTTAAATATAATGGATAAAGTATGATACATTGACTTTTGTGGACTTGACCATGACTTTCCCCACTTGCCCACACCGTCCCCCATTCCTCCTCTGGCCGAAAACCTGCACACCCTCTTCTTCCTCTCTTTTCTTTTCATTTTCTTCAATTTCTTCAAGAAAATACATCAAAATCCATGATTTAATTCAAAAATCCAAACAAAATCCTTATGCTATCATTATCCTTAGCCATTCTTGCTTGGATCTTGGTGTTGAGGCCATCATTTGGAGCAAAATCCATTCTTTCTAGATCTCAAGTGAGGTATAATTCTCATCAAAGTTACCTTCTTTTGTTGCTAAATTCCTTTAAATGCATGGTTTAGTGTTAAAAGTTAAATAATTCCTAATCTAGTTATAAAAGAATAGTTGTAATAAACTAGGGTTTTGAACCATGATGGTTAATTAAGTTGTTTTATAGTTAATCTAGTTGTTAATGAACTAATCTAAATGGTTACCTTGTTATGTAGTCTTCTAATTGTGTTAATTTAGTTAACTTTAAAAGTTCGATTTTAGTTGTAATTATCGTTTTAGGAATTTCAAGAGAGGGTTAGTGTATGGAATTGAGTTGTGAAGCTTGATTAGTGAGTTGATTAAGCTTTAGAAAAACATTATTTAGTTGATTAAACCTAATTTGTTATCTAGTATTTTGCTAACCTAAATCTAAGAGGTGAACTTGCTAATTGGGTTTGAAATTAGTGTTAATTAAGTTTTCAAGTGTGGAAATTGATTGGATTTTGCTAGGTTATAAATTCAAGAATTGGTGGTTATGGAAAATAGGATTGGAATCATTGCTATTGTGTTGTAATTAGTGTTTGTAGATTGCTTGTAGTGTGCTTGGGTAATTATGCTTTATTGTAGTCGTTTTGTCGCAAATCGGCGATTGTTGCACCGATTTTTGGAATGTATATGCTTACTAGATTTTTATATAAATTATGTGATGGATTATTTTTGATATCTTGATGATTGTAATGGCTTGTCCTGCGACTTTTCGGATGCGTGAGTGCGGATTTTTGGGTAGTCGGGTTTTAGTTTTGCCGGGCGACCAAATCGGCGTTTTTCGTCAGTTTTGCGATTTTCGCGTGTGTTCCGCGCACTTTGTGCACGTTGTACCTAGCTAGCGAACCTTAGTAGTTTCGTTGGGGTTTTGCGTCGTTCTTGATATGTAACCTTATATTTGGTATTGATGTAAATTCCAGGTTCGGTCGCAGAGACGTCAGACGCGGCGCGAAAGGGAAAGGCGGTGATTGGACACAGCTAGCCAGGGATCCCGGTGAGTAGATTTAACATCTACGGGGGACGATCGTTTGGATGGCGCAAGTCCCCCGATAGATTTAGTAAACTGAAAAATAGTAAACTGGATAACCACTTGTGACATTAGAATAATATTACTGGCATGATAATTGCTGCAATTAGATCAATATGTTATACCCATATACGCAAACTCAATTGTAGGACACATGCACCATTAACAGGTTTTTATATGCAGCACGAGCACTATTCATGCTTACACACACACCCTGGTAATTGCCATGCCACCACACTAGATAACTTTTAAATTGAAACCTTTTACTAATTGATACTTAAACTGGTACTATTGCCTTTAATTCCTTAAAAATGAAACCGTAGTATTGCTATTCATGTGCATATACTTCATCATATTAATTGTTCATGCTTAATGCATTAATCACACATCGCAACTTGATTATTGATATCATATGCATTCATTATCATTGATATATGCACTTATGAGGATTTCTTGAGATTTTATGATATTGCTGGATTTCGGGGGAAAGCCGCAAAATTTCTAAACTTATTATATTTTTAAAATATGTAAATTGCGGTTTTCTAGTGATGTAAGTGTCGTCCACCATGAGTTTGCTGTGGATTTGGAAATCCGTGTCGAGGAGTGGAGGAACCGGCACGGGTACATGGTGGGCCCGGTAAGGTACCCCGGGGCAAGAGGAATGTGGTGATGACGTTGAGCCTGGCAGGGGACGGATTACCTACCGGTGACTGTTTGGGACGGCGGATATCCAGAGGATACCGACCGTGGCCGCTAGATGATGAGATATTGATATTTGAGATGGGTCAGCTGGACGGCTGAGGCCAGAGATACATTTATGAGATTTGAGACAGCTTTTGGGTGTCGTTGCTGGACACCGATTTTCGTCGATTCATTGACATTATGCTGGCATTCTAAAAGAGTTTCAAAAACAAAAAGAGATAAAATATTTCTTATATATACCTATTGAGACCTCAGATATTCATGTTGCATACATATTAGTACACTGATGTTATATACACACCTGCTAGTGCATCCAGTCATACCTGTATTATAGATGCTAGGATGCTTGTGTGCATGCATACGATAGCCTTTGTAGATGTTATTTATTACTCACGAGTTGGCAACTCACCCCCATTGTGCCACAGTCTTTTGCAGGTCCGCTCCGTCAGTTCAGTAGCGGCGGGCGCACTTGTTCTTTTGCCTCTTTTGCTTGGGCTCGAGAATTGCTCATAGGTGGGTTATGTTATTATTTTTGTACCACCTTGTATATTCTTGTATCTAGTGTACTCCATCTACTGTTTTTACCAGATTATTGTATATTGACCTAGAGGTGAGACAGTGAGGTTTGTGGATTTTATGCTGTATTTTGGGGTCGAGCTCACTTGAGCCGACATGCTACTTTTCTCATGCTTCATTATGATTATTATGCTTGCTGTCATTTACATTGCGTGGGATTTGTGACCGCCTTATGGCGAAGAGCTAGCTCCCGCTTGGGGATGCCCTATTTCGTTGGATTCATGTATATATTTTGTTGTACCCATTTTTGGGGGCCAGTATTTACAAAGGAGACTCTGCCGAAATTTTCGGGAAAAATTGGTATTGTTTTTAAAAAGGGTTTTACATGACTTATGTGATAACTTGCTTTCAAATGATTGGGTTTTCTTCACTCTTTTGCTTCATTGGTTTTGTTTTCTGGGCTTTGGCTTACTTATTTTACGGACGCCTTTAGACGTTTCGTAAACTTAAGTGCCAGTCACGTTCCGTACCCTGCGGGTCGTGACAAAGTTGGTATCAGAGCGATAGGTTTTACCTTTTTGAGTGTAGGATGACCCTTGGTAGATGGAGTAAGTGACTTAAGCAGGGTAACGTAGCGTGCGTATGTCCGCGGCATACTTGCGATACAGTACTCCGCCTAAGTGACTTTAGGGTATACTTGCTTGAAAATTTCTTCTTCAATTCCGTGTATCCTATGATCCTATTGCACTGTCCTTACTATCCGTTTTCCTGTAACAGCCACTATGCCGCCGAAGGCTACGAGGGCACAGAGGGCTGCCGCCAGAGACGAGATTCGAGCTGGCTCGTCCGAGACTAGGATTGAGCAGGGTGGTATGCCTACGCCGCAGGGACAGACCGATCCACCTTCCCCAGGCCGTATGGATAGGCTCGAGACTGGTATGGAGGAGTTGCGACAGATGATGGGAGGCATGCAGGAGCTTCGTCAGATGCTAGGATCCCTAGTTGCAGCCAGTCGTACACCGAGGCCGGATGACGTACCTACTACATCACAGACGACCATGATACCTGCTCCTACTACTACCACCGTGGCCATTTCGGTTTCACTACAGGATTTCATGAGGCTGAGACCTCCAGTATTCACCGGCACCGAGGCAGCGGAGGACCCACAGACGTTCCTTGACAGTTTAGCCAGGATCTGCCGTTCGCTGAGATGTTCGGATGATCGATGGGTAGAGCTTGCGAGTTTCCGACTAGAGGGTCTCGCGCAGACATGGTGGGAGTCAGTCTTGAGAGGTCGAGCTGCAGATCTACCGCCTATGACTTGGGTCGAGTTTACAGCGGTCTTTCTAGCCCGTTTCCTTCCAGAGAGCGTTAGTGACGCCAGAGCTCGCAGCTTCGAGGCCTTAGTCAAGACACCCGGGATGACGGTGTCTGAGTATGACATCCAGTTTACACAGTTATCCCGATATGCTCAGTATTTGGTGGATACCGAGGAGAAGATGGTGAAGAGGTTCGTACAGGGGCTTGATGCCCAGCTATATCTTGCCATTGGCGCCCAGCACTACGACACTTATTCAGCGGCTATGGATACGGCATTGCGGATGGAGGCACGCATATCACGGACTTCGGCCGTTTCTGGGCCGAAGAGGATGCGCACCGATGTACCGTCTCAGAGACAGCGCGCCAGATTCTTTCCGAGAGATAGGCCTGGCAGAGAATTTGGACGGGGACAGTTATATGGTTCTTATCCCCAGGGGCAGCAGCAGTCGCCAGGATGTTTTGGGTGCGGGAGTTTGCACCATCTTATCAGAGACTGTCCGGTGAGACGACAGGGAGTAGCGACAGTTCCGCATGTGACCCTACCACCATCACCACCCCCTCCTCAGAGAGCCCTACTTCCTACCCCAGGCGATGCTCCACACCAGTTAGGTGCACCCAGAGGCCGTGGACGCGGCGGTCCTGTTCAGAGAGGATGAGGAGGCAGAGGCCGAAGTCGAGGTCAGCCCGCTATCGGTGGAGGACAGGCCCGAGTATTTGCTTTGACACCGCAGGATGCGCAGGCATCCAATGCCGTTGTGACAGGTACTTTGCCAGTTTGTTCATTCGACGCACGGGTATTATTCGACCCAGGTTCCACACATTCGTACGTATCTACACACTTTGCACCGATGTTGGGCCGTGAGTCGTCGTCGTTAGATCATCCGCTTGTTGTTGTTACTCCGGTAGGCGAGTCGTTTGTCGCTCGGTTTGTTTTTCGTTTGTGTTCCGTTCGTATCGGGGAGAGGGATTCATCAGTTGATTTGATACTCCTCGATATGTTGGACTTTGATGTGCTTCTGGGCATGGATTGGCTAGCCACTTGTTATGCTTGGGTGGACTGCCGTGAGAAGGCAGTCAGATTTAGCTTCCCGGGAGAGCTAGTCCATGTTATTCAGGGAGACCGTAGTGTCGCCCTTCCCAGCTTAATTTCGTCTCTTCGCGCTGGTCAGCTCTTGCGGAAGGGATGTCAGGGATTCTTAGCGTTTGTTTGTGATACTCGAGCTGCAGATGTTCCGTTGGACCGGGTCCCGGTAGTTTGTGAGTTCCCTGATGTTTTCCCTGATGAGCTACCTGGGCTACCGCCTGAGCGCGATGTTGAGTTCTGCATTGATTTGATTCCCGGTTCGGGGCCTATTTCTATACCACCGTATCGGATGGCCCCGGCAGAGCTTCGAGAGCTGATGGATCAGTTGCAGGATCTGTTAGATAAGGGGCTTATTCGACCTAGTGTTTCTCCGTGGGGTGCTCCGGTCCTGTTTGTCAAGAAGAAGGATGGAAGTTTGCGCTTATGTATCGACTACCGCCAGCTGAACAAAGTTACCGTTCGGAACAGATATCCGTTGCCGCGCATTGATGATTTGTTCGACCAGCTTCAGGGTGCGGGGTATTTTTCAAGGATCGACTTGCGATCAGGATACCATCAGCTGCAAGTTCGACAGGAGGATATACCAAGGACAGCTTTCCGCACGCGCTACGGCCACTACGAGTTTTTGGTGATGTCGTTCGGACTCACCAACGCCCCAGCAGCATTCATGGATTTGATGAACCGTACATTCAGGCCGTATCTTGACTTGTTCATCATCGTGTTTATCGACGATATCTTGGTGTACTCCCGGAGCAGAGAGGAGCACGAGCTGCACTTGCAGATTACGTTACAGACTCTGAGGGAGCACCAGCTGTTCACGAAGTTCTCCAAGTGTGCATTCTGGCTGGACAGCGTCGGATTCTTGGGTCACGTGGTTACGAGAGACGGCATGTGTGTGGACCCGAAGAAGATTGAGGCTGTTCAGCAGTGGCCCCGACCTACATCGGTTACTGAGATCCGTAGTTTTCTAGGCCTGGCGGGCTATTACAGGCGTTTTGTTCAGGACTTCTCCCGTATAGCTGCACCGTTGACTAGTTTGACCCGGAAGGGAGTTCCTTTCGTCTGGACAGAGGAGTGCGAGCGAAGTTTTCAGCAGCTGCGGACATGTTTGACTACGGCGCCGGTATTATCTTTACCTTCGGGATCAGGCGGATTTGTTGTCTACTGTGATGCTTCGCGAGTGGGATTAGGATGCGTTTTGATGCAGCATGGCCGGGTGATCGCTTATGCTTCTCGGCAGTTGAAGAAGCATGAACAGAACTACCCCACTCATGATTTGGAGATGGCTGCAGTGGTCTTTGCACTGAAGATTTGGCGACATTACCTTTACGGCGAGTCGTGTCAGATATTCACCGATCATAAGAGCTTAAAGTACATATTTCAGCAGCGAGACCTGAACCTCAGACAGCGTCGTTGGATGGAGTTGGTGAAAGACTACGACTGCGAGATCTTATATCATCCCGGCAAGGCAAATGTGGTGGCAGATGCGTTGAGTAGGAGGCCCGGGGGTAGTCTATCCCTTTTGCGCGCAGTTCAGAGGCAGTCGTCAGCAGATTGGCAGATGTTATGCGACAGCCGAGTTGAGTTCGAGTTCACTCAGACAGGGGGAAAGCTCGCGCATGTTCGTGCATGCCCACAGTTGCTTGACCGTATATATGAGGCACAGCGCAGTGACGACCGTTGCTCAGAGATCATGGCACAGATGGGACAGGGCAGATTTTCCGAGTTCGTGGTTGACGATCAGGGGATTTTACGATATGGATCTAGACTGTGCGTACCAGATGCTGATGGATTGCGGCGCGACATTCTTGAGGAGGCACACCGATCAGTGTATAGTGTCCACCCCGGTTCCACCAAGATGTACCATGATATGAGAGAGACCTACTGGTGGGACGGGATGAAGAGGGACATTGCGGAGTTCGTTTCGAGATGCCTGACTTGTCAGCAAGTCAAGGCCGAGCACCAGAGGCCCGCAGGAGAGCTACAGCCGTTACCTATTCCAGAGTGGAAATGGGAACAGATTTCGATGGATTTCGTTGTGGGTCTACCCAGGACCAGTCGAGGGTACGACTCCATCTGGGTGATCGTGGATAGATTGACGAAAGCGGCTCACTTCCTGCCAGTGAAGACGACTTTCAGCTTCGCTCAGTATGCTCAGCTCTATATTGACGAGATCGTGCGACTACATGGCGTACCGACTTGTATCGTGTCAGATCGAGGCACTCAGTTCACCAGCCGACTTTGGCAGAGACTTCAGGAGGCTTTGGGCACTCGTTTGAGCTTCAGCACAGCGTTTCATCCGCAGACAGACGGACAGTCAGAGCGGACCATTCAGACTCTCGAGGACATGCTCAGAGCGCGGGTTTTAGACATTGGTGGTAGCTGGGATCGTCATTTACCTCTAGTGGAGTTCTCCTACAACAACAGCTTCCAGGATACTATTCAGATGGCACCTTTCGAGGCATTGTATGGGAGGAGATGCAGATCGCCCGTTTGTTGGACAGAGCTCAGCGAGAGCAGCATTTTGGGGCCGCAGCTTGTAGAGGAGACGGCAGCGAAGATACAGTTGATCCGAGACCGGATGAGAGCGGCTCAGAGCAGGCAGAAATCGTATGCGGACAGGCGCTGTCGCAGATTAGAGTTCGCAGTTGGCGACCATGTTTTTCTGAGGGTCTCTCCGATGAAGGGCGTGATGCGTTTTGGGCGAAAGGGGAAGCTTAGCCCTAGATTCATAGGTCCCTTCGAGATCCTCGAGCGGGTTGGCGCTGTTGCTTATCGTTTGGCTCTTCCTCCCAGCTTTCCCGATGTTCACCCCGTCTTCCATGTTTCGATGCTCCGCAAGTACCTTCACGACCCTTCGAATTCGATTCAACACCCGACAGTCCAGCTAGAGCGCGACCTTTCTTTTGCAGAGCAGCCGGTGGCCATCCTGGATCGGCAGGTGAAGAAGTTGAGGTCGAAGATTATACCAACCGTCAAGGTCCTTTGGCGTAGCCCGAGCAGCGAGGAGGTTACCTGGGAGACCGAGGGCGAGATGAGGAAGAAATATCCCCATCTCTTCGAAGGTACGCGTAGCTATATTTTTAAATTCGGGGACCGAATTTCTTTAAGGGGGGAAGATTGTAGCGTCTTGAAAAGTCGTTTTGGTGTTTTCCTGAAATTCGGTGAAAATTCTGTATTTTTCCGAAAACCGCCTTTCTCGATATTTTGCAGTTTAGGGCTAATTATACCTTAAATGGATAGGTAATTACTTGTTTTTAGTAGCTAAAGAGTTAATTATGAAATTTTGGTCATTTAAAATTTTTTCCCTATTTTTCAATTTTTTTAATATTATTTTAAGCCGGTAAGAAAATACATTAAATTAGCAATAAATACAAATTTTTCCGGGCTAATTTTAATCTCTAAAATTATGATAATTATAATCTAGTGATAACATAAATTTTTAGTAATTTATTTTGATTTTTAACAAATTTTTATGTTATGAAACGAATTTATTGAATTTTGAGCTAAAACTTGCAATTTTTGAGTTGTAGGGGGCCTTTTTGCATAAAATTTCTTTTGTAAAACCCCTCTCTCTTTTTCCTCAGCCCTAGTACAGCCCCACCTTGTGTGAGACCAGAAATTTCTGGCCTCATTTCTTGAGTTGCCTTCTTGAGTTGAATTTGATAGTTTATGGAATTAATTTAAATATAATGGATAAAGTATGATACATTGACTTTTGTGGACTTGACCATGACTTTCCCCACTTGCCCACACCCTCCCCCATTCCTCCTCTGGCCGAAAACCTGCACACCCTCTTCTTCCTCTCTTTTCTTTTCATTTTCTTCAATTTCTTCAAGAAAATACATCAAAATCCATGATTTAATTCAAAAATCCAAACAAAATCCTTATGCTATCATTATCCTTAGCCATTCTTGCTTGGATCTTGGTGTTGAGGCCATCATTTGGAGCAAAATCCATTCTTTCTAGATCTCAAGTGAGGTATAATTCTCATCAAAGTTACCTTCTTTTGTTGCTAAATTCCTTTTAATGCATGGTTTAGTGTTAAAAGTTAAATAATTCCTAATCTAGTTATAAAAGAATAGTTGTAATAAACTAGGGTTTTGAACCATGATGGTTAATTAAGTTGTTTTATAGTTAATCTAGTTGTTAATGAACTAATCTAAATGGTTACCTTGTTATGTAGTCTTCTAATTGTGTTAATTTAGTTAACTTTAAAAGTTCGATTTTAGTTGTAATTGTCGTTTTAGGAATTTCAAGAGAGGGTTAGTGTATGGAATTGAGTTGTGAAGCTTGATTAGTGAGTTGATTAAGGTTTAGAAAAACATTATTTAGTTGATTAAACCTAATTTGTTATCTAGTATTTTGCTAACCTAAATCTAAGAGGTGAACTTGCTAATTGGGTTTGAAATTAGTGTTAATTAAGTTTTCAAGTGTGGAAATTGATTGGATTTTGCTAGGTTATAAATTCAAGAATTGGTGGTTATGGAAAATAGGATTGGAATCATTGCTATTGTGTTGTAATTAGTGTTTGTAGATTGCTTGTAGTGTGCTTGGGTAATTATGCTTTATTGTAGTCGTTTTGTCGCAAATCGGCGATTGTTGCACCGATTTTTGGAATGTATATGCTTACTAGATTTTTATATAAATTATGTGATGGATTATTTTTGATATCTTGATGATTGTAATGGCTTGTCCTGCGACTTTTAGGATGCGTGAGTGCGGATTTTTGGGTAGTCGGGTTTTAGTTTTGCCGGGCGACCAAATCGGCGTTTTTCGGCAGTTTTGCGATTTTCGCGTGTGTTCCGCGCACTTTGTGCACGTTGTACCTAGCTAGCGAACCTTAGTAGTTTCGTTGGGGTTTTGCGTCATTCTTGATATGTAACCTTATATTTGGTATTGATGTAAATTCCAGGTTCGGTCGCGGAGACGTCAGACGCGGCGCGAAAGGGAAAGGCGGTGATTGGACACAGCTAGCCAGGGATCCCGGTGAATAGATTTAACATCTACGGGGGACGATCGTTTGGATGGCGCAAGTCGCCCGATAGATTTAGTAAACTGAAAAATAGTAAACTGGATAACCACTTGTGACATTAGAATAATATTACTGGCATGATAATTGCTGCAATTAGATCAATATGTTATACCCATATACGCAAACTCAATTGTAGGACACATGCACCATTACCAGGTTTTTATATGCAGCACGAGAAGTATTCATGCTTACACACACACCCTGGTAATTGCCATGCCACCACACTAGATAACTTTTAAATTGAAACCTTTTACTAATTGATACTTAAACTGGTACTATTGCCTTTAATTCCTTAAAAATGAAACCGTAGTATTGCTATTCATGTGCATGTACTTCATCATATTAATTGTTCATGCTTAATGCATTAATCACACATCGCAACTTGATTATTGATATCATATGCATTCATTATCATTGATATATGCACTTATGAGGATTTCTTGAGATTTTATGATATTGCTGGATTTCGGGGGAAAGCCGCAAAATTTCTAAACTTATTATATTTTTAAAATATGTAAATCGCAGTTTTCTAGTGATGTAAGTGTCGTCCACCATGAGTTTGCTGTGGATTTGGAAATCCGTGTCGAGGAGTGGAGGAACCGGCACGGGTACATGGTGGACCCGGTAAGGTACCCCGGGGCAAGAGGAATGTGGTGATGACGTTGAGCCTGGCAGGGGACGGATTACCTACCGGTGACTGTTTGGGACGGCGGATATCCAGAGGATACCGACCGTGGCCGCTAGATGATGAGATATTGATATTTGAGATGGGTCAGCCGGACGGCTGAGGCCAGAGATACATTTATGAGATTTGAGACAGCTTTTAGGTGTCGTTGCTGGATACCGATTTTCGTCGATTCATTGACATTATGCTGGCATTCTAAAAGAGTTTCAAAAACAAAAAGAGATAAAATATTGCTTATATATACCTATTGAGACCTCAGATATTCATGTTGCATACATATTAGTACACTGATGTTATATACACACCTGCTAGTGCATCCAGTCATACCTGTATTATAGATGCTAGGATGCTTGTGTGCATGCATACGATAGCCTTTGTAGATGTTATTTATTACTCACGAGTTGGCAACTCACCCCCGTTGTGCCACAGTCTTTTGCAGGTCCGCTCCGTCAGTTCAGTAGCGGCGGGCGCACTTGTTCTTTTGCCTCTTTTGCTTGGGCTCGAGATTTGCTCATAGGTGGGTTATGTTATTATTTTGGTACCACCTTGTATATTCTTGTATCTAGTGTACTCCATCTACTGTTTCTACCAGATTATTTTATATTGACCTAGAGGTGAGACTGTGAGGTTTGTGGATTTTATGCTGTATTTTGGGGTCGAGCTCACTTGAGCCGACATGCTACTTTTCTCATGCTTCATTATGATTATTATGCTTGCTGTCATTTACATTGCGTGGGATTTGTGACCGCCTTATGGCGAAGAGCTAGCTCCCGCTTGGGGATGCCCTATTTCGTTGGATTCATGTATATATTTTGTTGTACCCATTTTTGGGGGCCAGTATTTACAAAGGAGACTCTGCCGAAATTTTCGGGAAAAATTGGTATTGTTTTTAAAAAGGGTTTTACATGACTTATGTGATAACTTGCTTTCAAATGATTGGGTTTTCTTCACTCTTTTGCTTCATTGGTTTTGTTTTCTGGGCTTTGGCTTACTTATTTTACGGACGCCTTTAGACGTTTCGTAAACTTAAGTGCCAGTCACGTTCTGTACCCTGCGGGTCGTGACACGCTCTCTTTTAAATCATCATTTAGAAAAGCTGTCATGACACCCCACCGCCAGATATCGTTATAATGGTATGTAGCAGTGGCAAGTAGGATCTGGATGGACTTAGGTTTTGAAAGTCTCAACTTTTCCATGTACACCAAGTAATCTTCTCAAGATATACTGGCTCCTGATGGGGATTTAACCCTTCAGATAAAGCAACCAAAGTCCATACTTCATTGGTGTATAAGGATTCCATCACAGATTGCTAAGCATCCAGCCATGTAACATTTTTAAAATCGTTTCGGTGAAATTTCGAAAAAAACGGTAAAATAAGGGGGTTTTCTGTAAAAATTCAAAATGCAAATATCTTTATTATAAAATTAAATATACATATTCTAGCTATGTAATTGCTATTATTTGGTGTTTATTAAGCCACTGGTGAACTTTGAAATTTTCTGAAAAATTTTCCGAAAAAAATTATTTTATTATTATTTTAAGTCGTCACTAATACATTTAATTTGGAAAAATTACAAACTGGAATGGGTTGAAACAAATTTTGTGCATCATAACACATTAAACAAAATTTTATCATGTGGTTTTTGAAATGAAATGGTTTGCCAAAACGGTTTAGAAAATATCGAAGAAAAAGGCTTTTTTCGGTGAAATTAGTGTAATGGAAGTGGGCTACTACACTTATCTCTTTTTCTCACCCAAACAAAACCCACACCCATTCCCCCAACATGCTTTGGCCAGCCCCCTTGATCAGCCCAACAATCATGGGCCTCCCATTTCACACAATAAAGCAAACAAAAGAAAAGGAAATGAAAGAAAATAGATAAGTGAGTGGGCTCTGACTTTTGTGTGGACTTGACTCTATTTTCCTCACCTCCCTCTCTCTCCTCTCCTCCCCATTTTCTGGCCGAGCCCTCCCTCTACAACAGCCCCTAATTTTCCCTCTCAATTCCTCATCAAAAACCCTCACAAAATGCATCAAAAATCCACCCAAAAAATCCCACAAAATCAAAATCTAATTCCTACCCATTTTTCCTTAGCCTCTCAAGCATGGATTTTGGTGAAAAGTTTTCATTTTGGAGGCTAAGATTTTGGTGCTAGATTCATGTTAGATCTCTTGAAATTGTAAGGTATAAATCTTTGCCCTATAGTTAAATTTTTGCTTTAATACTTCAATCCGACTAAATTAGATGCTTAATTAGGTTTTAAATTTAGAACTTGTGAATTCAAGAGAAGGATTTCAAAAGTCAAGTTAGGTTTTTAGTGATGAGATTGTGGTTGTGTGATATAGTTAACATGTAGTGGGCATGCTAAATCAAATCTAGTTGCTAGTTTGCATTTTTGTTAATTTATATTGTGATAATTATATAAATTGCAAACTGGGTTTTAAAAAAAATATATATTTTGGTGAGATAAAATTCTAATTAGGGTTTCATGGCATTATTAACATTATAAATTGTGGTTTAATATTTTAGTATATGCAAAACCAAGCTTAATTGTAAAATTGCAAATTTTACTTTAAAAAGAGTTAAAATCGGTATTTTTGCAAACTAGGAATTTGGAATATATACAAATTGATGAGTTTAATTTATGAAAGTGATTTGTATGACCTAATTATGTTATTTAATGAGCATTTTGGCCATTTGAATCGTTAAAATTTGTAGATTGGTTAAAACATCAAGTTTTGAACCGAAATGGGAATTTGTGATAACTAGGTTTTTGGAAAATAAAACGATTGGTTTAATTTTATGGATTTGATGAATTAATCCCTATTTCTTATACATTTAGTGAGTTTTGAAACCATGATTGGTACGTTTGGTGTTTTTCTCGATCAATCGGCGTTTGTACGCCGACGTCGAGGGTTTTTGGGTTGATTTGTGAAAGCAAACCATAGGTTTTGACTTATGTGGGATTCGTGTGTCGTTTTGGTCATGAGTCGAATTTTAATGCGATACGGTGCGTAATGATATGTAGGTACCCCATGTGGACTTCGAGACGACAAGCAAGCGCATGGCGACGTCGGCACCGGCAAGCGAGGACCAGGTGAGTAGATTTATATCTACGGGGAGAAGTCGGGTGGATGGCGTATAGCACCCCCGCAGTTCGTGGTGATGTATACGAATACGTATACACACATATATTTAGTATATGTTGAATTGAGATTACTGATGATAAAGATGGACTTTTGGTGTTCTGTGATTGGTTTAGTGTAGTTGCGAAACCCTAGAGTAGGGGTTGCACCTATACACACACACGCACATACTTGCATACATCCTTTCTTTTACATGTGCGTATATGGGATTATTTATTTATGTGTTCACATGGGTATGGGGATATGTGTTCATATACTGGATTTGAGGATAGTACATGGGATTTGAGATGAGTCGATGAGATTTGATTTGAGGCCGTGAGATCGGTGATTTGGCAGGGTTCATATTTGAGATACGACATGACATTGTAGCGGGTCCTTTGACGTAGTGTTTCACACGCGTGCATGCATACTTAGGCGGTATCAGTATTGTACTAGACGTAGATCAGTACCCCGATCATGATATTTGATAAAGAGGATACCAGGTGAATAGTATGATGAATGTGATATTGACCCGTACCCAGATTTGGGATGCCGTACGACGGATTTACGTATGAGCTATATATTGATGTTTGATCCGCACTCTTGACTTGGGAATATATGATTATAGATATGGTATCAGATGTGATATTATCGTGGCGGGATCACCGACTAATATATATATATATATATATATATATATATATATATATATATATATATATATATATGTATCGACTCAGATGTTAGGCGGTTTCCTTACCTTCAGTTAGCTTGTTAGTTTAGCCGTATAGTTTAGTGTAGTTGTTAGACTATGTTAGATTCCTACCTATTTCAAAACTAACGGATCGTGGGTATTTTAAAAGACAGGTCAAGGGATCTACGGATATTTCCAAAAAAATGTATCATTTCTTAAAAACCACCGTAGCCCCTATTTTCAAAAACCCCGCGATTCGTGTTATTTCAAATGGCACCATTGTTTAATATTTAGCTCCCGCTCATTTTGGTTGCTCGCTCCGCATCGCATACTTACATTGTTATTTCATATTGCATTGTTGACATTATGCTGTTAGGACACCAGCACCATTACCGATGATGCCTATGTACCACATACACTTACTTGCCGGCTCACACACATCTTCATCGGTAATTACCATGTCACGTACACCTTAGAAAATATTATTGCTTAACTTAGCTTGATAGCCAGTAGTTTGACATAATATTAGTGTACATACCTTATATGCCAGCTTAGATATTGTAGTTATTACTTGTCGCTTCATGCATACTGTTATTCATTCTCATGTTTATATTCATGGTTTTACATGCTATTGATGATTCGGATTTCCATGATATTTTCTGGATTTGGAGGAAAACCGCAAAACATATATAAACTGCTTTCTCTCTTTTTAAATAAAAATGCGGTTTTCCCATGATGTATAAGTCGTCCACCATGAGTTTGCTGATGGATTTCGAGACCCGATTCGAGGAGTTGGATGAACCGTTTCGGGTACATGGTGGGCCCGGTGCGGTACCCCGGGGCGAGAAGGCCGTGTTGTTGACGTTGAGCCTGGCAGGGGAGCACTACCGACCGGTGATATTACCCGACGCATCGGATATCCGGAGGATACCGCCGTGGTCTTGAGATAGATGGTAGGGGCCGGTCTGGATTGACGGCGCCCTACATTTTGTGATTGAGATTTTGAGATTTCGAGGTACAGAGATTGTGATACAGAGATATCGAGATATTTGGACACTTGTTTTGTATCGATGCTGGGCACTGTTTTATGCTGATTTCATTTATGGTACCTCACTTTTAAAATACAGAAATCTCACTGATTTATGAAAGCAGTTTTCTTCAGTACATGCATTCTGTTCCATGCATTCATGCATCATCCATATGATACATTGCTACCTGAGGCACTGACACGGGCACACGGAATTACACTTGGGTTAGATATTTGCCCTAACCATTGTTATGGGTTGCTGGTTATATATTTGAGGATATATTATGATCATTGACCTAGGATTGTGTTATTTATGCGATTTCTTTGCGTAGATGTTTTTCTATTCACGAGTTGGCAACTCACCCCCGTTGTGCCCCAGTTTATTACAGGTTTGCCGTACAGGTTTCATTACGGCTTGCGGGCATAGTTTCCTGCGGGTGATTTGCTAGTAGGTGGGTTTACTTGTATCGTACCCCCATTATATATCTTGTATATTATTCTTCTGTTGCATCTAGAAGTTCAATCAACCAAACATGTATTTATTTTTGAGATAGAGACTAGTGATGTTATTCTTTCGACCTTAGAGTCGCGCGTTATATTTCTGTGGATTTCTTGTGGTTTTGAGTTTCCTTTTGAGTTTTGATCCTCGCCGTTGGCGTTGTTTATTATATTGCTTGTGTGGTTGTGACCGTCGATTGACGAAGAGCTAGCTCCCGCTTGGGGATGCCTTTTTATTGATTTCGTATACTATTCATGTTGTATCCCGTTTGGGGGCCAGTATTTTCAAAGGAGACTCAGCCGAAATTTTCGGGAATTATTTGATGTTTTTTTAAAAACCGCATAATTCGGCTTATGCTATTAAAACTACTTGTTTTAAATTGGTTTTCCTTCACTCTACTACTTTTCTTGGTTTGGATTTCTGGGTTTTCGGTTTACTTAGATTACGTACGCCTCGAGACGTTCGTAGTTTACGTGCCGGTCATGTTCCGTACTTTCGGGCCATGACAAAGTTGGTATCAGAGAGTTTGGTTTTACCTTCGGAGTGTAGGATGACCCTTGGTTGATGGAATAGGTGACTAAAGTAGAGTGACGTACCGTGGGTATGTTCCGCGGCATATTTACGACACGCCACTCCACTTAAGGAGCCTTAGGATGTACATTTCCTTATTTAGTATCATATTCATTCCTGATCTAGCCTCATCAGTACCAGTACGGTTTTGCTGCCACGATTACGGGCAGGGAGAGCTACGGCTAGAGTTGCGGTCAGCATGAGCTCGTTACGAACGAGGACTGACCAGGGCGTGATTCCGGCGACACACGATTGCAAAGGTGTTTCTTTTGTTTGTATCTTGCGCCACGAGCGTGGGATGGATCGCCGTATGAGATTACTCGGACGTGCAGATTAGCACCAGAGGATTGAGCCACCGGTAGAGGCCAGCCAGACTTTGATGACCGTTGGCGTATTGCTTGCTCATGATGATTGAGGCACGGTTCAGCGTGCAGACGAGTGAGCTAGTTGTTGCTGCGAACGACGAGATGTTGCCCCAGATGTTGGAGCTATTGCGGTACAAGTTGTACTAAGAAATGATAGAAGGTCGCTAGTCACCAAGGATGAATGGCTAGGACATGTGGATCGTTCGCTACCCCGATGCGAGATCATCAAATAGATTGATTCCAGCTAAAGACGACTTCACGCAGAGACGTTGAGAGTCGACAGAGACGATCGAATGTCAGTAACCTACTATTCTAAGTTTAAGGTATTCGGAAGGACATGCATGCAATTCTATGGTCCCTCTAGAAGAATGAAACCCTAACTCGACTTAATGACCGTGTGAAAGCCTTGGAACCTTCGGGTTTGCGGCAGTTCTGCGGCGCCATTAGTGAGGCTTGGGTTTGCCCTTCTACGGCTGGACCACCGATGCTGTGGTATGTACTCGATACTATTAAACTGTGCCCAAGATGTTGAGCTCTTGGGGGATTCTGGGGTTTTGATAATCGATCGGATGGTTCGACTTCATTCGGATGCTAGGTGGTGAGATGCATTTCTTGGGAGACACCCGATACGAGGATAGCCGTTGGAGCTCAGTCCATGCTGCCACGACGAGACGAGTCCGAAGCGGTCGACATTAGAGAAAAATGGAGTAAGAGGTTCGTACAAGATCTGGATATGATGACGTTCCCCTCCGCCGACATCAGAGATGCGATGCGCATGCCGAGGCAGAGTACTGGATATACCTTCCAAAAAGAGTCGCGATGGGTATGTAGCCATTCCAGAGCAAGATGAAGATATAGGAAAGGACGATGACTTCCGGACAGTTGGCAGAGACGAGACGTGGAAGAGACCGTGAGCAGGATTCCTTCCAGGACACTGCTGCAATGATACTTGCACCAAGGATCAGATGTGCCACGTACATTCAGAGAGCCAGAGACCGACGCCAGTGATATGCTGTCTTACGAGTGGTCGCGATGATTGACCGGGAGATGACAAGAGACGTGCTAGAACGGGATCATCCCCGTTAGCACACTTGACAGGGCCGATGAGCCGATGGACCGAGAGATTGGTAATTCATAGTGAAGACCTTGACCCAGGAGTGGTCATTGTTACGCACACCAGCAGGCCAGAGTTCATGATCATCGACGAGACGTCGCACTAGTGACCGCGACAGTTGGCCTGAGATTTTTAGAGGATGCGCTTGAGCGGTACTATTCCACCATTATTGATTTCGATGTTTTGGGTGATTTATTCGCATGATTTGATTTTGATGATTGAGGATTTACGATCTTTGCACAGTGTTGCACTTGATATCGTTTTCGTGCTTTGGTTTCACATGTTTGTGATTGTACGGTTTTAGACATTTGAGTTGATGTTGTGCGTATGCACGCACGCGATTTGGTTCCTGCACTCTGTATAGTTTATATATGCTTGCAGTGCAGTGATACGCCTTTTGTGCACTTAGATGCACTGGACTTCGATTTCGATTGTGATACTCGATATTTGTTTTGTGCACCTTGTGCACCTGATTTGATTTTGCGCATGTTCGGCGCTTGATATTGGATTTCATGATTTCGTGCATGATGGATGCCCCTGGTTTTGGGTTTTCGCGCATGTTGAGCGCATGTCTTGAGATGAGATTTTGGTGCACACCAGATGCACTAAATCGAGATTTTTTCGTGCATGTCAGATGCACCTGATTTTGCTGTCAGGCATACACGTTGCCTACGACAGATGCTTTGTGCACACCCGATGCACTTAGATCTTGTTTCTGTGCAATTGTATGTCACGTATACGGATTTTGATTGTCGTGCGCACCAGACGCACGTAGTATTCATACGCGTATTTTGGGATTGATTTCTTATAGAGCAGTACGTTTTTTATGATAATTGCGATGTGTTTTCGTACTAAGCAGGACTAGTCAGAGGACAGTACCTGAATGTATGTTGCATGCATTGATAGCTATTGAAGGGAATTCCAAAAAGCGAGCTATAGTCTCAGTATTTACCTACGTGTCCGATATGACGCGAAACGTTTAAAACAAGGAAAACACTTCTAAATTGTTTCCCAAAACGGCGGAACGTACATTTCAAACAAAGGTATATATGTATATAGTTATTTTCTTATTATAGACGTCCGCCACTGTGCAGTGTTATATGCATTGCACAGCAACTTAATGGATTTGGCATGCATTTCCTCCTGATATTTACATGTATAGTTCCGATTTATAGCATATCGGTCTTGCTTAAGATTTGGCATTCGTGTCTTCACCTTGACTCCGATGATTGCAGGATACTTGACGGAGTTTTGATTTCAAGTTATCTACTCATTACTCATGCGCATGCATTGCGCTATGATGTGTTTATGTATTTATGATTTCGGAGCCCCGGCGATTTGATGGATTTGGCTGAAATATTTCAGTATTTGGGGGGGGAATTTTAATTTAAATTTGGGGACCGAATTTCTTTAAGGGGGGAAGATTGTAACGTTTTTAAAATCGTTTCGGTGAAATTTCGAAAAAAACGGTAAAATAAGGGGTTTTCTGTAAAAAGTCAAAATGCAAATATATTTATTATAAAATTAAATATACATATTCTAGCTATGTAATTGCTAGTATTTGGTGTTTATTAAGCCACTGGTGAAATTTGAAATTTTCTGAAAAAAATTATTTTATTATTATTTTAAGCCGTCACTAATACATTTAATTAGGAAAAATTACAAACTGGAATGGGTTGAAACAAATTTTGTGCATCATAACACATTAAACAAAATTTTATCATTTGGTTTTTGAAATGAAATGGTTTGCCAAAACGGTTTAGAAAATATCGAAGAAAAAGGCTTTTTCGGTGAAATTAGTGTAATGGAAGTGGGTTACTACACTTATCTCTTTTTCTCACCCAAACAAAACCCACACCCATTCCCCCAACATGTTTGGCCGGCCCCCTTGATCAGCCCAACATTCATGGGCCTCCCATTTCACACAATAAAGCAAACAAAAGAAAAGGAAATGAAAGAAAATAGATAAGTGAGTGGGCTTTGACTTTTGTGTGGACTTGACTCTATTTTCCTCACCTCCCTCTCTCTCCTCACCTCCCCATTTTCTGGCCGAGCCCTCCCTCTACAACAGCCCCCAATTTTCCCTCTCAATTCCTCATCAAAAACCCTCACAAAATGCATCAAAAATCCACCAAAAAAATCCCACAAAATCAAAATCTAATTCCTACCCATTTTTCCTTAGCCTCTCAAGCATGGATTTTGGTGAAAAGTTTTCATTTTGGAGGCCAAGATTTTGGTGCTTGATTCATGTTAGATCTCTCAAAATTGTGAGGTATAAATCTTTGCCCTATAGTTAAATTGTTGCTTTAATACTTCAATCCGACTAAATTAGATGCTTAATTAGGTTTTAAATTTAAAACTTATGAATTCAAGAGAAGGATTTCAAAAGTCAAGTTAGGTTTTTAGTGATGAGATTGTGGTTGTATGATATAGTTAACATGTAGTGGGCATGCTAAATCAAATCGAGTTGCTAGTTTGCATTTTTGTTAATTTATATTGTGATAATTAAATAAATTGCAAACTGGGTTTTAAAAAATATATATATTTTGGTGAGATAAAATTTTAATTAGGGTTTCATGGCATTATTAACATTATAAATTGTGGTTTAATATTTTAGTATATGCAAAACCAAGCTTAATTGTAAAATTGCGAGTTTTACTTTAAAAAGAGTTAAAATCGGTATTTTTGCAAACTAGGAATTTGGAATATATACAAATTGATGAGTTTAATTTATGAAAGTGATTTGTATGACCTAATTATGTTATTTAATGAGCATTTTGGCCATTTGAATCGTTAAAATTTGTAGATTGGTTAAAACATCAAGTTTTGAACCGAAATGGGAATTTGTGATAACTAGGTTTTTGGAAAATAAAACGATTGGTTTAATTTTATGGATTTGATGAATTAATCCCTAATTCTTATACATTTAGTGAGTTTTGAAACCATCATTGGTACGTTTGGTGTTTTTCTCGATCAATCGGCATTTGTACGCCGACGTCGAGTGTTTTTGGGTTGATTTGTGAAAGCAAACCATAGGTTTTGACTTATGTGGGATTCGTGTGTCGTTTTGGTCATGAGTCGAATTTTAATGCGATACGGTGCGTTATGATATGTATGTACCCCATGTAGACTTCGAGACGACAAGCAAGCGCATGGCGACGTCGGCACCGGCAAGCGAGGACCAGGTGAGTAGATTTATATCTACGGGGAGAAGTCGGGTGGATGGCGTATAGCACCCCCGCAGTTCGTGGTGATGTATACGAATACGTATACACACATATATTTAGTATATGTTGAATTGAGATTACTGATGATAAAGATGGACTTTTGGTGTTCTGTGATTGGTTTAGTGTAGTTGCGAAACCCTAGAGTAGGGGTTGCACCTATACACACACGCGCACATACTTGCATACATCCTTTCTTTTACATGTGCGTATATGGGATTATATATTTATGTGTTCACATGGGTATGGGGATATGTGTTCATATACTGGATTTGAGGATAGTACTTGGGATTTGAGATGAGTCGATGAGATTTGATTTGAGGCCGTGAGATCGGTGATTTGGCAGGGTTCGTATTTGAGATACGACATGATATTGTAGCGGGTCCTTTGACGTAGTGTTTCACACGCGTGCATACATACTTAGGCGGTATCCGTATTGTACTAGACGTAGATCAGTACCCCGATCATGATATTTGATAAAGAGGATACCAGGTGAATAGTATGATGAATGTGATATTGACCAGTACCCAGATTTGGGATGCCGTACGACGGATTTACGTACGAGCTATATATTGATGTTTGATCCGCACTCTTGACTTCGGAATATCTGATTATAGATATGGTATCAGATGTGATATTATCGTGGCGGGATCACCGACTTATATATATATATATATATATATATATGTATGTATCGACTCAGATGTTAGGCGGTTTCCTTACCTTCAGTTAGCTAGTTAGTTTAGCCGTATAGTTTAGTGTAGTTGTTAGACTAGGTTAGATTCCTACCTATTTCAAAACTAACGGATCGTGGGTATTTTAAAAGACAGGTCAAGGGATCTACGGATATTTCAAAAAAAACGTATCCTTTCGTAAAAACCACCGTAGCCCCTATTTTCAAAAACCCCGCGAGTCGTGTTATTTCAAATGGCACCATTGTTTAATATTTAGCTCCCGCTCATTTTGGTTGCTCGCTCCGCATCGCATACTTACATTGTTATTTCATATTGCATTGTTGACATTATGATGTTAGGACACCAGCACCATTACCGATGATGCCTATATACCACATACACTTACTTGCCGGCTCACACACATCTTCATCGGTAATTGCCATGTCACGTACACCTTAGAAAATATTATTGCTTAACTTAGCTTGATAGCCAGTAGTTTGACATAATATTAGTGTACATACCTTATATGCCAGCTTAGATATTGTAGTTATTACTTTTCGCTTCATGCATACTGTTATTCATTTTCATGCATATATTCATGGTTTTACATGCTATTGATGATTCGGATTTCCATGATATTTTCTGGATTTGGAGGAAAACCGCAAAACATATATAAACTGCTTTCTCTCTTTTTAAATAAAAATATGGTTTTCCCATGATGTATGAGTCGTCCACCATGAGTTAGTTGATGGATTTCGAGACCCGATTCGAGGAGTTGGATGAACCGTTTCGGGTACATGGTGGGCCCGGTGCGGTACCCCGGGATGAGAAGGCCGTGTTGTTGACGTTGAGCCTGGCAGGGGAGCACTACCGACCGGTGATATTACCCGACGCGTCGGATATCCGGAGGATACCGTCGTGGTCTTGAGATAGATGGTAGGGGCCGGTCTGTATTGACGGCGCCCTAGATTTTGTGATTGAGATATTGAGATTTTGAGATATTGAGGTACAGAGATTGTGATACAGAGATATCGAGATATTTGGACACTTGTTTTGTGTCGATGCTGGGTACTGTTTTATGCTGATTTCATTTATGGTACCTCACTTTTAAAATACAGAAATCTCATTGATTTATGAAAGCAGTTTTCTTCAGTACTTGCATTCTGTCCATGCATTCATACATCATCCATATGATACATTGCTACCTGAGGCACTGACACGGGCACATGGAATTACACTTGGGTTAGATATTTGCCCTAACCATTGTTATGGGTTGCTCGTTATATATTTGAGGATATATTATGATCATTGACCTAGGATTGCGTTATTTATGCGATTTCTTTGCGTAGATGTTTTTCTATTCACGAGTTGGCAACTCACCCCCGTTGTGCCCCAGTTTCTTGCAGGTTTGCCGTACAGGTTTCATTACGGCTTGCGGGCATAGTTTCCTTCGGGTGATTTGCTAGTAGGTGGGTTTACTTGTATCGTACCCCCATTATATATCTTGTATATTATTCTTCTGTTGTATCTAGAAGTTCCATCAACCAAACATGTATTTATTTTTGAGATAGAGACCAGTGATGTTATTCTTTCGACCTTAGAGTCGCGCGTTATATTTCTGTGGATTTCTTGTGGTTTTGAGTTTCTTTTTGAGTTTTGATCCTCGCCGTTGGCGTTGTTTATTATATTGCTTGTGTGGTTGTGACCGTCGATTGACGAAGAGTTAGCTCCCGCTTGGGGATGCCTTTTTATTGATTTCGTATACTATTCATGTTGTATCCCGTTTGGGGGCCAGTATTTTCAAAGGAGACTCGCCGAAATTTTCGGGAATTAGTTGATGTTTTTTTAAAACCGCATAATTCAGCTTATGCTATTAAAACTACTTGTTTTAAATTGGTTTTCCTTCACTCTACTACTTTTCTTGGTTTGGATTTCTGGGTTTTCGGTTTACTTAGATTACGTACGCCTCGAGACGTTCGTAGTTTACGTGCCGGTCATGTTCCGCACTTTCGGGCCATGACAACCCATTCTCACAGTGTCCCCACTCCTAATGGCCTGCTCGAAACTTGTTGGGTCATCATCTCATGATGCAATCCTCGCTCCCACTGTTATAGAGAAACCAAAGTATCTCTCAGGTGGGTGAGGAACCTTACCAGATCGGCGGAGAGGCTGAGGTTCATTGGAAACTATTTAATCCTCCGGTTCTACCAAATCATCAGCTGCGGTTTGTTTTAGCTGGAACAACTTCCAGTTCTACCTTCTGACCACTAATTTCTTCATAAGAAATTCCCTTTCCAAAAAGGTGGCATGCCGAGAAAATAAAACATATTTTGTTCGTCAGTTTGGTAGAAGATATTCCCTTGCTAATGCTTGGGATATCCAACAAACTTCCGCAGAACTGTCCTTACCTCGAGATTGTCTGGATTTTGCTTTTGACATAGGCCGGACAACCCCAAATCTTATATTCTTTAAGGGATGGGCTCTTCCCATACCATATCATATATTGAGTGGTAGGCATCTGATTTGATTGGAACCCTATTCAATAGGTATGCAACATCTCAAGTGCATAACCCCAAAAGAAAAAATAGGCAACTTAATAGTACTCATCATAGAGCACACCATATCACATAGGGTGCGATTGCTACGCCCCGATACACCGACGTGCTGTGGTGTATATAGAGGAGTAATACTGAGAGAGAATCTCATTCTCCTTTCCTTTTATAGTCCAGGAATTCCGTTGCTAAAGTATTCTCCTCGTTGATCTCATCAAAGGACAAAATACTTTTACCCGTTTTTGGTTCTCTAATTCTAACTTATATTCTGTGAATATCTTAAAAGCTTCGGACTTTTGTTTCAACAGGAACATATGTCCGAATCTTGAGAGATCATCAGTGAATGTAATGAAGTACAAAAAACCGGTCCTGGCATATGTAGACAGGGGACTTTCATACATCAGTTTTATCAATCCCAAGAGTTCAGTAACTCTTTCTCTGTTTCCAAGAAACGGAGATATGGCCATCTTATCTTTAGGACATGACTGGAAAGTTTCACAAGATGTAAATTCAAACTGATTTAAATATGCATCTTTATGTAACTTAGCTAGTCGGGTCGTATTGTTATGACCTAGTCTACAATGCCTCAAGAAGGATTCGTTCATTTATGAACTCTTCCTTTTGTGTGTGTTCTGTATGTTAAGAACTGTGATTTGATTTAGAACGTCTAAGCTTTTAGATAACGTGCCTGAACCGATCAACTCATGATATAGGAAATGTTCAAGACATTATCCAACAATACAAAATTATATCCTTCTTTACTAAATAAAGAGACTGATATGATGTTGTATATCAGGTTCGGTATCTAATAACATTCGTTCAGAATCAATGTATTCTGGTAATACAGGGTGATAACTGCCAACAGACTTGGCTGCAACACTTGCACCATTTCCAACTCTTGAAACCTATCACCCGTTCTCAGTTCTCTACCTATGTGTAGCCCATGTAGCAAATTACATTTGCGGGATCCTGATCCGGTATCTCATATCCAGGACGTAAAGGATACTGAGAAACAGTTCTCGGTAATGAACATACCCGAAGAAGATGCATCACCATGTACTTTTTTCGTTTGGACGGCACGAGAATTCTGGTAATCCCCTAATTCCTGCTCTGTCGTATAACAATTATAAGTTGGAGCAGGACCAACGTTCCCCAGCGGAGTATAACAAGCGGGTTCGGTCAATACATCCATATTATTATCTTGATTAAGGTGTGACAACATCGCTATCTGGAGAGAGAGAAGAAAACACTCAGAGTATGCTCTTGCAAGATTAGATTGATTATTAAAATATCTAATCAGGATGTCTCCCACTATATTAGTCAAATCTTCCTTCAAACCCTAAAAGGAAAGACTAGCCGGGATTAATTACACCCTACAAGTTCGCCAATCCTTTAACCAGGCCAGTGCCGGTACTTTGAGGGAGTTTCCACGTGCTCTCGCACAGACCTAATTAAAATAAACCTCGTTTTCCCAGAGGCATAACCCAGTTGACACCATTCTAGACATCTACTTGATCGGCTAATTGTAATGTGTAAAACTCTCCCGGGAGTAACTTTTACTCGCAGTGGGTAAGGAGATCCAACTATCTCATAGTAGGTATGCAATCTCATTGCAAATTTCAATACTTGAAATTCCCGATAATATTTTACCCCTATCCTTTTATGACCTTGACAAAGGCCAACAAACCATAGGATGCTAGTCAAGTTCAATCCGTCATTTCCTGATTGAATTAAACCCACCCGCACAACCCTTGACAAAGGCCAACAAGGTCGCACGACTACCCTAACTCAATCACATCATATGCTTATACAGTTAAGCAGTAATCAGCTACCGCACACTACGCCTTGACAAAGGCCAACAAACGCAGCACGAATACTAAATACTACTTTTCTGAAATGACGGAGGGCTACGACTGGTTTTTAAGAAAACCCTTTGCGTAATGAACTTGATATCGTTGTAGAATCGAGTGATTTTATGTGGAATGTTTTTTAGGCCTTTTCTAGTTTTGCTAAAGAGGTCACTCCCGGTGAAGGGATCTCGGCTCTTTCCTCATCGAATAAGGTGCCGGATATTTCATAAATATCACTATGCGAAGCAAAAACTATAAAAACAATCAAAAGACAAACGAGTTTGCAGCATCTGCTAGTTTCGCGAAAAAGGTCACTCCCGGTGAAGGGATCTCGGCTCTTTCCTTATCGAATAAGGTGTTGGATATTCTACAAGGAATACCGCTATGCAAAGAAAGAACTAGATATACCTGTTTTTGAGAAAAGTTTCTACAACATCTTTAGGTTTCATTTATTTCATTAATCTCAATAATGAAGTCCCATTTTATTATGATTCACTAGCATCATATTTGAAACGAAATCAGCAATATAACATATATCTCATATATATAATATAAACATTTGTCTCAGGAAGTAATATGATCTCTTCACAGAACATTGCAGCAGAAGATAACATATGAAATATTGGATATACTTGGATTTCCGTGTTTTATGCAAGCCTGTATAAAACGCGGATTCCACGGTCGCGATGAATAGCCAATGCCACACCCTTAGACCCCTACGAGAGCGGCAAGAAACCCTACCAAATTTAGAGTTAGGAGACCCGGTCTCGACTCCTCGAGATGGTCTCTTACTGGACCCTAGAAACCGGTTACTTGTGCTCCCCGCCTTGGGTCTATCCTAATGCGGAAAAGTAAATAATATACAATGGTGACATCATCCTCAACACGGAAGTGCCCCAATTAAATGAATATTACATACAATGAATTTTACATGAATGAAAATAAAAAACTCTCATCTCAAATAAAACCTCCGGCTATTCAAAACGCGACGATCCAATATAACATATCACAGCAACACATAACATCACATGTTATCAACGTAAGTAAATATGCGTATCCCAATTGTCGTTGATGTATAGTAACGAAACCGGCGATACACAACATATTACACTTACGGTCGCAGAAAAGAAAGTGTAAAACTACAACAGTTGGAGTCCACAACCTCTTTAGACATCTCATGCCTAACCAAATGAATTCCTTAGACATCGCCTGCCTAACAATTATAAACCCCGCATTTTAGTCTCAATATCGAAAACTCTTTTCAATATCAAGTCGGGCAATTCAACAAGATTCCCGACATCTTGATCGAATGCTCGTCGGAAACTTTAGTAGACTGCCGCACCCCCGGATTTCGTCGACGAAGTGCACTAAGGCGGAACACCGTTGCCGCGAGCACCCGAACGGTTGCTTTTGGCGACGGGGTTCTCCTGCAGTCACTTGGTCGGGGCTATGGGGCGTGGCTATCTATTAAGTTTACTCGGCGAGTATCCGCGTACGCTACGTGATTGCGACAGACTTTTGATCACATCAAAATCCTGTGGTAACCGATCAAATGAGACTAAAAACTGCTAAATTTATAACATTCAAATTAGTTATCTCATAATTACTTATGGATTCCAAATATTGTATCACATACCAGATAAATAATGTTAGTTATATGTATGCCCTAGAGGCCATTACGATACATTAGATGTATTTTGTAGTGGATGCTTGGACGTATATAGGGAGGACTTTCTTGCTCGATATGATAGTATGCTATCTGGTTACTCTTTACCTTAACATGTACACTGATTGTCTCTCTGTTACATGTTGGTAAAGCCCTTAGGATGTGTACTTGACTACCTGGACTATGATGCGAATCATACTAGTGGGGACATGGTAGTCCATAAGTACATCCTTCAAGGTCCCTAGTCGTGGGTGTATCGAGACGGAGTATCGATATACCAGAGTAGACTAGAGTATACCTTCTCGACCCATGTAGATGGGCGATGGATGATCCTATATCCATTGGTGTTTGACATCAGAGATGATATACAGGTGCTCAGTGGAGACTGGGTACACTGGACGGACTCGCTGAGAACTCCCAGATGGTATTATACCATACGTCAGATGGCAGTTCTCTGGTGACACTGGTACAGGTTAGTCTGTATACCCGAGATCGTCATAGAGTCTTGTGTGATTCCCACTGTGCTTTGATTTCCACCTTACCACGTCTAAGAGGGTGTGCAAAACGGTGGTTTTTGGGTACAGTCCCGAGTCACATGGAGGCAATAAGCGATAGGAGGGGTTTCGTCTCTCCCGGTATTCGTGGTTGATGTTGCGCTATGCTCGATTGGCCATAACAGGAAAGTCCCTGGCCAGGGCTGGTTTTGAGATTTACTGGTAAGTGTTACCAGTAGTTTCTCGACCCGTTATGAGCCTCATATCGGCCTGACTTATCGGTTATTGGGGTCTGACGTTTACCATCCCTAGACCTGATATGCGACATATCAGACGAGGAGACCGGACTGTACGGTAGTGTCACTGTCAGGCTTTGTGCAGGAGTTGGAGCTGGCTTGCATGCTGATCTTCCGATCGCTCAATACCCGGGTAGCCGTTACGTCCAGCTAGTACCGCTGACGACTTGTGGGTGCTTGATATGATCGTCATCTACTGCCGGCGTATTGACGAGTCTTTAGAGTCCTACATAGAGGTTTTACTGGCTCAGGAAAAACGAAATAGGAGCGCATATGTGATATGTGTGGGACCGAGAATAATACGAGTATGAGATACCGTATTCTATTCTCGCGATGTTTGTGTCGATCGGTTATATGCGATATAACCAGGTTATCGAATCAAGGGTTGATTCGATAAGTCGATACATCGGATGTTAGTCGGTTATATGTGATATAACCGGATTATTAATTCAAGTGTTGATTTAATAATTTAGTTTATAATTGTATATGTGATATACAAATTTACATTAACTAACATTGGTTCACTTAAGCATTTATTTTTCTCACTTGTGCACAACTTAATATATATGTGATATATATTTATTTGTGTACATTTTGTATCATGGTTGTTGATACACACTACATGGGTGTATGAGACATACACCATTATAATTATATTGCTGGGGTTTTAATATACAAAGTAAATACAAAATTAGTGGATAATTTTTCAAGTGCATGAAGCTTCATGAAGCTTATGAATGCATTGACCAAAGTCCACTAGTTTTGTTTTTACTTAGGATTTTTATAAACCTAAGCACTATAATTAGCCATGATTATGTCTCTACATGAGTTAGTATATGATACACACTCACCCATGGTTAAAACTCTCTCTCTTGATTAGTCTTCATTCTCATTTTGAGCTCATCTTCTTCCTCCTTCAATTTCTTTCTAGGGTTTGAAAAAGAGAGAGAATGAAAGTGAGAAAAGAAATTCTAAAGTGTACACATTTCCTATTTCATCATCCTCTACCAGACTAGCACTTTAGTTTAGGGTGTTTGCTTCACTAATTCTCTAGTTAGTGAAGTAGAAGCTTGAGTTCGTATTCCCTTGACGTAGATCATCTTCGGCCTCAAAGACTTCAAGCAATACCGTTGCAATTTTCTCATGGAGCCGTCCGAGAGTCCAGGAGTTCGATGATCGAAGCGAAGGGACTACTACAAGGAGCTTAAGAAGTGAAGGACTGATCTACAAAGGTTGCATTTCGTATTCACTCAGTGTTAAAATTTTTAACTTGCTAGTTTTCTCCTAATCTCTAGTTCAAAGATCTTGTTTAGAGTTATAAGGCACGGCTAAAATTTTAATCGGGCATGGTTGATGCCTTGTAGAACCATGTTAGAGTGCCTAGTAACCCTACAAATAGACAATGCTAAACTTTCCGATCGAATAAACAAACACCCAAGATTTCCCAAATAGCTCAACACTTAAGCGAAATTCAAAAAGTCCCAGAACATGTCACAGCAGCTATAAACCAGCCGTAGAAGGGTCAAACCAACGCCTCACATGTGGCAATGCTAAGCTACCACAAACCATATGGTTCAGTGGCGGTTCTGACAGTCATATAATTGAGTTAAGGTTACGTTCTTCTAGAGGGTCCACATATCTGCTTGCATGATTTCCCGAAACTTTTAAACTGAGAAAAATTCCACACTTGAAAGTTTTCCGTCATGGGAAAAATGAGTTATTGATATCCGTTCGAACCTTTTAACATGTTCTAAATTACCCGAAAAACTAAACAATGTTAAACTTTCCGATTGAATCATCGAATTATTATGATCTCGAGAAAACTCAACACTTGAGTAATATTAAAAATTCGCAGAAGCATAATTTAATACTTACGGATCACCTATTGAAGTACTATCCCTCAACCCTCATGTTCTACCGCGGAACCGCCGCCAATATCTTGGTTTGGCCGCGGTTCCGCTGTGGCTTGATGGATTTAGGGAGTCGTACTTCACAGATATCCATATAATCACCTGCTTATTTTCTGAGTATTTTTAATATGAAAAAAATCAAATTTTTGAAAAATTTCCAGTGAGGGGGTTCAAAATCTTATTTCGGGGTTCGATCGGACTTTTAACTTCGCCTACACATCGCCTAATACTCTAGCTTGCCTCTGATACCACTTTAGGGTTAGCTTAGCACCTTAGCAAGGTTTTAGCAAACATCAATCATGCTACTTTAAAAATTTTCTTGTGCTAAACTAATCCTAACCAAAATCATAACTAGAGACATAGGGTTAACAAAGCAAGTAAACAACTTTACTTCTAAGAATTTGGGATTACAACCTTTATAGTACGTTCCTTCGCTTCATAAGCTCCGTGTTGAAGTTCCTTCGCCGCAATCATCATGTACCCAGACTCTAGAGAGGCTCCATGAAGAGAAAAATGCATGCTTGCTTCCAATCTTCAACAACTAAGATGATCTATCTTGAAGAATCTCAAACCCAAGCTCATGCTTCACTAATCAAGTATTAGCAAAGCAAACACCCTAATCTAAATGGCTAGAATAGATGAGGATGATGAAGTAGGAATTTAGCTCTCTTTTATATTCAATTTCTCACTTTATTCCATCACATCACAAAAAGCTAGAAAACTTTTTTCAAAAGCAAGAAGAAGAAGAATTTTATTTGTGATGAATAATGAATTATTGTATGAGGTTAGAATTGCAACCATGGGTTAAAGATAACATCCTTAACTCTTGTAGAGAATATACCATGGGTTGAGGTTTGGGTTGAATTAACAAATATCATCACAAAATATCAAAGGATGAAGACTAAAGTCAAAGCTTCAAAAAGCTTCCACAAAGTTCATCCATAATATTAACCCTAATCCAAACCCTAACATGTTTTATTCTGAAAACCCTAGTTGCAATTTTAACCCTTACATGTTAATATATTATATATCACATATATAATATATTTTGTAAGAAAATAAAATAATACAATTAACATATATCATATATATATCAATGTATTATCCATGTGAGAAAAAGAATCTTTAAGTGAGCTTATATTAGTTAATGTAATATAATATATCAAATATATAATTATACATTAAATTATCGAATCAATACTCGATCCAATAATCCAGCTATTTCATAAATAACCGACTAATATAATCTGTGTCAGTTCATTAAATCAACACTTGATCCGATGACCCGTCTATATCACATATACCCGGCCGATATCACATATCGCGAGAATATAATACGGTATCGCATACACGTATTATTCTCAATCCCACACATATCATATATGTGCTCCTACTGCGTTTTGCCTGAGCCTGGAAACCTCTGTGTAGGACTCTAAAGAATCGTCAATACACCGGCAGTAGGTGATGATCATATCAAACACCCACAAGCTGCAAGCGGTCAGCTAAACGTAACTGCCTCCCAGGTATTGAGCAATCAGAAGATTAACAAGCAACCCTGTACATTCTCCTGTGAATCCAACCAGTAACACTCCCATACAGTCCGGTCTCTTCGTTTGATATGTCGCATATCTCGCCTAGGGGTGGTAAACGTCAGACACCAGTAGCTTGATAAGTCATGTCGATTTGAGGTCCATAACAGTTCGAGAAACTACTGATAACACTTACCAGTAAATCTCAGCAACCTGGCCAGGGATTTCTAGTTATAGCCAATCGAACACAGCGCAATATCAACTCCCTATACCGGGAGAGACAAAACCCCTCCTATCGCTCATTGCCTCCATGCGATTCAGGACTGTACCCAAAAGCCACCGTTTTGCCCGCCCTCTTGGACGTGGTATGATGGAAATTAAAGCACAGTGGGAATCACACAAGACTCTATGACGATCTCGGGTCTATAGACTAACCTGTACCAGTGTCACCAGAGAACTGGCATCTGACGTGAGGTATAATACCAATTGGGAGTTCTCGGCGAGTCCGTCCAGTGTACTTAGTCACCACTGAGCACCCGTATACCTTCTCTGATGTCAAACACTAATGGATATGGGATCATTCATCGCCCATAATATGGGTCAAGAAGCGCATACGCTAGTCTGCTCTGGAGTATCGATGCCCTGCTCGGTACTCCCATGACTAGGAACATTTGAAGGATGTACTTAGCGACTACACTGTCCCCACTAGTATGATCTGCATCATAGTCCTGGTAGTCAAGTACTTATCCTAAGGGCTTTATCAACATGTAACATAGAGACAATCAGAGTACATGTTAAGATAAAGGGCAACCAGATAGCATACTATCATGTCAAGAAAGAAATTCATCCCTATATATGTCCAAGCATCCACTACAATATACATCGTATGTACAGTAATGGCCTCTAGGGCATACATATAAGTAACAAAAACAGAAAGAAAAGACAGATGTCTGAACAAGTAAGAGACAGATGTCTGAAGCACAAAACGCATAAATACTGATATTTCAAATATTTAGGGGTTTTATAAAAACACAGAAAGACGACTGTCGTCTAAAGCACATAGGGAAAGGCGTCTGAAGTGTAAAAACTCAGAAACTTGTGTTTTGTGATGAAAATCAATTTTAAATCGAAAAGCCTAAAGTTCATATAATGTAAAAAATTTATTCAAGCGTCTGTGAGTGTTCAAGAGCTCTAATTGATTTAAACCATATTTTATAGAGTGCTTACAATGATTCCTATGTCAGTATCACATATTCTTGGAATTATTGAATCTTTGTCGTCTTGAGCTCTCGAACTTTGATGTGGGCTTGAACTTGGTTTCATAGTTTCAGACTTGGAAACGTTTCTCACATGTGTTGGTCAATGAATCTTCAATTTGAATTCGATTCGTAATGCTTCAAACTAGGACTTGGCTTCTTGGTGTGTTCATATCAGAATTTTGCGTCTTTATACCACCCATTCTTGACCGCATTGCTTATAGGTAGTTAATTATGATCCGTGTTTGCTATATAATTGCAGGTTACAGGTTCTCAGTCCAAAACAATGAAAATCATGAACAACCACAACAAATTCATGACAACTGCCAACAACGGATAAAAATACGTGTTCCGCTCACCATCCGTCAGGTGCCTCCTACCAGTCGAAAGACAAAAATCAAGCAAGGGTCATTCATGCACAAAGCACGAGAGAGACAGCACGAGAATCAAGTTGACAACGCGGAGCTCGAGAAAATCAAGGAAAAAAGTCCACACTCTTTTATTTTCTTGATCTGGGAGAAAAATGGAATGATTCTGCCAAAACATCTATACTAAACAGAGCAACATAGCAACACAAGATATCCCAGAGAAAATGAGAAGCCAAACACATTAGACGGCTGCGGAACCGCGGCCAATAAGCCTTTTGTGCGGCGGTTCCGTGACCATGTCATATCATCTGTTGTTCGTATTTCATGGGTAGTTTGGTAATTTTTTATGAGCTCATAATATGACCCTAGGGTTTTAATTCACTGCCTATAAATACTCCAGATCAGAGCCATATCAAGCATGCAAATTTTCACTAGTTTTGTGTTAGAATTTTCTGTAACTTCTCTTTCTTCTTCATCTTTCTTCCATTAAAATTGTAATGAGAGTTTTTGAGTGGATGATAAATGAAGAAGAGTTCTTTTTATATACATGACTTGTAATTTGTTAAGTAGTTTTTATATATGTTTCTTGTAATTTTCTTTGTTAAGTAGTTGTTGGTTTTCTTGTTCTATTTCTACTTCTCTTTTCTTTTATCCTAACAACCATGATGCTTAAGAGCGATCCTTGCATAGGTGAGATCCTAAGTAGCTAGTTGTAATTTTCTACCTCATTTCTTTCTATCTTCTTTGTTTGTTTTTTTTTATTTTCTTTTATAATGAGTGAGTAGTTTCTCACTTGTTAAGGTAGGATAAGGAATGTTTGAGAGAAGGAAATCTCTCTCACTATTTTGTTTGCCCAATAACTTGATTCGAACTCCCGTCAAGGCAACCACAATCCGCTCCCTACGGCACCCTATCCTATATGATAGCGGTGATACCCTAGTGAGACCGGTTGTGGTTGAATTGATCGAAGGCAATGGCTAAGAGCCAAGAATGGACGGACGAGGACAAAAAGGAAGGAACAATGCGTTGAAAAGCCTAGCTTATACTCGCAAGTTTCCTTCCTAGTCGTGCTAATCCCCGTTGTTGCCGATTACCGTAACATCGATATGAAGAGTGGCAAACGAAAGAAGTGAGCGAACTCCTAACTCAAACTAACCTAATCCAGACCCTAACAAGCTCTATTAACATACATATCTAAGCACATAGTTAACTTCGAACAATCTCGGACAACTTGGACTTAACTCGTTAAAACAGTAAGAAAAAGTTTCCCATCTCTCTGTGGATCGACCCATACTCAACCGACTAGTTACCAAGCGAAATCGTCTTAATTGCGGTAATTAAAACTAGCATACAAAAAATCTAACAATCAAATAGCGCCGTTTTCGGGGAGACGGTAGTTTATTTCTTTGTGTAGTTTCGGGTTAATTTGTGAATATATATATTAAAAAACAAACAAACAAAACTATAAATATCATCTTTTTATTTTTAATTCTTTTTGTACGAGAGTGCAGATAGAGAGAAGATCAAGTTCAGTGCCAAGGTCGTGGGGAGTTAGACCCACATCTCGCGGCTACACCGCGGCGGATCAAAGACAAAACCGAGGCTAACTGTACAAATTCTGGAGCAAATTTAGTAATTAATTCAAGACTCAGAGGCTCCAAACCAGAAGAGGAGATCAACTTTAGCACAGGGAAGAAATTTGAAGCTCTAGATCGTCTAAATCGCCGCGGAACCGCCGCCAAACAGTAGGTTTGACCGCGGAACCGCGGTCAAAGAAGTGCTTCAGAGCCCAAAAATTTTTGTGAGTATTTCATTCTCCCCCTCTGAACTCCACTGAACTATTTATTTCTGCACTATTCTTTGCACAAACTCTCTCCCCCTCTCCAATAAAACTGTTTTTATGCAGGATTCTTTACGCCGCCGCCAAATAAAATTTTTTGCAAGTATTTTAGATTTTTCTTTGTTATCGTTTTGCATAAATAGTACGGACTTTCAGGGGCTATAACACCAATTCAGATTGGATGGGGATTTCATCACCATTCCTAATACCCCAAAAATCACTAAAAGAATACGCATTACCCTAGAGATAAATTAAAAAATATCTAGACTCAGCCAACTAAGGACTTGTCGTGCTCAATAGGACAGGTGAAGGTTGCGGGCATTCAGTCGTTTATCTAAACTTGACTTTGTGGTGTGTAAGGCTAGACAAGTGATGTTAGTTGTATGTATGCCCTAGAGGCCATTATTGTACATCATTGTATATTATAGTGGATTCTTGAACATATATGGAAAGGACTTTCTTGGTCGACATGATAGTATGCTATCCGGTTGCTCTTTATCTTAACGTGTATACTTGTATCTTTATACTGTCTCCTTATTACATGTTGATAATGCTTAGGATATGGACTTGACTACCAGGATTGTGATGTAGGTCATACTAGTGGGGCCCGGGTAGTCCACAAGTACATCCTTTAATTGTTCCTAGTCGTGGCAGTATCGAGACAGGGCATCAATATTCCAGAGTAGACTAGCGTATACGTTTCTTGACCCATTTGATAGGCGATGGATGATCCCACATCCATTGGTGTTTGACATCAAAGATTGTATACGGGTGCTCAGTGGAGACCGGGTACACTGAACAGGACTCACCGAGAACTCCTAGATGGTATTATACCTATCGTCGGATAGCAGTTCTCTGGTAACAGCGATACAGGTTAGTCTGTAGACCCGAGATCGTCATAGAGTCTTGTGTGATTCCCACTGTGCTTTGATTTTCACCATACCATGTTCACGAGAGCATGAAAAACGGTGGCTTTTGGGTACAGTCCCGAATCACATGGAGGCAATGAGCGATAGGAGGGATTTCGTCTCTCCCGGTATTGGGGGTTGATGTTGCGCTATGGTCGATTGGCTATAACAGGAAGTCCCTAGCCAGGGCTGATGATGAGATTTACTGGTAAGTGTTATCAGTAGTTTCTCGACCCGTTATAAGCCTCACATCGGCATGAGTTATCAAGTTATTGGGGCCTGACGTTTACCACCCCTAAACTAGATATGCGACATATTAGACGAAAAGACCGGACTGTACGGTAGTGTTACTGATAGGCTTTGCGGGAGTTTAGACAAGCTTTCTTGCTGATCTTTTGATCGCTCAATACCCTGGTAGGCGTTACGTCCAGCTAGTACCGCTGACGGCTTGTGGGTAACTGATATGATCATTACCTACTGCCGGCGTATTGACGAGTCTTTAGAGTCCTAAACAGAGCTTTCCTTGCTCAAGTGAAACGAAGTAGGGCACATATGTGATATGTGCGGGACTGAGATTGATACGTGTATATGATACCGTATTCTAATCTCGCGATATAGGTTATATGCGATATAACCGGATTATTGAATCAAGTGTTGATTCAATGATTATATATTAGTCAGTTATATATGATATAGCCGGGTTATTAAATCAAGTGGTGATTTAATAATTTAATATATAATTATATATTTGATATATTAATATATACATTAACTAATATTAGGTCACTTAAGAATTTCTTTTCTACAAACACATTTAACATATATATGTGATATATATAAATGTATTTATTTTCTTTTTTCATGCTAGATGATACATTGGACTTGGTTGTATGAGACTTATACCATACTAAAGATAATTAGGTGATTTATTTATTTAGGGAAAACCAAAATTAAGTGGAAATTAGCATGGCCAAAGATGCTTTAGAAGCATGTAGAAGCCTTGATCTAATTCCATTAATTTTGTTTTATCCTAGATATTCATTAACCTAACCATTATCATAGCCATGGTTAAGTCTCTACAAAACGGATATGAGATATTCTTTCACCCATGGTTCACCACTTGTTCATCTTCTTCATCTCTCATTTCCTCTCTAGGATTTTAGAAGCGAAGAAAGAAAAGGAGAAAAAATATTCTAAAGTGAGCAAAATTCCTACTTCATCAATCTATACCAAACTAACCATTTAGTATAGCTTGTTTGCTTCACTAATTCATCAATTAGTGAAGAGGTAGCTTGAGCTAGAGTCTCCTCGACGTAGATCATCTTCGGCCTCGAGGATCTTTAAGCAAGCTCGTTCCTTTCTCCTAGTGGAGCCTAAAGAGATTCCGGGACACCACTACTTGGAGCAAAGGGACTACTTCACGGAGCTTTAGAAGTGAAGGACCGGTCTACAAAGGTTGTATTCCTTGTTCACTTATAGTAATGTTTGATTACTTGTTGAAAAACCCTAATTCTCTTGTTAGATCCTTGGTTTAGGGTTTCCAAGCACTTTAGATTTTTTTAAATTACAAGCTAGATGCCTTAAAAAACCTAGTGAGGATGCTAAGGAACCCTACAGTAAGGAGGTAATTATAAAAGGCCCATCTCATGGTGATTCGTGAGCAGAACCCTCCTTAGCTCACTTGTGCTTACCTGGCCACAATTGGCAGTGAAGAGGCAATTTGAAGGTTATCTCACAACTTATCACTTTGAAACGGTTAGGAGCAGTCTAGTGGACTTTGAAGACCATAGCTCTAGGTGTGATTGTGCATGTTGTGACTGTGATTGTTTGAGGTTCTGTCCATAAATCCGTATATATTTTGTAAAACTCTGTAAAAAAATCCAAAACTTTCATAAAAACTTGCCATTTGTCGCGAAATTTCCATTTCACCGACTTTTCTCCCTTGACATTTTCTTACCCTCGCATTCTATGCTTTGACTGCACTAAACTCGTTTAGTGTATGTCCGTTTGGACTCGGGACACTAGTGCCCGCCTAGTCCGCGTTACGTTGTCGCTACCGACTGCGCGGTCGACTACGACGTCGAAACTCCTTCCATGCCTCTTTCACCCTTGTCTTTGCCGGCCAACTCCGACGTTGACCGCGATTCTGTTCATACATCTTCACTTTCACCCAACTCTTCTTCCGAGATGTCGGGATTTCCTCCTAACATCACTTTACCTCCCCCGGGAATAATTCCACCTCCACTTGGTGCGAATAACCCGCAACCACATCCAGCAGCTCCACAACGAATCGCGCTCCAAGATCGTTTCTATCCTACCCGTGCTGTGCTCCCTACATGTTTTTCTCTTCCACCGGCCCAAGGGGATAATTTCAAAATTAAGCCATACTTCATCAACATGCTGCCCAAATTTCACAGGCTTGAATCCAAAGATGCCTACATCTTCATCAATAAATTCCAAAACGTGTGTGTGATGATGAAGACAACCTAACTGTCTGATGATGCTATACGGCTACTTGTTATTCTTTTCACTCTGTATGACCTTGCTAAAAAGTGTTTGCATAGCACTGCATCTTATTCGATAACCAGTTGGGATGGGTTTGTAAAAGCGTTTCTGAAAAAATTCTACCCGAATCATAAGACCGCACGGATCCGAAACGAGATAAACCAATTCACCCAGCTTCCAACCAAACCTTTTTGGAAGTGCTTTGACCGGTATAAGGACCTCCTTGTTCAGTGTCCTCATCACGATATAGAGAAATGGCAACTTTTCCAAACTCTATACGAGGGCCTGAATCCAGCAACTAGATAGTTGATGGAGACCATCTGTCAGGGCCACTTCCTGTCCAAATCTGACGAGGAGGCTTGGCAATTTTTTGACGATCTTGCGGAACAGAAACTACAATGGGAGTGCACCCGACCGTACGCTTCAACTTCTTCTTCTTCAGGTCTCTCTAGGACAGGAGTTCACCAACTCGATATCTCAATTGCAATGAAGGCCGAGATGGCTGCAATCACGCGGAAACTAAAAGCAATTGAGAGAAAATTCTCATCTTCTTCTCCTGCCCTTGTTCCTCCCCTCGTACCATTTGCTCTTGTTGTTCAGATCCATCCTATTTGACCGAAGAGTGTCCTTACAATCCACTATCTCAAGGACATGATCAGGTTAATACTGCATTTCAGTAAAGACCAAGAAACGATCCATACTCTTCCACATACAATCCCAGTTTGAGGAACTACCCTATTTTCGCCTAGAATCGGAACCAGCATAAATTCGAAGGCTAGAACAACTTTCAGAGGCCATCCCCTCCTCAACAAAAAACTCAACAAGAAGATCAACAACAATTTCAGCAACCTTTCCAACACCAACCTTTTCATAATCCAACGAACAATTTTGCACCTTACAACAATTTTTATCCTCAAAACTTTGTTCCGTCAAATAACGATAAGGTTTCCTCGCTAGAACGGAGTCTAGAGGCTTTTGTAAAGCAATTGAATCAGTCCGCTTCGAACATCCAGTCTTCTATTCAATCTCTGGTGCAATACACTGTGGCACATGGGCAAAGCATCAAGAACATCGAAGCCCAGATTGCACAGCTGAACGCGGCCTTGGGCGAGCGAGAGAAAGGAAAGATTCCATCTCAACCACTCCCAAATCCTGGTAACCCACAAAATATACATGTTACTCTTGAACAACAGAACCATAATGTGAGTAACGTGACTACGCTGAAATCTGGAAGAATGCGGAACAGTTACATTGGCGCACGAATTGATGATGATGACACCCCGGCTGTTTCTTCCTCTCCTTATTCTTCTTCTTCTAAGCATATTCTCCATTCTTCAAAAGGCCCTTCTTCTTCAACTGCTCCTTCGAACGGATCCACATTTCACTCCACTCAAACTCCAGTTTTGGGTTCCATTCCATCTCCACAATCACCTCCATAAGCATTGGACTCAACCAATTTAAAAAAATGCTCCATTTCCTAACCGGTTGAGATCCAATAAACAAAATCCATAAATGGAGAACATTATGGAGGTGTTTAAACAGGTTAACATCAACATTCCCCTCTTAGATGCAATTCAGCAAGTCCCGTATTATGCAAAAATATTGAAAGACTTGTGCACTAAGAAGAGGAAATCTCAGGTACCAAAGAAAGTTTTCTTGGCTGGTAACATGAGTGATGCTCTTACCCAAGATTTACCACAAAAACGGAAGGACCCTGGCTGTCCTACGATTTCAGTAACCATTGGGGGATAAGAACATCCATCGCGCTCTTTTGGATCTTGATGCCAGTGTTAATCTTCTTCCTTATTCAGTATATGAGCAACTCGGTGTAAAAGAACTAAAACCTACACATTGTACTTTTCAAATGGCTGACCGATCTATCACCCATCTTAGGGGTGAGCTAGAGGATGTGTTGATCAAGGTTGGGGACTTCATATTACCCGTAGATTTTATTATTTTAGATACACAAGCTGTAGCCAACCCCCGGAATCAAATTCCGGTGATTCTCGGTCGCCCATTCCTTGCAACCTCACATGCGGTGATCAATTTTCGAAATGGTTCCATGAACCTATCTTTTGGCAACATGACAATTGAACTCAATATTTTTAGGTTAGGTAATCAGCCATCCGAACCGAATGTTCATATACTGGATGTCTGTTCCATTCAGGAGATCGCCCCCAAGGACTGTGAATTTAAAGAATTCTTGTTTGATCACAGTGATCTTGACGCCACTAGTTTGTTCCTCTTTGAACCTGCTGCTTCCGCTTCCGACAACGAATACGAGTGCTTCATGTTTTTAAACAATCTTTGTTTGTCACCACCCGAGTTTGAATCTTTTGAATTTTCGGATGCGTTAATTGAACTATATGACTCAGTTGCATACGCTCTCTTTAAGTACTTGTTGGAATCCTTTGAGTTCGAGAAATTTTCTCTGATCTTTTCTGCAGTCATTTCTCCTCCAACGCTCGAACTCAAGCCTCTACCGTTTTACCTCAAGTATGCTTACTTAGGTGAAAAAGAGACCCTCCCAGTCATCTTCTCGGCTTCTCTCGCTCTAGAGCAAGAGAAAGCCTATCCCGCGGTCTTGCAATCTAATCGGCAAGCATTCGGCTGGACGATGGCAGACATCAAGGGGATTAGTCCCCTAATCATTGAACATCACATTCATATAATTAATGATGCCAAACCAGCTAGGGATCCACAGAGGCGATTAAATCCTTTCATGTAGGAGGCTGTGAAAATGAAGATCGTCAAATGTCCGGATAGTGGTATCATTACCCTATTTCAGACAGCCATGGGTCAATCCTTTACACGTTGTCCCTAAAAAGTTGGGTATTACGGTCATCACAAACGAGGCAAATGAGTTGATCCCTACACGTGCCCAGACTGGGTGGCGAGTATGCATTGATTATCGAAAACTCAACGCCGTAATATGGAAGGATCACTTTCTGATACCATCCATTGACCAAATGCTCGAGAGATTAGCTGGACATGAGTTCTACTGTTTTCTGGACAGTTACCCAGCTACAACCAGATTCCCATCGCCGAGAAACACTGGGACAAAACCACTTTCATTTGTCCTTTGGGCACGTTCGCATATCACCGCATGCCCTTTGGGCTATGCAATTGTAACATTTTAGAAAATAAAATATTATTTTTGGGAATTTAAATAATTAAATAATAAATATCATGGAGATTTTTAAAAGTATGGAGATTGGTTTTAAATGAAATGGTACAACTATATACCGCTAGTTTGGAAAATATTTGGAAATTTATATCAAATATGGATTTTTGGAAGTATTCATTGGATTTGGGTTTTCTATACATAATTATGTAACTAATTTTATGCAAGTTTATATTAAAACCGATTTGTGCACTGCTAATCTTTTTTTTAAGCCAAATCCATTTTCTTTAGTTTTGTTAACCATGATAATATGCCATGACACATTTCATACTTGCATGCATAATTCTATGTTTGTTGTTTTTGTTTTTAAAAAAAAGAGAAGAGAGAGATATTTTGAGAGTGAGGGGACAAATAGGTATGGGCAAGGGAGAGAGAGAGAGGGGGGGTTCTATTTTTTTTCCAACCTTGGCCCATTTCCTTATCTTTCTTCATCTCCCATCTTCTTTTATGCAGCTCCTTCATTCCCCTCTTCCTCCACCTCCTCATCCACCATGAAACACCCCTAAATCATCACTAAAATCTCACATTCCCTTCAGAAAAACTACTCCAAACCCCACTACTAACCCTATGGAAGAATCAAATTTGGACCTTGAAGACTTTGAGCAACTCAAAAAAATTCTTGAGTTGCCAAATGAGCTAAATCCTACAACCTTAGTTAAGCTTCTAGTTTTCCTTTCATCCTAGTATAATTTAGAGTTAATCTTGAGTTGATAAAAGATGTCGGAAAATTTCCAAGATGAGGTTTAGGAGATTTTATGAATTGTGAAATGTAATTGAGGTTTAGTAGAGGTCACAAAACCCTTCTAGTGATAGAATTCTGAGGTAAACTAAGTGTACAACGCGAAACCATGAACTTTGAAATTTGCCGATATCGGAATTTGTGGAATTTGTGATGATATTTAAGGATCTACTATGATCCGGAGGACCTGTAAACTATATACCGATTACAGTGAGTTGTGCAGGTGACCTAGAAGCTACCCTAGAGACCCGAGCCCCTAATTCATTGTCTTGGCCGCAAATAATTCCATTTTGGTCGCAAATTGCGGCCTGGGTATGAGGGTTTTTCCTCGTGCTTGGTCCATAGCTCTTATATCCTGTAATTAGACCTCCCATATATGCAAAATTGGCTAATTTGACCTGAGGCAAAATCTGGAGGTGTTTTCTTGAGTTGCTGATTTCGTTTTACGACTTTTAATAACTTGGATTTTGGTATTTGAGTTTTATCTCGGTCGATTGACGTTTGTACGACAACGTCGAGAGTTGTTTGGTTATTCTTGCATGCGTAGTCCGTAGGTTCTAACCTATGTGAACTTCGTATGCCGTATCGGTTTTCTAGTGTTGGATTCTTGTTTACAATACGACGCATTTGAAATGTAGGTACCTCCGCATGGACTTCGGGATGAAGAAGGAGAGCAAGTTGTCATCGACTTCGGCAAGCGAGGATCGAGGTGAGTAGAGGTATATCTATGGGGAAGTCGGGTGAATGGCGTATAGCACCCCCGCAACTGTAGGATAGGATATTGCAAGGTTAGTTATATTTGGATACAAAGAAAATATGTTAGTTATATGTATGCCTTAGAGACCATTATTGTACATATGATGTATATTATAGTGGATGCTTGGATATATATAGAGAGTACTTTGTTGCTCGACATGATAGTATGCTATCTGGTTGCTCTTTGCCTTAACATGTGGACTTGTATTATGATACCGTCTTGCTCTCACATGTTAATAAAGCCCTTACGATATGTACTTGACTATCAGGACTATGATAGAGTTCATACTAGTAGGGCCAGAGTAGTCCACTAGATCCTTGTTGGCTATAGTGCCCTCAAGTCAATTATTGGATCACAGGCACGTGATTGCAATGATTAAGGGAGGACCTATACCGGTAGAACAATCTTACTCGAGATGATAGTATGCTATCTGGTTTGTCTTTATCATCGTCTACATGCTTCTGGTGACATTACAGATCACTATTACATGTTGATAGTGCCCATAGGATTCTTGGTTGACTACCAGCGGTATGATGGCGATCATATATGTGAGAGTTGGGTGGTCTATAAGCACATCCTTAAAGTGTCCCTAGTTGTAGGTGTTTCGAGACTGAGCATCGATACTCCAATAGTAGACTAGTGTATACGGATCGAGACCACAACAAGGGATGGTAGCCAGTCTCACAAACCATTGGTGCCAGTTGGTTTACCTAAGATATATACAGGTGCTCATTGGGTTATGAGTACACCGGACGGACTTGCCGGGAATATACTAGTTGGTATTATACCCATTGTTAGATAGCAGTTCCCAGGTGACATGTGTACAGGTTAGTCTATCGACCTGAGATCGTCATTTTTCTCGTGTGTGTTCCTACTGTGCTTTGATTACTACCCTACCACGGCTCATAGGAGTCGTCCAAATAATTTTTAGTTTGGTACAGTCCCGAGCCACATGGAGGCAGTGAGCGGATCGTCAAGGGATTCGTCTCTCCCGGTATATTGGGGGTTAAGATCGCGGAGGGCACGGATAGCAATCACTAGAAATCCTCGGCCGGGGTAGACGAGAATTACCGATCTAGGGTCGATAGTTTCTCAGTTGGTGATAGGTTTCATACCGACACTAAATGTCACGTTATTAGGGGTCTGACTTTGTCCACCCCCTTGGCCCGACATGCGATACTTATAGACGACCGGATCGGACTGTACGGATATTGTCGCTGTCAGGCTCAGTAGGGTTTCTGGATGAGTTCGCTCATCGGCGTCCCTTTCTCTCAATACCTGGGTAGCCGTTAATTACAGCTAGTGCCACTGACGTGCTTGTGGTTAAACCCACTGCCAGCGTATTGACGAGTCTTTAGAGTCCCACACAGAGGGTTTCCCTGATTCGGGCGAAATGTTGTAGAGGCCGTATGGTTTTATGGCAGCGTTCGATCATATTCGTGCACTTGTGCACGGATCATGATCGGACGGATAATACTGGTGGGCTTTCGTTTAAGCCGGATCCTAGTATTATATTGTTGGATTATTTTCGTCTCGTTGTATTCGTATTTAGTAGGAATACGGATGCGGGTATGTATATATGGATGAGGGGTAATCTTGTAATTTATTACAAGATCACTTTTAAGTTTGCCATTTTATTTTTTCCATTAAACATTTTGTTTAAATGTTTGATTATGTAGAAAGTGTGAGCATGGGCTTTGACTTGGGCATTGATGAGCATGGGCTTTGACATGAGCATTTATTGTGGCATGGTTGTGATTGTTTTTTTTCTTTTGGAAAAAGGTTAATTTTTGGTGTGGGAAATTTTGTGGCTGCCATCTTGGGTGAGGGAATTGAGTGGCTGCAATTTTAGTGTGCAGGGATTTTTATTTGCTCATTTTCCTCACTACATAAAAGAACAACCACCTAAAAATTTCCACTGCCACTTCATAATTTTTCTTTCAAGTCTTAGCCAAAAATTCTAGTGCTCACACTTTCTCACCTCATAGCACCTTCATCACCTCCACCGAAATCATTGGGTGTTTTGAGACAAAGTAATCACAAACACACTCTATATCATCTTAGTCATCTAGGCTAGCAAACTGGATGTCCGAGTTGCTTCGGTTTTGAAGCGGGAGCCCGTATTACTAATCCTCGACATGGATTATTTTCGACGAAGGAGTCCGGAGAGCAAACTTGTTCGGGGCAGCCGCGAGGAGCTTGGGAAGAGGTTTAAGACCGAAGGACACGGATCGATCGATATGATCTTTTAAACTCCTTTTACAGTTAACTAGTATATGGTTAATGGTTCGATCCGGGAATTGGGTTCCGTTAGTGCCGGGTTTTAAAAGTTTTTGTTTCGCGTTTGGCCACGGATCGATGGCCGGGGCGCTTGCGTATCCCAACATGGTATCAAAGCCATCCCATTAACCGTATACTAGTTGGTGTAGACAATGTTAAACTATCGAAATCAAAACATCCCCAATACTCTGCTCTTAACATTTTAGGTTCTGTTGATTTTTAAAGTGTCTTCAAAAATTATTTTAGCAACTGCAGAAGACTACTGACATGACCAATAGACTGCACCCCAAACACGAACCATTTTCACCTGATTTTGGCCGAGCACATTGCTCCCAAAACCGAGGAGGTCGGCCACTTTGAGGCTTCAGGGTTTCGTTTTTTGACTGTAGTTTTGTCTCTGGAATGTTTGTTCAGTGGTATTGTTTGTTTATCCCAGTTTTGATATGGTTTTATCTAGTTGTTTCGGGCTATTCGGGGTTATTTCGACCTCGATAATTTCTAACATTGTTTAAAGTTTACAATACATACATTTCTATCTGCGACCGTGAATGTCATTTGATCGGTATAACTTGTCTAATCGCTATAGTTCTTTTAGACGGGTTTGCGAACGTGACATTCACGTTAATGTTCTGTGTTGTGCTGTGTTGTTGAGGATTTGTCTTGGTGGATAGCTTGGATGAAATGGTAGTGCAGTTTAGTTTTATTTGTACATTTGATATCGCTGGGTGAGTGTCCGACATGTGGACTGCCGTTACTGCCTGTTTGTATATTATTCTTTTAGGGCACGACTGGGTTGAGGTCGATGTCACCGTTGTACATATTTTCTTTTCTGTACTAGGATTACCCTGTTAGTTATATGTATGCCTTAGAGTCCATTACTGTACATGTGATGTATATTGTAGTGGATGCTTGAACATATATAGGGAGGAATTTCTTGCTCGACATGATAGTATGCTATCTGGTTGCACTTTATCTTAAAATGTACACTTATTGTCTCTCTATTAAATGTTGATAAAGCCTTTAGGATGAGTACTTGACTACCAGGATTATGATGCAGATCATACTAGTGGGGACAGGGTAGTCGGTAAGTACGTCCTTCAAACGTTCCTAGTTGTGGGAGTATCGAGACAGGGCATCGATACTCCTGAGTAGACTAGCGTATACGCTTCTCGACACAAATAATGGGTGATGGATGATCCCATATCCATTTGTGTTTGACATCAGAGAAGGTATACGGGTGCTCAGTGGAGACTAGGTACACTGAACGGACTCACCGAGAACTCCTAGATGGTATTATACCTATCGTCGGATAGTAGTTCTTTGGTGACACTGGTACAGGTTAGTCTGTAGACCCAAGATCGTCATAGTGTCTTGTGTGATTCCCACTATGCTTTGATTTCCACCATGCCACGATCAAGAGATCGTGCAAAAATGTGGTTTTTGGGTAAAGTCCCGAGTCACATGTATGCAATGAGCGATAGAAGGGATTTCATCTCTCCTGGTATTGGCAGTTGATGTTGCGCTATGCTGGATTGGCCATAACAGGAAATCCTTGGCCAGGGTTGTTGTGATCTACCGGTACGTGTTATCAGTAGTTTCTCGAACTGTTATGGACCTTGCATCGGCATGACTTATCAGGCTATTGGGGTCTGACGTTATACCACCCCCAGGCTGTGATATGCGACATATCAGACGAAGAGATCGGGCTGTACGGTAGTATTACTGATTGGATTCACAGGAGTATGAGCAGGCTTGCTTGATGATCTTCTGATCGCTCAATACACGGATGGCCGTTACATTTAGCAGACAGCTTGCGGTTTGTGGGTGTTTGATATGATTATCTTCTACTGCCGGCATATTGACGATTCTTTAGAGTCCTACACAGAGGTTTCCTGGTACATGCGAAATGGAGTAGGAGCACTTATGCGATATGTGCTGGACTGAGATTATTGCGTGTATGTGATACTGCATTCTATTCTCGCGGTATGTGATATTGGTCGGTTATATATGATATAGACGGGTTATCGGATCAAGTGTTGATTCGATAAGTTGTTACATTTGATATTAGTCGGTTATACAGCATATTGCCGGATTATTAAATCAAGTATTGATTTGATAATTTAATGTATAATTATATATTTGATATATTAACTTACATTAATTAATATTTGCTCACTAAACATTTCATTTCTCACTTGTGTGCATTAGGTATATATGTGATAAATATTAGTGTACATTTTTGTGTGTCATGCTTGATGATACACACTACATGGGTGTATGAGACTTACTGTAACGCCTTGAAAAGTCTTATTGGTATTTTCCCGATAATCGGTAATTAATTGGTATTTTTCCGTAATTGTCATTATAATTATTTTTCAATATAGGCCTAATTATACCTAATTTAGATAGGTAATTGCTAGTATTTAGTAGCTAATGAATCACTTATAAATTTCTGGCCGTTTAAAATTTTATCCCTAATTTACTAATTTTAAGCTGTTAAATATACATTAAATTAGTGATAAATACAAATTTGAATGGGCTAATTACATATTTAAGAACCATGACAACTAAAATCTAGTTGTAATTTAAATATTTAGTATGTTATTCCTGTTAGTGTATATGCCCTAGGGGCCATTATTGTGTCGTACTAGTTTGTATATTACTTAATGGAAGCTTGGGATATTCACATATATATAACAGTTTTGCTAAACATGGTAGTATGCTACTTGGTTTTTCTATCTTAATATGTGAGTATACGTATTGATAGAGCTCTTAGGATCTTGCTTGATTTCCAGCGTTGTGATGGCAGCACAGAAGTGGGGGCTGAATAGTCTACAAGCACATCCTTATTCAGGTCCCTAGTCGTTGGATTATCGAGACATGGCATCGATACTCCGGAGTAGACTAGTGTGTATGCTTCTTATCCTAGTTGGGGAGATGGTCTGTCCCACAGCCGTCTGTACGTCGTACTGGAGATAGTATACAGGTGCTCGTTGGGTTACGGGTACACCGGACAGGACTCGCAGGGAACTGTAGGTAGGTTTTATACCAGTCGTCAGTTAACAGTTCCCACGTGACATGAGTACAGCATAGTCCGCAGACTTGACACTGCTACTTCGCCTCGAGTGTGTCCCACTGTTCTTAGATTGCTTCCCTACCACGGCTCAAAGGAGTCGTGCAAACAGGTAGTAGTTGGATGCAGTCCCGAGCACTTGGAAGCAGTGGTAGTTAGACATGATTCGTCTCTCCCGGTATTGGGAGTTGATATCGCGCTGTGTCAGAGAGCCATTACGCAAAGTCCCTGGCCAGGGCAAGCGAGATTTGCTGGTAGGTTCCAGTAGTTTCTCAGGGTGTAATGGGCTTCACTCCGACACGAATTATACCGCTATTAGGGGACTGACGCTTGCCGCCCCCAAGGCCCGATATGCGATAGTCTTAGACGAACAGACCGGACTGTACGGAGATTGTCGCATCAGACTCAGTAGGAGTTCGGATGGGTTTCCTCATCGGCCTTCTTTTCGACATCTACCTGGGACCGTTACATATAGCTAGTGCCGCTTGCGGTCTGTGGTTAAACCCACTGCCAGCGTAGTAGTCGAGTCATTAGAGTCCTACACAGAGAGTTTCCCTGCTCCAGGCGAAACGATATAGAGGTCGTATGGTTTTACGACAAGGGTTCGGCCGCATACGTGTGTTTAAGCACGTACGACTTTCGGACAGTTTTTACTAGTCGGCTTTGGTTTAAGCCAGATTCTAGTATCGGGATATTGGATTTATACATTCTAAAGTTTTTCCGTGTTTTCACGGATTGGAAGGGCTTTCTCGTAATTTCGCGAGAAGCTTCTAGAAGGTTGGTGACTTGGGTGTGTAGGTGGCATATGCATTAAATGAGATTAGTGACTCATTTGTGTGATTCATCCATGTCATTAACGCATCATAAATGCTTAATGACTCATGGAGATGAATCACCCATTTATATTTATGAAGCATGGTTGTTAAATCCTTTATTTTCTTTTTGGGATAAATAATAATGCTTCATATATATTATGATAGATCATTATCTCATTCACTTCTCTTGCTCACTTTCTCTCTCCTCAAGCTCTCTCTCTTCAAACCCTAATCCTCCCCTCTCATGTGTTGAGACCAAGGATTAGATTAGACTACTTAATCCATAACCCTTCTCTATATCACTTAGATTACTTAGATTAGCACTTTAAGAAACTTAGTTACCTCAAGTTAGAGGTGAAGCTTGAAGTAAAGCTCTCGGGTGGATCATCTACTATATAGAGAAGGCCGGAGAGAACGTGGAGAACGAAAAGACGAAGGACGTAGTTCATTAGGTATAATCACTTTTCATAGTAGTTGTTAACTTCTATGATACTTGATAGTTATAGTTTAGCAAAGATTCTTGGTTAGTCGATGTTTATTGCAAAGAACAAGATCGATTTTCATATTTCCGCCTCCCTGCAAGTCGTGGGGTGTATTACATCGACTTACAGTGGTATCAGAGCCTCTCTAAACAATAATTAACTCATTAGCAAAGTCGTATGAATTTCGAACGCAAAACGAACCAAAAAAAGACATCGATATCACAAGTTTCTGTCGAATTTAAAACAGGCTCTAAAAATTTTTCAGGGAGCTGCAGAATGACCTACAGAGAATTATAAGAACACTGGAGAAAAATGGGTTTGTGAATCGGCCATGCAGCCGCGGAACCGCGGCCGATCCCACCGATCCGCCGCGGATCCGCGGCCGAGTTGGGGCCGATTTGACCAACTTTTCTCCAGTTACTCTTCTGTGATTTTTTTGTGTTTTCTGGAATGTTTATTTTTCCGCTCAAGTCTCAGGTGCACAGAGAAGTTTTGGAGTAGAATCTAAAGTGTTTGCTCGATCGAAATTTTGCGATGTTTGCTAATTTGATTATATCTGTGATTGTATAATATGTTCGTAAAGCTCCCCTAACTGCTAGTATGTCGGTTGGCAGGGAGTTGCACATTTCTGTAATGGTTTTTACTGCTTGTGGTTGTGAACTGTATTGGACTGTTGTGATGATTATCCGGGGTTTGTGATGGGTTGTTATATTCATTCATTCAAAGAAATTGTAATATGTTGTAATATTATTTTGCGGTACACATCCAGGTTGCGGTTGTAGCCACCGTTGTATTATTTCATTTTACTGTTTTTGCTCCTAGGATAGACCCAAGGTCGGGTGCACAAACTACCGGGTACTTTGAAGTGTTTAGTGGCCTACTCACTTTGTTGAGGGAGACCGCTTCACTTCGGGTATTTGGCGGGTAGTTTGCCGTACCCGTAGGGGTCTAAGGTGGGGTAATGGCTATTCATCACAACTGTGTAATCCGTTATTTGTTGCAGGCTCTAAACAAACACGGATTGCTTGCAAATCCAATAATGTTCATATGAGATCTGGAATGCCTATTATTGCGTCAGAAGAATGTACAATATCTATATATGATAGTTATTTAGACGACACTTATATTTTACACCCGCGCTAGCCCAGCCCCCGCTCTATCGTTAGTTAAGTAACCTAACGGGTGATGACGGGACCCAGTGGCGAATGCGGATGGCATAAGAGGACGTTGTATTTTCGTTGTTTTCTGCAATGATAGGTTAATGATGGGACGTATTATTATTAATGCAAAGCAAATAAACCAAAATTTGAATCGTTGGAACAATTTAAAAGAAACCACTCGGTTGTTTTAAAACAGATGATATTTTTAATTGCGGAGCTTTAACCACTCCTTTTAAAAGCTATCAGGTTCCTTCAGTTATATCAAGTTCACTACGTTCACGGTTTTGCCAAAACCATTCGTAGCCCTCCGTCATTTCATTTGAGTATTCGGTAGTATTCAAGCTATGTATTTTGACCTAACGCCAAGGCATAGTGTTTGGTAGCTGCTGGATATTCATTTGTTGCATAGATAGATGAGTTAGTTTGGGACAGTCGTATTATCATTTTGGCCGAACGTCAAGGATATATACGGATGGGTTCAAATTAACAAGATAATGATGGGTAGAACTAGACATGTGACTTATGACATTTTGACCTAACGCCAAGGTCATAAGAGCATGGGGCAAAAATATATATCGGGAATTTCTAAAGAAACTGAAATTTGCAAAGAGATGCATACCATTTGGAGTTTGATGAATGTTGGTTGGTTTCCTTCAACATTATCATACGATGATATTTGGATCCCGATCCTACTGTGAGTATATGCTAATCATCAGGAGATTCGTCACTTAACGATCAACGCTATAAACCAAGTAGGTGTCAAGAAAGGTGTCAGCGGGGTTACGCCCCAGAGAAAAGAGGTTATTTAATTAAGGAATTTCGCGAAAGCGTTGGAAAACCTCCCTTGAAGTACCGACACCAGCCTGGCTGAATGGTTAAGCAAGTATTGTACAGTGAGAATAGTCATGGCTATTCTTCTTTTATGGTTTGAGGAAGGATTCGAGAAACAGTGGGAGCCTCCAGTTTAGATAAATTAAAAACCACTCTAAACATGCAAGAGCATCAAGCTAAAGTGTTTCTTCTCTCTCTCCTACTTGCAGCGACCCTGAAAATGACTGGACTTAAGTTACTTTTAGAGAAAAATATACTGACAGGGCCAAACTATAAAGATTGGCCGCGGAATGTCAAAATGGCTTTCACCTATGAGAAATTGGGATACGTCCTCACCGCTAAGGCACCTGCAGTCCCAGGTCCCAAATCCAGTAATGCGGATAAGGAAATCCGCAAAACCTGGGAGTATGATTGCGCGAAGGACAAGTGCATCGTGCTTGCCTCGATGAACAAGGAACATCAGAGGAGGCACGAGGATATGGATCTTGATGCCATATTTCACCATACAAAAGAACTTTATGGAGAGCAATCTCGTATAGCAAGATACGAGACCTCTAAGAACTTGTTTCGAGCGAGGTTGGTGTCACGACCCGCAGGGTACGGAACGTGACTGGCACTTAAGTTTACGAAACGTCTAAAGACGTCCGTAAAATAAGTAAGCCAAAGCCCAGAAAACAAAACCAATTAAGCAAAAGAGTGAAGAAAACCCAATCATTTGAAGCAAGTTTATCAAATAAGTCATGTAAAACCCTTTTTAAAAACAATACCAATTTTTCCCGAAAATTTCGGCAGAGTTTCCTTTGTAAATACTGGCCCCCAAAATGGGTACAACAAAATATATACATGAATCCAACAAAAAAAGGCATCCCCAAGCGGGAGCTAGCTCTTCGCCATAAGGCGGTCACAAATCCCACGCAATGTAAATGACAACAAGCATAATAATCATAAGGAAGCATGAAAAAAAAAGTAGCATGTCGGCTCAAGTGAGCTCGACCCCAAAATACAGCATAAAATCCACAAACCTCACAGTCTCATCTCTAGGTCAATATACAATAATCTGGTAGAAACAGTAGATGGAGTACACTAGATACAAGAATATACAAGGTGGTACAAAATAATAACATAACCCACCTATGAGCAAATCTCGAGCCCAAGCAAAACAGGCAAAAGAACAAGTGCGCCCGCCGCTACTGAACTGACGGAGCGGACCTGCAAAAGACTGTGGCACAACGGGGGTGAGTTGCCAACTCGTGAGTAATAAATAACATCTGCAAAGGCTATCGTATGCATGCACACAAGCATCCTAGCATCTAAAATACAGGTATGACTGGATGCACTAGCAGGTGTGTATATCATATCAGTGTGCTAATATGTATGCAACATGAATATCTGAGGTCTCAATATGTATATATAAGAAATATTTATTCTCTTTTTGTTTTTGAAACTCTTTTAGAAAGCCAGCATAATGTCAATGAATCGACAAAAATCGGTGTCCAGCAACGACACCCAAAAGCTGTCTCAAATCTCATAAATGTATCTCTGGCCTCAGCCGTCCGGCTGACCCATCTCAAATATCAATATCTCATCATCTAGCGGCCACGGTCGGTATCCTCTGGATATCCGCCGTCCCAAACAGTCACCGGTAGGTAATCCGTCCCCTGCCAGGCTCAACGTCATCACCACATTCCTCTTGCCCCGGGGTACCTTACCGGGCCCACCATGTACCCGTGCCGGTTCCTCCACTCCTCGACACGGATTTCCAAATCCACAGCAAACTCATGGTGGACGACATTTACATCACTAGAAAACCGCAATTTTTACATATTTTAAAATATAATAAGTTTAGAAATTTTGCGGTTTTCCCCCCGAAATCCAGCAATATCATAAAATCTCAAGAAATCCTCATAAGTGCATATATCAATGATAATGAATGCGTATGATATCAATAATCAAGTTGCGATGTGTGATTATTGTATTAAGCATGAACAATGAATATGATGAAGTACATGCACATGAATAGCAATCCTACGGTTTCATTTTAAGGAAATAGCACAATTTAAGTATCAATTAGTAAAAGGTTTAAATTAAAGGTTATCTAGTGTGGTGGCATGGCAATTACCAGGGTGTGTGTGTAAACATGAATAGTGCTCGTGCTGCATATAAAACCTGGTAATGGTGCATGTGTCCTACAATTGAGTTTGCGTATATAGATATAACATATTGATCTAATTGCAGCAATTATCATGCCAGTATTATTATTCTAATGTCACAAGTGATTATCCAATTTACTATTTTCCAGTTTACTAAATCTATCGGGCGACTTGCGCCATCCAAACGATCGTCCCCCGTAGATGTTAAATCTACTCACCGGAATCCCTGGCTAGCTGTGTCCAATCACCGCCTTTCCCTTTCGCGCCGCGTCTGACGTTTCCGCGACCGAACCTGGAATTTACATCAGTACCAAATATAAGGTTACATATCAAGAACGACGCAAAACCCCAACGAAACTACTAAAGTTCGCTAGCTAGGTACAACGTGCACAAAGTGCGCGGAACACACGCGAAAATCGCAAAACTGCCGAAAAACGCCGATTTGGGTCGCCCGGCGAAACTAAAACCCGACTACCCAAAAATCCGCACTCACGCATCCTAAAAGTCATAGGACAAGCCATACAATCATCAAGATATCAAAATTAATCCATCACATAATTTATATACAAAACTAGTAAGCATTGCGTCCCAAAATCGGTGCAAAAATCGCCGATTTGCGACAAAACGACCACAATAAAGCATACTTACCCAAGCACACTACAAGCAATCTACCAACACTAATTACAACACAAAAGTAATGATTCCAATCCTATTTTCCATAACCACTAATTCTAGAATTTATAACCTAGCAAAATCCAATCAATTTCCACACTTGAAAACTTAATTAACACTAATTTCAAACCCAATTAGCAAGTCCACCTCTTAGATTTAGGTTAACAAAATACTAGATAACAATTTAGGTTCAATCAACTAAATAATGTTTTCTAAAACTTAATCCACTCACTAATCATGTTTCACAAACCACTACTAAACATAAACCCTCTCTTGAAAATTTCAAAACAACAATTTCACCCTTCTAAAATTAACTAATTTAGAAAAGTTGAAAACTATAACAACAAGATAACTATATGGATTAGTTAATTAACCACTAGATTAACTATAAAACAATCTAATTAAGTATTATAGCTATAAAACCCTAGCTAAAATTTTCAAGCAAAACCTAAGAAACTAGATTAAACTACACTAAATTAACACTAAACCATCTAACATAAGAACTTAAACAAAAGAATTTAACATGATAGAAATTATACCTCTTGATCTATGGATCAAGCAAGAAAATTTTGCTCCAAATGATGGCCTCAACACCAAGATCCAAGCAAGAATGGCTAAGGATAATGATAGCTTAAGGATTTTGTTTGGATTTTTGAATTAAATCATGGATTTTGATGTATTTTCTTGAAGAAATTGAAGAAAATGAAAAGAAAAGAGAGGAAGAAGAGGGTGTGCAGGATTTTCGGCCAGAGGAGGAATGGGGGAGGGTGTGGGCAAGTGGGGAAGGTCATGGGTCAAGTCCACAAAGTCAAATGCACCTTACTTTATTCATTTTAATTAAAATAAATCCAAAAAACCCCTTAAATCACTCAAGAAAGCAACTAAAGAAAAGAGATCAGAATTTTCTGGTCTCACACAAGGTGGGGCTGTCCTAGGGATGAGGAAAAAGAGAGAGGGGTTTTACAAAAGAAATTTTATGCAAAAAGGCCCCCTACAACTCAAAAATTGCAAGTTTTAGCTCAAAATTCAATAAATTCGTTTCAATTTATAAAAATTTGTTAAAAATCAAAATAAATTACTAAAAATTCATGTTATCACTAGATTATAATTATCATAATTTTAGAGATTAAAATCAGCCCGGAAAAATTTGTATTTATCGCTTATTTAATGTATTTTCTTACCGGCTTAAAATAATATTAAAAAATTGAAAAATTGGGAAAATTTTTTAAATGACCAAAATTTCATAATTAACTCATTAGCTACTAAAAACAAGTAATTACCTACCCATTTAAGGTAAAATTAGCCCTAAACTGCAAAATATCGAGAAAGACGGTTTTCGGAAAAATACCGAATTTTCACCGAATTTCAGGAAAACACCAAAACGACTTTTCAAGACGCTACAGTTGGCCGTCGGATCATCGGTAGGAGAACATGTCCTAAAGATGATTGGCTATATAGAAGAGCTCGCAGACCTTGGGACGACTTTGGATACTGAGCTCTATACAGACCTTATTCTCCAGTCACTTCCTTCCACCTACGTCCAGTTTATTCTGAACTTCAATATTCAAAGAAAAGAAGTTGAACTTCCGAAACTCCTTGACATGTTGAGGAGTGCAGAGGGCACCTTGCAGAAAGCAAGGGAAACACCCGCTATGTTTGTTAGCGGTACTTCTTCTTCCGGGTCCAAGGCTTGGGCCAAAGGAAGGAAAAAGAAGGCCGCCACCAAACCTAGAGGAGGTGTTAGTAAGGTGGGAACGAAGGGAAAGTAAAAGTTTGCGGTACCAGTAGTGGCCCAGGATGAGTGTTTCCATTGTCATAGGAAAGGGCACTGGAAGAAAGATTGCAAGGCCTGGAACGCCAAGAACCAGGAACCGAAGCAAGCTGTGGCTCCGACTTCAGGTGTGTTTGTAATTGAGAATTGTCTGTCAATCAACTCTACTTCCTGGGTATTGGATACCGGATCAGGATCTCATATATGCAATTCATTGCAGGCACTGAGAAACCGTAGAGTGCTGAAGGATGGTAATATGACCGTGATGGTTGCTAACGGAGCTAGCGTGGGAGCTGTGTCCGTAGGAGATTATCACCTGGGATTGACGAGTGGACACATTTTGGTTTTACATAACTGTTTTTGTGTACCCAGCTTAACGTGTAATATCATATCTGTTTCCTTGTTATCAAATAAAGGTTATGATTTCACGTTTGTAAGTGATGTTGTTAACATCCACCTTAATCATTGTTTGATTGGGTCTGGTACACTGGATAACGGTATATATGTCTTAAACCTACTCCAAATTTTCAATGTCCAGAACACACCAAAAAGATAGTCTCCAGATTTAAATAAAGCTTTCTTATGGCATTGTTGACTGGATCACATCAATGAGAGAAGGTTGACTAAGTTACATAGAGAAGGATATTTGGACTCGTTCGAGTATCAAACTTATGCCACTTGTCAATCTTGTCTCAAAAGAAAGATGACAAAGACTCCATTTACTGGACATGGAGTAAGAGCGAGCGAGCTCTTAGGACTCATACACAACGATGTATGTGGTCCAATGTCTACACATGCAAGAGGTGGTTTTTCCTATTTCATTACTTTTATGGATGATTGCTCAAGGTACGGATTCATTTATCTGATGAAACATAAATCCAAGGCTTTTGAGAAATTCCAAGAGTACAAGAATGAAGTAGAAAACCAAACCGGCAAAAGTATCAAAACACTAAGATCTGATCGAGGTGGTGAATACTTGAGTGTCGAGTTCCTAGGTTACCTAAAAGAGAAAGGAATTCTCTCTCAGCTTACTCCTCCATACACTCCACAGTATAACGGTGTATCGGAGAGACGGAATCGAACCCTATAGGATATGGTACGTTCCATGATGAGAAATGTTGAGTTACCGCGATCTTTCTGGGGCTATGCGCTAGAATCAGCAGCATATCTTTTGAACATAGTTCCTACCAAGACTGTGCCTACCACGCCATATCAGATGTGGAGTGGGAAGAAACCCTATCTTCAGTATCTGAAGATTTGGGGATGTCCAGCTTTTGTTAAAAAGCAGCATGTGGACAAGCTCGAGTCACGATCAGTAAAGTGTAAGTTTGTGGGATATCCAAAGAACTCCAAGGGGTATCTATTCTATTACGCAGAAGAGAAAAAGGTATTTGTTTCTCGTAATGCCCATTTTCTAGAACTTCAGTTTTTAGAAAAGGAAACAAGTGGGAGCGAAAAAGAACTGGAAGAAATTCCAGAACCACAAACTACTACTGAAAATTTGGTAGAACAAATAGTTCAAGAAGAACAGGACATTCCCGCACCCCTCCGCAGGAGTAGTAGGCCGTCTCATCCGCCTGAGAGATACTACGGTTTTCTCATAGATGGGGATAGAGAGGATTGCATCATAGATGATGATGAACCTACTAGCTTCCAACAGGCCATCCAGAGCGGCGACTCGGTACGATGGCTAGATGCAATGCGGACCGAAATGGAGTCCATGTACACCAACAAAGTATGGACTTTAGACTTTGCTCCAGATGGGGTAAAACCCATAGGCTGCAAATGGATCTTCAAGAAAAAGATTGGTGTAGATGGACAGGTGGAAACCTATAAGGCTAGACTTGCTGCAAAGGGTTTTCGTCAAAGACCTGGTCTGGACTATGATGAAACTTTTTCTCCAGTGGCTATGCTCAAATCCATTCGGGTCCTTCTTGCTATTGCTGCCTTCCATGATTATGAAATCTGGCAGATGGACGTAAAGACGGCTTTTCTGAATGGTAATTTAGAAGAGTGCGTCTATATGGATCAGCCAGAAGGTTTCAATCAGAGTGGGAGCAGCGGGAAAGTATGCAAGTTGCTTAAATCCATTTATGGACTAAAGCAGGCATCGCGGAGTTGGAACATCTGTTTTGATGAAACAGTCAAAGAATATGACTTTATCAAAAATCCAGATGAACCATGCATATATAGTAAAGTTGTAGCACGAACTGTCGTATTCCTCGTCTTGTACGTGGATGACATTCTATTGATAGGAAATGACATTCCTATGCTACAATCTGTCAAAGGATTCTTGTCACACAGGTTCTCCATGAAAGACCTGGGTGATGCCTCTTACATTCTGGGGATCCAGATCTATCGTGATAAATCCAAGAGGATGTTGGGACTTTCGCAGTCCAGGTATATCGACACTGTACTGAAAAGATTCATTATGGAAGATTCTAAGCGCGGTAATCTACCGGCTTGTCACGGAATCACCCTATCCAAAGAGATGTCTCCCAAGACTGATTTGGAAAGGGAACGCATGTCTATTATACCGTATGCTTCTGCGGTAGGTTCTATAATGTATGCGATGTTGTGCACAAGACCAGATGTTGCTTACGCACTGAGCGTGGTAAGCCGGTATCAGTCAGACCCAGGGGAGAAGCACTGGATAGCAGTAAAGAACATTCTCAAGTACCTGAGGAGGACTAAGGAGATGTTCTTGGTTTACGGCAGAAAAGACCTCAAGATGGAGGCCTTTACTGATTCCGGCTTCTAGAGTGATAAGCACGATTCCAAGTCCATGTCAGGTTATGCCTTTACCCTCAATGGAGGGGCGGTGTTCTGGAAGAGTTCCAAGCAGGACACCGTTGCAGACTCGACGATGGAAGTGAAGTATATTGCTGCTTGCGATGCCACAAAAGAAGCGGTCTGGATGACGAAGTTCCTAACAGAACTTCAGGTGGTTCCTACCATTGTTGATCCAATACCTCTGTATTGCGACAACAATAGAGCTATAGCTTCAGCGAAGGAACCAAGGTCCCATCAGAAGTCCAGACACATCTTAAGGCGGTATCACCTGATCAAGGAGATCATTGATCGTCGGGAGATCGAGGTTCGGAGAGTTGCTACTGAAGAGAACATTGCTGATCCATTCACGAAGGCCCTACCTCAGATTCAGTTCGAGAGGCTACTCGAGATCATCGGTCTTCGATATGCCAGTATATGGCCCTAGTGCAAGTGGGAGATTGTTAGTATATATGCCCTAGGGGCCATTATTGTATCATACTAGTTTGTATATTACTTAATGTAAGCTTGGGATATTCACATGTATATAACAGTCTTGCTAAATATGGTAGTATGCTACTTGGTTTTCTATCTTAATATGTGAGTATACGTATTGATAGACCTCTTAGGATCTTGCTTGACTACCGGCGTTGTGATGGCAGTCACACTAGTGGGGGCTGTGTAGTCTACAAGCACATCCTTATTCAGGTCCCTAGCCATTGGATTATCGAGACAGGGCATCGATACTCCGAAGTTGACTAGTGTGTACGCTTCTCATCCCAGTTGGGGAGATGGTCTGTCCCACAGCCGTCAGTACGTCGTACTGGAGATAGTATACAGGTGCTCGTTGGGTTACGGGTACATCGGACAGGACTCCCAGGGAACTGTAGGTTGGTTTTATACCAGCCGTCAGTTAACAGTTCCCAGGTGACATGAGTACAGCATAGTCCGCAGACTTGACACTGCTACTTCGCCTCGAGTGTGTCCCACTGTTCTTAGATTGCTACCCTACCACGGCTCAAAGGAGTCGTGCAAACAGGTAGCAGTTGGGTGCAGTCCCAAGCACTTGGTGGCAGTGGCAGTTAGACAGGATTCGTCTCTCCCGATATTGGGAGTTGATATCGTGCTGTGTCAGAGAGCCATTACGCAAAGTCCCTGGCCAGGGCAAGCGAGATCTGCTGGTAGGTTCCAGTTGTTTCTGAAGGTGTAATGGGCTTCACTCCGACACGAATTATACCGCTATTAGGGGACTGACGCTTCCCGCCCCCTAGTCCCGATATGCGATAGTCTTAGACGAACAGACCGGACTGTACGGAGATTGTCACATTAGACTCGGTAGGTGTTCGGTTGGGTTTCCTCATCGGCCTTCTTATCGACATCTACCTAGGGACCGTTATGTACAGCTAGTGCCGCTTGCGGTCTGTGGTTAAACCCACTGCCAGCGTAGTAGTCGAGTCATTAGAGTCCAACACAGAGAGTTTCCCTGCTCCAGGCGAAACGATATAGAGGTCGTATGGTTTTACGACAAGGGTTCGGACGTATACGTGTGTTTACGCACGTACGACTTTCGGACAGTTTTTACTAGTCGGCTTTGGTTTAAGCCAGATTCTAGTATCGGGATATTAGATTTATACAGTCTAAAGTTTTTCCGTGTTTTCACGGATAGGAGGGGCGTTCTCGTAATTTCGTGAGAAGCTTCTAGAAGGTTGGTGACTTGGGGGTGTAGGTGGCATATGCATTAAATGAGATTAGTGACTCATTTGTGTGATTCATCCATTTCATTAATGCATCATAAATACTTAATGACTCATGGAGATGAATCATCCATTTATATTTATGAAGCATGGTTGTTAAATCCTTTATTTTCTTTTTGGGATAAATAATAATGCTTCATATATATTATGATAGATCATTATCTCATTCACTTCTCTTGCTCACTTTCTCTCTCCTCAAGCTCTCTCTCTTCAGACCCTAATCCTCCCATCTCATGTGTTGAGACCAAGGATTAGGTTAGACTACTTAATTCATAACCCTTCTCTATATCACCTAGGTTACTTAGATTAGCACTTTAAAAAACCTAGTTACCTCAAGTTAGAGGTGAAGCTTGAAGTAAAGCTCTCGGGTGGATCATCTACTACATAGAGAAGGCCGGATAGGACGTGGAGAACGAAAAGACGAAGGACATGGTTCATTAGGTACAATCACTTTTCATAGTAGTTGTTACCTTCTATGATACTTGTTAGTTATAGTTTATCAAAGATTCTCGGTTAGTCGATGTTTATTGCAAAGAACAAGATCGTTTTTCATATTTCCGCCTCCCCGCAAGTCGTGGGGTGTAGTACATCGACTTACAATTCCAAGTTCTAATTGGTTAAAATCAAAGGAAAAATAAATTTTAAATAAATTAAACTAAAACTTGCAATTATGAACTTGTGGGGGGTCTTTTTGCATGGAATTTTTTTTGGCAATCACTCACACCCTCACCCCTCCATCTTGGCCGAGCCTCACTGCTGGAAATCCCCCTCAAAATTTTCTTTAACTCATGTGAAAAGAATGATTTGAAAAGGATTAAAATATATTAATTAGAGTATGGTGTACTTTGTGAATGGAATGTGCTTTGACTTGGAGAAAAATTTATACAATCCCACACCATTCTCCCCCACTCCCTCCACTACAGAAAGCTGCTGCTACTGTTGTCCCCAATTTTCCCCATCTCTCTTCTCTTCAAACTTCACCTCAAAATCCATATAAATCCATAAATTTCTTCACAAAACTCAAAAAAATCCTTGTGCTATTTCTTCTCAAGCCCAAATTAGATGAAAACATGGGGAAAGGAGGCATCTTTGGAGGCAAATCACCATGCTAGATCCCTAGAAAATTGAGGTATAATCTTGACCCAATTAACACTTGTGGTTAAATTCCTTGAATTAAATTGTTTTAGTGTTAAATTTGAGTGCTAATTTCAATTCTAGGTTTCTAAGAGGATGGTTTGAGTTGAACTAGGGTTTTAGACCACCATTACTAGGTTAATTAAATTTATTTTGTATCTAGTTCTTACACAAACCTAATCTAAGAGGTTACTTTGCTTAAGTGGGCTTCAATTTGTGTTAATTTAGTTTAATTCAAGTGTGAAATTTGGTTTTAATTGCTAGTTTATGAAAATCAAGAAAGGGTTTGATTTTGGAAAATAGCTTTTGAATCATTGTAAATGGGTTAAATTTAGTGTTGTGGTCATCTAGTGGTTTGAGTTGGATGTTTGTGCTAGATTGTTGTCGCTTTATCGCTAATCTACGACGGTTACGCCAAATTGCAAATTTTTTTGGTACTAGATTGGTTATACAATCAGGATGTAACATTTAAAAAATAAATAAAATATTATTTTTGGGATTTTTATAATTAAATAATATTATATTGAATATTTTAATAGGGCGGTATAATTAAATACCGATAAATTGGGAAAAAATTTGGAAAATTATAGAAATTTCTAAAAATGGGTGTTTTATGTGAATTATGCAAATTTAAAGTTTTTATGATTTATTATACACTAATTTTGTGCTAATCGCGATTCAAAATTGCTAATCGGATTTTAAGCGTGTTTTGTGCAAAACATGCACCATATCTTTTCACACTTATGTTACATTTTCCTACATGTTTTTATCTTCATGTTTCATTCCTTGTTTTGGGTTTATTATTGAGCAGAGAAGAAAATAAAAGAAAAGAATAGAATATAGAGGTATGGGCAAGAGAGAGAAAGAGAGGGTGAGGGGTCAACCTTGGACTAAGCTCCCATTCCTTCTCATTTTTCTTCATCATTTTCTCCCTCTCCCTCATCTAGCTGCTGCTGCTGCTGTCACTCTCTTCCTCCTCCACTACAACCCCCAAAACTCCATTAAAAACACCTCAAAACCCAATACCCATTTCAATAAAAAGATGCACAAGCCCTCTAGCTACCCATTGGACCAAGAAAGTTTGCATTTTGGTGCTGTAGGGGATTCATGAGTGCCTAATGAGGTCATCCTTTCACAATTAGTGTAGTTTTTCATATGCTTAAGCCTCATTTTAAGTTTAAAATCGTTTTGGCGAAGTTTAATGAGCTTTGAAAACTCAAGTTGGGAATTAGGGTTTGATTTGAGTAGAGATGGTGTAATTGGGCTTTAGAGATGACCTTAGACCACCTATAAAGATAAAAACCCTGAACAAACACCGTACAAAAGCCTGGAACTGAAAATAGAAAATTGGCATGCCGGTTTGTGAGTGTATAAGGCATGCAGGGAAATCTGGGATGACCCGGGAAAGTTATGAGACAAACAAACAATACTAGGGACTTAGTTAGACCACCAGGAGACTACCCTTACCAAAACGAGATTCCCACTCCACTGAAAAACCGGCATGGACGGAATTTTCCTTTATGGGGCCGGCAACCTTGATGTGTTGGGTTCCCATGTTGCTTTAGTAGGTCACACACTCCCTGTACTACACCCTAGACTTGTTTGCTTACCTAATTTTCACCTTATACAAAATCTAGGACTAAAACTTGGTTTGCTGTTTTGAATCAAGTTATGGTTTTGCGTATTTTAAATTCTGAATTTTTGTATTTGCGCTTTATCTCGATCACGTGACGTTTGTACGTCGATATCGAGTGATATCAGATTGATTTGTGGGAGTAGACCATATGTTTTGACCTATGTGAGTTCCGTGTGTCGTTTTGGTTTTGATGCGATGCAATGCGTGTGATATGTAGGTACCCCCCCACGATGATTCGAGACGATGAAGAAGATGGTGGCGACGTCGGCATCGACAAACGAAGATCAGGTGAGTAGATTATATCTACGGAGGAAGTCGGGTGGATGGCGTATAGCACCCCCGCAGTTCGATGTTTAGTATACTATATATACTATATATATATGATAGCTTTATGTGTGACATGGATATTCAGGATATGACTGGGTGTAAAATGGTTCGATTAGGGTTTAGAAGTAAACTAGTATAGTTTCCTAGTTGTGAACCCTAGAATAGGTTTACACCCACACGCACACACATGCTTACTTGTTATACTTATACCTGGATGATGAGGATAGCGGATGGTATTTGGAGATGAGTCGATGAGATTGAGCATAGTGCCTTGCGATCGGTGATATGATGTGGTTCATATTTGGGATACGACATGAGATTTTAGCGGGCCTTTGGGCGTGTTTTCATACACGCACATATATCTATATAGATGGTATCGGTTTGTACTAGACTTAGATCAGTACCCAAGATCATGAGATATGATGATAAGGATATCGGATAATTGATGAGAAGAATGTGATATTGACCCGTACCCAGATTTGGGATGCCGTACGATGATTTACCATACAAGCTTTATTTGATGATAAGATCCGCACTCACGACTCGAGGATGTCATATGATATTGTATTGTACGCGGTACCATTGAGGCGGGATCACCGACTATTATATGTATATATGTATCGACTTAGATTTATGTGGTTTCCATACCCTTTCCATTTGCTTATTAGTTAGATCAGTAGTTACCTTGTAGATGTTAGACTAGACCGAGTCATACCTATTTCAAAAACTAACGAATCGCGAGTATTTTAAAGACAGGAAAATGGATTCTACGGATATTTTCAAAAGACGCATCTTTTCTTAAAAATGCTGTAGCACTTATTTTCCTAAAAACCCCGATTCGTCTTCTTTCAAATGGCAAAACAGTATGACATAGATACATTGATGTAGATTCTGCACTGTTGTGTTTATTATTCATTTGCCGCATATTCTTGATATTCGCATCGCATTGCATGTTTAAATATGTTTATTTTTATATTAAAACCATGCTGTCAGGACACCAGCACCATTATCGATGATGCGTATGTTCCACGTACATCTGCTTGCCGGCTCACACACTTCATCATCGATAATTGCCATGTCACTACACAGTAGGATTATTGCATCAGGATATGACCCCTTCCATGGCATACTTGCGTACATACATATTGTACACTCATTACTTATGCACATACCTATTGTACACTCATACTTGTGCACATACCTATTGTACACTCATACTTGCGCACATACCTATTGTACACTCATACTTGCGTACATACATATGATACACTCTTACTTGTGCACATACCTATTGTACACTCATAGTTGCGTACATACATATTTTACACTCATACTTGCGTACATACATATTGTACACCCATACGTATTTGCAAATACATAGATGATTCTGGCTTGAATTCGAGATTTCGGAACCGCATGATACATTTTAAAAACTGATTCATTTTAAAGGAGCGGTTTTCCCTCGATATGTGCATATTACTATTCCATGTTGCATGATATACTGATATGCTTACGTTTCTATTATATGTCGCATACATCATGCTTTATGATTATACGCATTGAGATATGTTGTTTCCATGATATTTCTGGATTTGGGAACCGTGGGTATTTCAAAAGAGAGAATGTATTATTTAAAAAACCCGGTTACCCTTGATATGATATTTCAGTGCGTCCACCATTTTTTTCTCGGTTTTGAGAGCGACATGTGAAACCCGATTCGAGGAGGCGGATGAGGCCGATTGCGGTTACATGGTGGACCGGGTATGGTACCCCGGGGCGAGAACGGATCGTTGTGTTGCAGACGGTGAGCCTGGAAGTGGGACTACTACCTACCGGTGATAGTATTTGGCTCGGCGGATATCCGGAGGATACCAACCGGAGTCGGGAGATGATATGGGCCGATCCGGACTGACGGAACCCGTGGGCCGATCCGGACTGACGGAGCCCGATATATGAGGATTTACGTGCCGATGCTGGGCACGGATTTCATGATGTTTTCGAGTATCGATGCTAGACACTCAGGTTCCATGATTTTGATATGTCGCGAGGGACACATGTTGATTTATATCCTCATACTTCCATGCATATGCTTTATGATATTTACATGTATGATGCTTTATGTCATTAGGTAACACGTGGATGAGATCCACATATATATAGTCGACATTGATGACATTGATCATATAGTTGGATGATATCCACATACTCATAGACTTCCTGATGTAGTTGACATTGATTACATTGATCATACCTCATAGTTTTGATATGTTTCTACCTGAGGCACTGACACATGCACTTGGTACTACACTTCTGTATAGTTGTTTACCCTTGCCACCTTATCATACTTCAGACTTATTCATATTGAGGATATATTATTATTGATCGTATTGACCTAGGATTGTGTCGTACATACGATTTCTGTAAGTGCACGGCGGCGCAACGGCCGTCAATCCGACGCCGGAATGCGGAAACGATAAACTTTTCTATATACTAGAACCGGCACCACCGCGCACTAAAATCCCGGATCGGGCCATTAACCTAACTCTAGCAAACAAGAATAAGAGTAGAGATGCTATACCAAGTGATCTGTGTCCTTCGGTCTTCGCCTCCACTCCGATCTCCTCGCGGAATCTCCGGTCGTCGCCTCCTCGTCGAAACGGGCACCACAACGCCGGGTTTTTTTACGGGCTCCCACCTCTGGATCGAGGAAACTCTGGCATGAAGTTGGCGAGCCGACGTTCCCAAGGAATGCTGTAGGCAAGTGTAGAATCGCTTTGTCTCTTGCGGGTAGAAGTTGCCTTTGATGGAGGTAAAGAGAGAAAAAACTTTTGAGGGAGAAAAATGGTGCTATCATTTTTATAGCAAGGAATAATGAAATGAGATCAAGAAATCACCACTCAAAAATGAAACTCTCCCTCTCTCTAAATGTAGCCGTCCCCCTCAAAGAAATGGGGAGAGAAAAAACAAGACCAAGAAGGGAGGTGAGTGTAGGGAAGGAAAGGTGACCACAACCTAAAAGCAAATCTCACTTCAATAATCCAAATCAATCCCTTCATAAACCATCACCATTAATGCAAGTCATCATCAAAGAAAAAGCAAAGATGCTTGTATTATCATAACAACCAAAAGCCACAAAGAACCCTCCACAAATGCTAATTTGCAAACTTGCAAATTAGCCCCTCCATCACAAAAGTCCGGCCGAGAAGGAACAAAGGAAAACGGGTGAAACCGGAAAACAAACTGGCAACTTCAGAAAACTGATCCCGTAATAAATTAGAGGAAAACCCCGCGACTGTATATACATACGCGCATTTGTATTCCCACTGAACACAAATGCAAAGAGACAAAATCTACACTGTACAATACTAGGATCCGGCTTAAACCAAAGCCCGTTAGTAAAAATCCGTCCGATCACGATCCGTGCAATACCACACGTATCTGATCGAACCCTGCCATATCTCCATACGGCCTCTACAGCGTTTCACCCGAAACTTTAGAAACTGGTCTGTGGGGGACTCTAAAGACTCGTCAACTCCTTGGCTGAGGATTTAACCACTAGCACGTCAGAGGTATTAGCCAATACGTAACGGGCTACCAGGTATTGACCAAAAGGGACGTCTGTGAGTGAACTCATGCTGACACCCTACTGAGCCTGTCAGTGACAATATCCGTACAGTCCGGTCCGTTCGTCTATGAGCATCGCATGGAGGGCCTAGGGGGTTGGTAAAAGTCAGACCCCCAAAAGCGGTACAAGTCGTGTCGGAGAGTAGCCCAGAACACCCTGAGATACTACTGGAATACCTACCAGAAAATCTCCTGCCTTGTCCAAGGACTTTTCATGTACTGGCTCTCCTAGACACAGCGCGACCTCACCCCCAATACCGGGAGAGACGAACCCCTGCAGATTCGCTCACTGCCTCCATGTGGCTCGGGACTGTACCCAACTGAAACCTGTTTGCACGTCTCCTTTGACCGTGGTAGGGTAGTAATCAAAGCACAGTGGGAACTCACACGAGACAAATGACGATCTCAGGTCGATGAACTAACCTGTACACATGTCACCAGGGAACTGCTATCTGACGTCAGGTATAATAACAACTAGCAGGTTCCCGGAGAGTCCTGTCCGGTGTACTCATAACCCAATGAGCACCTGTATACATCTTAGGTGAACCAACTGACACTAGTGGCTTGTGAGAGCAGCCACCGCCCCTCGTCGGGATCTCGACTGTATACACTAGTCTACTCTGGAGTATCGATGCCCTGTCTCGGAACTCCCACGACTAGGGACCTTTTAAGGATGTGCTTATAGACCCCAGCTCCCACGTATATGATCGCCATCATACTGCTGGTAGTCAAGTAAGAATCCTAGGGGCTCTATCAACGTGCAATAGTGACCTGTAAGGTCACCTAAAGCAGTACACGATGATAAAGATAAACCAGATAGCATACTATCATCTTGAGTAAGACTGTCCTACTTGGACAGGTCCTCCCTCAATCATTGCAATCACGTGCCTGTGATCCAATAATTAACTCTGATGGCACTATCTCCAACAATTTCCGCTCTATGATGTTTTCTATTCACGAGTTGGCAACTCAACCCCGTTGTGCAACAGTTCTTCCAGGTTTTGCCGTAGAGGTTTCATTACGGCTTTCTGGCACACTGCTTCCCTTACGGGTGATTTGCTTTGGTAGGTGTGTTCTTTTGCATCATAACCACCATTGTATATGTATTATTCAGTTGTATCTATTAATTCCATCAACCAAACTTGTATACTGTTTCAGACTTAGAAAAACAGTTGTGTATTATTTCGACCTTAGAGTTGCGCATTGTAGTATTATGGTTTTCATGCAGATTTTGAGTTTCCTTTTGAGTTTTGATCCTCGCCCTTCGGCGTTGTATATTATACTGCTTGCGTGGTTGTGACCGTCGATTGACGAAGAGCTAGCTCCCACTTGGGGATGCCTTTTATCATTGTGCATATATTATTCTTGTTGTACCCCGTTCAGGGCCAGTATTTATAAAGGAAACTCTGCCGAAATATTCAGAAAAGACTAGAGATTTTAAAAATGCATATTCGGCTTACTTACTTAAAAACCTTGCTTTTAAACATGTTTTCTTTACTTCTTAAAAACTAGTTTTCTTTATTTACTCCTTAAAATGGTTTTAGATTTCTGGGCTTTTGGCTTACTTGAATTAGATGGGGTCTTATAGATTTCATATGATTCATGGGCCAGTCACGTGCTATTTCGAATCGTGGCATAGGATGTGAATTAATTTTTTTATGGTGGTTATATTATTATCTTCAACTACGGTATTTTGGGTGTGCGAATGCGTATTAGTTTGATCATGTCTTAGTTTTGACGGTTGTTCCGAACGACGATTCTAGTAAGGGTTGTAGCGATTTTCGTTTGTGTTCCGCGCACCAAGTGCACAATGTGCCTAACTCGTAGAAGTTGACCCTTTCATTTTTTGACTTGGCATCGTTTCAAGATATGAAATCTTATGTTTGTGTTGTGCAAATTCCAGGATTGGTCGCGGAGACTTCGGACGCGGCACGAAAAGGGAAAGCTGTGATTGGACCAGGCTAGCTGAGGATTTCCGGTGAGTTGATGTATACATCTACGGGGGAAATCCTTTGGATGGCGCGAGGCGCCTGATAGTTTAGAATTTCTAGTTATACTAGCTTGTTGCATGAAGTTCCTAATTACCTATTTTACTGCATTGCATGACCTTTATATCTATATATGTGTTAATTCATCGTATAGAAACCGCTAAAAAGATATACGCGACACAAGAAACATTTGGCTTTCTTAGTTCATTATATATAACTGTGCAACATCATCTCATAAGACACTTGCACCATTACCATGGTTCTATGCAGCACGAGCACTATTCATGCGGACACACACGCCTTGGTAATTGCTATGCCACAAACACTAGATAACTTGTTTAAACCGGAATTTAGAATAATTTCACCATATAAGACGTATAAACCAGTACTAATATATTAAATTTCGCAAGATGAACATGTAGAATTGCTATTCATATGCATGTACCTCATTACATCATTCGATCATACATAGCCTTTTAGTCATATATTGCAGTTTGCATTGTTGATACCATAGGCATTCATCATCATTGATATTTGTACTTATTGTACTTTTTTCTTGAGGATTTCAGCGTTTGATATTTATGAGATTTTGGAGAAACAGCAAGGATTTAATAAAACTGGATATCATTTTAAATATTGCAAGTTACGGTTTTCTCGTGACATGATACTTGTGTCATCCACCATGAGTTTTCTGTTTTCTTTCGAGACCCGTTTCGAGGACTAGGATAATCCGTCTCGGGTACATGGTGGGCCCGGTAAGGTACCCCAGGGAAAGAAGTTCGAGTTGTAGACGATGAGCGTGGCAGGGGCAGACTACCTACCGGTGATTGTTGGCGCGACGGTTATCCAAAGGATACCGACCGTGGTCGTGAGATATTGAGATATTGATACTTGAGATGGGCCAGTCCGGATTGCCGGAGCCCAAGACTTTTTGAGATACCTATACTTTGGGACACTAAGATATTCATTTGAGATGTCGATGCTTGACACGGATTTCTTTGATTTAATTGATATTACTTCAGATATTTTAAAAAGAGTTTTCTAAGATGAAAATAATGATTTCCTTATATCAGCATATTCAGATCACGTGTTAAATTGCATTCATGTCACATATGTTAGTGCATCATACCATATCTATATTGTATAATTGTGACACTTTGCATACATGGTTACGATAGTCTTTATAGATGTTACATATTACTCACGAGTTGGGAACTCACCCCCGTTGTGCCACAGCCTTTTTGCCGGTCCGATCCGTTAGAAGTGTACCAGCGGACACACTTCCTCCTTTTGCTTGGTTTTGAGGTTTTTGCTCGTAGGTGGGTTGTGTCATTATTTTGTTTGCACCTTGTATATTCATTGTATCTAGTGTACTCCATCTACTGTATCATCTACCTGTACTGATGTATTTTGACTTAGAGATGAGACAGTGAGATTTGTGGGCATGTATATTGTTTCTTTGGGTCGAGCTCACTTGAACCGACGTGTTGCTTTATACTTGTGCCTTTATGCTTATTTTGCACATTGATGATTTATATTGCGTCGGATTTCAGTCCGCCTTGGGGCAAGGAGCTAGGTCCCGCTCAGGGATGCCTTATTTCATGTTATTCATATAGATTCATGTTTGTACCCGTTTGGGGGCCAGTATTTACAAAGGAGACTCTACCGAAATTTTCGAAAAAATGGATGTTGCTTTTAAAAAGCTTGATGTGACTTATTTGATTAAAATCGCTTTCAATAAATTGGTTTTCCTCCACTCTACTGCTTATTTGGTTTTGATTTCTGGGTTTTGGCTTACTTAGATTACATACGCCTCGAGACGTTTCGTAATTTAAGTGCCAGTCATGCTCCGTACTTTTCGGGTCGTGACAAAGTTAGTATCAGAGCGATAGGTTTTACCTTTCTGAGTATAGGATGACCCTTGGTAGATGGAGTAAGTGACTTAGGCAGGGTAACGTAGCGTGTGTATGTTCGCGGCATACTTGCGATACGGTACTCCGCCTAAGTGACTTTAGGATATACTTGATTGAAAATTCCTTCTTCAATTCCGTGTATCCTATGATTCTATTGCACTGTTCTTATTATCCTATTTCCTGTACCAGCCACTATGCCGCCGAAGGCTACGAGAGCACAGAGGGCTGCCACCCGAGATGAGATCCGAGCAGGCTCGTCCAAGACGAGGACCGAGCAGGGTGGTGTACCTACACCTCACGGACAGACTGATCCGCCTTCCCCAGGCCGCATGGATAAGCTAGAGTCTGGTATGCAGGAGTTACGAAAGATGATTGGAGGAATACAGGAGTTACGACAGATGGTGGGATCCTTAGTAGAGCCCAGTCGTGCACCGAGATCGGAGGACGTACATACAACAGCACAGACTACGAAAGTACCTGCTGTCCAGATAGTTGCTCCTACTACTACCGTGGCTATTCCGGTATCACTACAGGATTTCATGAGGCTGAGAACCTCAATCTTCACCGGCACTGATGCAGCGGAGGATCCACAGACATTCCTTGACAATTTAGCTAGGATTTGCCGTTCGCTCAGATGTTCCGACGATATATGGGTGGAGCTTATGAGTTTCCGTCTAGAGGGCCTTGCGCAGACATGGTGGAAGTCAGTCGAGAGAGGTCGACCTGCAGGTCTACCTCGTATGACTTCGGCCGAGTTCACAGCAGTATTTCTACCCCGTTTCCTTCTAGAGAGTGTTCGTGATGCTTGAGCTCGTAGTATTGAGACATTGCTCAAGTCTCCAGGGATGACAGTGTCCGAGTATGATATCCAGTTTACTCAGTTGTCCCGATATGCTCCGTACTTAGTTGATACTGAAGAGAAGAGGGTAAAGAGGTTTATGCAGGGACTCGACACACAGTTATTTCTTGCCATCGGCGCCCTACACTTTGACACTTAAACAGCTGTTATGGACACGGCTTTATGGATGGAGGTGCGCATTTCAGGGACTTTGGCCGTTTCTGGGCCGAAGAGGATTCGTACCGATATGCCAGCTCAGAGGCATCATGACAGATTCTTTCCCAGAGATGGTAGCGGCAGAGGAGTCAGACGGGGTCAGCTTTTTGGTTCTTATCCGCAGGGCCAGCAGGTGTCACTAGGATGTTTTAGGTGTGGGAGTCCATCCCATCGGATCACACACTGTATGGTGAGACGACAGGGAGCGGCGATGGTTCCACACGTGACAATACCACCTTCACCACCTCCTCAGAGAGCTCTACTTCCTGTCCCCGGTGATGCTTCACGTCAGTTAGGCGCCCCAAGAGGCCGTGGACATGGCGGTCCTATTCAGAGAAGACGAGGAAGTGGAGGCGGAGGACGAGGACAGCCAGCTATTGGTCGGGGACAAGCCTGAGTGTTCGCTTTGATTCCGCAGGATGCGCAGGCATCCAATGCCGTTGTGACAGGTACCTAGCCAGTATGTTCTTTCGACGCGCGAGTATTATTCGACCCAGGTTCCACACATTCTTATGTATCTACACACTTTGCACCGATGTTGGGCCGTGAGTCAACGTCGTTAGATCAGCTGCTTGTTGTTATTACTCCGGTAGGTAAGTCGTTTGTCGCTCGTTTTTTTGTTTCGATTGTGTTCCGTTTGTATTGGGGAGAGGGATTCGTCGGTTGATTTGATTCACACCGATATGTTGGACTTTGATATGCTTCTGGGCATGGACTGGCTGGTCACTTGTTATGCATCTGTGGACTGCCGTGAGAAGGCGGTCAGATTTAGCTTTCCAGGAGAACCAGTCCTTGTTATTCAGGGAGACCGCAGCGTCACCCTTCCAGCTTGATTTCGTCTCTTCGTGCCGGTCAGCTATTACGGAAGGGATGTATGGGATCTTAGCTTATGTTTGTGATACTCGAGCTACAGAGGTTTCTTTGGACCATGTCCCGATTGTTAGTGAATTCCCTGATGTTTTCCCTAACGAGCTGCCTGGGTTACCGCCTGAGTGCGATGTTGAGTTCTGCATCGATTTGATTCCCGGCTTGTGGCCTATTTCCATACCGCCTTATCGGATGGCCCCGGCGGAGCTTAGAGAGCTGAAGGATCAGTTGCAGGATTTGTTGGATAAGGGGCTTATTCGACATAGTGTGTCTCCGTGTGGTGCTTATGTCCTGTTCGTCAAGAAGAAAGACGGCAGTTTGCGCTTGTGCATTGATTACCGCTAGCTGAACAGGGTTACCGTACGGAACAGATATCCCTTACCATGTATTGATGATTTGTTCGACCAGCTTCAGGGTGCGTGCTACTTTTCGAGGATTGACTTGCGATCGGGTTACCATCAGTTGCGTATGCGGCAGGAAGATATTCCGAGGATGGCTTTTCGCACACGTTACGGGCACTATGAGTTTTTGGTGATGTCGTTCGGACTCACCAATGCACCAGCCGCGTTTATAGACTTGATGAACCGCATTTTCAGGCCGTATCTCGATCTGTTCATCATCGTGTTTATTGACGATATTTTGGTGTATTCCCAAAGCCGAGAGGATCACGAGCAGCACTTGCGGATCACATTACAGACTTTGAGGGAGCACCAGCTGTTCGCGAAATTTTCCAAGTGCACGTTTTGGCTTGACAGCGTTGATTTCTTGGGTCACGTGATTACGAGAGATGGCATATGTGTAGACCCGAAGAAGATCGAGGTCGTTCAGCATTGGCCCAGACTGGCATCAGTTACGGAGATCCGCAGTTTCCTAGGCCTGGCTGGCTACTACCGACGATTTATTTAGGACTTCTCACGTATTGCTGCACCGTTGACCGGGTTGACCCGGAAGGAAGTTCCTTTTGATTGGACCGAGGCATGCGAGCATAGCTTCCAGCAGTTGAAGACTCGTCTAACTACTGCACCAGTGTTGTCTTTGCCTTCGGGATTGGGCGGATTCGTGGTTTATTGCGATGCTTCTCGAGTGGGATTAGGTTGCGTGTTGATGCAGTACGACAGGGTTATTGCGTATGCTTCTCGGCAGCTGAAGACACATGAACAGAACTATCCTATACACAATTTAGAGATGGTTGTAGTGGTGTTTGCACTCATGATCTGGAGACATTACCTATACGGTGAGTCGTGCCAGATATTTACGGACCATAAGAGCTTGAAGTACATATTTCAGTAGCGAGACCTGAATCTGAGACAGCGCCGTTGGATGGAGCTGGTGAACGACTATGATTGCGAGATCCTTTACCATCATATCAAGGTGAACGTAGTGGCAGATGCTTTGAGTTGGAGGCCCGGAGGTAGTTTATCCGTTTGAGGGCCGTGCAGAGGCAGTCGTCAGCAGGTTGGCAGATTCTATGCGACAGCCGAGTGCAGTTTGAGTTCACTCCGACAGAGGGACAGCTTGCGCATATTCATGCACGTCCGCAGTTGCTTGACCGTATTTGAGAGGCACGGCCCAGTGATAACCGTCTTTTAGAGATCATAGAGCAGATTCGGCAGGGCAAAGTTTCTGAGTTTGTGATCGATGATCAGGGGGTACTGCGATTTGGGAATCGATTGTGTGTACCAGATTCTGAGGGACTGCGGCGTGAGATTCTTCAGGAGGCCCATATATCGATGTATAGCGTTCATACCGGTTCCACCAAGATGTACCATGATTAGCGAGATGTTTACTGGTGGGACGGAATGAAGAGGAACGTGACAGACTTCGTGTCGAGATGCCTGGCTTGTCAGCAAATCAAGGCCGAGCACCAGAGGCCCACGGGAGAGTTGCATCCTTTGCCCATTACGGAGTGGAAATGGGAGCAGATTTCTATGGACTTCATTGTGGGTCTACCCAGGACCAGTCGGGGGTATGACTCTATTTGGGTGATCGTGGATCTATTGATGAAAGCGGCTCACTTCCTGGCAGTGAAGACCACTTTCAGTTTTGCTCAGTATGCCCAGATTTACATCGACGAGATCGTACGGTTGCATGGCGTCCAGAATTGTATCGTGTCTGACCGAGGAAACCAGTTTACCAGTCGGCTATGGCAGAGACTTCAGGAGGCGTTGGGCACCCGTTTGAGTTTCAGCACAACATTTCATCCGCAGACCGACGGCCAGTCAGAGCGGACTATTCAGACTCTTGAGGACATGCTCCGAGTATGCGTTTTAGATTTCGGTGGTAGCTGGGATCATCATTTACCCTTAGTGGAGTTCTCCTGCAACAATAACTTCCAGGATACTATTCAGATAGCACCTTTTGAGGCATTGTATGGGAGGAGATGCAGATCGCCTGTCTGTTGGACAGAGCTCAGCGAGAGCAGTTTTTTAGGGCCACAGATTATTGAGGAGACGACCGAGAAGATACAGTTGATTCGAGATCGGATGAGAGCGGCTCAGAGCAGGCAGAAATCGTATGCGGACAGACGCTGTCGCAGACTAGAGTTCGCAGTTAGCTATCTTGTTTTTCTGAGGGTCTCTCCAATGAAGGGCGTGATGAGGTTTGGACGAAAAGGAAAGCTTAGTCCCAGATTTGTGGGTCCCTTCGAGATCCTCGAGCGTGTCGGCGCAGTTGCGTATCGTTTGGCTTTCCACCCAGCTTTCCTGATGTTCACCCCATCTTCCACTTTTCGTTGCTCCGCAAGTACGTTCACGAACCTTCTCATGTGATTCAGCACCCGACGATCCAGCTGGAGCACGACCGTTCTTTTGCAGAGCAGCCAGTGGTCATCCTGGATCGGCAGGTGAAGAAATTGAGATCAAAGGTTATACCGACCGTCAAGGTCCTATGGCATGGCCCGAGCAGCGAGGAGGTCACCTGGGAGACCGAGGACGAGATGAGGAAGAAATATCCCCATATCTTTAAAGGTATGCGTAGCTAGAATTTTAAATTCGGGGACCGAATTTCTTTAAGGGGGGAAGATTGTAACGCCTTGAAAAGTCGTTTTAGTATTTTCCTGATAATCGGTAAATAATTGGTATTTTTCCGTAAATTGTCATTATAATTATTTTTCAATATAGGCCTAATTATACCTAATTTGGATAGGTAATTGCTAGTAATTAGTAGCTAATGAGTCACTTATAAATTTCTGGTCGTTTAAATTTTTTCCCCTAATTTACTAATTTTAATATAATTTTAAGCTGTTAAATATACATTAAATTTGTGATAAATACAAATTTGAATGGGCTAATTATATACTTAAGAACCATGACAACTAAAATCTAGTTGTAATTAAAAATTTTAATATGTTATTCCAAGTTCTAATTGGTTATAATCAAATGAAAATTAAAATTTAATAAATTAAATTAAAACTTGCAATTATGAACTTGTGGGGTGTCTTTTTGCATGGAAATTTTTTTGGCAATCACTCACACCCTCACCCTTCCATCTTGGCAGAGCCTCACTACTGGAAATCCCCCTCAAAATTTTCTTTAACTCATGTGAAGGGAATGATTTGAAAAGGAATAAAATATATTAATTAGAGTATGGTGTATTTTGTAAATGGAATGGGCTTTGACTTGGAGAAAAATTTATACAATCCTACACCATTCTCCCCCACTCCCTCCACTGCTGAAAGCTGCTGTCCCCAATTTTCCCCATCTCTTTTCTCTTCAAACTTCACCTCAAAATCCATATAAATCCACAAATTTCGTTACAAAACTCAAACAAATCCTTGTGCTGTCTCTTCTCAAGCCCAAATTAGTTGAAAACATGGGAAAAGAGGCATCTTTGGAGGCAAATCACCATGCCAGATCCCTAGAAAATTGAGGTATAATCTTGACCCAATTAACACTTGTGGTTAAATTCCTTGAATTAAATTGTTTTAGTGTTAAATTTGAGTGCTAATTTCAATTCTAGGTTTCTAAAGAGGATGGTTTGAGTTGAACTAGGGTTTTAGAAAACCATTACTAGGTAATTAAATTTATTTTGTATCTAGTTCTTACACAAACCTAATCTAAGAGGTTATTTTGCTTAAGTGGGCTTCAATTTGTGTTAATTTAGTTTATTTCAGGTGTGAAATTTGGTTTTAATTGCTAGTTTATGAAAATCAAGAAAGGGTTTGATTTTGGAAAATTGGTTTTGAAGTATTTTAAATGGGTTAAATTTAGTGTTGTGGCCATCTAGTGGTTTGAGTTGGATGTTTGTGCTAGATTGTTGTCGCTTTATCGCTAATCTACGACGGTTACGCTAAATTGCAAATTTTTGTGCTTACTAGGTTTTTGATACAATTAGGATGTGAATTAATTTTTTTATGGTGGTTATATTATTAGCTTCTACTACAGTATTTAGGGTGTGCGAATGCGTATTGGTTTGATCGGGTCTTAGTTTTGACGGTTGTTCCGAACGACGATTCTAGTAAGGGTTATAGCGATTTTCGTGTGTGTTCCGCACACCAAGTGCACAATGTGCCTAACTCGTAGACGTTGACCCTTTCATTTTGTGACTTGGCGTCATTTCAGGATATGTAATCTTATGTTTGTGTTGTGCAAATTCCAGGATCGGTCGCGGAGACTTCGGACGCGGCATGAAAAGGGAAAGCGGTGATTGGACCAGGCTAGCTGAGGATTTCCGGTGAGTAGATGTATACATCTACGGGGAAAATCGTTTGGATGGCATGAGGCGTCCGATAGTTTAGAATTTCTAGTAATACTAGCTTGTTGCATGAAGTTCCTAGTTACCAATTTTACTGCGTTGCATGACCTTTATATCCATATATGTGTTAATTCGTCGTATAAAAACCATTAAAATGAGATACGTGACACAAGAAACATTTGGCTTGGTTAGTTCATTATATATAATTGTGCAACATCATCTCATAGGACATTTGCACCATTACCATGGTTCTATGCAGCACGAGCACTATTCACGCGGACACACACGCCTTGGTAATTGCTATGCCGCAAAAACAAGATAACTTGTTTAAACCGGATTTTAGAATAATTTCACAATATAAGATGTATAAACCAATACAAATATATTAAATTCCGCAAGATGAACATGTAGAATTGCTAGTCATATGCATGTACCTCATTACATCATTCGATCATACATAGCCTTTTAGTCATATATTGCAGTTCGCATTGTTGATACCATAGGCATTCATCATCATTGACATTTTTACTTATGGTACTTTCTTTCTTGAGGATTTCAGCATTTGAGATTTATGAGATTTTGGAGAAACCGCAAGGATTTAAAAAAACTAATATCATTTTAAATATTGCAAGTTGCGGTTTTCTCATAACATGATACTTATGTCGTCCACCATGAGTTTTTTATTAGTTTTCGAGACCCTTTCCGAGGAGTCGGATGATCCGTCTCGGGTACATAGTGGGCCCGGTAAGGTACCCCGGGGCAAGAAGTTTGAGTTGTAGACGATGAGCCTGGCAGGAGCAGACTACCTACAGGTGATTGTTGGCGCAGCGGATATCCGGAGGTGTAACACCTGAGTTTAGGGTTAGTAGTAATTAAGTGTTAATTTGGGGGTTTTAGTAAAAAGTTTACCAAAACGGGATTCTTGTAATTTATCTGGGTTTATGGTTATTTTTGTGAAATTTTATCTCAACCACACACACTTGTGCATGTTAAGTAGGGTTAAAGGTTAGAGTTTGCCATGTATTTGAACTTGTGGCTTAGCCATGTTTAAGTTAACCTTGGAGGGTTAGGTCCATGGTTAAGATAATGGTTTTGATTATGAGCAAATTTGGTTAATTAGGGGTGGTTGGTTTTGTCCAAGGGTGTTTAGGGCGGAGGTTGACTTGCTTGTTGTGTGAGAGAGAGAGGGATGGGATGTGTATCATGATAGCTTTTGATTTGAGAGAGGGAAATGATGGTTTAAGGATTAGTCACACCATTCAACTCAAAACTTGTCACTCATATCTTTCAAATTCTCTCCCACACTCAAACCTCTCACTCTCACACTCAAATCAGCCACACAAACACCACAAAACATCAGCTTTCAGCCACTTTTCAGCTCCAAAACACTACAAGGTAGCATCAGCTTCAGCCTTCTTCTGCAGGACATCAGCAGCAACAGCTGCTACATCAGCCCCCTCCCAACTTCAAAACCTCAAATACACAACACTACCACCTCACTCACACTCAATTTCAGCCTTAAAACATCAGAACACAACACAAAACAACATCATCAGCTTTAGCTTCAGCCAAAATTTAAACTGCAGCACCAGCATCAGCCAAGGCAGCACACCATATCAGCCCACACCATACCACACCACACACCATACCACACCATATCAGCCCCACACCACAACATCAGCCACACAACAGCAACAGCAACTTCAGCCACAACAAGCATCAGCACAGCGCTTCTGTAGCAGCTCAACAGCAGCAGCAGTCATACCATCTTCTCCTCCTTCTCCTCCTACTCCTTGGTTGCAAGGTTCCTAGAGGGTATAACTCCTAAACTCCTTGAAATTTGTGTAGATTATGTGCTTGATTAGCTAGTACAGTGTTTTATCGTAATTTTAGTGCTAGAATGGTGTAGTGCTGCTAGATCTAGATACCTTGGAGTGCTTGTAGCTTAATTAAACCTTTTTAATGTTAATTAGTCTATTTAAGCCGAGTAGGGTCTTTAGAATTAGATGGTTATCCTTAAATTGCTAAAATTTTGGTAATCTAGCTTATTAGTGCTTATTTCATGCTTAGTTGTGATTTTGGGTGAATTAAGGGTAATTTTGGCAAAGTGAAGGTAGTGTTAGTTAAAATAGCCCTTATAGGTACTATTGAGGCCAGTTAACCAGAGAATTGCCCCAGATTTCGCAAAGATACCCGATTTACCCGACTTTGCGTAATTTAGCAGTTTTAGTGACTTTTTAGCCTCTGTTGGATCTGCTGTTGACCCGAGGTCTTTAGAATAAAATTGTGATGACTGTAGCATAGTGAGACTAGTAGGAACACACACAGAGCACGGGGACCCAACTCCCCATCTCGGCCGCCAATTTATTCATTCTGGCCGCAAATTGCGGCCAAAGCAGGGGCTGGGGTGCTGGGGTTTTGCCTGTAGGTGTCTTTATTTTAGCTTAGGGTGGTGGTACCTGCAACTTTTCAAGTTTGGCCCAGAGGCAAAATATGGAGCTAATTGTGTGTTTTCGATGTTTTAAGTCTTGTGCGACACGCGCGTAATACGCGTGGTTCTGTGGCGCGCTGCGCGACATAGCGTGTCAGTCTAGGTTCTGGTGGGTTCGTGCGCGTCGCGTCGCGTCGTGTGCACACGCGTTTAGTTTCACGCACGCGTATCCCTTTTGTCAATATATCGCGTTTTGCAGGATTTTTCCTTATATGGTGACTCTTGTGAATTCTAGGTTCGCCGGCGGAACGTCAAGCGCAGCGGAGAAAGGCAAGCAGGTGGTCGGACACACTAAGCACGGATCACGCGTGAGTAGATTTAACATCTACGGGGGACGATCGTTTGGATGGCGCGAGTCGCCCGATAGATTTAGTAAACATGAAAATAGTAGACTTGACATTTACCTGTGACATTAGAATAATAATACTTGCATGATAACTGCTGTCGTTAGTATCTATAAGATGTCCCACATACGCAAATTCATTTGTAGGACACATGCACCATTACCAGGTTTTTATATGCAGCACGAGCACTATTCATGTGGACACACACACCCTGGTAATTGCCATGTCACGACACTAGATAACTATAAATCTGAAACATGTTAATTGCCTAGAAATGTGATATTGCAATAAGTATTTAAAATGAAACCATAAGCATTACCATACTCGTGCATATGTATTATCATATCATCTGCTCATGCCTAGTAGAAATCATACATTGCAAATTGATACCATAAGCATTCATAATCTTTGACATATGCATTCATGATGATTTCATGAGATTTATGATATTTCTGGATTTCGGGGGAAAGCCGCAAGATTTCAAACTTATCAACTTTTAAAATATAAGAGTTGCGGTTTTCTAGTGATGTAAGTGTCGTCCACCATGAGTTTGCTGTGGTTTTCGAGATCCGTGTCGAGGAGTGGAGGAACCGTCACGGGTACATGGTGGGCCCGGTAAGGTACCCCGGGGCAAGAGGATCGTAGATGATGGCGTTGAGCCTGGCAGGGGACGGATTACCTACCGGTGACTTCATTTGGCACGGCGGATACCCAGAGGGTACCGACCGTGGCCGCTAGATTGAGATATGGATATTTGATATGGATCAGCCGGATGGCTGAGGCCAGAGATACTGGACATGGATATATGAGATTTGGACAGTTTTGAGGTGTCGTTGCCGGACATGGATTTTACTGATTTCTTGGATATTATGCTGATGTTTAAAAGGGAAGTTTCAAAACAAACGAAGGAATAATTCACATACATACTTGATAGTACTTTCATGTGGCATACATACCTGTTATTACATCCATGTGACATATATATACTTGCTAGTACACTGTTGATGCATACATACCTGCTAGTGCATGTAGCCATACCTGTTTTAGGGATGCCAGGACACTTGTGATCATGCATACGATAGCCTTAGTAGATGTTATTTTTTTACTCACGAGATGGCAACTCACCCCCGTTGTGCCACAGCTTTTCTGCAGGTCCATTCCGTCAGCACTATAGCGGCGGATACTTTTGCTTCCTTTGCACTTTTTGCCTGGACTCGAGGCTTTTGCTCATAGGTGGGTTATTATCATTTTGTACCACCTTGTATTTTCATTGTATCTAGAACACTCCATCTACTTCTATTATCATTTCAACTGTACTTGTTTTATTTGGATTACTGTATATTGACCTAGATGTGAGATTGTGAGACTTGGGGATTTGTTTTATGATATATCTGGGTCGAGCTCACTCGAGTCGACATGCTATTTCTTATGCACCCTGTTATTTTATATTGCGTGGGATTTGTGACCGCCCTGAGGAGAAGAGCTAGCTCCCGCTTGGGGATGCCATTTTCATGTTATTCATTTATATTCCTGTTGCACCCGTCTGGGGTTTATTTTGCAAGAAAACTCTGTATGAATTTTGGGAAAAAGGAAAATTATTTCAAATAGGGATCTTGATATGGTAATGGAGTAAAATACTTAAATAAATTGGTTTTCCTTCACTCTAAAAATCTTGATTGGGTTTTGTATTCTGGATTTCGGCTTACTTATTTTACGGACGCCTTGAGACGTTTCGTAATCTAAGTGTCGGTCGCGTTCCGTACCTTGCGGGTCGTGACAAAGTTGGTATCAGAGTGATAGGTTTCACCTTTCTGAGTGTAGGATGACCCTTAGTAGATGGAGTAAGTGACTTAAGCAGAGTAGCGTAGCGTACGTATGTCCGCGGCATACTTGCGATGCGATACTCCGCCTAGGTGACTTTAGGACATACTTGCTTGAAATTCCTTCTTCGATTCCATGTATCCTTGATTCTATTAAACCGTTCTTATTGTCCTGTTTCCTGTACCAGTCACTATGCCACAGAGAGCTACCAGAGCACAGAGGGCTGCCGCCCGAGACGAGATTCGAGCTGGCTCATCTGAGACTAGGACTGAGCAGGGTGGCATGCCTACGCCGCAGGGACAGACCGATCCATCTTCCCCAGGCCGTATGGATAGGCTTGAGACTGGTATGGAGGAGTTGCGACAGATGATGGGGAGTATGCAGGAGCTACGTCAGATGGTAGGATCCCTAGTTGCAGCCAGTCGTACACCGAGGCCGGAGGACGCACCTACTACATCCCAGACTACTTTGGTACCTGCTCCTACTACTACCGCCGTGACTATCCCGATTTCACTACAGGAGTTCATGAGGCTGAGACCTCCAGTTTTCATGGGTACCGATGCAGCGGAGGACCCGCAGACCTTCCTTGACAGCTTGGCCAGGATGTGTCGATCGCTGAGATGTTCTGAAGATCGCTGGGTAGAGCTTGCGAGTTTCCGACTATAGGGTCTCGCACAAATATGGTGGGAGTCAGTTCTGAGAGGTCAAGCTACCGGTCTACCTCCCATGACCTGGACCGAGTTCACAGCAGTTTTCCTTGCCCGTGTCCTCCCGGAGAGCGTCCGCGATGACAGAGCTCGTAGTTTCGAGGCCTTGGTCAAGACACCTGGGATGACGGTGTCTGAGTATGATGTTCAGTTTACATAGTTGTCCCGATATGCCCCGTACCTGGTAGATACCGAAGCGAAGAGGGTGAAGAGGTTCATACAGGGACTGGATGCCCAGCTATATCTTGCCATTGGCGCTCAGCATTTCGATACCTATTCGGCGGCTATGGATACGGCATTGCGGTTGGAGACATGTATTTCAGCGACGTCGGCCGTTCCCGGGCCGAAGAGGATTCGTACCGGCACACCAGATCAGAGACAGCATGCCAGATTTATTCCGAGAGATAGGGCCGGCAGAGGGTTCGGACGAGGTCAGTTGTACGGATCGTATACACAGGGACAGCAGTCATCGCCAGGGTGCTTTAGGTGCGGAAGTCTGCACCATCGTATTAGAGATTGTCCAGTGAGGCGATAGGGTGCGGCGACAGTTCCGCATGTGACTCTACCTACATCACCGCCCCCTCTTCAGAGAGCTCTACTTCCTGCCACAGGCGATGCTCCACGCCACTTAGGTGCACCCAGAGGTCGTGGGCGCGGCGCACCGATCCAGAGAGGACGAGGAGGCAGAGGCCAAGGCCGAGGTAAGCCCGCTATTGGAGGAGGTCAGGCCCGAGTTTTTGCATTGACACCCTAGGATGCGCAGGCATCCAATGCCGTCGTTACAGGTACCCTATTAGTATGCTCTATTGATGCACACGTGTTGTTTGATCCCGGATCCACGCACTCTTACGTTTCCACCCACTTCGTGCCGAGTTTGGGTAGAGAGTCCGGTTTGCTTGATCAGCCGCTGGTTGTGACCACTCCTGTGGGAGAGTCTTTTGTTGCTAGGCACATGTTCCGATCCTGTACCGTTCGTATTGGCGAGCGAGAGCTGCCTGTCAACTTGATCCTTCTGGAGATGTTGGACTTCGACGTACTTTTGGGCATGGATTGGTTAGCCACGTGCTATGCGTCGGTGGACTGATGCGAGAAGACAGTTAGATTTTGTTTTCCCGGCGAGTCGGCTTTTGTTGTGCAGGGGGACCATGTTGCCGCCCCTCACATATTGATTTCTTCTCTTCGCGCTGATCAGCTATTGAGGAAGGGATGTCGGGGATTTCTAACCTGTGTATGCGATACTAGAGCTACGGATGTTCCATTGGACAAGGTTCCGATTGCATGCGAGTTCCCCGATGTTTTCCCTGACGAGCTGCCAGGACTGCCGCCTGAGCGCGATGTCGAGTTCTGTATCGATTTGATTCCCGGCTCGGGGCCTATTTCTATACCGCCTTATCGGATGGCCCCGGCGGAACTTAGAGAGTTGAAGGTTCAGCTGCAAGATTTGCTAGATAAGGGACTTATTCGACCCAGTGTTTCTCCATGGGGTGCTCCGGTCCTGTTTGTCAAGAAGAAGGACGGAAGCTTGCGCTTATGTGTCGACTACCGCCAGCTGAACAAGGTGACCGTTCGGAACAGATATCCGTTGGCACGCATTGATGATTTGTTCGACCAGCTCTAGGGTGCGGGTTATTTTTCAAGGATCGACTTACGATCAGGATACCACCAGCTGCGAGTCCGACAGGAGGATATACCGAAGACAGCCTTCCATACATGCTATGGCCACTATGAGTTTCTCGTGATGTCGTTCGGACTCAACAACGCCCCCGCAGCATTTATGGATTTGATTAACTGTACATTCAGGCCGTATCTTGACTTGTTCATCATCGTGTTCATCGACGATATTTTGGTGTACTCCCAGAGCCGAGAGGAGCACGAGCAGCACCTGCGGATTACGTTACAGACTCCGAGGGAGCACCAACTGTTCGCAAAGTTCTCCAAGTGCGCATTCTGGCTGGACTGCGTTGGATTTTTGGGTCAGGTGATTACGAGAGACGGCATTTGTGTGGACCCGAAGAAGATTGAGGCCGTTCAGCAGTGGCCCCGACCTACATCGGTTACTGAGATCCGTAGTTTTCTTGGCCTGGCAGGCTACTACAGGCGTTTTGTTCAGGACTTCTCCCGTATAGCTGCACCTTTGACCAGTTTGACCCGGAAGGGAGTTCCTTTCGTTTGGACGGAGGAGTGCGAGAGCAGTTTTCAGCAGCTGCGGACGTGTTTGACTACGGCGCCGGTATTATCTTTGCCTTCGGGATCAGGCGGATTTGTGGTCTACTGTGATGCTTCGCGAGTGGGGCTAGGATGCGTATTGATGCAGCATGACCGGGTGATCGCTTATGCTTCTCGGCAGTTGAAGAAGCATGAACAGAACTACCCCACTCATGATTTGGAGATGGCTGCAGTGGTCTTTGCACTGAAGATATGGCGACATTACCTATATGGCGAGTCGTGCCAAATATTCACAGACCACAAGAGCTTAAAATACATATTTCAGCAGCGATACCTGAACCTCAGACAGCGTCGTTGGATGGAGTTGGTGAAAGACTATGACTGCGAGATCTTGTACCACCCGGGCAAGGCGAATGTGGTAGCGGATGCTTTGAGCAGGAGGCCCGGGGGTAGTTTATCCTATTTGCGCGCAGTGCAGAGGCAGTCGTCAGCAGATTGGCAGGTTCTATGCGACAGCCGAGTTGAGTTCGAGTTCACTCCGACGGGGGGGCAGCTTGCGCATGTTCGTGCACGCCCACAGTTGCTTGACCGTATATATGAGGCACAGCGCGGAGATGACCGTTGCTCAGAGATCATGGCACAGATGGGACATGGCTGATTTTCCGAGTTCGTGATTGATGATCAGGGGATATTACGATTTGGATCTAGACTGTGCGTACCAGATGCTGAGGGATTGCGGCGCGATATTCTTGAGGAGGCAAATCGATCAGTATACAGTGTCCACCCCGGTTCCACCAAGATGTACCATGATATGAGAGAGACCTACTGGTGGGACGGAATGAAGAGGGACATCGTGGAGCTCGTATCGAGATGCCTGACTTGTCAGCAAGTCAAGGCCGAGCACCAGAGGCCGCAGGAGAGCTACAGCGGTTACCCATTCCGGAGTGGAAATGGGAGCAGATTTCTATGGATTTCGTTGTGGGTCTGCCCAGGACCAGTCGAGGGTATGACTCCATCTGGGTTATCGTAGATCGATTGACGAAAGCGGCTCACTTTCTGCCAGTGAAGACAACTTTCAGCTTCGCTCAGTATGCCCAGCTTTACATCGACGAGATCGTGCGGTTGCATGGCGTACCGACTTGTATCGTGTCAGACCGAGGCACCCAGTTTACCAGCCGACTTTGGCAGAGACTTCAGGAGGCTTTGGGCACTCGTTTGAGCTTCAGCACAGCATTTCATCCGCAGATCGACGGACAGTCAGAGCGGACCATTCAGACTCTCGAGGACATGCTCAGAGCGTGCGTTTTAGACTTCGGCGGTAGCTGGGATCGTCGTTTACCTCTATTGGAGTTCTCCTATAACAACAGCTTCCAGGATACTATTCAGATGGCACCTTTCAAGGCGTTGAATGGGAGGAGATGTAGATCGCCCGTTTGTTGGAACGAGTTGAGCGAGAGCAGTATTTTCGGGCCGCAGATTGTGCAGAAGACGACCGAGAAAGTGCAGTTGATTCGAGACCGGATGAGAGCAGCTCAGAGCAGACAGAAATCATATGCGTGTTAGTTATATGTATGCCCTAGAGGCCATTACTGTACATAGGATGTATATTGTAGTGGATGCTGGGACAAATATAGGGAGGACTTTCTTGCTCGACATGATAGTATGCTATCTGGTTGCCCTTTACCTTAACGTGTATGCTGATTGTCTCTCTGTTACATGTTGGTAAAGCCCTTAGGATCTGTACTTGACTACCTGGACTATGATGCGGATCATACTAGTGGGGAAATGGTAGTCCATAAGTACATCCTTCAAAGTCCCTAGTCGTGGGTGTATCGAGACGGGGCATCGATATACCAGAGTAGACTAGCGTATACCTTCTCGACCCATACAGATGGGCGATGGATGATCCCATGTCCATTGGTGTTTGACATCAGAGATGATATACGGGTGCTCAGTAGAGACTGGGTACACTGGACGGACTCGCCGAGAACTCCCAGATGGTATTATACCTCACGTCAGATGGCAGTTCTCTGGTGACACTGGTACAGAGTAGTCTGTTGACCCGAGATCGTCATAGAGTCTTGTGTGGTTCCCACTGTGCTTTGATTTCCATCTTACCACGTCCAAGAGGGCGTGCAAAACGGTGGTTTTTGGGTACAGTCCCGAGTCACATGGAGGCAATGAGCGATAGGAGGGGATTCGTCTCTCCCGGTATAGGGGGTTGATGTTGCGCTGTGTTCGATTGGCTATAACAGGAAATCCCTGGCCAGGGTTGCTGAGATTTACTGGTAAGTGTTACCAGTAGTTTCTCGAACAGTTATAGACCTCATATCGACACGACTTATCGAGCTATTGGGGTCTGACGTTTACCACCCCTAGGCAAGATATGCGACATATCAGACGATCAGACCGGACTGTACGGTAGTGTTACTGGTCGGATTCACTGGAGTGTGAGCGGGCTTGCTCGTCGATCTTCAGATCGCTCAATACCCGGGTGGCCGTTACGTTTAGCAGACCGCTTGCGGCTTGTGGGTGTTTGATATGATCATCATCTGCTGCCGGCGTATTGACGAGTCTTTAGAGTCCTACACAGAGGTTTCCTGGCTCAAGCGAAACGAAATAGGAGCGCATATGAGATATGTGCGGGACCGAGAATAATGCGTGTATGTGATACCGTATTCCATTCTCGCGATGAATGTGTCGAATGGTTGTATGCGATATAACCTAGTTATCGAATCAAGGATTGATTCGATAAGCCGATACACTGTATACTAGTCGGTTGTGTGCGACATGACCGGATCATTGAATCAAGTGTTGATTTAATTATTTGATGCATAATTATATATTTGATATATTACTTTGCATTAACTAGTATCGGTTGACTTTAAATGGATTTTCTCACTCGGGTGTGCGCATTGCATATGCGATATGATTTTGTGCACATGATTGTATCATGTTTGATGATACATGCTTTTTGGTTAAGTGTAAAGTATTAAACTATGGTTAAGTGGATGATTAGGGTTTTTACTTATTCATTTATTTGTTCATTTATTCTTTTTGGAAAAATGAATAGCATAAAGGAAAATGGTGGCTTGTTTTGGATTCTAGTTGAAGCTTCATGAAGCTTTGACCTAAGTAACCATTTTGTCTCATGCTTAACCCTAACCACTCCATTAACCCTAGTTTAATCTCTACACTTGACCATGGTTCATGTTATGATAAGTATTGATTTTCTTTTTCAATATTTATTAATCTTATCATATCTTTTCTTCTTCTTCTTCTTTGAACTCAAGAAGAAAAGCTTAGGTCATCAATGGTGATTGATGATAAAGAGTGAGAAATCCAATTCTAAATTGAACCCAACTCCTATTTCTTCATCCTCTACCTCTTTCCAAGTAGTAGAGTGTGTTTACTTCACAAGTTTCTTGACTTGGTGAAGTCGGAGCTTGATTTAGCGATGCCTCGACGTAGATCATCTTCGGCATGGACATCGACGACCTAGCTTGCCCATTCTCCGACGAAGCCGACGCCAGAGCCCGGATTTGATTTGGACAGCGGAGAGGACTTCGTTGCGGAGCTATGGAGGTGGAGCACCGGATCTACAAAGGTTGTATCTCCGTATTACCTTAGTTAAGTGTTAACTAGTTAGCTTGTTCGCCTAAACTTCTAGCCGACGATCCGCAGTCGGGTTTCTCGGCACCGTTAAAATTATAATTTTGCATGATCGATGCCTTGTGAGACCTCACTAGTGTGCCTAGGAACCCTATAGTGGTATCAGAGCCTAGATAGAGCCTTAGGCGAAGTCTAGATGGAATTTGAAGGCCGAACGAACCCGAAACCCACCAGGCAATATGCTCTCTGGACGATTTCGTAAAACGTGGATTTTTCCATATTAAAAATTGCTAAAAAATTCAGCAGGGAAAAATAAGAATTACCATGCAAAAATTTTTGGATGAACAGTAAATCTCGCGGCGGAAGCGCGGCATATGCCTGCATTATGCGGCGGTTCCGCCGCACCTTGATGACGTCATCCTCCACTATTTGCACAGTAACTCTTATTATTTTATTCTGGATTTTCTGGGAATTTTTAATACTGTTTCCAGAGTTGTATTTTCTGGGATTGTTTTGGGGATTCGGTGTTTCGATCGGGGTATCAAATTTTGTCTATGTGGCTTTCCGGATAAATTTTAGAATATGTTAAAAAGTTCGACCGGATATAAATACCCAATTTTTCCCCTGTCGGGAAATTTCCAAGTGTTGGATTTTTCCGTAGTTTAACGACGTTCTAAGTAGTGCAAGTAACGTGATGGTCCCTCTAGAAGACAACAAACCTTAACTCGATTATGTGACCGTCTTGAACTGCCCTTTGAACCTTCGGGTTTGGGGCAGTACGGCGTGCCATATGTGAGGCGTTGGCTTGACCCTTCTACGGCTGGACCGTTGGTACTGAGGTACGAACTGAATGTTGTTAGACTTGTTTCATGTGTTGATCTATATTGGGAAAACCTGGGTGTTCGATTGTTCGATCGAAAAGTTTAGCATTTTCTATTTATCTGGAATGTGATACAATAATTGGAATTCACAATAGTTATGAGATAACTGAATCAATGTTATAAACGTAGCAGTTTAGTCTCACTTGATCGGTTGCCACGGAATTTTGATACGATCAAAAGTTCGTCGCAATCACGTAGCGTACGCGGATACTCGCCGGGTAAACTTAATAGACAGCCTCACTCCATAGCCCCGACCAAGTGACTGTAGGAGAACCCCGTCGCCGAAAGCATCCGTTCGGGTGCTCGAGGCAGCGTGTTCCGTCTTGGTGCACTTCGTCGACGGCGTCAGGGGTGCGGCCGCCTACTGAAGTTTGCGACGAGCATTCGATCAAGATGTCGGGAATCCTGTTGAATTGCCCGACTTGATATTGAAAAGAGTTTTCGATTTTGAGACTAAAATGCGAGGTTTATAATTGTTAGGCATGCGATGTCTAAGTAATTCATTTGGTCAGGCATGCGATGTCTGAGGTGGTTGCGGATTCCAACTGTTGTAGTTTTACACTTTCTTTTCTGTGACCGTAAGTGTAATATGTGATATCGCCGGTTTCGTTGCTATATGTCAACGACAATTGGGATGCGCATATTTACTTACGTTGATGACATGTGATGTTATGTGTTGCTGGATATGTTATATTGGATCGTCGTATTTGAATAGCCGGGGGTTTTTATGTGAGATGAGTGTTTTTCATTTTCATTCATGTAAAAACTTGTATGTAATATTCTTTTATTGGGGCGCTTCCAGGTTGCGGAAGTAGTCACCTTTTGTATATTATTTACTTTTCCGCACTAGGATAGACCCAAGGAGGAGGGCACAAGTAACCGGGTTCTGGAGTCCAGTGGGAGACCAACTCGAGGAGTCGAGTCTGGGTCTCCTAACTCCAGAATTGGTAGGGTTGCTTGCCGCTCTCGTAGGGGTCTAGGGGTGTGGGTTTGGCTATTCATCGCGACCATGGAATCCGTGTTTTATACTGGCTCGTATTGAAAACACGGACGTCCTAGTATATCCAATATTTCATATGTTTCTTCTGCTGCGATATCTGTGATGTGATCATGTGATGTTCTTTGATAGATACAGTATATAGTATATATGATATATTATATAGGCGTTACTTATGTTTTACACCCGCGCTAGCCCTGCCCCGCTCTGCCGTTAGTTACCTAACCTAACGGTGCACGAGGGGACATCGAGGCGAATGCGGATGGCATAAGTGTACGTCGTATTTATCTGTGATGTTTAGGTACTTAAATGATGGGATTTCATTAATGTGATTAACGAAAATAAAAGAAACCTAAGATGTTGTAGAATCGAATTTCAAAATAAAACAGGTAGCTACAGTTCTTGCTTTGCACAGCGGTATATATGATATATCCTGCACCTTATTCGATAAGGAAAGGACCGAGATCCCTTCACCGGGAGTGACTCCTTTAGCAATAACTGGCAGATGCTACACATTCGGTTTGGTTTTTGAAAGATTTTTAGTGTTTTTGCTTTGCACAGTAATATATATGATATATCCCGCACCTCATTCGACGAGGAAAGGACCGACGATCCCTTCACCGGGAGTGACTCCTTTAGCAAAACTAGAAAAGCCTCAAAAACACTCCATTTTAAAAATCATTTGATTCTACAGCGATATCAAGTTCATTACGCAATAGGTTTTCAGAAAAACCTGTCGTAGCCCTCCGTCATTTCAGATAAGTAGTAGTTAGTATTCGTGCTGCGTTTGTTGGCCTTTGTCAAGGCGCAGTGTGCGGTAGCTAACTGGTGCTTATCTTCTTATGCATATGATGCAGATTGGGTTAGGGTAGTCGTGCGACCCTGTTGGCCTTTGTCAAGGGCCGTGCGGGTGGGTTTAATTCAATCAGGAAATGACGGGTTGAACTTGACTAGCATCCTATGGTTTGTTGGCCTTTGTCAAGGTCATAGGAGGTTAGGGGCAAAATATTATCGGGAATTTCAAGTGTTGAAATTTGCAATGAGATTGCATACCTTCTATGAGATAGTTGGATCCTGATACCCGCTGCGAGTAAGAGTTACTCCTGGGAGAGTTTTATACATTACAATTAGCCGATCAAGTAGGTGTCTAGAAAGGTGTCAACGAGGTTACGCCTCTGGGAAAACGAGGTTTACATTAATTAGGTTCGTGCGAAAGCACGGGGGACCTCCCTCAAAGTACCGACACTGGCCTGGCTGAAAGATTGGCGAACTTGTAGTGTGTAATTAATCCCGGCTAGTCTTTCCTTTTAGGGTTTGAAGGAAGATTTGATAAAAAGCAGTGGGAGCCATCCTGATTAGATAAAAAAATAACCAATCTATTCTTGCAAGAGCGCACGCTGAGTGTTTTCTTCTCTCTCTCTCCAGGTAGCGACCATATCACGCCTTAATCAAGATAATAATACGGATATTTGACCGAACCCGCTTGTTATACTGAGCTGGGGAACGTTGGTCCCGCTCCAACTTATAATTGTTATAAGACAGAGCAGGAAATTAGGGAATACCAGATTTCCCGTGCCGCCCAAACGAAGAGAGTGCATGCTGATGCATCATCTTCGGGTGTGTTCGTTACAAAGAACTGTTTCTCAGTATCCTTTACGTCCTGGGTATGTGATACCAGATCAGGATCCCAGATATGTAATCTGTTACATAGGGCTACAGAGAGGTAGAGAACTGAGAACGGGTGATAAGTTTCATGAGGCAGAAAACGGGGCAAGTGTTACAGCCAAGTCTGTTGGTCACTGTCACCCTGTATTACCAATACATTGATTCTGAACGAATGTTGTTAGATACCGAACATGATATACAAAATCATATCTATCTCTTTATTAGTAAAGAAATGATAAAATTTTGTATTGTTGGATAATGTTTTGAACATTTCCTATATCAAAAGTTGATCGGTTCAGGCACGTTATCTAAAAGCATTGATGTTCTAAATCAAACTACAGTTTTTTGTATACGGAACACACACAAGAGGAAGAGTTCAGAAATGAACGAATCTTTCTTGAGGCATTGTAGACTAGGTCAGATCAATGTGACCCGACTAGCTAGAGTTACATAAAGATGCATATTTAAATCAGTTTGAATTTACATCTTGTGAAACTCGCCAGTCATGTCACAAAGATAAGATGACCATAGCTCCGTTTACTGGAAACAGAGAAAGAGTTAGTGAACTCTTGGGATGATACATGTTGATGTATGTAGGTCCCCAGTCTACACATGCCAAGACCGGTTCTTTATACTTCGTTATATTCTCTGATAATCTCTCAAGATTCAGACATATGTTCCTGTTGAAACATGAGTCCGAGCCTTTTGAGATATTCACAGAATATAAGCGAGAAGTAGAGAACCAAAATACGGGTATAAGTATTATGTCCTTTGATGAGATCAAGGAGGAGAATACTTGAGCACGGAATTCCTGGACTATTCTAAAGGAGAATGAGATTCTCTCTCAACATTACTCCTCCGTATACACCATAGCACGATGGTATATCGGGGCGGAGCAATCGCACCCTATTTGATATGGTGTGCTCTATGATGAGTAATACTGAGTTACTCGTTTCCTTTTTGGGTGTTATGCGTTTGAGAAGCTGCATACCTATTGAATAGGTTCGAATCAAATCAGTTGCCTACCATTTCATATGTGATATGGAAAGGGAAGAGCCCATGTCTTAAGCCAGTTAAGATTTGGGGTTGTCCGGCCTATGTCTAAAAGCAAAATCCGGACAAGCTCGAGGCAAGGCCTGTTATGTAGAACTGGAAATGTTCCAGCTATACAAACTGCAGAAGATGATTTGATAGAACCAAAGGATTCAGTAGATTCCAACGAACCTCAGCCTCTCCGCCGATCTAGTAGGGTTCCTCACCCACCTGAGAGATACTTCGGTTTCTCTATGACAGTGGGAGCGGGGATTGCATCATGAGATGATGACCCAACTAGTTTCGAGCTGGCCATCGAGAGTAGGGACTCTGTAAGAATGGCTGGATGCTTAGCGATCTGAGATGGAATCCATGTACACCAACAAAGTATGGACTTTGGTTGCTATATCTGAAGGGTTAAATCCCCATCAGGAGCAAGTATATCTTGAGAAGATTGCTTGGTGTAGATGGAAAAGTTAAGACTTTCAAAGCTAGACTTGTTAAAGGTTTTCGTCATTGACCTAGCGTGGATAATGATGAAACCTTTTCAAGTAGCTATGCTTAAGTCCATCCAGATCCTACTTACCACGGCTACATACCATGACTACGATATCTGGTGGTTGGGTGTCTTGACTGCTTTTCAAAATGATGATTTGGAACAGAACGTCTATAAGTACACAGCCAGAGGGCTTCGTAGACAGTGGGAGCAGCGGAAACGTGTGCAAGATGTTTTATAGGATAAAGCAGGCATCGCGGAGTTGGAACATCTGTTTTGATGGATAAGTCAAAGAGTTTGACATCATCAAAATGGTAGATGAACCTTGTATAAACAAAAAGGTAGTAGGGAGTATGGTGACGATCCTCGTAGAGTACGTGGATGACATACTCTTGATAGGGAAGGACTTTCCTATGCTACGCTCGATCAATCTCCGCTTATCACAAAGATTCTCCATATAGGATTAAAGTGATACCTACTAAATCCTGGATTTTGGATCTATGAGATAGATCTAAATGGATGTTAGGATACTCACTAGATGTAGTGAGATGGTGTCAATCGATCCTGAGGAGAATCGCTGGAAGGGTTCCAGTGTGATAAAGACGACTGAATGTCAGTCGCAGGCATTGCCTTTACCCTCAGTAAAGGGACGGTATGTTGGAAGAGTTCCAAGCTAGATACCGTGGCATACTAGACGATAAAGGCAGGTTACATCGCTACTTAAGATGCTACCAAAGAGGCAGTCTGGGTGTATATTGGTTCATGAGATGAACTACGTTCCTACCATTGTGAGACAATGGAGTTGTGGCTTATGCCAAGGAACGCCGGTCCCATCAGTGATCCAGACATATTCTAAGGCAGTATCACATGATCATGGAGATAGTTGATCTCCAAGGAGATCGAGGTTAGGAGAGTAGACTCAGAGGACAACACAGCGGATCCACTCACAAAGGCCTGTTCCCAAAGAGAGACTTTCATGGGATGGTTGAGTATGAGATACTGCAACCACTGCTACAGATGGCCCTACTGCAAATGGGAGATTGTTAGTTATATGTATGCCCTAGAGTCCATTACTTTACATAGGATGTATATTGTAGTGGATGCTGGGACATATATAGGGAGGACTTTCTTGCTCGACATGATAGTATGCTATCTGGTTGCCCTTTACCTTAACGTGTATGCTGATTGTCTCTCTGTTACATGTTGGTAAAGCCCTTAGGATCTGTACTTGACTACCAGGACTATGATGCGGATCATACTAGTGGGGACATGGTAGTCCATAAGTACATCCTTTAAAGTCCCTAGTCGTGGGTGTATCGAGACGGGGCATCGATATACCAAAGTAGACTAGCGTATACCTTCTCGACCCATACAGATGGGCGATGGATGATCCCATGTCCATTGGTGTTTGACATCAGAGATGATATATGGGTGCTCAGTAGAGACTGGGTACACTGGACGGACTCGCCGAGAACTCCCAGATGGTATTATACCTCACGTCAGATGGCAGTTCTCTGGTGACACTGGTACAGAGTAGTCTGTTGACCCGAGATCGTCATAGAGTCTTGTGTGGTTCCCACTGTGCTTTGATTTCCATCTTACCACGTCCAAGAGGGCGTGCAAAACGGTGGTTTTTGGGTACAGTCCCGAGTCACATGGAGGCAATGAGCGATAGGAGGGGATTCGTCTCTCCCGGTATAGGGGGTTGATGTTGCGCTGTGTTCGATTGGCTATAACAGGAAATCCCTGGCCAGGGTTGCTGAGATTTACTGGTAAGTGTTACCAGTAGTTTCTCGAACAGTTATAGACCTCATATCGACACGACTTATCGAGCTATTGGGGTCTGACGTTTACCACCCCTAGGCAAGATATGCGACATATCAGACGATCAGACCGGACTGTACGGTAGTGTTACTGGTCAGATTCACTGGAGTGTGAGCGGGCTTGCTCGTCGATCTTCAGATCGCTCAATACCCCGGTGGCCGTTACGTTTAGCAGACCGCTTGCGGCTTGTGGGTGTTTGATATGATCATCATCTGCTGCCGGCGTATTGACGAGTCTTTAGAGTCCTACACAGAGGTTTCCTGGCTCAAGCGAAACGAAATAGGAGCGCATATGAGATATGTGCGGGACCGAGAATAATGCGTGTATGTGATACCGTATTCCATTCTCGCGATGAATGTGTCGAATGGTTGTATGCGATATAACCTAGTTATCGAATCAAGGATTGATTCGATAAGCCGATACATTGTATACTAGTCGGTTGTGTGCGACATGACCGGATCATTGAATCAAGTGTTGATTTAATTATTTGATGCATAATTATATATTTGATATATTACTTTGCATTAACTAGTATCGGTTCACTTTAAATGGATTTTCTCACTCGGGTGTGCGCATTGCATATGCGATATGATTTTGTGCACATGATTGTATCATGTTTGATGATACATGCTTTTTGGTTAAGTGTAAAGTATTAAACTATGGTTAAGTGGATGATTAGGGTTTTTACTTATTCATTTATTTGTTCATTTATTCTTTTTGGAAAAATGAATAGCATAAAGGAAAATGGTGGCTTGTTTTGGATTCTAGTTGAAGCTTCATGAAGCTTTGACCTAAGTAACCATTTTGTCTCATGCTTAACCCTAACCACTCCATTAACCCTAGTTTAATCTCTACACTTGACCATGGTTCATGTTATGATAAGTATTGATTTTCTTTTTCAATATTTATTAATCTTATCATATCTTTTCTTCTTCTTCCTCCTTGAACTCAAGAAGAAAAGCTTAGGTCATCAATGGTGATTGATGATAAAGAGTGAGAAATCCAATTCTAAATTGAACCCAACTCCTATTTCTTCATCCTCTACCTCTTGCCAAGTAGTAGAGTGTGTTTACTTCACAAGTTTCTTGACTTGGTGAAGTCGGAGCTTGATTTAGCGATGCCTCGACGTAGATCATCTTCGGCATGGACATCGACGACCTAGCTTGCCCATTCTCCGACGAAGCCGACGCCAGAGCCCGGATTTGATTTGGACAGCGTAGAGGACTTCGTTGCGGAGCTATGGAGGTGGAGCACCGGATCTACAAAGGTTGTATCTCCGTATTCCCTTAGTTAAGTGTTAACTAGTTAGCTTGTTCGCCTAAACTTCTAGCCGACGATCCGCAGTCGGGTTTCTCGGCACCGTTAAAATTTTAATTTTGCATGATCGATGCCTTGTGAGACCTCACTAGTGTGCCTAGGAACCCTACAATGCAGACAGGCACCGTCGCAGATTAGTGTTCGCAGTTGGCGACCATGTTTTTCTGAGAGTCTCTCCGATGAAGGGCGTGATGCATTTTTGGCGAAAGGGGAAGCTTAGCCCTAGATACGTAGGTCCCTTCGAGATCCTCGAGCATGTCGGCGCTGTTGCATATCGTTTGGCTCTTCCACCCAGTTTTTCAGATGTTCATCCCGTCTTCCACGTGTCGATGCTACGCCGTTATCTTCATGACCCTTCCCACACGATTCGGCATCAGACAGTTCAGCTCGAGACCGACCTTTCGTTCACCGTGCAGCCAGTTGAGATTTTGGACCAGCAAGTGAAGAAACTTCGATCAAAGGTCCTGCCGTCCGTGAAAGTTCTTTGGCGCAGCCCGAGCAGCGAGGAGATCACTTGGGAAGCCGAGGGAGAGATGCGGAAGAAATTCCTTCATCTTTTTGAAGGTACGCGTAGTTGCATATTTTAAAATTCGGGGACGAATTTTCTTAAGGGGGGAAGACTATAACACCTGAGTTTAGGGTTAGTAGTAAATAAGTTTTAATTTGGGGGTTTTGGTAAAAAGTTTACCAAAACGGGATTCTAGTAATTTATCTGGGTTTATGGTTATTTTTGTGAAATTTTATCTCAACCACACACACTTGTGCATGTTAAGTAGGGTTAAGGTTAGAGTTTGCCTTGTATTTGAACTTGTGGGTTAGCCATGTTTAAGTTAACCTTGGAGGGTTAGGTCCATGGTTAAGATAATGGTTTTGATTATGAGCTAATTTGGTTAAATAGGGGTGGTTGGTTTTGTCCAAGGGTGTTTAGGGTGGAGGTTGACTTGCTTGTTGTGTGAGAGAGAGAGGGATGGGATTTGTATCATGATAGCTTTTGATTTAAGAGAGGGAAATGATGGTTTAAGGATTAGTCACACCATTCAACTCAAAACTTGTCACTCATATCTTTCAAATTCTCTCCCACACTCAAACCTCTCACTCTCACACTCAAATCAGCCACACAAACACCACAAAACATCAGCTTTCAGCCACATTTCTGCTCCAAAACACCACAAAGTAGCATCAGCTTCAGCCTTTTTCTGCAGGACATCAGCAGCAACAGCTGCTACATCAGCCCCCTCCCAACTTCAAGACCTCAAATACACAACATTACCACCTCACTCACACTCAATTTCAGCCTTAAAACATCAGAACACAACACAAAACAACATCATCAGCTTCAGCTTCAGCCAAAATTTAAACTGCAGCACCAGCATCAACCAAGGCAGTACACCATATCAGCCCACACCATACCACACCACACACCATACCACACCACACACCATACCACACCATATCAGCCCCACACCACAACATCAGCCACACAACAGCAACAGCAACTTCAGCCACAGCAAGCATTAGCACAGCACTTCTGTAGCAGCTCAACAGCAGCAGCAGTCACACCATCTTCTCCTCCTTCTCCTTGGTTGCTGTAAGTCGATGTACAACACCCCACGACTTGCGGGGAGGCGGAAATATGAAAAACGATCTTGTTCTTTGCTTAAATATCGATTAACCGCACGAATCGAAGCTAAACGATAACTAACAAGAAACATAGAAGTTCTATACTACTATGTTTAGGGATTATACCTAACGAATCGTGTCTTTCGTCTTTGCGAACTCCTCCTCCTCCTCGGCCTTCTCGAAGTAGTAGACGATCCACCCGAGAGCTTTACTCCAAGCTTAGCCTCTAAACTTGAGGCAACTAACCTTCTTTAAGTGCTAATCAAAGAAGCTAGGTGATATAGAGTGAGGGCTATGGTTTAATTAGTCTAACTAATCCTTGTACTCAACACATGAGAGGGGAGGATTAGGGTTTGAAGAGGGAGAGCTTGAGGAGAGAGAAAGTGAAGATAATAATGAAGTGAGAAGAATGAGTTATCATAATATATATCAAGCATTTCTTTTTATCAAGAAAAGAAAAGAAATCATTTTACAACCATGCTTGATAAATATCTTGTGGTGATTCATCTCCATGAGTCATTAAGCAATTATGAAGCATTAATGACATGGATGAATCATCCATATGACTCACTAATCACATTCATTGTATATGCCACCTAAACCTCCTTAGTCACCATCTTCTAGAAGCTTCTCGCGCAATTACGAGAACGCCCCTCCTTTCCGCAAAAATACGGAAAAGCTTTAGACTGTATAAATCCAATAACCGGATACCAGTAACTGGCTTAAACCAAAGCCGACTGGTAAAAACTGTCCGAAAGTCGTACGTGCGTAAACACACGTATGCGTCCGAACCCTTGTCGTAAAACCATACGACCTCTATATCGTTTCGCCTGGAGTAGGGAAACTCTCTGTGTGGGACTCTAGAGACTCGACTACTACGCTGGCAGTGGGTTTAACCACAGACCGCAAGCGGCACTAGCTGTACGTAACGGTCCCCAGGTAGATGTCGATAAGAAAGCCGATGAGGAAACCCATCCGAACTCCTACTGAGCCTGCTGTGACAATCTCCATACAGTCCGGTCCGTTCGTCTTAGACTATCGCATATCGGGCCTAGGGGGCGGCAAGCGTCAGTCCCCTAATAGCGGTATAAGTCTTGTCGGAGGGAATCCCATTACACCCTGAGAAACTAATGGAACCTACAAGCAAATCTCGTTTTCCCTGGCTAGGGACTTTGCGTAATGGCTCTCTGACACAGCGCGATATCAACTCCCAATACCGGGAGAGACGAATCCTGTCTAACCGCCACTGCCTCCAAGTGCTCGGGACTGCACCCAACTGCTACCTGTTTGCACGACTCCTTTGAGTCGTGGTAGGGTAGCAATCTAAGAACAGTGGGACACACTCGAGGCGAAGTAGCAGTGTCAAGTCTACGGACTATGCTGTACTCATGTCACCTGGGAACTGTTTACTGACGACTGGTATAAAACCAACCAACAGTTCCCTGTGAGTCATGTCCGGTGTACCCGTAACCTAACGAGCACCTGCATACTATCTCCAGTACGACGTACTGACGGCTGTAGGACAGACCATCTCCCCAACTGGGATGAGAAGCGTACACACTAGTCTACTACGGAGTATCGATGCTCTGTCTCGATAATCCAACGACCAGGGACCTGAATAAGGATGTGCTTGTAGACTACCCAGCCCCCACTAGTGTGACTGCCATCACAACGCTGGAAGTCAAGCAAGATCCTAAGAGCTCTATCAATACGTATACTCACATATTAAGATAGAAAAACCAAGTAGCATACTACCATGTTTAGCAAGACTGTTATATACATGTGAATATCCCAAGCTTCCATTAAGTAATATACAAACTAGTATGATACAGTAATGGCCTTCTAGGGCATAAACACTAACAATCTCCCACTTGCACTAGGGCCATGTACTGGCGTATCGAAGACCGATGATCTCGAGTAGCCTCTCGAACTGAATCTGAGGTAGGGCCTTCATGAATGGATCAGCAATGTTCTCTTCAGAAGCAACTCTCCGAACCTCGATCTCCTGACGATCAATGATCTCCCTGATCAGGTGATACCGCCTTAAGATGTGTCTGGACTTCTGATGGGACCTTGGTTCCTTCGCTAAAGCTATAGCTCCGTTGTTGTCGCAATACAGAGGTATTGGATCAACTATGGTAGGAACCATCTGAAGTTCTGTTAGGAACTTCTTCATCCAGACTGCTTCTTTTGCGGCATCGCAAGGAGCTATATACTCCGCTTCCATCATTGAGTCAGCAACGGTGTCCTGCTTGGAGCTCTTCCAGCACACTGCCCCTCCATTGAGGGTAAAGACATAACCCGACATGGACTTGGAATCGTCCTTATCACTCTGGAAGCCGGAATCAGCAAAGGCCTCCAACCTGAGGTCTTTTCCGCCGTAAACCAAGAACATCTCCTTAGTCCTTCTCAGGTACTTGAGAATGTTATTTACTGCTATCCAGTGCTTCTCCCCTGGGTCTGACTGATACCGGCTTACCATGCTCAGTGCGTAAGCTACATCTGGTCTGGTGCACAACATCGTATACATTATAGAGCCAACTGCAGAAGCGTAGGGTATAATAGACATGCGTTCCCTTTCCAAATCAGTCTTGGGAGACATCTCTTTGGAGAGGGTGATTCCGTGACAAGCCGGTAGATTACCGCGCTTAGAATCTTCCATACTGAATCTTTTCAGTACAGTGTCGATATACCTAGACTGCGAAAGTCCCAACATCCTCTTGGATCTATCACGATAGATCCGGATCCCCAGAATGTAAGAGGCATCACCCAGGTCTTTCATGGAGAACCTGTGTGACAAGAATCCTTTGACAGATTGTAGCATAGGAATGTCATTTCCTATCAATAGAATGTCATCCACGTACAAGACGAGGAATACGACACTTCTGGCTACAACTTTACTATATATGCACGGTTCATCTGGATTTTTGATAAAGTCATATTCTTTGACTGTCTCATCAAAACAGATGTTCCAACTCCGCGATGCCTGCATTAGTCCATAAATGGACTTAAGCAGCTTGCATACTTTCCCGCTGCTCCCACTCTGATTGAAACTGAAAGGATCCTAGGCACCCTATAGAGGTCTCACAAGGCATCTAACATGCCATTTTACAAAAATTATGGTGCCGAGAAACCCTAACACGGATCTTAGACTAGAAATCTAGGCAAAAAACTAAACTAGTTAGCAAATTAACTAAAGGTCGGAAGCTACAACCTTTGTAGATCCGGATTTCCACCTCCTTAGCTCCACGTAGTCATGCCCTCGCTGTCCATCATGAATCCTCAACTCATTCGTCGGCTTCATCGGAAAAACGTGCGGAATAGGTCGTCGGCTTCGTGTCAAAGACGATCTACGTCGAGGTTGCACTAGTTTAAGCTCCGACTTCACAAAGTTGTGAAATTTGTGAAGAGAACACCCAAAACAACTTGGCAAGAGGTAGAGGGTGAAGAAATAGGAGATGGGTTCACTTTAGATTTGGATTTCTCTCACTAAAACTCAAGTTGCCATTGATGTAGCAAGCTTGAAGAAGAAGAAGAAGATGATAGAATTATGATAAGTTTTTTTTAAAAGAAAAAGAAAATCTATACTTATCATAACTCTAACTCAAGTTAAGTGTACAGAATAAACCATGGTTAGTAGAGTGGGTTAGGGTTAAGCAAGATGACAAGAATGGTTGCTAAAGTCAAAGGTTCATGAAGCTTCACATAAGAAACAAAAATTGCCACCATTCTCTTTTAAACTTATCCAAATAAATGAATAAACAAATAAATGAATAAATAAATATGCAAAACCCTAATTATCATAATAACCATGGTTTAATTCTATTCACTTAACCATATGATCAAGTATCATCAAACATGATACAAAAAAGTGCACAAAAGCATATCACATATACAATGTGCATCAAGTGAGAATCATCCGTTTAAAGTGAACCAATACTAGTTAATGTAAAGTAATATATCAAATATATAATTATACATTAAATCATTAAATCAACACTTGATTTAACGATCCGGTTATATCGCATACAACCGACTAGTATCTAATGTATCGATTTATCGAATCAATGATTCGATAACTAGGTCATATCGAATATAACCAATCGAAACATTTATCGCGAGAATGAAATACGGTATCACATACACGCATTATTCTCGGTCCCGCACATATCTCATATGCGCTCCTATTTCGTTTCGCTTGTACCAGGAAACCTCTGTGTAGGACTCTAAAGACTCGTCAATACGCCGGTAGCAGATGATGATCATATCAAGCACCCACAAGCCGCAAGCGGTCTGCTAAACGTAACGGCCACCCGGGTATTGAGCGATCAGAAGATCGACGAGCTAGCCCGCTCACACTCCTGCGAATCCGACCAGTAACACTTACCGTACAGTCCGGTCTCTTCGTCTGATACGTCGCATATCAAGTCTAGGGGTGGTAAACGTCAGACCCCAATAACCCGATAAGTCGTGCTGATGTGAGGCTCGTAACGGGTCGAGATACTACTGGTAACACTTACCAGCAAATCTCTGATCAGCCCTGGCCAGGGACTTCCCTGTTACGGCCAATCGAGCACAGCGCAACATCTACCCCAAATACCGGGAGAGACGAAACCCCTCCTATCGCTCATTGCCTCCATGTGACTCGGGACTGTACCCAAAGACCACCGTTTTGCACGCCCTAATGGACGTGGTAAGGTGGAGATCAAAGCACAGTGGGAATCACACAAGACTCTATGACGATCTCGGGTCTACAGACTAACCTGTACAAGTGTCACCTGAGAACTGCCATCTGACGTGAGGTATAATACCATCTGGGAGTTCTCGGCGAGTCCGTCCAGTGTACCCAGTCTCCACTGAGCACCCGTATACCATCTCTGATGTCAAACACCAACGGATATGGGATCATCCATCGCCCATCACATGGGTCGAGAAGCGTATACGCTAGTCTACTCTGGTATATCGATGCCCCGTCTCGATACACCCATGACTAGGGACCTTGAAGGATTTACTTATGGACTACCATGTCCCCACTAGTATGATCTGCATCATAGTCCAGGTAGTCAAGTACAAATCCTAATGGCTTTACCAACATGTAACTATAAGACAGTATAAAGAGACTAGTGTACATGTTAAGATAAAGAGCAACCAGATAGCATACTATCATGTCGAGCAAGAAATTCATCTCTATATATGTCCAAGCATCCAATATAATATACATAATCTGTACAATACTGGCCTCTAGGGCATACATACAACTAACAATCTCCCACTTGCACTAGGGCCAGCTGCTGAGTATCTCATACCGAGCATCCCGAAAAGTCTCTCAAACTGTATCTGGGGAATGGCCTTCATGAGTGGATCCGCCGTGTTGTTCTTCGTGTCAACTCTCCTGACCTCGATCTCCCGGCGATCAACTATCTCCCGGATCAGGTGATACCGCCTCAGAATATGCCTGGATCGCTGATGGGACCTGGGTTCCTTGGCCAAAGCCACCGCTCCATTGTTATCGCAATATAAAGGTATTGGACGCTCAATGGATGGAACCACTCCAAGTTCAGTAATGAACTTCTTGATCCAGACAGCCTCTTTGGCAGCATCGTTGGCAGCGATGTATTCAGCCTCCATCGTCGAGTCTGCCACGGTTTCCTGCTTGGAACTCTTCCAGCTAACCGCCCCTCCGTAAAGGATAAAGACAAAGCCCGACTGCGACTTAGAGTCGTCCTTATCACTCTGGAAGCTCGAATCGGTAAAGGACTCCACTTGGAGTTCTCCGTTACCATACACCAAGAACATATCTCTAGTCCTTCACAAGTACTTGAGAATGCTCTTCATAGCTGTCCAATGACTCTCTCCAGGATCAGCTTGATACCTGCTCACTACACTTAGTGAGTATGCTACATCGGGTCTGGTACATAGCATCGCATACATGATAGAGCCTACTGCCGAAGCATAGGGTATCCCTTGCATGCGAGCTCTCTCCAAATCAGTCTTGGGAGACATCTCTTTGGAGAGAGTGACTCCAGAGATCGTGGGCAAATTCCCACGCTTGGACTCTTCCATACTAAACCTCTTTAGTATGGTGTCAATGTACCTGGATTGGGACAATCCCAATATCCTTTTGGATCTATCTCTATAGATCCTGATTCCCAATATGCAGGAGGCATCACCAAGATCTTTCATTGAGAATCTTTGTGATAAGAAGAGCTTGACCGATTGCAGCATAGGAATATCATTTCCTATCAAGAGTATGTCGTCCACGTACAATACGAGGAAGACAACCTTACTCTCTGCCACCTTCTTGTAGATACAAGGTTCATCTGGATTTTTGACGAAATCAAACTCTTTGAAAACGACGTCAAAGCAGATGTTCCAACTCCGCGATGCTTTCTTTAATCCATAAATGGATTTAAGCTGCTTGCACACCTTCCCGCTGCTCCCACTGTCTACGAAGCCCTCTGGCTGAGTTATGTACACGCACTCTTCTAAATCACCATTTAGAAAGGCGGTCTTAACATCCATTTGCCAGATTTCGTAGTCATGAAAGGCAGCAATGGCAAGCATGATTCGGATGGATTTAAGCATAGCCACTGGAGAAAAGGTTTCGTCATAGTCCACACCTGGTCTTTGACGAAAACCCTTTGCTACAAGTTTAGCTTTGAAAGTCTCCACTTTCCCATCTACACCAAGTTTCTTCTTGAAGATCCACTTGCTCCCAATGGGTTTTACCCCTTCAGGAGCAACTTCCAAAGTCCATACTTTGTTGGTGTACATGGATTCCATCTCGGACCGCATAGCATCCAGCCATTTCACTGAGTCCCTACTCGTGATGGCCTGCTCGAAGCTAGTTGGGTCATCATCCTCCATGATGCAATCCTCGCTCCCACCATCAATGAGAAAACCGTAGTATCTCTCAGGTGGACGAGAAACCCTACCAGATTGGCGGAGTGGCTGAGGTTCGTCGGGTACTACCGAATCTTCTGGTTCCACTAAATCTTCAGTTACGGTTTGTGTATCTGGAACTTCTTCCAGCTTTACCAGTTTGCCACTAATTTCTTTTTCAAGGAATTCCTTTTCTAAAAAGGTGGCATGTTGATCAACAAACACTTTTTGTTCCTCACTGTGGTAGAAAAAATATCCATAGGAGTTCTTTGGATATCCCACAAACTTGCAAAGAACTGACCGTGCCTCGAGCTTGTCCGGATTTTGTCTTTTGACATAGGCTGGACAACCCCATATCATAACTCGTTTAAGATATGGCCTCTTCCCACTCCATATCTCATATGGTGTGGTAGGTACAGATTTAGATGGAACTTGATTCAATAGGTATGCTGCTGTTTCCAGTGCATATCCCCAAAAGGAAATAGGCAACTCAGCTGTGCTCATTATAGAGCGCACCATATCTAATAGGGTGCGGTTCCTCCGTTCAGATACACCGTTATGCTGTGGTGTATATGGAGGAGTCAGCTGAGAGAGAATCCCATTCTCTTTTAGGAAGTCCAGGAATTCATTGCTCAAGTATTCACCTCCTCGATCAGATCGAAGGATTTTACTACTTTTTCCGGTTTGGTTCTCGACTTCTTGTTTATATTCTCTAAATTTCTCAAAATCTTCTGATTTGTGTTTCATCAGGAACACATATCCGAATCTAGAGAGATCGTCAGTGAATGTAATGAAGTATGAAGAACCATCCCTGGCATGTGTAGACATGGGACCACATACATCACTATGTATCAGTCCCAAGAGTTCGGTAACTCTTTCTCCGTGTCCCGTAAACGGAGTTTTGGTCATCTTGCCTTTGAGACATGACTGGCAAGTGTCATAAGATGAAAATTCGAATGGTTTCAAATATCCATCCTTATGCAACTTAGCCAGTCGTGTCACATTGATGTGACCCAGTCTACAATGCCACAAGAAGGATTCGTTGAGTTCAGAACTCTTCCTCTTGTGTGTGTTTGTTATGCTCAGAACTGTTGATTGATTTAGAACATAAATGCCATTGCATAATGTGCCTGATCCAACCAACTTTTGGTTATGGAAAATGTTCATAACATTGTCCTGTAATACAAAATTATATCCCTCTTTACTTAATAAAGAGACCGATATAATGTTGCATATCAGGTTCGGCATGTAATAGCATTCGTTCAGAACCAATGTATTACCAGTTGGTAATACAAGGTGATATTCCCCGACAGTCTTAGCTGCAACAATTGCACCATTTCCAACTCTTATGTCTTTATCACCTTCTCCAAGTTCTCTACCTTTCTTAAGCCCATGTAACTGATTACATATATGGGATCCTGACCCGGTATCCAATACCCAGGACGTAGAGCAAATGGAGAAACAGTTCTCAGTAACGAACACACCCGAAGAAAATGCATCAACATGTACTTTCTTCATTCGGGTGGCATGGGAATCCTGGTATTCCCCTATATCCTGTTCATTCCTATAACTCTTATAAGAATGAACGGAACCAACGTTCCCCAGCACAGTATAACATGCGGGTTCGGTCAATACATCCATGTTATTATCTTTATTAGGGCATGAAATGGTCGCTACCTGGAGAAAGAGAGAAGAAAACACTTTAGCGTATGCTCGTGCAAGATCAGATTGGTTATTATCTTATCTAATCAGGATGGCTCCCACTGCTTTTTATCAAATCTTCCTTCAAACCCTAAAAGGAAAGACTAGCCGGGATTAATTACACACTACAAGTTCGCCAATGTTTCAGCCAGGCCAGTGTCGGTACTTTGAGGGAGGTCCCCCGTGCTTTCGCACGAACCTAATTAATGTAAACCTCGTTTTCCCAGAGGCATAACCTCGTTGACACCTTTCTAGACACCTACTTGATCGGCTAATTGCAATGTGTAAAACTCTCCCAGGAGTAACTCTTACTCGCAGTGGGTATCGGGATCCAACTATCTCATAGAAGGTATGCAATCTCATTGCAAATTTCAACACTTGAAATTCCCGATAATATTTTGCCCCGAACGATCTATGACCTTGACAAGGTCAACAAACCATAGACCGAAAGTCAAGTTCAACCCGTCATTTCTTGATTGAATCAAACCCACCCACACGACCCTTGACAAGGTCAACAAGGCCGTGTGACTACCCTAACTCAATCTGCATCATATGCATAAGCAGATAAATACTGGTTAGCTACCGCACACTGCGCCTTGACAAGGTCAACAAACGCAGCACGAATACTAAACAGGACTTATCTGAAATGACGGAAGGCAACGCAGGTTTTTCTGAAAACCTATTGCGTAATGAACTTGATATCGTTGTAGAATCAAATGAAGTTTTGAAATGGAGTGATTTTGAGGCTTTTCCAGTTTTGCTAAAGGGGTCACTCCCGGTGAAGGGATCGTCGGCCCTTTCCTCGTCGAATGAGGTGCGGGATATATCATATATATCACTGTGCAAAGCAAAAACCCAAAAGCAGTCAAAAGCAAACCTAGTGTGTAGCATCAGCCAGTTATTGCTAAAGGAGTCACTCCCGGTGAAGGGATCTCGGTCCTTTCCTCATCGAATAAGGTGCAGGGTATATCATATATACCGCTATGCAAAGCAAGAACCGTAGCTACCTGTTTTATTTAAAATCTGATTCTACAACATCTTAGGTTTCTTTTCTTTCATTAATCACATTAATGAAGTCCCATCATTTAAATACCTAAACATCACAGATAGATATGACGTACACTTATGCCATCCGCATTCGCCTCGATGTCCCCTCGTGCACCGTTAGGTTAGGTAACTAACGACAGAGCAGGGCAGGGCTAGCGCGGGTGTAAAACATAAGTAACGTCTATATAATATATCATATATACTATATACTATATCCATCACAGAGTCACAACACAGATATCACAGCAGAATAAACATATGAAATATTGGATATACTAGGACGTCCGTGTTTTCAATACGAGCCAGTATAAAACACGGATTCCACGATCGTGATGAATAGCCAATCCCACACCCCTAGACCCCTACGAGAGCGGCAAGCAACCCTGCCAATTCTAGGGTTAGGAGACCCGGACTCGACTCCTCGAGTTGGTCTCCCACTGGACCCCAGAACCCGGTTAGTTGTGCTCCCCTCCTTGGGTCTATCCTAATGCGGAATAGTAAATAATATACAAAGGGTGACAACTTCCGCTACCTGGAAGTGCCCCAAATAAAAGAATATTACATACAAGTTTTTACATGAATGAAAATGTAAAACACTCATCTCACATAAAAACCCCCCGGCTATTCTAACACGACGATCCAATATAACATATCCAGCAACACATAACATCACATGTCATCAACGTAAGTAAGTATGCATACCCTAATTGTCGTTGACGTATAGCAACGAAACCGGCGATATGAACATACTACACTTACGGTCATAGAAAAGAAAGTGTAAAACTACAACAGTTGGAATCCGCAACCTCTTTAGACATCACATGCCTAACAGTTACAAACCCCGCATTTTAGTCTCATTATCGAAAACTCTTTTCAATATCGTATGGGACTAAACTGCTAGATTTATAACATTCATCCAGTTATCTCATAACTGTTTGTGAATTCCAATTATTGTATCCAATTCCGGATAAATAGAATATATTAAACTTTCCGATCGAACATTCGAACACCCAAGTTTTCCCGACACCGATCAACACATGAAATAGGTTCAAAAACATTCACTTCATGCCTCAGTACCAACGGTCCAGCCGTGGAAGGGTCAAGCCAACGCCTCACATGTGGCACGCCGTACTGCCCCAAACCCGAAGGTTCAAAGGGCAGTTCAAGACGGTCACATAATCGAGTTAAGGTTTGTTGTCTTCTAGAGGGACCATCGCGTTACTTGCACTACTTCGAACGACTTTTAACCACAGAAAAATCCAACACTTGGAATTTTTCCGGCAGGGGAAAAGTCGGGTATTTGTATCCGGTCAAACATTTTAACATATTCTACAGTTATCTGGAAATACACATAGACGATATTTGATAATCCGATCGAACTATTGAATCCCCAAAGCAACCCCAAAATACTCTTCTGTAGAATAAAATATTAAAATTATCCAGAAAACACAGGAGTCAAATATAACAATTACTGTGGAAAGAGGAGTCAAAGAGTCAACATTACTGCCGCGGAACCGCCGCGCCACGTAGGCTTAGGCCGCGGTTCCGCGGCGTTATGACGGCGTTAGCACTCCGTTTTTCACAGTAATTCATAATAAAGCCTGCTTGATTTTCTGGATATTTTTAATCTTGAAAAATCCACAATTTTAAAATCTGGACAGAGAGCATTTTTGAATATGGGTTTCGGGTTCGTTTGGATTTCAAACTCCGTCGGGACTTCGCCTAAGGCTCTAGCTAGGCTCTGATACCACTGAAAGGATCCTAGGAACCCTATAGAGGTCTCACAAGGCATCTAACATGCCATTTTACAAAAAATATGGTGCCGAGAAACCCTAACACGGATCTTAGACTAGAAATCTAGGCGAAAAACTAAACTAGTTAGCAAATTAACTAAAGGTCGGAAGCTACAACCTTTGTAGATCCGGATTTCCACCTCCTTAGCTCCACGTGGTCATGCCCTCGCTGTCCATCATGAATCCTCGACTCATTCGTCGGCTTCATCGGAAAAACGTGCGGAATAGGTCGTCGGCTTCGTGTCAAAGACGATCTACGTCGAGGTTGCACTAGTTCAAGCTCCGACTTCACAAAGTTGTGAAATTTGTGAAGAGAACACCCAAAACAACTTGGCAAGAGGTAGAGGGTGAAGAAATAGGAGATGGGTTCACTTTAGATTTGGATTTCTCTCACTAAAACTCAAGTTGCCATTGATGTAGCAAGCTTGAAGAAGAAGAAGAAGATGATAGAATTATGATAAGTTTTTTTTAAAAGAAAAAGAAAATCTATACTTATCATAACTCTAACTCAAGTTAAGTGTAGAGAATAAACCATGGTTAGTAGAGTGGGTTAGGGTTAAGCAAGATGACAAGAATGGTTGCTAAAGTCAAAGGTTCATGAAGCATCACATAAGAAACAAAAATTGCCACCATTCTCTTTTAAACTTGTCCAAATAAATGAATAAACAAATAAATGAATAAATAAATATGCAAAACCCTAATTATCATAATAACCATGGTTTAATTCTATTCACTTAACCATATGATCAAGTATCATCAAACATGATACAAAAAAGTGCACAAAAGCATATCACATATACAATGTGCATCAAGTGAGAATCATCCGTTTAAAGTGAACCAATACTAGTTAATGTAAAGTAATATATCAAATATATAATTATACATTAAATCATTAAATCAACACTTGATTTAACGATACGGTTATATCGCATACAACCGACTAGTATCTAATGTATCGATTTATCGAATCAATGATTCGATAACTAGGTCATATCGAATATAACCAATCGAAACATTTATCACGAGAATGAAATACGGTATCACATACATGCATTATTCTCGGTCCCGCACATATCTCATATGCGCTCCTATTTCGTTTCGCTTGAACCAGGAAACCTCTGTGTAGGACTCTAAAGACTCGTCAATACGCCGGTAGCAGATGATGATCATATCAAGCACCCACAAGCCGCAAGCGGTCTGCTAAACGTAACGGCCACCCGGGTATTGAGCGATCAGAAGATCGACGAGCTAGCCCGCTCACACTCCTGCGAATCCGACCAGTAACACTTACCGTACAGTCCGGTCTCTTCATCTGATACGTCGCATATCAAGTCTAGGGGTGGTAAACGTCAGACCCCAGTAACCCGATAAGTCGTGCTGATGTGAGGCTCGTAACGGGTCGAGAAACTACTGGTAACACTTACCAGCAAATCTCTGATCAGCCCTGGCCAGGGACTTCCCTGTTACGGCCAATCGAGCACAGCGCAACATCTACCCCAAATACCGGGAGAGACGAAACCCCTCCTATCGCTCATTGCCTCCATGTGACTCAGGACTGTACCCAAAGACCACCGTTTTGCACACCCTAATGGACGTGGTAAGGTGGAGATCAAAGCACAGTGGGAATCACACAAGACACTATGACGATCTCGGGTCTACAGACTAACCTGTACAAGTGTCACCTGAGAACTGCCATCTGACGTGAGGTATAATACCATCTGGGAGTTCTCGGCGAGTCCGTCCAGTGTACCCAGTCTCCACTGAGCACCCGTATACCATCTCTGATGTCAAACACCAATGGATATGGGACCATCCATCGCCCATCACATGGGTCGAGAAGCGTATACGCTAGTCTACTCTGGTATATCGATGCCCCGTCTCGAAACACCCACGACTAGGGACCTTGAAGGATGTACTTATGGACTACCATGTCCCCACTAGTATGATCTGCATCATAGTCCAGGTAGTCAAGTACAAATCCTAAGGGCTTTACCAACATGTAACTATAAGACAGTATAAAGAGACTAGTGTACATGTTAAGATAAATAGCAACCAGATAGCATACTATCATGTCGAGCAAGAAAGTCATCTCTATATATGTCCAAGCATCCAATATAATATACATATTCTGTACAATACTGGCCTCTAGGGCATACATATAACTAACAGAAACCCTCTGGCTGATCCATATAGACGCACTCTTCTAAATTTCCATTCAGAAAAGCCGTTGTTACGTCCATCTGCCAGATTTCATAATCATGGAAGGCAGCAATAGCAAGAAGGACCCGAATGGATTTGAGCATAGCCACTGGAGAAAAAGTTTCGTCATAGTCCAAACCAGGTCTTTGACGAAAACCCTTTGCAACAAGTCTAGCCTTATAGGTTTCCGCCTGTCCATCTACACCAATCTTTTTCTTGAAGATCCATTTGCATCCTATGGGTTTTACCCCATCTGGAGCAAAGTCCAAAGTCCATACTTTGTTGGTGTACATGGACTCCATTTCGGTCCGCATTGCATCTAGCCATCGTACCGAGTCGCCGCTCTGGATGGCCTGCTGGAAGTCAGTAGGTTCATCATCATTTATGATGCAATCCTCTCTATCCCCATCTATGAGAAAACCGTAGTATCTCTCAGGCGGATGAGACGGCCTACTACTCCTGAGAAGGGGTGCGGGAATGTCCTGTTCTTCTTGAACTACCGGTTCTACCAAACTTTCAGTATTAGTTTGTGGTTCTGGAATTTCTTCCAGTTCTATTTCGCTCCCACTTGATTCCTTTTCTAAAAATTGATGTTCTAGAAAATGGGCATTACGAGAAACAAATACCTTTTGTTCCTCTGCGTAATAGAATAGATATCCCCTGGAGTTCTTTGGATATCCCACAAACTTACACTTTACTGATCGTGCCTCGAGCTTGTCCACATGCTGCTTTTTAACAAAAGCTGGACATCCCCAAATCTTTATATACTGTAGATGGGGTTTCTTCCCGCTCCACATCTAATATGGAGTGGTAGGCACAGTCTTGGTAGGAACCATGTTCAAAAGATATGCCGCTGATTCTAGCGCATAACCCCAGAAAGATCGCGGTAACTCAGCATTACTCATCATGGATCGTACCATATCCAATAGGGTTCGATTCCGTCTCTCCGATACACCGTTATGCTGTGGAGTGTATGGAGGAGTAAGCTGAGAGAGAATCCCTTTCTCTTTTAGGTAACCTAGGAACTCGGCACTCAAGTATTCACCACCTCGATCAGATCTAAGTGTCTTGATACTTTTGCCGGTTTGGTTTTCTACTTCATTCTTATACTCTCGGAATTTCTCAAAAGCCTCGGATTTATGTTTCATCAGATAAATGAATCCGTATCTTGAGTAATCATCCGTGAAAGTAATGAAATAGGAAAAACCACCTCTTGCATGTGTAGACATTGGAGCGCATACATCGCTGTGTATGAGTCCTAAGAGCTCGCTCGCTCTTACTCCATGTCCAGTAAATGGAGTCTTTGTCATCTTTCCTTTGAGACAAGATTGACAAGTGTCATAAGTTTGATATTCGAACGTGTCCAAATATCCTTCTCTATGCAACTTAGTCAACCTTCTCTCATTGATGTGACCCAGTCTACAATGCCATAAGAAAGCTTTATTTAAATCTGGAGACTTTCTTTTTAGTGTGTTCTGGACATTGAAAATTTGGAGTTGGTTTAAAACATATATACCGTTATTTAGTGTACCGGACCCAATCAAACCATGATTAAGGTGGATGTTAACAACATCTCTTACAAACGTGAAATCATAACCTTTATTTGATAACAAGAAAACTGATATGATATTACACGTTAAGCTTGGTACAAAAAAACAGTTATGTAAAACCAAAATGTGTCCACTCGTCAATCCTAGGTGATAATCCCCGACGGACGCAGCTCCCACGCTAGCTCCGTTAGCAACCTTTAGGGTCATATCACCTTCCTTCAGCACTCTACGGTTTCTCAGTGCCTGCAATGAATTGCAAATATGAGATCCTGATCCGGTATCCAATACCCAGGAAGTAGAGTTGATCGACAGACAATTCTCAATTACAAACACACCTGAAGTCGAAGCCACAGCTTGCTTCGGTTCCTGGTTCTTGGCGTTCCACGCCTTGCAATCCTTCTTCCAGTGCCCTTTCCTGTGACAATGGAAGCACTCATCCTGGCCAACTACCGGTACCGCAAACTTTTTCTTTCCCTTCCCTCCCACCTTACTAACACCTCCTCTAGGTTTGTTGGTGGCCTTCTTCTTCCTTCCTTTGGCCCTAGCCTTAGACCCGGAAGAAGATGCACCGCTAACAAACATAGCGGGTGTTTCCCTTGCTTTCTGCAAGGTGCCCTCTGCACTCCTTAACATGTTCAGGAGTTCCGGAAGTTCAACTTCTTTTCTTTGAAGGTTGAAGTTCAGGATAAACTGGGCGTAGGTGTGAGGAAGGGACTAGAGAATAAAGTCTGTATAGAGCTCATTATCCAAAGTCGTCCCAGGTCTGCGAGCTCTTCAATATAGCCGATCATCTTTAGGACATGTTCTCCTACTGATGACCCGACAGCCAACCTCGCTCGAAACAAGTTCTTAGAGGTCTCGTATCTTGCTATACGAGATTGCTCTCCATAAAGTTCCTTTGTATGGAGAAATATGCAATCTAGGGTCATATCCTCGTGCCTCCTCTGATGTTCATTGTTCATTGAGGCAAGCACGATGCACTTGGCTTTCGCGCAATCTAAATCCCAGGTTTTGCGGATTTCCTTATCCGCATTGCTGGATTTAGGACCAGGGACAGCAGGTGCCGTAGCGGTGAGGACGTACCCCAATTTTTCATAGGTCAAAGCCATTTTGACATTCCGCAGCCAATCTTTATAGTTTGACCCTGTCAGTATATTTTTCTCTAAAAGTAACTTAAGTCCAGTCATTTTCAGGGTCGCTGCAATTAGGAGAGAGAGAAGAAAACTCTTTAGCATGATGCTCTTTCAAGTTTAGAGTGGTTTTTAGTTCATCTAAACTGGATGGCTCCCACTGTTTCTCGAATCCTTCCTCAAACCATAAAAGAAGAATTAGCCAGGACTATTCTTACTGTACAATTCTTGCTTAACCGTTCAGCCAGGCTAGTGTCGATACTTCGAGGGAGGTTTTCCAACGCTTTCGCGAAGTTCCTTAATTAAATAACCTCTTTTCTCTGGGGGCGTAACCTCGCTGACACCTTTCTGGACACCTACTTGGTTTATAGCATTGATCATTAAGTGACGAATCTCCTGATAAGTAGTATATACTCACAGTAGGATCGGGATCCAAATATCATTGTATGATAATGTTGAAGGAATCCTACCAACATTCATCAAACTCCAAATGGTATGCAACTCTTTGCAAATTTCAGTTTCTTTAGAAATTCCCGATATATATTTTTGCCCCATGCTCTTATGACCTTGGCTTTAGGTCAAAATGTCATAAGTCACATGTCAAGTTCTACCCATCATTATCTTGTCAATCTGAACCCATCCGTATATATCCTTGACGTTCGGCCAAAATGATAATACGACTGTCCCAAACTAACTCATCTATCTTATGCAACAAATGAATACCCAGTAGCTACCAAACACTATGCCTTGGCGTTACGTCAAAATACATAGCTTGAATACTACTGAATACCCAGATGAAATGACGGAGGGCTATGAATGGTTTTGGCGAAACCGTGAACGTAGTGAACTTGATATAACCGAAGGAACCTGATAGCATTTAAAAGGAGTGGTTAAAGCTCCGCATTTAAAAATATCTGTTTTTAAAATTAACCGAGTGGTTTCTTTTAAATTGTTCCAACGATTAAACTTTTGGTTTATTTTCTTTGCATTATAAATAATGCGTCCCATCATTAACCTATCATTGCAAAAAACAACGAAAATACAACGTCCTCTTATGCCATCCGCATTCGCCACGGGGTCCCGTCATCACCCGTTAGGTTACTTAACTAACGACAGAGCGGGGGCTGGGCTAGTGCGGGTGTAAAACATAAGTGACGTCTAAATAGCTATCGTATATAGATATTGTACATTCGTCAGACGCAATAATAGGCATTCCAGATCACAGATGAACTTTATTGGATTTGCAAGCAATCCGTGTTTGTTTTGAGCCTGCAACAAAAGACGGATTACACAGTTGTGATGAATAGCCATTACCCCACCCAAGACCCCAACGGGTACGGCAAACTACCCGCCCGGCTGTTTGTGCACCCCACCTTGGGTCTGTCCTAGGAGCAAAAACAGAAAAATGAAATAATACAACGGTGGCTACAACCGCAACCTGGATGTGCCCCGCAAAATAATATTACAACAAATTACATTTACATCAAATGAATTAAATAATAACCCATCATATAACCCCGGCTATACATCACAACAGTCCAACACAGTTCATATCCACAAACAGTAAAAACCATTACAGAAATGTGCAACCGCCTGCCAACCGACATACTAGCAGTTAGGGGAGGTTTATGAACACATTATACAAACACAGATATAATCCAACAAGCAAATACTTTATAATTTCGATCGATTAAACACTTTTAATTTTTCTCTAATACATCTCTGTAAATCTGAAACCTGAGAAAAAATAAAAACTTCCAGAAAATACCAAATATCACAGAGAAGCAACACAGGAAATTTTGGTTCCTGAATCGCCAACTCGGCGGCGGAAGCGTGGCGTATCGGTGCGATCCGCCGTGGTTCCGCGGCGCTTTAGGCGATTCAGGGGCCCAAATTTCTTGGGTGTTCTTCTACTGTCTTTTTAAGCTTTCTGAACCTCCCTCAAAAATTTTTGGACTTCATTTAAAATTCGACACAAACATGTGATTTCGGGGTTTTCCGGTTTCGTTTTTTCCGTTCGAAATTCATACAAATTTGCAAGTAAGTTATTTATTGTTTAGTGAGGCTCTGATACCATTGTAAGTCGATGTACAACACCCCACGACTTGTGGGGAGGCGGAAATATGAAAAACGATCTTGTTCTTTGCTTAAACATCGACTAACCGCACGAATCGAAGCTAAACGATAACTAACAAGAAACATAGAAGTTCTATACTACTATGTTTAGGGATTATACCTAACGAATCGTGTCCTTCGTCTTTGCGAACTCCGCCTCCTCCTCGGCCTTCTCGAAGTAGTAGACGATCCACCCGAGAGCTTTACTCCAAGCTTAGCCTCTAAACTTGAGGCAACTAACCTTCTTTAAGTGCTAATCAAAGAAGCTAGGTGATATAGAGTGAGGGTTATGGTTTAATTAGTCTAACTAATACTTGTACTCAACACATGAGAGGGGAGGATTAGGGTTTGAAGAGGGAGAGCTTGAGGAGAGAGAAGGTGAAGATAATAATGAAGTGAGAAGAATGAGTTATCATAATATATATCAAGCATTTCTTTTTATCAAGAAAAGAAAAGAAATCATTTTACAACCATGCTTGATAAATATCTTGTGGTGATTCATCTCCATGAATCATTAAGCAATTATGAAGCATTAATGACATGGATGAATCATCCATATGACTTACTAATCACATTCATTGTATATGCCACCTAAACCTCCTTAGTCACCATCTTCTAGAAGCTTCTCGCGCAATTACGAGAACGCCCCTCCTTTCCGCAAAAATACGGAAAAACTTTAGACTGTATAAATCCAATAATCGTATACCAGTAACTGGCTTAAACCAAAACCGACTGGTAAAAACTGTCCGAAAGTCGTACGTGCGTAAACACACGTATGCGTCCGAACCCTTGTCGTAAAACCATACGATCTCTATATCGTTTCGCCTGGAGTAGGGAAACTCTCTGTGTGGGACTCCAGAGACTCGACTACTACGCTGGCAGTGGGTTTAACCACAGACCGCAAGCGGCACTAGCTGTACGTAACGGTCCCCAGGTAGATGTCGATAAGAAGGCCGATGAGGAAACCCATCCGAACTCCTACTGAGCCTGCTGTGACAATCTCCATACAGTCCGGTCCATTCATCTTAGACTATCGCATATCGGCCCTAGGGGGGCGGCAAGCGTCAGTCCCCTAATAGCGGTATAAGTCGTGTCGGAGGGAAGCCCATTACACCCTGAGAAACTACTGGAACCTACCAGCAAATCTCGCTTGCCCTGGCCAGGGACTTTGCGTAATGGCTCTCTGACACAGCGCGATATCAACTCCCAATACCGGGAGAGACGAATCCTGTCTAACCGCCACTGCCTCCAAGTGCTCGGGACTGCACCCAACTGCTACCTGTTTGCACGACTCCTTTGAGTCGTGGTAGGGTAGCAATCTAAGAACAGTGGGACACACTCGAGGCGAAGTAGCAGTGTCAAGTCTGCGGACTATGCTGTACTCATGTTACCTGGGAACTGTTTACTGACGACTGGTATAAAACCAACCAACAGTTCCCTGTGAGTCCTGTCCGGTGTACCCGTAACCTAACGACCACCAGCATACTATCTCCAGTACGACGTACTGACGGCTGTGGGACAGACCATCTCCCCAACTGGGATAAGAAGCGTACACACTAATCTACTCCAGAGTATCGATGCTCTGTCTCGATAATCCAACGACCAGGGACCTGAATAAGGATGTGCTTGTAGACTACCCAGCCCCCACTAGTGTGACTGCCATCACAACGCTGGTAGTCAAGCAAGATCCTAAGAGCTCTATCAATACGTATACTCACATATTAAGATAGAAAAACCAAGTAGCATACTACCATGTTTAGCAAGACTGTTATATACATGTGAATATCCCAAGCTTCCATTAAGTAATATACAAACTAGTATGATACAGTAATGGCCTTCTAGGGCATAAACACTAAAAGTTGCAAGGTTCCTAGAAGGTATAACTCCTAAACACCTTCCAATTTATGTAGATTATGTGCTTGATTAGCTAATATAGTGTTTTATCGTAATTTTAGTGCTAGAATGGTGTAGTGATGCTAGATCTAGATACCTTGGAGTGCTTGTAGCTTAATTGAACGTTTTTAATGTTAATTAGTCTGTTTAAGCCGAGTAGTGTCATTAGAATTAGATGGTTAGCCTTAAATTGCTAAAATTTTGGTAATCTACTTTATTAGTGCTTATTTCATGCTTAGATGTGATTTTGGGTGAATTAAGCGGAATTTTGGCAAAGTGAAGTTAGTGTTAGTTAGAATAGCCCTTTTAGGTACTATTGAGGCCAGTTAACCAGAGGATTTCCCCAGATTTCGCAAAGATACCTGATTTACCCGACTTGGCGTAATTTAGCAGTTTTGGTGACTTTTTGGCCTCTGTTGGATTTGCTGTTGACCCGAGATCTTTAGAATAAAATTGTGATGACTGTAGCATAGTGAGACTAGTAGGAACACACACACAGAGCACGGGGAGCCAACTCCCCATCTCGGCCGCCAATTTATTCATTCTGGCCGCAAATTGCGGCCAGAGCAGGGGCTGGGGTGCTGGGGTTTTGCCTGTAGGTGTCTTTTGGTTAGCTTAGGGTGGTGGTACCTGCAACTTTTAAAGTTTGGCCCAGAGGTAAAATCTGGAGCTAATTGTGTGTTTTCGATGTTTTAAGTCATGTGCGACACGCGCGTGATACGCGTGGTTCTGTGGAGCGCTGCGCGACACAGCGTGTCAGTGTAGGTTCTGGTGGGTTCGTGCGCGTCGATTCGCGTCGTGTGCACATGCGTTTAGTTTCACGCACGCGTATCCCTTTTGTCAATATATCGCGTTTTGCAGGATTTTTCCTTATATGGTGACTCTTGTGAATTCTAGGTTCGCCGGCGGAACGTCAAGCGCAGCGGAGAAAGGCAAGCAGGTGGTCGGAAACACTTAGCACGGATCACGGGTGACTAGATTTAACATCTACGGGGGACGATCGTTTGGATGGCGCGAGTCGCCCGATAGATTTAGTAAACTTGAAAATAGTAGACTGGACATTTACCTGTGACATTAGAATAATAATACTTGCTTGATAACTGCTGTCGTTAGTATCTATATGATGTCCCACATACGCAAATTCATTTGTAGGACACATGCATCATTACCAGGTTTTTATATGCAGCACGAGCACTATTCATGTGGACACACACACCCTGGTAATTGCCATGTCACGACACTAGATAACTATAAATCTGAAACATGTTAATTGCTTAGAATTGTGATATTGCAATAAGTATTTAAAATGAAACCATAAGAATTACCATACTCGTGCATATGTATTATCATATCATCTGCTCAAGCTTAGTAGAAATCATACATTGCAAATTGATACCATAAGCATTCATAATCTTTGACATATGCATTCATGATGATTTCATGAGATTTATTATATTTCTGGATTTCGGGGGAAAGCCGCAAGATTTCAAACTTATCATCTTTTAAAATATAAGAGTTGCGATTTTCTGGTGATGTAAGTGTCGTCCACCATGAGTTTGCTGTGGTTTTCGAGATCCGTGTCGAGGAGTGGAGGAACCGTCACGGGTACATGGTGGGCCCGGTAAGGTACCCCGGGGCAAGAGGATCGCAGATGATGGCATTGAGCCTGGCAGGGGACGGATTACCTACCGGTGACTTCATTTGGCACGGCGGATACCCAGAGGGTACCGACCGTGGCCGCTGGATTGAGATATGGATATTTGATACGGATCAGCCGGATGGCTGAGGCCAGAGATACTGGACATGAATATATGAGATTTGGACAGTTTTGAGGTGTCGTTGCTGGACACGGATTTTACTGATTTCTTGGAAATTATGCTGATGTTTAAAAAGGAAGTTTAAAAACAAAGGAATGAATAATTCTCATACATACTTGATAGTACTTTCATGTGGCATACATACCTGTTATTACATCCATGTGACATATATATACTTGCTAGTACACTGTTGATGCATACATAACTGCTAGTGCATGTAGCCATACCTGTTTTAGGGATGCCAGGACACTTGTGTGCATGCATACGATAGCCTTAATAGATGTTATTTTTTTACTCACGAGCTGGCAACTCACCCCCGTTGTGCCACAGCTTTTCTGCAGGTCCATTCCGTCAGCACTATAGTGGCGGATACTTTTGCTTCCTTTGCACTTTTTGCGTGGACTCGAGGCTTTTGCTCATAGATGGGTTATTATCATTTTGTACCACCTTGTATTTTCATTGTATGTAGAACACTCCATCTACTGCTATTATCATTTCAGCTGTACTTGTTTTATTTGGATTACTGTATATTGACCTAGATATGAGATTGTGAGACTTGGGGATTTGTTTTATGATATATCTGGGTCGAGCTCACTCGAGTCGACATGCTATTTCTTATGCACCCTGTTATTTTATATTGCGTGGGATTTGTGACCGCCCTGAGGCGAAGAGCTAGCTCCCGCTTGGGGATGCCTTTTTCATGTTATTCATTTATATTCCTGTTGCACCCGTCTGGGGTTTATTTTGCAAGAAAACTCTGTATGAATTTTGGGAAAAAGGAAAATTTTTTCAAAAAGGGATCTTGATATGGTAATGGAGTAAAATACTTAAATAAATTGGTTTTCCTTCACTCTAAATATCTTAATTGGGTTTTGTATTCTGGGTTTCGGCTTACTTATTTTACGGACGCCTTGAAACGTTTCGTAATCTAAGTGCCGGTCGCGTTCCGTACCTTGCGGGTCGTGACAGGAGGATACCAACCGTGATCGTGAGATATTGAGATATTGATACTTGAGATGGGCCAGTCCGGATTGCCGAAGCCCGAGACTTTTTGAGTTACCTATACTTTGGGACACTGAGATATTCATTTGAGGTGTGGATGCTTGACAAAGATTTCTTTTGATTTAATTGATATTACTTCAGATATTTCAAAAAGAGTTTTCTAAGATGAAAATAATGATTTCCTCATATCAGTATATTCAGATCACGTGTTAAATTGCATTCATGTCGCATACATGTTAGTACATCATACCATATCAATATTGTAGAACTGTAACACTTTGCGTACATGTTCATGATAATCTTTATAGATGTTACAAATTACTCACGATTTGTCAACTCACCCCCATTGTGCCACAACCTTTTTGCAGGTCCGATCCGTCCGCACTGTACCGGCAGACGCACTTCCTCCTTTTACTTGGATTTCAGGTTTTTGCTCGTAGGTGGGTTGTGTCATTATTTTGTTTCCACCTTGTATATGCATTGTATCTAGTGTATTCTATCTACTGTATCATCTACCAGTACTAATGTATATTGACTTAGAGACGAGACAGCGAGATTTATGGGCATGTATGTTGTTTCTTTAGGTCGAGCTCACTTGAGCCAACATGTTGGTTTTTACTTGTACCTTTATGCTTATTTTGCACATTGATGATTTATATTGCGTGGGATTTGAGTCCGCCTTAGGGCGAAGAGATAGCTCCCGCTTGGGGATGCTTTATTTCATGTTATTCATATATATTCCTGTTTGTACCCATTTGGGGGCCAGTATTTACAAAGGAGACTCTGCCGAAATTTTTGGAAAAATGGATGTTGCTTTTAAAAAACTTGATGTGACTTATTTGATTAAAATCGCTTTCAATAAATTGGTTTTCCTTCACTCTACTGCTTATTTGGTTTTGATTTCTGGGTTTTGGCTTACTTAGATTATGTACGCCTCGAGACGTTTCGTAATTTAAGTGTCAGTCATGCTCCATACTTTTCGGGTCGTGACACTTACACCATAACCATGATAATTGAGGGTATTTATTTATTTAAGGTAAAACAAATTAGTTGGATATTTTCTCATGGTTATAGCTTGGAGGAGCTTGTAGAACCAAAGACTTAGTCCACTTGTTTTGTTTTGCCTAAGATATTTATTAACCCAACCATTATCATTTAACCTATGGTCAATTCTCTACAGGGGTTAGTGTATGACACTAACTCACCCTTGGTTTAATTTCTCACCTCATGAATTCATTCTCTCTTGATCACTTCATCTTCATCTTCATAAGAAAACGCTTGCTATCTTTTTCAAAAGTGAGAAAATATTGTGATAAAAATAAAAGTAAAGTGGGCCTACTTCCTATTTAATCATCCTCTACTATTAGCCATTTAGTTTAGGGTGTTTGCTTCACTAAACCTTAATTTAGTGAAGAGGTAGCATGAGCTCGAGTCTCCTCGACATAGATCATCTTCGGCCTCGAAGACATTTAGCAAGTTTGTTCGTTTCTTCATGTGAACCTTTACAAGAGTCCGGGTCTTCACAACTTGCAGCAAAGGGACTACGACATGGAGCTTTAGAAGTGAAGGACCGGTCTACAAAGGATGTACTCCGCATTCACCTAGTTGTAAAGTTGTTTACATTTAGTATCGTCGGATTTTCTAGTCACGATTCTAGTGTTAGGGTTAGCTAGAACGGCAAATTTTTGAAATTAGTATGGACGATGCCTCCCAAAACCTTGCTTCCGTGCTAGGAAACCCTACAGTGGTATCAGAGCCATGCTAGAAAATTACACGATGTTTCTTAGATTACGAAACCGAAACGACTCCGAAACTTGAAACACTTGAACTTAGTTTCTGTCGATTTAAAAATGTCTTCAATTTTTTTTTTAAACAACTGGAGAATGTTGTATGAGATATGACATGAACACAGGAGAAATTTGAACCCATTTACTCGGAATCTGGCCGAGCACATGTAGGGAAAAACCGAGCAGGCTGGCCCCATGAAGGAATCTGGGCTTCAAATTTTTTCAGTGTTCCAGGGTCTGGGTTTTGGTGTTTCAAGTGTTGTTTGTTTTTTGCTAAATTTTCATGTGATGTTAACATTCTGCAAAGGCAATTCAGAGTATTTTGTAATGGTAATTCTAACATGTTTTTGGGTTATTTAGACGACGTTAAAAAGTTCGTACGGATATCAATAACCCAATTTTTTCCCTCACTGAAATTTTCCAAGAGTTTGATTTTTCCGAGTTTAAAATTTTCAGAAAATCCTGCAAGCGATTTCGTGGACCCTCTAGAAGAACGAAAACCTAACTCGATTCTATAACCGTCAGAACCGCCATCAAAACCTAGGGTTTTTGGTAGTTCACCGCTGCCACAGGTTAGGCATTGGTTGACCCTTCTACAGCTGGTTCATAGGAGTGTGGCATGTTCTGGGTACTTTTTGAACTCCGCTCAAGTGTTGAGCTTGTTGGGAAATGTTGGGTCCTTGCTTATTCGATCAAAAAGTTTAACATCGTCTAGCTATCGGTGATTGTGATACAATATTTGGAATCCACAAATAGTTATGAGATAACTAGTTTGAATTTTATAAATCTAGCAGTTTAGCCTCAATTGATCGGTTGCCATGGAATATTGATGTGGATCAAAACTCCGTCGCAATTACGTAGTGTACACGGATAGTCGCCAAGTAACCTTAATAGAGAGCCACGCCTCATAGCCCCGACCAAGTGACTGTAGGAGAACCCCGTTGCCAAAAGCTTCTGTACGGGTGTTCGCGGCCGCGGTGTTCCGCCTAAGTGCACTTCGTCAACGGCATCGGGGGTGCGGCCGTCCACTAAAGTTTCCGACGATCATTCGATCAGGTTATCTGGAATTTTGTTGAATTACTCGACTAGTTATTGTAAAATGTTTTCAATATCGAAACTAAAATACGGGGTTTATAATTGTTAGGCATGTGATGTCTAAGGAATTCATTTGGTTGGGCATGAAATCCAATGTATGTGATGTGTTGGGTTTATAATGTCAAAGATGGTTGCGAATTGCAATTGTTGTAGTTTTTCACTTTCTTTTCTGTGACCGTAAGTGTAATATGTGGTGTATCCCCGATTTCGTTGCTATATGTGAACGATAATTGGGATACGCATATTTACTTACGTTGATGACATATGATGTTATGTGTTGCTGTGATATGTTATATTGGATCGTCGTTTTTTTAATAGCCGGGTTTTTTTATGTGAGATGAGAGTTTTTCATTTTCATTCATGTAAAAGCTTGTATGTAATATTCTTTTATTCGGGAACTTCCGGGTTGAGGATGATGTCACCATTGATGTATATGATTTACTTTTCCGCATTAGGATAGACCCAAGGCGGGAAGCACAAGTAACCGGGTTCTAGGGTCTAGTGGGAGACCATCTCGAGAAGTCGAGACCGGGTCTCCTAACTCTAGAATTAGGAGGGTTGCTTTCCGCTCATGTAGCGGTCTAGGGATGTGGGTTTGGCTATTCATCACGACCGTGAAATCCGTGTTTTATACAGGCTTAATTTAAAACACAGAATTCCTAATATATCGAATATTTCATATATGTTCTTCGGCTGCTGATATTCTGTGATGTGATCACTTGATATGTTTTGAGATGAATTCCTAGTATAAATATTGCTGCTTTTGTTTCTTATTTGATGCATAGGAAGCATAACAGATGGGACTTCATTAATGAGATTAATGAAAGAAAAAGAAACCTAAAGATGTTGTAGAAACTTGTTTAAAAACCGGTAGCTCTAGTTCTTGCTTTACATAGCGGTATTCCTTGTAGAATATCCAGCACCTCATTCAATGAGGAAAGAGCCGAGATACCTTCACCAGGAGTGAGCTCTTTAGTGAAACAAGTAGATGCTACAACCTACTCAGTTTGTCTTTTGATTACTTCTATAGTTTTTGCTTTTCATAGTGTTATTTGTGAAATATCCTGCACCTTATTCGATAAGGAAAGAGCCGAGATCCCTTCACCGGGAGTGACCTCTTTAGCTAAACTAGTAAAAGCCTAAAAAACACTCCTTTTCAAGATCACTCGATCCTACAACGATATCAAGTTCATTACGCAAAAGGTTTTCTTAAAAACCTGTCGTAGCCCTCTGTCATTTCAGATAAATACAACTTAGTATTCGTGCTACGTTTGTTGACCTCCGTCAAAGCGTAGTGTGCGATAGCTGACTAGTGCTTATCTGCTGCATACGATGCGATTGGATTAGGGTAGTCGTGCGGCCTTGTTGACCTCCTTCAACGGTCGTGCGGATGGGTTTAATTCAATCATGAAATGTATGGGTAGAACTTTACTAGCAGCCTATGGTTTGTTGACCTCCGTCAAGGTCATAGGACGCTAGGGGTAAAATATTATCGGGAATTTCAAGTTTTGAAATTTGCAATAAGATTGCATATTTTCTATTAGATAGTTGGATCCCGATACCCACTGCGAGTAAGAGTTACTCCTGGGAGAGTTTTACACATTACAATTAGCCGATCAAGTAGGTGTCTAGAAAGGTGTTAACGGGGTTACGCCCCTGGGAAAAACGATGTTTATTTTAATTAGGTCCGTGCTAAAGCATGGGGAACCTCCCTTAAAGTACCGACACTGGCTTGGCCGATATATTGGCAAACTTGTAGGGTGTAATTAATCCTGTCTTGTCTAACCTTTTAGGGTTTGAAGGGAGATTTTACTAAAACAGTGGGAGCTATCCCGATTATATAAAATAATAACCAATCTAATCTTGCAAGAGCGCACGCAGAGTGTTTTCTTCTTTCTCTCTCCTAGTAGCGACCATGTCACGCCTTAATCAAGATAATAATATGGATGCAGTGACCGAAACTACTAATTATACTGAGCTAGGGAACGTTGGTTCCGCTCTATCTTATAACTGTTATAAGTACGAGCAGGAAATAGGGAAATATCCGGATTCCTATGCCACCTAATCAAAGAAAGTGCATGTTGATGCATCTTCTTTGGGTGTGTTCATTACCGAGAACTGTTTTTCAGTATCCTCTACGTCCTGAGAATGTGATACCGGATCAGGATCCTGTATATGTAATATGTTACATGAGCTACAGATAGGTAGAGAACTGGAAATAGGTGATATGTCTCTAACTGTAGAGAATGGTGCAATTGTTGCATCCAAGTCTGTTGGCAGATATCACCTTGTATTAATACATTGATTCTGAACAAATGTTATTACATAACGAACCTGATCTACAACATTACATCATGTTCTTTACTGATTTAAAGAAGGATATAATTCTATATTGGAGGATAATGTTGTGAACATTTTCCTTAATTAAGAGTTGATTCGATCAGGTACGTTAGATAATAGCATATACGTTCTAAATCAAAGCAAAGTTCAAAGTATGTAGAACACACACAAGAGGAGTAGTTCAGAAATGAACGAATCATTCTTGTGGCATTGTAGACTAGGTCATATCAATTGGACACGACCAGCTATGTTACATAAGAATGAATATGAGAATCTGTTCGAATTTTCGTCTTATAATACTTTCCAGTCTTGTCTCAAACGTAAAATAACCGATACTCCGTTTACTGGAAACAGAGAAAGAGTTAGTGAACTCTTGGGACGCATACATGATGATGTATATGGTCCTATGTCTACAAATGCCATGGTTCGTTCTTCGTACTTCATTATATTCACTGATCATCTCTCAGGATTCGGACATATGTTCTTGTTGAAACACAAGTCTGAAACTTTTGAGAAATACAAGGAATATAAGCTTGAATTTCAGAACCTAACGGGTAGAAGTATTAAGTCCTACGATGTGATCGAGGAAGAGAATACTTGCGCATGGAGTTCCTGGAGTTTCTAAAAGGAGAATGTGATTCTCACTCAGCTTACTCCTTCGAGTACACCATAGCACAACGGTGTATCGGGGCTGAGGTATCGCACCCTATAAGATATGGCGCGCTCTATGATGAGTATTGCTGAGTTACCTGTTTCCTTTTAGTGTTATGCACTTGAGAAGCTGCATACCTATTCAATGGGGTTCCATCCAAATCAGTGCCTATCACTCCATATGAGATATGGAATGGGAAGAGACCATGTCTTAAACGAGTTAAGATATGGGGTTGTCCGGCCTATGTTGAAAAGTAGAATTCGGAAAAGTTCGAGGCAAGGTCAGATCTGTATAAGTTTTTTGGATATCCCAAACATTTGCGAGGGAATACCTTCTGCCTAACTGAGGAGCAAAAGGTGTTTTGTTTCTCAGCATACCACCTTTTTAGAAAAGGAATTTCTTGTGAAGAAATTTGTGGTCATGAGGTAGAACTGGATGGAGTTCCAGCTAGACAAACTAACAGCTGATGATTTGGTGAAACCAAAGTATTCAATAGTCTCCAACGAACCTCAGCCTCTCCGCGAATCTGGTAGGGTTCCTCATCCACATAAGAGATACTACGGTCTTCTTGGTGACAGTGGGAGCGAGGAATGCATCATGGTAGATGATGGTCCAACTAGTTTCAGGAAGGCCATCACGAGTGGCGACTCTGTGAGAAGGCTGGATGCTATGCGATCAAAGATGGAATCCATGTACACCAACAAAGTGTGACTTTGCATGTCGCACCTGAAGGGGTAAAACCCATTGGGAGCAAATAGATCATGAGAAGATTATTAGTGTAAATGGAAAAGTTGAGACTTTCAATGCTAAGCTTATGTCCATCTGGATTAAAGCACGCATCACGGAGTTGGAACATCTGTTTTGATGTGACAGTCAAAGAGCTTGACTTCATCAAAAGGTAGATGAACCTTGTATATACAAGAAGGTGGTAGAGAGTAAGGTTGTCTTCCACGTATTGTACGCAGATGACATACTGTTGATAGGAAATGGTTTCTTATGGTACACTCGGTCAAGCTCCTCTTATCATGTGAGGACCCGAAATTGGCACGTGACGGCCCTGATACTACGCAACGTCTACAGGCGTAACACAGTAAAAGAAAGGCAAAACCCAGAAATCTAAACCACTAAAAGACAAGAAAAGATAAGAAACATTTTTTAAAAGTCTTTGAAATCACAACCCAAATTCTTTAAAAGTCCAACTTTTCTTTCTTTAAAATTTTGGCAGCACCTCCTTTATAAAAACTAGCCTCAAAAATGGGTACAACATAAATATAAATAAAGCATCCCCAAACGGGAGCAAATACACGCCCAAAGGCGGAAAACAACCACCACAACAAATATACGACGCCGTAGCGAAGAAATAAAAGACGATAGAACGAAAACTGTATAAAAGACAACAAGTCACAAATAACATACAATATCGTCCTCACCAAGTCTCTAAGTTAACAAGAAAATATAGTAGATGGAGAGTACAAGGATACAACGAATATACAATACAACAATACGGATAACCACAAAACCCACCTAAGCAAAACTGCACACTATGAGCTGAAGCGGTACCCGCAGCAAAAGATGATCAGATAGATGAATAGCTTGCCTCGACTACTCTGGGGAACACCCTGCAAAACAACTGTGGCACAACGGGGGTGAGTTGCCAACTCGTGAATAGTAAATAACATATGAAGGTAATCGCAAGTATGCACGTACAGCGCGAATCTAACATATGCAATTAATAGCAATAAAAGGTCATATGAATGCAATAATCATGAAAAGTACACTAGCAGGTACAACTAATACATGAAGTAATAATAATATGACAATCAATGTGCAATAATCATGCAATAATGATATAAAAATGTATATATGCAACAATCATGAAAGGTACACTAACAGGTACAACTATACATGAAGCAATGCATATAAATAAAGGTATGTAAATGCAACAGTCATGAAAGGTACAATAACAGATACTACTAATACATGAAGCATTGCATAAACAATAAATGTGGAGTATGGAATGAAACATGTCATTTCCACGGAATCCTGATATCGTGGTAGGATCAAAATCCATCAAGACAATCCAAATCCCAATTTCTCAAATTAGCCCCCAAATTGGCTCTCATATCATATAAGTCTCACAAATCCTTAAAGTACAATATCGAATAAATCTCCTATATCATGGATATACAAAACCAAGTGAATCTCATATATCCTTTATGTACAATATCAAGTAAATGTCATATGTCCTAAATCCAATATCAAGTGAATCTCTTATATCTTGGTATATTTGCATGAATAAATATGATGAAGTATATGAATTGATATCGATACACATATATTACCGTCCCATTCCACTAATATTGGTGTAAAGGCATATATAACAGCGTCCCATTCCACTGTTATATATACATATGAGTAAAAAGAAATATCATGAAACCAATGTGTCAAGCATCGACACAGAAAGGCTGATCTATCAGTTGCTGTCATCGAGACTGGCCCCTCTGATAGGTACATATCATACGCTATACCGAAAGCATGAGTGCCTAGCTCTAACCCTCGCCTCTCGACGTATCTATACGTACATGACTCCCGTCGGTATCCCCATGATAACCGCCGAGTCATAGGTAATGTCACCGGATGGTATGGTGTCACGTCCCGAAAGTACGGAATATGACCGGCACTTAAACTACGAAACGTCTCGAGGCGTACGTAATCTAAGTAAGCCGAAAACCTAGAAATCCAAACCAAGGAAAGTAGTAGAGTGAAGGAAAACCAATTTAAAATCAAGTAGTTTTAATAGCATAAGCCGAGTTATGCGGTTTTAAAAACATCAAGTATTTCCTGAAAATTTCGGCAGAGTCTCCTTTGTAAATACTGGCTCCCAAACGGGATACAACATGAATAGTATACGAAATCAATAAAAAGGCATCCCCAAGTGGGAGCTAGTTCTTCGTCAATCGACGGTCACAACCACACAAGCAATATAATATACAACGCCAAGGGCGAGGTTCAAAACTCAAAAGGAAACTCAAAACAGCAAGAAATCCAAAGAAATACAACGCGCGACTCTAAGGTCGAAAGAATAAACATCACTGGTCTCTATCTGAGATAAATACAAGTTTGTTTGATGGAACTTCTAGATACAACAGAATAATAATATACAAGATATATAATGGGGGTACGATACAAGTAAACCCACCTACTAGAAAATCACCCGAAGGAAACTATGCCCGCAAGCCGTAAAGAAACCTGTACGGCAAACCTGCAAGAAACTGGGGCACAACGGGGGTGAGTTGCCAACTCGTGAATAGAAAAAACATCTACGCACAGAAATCGCATAAATAACGCAACCTAGGTCAATGATCATAATATATCCTCAAATATATGAATAACATGCAGCCTATAACAATGGCTAGGGTAATATCTAATCCGAGTGTGATCTCATGTGCCCATGTCAGTGCCTCAGGTACCAATATATCATATGAATGAGGTATGAATGCATGAAAACAGAATACATGTAAATGAAGAAAATGTTTTCATAAATTAGTGAGATTTCCATTGTATTTTTAAAATGAGGTATCATAAATGAAATCAGCATCAACAGTGTCTAGCATCGACACAAAATATAAATCTCAATGTCTCAAAACCTCAGGCTCCGGCTATCCGGACTGGCCTGTATCATCAAATCTCAGTATCTCAATATCTCGAAATCTCAATGTCTCAATCTCAATATCTAGGGCGCCGTCAGTCCAGACCGGCCCCTACCATCCATCTCAAGACCACGACGGTATCCTCCGGATATCCGACGCGTCGGGTAAAATCACCGGTAGGTAGTTTCCCCCTGCCAGGCTCATCGTCATCACCACGAGCTTCTTGTTAGTTATATGTATGCCCCAGAGGCCATTACTATACATAGGATGTATATTGTAGTGGATGCTAGGACGTATATAGGGAGGACTTTCTTGCTCGACATGATAGTATGCTATCTGGTTGAACTTTACCTTAACGTGTATACTAATTGTCTCTCTGTTTCATGTTGGTAAAGCCCTTAGGATGTGTGCTTGACTACCTGGACTATGATGCGGATCATACTAGTGGGGACATGGTAGTCCATAAGTACATCCTTCAAAGTCCCTAGTCGAGGGTGTATCGAGACGGGGCATCGATATACCAGAGTAGACTAGCGTGTACCTTCTCGACCCATACAGATGGGCGATGGATGATCCCATATCAATTGGTGTTTGACATCAGAGATGATATACGGGTGCTCAGTGGAGACTGGGTACACTGGACGGACTCGCCGAGAACTCCAAGATGGTATTATACCTCACGTCAGATGGCAGTTCTCTGGTGACACTGGTACAGAGTAGTCTGTTGACCCGAGATCGTCATAGAGTCTTGTGTGGTTCCCACTGTGCTTTGATTTCCATCTTACCACGTCCAAGAGGGCGTGCAAAACGGTGGTTTTTAGGTACAGTCCCGAATCACATGGAGGCAATGAGCGATAGGAGGGGATTCGTCTCTCCCGGTATAGGGAGTTGATGTTGCGCTGTGTTCGATTGGCTATAACAGGAAATCCCTGGCCAGGGTTGCTGAGATTTACTGGTAAGTGTTACCAGTAGTTTCTCGAAGTGTTATAGACCTCATATCGACACGACTTATCGAGCTATTGGGGTCTGACGTTTACCACCCCTAGGCGAGATATGCGACATATCAGACGAACAGACCGGACTGCACGGTAGTGTTACTGGATGGATTCACTGGAGTGTGAGCGGGCTTGCTCGTCGATCTTCTGATCGCTCAATACCCGGGTGGCCGTTATGTTTAGCAGACCGCTTGCGGCTTGTGGATGTTTGATATGATCATCATCCGCTGCCGGCGTATTGACGAGTCTTTAGAGTCCTACACAGAGGTTTCCTGGCCCAAGCGAAACGAAATAGGAGCGCATATGAGATATGTGCGGGACCGAGAATAATACGTGTATGTGATACCGTATTCCATTCTCGCGATGAATGTGTTGAATGGTTGTATGCGATATAACCTAGTTATCGAATCAAGGATTGATTCGATAAGCCGATACATTGTATACTAGTCGGTTGTGTGCGACATGACCGGATCATTGAATCAAGTGTTGATTTAATGATTTAATGCATAATTATATATTTGATATATTACTTTGCATTAACTAGTATTGGTTCACTTAAGATGAATTTTCTCACTCGGATGTGCACATTGTATATGTGATATACTTTTTGTGCACTTGATTGTATCATGTTTGATGAAACATGTTTGCTTGAGTTTGTGTAAAGATTGAACCATGGTTATTTAAATCATTAGGGTTTACATTTTCATATCTATCTATTTATTTATTTATTATGGAAATGATAATGAGAAGAATGGTTGCTAGTTTTGTTTTATTCTTTGAACCTTCATGAAGCATTGATTTTAGTCAACCATTCTTATCTCATCCTTAACCCTAACCATTCCAACTAACCTTGGTTTAATCTCTACACCTAACCATTGTTTGCTTATGATAAGAATTGATTTTCTTTTCTATTTTATGTTTTTTCTTATCATAACATTCTTCTTCTTCTTCCTTGAACTCAAGAAGAAAACCTTGCACTTCATCAATGGTGGATTGATGAAATGAGTGAGAAATCCAATTCTAAAGTCTACCCACTTCCTATTTCTTCATCCTCTACCTCTTGCCAAGTAGTAGAGTGTGTTTCCTTCACAAGTTTTCATGGCTTGGTGAAGGTGGAGCTTGATCTAGCGATGCTTCGACGTAGATCATCTTCGGCATGGACATCGACGACCTAGCTCGCCTATTCTCCGATGAAGCCGACGCTAGAGCCCGGGATTTGTTTTGGACAGCGAGAGGACTTCATTGCGGAGCTATGGAGGTGGAGAACCGGATGTACAAAGGTTGTATTTCTGTATCTCTTAGTTAAGTGTTAACTAGTTTTTTGTTTCGCCTAAATATCTAGCCAACGATCCGTTCTAGGGTTTCTCGGCACCGTTTAAATTTGAAATTGGCATGGTTGATGCCTTGTGAGACCTCATTAGGGTGCCTAGGAACCCTACAGTGGTATCAGAGCCTAGCTAGAGCCTTAGGCGAAGTCTAGACGGAATTTGAAGTCCGAACGAACCGAAAACCCAACCCGGAAAATGCTCTCTGTCCTTTTTTCAAAAACGTGGATTTTTCCAAATTAAAAATTACTAAAAAATTCAGCAGGGGAATTTAATAATTACGATGCAAAAATATTTCGATGAACAGTGTTTATTGCGGCGTAACCGCGGCAGAAGCCTAGCTTCTGCGGCGGTTCCGCGGCTATCTGGTGACGTCAGCCCACTTTGTTTGCACAGTAATTCCTGATAAATTATGCTGAGTTTTCTGGGAATTTTTTAAAATTTATTCAAGAGTTGAATTTTTTGCTGTGTATTTGGGGATTCGGTGTTTCGATCGGAGTATCAAATTTTGTCTGTGTGGCTTTCCGGATAATTTTTAGAATATGTTAAAAAGTTCGACCGGATATAAATACCCAATTTTTCCCCTGTCGGGAAATTTCCAAGTGTTGGATTTTTCCGTAGTTTAACGACGTTCTAAGTAGTGCAAGTAACGCGATGGACCCTCTAGAAGACAACAAACCTTAACTCGATTATGTGACCGTCTTGAATTGCCCTTTGAACCTTCGGGTTTGGGGCAGTACGGCGTGCCACATGTGAGGCGTTGGCTTGACCCTTCTACGGCTGGACCGTCGGTACTGAGTCACGAACTGAATGTTGTTAGACTTGTTTCATGTGTTGATCTGTATCGGGAAAACTTGGGTGTTCGATCGTTCGATCGGAAAGTTTAACATTTTCTATTTATCCGGAATGTGATACAATAATTGGAATTCACAAGAAGTTATGAGATAACTGAATGAATGTTATAAACATAGCAGTTTAGTCTCACTTGATCGGTTGCCACGGAATTTTGATGTGATCAAAATTCCGTCGCAATCACGTAGCGTACGCGGATACTCGCCGGGTAAACTTAATAGACAGCCTCACTCCATAGCCCCGACCAAGTGATTGTAGGAGAACCCCGTCGCCAAAAGCATCCGTTCGGGTGCTCGCGGCAGCGGTGTTCCGCCTTGGTGCACTTCGTCGACGGCATCGGGGGTGCGGCCGTCTACTAAAGTTTGCGACGAGCATTCGATCAGGATGTCGGGAATCTTGTTGAATTGCCCGACTTGATATTGAAAAGTGTTTTCGATTTTGAGACTAAAATGCGGGGTTTATAATTGTTAGGCATGCGATGTCTAAGTAATTCATTTGATTAGGCATGTGATGTCTAAAGAGATTGCGGATTCCAACTGTTGTAGTTTTACACTTTCTTTTCTGTGACCGTAAGTGTAATATGTGATATCGCCGGTTTCGTTGCTATATGTCAACGACAATTGGGATGCGCATGTTTACTTATATTGATGACATGTGATGTTATGTGTTGCTGGATATGTTATATTGGATCGTCGTGTTCGAATAGCCGGGGGTTTTTATGTGAGATGAGTGTTTTTCATTTTCATTCATGTAAAAAATTGTATGTAATATTCTTTTATTGGGGCACTTCCAGGTTGCGGAAGATGTCACCGTTTGTATATTATTTACTTTTCCGCACTAGGATAGACCCAAGGAGGGGAGCACAAGTAACCGGGTTCTGGAGTCCAGTGGGAGACCAACTCGAGGAGTCGAGTCCGGGTCTCCTAACTCTAGAATTGGTAGGGTTGCTTGCCGCTCTCGTAGGGGTCTAGGGGTGTGGGTTTGGCTATTCATCACGACCGTGGAATCCGTGTTTTATACTGGCTCGTATTGAAAACACGGACGTCCTTGTATGTCTAATATTTCATATGATTCTTCTGCTGCGATATCTGTGATGTGATCATGTGATGTTCTGTGATAGATACAGTATATAGTATATATGATATATTATATAGACGTTACTTATGTTTTACACCCGCGCTAGCCCTGCCCCGCTCTGCCGTTAGTTACTTAACCTAACGGTGCACGAGGTGAATGCGGATGGCATAAGTGTACGTCGTATTTATCTGTGATGATTAGGTACTTAAATGATGGGACTTCATTAATGTGATTAATGAAATAAAAGAAACCTAAGATGTTGTAGAATCGAATTTCAAAATAAAACAGGTAGCTACAGTTCTTGCTTTGCACAGCGGTATATATGATATATCCTGCACCTTATTCGATGAGGAAAGGACCGAGATCCCTTCACCGGGAGTGACTCCTTTAGCAATAACTGGCAGATGCTACACACTCGGTTTGTCTTTTGATTGCTTTTAAGAGTTTTTGCTTTGCACAGCGATATATATGATATATCCCGCACCTCATTCGACGAGGAAAGGACCGACGATCCCTTCACCGGGAGTGACTCCTTTAGCAAAACTAGAAAAGCCTCAAAAGCACTCCATTTTAAAATCATTTGATTCTACAACGATATCAAGTTCATTACGCAATAGGTTTTCAGAAAAACCTGTCGTAGCCCTCCGTCATTTCAGATAAGTGCTAGTTAGTATTCGTGCTACGTTTGTTGGCCTGCGTCAAGGCATAGTGTGCGGTAGCTACCTAGTATTTATCTGCTTATGCATATGATGCAGATTGGATTAGGGTAGTCGTGCGACTTTGTTGGCCTGCGTCAAGGGTCGTGCGGGTGGGTTTATTTCAATCAGGAAATGACGGGTTGAACTTGACTAGCGCACTATGGTTTGTTGGCCTGCGTCAAGGTCATAGGACGCTAGGGGCAAAATATTATCGGGAATTTCAAGTATTGAAATTTCCAATGAGATTGCATACCTTCTATGAGATAGTTGGATCCCGATACCCGCTGCGAGTAAGTGTTACTCCTGGGAGAGTTTTATACATTACAATTAGCCGATCAAGTAGGTGTCTAGAAAGGTGTCAATGGGGTTACGCCTCTGGGAAAACGAGGTTTACATTAATTAGGTTCGTGCGAAAGCACGGGGGACCTCCCTAAAAGTACCGACACTGGCCTGGCTGAAAGATTGGCGAACTTGTAATGTGTAATTAATCCCGGCTAGTCTTTCCTTTTAGGGTTTGAAGGAAGATTTGATAAAAAGCAGTGGGAGCCATCCTGATTAGATAAAATAATAACCAATCTATTCTTGCAAGAGCGCACGCTGAGTGTTTTCTTCTCTCTCTCTCCAGGTAGCGACCATATCACGCCTTAATCAAGATAATAATACGGATTATTGACCGAACCCGCTTGTTATACTGAGCTGGGGAACGTTGGTCCCGCTCCAACTTATAATTGTTATAAGACAGAGCAGGAAATTAGGGATTACCAGAATTCCTATGCCGCCCAAACGAAGAGAGTGCATGCTGATGCATCATCTTCGGGTATGTTCATTATACAGAACTGTTTCTCAGTATCCTTTACGTCCTGGGTATGTGATACCAGATCAGGATCCCAGATATGTAATATGTTACATAGGGCTACAGAAAGGTAGAGGACTGAGAACGGGTGATAAGTTTCATGAGGCAGAAAACGGGGCAAGAGTTGCAGCCAAGTCTGTTGGTCACTGTCACCTTGTATTACAAATATATTGATTCTGAACGAATGTTATTAGATACCGAACCTGATATACAAAATCATATCTGTCTCTTTATTAGTAAAGAAACGGTAAAATTTTGTATTGTTGGATAATGTTTTGAACATTTCCTATATCAAAAGTTGATCGGTTCAGGCACGTTATCTAAAAGCGTTGATGTTCTAAATCAAACTACAGTTCTTAGTATACGGAACACACATAAGCGGAAGAGTTCAGAAATGAACGAATTCTTCTTGAGGTATTGTAGACTAGGTCATATCAATGCGACCCGACAAGCTAAGTTCCACATAGATGCATATTTAAATCTGTTTGAATTTACATCTTATGAAACTTGCCAGTCATCTCACAAAGATAAGATGACCATAGCTCCGTTTGCTGAAAAACAGAGAAAGAGTTAGTAAACTCTTGGGATGATACATGTTGATGTATGTCAGATCCCCTGTCTACATATGCCAGGACTGGTTCTTTGTACTTCGTTACATTCTCTGATAAATCTCTCAAGATTCAGACATATGTTCCTGTTGAAACACAAGTCCGAACCTTTTGAGATATTCACAGAATATAAGTTAGAAGTAGAGAACCAAAATACGGGTATAAGTATTATGTCCTTTGATGTGATCAAGGAGGAGAATACTTGAGCACGAAATTTTGGACTTTTCTAAAGGAGAATGAGATTCTCTCTCGGCATTACTCCTCCGTATACACCATAGCACGATGGTATATCGGGGGGGAGCAATAACACCCTATGTGATAAGGTGTGCTCTATGATGAGTACTACTGAGTTACCTATTTCCTTTTTGGGAGTTATGCACTTGAGAAGATGCATACCTATTGAATAGGGTTCCAATCAAATCAGTTGCCTACCATTTCATATCTGATATGGAAAGGGAAGAGCCCATGTCTTAAGCAAGTTAAGATTTGGGGTTGACCGGCCTATGTCTGAAAGCAAAATCCGGACAAGCTCGAGGCAAAGTCTGTAATGTAGAACTGGAAAGGTTCCAGCTATACAAACTGCAGCTGATGATTTGATAGAACTAAAGGATTCAGTAGTTACCAACGAACCTCAGCCTCTCCGCCGATCTAGTAGGGTTCCTCACCCATCTGAGAGATACTTCTGTTTCTCTATGACAGTGGGAGCGAGGATTGCATCATGAGATGATGACCCAACTAGCTTCGAGCAGGCCATCGAGAGTAAGACTCTGTAAGAATGGCTGGATGTTTATCGATCTGAGATGGAATCGTTATACACCAACAAAGTATGGACTTTGGTTGCTATATCTGAAGGGTTAAATCCCCATCAGGAGCAAGTATATCTTGAGAAGATTACTTGGTGTACATGGAAAAGTTGAGACTTTCAAAGCTAGACTTGTTAAGGGTTTTCGTCATCGACCAGGCGTGGATAATGATGAAACCTTTTCCAGTGGCTATGCTTAAGTCCATTCAGATCCTACTTACCACGGCTACATACCATGACTACGATATCTGGTGGTTGGGTGTCATGACTGCTTTTCTAAATGATATTTTGGAAGAGAGCGTCTATAAGTACACAGCCAGAGGGCTTCGTAGAAAGTGGGAGCAGCGGAAACGTGTGCAAGATGCTTTATAGGATAAAGCAGGCATCGCGGAGTTGGAACATCTGTTTTGATGGATTAGTCAAAGAAGTTGACATCCTCAAAATGGTAGGTGAACCTTGTATAAACAAAAAGGTAGTAGGGAGTATGGTGATGATCCTCGTAGAGTACGTGGATGACATACTCTTGATAGGGAAGGAGTTTCCTATGCTACGCTCGGTCAATCTCCGCTTATCACCATAATTCTCCATATAGGATCAAAGTGATACCTACTAAATCCTAGGTTTTGGATCTATGAGATAGATCTAAATGGATGTTAGGATTCTCACTAGTTGTAGTGAGATGGTATCAATCGATCCTGGGGAGAATCACTGGAAGGGTTCCAGGGTGATAAAGACGACTGAGTGTCAGTCACAGGCATTGTCTTTACCCTCAGTAAAGGGACGCTATGTTGGAAGAGTTCCAAGCTAGATACCGTGACATACTAGACGATAAAGGCTGGATACATCGCTACTTAAGATGCTACCAAAGAGGCTGTTTGGGTGTATAATGATTCATAAGATGAACTATGTTCCTCCCATTGTGTGACAATGGAGTTGTGGCTTATGCTAAGGAACGCAGGTCCCATCAGTGTTCCAGACATATTCTAAGGCAGCATCACCTGATCATGGAGATGGTTGATCTCCAGGGTGATCGAGGTTTGGAGAGTAGACTCAGAGGACAACACAGCGGATCCACTCACAAAGGCCTGTTCCCAGAGAGAGACTTTTATGGGATGGTTGAGTATGAGATACTGCAACCACTGCTATCAGATGGCCCTAGTGCAAGTGGGAGATTGTTAGTTATATGTATGCCCTAGAGGCCATTACTATACATAGGATGTATATTGTAGTGGATGCTAGGATGTATATAGGGAGGACTTTCTTGCTCGACATGATAGTATGCTATCTGGTTGAACTTTACCTTAACGTGTATACTAATTGTCTCTCTGTTACATGTTGGTAAAGCCCTTAGGATGTGTGCTTGACTACCTGGACTATGATGCGGATCATACTAGTGGGGACATGGTAGTCCATAAGTACATCCTTCAAAGTTCCTAGTCGAGGGTGTATCGAGACGGGGCATCGATATACCAGAGTAGACTAGCGTGTACCTTCTCGACCCATACAGATGGGCGATGGATGATCCTATATCCATTGGTGTTTGACATCAGAGATGATATACGGGTGCTCAGTGGAGACTGGGTACACTGGACGGACTCGCCGAGAACTCCCAGATGGTATTATACCTCACGTCAGATGGCAGTTCTCTGGTGACACTGGTACAGAGTAGTCTGTTGACCCGAGATCGTCATGGAGTCTTGTGTGGTTCCCACTGTGATTTGATTTCCATCTTACCACGTCCAAGAGGGCGTGCAAAACGGTGGTTTTTGGGTACTGTCCCGAATCACATGGAGGCAATGAGCGATAGGAGGGGATTCGTCTCTCCCGGTATAGGGAGTTGATGTTGCGCTGTGTTCGATTGGCTATAACAGGAAATCCCTGGCCAGGGTTGCTGAGATTTACTGGTAAGTGTTACCAGTAGTTTCTCGAAGTGTTATAGACCACATATCGACACGACTTATCGAGCTATTGGGGTCTGACGTTTACCACCCCTAGGCGAGATATGCGACATATCAGACGATCAGACCGGACTGCACGGTAGTGTTACTGGATGGATTCACTGGAGTGTGAGCGGGCTTGCTCGTCGATCTTCTGATCGCTCAATACCCGGGTGGCCGTTACGTTTAGCAGACCGCTTGCGGCTTGTGGATGTTTGATATGATCATCATCCGCTGCCGGCGTATTGACGAGTCTCTAGAGTCCTATACAGAGGTTTCCTGGCCCAAGCGAAACGAAATAGGAGCGCATATGAGATATGTGCAGGACCGAGAATAATACGTGTATGTGATACCGTATTCCATTCTCGCGATGAATGTGTCGAATGGTTGTATGCGATATAACCTAGTTATCGAATCAAGGATTGATTCGATAAGCCGATACATTGTATACTAGTCGGTTGTGTGCGACATGACCGGATCATTGAATCAAGTGTTGATTTAATGATTTAATGCATAATTATATATTTGATATATTACTTTGCATTAACTAGTATTGGTTCACTTAAGATGTATTTTCTCACTCGGATGTGCACATTGTATATGTGATATACTTTTTGTGCTCTTGATTGTATCATGTTTGATGATACATGTTTTCTTGAGTTTGTGTAAAGATTGAACCATGGTTATTTAAATGATTAGGGTTTACATTTTCATATCTATTTATTTATTTATTTATTATGGAAATGATAATGAGAAGAATGGTTGCTAGTTTTGTTTTATTCTTTGAACCTTCATGAAGCATTGATTTTAGTCAACCATTCTTATCTCATCCTTAACCCTAACCATTCCAACTAACCTTGGTTTAATCTCTACACCTAACCATTGTTTGCTTATGATAAGAATTGATTTTCTTTTCTATTTTATGTTTTTTCTTATCATAACATTCTTCTTCTTCTTCCTTGAACTCAAGAAGAAAACCTTGCACTTCATCAATGGTGGATTGATGAAATGAGTGAGAAATCCAATTCTAAAGTCTACCCACTTCCTATTTCTTCATCCTCTACCTCTTGCCAAGTAGTAGAGTGTGTTTCCTTCACAAGTTTTCATGGCTTGGTGGAGGTGGAGCTTGATCTAGCGATGCTTCGACGTAGATCATCTTCGGCATGGACATCGACGACCTAGCTCGCCTATTCTCCGATGAAGCCGACGCTAGAGCCCGGGATTTGTTTTGGACAGCGAGAGGACTTCATTGCGGAGCTATGGAGGTGGAGAACCGGATCTACAAAGGTTGTATTTCCGTATCTCTTAGTTAAGTGTTAACTAGTTTATTGTTTCGCCTAAATATCTAGCCAACGATCCGTTCTAGGGTTTCTCGGCACCGTTTAAATTTGAAATTGGCATGGTTGATGCCTTGTGAGACCTCATTAGGGTGCCTAGGAACCCTACACTTCTTGCCCCGGGGTACCTTACCGGGTCCACCATGTACCCGAAACGGTTCATCCAACTCCTCGAATCGGGTCTCGAAATCCATCCGCAAACTCATGGTGGACGACTCATACATCATGGGAAAAACCGCGCTTTTCATTTAAAATGAGAAAAAAGAAGTTTGTATATGTTTTGCGGTTTTTCCCAAATCCAGAAAATCTCATGGAAATCCGAATCCAAAACCTCAATAGCACGTAAAAAGTGAATATATGCATGAGAATCCATGAATGCGGCATAACAATGAATAATAGTATGCATGAAGTAGCAGGTAATAACTACAATGTCTAGACTAACATATAAGGCAAGTACACTAATATCATGTCTAAACTACTAGCTAACAGGCTATGTCAAGCAATAATATTTTCTAAGGTGTACGTGACATGGCAATTACCGATGAAGATGTGTGTGAGCCGGCAAGTAAGTGAACGTGGTACATACGCATAATCGGCAATGGTACTGGTGTCCTAACCACAAGATATCAACAGTAGAATATGAAGCATAATATAAGCATGTGATGCGGAGCGAACAACAATAATGAGCGGGAGCTGAATACTAGACGCAACGATAACTAATCTGCATTAACCTAATATAAGTCCTACAATGGTGCCTTTTGAAATAACAGGAATCGTAGGGTTTTGAAAATAGGGGCTACGGTGTTTTTAAGAAAGGATACGTTTTTTGAAATATCCGTAGAATCCCTTGACTTGTCTTTTAAAATACACACGATTCGTAAGCTTTGAAATAGGTAGGAACCGAATCTAATCTAACAACTAACTAAACTAAAGGGCTAAGCTACAAGCTAGACTACAGGTAAGGAAACAGCCTAACATCTGAGTCGATACATATATACATACCTGTATATATATTAGTCGGTGATCCCGCCTCAATAATATCATATCCGATACCATATCTATAATCAGACATCCCAAGTCAAGAGTGCGGATCAATCATCAAGATATAGCTCGTACATAAATCCGTCGTACGGCATCCCAAATCTGGGTACGGGTCAATATCGCATTCATCACATTGTTCATCTGGTATCCTCTTTATCAAAGATCATAATCCGAGGTACTGATCTACGTCTAGTACAATATTGATACAATCAACGTAATGCATGCGTGTGTATGAAAACATCACGCCTAAACAACCCGCTAAGATATCATATCGTATCTCAATTACGGACCATATCACCTCACCGATCTCACGGCCTCAAGCCCAATCTCATCGACCCATCTCCAAACCCAAGTACTATCCTCATAATCCGTGTATATGTATACGTATATATATATATATACATAGTTCCATACCCATGTGTATATATATATATATACATATCCCCATATACGCACAGGTAAAATAATGAATGTATGCAAGTAAGTGTGCGTGTATAGGTGCAACAACTACTCTAGGGTTTCGCAAGTAACACTTCTAATCCATGAACATGTAACCCTATCATTAACATCCATGTCACACAAGATATATATCATAAATATATAGTATATATACATACTATACATCAAACTGCGGGGGTGCTATACGCCATCCACCCGACTTCTTCCCGTAGATATAAATCTACTCACCTGGTCCTCGCTCGCCAGTGCCGACGTCACCACACGCTTGATTGTCATCTCGAAGTCCACATGGGGGTACCTACATGTCATAACGTATTGTGTCACATAAAAACCAAATTCGAAATCGAAACGGCATACGAAACCAAATCGGCACACGTATCACGTATAGGTCAAAACCTATCGCCTACGCATGCAAGAATAGTCAAACCAACCTTCGATGTCGATGTACCAACATCAACACATCGAGAAAAACCCAAACACACCAATGATGATTTCAAAACTCATTAATTATAATATTAAGTAGAATGAAACTCATCAAAACCACAAAATAAATCAAATCGATTTATTTCCGAAAACCTAGAAAGCACTAAATTTTCGTTTTAATTCGAAACTTGATGTTTTAACAAAACTAATGGCCATAATATCCACTAAATATCATAATTATGTCATATAAACCATTTCCACAATTTAATCTCATCAATTTTTATAAAACTAAAAATTCTAGTTTTGCAATTTTATCAAATTTTAACAATTTCAAGTAAAAATGCACAAAACAACAACTAAGATTGGTTTTGCATGATTCAAAGGTATTAAACCACTCATGGAAATCTTAATGATGTGCTAAAAATCCTAACTAGATTTTAATCTCACTTAATTACATTAATCCTAAAATCTAGTTTGCAACATAATACAATTTGGACAATTTCTTTTTAAAGTGAATTTGCAACTAACAACTAACTTGGGTTTTGAAATTCTCTAGATTATAAATTACATAACACAACCATAACCAAATAATCCAAACCCTAACTCCCAATTCAACTCTTCTCTTTAAATTTCAACTTTCAATTAAACCCACAATTTAAACACCTAATTAGCTTAGATCACAATAAAAACTAACAAGGTACAATTAGTGTAAGATTATACCTCTCAAATTTGAAGATCTAACATGAAAATCTTGGCCTCCAAAATAGCTTCTTGATCCATGATCCACACTAGAATAGGTTAAGAAGAAATGGGTAGAGATTGGATTTTGATTTTGTGGGATTTTTGTGTTGATTTTTGGGCATTTTGTTGAATTTTTTTGATGCAAAATGAGAGAGAGTGGTGTGGGTTTTAAAGTCAACATAAGATCATGCTTCATTTTCTTTATTTCCTTTTCTTTTCTTTTCTTTTTTATTCTTTCTTCTATGTGTGAGGAATGAGGTGGGGACTTGGGTGATTGGGGCAGCCTAGGCTCAGCCATTGGAGGAAAATGGGGTGTGTGTGTGTGTATTTGTGGGTGAGGGAAAATGATAAATAAAATACCCCAATTCCCATTAACACTAACTTCACCGAAAAAAGCCTTTTTCTTCGATATTTTTCAAACCGTTTTGGCAAAGCATTTCATTTCAAAACCACATGATAAAATTTTGTTTAATGTGTTATGATGCAAAAAATTTGTTTCAATTCATTCCAATTTGTAATTTTCCCTAATTAAATGTATTACTGACGGCTTAAAATAATATTAAAATAATTAATTTCGGAAAAATTTTCAGAAAATTTGAAATTTCACCAGTGGCTCAATAAACACCAAATAGTAGCAATTACATAGCTAGAATATGTATATTTAATTTTTATAATAAGATATTTGTTTTTTGATTTTTTACAGAAAACCCCCTTATTTTACCGATTTTCCGAGATTTCACCGAAACGATTTTCAAAACGCTACAATCTTCCCCCCTTAAAAAAATTCGGTCCCCGAATTTAAAGTAAAACTCCCCCCAAATACTAAAACATCTAAACAAAAACCATCAAGTCGTCGGAGCTCCGAAATTGTAAATACATAAAACAAATCGTAACGCAGCGCATGCGCAAAAAAAATGAGCATATAACTCAAATCAAAACTCCGTCAAGCATCCCGCAATCATCGGAGTCATGGGGAAGACATCAATGCCAAATCCAAAGTAATACCAATATGATATAACTCGAAACTATACATGTAAATATCGAATCTATATATGTAAGTATCTGAAGGAAATGCATACCAAATCTCTTAAAGTCGCTGTGCAATGCGCATAACACTGCATAGTGGCGGACGTCTATCATAAGAAAATAATCATATACATATATACCTTTTTTTTGGAACTGTACGTTCCGCCATTTTGGGAAACAATTTGGAAGGTTTTTCTTGTTTTAAACGTTTCATGTCATATCAGACACGTAAGTAAATACTGAGACTATAGCTCGCTTTTTGGAATTCCCTTCGATAGCTATCAATGCATGCAAAATACATTCAGGTACTGTCCTCTGACTAGTCCTGCTCAGTACGAAAACACATAGCAAATATCATAAAAACGTACTGCTCTATAAGAAATCAATGCCAAAATATGCATACGAATACTTCGTGCGTCTGGTGCGCACGGAAATCAAAATTCATATATGTGCCAACATGTGCACAGAAATAAGATCTAAGTGCATCGGGTGTGCACGAAACATCTGTCATAGGCAACGTGGGTGCCTGACAGCAAAATCAGGTGCATCTGACATGCACGAAGAATCTCGATTTAGTGCATCTGGTGTGCACCAAAATCGCACCTCAAAACATGCGCCCAACATGCGCGAAAATCCAAATCAGGTGCATCCATCGTGCACGAAATTATGAAATCCGATATCAAGCGCCGAACATGCGCAAAATCCAATCAGGTGCACAAGGTGCACAAAACAAATATCGAACATCACAATCGAAATCGAAGTCCAGTGCATCTAAATGCACAATATACGTAACACTGCACTACAAGCATATATGAACTATACCGAGTGCAAAAACCAAATCATGTGCGTACATACGCACAAAATCAACTCAACTGTATGAAACCCATAAAATCATAAACGTGAGAAACCAAGGCACGAAAACGATATCAAGTGCAACACTGTGCAGAAATCATAAATACTCAGCAGGTGCAACCATGGTGCATGAAAACAAATATCCTGAAACTTAGTCATCAAAATCAATCACGCAAATAGATCGCCCAAAATACCGAAATCAAGTATGACGGAATAGTCCCGCTCAAGTACATCCTCCAAGAATCTCTGGCCAACTGTCGTGGTCACTCATAGCATGTCTCGTCGACGATCCTGAACTCTGGCCTGCCGATGTGCATAACATGGCCACTCCTGGGTCCAAGTCTTCTCGTAATTTATTCCAGAAAGGTCTTGTCGAAATCTCTCCCAAATCTCGTCTCTGCCGAACTGCCCGGACGTCATCGTCCCTTACTAGATCTGATCTCGTTCCGGAACGGCTGCATACTCATCACGACTCCTTCTGGAAGGTATATCCAAGTACAATGCCTCGGCATGCGTATCGCATCTCTGATGTCGGCAGAGTGGAACGTCGTCTCATCAAGATCTCGTACGAACCTCTTACTCCACTTTCTCTAATGTCGACTTCTTCGGACTCGTCTCGTCGTGGCTGCATGGACTGAGCTCCAACGGCTATCCTCGTATTTGGAGTCTCCTAAGAAATGCATCTCACCACCTAGCATCCGAATGAAGTCGAACCACAGCATCGATGGTCCAGCCGTAGAAGGGCAAACCCAAGCCTCACTAATGGCGCCGCGGAACTGCCGCAAACCCTAAGGTTCAAAGGCTTTCACACGGTCATTAAGTCGAGTTAGGGTTTCATTCTTCTAGAGGATCCATAGAATTGCCTGCATGTCTTTCCGAATACATTAAACTTGGAATAATAGGTTTCTGACATTCGATCGTCTCTGTCGACTCTCAACGTCTCCGCGTGAAGTCGTCTCTAGCTGAAATCAATCCATCTGATGACCTCGCATCGGGGTTGGCGAACGAACTACCTGTCCTAGTCATTCATCCTCGGGTGACTAGCGACCTCCTATCATCTTTTAGTACAACTCGTACCGCAATAGCTCCAACATTTGGGGCGATATCTCGTCGTTTGCAGCAATAACGGGCTCACTCGTCTGCACGTTGAACCGTGCCTCAATCATCATGAATAGGCTATATATCAACGGTCATCAAAATCTGGCTGGCTTCTATCAGTGGCTCAATCCTCTAGATCAGCACGTCCGAGTAACCTCATACAGCAATCCACCCAACGCTCGTGGCACGAAAACACAATGAAAAGACACATCTCTGCAATCGTGAGTCGCCGGAATTACGCCCTGGTCAGTCCTCGTTCGTGACGAGCTCATGCAGACCGCCACTCTAGCCGTAGCTCTCCCTTCCAGTAATCGTGGCAGCAAAACCATAACTGGTACCGATGAGGCTAGATCAGGAATGAATGTAATACTGAGCAAAGAAATGTACATCCTTAGGCTTCTTAAGTGGAGTAGCGTATCGTAAGTATGCCGCGGAACATACCCACGGTACATCACTCTACTTTAGTCACCTATTCCATCAACCAAGGGTCATCCTACGCTCCGAAGGTAAAACCTAACGCTCTGATACCAACTTTGTCACGTCCCGAAAGTACGGAATATGACCGGCACTTAAACTACGAAACGTCTCGAGGCGTACGTAATCTAAGTAAGCCGAAAACCCAGAAATCCAAACCAAGGAAAGTAGTAGAGTGAAGGAAAACCAATTTAAAATCAAGTAGTTTTAATAGCATAAGCCGAGTTATGCGGTTTTAAAAACATCAAGTATTTCCTGAAAATTTCGGCAGAGTCTCCTTTGTAAATACTGGCTCCCAAACGGGATACAACATGAATAGTATACGAAATCAATAAAAAGGCATCCCCAAGCGGGAGCTAGCTCTTCGTCAATCGACGGTCACAACCACACAAGCAATATAATATACAACGCCAAGGGCGAGGATCAAACCTCAAAAGGAAACTCAAAACAGCAAGAAATCCAAAGAAATACAACGCGTGACTCTAAGGTCGAAAGAATAAACATCACCGGTCTCTATCTGAGATAAATACAAGTTTGGTTGATGGAACTTCTAGATACAACAGAATAATAATATACAAGATATATAATGGGTGTACGATACAAGTAAACCCACCTACTAGCAAATCACCCGAAGGAAACTATGCCCGCAAGCCGTAAAGAAACTTGTACGGCAAACCTGCAAGAAACTGGGGCACAACAGGGGTGAGTTGCCAACTCGTGAATAGAAAAAACATCTACGCACAGAAATCGCATAAATAACGCAACCTAGGTCAATGATCATAATATATCCTCAAATATATGAATAACATGCAGCCTATAACAATGGCTAGGGTAATATCTAATCCGAGTGTGATCTCATTTGCCCATGTCAGTGCCTCAGGTAGCAATATATCATATGAATGAGGTATGAATGCATGAAAACAGAATACATGTAAATGAGGAAAATGTTTTCATAAATTAGTGAGATTTCCTTTGTATTTTTAAAATGAGGTATCATAAATGAAATCAGCATCAACAGTGTCTAACATCGACACAAAATATAAATCTCAATGTCTCAAAACCTCAGGCTCCGGCTATCCGGACTGGCCTGTATAATCAAATCTCAGTACCTCAATATCTCGAAATCTCAATGTCTCAATCTTAATATCTAGGGCGCCGTCAGTCCAGACCGGCCCCTACCATCCATCTCAAGACCACGACGGTATCCTCCGGATATCCGACGCATCGGGTAAAATCACCGGTACGTAGTCTCCCCCTGCCAGGCTCATCGTCATCACCACGAGCTTCTTGCCCCGGGGTACCTTACCGGGTCCACCATGTACCCGAAACGGTTCATCCAACTCCTCCAATCGGGTCTCGAAATCCATCCGCAAACTCATGGTGGACGACTCATACATCATGGGAAAAACCGCGCTTTTCATTTAAAAAGAGAAAAAAGAAGTTTGTATATGTTTTGCGGTTTTCCCCAAATCCAGAAAATCTCATGGAAATCCGAATCCAAAACCTCAATAGCACGTAAAAAGTGAATATATGCATGAGAATCCATGAATGCGGCATAACAATGAATAACAGTATGCATAAAGTAGCAGGTAATAATTACAATGTCTAGACTAACATATAAGGCAAGTACACTAATATCATGTCTAAACTACTAGCTAACAGGCTATGTCAAGCAATAATATTTTCTAAGGTGTACGTGACATGGCAATTACCGATGAAGATGTGTGTGAGCCGGCAAGTAAGTGTACGTGGTATATACGCATCATCGGTAATGGTGCTGGTGTCCTAACCACAAGATATCAACAGTAGAATATGAAGCATAATATAAGCATGTGATGCGGAGCGAACAACAATAATGAGCGGGAGCTGAATACTAGACGCAACGATAACTAATCTGCATTAACCTATTATAAGTCCTACAATGGTGCCTTTTGAAATAACACGAATCGTGGGGTTTTGAAAATAGGGGCTACGGTGTTTTTAAGAAAGGATACGTTTTTTGAAATATCCGTAGAATCCCTTGACTTGTCTTTTAAAATACGCATGATTCGTAAGCTTTGAAATAGGTAGGAACCGAATCTAATTTAACAACTAACTAAACTGAAGGGCTAAGCTAAAAGCTAGACTACAGGTAAGGAAACCGCCTAACATCTGAGTCGATACATATACATACCTGTATATATATTAGTCGGTGATCCCGCCTCAATAATATCATATCCGATACTATATCTATAATCAGACATCCCAAGGCAAGAGTGCGGATCAATCATCAAGATATAGCTCGTACGTAAATCCGTCGCACGGCATCCCAAATCTGGGTAAGGGTCAATATCGCATTCATCACATTGTTCATCTGGTATCCTCTTTATCAAAGATCATAATCCGAGGTACTGATCTACGTCTAGTGCAATACTGATACAATCAATGTAATGCATGCGTGTGTATGAAAACACCACGCCTAAACAACCCGCTAAGATATCATATCGTATCTCAATTACGGACCATATCACCTCACCGATCTCACGGCCTCAAGCCCAATCTCATCGACCCATCTCCAAATCCAAGTACTATCCTCATAATTCGTGTATATGTATACGTATATATATATATATATATATATATATATAGTCCCATACCCATGTGTATATATATATATACATATCCCCATATACGCACAGGTAAAATAATGAATGTATGCAAGTAAGTGTGAATGTATAGGTGCAACAACTACTCTAGGGTTTCGCAAGTAACACTTCTAATCCATGAACATGTAACCCTATCATTAACATCCATGTCACACAAGATAGATATCATAAATATATAGTATATATACATACTATACATCAAACTGCAGGGGTGCTATACGCCATCCACCCGACTTCTCCCCGTAGATATAAATCTACTCACCTGGTCCTCGCTCGCCAGTGCCGACGTCACTGCGCGCTTGATTGTCATCTCGAAGTCCACATGGGGGTACCTACATGTCATAACGTATTGTGTCACATAAAAACCAAATTCGAAATCGAAACGGCATACGAAACCAAATCGGCACGCGTATCACGTATAGGTCAAAACCTATCGCCTACGCATGCAAGAATAGTCAAACCAACCTTCGATGTCGATGTACCAACATCAACACACCGAGAAAAACCCTAACACACCAATGATGATTTCAAAACTCATTAATTATAATATTAAGTAGAATGAAACTCATCAAAACCACAAAATAAATCAAATCGATTTATTTCCGAAAACCTAGAAAGCACTAAATTTTCGTTTTAATTCGAAACTTGATGTTTTAACAAAACTAATGGCCATAATATCCACTAAATATCATAATTATGTCATATAAACCATTTCCACAATTTAATCTCATCAATTTTTATAAAACTAAAAATTCTATTTTTGCAATTTTATCAAATTTTAACAATTTCAAGTAAAAATGCACAAAACAACAACTAAGATTGGTTTTGCATGATTCAAAGGTATTAAACCACTCATGGAAACCTTAATGATGTGCTAAAAATCCTAACTAGATTTTAATCTCACTTAATTACATTAATCCTAAAATCTAGTTTGCAACATAATACAATTTGGACAATTTCTTTTTAAAGTGAATTTGCAACTAACAACTAACTTGGGTTTTGAAATTCTCAAGATTATAAATTACACAACACAACCATAACCAAATAATCCAAACCCTAACTCCCAATTCAACTCTTCTCTTTAAATTTGAACTTTCAATTAAACCCACAATTTAAACACCTAATTAGCTTAGATCACAATAAAAACTAACAAGGTACAATTAGTGTAAGATTATACCTCTCAAATTTGAAGATCTAACATGAAAATCTTGGCCTCCAAAATAGCTTCTTGATCCATGATCCACACTAGAATAGGTTAAGAAGAAATGGGTAGAGATTGGATTTTGATTTTGTGGGATTTTTGTGTTGATTTTTGGGCATTTTGTTGAATTTTTTTGATGCAAAATGAGAGAGGAAGAAAGTGGGGTTGTTGTGGTGCAGGAAAAAGAGGGCTCGGCCAATGTTGTGAGGGGGAGAGAGAGAGTGGTGTGGGTTTTAAAGTCAACACAAGATCATGCTTCATTTTCTTTATTTCCTTTTCTTTTCTTTTCTTTTTTATTCTTTCTTCTATGTGTGAGGAATGAGGTGGGGACTTGGGTGATTGGGGCAGCCTAGGCTCAGCCATGGGAGGAAAATGGGGTGTGTGTGTGTGTATGTGTGGGTGAGGGAAAAAGATAAATATAATACCCCAATTCCCATTAACAATAACTTCACCGAAAAAAGCCTTTTTCTTCGATATTTTCCAAACCGTTTTGGCAAAGCATTTCATTTCAAAACCACATGATAAAATTTTGTTTAATGTGTTATGATGCAAAAAATTTGTTTCAACTCATTCCAATTTGTAATTTTCCCTAATTAAATATATTAGTGACGGCTTAAAATAATATTAAAATAATTAATTTCGGAAAAATTTTCAGAATATTTGAAATTTCACCAGTGGCTCAATAAACACCAAATACTAGCAATTACATAGCTAGAATATGTATATTTAATTTTTATAATAAGATATTTGCATTTTGACTTTTTACAGAAAACCCCCTTATTTTACCGATTTTCCGAAATTTCACCGAAACGATTTTCAAAACGCTACATATGGTTCCCCTGACAGGCTCAATCGGCAAGGTCCATCAATCGTCTTGCTCCGGGGTAACTCCGGGCCCCGGCATGTACCCTCATACGGCGTCAACGCCTCCTCGCAGGGGTATATATATATATCAGGACCGATAAATCTCATGGTGGATGCTGAAATATCATATCAAGGGAAACCGGGTTTTTCAAATAATGCATAATTTCATGTACTCCCACGGTCTCCAAATCCAGAAAACATCATGAAAAATCCATAGCTCAATGTGCAAAATCCTTGAATATAATATATGCAACATAAAATTGAAATGTAAGCATATAAAGGAAAATCCGCTAATTAACTCAACAAGTTAATATAAAATATCATGCGGTTCCTATTTTCTCCAATTCTAAATAACATCAAGTAAAAGTAAATATGTAGCTATAACTGATATATGTGTAAACATAAAGGTATAGCAATGTATATGTATCTACCTATAAGTAATGATATAATATACCCCCTGGGTACAAGTGAAATATGTGTGCAAGGTATACCTGTAGTTATGTCATTAAGTGTGTATATACCTATCGCTAATGGTAAAATACTATATAGATATATAGATATCTAGCAGGTAAGTATGTGAAGGCATATGTGTAAGAATGTGGATATACAGGTATGCTAAATGTCATATGCGATAAGAAATATTAATCAATGTCTCAATGTTCCTAACCAAACAATATCATAAATATAAGTGGGTTGTGCGTGACATGGCAATTATTGACGATGTGTGTAACATACAATCAGTGCTCGTGCAACATGAGTCGTCAATAATAGTGCAGTGTCCTAAGGATACTAGTCCAAGCACAACACTAACTAAGGGTAAATGCGCAATTCTAATTATGACATAGAATTTGCGACAGAATTAACATCTCTAGCCCAGACGCATAACGCCATGCGGGCGATTCCCCTGTAGATGTTAAATCTACTTACCAACGCTCCTGCCTAAGTGAAGCCTACCACCTGTTTCCCCTTTGTAGCAGTGTACGAACCCCCCGCCTGCGAACCTGCAACATTAAAACAACAAAGCAAATGTATATTAATAATAGACCCAAAACACGTACAAACTACATTAGACCGATGCAACAACACAAAACATACTCTCAAGTGTTCGTATAGTGGCTAACGTGCGTAGCGACACGACGAAACTAACCCAAGAGCAAAACCACACAAAGTGTAGGATCCGTGTTGTATAACATATCGCGTGGACACAAAACACTAGAAACTACCTAGGTGATCCCAGATTTTGCATACTGAGAAAACTCAACAATCAAACAAGACCAAACTTACCCAAACCAAAGCAGATACCTACCCAGAAAAACCCAAATCCAAACTCAACAAAGGGGCCGATCTCGCCGGAATTGCCTTCAGACGTCGCCGACCGAGTCCGAGCTGATGGGGTTCCTGCTCCAGGTGAGGTGCTATGGTCACAGGTAGAACACAACAAAATTGTTTAGTTTTCTAGTAAAATCTTCGGGTCACAGCAGAATACAGATATCACAAATCGACACTAAAAATACGATATTACACAGAAAACCTAACTTTAAACAATCTAAACTAAATCTAACAGTCTACAAAGCACAAAAACTATATAAGCAACAGATAGAGATCAATACCTATCCTCAAGAACTCAAAGATCCAAGCTTTGCATGCTCCAAGGCATCCAAGAGGAGAAAAGTGATCAAAGATGTGATTTTTATGAAGTTTTGTGGATTTTGTGATGGATTTGATGAAGGGTAATGAAGTGTTCAGTTTGTAATAGAAAGAGATGAAGAATAAAAGAGTTAGAGAAAAGAGAGAGGGTGATTGATAAAGAGAGAGGGAGGTGAGTGTAGGGTGAGAGATGAGGTTGTGTGTATCCAATGCATTAAATGCTAACCATGCCTTCACATTAATGCTTTCAAACCACTCATCACCCAAAAGAAAATATCTCTCTCTCTCATTCACAAAAGATCAAGGATTAAGCAAAGGGTGGATTAAACATGGATTAGGTTAAGTGTCAAGGTTGCTAAGAGCAAAATTAGCACAAACAAATTCTCATATTTACGTGCACACGTTCGTGCATGCTTATAACAAATAATAATAAATTATTAATTAAATGTTATAAAATGTGAGGAAACCTAATTGGTAAACTTTTTACAGTTAACCCGCATTAACGTCTAAACGAACACTAACCGAAATCTAAGACGTTACAATCTCCCCCCTTATAGAAATTCGTCCCCGAATTAAAAATTCTCACTAAGCGTACCTTCAAAGAGAAGATTACAAAACTCTCATATCTCGCTCGCAGCCTCCCAAGTGTTTACCTCACTAAACGGCTACGTCCAAAAAAACCTTTCACAGATGGCAAGACCCTTGACTGAAGTTTCTCCACCTGCCGAGCCATTAAGACAATTGGCTGCTGGTGAACGAAAAGATTGCGTCCAAGCTAAATGGTCTGATGCTGAATCATGTGAGAAAGGTCATGAAGGTAGTTGCAAATTACCGACACACGGAATACGGGGTGAATACTCAATAATCTGGGCGGAAGAGCCAAATTAAAGGCAACGAAACTAACTCGCTTTAAGGATCTCAAAAGGACCTACAATTCAGGGATAAGCTTCTCAAAACTCAACACATCATTCATCGAAAAAATCCGTAGGAATACATGATCTCACACTGCGAACGCAAGTCCGCGACCAACACGGTCGGCATAAGACCTCTGTCTGCACTGGGCTACTCTCATCCTGACCTGAACCAACTGGATCATGTCCGAAGTCTCTAGACTAGCTGGGGTCCAAAAATACTACTACGCAGAGTCAGAAAAACAAACTGGTGATCGACACGACCTAACCCCTAAACCTAAAGGTTTCCAATTGGAGTGGCTCCTGATAACAGCTATCGAAGGAGAACTCTAACAATGGCGAGTGACAATCCCCAACTGCCGACAACAACTAAAACGCACGCACAAGCATATCGTCCAGAGTCGGTATAACCCGCTCTCACAACACCATCATCCTGCGGATGGAAAAGCGGAGCTAAAGCTCAACCAGTACCCACGGCTTCCTGAAGCTCCTGCCCAAGACGGCAAGCGAACATGGTGCTTTCATTGGATACGACCCATGAAGGAACACCGTGCAACACACAAACTTAACAAAGAACGACTGAGCAAACTGAGTAAAACCAGAAAACAAACATCCAAATGGAGTCACACCCTGTCTAGACCTGGGTAAACACCATAACGAAATTTGTGGAGATCTGCTCCCATTCCCACTTCGGAGCGGTTAATGGTTGCAACTCTCTAGCCGGTCTTAGATGCGCAACCAAAGCACACCACAAGACAGACACCTTGAAACGAAACCCGAAACTTCTCTTTACATCCCTGCCCACCGGTAGCTATCTCACAAGTCACGTCAATGTTGGTGGAACTTGAATGAGTACAGAGAGTTGACAAATGTGCCTACTTTGGGATTTCGCGTCTCTACCCAATAGTATCAGGTACATAAACGCATCCCTAAACTTAGCACACCCTTGTCATAAATCAAGGACTCCGAATCATTACCCAGCCGAGTATGCTCAAGAATCTCTGACGAACGAGCATCGGCGGGCAGTGCCTCGCAAAAATGATTAAGGAAAAGTGGTCGAGCGCGGACATGAGCAAGCTGTCCCCTCAGTAGAGGAGAACACAAGCTGTACTCAACGATCGCACAAGAACTGTAAATCTGCAGAAGACTGTATCAACAATCAACACCCGCTGCAAGAAGATATACATTAAGCTCTGGTGGTCCGTGAAAATCTGACACGACTCTCGAACAAGTAGTGTCTCCAAATCTCCAACGCAAGACCACCGCGGGCATCTCCAGATCATGAGTGGGATATCCTGCTCGTACTTCCTCCAGATGCAGGGAAGCAAAAGCGATAACTCTATAGTGTCACCTCAGTACACAATCGAGCCCCACTCGCGAAACATTATAGTTAAACAACAAAGTTGCCCGAACCAGAAGAAAAGAAAGAACTGATGCAGTTGTATACCGAGTCTTCAACTGCTGAAAAAATCCGCACACATACCTCAGTCCAAAGAAAAGAAACCTACTTTCCGGTCAATTCAGTCAATGGTGCAGCACTACACTAGCAATCCTGGAAGAAACGGCGGTAAAAACTTGCTAAGCCCAAAAATCTGCGGACCTCCGTCTGTACACAAGTCTGGGCCAAAGCTGTATGGCCTCGATCCTCTTTGGAACCATACGAAAACCATCTCCCATAACTACAAGACCTTGGAGTCAACACAAACAAGCCTGAAGGAACACTCCGAGAATCAAGCAAACCGCTGGGCTCCCCCAATGTGCGCAAAACAAATCCTCAAGTGCTACTCCTGTTCCTCAAAACACATTGCAGTAGACCAGAATGTCGTCAGTAACCCAACAATAACTGGTCAAGGAACGGCCTGAAGAAATCTGGTTCGTCATATCTACGAATGCTACTAGGGCATTGGTGAGTCCAATGACACCACCAAAACACACAAAGCCCGTAGCACGCACAAGGCAGTCTTCGGAATGTCATCACTCCGAACCTGCAACAATGATGACATGATCCCCAACAAACTTAGAAAATGTCTCGCACTCTGGAGCTGATCGAAGAAATCGTCAATGCAAGGTAAAGGATACCTAATCGCACCGTAAGCGGGTTCAGCTGACGATCAATCAATACACAACCTCAAACTATCGTCTTTCTCCTTGACGAACAGAAATAGGAGATCCCCAATGCGAAACATCAGATGCACAAACCCCCCAACAAACAACTCTGCAGCTAATCCTTAAGCACCCTAAGCTTTGCCGGCTCATCTGGAAAAACGTCGGAAAACTCTCGTCCGAAAGGAACCCAGTCCAACAAACCAACTGTGGCTCCGGTATCACGAATGAACGCCAAGAATCCTCGACATCCTCTCCTCAAAAGCCAACTAGGGAAAAGGCTGAATTCAAGCTGTGAGAGGCAACACAACTGTCCTCCTACACAACAAGAACTGACTTGCCGGGAGAACAAACTTGACAGTTTTCTGACGGTAGTCCACAGACGCCTAGCACGTAGATAACCAGTCCGTGCCCAGGAGAACGTCAAATCTAACAACTCTAGAAGGATCAAAACGACGGATAAACCTCCTATCCGATTGGCACATGACTGAAATACATGTTGCGTAACAAAAGAATCGCTGACAGAAGTTAACATAACAAATGGCAGATCTAGCTAACACGACTCTCCTCATCCCAAACCTCAGCTACTCCCACGATGATCATGAAAACTATCTCAACAACTAAGCCTCTGTCTCTGGGCTGGTATTCCTGTACGAGTCCTCCACGGTTCCGGAACTCTCAAAGTCTCTGGAATACGTATCTCGTCAACTGGGGATGCATCTACTGGTGCTATGTAGGTGACGGAATGCTGTGTGCTGATCGTAAGGAACAACTGGGCAACAGGGGTGACAACCTCCTGTCGCTGCACTCGAATGGTCTCAACCAAAGAATTCATCGTTTGGCGCAATTCCTGCATCTCTGCCACAAACCTAGCGATACTATCTGTCGAAGACGGATCCGTCTGCCCCTGTGCATCGAGCATGCCATCCTGGTCAGTCCACGTCCTACCCGAGTCAATTCTGATCTTGGCCCTCGCTGCACCTCTCTGAGTCCATATAGTCGTCGGCGGCAAAGGCTATAAATGGAAATATGATTCCATATGAACACGGAAATCGAATCACAAGAATATGAATCATCAAGGAAGGAATTTCAAGCAAATTGAACTTAGGTCACTTTAGGCGGAGTACCGCATCGTGAGTATGATGCAGACATACACATACTTCGTTACTCTGCTTAAGCAACCTACTCCACCATACCAATGTCATCCTACACTCCGAAAGGTAAAACGCAGCGCTCTGATACCAACTTTGTCATGACCCGAAATTGGCACGTGACGGCCCTAATAATACGCAACCTCTACAGGCGTAACGCGGTAAAAGAAAGCTAAAATCCAGAAATCTAAACCATTAAAAGACAACAAAAGATAAGAAACATTTTTTAAAATTGTTTAAAATCACAACCCAAATTCTTTAAAAGTCCAACTTTTATTTCTTTAAAATTTTGGCAGCACCTCCTTTATAAAAACCAGCCCCAAAAATGGGTAGAACATAAATATAAATAAAGCATCCCCAAACGGGAGCAAATACAAGCCCAAAGGCGGAAAACAACCACCACAACAAATATACGACGCCGTAGCGAAGAAATAAAAGATGATAGAAAGGAAACTGTATAAAAGAAAACAAGTCACAAATAATATACACTATCGTCCTCACCAAGTCACTAATTCAAGAAGAAAATATAGTAGATGGAGAGTACAAGGATACAACGAATATACAATACAACAGTACGGATAACCACAAAACCCACCTAAGCAAAACTGCACACTATGAGCTGAAACTGTACCTGTTGGAGATAGTGCCCTCAGAGTCAATTATTAGGTCACAGGTACGTGATTGCAATGATTGATGGAGGACCTATCCCGGTAGGACAGTCTTACTCGAGATGATAGTATGCTATCTGGTTTACCTTTATCATCGTGTACTGTTTTAGGTGACCTGACACGTCGCTATTACACGTTGATAGAGCCCCTAGGATTCTTGCTTGACCACCAGCAGTATGAGGGCGATCATATAAGTGGGAGCTGGGGGTCTATAAGCATATCCTTAAAAGGTCCCTAGTCATGAGAGTTTCGAGACAGGGCATCGATTCTCCAGAGTAGACTAGTGTATACAGTCGAGACCCCGACGAGGGGCGGTGGCCGGTCTCACAAGCCATTGGTGTCAGTTAGATCACCTAAGATGTATACAGGTGCTCATTGGGTTATGAGTACACCGGACAGGACTCGCCGGGAACATGCTAGTTGGTCATATACCAGACGTCAGATGGTAGTTCCCTGGTGACATGTGTACAGGTTAGTTCATCGACCTGGGGATCGTCATTTGTCTCGTGTGAGTTCCCACTGTACTTTGATTACTACCCTACCACGGCTCAAAGGAGTCGTGCAAACAGGTTTTAGTTGGGTACAGTCCCGAGCCACATGGAGGCAGTGAGCGTATCTTCAGGGGTTCGTCTCTCCCGGTATTGGGGGTGAGGTCGCGCTGTGTCTAGGAGAGCCATTACACAAAGCCCTCGGCCGAGGCATGGAGATTTACTGGTAGGTATTCCAGTAGTATCTCAGGGTGTTCTGGGCTACACTCCGACACGACTTGTACCGCTTTTGGGGGTCTGACTTTTACCAACCCCTAGGCCCGCCATGCGATGCTCATAGACGAACGGACCGGACTGTACGGATATTGTCACTGACAGGCTCAGTAGGGTGTCAGGCTGAGTTCGCTCACAGACGTCCCTTTTAGTCAATGCCTGGTAGCCCGTTACGTATTGGCTTATACCTCTGACGTGCTAGTGGTTAAATCCACAACCAAGGTGTTGACGAGTCTTTAGAGTCCCCCACATTCAGTTACTCAAGCTTTCGGGCGAAAAGCTGTAGAGGCCGTATGGAGATATGGCAAGGTCCGATCAGATACGTGCGGTATTGTACGGATCAGGATCGGACAGTTTGTACTACAGGCCGTATGGACATGTGGCAGGGTTCGATCAGATACGTACGGTATTGCACGGATCCGGATCGAACGGATAATACTAGCCGGCTTTGGTTTAAGCCGGATCCTAGTATAGTACAGTGTAGATTTTGTCTCTTTGCTTTTGTATTTCGGTCGGAATACAAATGCGGGTGTGTATGCACAGTATCGGGGTTTTCCTGTAATTTATTACGGGACCAGTTTTCTGGAGTTGCCAGTTTGCTTTCCGTTTCGGCCGATTTCCTTTGTATCGTTCATTGGCCGAAGATTGGTGGAGGAGGGCTTATTTGCATTGTTGCAAATAAGTATTTGTGGAGGGGTTCTTTGCATGTTGTTGTATTATGATAGCTCTTCTTCCACCCTTGACTTTTTGCTTCATGATGGTTTTCATGATGGCATGACTTTTGTGGACATGATTGTTGATGATGGGAGATGATATGGTTGTTGAGTGAGGACTTTTCTTTGTGATCATTATTTTCCATATGATAACCTTTCCTCTCTCTCTCTTTTGTATAATATGAGTATGGCTCCCATTTTTGATACTCTCCCACACTCTCCATTCTCACTCTCCCCATTCACAAGAATTGGCCGGCCATGATAGGGGTGGGGCTGTCAAAATATTTCGGTATGGGTTTTTGCTTCATTTCATGCTCCAAAAATCCCCAAGTCCCTCCACATTGTTCTTGTATCATCCCTCCACCAAAATGGCACCTCCATGAACCCCAAATGAGACTTGAGCTCTACTATACATTCTACAGCAATTCTTGGGCACGTCGACTAGCCAGCTTCGTGCCCGAGTTGCCTCGGCATTGAGGTGGGAGCCCGTAAAAGAAGTAGGCGATGTGGTGCACTTCCGGCGACGAGGTGGAGACCGGAGCTTCCGCAAGAGATCGGGATGACGACGAGAAGACCGGAGGACTTGGATCAGTTTGTATATCTCTCTTCCCCATCTTGTAGTTAGCTAGGACTAATTAATGGTTCGATCCGGGCATTAGTGCGCGGTGGTGCCAGTTCAAGTAAAAATTAAAGTTTATCACCGCTTCCGCATTTGGCCGTCGGATTGACGGCCGGGGCGCCGCCGTGCACTTACAGTGGTATCAGAGCCTCGCCATTAACTTAGTCTAGCTTTGTTTAATGTGTTTTGCATTTCCGATCGACCAAAATTCCAAAATCTACATTTTTGTTCACATCAGTTTTCTGTTGAAAATTTTTGGTGTCGAAATTTTTTTCAGGTTGCAGAAACGTGATCTACTAGAAAAAATAAGAGTTCTGTGAAAATTCGATGCAGCAAGTCCACTGTAGGAGCGCGGAACCGCGGCCAAACACCCCTTTGGGCCGCGGTTCCGCCGCACTATTTTGGGTTCTCTGCACCAAATTTCTACAGTATCTTTCTGGGGTGAAAATTTGGTTTTTGGAATAATAACATTGGGCCCAGAATTTCTTGATCTGCTACAGTAGTACTTGGGGCCCACTTGTTAAAATTTGATCGATCGGATATTTTAAACACATTATTTCACAGTATTTACATTATATCTGCGACCGTGAATGTCAGTTGATCGGTAAATCCAGTCTAGCTGCTATAGCCCGGTTAGACGGATTTGCGAACGTGACTTTCACGTTGATGTTTTGTGATTTTGCTGTGATGTTGCGGATCGGTCGTGGGGGATAGCCTGGATGCAATGCTAGTACAGTTTTGTTGTATTATGTACATTTGCTATTGCGGGGCGAGCGTCCGACATGTGGACTGCCGTCACTGCCTGTTTGTATTATTATTTTGGGGCACGACCAGGTTGCGGTCGAAGTACCCATTGTATGTATATTTTACTTTCTGTACTAGGATTACCCCGCGGAGGGGTGCACGGATAGCCGGGTTCTAGAGGGCAACAAGCCTGCATCTCATGGCATTGAGACGGAGGGGGCTTCACTTTAGAATTGGCGGGCTATTCGCCGCACTCGTAGGGGGTACAGGTTGACCCAGGAGGGGTGCCCAAGTTACCGGATTCCGTGAAGTGCTGGGTGGTCCATTCACGGTGCTGAAGGGGGCTGCCTCGCTTCAGGTTTTGGCGGGTAACTTGCCGCGCCCGTAGGGGTCTAGGTTTTCATTGCACAGGCTATCCACACGACCAGGGGAACGTCGGGTTTCAGTAGTGGCTCTGTGAAACCCGGGGATCCCAGATATCTGTATTGTTCTGTGATGTTGTACATTTCTGTGATGTTGCATTTTATCACGCCTTGAGCGAAAATTATATATTGATAAATATATATATTAGTAGATGTTGTATATGTTTTGCATCCGCGGTAGTCATGTCCCCGCTCTGTCGTTAGTTAGCTAACCTAACGGGTAATGACGGGACCCAGTGGCGAATGCGGATGGCATATACGTACATCAGTATATTTTCGTTCTTTGTGGTGTGATCAATTGATGGGACTGCGTTGATTCGGATCAATGTAAGTTAAAAACAAACCTAATCTGATGTTGTTGGAACTCTTTTCAAAAAGCTGTTATTGCAAGGACGTTCACTTTTGTTTTGCATCGTGGTATTCAGTTGGAATATCCTGCTCCTCAGTCGACGAGGCAAGGGCCGAGATCCCTTCACCGGGAGTGACCCCTTGGACAAAAAGTTTGCGTCAGGGCAATAACTTCACTATAGCCGATTACTTTTGCTTTGCACCGTGGTATTGAGTTGGAATATCCTGCACCACATTCTACGGGGAAAGAGCCGAGATCCCTTCACCGGGAGTGACCTCTTTAGCAAAGGTTTTCGTTACTATATTTTCTAAAAGCTATCCGTTCCTTCAACGATATCAAGTTCACTACGTTAAAGGTTTTCGCCAGAAACCATTCGTAGCCCTCCGTCGTTTCATATGGATGGTCAATAGTATTCAAGCTGTGTATGTTGGCCAAAGTCAAGCCACAGTGATTGGTAGCTATTGGGTTATTCATATGCAGCATAGATAGATGCGTTGGTTTGGGACAGTCGTACTGCCATTTTGGCCAAAGTCAAGGGTAGGTACGGGTGGATTCAAATTAACCTGGAGAATGATGGGTAGAACTTGACATGTGACTTATGATATGTTGGCCAAAGTCAAGGTCATAAGAGCATGGGGCAAAAATCCACATCGGGAGTTTCAAAAGAACTGAAACTTGCCAGATATGCGCATACCTTTTGGAGTGTGATACCGTGAGCGGATTCCGTCACGTCGTCGTGCGATGATAGTTGGATCCCGATTCCCACTGATGAGTTAGTTTACTCCTCGGGTGACCCCGACTAATTCTTCTTTCAGGTTTGGAGGAGAATTTGAGGTACAGTGGGAGGTTTCCAGATTAGATTAATTGGTGACCATTCTGATCTAGGTTAGAGTGCACGCTGAGTGTTTCTTTTCTCTCTCTCTTTGGCAGCGACCATTGACCCGACCCTAAGACTATGACTCAGAGACCAAAATTAACCGAACCTTCTTAACACTGGCTTTTGGATTGTCAGAGTTGCAAACCTCATTGCCACTCCTACTTTTACCCTTTTCTCCAGGACACCCCGTATTACTACGAACGTCCACTTCCATTGGACAAAACCATCGTATGGTTATATACGAACTCGAAGGAACTTGTTCCAGATTCAAGGATGGTTTCCGGTTCTGGAGAAAACGGATAAGATTATTCAGTTGTCTTTTCCTTTCACCTTCTCTCAAGTCGTGAGTACTCCTTGGTTTAGGAGATAGTACACCTATTATGCAAATTGGATAGTCTTCTTCCAAACCATAGGCAGGTGCCGACTGGTGGGGAATTAAGGAAACCAATTAGCATAACGATGGTGTGCAGAAGGTATTAAGTTAAGACAAAGCAAGGGATTAATAAGAGAGCAAAGTAAATTGCGACTGCTGTTCACGACCAAACCAAGTATTCCTTCGCCAATCCTAAATCACCTTTGTATTTCTCCAGGACACTCCGTATCACTACGAAGATCCACAGTTTATTGGATACTCCATCGTATGGTTATATACGAACTCGAAAGGAACTTGTTTCAGTTCGGGGATGGATTCTGGTTCAGGAGAAATAGGAATAAGATTTATTCAGGTGTCTTTTATCTTCACCTTCTTTCGCTTTGCGAGTGTTCCTAGGATCAGGACAGTACACCCATTATGCTTATTGGATAATCTTCTTCCAAACCATAGGCTGGTGCCGAACGGTAGGGAAGGAAGAAAACCATTTGGCCTAATGGGTGTGCAGAAGGTAAAGACTAAAGACATATGAAGGGATTTGGAGAGGTGGCAAAGAATTATACGGTTACAGTCGTGAATCTGGAAGAGGCATTACTAGGAATACCGGGATACCCCATCGAAACATTTCAATGTTTCAGTCTCACTGTGTACTGTTAAAGGAAAACTGATTTCCCGATTAGACACTTGCTCCAGGGTATGTATTTACCAGGTATGATTCTCACATCTGTATGGTTTTACAGATGATGAGTGGGAGTAAGTTATTGGTAATTAGGTGATCATCCTCATTATATCGGGATTCGTTGTAATCGGTGATATTTGAGGAAGTCACCTGGGTTGTTTGCCGGTCGGCAAATATTTGGTTTTGAATATCCGCTGTTATGCACCAATTTCAAATTGATATATCTGTACGTCTATTTTCATAGAGTGAGATATACCTTTTTGAAATTATGTCTGTGACATTTACCTATATCAGTGGATGGTTAGGTAAGGAGTATTAAACAGCGGTGTAATTCTTCTTAACCATAAGTACAGTTTTCAACCTACGACACACAGTGAATGAGTTATCAGACTCAAGGGACTTATACAGAGTATTGTATGTTGTCCAGGGTCCATCAGGACAGAGGGGTTGGTCCTCGTACTATATTCGGTTTACTTATGACTTCTCTAGTTTTTAGACAAGTGTTTCGTGGAAACACAGGGTCCGAATTTTGAGAAGTTATAGGTATTTGAATAAAGTAGAGAACCAAGTATTGCAAGTATCGGGATTCTTCAAAGCGATCGAAGATGTAGACACTTGTGCATGGTATTCAGTTGATAGTAATGATAAAGAGATCTTGCTTCTCTTTCGGGTTACTCATGATTGGAAGCATTCCTAAGTTGAGTAACGCTGATCGGCCTTCTTCCATTTAGTTGACATGTACTGGAGACAGCTGCAAGATTTGAATCTGGTTCAATTAAATCAGTGCCTCTGTTTCCATATTGGATATAGAACAGTTCATATCTTAACGATGTTAAGGTACGGGGAGTTGTCCGGCTTATGATTAAAACCAGACACTGGACAACTCAAGGCACGTTTCTGTAATGGCTGTTTGTGGGTTGACCCAGGCTATGACGAGGGTTGACTTTCTACCATCTGGATGAACAATAGCAATATTGTTCTAGACTCGCCACAGTTTTTTTAAAAATGGATTTTTTCAGAAAACAGTAGTGGGAGTATGGTAGAACTGGAAGCGATTCCAGAACCGCAAACTATTACTGAAGATTTGATAAGGAACCTAAAGATTCAATCTGGATTGACATTCCATTGGCCACTCCGCAGATAAGGTGAGTAACTTCAGGCACCCGAGAGGTACTACGGTAGACTCAAGGACGGTGACAGGGAAGTTCTTGTTTACCCACACTTGCCATTGCTGTTGTTCCAGACTGTGAGACCCAGCAGGATGATGAGTATAGCGTCGTTCTGAACTCGCTTCAGAAGTGTACGTGTATATGACTCTGGCAGAGGGTTGTCGTAGTCAGTGGGAGCAGCGGAAGCATTGGTGGACAGGTAGCTTATGTCTATTTATAGACTAAAGCAGATATAGCGGAGATAGATCATCAATTTCTGATGTGACAGTCATAGGTTTGACTTCATCAGAATAAAGGATGGATCTGTTGAGAAGGTAGTAGGGTGTGATGTCATGGTATTTGGATGACATACACAGAGTAGGAAAAGAAACTCCTATACTACAATCGGTTATACTTTGGTCGTCACACAGTAGTTTCTCCACATGGGACTTGGATATTATATCAGACATACTGGTTACTAGATCTACGGTTTTAGATCTAGATTTGGGTAGTCTCCCAATCTGGGTACTTAGACAACATTCTAAGAGTATTTAGAATGGACGACTCCTGGCACGGTAGTGTACCTGCAGGTAATGGAGTCACCCTCTCTAAAGGTGTCTTACAGACTAAAGAGGAGAGGGATGTGCATGATTGGCAGATCACTTGCTCAGGCAATTGAGTCAATCATGAGATGTCAAGTACCACACCAGATGTTGTTCTTGCACTAGATGCAATAAGTTGACATTGATCCTATCCTGGAGAAACAGTCGGAAGCAGTTTTAGAACATAAGTGGATGTTCTAGTGATATGATAACGACAGCCTCATTCGGGAGACAGTTATCATTCCAGGCTTCCAAGGTGACATGGACGACAAGGAAGTTGTCAGAGTTATAGTCTTCCTTCTGTCGAGGGGAAGTATTTTGGACAGGTGGTCCAAGGCAATACTGAGGGTGGCGTGGCGCAGGATACTGATTAAGTTCAGTTGACGATACAGTCTAAGAAGTTTGGATTTGGAGTTCATTTATGAGCTAAGTCCCATCAGACATCCAGACACATTCTAAGACAGGTATTGCTCATTTCGGGAGATGGCTTTCTCCGCGAACTTGAGATTTAGAGAGACATAGAAAGAGACTACAAAGCGGATCCACTCACTAAGGCTATTCCTCGAACGCAATAGTTTCGCAAACGAGCTTTGTGAGACTGACTAGTAGAGGAGTTGGGTGTTCGGTATCACACGGGCTGTGAGTATGCGAAATCGCAATAATTAGCCTTGAGTGCAAGTGGGAGATTGTTGGAGATAGTGCCCTCAGAGTCAATTATTAGGTCACAGGTACATGATTGCAATGATTGATGGAGGACCTATCCCGGTAGGACAGTCTTACTCGAGATGATAGTATGCTATCTGGTTTACCTTTATCATCGTGTACTGTTTTAGGTGACCAGACACGTCGCTATTACACGTTGATAGAGCCCCTAGGATTCTTGCTTGACCACCAGCAGTATGAGGGCGATCATATAAGTGGGAGCTGGGGGTCTATAAGCATATCCTTAAAAGGTCCCTAGTCGTGAGAGTTTCGAAACAGGGCATCGATTCTCCAGAGTAGACTAGTGTATACAGTCGAGACCCCGACGAGGGGCGGTGGCCGGTCTCACAAGCCATTGGTGTCAGTTAGATCACCTAAGATGTATACAGGTGCTCATTGGGTTATGAGTACACCGGACAGGACTCGCCGGGAACATGCTAGTTGGTCATATACCAGACGTCAGATGGCAGTTCCCTAGTGACATGTGTACAGGTTAGTTCATCGACCTGGGGATCGTCATTTGTCTCGTGTGAGTTCCCACTGTACTTTGATTACTACCCTACCATGGCTCAAAGGAGTCGTGCAAACAGGTTTTAGTTGGGTACAGTCCCGAGCCACATGGAGGCAGTGAGCGTATCTTCAGGGGTTCGTCTCTCCCGGTATTGGGGGTGAGGTCGCGCTGTGTCTAGGAGAGCCATTACACAAAGCCCTCGGCCGAGGCATGGAGATTTACTGGTAGGTATTCCAGTAGTATCTCAGGGTGTTCTGGGCTACACTCCGACACGACTTGTACCGCTTTTGGGGGTCTGACTTTTACCAACCCCCTAGGCCCGCCATGCGATGCTCATAGACGAACGGACCGGACTGTACGGATATTGTTACTGACAGGCTCAGTAGGGTGTCAGGCTGAGTTCGCTCACAGACGTCCCTTTTAGTCAATGCCTGGTAGCCCGTTACGTATTGGCTTATACCTCTGACGTGCTAGTGGTTAAATCCACAACCAAGGTGTTGACGAGTCTTTAGAGTCCCCCACATTCAGTTACTCAAGCTTTCGGGCGAAAAGCTGTAGAGGCCGTATGGAGATATGGCAAGGTCCGATCAGATACGTGCGGTATTGCACGGATCAGGATCGGACAGTTTGTACTACAGGCCGTATGGACATATGGCAGGGTTCGATCAGATACGTGCAGTATTGCACGGATCAGGATCGAACGGATAATACTAGCCGGCTTTGGTTTAAGCCGGATCCTAGTATAGTACAGTGTAGATTTTGTCTCTTTGCTTTTGTATTTCGGTCGGAATACAAATGTGGGTGTGTATGCACAGTATCGGGGTTTTCCTGTAATTTATTACGGGACCAGTTTTCTGAAGTTGCCAGTTTGCTTTCCGTTTCGGCCGATTTCCTTTGTATCGTTCATTGACCGAAGATTGGTGGAGGAGGGCTTATTTGCATTGTTGCAAATAAGTATTTGTTGAGGGGTTCTTTGCATGTTGTTGTATCATGATAGCTCTTCTTCCACCCTTGACTTTTTGCTTCATGATGGTTTTCATGATGGCATGACTTTTGTGGACATGATTGTTGATGATGGGAGATGATATGGTTGTTGAGTGAGGACTTTTCTTTGTGATCGTTATTTTCCATATGATAACCTTTCCTCTCTCTCTCTTTTTTATGATATGTGTATGGCTCCCATTTTTGATACTCTCCCACACTCTCCATTCTCACTCTCCCCATTCACAAGAATTGGCCGGCCATCATAGGGGTGGGGCTGTCAAAATATTTCGGTATGGGTTTTTGCTTCATTTCATGCTCCAAAAATCCCCAAGTCCCTCCACATTGTTCTTGTATCATCCCTCCACCAAAATGGCACCTCCATGAACCCCAAATGAGACTTGAGCTCTACTATACATTCTACAGCAATTCTTGGGCACGTCGACTAGCCAGCTTCGTGCCCGAGTTGCCTCGGCATTGAGGTGGGAGCCCGTAAAAGAAATAGGCGATGTGGTGCACTTCCGGCGACGAGGTGGAGACCGGAGCTTCCGCAAGAGATCGGGATGACGACGAGAAGACCGGAGGACTCGGATCAGTCGGTATATCTCTCTTCCCCATCTTGTAGTTAGCTAGGACTAATTAATGGTTTGATCCGGGCATTAGTGCGCGGTGGTGCCAGTTCAAGTAAAAATTAAAGTTTATCACCGCTTCCGCATTTGTCCGTCGGATTGACGGCCGGGGCGCCGCCGTGCACTTACAGTACCCGCAGCAAAAGATGATCAGATAGATGAACAGCCTGCCTCGACTACTCTGGGGAATACCCTGCAAAACAACTGTGGCACAACAGGGGTGAGTTTCCAACTCGTGAATAGTAAATAACATGTGCAGGTAATCGCAAGTTTGCACATACAGCGCGAATCTAACATATGCAATTAATAGCAATAAAAGGTCATATGAATGCAATAATCATGAAAAGTACACTAGCAGGTACAACTAATACATGAAGCAATAATAATATAACAATCGGTGTGCAATAATCATGCAATAATGATATGAAAATGTATATACGCAACAATCATGAAAGGTACACTAACAGTTACAACTATACATGAAGCAATGCATATAAATAAAGGTATGTAAATGCAACAGTCATGAAAGGTACACTAACAAGTACTACTAATACATGAAGCAGTGCATAAACAATAAATGTGGAGTATGGAATGAAACATGTCATTACCAAGGAATCCTGACATCGTGGTAGGATCAAAATCCATCAAGACAATCCAAATCCTAATTCCTTAAATCAGCCCCCAAATTGGCTCTCATATCATATAAGTCTCACAAATCCTTAATGTACAATATCGAATAAATCTCCTATATCCTGAATGTACAAAACCAAGTGAATCTCATATATCCTTTATGTACAATATCAAGTAAATGTCATATGTCCAAAATCCAATATCAAGTGAATCTTTTATAACCTAGGTATATTTGCATGAATAAATATGATGAAGTATATGAATTGATATCGATACACATATATTAGCGACCAATTCCACTAATATTGGTGTAAAGGCATATATAACAGCGTCACATTCCACTACTATATATACATAGGAGTAAAAAGAAATATCATGAAACTAATGTGTCAAGCATCGACACAGAAAGGCTGATCTATCATGTGCTGTCACCGAGACTGGCCCCCTGATAGGTACGTATCATACGCTATACCGAAAGCACGAGTGCCTTGCTCTGACCCTCGCCTCTCGACGTTTCTATACGTTCATGAATCCCGTCGGTATCCCCATGATAACCGCCGAGTCATAGGTAATGTCACCGGATGGTATGGTTCCCCTGACAGGCTTAATCGGCAAGGTCCATCAATCGTCTTTCCCCAGGGTACCTGCGGGCCCCACCGTGTACCTTCATACGGCCTCAACGCCTCCTCACAGGGGTATATATATATATCAGAACCGATAAATCTCATGGTGGATGCTGAAATATCATATCAAGGGAAACTATGTTTTTCAAATAATGCATAATTTCATGAACTCCCATGGTCCCCAAATCCAGAAATCATCATGAAAAATCCATAGTTCAATGTGAAAAATCCATGAATATAATATATGCAACATAAAACTGAAATGTAAGCATATAAAGGAAAAGCCGCTAATTAACTACAACAAGTTAATATAAAATTTCATGCGGTTCCTATTTTCTCCAATTCTAAATAACATCTTGTAAAGGTAAATATGTAGCTATAACTGATATATGTGTAAACAAAAAGTTATAACAAGGTATATGTATCTACCTATAAGTAATGATGTAATATACCCCCTGGGTACAAGTGAAATATGTGTGCAAGGTATACCGGTAGTTATGTTATTAAGTGTGTATATACCTATCGCAAATGGTAAAATACTCTATAGGTATACAGATATCTAGCAGGTGAGTATGTGAAGGCATATGTGTAAGCATGTGGATATACAGGTACGCTAAATGTCATATGCGATAAGAAATATGAATCAATATCTCAATGTTCCTAACCAAACAATATCATAACTATATGTGGGTTGTGGGTGACATGGCAATTATTGATGATGCGTGTAGCATACAATCAGTGCTCGTGCAACATGAGTCGTCAATAATAGTGCAGTGACCTAAGGATACTAGTCCAAGCACAACACTAACTAAGCATTAGGGTAAATGCGCAATTCTAAATATGACATAGAATATACGACAGAATTAACATCTTTAGCCCAGACGCATAACGCCATGCGGGCGATTCCCCTGTACATGTTAAATCTACGCATCCAATGCTCCTGGCTAAGTGAAGCCTACCACCTGTTTCCCCTTTGTAGCAGTGTCCGAAGTCCCCGCCAGCGAACCTGCAACATTAAAACAACGAAGCAAATCTATATTAATAATAGGCCCAAAACACGTACAAACTACATTAGACCGATGCAACAACACAAAACATACTCTTAAGTGTTCGTATTGTGGCTAACGTGCGTAGCGACACGACGAAACTAACCCAACAGTAAAACCTCACAATATGCACGATCCATGTCGTATAACGTAGCGCGCGGATACAAAACACTAGAAACTACCTAGGTGATCCCAGATTTTGCATTCTGAGAAATCTCAACAATCAAACAAGACCAAACTTACCCAAACCAAAGCAGATACCTACAGAGAAAAACCCAAATCCCAACTCAACCAAGGGGCCGATCTCGCCGGAATTGCCTTCAGACGTCGCCGGCCGAGTCCGAGCTGATGGGGTTCGTGCTCCAGGTGAGGTGCTATGGTCACAGGTACAACACAACAAAATTGTTTAGTTTTCTAGTAAAATCTCCGGGTCGCAGCAGAAGACAGATATCACAAATCGACACTAAAAATACGATATTACACACAAAACCTAATTTTAAAGAATCTAAACTAAATCTAACAGTCTACAAATCACAAAAACTATATAAGAAACAGATAGAGATCAATACATATCCTCAAGAACTCAAAGATCCAAGTTTTGCATGCTCCAAGTCATCCAAGAGGAGAAAAGTGATCAAAGATGTGATTTTTGTGAAGTTTTGTGGATTTTGTGATGGATTTGATGAAGGGTAATGAAGTGTTCAGTTTGTAATAGAAAGACATGAAGAATAAAAGAGTTAGAGAAAAGAGAGAGGGTGATTGATAAAGAGAGAGGGAGGTGAGTGTAGGGTGACAGATGAGGGTGAGTGTATCCAATGCATTAAATGCTAACCATGCCTTCACATTAATGCTTTGATACCACTCATCACCCAAAAGAAAATATATCTCTCTCACTCACAAAAGATCAAGGATTAAGCAGAGGGTGGATCAAACAAGGATTAAGTTAAGTGTCAAGATTGCTAAGAACAAAATTAGCACAAACAAATCCTCATATTTACGTGCACACGTGCGTGCATGCTTATAACAAATAATAATAAATTATTAATTAAATGTTATAAAATGTGAGGAACCCGAATTAAACTTTTTACAGTAAACCCGCATTAACGTCTAAACGAACACTAACCAAAATCTAAGGCATTACATATCACAAGGATTCTCAATAAAAGATCTGGATGATACCTACTACATCTTCTGGATTATGATCTATGGTTGTAGATCTAAGTAGATGTTGGGAGTGTCCCAAATCCAGGTACATTAACACCAAACTAAAGGGGTTTAGTATGGAAGATTCTAAGAGTGGTGGTTTGCCCACTTACTGTGGAATCACTCTCTCCAAAAAGATTTCTTCCAAGACTGATTAGGAGAGAGCTCGTGTGCAAGGGATACCCTATGCTTCGGCAGTAGGCTCTATCATATATGCGATGTTATGTACCAGACCTGATGTAGCTAACTCACTAGGTGTAGTGATTAGGAATCAATCAGATCTTGGAAGAATCACTGGACAGCTGTGGAGGATATTCTTAAGTACTTGAGAAGCACTAAAAGAATGTTCTTTGTTCGAGCTTCCAGATTGACAAGGTTGACTGAAAGTCGTTCACAGGCATTGTCTTTACCCTTAGTGGAGGGACGGTATGTTGGAAGAGTTACAAGCTAGGTACCGTGATATACTAGACGATAAAGGCTGAATACATTGCTACCAATAATGCGTCCAAAGTGGCTGTCTGGGCATTTCTTGTTCATGAGATGAACAAGATTCCTACCATTGAGTGTCCAATAACTGTTGTTGTGACAACAATAGAGTTATGGCTTTGTCCTAGGAACGCAGGTCCTATCAGCGTTCCAGACATATTCTGAGGGAAGTATCACCTAATCAGGGGGATAGTTGATCTCCAAGGGATCGAGGTAAGGAGAGTAGACTTTGAGGTTAACACGGCGGATCCACTCACCAAGGCCTGGTTCCCCAAATACTATTTGAGTGATTTTGGGATGGTTGAGTATGGGATACTACAACCACTGCTAAATTGTTGAGTATGAGATACTGCAACAAATGGCCTTGGGGCAAGTGGGAGATTGCTAGTTATATGTATGCCTTAGAGGCCATTACTGTACATATGATGTCTATTGTAGTGGATGCTTGGACATATATAGGGAGAACTTTCTTGCTCGACATGATAGTATGCTATCTGGTTGCACTTTATCTTAACATGTACACTTACTGTCTCTCTATTACATGTTGATAAAGCCCTTAGGATGAGTACTAGACTACTAAGATTATGATGCAGATCATACTAGTAGACACAGGGTAGTCGGTAAGTCATCCTTCAAACGTTCCTAGTCGTGGGAGTATCGAGACAGGGCATCGATACTCCATAGTAGACTAGCGTATACGCTTCTCGACCTATATGATGGGCGATGGATGATCCCATATTCATTGGTGTTTGACATCAGAGAAGGTATACGGGTGCTCATTGGAGACTGGGTACACTGAACGGACTCGCCGAGAACTTTTAGATGGTATTATACCAATAGTCGGATAGCAGTTCTCTGGAGACACAGGTACAGGTGAAAATGTAGACCTGAGATCGTCATAGTGTCTTGTGTGATTCCCAATGTGCTTTGATTTCCACCATACCACAGTCAAGAGAACGTGCAAACAGATGGTTTTGGGGTACAGTCCCGAGTCACATAGAGGAAATGAGCGATAGGAGGGGTTTCGTCTCTCCCGATATTGGGAGTTGATGTTGCGCTGTGCTCGATTGGCCATAACAGGAAATCCCTGGCCAGGTTTGCTGTGATCTACTGGTAAGTGTTATCAGTAGTTTCTCGAACTGTTATAGACCTTGCATCGGCATGACTTATCAGGCTAGTGGGTTCTGAAGTTATACCACCCCCAGGCTGTGATATGCGACATATCAGACGAAGAGACCGGACTGTACGGTAGTGTTACTGATTGGACTCGCAGGAGTATGAGCCGGCTTCCTTGTTGATCTTTTAATCACTCAATACCCGGGTGGCCGTTACGTTTAGCAGACCGCTTGCATCTTGTGGGTGTTTGATATGATCATCACCTACTGTCGGCGTATCGACGAGTCTTTAGAGTCCCACACAGAGGTTTCCTGGTTCATACGAAACGGAGTTGGAGCACATATGCGATATGTGCGGGACGAAGATTACTGCGTGTATGTGATACCGCATTCTATTCTCGTGATATGTGATATCGGTCAGTTATATATGATATAGCCGGGTTATCGGATCAAGTGTTGATTCGATAAGTTGTTACATTTGATATTAGTCGGTTATACAGGATATAGCCGGATTATTAAATCATGTGTTGATTTGATAATTTAATGTATAATTATATATTTGATATATTAACTTACATTAACTAATATTTTCTCACTAAACATTTCTTTTCTCACTTGTTTGCATTAGGTATATATGTGATATATATTAGTGTACATTTTTGTGTGTCATGCTTGATGATACACACTATATGGGTGTATGAGACTTACACCATAACCATGATAATTGAGAGTATTTATTGATTTAAGGTAAAACAAATTAGTTGGATATTTTCTCATGGTTGTAGCTTGGAGAAGCTTGTAGAACCAAACACTTAGTCCACTTGTTTTGTTTTGCCTAAGATATTAATTAACCCAACCATTATCATTTAACCTATGGTCAATTCTCTACATGGGTTAGTGTATGACACTAACTCACCCATGGTTTATTTTCTCACCTCATGAGTTCATTCTCTCTTGATCACTTCATCTTCTTCGTCATGAGAAAAAGCTTGCTAGCTTTTTCAAAAGTGAGAAAATATTGTGAGAAAAATAAAACTAAAGTGTGCCCACTTCCTACTTCATCATCCTCTACTATTAGCCATTTAGTTTAGGGAGTTTGCTTCACTAAACCATAATTTAGGGAAGAGATAGAATGAGCTCGAGTCTCCTCGACGTAGATTATCTTCGGCCTCGAAGACATTGAGCAAGCTTGTTCGTTTCTTCATGTGAACCCTTACTAGAGTCCGGGTCTTCACAACTTGTAGCGAACGGACTACGACATGGAGCTTTAGAAATGAAGGACCGGTCTACAAAGGTTGTATTCCGCATTCACTTAGTTGTAAAGTTATTTACATTTAGTATCGTCGGATATTCTAGTTACGATTCTAGTGTTAGGGTTAGCTAGAACGGAATTTTTTTGAAATTGGCATGGACGATGCCTCCCGAAACCATGCTGCCGTGCTAGGAAACCCTACATAGCCCACGATGGAGTGCACGGATAGCCGGGTTCTGAAGGGCAACGGGTCCGCATCTCATGGCGTTGAGAAGGAGGGGGCCTCACTCTAGAATTAGCGGGCTATTCGCCGCACTCGTAAGGGTTACAGGTTGACCCAAGAAGGGGTGCTTAAGTTACTGGATTCCGTGAAGTGCTGGTGTAAGTCCACGGTAGCGGCCCGGCCGTCTAACAGACGCCAAATACGGAACAAAAACTTTTACAACTGGCGCTATCGCGTACTATAACCCGGATCTGCCATTAAAGCTAAACTAACAAACTACAAAGTGGGTAGAAATGTTATACCGAACGATCTGAGTCCTTTAGTCTTCAACCATCATCCTACGCTTTGTTGCGGCTGCACCGATCTCCTGAATCTCCAGTCTTCTCGTCCATGCGGCACCACGTCGAAGGATCTTTAAACGGGCTCCCGCCTCTGAACCGAGGCAACTCGATCATCAAGTTTGCTAAAAGAAATGAACAAGATTAATATGGAGAATGAGTAGAACACTTTGTCTCGTTACGTCCAAAGCCATGGGCGAACGGTTAATGAAGTTGCCATTTGAATCGGGTAAATGAGAAATGAGGCCATCTAATTTCCATGAATCCAAAACTATCATAATCTTTTCAAATGAACAACCTTATCTTTTGCAAGAGGGGGCCAGCCATATAAAGGGAAGGAAGAGGGTGTGTGTAGGAGGATAAATGGTGACCATAAGAATAAATGAAGGAGTGAGTCATATTAACACATCATGAAACTATTAAATGCAAACATGAATCACTAACATAGTCATTAACCTAGTCACCATTCAATTAATGCAACAAATGAGTCACAAGCCACCTCATCATCCTAGTCATCATCTAGAAACTTCTAGAACCATGACTCACCCAACAAAAGATAAATCCGCATTTAACCGAATGTTAAATACGGTTGATAGAAAACAGGAAACTGGCAACTTCCAAAAGCGATCCTGAAACGAATTTCAGGATAACCCCGTAACAGTATAAACATACCCGCATTTGTATTACGACCAAATACAAATGCAACTGAGACAAAGATATTATATCTACACAGTATAATACTCGGATCCGGCTTAAACTAAAGCCCACCAGTATTATCTGCCCGAAATATGACACGTGCGTAAACGCACGTGCATTTTCCGAACCCTGCCATAAAACCATACGGCCTCTACAACGTTTTGCCCGAACTTGGGAAACGGTTTGTGGTGGACTCTAATGACTCATCAACACACAGGCACTGGGTATAACCACTAGCACGTCAGAGGTACAAGCTATGCGTAACGGTTGCCTATGTATTGATTGGAAGGGAAGCTGACGAGCGAACTCATCCAGAAACCCTATTGAGCCTAATAGTGACAATATACATACAGTCCGGTCCGTTCTTCTATGAGTATCGCATATCGGCCAAGAGGGCCGGTAACGTTAGACTCCCAATAGCGGTATAAGTCGTGTCAAAGAGTAGCCCAGAGCACCCTGAGATACTATTGGAGTACCTACCAGTAAATCTCCTGCCTCGGCCGAGGGCTTTGTGTAATGGCTCTCCTAGACACCGCGCGATCTCACCCCCAATACCGGGAGAAACGAATCCCCTGCCGATCCGCTCACTTTCCTCCATGTGGCTCGGGACTGTACCCAAAAAAAGACCTGTTTGCACGACTCCTGTGAGCCGTGGTAGGGTAGAAATCAAAGCACAGTGGGAACTCATACGAGACAAATGATGACCTCAGGTCGATGAACTAACATGTACACATGTCACCAGGGAACTGCTATCTGACGCTAAGTATAAATACCAACTAGCAGGTTCCCGGCGAGTCCTGTCCGGTGTACTCTTAACCCAATGAGCACCTGTATACATCTTATGTGATCCAACTGACACCAATGGCTTGTGAGACCGGCCACCGCCCCTCGTCTGGGTCTCGACTGTATACACTAGTCTACTCCGGAGTATCGATGCCCTGTCTCAAAACTCCCACGACTAGGGACCACAATTGAGGATGTGCTTATAGACTACCCAACTCTTACGTATATGATCGCCATCAAATTGTTGGTAGTCAAGCAAGATCCTAAGGGCTCTATCAACGTGTAATAGTGATCAGTCACCTGAACATGTACACGACTGATAAAGGCAAACCAGATAGCATACTATCATCTCGAGTAAGAATGTGCTACCGGTATAGGTCCTTCTAAATCATTGCAATCACGTACCTGCGATCCAATAATTGACTTTGAGGGCACTATATCCAACAATCTCCCACTTGCACTGAAGGCTAATTATTGCAATGTCGCATACTCACTCCCCGTGTGACACCGAACATCCAACTCCTCTACTAATCAGTTTCACAAAGCCCGTTTGTAAAACTAATGTGTTCGAGAAATAGCCTCAGTGAGTGGATCCACCCTGATGTTTCTTTCTATGTGTCTCTTAATCTCAAGTTCACGGAGAAAACCATCTCCCGAATTGAGTAATACCTGTCTTAGAATATTTCTGGATATCTGATGGGACCTAGTTCAAAAATAAACTCCAAATCCAAACTTCTTAGACTGTATCGTCAACTTAACCTAATCAGTATCCTGCACCAAGCCTCCCGCAGTATCCTCTTGGACCACCTGTCCATAATACTGTCCCTCATTATAGGGAAAACTATAACTCTGACAATCACTCTGTCTTCCATGTCACCTTTGAAGCCTGGAATGATATCCGTCTCCCGAAGGAGGCTGCCATCATCAAATCCGTAGAACATTCACTTATGTTCTAAAACTTCTTCCTTATGTTTCTCCAGGATTGGATTAATATAAACTTATCGCATCATAGTGCAAAAACAACATCTGGTGTGGTACTTGACTTTTCACGATTGACTCAATTGCCTAAGCAAGTGATCTGCCAATCATGCACATCCCTCTCCCCTTTAGTCTGTAAGACACCTTTAGAGAGGGTCACTCCATCAGCTGCAGGTACACTACCATGCCAGGAGTCATCTATTCTAAAATACTATTAGAATACTGTCAAAGTACCCACATTGGGAAACTACCCAAATCTAGATCTAAAACAATAGATCTAGTAACCAGAATGTCAGATATTATATCCATATCCTTTGTGGAGAAACAACTGTGTGACGACCCCAGTATAACCGATCGTAGTATAGGAATTTTACTTCCTACTCTGTGTATATCATCCAAATAGCAGGACATCACACCCTACTACCTTCTCAACAGATCCATCCCCTATTCTGATGAAGTCAAACCCATGAATCTCACATCAAAATTAGATGATCTATCTCTGCTATATCTGCTCAAGCCTATAAATAGACATAAGCTACTTGCCCACTATGCTTCCGCTGCTCCCAGTGACTATGACAACCCTCTGGCAGAATAATATTTACGTACACTTCTAAAGCTAGTTTAGAATGAGGTTATACTTATCCTCTTGCCAGGTCTCATAGTCTGGAACAACAGTAGTGTCAAGTCTAGGTAAACAAGAACCTCCCTGTCACAGTCTTTGAGGCTACCGGAGTACCTCTCGGGTGTCTGAGATTACCCACCATATCTACGGAGTGGCTATTGGAATGTCAAACCTGATTGAATATATAGGTCCTCTTAAATTTTCCGTAGTCGTTTGCGGTTCTGGAATCACTTCCAGTTCTACCATACTCCCTTTACTGTTTTCTGAAAAAATCCATTTTACTAAAACTGTGGCGAGTTAAGAACAATATTACTATTGATCTGCCAGATAGTAGAAAATCAACCCTCGACATAGCCCGGGTCAACCCACAAATAGCCATTACAGAAACATGCCTTAAGTTATCCAGAGTCTGGTTTTAAGCATAAGCCGGACAACTCCCCGTATATTAACATCGTTAAGATATGAACCATTCTATATACCATATAGAAATAGGGGCACTAATTTAACTGGAAACAGATTCAAACCATGCTGCTGTCTCTAGTGCATATCAACTTAATGGAGAGAGGCTAATCAGTATTACTCTACTTAGGAACACATCCAATTATGAATAACCCGAAAGAGAAACAAGTTTCTCAAATCCATTACTTGAATACCAATCACAAGAATCTACATTTTCTATCTCTTTGAAGAATCCCGATACTTGCGATACCTGGTTCTCTACTTTATTCTTATACCCACAACTTCTCAAAACTTAGACATTGTACTTCTACGAAACACTTGTCTAAAAACTAGAGAAGTCACAAGTAAACAGAACATAGTACAAGGACCAACCCCTTTGTCCTGATGGATACTGGACAACATACAATACTCTGTATAAGTCCGCTGAGTCGAATAACTCAAAACCTGTGCATCGTAGGTTCAAAACTGTACCGAGGCGATTTCCTCAAATATCACCAATTACAACGAATTCCGATATAAAGTGGATGATCTCCTAATTCCCAATAACCTACTCCCGTTCATCATCTGTAAAAACCATACAGATGTGAGAATCATACCTGGTAAATACATACCTTGGAGTAAGTATCTAATCGGGAAATCAGTTTTCCTTTAACAATGCACTGAAACATGAAAATGTTTCGTAGGGGTATCCTGGCATTCATAGTAATGCCTCTTCCATAATCCAATTTATGACTATAACCGTATATTTCTTTGCCATCTCTCCAAATCCCTTTTATTTGTCTTTAGTCGTTACCTTCTGTACACCATCGTTAGGCTAAATGGTTTTCTTCCTTCCCAACCGTTCGGCACCAGCCTATGGTTTGGAAGAAGACTATCCAGTAAGCATAATAGGTGTACCCTCCTAAACTAAGGAGTACTCATAACTTGAGAGAAGGTTATGATAAAAGACAATTGAATAATACCTTATTCTATTTCTCCCGAACTGGGAAAAAGCAATGGTGAAATAGGAGTGGCGATGAAGTACGTGGTTTGGTCATGAATGATAGCAGTCGCAATTTATTTTTCCCTCTTTCTAATCCCTTTATCTTGTCTTTACATATTACCTTCTGCACACCCTACTTAGGCTAATTGGTTTTCTTCATTCCCTACCTTTCGGCACCAGCCTATAGTTTGGAATAAGACTATCCAATAAGCGTAATAGGTGTACTCTCCTAAACCAAGGAGCCCTTGCAACCTGAGAGAAGGTGATAATAAAAGACAACTGAATAAACAATTTCTATTTCTCCTGAACCTGGATCCATCCTCGAAGAAGTCCCTTCGAGTTCGTATATAACCATACGATGGATCTATCCAATGGAAGTGGATGTCCATAGTAATACGGGGTGTTCTGAGAAATACAAAGGATAAAAGAAGGAGCGGCAATGACTTATGCAACTTAGACAATCCAAAAGGCAGTATTTTAAGAAGGTTCGATCAACTTGGTCACTGAGTCATAGTCTAGGGTCGATCAAAGGTCGCTGCCAAAGAGAGAGAGAAAAGAAACACTCTGCGTGCACTCTAACCTAGATCAGAATGGTAATCACTTTATCTAATCAGGAAACTTCCCACTGTACTGTCAAATTCTCCTCTAAACCTGAAAGAAGAATCAATCGGGATCACCCGAAGAGTAAACTAACTCATCAATTGGAATAGGGATCCAACTCTCATCGCATGATAACGTGAAGGTATCCACTCATGTTATCACACTCTAGAAGGTATGCGCATACTTGGCAAGTTTCAGTTTCTTTAGAAACTCCCGATATGATTTTTGCCCCATGCTCTTATGACCTTGACTTTGGCCAAAATGCCATAAGTCACATGCCAAGTGTAAGTCCACGTTGCGACCCCCGGTTCTTACGGGGAGGCGGAAACGGTATAAAAATCAAATTATTAGCGCAAGGGGCAACATGGACTAAGCAAAGTCGGGATCTTTGACTAAACTAAAACTAGCATACTTAGCTAAAGAGAGTTATCTACTCGGATGGAGATGGTTATACCTAAACTTGAACTCCTTCGTCTCCGAGCTCCGATGGTGGTCCGATGGCTCCTTCTCGTCGTCTCCGTACGCCGAAGATAGATCCACCTGAAAGCTCCAACCTTTAGCTCCTTCTTCGTTCTTTGAAGAAACTAGTTCACTTGGTTTGCTAAACCTAGTGAACTAGAATGAGTTGAGAAGATTTAGAATGGGATTTTATCTATGGTTCTTGATTCTCAACTCATGAGACAAGAGAACCATAGATCAAGAGAGGGAGCAAGAGGTTGAGGGTGAGAGCAAGAGGAGAGCTCAAGAACAAGAGAGAGAATGAGCAAGAAAGAATGAGGCTCTCTTTTGTCTCTCACCCTCTCATAATCCAATGTAATCATAACTCATCATATCAATAAAAGTCTTATGTGATGGTTGAAGCAACCATAACCTTATCATGTCATGCACTCATTTTACTCAAATGAACAAGCAAGCAAAAGTCTTTGGCATGAAATGATAACCATGGTTATCATGATGGTCAACTAGTCAAGCCTAGTCAACCGGTCAACAAAGTCAACAAGTCAACAAAAGTCAACAAGTCAACAAAAGTCAACAACCAAGTCACCATAATACTTAATTAATATAATGGTTAATCGCATATCATATTCTCATTAGGGTTGAGCAACAAGTCAAAAAGTCAACGGTCAACTGTCAACAACCCTAATGAGAATCCGCTGTCTGTGCCTCCCTGACAACTGTGCATACACACCCGCATCCGCGTTCCGAGGAACACGAATGCAAACTGGATAAATCCAATCCCATAAGGTACACTAGGATCTGGCTTAAACCAAAGCCCGCTAGTGTAAACTGTCCGGACACTGTACGTGCACAAGTGCACGGATGTGACCGAACCCTGTCGCAAAACCATGCGACCTGTCGCAATACCATGCGACCTCTACTCTTTTTCCTAAAGGCGAAAAGCTTTCTGTGTGGGACTCTAAAGACTCGACACTATGCTGGCAGTGGGTTTAACCACAGACCGCAAGCGGCACTAGCTGTGCGTAACGGTCCCCAGGTAATGCCGACAAGAAGACCGACGAGGCGAAACCCATCTGAACTCCTACTGAGCCTGAGTGTGACATTCTCCGTACAGTCCGGTCTGTTCGTCTGATAATCGCATGGCGGGCCTAGGGGGCGGTAAACGTCAGTCCCCAAATAGCGGTACAAGTCGTGCCGGAGCGAAGCCCAAAACACCCTGAGATAATACTGGAAACCTACCAGTATATCTCGTTTGCCCTGGCCAGGGACTACTCGTGTAATGGCTCTCCTAGACACAGCGCGATGTCAACCCCCAATACCGGGAGAGACGAATCCTGTCTAACCGTCACTGCCTCCAAGTGCTTCGGGACTGCACCCAACCACTACCTGTTTGCACGACTCCTTTGAGCCGTGGTAGGGTAGTGGTCAAAGTACAGTGGGAACACACTCGAGGCGGAGTGACAGTGTCAAGTCAGCAGACTAAGCTGTACTCATGTCACCTGGGAACTGATAACTGACGATAGGTATAATACCAACTAGTCAGTTCCCGACGAGTCCTGTCCAGTGTACCCGTAACCTAACGAGCACCCGCATACTATCTCAAGTACGACGTACTGACGGCTGTGGGACAGACCGTCTCCCATACTGGGATGAGAAGCGCATGCGCTGGTCTACTCCGGAGTATCGATGCCCTGTCTCGATAGTCCTGCGACCAGGGACCTGCATAAGGATGTGCTTATAGATTACCCAGCCCCACTAGTGTGACGGCCATCACATCGCTGGTAATCAAGCAAAGATCCTAAGGGCTCCACTAATGTGTATAGGCGATATACAAAATATAAACACATGTACACATTGAAGTAGAAACAAACCAAGTAGCATACTACTATTTTGAGCAAGATTGTATATACAAGGTGAATATCCCAAGCATCCATTAAGTAATATACAAACCAGTATGATACAGTAATGGCCTCTAGGGCATATACACTAACAATCTCCCACTTGCACTAAGGCCATGTACTGGCGTATCGAAGACCTATCATCTCGATCAGCCGCTCGAACTGAGTCTGGGGCAGGGCCTTGGTGAATGGATCTGCAGTGTTATCTTCTGAAGCGACTCTCCGAACCTCGATCTCCTGGCGATCTACGATCTCCCTGATCAGGTGATACCGCCTCAAGATGTGCCTGGATTTCTGATGGGACCTTGGTTCCTTCGCTAAAGCTATAGCCCCGTTGTTGTCACAATACAGAGGTATTGGATCAACAATGGACGGAACCACCTGAAGTTCTTTCAAGAACTTCCTCATCCAGACAGCTTCTTTTGCGGCATCAGATGCAGCGATGTATTCCGCTTCCATCGTCGAGTCCGCAACGGTTTCTTGTTTGGAACTCTTCCAACACACCGCCCCTCCATTGAGGGTAAAGACAAAACCCGACATGGACTTGGAATCATCCTTGTCACTCTGGAAGCTGGAGTCAGCAAAGGCCTCGATCTGGTGGTCTTTTCCGCCATACACCAAGAACATCTCCTTAGTCCTTCTCAGGTACTTGAGAATGTTCTTTACCGCTATCCAGTGTTTCTCCCCAGGGTTTGACTGATACCGGCTTACCACACTCAGTGCATAAGCTATATCCGGTCTGGTACACAACATCGCATACATTATAGAGCCTACCGCAGAAGCGTAGGGTATAATAGACATGCGATCCCTCTCCAAATCAGTCTTGGGAGACATCTCTTTAGAGAGGGTGATCCCGTGACAAGCCGGTAGGTTACCGCGCTTGGAATCTTCCATACTGAATCTCTTCAGTATGGTGTCGATGTACCTGGACTGTGATAGTCCTAATATCCTCTTGGATCTGTCACGGTAGATCCGGATACCCAGAATGTACGAGGCATCACCCAGGTCTTTCATGGAGAACCTGTGTGACAAGAACCCCTTGACAGATTGTAGCATAGGAATGTCATTTCCTATTAAGAGAATGTCATCCACGTATAAAACGAGGAATACTACAGTTCTCGCTACAAATCTACTATAGATGCATGGTTCATCTGGATTTTTGATAAAGCCAAATTCTTTGACCGTCTCATCAAAGCAGATGTTCCAACTCCGCGATGCCTGCTTTAGTCCATAGATGGACTTAAGCAACTTGCACACCTTTCCGCTGCTCCCACTCTGAATGAAACCCTCTGGCTGGTCCATATAGACACACTCCTCTAAATTTCCATTTAGAAAAGCTGTCTTCACGTCCATTTGCCAGATCTCATAATCGTGGAAGGCAGCAACGGCAAGAAGGATCCGAATGGATTTCAGCATGGCTACTGGAGAAAAGGTTTCGTCATAGTCCAAGCCATGTCTTTGACGGAAACCTTTTGCTACCAGCCTAGCTTTATAGGTCTCAACCTGTCCATCTACACCAATCTTCCTTTTGAAGATCCACTTGCATCCTACGGGTTTTACCCCGTCTGGAGCAATGTCCAACGTCCATACCTTGTTGGTGTACATGGACTCCATTTCGGTCCGCATTGCATCTAGCCATTTCACTGAGTCAACGCTCTGAACGGCCTGCTGGAAGCTAGTAGGCTCATCATAATCTATGATGCAATCCTCTCTATCCCCGTCTATGAGAAAACCGTAGTATCTCTCGGGCGGATGAGACTGCCTACTACTCCTGCGGAGCGGCGTAGGAATGTCCTATTCTGTTGAACCCTCTGGTTCCACTAAACTTTCAGTAATAGTCCGTGGTTCTGGAATTTCTTCCAGTTCTACTGTGCTCCCACTTATCTGGGTTTCCAAAAACTCAGTTTCCAAGAAGTAGGCATGACGAGAAACAAGGACTTTTTGTTCCTCTTCACAGTAGAAGAAATATCCTTTGGAATTCTTTGGATATCCCACAAACTTGCACTGTACTGAGCGTGCCTCGAGCTTGTCCGCATGCTGCTTTTTGACAAAAGCTGGACATCCCCATGTCTTAATATGCTTAAGATAGGGTCTCTTCCCACACCACATCTCATATGGTGTAGTAGGCACGGTCTTAGTAGGAACTCGGTTCAAAAGGTATGCGGCTGATTCTAGCGCATATCCCCAGAATGATCGCGGTAACTCAGCGTTACTCATCATGGACCGCACCATATCCAATAGGGTGCGGTTCCGTCTCTCCGATACACCGTTATGTTGCGGGGTGTATGGAGGAGTAAGCTGAGAGAGAATTCCGTTCTCTTTTAAATAGTCCAGGAACTCGGCACTTAAGTATTCTCCACCTCGATCCGATCTTAGAATCTTAATACTTTTGCCGGTCTGTTTCTCTACTTCATTCTTATACTCCTGGAATTTTCCAAAGGCCTCGGACTTATGTTTCATCAAGAAGACATAACCGTACCTTGAGAAGTCATCCGTAAAAGTAATGAGGTAAGAATGTCCGCTTCGGGCATGTGTAGACATTGGACCGCACACGTCACTGTGTACGAGTCCTAAGAGCTCGCTCGCTCTTACTCCTTGTCCAGTAAACGGAGTCTTTGTCATCTTTCCTTTGAGACAAGATTGACAAGTGGCATACGATTGATATTCGAACGCATTCAAATATCCTTCTGTATGTAACTTAGTCAACCTTCTCTCATTGATGTGACCCAATCTACAATGCCATAAGAAAGTCTGATTCATTTCCGGAGACTTTCTTTTGTGTGTATTCTGGACGTTGAAAATCTGTGGTTGGTTTAACACGTATATACCATTACTCAATGTACCTGACCCAATCAAAACTTGATTAAGGTGAATGTTTACAACATTACTTACAAACGCAAATTCATAACCTTCTTTAGAAACTAAAGATACAGAAATGATATTACAAGTTGCGTTGGGTACAAAAAAGCAATTACGCAAAACCAAAACATGTCCATCTGACATTCCCAGGTGATAGTCCCCCACGGCTTTAGCATCCATGCTAGCTCCGTTTGCAACTCTGAGGGTCATGTCACCTGCCTTCAAAACCCTACGGTTTCTCAACGCCTGCAAAGAATTACAGATATGAGATCCTGATCCGGTATCCAATACCCAGGAAGTATAGTTTATTGAAAGACAGTTTTCAATAACATACACACCTGAAGTTGAAGCTGCAACTTGCTTCAATTCCTGTGTTCTGGCCTTCCAGGCCCTGCAATCATTCTTCCAGTGTCCTTTCTTATGACAATAGAAGCATTCTTCCTTATCCACAAGCTTCCCCACTATCTTTGTTGCTTTACCTTTTCCCTTCGTATCCACTTTACTAACACCGCCCCTTGGTTTGGCGGGGGCCTTCTTCTTCTTTCCCTTGGCTTTCGCCTTGGACCTAGAAGAAGATGATCCTCCTACAAACAAAGTGGATGTATCCCTACCTTTCTGTAGGGTGCCCTCTGCGCTCCTCAGCATGTTGAGGAGCTCTGAAAGTTCAACCTCTTTTTCTTGTAAGTTGAAGTTCAGTATAAACTGGGCGTAAGTGGAAGGAAGGGACTGGAGAACTATATCCGTATATAGCTCACTCTCCAATGTGATCCCTAGGTCAGCGAGCTCCTCAATGAAGCCGATCATCTTTAGCACGTGCTCGGCTACTGATGATCCGACGGCCATTCTTGTCGAAAATAACTTTTTCGACGCTTCGTATCTTGCGATACGAGATTGCTCTCCATACAGTTCTTTTGTATGAAGCAATATGGATTCCATGTCCATATTCTCATGCCTCCTCTGATGTTCGTTGTCCATCGAGGCAAGCAGGAGGCATTTGGCCTTCGCGCTATCAATCTCCCAAGTCTTACGGATTTCCTTATCCGCGACGCTGGAAGTTGGACCAGGGACAGGGGGAGCTTTGGTGGTAAGAAGATACCCCAGCTTGTCATAAGTGATTGCTATCTTGACATTCCTGAGCCAATCTTTGTAGTTTGGCCCTGTCAGTTTGTTTTTATCTAGGAGTAACTTAAGTCCAGTCATGTTGATTGGTCGCTGCAATTAGGAGAGAGAAGAAGAAACACTCAGCATGATGCTCTTGCAAGTTTAGAGTGGTTTTTAGTTTGTCTAAACAGGATGGCTCCCACTGTTTCTCGAATCCCTCCTCAAACCATAAAGGAAGAATTAGTCAGGATCAATCCCACCGTACAATACTTGCTTAACCGTTCAGCCAGGCCGGTGTCGGTACTTCGAGGGAGGTTTTCCAACGCTTTCGCGAAGTTCCTTAATTAAAGATCCTCTTTTCCCTGGGGGCGTAGCCCCGCTAACACCTTTCTAGGCACCTACTAGGTTTATAGCATTGATCGTTAAGTGAGAAATTTCCCGAGGAGTAGCATATACTCACAGTAGGATCGGGATCCAAATATCATCGCGTGACGAAACTGAAGGAATCCTACCAGAATCATCACACTCCAAATGGTATGCAAATCTAGCAAGTTTCAGTACTTATGAAACTCCCGATGTGGATTTTTGCCCCATGCTCTTATGACCTTGACTTTGGCCAACAAATCATAAGTCACATGTCAAGTTCTGCCCGTCGTTCTCCAGGTTAATTTGAATCCACCCGTACCTACCCTTGACTTTGGCCAACAAGGCAGTACGACTGTTCCAAACCAACGCATCTATCTATGCTGCACATGAATACCCAATAGCTACCAATCACTGTGCCTTGACTTTGGCCAACAAACACAGCTTGAATACTATTGACTATTTATGTGAAACGACGGAGGGCTACGGATGGTTTTGGCAAAACCGTGAACGTAGTGAACTTGATTTGGTCGATGGAACGAGATAGCTTTTAAAAGGAGTGGCTCAAGCTCCGCATTTAAAAGTTGTTTTGAAAAGAACCGAGTGGTTTTTCGAAAGTGTTCCAACGACTTTAACTTGGTTTATTATCTTGCATTAGTTCTTTTAATGCGTGATATTCTTGCATTAGTTCTTTTAATGCATCCCATCATTTAATCCTACCATTGCAGAAAACAATCAAAATATGACGTACGCTTATGCCATTCGCATTCGCCACTGGGCCCCGTCATTACCCGTTAGGTTACTTAACTAACGACAGAGCGGGGGCTGGGCTAGCACGTCTGTAAAACATAAGCAACGCCTAAATAATATCATATATAGATATACTGCAATGATAAACATTTCAGATCACAGATAAATACATTGGATATACTAGGAATCTGTAATTTGTACGAGCCTGTAACAAAAACAGATTACACGGTCGCGGTGAATAGCCAAAACCCCACCCAAGACCCCTACGGGTGCGGCAAACTACCCGCCAAGTACCCGAAGCGTAGCAACCTCCCTCATCTCCATGAGTAGGCCACTCGACACTTCGGCATACCCGGTAGTTTGTGCACCCCTCCATGGGTCTATCCTAGGAGCAAAAACAGTAAAAAGAAATTATACAATGACGGCTACAACCCCGACCCGGTTGTGCGGCCATACAAATAATTATTACATCAATTTACAAATTTACATGAATTGCAAGAAAAGAAAACTCTCGTCTCACAACCCCCGGCTATTCACCCGCGACAATCCAACATATTTATATACACATTCCAGTATCAAACACAGATCATGTATAACCCCGACCAATCGACTTATAGCGATTAGCCGACGTTCAATACATGCAAACATCACAGATATAACCATCATAGTCAAAGTGCAGTGAAGTTCGGAAAAAAAATACGAAATTATAGGACCCCAAAAGGAAATTTCTTTTCTGGAAAATCTGGGCACATATAATATATTTCAAAAATCCCAAAACCAACACAGACACACACTGCACGAAAAACGATGCAGAGAAGACGACAAACCGCGGCGCTTCCGCGGCACATGCCTACCTCGTGCGGCGGAAGCGCGGCGGTTTGAACGAAACAGTGGACCGTTTTTCATGGGTGTTCACACAAAACCCTGAGCCGAATTTAGGAGTATAAAGTTTTTCATTTTGACCAGAAAAAATTTCAACAGAAACTCAGGTTTTGTAAAAGTTTGGTTTTTTTTGATTTTTCCGGTTCCGAACTTCGTTACACTTCACTACCAAGCTAGTTTAAGTTTAGTTAGGCTCTGATACCACTGTAATTCCACGTTGCGACCCCCGGTTCTTACGGAGAGGCGGAAACGGTATAAAAATCAAATTATTAGCGCAAGGGGCAACATGGACTAAGCAAAGTCGGGATCTTTGACTAAACTAAAACTAGCATACTTAGCTAAAGAGAGTTAGCTACTCGGATGGAGATGGTTATACCTAAACTTGAACTCCTTCGTCTTCGAGCTCCGATGGTGGTCCGATGGCTCCTTCTCGTCGTCTCCGTACGCCGAAGATAGATCCACCTGAAAGCTCCAACCTTTAGCTCCTTCTTCGTTCTTTGAAGAAACTAGTTCACTTGGTTTGCTAAACCTAGTGAACTAGAATGAGTTGAGAAGATTTAGAATGGGATTTTATCTATGGTTCTTGATTCTCAACTCATGAGACAAGAGAACCATAGATCAAGAGAGGGAGCAAGAGGTTGAGGGTGAGAGCAAGAGGAGAGCTCAAGAACAAGAGAGAGAATGAGCAAGAAAGAATGAGGCTCTCTTTTGTCTCTCACCCTCTCATAATCCAATGTAATCATAACTCATCATATCAATAAAAGTCTTATGTGATGGTTGAAGCAACCATAACCTTATCATGTCATGCACTCATTTTACTCAAATGAACAAGCAAGCAAAAGTCTTTGGCATGAAATGATAACCATGGTTATCATGATGGTCAACTAGTCAAGCCTAGTCAACCGGTCAACAAAGTCAACAAGTCAACAAAAGTCAACAAGTCAACAAAGTCAACAAAAGTCAACAACCAAGTCACCATAATACTTAATTAATATAATGGTTAATCGCATATCATATTCTCATTAGGGTTGAGCAAAAAGTCAAAAAGTCAACGGTCAACTGTCAACAACCCTAATGAGAATCCGCTGTCTGTGCCTCCCTGACAACTGTGCATACACACCCGCATCCGCGTTCCGAGGAACACGAATGCAAAATGGATAAATCCAATCCCATAAGGTACACTAGGATCTGGCTTAAACCAAAGCCCGCTAGTGTAAACTGTCCGGACACTGTACTTGCACAAGTGCACGGATGTGACCGAACCCTGTCGCAAAACCATGCGACCTGTCGCAATACCATGCGACCTCTACTCTTTTGCCTAAAGGCGAAAAGCTTTCTGTGTGGGACTCTAAAGACTCGACACTACGCTGGCAGTGGGTTTAACCACAGACCGCAAGCGGCACTAGCTGTGCGTAACGGTCCCCAGGTAATGCCGACAAGAAGACCGACGAGGCGAAACCCCTCTGAACTCCTACTGAGCCTGAGTGTGACATTCTCCGTACAGTCCGGTCTGTTCGTCTGATACATCGCATGGCGGGCCTAGGGGGCGGTAAATGTCAGTCCCCCAATAGCGGTACAAGTCGTGCCGGAGCGAAGCCCAAAACACCCTGAGATAACATTGGAAACCTACCAGTATATCTGGTTTGCCCTGGCCAGGGACTACTCGTGTAATGGCTCTCCTAGACACAGCGCGATGTCAACCCCCAATACCGGGAGAGACGAATCCTGTCTAACCGTCACTGCCTCCAAGTGCTTCGGGACTGCACCCAACCACTACCTGTTTGCACGACTCCTTTGAGCCGTGGTAGGGTAGTGGTCAAAGTACAGTGGGAACACACTCGAGGCGGAGTGACAGTGTCAAGTCAGCAGACTAAGCTGTACTCATGTCACCTGGGAACTGATAACTGACGATAGGTATAATACCAACTAGTCAGTTCCCGACGAGTCCTATCCAGTGTACCCGTAACCTAACGAGCACCCGCATACTATCTCAAGTACGACGTACTGACGGCTGTGGGACAGACCGTCTCCAACACTGGGATGAGAAGCGCATGCGCTGGTCTACTCCGGAGTATCGATGCCCTGTCTCGATAGTCCTGCGACCAGGGACCTGCATAAGGATGTGCTTATAGATTATCCAGCCCCACTAGTGTGACGGCCATCACATCGCTGGTAATCAAGCAAAGTTCCTAAGGTCTCCACTAATGTGTATAGGCGATATACAAAATATAAACACATGTACACATTGAAGTAGAAACAAACCAAGTAGCATACTACTATTTTGAGCAAGATTGTATATACAAGGTGAATATCCCAAGCATCCATTAAGTAATATACAAACCAGTATGATACAGTAATGGCCTCTAGGGCATATACACTAACACCAAGTTCTACCCATCATTATCTTGTCAATTTGAACCCACCCGCACATGCCCCTGACTTTGGCCAAATGGCAGAACGACTGTCCCAAACCAACTCATCTATCTATGCAACAAATGAATACCTAGTAGCTACCAAACACTATGCCTTGGCTTTGGTCAAAATACATAGCTTGAATACTACTGAGTACCCAAAAGAAATGACGGAGGGCTACGGCTGGTTTTTGGCAAAAAACCTTTAACGTAATGAACTTGATATTGCTGAAGGAACCTGATAGCTTTTTATAAAATATAGTGGCGAAAACCTTCGCTAAAGAGGTCACTCCCGGTGAAGGGATCTTGGCTCTTTCCTCGTTGAATGAGGTGTAAGATATTCCAACTGAATACCGCGATGCAAAGAAACATGTAATCGACTATAGTGAAATTATTACCCTGATGCAAACTTCTGCCCAAGGGGTCACTCCCGGTGAAGGGATCTCGGCCCTTGCCTCATCGAATGAGGTGCAGGATATTCCAACTGAATACCACTGTGCAAAACAAAAGGAAACGTCTATTTAATAACACTTTTTAAAATTGTTCCAACAATATCCAAACAGGTTTGTTTTATCCTTGCATTGATAAGAATCAATGCAGTCCCATCAATCAATCACACCAGAAAAGAACGAAAATAAAATATACATATATGCCATCCGCATTCGTCACTGGGTCCCGTCATCACCCGTTAGGTTACTTAACTAACGACAGAGCGGGGACTGAACTAGCGCGGGTGTAAAACATATCCAACATCTAATAGTATATATACCAATATACAACAATCGCTCCAGGGTGATAATATGCAACATTACAGAAAAGTAATAAGCATCACAGAACAATACAGATTATCTGGGATCCCCTGGTTTCATAGAGCCGCTACTGAAACCCGACGTTCCCCTGGTCGTATGGATAGCCTGTGCCATGAAACCTAGACCCGTATGGGTGCGGCAAGTTACCCGCCAAAACCTGAAAAAAGGCAGCCCCAACAGCATAGTGAATGGACCACCCGGCACTTCACGGAATCCGGTAACTTGAGCACCCCTTCTTGGGTCAACCTGTACCCCCTACGAGTACGGCGAATAGTCTGCCAATTCTAGAGTGAGGCCCCTCTGCCTCTCAAAGCTATGAGATACGGACCCGTTGCCCTCCAGAACCCGGCTATACGTGCACTCCGTTGCGGGGTAAACCCAGTAAAGAAATAAAAATATATACGACGGGTACATCGACCTCAGCCCGGTCGTGCCCCAAAAGAATATTATACAAACAGGCAGTGACGGCAAGCCACATGTTGGACCCTCGTCCCGCAATAACAAATGTACAATTAAATCCAAACTGCACTACCATTGCACTCTGCTATCCACCATGACAAATCCGCAACATCACAGCACAATACAGAACAATAACGCGAATGTCACGTTCGCAAATCCGTCTAAAAGAGCTATAGCAATCAGACGCAATTTACCGCTCAAATGACATTTCCGGTCGGAGATATAATGTAAATACTGCATACAAACAAGTTTAAAATTTCGATCGACAAAATTTCCCGAAGTGGGCCCCACGAACATCTGCTGTACAGTAATAAAATCTGGGCCCAAAAGAAGAAATCCAGAAACCACAATTTCCCAAGTAGAAACTACAGAAGAAAAATGGTCAACAGAATAACCAAGACAGCCGCGGTTCTGCGGTGAAAGCCAGGCTTTGACCGCGTTTCCGCGGTAGTACGGTCGATTCACTTGATCGTTTTTCTCCATTTTTCGTTGAAAAGCCTGCTTAATTTCCTGGTATACTCAAAATAATTTTTAGACCCCTTTTAAAATCGACAGAAACTTTAGACTTGGAATTTTCGGTTTTCGAAAATCCGTTCGATCGATGTTTTAAACGCGTTAGCACAAGTTAGTAAAGCTTAATGGTGAGGCTCTGATACCACTATAAGTCTACGGTAGCCCCCCGGCCATCTAACAGACACCAAATGCGGAACAAAAACTTTTGCAACTGGTGCTATCGCGTACTATAACCCGGACCTGCCATTAAAGCTAAACTAACAAACTACAAAGTGGGTAGAAATGTTATACCGAACGATCCGAGTCCTTCGGTCTTCAAACATCATCCCATGCTTTGTTGCGGCTGCTCCGATCTCCTGAATCTCCAGTCTTCTCGTCCAGACGGCACCACATCGACGGATCTTTAAATGGGCTCTCGCCTCTGAACCGAGGCAACTCGATCATCAAGTTTGCTAAAAGAAATGACCAAAATTGATGTAGAGAATGAGTAGAACACTTTGCCTCGTTACGTCTAAAGCCATGGACGAACGGTTAATGAAGTTGCCATTTGAATCGGGTAAATGAGAAATGAGGCTATCTAATTTCCATGAATCCAAAACTATCATAATCTTTTCAAATGAACAACCTTATCTTTTGCAAGAGGGGGCCGGCCATATAAAGGGAAGGAGGAGGGTTAGTGTAGGAGGATAAATGGTGACCATAAGAATAAATGAAGGAGTGAGTCATATTAACACATCATGAAACCATTGAATGCAAACATGAATCACTAACCTAGTCATTAACCTAGTCACCATTCAATTAATGCAACAAATGAGTCACAAGCCACCTCATCATCCTAGTCATCATCTAGAAACTTCTAGAACCATGACTCACCCAAGAAAAGATAAATCCTCATTTAACCGAATGTTAAATACGGGTGATGGAAAACAGGAAACTGGCAACTTCCAAAAGCGATCCTGAAACGAATTTCAGGATAACCCCGTAACAGTATAAACATACCCGCATTTGTATTACGACCGAATACAAATGCAACTGAGACAAAGATATTATATCTACACAGTATAATACTCGGATCCGGCTTAAACCAAAGCCCACCAGTATTATCTGCCTGAAATATGACCCGTGCGTAAACGCACGTGCATTTTCCGAACCCTGCCATAAAACCATACGGCCTCTACAACGTTTCTCCCGAACTTGGGAAATGGTCTGTGGGGGACTCTAATCACTCATCAGTACACAGGCACTGGGTACAACCACTGGCACGTCAGAGGTACAAGCTGTACGTAACGGTTGCCTATGTATTGATTGGAAGGGAAGCTGACGAGCGAGCTCATCCAGAAACCCTATTGAGCCAAACATTGACAATATACATACAGTCCGGTCTGTTCGTCTATGAGTATCGCATATCGGCCTAGGGGGCTGGTAACGTCAGACCCCAATAGAAGTATAAGTCGTGTCAGACAGTAGCCCAGAACACCCTGAGATACTACTGGAGTACCTACCAGTAAATCTCCTGCCTCGGCCGAGGGCTTTGTGTAATGGCTCTCCTAGACACAGCGCGATCTCACCCCCAATACTGGGAGAGACGAATCCCCTGCCGATCCGCTTACTTGCCTCCATGTGGCTCGGGACTCTACCCAAAAAAGACCACTTTGCACGACACCTTTGAGCCGTGGTAGGGTATAAATCAAAGCACAGTGGGAACTCACACGAGACAAATGACGACCTCAGGTCGATGAACTAACCTGTACACATGTAACCAGGGAACTGCTATCTGACGCTAGGTATAAATACCAACTAGCAGGTTCCTGGCGAGTCCTGTCCGGTGTACTCATAACCCAATGAGCACCTGCATACATCTTAGGTTATCCAACTGACACCAATGGCTTTCGAGACCGGCCACCGCCCCTCGTCGGGGTCTCGACTGTATACACTAGTCTACTCCGGAGTATCGATGCCCTGTCTTGAAACTCCTACGACTAGGGACCACAATTAAAGATGTGCTTATAGACTACCCAACTCTCACGTATATGATCGCAATCATACTGTTGGTAATCAAGCAAGATCCTAAGGGCTCTATCAACGTGTAATAGTGATCGGTCTCCTGAACCTATACACGACTGATAAAGGCAAACCAGATATCATACTATCATCTCGAGTAAGACTGTGCTACCGGTATAGGTCCTCCTAAATCATTGCAATCACGTACCTGCGATCCAATAATTGACTTTGAGGGCACTATATCCAACAACTAGGTAGCCCATTCACTTTGCTGAAGGGGGCTGCCTCGCTTCTGGTTTTGGCGGGTAACTTGCCGCACTCGTAGGGGTCTAGGTTTTCATTGCACAGGCTATCAACACGACCAGGGGAACGTTGGGATTCACTTGCGGCTCAAAGGAAACACGGCGCTCCCAGATCATCTGTATTGTTCTGTGATACTTATAACTTATCTGTTATGTTGCATTTATCACGCCTGGAGCGATTATTATATATTGCTATATATATACTAGTAGATGTTGTATATGTTTTACACCCACGCTAGTCCAGTCCCCGTTCTGTCGTTAGTTAAGTAACCTAACAGGTGATGACGGGACCCAGTGGCAAATGCGGATGGCATATACGTACATCATATTTTCGTTCTTTTCTGGTGTGATTAACTGATAGGACTGCATTGATTCAGATCAATGCAAGGAAAACAGACCTATTCAATGTTGTTGGAACAATTTTCAAAAGCTGTTATTACAAGGACGTTTTCTTTTGTTTTGCATAGCGGTATTTGGTTATGAATATCCAGCACCTCATTTGATGAGGCAAGGGCCGAGATCCCTTCATCGGGAGTGACCCCTTAGGCAGAGGTTTGCGTCAGGGTAATAACTTCACTATAGTCGATCTCTTTTTTCTTTGCGTCGTGGTATTCAGTTTGGAATATCCTGCACCTTATTCGACGAGGAAAGAGCCGAGATCCCTTTACTGGGAGTGACCTCTTTAGCGAAGGTTTTCGCCACTATATATTTATAAAAAGCTATTCGGTTCCTTCAACGATATCAAGTTCATTACTTTAAAGGTTTTTCGCCAAAAATCAGCCGTAACCCTCCATCATTTCAGATTAGTATTGCTTAGTATTCGTGCTACGTTTGTCGTTGCTATTCGCCGAGGCGTAGTGTGCGGTGGCTTTGTAATACTTTTCAGATGCATAGATATGCGATTGGTTAGGACGGTCGTGTAACTTTGTTGATTATTCATCAAGGGTCATGCGGGTGGGTTTAACGCAATCAGGATAATGACGGGTAGAACTTGATTAGGACCTTTTGATTTGTTGATTATTCGTCAAGGTCTCTTGGGTCCTAGGGGTAAAAATCACAATGGGAGTTTCAAACATACCGGAAACTTTCCAGACTTGTGCATACCATCTGGAATGTGATAACTTGAGTGGATTCCATCAGGTTATCATGCGATGATAGTTGGTTCCCGATTCCCATTGATGAGTTGGTTTACTCCTCGGGTGATTTTAGATGATCCCGACTAATTCTTCTTTCAGATTTGGAGGAGAATTTGAGGATACAGTGGGAGACATCCTGATTAGATAAAGTGATTGATCATGCTGATCTAGGTTAGAGTGCACGCTGGGTGTTTCTTTTCTCTCTTTCATTGGCAGCGACCATGTCCTGACCCTAGACTATAACTCAGTAACCAAGTTAACCGGTCCTTTTTAAAACATATTGACTTTTGGATTGTCAGAGTTGCATACTTTATTGCCACTCCTACTTTTACCCTATACTTTTCTCCGGAACATTCCGTATCACTACGAAGATCCACATTTATTGGATATGACCATCGTATAATTACATACGAACTCGAAGAAACTTGTTTCTGATTCGAGGATGGTTACCGGTTCTGGAGAAATTGAATATGACTATTCAGTTGTCTTTTCCTTTTACCTTCTCTCAGATTGCGAGGGCTCCTATGGTTAGGAGAGTACACCTATTGCGCTTATTGGATAGTCTTCTTCCAAACCATAGGCAGGTGCTGAAAGGTAGGGAATTAAGAAAACCAATTAGCCCAAGTGTGTTGTACAGAAGGTATTAAGTAAAGAGAAATAAAGGGATTAGAAAGAGGGTAAAGTAAATTGTGACTGATATCATTCATGACCAAACCACGTATTTCATCGCCATTCCTACTTCACCTTTGAATTTTTCCAGAACACACCGTATCACTACGAAGATCCGTATTTATTGGATAATCCATCGTATGGTTATTTACGAACTCGAAAGAACCTGTTCCAGTTTGAGAATGGATTCTGGTTCAGGAGAAATGAAATAAGGTTTATTCAGTTGTCTTTTATCTTTACCTTCTCTCAAGTTGCGAGTACTCCTAGGATTAGGAGATTACACCTATTACGCTTATTAGATATGCTAGATGTATGTATGCCCTAGAGGCCAGTATTGTACATATGATGTATATTATACTGGATGCTTGGACATATATAGAGAGGACTTTCTTGCTCGATATGATAGTATGCTATCTGGTTGCTCTTTATCTTAACATATATACTTGTCTCTTGATACTGTCTTGTGGTTACATGCTGGTAAAGCCCTTAGGATGTGTACTTGACTACCAGGACTATGATGCAGATCATACTAGTGGGGCCATGGTAATCCATAAGTTCATCCTTTAATGTTCCTAGTCGTGGGTGTATCGAGACAGGGCATCGTTATACCAGAGTAGACTAGTGTATACGTTTTTCGACCCATGAGATGGGCAATGGATGATCCCATATCCATTGGTGTTTGACATCAAAGATAGTATACGGGTGCTCCGTGGTGATTGGGTACACTGGACGGACTCGCCGAGAACTCCCAGATGGTATTATACCTCACGTCAGATGGCAGTTCTCTGGTGAGACTTATACAGGTTAGTCTGTAGACCCGAGATCGTCATAGAGTCTTGTGTGATTCCCACTGTGCTTTGATTTCCACCTTACCACGTCCAAGAGGGTATGCAAAACGGTGGTTTTTCGGTACAGTTCCGAGTCACATGGAAGCAATGAGCGATAGGAGGGGTATCGTCTCTCCCGGTATTGGGAGTTGATGTTGCGCTGTGCTTGATTGGCCATAACAGGGAAGTCCCTGGCCAGGGCTGATTTAGAGATTTACTGGTAAGTGTTACCAGTGATTTCTTGACCAGTTATGAATCTCACATCGGCATGACTTATCGGTTATTTGGGTCTGACGTATACCACCCCTATACTTGATATGCGACATATCAGACGAGGAGACCGGACTGTAAGGCATGTGTTACCGTCAGTCTTTTGTAGGAGTTGGAGTGGGCTTGTTTAATGATCTTCTGATCACTCAATACCCGGGTAGCCGTTACATCCAGCTAGTACCCAAGACTGCTTGTGGGTGCTTGATGTGATCATCACCTACTGCCGTCGTATTGACGAGTCTTTAGAGTCCTACATAGAGGTTTTACTGGCTCAGGAAAAACGAAATAGGAGCGCATATGTGATATGTGCGGGACCGAGAATAATGCGTGTATGAGATACCGTATTCTATTCTCACGACTTTTCTATCAACCGGTTATATGTGATATAGCCGGGTTATCGGATCAAGTGTTGATTCGATAAGTTGGTACATTTTGTGTTAGTCGGTTATATGTGATATAACCGGATTATTAAGTCAAGTGTTGATTTAATGACTTAGTGTATAATTGTATATGTGATATACTAATTTACATTAACTAACATTGGTTCACTTAAGCATTTGTTTTTCTCACATGTGCACAACTTTAATATATATGTGATATATATTAAAATGTGTTCTCATTTTGTATCATGGTTGTTGATACATCATACATGGGTGTATGAGACACACACCATTCTATTTATAATGGTGGGTTATAATTATTTAAGGTAATTACAAAATTAGTGGATATTTGAAAAGAGCATGAAGCTTGTAGAAGCTTGTTTTTCTTTGACAAAGTCCCCCAACTTTGTTTTTACTTTAGATATTTTGTTAACATAACCATTTGGATTAGCAATGGTTATGTATCCACAAGAGTTAGTATATGATACTCACTCACCATAGTTCACTCTCTCACTTGATTTTTTTTCTCATTTTCATTTGTTCATCTTCTTCTTCCTTGAGCAAAAGAAAAGCTTGCTAGGGTTTTCAAAAGAGAGTGAAATATTGCGAGAAAAGAAATTCTAAAGTGATCCCACTTCCTATTTCTTCATCCTCTACTAGACTAGCACTTTAGTTTAGGGTGTTTGCTTCACTAATTCTTTAGTTAGTGAAGTAGAAGTTTGAGCTAGTATTCCCTCGACGTAGAACATCTTCGGCATCGAAGACTTCAAGCAAGAACATTCCATTTGCTTTGTGAAGCCATGCAAGGGTCCGGGAGAACCACGATCGCAGCGAAGGGACTACTACAAGGAGCTTATGAACTGAAGGACCGATCTACTAAGGTTGTATTTCGATTTTACTTAGAAAGTAAATAGTTTACTTTGTTTCCATATTGTATTCTAGCTAACGATTCAAGTTTAGAGTTCCCATTAACGGATTTTTTTTTAAAATGGCATGGACGATGCCTCCCGAAACCTCGCTGCCGTCGATGGGAACCCTATAGTGGTATCAGAGCCTAACTAGGAAATTATATGGATAATGTTAGATTACGAACACGAAACAAACTCCGAACTTGAAACCCTAAAATTCTTGTTTCTGTCGAATTTAAAACGAGCCATAAAATTTTTTTAAACATATACAGAGTCATATATATATGATAATATGAACAGTGAAGAAATCTGGAGCCATTCTGAGCTGTTTGGGCCGGCCACACCCCCCCATACCGGTTCAATCCGAGCACCCCCTCCAAATTTTTCCAGTGTTCTGTTACATTGGTTTTGGTGCTTCAGGTGTTTTTTGTTTTTGCTAAATAGTCATGTGATGTTAATTTACTGTAATAACAACTCGGTGTGTTTCGTAGTCATATTTTAACTATTTTCGGGTTACTTTAGACGATATTAAAAAGTTCAATCGGATGTCAAATACCTACTTTTTCCTTGCCGGAAAATTTTCCAAGTGTTGGATTTTTTCCCATAGTTAAAAAGCTTTCAAAGATCATGCTAGTTATGCGATGGACCCTCTAGAAGAACAAAACCTTAACTCGATTATATGACCGTCAAAACCGCCACTAAACCCTCGAGTTTGTGGTGGTTCAGCGGTGCCACATGTGAAGCGTTGGTTTGGCCCTTCTACGGCTGGTTCGTTGGTATTGTGGCGTGTGCTGAATAACTTTAAAACTACGCTCATGTATTGAGTTTTATGGGTAATTGTGGGTGTTTGTTGATTCGATCCGAATGTTTAACATCGTGTAGTTTTTTCTGCGACCGTAAGTGTAATATGTTATATCGCCGGTTTCGTTGCTATATGTCAACGGCAATTGGGATGCGCATATTTACTTATGTTGATGACATGTGATGTTATATGTTGTTGTTGGATATGTTATATTAGATCGCCGCGTTTTGAATAGCCGGGGGTTTTATGTGAGACGAGAGTTTTTATTTTCATTCATATAAAATTAAATGTATGTAATATTCTTTTATTGCGGCACATCCGGGTTGAGGTTGATGTCACCATGGATGTATATTATTTACTTTTCCGCATTTGGCTAGACCCAAGGAGGAGAGCACAAGTAACCGGGTTATAGAGTTCAGTGGGAGACCAACTCGAGGAGCCGAGTCTGGGTCTCCTAACTCTAGAATTGGTAGGGTTGCTTGCCACTCTCGTAGGGGTCTAGGGATGTGGGTTTGGCTATTCATCGCGACCGTGAAATCTGTGTTTTATAGAGGCTCAAAATAAAACACGGACCACCTAGTATATCTAATATTTCATATGTTTCTTCTGCTGCGATATCTTTGATGTGATCATTTGATATGTTGAGATGGATATAGTATAGAGTATATATGATATATTATATAGACGTTACTTATGTTTTACACCCGTGCTAGCCCTGCCCCGCTCTGCCGTTAGTTACCTAACCTAACGGTGCATGAGGGGACATCGTGGCGAATGCGGTTGGCATAAGTGTACGTCGTATTTATCTGTGATGTTTAGGTGACTTAAATGATGGGACTTTATTAATGTGATTAATGAAAGAAAAGAAACTTAAAAGTTGTTGTAGAATCAAAATTTTCGAAACGGGTAGCTAAAGTTTTTGCTTTGCATAGTGATATATATGATATATCCCGCACCTTAATCGATGAGGAAAGAGCCGAGATCCCTTCACCGGGAATGACCTCTTTAGCAAAAACTGGCAGATGCTACAACACTCGGTTTGTCTTTTAATTGCTTTTTGAGTTTTGCTTTGCATAGTGATATATATGATATATCCCGCACCTTATTCGATGAGGAAAGAGTCGAGATCCCTTCACCGGGAATGACCTCTTTAGCAAAACTAATGAAAGCCTCAAAAACACTCATTTTCAAAATTCACTTGCTTCTACAACGATATCAAGTTCATTAAGCAATAGGTTTTCAGAAAAACCTATCGTAGCCCTCTGTCATTTCAGATAAGAACTGTTTTGTATTCGTGCAGCGTTTGTTCGCTTTTGTCAAGGCGTAGTGTGCGGTAGCTGAATAATGCTTATCTGTTTATGCATATGATGCAAATTGTTTTAGGGTAGTCTTACGACCTTGTTGGCCTTTGTCAAGGGTCGTGTGGGTGGGTTGATTCAATCAAGAAATGACAGGTTGAACTTGACCAGCATCCTATGATTTGTAAGCCTTTGTCAAGGTCATAGGGGTTAGGGACAAAATATTATCGGGAATTTCAAGTGCTGAAATTTGCAATGAGATTGCATACCTTCTATGAGATAGTTGGATCCCGATACCCACTGCGAGTAATTGTTACTCCTGGGAGAGTTTTACACAGGACAATTAGCCGATCAAATAGGTGTCTAGAAAGGTGTCAACGGGGTTACGCCTCTGGGAAAACGAGTTTTACTTTAATTAAGTCCGTGAGAAAGCACGGGAAACCTCCCTCAAAGTACCGACACTGGCCTTTCTTAAAGATTGGCGAAATTGTAGGGTATAATTAATCCTGTCTAGTCTCTCCTTTTAGGGTTTGAAGAAAGATTTGATAAAAACAGTGGGAGCCATCCTGATTAGATAAAATAATAACCAATCTGATCTTGCAAAAGCATACGCTAAAGTGTTTTCTTCTCTCTCTCTCCAGTTAGCGACCATGTCATGCCTTAATTAAGATAATAATATGGATGTATTGACCGAACCCGCATGTTATACTGTGCTGGGGAACGTTGGTTCCGTTCTTTCTTATAAAAGTTATAAGACCGAACCTGATATAGGGGAATGCCAGGATCCCATGCCACCCGAATGAAGAAAGTACATGTTGATGCATTTTCTTCAGGTGTGTTCTGTAAGTGCACGGCGGCGCCCCGGACGTCAATCTGACGCCGGAATGCGGAAGCGAAGCTTAACTTTAAATTTTCAAACCGGCACCACCGCGCACTATAAACCCGGATCGTTCCATTAAACTAGTCCTAGCTATGTAGAGAGGGAGTTGAGAAATATACCGAGTGATCCGTGTCCTCCGGTCTTCTCGTCGTCGTCCCGATCTTCTGCGGAATGCTCCGGTCTCCATCTCCTCGCCGGAAGGGCACCACGTCGCCTGCTTCTTTTACGGGCTCCCACCTCTATACCGAGGCAACTCTGGCACGAAGTTGCCGAGCCGACGTGCCCAAGGTTTGCTGTAGAATGTGTGAAGAACTCATGTCTCATTTTGGGGTAGTGGAAGTTGCCTTTTGAGATGGTGGAAGAGAGATGTAAGCTTTTTTGTGGAGCTATATCATTTTTCAAGCAAATTAGACACCAAATTTTCCCACTTGAAAATTGGGACAGCCCACTCAAAGAAGTGGCCGGCCACAAGAGGTAAAGGGGAGTGGGAAAAAGCCAAAGGGGTTGGATCAATAATAAGAGAGAGAGAGAAAGGTATCATGACAAAACATGATCACAAACCAAGTCCCACTCCAAAGCAACCATCATAACCCAACAAAGGTCAAGCCATCATGAAAACTATCATGAAGCAAAAAGTCAAGTGATCATGACACAACAAAATGCAAAGACCCCCTTCCAAATTGCTTATTTGGAAAAATGCAAATAAGCCCTCCTCCACCAATCTTCGGCCAAGGAAAGATACAAAGAAATATGGCCGAAACGGAAAGCAAACTGGGAACACCAGAAAAATGGTCCCATAATAAATTACAGAAAAACCCCGATACTGTGTATACACACCCGCATTTGTATTCCGACCGAATACAAATGCATTGAGACAAAATCTACACTGTACTATACTAGGATCCGGCTTAAACCAAAGCCGGCTAGTATTATCCGTTCGATCCTAATCCGTGCAATACCGCACGTATATGATCGAACCCTGCCATATCTCCATACGGCCTCTACAGCTTTTCGCCCGAAAACTTGAGCAACTGAATTTGGGGGACTCTAAAGACTCGTCAATACTATGGCTGTGGATTTAACCACTAGCACGTCATAGGTATTAGCCATACGTGACGGGCTACCAGCTATTGACCGAAAGGGATGTCGATGAGCGAACTCATCCTGACACCCTACTGAGCCTGTCAGTGACAATATCCGTACTGTCCGGTCCGTTCGTCTATGAGCATCGCATGGCGGGCCTAGGAGGTTGGTAAAAGTCTGACCCCCAAAAGCGGTACAAGTCGTGTCAGAGATCAGCCCAGAACACCCTGAGATACTACTGGAATACCTACCAGTAAATTTCCTGCCTTGGCCAAGGAATTTTCATGTTCTGGCTCTCCTAGACACAGCGCGACCTCACCCACAATACCGGGAGAGACGAACCCCCGAAGATCCGCTCACTGCCTCCATGTGGCTCGGGACTGTACCCAACTAAAACCTATTTGCATGTCTCTTTTGAGCGTGGTAGGGTAGTAATCAAAGTACAGTGGGAACTCACACGAGACAAATGACGATCCTCAGGTCGATGAACTAACCTGTACACATGTCACCAGGGAACTGCTATCTGACGTCAGGTATAAGACCAACTAGCATGTTCCCGGCGAGTCCTGTCCGGTGTACTCATAACCCAATGAGCACCTGTATATATCTTAGGTGATCCAACTGATACCAGTGTCTTTTGATACCGGCCACCGCACCTCGTCTGGGTCTCGACTGTATACACTAGTCTACTCTGGAGTATCGATGCCCTGTCTCGAAACTCCCACGACTATGGACCTTTTAAAGATGTGCTTATAGACTACCAGCTCTCACGTATATGATCGCCCTCATACTGCTGGCATTCAAGCAAGAATCCTAGGGGCTCTATCAACGTGTAATAGAGACCTGTCAGGTCACCTAAAGCAGTACACGATGATAAAGATAAACCAGATAGCATACTATCATCTTGAGTAAGACTGTCCTACCGGGATAAGTCCTCCCTCAATCATTGCAATCACGTGCCTGTGATACAATAATTGACTCTGAGGGCACTATCTCCAACAATCTCCCACTTGCACTCAAGGCTAATTATTGCGATGTCGCATACTCACAGCCCGTGTGATACCGAACACCCAACTCCTCTACTAGTCAGTCTCACAAAACTAGTTTGCGAAACTATTGCGTTCGAGGAATAGCCTCAGTGAGTGGATCCGCTTTAATGTTTCTTTCTATGTCTCTCTATATCTCAAGTTCGCGGAGAATGCTATCTCCCGAAATGAGCAATACATGTCTTAGAATGTGTCTGGATGTCTGATGGGACCTAGCTCATAAAAGAACTCCAAATCCAAACATCTTAGACAGTATTGTCAACTGAACTTAATCAGTATCCTGCGCCATGCCTCCCTCAGCATTGCCTTGGACCACCTGTCCAAAATACTGCCCCTCGTCAGAAGGAAAACTATAACTCCGACAACCTCCCTGTCGTCCAAGTCACCTTGGAAGCCTGGAATGATAAGTGTCTCCTGAATGAGGCTGTCGTTATCATATCCCTAGAACATTCACTTATGTTCTAAAACTGCTTCCGACTGCTTCTCCAGAATTGGATCAATATCAACTTATTGCATCTAGTGCAAGAAAAACATCTGGTGTGGTACTTGACATCTCATGATTGACTCAATTGCCTAAGCAAGTGATCTGCCAATCATGCACATCCCTCTCCCCTTTAGTCTATAAGACACCTTTAGAGAGGGTGACTCTATCACCTGCAGGTACAATACCGTGCCAGGAGTCGTCCATTCTAAATACTCTTAGAATGCTGTCTAAGTACCCTGATTGGGAAACCACCCAAATCTAGATCTAAAACCATAGATCTAGTAACCAGTATGTCTGATATAATGTCCAAGTCCCATGTGGAGATACCACTGTGTGACAACCAAAGTATAACCGATCGTAGTACAGGAATATCACTTCCTACTCTGTGTATGTCATCCAAATACCATGACATCACACCCTACTACCTTCTCAACAGATCCATCCTCTATTCTGATGAAGTCAAACCTATGACTGTCACATCAGAAATAGATGATCTATCTCCGCTATATCTGCTTTAGTCTATAAATAGGCATAAGCTACGTGTCCACCAATGCTTCCGCTGCTCCCACTGACTACGACAACCCTCTGGCAGAGTCATATAGACGTACACTTCTAAAGCTAGTTTAGAACGACGCTATACTCATCCTCCTGCCGGGTCTCACAGTCTGGAACAACAGCAATGGCAAGTCTGGGTAAACAAGAACTTCCCTGTCACCGTCCTTGAGGCTACCGGAGTACCTCTCGGGTGCCTGAAGTTACCCACCTTATCTGCGGAGTGGCTAATGGAATGTCAAACAAGATTGAATCTTTAGGTTTCTATCAAATCTTCAGTAATCGTTTGTGGTTCTGGAATCACTTCCGGTTCTACCATACTCCCACTACTGTTTTCTGAAAAAAAATCCATTTTTATTAAAACTGTGGCGAGTCTGGAACAATATCACTATTGATCTTCTAGATGGTAGAAAGTCAACCCTCGTCATAGCCTGGGTCAACCCACAAACAGCCATTACAGAAACGTGCCTTGAGTTATCCAGAGTCTGGTTTTAAGCATAGGCCGGACAACTCCCCGTACCTTAACATCGTTAAGATACGAACTGTGCTATATCCAATATAGAACCAGAGGCACTGATTTAATTGAACCAGATTCAAATCATACAGCTGTCCCCAGTGCATGTCAGCTAAATGGAAGGAGGCCGATCAGCGTTACTCAACATAGGAATGCTTCCAATTATGAGTAACCTGAAAGAGAAGCAAGTTCTCTAAATCATTACTATCAACTGAATACCATACACAAGTATCTACATTTTCGATCACTTTGAAGAATCCCGATACTTGCTACACCTGGTTCTCTACTTTATTCATATACCTATAACTTCTCAAAACTCAGACCTTGTGTTTCTACGAAACACATGTCTAAGAACCAGAGAAGTCACAAGTAAACAGAATCTAGTACGAGGACCAACCCCTCTGTCCTAATGGACACTGGCCAACATACAATACTCTGTATAAGTCCCTTGATTCAAACAACTCATTCACTGTGTGTCGTAGGTTGAAAACTGTACTTATGGTTAAGAAGAATTACACCACTGTTTAATGCTCCTTACCTAACCATCCACTGATATAGGTAAATGTCACAGACATAATTTCAAAAATATATATCTCACTCTATAAAAATAGACGTACAGATATATCAATTTGAAATTGGTGCATAACAGCGGATATTCAAAACCAAATATTTGCCGACCGGCAAACAGTCCAGGTGACTTCCTCAAATATCACCGATTACAACGAATCGCGATATAATGAGGATGTTCACCTAATTCCCAATAACTTACTCCCACTCATCATCTGTAAAACCATACAGATGTGAGAATCATACCTGGTAAATACATACCCTGGAGTAAGGACTAATTGGGAAATCAGTTTTCTTTTAACAGGACACAGTGAAACTGAAACATTGTAAATGTTTCGTAGGGGTATCCTGGTATTCCTAGTAATGCCACTTCCATTATCCAGATTCACAACTGTAATCGTGTAATTCTTTGCAATCTTTCCAAATCCCTTTATATGTCTTTAGTCATTACCTTCTGCACACCCCTTTAGGCCAAATGGTTTTCTTCCTTCCCTACCGTTCGGCACCAGCCTATGGTTTGGAAGAAGACTATCCAATAAGTATAATGGGTGTACAGCCCTAATCCTAGGAACACTCGCAATGCGAGAGAAGGTGAAGATAAAAGACAACCGAATAAACCTTATTCCTATTTCTCCTGAACCAGAATCCATCCCCGAACTGGAACAAGTTCCTTTCGAGTTCGTATATAACCATACGATGGAGTATCCAATAAACTGTGGATCTTCGTAGTGATACGGAGTGTCTTGGAGAAATACAAAGGTGATATAGGATTGGCGAAGAAATACTTGGTTTGGTCGTGAATAGCAGTCGCAATTTACTTTGCCCACTTACTAATCCCTTTCTTTGTCTTTACATAATACCTTCTGTACACTATCGTTAGGCTAATTGGTTTTATTCATTCCCCACCGTTCGGCACCAGCCTAAGGTTTGGAAGAAGACTATCCAATTTGCGTAATAGGTGTACTATCTCCTAAACCAAGGAGTACTCGCAACCTGAGAGAAGGAAAAAGGAAAAGACAACTGAATAATCCTATCCGTTTTCTCCAGAACCGGAAACCATCCTCGAATAAATCCCTTCGAGTTCGTATATAACCATACGATGGTTTTGTCCAATGGAAGTGGACGTTCGTAGTAATACGGGGTGTCCTGGAGAAAAGGGTAAAAGTAGGAGTGGCAATGAGGTTTGCAACTCTGACAATCCAAAAGCCAGTGTTTAAGAAGATTCGGTTAATTTTCGTCACCGAGTCATAGTCTTAGGGTCGGGTCAATGGTCGCTGTCAAAGAGAGAGAGAAAAGAAACACTCAGCGTGCACTCTAACCTAGATCAGAATGGTTACCAATTTATCTAATCTGGAAACCTCCCACTGTTCCGTCAAATTCTCCTCCAAACCTAAAAGAAGAATTAGTCGGGATCATCCGAGGAGTAAACCAACTCATCAGTGGGAATCGGGATCCAACTATCTAAACCAACTCATCAGTGGGAATCGGGATCCAACTATCATCGCATGATAACGTGACGGAATCCGCTCACATTATCACACTCCAGAAGGTATGCGCATATCTGGCAAGTTTCAGTTTCTTTTGAAACTCCCGATGTGATTTTTGCCCCATGCTCTTATGACCTTGACGAAGGCCAACAAATCATAAGTCACATGTCAAGTTCTACCCGTCATTGTCCAGGTTAATTTGAACCCACCTGTACAAGCCCTTGACGAAGGCCAACAAGGCTATACCACTGTCCCAAACCAACGCATCTATCTATGCAGCAGAAAGGTAACAAGCAGCTACTATACACTATGCCTTGACGAAGGCCAACAAACATAGCATGAATACTACGTGCTACTCGTCTGAAACGACGGAGGGCTACGAATGGTTTCTGGCGAAAACCTTTAACGTAATGAACTTGATATCGTTGAAGGAACTGGATAGTTTTTATAAAAATATAGTAACGAAAATCTTTGCTAAAGAGGTCACTCCCGGTGAAGGGATCTCGGCCCTTTCCCCGTAGAATGAGGTGCAGGATATTCCAACTGAATACCACGATGCAAAGTAAAAGTAATCGGCTATAGTGAAGTTATTGCCCTGGCGCAAACTTTTTGTCCAAAGGGTCACTCCCGGTGAAGGGATCTCGGCCCTTGCCTCCTCGACTAAGGAGCAGGATATTCCAACTTAATACCACGATGCAAAACAAAAGTGAACGTCCTTGCAAATAACAGCTTTTTGAAAAATGTTCCAACAACATCCGATTAGGTTTGTTTTTAACTTGCATTGATCCAAATCAACGCAGTCCCATCAATTGATCACACCACAAAGAACGAAAATATACTGATGTACGTATATGCCATCTGCATTCGCCACTGGGTCCCGTCATTACCCGTTAGGTTAGCTAACTAACGACAGAGCGGGGACATGACTACCGCGGATGCAAAACATATACAACATCTACTAATATATATATTTATCAATATATAATTTTCGCTCAAGGCGTGATAAAATGCAACATCACAGAAATGTACAACATCACAGAACAATACAGATATCTGGGATCCCCGGGTTTCACAGAGCCACTACTGAAACCCGACGTTCCCCTGGTCGTGTGGATAGCCTGTGCAATGAAATCCTAGACCCCTACGGGCACGGCAAGTTACCCGCCAAAACCTGAAGCGAGGCAGCCCCCTTCAGCAACGTGAATGGACCACCCAACACTTCACGGAATCCGGTAACTTGGGTACCCCTCCTGGGTCAACCTGTACCCCCTACGAGTGCGGCGAATAGCCCGCCAATTCTAGAGTGAAGCCCCCTCCTTCTCAATGCCATGAGATGCGGGCCCGTTGCCCTCTAGAATCCGGCTATCCGTGCACCCCTCCGCGGGGCAAACCTAGTACAGAAAGTAAAATATACATACAACGGGTACATTGACTGCAACCTGGTCGTGCCCCAAAAGAATAATACAAACAGGCAGTGACGGCAGTCCACATATCGGATGCTCGCCCCGCAATATCAAATGTACATAATACAACCAAAACTGTACTAGCATTGCAACTAGGCTATCCCCCACGACCGATCCGCAACATCACAGCAAAATCACAGAACAACAACGTGAATGTCACGTTCGCAAATCCGTCAAACCGGGCTATAGCAGTTAGACAGGATTTACCGATCAAGTGACATTCACGGTCGCAGATATAATGTAAATACTGTGAACTAATGTGTTTAAAATATCCGATCGATCAAATTTCAGCAAGTGGGCCCCAAACATTACTGTAGCAGTTAAAGAAATTATGGGCCCAAAAAGAATGTTCCAAAACCTCTATTTTCACCGTTTAAAGATTACTGTGCAAAATTGGTGCACTGAAGGCTCTATACTGCGGCGGAACCGCGGCCCAAGGGGGGTTTGGCCGCGGTTCCGCGGTCATCTTGCCTTATCAGTACACCAAATTTTCACAGATGTCTTATCATTCTCTGCACATCACTCTGCAACATACTGAAAAAAATTTGGAGACAAAAAAATTTCGACAGAAACTGATTGTATTGAAAAACACGGATTTTGGAATTTTTGATCGATCGGAAATGTAAACTCATTAGACAAAGCTAGACTATGTTAATGGCGAGGCTCTGATACCACTTTAAGTGCACGGCGGCGCCCCGGCCGTCAATCCGATGCTGGAATGCGGAAGCGATTCTTAACTTTAAATTTTCAAACCGGCACCACCGCGCACTATAAACCCGGATCGTGCCATTAAACTAGTCCTAGCTATCTAGAGAGGGAATTGAGAAATATACCGAGTGATCCGTGTCCTCCGGTCTTCTCGTCGTCGTCCCGATCTCCTGCGGAATACTCCGGTCTCCAACTCCTCGCCGGGAGGGCACCACGTCGCCTGCTTCTTTTACGGGCTCCCACCTCTATACCGAGGCAACTCGGGCACGAAGTTGGCGAGCCGACGTGCCCAAGGTTTGCTGTAGAATGTGTGTAGAACTCATGTCTCATTTTGGGGTAGTGGAAGTTGCCTTTTGAGATGGTGAAAGGGAGATGTAAGCTTTTTTGTGGAGCTATATCATTTTTCAAGCAAATGAGACACCAAGTTTTCCCACTTGAAAATTGGGACAGCCCACTCAAAGAAGTGGCCGGCCACAAGAGGTAAAGGGGAGTGGGAAAAAGTCAAAGGGGTTGGATCAATAATAAGAGAGAGAGAGAAAGGTATCATGACAAAACATGATCACAAACCAAGTCCCACTCCAAAGCAACCATCATAACCCAACAAAGGTCAAGCCATCATGAAAACTATCATGAAGCAAAAAGTCAAGTGATCATGACACAACAAAATGCAAAGACCCCCTTCCAAATTGCTTATTTGCATAAATGCAAATAAGCCTTCCTACACCAATCTTCGGCCAAGGAAAGATACAAAGAAATATGGCCGAAACGGAAAGCAAACTGGCAACTCCAGAAAACTGGTCCCGTAATAAATTACAGGAAAACCCCGATACTGTGTATACACACCCGCATTTGTATTCCGACCGAATACAAATGCAATGAGACAAAATCTACACTGTACTATACTAGGATCCGTCTTAAACCAAAGCCGGCTAGTATTATCCGTTCGATCCTGATCCGTGCAATACCGCACGTATCTGATCGAACCCTGCCATATCTCTATACGGCCTCTGCAGCTTTTCGCCCGAAAACTTGAGCAACTGAATGTGGGGGACTCTAAAGATTCGTCAATACTATGGCTGTGGATTTAACCACTAGCACGTCAGAGGTATTAGCCATACGTGACGGGCTACCAGCTTTTGACCAAAAGGGACGTCGATGAGCGAACTCATCCTGACACCCTACTGAGCCTGTCAGTGACAATATCCTTACAGTCCGGTCCGTTCGTCTATGAGCATCGCATGGCGGGACTAGGGGGTTGGGAAAAGTCAGACCCCCAAAAGCGGTACAAGTCGTGTCAGAGATCAGCCCAGAACACCCTGAGATACTACTGGAATACCTACCAGTAAATCTCCTGCCTTGGCCAAGGACTTTTGATGTTCTGGCTCTCCTAAACACAACGCGACCTCACCCCCAATACCGGGAGAGACGAACCACCGAAGATCCGCTCACTGCCTCCATGTGGCTCGGGACTGTACCCAACTAAAACCTGTTTGCACGTCTCCTTTGACCGTGGTAGGGTAGTAATCAAAGTACAGTGGGAACTCACACGAGACAAATGACGATCCTCAGGTCGATGATCTAACCTGTACACATGTTACCAGGGAACTGCTATCTGACGTCAGGTATAAGACCAACTAGCATATTCCCGGCGAGTCCTGTCCGGTGTACTCATAACCCAATGAGCACCTGTATACATCTTAGGTGATCCAACTGACACCGGTGGCTTGTGAGACCGGCCACCGCCCCTCGTCGGGGTCTCGACTGTATACAGTAGTCTACTCTGGAGTATCGATGCCCTGTCTCGAAACTCCCACGACTAGGGACCTTTTAAGGATGTGCTTATAGACTACCAGCTCTCACGTATATGATCGCCCTCATACTGCTGGCAGTCAAGCAAGAATCCTAGGGGCTCTATCAACGTGTAATAGTGACCTGTCAGGTCACCTAAAGCAGTACACGATGATAAAGATAAACCAGATAGCATGCTATCATTTGAGTAAGACTGTCCTACCGGGATAAGTCCTCCCTCAATCATTGCAATCACGTGCCTGTGATCCAATAATTGACTCTGAGGTCACTATCTCCAACATGTTCGTTACAGAGAACTGTTTCTCCATTTCCTCTACGTCCTGGGTATTAGATACTGGGTCATGATCCCATATATGTAATCAGTTACGTGGGCTGAGAAAAGGTAGAGAACTTGGAGAAGGTGATAAAGACATAAGGGTTGGAAATGGTGCAATTGTTGCAGCTAAAACTGTCGGGGAATATCACCTTGTATTACCAACTGGTAATACATTGATTCTAAACGAATGCTATTACATGCCGAACCTGATATGCAACATTATATCAGTTTCTTTATTAAGTAAATAAGGATATAATTTTGTATTACAGGATAATGTTATGAACATCTTCCTGAACCAAAAGTTTGTTGGATCAGGCACGTTGTACAAAGGCATTTATGTTCTAAATCAATCAAAAGTTCTGAGCATTACAAACACACATAAGAGGAAGAGTTCAGAACTGAATGAATCCTTCTTGTGGTATTGTAGACTAGGTCACATCAATGCGACACTGCTAGCTAAGTTGCATAAGGATGGATATTTGAATTCTTTCAAATTTTCATCTTATGACACTTGCCAGTCATGTCCCAAAAGCAAGATGACCAAAAATCCGTTTACGGGATACGGAGAAAGAGTTACAGAACTCTTGGGACTGGTACATAGTGATGTATGCGGTCCCATGTCTACACATGCCAGGGATGGTTCTCCTTACTTCATTACATTTACTGACGATATCTCTAGATTCGGCTATGTGTTCCTGATGAAACACAAATCAGAAGCTTTTGAGAAATTTAGAGAATATAAACAAGAAGTCAAGAACCAAACCGGGAAAAGTATTAAAATCCTTCGATCTGATCGAGGAGGTGAATACTTAAGCAACGAATTCCTGGACTTCCTAAAAGAGAATGGGATTCTCTCTCAGCTAACTCCTCCATATTCACCACAGCACAATGGTGTATCGGAACGGAGGAACCGCACCCTATTAGATATGGTGCGCTCTATGATGAGCACAGCTGAGTTACCTATTTTCTTCTGGGGTATGCGCTGAGGACAGCAGCATACCTATTGAATCAAGTTCCATCTAAATCTGTTCCTACCATACCATATAAGATATGGAGTGGGAAGAGACCATGTCTTAAAAAGGTTAAGATATGGGGTTGTCCGGCCTATGTCAAAAGGTAAAATCCGGACAAACTCGATGCACGGTCAGTTCTATGCAAGTTTGTGGGATATCCCAAACATTCACATGGGATATCCCAAACATTCACATGGATAACTTTTCTACCATGGCGAAGAACAAAAGGTGTTTGTTTCTCGACATGCCACCTTTTTAGAAAAGGAATTTCTTGCAAAAGAAATTAGTGGCAACCAGGTAGAACTGGAAGAAATTCCGGCTACACAAATTCAAACTGAAGATTTAGTGGAACCCGAGGATTCGATAGTACCCAATGAACCTCAGCCTATCCGCCGATCTAGTAGGTTTCCTCACCCATCTGAGAGATACTATGGTTTTCTCATGGATGGTGGGAGCGAGGATTGCATCATGGAGGATGATGACCCAACTAGCTTCGAGCAGGCCATCACGAGTGGTGACTCAGTGAAATGGCTGGATGCAATGCGGTCCGAGATGGAATCCATGTACACCAACAAAGTATGTACTTTGGAAGATGCTCCTGAAGGGGTAAAATCGATTGGGAGCAAGTGGATCTTCAAGAAAAAACATGGTGTAGATGGGAAAGTGGAGACTTTCAAAGCTAGACTTGTTGTAAAGGGTTTTCGTCAACGACCAGGTATGGATTATGACGAAACCTTTTCTCCAGTGGCTATGCTTAAATACATCCGGATCATGCTTGCTATCGCTGCATATCATGACTACGAAATCTGGCAAATGGATGTTAAGACCGCCTTTCTAAATGGTGATTTAGAAGAGAGCGTGTACATAACTCAGCCAGAGGGCTTCATAGCTAGTGGGAGCAGCGGGAAGGTGTGCAAGCTGGTTAAATCCATTTTTGGATTAAAGCAAGCATCACGGAGTTGGAACATCTGCTTTGACGTCGTTATCAATGAGTCAGATTTCGTCAAAAATGTAGATGAGCCTTGTATATACAAGAAGGTAACAGAAAGTAAGGTTGTCTTCCTCGTATTGTATGTGGACGACATACTCTTGATAGGAAATGACATTCCTAAGCTGCAATCGGTCAAGCCCTTCTTATCACAACGATTCTTAATGAAAGATCTAGGGGATGCCTCCTACATCTTGGGGATTAAGATCTATAGAGATAGATCTAAACGGATACTGGGATTGTCCTAATCCAGGTACATTGACAACATACTAAAGTGGTAAAGTATTGAAGAATCCAAGCGTGGGTTTTTACCCACGATCTCTGGACTCACTCTCTCCAAAGAGATGTCTCCCAAGACTGATTTGGTGAGAGCTCGCATGCAAGGGATACCCTATGCTTCGGCTGTAGGCTCTATCATGTACGCGATGCTATGTACAAGGCACGATGTAGAACACTCACTAAGTGTAGTGAGTAGGTATCAAGCTGATACTGGATAGAGTCACTGGACAGCTGTGAAGAGCATTCTCAAGTACTTACGAAGGACGAAAGAGATGCTCTTGGTGTATGGTAACGAAGAACTCCAAGTGGAGTCATTTACCGATTCGAGCTTCCAGAGTGATAAGGACGACTCTATGTCGCACTCGGGATTTGTCTTCACCATTTATGGAGGGGCGGTAAGCTGGAAGAGTTCCAAGCAGGAAACCGTGGCAGACTCGACGATGGAGGCAGAATACATCGCTTCCAACGATGCTGCCAAAGAGGCTGTCTGGATCAAGAAGTTCATAACTGAACTTGGAGTGGTTCCATCCATTAAGGATCCAATACCTCTGTATTGTGATAACAATGGAGCGGTGGCTTTGGCCAAGGAACCCAGGACCCATCAGCGATCCAGGCATATTCTGAGGCGGTATCACCTGATCCGGGAGATAGTAGATCGCCGGGAGATCGAGGTCAGGAAGGTTGACACAAAGAACAACATAGCAGATCCACTCACGAATGCCATTCCCCAGATACAGTTTGAGAGCCTCTTCGGGATGCTTGGTATGCGATACTACAGCAGCTGGCCCTAGTGCAAGTGGGAGATTGTTAGTTGTATGTATGACCTAGAGGCCAGTATTGTACAGATGATATATATTATATTGGATGCTTGGACATATATAGAGAGGACTTTCTAGCTCGATATGATAGTATGCTATATGGTTGCTCTTTATCTTAACATGTATACTTGTCTCTTGATACTGTCTTTTGGTTACATGTTGGTAAACCCATTAGGATGTGTACTTGACTACCAGGACTATGATGTAGATCATACTAGTGGGGCTATGTTTGTCCATATGTTCATCCTTTAATGTTCCTAGTCATGGGTGTATCGAGACAGGGAATCGATATGCCAGAGTAGACTAGCGTATACGCTTCTCGACCCATGAGATGGGCGATGGATGATCCCATATCCATTGGTGTTTGACATCAGAGATGGTATACGGGTGCTCTGTGGAGACTAGGTACATTGGACGGACTCGCCGAGAACTCCCAGATGGTATTATACCTCACGTCAAATGGTAGTTCTATGGTGACACTTGTACAGGTTAGTCTGTAGACCCGAGATCGTCATAGAGTCTAGTGTGATTCCCACTGTGCTTTGATTTCCGCCATACCACATACTAGAGGGCGTGCAAAACGGCGGTTTTTGGGTAAAGTCCCGAGTCACATGGAGGCAATGAGCGATAGGAGGGGTTTCGTCTCTCCCGGTATTGGGAGTTGATTTTGTGCTGTGCTCGATTGGCCATAACAGGGAAGTCCCTGACCATGGCTGATTTAGAGATTTACTGGTAAGTGTTACCAGTAGTTTCTCGACCCATTTTAAGCCTCACATCGGCATGACTTATCGGTTATTGGGGTCTGACGTATACCACCCCTAGACATGATATGCGACATATCAGACGAGGAGACCGGACTGTGCGGAAAGTGTTACCGTCAGGCTTTTGCAGGAGTTGGAGCGGGCTTACTTGCTGATCTTCTGATCGCTCAATACCCGGGTAGCCGTTACGTCCAGCTAGTACCGCTGACGGTTTGTGGGTGCTTGATGTGATCATCACCTACTGCCGGCGTATTGACGAGTCTTTAGATGTTTTACTGGCTCAGGCAAAACGAAATAAGAGCGCATATGTGATACGTGTGGGACCGAGAATAATGCGTATATGATATATTGTATTCTATTCTCACGACTTTTTTATTAGCCGGTTATATATGATACAGCTAGGTTATCGATCAAGTGTTGATTCAATAAGTTGGTACATTTTGTGTTAGACGGTTATATGTGATATAACCGGATTATTAAGTCAAGTGTTGATTTAATAATTTAGTGTATAATTATATATGTGATATACTAATTTACATTTACTAACATTGGTTCACTTAAGCATTTGTATTTCTCACATGTGCACAACTTTAATATATATGTGATATATATTAAAATGTGTTGTCATTCTGTATCATGGTTGTTGATACATCATACATGGGTGTATGAGACTTACACCATTCTATTTATAATGGTGGGTTATAATTATTTAAGGTAATTAGAAAATTAGTGGATATTTAGAAAGAGCATGAAGCTTGTAGAAGCTTGTTTTGCTTTGACAAAGTCCACTAACTTTGTTTTTACTTTAGATATTTTGTTAACCTAACCATTTGGATTAGCCATGGTTATGTCTCTACAAGAGTTAGTATATGATACTCACTCACCATGATTCACTCTCTCACTTGATTTATTATTCTCTTTTGATTTGTTCATCTTCTTCTTCCTTGAGCAAAAGAAAAGCTTGCTAGTGTTTTCAAAAGAGAGTGAAATATTGTGAGAAAAGAAATTCTAAAGTGAACCCACTTCCTATTTCTTCATCCTCTACTAGACTAGCACTTTAGTTTAGGGTGTTTGCTTCACTAATCCTTTAGTTAGTGAAGTAGAAGCTTCAACTAGTATTCTCTCGACGTAGATCATCTTCGGCATCGAAAACTTCAAGCAAGAACATTCCATTCGCCTTGTGAAGCCATGCAAGGGTCCGGAAGAACCATGATCGCAGCGAAGGGACAACTACAAGGAGCTTATGAAGTGATGGACCGATCTACAAAGGTTGTATTTCGATTTCACTTAGAAAGTAAATAGTTTACTTTTTTCCGTATTGTATTCTAGCTAACGATTCAAGTTTAGAGTTCCCTTTAACGGAATTTTTTTTAAAATTGCATGGACGATACCTCCCGAAACCTTGCTGCCGTCGATAGGAACCCTACAGGATAGTCTTCTTCCAAACCATAAGCTGGTGCCGAACGGTAGGGAAGGAAGAAAACTATTTAGCCTAAGGGTGGTGTACAGAAGGTAATAAGTAAAGATAAATAAAGTGATTTGGAGAGATGGCAACGAAATATACGGTTACAGTCATGAATCTGTATAGTGGAAATGGCATTACTAAGAATACCCGGATACCCCTTCAAAACATTTTCATGTTTCAGTTTCACTGTGCATTGTTAGTTGAAAACTGATTTCCTAATTAGATCCTTACTCCAGGGTATGTATTTACCAGGTCTGATTCTCACATCTATATGGTTTTACAGATGATGAGTGGGAGTAAGTTATTGGGAATTAGGTGATTACATCCTCCTTATATCGGAATTCATTGTAATTGGTGATATTTGAGGAAATCACCTTGGGTTTTGCCTGACGGAAAATATTTGGTTTTGAATATCCGTTGTTATGCACAAATTTCAAACTGATATATCTGTACGTTTATTTTATAAAGTGAGATATAACTTTTTGAAATTATGTCCATGATATTTACCTATATCAGTTGATGGTTAGGTATGGAGCATTAAACAGCGGTGTAATTCTTTTTAAGCATAGTACAGTTTTCAACCAACGACGCACAGGGTTTGACTTATTCAACTCAGGAGACTTATACAAAGTATTGTATGTTGTCCAGTGTCCATTAGGACAGAGGAGTTCATCCTCGTTCTATATGTTAGTTATATGAATGCCCTAGAGGCCATTACTGTACATACGTTGTATATTGTAGTGGATGCTTGGACATATATAGGGAGGACTTTCTTGCTCGGTATGATAGTATAATATCTGGTTACTCATTATCTAAACATGTACACTGATTGTTTCTATGTCACATGTTGATAAAGCCCTTAGGATGAGTACTTGACTACCAGGACTATGATGCAGATCATACTAGTTGGGACAGAGTAGTCGCCAAGTACATCCTTCAAATGTTCCTATGTTAGTGTATATGCCCTAGAGGCGATTACTGTATTATACTAGTTTGTATATTACTTAATGGAAGCTTGGGATATTCACAGTTGTATAGACAATCTTGCTTAAAATGGTAGTATGCTACTTGGTTTGTTTCTACTTTAATATGTGCATGTATTTATTTTAGCATATTAGTGGAGCCCTTAGGATCTTTGCTTGATTACCAGCGTTGTGATGGCAGTCACACTTGTGGGGGCTGGGTAATCTACAAGTACATCGTTATACAGGTCCCTAGTCATAGGATTATCGAGATGGGGCATCGATACTCCGGAGTAGACTAGCGTATGCGCTTCTCATCCCAGCAGGGGAGATGGTCTGTCCCACAGCCATCAGTACGGCGTACTGGAGATAGTATGCGGGTGCTCATTAGGTTACGAGTACACTGGATAGAACTCGTCAGGAACTGTTGGTTGGTACTATACCTATCGTCAGATAACAGTTCCCAGGTGACAGGAGTACACCTTACTCCGTCGACTTGACACTGCTAGTTCGCCTTGAGTGTGTTCCCACTGTACTTTGATTACTACCCTACAACAGCTCAAAGGAGTCCTGCAAACAGGTAGTAGTTGGGTGCTGTCCCGAAGCACTTGGAGGCAGTAGCGGTTAGATAGGATTCGTCTCTCCCAGTATTGGGGGTTGATATCGCGCTTTGTCTAGGAGAGCCATTACACAAAGTCCCTGGCCAGGGCAAGCGAGAATTACTGGTAGTGTTTCCAGTAGTTTCTCAGGGTGTTCTGGGCTACACTCAACATGACTTGTACCGCAATTAGGGGTCTGACGTTTACCGCCCCCCTAGGCCCGCCATGCGATACTCTCAGACAAACAGACCGGACTGTACGGAGATTGTCACATTCAGGCTCGGTAGGAGCTCGGATGGGTTTACCTCATCGGCCTTCTTATCGACATCTACCTGGGACCGTTACGTATAGCTAGTGCCGCTTGCAGTCTGTGGTTAAACCCACTGCCAGCGTAGTGTCGAGTCTTTAGAGTCTCATACAGAGAGTTTCCCTATACTGGGCGAAAGGTGTAGAGGCCATATGGTTTTACGGCAGGGCTACGATCACTTACGTGCACTTGTGCGCGTATGCTGTTTGGCCAGACAATGCTAGTGGGCTTTGGTTTCAGCCGGATCCTAGTGTTGTATGGATGGATTAGTTTTTTCTTCTCTGCATGCGCATTCTACGGAATGCTGATGCGGGTGTGTATGTACGGTTGTGAGGAGCGAAGAAAAAGAAGGTGCCTCATCAGGGTTTTGACCGTTGGTTCAATCAAAACCATTATGAGGTGAGGAAAATATTTCCTAATCTTTTCAATGATAATTGTGTTATGGCTAATTGTTTTGACCATTTGACCATGTTGACAATTTGACTCATTAGACCTTTGTTGACTTGGATCTTTCTCTTGAGCTCTAGACTCTTCTCTTGCTTTATCAAGACATGATAGTGGTCAAATCAATCTAAGCCATCATAATTATCATAAAAGGTTGGTTTTTTTTGTTTTTCAATGTTTCATTATCTCTTTGGCATTCTCACTCTTCACTTGAGCTCTCATGTTTTGTTCTTCTTCCTCCTCCTCACTAAGAAATCCTTTAGTTCTCATGTGTTGAGATAGTTAGGATTTAAATAGACAAATAAATCCACCATAAAATTCTACATCACTTAGGACATCAAGAGTAGCATACTTTTTGCCCTAGCTACATCGGCTTGAGGTGGAGCTCGGATTAAAAACCCTCGGGTGGATCGTCTTCGACTCAAGGAGGCCGCGGAGGTGACCATGATCCGGACCGAACCTTGGAGCTTGCATGGACGAGGAGGAAAGCGGAGAGAAGACCCGAAGGACTTGGTTCGTGAGGTATAATCTCTTGAGCATAGTTGATAGAACCTCTTGTAGTTTGTTAGCAATGGTTCGGCAAAGATCCTCAAGTTTTTTGTCCATGTTACCTTGTGTTAAAAAATTGTTTTTTACCTATTCCGCCTCCCCGTAAGCACCGGGGTGGGTAACGTGGACTTACAGTGGTATCAGATCCTCGCTAAACCATTACTAACTTGTTAGCAAAGTGTTAGAAATTCGATCGCCGGAAAAAATCGCAAAACACGTAAAAAATTGCACTTTTCTGTCGATTTTAAAATCTAGTCCAAAATTTTTTCCAGGGACCTTAAAAATTAGTGCAGGCTTTTTTAAGGACAGACAAGAAAATTGAGCCCATGAATCGGTCAAACCGCCGCGGAAGCGCGGCCAAACCAAGGGTTTGGCCGCGGATCCGCGGCCGAGTTGACGCCGATCCAACTCAGTTTTCCTGCATGATGTCCAGATTTCTGTTTTGTGATTTTTATGATAGTTTGTTTCCGCCTAGATTTTGCTAAGTACTGTGTTGTGCTTGGAGTAGTTTCAAATCAATTTATCGATCGAAATTCTAAGTACTTTTGCTAATCGGATCTTCTGTGATGTGATATATGTATTGAACGTCTACTAATCGCTATACGTCGATTAGTGGGGGTTATACATATCTGTGATCTGTGATGTTGGTTTGTCTATATGAACTTGTTGGATTGTCGTGATGAATAGCCGGGGATGTGAGATGAGAGTTTTCATTTTTCATTCAATGTAAAATTTGTAATTTGATGTTATGTTATTTTATGGCCGCACATCCAGGTTGAGGTTGTAGCCGCCATTGTATATTATTTCATTTACTGTTTTTGCTCCTAGGATAGACCCAAGGTGGGGTGCAAAAACTACCGGGTATTTTGAAGTGCCGAGTGGCCTACTCACGTTGTTGAAGGAGGTTGCTCCACTTCGGGTACTTGGCGGGTAGTTTGCCGCACCCGTAGGGGTCTAGGGTGGGGTTTGGCTATTCATCGCGACCGTGTAATCCGTTTTTCATTGCAGGCTCGAACGAAACGCCGATTCCTAGTATATCCAATGTGTTCATCTGTGATCTGGAATGGCTATCATTGCATCTGACGAATGTATATATCTTTATATGATATCTACTAGGCGTTGCTTATGTTTTGCATCCGCGCTAGTCCAGCCCCCGCTCTGTCGTTAGTTAAGTAACCTAACGGGTGATAACGGGGCCCCGTGGCGAATGCGGATGGCAAAAGCGTACGCCATATTTTCGTTGTTTTCTGCAATGGTAGGATTAATTTATGGGACGAATTATATTAATGCAAAGAAAACAAACCAAAGTTAAAATCATTGGAACAATTTCAAAACTACTCGGTTTCTTTTGAAAACAGAAAACTTTTAAAAAAATGGGGAGCTTAAACCACTCATTTTAAAAGCTATCAGGATCCTTCGATTATATCAAGTTCACTATGTTCACGGTTTCGCCAAAACCATTCGTTGCCCTCCGTCATTTCAGTTAAATATTCAGTAGTATTCAAGCTATGTATTTTGACCTTCGCCAAGGCATAGTGATTGGTAGCTGTGATATTTGGATCCCGATCCTGCTGTGAGTATCCGCTACTCCTCGGGAAGCTTTTCACTTAACGATCAATGCTATAAACCAAGTAGGTGTCTAGAAAGGTGTTAGCGGGGCTACACCCAAAAGGAAAAGAGGTTATTTAATTAAGGAACATCGCGAAAGCGTCGTAAAACCTCCCTCGAAGTACCGAAACTGGTCTGGCTGAACGGTTAAGCGAGTATTGTATGGTGAGATTGATCCAGACTAATTCTTCTTTTATGGTTTGAGGAAGGATTCGAGAAACAGTGGGAGCCATCCTGTTTAGATAAACTAAAAACCAATATAAACTTGCAAGAGCATCATGCTGAGTGTTTTCTTCTCTCTCTCTTAATTGCAGCGACCCAGTAACTAGACATAGGTTACATCTAGATAATAAAATGACTGAATCTGACTGTTATGATTGGCAAAGGTCTGTCCAGATGTCCATTACCCATGACAAGCTGGGACACCTCCTAACTAATCAAACCCATGACGTCTCAGGACCAGTTTCCCCAGTCACGGATATTGATATCCGTAAGACATCGGAAAAAGACTGTGCGAATGCCAATTGCCTCGTGTTGGCCTCAGTTGATGTTGCATACCAGAGGCAGCACGAGAAGATGGACTTTGTTTCTATCTTCCTCCATAACAAAGATTTAAATGGAGAGCAATCTCGTATCGCAAGATATGAGACCTCGAACGAATTGCTTCAAGCGAGGTTGGCTGTCGGGTCATCTGTAGGTGACAACGTCCTTACAGAGACCAGCTATTTTGATGAGCTCACGGACCTGAAGACCACGTTGTAGAACGGGTCAAATACTGACTTGATTCTACAGTCTCTACCCTCTACTTATACTCTGAAGGAAACCAGGGAAGAAGGAGGTAGGGAAGGGCAAAAGTTTAGGGACTAGATGTAGTAAAGGAGTGACGTTCCTATTATTACGGGAAAGGACATTGGCAGAAGGATTGCATGGCTAGCAAAGCCAGTAGCCAGGATTCGAGGCATGTTGTGGCTTTGTTCAGTTGATAAAACTGCACATTTGTTATTACATTTTTCCTACCATTTTCATATTAAAAAAGGACTTTATTATAATATATCATACATATGAGGGTTTATGTGTAAAAATACTATTTTCCATGTGTTGATATATTATAATTAGCTTTTGGTAGGAAAATGTATGCAAATAAATTCATTGACCAAATCCAAGTAGAACAAAGTCTACTAAATCTTATTTGAGTTGTTGTGCAGAATTTTTCCATGTTGTGCAGAATCTTTCAAGACTAGAATCAAGGAAATCAAGTTGTTGAAGAAGACTTGCCTAGTTAAGAAGCAAAACTTGGAGACCAAATCTGGCAGCAACCACGAGAAGATTTCCAAATTCTGAAGGTTCCAAGGATCGCCACATGTCAAAATGAGAAAGCCCCATAAATTTGATGAAGCAATCCCCACCCTTTGCCGCGGAACCGCGGCCAAACCCACCTGTTGGCCGCGGATCCGCAGCATTATAGGGGAGTTAGAGGATGAGATTTTCTGGGGTGAATCTATGATGAATTTTACATAATTTGGAAGCATTATTTCTGGCTTTGGGGTTATAAAAAGGCACCGAGTGTCTCTTGGAACATTTATCAAGCCGACGCGATCACGAAGCCCCAGACGCTCACGCATTCTGGCTGATGATCAACTGTTCGTCTACCTCCTTAGAAAAGATCGAGAAGCAACTAGTTTTGTAATCATTATCTACGGAATAAAAGTGTAGATTGTTCAAGTTGATTAATAAAGGTAGTTATTTTATTTAATTCTTTTTGCATTTTACATTATGTTTCCCCTCTCTGTCTTTTGATCTTCTTTTCCCAACATGCGCGAGTAATTCTCCACTTGTTAGGGTTCGTAGGATTAGGGTAGGCTAATGGATGATGAACATCCCTAAACCCTTTTTAAGTCCTATAAAGTTTATGAAATTTATCAAAAGAATCATTAACATCCTAATCGGGCACGCTAACAATTCTTTGTTAGTTCCGACCGCGATTAGAGATTAGATTAATAATTGTTTTTGTAAAGGTTAGATATGAACGGAGTTCCGTGTCGAGATAAGGGTTAAGAGTGGGATTCCTTTTCCCTCTAGAAACCCTAATCTACACGCATCACCGTCGTTCTAGTTTTAAATCTATTAAAGGATAAAAAGGGTAACTTTTAATTAATCGTCCATAACTACTAAATCCGAACGAACTCTACAAGCCCTCTTATTATATTATCTACATCTCTAAAATAATCTTGATCTATATTTTTGCATTCTTGCTTAACGTAGATCTAGAAACCATTCTTCAAAATTATTTCTTCCTCCTCTCTTTCTCAACACATCTAAAGTAAGAGTAAAAGGTTCAACGTTTGCCTGAGGATGACCCGTACTCATCTCGGTCTAGCTACGCGCGACACCGTTATTGATTGCGGTTAACTACATAAACACACACTCTTTCGTATCAAGTCAAATGGCGCCGTTGCCGGGGATACGTGCGTAATTTTTTATTTTTACTATTTGTGTTGAATTCTTAGACGATTCATATCATTATTAACACAAAACTGCAAATTGCATATTTAACGATTTGTGCGTGAATTTTGCGAGGAATCTGGAGTCACAGAATTAAGGAAAACAGGAAACAGAGACATTTTTAGAAATCCAGAGGAGCAAAGGAGGCCACTGAAAAATTTTCATCAACTGTTCTCTCCACATTGCGGCGGAACCGCGGCAAAAGTACCATTTCTGCGGCGGAATCGCGGCGGGGTAGATGAGTTAGGGCTTCAATCTTCTCTGGTATTTTTCTCAACTGCTTCTCTCTCCCCTCAAATCCAATAAAATCTATTTTCTGCAGGATTCTTTGCAAAATTGCGTCGCTCAAAAATCATTTTGCAAAAGTTTTTTGATTGGTTTTGTTTTGCATATTTAATACGGACTTTAAGGGGCAAAGACCAAATCAAGATTAGGTGGGGATTTCATTACCCTTCCTAAGCCCCACAAATCACAAACCGAGCATATAGATCAACCCTTCATTAATTTAAAAAATATCTAGACCAGACTCTAAGCACTGTCGCGCTCAATAAGGACAGAGGAAGGTCATGGGTAATCTATCGTTTATCCGCATTACTTTTGTAGTGCTTAGGTAAGTGTGACAAAGGCTAGTGGTTTTTAATTATCCCACTACTGTGGTTCCTTCCCACTTACCTGGCACTTACCTGGCTACAAGGATAGTACAGAGGCGGTAGAGGATTGATCCTGCGGCTTGTCCTCTGAAAGTCTTGGAGCGGTCTAGAGATTGGACCTAGGTGACCCTAGTTCTAGGGTTGCTTGTGCATCTTAGGGTGATTTGTCTTGAGTCCCACTTTTTCAAAAACAAGCCAATTTTAAAATCACACACACGCTGCCACTTGCACTAAACCCGCTTAGTGCATGCTCGGCTGGACACGGGATCCTAGTGCCCGTCTTGTCCGCGTTCCTGCTATCGACGCCGAAGTCGGTACTTCTTCATCTTCTTTTCCCCCACCACACACCATATCAACCGTGATGGACGGCACTCCATCTAATTATAACACCACGCTGCCACCGCCCGTAGGTGAGCAGAATCCACCGCGCATCTCTCTCCATGAGAGATGCTATCCTATTCGTGGTCCCCTTCCTACTTGTCTATCTCTTCCACCACCTAACGGGGATAATTTCGAAATTAAACCCCACCACATCAATCTGCTGCCCAAATTTCACGGGCTTGAGTCGGAAGACGCGTACGTTTTCATCACCAAATTCGAAAACGTATGCGCAATGATGGGTACTTCACTGTTGACTTTAGATGCTATGCGCTTACTTCTTCTCCCATTCACACTGTGGGACTTGGCAGAAAAATGGCTTTATAATACTGCCGCACACTCTATCACTAATTGGGATGAATTTGTCATAGCATTTCTTAAGAAGTTTTACCCAAACCATAAGACTGCCCATATTAGAAGCGAGATCAACCAGTTCACCCAGCTTCCCAATGAACCATTTTGGAAGTGCTTTGAACGTTTCAAAGATCTGCTTGTCCATTGCCCCCATCACGGAATACAAAGATGGGATTTATGTCGGATTATATATGAGGGCATTAATCCAGCGACAAAGCAGATGCTTGAAACAATGTGTCAATGCAATTTCATGTCTAAAGATGACGGTGAAGCTTGGAAATATCTGGAAGACCTTGCTGAACACACGTTGCAGTGGGAAAGCGTAAGACCACCTTCAACTAAGGGAGGTGTTCACCAGCTCGATGTTTCTATCGCAGTAAAAGCCGAAATGGCAGCGATACAGAAGAAACTCGACGCTATTGAGAACAAATTCTCATCATTCTCCCTAAATCAGGTCACGCTTCCTAAGACCGTCTGTGGTTGTTGTTCGGATCCTTCACACTTAACGGAAGAATGTCCTATGAATGTATCGTTTCAAGCTAATGCTGCTTTTCAGCAGCGACCTAGAAACGACCCTTATTCTTCCACATATAATCAAGGATGGAGGAATCATCCTAATTTTGCTTGGAACCAAAACCAACAAAGCAATTATCAAAGACCTCCTCCACAGCAACCACAACCACAGAATCAGCCTCCCTTTCAGTCACAGAATTTTCAAAATCCGGTCAACATTTCTACACCACAAGTGGCCGGTTCTGACAACTCACTTGCACAAGCTTTGGATATGTTCATGAAACAATCCATGCAAATTTCAGCTGAGATGAGGTATTCTATTGATACCCTAACGAAAAACTCCGCCTCTCATGGTGAGAGTATTAAATCAATAGAAAACCAAATCGCACAGTTAAACGCCGCAATGAGTGCGAGAGAGAAAGGGAAACTCCCATCTTAACCCATACCTAATCCTGGCCACTCACAAAGTTATAATGTGAGTGTTGTTACCACGTTGAGATCGGGAAAAGAGCTGAATAACCAAGTGGGTGAGCAGTGTGATGATAGTGACACCAATGATACCCCGGCTTCTTCTTCTTCCCCAAATTCGTCTAGTGTCCCACCTTCACCCGAGCCTATTCTCCGTTTTCCCCAAGGCTCGAACCCTTCGCCCATTTTGCCAAATCTATCTAAGTCGATTCCAACTCCAGTTTTGGGATCGAATCCGTCCCCACAATCCTCACCACTGTTGGACCAAACCCTTATTGATAAAGCACCTTATCCAAACAGGTTAAGGGGCAACAGACCAAGTCCACAAATGGAGAAGATTGTTGAAATTTTTAAGCAAGTTAACATAAACATTCCTCTCCTAGATTCTATTCAAAAAGTTCCATCATATGCGAAAATCCTAAAGGACTTGTGCACTAGGAATAGAAAAGTTCAAGTACCTAAAAAAGTTTTCCTTGCGAGTAATGTGAGCACAGCTTTTACACAACAACTACCCAAGAAACGAAAGGACCCCGGAAGTCCTACAATTTCAATTTCTATTGGGGGTAAAAATATCTATCGTGCTCTACTCGATCTAGGTGCTAGTGTTAACTTGCTTCCGTATTCTGTTTATGAGCAATTAGGGATTGGAGAGTTAAAACTTGGGTATTGCACTCTTTAGATGGCCGATCGATCTATCACCCAACCTAGGGGTGAGCTAGAAGATGTGTTAATCAAAGTCGGAGAATTCATATTCCCTGTGGACTTTATCGTTATAGATACACAACCTGTGGCAAACCCACGCAATCAAATCCCGGTGATACTCGGTCGACCCTTTTTGGCCACTTCCAACGCAGTAATCAATTATAGAAACGGCTCTATGACCCTATCCTTTGGAAAGAAGTCAATTGAGCTTAACATTTACAAGTTGGGAAGTGAACCCTCTGAACCCTATGCTCATGTGTGTTCTGTCAAATTAATGGATGTCAACAGCAGCGAATTTGATCAACCTCATGATACTGACTCTTTTCATATGTTTGACCCAACCATGTACTCTTCCACCGAGTTGTCCGCGTCAACATCTAACGCTGATGAGGAACTTTTTATAGAGTCTGACGATCACCCCATTTTTTCTGATGACATTATTTTTCGGGGTATCGATGAAAGCTTTGAGGAAATTTTCGCTGATGAACTCGCATTTTTACAAGACACGGGTGTTGAGATGAATCAACTCCAAGATGAAGAAATTGGAACTCCACCCCTTCTTTTGGATAATCATGATAATGCGAGTAATCCATCATTACTATCACTGTGTCGTCTCCCTAAATTGAGACGCAATTCTTTTCCATCACACCTCTTATCACTTCCCCACTTCTTCACGTCAAAAGGTGACATGTTCTTCCAGCAACCTTGGTACTTCATCGATAAAATTTTGAATGGTTGGTGTTGACTTTTGGTCTTTGTAAGGCTTTACTTTTACCACTAACTTTAACCCTCCCCCCCAATGATTTTAATTGCCTAATACTATTTTACTCAAGTTTGGGGGGGGGGGATATTTTGGCTCTTGTAAGGAATTTTTATAAGATTGTGAGCCAAGAAATAAGTTTGGGGGAGGATTTTCACTTTCATATATTTTTGCCCCCATTAATAATTTCCTCCCAAGTCTACAGGTTTTGAGCTTAACGGATGACATCAGTGAGGACACTGCTGTAAACAGGTTTGGGGGAGGTTTGTGATTATTTACGTATCAATTTACATCATATTTTGCATAAGCACAACATTTTCAAAAATTTTAAAATTTTTTTTTTGATAAAAAAAGAGTAGAAAGTGAAAAATTACATCCAAAAAATAGGAATAGCTTAAGAAAACCAAGAAAATTAGATGTTTTCTTAAACGAACTGGTAATAAGTAGTTATGAGCCGTTGTCCCAAGGGTTAGTAAGATGAAGGAAGTCGCTAATCTGAGAATAAAAATATGTCTGAAAAATAGCTTCTATTCTGGAAGCCAAACATTTGAATGTTGATACCCTACTATTTGCACTTACACACGTCTTGAAACTCGGGATAGTAGAGGATACCTTAAAATGCTCTTGTCTAAAAGCCAAAGTATGAAGAAAAAAAAATGAAGAAAATATAAAATGGTGAAAAGAAAAAAATGAACACTGGTTTTGTTATCGCCAAGGCAGCAATAAAAAAAATATAGCGAGGGTGCCTCTTCACCTAGTGCCCTAAGGCCAACTGGTCTGGGAGTCACTGCTAAGCCTTAGGTGGTGCAAGACGAGGAAAATATTATCACCTAATCATCAAGCACATGAGTAATCGGTCGGTTAGTAACTCAAGAAGTATTAACGGACGCATGAAAATGTGTGAGCAAATCTAAATATTCATCAAATTAAAAAGTACTGAGGTAGACGGACAAGAGTATGATAGCTTAAATTGAATTCTCCGAGTGTAGGGATGTTCTTAACACACACGTGGGGTTATATGATCAATGTTTGGATGAAAGATAGGAATGAAGAATAAAGACGATGTTTTATTGAGGGATAATGTGATTTCTAACATTTTTTCATGACTATTAAGATAGGGCTCATAACAACTGAAAAGCTAGTGTAGTTGGAAACTCTTATTTTCGAAGTCTTTCTTTTATGGTTCCTATCTTTATATGTAAATTTCACCATCTCTCTTTTGTTATAGGATATTGTGGGTGTAATCCGCTGAAAACCCTCAGGAGACAACACTCCTCCTACTAGGGACACCTAGAGGTTTAACGGCTTATTGCACGTGCTTAGTGCAATCGTGTTTGCCTACGAAAGTGTGCTTAGTTTTATCCTTTCCTTTTTTCTTCTTCTCTTGAATAAACTAGTTTGCTCGGGACGATCAAAGATAAGTTTGGGGGTATTTGTTCAGTTGATAAAACTGCACATTTGTTATTACATTTTTCCTACCATTTTCATATTAAAAAAGGACTTTATTATAATATATCATACATATGAGGGTTTATGTGTAAAAATACTATTTTCCATGTGTTGATATATTATAATTTGCTTTTGGTAGGAAAATGTATGCAAATAAATTCATTGACCAAATCCTAGTAGAACAAACTCTACTAAATCTTATTTGAGTTGTTGTGCAGAATTTTTCCAAGTTGTGCAGAATCTTTCAAGACTAGATTCAAGGAAATCAAGTTGTTGAAGAAGACTTGCCTAATTAAGAAGCAAAACTTGGAGACCAAGTCTGGCAGCAACCACGAGAAGATTTCCAAATTCTGAAGGTTCCAAGGATCGCCACATGTCAAAAGGAGAAAGCCCTATAAATTTGATGAAGCAATCCCCACCCTTGGCCGCGGAACCGCGGCCAAACCCACCTGTTGGCCGCAGATCCGCGGCATTATAGGGGAGTTAGAGGATGAGATTTTCTGGTGTGAATCTATGATGAATTTTACCTAATTTGGAAGCAATATTTCTGGCTCTGGGATTATAAAAAGGCACCGAGTGCATCTTGGAACATTTATCAAGCCGACGGGATCACGAAGCCCCAGACGCTCACGCATCCAGGCTGATCATCAACTGTTCGTCTACCTCCTTAGGAAAGATCGAGAAGCAACTAGTTTTGTAATCATTTTCTACGGAATAAAAGTGTAGATTGTTCAAATTGATTAATAAAGGTAGTTATTTTATTTAATTCTTTTTGCATTTTACATTATGTTTCCCCTCACTGTCTTTTCATCTTCTTTTCCCAACATGCGCGAGTAATTCTCCACTTGTTAGGGTTCGTAGGATTAGGGTAGGCTAATGGATGATGAACATCCCTAAACCCTTTTTAAGTCCTATAAAGTTTATGAACTTTATCAAAAGAATCATTAACATCCTAATCGGGCGCGCTAACAATTCTTTGTTAGTTCCGACCGCGATTAGAGATTAGATTAATGATTGTTTTGGTAAAGGTTAGATATGAACGGTGTTCCGTGTCGAGATAAGGGTTAAGAGTGGGATTCCTTTTCCCTCCAGAAACCCTAATCTACACGCATCACCGTCGTTCTTGTTTTAAATCTATTAAAGGATAAAAAAAGGTAACTTTTAATTAATCGTCCATAACTACTAAATCCGAACGAACCCTACAAGCCCTCTTATTATATTATCTATATCCCTAAAATAATCTAGATCTATATTTTTGTATTCTTGCTTAACGTAGATCTAGAAACCATTCTTCAAAATTATTTCTTCCTCCTCTCTTTCTCAACACATCTAAAGTAAGAGTAAAAGGTTCAACGTTTCCCTGAGGACGACCCGTACTCATCTCGGTCTAGCTACGCGCGACACCGTTATTGATTGCGGTTAACTACATAAACACACACTCTTTCGTGTCAAGTCAAATGGACTATTTTGTTTAAATTTTTTTTTTCTGGGTATGTTTGTAATAGAAACCTGTATGTCAATTAACTCTACTTCCTGGGTATTGGATACCGGATCAGGATCTCACATCTGTAATTCATTACAGGCTCTGAGAAACCGTAGAATTATCAGAATAGGTGATATGACTCTCAGGGTTGCCAACGGAATGAGCATGGACGCTGTATCCGTAGGGGAATATCACCTTGGATTGACAACTAGGCAGATATTGATTCTGCGTAACTGTTTGTATGTACCTAGTATGGTTTGTAATATCATATCTGTATCCATACTTTTTAAGGAAGGATATGATTTTACTTTTGTAAGCGATGAGGTCCACATCCACCTAAATCATGTTCTGATTGGGTCAGGTACATTTGAAAACGGAATATACTTACTGAATCAAGCTCAGATTTTCAATGTCCAGAACACACTTAAAAGAAAGTCTCCGGAATTAAATCAGGCTTTCTTATGGCATTGTAGACTGGGTCACATCAATGAGACACGGTTGACAAAGTTACATAAAGAGGGATACTTGAATCCGTTCGAGTATCAGTCTTATGATACTTGTGAATCTTATCTCATGGGAAAGATGACAAAGACTCTGTTTACTGGACACGGAGTAAGAGCGAGCGAGCTCTTGGAACTCATACACAGTGACGTGTGTGGTCCAATGTCTACACATGCCCGAAGTGGTTATTCATACTTCATTACATTTACGGATGATTTCTCTAGGTATGGACATATCTTCCTGATGAAGCATTAATTCGAGGCCTTTGAGAAATTTCGGGAATACAAGAATGAAGTTGAAAAACAAACAGCCAAGAGTATCAAGACACTGATATCTGATCGAGGTGGTGAATACTTGAGTGCCGAGTTTCTGGACTACTTAAAAGTGTTGGGTTAGCCTAGCACCTCATGAAGGGTTTGGAAGCATCACATTAACCAAAGAATGCATTTTTAGGGTGCTAAGCTAACAAGCATCGGATCGTTCCTAGAAAAATTAGGGTTTCAAAAATTTTCACATCAACATATCAAAAGAAAAGCTAGGGTTTAGAGAGTACAACCTTTGTAGCTCCCTACGCTAGACTCCCTTGCTACTTAGGGTTTGAAAAAGCTCCGCTTGAACTCCTCGAGGTCACCGATGATCCACCCGGAGTCCGCTTTGTCCAAGCTTGCAACTTTATCCGATCAAGTGAACGAAATCAAGCTAACAATCTAAATAAGTGGGCTAGACTTGTGTAGAATGGTGTTGTGGTTCTCTTTCTCACTTCAAAATCCAATCTTGATGAGTATATTGCTCACTACAATGAACTAGAGAGCAAAATGAGAGAGGTTGATGAAGATGATGGCTTTTTAGAAGATGATAAGTTCAACTCTTAAAGAAAATAGAAAAAATATATCAATATATATTTTCTATCTCTCATCTCAAACCATGGTTGAAACATTATTGTACGTGAGTTAAAAACTAAAATGAAGAGTAAACCATGGTTAAATGGTGGGTGAGTGAGGTTAGGTCAAGAAGAGTGTAGAAACAATCCAAAACAAACCCATTTTTTTTCCTTTTGATTTTAGCATAAATACAATAATATTCCATATAAAAAACCCATGGTGTGAGTCTTGTATTGCCACCATTTCCTTGTATAATCAACCATGAAAGATGTATGTATGTATATATGTGTATATGTACATCCATATGTGCATGAATCAAAAAGAAGGCATACATGCATGAATACATCCAACTAACTCAAGAAAGGATTTCAAGTGAGAAGCTAATGGTTAAATAATAAATCAACACTTGATTTATCAATCCGGCCATATCACATATAACCCCTACCAAAAGCAAGCCGCCCGATCAATATACGGTATGCTATACGCGCATTTTAATCGGGTCCATGCGCATATCGCATACGCGCACCACAACGTTTCGCCTGGACTAGGAAACTCCATTGTGGGACTCTGAGACTCGTCAATACGCTGGCAGTGGGTGATGATCATATCAAGCACCCCCAAGCTGCAAGCGGTCACCTAAACGTAACGGCCACCCGGGTATTGAGCGATCAGAAGAGAACAAGCGAACCTGCTACAACTCCCGTCGAGCCGATTGGAAACACTTCCCGTACAGTCCGGTCTCCTCGTCTGATATGTCGCATATCAAGTCTAGGGGTGGTAAACGTCAGACCCCAATAACCGATAAGTCGTGCCGATTTGAGGCTCATAACGGGTCGAGTAACTACTGGTAACACTTACCAGAAAATCTCTGAAACAGCCCTGGCCAGGGACTTCCCTGTTACGGCCAATCGAGCACAGTACAACATCAACCCCCAATACCGGGAGAGACGAAACCCCTCCTATCGCTTATTGCCTCCATGTGACTCGGGACTGTACCTAAAAACCACCGTTTTGCACGCCCTCATGGACGTGGTAAGGTGGAGATCAAAGCACAGTGGGAATCACACAAGACTCTATGATGATCTCGGGTCTACAGACTAACCTGTACAAGTGTCACCTGAGAACTGCCATCTGACGTGAGGTATAATATCATCTGGGAGTTCTCGGCGAATCCGTCCAGTGTACCCAGTCTCCACTGAGCACCCGTATACCATCTCTGATGTCAAACACCAATGGATATGGGATCATCCATCGCCCATCTCATGGGTCGAGAAGCGTATACGCTAGTCTACACTGGTATATCGATGCCCCGTCTCGATACACCTACGACTAGGGACCTTGAAGGATGTACTTATGGACTACCATGTCCCCACTAGTATGATCTGCATCATAGTCCAGGTAGTCAAGTACACATCCTAAGGGCTTTACCAACATGTAACTATAAGACAGTTTAAAGAGACTAGTATACATGTTAAGATAAAGAGCAACCAGATAGCATACTATCATATCGAGCAAGAAAGTCATCTTTATATATGTCCAAGCATCCAATATAATATACATCATCTGTACAATACTGTTCTCTAGGGCATACATACAACTAATAATCTCCCACTTGCACTAGGGCCAGCTGCTGTAGTATCGCATACCGAGCATCCCGAAGAGTCTCTCAAACTGTATCTGGGGAATGGCCTTCATGAGTGGATCCGCCGTGTTGTTCTTCGTGTCAACCCTCCTGACCTCGATCTCCCGACGATCAACTATCTCCCGGATCAGGTGATACCGCCTCAGAATATGCCTGGATCGCTGATGGGACCTGGGCTCCTTGGCCAAAGCCACCGCTCCATTGTTATCGCAATACAAAGGTATTGGATGCTCAATGGATGGAACCACTTCAAGTTCAGTAACGAACTTCTTGATCCAGACACCCTCTTTGGCAGCATCGTTGGCAGCGATGTATTCAGCCTCCATCGTCGAATCTGCTACGGTTTCTTGCTTGTAACTCTTCCAGCTAACCGCCCCTCTGTAAAGGGTAAAGAAAAATCCCGACTGCGACTTAGAATCGTCCTTATCACTCTGGAAGCTCGAATCGGTAAAGGACTCCACTTGGAGTTCTCCGTTACCATACACCAAGAGCATCTCTTTAGTCCTTCGTTAGTACTTGAGAATGCTCTTCACAGTTGTCCAGTGACTCTCTCCAGGATCAGCTTGATACCTACTCACTACACTTAGTGAGTATGCTACATCGGGTCTGGTACATAGCATCGCGTACATGATAGAGCCTACAGCCGAAGCATAGGGTATCCCTTGCATGCGAGCTCTCTCCAAATCAGTCTTAGGAGACATCTCTTTGGAGAGATTGACTCCAGAGATAATAGGTAAGTTCCCGCGCTTGGATTCTTCCATACTAAACCTCTTTAGTATGATATCAATGTACCTGGATTGGGACAATCCCAATATCCGTTTGGATCTATCTCTATAGATCATGATTCCCAATATGCAGGAGGCATCACCAAGATCTTTAATTGAGAATCTTTGTGATAAGAAGAGCTTGACCGATTGCAGCATAGGAATGTCATTTCCTATCAAGAGTATGTCGTCCACGTACAATACGAGGAAGACAACCTTACTCTCTGCCACCTTCTTGTAGTTACAAGGTTCATCTGGATTTTTGACGAAATCAAACTCTTTGATAACGACGTCAAAGCAGATGTTCCAACTCCGCGATGCTTGCTTTAATCCATAAATGGATTTAAGCAGCTTGCACACCTTCCCGCTGCTCCCACTGTCTACGAAGCCCTCTGGCTGAGTCATGTACACGCACTCTTCTAAATCACCGTTTAGAAAGGCGGTCTTAACATCCATTTGCCAGATTTCGAAGTCATGATATGCTGCAATGGCAAGCATGATCCGGATGGATTTAAGCATAGCCACTGGAGAAAAGGTTTCGTCATAGTCCACACCTGGTCTTTGACGAAAACCCTTTGCAACAAGTCTAGCTTTGAAAGTCTCCACTTTCCCATCTACACCAAGTTTTTTCTTAAAGATCCACTTGCTCCCAATGGGTTTTACCCCTTCAGGAGAAACTTCCAAAGTCCATACTTTGTTGGTGTACATGGATTCCATCTCGGATCGCATAGCATCCAGCCATTTCACTGAGTCCCTACTCATGATGGTCTGCTCGAAGCTAGTTGGGTCATCATCCTCCATGATGCAATCCTCGCTCCCATCATCCATAAGAAAACCGTAGTATCTCTCAGGTTGGCGAGGAACCCTACTAGATCGGCGGAGAGGCTGAGGTTCGTTGGGAGCTACTGAATCCTCTGGTTCCACTAAATCTTCAGTTTGAGTTTGTATAGCCGGAATTTCTTCCAGTTCTACCTTATCGCCACTAATTTCTTTTGCAAGAAATTCCTTTTCCAAAAAGGTGGCATGTCGAGAAACAAACACTTTTTGTTCCTCTGTATGGTAGAAAAGATATCCATGTGAATGTTTGGGATATCCCACAAACTTGCATAGAACTGACCGCGCCTCGAGTTTGTCTGGATTTTGCCTCTTGACATAGGCCGGGCAACCCCATATCATAACTCGTTTAAGACATGGTCTCTTCCCACTCCATATCTCATATGGTGTGGTAGGTGTAGGGTTCCTAGGCACACTAATGAGGTCTCACAAGGCATCAACCATGCCAATTTCAAATTTTACGGGTGCCGAGAAACCCTAATACGGATCGTTAACTAGATTTTAGGCGAAACAATAAACTAGTTAACAACTTAACTACGAGTAAACGGAAATACAACCTTTGTAGATCCGGTTCTCCACCTCCATAGCTCCATGATGAAGTCCCCTTGCTGTCCTAATCGGATCCCGGGCTCTAGCGTCGGCTTCATCGGAGAAATGGGCGGGTAAGGTCGTCGGCTTCGTGCCGAAGATGATCTACGTCGAGGCATCACAAGATCAAGCTCCCACTTCACCAAGTCATGAAACTTGTGAAGAAAACACACTCTACTACTTGGCAAGAGGTATAGGATGAAGAAATAGGAAGTGGGTTCACTTTAGAATTGGATTTCTCACTCATTTGCTCAAGTTGCCATTGATGAAGCAAGCTTTCTTCAAGTGAAGAAGAAGAAGAAGAAAGAAAGAATATGATAAGTTTCTTATTTAAAAAAGAAACTAATATGAATCCTTATCATATCCTAACCATAGTCAAGTGTAGAGAGTAAACTAGGGTTAGTTGGAATGGTTAGGGTTAAGGATGAGATAAGAATGGTGGACTAGGTCAAAGCTTCATGAAGCTTCAAGAAAACTACAAATAAAGCCACCATTCTTTTCTTATCATTTCCAAAATGAATAAACAAATAAAAGAATGAATAAGCAAAACCCTAATCATCATTTTAACCATGGTTTAGTTCTTTACACTTAACCAAATAAGCATGTATCATCAAACATGATACAATCATGTGCACAAAAGTATATCACATATACAACTTGCACAATCAAGTGAGAAAATCCATTAAAAATGAACCAATACTAGTTAATGCAAACTAATATATCAAATATATAATTATGCATTAAATCATTAAATCAACACTTGATTCAATGATCCGGTCATATCGCATATAACCGACTAGTATCCAATGTATCGGCTTATCGAATCAAACCTCGATTCGATAACTAGGTTATATCGCATATAACCATTCGATACATTCATCGCGAGAATATAATACGGTATCACATACACGCATTATTCTCGGTCCCGCACATGTCTCATATGCGCTCTGATTTCGTTTCGCTTGAGCCAGGAAACCTCTGTGTAGGACTCTAAAGACTCGTCAATACGCCGGTAGCAGATGATGATCATATCAAGCACCCACTAGCCGCAAGCGGTCTGCTAAACGTAACGGCCACCCGGGTATTGAGCGATCAGAAGATCGACGAGCAAGCCCGCTTACACTCCTGTGAATCCAACCAGTAACACTTACCGTACAGTCCGGTCTCGTCGTCTGATATGTCGCATATCTCGCCTAGGGGTGGTAAACGTCAGACTCGAATAGCTCGATAAGTCGTGTCGATATGAGGTCTATAACATTTCGAGAAACTACAGGTAACACTTACCAGTAAATCTCAGCAACCCTGGCCAGGGATTTCCGTTTATAGCCAATCGAACACAGCGCAACATCAACTCCCTATACCGGGAGAGACGAATCCCCTCCTATCGCTCATTGCCTCCATGCGATTCGGGACTGTACCCAAAAACCACCGTTTTGCACGCCCTCTTGGACGTGGTAAGGTGGAAATCAAAGCACAGTGGGAATCACACAAGACTCTATGACGATCTCGGGTCAACAGACTACTCTGTACCAGTGTCACCAGAGAACTGCCATCTGACGTAAGGTATAGTACCATCTGGGAGTTCTCGGCGAGTCCATCCAGTGTACCCAGTCTCCACTGAGCACCCATATATCATCTCTGATGTCAAACACCAATGGATATGGGATCATCCATCGCCCATCTGTATGGGTCGAGAAGGTATACGCTAGTCTACTCTGGTATATCGATGCCCCGTCTCGATACACCCACGACTAGGGACCTTGAAGGACGTACTTATGGACTACCATGTCCCCACTAGTATGATCCGCATCATAGTCCAGGTAGTCAAGTACACATCCTAAGGGCTTTACCAACATGTAACAGAGAGACAATCAGTATACACGTTAAGGTAAAGAGTAACCAGATAGCATACTATCATGTCGAGCAAGAAAGTCCTCCCTATATATGTCCAAGCATCCACTACAATATACATCCTATGTATAGCAATGGCCTCTAGGGCATACATATAACTAACAATCTCCTACTTGCACTAGGGCCATCTGATAGCAGTGGTTGTAGTATCTCATACTCAACCATCCCATAAAAATCTCTCTCTGGGAACAGGCCTTTGTGAGTGGATCCGCCGTGTTTGTCCTCTGAGTCTACTCTCCAAACCTCGATCACCCTGGAGATCAACCATCTCCATGATCAGGTGACACTGCCTTAGAATATGTCTGGATCACTGATGGGACCGGCGTTCCTCGACATAAGCCACAACTCCATTGTCTCACAATGGTTGGAACGTAGTTCATCTCATGAACAAATATACACCCAAACATCCTCTTTGGTAGCATCTTAAGTAGCGATGAATCCTGCCTTTATCTTCTAGTATGCCACGGTATCTAGCTTGGAACTCTTCCAACATACCGTCCCTTTACCAAGGGTAAAGACAATGCCTGTGACTGACATTCAGTCGTCCTTATCATCCTGGAACACTTCCAGTGATTCTCCCCAGGATCGATTGATATCATCTCACTACTACTAGTGAGAATCCTAACATCCAATTAAATCTATCTCATAGATCCAAAACTCAGGATTTAGGAGGTATCATTTTGATCCTAGATGGAGAATCAATGTGATAAGCGGAGATTGACCGAGCGTAGCATAGGAAACTCCTTCCCTATCAAGAGCATGTCATCCACGTACTCTACGAGGATCACCACCATACTCCCTACTACCTTTTTGTATATACAAGGTTCATCTACCATTTTGATGATGTCAAACTCTTTGACTACTTCATCAAAACAGATGTTCCAACTCCGCGATGCCTGCTTTATCTTATAAAGTATCTTGTACACGTTTCCGCTGCTCCCACTGCCTACGAAGCCCTCTGGCTGTGTACTTATAAACGTTCTCTTCTAAAACATCATTTAGAAAAGCAGTCATGGCACCCAACAGCCAGATATCGTAGTCATGGTACGTAGCCGTGGCAAGTAGAATCTGGATGGACTTAAGCATAGCTACTTGAAAAGGTTTCATCATTATCCACGCCTGGTCGATGACGAAAACCTTTAACAAGTCTAGCTTTGAAAGTCTCAACTTTTCCATCTACACCAAGTAATCTTCTCAAGATTTACTTGCTCCTGATGGGGATTTAACCATTCAGATATAGCAGCCAAAGTCCATACTTTGCTGGTGTACATGGATTCCATCTCAGATCGCTAAGCATCCAGCCATTCTTACAGAGTCCCACTCCTGATGGCCAGCTCAAAACTAGTTGGGTCATCATCTCATGATGCAATCCTCGCTCCCACTGTCATAGAGAAACCGAAGTATCTCTCAGGTAGGTGAGGAACCCTACTAGATCGGCGGAGAGGCTGAGATTCGTTGGTAACTATTGAATCCTTCGGTTTTATCAAATCATGTGCTGTAGTTTGTATAGCTGGAACATTTCCAGTTCTACATAACAGATTTTGCCTTGAGCTTGTCCGGATTTTGCTTTTAGACATAGGCAGGACAACCCCAAATCTTAACTAGCTTAAGACATGGGCTCTACCCTTTCCATATCACATATGAAGTGGTAGGCATAGATTTGATTCGAACCCTATTCAATAGGTATGCAGCTTCTCAAGTGCATAACTCCAAAAAAGGAAATAGGTAACTCAGTAGTACTCATCATAGAGCAAACCTTATCATATAGGGTGTGATTGCTCCGCCCCGATATACCATCGTGCTATGGTGTATACGGAGGAGTAATGCTGAGAGAAAATCTCATTCTCCTTTAGAAAAGTCCAAGAATTTCGTGCTTAAGTATTCTCCTCCTCGATCTCATCAAAGGACATAATACTTATACCCGTATTGGTTCTCTACTTCTAGCTTATATTCTGTGAATATCTCAAAAGGTTCGGACTTGTGTTTCAACAGGAACATATGTCTGAATCTAAAGAGATCATCAGAGAATGTAATGAAGTACAAAGAACCGGTCTTGGCATGTGTAGACAGGGGACCTTACACACATCAGCATGTATCATCCCAAGAGTTCACTAACTCTTTCTCTGTTTTCAGTAAACGGAGCTATGGTCATCTTATCTTTGTGACATGACTGGCAAGTTTCACAAGATGTAAATTCAAACAGATTTAAATATGCATCTATGTGCAACTTAGTTAGTCGGGTCGCATTGATATGACCTAGTCTAGAATGCCTCAAGAAGGATTTGTTCATTTCTGAACTCTTCCTCTTTTATGTGAACTGTAGTTTGATTTAGAACATTAATGCTTTTAGATAACGTGCCTGAATCGATCAACTTTTGATATAGGAAATGTTCAAAACATTATCCAACAATACAAAATTTTATCATTTCTTTACTGATAAAGAGACTGATATGATTTTTTATATCAGGTTCGGTATCTAATAACATTCGTTCAGAATCAATGTATTGGTAATACAGGGTGACAGTGACCAATGTTCAGACCAGAATATTGTATTATTATATTCCCCATTCTTACTCTTTTTATAAATAAACAGGTGCTTTTGACTCATGTCTGCTACATGTTACAGGTTATAGGTTCTTGGACGGAAAACAGTGAAAATGATGTAAAGACGATGAAAATATGGACTTTTGACCAACAAACAGAATACTCTTGATCAAGCCTATGTAAGAAATAGTTCACAAAGCAAGGTTCAAGACGTCGACACAAAGACACGGTTAGAAGTCCACAACAATGTTCACTGGAAGATCTGGAGAAGACCTAGAAGCCAAATGAATAAAAGAACCATATAAAGAAGAAGAAAAAGACCACAAGGAGCAGTACAGAAAGATTCATGCATCAATACCATACTTTGGCCACGGAACCGCGGCCAAAGCATGCCTTTGGCCGCGGAACCGCGGCCATGTAGTGCCCGTGTCGGCACGAAGTTTTTTGGCTGCGCGCGTATTGTTGACTAGGTCTTTTCTTAGGGGTATTTTTGTAATAGCAGATGTGCGAATCAAATGTAACCTAGGGTTTCTATTTCATATAAATAGGAACTCTAATCTTTGTAATTCCTCATGCCTCCCTTTAATGAATAAAATTTAGAAATCTTTTGGAGAGCATCGGTGTTTCTTCTCCATTCAGAAATTCAGATCTGACAACCCTGCATGGATGATTGGAGGGCTGCATCTGTAAGTAATTTAATTTCTTGCCTTAGTGTAGATTTAAATTCCTTGCCCTAGGTAGATTTAATTTCATGCCCTAGGAACTTGTTTAGGGTTTAGCTTTTGGGAAGGATTTTGAGAGATGAGATCTCTCATCCCTTTCTTACCCACCAAATATTTACAATAGGACTCCATGCATACATGCACATACCGCTCCCTACGGCACTCTATCCCTCGAGGTAGCGGTGATACCGTAGTATAAAGGCCTGGGTGTGATGTTTTCCATGAAGGTTAGGGTAAGGATCTCTAAAGGAAGGACAAGAACCTAGAGGAAGGAACACCTTTCCGAACGGATCTAATCCACTTTATTGATAATTACCATAACTCCTCACAGATCTTCATTCGGGTATTGAAAGTGGTGAGATTTAATTACATTTCCAAACCATCCCTAAACCTAGCCCTAGCAAGAGTAGATCTAGATAATTGCCCTAGGATAATTTAGAATTTTAGATTTAATAATCTGTCCAAATACCTTTCGGAATTAACTCGTAAGAACGAATCGGAAATTCACAAAATCCCTATGGACCGACCCGTACTCACCGGCTAGCTGCAAAGCGACGCCGTTCTTGATTGCGGTTACAAATATTTTTGATCTATCTTTTAGAAAGCGCAAGCACGCTAAATCATCCAATCAAATGGCGCCGTTGCCGGGGATGGCGTGTCATTTCCTTTTTGCAATTTCGGGTTAATCTTAATAAATAAATAAAAAATTATAAAAATCTGAAAAATCCAAAAAATATAAAAATATATCATCTGTTATTTTTGGAAAGGGTATTTTGTTGTTTGAATTTTGCAGGACCTACAATCAAGTTCGGATCTGGAAATCTCCAGAGATCAAAACAGCAAATATACGATCCTATCAACAGAAAATTGCAACAACAGAGGAACAGAAAAAATTTGGAGGACCGAGTCAACAAGAAGAACAGCAGCGATCTGGTGAGAGCACAAAAAAAAAAAAAAAAAACCGCCCAAGGCACCCACCCGCGGCGGATCCGCGGTCGGAGGCGGCACTTCGCGGCGGTTCCGCGGTGGTGGCGACAGATCGGTTGCCGAAAAAAAGGCAGAAGCACGGTATTAAAAAAAATTATAAAAAAAATAAAACAGTTCTGCCGCTGCAAATTTCTGTGAGTTTTCTCTCTCCTCCTCTGCAAATCTTGATATATCTTCTGTAAATTTGCCTGCAGGATTTCTTTACGCTCAAATTTTTTTTCCCTTCCAAATAACGATCTTGTGCAGGATTTTTGTGCCTTGCTTGAAATGAAATTAGATTGCAAGTAATATTTTGCTGTTGCATATCTTTTCTATAAAATATTTTGCTGTTGCATATCTTTTCTCTAAAATATTTTTGCAACAAAATTTTTCCAAATAAAGAGAAATAGAATGAAAATAAAAAAGGACAAATATTTTATAGAAACTTGCAAAATTTTTAGCCGCAAATAAATCCTTGCACACAATAAACTTTCCTTCTTGTCACCTTTCTTCTTCTAACATGGGTACCCCACACAATAAATCATTAGCCGAACTTTGGTATCCCGAACCTAATTTTGCGTCATATGTTAATTTGTTCGGTCAATTTAAAAACGATCCCTCCATGCCTAAAAAATCTTTGAAAGATCACATACAAACGTCTAGGAGAAATAGTTTGACTTTTCAACCTACCTTGTGTCAACCGAGTCAATCTTTACAACCTACATATGTTGAAACCACTTCTTCAAGTCCTTCTGTCACTCCTAGGCCTATGTCCATTGCTGAGCATATTGCTCAATCTCGCAGTCGATCTTTCATCTCTCTCTACTCATCTAGTTTTAGGGATCCGCACGATTATTCACCTTTTTATCAATATGTTGACCCTACCCCTGTCCAATCACCCACTTTCTACCAGTCCTGCCCGACTTTACCACCCTCGCTAGACACTGTTTCTACACAGCCATTAGGGAGTTTTGCATATCCACACGATTCCGAATCTTTTACCGAAACCCCTTTACCACCCAAGTCTAGTTTGGAAGAGTCGTTGGAGGCTTATATTGCTGCAACAAATAAAATGATGAGGAATGTTGAAGTGTCCATGGCCGCCCTTATGCAACCTAGTGAACCGGTAGCTAGTGTCCCGCTAGCTCCAAATTTTTCAATGTATGAGGCGGTAGTTGGACAGAGTGAGAATGAGAGAGGATTTTCAAATCAAACCTACCCTTACCCAATTGAAACCCACAACTCCTGTTTGCCATCGATTGCCCTAAATGATTCACCAGTTGAAAATAAAAACCAGTTGTGTGATTTTGTAGTGTTTGATTTGCCAAATTGTGAGGAGCCCCTTTCGAGTGAAACCGCACCTAATTCTTTCGATCTTTACACCTCCACTCTAGAACCTAAATCGATACATATCCATGCTGATGAGGTGTCTAAAGAAATTGATTTTCACTTGATCGAGGATATAGACGCCGGGAATATTTCGGATGATGAACCTGTCGATTTAATTGAAATTTTATGTTCAAATCATCATCCTGAGTTATTAAATGTTTCTCCCGAATCTCATATGCGTCTAGATTTTGATGATAATGGCATGGATGAGTTGAATATTGAGGATAGTATTGAGGAGAGTCTTGAGGATAATATTGAGGTTGAATCATTTTTATTTGATGTGTCTGATTTTCCAATTCATCCTCCTGAACCTTTGACTGTTATATCACCCTCCCTCCTTCCCATCGTTCCGACCCTGCTTGAAGACTGTGAGCTTGAAACCTTTTCCTTTGAATCTAACACAGATCTCACAGATGATAACACTTATGAGTGTTTCACTTTTTCGGACGATGTTGATGACTCACCGCCCGAGTTTGAGTCCTTTACATTTTCAGATGAGCCATCAGACTCGGTTGATTATAGTAGTTTCGAACCATTAATGGAATCTTTCAAGTTTGAAACAGTTTACTACGGTGAGAAAGATACTATCCCTAATTCACTCCCTTTCGTCTTTCCCATGGTTCCGACCGAACAAATGACCGTTACGCTTTCATCTCCTATACCAAGTTCGGCGTATCCATGTTTTCTTGCGAATCTTGAGGGATTTGACCCCATTTCTCGACGGGTTGATAGGTTAATGCAATCGCTTTTAACACATCGGTCATCACAAATTGCGCTAATTTATTCACTCGCTTTACACCCTCAAGATCGTACTCCACTTCTTTCTCATTTCCGCCCTTCTTCTCCCCCACCGAGACCATATTCTACCATTCTTCTTTCCACACGGTCTCGCGTGTTTCTCATTTCTTTCCTCCACACCCCATTCTTGCACCAACTATACCATTACCGCGAAAATTTTTTTGAATGGTTGGTGCTAACCTTTGGCTTGTGTAAGGCCAAGCTTAAGTTTGGGGGGGGACCTTTTTGTATATATGTATATATATTTTTGTTTTCTTTTTCTATAAAAAAAAAAATTTAAAAAAAATTAAATTCAAAACATAAAAAAATAAAAAAAATTGTAAATAAATAAACAGGGTAGTACCGGCATTTTGACCCTCTTGGTTTAGCATGACAGTGAGGACACTGTCAAGTTCAAGTTTGGGGGTATGATCGGTACGTCTTCTTCCTTCGCATTCATTTGTACATATTTTTGCATTTTGCTTACTTATTTGAAAACCCATAAAAATTGAAAAATTTCAAAAATTATAAAAATTATTGTATTCAATTTTGGCTAATTGACTTGAGTTTGACAAATAGGTTAACAGGCTAGGAACAACTAGATCTTAGACTTAGTGAATTAAAAACCCTAAAAATAACATTCCTTAAACTTTAACGATAGAAAGTATATGCCTTGTAGTTTATTTAGAAATAGGCAAATTTTGGGTTCACTTCTTGGGCTAAGTCTAAACAAGAGAAGAGTATTGATGTTCTTATTAGAGTATAAGTTTGAAAAATAGTTCCTAGCTTAAGTCTAGATTCTGAAAACGTATACCCTACAATTTGCACAATCACGCACCTTGAAACTTGGAATAGTAGAAGAAACCTTGAAATGTTCTTGTCTAAAGTCCTTAGTACGATGAAATAAAAGAAAAAAAAAGTGAATAAAGAATAAAAAAATGGACACTGGTTTTTGTGATTACTTAAGGCTGAAAAAAATAGAAAAATATTTAGCGAGGGTGCTTCATCACCTAGTGCCTTAAACCAACTGGTTTGGGAGTCACTGCTAAAAGCCTTGGGTGTTGCAAGACTAGGAATTACGCTTTAATGTGCAAACACATCTTGTAATCGATTGTTGGTACCTCAAGAAGCATTAACGGTCGCATGAAGGATGTGTAAGCAAAATTCAATTAAAAATTCACCTACTGATAAGTACTTTGGACAACGAACAAAGGCATGATTGCTTGATTTGAATTTCCAAGTGTAGGGGTGATCTATACACACACGTAGGGGTATGTGATTGGAATTTAGATAAGAGAGAGGAAAGAAGAATAGAACTTGTATCTTTAATAGAGTTGATAGAGATTCCTAAGTGGAGATGGAACCCTAAAAAGAAAACTTAAGAGATGCCGAAAGCTAAGTAGGTCTACATAACATATATAATCTTAAGTTAAATAATGAGGAAGTGTGAAGAATGTGGGTGGATAATTTACGGGTCGACGATAATAGAATTCCTTGTTAGAAAACCTAAATGAAGAACAAAAGTCAATGGGCCGAGTTGCTAGGATTTTGTGGGTGTAATCCGCTGAAAACCCTCAGGAGACAACACTCCTCCTACTAGGGACACCTAGAGATTTAACGGCTTGTTGCACGTGCTCAGTGCAATCGCGTTTCCCTGCGAAAGTGCGGTTAGGATTTTAGTGAATAAAAATAAGTTTGCTCGAGGACGAGCAAAAGATAAATTTGGGGGTATTTGTTCAGACCAGAATATTGTATTATTATATTCCCCATTCTTATTCTTTTTATAAATAAACAGGTGCTTTTGACTCATGTCTGCTACATGTTACAGGTTACAGGTTCTTGGACGGAAAATAGTGAAAATGATGTAAAGACGATGAAAATATGGACTTTTGACCAACAAACAGAATACTCTTGATCAAGCCTACGTAAGAAATAGTTCACAAAGCAAGGTTCAAGACGTCGACACAAAGACACGGTTAGAAGTCCACAACAATGTTCATTGGAAGATCTGGAGAAGACCTAGAAGCCAAATGAATAAAAGAACCATATAAAGAAGAAGAAAAAGACCACAAGGAGCAGTACAGAAAGATTCATGCATCAAGACCATACTTTGGCCACGGAACCGCGGCCAAAGCATGCCTTTGGCCGCGGAACCGCGGCCAAAGCATGCCTTTGGCCGCGGAACCGCGGCCATGTAGTGCCCGTGTCGGCACGAAGTTTTTTGGCTGCGCGCGTATTGTTGACTAGGTCTTTTCTTAGGGGTATTTTTGTAATAGCGGATGTGCGAATCAAATGTAACCTAGGGTTTCTATTTCATATAAATAGGAACTCTAATCATTGTAATTCCTCATGCCTCCCTTTAATGAATAAAATTTAGAAATCTTTTGGAGAGCATCGGTGTTTCTTCGCCATTCAGAAATTCAGATCTGACAACCTTGCATGGATGATTGGAGGGCTGCATCTGTAAGTAATTTAATTTCTTACCTTAGTGTAGATTTAAATTCCTTGCCCTAGGTAGATTTAATTTCATGCCCTAGGAACTTGTTTAGGGTTTAGCTTTTGGGAAGGATTTTGAGAGATGAGATCTCTCATCCCTTTCTTACCCACCAAATATTTACAATAGGACTCCATGCATACATGCACATACCGCTCCCTACGGCACTCTATCCCTCGAGGTAGCGGTGATACCGTAGTATAAAGGCCCGGGAGTGATGTTTTCCATGAAGGTTAGGGTAAGGATCTCTGAAGGAAGGACAAGAACCTAGAGGAAGGAACACCTTCCCGAACGGATCTAATCCACTTTATTGATAATTACCATAACTCCTCACAGATCTTCATTCGGGTATTGAAAGTGGTGAGATTTAATTACATTTCCAAACCATCCCTAAACCTAGCCCTAGCAAGAGTAGATCTAGATAATTGCCCTAGGATAATTTAGATTTTTAGATTTAATAATCTGTCCGAATACCTTTCGGAATTAACTCGTAAGAACGAATCGGAAATTCACACCTGTGGACCGACCCGTACTCACCGGCTAGCTGCAAAGCGACGCCGTTCTTGATTGCGATTACAAATATTTTTGATCTATCTTTTAGAAAGCGAAAGCACGCTAAATCATCCAATCAACCAACAGACTTGGCTGCAACTCTTGCCCCGTTTTCTGCCTCATGAAACTTATCACCCGTTCTCAGTTTTTCTACCCTTTTGTAGCCCTATGTAACAGATTACATATCTGGGATCCAGATCCGGTATCATATACCCAGGATGCGGAGGATTCTGAGAAACAGTTCTGTATAATGAACACACCCGAAGATGATGCATCAACATGCACTCTCTTCGTTTGGGCGGCACGAGAATTCTGGTAATCCCCAATTTCCTGCTCTGTCTTATAACAATTATAAGTTAGAGCGGGACCAACGTTCCCCAACTCAGTATAACAAGCGGGTTCGGTCAATATTCCGTATTATTATCTTGATTAAGGCGTGATATGGTCGCTACCTGGAGAGAGAGAGAAGAAAACACTCAGCGTGCGCTCTTGCAAGAATAGATTGGTTATTATTTTATCTAATCAGGATGGCTCCCACTGCTTTTTATCAAATCTTCCTTCAAACCCAAAAAGGAAAGACTAGCCGGGATTAATTACACACTACAAGTTCGCCAATCTTTCAGCCAGGCCAGTGTCGGTACTTTGAGGGAGGTCCCCCGTGCTTTCGCACGAACCTAATTAATGTAAACCTCGTTTTCCCAGAGGCGTAACCCCGTTGACACCTTTCTAGACACCTACTTGATCGGCTAATTGTAATGTGTAAAACTCTCCCAGGAGTAACAATTACTCGCAGCGGGTATCGGGATCCAACTATCTCATAGAAGGTATGCAATCTCATTGCAAATTTCAACACTTGAAATTCCCGATAATATTTTGCCCCTAGTGTTCTATGACCTTGACGAATGCCAAACAACCCATAGTCCACTAGTCAAGTTCAACCCGTACATTTCTTGATCGAATTAAACCCACCCGCACGACCCTTGACGAATGCCAAACAACGCCGTACGAATACCCTAATCCAATCTGCATCATATGCATAAGCAGATAATTACTAGTTAGCTACCGTACACTACGCCTTGACGAATGCCAAACTACCGCAGCACGAATACTAACTAGTACTTATCTGAAATGACGGAGGGCTACGACAGGTTTTTCTGAAAACCTATTGCGTATTGAACTTGATATCGTTGTAGAATCAAATGATTTTAAAAATGGAGTGTTTTTTAGGCTTTTCTAGTTTTGCTAAAGGAGTCACTCCCGGTGAAGGGATCGTCGGTCCGTTCCTCGTCGAATGAGGTGCAGGATATATCATATATATCACTGTGCAAAGCAAAAACTCTTTAAAAGCAATCAAATAACAAACCGAGTGTGTAGCATCTGCCAGTTATTGCTAAAGGAGTCACTCCCGGTGAAGGGATCTCGGTCCTTTCCTCATCGAATAAGGTGCTGGATATATCATATATACCACTGTGCAAAGCAAAAACTGTAGCTACCTGTTTTATTTTGAAATTCGATTCTACAACATCTTTAGGTTTCTTTTACTTTCATTAATCACATTAATGAAGTCCCATCATTTAAGTACCTAAACATCACAGATAAATACGACGTACACTTATGCCATCCGCATTCGCCTCGTTGTCCCCCCGTGCACCGTTAGGTTAGGTAACTAACGGCAGAGCGGGGCAGGGCTAGCGCGGGTGTAAAACATAAGTAACGCCTATATAATATATCATATATACTATATAAAGTATCCATCACAGAACATATCAAATGATCACATCACAGATATCGCAGCAGAAGAAACATATGAAATATTGGATATACTAGGACGTCCGCGTTTTCAATACGAGCCAGTATAAAACACGGATTCCACGGTCGCGATGAATAGCCAAACCCACACCCCTAGACCCCTACGAGAGCGGCAAGAAACCCTACCAATTCTAGTGTTAGGAGACCCGGACTCGACTCCTCGAGTTGGTCTCCCACTGGACTCCAGAACCCGGTTACTTGTGCTCCCCTCCTTGGGTCTATCCTAGTGCGGAAAAGTAAATAATATACAAAGGGTGACAACTTCCGCAAGCTGGAAGTGCCCCAATAAAAGAATATTATATACAAGTTTTTACATGAATGAAAATGAAAAACACTCATCTCACATAAAAAACCCCGGCTATTCAAACACGACGATCCAATATAACATATCCAGCAACACATAACATCACATGTCATCAACGTAAGTAAACATGCGTATCCCAATTGTCGTTGACATATAGCAACGAAACCGGCGATATCACATATTATACTTACGGTCACAGAAAAGAAAGTGTAAAACTACAACAGTTGGAATCCGCAACCTCCATAGACATCGCATGCCTAATCAAATGAATTCCTTAGACATCGCATGCCTAACAATTATAAACCCCGCATTTTAGTCTCATTATCGAAAACACTTTTCAATATCAAGTCGGGTAATTCAACAAGATTCCCGACATCCTGATCGAATGCTCGTCGCAAACTTTAGTAGGCGGCCGCACCCCCGACGCCGTCGACGAAGTGCACCAAGGCGGAACACCGCTACCGCGAGCACCCGAATGGATGCTTTCGGCGACGGGGTTCTCCTACAGTCAGTTGGTCGGGGCTATGGCGTGAGGCTGTCTATTAAGTTTACCCGGCGAGTATCCGCGTACGCTACGTGATTGCGACGGACTTTTGATCGCATCAAAATTCCGTGGCAACAGATCAAGAGAGACTAAACTGCTATGTTTATAACATTCATTCAGTTATCTCATAACTTCTTGTGAATTCCAATTATTGTATCCCATTCCAGATAAATAGAAAATGTTAAACTTTCCGATCGAACATTCAAACACCCAAGTTTTCCCGAAACAGCTCAACACATGAAACAAGTTTAAAAACATTCACTTCGTGCCTCAGTACCAACGGTCCAGCCGTAGAAGGGTCAAGCCAACGCCTCACATGTGGCACGCCGTACTGCCCCAAACCCTAAGGTTCAAAGGGCCGTTCAAGACGGTCACATAATCGAGTTAAGGTTTGTTGTCTTCAAGAGGGTCCATCGCGTTACTTGCACTACTTAGAACGTGATTAAACCTCGGAAAAATCCAACACTTGGAAATTTTCCGGCAGGGGAAAAGTTGGGTATTTATATCCGGTCGAACTTTTTAACATATTCAAAAATTATCCGGAAAACACATAGACAAGATTAGACAATCCGATCGAAGCACCGAGTCCCCAATACAACCCAGAAATTTCAACTCTTGAATAAATTTTAAAAATTCCCATAAAACTCAGCATTTAAATAAAGAAGTTACTGTGCAAAAATGGTTGACTGAAGAGACTAAATGGGCGCGGAACCGCCGCAATAGGCGGCTAATGCCGCGGTTCCGCCGCGCTTTAGAAAGATCATTAGGTAATTTTTGCACCGTAATTCATAGAATTTCCTGCTGAATTTTTTAAGCATTTTTAATTTGGAAAAAACCACTTTTTCAGAAGAAGTCCAGAGAGGGTTAAAAGTTAGGGTTTCGGGGTTCGATCGGGTTTCTAACATCGTCTACGCATCGCCTAAGGCTCTAGTTAGGCTCTGATACCACTGTAGGGTTCCTAGGCACACTAATGAGGTCTCACAAGGCATCAACCATGCCAATTTCAAATTTTACGGGTGCCGAGAAACCCTAATACGGATCGTTAACTAGATTTTAGGCGAAACAATAAACTAGTTAACAACTTAACTACGAGTAAACGGAAATACAACCTTTGTAGATCCGGTTCTCCACCTCTATAGCTCCATGATGAAGTCCCCTTGCTGTCCTAATCGGATCCCGGGCTCTAGCGTCGGCTTCATCGGAGAAATGGGCGGGCAAGGTCGTCGGCTTCGTGCCGAAGATGATCTACGTCGAGGCATCACAAGATCAAGCTCCCACTTCACCAAGTCATGAAACTTGTGAAGAAAACACACTCTACTACTTGGCAAGAGGTAGAGGATGAAGAAATAGGAAGTGGGTTCACTTTAGAATTGGATTTCTCACTCATTTGCTCAAGTTGCCATTGATGTAGCAAGCTTTCTTCAAGTGAAGAAGAAGAAGAAAAAAGAAAGAATATGATAAGTTTCTTATTTAAAAAAGAAACTAATATGAATCCTTATCATATCCTAACCATAGTCAAGTGTAGTGAGTAAACTAGGGTTAGTTGGAATGGTTAGGGTTAAGGATGAGATAAGAATGGTGGACTAGGTCAAAGCTTCATGAAGCTTCAACAAAACTACAAATAAAGCCACCATTCTTTTCTTATCATTTCCAAAATGAATAAACAAATAAAAGAATGAATAAGCAAAACCTTAATCATCATTTTAACCATGGTTTAGTTCTTTACACTTAACCAAATAAGCATGTATCATCAAACATGATACAATCATGTGCACAAAAGTATATCACATATACAACTTGCACAATCAAGTGAGAAAATCCATTAAAAATGAACCAATACTAGTTAATGCAAAGTAATATATCAAATATATAATTATGCATTAAATCATTAAATCAACACTTGATTCAATGATCCGGTCATATCGCATATAACCGACTAGTATCCAATGTATCGGCTTATCGAATCAAACCTCGATTCGATAACTAGGTTATATCGCATATAACCATTCGATACATTCATCGCGAGAATAGAATACGGTATCACATACACGCATTATTCTCGGTCCCGCACATATCTCATATGCGCTCCTATTTCGTTTCGCTTGAGCCAGGAAACCTCTGTGTAGGACTCTAAAGACTCGTTAATACGCCGGTAGCAGATGATGATCATATCAAGCACCCACTTGCCGCAAGCGGTCTGCTAAACGTAACGGCCACCCGGGTATTGAGCTATCAGAAGATCGACGAGCAAGCCCGCTCACACTCCTGTGAATCCAACCTGTAACACTTACCGTACAGTCCGGTCTCGTCGTCTGATATGTCGCATATCTCGCCTAGGGATGGTAAACGTCAGACCCCAATAGCTCGATAAGTCGTGTCGATATGAGGTCTATAACAGTTCGAGAAACTACAGGTAACACTTACCAGTAAATCTCAGCAACCCTGGCCAGGGATTTCCGATTATAGCCAATCAAACACAGCGCAACATCAACTCCCTATAACGGGAGAGACGAATCCCCTCCTATTGCTCATTGCCTCCATGCGATTCGGGACTGTACCCAAAAACCACCATTTTGCACGCCCTCTTGGACTTGTTAAGGTGGAAATCAAAGCACAGTGGGAATCACACAAGACTCTATGACGATCTCGGGTCAACAGACTACTCTGTACCAGTGTCACCAGAGAACTGCCATCTGACGTAAGGTATAATACCATCTGGGAGTTCTCGGCGAGTCCGTCCAGTGTACCCAGTCTCCACTGAGCACCCGTATATCATCTCTGATGTCAAACACCAATGGATATGGGATCATCCATCGTCCATCTGTATGGGTCGAGAAGGTATACGCTAGTCTACTCTGGTATATCGATGCCCCGTCTCGATACACCCATGACTAGGGACCTTGAAGGATGTACTTATGGACTACCATGTCCCCACTAGTATGATCCGCATCATAGTCCAGGTAGTCAAGTACACATCCTAAGGGCTTTACCAACATGTAACAGAGAGACAATCAGTATACACGTTAAGATAAAGAGAAACCAGATAGCATACCATCATGTCGAGCAAGAAAGTCCTCCCTATATATGTCCAAGCATCCACTACAATATACATCCTATGTATAGCAATGGCCTCTAGGGCATACATATAACTAACAGTAGGTACAGATTTAGTTGGAACTTGATTCAATAGGTATGCTGCTGTTTCCAGCGCATATCCCCAGAAAGAAATAGGTAACTCAACTGTGCTCATCATAGAGCGCACCATATCTAATAGGGTGCGGTTCCTCCGCTCCGATACACCGTTGTGCTGTGGTGTATATGGAGGAGTCAGCTGAGAGAGAATCCCATTCTCTTTTAGGAAGTCCAGGAATTCATTGCTTAAGTATTCACCTCCTCGATCAGATCGAAGGATTTTAATACTTTTTTCCGGTTTGGTTTTCGACTTCTTGTTTATATTCTCTAAATTTCTCAAAAGCTTCTGATTTGTGTTTCATCAGGAACACATATCTGAATCTAGAGAGATCGTCAGTGAATGTAATGAAGTACGATGAACCATCCCTGGAATGTGTAGACATGGGACCGCATACATCACTATGTATCAGTCCTAAGAGTTCAGTAACTCTTTCTCCGTGTCCCGTAAACGGAGTTTTGGTCATCTTGCCTTTGAGACATGACTGGCAAGAGTCATAAGATGAAAATTCAAACGGATTCAAATATCCATCCTTATGCAACTTAGCCAGTCGTGTCGCATTTATATGACCGAGTCTACAATGCCACAAGAAGGATTCGTTCATTTCTGAACTCTTCCTCTTGTGTGTGTTTGTTATGCTCAGAACTGTTCTTTGATTTAGAACATAAATGCCATTACATAACGTGCCTGATCCAACCTACTTTTGGTTACGGAAAATGTTCATAGCATTATCCTATAATACAAAATTATATCTCTTTTTACTCAACAAAGAAACTGATATAATCTTGCATATCAGGTTCGGCATGTAATAGCATTCGTTAAGAACCAAAGTATTACCAGTAGTTAATGCAAGGTGATATTCCCCGACAGTCTTAGCTGCAACAATTGCACCATTTCCAACTCTTATGTCTTTATCACCTTCTCCAAGTTCTCTACCTTTTCTAAGCCCATGTAACTGATTACATATATGGGATCCTGACCCGGTATCTAATACCCAGGACGTAGGGCAAATGGAGAAACAGTTTTCTGTAACGAACACACCCGAAGAAAATGGATCATCATTTACATTCTTCATTTGGGTGGCTTCGGAATCCTGGTATTCCCCTATGTCATGTTCATTCCTATAACTCTTATAAGAAAGAACGGAACCAACGTTCCCCAGCACAGTATAACATGCGGGTTCAGTCAATACATCCATATTATTATCTTTATTAGGGCATGACATGGTCGCTACCTGGAGAGAGAGAGAAGAAAACACTTTAGCGTATGCTCTTGCAAGATCAGATTGGTTATTATTTTATCTAATCAGGATGGCTCCCACTGGTTTTTATCAAATCTTCCTTCAAACCCAAAAAGGAAAGACTAGCCGGGATTAATTACAGCCTACAACTTCGCCAATCTTTCAGCCAGGCCAGTGTTGGTACTTTGAGGGAGGTTCCCCGTGCTTTTGCACGGACCTAATTAAAGTAAACCTCGTTTTCCCAGAGGCGTAACCCCGTTGACACCTTTCTAGACACCTACTTGATCGGCTAATTGTAATGTGTAAAACTCACCCAGGAGTAACTCTTACTCGCAGTGGGTATCGGGATCCAACTATCTCATAGAAGGTATGCAATCTCATTGCAAATTTCAACACTTGAAATTCCCGATAATATTTTGCCCCTAGCGTCCTATGACCTTGACAAAGGCCAACAAATCATAGGATGCTAGTCAAGTTCAACCCGTCATTTCTTGATTGAATCAAACCCACCCGCACGACCCTTGACAAAGGCCAACAAGGTCGTACGACTACCCTAAAACAATCTGCATCACATGCATAAGCAGATAAGCACTATTCAGCTAACGCACAGTACGCCTTGACAAAGGCCAACAAACGCAGCACGAATACTAAACAGTTCTTATCTGAAATGACGGAGGGCTACGACAGGTTTTTCTGAAAACCTATTGCGTAATGAACATGATATCGTTGTAGAATTAAGTGAAGTTTTGAAATGGAGTGATTTTGAGGCTTTTCTAGTTTTGCTAAAGGGGTCACTCCCGGTGAAGGGATCGTCGGCCCTTTCCTCGTCGAATGAGGTGCGGGATATATCATATATATCACTGTGCAAAGTAAAACTCCAAAGGCCGTCAAAAGTCAAACCGAGTGTTTGTAGCATCTGCCAGTTTCGCTAAAGAGGTCACTCCCGGTGAAGGGATCCAGGCTCTTTCCTCATCGAATAAGGTGCAGGGTATATCATATATACCGCTATGCAAAGCAAAACAGTAGCTACCCTTTTTATTTAAAATTTGATTCTACAACATCTTATAGGTTTCTTTTCTTTCATTAATCACATTAATGAAGTCCCATCATTTAAGTTACCTAAACATCACAGATAAATACGACTTACACTTATGCCATCCGCATTCGCCTCGATGTCCCCTCGTGCACCGTTAGGTTAGGTAACTAACGACAGAGCAGGGCAGGGCTAGTGCGGGTGTAAAACATAAGTAACGTCTATATAATATATCATATATACTATATACTGTATTCATCAGAACATATCAAATGATCACCTTACAGATATCGCAGCAGAAACATAGATATAATGTGGGATATACTAGGACGTCCGTATTTAGTATTTAGCCAAAATAGAAAATACGGATTCCACAGTCGCGATGAATAGCCAAGCCTACACCCTGGACCCCTACGAGAGCGGCAAGCGACCCTACCAATTCTGGAGTTTAGGAGACACGGTCTCGACTCCTCGAGATGGCCTCCCACTGAACCTCAGAATCCGGTCACCCGTGCTCCCCTCCTTGGGTCCATCCTAATGCGGAAAAGTAAATAATATACAACACAGGTGGCAACGACCTCAACCCGGAAGTGCCCCCAAATAAAAGAATATTACATTACATTTGAATTTACATGAATGAAAATATAAAACTCTCATCTCACATAAAAAAAACCCGGCTATTCAATCGCAACAATCCTGCACATCATATCTCAGCAACACATAATGTCACATATCATCAACGTAAGTAAGTATGCGTACCCTAATTGTCGTTGATGTATAGCAACGAAACCGGCGATATCGACATACTACACTTACGGTCACAGAAAAGAAAGTGTAAAACTGCAATATCTGGAATCCACATTCTCTTTAGACATCGTAAATGCGAAGTATCACATACCTCGTATTTCATGTCTTATAATATGAATTCCACACATTGCATCAAATTCCAGATAATTAGACAGTATTAAAGTTTTCGAACGAACGATCAAATACCCAAGATTCACTAAAGCTCAACACTTGAGCGAAGTTCAAAAACTTGGAGTGTGACACAGTAGTAGCGGTCCAGCCGTAGAAGGGTCAAGCCAACGCCTCACATGTGGCATGCCGTACTGCCCCAAACCTTAAGGTTCAAAGGGCAGTTCAAGACGGTCACATAATCGAGTTAAGGTTTGTTGTCTTCTAGAGGGACCACCACAAAACTTGCACGAATCTCCGAAGGATTTAAACCCCGTGAAAAGTGAGCAAATGATACTTGTTCAAACACTTCACTACTTTCTAATTTACCCGGAAAAGTCACGAAATCAAAATTCCGATCGAATCGACGAGTCCAAAACCATCTCCAGAATTTTTCAGAACTAAATACAGATTAAAAATACCCTAAAAAATAAACTAGCAGAAATAATCATTACAGCATAAAAGTTATACAGTGATGGAGGAGTACGGCCGCGGAACCGCGGCCTAAGCAAGCTTTGGCCGCGTTTCCGCGGCAGAAAAGACTGTTCATGGAAAACTTTTTATACCGTAATTCTTATTTTTACCTGCTGAATTTTTTACATATTTTTAATTCTGAAAATAACCAGATTTTGAAAAAAGGCCAGAGAGCACCCAAAAATCCGTATTTTCGGTTCGATCGGAGTTTTAACTTCGTAAAGGTGTCGCCTAATGTTCTAGGTCGGCTCTGATACCAATGTTGGGTTAGCCTAGCACCTCATGAAGGGTTTGGAAGTATCACATGAACCAAAGAATGCATTTTTAGGGTGCTAACCTAACAAGCATCGGATCGTTCCTAGAAAAATTAGGATTTCAAAAAATTTCACATCAACATATGAAAAGAAAAGCTAGGGTTTAGAGAGTACAACCTTTGTAGCTCCCTACGCTAGACTCCTCGGCTACTTAGGGTTTGAAAAAGCTCCGCTTGAACTCCTCGAGGTCACCGATGATCCACCCGGAGTCCGCTTTGTCCAAGCTTGCAACTTTATCTGATCAAGTGAACGAAATCAAGCTAACACTCTAAACAAGTGGGCTAGACTTGTGTAGAATGGTGTTGTGGTTCTCTTTCTCACTTCAAAATCCAATCTTGATGAGTATATTGCTCACTACAAAGAACTAGAGAGCAAAATGAGAGAGGTTGATGAAGATGATGGCTTTTTAGAAGATGATAAGTTTAACTCTTAAAGAAAATAGAAAAAATATATCAATATATATTTTCTATCACTCATCTCAAACCATGGTTGAATCATTATTGTACATGAGTCAAAAACTAAAAGGAAGAGTAAACCATGGTTAAATGGTGGGTGAGTGAGGTTAGGTCAAGAAGAGTGTAGAAACAATCCAAAACAAACCCATTTCTTTTTCCTTTTGTTTTTAGCTTAAATACAATAATATTCCATATAAAAAACCTATGGTGTGAGTCTTATATTGCCACCATTTCCTTGTATAATCAACCATGAAAGATGTATGTATGTATGTGTGTGTATATGTACATCCATATGTGCATGAATCAAAAAGAAGGCATACATGCATGCATACATCCAACTAACTCAAGAAAGGATTTCAAGTGAGAAGCTAATGGTTAAATGATAAATCAACACTTGATTTATCAATCCGGCCATATCATATATGACCCCTACCAAAAGCAAGCCGCCCGATCAATATACGGTATCCTATACGCGCATTTTAATCGGGTCCATGCGCATATCGCATACGCGCACCACAACGTTTCGCCTGGACTAGAAAACTCCATTGTGGGACTCTGAGACTCGTCAATACGCCGACAGTGGGTGATGATCATATCAAGCACCCCCAAGACACAAGCGGTCAACTAAACGTAACGGTCACCCGGGTATTGAGCGATCAGAAGAGAACAAGCGAACCTGCTACAACTCACGTCGAGCCGATCGGCAACACTTCCCGTACAGTCCGGTCTCCTCGTCTGATATGTCGCATATCAAGTCTAGGGGTGGTAAACGTCAGACCCCAATAACCGATAAGTCGTCCCGATGTGAGGCTCATAACGGGTCGAGAAACTACTGGTAACACTTACCAGCAAATCTCTGAAACAGCCCTGGCCAGGGACTTCCCTGTTACGGCCAATCGAGCACAGTACAACATCAACCCCCAATACCGGGAGAGACGAAACCCCTCCTATCGCTCATTGCCTCCATGTAACTCGGGACTGTACCCAAAAACCACCGTTTTGCATGCCCTCATGGACGTGGTAAGGTGGAGATCAAAGCACAGTGGGAATCACATAAGTCTCTATGACGATCTCGGGTCTACAGACTAACTTGTACAAGTGTCACCTGAGAACTGCAATCTGACGTGAGGTATAATACCATCTGGGAGTTCTCGGAGAGTCCGTCCATTGTACCCAGTCTCCACTGAGCACCCGTATACCATCTCTGATGTCAAACACCAATGGATATGGGATCATCCATCGCCCATCTCATGGGTCGAGAAGCGTATACGCTAGTCTACACTGGTATATCGATGCCCCGTCTCGATACACCTACGACTAGGGACCTTGAAGGATGTACTTATGGACTACCATGTCCCCACTAGTATGATCTGCATCATAGTCCTGGTAGTCAAGTACACATCCTAAGGGCTTTACCAACATGTAACTATAAGACAGTTTAAAGAGACTAGTATACATGTGAAGATAAAGAGCAACCAGATAGCATACTATCATATCGAGCAAGAAAGTCATCTCTATATATGTCGAAGCATCCAATATAATATACATCATCTGTACAATACTGGCCTCTAGGGCATACATACAACTAACAAAAAGTGATTGGAATTCTCTCTCAGCTTACTTCTCCATACACACCACAACACAATGGCGTATCTGAAAGGCGGAATCGAACCCTATTGGATATGGTTCGTTCCATGATGAGTAAGGCAGAGTTACCGCGATCCTACTGGGGTTATGCACTAGAATCAGCTGCATAGATTTTGAACAAGGTTCCCTCCAAGACTGTGCCTAGTACACCATATCAGATGTGCTGTGGGAAGAAACCCCATCTTCAATATCTTAAGATATGGGGATGTCCAGCTTTTGTTAAAAAGCAGCAAGCGGACAAACTCGAGGCACGCTCAGTACTGTGTAAGTTTGTGGGATACCCAAAGAACTCCAGGGGATATCTTTTCTACTATGCAGAGGAACAAAAGGTTTTTGTTTCTCGTCATGCCCACTTTCTGGAACATCAGTTTTTAGAAAAAGAAATAAGTGGGAGTGCAGTAGAACTGGAAGAAATTCCAAAACCACAAGCTATTTCTGAAAGCTTGGTAGAACCAGAAGTTTCAGGAGAACCGGACATCCCGGCACCAGTCCGCGGAGTAGTAGGCAGTCTCATCCGCCCGAGAAATACTACGGTTTTCTCATAGTCAGGGATCGAGAGGATTGCGTAATTGAAAATGATGAGCCTACTAGCTTCCAGCAAGCCATTCAGAGCGGTGACTCAGTAAAATGGCTAGATGCAATGCGGACCGAGATGGAGTCCATGTACACCAACAAAGTTTGGACTTTGGACATTGCTCCAGAAGGGGTAAAACCCGTAGGCTGCAAATGGATCTTCAGAAAGAAGATTGGTGTAGATGGGCTGGTTGAAACCTATTAAGCTAGACTTGTTGCTAAGGGTTTTCATCAAAGACCTGGTTTGGACTATAACGAAACCTTTTCTCCAGTGGCTATGCTCAAATCCATTCGAATCCTTCTTGCCATTGCTGCCTTCCACGATTATGAGATCTGGCAGATGGACGTAAAGAAAGCTTTTCTAAATGGAAATTAGGAAGAGTGCGTCTATATGGATCAACCGGAGGGTTTCATTCAGAGTGGGAGCAGCGGTAAAGTGTGCAAGTTGCTTAAGTCCATTTATGGACTGAAGTAGGCATCGCGGAGTTGGAACATCTGCTTTGATGATACTGTCAATGAATTCGACTTTATCAAAAATCCGGATGAACCATGCATTTACAGTAAGATTGTAGGGAGAACTGTGGTATTCGTCGTCTTGTAAGTGGAAGACATTCTTCTAATAGGAAATGACATTCCTATGCTACAGTCAGTCAAAGGATTCTTGTCACAGAGGTTCTCCATGAAGGACCTAGGCGATGCCAACTACATTCTGGGGATCCAGATCTATCGTGATAGATCTAAAAGGATGTTGGGACTTTCGCAGTCCAGGTACATCGACACCATACTGAAACGATTCAGTATGGAAGATTCAAAGCACGGTAATCTACCGGCTTGTCACGGAATCACCCTCTCCAAAGAGATGTCTCTCAAGACTGATTTGGAAAGGGCTCGCATATCATCTATACCCTACGCATCTGCGGTAGGCTCCATAATGTATGCGATGTTGTGTACCAGACCAGATGTAGCATACGCATTAAATGTTGTAAGCCGGTATCAGTCGGACCCAGGGGAACACACTGGATAGCAGTAAAGAACATTCTCAAGTACCTGAGAAGGACTAAGGAGATGTTCTTGTTGTATGGCGGAAAAGACCTCCAGATCGAGGCCTTTGCTGACTCTAGCTTCCAGAGTACAAGGATGACTCCAAGTCCATGTCGGGTTATGTCTTTACCCTCAATGGAGGGGCGGTTTTGTCACGACCCGAAATAGCCCGTGACTGGCACTTGAATCATATGAAGTCTATAGGACACCATCTAATCCAAGTAAGCCAAAAGCCTAAAAATCTAAAACCATTTTAAGGAGTAAATAAAGAAAACTAGTTTAAAGGAGTGAAGAAAACATGTTTTGAAATCAAGGTTTTTAAATAACTAAGCCGAATATGCATTTTTAAAATGTATAGTCTTTTCTAAAAATATCGGCAGAGTTTCCTTTGTAAAAACTGGCCCCGAATGGGGTACAACAAGGATAATATATAAGCAATGATAAAAGGCATCCCCAAGCGGGAGCTAGCTCTTCGTCAATTGATGGTCACAACAACGCAAGTAATATAATATACAACGCCGAAAGGTGAGGATCAAAACTCAGAAAGAAACTCAAAATCAACATGAAAACCATAATACTGCTACGCGCGACTCTAAGGTCGAAATAATACAGAACTGATTTCTAAGTCTGAAACAATATACAAGTTTTGGTTGATGTAATTTCTAGATACAATGAATAATACATGTACAATGGTGGTTCTGAAGCAAAAGAACCCACCTACCAAAGCAAGTCACCTGTAATGGAAGCAATGTGCCAGAAAAGCCGCAATGAAACCTGTACGGCAAAACCTGCAAGAACTGTGGTACAACGGGGGTGAGTTGCCAACTCGTGAATAGAAAATATCTACAAGCAGAAATCGTATATATGACTCTTCCTAGGTCAATACGATCAGATATATATAACCTCAATATGAATAAGTCTGAAGCATGCTAAAGTGGCAGTATAATCTCTATACATGAGTGTAGTGCCAAGTGCTCGTGCCAGTGCCTCAGGTAATAACATATCATAAATATGAGGTATGATCAATGTAATCAAATCTGTATATATATGGATCCCGTGCACTCGTCACCCAATGAAAATAACCATCATGCATGTAAATATCATAAAGCATATGCATGGAAATATAAGGATATAAACCATCTGTGTTACTCGCGACACGTCAAAATCATGGAACCAGAGTGTCCAGCATCGACACTCGAAAACAACATGAAAGCTGTGCCTAGCATCGGCACATAAATCCTCATATATCGGGCTCCGTCAGTCTGGATCAGCCCACGGGCTCCGTCTGCGGAATCGGCCCTCGGCCCCAGCAGTACGCCCATATCCATCTATCGAGTCTGGTCAGTATCCTCCGGATAACCTCCAGGTCCAACCAATCACCGGTAGGTAGTGGTCCCTCTGCCAGGCTCACCGTCTACTACACAGCGATCCGTTCTCGCCCCGGGGTACCATACCGGGCCCACCATGTTCCCTCAATCGGCCTCATCCACCTCCTCGAATCGGGTTTCACATATCGCTCTCAGCACCGAGAAAACACATTGTGGACGCACTGAAATATCATATCAAGGGTAACCGGGTTTTTAAAACAATTACATATTCTCTTTTGAAATACCCACGGTTCCCAAATCCAGAAATATCATGGAAACAACATATCTCAATGCGTATAATCAGAAAGCATGATGTATGCGACATGTAAAAGAAATGTAAGCATATCAGTATGTCATGCAACACGGAATAGTAATATGCACATAATGAGGGAAACCGCACTTTTAAAATGAATCAGTTTTAAAGTGTATCTTGCGGTCCCCAAATCTCTCATCATACCAGAATCATCAATGTATGTACAAATACATATCCATGCACGTATGGGTGTACAATAGGAATACACAGTATATAGGTACACAAATATGCCATGCAAGGGTCATATCCAGAATGCAACAGTACTACAGTATAGTAAAATGGCAATTATCGATGATGAAGTGTGTGAGCCGGCGAGCAGTGTATGTGGAACATATGCATCATCGATAATGGTGCTGGTGTCCTAGCAGCATGATAGTAATATATCAATAAACACAAGCAATGCAATGCAAATAGCATGAATATGCGGAATCGAATAATCAACGCAACAGTGAAGAATCTACCTCAAAAAATATATCATGCAGCTCTGCCATTTGAAATAAGACGAATCGGGGTTTTTGGTAAAATAAGGGCTACGGTGTTTTAAGAACAGATGCGACGTTTGAAAATATCCGTAGAATCCCTTTTGCCTATCTTTAAAACGTCCCCGATTCGTTAGTTTTTGAAATAGGTATGACTCGGGTCTAGTCTAACATCTGCTATGCAAACTACAGATCTAACTAACAAGTCAATCGGGAGGGGAATGGAAACCACATAAATCTGAGTCGATATATATAAATATAATTATAATAGTCGGTGATCCTGCCTCAATAGTATTACATACGATACAATATACATCATACAATATCCTCGAGTCATGACTGCGGATCTATCATCAATATAAAGCTCGCACGGTAAATCATCATACGGCATCCCAAATCTGGGTACGGGTCAATATCACGGTCAGCTCATCAATTATCTGGTATCCTTATCATCATCTCTCATGATCTGGGGTACTGATCTAAGTCTAGTACAATCGATACTATCAAAACCAATATAAGCGCTTGTGTAAAACACACGTCCAATGGCCCGCTAAAGTCTCGTATCGTATCCTAAATACGAATCACGTCATATCGCCGATCACACGGCACCATGCCCAAACTCATCGACTAATCTCCAGTATCATACACTATTCTCATCATCATGATATAAGTATAGCAATAAGCATGTGTGTGGATGGGTGTAAACTTATGCTAGGGTTCGCAACTAGGAAAATACACTAGTTCACTTCTAACCCTAAATATCCATAGAACACCTAAGACATCTATGACCACCATGTCACTCAATAAGCTATCATATATATAGTATATATAGTATACTAGACATCGAAATGCGAGGGTGCTATACGCCATCCACCCGATTTCCCCCGTAGATATAATCTACTCACTTGGTCTTCGCTCGCCGAAATCGATGGCGCCGCTTCTTCACCTCGGAATCCTTGCAAGGGTACCTACAATAATAAACAGTCGCAATACGTATTAAAATCGAGGCAGAAAACCGATACAGCGCACAGTGTGCTCATAGGTTGGAACCTATGGCCTAAATGTGCAAATCAATCAAACAATCCCTGTTGTCGATGTACGAACACTCGACAACCAAATACAAATCCAAATATCAAGAAAGTGCATTTTAAAATATGGAAAACATAGGCTAAAACACACCAAAATGCTCCCAAATTTTCCCCAGGTGACAATTAGCCAAAACTGCATATAGGAGGGGTCTATTTTAGTGCAAAAGGAGCCATGGACCAAATCTGGGACCCTATTTCCCTGCTCTGGCCGCAAATTGCGGCCAGAATGAATATATTTGCGGCCTGGGGTTGGAGTTAGGGGCTCGGGTCTCTGTGGTAGCTTCCTAGGTGCCTGCACGACTCTCTGTAATCCCAAAATCATTTCTAGTGTCCCCGGGTTGCTCCAGATTCCAAAATACCCTTTAAAATCACTCGTTTATCCGATGTCAGGGTTTCTAAATCCGTGTTTTGGGGTTTCAAGTCTCAGGTTTGGGTCTTAATTTAAGCACTAGGGTGTTTGTTCAGCCTTTAATGAGCTCAATTTCACATTACAACTCTCAAATTCCCATAACCCTAACTAGGTTTTTCTTAAATCTACAAAATCATACGATATCGATTCTAATCTAGCATGGGAGTATAATTAATGCAAAAACTAAGCTAATGGTCCAGAAAAATACCTCATTTGGCAACTCAAGAATTTTCTTGAGTTGCCCCTAATGGCCAAAATCCTTGCTTTCTTAGTCCGATGTGTTTGTCTCGAGCTCGTACACCTTTTTAGTGAAATGAAGATAGGGTTTTGGAGTTGTTTTTGAGGTGTTTAGAGGGCTTGAAGATGGGAGGAAGTGAGGGAAAAGGAAGCAGCAGCTGAAGGGAGAAGGAGGGAGAGGAGAGAAGGAGTTGATGAAGAATGGCCAAGTCAAAACTAACCGCTCTCTTTTCTCTCTCACCCATACCTACTACCACTATTCTATTCTTTTCTTTTCTTTTCTATTTTCCCCAAACCTTCTCACTCAAATAGTAAACCCAAAGTAAAGCCATGGTAATAAAATATAACACAAGTGTAGGAAAAAGATATGTGCATGTTTTGCACGAAAAAGCTAAAAATTCGATTAGCGATTTTTAAACGCGATTAGCGTCAAATTAGCATATAATTAATCATAAAAACATAAAAATGGCATAATTCCATAAAATACCCTATTTTAGAATTTTCCATAATTTTTCCAAAATTTTTCCCATTTATCGGTATTTAATTATACCGAAATATTAAAATATTCATTAAAATAATATTAAATTATAAAAATTCCCAAAAATAATATTTTATTATTTTGAAATGTTACAGGTTTGCTGGAAGAGCTCCAAGCAGGAAACCGTTGCTGACTCAACTATGCAAGCGGAGTACATAGCTGCTTGCGCTGCCGTAAAGGAAGCTGTCTGGATGAAGAAGTTCCTCACGGAGCTTCCGGTGGTTCCTACCATTGTTGATCCAATACCGCTGTATTGTGACAACAACGGCTCTATAGCTTTAGCGAAGGAACCCATGTCCAATCAGAAGTCCAAGCACATTTTGAGGCGGTACCACCTGATCAGGGAGATCGTAGATCGCCGGGAGAACGAGTTGAAGAGAGTAGATTCGGAGAATAACACTGCAGATCCATTCACGAAGGCCATACCCCAGACTCAGTTCGAGAGGCTGATCGAGATGATAGGTCTTCGATACGCCAGTACATGGCCCTAGTGCAAGTGGAAGATTGTTAGTGTATATGCCCTAGAGGCCATTACTGTATCATACTAGTTTGTATATTACTTAATGGAAGCTTGGGATATTCACAGTTGTATAGACAATCTTGCTCAAAATGGTAGTATGCTACTTGGTTTGTTTCTACTTCAATAAGTGCATGTGTTTGTTTTAGCATATCGCTTATACATATTAGTGGAGCCCTTAGGATATTTGCTTGATTACCAGCGTTGTGATGACAGTCACACTTGTGGGGGCTGGGTAATCTACAAGCACATTCTTATACAGGTCCCTAGTCGTAGGATTATTGAGACGGTGCATCGATACTCTGGAGTAGACTAGCGTATGCGCTTCTCATCCCAGCAGGGGAGATGGTCTGTCCCACAGCCATCAGTACATCGTACTGGAGATAGTATGCAGGTGCTCGTTAATTTATAAGTACATTGGACAGGACTCATCGGGAACTGTTGGTTGGTACTATACCTATCGTCAGATAACAGTTCCTAGGTGACAGGAGTACAGCTTAGTCCGTCGACTTGACACTGCTATTTCGCCTCGAGTATGTTCCCACTGTACTTTGATTACTACCCTACCACGACTCAAAGGGTTGTGCAAACAGATAGTAGTTGGGTGCAGTCCCGAAGCACTTGGTGGCAGTAGCGGTTAGATAGGATTCGTCTCTCCCGGTATTGGAGGTTGATATCGCGCTGTGTCTAGGAGAGCCATTACACTAAGTCCCTGGCCAAGGCAAGCGAGAATTACTGGTAGTGTTTCCAGTAGTTTCTCAGGGTGTTCTGGGCTACACTACGGCATGACTTGTACCGCTATTAGGGGTCTGACGTTTTCCGCCCCCTAGGCCCGCCATGCGATACTCTCCGATGAACAGACCGGACTGAACGGAGATTGTCACATTCAGGCTCAGTAGGAATTCGGATGGGTTTACCTCATCGGCCTTCTTATCAACATCTACTTGGGCACCGTTACGTATAGCTAGTGCCGATTACGGTCTGTGGTTAAACCCACTGCCAGCGTAGTGTCTAGTCTTTAGAGTCCCATACAGAGAGTTTCCCTGCACTGGGAAAAAGGTGTTGAGGCCGTATTGTTTTACGGTAGGGCTACGATCACTTACGTGCACTTGTGCGCGTATGCTGTTCGGGCAGACAATGCTAGTGGGCTTTGGTTAAAGCCGGATCCTAGTGTTTTATGGATGGATTTGTAGGGTTCCTAGGCACCCTAGTGAGGTCTCACAAGGCATCGAACATGCCATTTTCAAAAATTACGGTGCCGAGAAACCCTAAACTACGGATCGTCGGCTAGAATTCTAGGCGAAAAGTAAACTAGTTAACACTTAACTAAAAGTTTAACGGAAATACAACGTTTGTAGATCCGGTGCTCCACCTCCATAGCTCCGCAACGAGGTCCTCTCCGCTGTCCAAATCAAATCCGGGCTCTAGAGTCGGCTTCGTCGGAGAAAAAGCGAGCTAGGTCGTCGATGTCCATGCCGAAGATGATCTACGTCGAGGCATCGCTAAATCAAGCTCCACCTTCACCAAGCCCTAAAACTTGTGCAGGAAACACACTCTACTACTTGGCAAGAGGTAGAGGATGAAGCAATAGGAGTTGGGTTAACTTTAGAATTGGATTTCTCACTCTAATTCATCAATCACCATTGATGAGGTAAGCTTTCTTCTTGAAGTTGAGGAAGAAGAAGAAGAAATGTTATGATAAGAATAAATCAAAAAAGAAAAGAAATATAATCCTTATCATAACTTGAACCATGGTCAAGTGTAGAGAGTAAATCATGGTTAGTGGGATGGTTAGGGTTAAGCATGAGACAAAATGGTAACTTGGTCAAAGTCTTCATGAAGCTTCATGAACAAAACAAAAGAAGCCACCATTTTCTCATTTGCTTTACATTTTCCAAAATGAATAAATGAATAAATAAATAGATATGAAAATGTAAACCCAAATCATTACATAACCATGGTTTAAACTTTACACAAAACACAAGTAAACATGTATCATCAAACATGATACAATCAAGTGCACAAAACTATATCGAATATACAATGTGCACTACCGAGTGAGAAAATCCATTTAAAGTGAACCGATACTAGTTAATGCAAAGTAATATATCAAATATATAATTATGCATCAAATCATTAAATCAACACTTGATTTAACGATCCGGTCATATCGTATATAACCGACTAGTATGCAATGCATCGGTTTATCGAATTAACCCTTGATTCGATAATTAGGGTATATCGCATATAACCTAATCGATACAATCATCGCGAGAATGAAATACGGTATCACATACACGTATTATTCTCGGTCCCGCACATATCTCATATGCGCTCCTATTTCGTTTCGCTTGAGCCAGGAAACCTCTCTGTAGGACTCTAAAGACTCGTCAATACGCCGGCAGCAGGCGATGATCATATCAAACACCCACAAGCCGCAAGCGGTCTACCAAACGTAATGGCCACCCGGGTATTGAGCGATCTGAAGATCGACGAGCAAGCCCGCTCACACACCAGTGAATCCGACCAGTAACACTACCGTACAGTCCGGTCTGATCGTCTGATCTGTCGCATATCTCGCCTAGGGGTGGTAAACGTCAGACCCCAATAGCTCGATAAGTCGTGTCGATATGAGGTCTATAACTGTTCGAGAAACTACTGGTAACACTTACCAGTAAATCTCAGCAACCCTGGCCAGGGATTTCCTGTTATAGCCAATCGAACACAGCGCAACATCAACCCCCTATACCGGGAGAGACGAATCCCCTCCTATCGCTCATTGCCTCCATGTGACTCGGGACTGTACCCAAAAACCACCGTTTTGCACGCCCTCTTGGACGTGGTAAGATGGAAATCAAAGCACAGTGGGAACCACACAAGACTCTATGACGATCTCGGGTCAACAGACTACTCTGTACCAGTGTCACCAGAGAACTGCCATCTGACGTGAGATATAATACCATCTGGGAGTTCTCGGCGAGTCCGTCCAGTGTACCCAGTCTCTACTGAGCACCCGTATATCGTCTCCGATGTCAAACACCAATGGATATGGGATCATCCATCGCCCATCTGTATGGGTCGAGAAGGTACACGCTAGTCTACTCTGGTATATCGATGCCCCATCTCGATACACCCACGACTAGGGACTTTGAAGGATGTACTTATGGACTACCATGTCCCCACTAGTATGATCCGCATCATAGTCTAGGTAGTCAAGTACAGATCCTAAGGGCTTTACCAACATGTAACAGAGAGACAATCAGTATACACGTTAAGGCAAAGATCAACCAGATAGCATACTATCATGTCGAGCAAGAAAGTCCTCCCTATATATGTCCCAGCATCCACTACAATATACATCCTATGTACAGTAATAGCCTCTAGGGCATACATATAACTAACAATCTCCCACTTGCACTAGGGCCATCTGTAGCAGTGGTTGTAGTATCTCATACTCAACCATCCCATAATTGTCTCCCTCTGGGAACAGGCCTTTGTGAGTGGATCCGCTGTGTTGTCCTCTGAGTCTACTCTCCTAACCTCGATCTCCCTGGAGATCAACCATCTCCATGATCAAGTGATACTGCCTTAGAATATGTCTGGATCATTGATGGGACGGGCGTTCCTTGGCATAAGCCACAACTCCATTGTCACACAATGGTAGGAACGTAGTTCATCTTATGAACCAATATACACCCAAACATGCTCTTTGGTAGCATCTTAAGTAGCGATGTATCGTGCCTTTATCGTCTAGTATGTCACGGTATCTAGCTTGGAACTCTTCCAACATACCGTCCCTTTACTGAGGGTAAAGACAATGCCTGCGACTGATATTCAGTCGTCTGTATCACCCTGGAACCCTTCCAGTGATTCTCCCCAGGATCGATTGATACCATCTCACTACATCTAGTGAGTATCCTAACATCCAATTACATCTATCTCATAGATTAAAACACAGGATTTAGGAGGTATCATTTTGATCCTTCACGGAGAATCTTTGTGATAAACGGAGATTGATCGAGCGTAGCATAAGAAACTCCTTTTTTATCAAGAGTATGTCATCCACGTACTCTACGAGGATTTACACCATACTCCCTACTACCTTTTTGTATATACAAGGTTCATCTACCATTTTGATGATGTCAAACTCTTTGACTGCTTCATCAAAACAGATGTTCCAACTCCGCGATGCCTGCTTTATCAGATAAAACATCTTGCACACGTTTCCGCTGCTCCCACTGTTTACGAAGCCCTCTGGCTGTGTACTTACAGACGCACTCTTCTAAATCATCATTTAGAAAAGCAGTCATGGCACCCAACCGCCAGATATCGTAGTCATGGTATGTAGTCGTGGTAAGTAGGATCTGGATGGACTTAAGCATAGCTACTTGAAAAGGTTTTATCATTATCCACACCTGGTCGATGACGAAAACCTTTAACAAGTCTAGCTTTGAAAGTCTCAACCTTTCCATGTACACCAAGTAATCTTCTCAAGATATACTTGCTCCTGATGGGGATTTAACCCTTCAGATATAGCAACTAAAGTCCATACTTTGTCGGTGTATAAGGATTCCATCTCAGATCACTAAGCATCCAGCCATTCTTATAGAGTCTTACTCCTGATGGCCAGCTTGAAACTAGTTGGGTCATCATCTCATGATGCAATCCTCGCTCCCACTGTCATAGAGAAACCGAAGTATCTCTCAGGTGGGTGAGGAACCCTACTAGATCGGCGGAGAGGCTGAGGTTCGTTGGTAACTATTGAATCCTTTGGCTCTATCAAATCATCTGCTGTAGTTTGTATAGCTGGAACCTTTCCAGTTTTACATTACAGACCTTGCCTCGAGCTTGTCCGGATTTTGTTTTTCAGACATAGGCTGGACAACCCCAAATCTTAACTGACTTAAGAGATGGGCTCTTCCCTTATCATATCAAATATGAAGTGGTAGGCAACCGATTTGATTTGAACCCTATTCAATAGGTATGCATCTTCTCAAGCGCATAACACCCAAAAGGAAATAGGTAACTCAGTATACTCATCATAGAGCACACCTTATCACATAGGGTGTAATTGCTCCGCCCCGATATACCATCGTGCTATGGTGTATACGGAGGAGTAATGCTGAGAGAGAATCTCATTCTCCTTTAGAATAGTCCAGGAATTCCGTGCTCAAGTATTCTCCTCCTTGATCTCATCAAAGGACATAATACTTATACCCGTATATTGGTTCTCTACTTCTCGCTTATATTCTGTGAATATCTCAAAAGGCTCAGACTCATGTTACAACAGGAACATATGTCTGAATCTTGAGAGATTATCAGAGAATGTAATGAAGTACAAAGAACCGGTCTTGGCATGTGTAGACAGGGGACCTACATACATCAACATGTATCATCCCAAGAGTTCACTAACTCTTTCTCTGTTTCCAATAAACGGAGCTTTGGTCATCTTATCTTTGTGACATGACTGGCGAGTTTCACAAGATGTAAATTCAAACTGATTTAAATATGCATCTTTATGTAACTCTGCTAGTCGGGTCGCATTGATATGACCTAGGCTACAATACCTGAAGAAGGATTCGTTCATTTCTGAACTCTTCCTCTTGTGTGTGTTCGGTATACTAAGAACTGTAGTTTGATTTAGAACATCAATGAGCTTGGATAACGCGGCTGATCCGCGGCAAAAATGTGATGTCATCATCCAATTTTTGTACAGTAATTCATTTTGTCTGATGCTGAGTTTTCTGGGAATTTTTAATATTTTTTCCAGAGTTGAATTTTAAACTACGGATCCGCGCCAATATTTACTGTTACAAGCAACCCTACCAAGTTCCAAGCTCATGCCGCGGATCCGCGCCAATATTTACTGTTCATCAGAAAATTTTTGTGTCGAAATTCTTATATTTCTCTGCTGGTTTTTCTGCATATTTTTAATACTGAAAAATCCCTGTTTTTAGAAAAAGTACAGAGAGCATATTTTGGGTCATTCGGACTTCAAAATCCGTCTAGACTTCGCCTAAGGCTCTAGCTTGGCTCTGATACCACTGTAGGGTTCCTAGGCACCCTAGTGAGGTCTCACAAGGCATCGAACATGCCATTTTCAAAAATTACGGTGCCGAGAAACCCTAAACTACGGATCGTCGGCTAGAATTCTAGGCGAAAAGTAAACTAGTTAACACTTAACTAAAAGTTTAACGGAAATACAACCTTTGTAGATCCGGTGCTCCACCTCCATAGCTCCGCAACGAGGTCCTCTCCGCTGTCCAAATCAAATCCGGGCTCTAGAGTCGGCTTCGTCGGAGAAAAAGCGAGCTAGGTCGTCGATGTCCATGCCGAAGATGATCTACGTCGAGGCATCGCTAAATCAAGCTCCACCTTCACCAAGCCCTAAAACTTGTGAAGGAAACACACTCTACTACTTGGCAAGAGGTAGAGGATGAAGAAATAGGAGTTGGGTTAACTTTAGAATTGGATTTCTCACTCTAATTCATCAATCACCATTAATGAGGTAAGCTTTCTTCTTGAAGTTCAAGGAAGAAGAAGAAGAAATGTTATGATAAGAATAAATCAAAAAAGAAAAGAAATATAATCCTTATCATAACTTGAACCATGGTCAAGTGTAGAGAGTAAATCATGGTTAGTGGGATGGTTAGGGTTAAGCATGAGACAAAATGGTAACTTGGTCAAAGTCTTCATGAAGCTTCATGAACAAAACAAAAGAAGCCACCATTTTCTCATTTGCTTTACATTTTCCAAAATGAATAAATGAATAAATAAATAGATATGAAAATGTAAACCCTAATCATTACATAACCATGGTTTAAACTTTACACAAAACACAAGTAAACATGTATCATCAAACATGATACAATCAAGTGCACAAAACTATATCGAATATACAATGTGCACTACCGAGTGAGAAAATCCATTTAAAGTGAACCGATACTAGTTAATGCAAAGTAATATATCAAATATATAATTATGCATCAAATCATTAAATCAACACTTGATTTAACGATCCGGTCATATCGTATATAACCGACTAGTATGCAATGCATCGGTTTATCGAATCAACCCTTGATTCGATAATTAGGGTATATCGCATATAACCTAATCGATACATTCATCGCGAGAATGAAATACGGTATCACATACACGTATTATTCTCGGTCCCGCACATATCTCATATGCGCTCCTATTTCGTTTCGCTTGAGCCAGTAAACCTCTGTGTAGGACTCTAAAGACTCGTCAATACACCGGCAGCAGGCGATGATCATATCAAACACCCACAAGCCGCAAGCGGTCTACCAAACGTAACGGCCACCCGGGTATTGAGCGATCTGAAGATCGACGAGCAAGCCCGCTCACACTCCAGTGAATCCGACCAGTAACACTACCGTACAGTCCGGTCTGATCGTCTGATCTGTCGCATATCTCGCCTAGGGGTGGTAAACGTCAGACCCCAATAGCTCGATAAGTCGTGTCGATATGAGGTCTATAACTGTTCGAGAAACTACTGGTAACACTTACCAGTAAATCTCAGCAACCCTGGCCAGGGATTTCCTGTTATAGCCAATCGAACACAGCGCAACATCAACCCCCTATACCGGGAGAGACGAATCCCCTCCTATCGCTCATTGCCTCCATGTGACTCGGGACTGTACCCAAAAACCACCGTTTTGCACGCCCTCTTGGACGTGGTAAGATGGAAATCAAAGCACAGTGGGAACCACACAAGACTCTATGACGATCTCGGGTCAACAGACTACTCTGTACCAGTGTCACCAGAGAACTTCCATCTGACGTGAGGTATAATACCATCTGGGAGTTCTCGGCGAGTCCGTCCAGTGTACCCAGTCTCTACTGAGCACCCGTATATCATCTCCGATGTCAAACACCAATGGATATGGGATCATCCATCGCCCATCTGTATGGGTCGAGAAGGTACACGCTAGTCTACTCTGGTATATCGATGCCCCGTCTCGATACACCCACGACTAGAGACTTTGAAGGATGTACTTATGGACTACCATGTCCCCACTAGTATGATCCGCATCATAGTCCAGGTAGTCAAGTACAGATCCTAAGGGCTTTACCAACATGTAACAGAGAGACAATCAGTATACACGTTAAGGAAAAGATCAACCAGATAGCATGCTATCATGTCGAGCAAGAAAGTCCTCCCTATATATGTCCCAGCATCCACTACAATATACATCCTATGTATAGTAATGGCCTCTAGGGCATACATATAACTAACAGGATTAGTTTTGTCTTCTGTGTATTCTCATTCTACGGAATGCGGATCCGGGTGTGTATGCACGGTTGTGAGGAGCGAAGAAGAAGGAGGTGCCTCATCTGGGTTTTGACCGTTGGTTCGTTCAAAACCATTATGAGGTGAGGAAAATATTTACTAATCTTTTTAATGATAATTGTGTTATGGCTAATTGTTTTGACCATTTGACCATGTTGACAATTTAACTTATTTGACTTTTGTTGACTTGGATCTTTCTCTTGAGCTCTAGACTCTTCTCTTGCTTTATCAAGACATGATAGTGGTCAAATCAATCTAAGCCATCATAATTATCATAAAAGATTGGTTTTAATTTTTTTTTCAATGGTTCATTATCTCTTTGGCATTCTCTCTCTTCACTTGAGCTCTCATGTTTTGTTCTTCATCCTCCTCCTCGCTAAGAAATCGTTTAGTTCTCATGTGTTGAGATAATTAGGATTTAAATAGACAAATAAATCCACCAACATATTCTACATCACCTAGGACATCAAGAGTAGCATACTTGTTGCCCTAGTTACCTCGGCTTGAGGTGGAGCTCGGATTACAAACTCTCGGGTGGATCGTTGATTGTTATAATTTCGTGATTGGATGTAAAAGTATCTATCGAATCAAATAGTCCCCGGCAACGGCGCCATTTGATTGAAACGTTTTTCCGTTGTGTATGTAGAAAATAGAATAGAAATTCACAACCAAAAATTATTTGACCGCAATCAACTACGGTGTCGGATTGTAGATTGTAAGTGAGTGCGGATCGTCCATAGGGAAAGTGTAATCGTTCGTCTTTTGAATTAGGTGAGTCGAAACATTAATGAAAAGAAAACAAAACAATTCATGATTTAAATTTTGTATTTCAAGAAAAAGAAAATATCTAGATCTAAGAAAGCATTAAAAGATAGAATCAAGAATTGATCGTTTGTTGATTTTTCCAAACCAAATATCAAGAATCGAAATGAGGCTCGTAGGAATCGATCGGATCTATAGATGTGATGTAATCTTAGAATTACGTATTCTTATCCTTCGATGAATTGATACTAGATCGATGATGATCGATGAGAATTAGAGACTTCTTGTGAAACTAGGGTTTCATCTTATCTCTTGTTCTTTCATTGATATCATTCATATACTAGCCTCTAGTAAATTCAAGAAACGATCGTAGATCCCTAATTTCGAGCGACCACAATCAAGAAAGCATCGCTACGAAACTAGGTCATCGATTCTTGAACATGCTAGGGTTTACAAAACACGTAGGACTTAAAAATAGTATTAAGATTTGTTACATCATCATTCTACAATCGTCTCGACTCCTTTACGAGCGGAGTTTTACTCAAACATCACAACAAGAACAACAATTACAAATTGAGATCTAATCATGATGCAAGAATTAAAAGAAAGCAAGATTAAAGAATTTCACCTTTTATTTATATCAACAATTTCATTACATTCGCTCAAGAACTACAAGAGGAAGAATTCGATCGTCGACTTGGCTTTGCTCGTCTCCGTGGATCGCGGATCGGCTTGGATCACTTGCCCGATTGAAGATCGGCTCGGCTCCTAAAAGGTTGAAGGATTCTCACTTGATTGGTACTCAAGATCTTGGATTTGGAGTGGAATTAGGGTTAGGGTTTCGCACAAGCCTTTTCACTAGACTTGTGGAAGAAGATGATGAAAGAGGGAATTTTTTAACTAATGAAGATTAAAGATTGATTAGCCTTTAACCCTAGATCTAGGTTCCTATTTATAGATAACTAACCCTAGATCTAGGATTTCAAATTCCAAGTTTCCCTCTAAAAGTTTGTTGAGAGAATTCAAATTTCGCTCCAAAAGTTAGTTAGGGGAGAAGCTTCTAGATGTGATTAGTTAGGAGGAGCTTCTAGAAGAGGATTAATTAGGAGCTTAATTAGGATTAGCCTTCCTTAATTTTCTCTGCTGATCTGGCAGTAGCTTCTGGAGAATTATGGAAATTGACATATCACAATGAGATGTGGGACCAGAGCTAGGGATAATGCTGCAAAAATTCCATGCTGACGTGGCATAATAGGCGCGGATCCGCGGCGCAAGCCACCTCCTGCCGCGGATCCGCGGCTTCTTTGGGGATTTAAAGCTTGGGCTTTCAGGTTTGGTCTTGGGCTCACTTTTGGGCTTTTCTTTTATATGCTGAATTTAATAATTCCTTCTGAAATGTTACCAGATCTGAAGTGATTGAATTGGCGTAATGTTGATCAGCTCTTTTGCTTTTCTTCCGTATTTCCTGCATAGACTCAAGACAAGTGTTGCGCAAATACAGAAATGATGCTATGCCATGAAATGCGGTTAATTTCCTTTAAAGTGTCGGTTTGAAAGTCTAATACATGCAATCTCATATTTTGTGACAGATTTGCTAATATGTAGAATATGAATGCCGAACACTTCTAAATGTATGCAAATGTTAGGGAAATTGCCGGCTAAAATATACAATATTTTCGACTAATCAAATACCCCCAAACTTAATTTCGATCGTCTCGAGCGAATGTTTTATTAAAAAGAGAAGGAGAAAATAAAGAAAGAGAAAAACTAACTAGCACACTTTCGTAGGCAACACGATTGCACTGAGCACGTGCAACAAGCCTTTAAACCTCTAGGTGTCCCTAGTAGGAGGAGTGTTGTCTCCTGAGGGTTTTCAGCGGATTGCACCCACAAAATCCAATAATAAAAGGAAGATCATGAATATTACATTTAAAGAAAAGAATTGTAAAAGAAAAGCCTTGAAAATTAGGGTTTCCAACTAAGCTAGCTTTTCGGTTGTCATGAGCCCTATCTTAATGGTCATGAAAAGATGTAAGAAATCACGTCCTCCCTCAATAAAACATCGTCTTATTCTTCATTCCTATCTGTATTCCAAACATCGATCATATAACCCTGCGTGTGTGTAAAGACATCCCTACACCCGGAGAATTCAATTCAAGCTATCATACTCTTGCCCATCAGCCTCAGTATATATTTTTTTTTCGATCAGCTCACACACTTTCATGCGACCGTTAATACTTCTTGAGGTACTAACCGACCGATTACTCCTGTGCTTGCTTATTTGGTGTATTTTCCTAATCTTGCACCACCTTAGGTATAGCAGTGACTCCCAGACCAGTTGGCCTTAGGGCACTAGATGAAGAAGCACCCTTGCTATATATTTTTTTATTTCCCTTGGCGATAACAAAACCAGTGTCCATTTTTCTCACCATTTTTTTTTCTTCATACTTTTGGCTTTAAGACAAGAGCATTTCAAGGTATCCTCTACTATCCCAGGCTTTAAGACGTGTGTAAGTGCGAATAGCAGGGTGTCAACGTTCAAAATGTTTGGCTTCCAGAATAGAAACTATTTTTCAGACTTATTTTTATCCTCAGATTAGTGACGTCTTTCATCTTACTAACCCTTGGGACAACGGCTCATAACTACTTATTACTAGTTCGTATAAGAAAACTTCTAATTTTCTTAGTTTTCTTAAATTTTTCTAATCTCATGGATGTAATTTTTCACTATCTAGACTTTCATTATCTTATTTATGTACAAAAATATTTTTATAGTTTTGAAATTTTTTTAAATTTTTATAGTTTTTAAAGAAATGTTTTGTGCTTATGCAATGTATGATGCAAATGATGCGTAAATAAGCACAAACCTCCCCCAAACTTGTTTTCAACAGTGTCCTCACTGTTGCCATCCGCTAAATCTACAAAACCAGTAAGTCTGGGAGGAATTTATTAGTGGGGGCAAAATATTTAAGTGAAGATCCTGCCCCAAACTTATTTTTGGCTCAAAATTTTGTAAAAATTTTATTTTCAAGAGCCCGATTATACCCCCCCAAACTTGAGTTATGCAATGTTAATCTTTGAAAATCACATGAGGGGGTCAAGAATCATTGGTCGATGCCAAGCTTTGCAAAGACCGAATGTCAACACCAACCATTCAAAAATTTTATCAATGCAGTGCTCTGGTTGGTGGAAGAAGAAATGGGGAAAGGGTAAGGGGTGGAATAGAATGTGTGTGCGTCTCGTTTTGGAGAGACGATGCAGTGAATGTGATGGATTACTTGCATTCTTTTTACAGTTCAGAAGAAGGGGTGGAGGTTCAATTTCATTGATTGGGACATGATTCATCTCAACACCCGTGTCATTTAAAAATGCGAGTTCATCAGCGAAGATTTCCTCAAAAGTTCCATCTATACCCCGGTGAATAATGTCATCACAAAGTGCGGGATGATCTTCAGACTCTAAGAACAGTTCATAATCGGTGTTAATTGTTGACCCGGACATCTCGGTGGAAGAGTCCGTATGTGTATGATACATAGTTGGGTCAAACAACAACGTATAAAAAGAGTCAAGATCAGTATAAAGAGGATCATCAAATTCGCTGCTGTCGACATCCATTAAGTCGACAGAACATACCTGAGCAATAGGTTCGGAGGGTACACTTCCCAACTTGTAAATGTTTAGTTCTATTGACCTATTCCCGAAAGATAGGGTCATAGAACCGTTACGACAGTTGATAATAGCATTGGAAGTGGCCAAAAAGGGGCGACCTAAAATCACCGGAATTTGATTCCGTGGGTTCGCTACAGGTTGTGTATCAATTACAATAAAATCTACCGGGAATATAAATTCTCCGATTTTTATTAACACATCCTCCAGTTCACCCCTAGGTTTGGTGATTGATCGGTCAGCCATCTGGAGAGTGCAATTGGTTGGCTTCAACTCTCCGATCCCTAATTGCTCATAGACTGAGTAAGGAAGCAAGTTAACACTAGCGCCAAGGTCTAGTAGAGCACGGTTGATGTGTTTTTTCCCAATAGAAACGGAAATAGTAGGATATCCTGGATCCTTACGTTTCCTCGGTAATTGTTGGGGGAAAGCCGTGTCTATTGTCTTTTCCATAAATATCTTTTTGGGCGCTTGAGTCTTCCTCTTCCTAGTGCACAAGTTCTTAAGAGTTTTCGCATAGGACGGAACTTGTTGGATGGCATCTAGGAGAGGGATGTTGGTGTTTACTTGCTTAAAAATGTTCATGATCTTCTCCATATGTGGACTCGGTGTGTTAGCCCTTAACTGATTAGGATAAGGTGCTTTAGCAATAAGCGCTGGGTCCATCATAGGAGAAGAAAGTGGGTGTGGAACCGATCCCAGAATAGAAGTGGGGATCGTCCGTGGAGGGGTAAAAGAGGTGGGCTGTAGTGGCGAGCCTTTTGGGAAACGAAGAATAGGCTCGGAAGACGGTGGTAGGGTAGAAGAACTGGGGTTAGAAGTGTGTGTGTGTGGAAAGGTCTCAGCCGGGGTGTTATTGATTGATTTATCAGTATCATCAAACTCTTCCCCAAGGTGATGGTCAAGCATTCTTCCAGATCTCAACGTGATCTCATCCACATGATGTGAATAGCTAGGATTGGGTAAAGGTTGAGCAGGAAGTTTCCCTTTCTCTCGTGCACTCATTTCGGCTTTTAGTTGTGCAATTTGTTCTTCCATCGATTTGATATTATCATTTTGAGAGATAATGATCTTCATCACATTCTCGACGGAAGATTGCAAACTTGCCGTCCCTTGGATGGATTGTTTCATGAAAGTATCCAAGGTTTGTGCTAGTGCAGAGGTATTATCTGTACCGGTCAATTGCAAAAAATTTTCATGTGGTGCAAAAGTGTTGGCCGGATTTTGAAAGTTTTGTGCTTGGAAGGGGTGCTGACTCAATTGAAGTTGTGGGTGCTGTTGTGGTGGAGGGTGTTGGAGATAGTGCCCTCAGAGTCAATTATTAGGTCACAGGTACGTGATTGTAATGATTGAGGGAGGACCTATCCCGGTAGGACAGTCTTACTCGAGATGATAGTATGCTATCTGGTTTACCTTTATCATCGTGTACTGTTTTAAGTGACATGACACGTCGCTATTACACGTTGATAGAGCCCCTAGGATTCTTGCTTGACCACCAGCAGTATGAGGGCGATCATATAAGTGGGAGCTGGGGTCTACAAGCATATCCTTAAAAAGTCCCTAGTCGTGGGAGTTTCGAGACCGGGCATCGATACTCCATTAGTAGACTAGTGTATACAGTCGAGACCCCGACGAGGGGCGGTGGCCGGTCTCACAAGCCACTGGTGTCTGTTGGTTCACCTAAGATGTATACAGGCGCTCATTGGGTTATGAGTACACCGGACAGGACTCGCCGGGAACATGCTAGTTGGTCATATACCAGACGTCAGATGGCAGTTCCCAGGTGACATGTGTGCAGGTTAGTTCATCGACCTGGGGATCGTCATTTGTCTCGTGTGAGTTCCCACTGTACTTTGATTACCACCCTACCACGGCTCAAAGGAGTCGTGCAAACAGGTTTTAGTTGGGTACAGTCCCGAGCCACATGGAGGCAGTGAGCGTATCTTCAGGGGTTCGTCTCTCCCGGTATTGGGGGTGAGGTCGTGCTGTGTCTAGGAGAGCCATTACACAAAGTCCTTGGCCAAGGCAAGGAGATTTACTGGTAGGTATTCCAGTAGTATCTCAGGGTGTTCTGGGCTACACTCCGACACGACTTGTACCGCTTTTGGGGGTCTGACTTTTACCAACCCCCTAGGCCCGCCATGCGATACTCATAGACGAACGGACCGGACTGCACGGATATTGTCACTGACAGGCTCAGTAGGGTGTCAGGATGAGTTCACTCATCGACGTCCCTTTTTTGTCAATAGCTGGTGGCCCGTCACGTATTGGCTTATACCTCTGACGTGCTAGTGGTTAAATCCACAACCATAGTATTGACGAGTCTTTAGAGTCCACCACACTTTCTGTTACTCAAGCTTTCGGGCGAAACGCTGTAGAGGCCGTATGGAGATATGGCAGGGTCCGATCAGATACGTGCGGTAATTGCACGGGTCAGGATCGGACAGTTTGTACTAGTGGCCGTATAGTTATATATGGCAGGGTTCGATCAGATACGTGCGGTATTGCACGGATCAGGATCGAACGGATATTACTAGCCGGCTTTGGCTTAAGCCGGTCCTAGTTTAGTACAGTGTAGATTTTGTCTCATTGCATTTGTATCCGGACGGAATACAGATGCGGGTGTGTATGCACAGTATCGGGTTTTTCCTGTAATTTATTACGGGACCAGTTTTCTGGAGTTGCCAGTTTGCTTTCCGTTCCGGCCGGTTTTTCTTTGTTCTTTCCCGGCCGGACTTTTCCGATGGAGGGGGTAATTTGCAGTTTTGCAAATTACACTTTGTGGAGGACTTATTTGCATATAGGTTGACATGATAAGCATCTTTGCTTTTCATGTATTTATGGTGAAGGGAAAGGATTTGATATGAATGGATGGTTTTGTGATGATTATGTTTTAGGTTGTGGTCACCACTTTTTGCATCCTACACTCACCTCCCTCTTGTTATCATTTTGTTTTTGCTCCACCATTTTTCATTCTCACTTGATGAGAGGTTTTTGTTCATGGTTGAGAAAAAGAAAGAGAGAAAGAAAAGAGTTTCATCTTCATCCTTGAGAGTGTTTCATTTGATTGATCTCATTTCATGTTAAGAAAAATGCAAGCACCATTTTTTTTGTCTTGTTTCCTCCATCATCCACAAATGGCAACCAAACCCCAAAAGAGACTATGATTCTACACTACACTTCCTACAGCATATCTTGAGCATGTCGATTTGCCGGCTTCATGCGCGAGTTGCCTCGGTATTGAGGTGGGAGCCCGTAAAAGTACCCGGCTTCGTGGTGCCCTTTCCGACGAGGAGGAGATGGACGGAGATCCCGCGAGGAGATCGGAGTGGAGATGAAGACCGGAGGACTCGGATCGTATGGTATACTTCTCTCCCCTTCTCTTTGTAGTTAGCTAGATTTAGTTTAATGGCCCAATCCGGTTTTAGTGCGCGGTGGTGCCGGTTTGCCAAGTCCGCAAAAATTTAAGTTTACCACCGTTTCCGCGTTTGGCCGTCGGATTGACGGCCGGGGCACCGCCGTGCACTTACAGTGGTATCAGAGCCTCGCCATTAACTTAGTCTAGCTTTGTGTAATGTGTTTGCATTTCCGATCGATCAAAAAGTCCAAAAACCCGTATTTTTTGCACATCAGTTTCTGTCGAATTTTTTTTGAGTCCAAAAATTTTTCAGGTTGTCTCAGAGTGATGTGCAGGGAATTTTAAGGTCACTGTAAAAATTTGGTTCAACGATCTCATCATACCGCCGCGGAAGGGCGGCCAAACCCCTGTTTTGGCCGCGCTTCCGCCGCGGAAGTAACTGTTCACCCCCCCAAATTTTTGCAGTGTGTTCCTGAGTGATAAATGTGGTTTTTGGAATATTAAAATTGGGCCCAGGTTTTCTGTGGTTGCTACAGTTTTGTTTGGGGGCCCACTTATTAATGTTTGATCAATCGAAAAAAAAATTTAAACACATTTTTCACAGTATTTACATTATATCTGCGACCGTGAATGTCACTCGATCGGTAAATCCGGTCTAACTGCTATAGCCCGGTTAGACGGATTTGCGAACGTGACTTTCACGATGATGTTCTATGTTTATGCTGTGATGTTGCGGATCGGTCGTGGAGGATAGCCTGGATGCAATGCTAGTACTGTGTTGTTGTATTATGTACATTTGATATTGCGGGGCGAGCGTCCGACATGTGGACTGCCGTCACTGCCAGTTTGTATTATTATTTTGGGGCACGACCTGGTTGCGGTCGATGTACCCGTTGTATGTATATTTTACTTTCTGTACTAGGATTACCCCGCGGAGGGGTGCACGGATAGCCGGATTCTAGAGGGCAACAAGCCCGCATCTCATGGCATTGAGACGGAGGGGGCTTCACTCTAGAATTGCCGGGCTATTCGCCGCACTCGTAGGGGGTATAGGGTTGACCCAGGAGGGGTGCCCAAGTTACCGGATTCCGTGAAGTGCTGGGTGGTCCATTCACGTTGCTGAAAGGGGCTGCCTCGCTTCAGGTTTTGGCGGGTAACTTGCCGCGCCCGTAGGGGTCTAGGATTTCATTGCACAGGCTATCCACACGACCAGGGGAACGTCGGGTTTCAGTAGTGGCTCTGTGAAACCCGGGGATCCCAGATATCTGTATTGTTTCTGTGATGCTGTACATTTCTGTGATGTTGCATTTTATTCACGCCTTGAGCGAAATACTATATATTGGTATATATATTTATAGATGTTGTATATGTTTTTCATCCGCGCTAGTCCAGTCCCCGCTCTGTCGTTAGTTAGCTAACCTAACGGGTGATGACGGGACCCAGTGGCGAATGCGGATGGCATATACGTACGTCAGTATATTTTCGTTCTTTATTGGTGTGATCAATTGATGGGACTGCGTTGATTCGGATCAATGCAAGTTAAACAAACCTATTCTGATGTTGTTGGAACACTTTTTCAAAAAGCTGTTATTGCAAGGGCGTTCTCTTTTGTTTTGCATCGTGGTATTCATTTGGAATATCCTGCTCCTCAGTCGACGAGGCAAGGGCCGAGATCCCTTCACCGGGAGTGACCCCTTGGACAGAAGTTTGCGTCAGGGCATTAACTTCACTATAGCCGATTACTTTTGCTTTGCATCGTGGTGTTCATTTGGAATATCCTGCGCCTCATTCTACGGGGAAAGAGCCGAGATCCCTTCACCGGGAGTGACCTCTTTAGCAATGGTTTTTCGTCACTATATTTTCTAAAAAGCTATCAGTTCCTTCAACGATATCAAGTTCATTACGTTAAAGGTTTTCGCCAGAAACCATTCGTAGCCCTCCGTCGTTTCATATGGGTGGTCAATAGTATTCAAGCTGTGTATGTTGGCCAAAGTCAAGGCACAGTGATTGGTAGCTATTGGGGTATTCATATGCAGCATAGATAGATGCGTTGGTTTGGGACAGTCGTGCTGCCATTTTGGCCAAAGTCAAGGGTATGTACGGGTGGACTCAAATTAACCTGGAGAATGACGGGTTGAACTTGACATGTGACTTATGATATGTTGGCCAAAGTCAAGGTCATAAGAGCATGGGGTAGAAATCACATCGGGAGTTTCAAAAGAACTGAAACTTGCCAGATATGTGCATACCTTCTGGAGTGTGTTGACGTGAGCGGATTCCGTCACGTTATCATGCGATGATAGTTGGATCCCGATTCCCACTGATGCGTTGGTTTACTCGTCGGGTGACCCCGACTAATTCTTCTTTCAGGTTTGGAGGAGAATTTGAGGTACAGTGGGAGGTTTCCAGATTAGATAAATTGGTAACCATTCTGATCTAGGTTAGAGTGCACGCTGAGTGTTTCTTTTCTCTCTCTCTTTGGCAGCGACCATTGACCCGACCCTAAGACTTTGACTCAGTGACCAAGTTGACCGAACCTTCTTAAACACCGGCTTTTGGATTGTCAGAGTTGCAAACCTCATTGCCACTCCTACTTTTACCCTTTTCTCCAGGACACCCCGTTTTACTACGAACGTCCACTTCCATTGGACAAAGCCATCGTATGGTTAGATACGAACTCGAAAGAATTTATTCGAGGATGGTTTCAGGTTCTGGAGGAAACGGATATGATTATTCAGTTGTCTTTTCCTTTTACCCTCTCTCAGGTTACGAGTACTCCTTGGTTTAGGGGTAGTACACCTATTACGCAAATTGGATTGTCTTCTTCCAAACCTTAGGCTGGTGCCGACCGGTAAGGAATGAAGAAAACCAATTAGCATAACGATGGTGTGCAGAAGGTATTAAGTTCAGACAAAGCAAGGGATTAGTAAGAGGGCAAAGTAAATTGCAACAGATATTCACGACCAAACCAAATATTTCGTTACCACTCCCACATCACCTTTGTATTTCTCCAGGACACTCCGTATCACTACGAAGATCCACAGTTTATTTGGATACTCCATCGTATGGTTATATACGAACTCGAATGGAACTTGTTCCAGTTCGGAGATGGATTCTGGTTCAGGAGAAATAGGAATAAGGTTTATTCGGTTGTCTTTTATCTTCACCCTCTCACATTGCGAGTGTTCCTAGGATTGGGACAGTACACCCATTATGCTTATTGGATAGTCTTCTTCCAAACCATAGGTTGGTGCCGAACGGTAGGGAAGGAAGAAAACCATTTGGCATAAAGGGGTGTGCAGAAGGTAATGACTAAAGACATATGAAGGGATGTGGAGAGATGGCAATGAATTATACGGTTGTAGTTGTGAATCTGGATAATGGAAGAGGCATTACTATGAATACTGGGATACCCCACGAAACATTTCAATGTTTCAGTTTCACTGTGTAATGTTAAAGGAAAACTGATTTTCCGATTAGATACTTACTCCAGGGTATGTATTTACCAGGTATGATTCTCACATCTGTATGGTTTTACAGATGATGAGTGGGAGTAAGTTATTGGGAATTGGGTGATTATCCTCATTATATCGGGATTCGTTGTAATCGGTGATATTTGAGGAAATCACCTGGGCTGTTTGCCGGTCGGCAAATATTTGGTTTTGAATATCCGCTGTTATGCACCAATTTCAAATTGATATATCTGTACGTCTATTTCCATAGAGTGAGATATACCTTTTGATATTATGTCGATGACATTTACCTATATCAGTGGATGGTTAGGTAAGGAGCATTAAACAGCGGTGTAATTCTTCTTAACCATAAGTACAGTTTTCAACCTACGACACACAGTGAAAGAGTTGTTAGACTCAGCGGACTTATACAGAGTATTGTATGTTGTCCAGTGTCCATTAGGACAGAGGGCTTGGTCCTCATACTATATTCTGTTTACTTTTAACTTCTCTAGTTCTTAGACATGTGTTTCGTAGAAACACAGGGTCTAAGTTTTGAGGAGTTATAGGTATTTGAATAAAGTAGAGAACCAGGTGTAGCAAGTATCGGGATTCTTCAAGGTGATCGAAGATGTAGATACTTGTGTATGGTATTCAGTTGATAGTAATGATAAAGAGATCTTGCTTCTCTTTCAGGTTACTCATAATTGGAAGTATTCCTAAGTTGAGTAACGCTGATCGGCCTCCTTCCATTTAGTTGACATGCGCTGGGGACAGCTGCATGATTTGAATCTGGTTCAATTAAATCAGTGCCTCTGTTTCTATATTGGATATAGAACAGTTCATATCTTAACGATGTTAAGGTACGGGGAGTTGTCCGGTTTATGATTAAAACCAGACACTGGACAACTCAAGGCACGTTTCTGTAATGGCTGTTTGTGGGTTGACCCAGGCTATGACGAGGGTTGACTTTCTACCATCTGGATGAACAATAGCAATATTGTTCTAGACTCGCCACAGTTTTATTAAAAATGGATTTTTCAGAAAACAGTAGTGGGAGTATGGTAGAACTGGAAGTAATTCCAGAACCACAAACGATTACTGAAGATTTGATAAGGAACCTAAAGATTCAATCTGGATTGGCATTCCATTGGCCACTCCGCAGATAAGGTGGGTAACTTCAGGCACCCGAGAGGTACTACAGTAGCCTCAAGGACGGTTACAGGGAAGTTCTTGTTTACCCACAATTACCATTGCTGTTGTTCCAGGCTGCGAGACCCGGCAGGAGGATGAGTATAGCGTCGTTCTAAACTTGCTTTAGAAGTGTACGTCTATATGACTCTGCCAGAGGGTTGTCGTAGTCAGTGGGAGCAGCGGAAGCATTGGTGGACAGGTAGCTTATGTCTATTTATAGACTGAAGCACCAGTAGCGGAGATAGATCATCTATTTCTGACGTGACAGTCATGGGTTTGACTTCATCAGAATAGGGGATGGATCTGTTGAGAAGGTAGTAGGGTGTGATGTCATGGTATTTGGATGACATACACATAGTAGGAAAGGAAACTCCTATACTACAGTCGGTTATACTTTGGTCGTCACACAGTTGTTTCTCCACAAAGGAAATGGATTTTATATCCGAGATACTGGTTACTGGATCTATGGTTTTAGATCTAGATTTGGGTGGTTTCCCAATCAGGGTACTTGACAGCATTCTAAGAGTATTTAGGATGGACGACTCCTGGCACCGTAGTGTACCTGCAGATAATGGAGTCACCCTCTCCAAAGGTGTCTTACAGACTAAAGGGGAGAGGGACGTGCATGATTGGCAGATCACTTGCTTAGGCAATTGAGTCAATCATGAGATGTCAAGTACCACACCAGATGTTGTTCTTGCAGTAGGTGCAATAAGTTGATATTGATCCAATCCTGGAGAAACAGTCGGAAGCAGTTTTAGAACATAAGTTGATGTTCTAGGGAATTGATAACGACAGCCTCCTTTACGAGACGGTTACCATTCCAGGCTTCCAAGGTGACCTGGATGGCAGAGTGGCTGTCAGAGTTATAGTTTTTCCCTCTGACGAGGGGCAGTATTTTGGACAGGTGGTCCAGGTGGAAACTGAGGGAAGGCATGGCGCAGGACACTGATTAAGTTCAGTTGTCGATACAGTCTAAGAAGTTTGGATTTGGAGTTCACTTATGAGCTAGGTCCCATCAGACATCCAGACATTCTAAGACAGGTATTGCTCATTTCGGGAGATAGTTTTCTCTGCGAGAATGAGATATAGAGAGACATAGAAAGAAACATCAAAGCGGATCCACTCACTGAGGCTATTCCTCGAACGCAATAGTTCCGCAAACGAGCATTGTGAGACTGACTAGTAGAGGAGTTGGATGTTCGGTATCACACGGGCTGTGAGTATGCGACATCGCAATAATTAGCCTTGAGTGCAAGTGGGAGATTGTTGGAGATAGTGCCCTCAGAGTCAATTATTAGGTCACAGGTACGTGATTGTAATGATTGAGGGAGGACCTATCCCGGTAGGACAGTCTTACTCGAGATGATAGTATGCTATCTGGTTTACCTTTATCATCGTGTACTGTTTTAAGTGACATGACACGTCGCTATTACACGTTGATAGAGCCCCTAGGATTCTTGCTTGACCACCAGCAGTATGAGGGCGATCATATAAGTGGGAGCTGGGGTCTACAAGCATATCCTTAAAAAGTCCCTAGTCGTGGGAGTTTCGAGACCGGGCATCGATACTCCATTAGTAGACTAGTGTATACAGTCGAGACCCCGACGAGGGGCGGTGGCCGGTCTCACAAGCCACTGGTGTCTGTTGGTTCACCTAAGATGTATACAGGCGCTCATTGGGTTATGAGTACACCGGACAGGACTCGCCGGGAACATGCTAGTTGGTCATATACCAGACGTCAGATGGCAGTTCCCAGGTGACATGTGTGCAGGTTAGTTCATCGACCTGGGGATCGTCATTTGTCTCGTGTGAGTTCCCACTGTACTTTGATTACCACCCTACCACGGCTCAAAGGAGTCGTGCAAACAGGTTTTAGTTGGGTACAGTCCCGAGCCACATGGAGGCAGTGAGCGTATCTTCAGGGGTTCGTCTCTCCCGGTATTGGGGGTGAGGTCGTGCTGTGTCTAGGAGAGCCATTACACAAAGTCCTTGGCCAAGGCAAGGAGATTTACTGGTAGGTATTCCAGTAGTATCTCAGGGTGTTCTGGGCTACACTCCGACACGACTTGTACCGCTTTTGGGGGTCTGACTTTTACCAACCCCCTAGGCCCGCCATGCGATACTCATAGACGAACGGACCGGACTGCACGGATATTGTCACTGACAGGCTCAGTAGGGTGTCAGGATGAGTTCACTCATCGACGTCCCTTTTTTGTCAATAGCTGGTGGCCCGTCACGTATTGGCTTATACCTCTGACGTGCTAGTGGTTAAATCCACAACCATAGTATTGACGAGTCTTTAGAGTCCACCACACTTTCTGTTACTCAAGCTTTCGGGCGAAACGCTGTAGAGGCCGTATGGAGATATGGCAGGGTCCGATCAGATACGTGCGGTAATTGCACGGGTCAGGATCGGACAGTTTGTACTAGTGGCCGTATAGTTATATATGGCAGGGTTCGATCAGATACGTGCGGTATTGCACGGATCAGGATCGAACGGATATTACTAGCCGGCTTTGGCTTAAGCCGGTCCTAGTTTAGTACAGTGTAGATTTTGTCTCATTGCATTTGTATCCGGACGGAATACAGATGCGGGTGTGTATGCACAGTATCGGGTTTTTCCTGTAATTTATTACGGGACCAGTTTTCTGGAGTTGCCAGTTTGCTTTCCGTTCCGGCCGGTTTTTCTTTGTTCTTTCCCGGCCGGACTTTTCCGATGGAGGGGGTAATTTGCAGTTTTGCAAATTACACTTTGTGGAGGACTTATTTGCATATAGGTTGACATGATAAGCATCTTTGCTTTTCATGTATTTATGGTGAAGGGAAAGGATTTGATATGAATGGATGGTTTTGTGATGATTATGTTTTAGGTTGTGGTCACCACTTTTTGCATCCTACACTCACCTCCCTCTTGTTATCATTTTGTTTTTGCTCCACCATTTTTCATTCTCACTTGATGAGAGGTTTTTGTTCATGGTTGAGAAAAAGAAAGAGAGAAAGAAAAGAGTTTCATCTTCATCCTTGAGAGTGTTTCATTTGATTGATCTCATTTCATGTTAAGAAAAATGCAAGCACCATTTTTTTTGTCTTGTTTCCTCCATCATCCACAAATGGCAACCAAACCCCAAAAGAGACTATGATTCTACACTACACTTCCTACAGCATATCTTGAGCATGTCGATTTGCCGGCTTCATGCGCGAGTTGCCTCGGTATTGAGGTGGGAGCCCGTAAAAGTACCCGGCTTCGTGGTGCCCTTTCCGACGAGGAGGAGATGGACGGAGATCCCGCGAGGAGATCGGAGTGGAGATGAAGACCGGAGGACTCGGATCGTATGGTATACATCTTTTCTCATCTTGCAGTTAGCTAGATATAGTTTAATGGCACGATCCGGGGTTTAGTGCGCGGTGGTGCCGGTTTGCTAAGTCCGCAAAATTAAAGTTTATCACCGTTTCCGCGTTTGGCCGTCGGTTTGACGGCCGGGGCGCCGCCGTGCACTTACAGAGGGACCCCTTGGAAATTGTTTTGGTTTGGAACCGTGTTTTGAAATTGGGATTGGTTCCAAGCTAAGTTAGGGTTATTCCTCTAACCCTGATCATATGTGGAGGAAGATGGATTGTTTCTAGGTCTTTGAAATGCGGCATTTGTATGCTCAAGACCTTGAAATGGACATTCTTCCGTCAAGTGAGACGGATCAGAACAGCATCCACATACAGTTTTGGAGAGTGATATTTGACTTAGGGCGGCTAAAAATTTGTTTTCCATAGTCTCGAGTTTCTTTTGCATAGCTGAAATGTCAGCTCTAACTCCTATGGAAATGTCATTGCCATCCCTAGACGATTGACTCACACCCTCCCACTGTAAAGATTTTTCAGCGAAATCTTCTAGAAATTTCCAGGCTTCCCCATCATCTTTGGTCATGAAGGTGCCTTGACACATGGATTCAAGGGTCTGTCTTGTGTAAGGAGTAATGCCCTCATAAATGATTCGGCAAAGATCCCATCTCGGGATGCCGTGATGTGGACATTGGACTAACAGATCCTTGAAACGGTCAAGACATTTTGAAAATGTTTCATTTGGAAGCTGGGTGAATTGATAGATTTCGCTACGGACTTGAGCTGTCTTTTGATGTGGGTAAAATTTCTTCAGGAATGCTTTGACGAATTCATCCCAATTTGAAATGGAATGTGCGGTAGTATTATATAGCCACTTCTCGGCTAAATCGCACAAGGTAAATGGGAGAAGACGAAGACGTAAAGCATCCACAGACAACTGTGAGGTACCCATCATTGTGCATACATTTTCAAATTTCGTGATAAACACGTATGCGTCTTCAGACTCGAGACCGTGAAATTTTGGTAGAAGGTTGATGTATTGGGGTTTTATTTGAAAATTTTCCCCGTTGGCTGGTGGTATTGAAAGACAAGTGGAAAGTGGGCCTCGTGTAGGATAGCATCTCTCTTGGAGAGAAATGCGAGATGGAATCTGCGCACCAACGGACGGCGGCAGGGTAGTGGAAAAGAAGTTCGATGGAGGTGGATCCATCGATGTGGGTGTGGTGGTGGGTAAAAGAAAGGGTAAATGTTGAAATACCGACTTTGGGTCGATGAGGGAAACGCGGACTAAACAGGCACTAGAAACCCGTGTCCAGCCTATCTTGCACTAAAAAGGGTTAGTACAAGTGGCAGCGTGAATTTATAATTAGGGGAAATGATGTATGCGGTGTTTGCTTTAACAAGATACGGATTTTTGAAAATATGATGCAACAAAACAAATGCAACACACAAAACCCTAAAATCTAGGGGTCACCTAGGTCAAAGCTCTAGACCGCTCCTAACTGCCAAAAGACAAGTCGCAGGATAAATCCTCCACTGCCTCTTTGTCCCCCTGTGGCCGGATAAGTGCCAGGTAAGTGGGAAGGAACCACCACTACAGTGGGCCTAATTAATAACCACTAGCCTTAGACACACTCGCCTTAGGCACCACAAAAAAACTTGGATAAACAATGAATTACCCACGGCCTTCTCTTGTCCTAAATGAGCGCGACGGTCCTTAGAGTCATCTCTAGATTTCTTTTAATTAATGAGGGTAAATGCGGATGCAAGTTTATGATTTTCGGGGCCTAGGAAGGGTAATGAAATCCCCACCTAATTTGGATTTGGTCGTGCCCCTTAATTTCCGTTTTAATATGCAAACAACCAAGAATCAAAAACACGCACAAATTTTATTTTGCTTTTGCGCGCAGCGATTTATTTGCAAAGAAACCTGCAGTAAAATTGTTATTGGAGCAGACAGAGGAGAAGATAAGAAAGTGAGAAAGTTACAGTGAAAAATTGGTGCAGTGAACAGTCCACAGAGGCGCGGATCCGCCGCGGATTTGGGTTTCTTGCCGTGGATGGGCGGTGTTCTGTTGGGATCAGTGCACAGAAATTTGTGCACAAGCTCCTGTTCGCCTACACAGCTCTCTGGATGTTTCAGAAAAAATTTTCCACAGCTCCAATGATTTCAGATTTCCTCGCAATCAAATCACAACACACGTATTAGTGTTTGCATGAATTTTGATCACAAAATTTAGATGGAATAAAATTTTCAACTCAAATTTCAAAATACGAACTATTAGCGCACTATCCCCGACAACGGCGCCATTTGATTGTTATAATTTCGTGATTGGATGTAAAAGTATCTATCGAATCAAATAGTCCCCGGCAACGGCGCCATTTGATTGAAACGTTTTTCCGTTGTGTATGTAGAAAATAGAATAGAAATTCACAACCAAAAATTATTTGACCGCAATCAACTACGGTGTCGGATTGTAGATTGTAAGTGAGTGCGGATCGTCCACAGGGAAAGTGTAATCGTTCGTCTTTTGAATTAGGTGAGTCGAAACATTAATGAAAAGAAAACAAAACAATTCATGATTTAAATTTTGTATTTCAAGAAAAAGAAAATATCTAGATCTAAGAAAGCATTAAAAGATAGAATCAAGAATTGATCGTTTGTTGATTTTTCCAAACCAAATATCAAGAATCGAAATGAGGCTCGTAGGAATCGATCGGATCTATAGATGTGATGTAATCTTAGAATTACGTATTCTTATCCTTCGATGAATTGATACTAGATCGATGATGATCGATGAGAATTAGAGACTTCTTGTGAAACTAGGGTTTCATCTTATCTCTTGTTCTTTCATTGATATCATTCATATACTAGCCTCTAGTAAATTCAAGAAACGATCGTAGATCCCTAATTTCGAGCGACCACAATCAAGAAAGCATCGCTACGAAACTAGGTCATCGATTCTTGAACTTGCTAGGGTTTACAAAACACGTAGGACTTAAAAATAGTATTAAGATTTGTTACATCATCATTCTACAATCGTCTCGACTCCTTTACGAGCGGAGTTTTACTCAAACATCACAACAAGAACAACAATTACAAATTGAGATCTAATCATGATGCAAGAATTAAAAGAAAGCAAGATTAAAGAATTTCACCTTTTATTTATATCAACAATTTCATTACATTCGCTCAAGAACTACAAGAGGAAGAATTCGATCGTCGACTTGGCTTTGCTCGTCTCCGTGGATCGCGGATCGGCTTGGATCACTTGCCCGATTGAAGATCGGCTCGGCTCCTAAAAGGTTGAAGGCTTCTCACTTGATTGGTACTCAAGATCTTGGATTTGGAGTGGAATTAGGGTTAGGGTTTCGCACAAGCCTTGTCACTAGACTTGTGGAAGAAGATGATGAAAGAGGGAATTTTTTAACTAATGAAGATTAAAGATTGATTAGCCTTTAACCCTAGATCTAGGTTCCTATTTATAGATAACTAACCTTAGATCTAGGATTTCAAATTCCAAGTTTCCCTCCAAAAGTTTGTTGAGAGAATTCAAATTTCCCTCCAAAAGTTAGTTAGGGGAGAAGCTTCTAGATGTGATTAGTTAGGAGGAGCTTCTAGAAGAGAATTAATTAGGAGCTTAATTAGGATTAGCCTTCCTTAATTTTCTTTGCTGATCTGGCAGTAGCTTCTGGAGAATTATGGAAATTGACATATCACAATGAGATGTGTGACCAGAGCTAGGGATAATGCTGCAAAAATTCCATGCTGACGTGGCATAATAGGCGCGGATCCGCGGCGCAAGCCACCTCCTGCCGCGGATCCGCGGCTTCTTTGGGGATTTAAAGCTTGGGCTTTCAGGTTTGGTCTTGGGCTCACTTTTGGGCTTTTCTTTTATATGCTGAATTTAATAATTCCTTCTGAAATGTTACCAGATCTGAAGTGATTGAATTGGCGTAATGTTGATCAGCTCTTTTGCTTTTCTTCCGTATTTCCTGCATAGACTCAAGACAAGTGTTGCGCAAATACAGAAATGATGCTATGCCATGAAATGCGGTTAATTTCCTTTAAAGTGTCGGTTTGAAAGTCTAATACATGCAATCTCATATTTTGTGACAGATTTGCTAATATGTAGAATATGAATGCCGAACACTTCTAAATGTATGCAAATGTTAGGGAAATTGCCGGCTAAAATATACAATATTTTTGACTAATCAATCGTCTTCGACTCAAGGAGGCCGTGGAGGTGACCAAGATCCGGACCGATCCTTGGAGCTTGCATGGACGAGGAGGAAAGCGGAGAGAAGACCCGAAGGACTTGGTTCGTGAGGTATAATCTCTTGAGCATGGTAGATAGAACCTCTTGTAGTTTGTTAGCAATGGTTCGGCAAAGATCCTTAAGTTTTTAGTCCATGTTACCTTTTGTTAAAAAAATGTTCTTTACCTATTCCTCCTCCCCGTAAGCACCGGGGTGGGTAACGTGGACTTACATCCTAGTCGTGGGAGTACCGAGGCAGGGCATCGATACTCCAGAGTAGACTAGCGTATGCGCTTCTTGAGCCATATGATGGGCAATAGATGATCCCATACCCATTGGTGTTTGACATCAGAGATGTTTTACGGGTGCTCAGTGGAGACTGGGTACACTGGACGGACTCGCCGGGAACTCCCAGATGGTATTATACCTCACGTCAGATGGCAGTTCTCTGATGACACTGGTACAGGTTAGTCTGTAGACCCGAAATCGTCATAGAGTCTTGTGTGATTCCCACTATGCTTTGATTTCCATCATACCACGTCCAAGAAGGCGTGCAAAAAGGTGGCTTTAGGGTACAGTCCCGAATCACATGGAGGCAATGAGCAATAGGAGGGGTTTCGTCTCTCCCGGTATGGGGAGTTGATGTTGCGCTGTGTTCGATTGGCTATAACTGGAAATCCCTGGCCAGGGTTGCTGAGTTTTACTGGTAAGTGTTATCAGTAGTTTCTTGAACTGTTATAGACCTCATATCGACATGACTTATCAAGCTACTGGGTCTGACGTTTACTACCCCTAGGCGAGATATGCGACATATCAGATGAAGAGCCCGGACCGTACGGGAGTGTTACTGGTTGGATTCACGGGAGAATGTACAGGCTTGCTTGTTGATCTTCTGATTGCTCAATACCTAGGTGGCTGTTATGTTTAGCTGACCGCTTGCAGCTTGTGGGTGTTTGATATGATCATCACCTACTGCCGGCGTATTGACGATTCTTTAGAGTCCTACATAGAGGTTTCCTGGCTCAGGAAAACGGAGTAGGAGCACATATGTGATATGTGCGGGACCGAGAACAATACGTGTAAGTGATACCGTATTAGATTCTAGCGATATGTGATATCGGCCGGGTATATGTGATATTGCCAGGTTATCGGATCAAGTGTTGATTCGATGAACTGATACAGATTATATTAGTCGGTTATTTGTGAAATAGCCGGATTATCGGATCAAGTGTTGATTCGATAATTTAATGTATAATTATATATTTGATATATTAAATTACATTAATTAGTATAAGCTCACTTAAAGATACTTTTTCTCACTCGGGTAATACATTGATCTATATGTGATATATGTTAATTGTATTATTTTATTTTGTTACAAAATATATTATATATGTGATATATAATATTGTAACAAGTTAAGATTACAAATGCAACATGTTTTGTGGTTTTAAACATGGTTAGGGTTTGGATTAGGGTTAAGCTTTCTTGAAGCTTCTAGAAACTTTGTTTTTGATTTTAAGCAAAGATATTTTTTAAAGATATTTTGGTTGATATTTCTTAACCAAACCCAGACCCTTTACCATGGTAAAATATCTACAGGGGTTAAGTCATTATTCTTAACACATGGTTGCATTTCTAACCTCACACACAAGTTTCATTATTCATCACAAATAGATTCTTCTTCCTCCTCTTGAAAAAGCTTTCTTGCTTTTTGCAAAGTGATGATAATGAGTGAGATATTGAAAACAAATGAGAGCTAAATTCCTACTTCATCATCCTCATCTATTCTTGCCACATAGATTAGGGTGTTTGCTTTGCTAATACTTGATTAGCAAAACAAGAGCTTGGGTTTGAGTTTCTTCAAGGTAGATCATCTTTGATATTGAAGATCGGAAGCAAGATTGCATCTTTCTCTTCATGGAGCCTCTCTAAAGTACGGGTACTCAATGATCGCAGCGAAGGGACCTCAACACGGAGCTTTAGAAGTGAAGGAACGGACTACAATGGTTGTAATCCCTAACTCTTAGAAGTAAAGTTGTTTACTTACTATGTTTCGCCTAATCTCTAGTTTAAGATCTTGGTTAGGGTTGTTCGGCACAGGAAAAATTTGATTTTCGCATGGTTGATGCCTTGTAGAAGCTTGTTCTAGTGCCTAGTAACCCTACAGTGGTATCAGAGCCAAGCTAGAGCTTTAGGCGAAGTTTAGACGAAGTTTAAAGTCCGATCGAACCCCGGAACGTCGCAATAGAACCCCTCTCTGGAAATTTTTTAAAATGTTTAATTTTTCTGTATTAAAAATACTCAGAAAATTAAGCAGGGAATTCTAAGGATAACTGTAAAATACGACCACCTAGTTCCATTAAAGCTCCGCGGAATCGCGGCAATACCATGCATTGCGCGGCGGTTCCACGGCCGTATGTGGATATTAGGTACTCATTTTTCCACAGTAACATCCGTTGGTATTTCTACATGCTTCTGGGAATTTTTAATATTACTCAAGTGTTGAGTTTTCTGGAGATATTTTGTATTCATTGATTCGATCGGAAAGTTTAACTTCGTTTAGTTTTTTGGGTAATTTAGAACGCGTTAAAAAGTTCGAACGGATATCAATAACTCACTTTTTCCCCTGCCGGAAAATTTCCAAGTGTTGGATATTTTCCTTAGTTAAAGAACATTCACAGTCGTGCATGTAACGCGGTGGACCCTCTAGAAGAACACAAACCTTAACTCGATTATGTGACAGTCTGAACCGCCTCTAAGCCTTAGGGTTTGGGGTAGTACGGCGTTGCCACATGTGAGGCGTTGGTTTGACCCTTCTATTGCTGGACCATTGATACTGTGGCATGTGATGGATACTTTTTGAACTCCGCTCAAGTGTTGAGCTGTTTGGGAAATCTTGGGTGTTTGTTTATTCGATCGGAAAGTTTAACATTGTCTATTTATCTGGAATGTGATACAATATTTGGAATCCACAAGTAGTTATGAGATAACTAATTTGAATGTTATAAATCCAGCAGTTTAGTCTCATTTGATCGGTTGCCACGGGATTTTGATGTGATCAAAAGTCCGTCGCAATCACGTAGCGTACGCGAATACTCGTCGGGTAAACTTAATAGATAGCCACGCCCCATAACCCCGACCAAGTGACAGTAGGATAATCCCATCGCCAAAAGCATCCGTTCAGGTGCTCGCGGTAGCGGTGTTCCGCCTTAGTGCACTTCGTCGACGGCATCCGGGGGTGCGGCCGTCTACTAAAGTTTCCGACGACCATTCGATCAGGATGTCGGGAATCTTGTTGAATTACTCGACTAGATATTGAAAAGTGTTTTCGAGATCGAGACTAAAATGCGGGGTTTATAATTGTTAGGCATGCGATGTCTAAGGAATTCATTTGGTTAGACATGAGATGTCTAAGGAGGTTGCGGATTCCAACTGTTGTAGTTTTACATTTTCTTTTCTGCGACCGTAAGTGTAATATGTGGTCCGTCGCCGATTTCGTTGATATACATCAACGATAATTGGGATACGCATATTTACTTACGTTGATGACATGTAATGTTATGTGTTGCTGTGATATGTTATATTGGATCGTCGCGTTTTGAATAGCCGGGGGTTTTATGTAAGATGAGAGTTTTTCTTTTTCATTCATGTAAAATTCATTGTATGCAATATTCTTTTATTGGGGCACTTCCGAGATGAGGTTGTTGTCACCATTGTATATTATTTACTTTTCCGCATTAGGTAGACCCAAGGAGGGGAGCACAAGTAACCTGGTTCTAGGGTACAGTGGGAGACCATCTCGAGGAGTTGAGACCGGGTCTCTTAACCCTAGAATTGGCAGTGTTACTTGTTGCTCTTGTAGGGGTCTAGGGATGAGGGTTTGGCTATTCATCGCGACCGTGGAATCCGTGTTTTATACAGGCTCGTATTAAAACACGGACCTCCTAGTATATCCAATATTTTATATATGTTCTTCTGCTGCAATGTTCTGTGATGAGATCATATTACTGCCTGAGACGAATGTTTATTTATATATATGAGATATACGTTATATTGCTGATTTCGTTTCAAATATGATGCTTGTGAAGCATAATAAAATGGGACTTCATTAATGAGATTAAAGAAATAAAAGAAACCTAAAGATGTTGTGGAATCGAATTCTCAAAAACAGGTAGCTCTAGTTCTTGCTTTGCATAGTGGTGTTCCTTGTAGAACATCCAGCACCTTATTCGATAAGGAAAGAGCTGAAATAGCTTCACCGAGAGTGACCTCTTTAGCAAAACTGGCAGATACTACAAACTCGGTTTGTCTTTTGATTGTTTTTATAGTTTTTGCTTTGCTTATTGGTATTTGTGAAACACACAGCACCTTATTCGATAAGGAAAGAGCCGACGATCCCTTCACCGGGAGTGACCTCTTTAGCAAAACTAGAAAAGGCCTCAAAACCATTCCATTTAAAATCACTCGATTCTACAACGATATCAAGTTCATTACGCAAAGGGTTTTCTTAAAAACCTGTCGTAGCCCTCCGTCATTTCAGATAAGTCCTACTTAGTATTTGTGCTACGTTTGTTGACCTCCGTCAAGGCGTAGTGTGCGGTAGCTGACTAGTATTTATCTGCTGCATATGATGCGATTGTTTTAGGGTAGTCGTGTGGCCTTGTTGACCTCCGTCAAGGGTCGTGCGGGTGGGTTTAATTCAATCAGGAAATGACGGGTAGAACTTGACTGGCAGCCTATGGTTTGTTGACCTCCGTCAAGGTCATAGGACGCTAGGGGTAAAATATTATTGGGAATTTCAAGTTTTGAAATTTGCAATGAGATTGCATACCTTCTATGAGATAGTTGGATCCCGATACCAGCTGCGAGTAAGAGTTACACGTGGGAGAGTTTTACACATTACAATTAGTCGATCAAGTAGGTGTCTAGAAAAGTGTCAACGGGGTTACGCCTCTGGGAAAACGAGGTTTATTTTAATTAGGTCCGTGCGAAAGCACGGGGAACCTCCCTCAAAGTAGCGGCACTGGCCTGGCTGAAAGATTGGCGAACTTGTAGGGTGTAATTAATCCCGGCTAGTCTTTCCTTTTAGGGTTAAAGGAAGATTTGACTAAAAGAGTGGGAGACATCCTGATTAGATATATTAATAACCAATCTAATCTTGCAAGAGCATACGCTGAGTGTTTTCTTCTCTCTCTCCTGGTTGCGACTATGTCACGCCTTAATCAAGATAATAATACGGATGTATTGACCGAACCCACTTGTTATACTGCACTATGGAACGTTGGTTCCGCTCCAACTTATAATTGTTATAAGACCGAGCAGGAAATAGGGGATTACCAGAATTCCCGTGCCGCCCAAACGAAGAAAGTGCATGCTGATGCATCATCTTCGGGTATGTTCATTACCGAGAACTGTACGTCCTGGGAATGAGATACCGGATCAGGATCCCGCAAATATAATATGTTACATGAGCTACAGAAAGGTAGAAAACTGAGAACGGGTAATAAGTTTCAAGAGTTGGAAATGATGCAAGTGTTGCAGCCAAGTTTGTTGGCAGTTATCACCCTGTATTACCAGAATAGATTGATTCTGAACGAATGTTATTAGATACCGAACCTGATATACAACATCATATCAGTCTCTTTGTTTATTAAAGAAGGATATAATTTTGTATTGTTGGATAATGTTTTGAACATTTCCTATATCAAGAGTTGATCGGTTCAGGCATGTTATCTAAAAACATAGTCGTTCTAAATCAAACCACAGTTCTTAACGTACAGAACACACATAAGAGGAAGAGTTCAGAAATGAACGAAACCTTCTTGAGGCATTGTAGACTAGGTCATATCAATATGACCCGACTAGCTGAAGTTACATAAAAATGCATATTTAAATTAGTTTGGATTTACATCTTGTGAAACTTGCCAATCATGTCACAAAGATAAGATGACCACAGCTCCGTTTATTAGAAACAGAGAAAGAGTTAGTGAACTCTTTGGATTGATACATGCCGATGTATGATAGTCCCATGTCTACATATAGTAAGACAGGTTCATTAAAGTTCATTACATTCACTGATGATCTCTCAAGATTCAGACATATGTTCCTATTGAAACACAAGTCCGAAACTTTTGAGATAATCACAGAATATAAGTTTGAAGTAGAGAACCAAAACGGTTATAAGTATTATGTCCTTTGATGAAATCAAGGAGGAGAATACTTGAGCATGAAATTCCTGGACTATTCTAAAGGAGAATGAGATTCTCTCTCAACATTACTCCTCCGTATACACCACAGCACGTCGGTGTATCGGGGCGGAGCAATAACACCCTATATGATATGGTGTGCTCTATGATGAGTACTACTGAGTAGCCTATTTTCTTTTGTGGTTATGCACTTGAGAAGTTGAATACTTATTGAATAGGGTTCCAACCAAATCTGATGCCTACCACTCCATATGTGATATGGTATGGGAAGAGCCCATCTCTTAAGGAAGTTACGATTTGGGGATGTCCGGCCTATGTCCAAAGCAAAATCCGGACAAGCTCGAGGCAAGGTCGATTCTGTGGAAGTTTGTTGGATATCCCAAGCATTCGTAAGGGAATATGTTGTAAGTCAATGTGAAACACCCCACGAGTTGCGGGGAGATAGAAATATGAAAAACGATCTTGTTCTAGAAGCATACATCGACTAACCGAAGATCTTTGCTAAACGATAATTAACAACTACCATAGAAGTTCTTAGCTACTATGTAAAGAGATTATACCTAGAGAATCGTGTCCTTCGACTTTACGATCTCTTCGTCCTCCTCGGCCTCCTCTAAGTGATAGATGATCCACCCGAGAACCCTAATCCAAGCTTCACCTCAAATCTTGAGGTAACTAAGTTTCTCTAGTTGCTAATCAAAGGAACTTATATCATATAGAGTTAGGTTATGGGATGTTTAGTCTTTTCTAATCCTTGTTCTCAACTCATGAGTGGTAGGATTAGAGTTTGAAGAAAGAGTGAGCTTGAGGAGAGAGAAGGTGAACTAGAATAATGAATATGAAATTGCTTCTCACTTGATATATGAAGCATAATGAATAAATCAATAAATGAATAAATCAATAAATGAATAAAAAGAGATTATTCACCATGCTACATAAATGTATTATGAGTGATTCACTATGTGAGTCATTAAGCATTTAATAATGCATTAATGACATAATGAATCACACATTATGAGTCACAATATCATTTAATGACAATGCCACCATAACCCCTCAAGTCACCATGCTTCTAGAAGCATCCCGGAAATAACGAAAACGCCCCTCCCATCCGTGAAAATACGGAAAAACTTTAGACTGTATAAATCCAATAACCTGATCTAGAATCTGGCTTAAACCAAAGCCGTCTAGAAAAAAACTGTCCGAATGTCGTACGTGCGTTTAAACACGTATTGGTCCGAACCCTTGTCGTAAAACCGTACGACCTCTATATCGTTTTGCCTGGAGTTGGGAAAACTCTGTGTGGGACTCTAAAGACTCGACTACTACGCTGGCAGTGGGTTTAAACACAGACCGCAAGCGGCACTAGCTGTACGTAACGGTCCCCACGTAGATGTCGATAAGAAGGCCGATGAGGATACCCATACGAACTCCCACTGAGCCTGTCCGTGACAATATCCGTGCAGTCCGGTCTGTTCGTCTAAGAGTATCGCATATATGGTCTAGGGAGGTGGTAAACGTCAGACCCCTAATAACCGTACAAGTCGTGTCGGTATGGCTCAATTACCATCCGAGAATCTACTGATCAGTCTATCAGTAATTCTCAATCAGCCCTGGCCAGGGACTTATGGTAATGACCAACCGATCACCGTGCGATATCAACTCCCTATACCGGGAGAGATGAATCCCTAACAGTCACTCACTGCCTCTACGTGGCTCGGGACTGTGCCCAGCTAAAACCTGTTTGCACGACTCCTTTGAACCGTGGTAGGGTAGTAATCAGAGCACAGAGGGAACTCATACAAGACAAATGACGACCTTAAGTCAACGGACTATCTGCACACATGTCACCTTAGAACTGCTATCTGACATTAGGTATAAATACCATCCAGTCAGTTCTCGGCGAGTCCTGTCCGGTGTACTCACACCCAGTGAGCATCTGTATACAATCTTAGATGCACTCCACCAATGGCTGCGGGACCAATCCATCGCCCCTCCTCAGGGTCTAGATATGTATACATTAGTCTACTCCGGAGTATCGATGCCCAGTCTCGATACTCCTGCGAGCAGGGACATCTAACAATGTGCCTATTGACTATCCAGCTCGTACAAGTATGACTGCCATCACAACGCCGGTAGTCAGGAAAACACCCTATGCGCTTTATCAACATGTATATATATATGAATACTACGCAAAATATATCATATGTTAAGATAAAGACAAACCAAATAGTGTACTATCATATTAAGCAAGACTGTCATGTACATATATATCCCCAGCATCCTATACAATGAAGGCCTCTAGGGCATATATATCCAACAATCACCCACTTGCACTAAGGCCTATAATTAGCGCAATGAGTACCCACTGTCTGCACTAGATCCAGTTGTTGGCGTACCGCATGCCCAACACCTCAAATAGCCTCTCGAACTGGACTTGAGGGATGGCCTTGGTGAATGGATCTGCCGTGTTATCTTTTGTGTCCACTCTCCGTACCTCGATCTCCCGACGATCAACGATCTCCCTGATCAGGTGAAAACGCCTTAAGATATGCCTGGATTTCTGATGGGACCTCGGTTCCTTGACTAATGCTACAACCCCATTGTTATCAAAATACAAAGGTATTTGATTGGCAATAGACGGAACCACCTGATGTTCAGAGATGAACTTCCTCATCCCGACAGCCTCTTTTGCGGCTTCACTAGCAGCTATATACTCATCCTCCATAGTTTAGTCTGCGACGGTATCTTGTTTGGAACTTTTCTAACATACCACCCCTCCATTGAGGGTAAACACAAAACCCGAAATGGATTTAGAATCATCTTTGTCACTTTGGAATCCGGAGTCAGTAAAAGCCTCAACCCGGAGGTCCCCATTACCATAAATCAAGAACATCTCCTTAGTCCGTCTTAGGTACTTGAGAATGTTCTTTACCACTATCCAATGCTTCTCACCTGGGTCAGACTGATACCTTCTTACCACACCAAGTGTGTAAGCTACATCTGGTCTTGTACATAACATCGCATACATTATAGATCCTACTGCCGAAGCATAGGGTATAATGCCCATGCGAGCCCTCTCTTCATCAGTCTTTGGAGTCATCTCTTTTGAGAGGGTGATCCCGTGACAAGCGGGCATATTACCGCGCTTGGAATCTTCCTTACTAAATCTCTTTAGTATAGTGTCAATATACCTGGACTGTGAAAGTCCCAACATTCTAATAGATCTATCACGATAGATCTCAATGCCCAAAATGTAGGTTGCATCACCCAAGTCTTGTTAGTTATATGTATGCCCTAGAGGCCATTACTATACATAGGATGTATATTGTAGTGGATGCTGGGACATATATAGGGAGGACTTTCTTGCTCAACATGATAGTATGCTATCTGGTTGAACTTTACCTTAACGTGTATACTGGGTGTCTCTCTGTTACATGTTGGTAAAGCCCTTAGGATATGTACTTGACTACCTGGACTATGATGCGGATCATACTAGTGGGAACATGGTAGTCCATAAGTACATCCTTCAAAGTCCCTAGTCGTGGGTGTATCGAGATGGGGCATCGATATACCAGAGTAGACTAGCGTGTACCTTCTCGACCCATACAGATGGGCGATGGATGATCCCATATCCATTGGTGTTTGACATCGGAGATGATATACGGGTGCTCAGTGGAGACTGGGTACACTGGACGGACTCGCCGAGAACTCCCAGATGGTATTATACCTCACGTCAGATGGCAGTTCTCTGGTGACACTGGTACAGAGTAGTCTGTTGACCCGAGATCGTCATAGAGTCTTGTGTGGTTCCCACTGTGCTTTGATTTCCATCTTACCATGTCCAAGAGGGCATGCAAAACGGTGGTTTTTGGGTACAGTCCCGAGTCATATGGAGGCAATGAGCGATAGGAGGGGATTCATCTCTCCCGGTATAGGGAGTTGATGTTGCGCTTTGTTCGATTGGCTATAACAGGAAATCCCTGGCCAGGGTTGCTGAGATTTACTGGTAAGTGTTACCTGTAGTTTCTCGAATTGTTATAGACCTCATATCGACACGACTTATCGAGCTATTGGGGTCTGACGTTTATCACCCCTAGGCGAGATATGCGACCTATCAGACGATCAGACCGGACTGTACGGTAGTGTTACTGGTTGGATTCACTGGAGTGTGAGAGGGCTTGCTCGTCGATCTTCAGATCGCTCAATACCCGGGTGGCCGTTACGTTTAGCAGACCGCTTGCGGCTTGTGGATGTTTGATATGATCATCATCTGCTGCCGGCGTATTGACGAGTCTTTAGAGTCCTACACAGAGGTTTCCTGGCTCAAGCGAAATGAAATAGGAGCGCATATGAGATATGTTTGGGACCGAGAATAATGCGTGTATGTGATACCGTATTTCATTCTCGCGATGAATGTGTCGTATGGTTATATGCGATATAACCTAGTTATCGAATCGAGGGTTGATTCGATAAGCCGATACATTGGATACTAGTCGGTTATATGCGATATGACCGGATCGTTAAATCAAGAGTTGATTTAATGATTTAATGCATAATTATATTTTTGATATATTACTTTGCATTAACTAGTATCGGTTCACTTTAAATGGATTTTCTCACTCGGGTGTGCGCATTGCATATGCGATATGATTTTGTGCACATGCTTGTATCATGTTTGATGATACATGCCTTTTTAATTAAGTGTATAGAATTAAACCTTGGTTAATGGAATGGTTAGGGTTTGCTATTTGCTTATTCATTTTATTTATCTTTTTCTTATTGGAAAAAGGAAATGAAATGATAAAATGGTGGCATTTCTTTTGAACATTCATGAAGCTTCATGATTGCTTTGACTTGATGACCATTTTGTTTTTAGCTTAACCCTAACCATTGCATCAAACCATGATTAGTTCTCTACACTTAACTATGGTCAAGTTATGATAAGAATTGATATTCTTTTCTTTTTTTTAAAAATTTGAACTTATCATAACTTCATCTTCTTCTTCTTCCTTGAACAAAAGAAGAAACCTTCACTTGATCAATGGTGGATTGATGAAATGAGTGAGAAATCCAGAACTAAAGTCTACCCACTTCCTATTTCTTCATCCTCTACATCTTGACAAGTAGTAGAGTGTGTTTCCTTCACAAGTTTTCAAGACTTGGTGAAGGTGGAGCTCGATCTAGTGATGCTTCGACGTAGATCATCTTCGGCACGTCGTCAACGACCTAGCCCGTCCATTCTCCGATGAAGCCGACGCTAGAGCCCGGATTTGATTTGGACAGCGGAGAGGACCTCATCTCGGAGCCGTGGAGGTGGAGGACCAGATCTACAAAGGTTGTATTTCCGTATCTCTTAGTTAAGTGTTAACTAGTTAGTTTTTCGCCTAGACATCTAGCCGACGATCAGTAGTTTAGGGTTTCTCGGCACTGCAAAATTTGAAATTGGCATGGATGATGCCACGTGAGACCTCTAGAGAGTGCCTGGGAACCCTACAGTGGTATCAGAGCCTAGCTAGAGCCTTAGACGAAGTCCCGACGGAGTTTGAAATCCGAACGAACCCGAAACCCATATTCAAAAATGCTCTCTGTCCAGATTTTAAAAATGTGGATTTTTCAAGATTAAAAATATCCAGAAAATCAAGCAGGGTTTTTTATGAAATACTGTGAAAAACGGAGACTTAACTCCGTCATAACGCCGCGGAACCGAGGCCTAAGCCCACGTGGCGCGGCGGTTCCGCGGCTGTTTTGTTGATTCGTTGACTCCTGTTTGCTCAGTAATTCCTATTTTAATATGCTGAGTTTTCTGGGAATTTTTAATATGCAGTAAACAGTTGAGCATTTTTGGGTTGTATTGGGAATCAAAGATTCGATCGGGGTTTCAAATTTTGTCTGTGTGGCTTTCCGGATAAATTTTAGAATATGTTAAAAAGTTCGACCGGATATAAATACCCAATTTTTCCCCTGTCGGGAAATTTCCAAGTGTTGGATTTTTCCGAAGTTTAACGACGTTCTAAGTAGTGCAAGTAACGCGATGGTCCCTCTAGAAGACAACAAACCTTAACTCGATTATGTGACCGTCTTGAACTGCCCTTTGAACCTTCGGGTTTGGGGCAGTACGGCGTGCCACATGTGAGGCGTTGGCATGACCCTTCTACGGCTGGACCGTTGGTACTGAGGCACGAACGGAATGTCGTTATACTTGTTTCATGTGTTGATCAGTTTTGGGAAAACTTGGGTGTTCAATTGTTCGATCGGAAAGTTTGACATTTTCTATTTATCCGGAATGGGATACAATAATTGGAATTCACAAATAGTTATGTGATAACTAAATGAATGTTATAAACATAGCAATTTAGTCTCACTTGATCGGTTGCCACGGAATTTTGATGTGATCAAAAGTCCGTCGCAATCACGTAGCGTACGCGGATACTCGCCGGGTAAACTTAATAGACAGCCTCACTCCATAGCCCCGACCAAGTGACTGTAGGAGAACCCCGTCGCCGAAAGCATCCGTTTGGGTGCTCGCGGTAGCGGTGTTCCGCCTTGGTGCACTTCGTCGACGGTATCGGGGGTGCAGCCGTCTACTAAAGTTTGCGACGAGCATTCGATCAGGATGTCGGGAATCTTGTTGAATTGCCCGACTCGATATTGAAAAGAGTTTTCGATTTTGAGACTAAAATGCGGGGTTTATAACTGTTAGGCATGCGATGTCTAAAGTATTCATTTGGTCAGGCATGCGATGTCTGAGGTGGTTGCGGATTCCAACTGTTGTAGTTTTACACTTTCTTTTCTGTGACCGTAAGTGTAATATGTGATATCGCCGGTTTCGTTGCTATATGTCAACGACAATTGGGATGGACATATTTACTTACGTTGATGACATGTGATGTTATGTGTTGCTGGATATGTTATATTGGATCGTCGTGTTTGAATAGCCGGGGGTTTTTATGTGAGATGAGTGTTTTTCATTTTCATTCATGTAAAAACTTGTATGTAATATTCTTTTATTGGGACACTTCCAGGTTGCGGAAGATGTCACCTTTTGTATATTATTTACTTTTCCGCACTAGGATAGACCCAAGGAGGAGAGCACAAGTAACCGGGTTCTGGAGTCCAGTGGGAGACCAACTCGAGGAGTCGAGTCCGGGTCTCCTAACTCTAGAATTGGCAGGGTTGCTTGCCGCTCTCGTAGGGGTCTAGGGGTGTGGGTTTGGCTATTCATCACGACCGTGGAATCCGTGTTTTATACTGGCTCGTATTAAAAACACGGACATCCTAGTATATCCAATATTTCATATGATTCTTCTGCTGCGATATCTGTGATGTGATCATGTGATGTTCTGTGATAGATACATTATATAGTATATATGATATATTATATAGATGTTACTTATGTTTTACACCCGCGCTAGCCCTGCCCTGCTCTGCCGTTAGTTACCTAACCTAACGGTGCACGAGGGGACATCGAGGCGAATGCGGATGGCATAAGTGTACGTCGTATTTATCTGTGATGTTTAGGTACATAAATGATGGGACTTCATTAATGTGATTAATGAAATAAAAGAAACCTAAGATGTTGTAGAATCAGATTTCAAAAATAAAACAGGTAGCTACAGTTCTTGCTTTGCACAGTGGTATATGTGATATATCCTGCACCTTATTCGATAAGGAAAGGACCGAGATCCCTTCACCGGGAGTGACTCCTTTAGTAATAACTGGCAGATGCTACACACTCGGTTTGTCTTTTGATTGCTTTTAAGTGTTTTTGCTTTGCACAGTGATATATATGATATATCCCGCACCTCATTCGACGAGGAAAGGACCGACGATCCCTTCACCGGGAGTGACTCCTTTAGCAAAACTAGAAAAGCCTCAAAAGCACTCCATTTTTAAAATCATTTGATTCTACAACGATATCAAGTTCATTACGCAATAGGTTTTCAGAAAAACCTGTCGTAGCCCTCCGTCATTTCAGATAAGTAGTAGTTAGTATTCGTGCTACGTTTGTTGGCCTGCGTCAAGGCGTAGTGTGCGGTAGCTGACTGGTGCTTATCTGCATAAGCATATGATGTGATTGGATTAGGGTAGTCGTGCGACTTTGTTGGCCTGCGTCAAGGGTCGTGCGGGTGGGTTTAATTCAATCAGGAAATGACGGGTTGAACTTGACTAGCGGACTATGGTTTGTTGGCCTGCGTCAAGGTCATAGGACGCTAGGGGCAAAATAATTATCGGGAATTTCAAGTGTTGAAATTTGCAATAAGATTGCATACCTTCTATGAGATAGTTGGATCCAGATACCCGCTGCGAGTAAGAGTTACTCCTGGGAGAGTTTTACACATTACAATTAGCCGATCAAGTAGGTGTCTAGAAAGGTGTTAACGAGGTTACGCCTCTGGGAAAACGAGGTTTACATTAATTAGGTTCGTGCGAAAGCACGGGGGACCTCCCTCAAAGTACTGACACTGGCCTGGCTGAAAGATTGGCGAACTTGTAGTGTGTAATTAATCCCGGCTAGTCTTTCCTTTTAGGGTTTGAAGGAAGATTTGATAAAAAGCAGTGGGAGCCATCCTGATTAGATAAAATAATAACCAATCTATTCTTGCAAGAGCGCACGCTGAGTGTTTTCTTCTCTCTCTCTCCAGGTAGCGACCATATCACGCCTTAATCAAGATAATAATACGGATATTTGACCGAACCCGCTTGTTATACTGAGCTGGGGAACGTTGGTCCCGCTCCAACTTATAATTATTATAAGACAGAGCAGGAAATTGGGGATTACCGGAATTCCCGTGCCGCCCAAACGAAGAGAGTGCATGCTAATGCATCATCTTCGGGTGTGTTCATTATGTAGAACTGTTTCTCTGTATCCTCTACGTCCTGGGTATGTGATACCAGATCAGGATCCCAGATATGTAATCTGTTACATAGGGCTACAGAAAGGTAGAGAACTGAGAACGGGTGATAAGTTTCATGAGGCAGAAAACAGGGCAAGTGTTGCAGCCAAGTCTGTTGGTCACTGTCATCCTGTATTACGAATACATTGATTCTGAACGAATGTTATTAGATACCGAACCTGATATACAAAATCATATCTCTCTCTTTATTAGTAAAGAAAGGATATAATTTTGTATTGTTGGATAATGTTTTGAACATTTCCTATATCAAAGGTTGATCGGTTCAGGCACGTTATCTAAAAGCATTAATGTTCTAAATCAAACTACAGTTCTTAGTATACGGAACACACACAAGAGGAAGAGTTCAGAAATGAACGAATCCTTCTTGAGGCATTGTAGACTAGGTCATATCAATGCGACCCGACTAGCTAGAGTTACATAAAGATGCATATTTAAATTAGTTTGAATTTACATCTTGTGAAACTCGCCAGTCATGTCACAAAGATAATATGACCATAGCTCTGTTTACTGGAAACAGAGAAAGAGTTAGTGAACTCTTGGGATGTTACATGTTGATGTATGGAAGGTCCCCTGTCTACATATGCCAGGACTGGTTCTTTATACTTCATTACGTTCTCTGATAATCTCTTAAGATTCAGACATATGTTCCTGTTGAAACACAAGTCTGAACCTTTTGAGATATTCACAGAATATAAGTTAGAAGTATAGAACCAATAAGGGTATAAGTATTATGTCCTTTGATGAGATCAAGGAGGAGAATACTTGAGCACGGAATTCCTGGATGATTCGAAAGGAGAATGCGATTCTCTCTCAGCATTACTCCTCCGAATACACCATAGCACGATGGTATATCGGGGCGGAGCTATCTCACCCTATATGATAAGGTGTGCTCTATGATGAGTACTACTGAGTTACCATTTTCCTTTTTAGGTGTTATGCGCTTGAGAAGCTGCATACCTATTGAATAGGGTTCGAATCAAATCAGTTGCCTACCACCTCATATATGATATAATAAGGGAAGAGCCCATCTCTCAAGTTAGTTAAGATTTGGGGTTGTCCAGCCTATGTCTAAAAGAAAAATCCGGACAAGCTCAAGGCAAGGTCAGTTATGTAAAACTGGAAATGTTCCAGCTATACAAACTGCAGCTGATGATTTGAAAGAACCAAAGGATTCAGTAGATTCCAACGAACCTCAGCCTCTCCGCCGATCTAATAGGGTTCCTCACCCACCTGAGAGATACTTCGGTTTCTCTATGACAGTGGGAGCGAGGATTGCATCATGAGATGATGATCCAACTAGCTTCGAGCTGGCCATCAGGAGTAAGACTCTGTAAGAATGGCTGGATGTTTAGCGATCTGAGATGGAATCCATGTACACCAACAAAGTATGGACTTTGGTTGCTATATCTGAAGGGTTAAATCCCCATCAGGTGCAAGTATATCTTGAGAAGATTACTTGGTGTAGATGGAAAAGTTGAGATTTTCAAAGCTAGACTTGTTAAAGGTTTTCTTCATTGACCAGGCGTGGATAATGACGAAACCTTTTCCAGTGGCTATGCTTAAGTCCATCCAGATCCTACTTACCACAGCTGCATACCATGACTACGATCTTTGGTGGTTGGGTGTCTTGACTGCTTTTCTAAATAATGATTTGGAAGAGAGCGTCTATAAGTACACAGCCAGAGGGCTTCGTAGACAGTGGGAGCAGCGGAAGCGTGTGCAAGATGCTTTATAGGATAAAGCAGGCATCGCGGAGTTGGAACGTCTGTTTTGATGTGTTAGTCAAAGAAGTTGACATCATCAAAATGGTAGATGAACCTTGTATAAACAAGAAGGTAGTAGGGAGTATGGTGACGATCCTCGTAGAGTACGTGGATGACATACTCTTGATAGGGAAGGAGTTTCCTATGCTATGCTCGATCAATCTCCGCTTATCACTATGATTCTCCATATAGGATCAAAATGATACCTCCTAAATCCTGAGTTTTGGATCTATGAGATAGATTTAATTGGATGTTAGGATTCTCACTAGTTGTAGTGAGAAGGTATCAATCGATCCTGGGGAGAATCACTGGAAGGGTTCCAGGGTGATAAAGACGACTGAATGTCAGTCGCAGGCATTGTCTTTACCCTCAGTAAAGGGACGGTATGTTGGAAGAGTTCCAAGCTAGATACCGTGACATACTAGACGATAAAGGCAGGATGCATCGCTACTTAAGATGCTACCAAAGAGGCAGTCTGGGTGTATATTAGTTCATAAGATGAACTTTGTTCCTCCCATTGTGTGACAATGGAGTTGTGGCTTATGCCAAGGAACGCCGGTCCCATCAGTGATCCAGACATATTCTAAGGCAGTGTCACCTGATCATGGAGATGGATGATCTCCAGGGTGATCGAGGTTTAGAGAGTAGACTTAGAGGACAAACACAGCGGATCCACTCACGAAAGGCCTTTTCCCAGAGAGAGACTTTTATGGGATGGTTGAGTATGAGATACTACAACCACTGCTACAGATGGCCCTAGTGCAAGTGGGAGATTGTTAGTTATATGTATGCCCTAGAGGCCATTACTATACATAGGATGTATATTGTAGTGGATGCTGGGACATATATAGGGAGGACTTTCTTGCTCAACATGATAGTATGCTATCTGGTTGAACTTTACCTTAACGTGTATACTGGGTGTCTCTCTGTTACATGTTGGTAAAGCCCTTAGGATATGTACTTGACTACCTGGACTATGATGCGGATCATACTAGTGGGGACATGGTAGTCCATAAGTACATCCTTCAAAGTCCCTAGTCGTGGGTGTATCGAGATGGGGCATCGATATACCAGAGTAGACTAGCGTGTACCTTCTCGACCCATACAGATGGGCGATGGATGATCCCATATCCATTGGTGTTTGACATCGGAGATGATATACGGGTGCTCAGTGGAGACTGGGTACACTGGACGGACTCGCCGAGAACTCCCAGATGGTATTTTACCTCACGTCAGATGGCAGTTCTCTGGTGACACTGGTACAGAGTAGTCTGTTGACCCGAGATCGTCATAGAGTCTTGTGTGGTTCCCACTGTGCTTTGATTTCCATCTTACCACGTCCAAGAGGGCATGCAAAACGGTGGTTTTTGGGTACAGTCCCGAGTCACATGGAGGCAATGAGCGATAGGAGGGGATTCGTCTCTCCCGATATAGGGAGTTGATGTTGCGCTGTATTCGATTGGCTATAACAGGAAATCCCTGGCCAGGGTTGCTGAGATTTACTGGTAAGTGTTACCTGTAGTTTCTCGAATTGTTATAGACCTCATATCGACACGACTTATCGAGCTATTGGGGTCTGACGTTTACCACCCCTAGGCGAGATATGCGACATATCAGACGATCAGACCGGACTGTACGGTAGTGTTACTGGTTGGATTCACTGGAGTGTGAGCGGGCTTGCTCGTCGATCTTCAGATCGCTCAATACCCGGGTGGCTGTTACGTTTAGCAGACCGCTTGCGGCTTGTGGGTGTTTGATATGATCATCATCTGCTGCCGGCGTATTGACGAGTCTTTAGAGTCCTACACAGAGGTTTCCTGGCTCAAGCGAAACGAAATAGGAGCGCATATGAGATATGTGCGGGACCGAGAATAATGCGTGTATGTGATACCGTATTTCATTCTCGCGATGAATGTGTCGTATGGTTATATGCGATATAACCTAGTTATCGAATCGAGGGTTGATTCGATAAGCCGATACATTGGATACTAGTCGGTTATATGCGATATGACCGGATCGTTAAATCAAGAGTTGATTTAATGATTTAATGCATAATTATATATTTGATATATTACTTTGCATTAACTAGTATCGGTTCACTTTAAATGGATTTTCTCACTCGGGTGTGCGCATTGCATATGCGATATGATTTTGTGCACATGCTTGTATCATGTTTGATGATACATGCCTTTTTAATTAAGTGTATAGAATTAAACCTTGGTTAATGGAATGGTTAGGGTTTGCTATTTGCTTATTCATTTTATTCATTTATTTATTTATCTTTTTCTTATTGGAAAAAGGAAATGAAATGATAAAATGGTGGCATTTCTTTTGAATATTCATGAAGCTTCATGATTGCTTTGACTTGATGACCATTTTGTTTTTAGCTTAACCCTAACCATTGCATCAAACCATGATTAGTTCTCTACACTTAACTATGGTCAAGTTATGATAAGAATTGATATTCTTTTCTTTTTTTAAAATTTGAACTTATCATAACTTCATCTTCTTCTTCTTCCTTGAACAAAAGAAGAAACCTTCACTTGATCAATGGTGGATTGATGAAATGAGTGAGAAATCAAAAACTAAAGTCTACCCACTTCCTATTTCTTCATCCTCTACATCTTGCCAAGTAGTAGAGTGTGTTTCCTTCACAAGTTTTCAAGACTTGGTGAAGGTGGAGCTCGATCTAGTGATACTTCGACGTAGATCATCTTCGGCACGTCGTCAACGACCTAGCCCGTCCATTCTCCGATGAAGCCGATGCTAGAGCCCGGATTTGATTTGGACAGCGGAGAGGACCTCATCTCGGAGCCGTAGAGGTGGAGGACCGGATCTACAAAGGTTGTATTTCCGTATCTCTTAGTTAAGTGTTAACTAGTTAGTTTTTCGCCTAGACATCTAGCCGACGATCCGTAGTTTAGGGTTTCTCGGCACCGCAAAATTTGAAATTGGCATGGATGATGCCACGTGAGACCTCTAGAGAGTGCCTGGGAACCCTACAAGTCTTTCATGGAGAATTTCTGTGACAAGAAGAGCTTTACTGATTGTAGCATAGGGACATCATTCCCTATTAGTAGTATGTCGTCGACGTATAAAACGAGGAAGACTACTGCTCCTTCTACAATCTTCCTATAAATACATGGTTCATCCACATTTTTGATAAAGTCAAATTCATTGACTGTCTCATCAAAGCAGATGTTCCAACTCCGCGATGTTTGCTTTAATCCATAGATGGATTTAAGCAACCTGCACACTCTTCCGCTGCTCCCACTGTCTAAGAAACCTTCTGGTTGATCCATGTAAACACTCTCTTCTAAATGTCCATTTAGAAAAGCTATTTTTACATCCATTTTCTAGATTTCATAGTCATGGAAGGCAGCAATGGCAAGCAGGATCCGAATGGATTTAAGCATAGCTACAGGTGAAAAGGTTTCATCATAGTCCAATCCTGGTCTTTGACGAAAACCTTTTCCAACGAGTCTAGCTTGGTAGGTTTCCACTTGTCCAAGTGCACCAATCTTCTTTTTGAAGATCCATTTGCATCCAACTGGTTTCACCCCAGGAGGAGCAACTTCTAAAGTCCATACTTTATTGGTGTACATGGATTCCATTTCGGATCTCATAGCATCCAGCCACTTCACCGAGTCAATACTCGTGATAGCCTGATGAAAACTAGTAAGCTCATCATCATCGATTATGCAATTCTCTCGATCCCCATCTAGAAGAAAACCATAGTATCTCTCAGGGGGATGAGAAAGCCTACTAGATCTGCAGAGTGGCGTTGGTTCATCATGTTCTATTGAAATCTGAGGTTCTACTAAGTACTCGGTAGCTGTTTGAGGTTCTGGAATTTTTTCCAGCTCTACCGCGCTCCCACTAATTTCTTTTGCAAGAAATTCGCTTTCTAAGACGATAATGTGGCGAGCGACAAACACCTTTTGTTCTTCAGTGTGGTAGACCATGTACCCCCTTGAATGTTTGGGGTGTCCTACAAACTTGCACAAAACCGATCGTGCCTCGAGCTTGTCCGGACTATGCTTTTTAACATATGCCGGACATCCACATATCTTGATATACTTGAGATATGGTCTCTTCGCGCTCCACATTTCATATGGAGTGGTAGGCACAGACTTAGTTGGAACTCTATTCAATAAGTATGCTACTGATTCTAGAGCAAATCCCCAGAAGGAAAGTGGCAACTCAGCACTACTCATCATTGAACGCACCATATCTAATAGCGTGCGATTCCCCTTTTCTCACACACCATTATGCTGTGGTGTATAAGGTGGAGTAAACTGAGAGAGAATTCCATTCTCTTTTAAGCATTCAAGGAAACTGGTACTTAAGTATTCTCCACTTCGATCAGATCGAAGTGTCTTGATGCTTTTACCAGTTTGTTTCTCTACTTCATTTTTATACTCCTTAAACTTCTCAAAGGCCTCGGATTTATTTTTCATTAAGAACACATATCCATACCTAGAGAAGTCATCAGTAAAAGTGATGAAGTAGGAGTGACCGCTTCTCGCATGTGTAGACATTGGACTACATACATCACTGTGTACAAGTCCCAAGAGTTCTGTGGCTCCTGCTCCGTGTCCGGTGAACGGAGATTTGGTCATTTTTCCTTTGATACATGATTGACAAGTTGCATATGATGAATATTCAAACGGATCTAGATATCCATCTTTATGTAACTTAGTCATTGTAGCGCCTTGAAAAGTCATTTTGGTGTTTTCCCGAAAATCGGTGAAAATTTGGTATTTTTCCGTAAATCGTCTTTTTTGTTAATTTGCAGTTTAGGCCTAATTATACCTAATTTGGATAGGTAATTGCTAGTTTTTAGTAGCTAATGAGTTACTTATAAAATTCTGGTCGTTTAAAAATTTTCCCTAATTTTTCAATTTTTAATATTATTTTAAGCCGGTAAAAAAATATATTAAATTAGCGATAAATACAAATTTAAATGGCCTAATTTTAAGCTTTAAAATCATGTTAATTAAAATCTAGTTGTAATATAAATTTTTAGTATTTTATTTCAAGTTTTAATGGGTTTTTATTATGGAAAACAAAAATATATTTATTTTGAGCTAAAACTTGCAATTTTTGACTTGTGGGGGGTCTTTTTGCATAGAATTTTTTGTAAAATCACTCTCACTCATTCCTCTCCTCTTGTGGCCAGCCCCACCACAGCAGGAAACTCCATCCATTTTTTGATTTCAATTCTTGTGTGGAAATGGTATGAAAAGGATTAAAATATTGTAATTTAGAGTATGGTGTACTTGTGAATGGAATGGGCTTTGACTTGGAGAAAATTCCACAATCCCACACCATTCTTCCCCACTCCCTTCCCACTTGGCCGAGAGCAACCAGCAGCAGCCCCCTTTTCTTTTTCCCCAAATTCTTCATCTCCTTTTTGCTTCAATTTCATCCAAAAATCCACCGAAATCCCTAATTTTCTTCACAAATTCAACACAAAACCTTATTCTATCTCTTTTCAAGACCAAATTGGTTTAAATCTAGGAGAAAGGAGGTGTCTTGGGAGGCTTGAGCAAGCTTAGGATTGAACTTTTGAGGTATAACTTCTAATCAAATGGTTACATTGTTGCTTAAGTGTGCTAATTAGAACCTTGAAATTGTTTAGTGTTAAATCTTTTGTTAATTTCTAATCTAGTTTTTTTTAAAGAGGGTAGTTTGATATGAACTTGGTTTTTAGCACACCATTACTAGGCTAATTAAATATATTTTTCTATCTAGTTATTTTGCAAACCTAATCTAAGAGGTTAATTTTCTTATGTGGGATTTTATTTGTGTTAATTTAGGTTTTTCAAGTGTGAAATTGGATTTAATTTGCTATTTAGAAAAATCAAGAAAGGGGTTTGTGTATGGATATAGGTTGAAGTATGGTTGTTGTGTTGTAATTATAGTGTTGTGGCTAACTAGTTATGCGGTTGGATGTTCTTGCTAGGTTGTAGTCTTTTTTGTCGCAAATCGGCGATGTTTGCACCGATTTTTGGAATGTAAATGCTCACTAGTTTTTATATAAATTTATGTGATGAATTAATTGTGATAACTTTATTATATTTTTAGCATATCCTATGACATTTAAGATGTTCGAGTGCGGAGTTTTGTGTGTTCGGGTTTTAGTTTTGCCGGTCGCCCCAAAACGACGATTATAGTTAGTTTTTGTGATTTTCGTGTGTGTTCCGCGCACCTTGTGCACGTTGTGCCTAACTCGTGAACGTTGATGTTTTCGTTTGGGATTTACGTCGTTTCATGATATGTAACCTTATGTTTTGTATCGGTGCAAATTCCAGGTTCGTTCGCGGAGATTTCGGACGCGGCACGTAAAGGAAAGGCGGTGATTGGACATAGCTAGCTGGGGATTCCTGTGAGTAGATGTGACATGTACGGGGGACTATCGTTTGGATGGCACAAGTCGCCCGATAGTTTAAGTAGTTTAAAGATTTCTAGTGATATTAGTAGTTAGGAGTAAATGCTTACGTAACATCTTGCTACATCCATTCTTTATATTGTCATACATATGCGAACTCATTCTATAAGACACCTGCACCATTACCAGGGTTTTTTATATGCAGCACGAGCACTATTCATGCGAACACACACGCCCTGGTAATTGCCATGCCACGACACTAGATAACTTATAATTTAGAATGTTGTCACCATATTTGATACTTAAACCTGTACTATTGCAATAAATCCTTAAAATAACATTGTAGAGTTGCTATTCATGTGCATGTATACCATTACATCAATTGTTCATGCCTAGTTTATTAATTATACATTGCAACTTGGTTATTGATACTATATGCATTCATTATCATTGACATATTGTTCAGTTGAAAATATTGCATTTTGGTATAAGTATTTTCCTTACATTTCTTAAATAATAAAAGGTGTTTATTATAAATATTAAACATATTTGGATTTATCTCCAAAATACTATTTTACATATGTTTATATATTATAATTAATATTATGAAGGAAAATATAGGCATTTTATATTTATATAATATTTTGGTAATTGAAAATATGCATATCATATCAAATATTCTAATCACAATTCTTAAAAGATATAATACCATACAAATGGTTAGAATAATATTTCAAAATATATGCATAATATTTTAGTAACTAAAAGATGCATAGCATATCAAATATTCTTAATCATGTTTCTTAAAGATTTATTACCATATAAAGTGCATAGCATATTAAATATTCTTAATCAAGTTTCTTAAAGATTTATTACCATATATAGTGATTAAGATATTCTCTCTAATTTAATAAATAGTACTAACATTATTCATAGAGATATTGTGCAAGATTTAGCTCAGGTCAAGAGATCAAGATGTTCAAGATGTCAGGATCAAAAATCTGCCAAAATCATAAAATCAATACTGACAGGGACTCAGAATCCAGGCATGGAAAGTCACCATATTAGGAAGTCACCATATATGGTAACTAGTTTTCTTCTTTGAGGGCTATATAAAGGACCAAGGGCTAAAATTAGAAGGCATCAAGCCGAAGAGATCACGAAGTCCAAGACGGCTCACGCATCCAGGCTGATCATCAACTGTTAATCTACCTCCTTAGGAAAGATCGAGAAGCAATTAGTTTTGTAATCATTTTCTACGGAATAAAGTGTAGATTGTTCAAGTTGATTAATAAAGATAGTTGTTTTATTTAATTCTTTTGCATTTTACATTATGTTTTCCCTCTCTATCTTTTCATCTTCTTTTCCAAACATGCGCGAGTAATTCTCCGCTTGTTAGGGTTCGTAGGATTAGGGTAGGCTAATAGACGATGAAAATAACTAAACCCTTTTTAAGTCCTATAAAGTTTAGGAACTTTATCAAAAGAATCATTAACATCCTAATCGGGCGCGCTAACAATTCTTTGTTAGTTCCGACCGCGATTAGAGATTAGATTAATGATTGTTTTGGTAAAGGCTGATATGAACGGAGTTCCGTGTCGAGATAAGGGTTAAGAGTGCGATTCCTTTTCCCTCCAGAAACCCTAATCTACACGCATCACCGTCGTTCTAGTTCTAAATCTATTAATGGATAAAAAGGGTAACTTTTAATTAATCGTCCATAACTACTAAATCCTAACGAACCCTACAAGCCCTCTTATTATATTATCTACATCTCTAAAATAATCTAGATCTATATTTTACATTCTTATTTAACGTAGATCTAGAAACCATTCTATAAAAATTCTTTTATCCTTCCTCTCTTTCTCAACACATCTAAAGTAAAAGTAAAAGGTTCCACGTTTCCCAGAGGACGACCCGTACTCATCTCGGTCTAGCTACGCGCGACACCGTTATTGATTGCGGTTAACTACAAACACACTTTTTCACATCAATCACATATGCACTTATGATGATTTATTGAGATTTATGATATTTCTGGATTTCGGGGAAAGCCGCAAAATTTACAACTTATGATCTTTTAAAATATAAAAAGTAGCGGTTTTCTAGTGATGTAAAGTGTCATCCACCATGAGTTTGCTGTGGTTTTCGAGATCCGTATCGAGGAGTGGAGGAACCGTCACAGGTACATGGTGGGCCCGGTAACATACCCCGGGACAAGAGGATCGTGTTGTTGACGTTGAGCCTGGCAGGGGATGGATTACCTACCGGTGACTTCATTTGGCACGGCGGATATCCAGAGGATACCGACCGTGGCCGCGATGTGATGAGATATTGATATTTGAGATGGGTCAGCCGGACGGCCGAGGCCAGAGATACTATGATACGGATACATGAGATTGAGACAGTTTTGAGGTGTCGATGCTGGACACAGATTTTTGTTGATTCTATTGGTATTATGCTGATATTTCAAAAGAGATTCCTAAAGGAAAAAATATGATTTCTTATACTTACACATGCAGATCACGAGGTGATTCATATTGCGTACATACCTACTAGTATATTCATGTTGCATACATACCTGATAGTATATTCATGTTGCATACATACCTGCTAGTATATCCTGCCATACCTGTATTATAGATGCTAGGATGCTTGTGTGCATGCTTGCGATAGCCTCTATAGATGTTATTTATTACTCACGAGTTGGCAACTCACCCCCGTTGTGCCACAGTATTTTGTAGGTCCGCTCCGTCAGCACAGTAGCGGCGGTGCACCGCTTCTTTTGCCTCTTTTGCCTGGACTCGAGGCTTTTGCTCGTAGGTGGGTTGTATCATTATTTTGTACCACCTTGTATATTCTTTGTATCTAGAGTACTCTATCTACTGTATCTACCAGTATTGTTGTATATTGACCTAGAGATGAGACTGTGAGAGTTGTGGGCTTTTTATGCTGTATTTTGGAGGTCGAGCTCACTTGAGTCGACATGATATTTTACTTGTGCTTCTTATGTTTATTTATGCACATTGCTGATTTACATTGCGTGGGATTTGTGACCGCCTTGTGGCGAAGAGCTAGCTCCCGTTTGGGGATGCCCTTTTTGTTGTATTTATATATATTCATATTGTACCCATTTTGGGGGGCAGTATTTACAAAGGAGACTCTGCCGAAATTTTCGGAAAAATTGATATTGTTTTTAAAAAAGGCTTGATATGACTTATTTGATAAACCCGCTTTCAATTGATTGGTTTTCCTTCACTCTTCTGCTTAATTGGTTTTGATTTCTGGGCTTTGGCTTACTTATTTTACGGACGCCTTGAGACGTTTCGTAATATAAGTGGCAGTCACGTTCCGTACGTTTCCGGTCGTGACAAAGTTGGTATCAGAGCGATAGGTTTTACCTTTTGAGTGTAGGATGACCCCTGGTAGATGGAGTAAGTGACTTAAGCAGGGTAACGTAGCGTGTGTATGTCCGCGGCATACTTGCGATACGGTACTCCGCCTAAGTGACTTTAGGATATACTTGCTTGAAATTCCTTCTTCACTTTCGTGTATCCTATGATTCTATTGCACTGTTCTTATTATCCTTTTTCCTGTACCAGCCACTATGCCGCCGAAGGCTACGAGAGCGCAGCGGGCTGCCGCCCGAGATGAGATCCGAGTAGGCTCGTCCGAGACTAGGACTGAGCAGGGTGGCATGCCTACGCCGCAGGGACAGACTGATCCGCCTTCCCCAGGCCGTATGGATAAGCTTGAGTCCGGTATGAAGGAGCTGCGACAGATGATGGGAGGCATGCAGGAGTTACGACAGATGGTGGAATCCTTAGTAGAGGTCAATCGAGCGCAGAGATCAGATATTACTCCCCCTGCGGTCGTTTCGAGACCGAGTCGGATTCGCACTGATATGTTAGCACCTAGGAGGGTTCGCAGAGGCCGTGGCGGATTCTTTAGGGGCCAGTTGTATCGCCTTCACCCATACGATCAGCAACCATGGTTAGGATGTTTTTGGTGTGGTAGCCTGCATCATCGTATCAGAGACTGTCCGGCGAGACGACAGAGGGCGGCGATAGTTCCATATATGACCCTACCACCATCACCATCCCTTCCTCAGAGAGCCCTACTTCCTACCACAGGCGATGCTCCCCGACAGTTCGATGCACCCAGAGGCCGTAGACATGGCGGTCCGATCCAGAGAGAACGAGGAGGCCGAGGCCGAGGATAGCCAGTTTTTGGTAGGGGTCAGGCCCGAGTTTTTGCTTTGATGCCACAGGATGCGCAGGCATCCAACGCCGTTGTGACAGGTACCTTGCCAGTTTGCTCTTTCGACGCACGGGTATTATTCGACCCAGGTTCCAAACATTCGTACGTATCTATACACTTTGGACCGATGTTAGGCCGTGAGTCGTTGTCGTTAGATCAGCCGCTTGTTGTTATTACCCCGGTAGGCGAGTCGTTTGTCGCTCGTTTTGTGTTTCGATTGTGTTCTGTTCGTATCGGGGGGAGGGATTCGTCGGTTGATTTGATTCTCCTCGATATGTTGGACTTTGTTGTGCTTCTGAGCATGGATTGGCTAGCCACTTTTTATGCTTCGGTGGACTGCCGTGGGAAGGCAGTCAGATTTAGCTTTCCGGGAGAGCCAGTCCTTGTTTTTCAGGGAGACCGCAGCGTCACCCTTCCCAGCTTGATTTCGTCTCGTCGCGCTGGTCAGCTGCTACGGAAGGGATGTCAGGGATTCTTAGCATATATTTGTGATACTCGAGCTGCAGAGGTTCCGTTGGACCGGGTCCCGGTTGTTTGTGAGTTCCCTGATGAGCTGCCTGGGCTACCACCTGAGCGCGACGTTGAGTTCTGCATTGACTTGATTCCCGGCTCGGGGCCTATTTCTATACCGCCTTATCGGATGGCCCCGGCAGAGCTTAGAGAGCTGAAGGATCAGTTGCAGGATTTGTTAGATAAAGGGCTTATTCGACCGAGTGTTTCTCCGTGGGGTGCTCCGGTCCTGTTTGTCAAGAAGAAGGACGGAAGTTTGCGCTTATGTATCGACTACCGCCAGCTGAACAAGGTTACCGTGCGGAACAGATATCCGTTGCCACGCATTGATGATTTGTTCGACCAGCTTCAGGGTGCGGGATATTTTTTGCGGATCGACTAGCGATCAGGATACCATCAGCTGCGAGTTCGACAGGAGAATATACCGAAGACAGCTTTCCGTACACGCTATGGCCACTATGAGTTTCTGGTGATGTCGTACGGACTCACCAACGCCCCAGCTGCATTCATGGATTTGATGAACCGTACATTCAGGCCGTATCATGACTTGTTCATCATCGTGTTTATCGACGATATTTTGGTGTATTCCCGGAGCAGAGAGGAGCATGAGCTGCACTTGCGGATTACGTTGCAGACTTTGAGGGAGTACCAGCTTTTCGCAAAATTTTCTAAGTGTGCATTCTGGTTGGACAGCGTCAGATTCTTGGGTCACGTGATTACGTGAGATGGGATATGTGTGGACCCGAAGTAGATCGAGGCCGTTCAGCATTGGCCTAGACCGACATCAGTTATGGAGATCCGTAGTTTTCTAGGCCTGGCAGGCTACTACAGGCGATTCGTTTAGGATTTCTCCCGTATTGCTGCACCTTTGACCAGATTGACCCGGAAGGGAGTTCCTTTCGATTTGACGGAGGAATGCGAGCACAGTTTCCAGCAGCTACGGACTTGTTTGACTATGGCGCCGGTATTATCTTTGCCTTCAGGATCAGGCGGATTCGTGGTTTATTGTGACGCTTCACGAGTGGGGCTAGGGTGCGTATTGATGCAGCATGACAGGGTGATCGCGTATGCTTCACGGCAGTTCAAGAGTCATGAACAGAACTACCCCACTCATGTTTTAGAGATGGCTGCAGTGGTCTTTGCACATAAGATCTGGCGACATTACCTATACGGCGAGTCGTGTCAGATATTCACTGATCACAAGAGCTTAAAGTATATACTTCAGCAGCGAGACCTGAATCTCAGACAGCGCCGTTGGATGGAACTAGTAAAGGACTATGATTGCGAGATTTTGTATCACCCGGGCAATTCTAATGTAGTGGCGGATGCTTTGAGTAGGAGGCCCGGGGGTAGTCTATCTTGTTTGCGCGCAGTACAGAGGCAGTCGTCGGCAGATTGGCAGACTTTATGCGACAGCTGGGTTGAGTTCGAGTTCACTCCGACAGGGGGACAGCTTGCGCATGTTCGTGCATGTCCGCAGTTACTTGACCGTATTCGAGAGGCACAGCCCAGCGATGACCGTCTTTCAGAGATCATGGAGCAGATTAGGTAGGGCAGAGATTCCGAGTTCATGATCGATGATCAGGGAGTACTGCGATTTGGGACTCGATTGTGCGTACCAGATTACGAGGGGTTGCGGCGTGAGATTCTTGAGGAGGCGCATAGATCGACATGCAGCGTACATCCGGGTTCCACCAATATGTACCACGATTTGCGAGATGTTTACTGGTGGGACGGAATGAAGAGGGACGTCACAGATTTCGTATCGAGATGCCTGACTTGTCAGCAAGTCAAGGCCGAGCACCAGAGGCCCGCGGGAGAGTTGCAGCCTTTGCCTATTCCGGAGTGGAAATGGGAGCAGATTTCTATGGACTTCATTGTGGGTTTACCAAGGACCAGTCGAGGGAACGAATCCATTTGGGTGATCGTGGATCGTTTGACGAAAGCGGCTCAGTTTCTGCCAGTGAAGACGACTTTCAGTTTTGCTCAGTATGCCCAGATTTATATCGACGAGATCGTACGACTGCATGGAGTCCCGACGTGTATCGTGTCCGACAGAGGCACCCAGTTTACCAGCCGACTATAGCAGAGACTTCAGGAGGCATTAGGCACCCGTTTGAGTTTCAGCACAGCATTTCATCCGCACACCGACGGCCAGTCAGAGCGGACTATTCAGACTCTCGAGGACATGCTCCGAGCGTGCGTTTTGGACTTTGGTGGTGGCTGGGATCGTCATTTACCGTTAGTGGAGTTCTCCTACAACAACAGCTTTCAGGATACTATTCAGATGGCACCTTTCGACGCATTGTATGGGAGGAGATGCAGATCGCCCGTCTGTTGGACCGAGCTCAGTGAGAGCAGTATATTGGGGCCGCAGCTTGTTGAGGAGATGACAGCGAAGATACAGTTGATTCAAGACCGGATGAGAGCAGCTCAGAGCAGGCAGAAATCATATGCAGACAGGCGCCGTCGCAGACTAGAGTTCGCAGTTGGCGATCATGTTTTTCTAAGGGTCTCCCCGATGAAGGGCGTGATACGTTTTGGGCGAAAGGGAAAGCTTAGTCCCAGATTTGTGGGTCCCTTCGAGATTCTCGAGCATGTCGGCGCAGTTGCATACTGTTTGGCTCTTCCACGCAGCTTTCCCGATGTTCACCCCGTCTTCCATGTTTCGATGCTCCGCAAGTACCTTCACGACCCTTCGCATGCGATTCAGCACCCGACAGTCCAGCTAGAACGCGACCTTGGTTTTGCAGAGCAGCCGGTGGCCATCCTGGATTGGCAGGTGCAGAAGTTGAGATCGAAAGTTATTCCAACCGTCAAGGTCCTTTGGCGTAGCACGAGCAGCGAGGAGGTTACCTGGGAGACCGAGGACGAGATGAGGAAGAAATATCCCCATCTCTTTGAAGGTACGCGTTGTTATATTTTTAAATTCGGGGACCGAATTTCTTTAAGGGGGGAAGATTGTAGCGCCTTGAAAAATCGTTTTGGTGTTTTCCCGAAAATCGGTGAAAATTTGGTATTTTTCCGTAAATCGTCTTTTTTGTTATTTTGCAGTTTAGGCCTAATTATACCTAATTTGGATAGGTAATTGCTAGTATTTAGTACCTAATGAGTTACTTATAAAATTCTGGTCGTTTAAAATTTTTCCCTAATTTTTCAATTTTTAATATTATTTTAAGCCGGAAAAAAATACATTAAATTAGCGATTAATACAAATTTAAATAGGCTAATTTTAAGCTTTAAAATCATGTTAATTAAAATCTAGTTGTAATATAAATTTTTAGTATTTTATTTCAAGTTTTAATGGGTTTTTATTATGGAAAACAAAAATATATTTATTTTGAGCTAAAACTTGCAATTTTTGACTTATGGGGGGTCTTTTTGCAAAGAAATTTTTGTAAAATCACTCTCACTCATTCCTCCCCTCTTGTGGCCGGCCCCACCACAGCAGGAAACTCCATCCATTTTTTGATTTCAATTCTTGTGTGGAAATGGTATGAAAAGGATTAAAATATTGTAATTTAGAGTATGGTGTACTTGTGAATGGAATGGGCTTTGACTTGGAGAAAATTCCACAATCCCACACCATTCTCCCCCACTCCCTTCCCACTTGGCCGAGAGCAACCAGCAGTAGCACCCTTTTCTTTTTCCCCAAATTCTTCATCTCCTTTTTGCTTCAATTTCATCCAAAAATCCACCGAAATCCCTAATTTTCTTCACAAATTCAACACAAAACCTTATTCTATTTCTTTTCAAGCCCAAATTGGTTTAAATCTTGGAGAAAGGAGGTGTCTTGGGAGGCTTGAGCAAGCTTAGGATTGAACTTTTGAGGTATAACTTCCAATCAAATGGTTACATTGTTGCTTAAGTGTGCTAATTAGAACCTTGAAATTGTTTAGTGTTAAATCTTTTGTTAATTTCTAATCTAGTTTTTTTAAAGAGGGTAGTTTGATATGAACTTGGTTTTTAGCACACCATTACTAGGCTAATTAAATCTATTTTTCTATCTAGTTATTTTGCTAACCTAATCTAAGAGGTTAATTTTCTTATGTGGGATTTTATTTGTGTTAATTTAGGTTTTTCAAGTGTGAAATTGGATTTAATTTGCTATTTAGAAAAATCAAGAAAGGGGTTTGTGTATGGATATAGGTTGAAGCATGGTTGTTGTGTTGTAATTATAGTGTTGTGGCTAACTAGTTATGCGGTTGGATGTTCTTGCTAGGTTGTAGTCTTTTTTGTCGCAAATCGGCGATGTTTGCACCGATTTTTGGAATGTAAATGCTCACTAGTTTTTATATAAATTTATGTGATGAATTAATTGTGATAACTTGATTATATTTTTAGCATATCCTATGACATTTAAGATGTTCGAGTGCGGAGTTTTGTGTGTTCGGGTTTTAGTTTTGCCGGTCGCCCCAAAACGATGATTATAGTTAGTTTTTGTGATTTTCGTGTGTGTTCCGCGCACCTTGTGCACGTTGTGCCTAACTCGTGAACGTTGATGTTTTCGTTTGGGATTTACGTCGTTTCATGATATGTAATCTTATGTTTTGTATTGGTGCAAATTCCAGGTTCGGTCGCGGAGATTTCGGACGCGGCATGTAAAGGAAAGGCGGTGATTGGACATAGCTAGCTGGGGATTCCTGTGAGTAGATGTAACATCTACGGGGGACTATCGTTTGGATGGCACAAGTCGCCCGATAGTTTAAGTAGTTTAAAGATTTCTAGTGATATTAGTAGTTAGGAGTAAATGCTTACGTAACATCTTGCTACATCCATGCATTATATTGTCATACATATGCGAACCCATTCTATAGGACACCTTCACCATTACCAGGGTTTTTTATATGCAGCACGAGCACTATTCATGCAAACACACACGCCCTGGTAATTGCCATGCCACCACACTAGATAACTTATAATCTAGAATGTTGTCACCATATTTGATACTTAAACTTGTACTATTGCAATAAATCCTTAAAATAACATTGTAGAATTGCTATTCATGTGCATGTATACCATTACATCAATTGTTCATGCCTAGTTTATTAATCATCCATTGCAACTGTAAGTCCACGTTGCCCACCCCGGTACTAACGGGGAGGCGGAAAACGGAATAAAAATCAAATTTTTATCAACTTAGACAACATGGACTAGATAATGAAGGATCTTTGCTAAACAAAAACAAGCTAAAGCTAACTAGAAATTAGCTAAGTGTTAGAAAGGTTATACCTAGGGCTTTATGTCCTTCTCTCCTTTCTCTTTGGAGTAGTGGAAAGAGGTCACCTTGGTCGTCTTCTCACGTCGAAGAAAGATTCACCCGAAAGCCTCAACCTTTGGCTTCAACTCAAAGCTTGAAGTAACTAGGGTGCAAGAAGTGCTAATCCTTAAACCCTAGATGAGAGTAGAGATTATCAAGAAGGGGTTTTTCTCAAGCTCAAGTGTTTCTCAACACATGAGAGGGGAGAGCTTGAGGGAGAGGAAGAACAAGAGAGAGAAAGCAAATGATAGAATGAGAGAAAAATAAACCATTCTCACATATATGTGTGAATTATTGTATTTAGATAATTAGCTAGATAATTCTCATGGTTAATCAAAACATGACCATTATCATTTCATTTTTAATGCAAATTGGAAGGATCAAAGAGCATCATCCAAATGAAATGATGATGGTCAAAGTGTCAACAAAGGTCAACAAGTCAAGGAGGTCAAATGGTCAACAACCATAACCATGCACAATTATTTAAACTAATATCAATTAACCATAATACACACATAAGCATTAGGGTTAATAAAATGACAATAGTCATTAACCCTAATCAAAGTCCTCTCCCTCTGTCTCAAGCAACTGTGCATACGCACCCGTATTCGTGATCCGAGGAACACGAATACAAAGAGAAAAAACCAATCCCAAATCATATACTAGGATCCGGCTTAAACCAAAGCCCGCTAGTATAAGCTGTCCGGACAGCAAACGTGCACAAGTGCGCGGATGTGAACGAACCCTGTCGCAAAACCATGCGACCTCTACTCATTTTGCCTAAAGGCGAATAGCTCTCTGTGTGGGACTCTAAAGACTCGACACTACGCTGGCAGTGGGTTCAACCACAGACCGCAAGCGGCACTAGCTGTACGTAACGGTCCCCAGGTAGATGTCGATAAGAAGACTGACGAGGTGAACCCCATCTGAACTCCTACTGAGCCTGTATGTGACAGTCTCCGTGCAATCCGGTCTGTTCGTCTGATACATCGTATGGCGGGCCTAGGGGGCGGTGAACGTCAGTCCTCTAATAGCGGTACAAGTCGTGTCGGAGTGTAGCCCAGAACACCCTGAGATAACACTGGAAACCTACCAGTATATCTCGCTTTCCCTGGCCAGGGACTACTCGTGTAATGGCTCTCCTGGACACAGCGCGATGTCAACCCCCTATACCGGGAGGGGCGAATCCTGTCTAACCGTCACTGCCTCCAACTGCTTCGGGACTGCACCCAAAAACTACCTGTTTGCACGACTCCTTTGAGCAGTGGTAGGGTAGTAATCAAAGTGCAGTAGGAACACACTCGAGGTGAAGTGACAGTGTCAAGTCAGCGGACTAAGCTGTACTCATGTCACCTGGGAACTGATAACTGACGATAGGTATAATACCAACCAACAGTTCCCGACGAGTCCTGTCCAGTGTACTCGTAACCTAACGAGCACCCGCATACTATCTCAAGTACGACGTACTGACGGCTGTGGGACAGACCGTCTCCCACACTGGGATGAGAAGCGCATACGCTAGTCTACTCCGGAGTATCGATGCCCTGTCTCGATAGTCCAACGACTAGGGACCTGTATAAGGATGTGCTTATAGATCACCCAGCTCCCACGAGTGTGAGCGCCATCACAACGCTGGTAATCAAGCAAAGATCCTAAGGGCTCTACTAATATGTATATCAGCGATATGCTAAAAGAAACACATGTACATATTAAAGCAGAGACAAACCAAGTAGCAAACTACCATTTCGAGCAAGATTGTATATACTACTGTGAATATCCCAAGCTTCCATCAAGTAATATACAAACTAGTATGATACAGTAATGGCCTCTAGGGCATATACACTAACAATCTCCCACTTGCACTAAGGCCATGTACTGGCGTATCGATGACCTATCATCTCGATCAGCCGCTCGAACTGAGTCTAGGGCAAGGCCTTGGTGAATGGATCTGCTGTGTTATCTTCTGAAGCAACCCTCCGAACCTCGATCTCCTGGCGATGCACGATCTCCCTGATCAGGTGATACCGCCTTAAGATGTGTCTGGATTTCTGATGGGACCTGGGTTCCTTCGCTAAAGCTATAGCCCCGTTGTTGTCGCAATATAGAGGTATTGGGTCAACAATGGACGGAACCACCTGAAGTTCTCTCAAGAACTTTCTCATCCAGACAGCTTCTTTTGCGGCATCAGATGCAGCGATGTATTCCGCTTCCATAGTCGAGTCAGCAACGGTTTCCTGTTTGGAGCTCTTCCAACACACCGCCCCTCCTTTGAGGGTAAAGACAAAACCCGACATGGACTTGGAATCATCCTTGTCACTCTGGAAGCTGGAGTCAGCAAAGGCCTCAATCTGGAGGTCTTTTCCGCCATACACCAAGAACATCTCCTTAGTCCTTCTCAGGTACTTGAGAATGTTCTTTACTGCTATCCAATGTTTCTCCCCAGGGTTTGACTGATACCTGCTTACTACACTGAGTGCATAAGCCACATCCGGTCTGGTACACAACATCGCATACATTATAGAGCCTACCGCAGAGGGTGATCCCGTGACAAGCCGGTAGATTACCGCGCTTGGAATCTTCCATACTGAATCTCTTCAGTATGGTGTCGATGTACCTGGACTGTGAAAGTCCTAATATCCTCTTGGATCTGTCACGGTAGATCCGGATACCCAGAATGTATGAGGCATCACCCAGGTCTTTCATGGAGAACCTGTGTGACAAGAAACCCTTGACAGATTGTAGCATAGGAATGTCATTTCCTATTAAGAGAATGTCATCCACGTATAAAACGAGGAATACTACAGTTCTCGCTACAAATCTACAATAGATGCATGGTTCATCTGGATTTTTGATAAAGCCAAATTCCTTGACCGTCTCATCAAAACAGATGTTCCAACTCCGCGATGCCTGCTTTAGTCCATAAATGGACTTAAGCAACTTGCACACCTTTCCGCTGCTCCCACTCTGAATGAAACCCTCTGGCTGGTCCATATAGACACACTCCTCTAAATGTCCATTTAGAAAAGCTGTCTTTACGTCCATCTGCCAAATCTCATAATCGTGGAAGGCAGCAATGGCAAGAAGGATCCGAATGGATTTCAGCATAGCTACTGGAGAAAAGGTTTCGTCATAGTCCAAACCAGGTCGCTGACGAAAACCCTTTGCTACCAGTCTAGCTTTATAGGTCTCAATCTGTCCATCTACACCAATCTTCTTTTTGAAGATCCACTTGCATCCTACGGGTTTTACCCCATCTGGAGCAATGTCCAACGTCCATACTTTTTTGGTGTACATGGACTCCATTTCGGTCCGCATTGCATCCAGCCATTTTACCGAGTCGACGCTCTGAATGGCTTGCTGGAAGCTAGTAGGCTCATCACAATCTATGATGCAATCCTCTCTATCCTCGTCAATGAGAAAACCGTAGTATCTCTCGGGCAGATGAGACTGCCTACTACTCCTGCGGAGTGGAGTGGGAATTTCCTGATCTTTCGAACCCTCTGGTTCTACTAAGCTTTCAGTAATAGCTCGTGGTTCTGGAATTTCTTCCAGTTCAATTGCGCTCCGACTTAATTCTTTTTCTATGAACTGGTGTTCTAGAAAGTGGGCATGGCGAGAAACAAACACCTTTTGTTCCTCTTCGCAATAGAAGAAATATCTCTTGGAGTTCTTTGGATATCCTACAAACTTGCACTGTACTGAGCGTGCCTCGAGCATGTCCGCATGCTGCTTTTTTACAAAAGCTGGACATCCCCATGTCTTAATGTGATTAAGATAGGGTCTCTTCCCACACCACATCTAATATGGTGTAGTAGGCACAGTCTTAGTTGGAACTCGGTTCAAAAGGTATGCAGCTGATTCTAGCGCATATCCCCAGAACGATCGCGGCAACTCAGCGTTACTCATCATGGACCGTACCATATCCAATAGGGTTCGGTTCCGTCTCTCCGATACACCGTTATGTTGCGGAGTGTATGGAGGAGTAAGCTGAGAGAGAATTCCATTCTCTTTTAAGTAACTCAGGAACTCGGCACTCAAGTACTCACCACCTCGATCAGATCTTAGTGTCTTGATACTTTTGCCAGTTTATTTTTCTACTTCATTCTTATCTTCCTGGAATTTTTCAAAAGCCTCGGATTTATGTTTCATTAAGAAGACATAACCGTACCTTGAAAAGTCATCCGTAAAAGTAATGGAGTAAGAATAACCGCTTCGCGCATGTGTAGACATTGGACCGCATACGTCGCTGTGTACGAGTCCCAAGAGCTCGCTCGCTCTTACTCCGTATCCAGTGAACGGAGTCTTTGTCATCTTTCCTTTGAGACAGGATTGACAAGTTGCATACGATTGATATTCGAACGGATCCAAATATCCTTCTGCATGTAACTTAGTCAATCTTCTCTCATTGATGTGACCCAGTCTACAATGCCATAAGAAAGTTTTATTGATTTCTGGAGACTTTCTTTTGTGTGTATTCTGGACATTGAAAATCTGTGGTTGGTTTAATACGTATATACCGTTGTTCAATGTACCCGACCTAATCAAAACTTGATTAAGGTGAATGTTCACTACATTACTTACAAATGCAAATTCATAACCTTCTTTAGATAATAAAGATACAGAAATGATATTACAGGTTGCATTTGGTACATAATAACAACTACGCAAAACCAAAAAATGTCCATCCGACAATCCCAGGTGATAGTCCCCCACGGCCTCAGCATCCATGCTAGCACCGTTTGCAACTCTGAGGGTCATGTCACCTGCCTTCAAAACTCTACGCTTTCTCAACGCCTGCAAAGAATTACAGATATGAGATCCTGATCCGGTATCCAATACCCAGGATGTTGAGTTTATTGATAGACAGTTTTCAATAACATACACACCTGAAGCTGAAGCCGCAACTCGCTTCAAATCCTGTGTTCTGGCCTTCCAAGCCTTGCAATCCTATTTCCAGTGACCACTTTTGTGACAATAGAAGCATTCTTCCTTCCCCACCAGCTTTCCCGCTACCTTTGTTGCTTTTCCTTTTCCCTTCATATCCACTTTACTGACACCGCCTCTTGGCTTGGCGGGGGCTTTCTTCTTCTTGCCCTTGGCTTTTGCCCTGGACCTAGAAGAGGATGATCCTCCTACAAACAAAGTGGATGTCTCCCTACCCTTCTGTAGGGTGCCCTCATCACTCCTCAACATGTTCAGATGTTCGGAAAGTTCAACCTCCTTTCCTTGCATGTTGAAGTTAAGAATAAACTGGGCGTAAGTGGAAGGAAGGGACTGGAGAATCAAATCAGTATAGAGTTCATTCTCCAACGTGGTCCCAAGGTCCGCGAGCTCCTCTATGTAGCCAATCATCTTAAGCACGTGTTCCGCTACCGATGATCCGACGGCCAACCTTGCCGAAAACAACTTCTTCGACACTTCGTATCTTGCGATACGAGACTGCTCTCCATACAGTTCTTTTGTATGAAGAAATATGGACTCTAGGTCCATATTCTCGTGCCTCCTCTGATGTTCGTTGTCCATCGAGGCTAGTATGAGGCATCTGGCCTTCGCGCAATCTATTTCCCAGGTCTTGTAGATTTCCCTATCTACGACACTGGTTTTGGGACCTGGGACAGGGGGAGCTTTGGTGGTAAGGACATACCCCAACTTGTCATAAGTGATTGCCATCTTGACATTCCTGAGCCAATCTTTGTAGTTTGGCCCTGTCAATATGTTTTTATCTAGTAATAACTTAAGTCCGGTCATGTTGAATGGTCGCTGCAATTAGGAGAGAGAAAAGAAACACTTTAGCATGATGCTCTTGCAAGTTTAGAGTGGTTTTTAGTTTGTCTAAACAGGATGGCTCCCACTGTCTCTTGAATCCCTTCTCAAACCTTAAAGAAAGGATTAGTCGGGATCAATCTCACCGTACAATACTTGCTTAACCGTTCAGCCAGGCCAGTGTCGGTACTTCGAGGGAGGTTTTCCAACGCTTTCGCGAAGTTCCTTAATTAAGTAACCTCTTTTCCCTGTGGGCGTAGCTCCGCTAACACCTTTCTAGAGACCTACTAAGTTTATAGCATTGATCGTTAAGTGAGAGGTTTCCCGAGGAGTAGCATATACTCACAGTAGGATCGGGATCCAAATATCATCACATGATAAAACCGAAGGAATCCTACCAGAATTATCACACTCCAAATGGTATGCAGCGCTAGCAAGTTTCAGTACTTATGAAACTCCCGATGTGGATTTTTGCCCTATGCTCTTATGACCTTGACTTTGGCCAAAATATCATAAGTCACATATCATGTTCTACCCGTCATTCTCCTGGTTAATTTGGACCCACCCGTACCAACCCTTGACTTTGGCCAAAATGGCAGCACGACTGTCCCAAACCAACGCATCTATCTATGCTGCACATGAATACCCAATAGCTACCAATCACTATGCCTTGACTTTGGCCAAAATACATAGCTTGAATACTTTTTGACCATTCATGTGGAATGACGGAGGGCTACGAATGGTTTTGGCGAAACCGTGAACGTAGTGAACTTGATATAATCGATGGAACGAGATAGCTTTTAAAAGGAGTGGTTCAAGCTCCGCGTTTAAAAGTTTAGTTTTGAAAGGAACCGAGTGGTTTTCAAAGTGTTCCAATCGACTTTTACTTGGTTTATTTTCTTGCATTAGTTCTTTTAATGCGTCCCATCATTTAATCCTACCATTGCAGAAAACAACCAAAATATGACGTACGCTTATGCCATTCGTATTCGCCACGGGGCTCCGTCATCACCCGTTAGGTTACTTAACTAACGACAGAGCGGGGGCTGGGCTAGCGCAGCTGTAAAACATAAGCAACGCCTAAGTAGTTATCATATATAAATATATAGCAATGATAGACATTACAGATCACAGATGAATACATTGGATATACTAGGAATCCGCAATCCGTTCGAGCCTGCAACGAAAAGCGGATTACACGGTCGCGGTGAACAGCCAAATACCCCACCCAAGACCCCTACGGGTGCGGCAAACTACCCGCCAAGTACCCGAAGCGAAGCAACCTCCCTCAACACCGTGAGTAGGCCACTCGGCACTTCGAGATACCCGGTAGTTTGTGCACCCCCTCTATGGGTCTATCCTAGGAGCAAAAACAGTAAAAAGAATTATACAATGACGGCTGCAACCCCGACCCGGTTGTGCGGCCATACAAATAATATTACATCAATTTACATATTACAATGAATGAAAGAAAAAGAAACACTCATCTCACATCCACCCCAGCTATTCACCCGCGACAATCCAATGCATTCATATACACATACCATCATCAAACACAGATCACAGATATGTATAACCCCGACTAATCGACATATAGCGATTAGCCGATGTTCAATACATATAAACATCACAGATATAACCCTTATAGTCAAAGTGTAGTGAAGTTCGATAAAATATGGATTTATAGGCCCCCAAAAACAAATTTCTATTCTGGAAAATCTGGGCGCATATAAACCATCTTAAAAATCCCAAAACCATGCCAGAAGAACACTGCACCAAACTCGACCCAGAGACGAGCCAACTCGGCCGCGGTTGCGCGGCAATAGCTTGCTATTGCGGCGGAACCGCGGCGCCTTGGTCGAGTCACTGGACCGGGTTTGGTGGCTTTCTTCACAAAACCCTGAGACGATTTTTGGAGTATGATAAATTTTATTTTGAGCAGGAGAAAATTTAACAGAAAGTAGGGTTTTTGAAAACTCGGTTTTTCGATTTTTCCGATTCGAACTTCCATACACTTTACTACCTAGCTAGTTTATGTTTTGTTAGGCTCGGATACCACTGTAAGCCCACGTTGCCCACCCCGGTACTTAAGGGGAGGTGGAAAACGGAATAAAAATCAAATTTTTATCAACTTAGGCAACATGGACTAGACAAAGAAGGATCTTTGCTAAACAAAAACAAGCTAAAGCTAACTAGAAACTAGCTAAGTGTTAGAAAGGTTATACCTAGGGCTTTATGTCCTTCTCTCCTTACTTCTTGGAGTAGTGGAAAGAGGTCACCTTGGTCGTCTTCTCACGTCGAAGAAAGATCCACCCGAAAGCCTCAACCTTTGGCTTCAACTCCAAGCTAGAAGTAACTAGGGTGCAAGAAGTGCTAATCCTTAAACCGTAGATGAGAGTAGAGATTATCAAGAAGGGGTTTTTCTCAAGCTCAAGTGTTTCTCAACACATGAGAGGGGAGAGCTTGAGGGAGAGGAAGAACAAGAGAGAGAAAGCAAATGATAGAATAAGAGAAAAATAAACCATTCTCACATATATGTGTGAATTATTGTATTTAGATAATTAGCTAGATAATTGTCATGGTTAATCAAGACATGACCATTATCATTTCATTTTTAATCCAAATTGCAAGGATCAAAGAGCATCTTCCAAATGAAATGATGATGGTCAAAGTGTCAACCAAGGTCAACAAGTCAAGGAGGTCAAATGGTCAACAACCATAACCATGAACAATTATTTAAACTAATATCAATTAACCATAATACACACATAAGCATTAGGGTTAATAAAATGACAATAGTCACTAACCCTAATCAAAGTCCTCTCCCTCTGTCTCAAGCAACTGTGCATACGCACCCGTATTCGTGATCCGAGGAACACGAATACAAAGAGAAAAAACCAATCCCAAATCATATACTAGGATCCGGCTTAAACCAAAGCCCGCTAGTATAAGCTGTCCGGACAGCAAACGTGCACAAGTGCGCGGATGTGAACGAACCCTGTCGCAAAACCATGCGACCTCTACTCATTTTGCCTAAAGGCGAATAGCTCTCTGTGTGGGACTCTAAAGACTCGACACTACGCTGGCAGTGGGTTTAACCACAGACCGCAAGCGGCACTAGCTGTACGTAACGGTCCCCAGGTAGATGTCGATAAGAAGACTGACGATGTGAACCCCATTTGAACTCCTACTGAGCCTGTATGTGACAGTCTCCGTACAGTCCGGTCTGTTCGTCTAATACATCGCATGGCGGGCCTAGAGGGGCGGTGAATATCAGTCCCCTAATAGCGGTACCAGTCGTGTCGGAGTGTAGCCCCGAACACCCTGAGATAACACTGGAAACCTACCAGTATATCTCGCTTGCCCTGGCCAGGGACTACTCGTGTAATGGCTCTCCTGGACACAGCGCGATGTCAACCCCCAATACCGGGAGAGACGAATCCTGTCTAACCGTCACTGCCTCCAAGTGCTTCGGGACTGCACCCAAAAACTTCCTGTTTGCACGACTCCTTTGAGCCGTGGTAGGGTAGTAATCAAAGTGCAGTGGGAATTGTTCAGACCATAATATTGCATTTTCCATTCCCCTATTCTTATCCTTTTTATAAATAAACAGGTACTCTTGACGCACGTTTGTTGCATATTACAGGATACAGGTTTCTGGAGCAAATACAGTGAAAAAGACACAAAACAACAGAAAAAGGGACTTTTGACCAACAATTAGACGGATCCTAGTCAAGCCTAGACGAAGAACAGTGCAAGGTCCAAAATGTCAAAGTGAACGGTCAAAAGATACGAACAAGTTTTCACTGAAGATCTGGAGAAGACCCAGAAGCCAAACAGAGAAAAGTTATGAAGAACTAAGAAGCCCTAACAACCAAGATGCGGCTCAGAAAAGATGGCGGCCCAAGACCACCAAAGGGCCGCGAATCCGCGGCCCAAGCCAACATTTGCCGCGGATCCGCGGCCGTCTAATGCCCGTGTCGGCGCAAACTTTCTGAGTTGGTGCGTCGGTGCGGGTGTTGGGATTTTTCGTGGGCAAATCTGTAATTGCGCATGTGCGAGAACCTGTAACCCTAGGTTTCCTATTTTCCTATAAATTGTAATTTTAGATCTGTAAAATGTTATGCCTCTTTTCAATCAATAAATTTCAGAATTTCTGAGAGATAAATTCAGATCTGTTCTTCTTGTTTGGAGGGAGCCGTCAACTTAGGAAGGTATGTTATTTCTGTTTCTTTTAATTAAAATGTTTTCTCATCCCCTAATGAGCGAGTAATCTCCTCGCTTGTTAGGGTTAGCCTTAGGGAAAGGGTTGAGAGATGAGATCTCTCACCCTTTTTAATGCCACTTTCATCTAATGAATTAGAACTCCACGCATACGAGCACAACCGCTCCCTGCGGCATCCTACCCATCGAGGTAACGATGAACCGTAGTATAAAGGGCCGGTTGCGCGCGTTTTCCGTGGGGGTTAGGGTAATTATCAACAAAGGAAGGATACAAATCTAGAGGAAGAAACATCTTCCCAAAAGATTTGGATCCACTTTATTAATAATTATCTTAACATCTAATAGATCTAAAATGAAGGCATTGAAAGCGGTGAAGAAAACGTTAATCTCCAAAACTTCCCCTAAGCCTAACCCTAGCAAGACTCTTAATTAGATTAATCAGATCAGTTTTTATAGATTTTTATAAACCAACCAAAACGACATTTTGAATCAACTCGTTAAAACACATAAAAGAAATTTACCCGTCTCTGTGGATCGACCCGTACTCACCGGCTAGCTGCGAAGCGACGCCGTTTCTAATTGCGGTAAATACAAGTTTTGACACTAATCAAATGGCGCCGCTGCCGGGGATGGCGTAATTTTTCTTTTTGTGAATTTTCGGGTTGATATAAATCTTAAAAATTATAAAAATCTGAAAATATAAAAAAATACAAAAATTATCAACTTTGATCTGTTTGAAGGGTGTATCTTTTGAATCTTGCAGGAACAGCAACGAATCGCGGATCTGGAATTTTACAGAGGGAAAAACAGAAAAGTACATATAAGAACAGAGAGGAAGTGAAGGCACAGAACAGTAGAATTTTTTCCAGCGCCCGATCCCTCTGCTCCAACGCGTTTCCGCCGCAGAAGGGGGCCCCACAACGCGGAACCGCCGCGGGTCTGCCACATCAGCACATCAAAAGTGCAGGGTTTGCTTCCTCCTTCTTCCCTCTGTCAACTCCATATCTCTGTCTGTAAAAATTCTTCTGCAGGGTTCTTTGCGCTAAAATTCTTCTTCCCCCTTCTAAATAACAGATTTCTGCAGGTTTCTTTGCGCCGCGCTAAAAATTGATTGCAAGTGAAATTTTATTGTTTTGCATAATTTAACCGGACTCTAAGGGGCTAATTGACCAAACTCAGATTGGGTGGGGATTTCATCACCCTTTCCAGGACCCCAGAAAACACCTAAAGCATTTTGCATCGACCACAATTAATTAAAAAAGATTAGACTCAGACCTAAGGACATCGAGCTCAATAGGAAAAGGACTAGTATAGGCATCGGCCGTTTATCCTAACCGACTTTGCGTTGTCTAGGCTAGTGGTTATTAATTAGGCCCACTGTAGTGGTGGTTCCTTCCCACTTACCTGGCCGTATTTGTCCGTGAAGAGGCGGTTTGAGGTCCTATTTCTAGCCCTAGTTAGGAGCTGTCTAGCAGACCTAGGCAACCCTAGATCTAGGCCTGATTGTGCATGTGTGGTTGATACATTTGTGTCACGAGTCCCATTTTCTAAAACCTTGCAAAACTCTCGAATAAAAAAAAAATTAAGAAAAATCTTTTCAAAACTTGCAACTTGCCGCTAAGAAAATTTGCACCTCACTTCCACCATTTCTCCTTCATTGACGTTATCTTACCCACACATTCTGTTTTTTCCTTCTTTTTTTTTTCTGACTACACTATCCCTTTTAGTGTATGTCACTTTGGACTAGGGATACTAACGCCCGATTAGTCCGTGTTTCGTTGGTACCGACCGACGAACCCTTCGACGAACCCTTCGTCGACATTCCGTCCATTTCCTTACCTCCACCTTCAAATTCTTCTTTCGAAGGTATGTCGGGATACAACCCCAACGATACCTTACCGACGGGAATGATTCCACCTCCGCCAGGTGCGAATAACCCGAATCTTCCTCCTGTTGTAGCGCCCGCACGAGTTGCGCTCCAGGATCTCTTCTACCCCGTCCGCACTTCTTTACCTACATGTCTTTCACCCTCACCGGCGAATGGGGATAATTTTGAAATAAAACCACATTTCATCAATATGCTGCCAAAATTTCATGGTTTGGAATCGGAAGATGCGTATATTTTTATTAATAAATTCCAAAACGTTTGCGCCATGATGAAGACAACCCAATTAAGTGATGACGCTATAAGGCTAAGGGTCATTCCTTTCACCTTATGTGACCTAGCCGAGAAGTGGCTATATAGCACCGCATCACATTCCATTAGAAATTGGGATGAGTTTGTGAGAGCTTTTCTGAAAAAGTTCTATCCTCATCACAAAACTGCTAGAATCCGTAATGAGATTATACAATTTTCACAGCTTCCTTCCGAACCATTTTGGAAGTGCTTCGAGAGATTTAAAGACCTACTTGTTCAATGCCCTCATCATGGGATTGAAAGTTGGCAACTTTGCCAAACATTATACGAGGGATTGAACTCGGCAACGAAGCTGTTGCTAGAAACTATATGTCAAGGTCATTTTCTCTCCAAGTCTAGTGACGAAGCATGGCAGTTTCTTGAGGATCTTAGTGAGCAAACAATTCAGTGGGAGAGTTCCAAGACCACATCATCTTCTTTTAATGGTCAATCTAGGGCAGGCATACATCAGGTAGATATGTCGATTGCTATGAAGCCCGAGATGGCCTCACTTATGAAAAAGCTAGAAGCCATTGAGACCAAAATCTCATCGTCTTCTCCTGCCCCTACTCTACCCACACGAACTGTTTGTGCTTGTTGTTCGAACCCGTCGCACCTAACCGAAGAGTGTCCTTATAATGCACCTATTCAAGGACAGGATCAAGTCAATGCTGCATTTCAGCAACGACAAAGAAACGATCCGTACTCTTCGACATACAATCAGGGGTGGAGGAGTCACCCAAATTTCGCTTGGAACCAAAATCAACAAGTCCAAGGAAATAACAATTTTCAAAGATCTCCTCCTTCACAACAACAACAAGCACCTTCACAAACTCAAAACCAGCAACCTTTCCAACAACCACCTTTTACAAATCAAACGAACAATTTGGTTCTACCTAATGATGATAAGGTTATCTCGCTCGAGAAAAGTCTAGAAGCATTTCTCAAGCAATCTACAGAATCCGCAGCAAGATTTGAAAGTTATGTTCAATCTTTAATGAATAACAATGCCTCACACGATCAAAGTATCAAATCTATTGAGGCACAAATTGCACAATTAACTGCTGCGTTGAGCGAGAGAGAAAAGGGAAAGCTTCCATCTCAACCATTGCCAAATCCCGGTCACTCACAAAACGCATATCACAATCACAATGTAAATGTGGTGACCACGTTGAGATCCGGAAGAGAGTTGCAAAATAATGTGGAAACTACTGATGACATCCCCGCCGGTGGTTCTTCTTCCCCTTCTTCATTTTCTTCACTTCCTTCTTCACCTTTTTCTTTAGAGCCTATTCTCCACCCTTCACACGGCTCTACTTCTTCTGACTCGAACGGACCCATTTCTCACAACACGAACACATCCACACTGGGATCCGTTCCTACTTCACATTCTACTCCACAGACTTTTGACACATCAAATTTTCAGAATGCTCCATTCCCAAACAGGTTGAGTCCTAATAAACCAAATGCACAAGTGGAGAAGATTGTGGAGATATTTAAGCAGGTTAGCATAAATATACCTCTCTTGGATGCTATCCAACAAGTCCCTTCATACGCGAAAATCTTAAAGGGCTTATGTACCTCGAAGAGAAAGGCATCTCAAGTACCCAAGAAAGTGCTATTGGCTAGTGCAGTGAGCAATGCTATTAACCACCATCAAACCTTACCCCAAAAACGAAAGGACCCCGGCTGTCCTACGATTTCCATCACAATTGGGGATAAGAAAATTAATCGAGCACTTTTAGATCTTGGGTCTAGTGTTAACCTGATTCCCTACTCCGTGTACGAACAATTAAGGGTTGGAGAGTTGAAACCCACTCGTTGCACTCTCCAAATGGCTGATCGATCAATCACCCATCCAAGGAGTCAACTAGAGGATGTGTTGATCAAAGTTGGGGAGTTCATATTCCCCGTTGATTTTATTGTTATGGATACACAACCTGTTGCTAACCCACGGAACCAAATTCCGGTGATCCTTGGTCGAACATTTTTGGCCACTTCCAATGCTGTAATAAACTGTCGCAATGGCTCCATGACTCTATCCTTTGGGAAGATGTCTAGTGAGTTCAATATCTATAAGATGGGAAGTCTGCCCCCTATACCAAAAACTAGTACACGAGAAGTTTGCTCTATTCACGAAATCACGCAGGAGGACTGCGAGCTTGAAAGATTCTTGTTTAATGAAAACAGTTTTGACGCCACTAGTACGTCCCTCCTTGAGCCTACCACCGTTGACACAACCGATGTTGATTATGAATGTTTTACTTTTTCAGATGATGACGACTCACAGCCCGAATATGAGTCGTTTGAATTTTTGGATGAGTCAGTCGAACCATCCGAATCGGTTGTCTGCAGTGATTTCGAACCTGTGTTGGAGTCCTTTGAGTTCGAGGTAGATTCCGCAATGATTCTTTCACCTCCGAAACTCGAACTCACACCCTTGCCATCTCACCTTAGATATGCTTACATAGGTGAGAATGAGACCTTTTCCATTATCATATCGGCCTCTCTAGCCCTCGAGCAAGAGAACGCCCTCTTAATGGTCTTACAAGATAGACGGCAAGTTTTCGGTTGGACTATGGCGGACATCGAGAAGATAAGTTCCCTCATAATTCGGTATCATATACAATTGATGGATGATGGCGAGTCAATAGAGGACCCACAGGAAGATCTTGGGGGTATTGTGGTGAGTCAACCTCCTCCTTTAGAAGTTGAAATACCCGCATTTCTTTTAATAAGTTACGAGAATGCCAATACTCCAATGATTGCTGATCATTTACATTCTCGCTTTGATATATCACCATCGCCTGTATATTTACCTCCACACCTCCCATACCACTATTATATTCCCCAATTCTTTGTGGACCGCTACAATTTATTCTTCCACCAACCAATACTCTTTACCGATAAAATTTTCAACTGGTTGGTGTTGACGTTTGGTCTCGGCAAAGTTTGGCAGTAATGTCTAACATAGTTTAAATAAAGTTTGGGGGAGGGCCTTTTTGTATATATTCTTTGTTTTTCTTAACAATAAAAAAATTGTAAATAAATAAACAGGGGTGTGCCGACATTTTGACCCTCTTGGTTTAGTATGACAGTGAGGACACTGTCAAGTACAAGTTTGGGGGTATGCTCGGTACGTCTTCTTCCTTCGCATTCATTTGTATATATTTTTGCATTTGCATACTTATTTGAAAACCAATAAAAAATTGAAAAAATATTAAAATTAATGTATTCAATTTTGGCTAGTTGACTTGAGTTTAAAAAAAATAGGTTAACTGGCTAGGAAAAACTAGATCTTAGACTTAGTAAATTAAAAACCCTAAAAATAACCTTCCTTAAAGTTTAACAGTAGAAAGTATATGTCTTTGTGGTCTATTTAGAAATAGGCAAATTTTGGCTTCACTTCTTGGGCTAAGTCAAAATAAGGGAAGAGTATTGATGTTCTTATTAGAGTATAAGTTTGAAAAATAGTTCCTAACTTAAGTCTAGATTCTGAAAATGTATACCCTACAACTTGCACAATCACGCACCTTGAAACTTGGAATAGTAGAAGAGACCTTGAATTGCTCTTGTCTAAAGTCCTTAGTACAATGAAAATTTAAAAAAAAAAGTGAATAAAAAAATGGACACTGGTTTTTGTGATTACTTAAAGCTGTAAAAATAGAAAAATCTCTACCGAGGGTGCTTCATCACCTAGTGCCTTAGACCAACTGGTTTGGGAGTCACTGCTAAAAGCCTTGGGTATTGCAAAAACTAGGAAGTACGCTTTAAAGTGCTAACGCATCTTGTAATCGGTTGTTAGTACCTCAAGAAGTATTAACAGTCGCATGAAGGATGTGTAAGCGAAATTCAAAATTAACGAATTAAAAAGTGCTTAGGACAATGGACGAGAGTACGATTGCTTGATTTGAATTTCCAAGTGTAGGGGTGATCTATACACACACGTGGGGGTATGTGATTGGGATTTAGATAAGAGAAAGGAGTGAAGAATAGAACTTGTATCTTTAGTAAGGGTTGATAGAAATTCCTAAGTGGAGATGAAATCCTAGAAGGAAGACTTAAGAGATGCCGAAAGCTAAGTAGGTCTACATAACATATATAATCTTAAGTTAAATAATGAGGAAGTGTGAAGAATATGGGTGGATAATTTACGGGTCGACGATAATAGAATTCCTTGTTAGAAAACCTAATTGGAGAACAATAGTAAATGGGCCGAGTTGATAGGATTTTGTGGGTGTAATCCGCTGAAAACCCTCAGGAGACAACACTCCTCCTACTAGGGACACCTAGAGGTTTAACGGCTTGTTGCACGTGCTCAATGCAATCGCGTTTCCCTGCGAAAGTGTGGTTAGGATTTTAGTGAATAAAATAATAAGTTTGCTCGAGGACGAGCAAAAGGTAAGTTTGGGGGTATTTGTTCAGACCATAATATTGCATTTTCCATTCCCCTATTCTTATCCTTTTTATAAATAAACAGGTACTCTTGACGCACGTTTGTTGCATATTACAGGATACAGGTTTCTGGAGCAAATACAGTGAAAAAGACACAAAACAACAGAAAAAGAGACTTTTGACCAACAATTAGACGGATCCTAGTCAAGCCTAGACGAAGAACAGTGCAAGGTCCAAAATGTCAAAGTGAACGGTCAAAAGATACGAACAGGTTTTCACTGAAGATCTGGAGAAGACCCAGAAGCCAAACAGAGAAAAGTTATGAAGAACTAAGAAGCCCTAACAACCAAGATGCGGCCCAGAAAAGATGGCGGCCCAAGACCACCAAAGGGCCGCGGATCCGCGGCCCAAGCCAACATTTGCCGCGGATCCGCGGCCGTCTAATGCCCGTGTCGGCCCAAACTTTCTGAGTTGGTGCGTCGGTGCGGGTGTTGGGATTTTTCGTGGGCAAATCTGTAATTGCGCATGTGCGAGAACCTGTAACCCTAGGTTTCCTATTTTCCTATAAATTGTAATTTTAGATCTGTAAAATGTTATGCCTCTTTTCAATCAATAAATTTCAGAATTTCTGAGAGATAAATTCAGATCTGTTCTTCTTGTTTGGAGGGAGCCGTCAACTTAGGAAGGTATGTTATTTCTGTTTCTTTTAATTAAAATGTTTTCTCATCCCCTAATGAGCGAGTAATCTCCTCGCTTGTTAGGGTTAGCCTTAGGGAAAGGGTTGAGAGATGAGATCTCTCACCCCTTTCAATGCCACTTTCACCTAATGAATTAGAACTCCACGCATACGAGCACAACCGCTCCCTGCGGCATCCTACCCATCGAGGTAACGATGAACCGTAGTATAAAGGGCCGGTTGCGCGCGTTTTCCGTGGGGGTTAGGGTAATTATCAACAAAGGAAGGATACAAATCTAGAGGAAGAAACATCTTCCCAAAAGATTTGGATCCACTTTATTAATAATTATCTTAACATCTAATAGATCTAAAATGAAGGCATTGAAAGCGGTGAAGAAAACGTTAATCTCCAAAACTTCCCCTAAGCCTAACCCTAGCAAGACTCTTAATTAGATTAATTAGATCAGTTTTTATAGATTTTTATAAACCAACCAAAACGACATTTTGAATCAACTCGTTAAAACACATAAAAGAAATTTACCCGTCTCTGTGGATCGACCCGTACTCACCGGCTAGCTGCGAAGCGACGCCGTTTCTGATTGCGGTAAATACAAGTTTTGACATTAATCAGGAACACACTCGAGGCGAAGTGACAGTGTCAAGTCAGCGGACTAAGCTGTACTCATGTCACCTGGGAACTGATAACTGACGATAGGTATAATACCAACCAGCAGTTCCCGACGAGTCCTGTCCAGTGTACTCGTAACCTAACGAGCACCCGCATACTATCTCAAGTACGACGTACTGACGGCTGTAGGATAGACCGTCTCCCATACTGGGATGAGAAGCGCATACGCTAGTCTACTCCGGAGTATCGATGCCCTGTCTCGATAGTCCAACGACTAGGGACCTGTATAAGGATGTGCTTATAGATCACCCAGCTCCCATGAGTGTGAGCGCCATCACAACGCTGGTAATCAAGCAAAGATCCTAAGGGCTCTACTAATATGTATATCAGCGATATGCTAAAAGAAACACATGTACATATTAAAGCAGAGACAAACCAAGTAGCAAACTACCATTTCGAGCAAGATTGTATATACAACTGTGAATATCCCAAGCTTCCATCAAGTAATATACAAACTAGTATGATACAGTAATGGCCTCTAGGGCATATACACTAACAGCAACTTGGTTATTGATACCATAAGCATTCATTATCATTGACATATGCACTTATGATGATTTATTGAGATTTATGATATTTCTGGATTTCGGGGAAAGCCGCAAAATTTACAACTTATGATCTTTTAAAATATAAAAAGTAGCGGTTTTCTAGTGATGTAAAGTGTCGTCCACCATGAGTTTGCTGTGGTTTTCGAGATCCGTGTCGAGGAGTGGAGGAACCGTCACGGATACATGGTGGGCCCGGTAAGGTATCCCGGGGCAAGAGGATCGTGTTGTTGACGTTGAGCCTGGCAGGGGATGGATTACCTACCGGTGACTTCATTTAGCACGGCGAATATCCAGAGGATACCGACCGTGGCCGCGATGTGATGAGATATTGATATTTGAGATGGGTCAGCCGGACGGCTGGGGCCAGAGATACTATGATACGGATATATGAGATTGAGACAGTTTTGAGGTGTCGATGCTGGACACAGATTTTTGTTGATTCTATTGGTATTGTGCTGATATTTCAAAAGTGATTCCTAAAGGAAAAAATATGATTTCTTATACTTATACATGCAGATCATGAGGTGATTCATATTGCGTACATACCTAGTAGTAAATTCATGTTGCATACATACCTGCTAGTATATTCATGTTGCATACATCCTGCTAGTATATCCTGCCATACCTTTATTATAGATGCTAGGATGCTTGTGTGCATGCTTGCGATAGCCTCTATATATGTTATTTATTACTCACGAGTTGGCAACTCACCCCCGTTGTGCCGCAGTCTTTTGTCGGTCCGCTCCGTCAGCACAGTAGCGGCGGTGCACCGCTTCTTTTGCCTCTTTTGCCTGGACTCGAGGCTTTTGCTGGTAGGTGGGTTGTATCATTATTTTGTACCACCTTGTATATTCTTTGTATCTAGAGTACTCCATCTACTGTATCTACCTGTATTATTGTATATTGACCTAGAGATGAGACTGTGAGAGTTGTGGGCTTTTTATGCTGTATTTTGGGGGTCGAGCTCACTTGAGTCGACATGATGTTTTACTTGTGCTTCTTATGTTTATTTATGCACATTGCTGATTTACATTGCGTGGGATTTATGACCGCCTTGTGGCGAAGAGCTAGCTCCCGCTTGGGGATGCCCTTTTTGTTGTATTTATATATATTCTTGTTGTACCCATTTTGGGGGCCAGTATTTACAAAGGAGGCTCTGCCGAAATTTTCGGAAAAATTGATATTGTTATTAAAAAGGGCTTGATATGACTTATTTGATAAACCCGCTTTCAATTGATTGGTGTTCCTTCACTCTTCTGCTTAATTGGTTTTGATTTCTGGGCTTTGGCATACTTATTTTACGGACGCCATAAGACGTTTCGTAATTTAAGTGCCAGTCACGTTCCGTACCATTCGGGTCGTGACTGTCAACCTTGTTTCGTTTATATGACCAAGTCTACAATGCCATAGGAAGGCTTGATTTGAATATGGAGCCTATCTTTTAAGTGTGTTTTGAATATTGAAAATTCGAGGTTGATTAAGTATGTATATGCCGTTTTCCAGTGTGCCATACCCAATCAGTTCTTGATTTAGGAGAATATTCATGACATTTCTTTCAAGCGCAAAATTATATCCTTCATTAGATATCAAAGATATTGAAATAATATTACACAACATACTGGAAATACAAAAACAGCTGTAAAACACCAAAATGTGCCCACTAGTCAACCCTAGGTGATAATCCCCTATTGCAATAGCATCTACATGCATTCCATTGCCCATCCGGAGAGTCATATCACCTGTCCCCAGTACTCTACTATTTCTCAGATCCTGCAATGAATTACAGATGTGAGAACCAGAACCGATATCAAGTACCCATGATGTAGAGTTTACTGAAAGACAATTTTCGATTACGAATACACCTGAAGCAGAAGCAACAGCTTGCTTCTTGTCCTTGGCTTTGAAGGCTATACAGTCCTTCTTCCAGTGCCCTTGCTTGTGACAATAAAAGCATTCGTTTATATCCGCTTTCACCCTTCCTGCCTTGTTCGTTCCTTGCACCTTTTTGATCCCACCCTTCGGTTTGGTGGCTTTCATCTTCTTCTTCCCTTTAGCTTTCGCTTTAGATTTAGAAGAGGATGATTGGCCAACATACAGAACGGGGGTCTTCTCCTTTTTCAAGGAGGTCTCTGCTACCCTCAACATGTTGAGGAGCTTTTGAAGATCAGCTTCCTTTTCGTGCATGTTGAAGCTAAGCACGAACTGAGAGAAGGTGTGGGGAAGGGACTGCAAAATCAAGTCGATATACAAATCATTCTCTAGCACGCATCCCAGGTTTGTGAGTTCCTTAATGAGGCTGATCATTTTGAGGACGTGCTCTCCTATAGGTGATCCTGGAGCTAACCTCATCTAGAAGAGTTTCCTTGAGGTCTCGTACCTCGCGATACGGGAGTACTCTCCATATAATTCCTTGACATGGAGAAAGATGGATATAATATCCATACTCTCGTGCTGTTTCTGGAGTTCATTGTTCATGGACGCCAGCACGATACACTTAGCTCGCTCACAGTCTAGATCCCAGGTTTTGCGAACTTCCTTGTCCACAACTAAAGAATCTGGTCCTGGGATAAGGGGAGGAACATCGGTGGTAACATATGCTACTTTGTCATAAGTCAGTGCAATGTTGACGTTCCTTAGCCAACCTTTATAGTTCTGTCCAGTCAGTATATTTTTTTCAAGTAATAGTTTTAGTCCTGTCATGGTAGCTGTTAGAGAGAGAGAAAAGAAAACACTCAGCATATGCTTCTTGCAAGTTTAGATTGGTTATTAGTTTATCTAAACAGGATGGCTCCCACTGTTCTCTCAAATCCATCTTCAAAACCCAAAAGAAGAACTAGTCAGGATTTAATCACACGTCACAATACTTGCTTAACCTTTCAGCCAGGCCGTTGTTGGTACATCGAGGGAGGTTTTCCAATGCTTTCGCGAAGTTCCTTAATTAAATAACCTCTTTTCCCTGGAGGCGTATCCCCTCTAACACCTTTCGGGACACCTACTTGGTTTATAGCATTGATTGTTAAGTGAGAAAGTTTCCTGAGAGTTATCCTACTCATCAGCGGGATCAGGATCCAACTATCATTACATGATGTACTAGATGGAAGCCACTCTAGTCACCACACTCCATAAGGTATGCTAAATCTGTATGTTTCCCTTATGTTTGAAACTCCCGATGTGAGTTTTTACCCTAAGCTCTTATGACCTTGACGTAGGCCAACAAATCATAAGACGCAAGTCATGTTCTACCCATCGTTGTCCTGATTAATTTAGGTACATCGTACATGCCCTTGACGTAGGCCAGCAAGGCTGTACGTCTGTCTTATACTAATGCATCTACCTTTGCAACAAATAAGCAATCACACTGCTACCATACACTATGCCTTGACGTAGGCCAACAAACATTGCATGAATACGATGTGTTGTCTATTTGAAACGACGGAGGGTTACGGATGGTTTTTGAAAAAAAACCATTAATGTAGTGAACTTGATATGATCGAAGGAACCATGATAGCCTTTACTAAAAGGAGTGGTTTAAGCTCCGCATTTAAAATTTTCTTTTTGAAGAAAACCGAGTGGTTTTTAGAAATTGTTCCAACGATTCAGTTTAGGTTTTATTTTTCTTTGCATTAAAAATAATACGTCCCATCTTTAACCAACCATTACAGATAACAACGAAAATACAATGTCCTCTTATGCCATCCGCATTCGCCACGGGGTCCCGTCATCACCCGTTAGGTTACTTAACTAACGGCAGAGCGGGGGATGGGCTAGTGCGGGTGTAAAACATAAGTGACGTCTAAATAGCTATCATATATAGATATTGTACATTCATCAGACGCAATAATAGGCATTCCAGATCACACAGATAAACTTTATTGGATATGCAAGCAATCCGCGTTGCTTTTGAGCCTGTAAGAAAAGACGGATTACACAGTTGTGATGAATAGCCATTACCCCACCCCAGACCCCTACGGGTACGGCAAACTACCCGCCAAGTACCCGAAGTGAAGCGGTCTCCCTCAACAACGTGAGTAGGCTACTAAGCACTTCGAAATACCTGGTAGTTTGTGCACCCCACCTTGGGTCTATCCGAGGAGCAAAAAACAGTAAAAAGATATAATACAATGGTGGCTACAACCGCAACCTGGATGTGCCCCGCAAAATAATATTACAACTTATTACAATTACATCGAATGAATTAATACAATAACCCATCACAAAACCCCGGCTAATCATCACAACAGTCCAATAGAGTTCATAATCATAAACAATTAAAACATTACAGATATGTGCAACCCCCTGCCAACCGTCATACTAGCAGTTAGGGGAGATTTACGAACACATAATACAGTTCACAGATATAATCAAACAAGCAAACATCGTATAATTTCGATCGATCAAACCCATTAGATTCCGCTCCAAAACTTCTCTGTAAACTTGAGACCTGAGCAAAAAATAAACATTCCAGAAAAGACAAAACATTCACAGAAGAGTTACTGGGAAGATTTGGGGTGAATCTGGCTCAGCTCGGCCGTGGATCCGCGGTGGATCGGTGGGATCGGCCGCGGTTCCGCGGTGTGTTGGCCGATTCATGCACCCAAATTTCTCCAGTGTTCTTAGGTTTCCATGTAGGTTATTCTGGAGGTCCCTGAAAAATTTTTGGACCTCATTTTAATATCGACAGAAACTATGTGAATACGATGTATTTCCCGGTTCGTTTTGTTTTCGAAATTCATACGACTTTGCAAGTGAGTTAATTATTGTTTACTGAGTCTCTGATACCACTGTAAGTCAATGTGCAACACCCCACGAGTTGCGGGGAGGCGGAAATATGAAAAACGATCTTGTTCTAGAAGCATACATCGATTAACCGAAGATCTTTGCTAAACGATAATTAACAACTACAATAGACGTTCTTAGCTACTATGTAAAGAGATTATACCTAGCGAATCATGTCCTTCGTCTTTACGATCTCTTCGTCCTCCTCGGCCTCCTCTAAGTGATAGATGATCCACCCGAGAACCCTAATCCAAGCTTCACCTCAAATCTTGAGGTAACTAAGTTTCTCTAGTTGCTAATCAAAGGAACATAGATCATATAGAGTTAGGTTATAGGATGTTTAGTCTTTTCTAATCCTTGTTCTCAACTCATGAGTGATAGGATTAGAGCTTGAAGAAAGAGTGAGCTTGAGGAGAGAGAAGGTGAACTAGAATAACGAATATGAATTTGTTTCTCACTTGATATATGAAGCATAATGAATAAATCAATAAATGAATAAAAAGAGATTATTCACCATGCTGCATAAATGTATTATAAGTGATTCACTATGTGAGTCATTAAGCATTTAATAATGCATTAATGACATAATGAATCACACATTATGAGTCACAATATCATTTAATGGCAATGCCACCTTAACCCCTCAAGTCACCATGCTTCTAGAACCTTCCCGGAAATTATGAGAACGCCCCTCCCATCCGAGAAAACATGGAAAAACTTTAGACTGTATAAATCCAATAACCAGATACTATAATCTGGCTTAAACCAAAGCCGTCTAGAAAAAACCTGTCCGAATGTCGTACGTGCGTTTAAACACGTATTGGTCCGAACCCTTGTTGTAAAACCGTACGACCACTATATCATATCGCCTGGAGTTGGGAAAACTCTGTGTGGGACTCTAAAGACTCGACTACTACGCTCGCAGCGGATTTAACCACAGACCGCAAGCGGCACTAGCTGTACGTAACGGTCCCCAGGTAGATGTCGATAAGAAGGCCGATGAGGATACCCATTTGAACTCCTACTGAGCCTGTCCGTGACAATATCCGTGCAGTCCGGTCTGTTCGTCTAAGAGTATCTCATGTATGGTCTAGGGAGGTGGTAAACGTCAGACCCCTAATAACCGTACAAGTCATGTCGGTATGGCTCAATTACCATCCGAGAATCTACTGATCAGTCTATCAATAATTCACAATCATCCCTGGCTAGGGACTTATGGTAATGACCAACCGATCACCGTGCGATATCAACTCTTTATATCGGGAGAGACGAATCCCTAACAGTCACTCACTGCCTCCACGTGGCTCGGGACTGTACCTAACTAAAACCTGTTTGCACGACTCCTTTGAACCGTGGTATGGAAGTAATCAAAACACAGTGGGAACTCACACGAGACAAATGACGACCTTAAGTCAACGGACTATCTGCACACATGTCACCTGAGAACTGCTATCTGACGTTAGGTATAAATACCATCCAGTCAGTTCTCGGCGAGTCCTGTCCGGTGTACTCACACCCAGTGAGCATCTGTATACAATCTTAGGTGCACTCCACCAATGGCTGCGGGACCAACCCATCGCCCCTTCTCAGGGTCTAGATATGTATACACTAGTCTACTCCGGAGTATCGATGCCCAGTCTCGATACTCCTGCGACCAGGGACATTTAAGGATGTGCCTATTGACTATCCAGCTCCCACAAGTATGACTGCCATCACAACGCCGGTAGTCAGGCAAACACCCTATGGGCTTTATCAACATGTATATATATATGAATACTACGCAAAATATATCATATGTTAAGATAAAGACAAACCAAATAGCGTACTATCATATTAAGCAAGACTGTCATGTACATACAAATCCCCAGCATCCTATGCAATGAAGGCCTCTAGGGCATATATATCCAACATATCTTCTACCACGCCGAGGAACAAAAGATATTTTATTTCTCGGCATACCACTCTTTGAGAAAAAGGGAATTTCTTGTGAAGAAATTAGTGGTCTCAAGGTAGAACTGGAAGTAGTTCCAGCTAAAACAAACTGCAGCTGATGATTTGGTAGAACCGGAGGATTCAATAGTTTCCAACGAACCTCAGCCTCTCCGCCGATCTGGTAGGGTTCCTCATCCACCTGAGAGATGCTTCGGTTTCTCTATGACAATAGAAGAGAGGATTACATCATGAGATGATGACCCAACTAGTTCGAGCAGGCCATCATGAGTGGGGACTCTGTAAGATTCGCTGGATGCTTAGCGATCTGAGATGGAATCCTTATACACCAACAAAGTATGGACTTTGGTTGCTTTATCTGAAGGGTTAAATCCCCATCAGGAGCAAGTATATCTTGATAAGATTACTTGGTGTACATGGAAAAGTTGAGACTTTCAAAGCTATGCCTAAGTCCATCCAGATCCTACTTACCATGGCTACATACCATGACTACGATATCTGGCGGTTGGGTATCATGACTACTTTTCTAAATGATAATTTGGAAGAGAGCGTCTATAAGCATACAGCCAGAGGGCTTCGTAGACAGTGGGAGCAGCGGAAACGTGAGCATGATTTTTTATGGGATAAATCAGGCATAGCGGAGTTAGAACGTCTGTTTTGATATAGTAGTCAAAGAGTTTTACTTCATCAAAATGGTAGATGAACCTTGTATATACAAAAAGGTAGTAGGGAGTATGGTGGTGATCCTCGTATAGTACGTGGATGACATACTCTTGATAGGGAGGGAGTTTCCTATGCTACGCTCAGTCAATCTCCTCTTATCAGAAAGATTCTCCATATAGGATCAAGGTGATACCTCCTAAATCCTGGATTATGGATCTATAAGATAGATCTAATTGGATTTTAGGATTCTCACTAGTTGTAGTGAGATGGTATCAATCGATCCTGGGGAGAATCACTGGAAAGGTTCCAGGGTGATAAGGACGACTGAATGTCAGTCGCAGGCATTGTCTTTACCCTCAGTGGAGGGACGGTATGTTAGAAGAGTTCCAAGCTAGATACCATGACATACTATACGATTAAAGGCAAGATACATCGTTACCAAGGATGCTAACAAAGAGGCAGTCTGGATATATATAAGTTCATGAGATGAACTTCGTTCCTACCATTGTGTGACAATGGAGTTTTTGCTTTTGCCAAGGAACCCCCTTCCCATCAAAGATCGAGACATATTCTTAGGCAGTATCGCCTGATCATGGAGATGGTTGATCTCTAGGGAGATCGAGGTTAGTAGAGTAGACATAGAGGACAACAGCGCGGATCCACTCATAAAGGCCTATTTCCCAGTAGAGACTTTTATGGGATGGTTGAGTATGAGATACTTCAACCACAGCGTATTGTTGGGTATGAGATACTACAACAGATGGCCCTTGTGCAAGTGGGAGATTGTTAGTTATATGTATGCCCTAGAGACTATTACTCTATATACGTTGTACATTGTAGTGGATACTTGGACATATATAGGGAGGACTTTCTTTCTCGACATGATAGTATGCTATCTGGTTACTCTTTATCTTAACATGTACACAGATTGTCTCTATGTCACATGTTGATAAAGCCCTTAGGATGAGTACTTGACTACCAGGACTATGATGCAGATCATACTAGTGGGGACAGAGTAGTCGCCAAGTACATCCTTCAATTGTTCCTAGTCGTGGGAGTACCGAGACAGGGCATCGATACTCCAGAGTAGACTAGCGTATGCGCTTCTTGACCCATATGATGGGCGATGGATGATCCGGTATCTGTAGGGTTCCTAGGCACGCTAATGAGGACTCACAAGGCATCAACCATGCCAAATTCAAATTTTTTTCTTGTGCCAACAAACCCTAATACGGATCCTTAACTAGAATTTAGGCGAAACAAGCAACTAGTTAACAACTTAACTAAGAGAGAAAGAAAATACAAACTTTGTACATCCGGTCCTCCACTTCCTTAGCTCCGTGATGATGTCCCTCCGCTGCGATCATCGGATCCCGGACTCTAGCGATGGTTTCGTCGAAGAAATGATCGGGCTAGGTCGTCGACATCGATGCCGAAGATGATCCACGTCGAGGCAACTCAAGATCAAGCTCCAACTTCACCAAGTCATGAAACTTGTGAAGAAAACACCCTATACTACATGGCAAGTGGTAGAGGATGAAGAAATAGGAAGTGGGTTCACTTTAGAATTGGATTTCTCACTCTTTTTCTCATGTTGCCATTAATGGTAGCAAGCTTTCTTCTTGTTGAAGAAGAAGAAGAAGAAGAAAAACAATAATGAATAAATGGAAAATAATGTGATTCTTATCATAATGCAACCTTGGGTTAGTTTAACAAGTGTAGAGAATAAACTAGGGTTAGGTGAATGGTTAGGTTAAGGAAAGAAACAATGTGGTCAAAGCTTCAAGGAGCTTCAAGGTCAAAACAAAAGATGCCACCATTTTGTTTCTTGCCCAAAATAAACAAATAAATAAATAAAATGAATAAGTGAATAATTCAAAACCCTAACCATTCACTTAACCATGGTTTAAAGTAAACATACACCCAAGCTTGCATGTATCATCAAACATGATACAATCTAGTGCACAAAAATATATCACATATACTACTTGTGCACATCAAGTGAGAAAATCCATCTTAAGTGAACAAATACTAGTTAATGTAAAGTAATATATCAAATATATAATTATACATCAAATCATTAAATCAACACTTGATTTAGTGATCCGGTCATATCGCATATAACCGACTAATATCAAGTGTATCAATGTATCGAATCTACACTTGATTCGGTAACCCGGCTATATCACATATAACATGCCGATGATACAAATCGTGAGAATAGAATCCAGTATCACATACTGGTATTTTTCTCGGTCCTGCACATATCTCATATGCGCTCCTATTTCGTTTCGCTTGAGCCAGGAAACCTCTGTGTAGAACTCTAAAGACTCGTCAATACGCCGGCAGCAGGTGATGATCATATCAAATACTCACAAGCCGTAAGGGGTCTGCTGAACGTAACGGCCACCCGGGTATTGAGCGATCAGAAGATCGACGAGCAAGCCCGCTCATACTCCTGTGAATCCAACCAGTAACACTTACCATACAGTCCGGTCTGTTCGTCTGATATGTCGCATATCTCGCCTAGGGGTGGTAAACGTCAGACCCCAATAGCTCGATAAGTCGTGTCGATATGAGGTCTATAACAGTTCGAGAAACTACTGGTAACACTTACCAGTAAATCTCAGCAACCCTGGCCAGGTATTTCCGGTTATAGCCAATTGAACACAGTGCTACATCAACTCCCCATACCGGGAGAGACGAATCCCCTCCTATCGCTCATTGCCTCCATGTGATTCGGGACTGTACCCAAAAACCACCGTTTTGCACGCTCTCTTGGATGTGGTAAGGTGGAAATCAAAGCACAGTGGGAATCACACAAGACTCTATGACGATCTCGGGTCTACAGACGAACCTGTACCAGTGTCACCAGAGAACTGCCATCTGACGTAAGGTATAATACCATCTGGGAGTTCTCGGCTAGTCCGTCCAGTGTACCCAGTCACCACTGAGCACCCGTATATGATTTCTGATGTCAAACACCAATGGATTTGGGATCATCCATCGCCCATCTGTATGGGTCGAGAAGGTATACGCTAGTCTACTCTGGTATATCGATGCCCTGTCTCGATACACCCACGACTAGGGACCTTGAAGGATGTACTTATGGACTACCATGTCCCCACTAGTATGATCTGCATCATAGTCCAGGTAGTCAAGTACACATCCTAAGGGCTTTACCAACATGTAACAGTGAGACAATCAGTGTACACGTTAAGGTAAAGAGCAACCAGATAGCATACTATCATGTGGAGCAAGAAAGTCCTCCCTATATATGTCCAAGCATCCATTACAATATACATCTTATGTATAGTAATGGCCTCTAGGGCATACATATAACTAACAATCTCCCACTTGCACTAGGGCCATCTGTAGCAGTGGTTGTAGTATCTCATACTCAACCATCCCATGAAAGTCTCTCTCTGGGAAAAGGCATTTGTGAGTGGATCCGCCGTGTTGTCCTCTGAGTCTGCTCTCCTAACCTCGATCACCCTGGAGATCAACCATCTCCATGATCAGGCGATACTACCTTAGAATAAGTCTGGATCACTGATGGGACGGACGTTCCTTGGCATAAGCCACAACTCCATTGTCACACAATGGGAGGAACTGAGTTCATCTCATGAACTAATATACACCCAGACAGCCTCTTTGGTAGCATCTTAAGTAGCGATGTATCCAGCCTTAATCGTCTAGTATGCCACGGTATCTAGTTTGGAACTCTTCCAACATACCGTCCCTTTACTGAGGGTAAAGACAATTCCTGCGACTGACATTCAGTCGTCTTTATCACCCTGGAATCTTTCCAGTGATTCTCCCCTTGATCAATTGATACCATCTCACATCAACTAGTGAGAATCCTAACATCCATTTAGATCTATCTCATAGATCCAAAACCCAGGATTTAGTAGGTATCACTTTGATCCTATATGGAGAATCTTTGTGATAAGCGGAGATTGACCGAGCGCAGCATAGGAAACTTCTTTCTTATCAAGAGTATGTCATCCACGTACTCTACGAGGATCGCCACCATACTCCCTTCTACCTTTTTGTATATACATGGTTCGTCTACCATTTTGATGAAGTCAAACATTTTACTACTACATCAAAACAGATGTTCCAACTCCGTGATGCCTGCTTTATCCTATAAAGCATCTTGTACACGTTTTCGCTGCTCCCACTGTCTACGAAGCCCTCTGACTATGTACTTATAGACTCTCTCTTCTAAATATCATTTAGAAGAGTAGTCATGACACCCAACCGCCAGATATCGTAGTCATGGCATGCAGCCGTGGTAAGTAGGATCCGGATGGACTTAAGCATAGCCACTGGAAAAGGTTTCATCATTATCCACGCCTGGTTGATGATGAAAACCTTTAACAAGTCTAGCTTTGAAAGTCTGAACTTTTCCATCTACACCAAGTAATCTTCTCAAGATATACTTGCTCCTGATGGGGATTTAACCCTTCAGATATAGCAACCAAAGTCCATACTTTGTTGGTGTACATGGATAACATCTCAGATCGCTAAGCAACCAGCCATTCTTATAGAGTCCCTACTCTCGATGGCCTGCTCGAAACTAGTTGGGTCATCATCTCATGATGCAATCCTCGCTCCCACTGTCATAGAGAAACTGAAGTATCTCTCAGGTGGGTGAGAAACCTTACTAGATCGGCGGAGAGTCTGAGGTTCGTTGTTATCTACTAAATCCTTTGTTGTACCAAATCATCTGCTCTAGTTTGCATAGCTGGAACCTTTCCAGTTCTACATAACTGACCTTGCCTCGAGCTTGTCCGGATTTTGCTTTTAGACATAGGCCGGACAACCCCAAATCTTAACTAGCTTAAGACACGGGCTCTTCCCATACCATATCTCATATGGAGTGGTAGGCTGTGATCTGATTCGAACCCTATTCAATGGGTATGCAGCTTCTCAAGCGCATAAATCCCAAAAGGAAACAGGTAACTCAGTAGTACTCATCATAGAGCGCACCATATCGAATAGGGTGCAATTGCTCCACCCCGATATACCATCGTGCTATAGTGTATACGGAGGAGTAATGCTGAGAGAGAATCTCATTCTCTTTTAGAATAGTCCAGGAATTCCGTGCTCAAGTATTCTCCTCCCTGATCGCATCAAAGAACATAATACTTATACCCTCATTTTGGTTCTCTACTTCTAACTTATATTCCGTGAATATCTCAAAAGGTTCGGACTTGTGTTTCAACAGGAACATATGTCTGAATCTTGAGAGATCATCAGAGAATGTAGTGAAGTACAAAGAACCGGTCTTGGCATGTGCAGACAGTGGACCTTTATACATCAACATGTATCATCCCAAGAGTTCACAAACTCTTTCTCTGTTTCCATTAAACGGAGCTATGGTTATGTTATCTTTGTGACATGACTGGCAAGTTTCAGAAGATGTAAATTCAAACTGATTTAAATATGCATCTATATGTAACTTCAGCTAGTCGGGTCGCATTGATATGACATAGTCTACAATACCTCAAGAAAGATTCATTCATTTCTGAACTCTTCCTCTTGTGTGTGTTATGTATAATAAGAACTGTAATTTGATTTAGAACATCAATGCTTTTAGATAACGTGCCTGAACCGATCAACTTTTGATATAGCAAATGTTCAAAACATTATCCAACAATACAATATTTTATCATTTCTTTACAAATAAAGAGACTGATATGATTTTGTATATCAGGTTCGGTATCTAATAACATTCGTTCGGAATCAATGTATTTGGAATACAGGGTGACAGTGACAAACAGACTTGGCTGCAACACTTGCATAGTTTTCTGTCTCATGAAACTTATCACCCGTTCTCAGTTCTCTGCCTTTCTATAGCCCTATGTAACAGATTACATATGCGGGATCCTGATCCAGTATCACATACCCAGGACGCAGAGGATACTGAGAAACGGTTTTGTATAATGAACACACCCGAAGATGATGCATCAGCATGCACTCTCTTCGTTTGGGCGGCACGGGAATTCTGGTAATCCCCAATTTCCTGCTCTGTCTTATAACAATTATAAGTTGGAGCGGGACCAACGTTCCCCAGCTCAGTATAACAAGCGGGTTCGGTCAATACATCCGTATTATTATCTTGATTAAGGCGTGATATGGTCGCTACGTAGAGAGAGAGAGAAGAAAACACTCAGCGTATGCTCTTACAAGATCAGATTGGTTATTATTTTATCTAATCAGGATAGCTCCAGCTGTTTTTATCAAATCTTCCTTCAAACCCTAAAAGGAAAGACTATCCGGGATTAATTACACACTACAAGTTCACCAATCTTTCAGCCAGGCCAGTGTCGGTACTTTGAGGGAGGTCCCCCGTGCTTTCGCACGAACCAAATTAATGTAAACCTCATTTTCCCAGAGGCGTAACCTCGTTAACACCTTTCTAAACACCTACATGATAGGCTAATTGTAATGTGTAAAACTCTCCCAGGAGTAACTCTTACTCGCAGCGGGTATCTGGATCCAACTATCTCATAGAAGGTATGCAATCTCATTGCAAATTTCAACACTTGAAATTCCCGATAATATTTTTCCCCAAACGATCTATGACCTTGACAAGGTCAACAAACCATAGACCGTAAGTCAAGTTCAACCCGTCATTTCTTGATTGAATCAAACCCACCGGCACGACCCTTGACAAGGTCAACAAGGCCGTACGACTACCCTAACCCAATCTGCATCATATGCATAAGCAGATAAATACTGGTTAGCTACCGCACACTGCGCCTTGACAAGGTCAACAAACACAGCACGAATACTAAACAAGACTTATCTGAAATGACAGAGGGCTATGACAGGTTTTTCTGAAAACCTATTGCGTAATGAACTTGATATCGTTGTAGGATCGAATGAATTTTGAAATGGAGTGTTTTTGAGGCTTTTCTAGTTTTGCTAAAGGGGTCACTCCCGGTGAACGGATCGTCGGCCCTTTCCTCGTCGAATGAGGTGCGGGATATATCATATATATCACTGTGCAAAGCAGAAACTCTAGAAGCAATCAAAAGACAAACCGAGGGTTGTAGCATCTGCCAGTTATTGCTAAGGAGTCACTCCCGGTGAAGGGATCTCGGTCCTTTCCTCATCGAATAAGGTGCAGGATATATCATATATACCTCTGTGCAAAGCAAGAACTGTAGCTACCTATTTTATTTGGAAATTCGATTCCACAACATCTTAGGTTTCTTTTTCTTTCATTAATCGTATTAATGAAGTCCCATCATTTAAGTTACCTAAACATCACAGATAAATACGACATACACTTATGCCATCCGCATTCGCCTCGATGTCCCCTCGTGCACCGTTAGGTTAGGTAACTAACGACAGAGCGGGATAGGGCTAGCGCGGGTGTAAAACATAAGTAACGTCTATATAATATATCATATATACTATATACAGTATCTATCCCAGAACATATCACATGATCACATCACAGATATCGCAGCAGAATAAATATATGAAACATTGGATATACTAGGACGTCCGTGTTTTTAATACGAGCCAGTATAAAACACGGATTCCACGGTCGCGATGAATAGACAAACCCACACCCCTAGACCCCTACGAGAGCGACAAGCAACCCTACCAATTCTAGAGTTAGGAGACCCGGACTCGACTCCTCGAGTTGGTCTCCCACTGGACTCTAGAACCCGGTTACTTGTGCCCTCCTCCTTGGGTCTATCCTAGTGCGGAAAAGTAAATAATATACAAAAGGTGACATCTTCCGCAACCTGGAAGTGCCCCAATAAAAGAATATTACATACAAGTTTTTACATGAATGAAAATGAAAAACACTCATCTCACATAAAAAAAACCCGGCTATTAAAACACGACGATCCAATATAACATATCCAGCAACGCATAACATCACTTGTCATCAACGTAAGTAAATATGCGCATCCCAATTGCCGTTGACATATAGCAACGAAACCGGCGATATCACATATTACACTTACGGTCACAGAAAAGAAAGTGTAAAACTACAACAGTTGGAATCCGCAACCTGCATAGACATCGCATGCCTAACCAAATGAAATACTTAGACATCGCATGCCTAACAATTATAAACCCCGCATTTTAGTCTCATTATCGAAAACTCTTTTCAATATCTAGTCGGGCAATTCAACAAGATTCCAGAAAAACTGATCGATTGCTCGTCGCAAACTTTAGTAGGCGGCCGCACCCTCGATACCGTCGACGAAGTGCACTAAGGCGGAATAATGCTGCCGCGAGCACCCGAACGGATGCTTTCGGCGAAGGGGTTCTCCTGCAGTCACTTGGTCGGGGCTATGGGGCGTGGCTATCTATTAAGTTTTACCGGCGAGTATCCGCGTAAGCTACGAGATTGCGACGGACTTTTGATCACATCAAAATTCCGTGGCAACCGATCAAGTGAGACTAAACTGCTATGTTTATAACATCCAAATCAGTTATCTAATAACTACATGTGGATTCCAAATATTATATCACATTCCAGATAAATAGAAACCCACCGTTACCGGTCCCAAGTCTAGATGAGAAAGGGTGAGGGTTGTGGTAGGCTTGTGATAGCCAACGCAAAACTTTGTCACATTCTATGACATGAACCATAATAAGAATATCGTTGGGGCGTCCCCTACACAGTGATACGCTACATCGGATCCCGGGTGTAGTGTTAAGTATGCAAGGGCTTCTAGGTCGTCGTCCAGATGCGGCGCGCTACATCGGACCCCGGGTGTAGTGACAAATAAGCAAGGGTCGTCGTCCAGAGACGGCGCGCTACATCGGACTCCGGGTGTAGTGACAAATAAGCAAGGGTCGTCGTCCAGAGACGGCGCGCTACATCGGACCCCGGGTGTAGTGACAAATAAACAAGGGTTTCATAGGATCCTTCTAGCTTCCTGGAACATAGGTTCCCTTACGGGTAGACTAATAGAATTAGTGGAGGTGATGATTAGGAGGAGAGTTGGTATTATGTGTTTGCAAGAAACTAAGTGGGTAGGTGAAAAGAGTAGAGTCATAGAGCCTTGGGGTTATAAGCTTTGGTATACGGGTAGAGATAAAAATCGTAATGGGGTAGGCATAATCATAGATAGACGGTTGCTTGAGGATGCAGTTGAGATTGGGAGATAAGGTGATAGAATTTTACCGGTTAAGCTTATTCTAGGTGGAGAGATCCTTAATGTTATTAGTACTTATACACCACAGATAGGTCTTGATGACGCTAGTAAGCGTCTATTCTGGGAGGATTTAGACGAGGTGGTGCAAAGTATACCTAGTGGAGAGAAGTTATTTATTGGTGGTGATTTTAATGGACATGTAGGTACTAGTCGTAGTGGGTTTGATACTATCCATGGAGATTTCGGTTTTGGACAAAGGAATGAAGCAGGTGACTCGATTCTAGATTTTGCTTTCTCTTATGACTTGATCTTAGCAAACACCTGGTTTAGGAAAAGAGAGTCCCACCTTATCACTTTTAGGAGCGGATCAAGTGCTGGTCAAATAGACTTTTTTCTGACGAGAAGAATAGATAGAGCTTGTTGTATCGACTGTAAGGTAGTGCCAGGTGAAAGTGTAACCACTCAACATAGGCTTTTAGTTCTAGATTTTCGATTTAGAAGAGAACCTAGGAAGATTAGAAGTAAGGTAGAGCCTAAAATTAAATGGTGGCGATTGAAAGAAGGTAACCAAAAGGCTTTTATAGATCGTGTAGTACAAGAAGCGGATTGGCAGTCAGAAGATGATCCAGACAAAACATGGAACAAAATGGCTAGTTGTATCAAGAAGGTAGCTGCAGACCTACTTGGTGAGTCGGGAGGTGGTGCTCCACCATCTAAGGACATATCATGGTGGAATGAAGATGTAAAGGCTGCTATTAAAATTAAAAAGGATTCTTATAAAGATTTGAAGAAAAGTAGAGATATGGAAAGATTTTAGAAGTACAAAATGGCTAAAACGGAGGTTAAGAAAGCTGTTCGGGAAGCAAAATCTAAGGTCTACAAGGAGGTGTACGAGAAATTAGACACTAAAGAGGCTGCAAATGATATATACCGGATTGCTCGGATGCGGGAAAGGAAGACTAGAGACTTATGTGCGGTGAAATGTGTCAAAAATGAAAATCGGAAGGTTTTAGTTCGAGACGAGGATATCAAGGAAAGATGGAGAGATTATTTTGACAAATTGTTCAATTAGAGCTTTACTAAGAATTTGGATGGACTTGTCATTCAATCTCAAGATATAAACCGTGATTTCATGCGTAAAATAAGACTTCCTGAGGTTAAAGAAGCTTTGAACAGAATGAGTTTAAGAAAAGCGGTTGGTCCTGACGGGATTCCTATCGAGATTTGGAGATGCTTAGGAGAAATAGGCGTTAAATGGCTGACAGATCTGTTTAATAAGATTTGGCAGACAAAAAAGATGCCTAATGAATGGAGGAAAAGTATCCTTGTACCTATCTACAAGAACAAGGGTGACATTCAAAGTTGCTCAAACTACCGTGGAATAAAACTGATGTGTCACACCATGAAACTTTAGGAGAGAGTGATTGAACACAGGCTAAGGAAGGATATTAAAATAACAGAGAACCAGTTTGGGTTCATGCCTGGATGATCGACGACAGAGGCTATTCATTTGCTTCGTCAACTTGTCGAGCGTTTTCGAGAGAGGAGAAGAGATTTGCATATGATATTTATTGATTTAGAAAAAGCGTACGACAAGGTACCTAGAGAGGTATTATGGGGGACAATGATGAAGAAGGGGGTCCCCGTCAAGTATATTGACATAATCAAGGATATGTACGATGGAGTAGTGGCAAATGTCAGAACTTGCGGCGGCTTAACGAGTGATTCTCCGATCACTATTGGTTTACATCAAGGATCTGCATTAAGTCCATTCCTGTTTACCATCGTGATGGATGAGCTTACTAGAACTATCCAAGATGAGGTACCTTGGTGTATGCTATTCGCTGATGATATTGTTCTAGTAAATGAGACGAAAGCAGGGGTTAATGCCAAATTGGAATTATGGAGGCAAACATTGGAATCTCAGGGATTCAGATTGAGCAGGTCCAAGACAGCATATATGCAATGCAAATTTAGTAGCCAGAGAAGTCAAAACCATATTGGTATAACATTGGAAGGGCAAGAGATATCATCGAGCGACCAGTTTAGATATCTAGGTTCCATCATCCAAAAGAATGGAGAGATCGATAGTGATGTTAATCAAAGGATCCATTGGTTGAAATGGAGGAGTGCAACAGGGATTTTGTGTGATCGTAACTTTCCGTTAAAATTGAAAGGGAAGTTTTATCGGAGTGCTATTCGGCCTGCCTTATTATATGGTACAGAATGCTGGGCTCCTAAGAAGCATCATCCACAGAAGATGCATGTAGCGGAGATGCGCATGCTTTGTTGGATGTGCGGTAACACTAGAAAAGATAAGGTACGAAATGCGGATATTCGTGCAAAAGTTGGTGTAGCACCTGTGGAGGAGAAGATGCGGGAAAACCGGCTAAGATGGTTTGGTCATGTGCGACGCAGACCTATGGAAGCACCGGTTCGACGAATAGATACTCTCGATATGGGCAATGGCAAAAGGGCAAAAGAGAGACCGAAGAAAACATGGATGGAGGTGATACGAAACGATATGGTTGCCAAAGGACTCAATGAAAGTATATTGTTCGATAGAAGTGAGTGGAGACAGAGGATTCATGTGCTAGACCCGGCGTGATTCTCATGTTGGTTCATGTAGCCTACCCCATATGCTTAGGATAAAAGGCTCAGTTGTTGTTGTTTGTATTCCAGATAAATAGAAAATGTTAAACTTTCCGATCGAACATTCAAGCACCCTAGTTTTCCCGAAACAGATCAACACATGAAACAAGTTTAAAAACATCCAGTTCATGCCTGAGTGCCAACGGTCCAGCTGTAGAAGGGTCAAGCCAACGCCTCACATGTGGCACGCCGTACTGCCCCAAACTCGAAGGTTCAAAGGGCAGTTCAAGACGGTCACATAATCGAGTTAAGGTTTGTTGTCTTCTAGAGGGTCCATCGCGTTACTTGCACTACTTAGAACGTTATTAAACCACGGAAAGATCAAACACTTGGAAATTTCCCGACAGGGGAAAAAGTGGGTATTTATATCTGGTCGAACTTTTTAACATATTCAAAAATTATCTGGAAAACACATAGACAAAATTAGACAATCCGATCAAATAATTGAATCCCCAAAACAACCCCAGAAAACTCAACAGTGGAGTATGTTTTAAAAATTCCCAGAAGACACAGCACTACCAGAAAAGAATTACTGTGCAAACCACGTGGCCTAACTCACCAATATGGCCGCGGAACCGCCGCGCAAGCAAGGGTGGGGCCGCGGTTCCGCGGCGCTTTGGTCGAGTTAGAGTCACGTGCTTCACAGTAACTCCTACAATTCCCTGCTGAATTTTTTGGCAAATTTTAATTCACAAAAATCCAAATTTTCATAAAATTTCCAGAGAGTGGTTTGAGTTAGGGTTTCGGGGTTCGTTCGGATTTCTAACGTCGTCTACACTTAGCCTAAGGCTCTAGCTAGGCTCTGATACCACTGTAGGGTTCCTACGCATACTAATGAGGTCTCACAAGGCATCAACCATGCCAAATTCAAATTTTTTCTTGTGCCGACAAACCCAAATACGGATCGTTAACAAGAATTTAGGCGAAACAAGCAACTAGTTAACAACTTAACTAAGAGAGAACGAAAATACAACCTTTGTAGATCCGGTCCTCCACTTCCTTAGCTCCGTGATGATGTCCCTCCGCTGCGATCATCGGATCCCGGACTCTAGAGATGGTTTCGTCGAAGAAATGATCGGGCTAGGTCGTCGACATCGATGCCGAAGATGATCTACGTCGAGGCAACTCAAGATCAAGCTCCAACTTCACCAAGTCATGAAACATGTGAAGAAAACACCCTATACTACATGGCAAGTGGTAGAGGATGAAGAAATAGAAAGTGGGTTCACGTTAGAATTGGATTTCTCAATCTTTATCTCATGTTGCCATTAATGGTAGCAAGCTTTCTTCTTGTTGAAGAAGAAGAAGAAGAAGAAAAAGAATATGATAAGAATAATGAATAAATGGAAAATAATGTGATTCTTATCATAATGCAACCTTGGGTTAGTTTAACAAGTGTAGAGAATAAACTAGGGTTAGGTGAATGGTTAGGTTTTGGAAAGAAACAAAGTGGTCAAAGCTTCATGAAGCTTCAAGGTCAAAACAAAAGATGCCACCATTTTGTTTCTTGCCCAAAATAAACAAATAAATAAATAAAATGAATAAGTGAATAATTCAAAACCCTAACCATTCACTTAACCATGGTTTAAAGTAAACATACACCCAAGCTTGCATGTATCATCAAACATGATACAATCTAGTGCACAAAAATATATCACATATACTACTTGTGCACATCAAGTGAGAAAATCCATCTTAAGTGAACAAATACTAGTTAATGTAAAGTAATATATCAAATATATAATTATACATCAAAACATTAAATCAACACTTGATTTAATGATCCGGTCATATCGCATATAACCGACTAATATCAAGTGTATCAATGTATCGAATCAACACTTGATTCGGTAACCCGGCTATATTACATATAACCTGCCGATGATACAAATCGCGAGAATAGAATCCAGTATCACATACTGGTATTATTCTCGGTCCCGCACATATCTCATATGCGCTCCTATTTCGTTTCGCTTGAGCCAGGAAACCTCTGTATAGGACTCTAAAGACTCGTCAATATGCCGGCAGCAGGTGATGATCATATCAAACACCCACAAGCCGCAAGCGGTCTGCTAAACGTAACAGCCACCCGGGTATTGAGCGATCAGAAGATCGACGAGCAAGCCCGCTCATACTCCTGTGAATCCAACCAGTAACACTTACCGTACAATCCGGTCTGTTCGTCTGATATGTCGCATATCTCGCCAAGGGATGGTAAACGTCAGACCCCAATAGCTCGATAAGTCGTGTCGATATGAGGTCTATCACAATTCGAGAAACTACTGGTAACACTTACCAGTAAATCTCAGCAACCCTGGCCAGGGATTTCCGGTTATAGCCAATCGAACACAGTGCCACATCAACTCCCTATACCGGGAGAGACGAATCCCCTCCTATCGCTCATTGCCTCCATGTGATTCGGGACTGTACCCAAAAACCACCGTTTTGCATGCCCTCTTGGACGTGGTAAGGTGGAAATCAAAGCACAGTGCGAATCACACAAGACTCTATGACGATCTCGGGTCTACAGACTAACATGTACCAGTGTCACCAGAGAACTGCCATCTGACGTAAGGTATAATACCATCTGGGAGTTCTCGGCGAGTCCGTCCAGTGTACCCAGTCACCACTGAGCACCCGTATATGATCTCTGATGTCAAACACCAATGGATATTGGATCATCCATCGCCCATCTGTATGGGTCGAGAAGGTATACGCTAGTCTACTCTGGTATATCGATGCCCTGTTTCGATACACCCACGACTAGGGACCTTAAAGTATGTACTTATGGACTACCATGTCCCCACTAGTATGATCTGCATCATAGTCCAGGTAGTCAAGTACACATCTTAAGGGCTTTACCAACATGTAACAGAGAGACAATCAGTGTACACGTTAAGGTAAAGAGCAACCAGATAGCATACTATCATGTCGAGCAAGAAAGTCCTCCCTATATATGTCCAAGCATCCACTACAATATACATCCTATGTATAGTAATGGCCTCTAGGGCATACATATAACTAACAATATCCATTGCTTATTGACATCAGAGAAGGTATACGGGTGCCTAGTGGAGACTGGGTACACAGGGCGGACTCGCCGAGAACTCCCAGATGGTATTATACCTCACGTCAGATGGCAGTTCTCTGGTGACACTGGTATAGGTTAGTCTGTAGACCCGAGATCGTCATAGAGTCTTGTGTGATTCCCACTGTGCTTTGATTTCCATCATACCACGTCCAAGAGGGCGTGCAAAAATGTGGCTTTTGGGTACAGTCCTGAATCACATGGAGGCAATGAGCGAGAGGAGAAGTTTTGTCTCTCCCGGTATAGGGAGTTGATGTTGCGCTGTGTTCGATTGGCTATAACTGGAAATCCCTAGCCAGGGTTGCTGAGATTTACTGGTAAGTGTTCTTAGTAGTTTCTCGAACTGTTATAAACCTCATATCGACACGACTTATCAAGCTACTGGGGTCTGACGTTTACCACCCCTAGGCGAGATAAGCGACATATCAGACGAAGAGACCGGACTATACGGGAGTGTTACTGGTTGGATTAACGGGAGAATGTACATGCTTGCTTGTTGATCTTCTGATTGCTCAATACCTGGGTGGCTGTTACGTTTAGCTAACCGCTTGCAGCTTGTGGGTATTTGATATGATCATCACCTACTGCCGGCGTATTGACGATTCTTTAGAGTCCTACACAGAGGTTTCCTGGCTTAGGCAAAACGGAGTAGGAGCACATATGTGATATGTGCGGGCCCGAGAACAATACGTGTATGTGATACCGTATTAGATTCTCACGATTTGTGATATCGGCCGGTTATATGTGATATAGCCGGGTCATTGGATCAAGTGTTGATTCGATGAACTGATACAGATTATATTAGTCGGTAATTTGTGAAATGGCCGGATTATCGGATCAAGTGTTGATTCGATAATTTAATGTATAATTATATATTTGATATATTAAATTACATTAACTAGTATAAGCTCACTTAAAGATTCTTTTTCTCACTCGGGCAATACATTGATATATATGTGATATATGTTAATTGCATTATTTTATTTTGTTACAAAATATATTATATATGTGATATATAATATTGTAACAAGTTAAGGTTACAAATGCAACTTGTTTTGTGGAGTTTAAACATGGTTAGGGTTTGTATTAGGGTTAAGCTTTCTTGAAGGTTCTAGAAGCTTTGTTTTTGTTTTTAAGCAAAGATATTTCGGTTGATATTTCTTAACCAAACCTAAACCCATTACCATGGTAAAATCTCTACAAGGGTTAAGTCATTATTCTTAACCCAAGGTTGCATTTCTAACCTCACACACAAGTTTCATTATTCATCACAAATAGATTCTTCTTCTTCTTCCTCTTGAAAAAGCTTTCTAGCTTTTTGCAAAGTGATGATAATGAGTGAGAAATTGAAAACAAATGAGAGCTAAATTCCTACTTCATCATCTTCATCTATTCTTGCCACTTATATTAGGGTATTTGCTTTTCTAATACTTGATTAGCAATGCAAGAGCTTGGGTTTGAGTTTCTTCAAGATAGATCATCTTTGTTATTGAAGATCGGAAGCAAGTTTGCATCTTTCTCTTCATGGAGCTTCTCTAGAGTCTGGGTACTCGATAATCGCAGCGAAGGGACCTCAACATGGAGCTGTAGAAGTGAAGGAACAGACTACAAAGGTATAGGGTTCCTAGGCACTCTTGTGAAGGTTCATAAGGCATTAAACATGCCCTAATAAAATTTTAGACGTGCCGAACAACCCAAAGCCGGGATCTTTGCTAGATTATTAGGGTTTAACATGCAAGTAAACATCTTTACCACTAAGTGTGAGCGATTACAACCTTTGTAGTCAGCTCCTTCGCTTCATAAGCTCTGAGTAGAAGTCCTTTCGCCGCGATCCACGATCTCCCGGACTCAAGAGAGCATCCACGACTCGAACGATCCATGCTAGCTTATAGTGTTCCGTTTCTCCGATGATCTACGTCGAAGTTGTTATAACTCAAGCTTTCTCACTCTAAAGAGGTGAACACCATAATCTAATGGGCTAGATTAGATGAGGATGATGGAGTAGTATTTATGCTATCTTTTTATATCAATTTCTCTCAAGAAATCATCACAAAATGAATAACTAGTGAGCTTTTTCAAAGCTCAAGAAAGAAGAAGATGATGGAAAAAGAGTTAATCCTTTTGTGATGAATAATGAAAAGTATATATGAATTAATAATGTAACCATAGTTTAGCATGACAAGGATAACCCTTGTAGAGAATAAACTAGAGCTAAGATTTGGTTAGGTTAAAGAAAGAGTCATGGATAAATATCAACCATAATATCTCAACCAAGACAAAAGGAATTCCTTCTATAATGAGCAAGAAGGAGCTAACCCTAATCAAACCCTAATCTTGTTTAATCTTCACTAAACAAGTTCCATTATTAATCATATCATGTCACAATAATATATATCACATATATATTATATATTTGCAACAAAAGAAAATAATACAATTAACATATATCGCATATATATCAATGTATTATCCGGTGAGAAAATGAAATAATAAAGCGAGCCAATATTAGATAATGTAATACAATATATCTTATATATTATTATACATTAAATCATCGAATCAACACTTGATCCGACAATCCGGCTATATCGAATATAACCGACTAATATATAATGTACCGATTCATCGAATCAACACTTGATCCGATGTCCCGGTTCATATCTAAATATCGCGAGAATATAATACGGTATCTCATATCGCATTATCCTCGGTCCAGCGCATATCACATATGTGCCTCTACTCCGTTTTGCCTAAGCCAAGAAACCTCTGTGTAGGACTCTAAAGAATCGTCAATATGCCGGTAGCAGGTGATGATCATATCAAACACCAACAAGCTGCAAGCGGTCAGCTAAACGTAACAGCCACCCAGGTATTGAGCGATCAGAAGATCAACAAGCTAGCCTGTACGTTCTCCTGTGAATCCAATCAGTAACACTCCCGTACAGTCCGGTCTCTTCGTCTGATATGTCCCATATCAAGTCTACGGGTGGTATACGTCAGACCCCAGTAACCGATAAGTCGTGTCGATGTGAGGCTCATAATAGGTCGAGAAACTACTGGTAACACTTACCAGTAAATCTCTATATCTGCCCTGCCCAGGGACTTCCAGTTATAGCCAATCGAACACTGCACAACATCAACTCCCTATACCGGGAGAGAAGAATCCCCTCCTATCGCTCATTGCCTCCATGTGATTCGGGACTGCACCCAAAAGCAACCGTTTTGCATGCCCTCTTGGACGTGGTAAGGTGGAAATCAAAGCACAGTGGGAATCACACAAGAATCTACCCTGTACGAGTGTCACCGGAGAACTGCCATCTGACGTGTGGTATATCACCATCTGGGAGTTCTCGGCGAGTCCATACAGTGTACCCAGTCTCCACTGACCACCCGCATACCATCCTTGATGTCCAACACCGATGGATAGGGGATCATCCATCGCCCATCATATGGGTCAAGATGCGTATACGCTAGTCTACTCTGGTGTATCGATGCCCTATCTCGATATACCCTCGACTAGGAACAGTTATAGGATGTACTCATCGACTACCATGGCCCCATTAGTAAGATCTCATCATAGTCCCGGTAGTCGAGTACAGATCCTAAAGGCTTTATCAACATGTGAGAGTAACAGTACAAGTCAACATGTTAGGATCAAGTGAAACCAAATAGTATACTATCATGACGAGCAAGAAAGTCCTCTCTATATATATCCAAGCATCCATCATAATATACCTCATATGTACAGCAATAGCCTCTAGGGCATATACATAACTAACAATCTCCCACTTGCACTAAAGCCGGCTGCTGTAGTATCTCATACCTAGCATCTCGAATAATCTCTCATACTGTATCTGGGGAATGGCCTTCATGAGTGGATGCGCAGTGTTGTCCTTCGTATCTACTCTCCTGACCTCGATCTCCCGGCGATCAACTATCTCCCTGATCAGGTGATACCGCCTCAGAATATGTCTGGACTTCTGATGGGACCTGGGTTCCTTGGCCAAATCCACAGCTCCATTGTTATCGCAATACAGAGGTATTGGATGCTCAATGGATGGGACCACACCAAGTTCAGTAATGAACTTCTTTATCCAGACAGCCTCTTTGGCAGCATCGTTGGCAGCGATGTATTCATCCTCCATCGTCGAGTCTGCAACGGTATCCTATTTGGAACTCTTCCAACATACCGCCCCTCCATTGAGGGTAAAGACAAATCCCGAGTGCGACTTAGAGTCGTCCTTATCACCGTGGAAGCTGGAATCGGTAAAGGACTCCACCTGGAGTTCTCCGTTTCCATACACCAAGAACATCTCTTTAGTCCTTCGTAAGTACTTGTGAATGTTCTTCACAGCTGTCCAGTGACTCTCTCCAGGATCTGCTTGATACCGACTCACTACACTTAGTGAGTATGCAACATCAGGTCTGGTACATAGAATCGCATACATGATAGAGCCTACTGCCGAAGCATAGGGTATCCCTTGCATGCGAGCTCTTTCCAAATCAGTCTTGGGAGACATCTCTTTGGAGAGACTGAGTCCAGAGATCATGGGTTGGTTCCTACGCTTGGATTCTTCCATACTAAAGCTTTTTAGTATGGTGTCAATGTTCCTGGATTGGGACAATCCCAGTATCCGTTTAGATCTATCTCTACAGATCATGATTCCCAATATGTAGGAGGCATCACCTTGATCTTTCATTGAGAATCTTTGTGATAAGAAGAGCTTGACTGATTGCAGCATAGGAATATCATTTCCTATCAAGAGCATGTCATCCAGGTACAATACGAGGAAGACAACCTTACTCTCTGCTACCTTCTTATAGATACAAGGTTCATCTATATTTTTGATGAAGTCAAACTCTTTGACTACAACATCAAAACAAATGTTCCAACTCCGCGATGCTTGCTTTAACCCATAAATGGATTTAAGCAGCTTGCACACCTTTCCGCTGCTCCCACTATCTAAGAAGCCCTCTGGCTGAGTCATGTACACGCACTCTTCTAAATCACCGTTTAGAAAGGCGGTCTTAAACTTCCATTTGCCAGATTTCGTAGTCATAGAATGCAGCGATGGCAAGTAAGATCCGGATGGACTTAAGCATAGCCACTGAAGAAAAGGTTTCGTCATAATCCACACCTGGTCGTTGACGAAAACCCTTTACTACAAGTCTTGCTTTGAAAGTCTCAACTTTTCCATCTACACCAAATTTCTTTTTAAAAATCCACTTGCTCCCAATTGGTTTTACCCCTTCAGGAGCATTTTCCAAAGTCTATACTTTGTTGGTGTACATGGAAACCATCTCAAATCGCATTGCATCCAGCCATTTCACAGAGTCACCACTCGTGATGGCCTGCTCGAAGCAAGTCGGGTCATCATCTTCCATGATGCAATCCTTGCTTCCACCATCAATGAGAAAACCGTAGTATCTCACAGGTGGATGAGAAACCCTGCTAGATCGGCGGAGAAGTTGGGGTTCGTTGGGTACTACCTATAGGGTTCCTAGGCACACTTGTGAAGGTTCATAAAGCATCAAACATGCACGAAAATTTTTTTACATGTGCCGAACAACCCAAATACAGGATCTTTGCTAGATTATTAGGGTTTAGCATGCAAGATAACATCTTTTTATCTAAGTGTGAGGGATTACAACCTTTGTAGTCCGCTCCTTCGCTTCACAAGCTCCGAGTAGAAGTCCCTTCGCCGCGATCCATGATCTCCCGGACTCAAGAGAGGCTCCACGACTCGAACGATCCATGCTAGCTTGAAGTGTTCCGATTCTCCGATGATCTACGTCGAAATTGCTATAACCCAAGCTTTCTCCCTCTAAAGAGATGAACACCCTAATCTAATGGGCTAGATTAGATGAGGATGATGGAGTAGTATTTATGCTTTCTTTTAAATTCACTTTCTCACAAGAAATCATCACAAACGAATTAACTAGTAAGCTTTTTCTTTTTAAACTCAAGAGAGAAGAAGATGATAATGAAAAAGATAATCCTTTTATGATGAATAGAAGATAAATGTATATGATTGATTATAGAACCATGGTCAAAGATGATTGGATAAAACTTGTAGAGAATAAACTAGAGTTAGGGTTTGGTTAGGTTAAGGATAAGTATCAACCATAATATCTTAACCAAGACAAAAAAGAATCCTTCTAGAATGAACTTGAAAGAGCTAACCCTAATCAAACCCTAATCCCTTTTTATCATCCTTAAACATGTTTTATAATAAATCATATCATGTCACAATAATATATATCACATATATATTATATAGTTACAATAAAAGAAAATAATACAACTAACATATATCGCATATATATCAATGTATTAATCCGGTGAGAAAATGAAATAATAAAGCGAGCCAATATTAGATAATGTAATAAAATATATGATATATATCATTATACATTAAATCATCAAATCAACACTTGATCTAACGATCCGGCTAAATCAAATATAACCGACTAATATATCATGTACCGATTCGTCGAATCAACACTTGATCCGATGTCCCGATTCATATCTAAATATCGCGATAATATAATACGGTATCTCATATCGCATTATCCTCGGTCCTGCACATATCACATATGTGCCTCTACTCCGTTTTGCCTGAGCTAAGAAACCTCTGTGTAGGACTCTAAAGAATGGTCAATACGCCGGTAGCAGGTGATGATCATATCAAACACCCACAAGCTGCAAGCGGTCAGCTAAACGTAACAGCCACCCTGGTATTGAGTGATCAGAAGATCAACAAGCTAGCTTGTCCGTTCTCTTGTGAATCCAATCAGTAACACTCCCGTACAGTCCGGTCTGTTCGTCTGATATGTCGCATATCAAGTCTAGTGGTGGTATACGTCAGACCCCAGTAACCGATAAGTCGTGTCGATGTGAGGCTCATAACAGGTCGAGAAACTACTGGTAACACTTACCAGTATATCTTTATATCAGCCCTTGCCAGGGACTTCCAGTTATAGCCAGACGAACACTGCACGACATCAACTCCCTATACCGGGAGAGACGAATCCCCTCCTATCGCTCATTGCCTCCATGTGATTCGGGACTGTACCCAATAGCCACCGTTTTGCATGCCCTCTTGGACGTGGTAAGGTGGAAATCAAAGCACAGTGGGAATCACACAAGACTCTATGATGATCTCGGGTCTACAGACTACCCTGTACCAGTGTCACCGGAGAACTGCCATCTGACGTGTGGTATAGCACCAACTGGCAGTTCTCGGCGAGTCCGTCCAGTGTACCCAATCTCCACTGAGCACCCGTACACCATCTCTGATGTCAAACACCGATGGATATGGGATCATCCATCGCCCATCATATGGGTCAAAATGCGTATACGCTAGTCTACTCTGGTGTATCGATGCCCTATCTCGATATACCCTCGACTAGGAACAGTTATAGGATGTACTCATCGACTACTATAGACCCACTAGTATGATCTCATCATAATCCCAGTAGTCCAGTACAGATCCTAAGGGCTTTATCAACATGTGAGAGAAAGACAGTAAACCAATACAAGTCAACATGTTAAGTTAAAGTGAAACCAAATAGCATACTATCATGAGGAGCAAGAAAGTCCTCTCTGTATATATCCAAGCATCAATCATAATATACATCATATGTACAACAATGGCCTCTAGGGCATATACATAACTAACAATCTCCCACTTGCACTAAGGCCAGCTACTGTACTATCTCATACCAAGCATCCCGAATAATCTCTCAAACTGGATCTGGGGAATGGCCTTCGTGAGTGGATCCGCAGTGTTGTCCTTCGTATCTACTCTCCTGACCTCGATCTCCCGGCGATCAACTATCTCCCGGATCAGGTGATACCGCCTCAGAATATGTCTGGACTTCTGATGGGATCTGGGTTCCTTGGCCAAAGCCACATCTCCATTGTTATCGCAATACAGAGGTATTGGATGCTCAATGGATGGAACCACACCAAGTTCACTAATGAACTTCTTCATCCAGACAGCCTCTTTGGCAGCATCGTTGGCAGCGATGTATTCAGCCACCATCGTCGAGTCTGCAACGGTATCCTGTTTGGATCTCTTCCAACATACCGCCCCTCCATTGAGGGTAAAGACAAATCCCGAATGCGACTTAGAGTCGTCCTTATCACTTTGGAAGCTTGAATCGGTAAAGGACTCCACCCGGAGTTCTCCATTACCATACACCAAGAACATATCTCTTGTCCTTCACAAGTACTTGAGAATGTTCTTCACAGCCGTCCAGTGACTCTCTCCAGGATTTGCTTGATACCGACTCACTACACTTAGTGAGTATGCTACATCGGGTCTGGTACATAGCATCGCATACATGATAGAGCCTACTGCCGAAGCATAGGGTATCCCTTGCATGCGAGCCCTCTCCAAATCTGTCTTGGGAGACATCTCTTTGGAGAGAGTGAGTGCAGAGATCGTAGGTTGGTTCCCACGCTTGGATTCTTCCATACTAAATCTCTTTAGTATGGTGTCAATGTACCTGGATTGGGACAATCCCAGTATCCTTTTGGATCTATCTCTATAGATCCTAATCCCCAATATGCAGGAGGCATCACCTAGATCTTTCATTGTGAATCTTTGTGATAAGAAGAGCTTGACTGATTGCAGCATAGGAATATCATTTTCTATCAAGAGTATGTCATCCACGTACAATACGAGAAAGACAACCTTACTCTCTGCTACCTTTTTATAGATACAAGGTTCATCTATATTTTTGATGAAGTCAAACTCTTTGACTACTACATCAAAACAGATATTCCAACTCCGCGATGCTTGCTTTAACCCATAAATGGATTTAAGCAGTTTGCACACCTTTCCGCTACTCCCACTATCTATGAAGCCCTCTGGCTGAGTCATGTACACGCACTCCTCTAAATCACCATTTAGAAAGGCGGTCTTAACATCCATTTGCCATATTTTGTAGTCATGGTATGCAGCAATGGCAAGTAAGATCCGGATAGACTTATGCATAGCTACTAGAGAAAAGGTTTCGTCATAGTCCACACCTGTTCATTGACGAAATCCCTTTGCTACAAGTCTAGCTTTGAAAGTCTCAAATTTTCCATCTACACCAAATTTCCTTTTAAAGATTCACTTGCTCCCAATGGGTTTTACCCCTTCAGGAGCATTTTAGAAAATCCATACTTTATTGGTGTACATGGATTCCATCTCAGATCGCATTGCATCCAGCCATTTCAAATAGTCACCACTCGTGATGGCTTGCTCGAAACTAGTCGGGTCATCATCTTCCATGATGCAATCCTCGCTTCCACCATCAATGAGAAAACCATAGTATCTCCCAGGTGGACGAGAAACCCTACTAGATCGGCGGAGAGGCTGGGGTTCGTCGGGTACTACCGACTCCTCTGGTTCCACTAAATCTTCAGTTACAGTTTGTGTTGCTGGAACTTCTTCCAGTTCTACCTCAGAGCCACTAATCTCTTTTTCAAGAAATTCCTTTTCTAAAAAGGTGGCATGTTGAGCAATAAACACTTTTTGTTGTTCACTGTGGTAGAAAAAAAATCCATTTGAATGTTTAGGATATCCCACAAACTTGCATAGAACTGACCGTGCCTCGAGTTTGTCTGGATTTTGCCTTTTGACATAGGCCAGACAACCCCATATCTTAACTCGTTTAAGACATGGTCTCTTCCCACTCCATATCTCATATGGTGTGGTAGGTACAGATTTAGTTGGAACTTGATTCAATAGGTATGCTGCTGTCTCAAGCGCATACCCCGAGAAGGAAATAGGTAACTCAGCTGTACTCATCATAGAGCGCACCATATCTAATAGGGTGTGATTCCTCCACTCCGATACACCGTTGTGTTGTGGTGTATAAGGAGGAGTAAGCTGAGAGAGAATCCCATTCTCTTTTAGATAATCTAGGAACTCATTGCTTAAGTATTCTCCTCCTCGATCAGATCGAAGGATCTTAATAATTTTGCCCGTTTGTTTTTCTACTTCGTGCTTATATTCTCTGAATTTCTCAAAAGATTCAGATTTGTGTTTCATCAGGAACACATGTCCGAATCTAGAGAGATCGACAGTGAATGTAATAAAGTAGGAAGAACCGTTCCTGGCATGCGTAGACATGGGACCGCATACATCACTATGTACCAGTCCTAAGAGTTCAATAACTCTTTCTACGTGTCCACTAAACGGAGCTTTGGTCATTTTTCCTTTGAGACATGAATGGCAAGTATCATAAGATGATAATTCAAACGGATTCAAATAACCATCCTTATGTAACTTAGCCAGTCGTGTCGCATTGATATGACCAAGTCTATAATGCCACAAGAAGGATTCGTTCATTTCTGAACATTTCCTCTTGTGTGTGTTTTGTATATTGAGGACTGTATTCGGATTTAGAATGAATATGCCATTATGTAACGAGCCTGATGCAATCAACTTTTGATCTAGGAATATGTTCATAACATTATCCTTTACTACAAAATTATATCCTTCTTTACTTAATAAAGAAACTGATATAATGTTGCACATCATGTTCGGTATATAATAGCACTCATTTAGAATCAGTGTATTATGACTTGGAAATACAAGGTGATATTCGCCAACTGCTTTGGCTGCAATACTTTCACCGTTCCCTACTTGAACGGAATGATCACCATTTCCCAGTTCTCTACCTTTACGTAGCCCATGTAACAATTTACATATGTGGGATCCTGTTCCGGTATCTAATACCCAAGACGTAGGGTGAACTGAGAAACAGTTCTCAATAACTAACACACCTAAAGAAGATGCGTCAACATGCATGTTCTTTTGGGCGGCGTGAGAATCCAGATATTCTCCTATTCCCTGTTCAGTCTTATAACTCTTATAAGAAAGAACGGGTCCAACGTTCCCCTGCTCAGTATAATAAGCGGGTTCAGTCAATACATTCATATTATTATCTTGATTATGGCCTGACATGGTTGCTACCTGGAGAGAGAGAGAAGAAAACACTTTAGCGTATGCTCTAGCAAGATTAGATTGGTTATTATCTTATCTAATCAGGATGTCTCCCACTGTTTTTATCAAATCTACCTTCAAACCCTAAAAGGTAAGATTAGCCGGGATTAATTACACCCTACAATTTCATCAATCTTCCAGCCAGATCAGTGTCGGTACTTTGAGGGAGGTTCCCCGTGCTTTCGCACGGACCTAATTAAAGTAAAGCTCGTTTTCTAAGAGGCGTAACCTCGTTAACACTTTTCTAGACACCTACTTGATCGACTAATTGTCCTGTGTAAAACTCTCACAGGAGTAACTCTTACTCGCAGTGGGTATCGGGATCCAACTATCTCATAGAAGATATGCAATCTCATTGCAAATTTCAACACTTGAATTTCCCGATAATATTTTGCCCCTAGTGTGCCATGACCTTGACAGAGGTCAACAAACCATAGTGCACTAGTCAAGTTCAACCCGTCATTTCTTGATTGAATCAAACCCACTCGCACGACCCCTGACAGAGGTCAACAAGGTCGTACGACTACCCTAATCCAATCACATCACATGCTTTACAGATAATTACTAGTTAGCTACCGCACACTACGCCTTGACAGAGGTCAACAAACACAGCACGAGTACTAAATAGTCTTTATCTGAAATGACGAAGGGCTACGACAGGTTTTTCTGAAAACCTATTGCGTAATGGACTTGATATCGTCGTAGAATCAAGTGAAATTTTGAAATGGAGTGTTTTTTGAGGATTTCATTAGTTTTGCTAAAGAGGTCACTCCCGGTGAAGGGATCTCTGCTCTTTCCTCATCGAATAAGGTGCAGGACATATCATATATATCACTGTGCAAAGCAAAACTCTAAAAGCAATCAAAAGACAAACCGAGTTTTGTAGCATCTGCCAGTTTCTCTAAAGAGGTCACTCCCGGTGAAGGGATCTCGGCTCTTTCCTCATCGAATAAGGTGCATGGTATATCATATATACCGCTATGCAAAGCAAAACTGTAGATACCCTTTTTATAAAGTTTTGATTCTACAACATCTTTTAGGTTTCTTTTCTTTTATTAATCTCATTAATAAAAAATCCCATCAGTTTATGCTTCGTAAGCATCACAGATAAATACGACGTACACTTATGCCATCCGCATTCGCCTCGATGTCCCCTCATGCACCGTTAGGTTAGATAACTAACGGCAGAGCAGGGCAGGGCTAGCGCGGGTGTAAAACATAAGTAACGCCTATATAATATATCATATATACTATATACTGTATCCATCACAACATATCAAATGATCACATCACAGATATCGCAGCATGAAACATAGATATAATGTGGGATAAACTAGGACGTCCGTATTTAGTATTTAGCCAGCAATAGAAAATACGGATTCCACATTCGCGATGAATAGCCAAGCCCACACCCTGGACCCCTTCGAGAGCGGCAAGCGACCCTACCATTTCTGGAGTTTAGGAGACCCGGTCTCGACTCCTCGAGATGGCCTCCCACTGAACCCCATAACCCGGTCACCTGTGCTCCCCTCCTTGGGTCCATCCTAATGCGGAAAAGTAAATAATATACAACACTGGTGGCATCAACCTCAACCCGGAAGTTCCCCAAATAAAAGAATATTACATTACATTTGAATTTACATGAATAAAAATATAAAACTCTCATCTCACATAAAACCCCTGGCTATTCAATCGCGACAATCCTGCACATCATATCTCAGCAACACATAATATCTCTTATCATCAACATAAGTAAGTATGCATACACCGATCGTCATCGATGTATGGAAACGACAATCGGCAATACAACTACATACTACACTTACGGACACAGAAAAGAAATTGTAAAACTACAATATTTGGAATCCACAATCACTTTAGACATCGTAAATCCGAAATATCACATACTTCGCATTTCATGCCTAACTCTATGAATTCCACATATTGTATCACATTCCAGATAAATAGACAGTATTATACTTTTCGAACAGATAATCAAATACCCAAAATTTCCCAAAGTGCTCAACACTTGAGCGGAGTTTAAATAATCCCAGAATATGTCACAGTACCAGTGATCCAGCCGTAGAAGGGTCAAGCCAACGCCTCACATGTGGCACGCCGTACTGCACCAAACCCGAAGGTTCAAAAGGCAGTTCAAGACGGTCACATAATCGAGTTAAGGTTTGTTGCCTTCTAGAGGGTCCACCGCTTAACTTGTACAATTTTTCCGAAAGATTTAAACCCGATAAAAATTCAACACTTGAAAGTTTGCCGTGCCAGGAAAAAGTGAGTTAATGATATCCGTTCAAACAGTTTAACAGTTTCTAAATATCCGGAAATAATAACGAATTTAAATTTTCCGATCGAATCTAGGATTACAAAAGAAACCCTAGATCACTCAACCTTTGAGTCATTATAAAAATACCAGAAACTATATAAGCACACAAAAAGAATTACTGTGGAAAAAAAATTGTCAAATCGAACAGTACGGCCGCGGAACCGCGGCCCAAACAGGTTATGGCCACGATTCCGCGGTCGTTTGTACGGATCACAGGCTCGAATTTCACAGTTATTCTTATTTTTCTCTGCTGTATTTTTCAGGTATTTTTCATTCAGAAAAAATCCAGATTTTAAAAAATGTACAGAGAGGGGTTCATTTTCGTCGGTTCGGGTTCAATCGGAGTTTTAACTTCGTAAACACGTCGTCTAATACTCTAGCTAGGCTCTGATACCACTGTAGGTCAGGCAGCAACCCCATCCAATGGGGTCGTCGTGGCACCAACGGGTCCCTCAGCGGCTACTTTTACGCATGCCCCCTCGCGAGGACTACAACCCGCCGGAACACCTTCCGGTCTCGGAATACCCTGGGGGTAAGAGCCTATGCTTCGCCAGACTGTCACACAGCGAGAACCCTCCATAGGTCGACATCTAATACTTAGTAGCTCTGATACCACTGTAGGGTTCCTAGGCACACTTGTGAAGGTTCATAAAGCATCAAACATGCACGAATAAAATTTTACATGTGCCGAACAACCCAAAGACAGGATCTTTGCTAGATTATTAGGGTTTAACATGCAAGATAACATCTTTTTATCTAAGTGTGAGGGATTACAACCTTTATAGTCTGCTCCTTCGCTTCACAAGCTCCGAGTAGAAGTCCCTTCACCGCGATCCATGATCTCCCGGAATCAGGAGAGGCTCCACGACTCGAACGATCCATGCTAGCTTAAAGTGTTCCGATTCTCCAATGATCTACGTCGAAGTTTCTATAACCCAAGCTTTCTCACTCTAAAGAGATGAACACCCTAATCTAATGGGCTAGATTAGATGAGGATGATGGAGTAGTATTTATGCTTTCTTTTTAATTCACTTTCTCAAAAGAAATCATCACAAAAGAATTAACTAGTAAGCTTTTTCTTTTTGAACTCAAGAGAGAAGAAGATGATAATGAAAAAGATAATCCTTTTGTGATGAATAGAAGATAAATGTATATGATTGATTATAGAACCATGGTCAAAGATGATAGGATAAAACTTGTAGAGAATAAACTAGAGTTAGGGTTTGGTTAGGTTAAGGATAAGTATCAACCATAATATCTTAACCAAGATAAAATAGAATCCTTCTAGAATGAACTTGAAAAAGCTAACCCTAATCGAACCCTAATCCCTTTTTATCATCCTTAAACATGTTTTATAATAAATCATATCATGTCACAATAATATATATCACATATATATTATATATTTGCAACAAAAGAAAATAATACAATTAACATATATCGCATATATATCAATGTATTAATCCGGTGAGAAAATGAAATAATAAAGCGAGCCAATATTAGATAATGTAATACAATATATCATATATATCATTATACATTAAATCATCAAATCAACACTTGATCTAACGATCCGGCAATATCGAATATAACCGACTAATATATCATGTACCGATTCATCGAATTAACACCTGATCCAATGTCCCGATTCATATCTAAATATCGCGAGAATATAATACGGTATCTCATATCGCATTATCCTCGGTCCTGCACATATCACATATGTGCCTCTACTCCGTTTTGCCTGAGCTAAGAAACCTCTGTGTAGGACCCTAAAGAATCGTCAATACGCCGGTAGCAGGTGATGATCATATCAAACACCCACAAGCTGCAAGCGGTCAGCTAAACGTAACAGCCATCCAGGTATTGAGCGATCAGAAGATCAACAAGCTAGCCTATTCGTTCTCCTATGAATCCAATCAGTAACTCTCCCGTACAGTCCGGTCTGTTCGTCTGATATGTCGCATATCAAGTCTAGGGGTGGTATACATCATACCCCAGTAACCGATAAGTCGTGTCGATATGAGGCTCATAACAGGTCGAGAAACTACTGGTAACACTTACCAGTATATCTCTATATCAGCCCTGGCCAGGGACTTCCAGTATAGCCAGTCCAACACTGCACGACATCAACTCCTTATACCGGGAAAGACGAATCCCCTCCTATCGCTCATTGCCTCCATGTGATTCGGGACTGTACCCAAAAGCCATCGTTTTGCACGCCCTCTTGGACGTGGTAAGGTGGAAATCAAAGCACAGTGGGAATCACACAAGACTCTATGACGATCTCGGGTCTACAGACTACCCTGTACCAGTGTCACCGGAGAAGTGCCATCTGACGTGTGGTATAGCACCAACTGGGAGTTCTCGGCGAGTCCGTCCAGTGTACCCAGTCTCCACTGAGCACCCGTACATCATCTCTGATGTCAAACACCGATGGATATGGGATCATCCATCGCCCATCATATGGGTCAAGATGCGTATACGCTAGTCTACTCTGGTGTATCGATGCCCTGTCTCGATATACCCTCGACTAGGAACAGTTGTAGGATGTACTCATCGACTACTATGGCCCTACTAGTATGATCTCATCATAATCCCAGTAGTCGAGTACAGATCCTAAGGGCTTTATCAACATGTGAGAGAAAGACAGTAAACCAATACAAGTCAACATGTTAAGATAAAGTGAAACCAAATAGCTTACTATCATGACGAGCAAGAAAGTCCTCTCTGTATATATCCAAGAATCCGTCATAATATACATCATATGTACAACAATGGCCTCTAGGGCATATACATAACTAACACTACCGAATCCTCTGGTTCAACTAAATCATCTGTTGTAGTTTGATCGGCTGGAATTTCTTCCAGTTCTACCTCAATGCCACTAATATGTTTCATAAGAAAACCTTTTTCTATGAAAATGGCATGTCGAGAAACAAACACCTTTTGTTCCTCGGAGTGGTAGAAGATATACCCTCATGAATGTTTGGGATATCCAATAAACTTACATAGGACAGACCTTGCCTCGAACTTGTCCGGATTTTGTGTTTTAACATAAGACGGACAACCCAATATCTGAATAAAATTAAGACATGGTCTCTTACCATTCCATATCTTATATGGAGTGGTAGGCACTGATTTGGTTGGAACTCTATTCAATAGGTATGCAGCTGTCTCCAGTGTATATCCCAGAAGGAAATAGGTAACTTAGCAGTGCTCATCATAAAGCACACCATATCTAATAGAGTGCGATTCCTCCGCTCCGATACACCGTTGTGCTGTGGTGTATAAGGAGGAGTAAGCTGAGAGAGAATCCCATTCTCTTTTAGATAATCCAGAAAATCATTGCTCAAGTATTCTCCTACTCGATCAGATCGAAGGATCTTTATACTTTTGCCTGTTTGGTTCTCTACTTCATGCTTATATTCTCTGAATTTCTCAAAAGCTTCACAGTTGTGTTTCATCAGGAACACATATCCGAATCTTGAGAGATCGTCAGTGAATGTAATGAAGTAGGAAGAACCGTTCCTGGCATGCGTAGACATGGGACCGCATACATCACTATATACCAGTCCTAAGAGTTCGGTAACTCTTTCTCCGTGTCCACTAAACGGAGCTTTGGTCATGTTTCCTTTGAGACATGAATGGCAAGTATCATAAGATGATAATTCGAATGGATTCAAATATCCATCCTTATGTAACTTAGCCAGTCGTGTCGCATTGATATGACCAAGTCTACAATGCCATATGTAGGATCCGTTCATTTCTGTACTTTTCCTCTTGTGTGTGTTTTGTATATTGAGGACTGTATTTTGATTGAGAATGAATATGCCATTATGTAACGAGCCAGATGCAATCAACTTTTGATCCAGGAATATGCTCATAACATTATCCTGTACTACAAAATTATATCCTTCTTTACTTAATAAAGAAACTTATTTAATGTTGCACATCATGTTTGGTATATAATAGCACTTATTCAGAATCAGTGTATTACGACTTTGTAATACTAGGTGATATTCGCCAACTGCTTTGGCTGCAATACTTGCACCATTCCCAACCTGAACGGAATGATCACCTTTTCCCAGTTCTATACCTTTACGTAGCCCATGTAACAATTTACATATGTGGGATCCTGATCCGGTATCTAATACCCAGGACGTGGGGTGAACTGAGAAACAGTTCTCAATAACTAACACACCCGAAGAAGGTGCATCAACATGCATGTTCTCCGTTTGGGCGGCATGAGAATCCAGATATTCTACTATTCCCTGTTCAGTCTTATAACTCTTATAAGAAAGAACGGGACCAACGTTCCCCTACTCAGTATAATAAGCCGGTTCAGTCAATACATCCATATTATTATCTTGATTATGGCCGGACATGGTCGCTACCGGGAGAGAGAGAGAAGAAAACACTTTAGCGTATGCTCTTGCAAGATTAGATTGGTTATTATCTTATCTAATCAGTTTGTCTCCCACTGTTTTTATCAAATCTACCTTCAAACCCTAAAAGGTAAGATTAGCCGGGATTAATTACACCCTACAATTTTGTCAATCTTTCAGCCAGATCTGTGTCGGTACTTTGAGGGAGGTTCCCCGTGCTTTCGCACGGACCTAATTAAAGTAAAGCTCGTTTTCTAAGAGGCATAACCCCGTTAACACTTTTCTAGACACCTACTTGATCGGCTAATTGTCCTGTGTAAAACTCTCCCAGGAGTAACTCTTACTCGCAGTGGGTATCGGGATCCAACTATCTCATAGAAGGTATGCAATTTCATTGCAAATTTCAACACTTGAAATTCCCGATAATGCTTTTGCCCCTAGCGTCACATGACCTTGACGGAGCCCAAACTACCCATAGGGCGCTGGTCAAGTTCAACCCGTTCATTTCTTGATTGAAAAAAACCCACCCGTACGACCCTTGACGGAGGCCAAACTACGCCGTACGAATACCCTAATCCAATCGAATCATATGCTAGCAGATAAGTACTAGTTAGCTACCATACACTACGCCTTGACGGGGGCCAAACTACCACAGCACGAATACTAAGTAGCACTAATCTGAAATGACGGAGGGCTACTCAGGTTGTTCAGAAAACCATGAGCGTAATGAACTTGATATCGTTGTAGAATCATGTGGTTTTTGAAAAAGGAGTGTTTTTTAGGCTTTTCTAGTTTCGCTAAAGAGGTCATTCCCGGTGAAGAGATCGGCTCTTTCCCCATCGAATAAGGTGCAGGATATATCATATATACCGCTGTGCAAAGCAAGAACTATATAAGCTGTCAAAAACTAAACCGTGAGTTTGTAGCATCTGCCAGTTTCGCTAAAGAGGTCACTCCCGGTGAAGGGATCTCGGCTCTTTCCTCATTGAATAAGGTGCAGGGTATATCATATATACGCTATGCAAAGCAAGACTGTAGCTACCCTTTTATAAAGTTTTGATTCTACTACATCTTTTAGGTTTCTTTTCTTTTTATTAATCTCATTAATAAAATCCCATCAGCTTATGCTTCCTAAGCATCACAGAAGAAACGAAAGCAGTAATATTTATATATCAGCATATATATATAGTATAAGCATTCGTCTCAGGGAGTAATATGATCTCATCAAAGAACATTGCAGCAGAAGAACATATATAAAATATTGGATATACTAGGATGTCCGTGTTTTTAATACGAGCCGGTATAAAACACGGATTCCACGGTCGCGATGAATACCCAAACCCACATCCCTAGACCCCTACGAGAGCGGCAAGTAACACTGCCAATTCTAGGGTTAGGAGACCCGATCTCGACTCCTCGAGATGGCCTCCCACTGGACCTTAGAATCCGGTTACTTGTGCTCCCCTCCTTGGGTCTACCTAATGCGGAAAAGTAAATAATATACACTGGTGACATCAACCTCATCCCGGAAGTGCCCCGATAAAAGAATATTACATACAAATGAATTTTACATGAATGAAAATAAAAACCCTCATCTCACATAAAACCCCCAGCTATTCAGAACACGACGATCCAATATAACATATCACAGCAACACATAATATCACATATCATCTGTCACGACCCAAAATTGGCCCGTGACGGCCCTAATACTACGCAACGCCACAAGACGTAATGCAGTAAAAGAAAGCCAAAGCCCAGAAATCTAAACCAGGAAAATACGGAAAAGATAATATAAGTTTTTGAAACATTTGAAATCGCAACCCAAATTCTTTAAAAGTCGTACTTTATTTCTTTAAAATTTTAGCAACACCACCTTTTTGTAAAACTAGCCAAGAGGAATACAACACAAAAATATGACGCCGTAGCGAAGAAATAAAGACAATAGAGAGAAAGCTGTATATAAAAGAAAACAAATCCACTATAATATACAATATCGTCCTCATCAAGTCTCTAAGTCAACAACATAATAGTAGATGGAGAGTACAAGATACAACGAATGTACAATACAAAATACAGATAACCACCAAAACCCACCTAAGCAAGATAGTACTGTGAGCTGATGCGGTATCTGTAGCAAAAGATGATAGCTGAAAAACGGAATAGCCTGCCTCGACTACTCTGGGGAACAACCTGAAACACCTGTGGTACAACGGGGCTGAGTTGCCAACTCGTGAATAGTATATAACATATGCTGGTAATCGTAGGAATGTACGTACAGCATGAATCTAAGATATGCGATTACAGTAATAACATGTCATGCAAATGCTGAATAAAGGAAAGTACAGTAGTAGGTACAATCAATATGTGAAGCAATAGTAACATGACTATAGTATGCAATAACCATGCAATAGGGATATGAGAATGTAGATATGCAACTATCATAAGGGTACACTAACAGGTACTACGAATATATGAAACTGTGCATAAAAAAGATAAGTGTGAGTTATGGGGTGGAATATGTCATTTCCACGGAAACCTGACATCGTGGTAGGATCACAATCCAACAAGACACTCAAATCCCAAATTCTCAAGTCAGCCCCCAAACTGGGCTCTCACATCGTAAGTCTCACATCACCTCAATGTACAATATCGAGTAGCTCTCATATATCTCGAATGTACAAATCAACAATCTCTTTCATATCCAATATCCAATGTCAATGAATCACCTATATCCCAAGTCGAATCTCAAGTAAGTTTCTAACATCCTAAAGGTATATATATTTGCAGAAATAAATATGATGGGGGCAATACACATATATTAGCGTCCCATTCCACTAATATTGGTGTAAGGATATATATAACAACGGCTAATCCCCTGTTATATATACAAAGGTGTTTAAAAGAAATATCATGAAAACAATGTGGCAAGCATCGACACAGAAATCCTGATAGGTACGTATCATACGCTGTCCCGAAAGCACGAGTGCCTAGCTCTGACCCTCGCCTTTCGACGTATGCATACGTACAAGACTCCGGTCGGTATCCCTAAGATAACCGCCGAGTAAAACGTAATATCACCGGACGGTATGGTTCCCCTGACAGGATCACCGTCTAACAAATCTAGCGATCCGTTCTCGCCCCGGGATACCTCCGGGCCCCACCATGTACCCTCATGCGGCCTCTACGCCTCCTCGCATGGGGTATAAATAATCAGCACCGATAAAACTCATGGTGGATGCGCAAATATCATATCAAGGAAACCGGGTTTTTCAATGTATGCATAATTTCATGAACTCTCGCGGTTCCCAAATCCAGAAAACATCATGTAAAATCCAAATAATAATGCGCAATCCAGGAATAAACATATACGATATATCTGAAATGCGAGCATATAACAGAGAATATGTAGCTGAAACCAGATGTATGCGAAATCAATAAGGTACAGCTAAGTAACATCAGTAAAGGTAAATAAGTGACTGCAACTGAATATGTGTGTAACATATAGGTGTAGCAATTTATAGGTATCTACCTATAAGAACTGATGTCGTATACCCCCCTGGGTATAACTAAAATATGTAGGATATCCCCCCCGGTATAAGTAAAATGTGTGCAAGGTATACCTGTAGCTGTATCGTAAGGTGTATATGTACCTATCACTAAAGGTATGATGCACTATAAGTATACCGATAAGCTAGATGTCATATGTGACAAGCAATAGTATCTATAATGGCTAGTGTGTAGCATGGCAATTATTGACGGTGTGTGTGTAGCATACAATCCGTGCTCGTGCAACATGAACCGTCAATAATATGTGCAGTGTCCTACGACTGCTAGTCACAGTATAACTATATCTAAGGAAATACAGTAAAGGCGCAATTCTAACAATGACGTAGAATATGCGACAGGTATTGAATCCTAGCCCAGACGCATAACGCCATGCGGGCGATTCCCATGTAGATGTTAAATCTACTCACCTACACTCCACGCTAGGTGAATCCTACCATCTTTTCCCTCCTGTAGCAGTTTCCGTAGTCCCTGCCTGCAAACCTGCAAATAAGACATGGAAATCATATATAAGCCAAATAATCCGCAAAACGCGATATTGAACCAAAACGAGAAACTCGCGTCGCGAACTAAACGCGCGTGTGCACGATACGCTGAATCGTGTGTATACGCGTCTAAAACCATCGCGACATGCCGCGATACGCTGGATCACAGAACCCTCTCACGTATCGCGCGTATCGCGCAAACACAACGAACACCAAATACGATTTATAGTCCCAGATTTTCCTACAGGTCAAATCTTACAAAATTAGAAATACCAAAACACTATGGAACACAGCAGACTACCCCAAACAAAAACCCAACACCTCAGCCTCCTACTTGGCAGCAAATTGCGGCCAATAGGATTAAATCTGCGGCCATGATTGGGGGAGAGGGGCTCGTGTTCTGGTGGAGGTGTCTAGACCTAGGTAGCATGTTCCGGTTTCCTCAATTTTGTCCTGAAAGGTCCGGGCCAAAAGCAGATCACAAAATGCTAATATATCGCTTTAAAATCACCAATTTAGCACAAAAGGAAAACCCTATGGTATTTTAGTGTAATCTGGGTTAAATCTCAGTTCAAGTGACCCTAATAACACTTAAATGGGTACGGTTTACCAACACGATCATCAATTAACCAAACTTCCACACAAAACACCATAATCTAGCACTAAACTAGCTATTTCAAACTAATCGAAGCTAATCGATGCACAACTAAAGCAACTAGGGGATTGGGTTAAGAAGTATACCCTGTAGAACCCTAGAGAGCAGGAGAAGAAGTGTATAGAGGAGAGCTGCTGTAGGTTGTTGGAGCTCCTGCTACTGCTGTTGATGCCTGCTGTTGCTACTGCTGCTGCTTGCTGATGTTGCTGTTGATTCTGTTGTTGTTGCTGATGGTGCTGCTGCTTGCTTCAGATGTTGCTCGAGCTGCTTGCTGCTGCTGCCTCTCGAGTTGGTGGAGCTATTGCTGGTGTTGTTGTTGTGGTTGATGCTGTGGCTGCTGCTGCTATCTGATGCTGATGGTGCTGCTCTTGCTGCTGCTGCTGCTGAAGCCTTCTGCTGCTGCTGGAGCTTGTGTGTGTGTGTGTGTGTGTGTGTGTGTGTTTGAGAGAGTATGAGAGAATGAGTGAGAAATGAGGGTACTCTCAATAACCCCTCCCATTCTCTTTCTCTTTCCTCATTAATGAGGTATGGTTCACACCATGCTCCCCATGCCCTCTCTCTCACACAAAGTCAACATTCAACCAAAATAAAACCCATTTCTAAAATTCATTTTTCATTTTCTTTTCAAAAGACAACCATAACTATTTAACCCAAAACGCCTAAACAATAATAAAACTAGATTAAGCAATGGTTAAACCACAATTAACACCCTAGTTTACATGCACAAGTGTGTGTGTGCCTAGAATAATTCTAATAAAATACTCATTAAATGGGGTAAAATATTTGAAACTTAATTTGGTAAACCTTTTTATTAAAATCCATACATTAAAATATAATTAGCTACAAAACACATTCTAAGGTGTTACAATCTCCCCCCTTAAAAGAAATTCGTCCCCGAATTAAAAAATATACTGCTACTCGTACCTTCAAAGAGAAGACTACAAATCTCAAATCTCGCTCGCAGCCTCACAAGTGACTACCTCACTATACGGCTACGTCCAAGAAAATCCTCCACAGATAGCAAGACCCTTGACCGATGTTCCTCCACCTGTTGAGCCATTAACACAATTGGCTGCTGGTGAACGGAAGATCGTGTCTAAGCTAAATGGTCCGGTTCTAAATCATGTGAGAAAGGTCCAGAAGGTAATTGTAGAGTATCATCATAAGGAATACGGGGTGAAAATCTAATAATCTGGGCGGAAATGCCAAATTAAAGGCAACGAAAGTAACTCGCTTATAGGATCTCAGAAGGACCAAAATTCTGGAACAAGCTTCCCAAAATCCAACACGTCATTCATCGGGAAGTCCATAGGAATACATGATCTGTCCCTGCGAGCTCGAGTCTATGACCAACGCAGTCGGCATAAGACCTTAGTTCGCAATGGACAATTCCCATCCTGACCTAACACAACTGGACTATCTCCGAAGTCTCTAGACATAGTTGGGGTCCAAAGTCCTACTTACGCAGAGTCAGAAAAACAACAGACTGGTGATCGACACGACCTAACCCCTAACATAAGGGTGGCTAATTGGAGAGTCTCCTGATAACGGCTATCGAAGGAGAATCCTAACGATGGCGAGTGATGATCCTCAACTGCTGACAACAAACAACACAACCCACAACTTTAACAAAACAACTGAGCAAACTGAGTATAACCGGACGACAAGAATCCGAATGGAGTCACACCCTGACTAAACTTGGGCAGAAACCATAACGAAATTCATGGAGATCTGCTCCCACTCCTACTTTGGAACGGTAAAAGATTGCAACTCTCCAGCCGGCATCAGATGCTCGACCCAAGCACACAACAAGACAGACACCTTGAAACGAAACCTGAACTTCTCTTTACATCCCTGTCCACCCGTAACTATCTCACAAGTCACGTCAAATGTTGGTGGAACTTGAATGCATACAGAGAGTTGACAGATGTGCATGTTCTAGGATTACATGTCTCTACCCGATGATACCAGATACACAAACGCATCCCTAACTTAGCACACCATTGTCATAATTCAAGGTCTCTGAATCATTACCCAGCCGAGTATGCTCAAGTATCACTAACGAACGAGCATCGGCGGGCAATGTCTCGCGAAAACGATTTAATGAAAGTGGTCGAGCGAGGACATGAGCAAGCTGTCACCTCTGTAGAGACGAACTAAAGCTATACTCGACGATCACACAAGAACTGTAAATATGCAGAAGACTAAAACAACAATCAAAATCCGCTGCAGGAAGATGTTCATTAAGCTCTGGTGGTCCGTGGAAAATCTGACACGACTCTCAAACAAGTAGTGTCCCCAAATCTCCAACGCAAAACCACCGCGGCCATCTCCAGATCAAGAGTGGAATATCCTTCTCGTACTTCCTCCAAATGTAGGGAAGCAAAAGCGATGACTCTGTAGTGTCACATCAGTACACATTCGAGCCCACTCAAGAAACATTACAGTTAAACAACAAAGTCGCCCGAACCAAAGGCAAAGAAGGAACTGATGCAGTTGTTAACCGAATCTCCAACTGCCGAAAACTGCATACACATGCCTCAGTCCACAGAAAAGAAACCTCCCTTCCGGTCCATTCAGTCGACGGTGCAGCACTACTCTATCAATCCCGCATGAAAAGACGGTAAAAACCTGCTAAGCCCAAAAATCTGCGGATCTCCGTCCTGCACAAAAGTCTGGACCTAAGCTGTCTGGCCACGATCTCTCTCGGAACCATATGAAACCGTCTCCCGTGACTACAAGACCTAGGAGTCAAACAAAACAAGCCTGAAGAAACACTCTGAGAATCTAGCAAACTGCTGGTACTCTCCCAGTATCTGCATATCAATTCCTCAAGTGCTACTACTGTCCCTCAAGACACATTAGATAGACCAGAATGTCGTAATTAACACAACAAAAACTGGTCGAGTAACGGCCTAAAGAAATCTGGTTCATCACATCTACGAATGCTGCTAGGGCATCAGTGAATCCAACGACTCACAAAAACACACAAAGCCCGTCGCACGTATAAGGCAGTCCTCGGAATGCCATCATCCCGAATCCGCAATAATGATGACCTGATCCCAAACAAACTTAGAAGATGCCTCGCACTCTGGAGCTGATCGAAGAAATCGTCACGGTGAGGTGAAGGATATCTATCCGCACCGTAAGCCGGTTCAATTAACGATCCATCGATATGCAACCCTAAACTGCCATCTTTCTCCTTGACGATCAGAAATAGGAGCTTCCAAAAGCGAAACACTCAGACGCACAAAACTCCCCAAACCACAACTCTGCAGCTGATCCCTTAGCTCTCAAGCTTCGCCGGCTCATCCGGAACAACGTCGGAAAAACTCTCGCACGAAAATATCCCGGTCCAACAATCCCTCTGTGGCTCCGGTATCACGAATGAACGCCAAGAATCCTCGACATCTCCTCAGAAGACGACTAGCGAAAAGGGCTGAATTCAAGCTGTGAGAGACGGCACAACTATCCACCTGCACAACAAGAACTGACTTGCCGGGAAAAAAACAAACCTGACTGTTTCCTCACGGTAGTCCACAGACGCCTAACACGTAACAAAACAGTCCGTGCCCAGGAGAACGTCAAATCCAACATCTCTAGAAGGATCAAACGACGGACGAATCTCTATCTCTTAACCGATTGTCACACAACTGAATATGTGTCGCGCAACAAAAGAATCGCTGACAGAAGTTAGCACAACTACGACTAATCTACCCAACCACGGTACAAGCATTGTTAGTGTTTATGCCCTAGAAGGCCATTACTGTATCATACTAGTTTGTATATTACTTAATGGAAGCTTGGGATATTCACATGTATATAACAGTCTTGCTAAACATGGTAGTATGCTAGTTGGTTTTTCTATCTTAATATGTGAGTATACGTATTGATAGAGCTCTTAGGATCTTGCTTGACTACCAGCGTTGTGATGGCAGTCACACTAGTGGGGGCTGGGTAGTCTACAAGCACATCCTTATTCAGGTCTCTGGTCGTTGGATTATCGAGACAGAGCATCGATACTCCGGAGTAGGCTAGTGTGTACGCTTCTCATCCCAGTTGGGGAGATGGTCTATCCCACAGCCGTCAGTACGTCGTACTGGAGATAGTATACAGGTGCTCATTAGGTTACGGGTACACCGGACAGGACTCACAGGGAACTGTTGGTTGGTTTTATACCAGTCGTCAGTGAACAGTTCCCAGGTGACATGAGTACAGCATAGTCCGCAGACTTGACACTGCTACTTCGCCTCGAGTGTGTCCCACTGTTCTTAGATTGCTGCCCTACCACGGCTCAAAGGAGTCGTGCAAACAGGTAGCAGTTGGGTGCAGTCCCGAGCACTTGGAGGCAGTGGCGGTTAGACAGGATTCGTCTCTCCCGGTATTGAGGGTTGATATCGCGCTGTGTCAGAGAGCCATTACGCAAAGTCCCTGGCCAGGGCAAGCGAGATTTGCTGGTAGGTTCCAGTAGTTTCTCAGGGTGTAATGGGCTTCCCTCCGACATGACTTATACCGCTATTAGGGGACTGACGCTTGCCGCCCCCTAGGCCCGATATGCGATAGTCTTGGACGAACGGACCGGACTGTATGGAGATTGTCACAGCAGGCTCAGTAGGAGTTCGGATGGGTTTCCTCATCGGCCTTCTTATCGACATCTACCTGGGGACCGTTACGTACAGCTAGTGCCGCTTGCGGTCTGTGGTTAAACCCACTGCCAGCGTAGTAGTCGAGTCTCTAGAGTCCCACACAGAGAGTTTCCCTACTCCAGACGAAACGATATAGAGGTCGTATGGTTTTACGACAAGGGTTCGGACGCATACGTGTGTTTTCGCATGTACGACTTTCGGACAGTTTTTACCAGTCGGCTTTGGTTTAAGCCAGTTACTGGTATCCGGTTATTGGATTTATACAGTCTAAAGTTTTTCCGTATTTTTGCGGAAAGGAGGGCGTTCTCGTAATTGCGCGACAAGCTTCTAGAAGATGGTGACTAAGGAGGTTTAGGTGGCATATACAATGAATGTGATTAGTGAGTCATATGGATGATTCATCCATGTCATTAATGCATCATAAATGCTTAATGACTCATGGATGTGAATCATCACTAGATATTATCAAGCATGGTTGTTAAATTCATTTCTTTTCTTTTCTTGATAAAAGAAATGCTTGATATATATTATCATAACTCATTCTTCTCACTTCATTATTATCTTCACCTTCTCTCTCCTCAAGCTCTCCCTCTTCAAACCCTAATCCTCCCCTCTCATGTGTTGAGTACAAGGATTAGTTAGACTAATTAAACCATAACCCTCACTCTATATCACCTAGCTTCTTTGATTAGCACTTAAAGAAGGTTAGTTACCTCAAGTTTAGAGGCTAAGCTTGGAGTAAAGCTCTCGGGTGGATCGTCTACTACTTCGAGAAGGCCGAGGAGGAGGTGGAGTTCGCAAAGACGAAGGACACGATTCATTAGGTATAATCCCTAAACATAGTAGCATAGAAACTCTATGTTTGTAGTTAGTTATCGTTTAGCTTCGATTCAGGCGGTTAGTCGATGTTTGTTCACTAAACAAGTTCGTTTTTGAAAATTCCGCCTCCCCACAAGTACTGGGTGTTGTACATCGACTTACAGTGGTATCAGAGCCTCGCTAAACAATAAATAACTTACTTGCAAATTTGTATGAATTTCGAACGGAAAAAACGAAACCGGAAAAACCCGAAATCACAAGTTTCTGTCGATTTTTAAATGAAGTCCAAAATTTTTTCAGGGAGGTTCAGAAAGCTTAAAAAGACAGTAGAAGAATACCCAAGAAATTTGGGCCCCTGAATCGTCTAAAGCGCCGCGGAACCGCGGCGGATCGCACCGATCCGCCGCGCTTCCGCCGCCGAGTTGGCGATTCAGGAACCCAAATTTCCTGTGTTGCTTCTATGTGATATTTGGTATTTTCTGGAAGTTTTTATTTTTGCTCAGGTTTCAGATTTACAGAGAAGTATTGGAGAAAAATTAAAAGTGTTTAATCGATCTAAATTATACAGTATTTGCTTGTTGGATTATATCTGTGTTTGTATAATGTGTTCGTAAACTTCCCCTAACTGCTAGTATGTCGGTTGGCAGGGAGTTGCACATTTCTGTAATGGTTTTTTACTGTTTGTGGATATGAACTGTGTTGGACTGTTGTGATGTATAGCCGGGGTTATGTGATGGGTTATTATTTAATTCATTTGATGTAAATGTAATTTGTTGTAATATTATTTTGCGGGGCACATCCAGGTTGCGGTTGTAGCCACCGTTGTATTATTTCATTTTACTGTTTTTGCTCTTAGGACAGACCCAAGGTGGGGTGCACAATTGCCGGGCGGGTAGTTTGCCGTACCCGTTGGGGTCTTGGGTAGGGTAATGGCTATTCATCACAACTGTGTAATCCGTCTTTTGTTGCAGGCTCAAAACAAAAACGGATTACTTGCAAATCCAATAAAGTTCATCTGTGATCTGGAATGCCTATTATTGCTTCTGACGAATGTACAATATCTATATATGATAGCTATTTAGACGTCACTTATGTTTTACACCCGCGCTAGCCCAGCCCCCGCTCTGTCGTTAGTTAAGTAACCTAACGGGTGATGACGGGACCCCGTGGCGAATGCGGATGGCATAAGAGGACGTTGTATTTTCGTTGTTTTCTGCAATGATAGGTTAATGATGGGACGCATTATCTATAATGCAAAGAAAAACAAACCAAAGTTTAAATCGTTGGAACAATTTAAAAGAAACAACTCGGTTAATTTTAAAAACAGATATTTTTAAATGCGGAGCTTTAACCACTCCTTTTAAAAGCTATCAGGTTCCTTCAGTTATATCAAGTTCACTACGTTCACGGTTTCGCCAAAACCAGTCGTAGCCCTCCGTCATTTCTTATGAATGGTCAGTAGTATTCAAGCTATGTTTGTTTGGCCCTTAGTCAAGACATAGTGATTGGTAGCTGCTGGGGTATTCATTTGTTGCATAGATAGATGAGTTGGTTTGGGACACTCGTATTACTTTGTTTGGCCCTTAGTCAAGAATATATACGGATGGGTTCAAATCAACAGGATAATGATGGGCAGAACTTGACATGTGACTTATGATTTGTTGGCCCTTAGTCAAGATCATAAGAACATGGGGCAAAAATCAATATCGGGAATTTCTAAAGAAACTGAAATTTGCAAAGAGGTGCATACCATTTGGAGTTTGATGAATGTTGGTAGGATTCCTTCAACATTATCATACGATGATATTTGGATGCTGATCCTACTGTGAGTATATGCTACTTATCAGGAGATTCGTCACTTAACGATCAATGCTATAAACCAAGTAGGTGTCAAGAAAGGTGTCAGTGGGGTTACGCCCCCAGAGAAAAGAGGTTATTTAATTAAGGAACTTCGCGAAAGCGTTGGAAAACCTCCCTCGAAGTATCGACACTAGCCTGGCTGAACGGTTAAGCAAGTATTGTACAGTGAGAATAGTCCTGGCTAATTCTTCTTTTATGGTTTGAGGAAGGATTCGAGAAACAGTGGGAGCCATCCAGTTTAGATAAACTAAAAACCACTCTAAACTTGCAAGAGCATCATGCTAAAGAGTTTTCTTCTCTCTCTCCTAATTGCAGCGACCCTGAAAATGACTGGACTTAAGTTACTTTTAGAGAAAAATATACTGACAGGGCCAAACTATAAAGATTGGCTGCGGAATGTCAAAATGGCTTTGACCTATGACAAATTGGGGTACGTCCTCACCGCTACGGCACCTGCTGTCCCTGGTCCTAAATCCAGCAATGCGGATAAGGAAATCCGCAAAACTTGGGATTTAGATTGCGCGAAAGCCAAGTGCATCGTGCTTGCCTCAATGAACAATGAACATCAGAGGAGGCACGAGGATATGAACCTAGATGGCATATTTCTCCATACAAAGGAACTTTATGGAGAGCAATCTCGTATAGCAAGATACGAGACCTCTAAGAACTTGTTTCGAGCGAGGTTGGCTGTCGGGTCATCGGTAGGAGAACATGTCCTAAAGATGATCGGCTATATTGAAGAGCTCGCAGACCTTGGGACGACTTTAGATAATGAGCTCTATACAGACCTTATTCTCCAGTCCCTTCCTCCCACCTACGCCCAGTTTATCCTGAACTTCAACCTTCAAAGAAAAGAAGTTGAACTTCCGGAACTCCTGAACATGTTAAGGAGTGCAGAGGGCACCTTGCAGAAGGCAAGGGAAACACCCGCTATGTTTGTTGGCGGTGCATCTTCTTCCGGGTCCAAGGCTAGGGCCAAAGGAAGGAAGAAGAAGGCCGTCCCCAGACCTAGAGGAGGTGTTAGTAAGGTAGGAGGGAAGGGAAAGAAAAAGTTTGCGGTACCGGTAGTGGGCCAGGATGAGTGCTTCCATTGTCACAGGAAAGGGCACTGGAAGAAGGATTGCAAGGCGTGGAACGCCAAGAACCAGGAACCGAAACAAGCTGTGGCTTCGACTTCAGGTGTGTTTGTAATTGAGAATTGTCTGTCGATCAACTCTACTTCCTGGGTATTGGATACCGGATCAGGATCTCATATTTGCAATTCATTGCAGGCACTGAGAAACCGTAGAGTGCTGAAGGAAGGTGATATGACCCTAAAGGTTGCTAACGGAGCTAGCGTGGGAGCTGCGTCCGTCGGGGATTATCACCTAGGATTGACGAGTGGACACATTTTGGTTTTACATAACTGTTATTTTGTACCAAGCTTAACGTGTAATATCATATCAGTTTCCTTGTTATCAAATAAAGGTTATGATTTCACGTTTGTAAGAGATGTTGTCAACATCCACCTTAATCATGGTTTGATTGGGTCCGGTACACTAAATAACAGTATATATGTTTCAAACCAACTCCACATTTTCAATGTCCAGAACACACTAAAAAGAAAGTCTCCAGATTTAAATAAAGCTTTCTTATGGCATTGTAGACTGGGTCACATCAATGAGAGAAGGTTGACTAAGTTGCATAGAGAAGGATATTTGGACTCGTTCGAATATCAAACCTATGACACTTGTCAATCTTGTCTCAAAGGAAAGATGACAAAGACTCCATTTACTGGACAAGGAGTAAGAGCGAGCGAGCTCTTAGGACTCATACACAGTGATGTATGTGGTCCAATGTCTACACATGCGAGAGGTGGTTATTCCTACTTCATTACATTTACAGATGATTTCTCTAGGTATGGACATGTTTTCTTAATGAAACATAAATCCGAGGCCTTTGAGAAATTCCAGGAATACAAGAGTGAAGCGGAAAACCAAACAGGCAAAAGTATTAAGACACTGAGATCTGATCGAGGTGGAGAATACTTAAGTGCCGAGTTCCTAGGTTACCTTAAGGAGAAAAGAATTCTCTCTCAGCTTACTCCTCCATACACTCCACAGCACAACGGTGTATCGGAGAGACGGAATCGAACCCTATTGGATATGGTACGATCTATGATGAGTAATGCTGAGTTACCGCGATCTTTCTGGGGTTATGCGCTAGAATCAGCGGCATATCTTTTAAACCAGGTTCCAACCAAGACTGTGCCTACCACACCATATCAGATGTGGAGTGGGAAGAAACCCTGTCTAAAACATTTTAGGACATGGGGGTGTCCAGCTTTTGTAAAAAAGCAGCATTCGGACAAGCTCGAGGCACGCTCAGTACAGTGTAAGCTTGTGGGATTTCTAAAGAACTCCAAGGGATATTATTTCTATTACGCAGAGGAACAAAAGGTTTTTGTTTCTCGTCATGCCCACTTCTTAGAAACTGAATTTTTAGAAAATCAGAAGAGTGGGAGCGCAGTAGAACTGGAAGAAATTCCAGAACCACAAGCTGCTACTGAAAGTTTGGTAGAACCAGAAGTTCAAGAAGAACAGGACATTCCCGCACCCCTCCGCAGGAGTAGTAGGCCGTCTCATCCGCCTGAGAGATACTACGGTTTTCTCATAGATGGGGATAGAGAGGATTGCATCATAGATGATGATGAACCTACTGACTTCCAGCAGGCCATCCAGAGCGGCGACTCGGTACGATGGCTAGATGCAATGCGGACCGAAATGGAGTCCATGTACACCAACAAAGTATGGACTTTGGACTTTGCTCCAGATGGGGTAAAACCCATAGGATTCAAATGGATCTTCAAGAAAAAGATTGGTGTAGATGGACAGGTGGAAACCTATAAGGCTAGACTTGTTGCAAAGGGTTTTCGTCAAAGACCTGGTTTGGACTATGACGAAACTTTTTCTCCAGTGGCTATGCTCAAATCCATTCGGGTCCTTCTTGCTATTGCTGCCTTCCATGATTATGAAATCTGGCAGATGGACGTAAAGACGGCTTTTCTGAATGGAAATTTAGAAGAGAGCGTCTATATGGATCAGCCAGAGGGTTTCAATCAGAGTGGGAGCAGCGGGAAAGTATGCAAGCTGCTTAAGTCCATTTATGGACTAAAGCAGGCATCGTGGAGTTGGAACATCTGTTTTGATGAGACAGTCAAAGAATATGACTTTATCAAAAATCCAGATGAACCGTGGATATATAGTAAAGTTGTAGCCAGAAGTGTCGTATTCGTCGTCTTGTACGTGGATGACATTCTATTGATAGGAAATGACATTCCTATGCTACAATCTGTCAAAGGATTCTTGTCACACAGGTTCTCCATGAAAGACCTGGGTGATGCCTCTTACATTCTGGGGATCCGGATCTATCGTGATAGATCCAAGAGGATGTTGGGACTTTCGCAGTCCAGGTATATCGACACTGTACTGAAAAGATTCAGTATGGAAGATTCTAAGCACGGTAATCTACCGGCTTGTCACGGAATCACCCTCTCCAAAGAGATGTCTCCCAAGACTGATTTGGAAAGGGAACGCATGTCTATTATACCCTATGCTTCTGCGGTAGGCTTTATAATGTATGCGATGTTGTGGACCAGACCAGATGTAGCTTACGCACTGAGCGTGGTAAGCCGGTATCAGTCAGACCCAGAGGAGAAGCACTGGATAGCAGTAAAGAACATTCTCAAGTACCTGAGAAGGACTAAGGAGATGTTCTTGGTTTACGGAGGAAAAGACCTCAGGTTGGAGGCCTGTGCTGATTCCGGCTTCCAAAGTGATAAGGACGATTCCAAGTCCATGTCGGGTTATGTCTTTACCCTCAATGGAGGGGCGGTGTGCTGGAAGAGCTCCAAGCAGGACACCGTTGCTGACTCGACGATGGAAGCGGAGTATATAGCTGCTTGCGATGCCGCAAAAGAAGCAGTCTGGATGAAGAAGTTCCTAACAGAACTTCAGGTGGTTCCTACCATAGTTGATCCAATACCTCTGTATTGCGACAACAACGGAGCTATAGCTTTAGCGAAGGAACCAAGGTCCCATCAGAAGTCCAGACACATCTTGAGACGGTATCACCTGATCAGGGAGATCATTGATCGTCAGGAGATCGAGGTTCGGAGAGTTGCTTCTGAAGAGAACATTGCTGATCCATTCACGAAGGCCCTACCTCAGATTCAGTTCGAGAGGCTACTCGAGATCATCGGTCTTCGATACGCCAGTACATGGCCCTAGTGGAAGTGGGAGATTGTTAGTGTTTATGCCCTAGAAGGCCATTACTGTATTATACTAGTTTGTATATTACTTAATGGAAGCTTGGGATATTCACATGTATATAACAGTCTTGCTAAACATGGTAGTATGCTACTTGGTTTTTTTATCTTAATATGTGAGTATACGTATTGATAGAGCTCTTAGGATCATGCTTGACTACCAGCGTTGTGATGGCAGTTACACTAGTGGGGGCTGGGTAGTCTACAAGCACATCCTTATTCAGGTCCCTGGTCGTTGGATTATCGAGACAGAGCATCGATACTCCGGAGTAGACTAGTGTGTACGCTTCTCATCCCAGTTGGGGAGATGGTCTGTCCCACAGCCGTCAGTACGTCGCACTGGAGATAGTATACAGGTGCTCCTTTGGTTACGGGTATACCGGACAGGACTCACAGGGAACTGTTGGTTGGTTTTATACCAGTCATCAGTGAACAGTTCCCAGGTGACATGAGTACAGCATAGTCCGCAGACTTGACACTGCTACTTCGCCTCGAGTGTGTCCCACTGTTCTTAGATTGCTACCCTACCACGGCTCAAAGGAGTCGTGCAAACAGGTAGCAGTTGGGTGCAGTCCCGAGCACTTGGAGGCAGTGGCGGTTAGAGAGGATTCGTCTCTCCCGGTATTGGGGGTTGATATCGCGCTGTTTCAGAGAGCCATTACGCAAAGTCCCTGGTCAGGGCAAGCGAGATTTGCTGGTTGGTTCCAATAGTTTCCCACGGTGTAATGGGATTCCTTCCAACACGACTTATACCGCTATTAGGGGACTGACGCTTGACGCCCCCTAGGCCCGATATGCGATAGTCTTGGACGAACGGACCGGACTGTATGGAGATTGTCACAGCAGGCTCAGTAGGAGTTCGGATGGGTTTCCTCATCGGCCTTCTTATCGACATCTACCTGGGGACCGTTACGTACAGCTAGTGCCGCTTGCGATCTGTGGTTAAACCCACTGCCAGCGTAGTAGTCGAGTCTCTAGAGTCCCACACAGAGAGTTTCCCTACTCCAGGCGAAACGATATAGAGGTCGTATGGTTTTACGACAAGGGTTCGGACGCATACGTATGTTTTCGCACGTACGACTTTCGGACAGTTTTTACCAGTCGGCTTTGGTTTAAGCCAGTTACTGGTATCCGGTTTTTGGATTTATACAGTCTAAAGTTTTTCCGTATTTTTGCGGAAAGAAGGGGCGTTCTTGTAATTGCGCGACAAGCTTCTAGAAGATGGTGACTAAGGAGGTTTAGGTGGCATATACAATGAATGTGATTAGTGAGTCATATGGATGATTCATCCATGTCATTAATGCATCATAAATGCTTAATGACTCATGGATGTGAATCATCACTAGATATTATCAAGCATGGTTGTTAAATTCATTTCTTTTCTTTTCTTGATAAAAGAAATGCTTGATATATATTATCATAACTCATTCTTCTCACTTCATTATTATCTTCACCTTCTCTCTCCTCAAGCTCTCCCTCTTCAAACCCTAATCCTCCCCTCTTATGTGTTGAGTACAAGGATTAGTTAGACTAATTAAACCATAACCCTCACTCTATATCACCTAGCTTCTTTAATTAGCACTTAAAGAAGGTTAGTTGCCTCAAGTTTAGAGGCTAAGCTTGGAGTAAAGCTCTCGGGTGGATCGTCTACTACTTCGAGAAGGCCGAGGAGGAGGTGGAGTTCGCAAAGACGAAGGACACGATTCATTAGGTATAATCCCTAAACATAGTAGCATAGAAACTCTATATTTGTAGTTAGTTATCGTTTAGCTTCGATTCAAGCGGTTAGTCGATGTTTGTTCACTAAACAAGTTCGTTTTTGAAAATTCCGCCTCCCCACAAGTACTGGGGTGTTGTACATCGACTTACAAGCATAAAGAACAACGAATACATCAAGGAACATATAAATTAAGGGTACCTGAAAACACCACATTGGACGTCTGCGCATCCCGATGAGTAGAAGCAAACTCCTGTGTCTGCCCTCTACTCGCAACTGGATGAACTCCTCTGGTAGCCTGAGCCCTCTGAGCGAATCTTCCACGTCCACGGCCTCTCTGAAAACGATCCTGACGAGGTTCTAAGGAACAATCCCTGACGAAGTGCTGAAGGCTTCCGCATCGAAAACATCCATGCGCTGACTGCTGACCATCCTGGGGATGAGAGCTGAACGACTGTCCTCGTCCTAAGCCTCTGCTACTCCCGCGACGGCCACGAAATCTGTCTCGACGACCAAACCTCTGTCTCTGGGATGGTACACTGGTACGAGTCCTCCACTGTCCTGGAACTCTCTGAGCCTCTGGAATATGCGCCTCATCAACTGGAGCTGCAACCACTGGTGCTATGTAGGTGACGGACTGCTGCATGCTGATCATAAGTGACAACTGAGTAACAGGGGTGACAACCTCCTGTCGTAGCTCCCGAACGACATCAACCAATGAACTCATAGTCTGGCGGAAGTTCTCCATCTCTTCCAAAAGTCTATCAATAGTATATGTCGTAGGCTGATCCGTCTGCACCTGTGCAACTAGAGTGCCATCCTGGTCAGTACTCGTCTCACCCGAGCCAACTCTGACCTCGGCCCTCGCTGCATCACTCTGAGTCCCCATAGTCAACGGCGGCAAGGCTAAAAATAGATATAGGATAAGATTCGATAAGAATAAGGAAATCGAATCTCAAGGATATGAATCATCAAGAAAGGAATTTCAAGCAAAATTGTACTTAGGTCACTTAAGGCAAAGTACCGCATCGTGGGTATGCTGCAGACATACACACACTACGTTACCTTGCTTAAGCTACCTACTCCATCATACTAAGGTTATCCTACACTCCGAAAGGTAAAACCTAGCGCTCTGATACCAACTTTATCACGATCCAAAATTGGCCCGTGACGGCCCTAATACTACGCAACGCCACAAGACGTAACGCAATAAAAGAAAGCCAAACCACAGAAATCTAAACCAAGAAAAGACGGAAAAGATAATATAAGTTTTTGAAACATTTGAAATCGCAACCCAAATTCTTTAAAAGTCCTACTTTATTTCTTTAAAATTTTAGCAACACCCCCTTTTTGTAAAACTAGCCAAGAGGAATACAACACAAAAATATGACGCCGTAGCGAAGAAATAAAGACAATAGAAAGAAAGCTGTATATAAAAGAAAACAAATCCACTATAATATACAATATCGTCCTCACCAAGTCTCTAAGTCAACAACATAATAGTAGACGGAGAGTACAAGATACAACGAATGTACAACACAAAATACAGATAACCACCAAAACCCACCTAAGTAAGATAGTACTGTGAGCTGATGCGGTATCTATAGCAAAAGATGATAGCTGAAAAACGGAATAGCCTGCCTCGACTACTCTGGGGAACAACCTGAAACACCTGTGGCACAACGGGAGTGAGTTGCCAACTCGTGAATAGTATATAACATATGCAAGTAATCGCAGGAATGCACGTACAGCATGAATCTAAGATATGCGATTACAGTAATAACATGTCATGCAAATGCTGAATAAAGGAAAGTACAGTAGCAGGTTCAATCAATATGTGAAGCAATAGTAACATGACAATAGTATGCAATAACCATGCAATAGGGATATGAGAATGTAGATATGCAACTATCATAAGGGTACACTAACAGGTACTACCAATATATGAAACTATGCATAAAAAAGATAAGTGTGAGGTATGGGGTGGAATATGTCATTTCCACGGAAACCTGACATCGTGGTAGGATCACAATCCATCAAGACACTCAAATCCCAAATCCTCAAGTCAGCCCCCAAACTGGGCTCTCACATCATAAGTCTCACATCACCTCAATGTACAATATCGAGTAGCTCTCCTATATCTCGAATGTACAAATCTACAATCTCTTTCATATCCAGTATCCAATGTCAATGAATCACCTATATCCCAACTTGAATCTCAAGTAAGTTTCTAACATCCTAAAGGTATATATATTTGCAGAAATAAATATGATGAGGGCAATACACATATATTACCGTCCCATTCCACTAATATTGGTGTAAGGGTATATATAACAACGGCTAATCCCCTGTTATATATACAAAGGTGTTTAAAAGAAATATCATGAAAACAATGTGCCAAGCATCGACACAGAAATCCTGATAGGTGCGTATCATACGCTGTCCCGAAAGCACGAGTGCCTAGCTCTGACCCTCGCCTTTCGACGTATGCATACGTACAAGACTCCGGTCGGTATCCCCAAGATAACCGCCGAGTAAAACGTAATATCACCGGACGGTTTGGTTCCCCTGACAGGCTCTCCGTCTATCAAAACCAGCGATCCGTTCTCGCCCCGGGGTACTTCCGGGCCCCACCATGTACCCCCATGCGGCCTCTACGCCTCCTCGCATGGGGTATAAATAATCAGCACCGATAAAAATCATGGTGGATGCGCAAATATCATATCAAGGAAACCGGGTTTTTCAATGTATGCATAATTTCATGAACTCCCGCGGTTCCCAAATCCAGAAAACATCATGTAAAATCCAAATAATAAAGCGAAATCCAGTAATAAACATATACGATATATCTGAAATGCGAGCATATAACAGAGAATATGTAGCTGAAACCAGATGTATGCGAAATCAATAAGGTACAGCTAAGTAACATCAGTAAAGGTAAATATGTGACTGCAACTGAATATGTGTGTAACATATAGGTGTAGCAATGTATAGGTATCTACCTATAAGAACTAATGTCGTATACCCCCCTGGGTATAACTAAAATATGTAGGATATCCCCCCCGGTATAAGTAAAATGTTTGCAAGTTATACCTGTAGCTGTATCGTAAGGTGTATATTTACCTATCACTAAAGGTATGATGCACTATAGGTATACCGATAAGATAGATGTCATGTGTGACAAGCAATAGTATCTATAATGGTTAGTGTTTGACGTGGCAATTATTGACGGTGTGTGTGTAGCATACAATCCGTGCTCGTGCAACATGAACCGTCAATAATATATGCAGTGTCCTACGGCTGCTAGTCACAGTATAACTATATCTAAGGAAATACAGTAAAGGCGCAATTCTAACAATGACGTAGAATATGCGACAGGTATTGAATCCTAGCCCAAACGCATAACGCCATGCGGGCGATTCCCCTGTAGATGTTAAATCTACTCACCTACACTCCACGCTAGGTGAATCCTACCATCTGCTCCCCCCTGTAGCAGTGTCCGTAGTCCCTGCCTGCAAATCTGCAAATAAGACATGGAAATCATATATAAGCCAAATAATCCGCAAAACGCGACATCGAACCAAAATGAGAAACTCGCGTCGCGAACTAAACGCGCGTGTGCACGATACGCTGAATCGTGTGTATACGCGTCTAAAACCATCGCGACACGTCGCGATACGCTGGATCACAGAACCCTCTCACGTATCGCGCGTATCGCGCAAACACAACGAACACCAACTACAATATATAGTCCCAGATTTTCCTACATGTCAAATCTTACAAAACTAGAAATACAAAAACACTATAGAACACAGCAGACTACCCCACACAAAAACCCAACACCTCAGCCCCCTACTTGGCCGCAAATTGTGGCCAATAGGATTAAATCTGCGGCCATGATTGGGGGAGAGGGGCTCGTGTTCTGGTGGAGGTGTCTAGACCTAGGTAGCATGTTCCAGTTTCCTCAATTTTGTCCTGAAAGGTCCGGGCCAAAAGCAGATCACAAAATGCTAATATATCGCTTTAAAATCACTAATTTAGCACAAAAGGCAAACCCTATTGTATTTTAGTGTAATCTGGGTTAAATCTCAGTTCAAGTGACCCTAATAACACTTAAATGGGTAGGGTTTACCAACACGATCATCAATTAACCAAACTTACACACAAAACACCATAATCTAGCACTAAACTAGCTATTTAACACTAATCGAAGCTAATCGATGCACAACTAAAGCAACTAGGGGATTGGGTTAAGAAGTATACCCTATAGAACCCTAGAGAGCAGGAGAAGAAGTGTATAGAGGAGAGCTGCTGTAGGTTGCTGGAGCTCCTGCTACTGCTGTTGATGCCTGCTGTTGCTACTGCTGCTGCTTTCTGATGTTCCTGTTGACTCTGTTGTTGTTGCTGATGGTGCTGCTGCTTGCTTCAGCTGTTGCTCGAGCTGCTTGCTGCTGCTGCCTCTCGAGTTGGTGGAGCAAATGCTGGTGTTGTTGTTGTGGTTGATGCTGTGGCTGCTGCTGCTAGCTGATGCTGATAGTGCTGCTCTTGCTGCTGCTGCTGAAGCCTTCTGCTGCTGGTGGAGCTTGTGTGTGTGTGTGTGTGTGTGTGTGTGTGTGTTTGAGAGAGTATGAGAGAATGAGTGAGAATTAAGGGAACTCTCAATAACCCCTCCCATTCTCTTTCCCTTTCCTCATTAATGAGGTATGGTTCACACCATGCTCCCCATGCCCTCTCTCTCACACAAAGTCAATATTCAACCAAAATAAAAACCCCTTTTTAAAATTCATTTTTCATTTTCTTTTTAAAAGAACAACCATAACTCTTTAACCCAAAACACCTAAACAATAATAAAACTTGATTAAGCAATGGTTAAACCACTATTAACACCCTAGTTTACATGCACAAGTGTGTGTGCGCCTAGAATAATTCTAATAAAATACTCATTAAATAGGGTAAAATACTTGAAACTTAATTTGGTAAACCTTTTTATTAAAATACATACATTAAAATATAATTAGCTACTAAACACATTCTAAGGTGTTACATCATCAACGTAAGTAAGTATGCATACACCAATCGTCGTTGACGTATAGCAATGAAAACCGGCAATACAACTACATACTACACTTACGGTCACAGAAAAGAAATTGTAAAACTACAATATTTGGAATCTACAATCACTTTAGACATCGTAAATCCGAAATATCACATACTTCGCATTTCATGCCTAACTTTATGAATTCCACATATTGTATCACATTCCAGATAAGAAAACAGTGTTAATCTTTTCGAACAGATAATAAAATACCCAAAATTTTCTAAATAGCTCAACACTTGAACGGAGTTCAAATAATCCCAGAATATGTCACAGTACCGGTGATCCAGCCGTAGAAGGGTCAAGCCAACGCCTCACATGTGGAACGCCGTACTGCCCCAAACCCTAAGGTTCAGAGGCAGTTCAAGACGGTCACATAATCGAGTTAAGGTTTGTGTTCTTCTAGAGGGTCCACCGTGTTACTTGCACATTTTTCTGAAAGATTTAAACCCGATAAAAATTCAACACTTGAAAGTTTTTCGTGCCGGGAAAAAGTGAGTTAATGATATCCGCTCGAACATTTTAACAGTTTCTAAATATCCGGAAATCATAACCAAATTAAATTTTCCGATCGAATCAATGATTACAAAATAAACCCCAGAACACACAAAACTTGAGACAGATTAAAAATACCCAGAAGCAGCAACAAGCACCTACGGATATTACCTAGAAGACACGTGTCGCAATCCCAAAGATCGGCCGCGGAATCGCCGCCGGAAGCAGGTTCCCGCCGCGGTTCCGCGGTGATTTCATGGAATTGTGGGCTCGTATTTCATGATAATTCTTAGAATTCCCTTCTGATTTTTTTGAGTATTTTTAATGCAGAAAAAATCACATTTTTACAAAATTTCCAGAGAAGGGTTCTATTTCGTCGTATCGGGTTCGATCGGAGTTTTAACATCGTATACACGTCGCCTAATACTCTAGCTAGGCTCTGATACCACTGTAGGGTTCCTAGGCACTCTTGTGAAGGTTCATAAGGCATCAAACATTCCCGAATAAAATTTTAGACGTGCCGAACAACCCAAAGCCTGGATCTTTGCTAGATTATTAGGGTTTAACATGCAAGTAAACATCTTTACCACTAAGTGTGAGGGATTACAACCCTTGTAGTCCGCTCCTTCACTTCATAAGCTCAGAGTAGAAGTCCCTTCGCCGCGATCCATGATCTCCCGGACTCAAGACTCGAACGATCCATGCTAGCTTGTAGTGTTCCGTTTCTCCGATGAACTACGTCGAAGTTGCTATAACTCAAGCTCTCTCACTCTAAAGAGGTGAACACCCTAATCTAATGGGCTAGATTAGATGAGGATGATGGAGTAGTATTTATGCTATCTTTTTATATCAATTTCTCACAAGAAATTATCACAAAATGAATAACTAGTGAGCTTTTTCAAAGCTCAAGAGAGAAGAAGATGATGGAAAAAGAGTTAATCCTTTTGTGATGAATAATGAATAGTATATATGAATTAATATTGTAACCATAGTTTAGCATGACAAGGATAACCTATATAGAGAATAAACTAGAGCTAGGGTTTGGTTAGGTTAAAGAAAGAGTCATGGATAAATATCAACCAAAATATCTTAACCAAGACAAAAGGAATTCCTTCTAGAATGAGTAAGAAGGAGCTAACCCTAATCAAACCCTAAATTTGTTTAATCTTCACTAAATATGTTCCATTATTAATCATATCATGTCACAATTATATATATCACATATATATTATATAATTGCAACAAAAGAAAATAATACAATTAACATATATCGCATATATATCAATGTATTATCCGGTGAGAAAATGAAATAATAAAGCGAGCCAATATTAGATAATGTAATACAATATATCATATATATTATTATACATTAAATCATCGAATCAACACTTGATCCGACAATCCGGCTATATCGAATATAACCGACTAATATATCATGTACCGATTCATCGAATCAACACTTGATCCGATGTCCCGGTTCATATCTAAATATCGCGAAAATTTAATACGGTATCTCATATCGCATTATCCTCGTTCCTGCGCATATCACATGTTAGTTATATGTATGCCCTAGAGGCCATTACTGTACATTGGATGTATATTGTGGTGGATGTTGGGACATATATAGGTAGGACTTTCTTGCTCGACATGATAGTACGCTATCTGGTTGCTCTTTGTCTTAACGTGTATACTTTCCGTCTCTCTGTTACATTTTGATAAAGCCCTTAGGATGTGTACTCGACTTCCAGGACTATGATGCAGATCATACTAGCGGGGCCTGGATAGTCCATGAGTACATCCTTGAAATGTTCCTAGTCGAGGGAATATCGAGACGGGGCATCGATATTCCAGAGTAGACTAGCGTATATCTTCTCGACCCATGCGATGGGAGATGGATGATCCCATATCCATTGGTGTTTGACATCGGAGATGGTATGCGGGTGCTCAGTAGAGACTGGGTACACTGAACGGACTCGCCGAGAACTCCCAGATGGTATTATACCTCACGTCAGATGGCAGTTCTCTGGTGACACTAGTACAGCTTAGTCTGTTGACCCGAGATCGTCATAGAGTCTTGTGTGTCTCCCACTGTGCTTTGATTTCCACCCTACCACGGCTCTACTGAGTCGTGCAAACAGGTGGTTTTTGGGTACAGTCCCGATTCACATGGAGGCAATGAGCGATAGGAGGGGATTCGTCTCTCCCGGTATTGGGGGTTGATGTTGCGCAATGCACGACTGGCCATAACAGGAAATCCCTGGCCAGGGTTGCAGTGATATACTGGTAAGAGTTATCAGTAGTTTCACGAATGTTATGGATCTCAAGTCAGCATGACTTATCGAGCTATTAGGGTCTGACGTTTACTACCCCTAGGCGAGATTTGCGACATATCAGACGAACAGACCGGACTGTACGGTAAGTGTTACTGGTTGGATTCACAGGAGTGTGAGCGGGCTTGCTCGTCGATCTTCTGATCGCTTCAATACCCGGGTGGCCGTTACGTTTAGCAGACCGCTTGCGGCTTATGGGTGTTTGATATGATCATCATCTGCTGCCGGCGTATTGACGAGTCTTTAGAGTCCTACACAGAGGTTTCCTGGCTCAAGCGAAACGAAATAGGAGCGCATATGAGATATGTGCGGGACCGAGAATAATGCGTGTATGTGATACCGTATTTCATTCTCGCGATTATTGTATCGATTAGTTATATGCGATATAACCTAGTTATCGAATCAAGGATTGATTCGATAAGCCGATACATTGGATACTAGCCGGTTATATTCGATATGACCGGATCATTGAATCAAGTGTTGATTTAATGATTTAATGCATCATTATATATATTTGATATATTACTTTGCATTAACTAGTATTGGTTCACTTTAAAAGGATTTTCTCACTTGAATTGTGCAAGTTGTATATGTGATATACTTTTGTGCACAAGATTGTATCATGTTTGATGATACTTGCTCTTTTGGGTTTGTGTAAAGATTAAACCATGTTTAGTGAATGGTTAGGGTTTCTTTTCTCTTATTTATTTATCCATTTATTATTGTTTTGGAAAAGATAAAGAGAAAAAGAATTGGTGGCTTATTTTGTTTTTTCTTTGAAGCTTCTTGAAGCTTTGAACAAGTCTACCATTCTTGTCTCTTCTTTAACCCTAACCACTCATCTAAACCTTAGTTAAATCTCTACACTAAACCATGGTTGAAGTTATGATAAGTATTCTTTTTATTTTCCTTTTTAATTAACTTATCATATCTTCTTCTTCTTCATCTTCTTCTTCCATGAAGAAAGCTAGTGACCATCAATGGCAACTAGTGAAATCAAGTGAGAAATCCAATTCTAAAGTCTACCCACTTCCTATTTCTTCATCCTCTACCTCTTGCCAAGTTGTATAGGGTGTTTACTTCACAAGTTTTCAAAGCTTGGTGAAGTTGGAGCTTGTTCCTGTGATGCCTCGACGTAGATCATCTTCGGCATCGAACCGACGATCAAGCCCGCCCATTCTTCGATGATGCCAATGCTAGAGTCAAGGGTTCGATTTGGACAGCGGAGGGAGATCATCGCGGAGCTTAGGAAGTGGTGGACCGGATCTACAAAGGTTCTAGGGTTTCTCAGCACCGTATTTTTTAGAAATTTGCATGGATGATGACTTGTGAGACCTCACTAGGGTGCCTAGGAACCCTACAGTGGTATCAGAGCCTAGCTAGAGCCTTAGGCGAAGTCCAGACGGAATTAGAACTCCGATCGAATAAAAACCCAAACCCTAATATTGCTCTCTGGACTTTTTCTGAAATCGTGGTTTTTTCGAAATTAAAAATATGCAGAAAAATCAGCAGGTAATCCTAAGACTTACTGTGAAATTCGAGAGCATGATTCCTCAAGAGTGCGGCGGAACCGCGGCACAAGCATGGCTTGTGCGGCGGTTCCGCGGCCAAGTTGTCCCATCATCTGTTTATCTTTTCACAGTAACTCCTAGTTTTTAGTGCTCGTTTTCCTGGGAATATTTTAATATTTATTCCAGAGTTTTATTTTCTGGGTTGTATTGGGGACTTGGTGTATTCGATCGGACTGTCTAATTTTTGTCGGTGTGCTTTTCCGGGTATTTTTAGAATATGTTAAAAAGTTCGACCGAATATAAATACCCACTTTTTCCCCTGCCGGGAAATTTCCAATTGTTGGATTTTTCCATAGTTTAACGATGTTCTAAGTAGTGCAAGTAACGCGATGGACCCTCTAGAAGACAACAAACCTTAACTCGATTATGTGACCGTCTTGAACTGCCCTTTGAACCTTCGGGTTTGGGCAGTACGGCGTGCCACATGTGAGGCGTTGGCTTGACCCTTCTACGGCTGGACCGTTGGTACTGAGGCACGAACTGAATGTTGTTAGACTTATTTCATGTGTTGAGCTGTTTCGGGAAAACTTGGGTGTTCGAATGTTCAATCGGAAAGTTTAACATTTTCTGTTTATCCGGAATGTGATACAACAATTGGAATTCACAAAAGTTATGTGATAACTGAATGAATGTTATAAACATAGCACTTTAGTCTCACTTGATCGGTTGCCACGGAATTTTGATGTGATCAAAAGTCCGTCGCAATCACGTAGCGTACGCGGATACTCGCCGGGTAAACTTAATAGACAGCCTCACTCCATAGCCCCGACCAAGTGACTGTAGGAGAACCCCGTCGCCGAAAGCATCCGTTCGGGTGCTCGCGGTAGCGGTGTTCCGCCTTGGTGCACTTCGTCGACGGTATCGGGGGTGCGACCGTCTACTAAATTTTGTGACGAGCATTCGATCAAAATGTCGGGAATCTTGTTGAATTGCCCGACTTGATATTGAAAAGTGTTTTCGATAATGAGACTAAAATGCGGGGTTTATAATTGTTAGGCATGCGATGTCTAAAGAATTCATTTGATCAGGCATGCGATGTCTGAGGTGGTTGCGGATTCCAACTATTGTAGTTTTACACTTTCTTTTCTGTGACCGTAAGTGTAATATGTGATGTCGCCGGTTTCGTTGCTATATGTCAACGACAATTGGGATGCGCATATTTACTTACGTTGATGACATGTGATGTTATGTGTTGCTGGATATGTTATATTGGATCGTCGTGTTTGAATAGCCGGGGGTTTTTATGTGAGATGAGTGTTTTTCATTTTCATTCATGTAAAAACTTGTATGTAATATTCTTTTATTGGGGCACTTCCAGGTTGCGGAAGTTGTCACCGTTGTTGTATATTATTTACTTTTCTGCACTAGGATAGACCCAAGGAGGGGAGCACAAGTAACCGGGTTCTGGGGTCCAGTGGGAGACCAACTCGAGGAGTCGAGCTTGGGTCTCCTAACCCTAGAATTGGTAGGGTTGCTTGCCGCTCTCGTAGGGGTCTAGGGGTGTGGGATTGGCTATTCATCACGACCGTGGAATCCGTGTTTTATACTGGCTCGTATTGAAAACATGGACGTCCTAGTATATCCAATATTTCATATGTTTCTTCTGCTGTGATTTATCTGTGATGTGATCATGTGATGTTCTGTGACAGATATTATATATAGTATATATGATATATTATATAAACGTTGCTTATGTTTTACACCTGCGCTAGCCCTGCCCCGCTCTGCCGTTAGTTACCTAACCTAACGGTGCAGACGGGACATCGAGGCGAATGCGGATGGCATAAGCGTACGTTATATTTATCTGTGATGGTTAGGTGGACTTAAATGATGGGATATTCATTAATGAGATTAATGAAAGAAAATAAACCTAATTGATGTTGTGGAATCGAATTTCAAAATAAAAACAGGTAGCTACAGTTCTTGCTTTGCATCGCGGTGTTCATTATAGAACATCCTGCACCTTATTCGATGAGGAAAGGACCGAGATCCCTTCACCGGGAGTGACTCCTTCAGCAATAACTGGCAGATGCTACAACCCTCGGTTTGTCTTTGATCGCTTCTATAGTTTCCGCTTTGCACAGTGATATATATGATATATCCCGCACCTCATTCGACGAGGAAAGGGCCGACGATCCCTTCACCGGGAGTGACCCCTTTAGCAAAACTAGAAAAGCCTCGAAAACATTCCATTTAAAAACCATTTGATTCCGCAACGAGATCAAGTTCAAAGCGTTAAAGGTTTTCACAAAAACCATTCGCAACCCTCCGTCATTTTAGGAAGTAGAGTACTTAGTATTCGTGCTGTGTTTGTTGACCATAGTCAAGGCACAGTGTACGGTAGCTAAGTGATGTCTTCCTACACAGCATATGATGCGATTAGTTAGGACAGTCATGTGGCTTTGTTGACCTTAGCCAAGGGTCATGTGGGTGGGTCTAATTAATCACGAAATGACGGGTAGAACTTGACTAGTACCTATGATTTGTTGACCTTAGCCAAGGTCATAGGTGCTAGGGGTAAAAACCATTGTCGGGAGTTTCAAGTGTTGAAACTTGCAATGAGATTGCATACCTTCTATATGATAGTTGGATCCCGATACCCACTGCGAGTAATTGTTACTCCTGGGAGAGTTTTGCACTTTGCAATTAGCCGATCAAGTAGGTGTCTAGAAAGGTGTCAACGGGGTTACGCCTCTGGGAAAATGAGGTTTACTGTAATTAGGTCCGTGCGAAAGCACGGGGAACCTCCCTCAAAGTACCGACACTGGCCTGGCTGAAAGATTGGCGAACTTGTAGAGTGTAATTAATCCCGGCTAGTCTTTCCTTTTAAGGTTTGAAGGAAGATTTGATAAAAACAGTGGGAGCCATCCTGATTAGATAAAATATATAACCAATCTAATCTTGCAAGAGCGCACGCAGAGTGTTTTCTTCTCTCTCTCTCCTGGTAGCGACCATATCACGCCTTAATCAAGATATTAAAATGGATGAATTGACCAAACCCGCTTGTTATACTGAGCTGGGGAACGTTGGTCCCGCTCCAACTTATAATTGTTATAAGACAGAGCAGGAAATTGGGGAATACCAGAATTCCTATGCCGCCCAAACGAAGAAAGTGCATAAGATGCATCTCCTTCGGGTGTGTTCATTACAAAGAACTGTTTCTCAGTATCCTCTGCATCCTGGGTATATGATACCGGATCAGGATCCCAGATATGTAATCTGTTACATAGGGCTACAAAAAGGTAGAAAAACTGAGAACGGGTGATAAGTTTCATGAGGCAGAAAACGGGGCAAGTGTTGCAGCCAAGTCTGTTGGTCACTGTCACCCTGTATTACCAATACATTGATTCTGAACAAATGCTATTAGATACCGAACCTGATATACAAAATCATATCAGTCTCTTTATTAATAAAGAAATGATATAATTTTGTATTGTTGGATAATGTTTTGAACATTTCCTATATCAAAAGTTGATCGGTTCAGGCACGTTATCTAAAAGCATTGACGTTCTAAATCAAACTGCAGTTCCTAGTATACAGAACACACACAAGAGGAAGAGTTCAGAAATGAACAAATCCTTCTTGGGGCATTGTAGACTAGGTCACATCAATGCGACCCGACTGGCTGAAGTTACATTTTAGATGCATATTTAAATCAGTTTGAATTTACATCTTGTGAAACTTGCCAGTCATGTCACAAAGATTAGATGACCATAGCTCTGTTTATTAGAAACAGAGAAAGAGTTAGTAAACTCTTGGGACTGATACATAATGATGTATGTAAAGTCTCCTGTCTACAAATGCCAGGACTGGTTCTTTATACTTCATTATATTCTCTGATAATCTCTCAAGATTCATTCGTATGTTCCTGTTGAAACATAAGTCCGAACCTTTTGAGGTATTCACAGAATATAAGTTGAAAGTAGAGAACCAAAATACGGGTATAAGTATTATGTCCTATGATGAGATCAGGGAGGAGAATACTTGTGCATGGAATCCTTGGACCATTATAAAGGAGAATGAGATTCTCTCTCAGCATTACTCCTCCGTATACACCATAGCACAACGGTGTATCGGGGCGGAGCAATCACACAATATTAGATATCGTGTGCTCTATGATGAGTATTACTGAGTTACCTGTTTCCTTTTGGGAGTTATGCGCTTGAGAAACTGCATACCTATTGAATTAGGTTCGAATCAAATCACTGCCTACCACTTCATATGTGATATGGAAAGGGAAGAGCCCATATCTTAAGTAAGTTAAGATTTGGGATTGTCCGGCCTATGTCAAAAGCAAAATCCGGACAAGATCGAGGCAAGTTCAGTTCTGTAGAACTGGAAAGGTTCCAGCTATATAAAACTACAGCTGAAGATTTGACAGAACTAAAGGATTCTATAGTCCCCGACGAACCTCAGCCTCTCCGCCGATCTGGTAGGGTTCCTCGCCTGCCTGAGAGATACCTTGGTTTCTCGATGACAGTGGGAGCGAGGATTGCATCATGAGATGATGGCCCAATCAGTTTCGAGCAGGCCATCGAGAGTAGGGACTCTGTAAGAATGGCTGGATGCTTAGTGATCTGAGATGGAATCCTTATACACCAACAAAGTATGGACTTTGGTTGCTATATCTGAAGGGTTAAATCCCCAGCAGGAGTAAGTATATCTTGAGAAGATTACTTGGTGTACATGGAAAAGTTGAGACTTTTAAAGCTAGACTTGTTAAAGGTTTTATTCATCAACCAGGTGTGGATAATGATGAAACCTTTTCTAGGGACTATGCTTAAGTCCACCCAGATCCTACTTTCCACGGCTACATACCATGAATACGATATCTGGTGGTTGGGTGCCATGACAACTTTTCTAAATAATGATTTAGAAGAGAACGTCTATAAGAACACAGCCAGAGGGCCTCGTAGACAGTGGGAGCAGCAGAAACGTGTGCAAGATGCTTTATAAGATAAAGGAGGCATCGCGGAGTTGGAACATCTGTTTTGATGGATTAGTCAAAGAAGTTGACATCATCAAAATGGTAGATGAACCTTGTATAAACAAAAGGGTAGTAGGGAGTATGGTGACGATCCTCGTATAGTACGTGGATGACATACTCTTGTTAGGGAAGGAATTTCCTATACTACGCTCGATCAATCTCCGCTTATCACAATGATTTTCCATATAGGATCAAAGTGATACCTACTAAATCCTAGGCTTTGGATCTATGAGATAGATCTAATTGGATGTTAGGATACTCACTAGTTGTAGTGAGATGGTATCAATTGATCCTGGGGAGAATCACTGGAAGGGTTCCAAAGTGATAAAGACGACTGAATGTCAGTCACAGGCATTGTCTTTACCCTTAGTAAAGGGACGGTATGTTGGAAAAGTTCCAAGCTAGATACCGTGGCAAACTAGACGATAAAGGCTGGTAACATCGCTATTAAAGATACTACCAAAGAGACAGTTTGGGTGTATATAGGTTCATAGGATGAACTAGGTTCCTACCATTGTGTGACAATGGAAGTGTGGCTTCGACCCTGGAACCCTGGTCCCATCAGTGACCCAGACATATTCTGAGGTAGCATCACCTGATCATGGAGATAGTTGATCTCCAGGATGATCGAGGTTAGGAGAGTAGACTCAGAGGACAACACGGCGGATCCACTCACGAAGGCCTTTTCCCAAATAGAGACTTTTAGGGGATGGTTGAGTATGTGATACTGCAACCACTGCTACAGATGGCCCTAGTGCAAGTGGGAGATTGTTAGTTATATGTATGCCCTAGAGGCCATTACTGTACATTGGATGTATATTGTGGTGGATGCTGGGACATATATAGGTAGGACTTTCTTGCTCGACATGATAGTACGCTATCTGGTTGCTCTTTGTCTTAACGTGTATACTTTCCGTCTCTCTGTTACATGTTGATAAAGCCCTTAGGATGTGTACTCGACTTCCAGGACTATGATGCAGATCATACTAGCGGGGCCTGGATAGTCCATGAGTACATCCTTGAAATGTTCCTAGTCGAGGGAATATCGAGACGGGGCATCGATATTCCAGAGTAGACTAGCGTATATCTTCTCGACCCATGCGATGGGCGATGGATGATCCCATATCCATTGGTGTTTGACATCGGAGATGGTATGCGGGTGCTCAGTAGAGACTGGATACACTGAACGGACTCGCCGAGAACTCCCAGATGGTATTATACCTCACGTCAGATGGCAGTTCTCTGGTGACACTGGTACAGCTTAGTCTGTTGACCCGAGATCGTCATAGAGTCTTGTGTGTCTTCCACTGTGCTTTGATTTCCACCCTACCACGGCTCTACTGAGTCGTGCAAACAGGTGGTTTTTGGGTACAGTCCCGATTCACATGGAGGCAATGAGCGATAGGAGGGGATTCGTCTCTCCCGGTATTGGGCGTTGATGTTGCGCAATGCACGACTGGCCATAACAGGAAATCCCTGGCCAGGGTTGCAGTGATATACTGGTAAGAGTTATCAGTAGTTTCACGAATGTTATGGACCTCAAGTCGGCATGACTTATCGAGCTACTGGGGTCTGACGTTTACCACCCCTAGGCGAGATATGCGACATATCAGACGAACAGACCGGACTGTACGGTAAGTGTTACTGGTTGGATTCACAGGAGTGTGAGCGGGCTTGCTCGTCGATCTTCTGATCGCTTCAATACCCGGGTGGCCGTTACGTTTAGCAGACCGCTTGCGGCTTGTGGTTGTTTGATATGATCATCATCTGCTGCTGGCGTATTGACGAGTCTTTAGAGTCCTACACAGAGGTTTCCTGGCTCAAGCGAAACGAAATAGGAGCGCATATGAGATATGTGCGGGACCGAGAATAATGCGTGTATGTGATACCGTATTTCATTCTCGCGATGAATGTATCGATTAGTTATATGCGATATAACCTAGTTATCGAATCAAGGATTGATTCGATAAGCCGATACATTGGATACTAGCCGGTTATATTCGATATGACCGGATCATTGAATCAAGTGTTGATTTAATGATTTAATGCATCATTATATATATTTGATATATTACTTTGCATTAACTAGTATTGGTTCACTTTAAAAGGATTTTCTCACTTGAATTGTGCAAGTTGTATATGCGATATACTTTTGTGCACAAGATTGTATCATGTTTGATGATACTTGCTCTTTTGGGTTTGTGTAAAGATTAAACCATGTTTAGTGAATGGTTAGGGTTTCTTTTCTCTTATTTATTTATCCATTTATTAGTGTTTTGGAAAAGATAAAGAGAAAAAGAATTGGTGGCTTATTTTGTTTTTTCTTTGAAGCTTCTTGAAGCTTTGAACAAGTCTACCATTCTTGTCTCTTCTTTAACCCGAACCACTCATCTAAACCTTAGTTAAATCTCTACACTAAACCATGGTTCAAGTTATGATAAGTATTCTTTTTATTTTCCTTTTTAATTAACTTATCATATCTTCTTCTTCTTCCATGAAGAAAGCTAGTGACCATCAATGGCAACTAGTAAAATCAAGTGAGAAATCCAATTCTAAAGTCTACCCCCTTCCTATTTCTTCATCCTCTACCTCTTGCCAAGTTGTATAGGGTGTTTACTTCACAAGTTTTCAAAGCTTGGTGAAGTTGGAGCTTGTTCTTGTGATGCCTCGACGTAGATCATCTTCGGCATCGAACTGACGATCAAGCCCGCCCATTCTTCGATGATGCCAATGCTAGAGTCAAGGGTTCGATTTGGACAGCGGAGGGAGATCATCGCGGAGCTTAGGAAGTGGTGGACCGGATCTACAAAGGTTGTAGCCCCTTTCCTTTAGCTATATTTCCGTTTACTTACTCGCTTCGCCTATATATCTAGTTAACGATCCGTTCTAGGGTTTCTCGGCACCGTATTTTTTAGAAATTTGCATGGATGATGACTTGTGAGACCTCACTAGGGTGCCTAGGAACCTTACATCACATATGTGCCTCTACTCCGTTTTTCCTGAGCCAAGAAACCTCTGTGTAGGACTCTAAAGAATCGTCAAAACGCCGGTAGCAGGTGATGATCATATCAAACACCTACAAGCTGCAAGCTGTCAGCTAAACGTAACAGCCACCCAGGTATTGAGCGATATGAAGAACAACAAGCTAGCCTGTACGTTCTCCTGTGAATCTAATCAGTAACACTCCCGTACAGTCCGGTCTCTTCGTCTGATATGTCGCATATCAAGTCTAGGGGTGGTATACGTCAGACCCCAGTAACCGATAAGTCGTGTCGATGTGAGGCTCATAACAGGTCGAGAAACTACTAGTAACACTTACCAGTAAATCTCCATATTAGCCCTGGCCAGAGACTTCCGGTTATAGCAAATCGAACACAGCACAACATCAACTCCCTTTACCGGGAGATACGAATCCCCTCCTATCGCTCATTGCCTCCATGTGATTCGGGACTGCACCCAAAAGCCACTATTTTGCACGCCTACTTGGACGTGGTAAGGTGGAAATCAAAGCATAGTGGGAATCACACAAGACTCTATGACGATCTCGGGTCTACAGACTACCCTGTACCAGTGTCACCAGAGAACTGCCATCTGACGTGTGGTATATCACCATCTGGGAGTTCTCGGCGAGTCCATCCAGTGTACCCAGTCTCTACTGAGCACCCGCATACCATCCTTGATGTCCAACACCGATGGATAGGGGATCATCCATCGCCCATCATATGGGTCAAGATGCGTATACACTAGTCTACTCTTGCGTATCGATGCCCTGTCTCAATACACCCTCGACTAGGAACAGTTATAGGATGTACTCATCGACTACCATGGCCCCACTAGTATGATCTCATCATAGTCCCAGTAGTCGAGTACAGATCCTAAGGGCTTTATCAACATGTGAGAGTAAGACAGTAAACCAGTACAAGTCAACATGTTAAGATAAAGTGAAACAAAATAGCATACTATCATGACGAGCAAGAAAGTCCTCTCTCTATATATCCAAGCATCCATCATAATATACATCATATGTACAAAAATGGCCCCTAGGGCATATACATAACTAACAAAAGGTTGTAATCCCTAACTCTTAGATGTAAAGTTGTTTACTTGCTATGTTTCGCCTAATCTCTAGTTTAAGATCTTGGTTAGGGTTGTTCGGCACATGAAAAATTTGATTTTGGCATGGTTGATGCCTTGTAGAACCTTATTCTAGTGCCTAGTAACCATACGCTATATTCTGTTTACTTACGACTTCTCAAGTTTTAGACAAGTGTTTCGTTGAAATACAAAGTCCAAATTTTTGAGAAGTTATAGGTATATGAATAAAGTAGAGAACAATGTGCTGCAACTATTGAAATTCTTCAAGGTGATCGAAATAGTAGATACTTGTGTTTGGTATTCAATTGATAGTAATGGTTTAGAGAAACTTGTTTCTCTTTTAGGTTACTCATATTTGGATGCACTCGTAAGTTGAGTAACAATGATCGGCCTCTTTCCATTTAGTTGACATGCACTAGAGACAGCTGCATGATTTGAATCTGGTCCCAATTAAATCAGTGCCTTTGTTTCTATATTGTATATAGAATAGTTCATATCTTAATGATGTTAAGGTATATAGAGTTGTCCGGCTTATGCTTAAAACCAGACTTTGGATAACTCAAGGCACGTTTCTGTAATGGCAGTTTGTGGGTTAACCTAGGCTATGACGAGGGTTAACATTCTTCCATCTGGAAGATCAATAATGATATTGTTCTTGACTTGCCACAGTTTTAGTAAAATGGATTTTTTCTGAAAACAGTAGTAGGAGTATGGTAGAACTGGAAGTGATTCTAGAACAACAGACGATTAGTGAAAATTTAATAGAACCTAAAGATTCAATCGGGTTTGATATTCCATTAGCCACTCCGCAGATATGGTGGGTAAACTAAGACGCCCAAGTGGTATTTCGGTATCCTCAAAGACGCTGACAGGTAGGTTCTTGTTTACCCAGACTTGACACTACTGTTGTTCTTGACTATGAGACCCGGCAAGAGGGTGAGTATAGCATCGTTCTAAAAGAGCTTTAGAAGTGCACGTGTATATGACTCTGCCAGAGGGTTGTTGTAGTCAGTGGGAGTAGCGGAAGCATAGTGGACAAGTAGATTGTGTCTATTTATAGACTAAAGCAGATATAGCAGAGATAGATCATCTAATTTTGATGTGACAGTCATAGGCTTTGACTTCATCAGAATAGAAGATGGATCTGTTAAGAAGGTAGTAAGGTGTGATGTCCAGGTATTTGAATGACATGCACATTATAGGAAGTAAAATTCCTATACTACAATCGGTTATACTGTGGTTGTCACACAGTTGTTTCCCCAAATAGGATTTGGATATTATATCAGGCATTCTTGTTACTAGATCTTGATTTGGGTGGTTTCCCAATACGGGTACTTAGACAGTATTCTAATGGTGCTTTAGAATAGTCGACTCCTGGCATGGTGGTGTATCTGCAGGTGATGGAGTAACCCTCTCTAAAGGTGTCTCACAGACTAAAGGGGAGAGGGATGCGCATGATTGTCATATCACTTGCTTAGGCAATTGAGTCAATCATGAGATGTCAAGTACCACACCAGATGTTGTTTTTGCACTAGTTGCAATAAGTTGATATATTAATGCAATCCTGGAGAAACGTTCAGAAGTAGTTTATGAGCATACGTGGATGTTCTAGGGATATGGTAATTACAGCCTCCTTCGGGAGACGATTATCATTCCAAGCTTCCAAGGTGACCTGGATGACAGAGTGACTGTCAGAGTTATAGTTTTCCCTCTTTTGAGGGGCAGTAGTTTGGACAGGTGTTCCAAGCAGATACTGAGGGAGGCAAGACGCAGGATACTGATTAAATTCTGTTGACGATACAGTCTAAGAAGTTTACTAGATTTGGGGTTCATTTGTGAACTGGTTCCCATCTGATATCCAGACATATTCTGAGACAGGTATTGCTCTTTTCGGGAAATGGTTTTCTCCGCGAACTTGAGATAAAGAGAGACATAGATAGAAACATTGGAGCGGATCCACTCACTGAGGCTATTTCTTGAATGCAATTGTTTTACAAATGAGCTTTGTGAAAATGATTAGTAGAGAAGTTGGATGTTCGGTATCACACGGGTTGTAAGTATGCGACACCGCAATAATTAGCCTTAAGTGAAAGTGGGAGATTGTTGGCTATAGTGCCATCAAGTCAATTATTGGATCACAGGCACGTGATTGCAATGATTGAGGGATGACCTATACCGGTAGAACAGTCTTAATCGAGATGATAGTATGCTATCTGGTTTGTCTTTATCATCGTGTACATGCTTCAGGTGACATTACAGATCACTATTACATGTTGATAGAGCCTATAGGATTCTTGCTTGACTACCAGCAGTATGATGGCGATCATATACGTGAGAGTTGGGTGGTATATAAGCACATCCTTGAAGTGTCCCTAGTCGTGGGAGTTTCGAGACTGGGCATCGATACTCCAATAGTAGACTAGTGTATACGGATTTAGGCGGTGGCCGGTTTCACAAGCCACTGATGTCAGTTGGTTCACCAAAGATGTATACAGGTGCTCATTGGGTTATGAGTACACCGGACGGATTCGCTGGGAACATGCTAGTTGGTATTATACCTATTGTCAGATAGCAGTTCCCAGGTGACATGTGTACAGGTTAGTCTATCGACCGGAGATCGTCATTTGTCTCGTGTGTGTACACACTGTGCTTTGATTACTACCCTACCACGGCTCAGAGGAGTCGTGCAAACAGTTTTTAGCTGGGTACATTCCCAAGCCACATAGAGGCAGTGAGCGGATCGTCATGGGATTCGTCTCTCCCGGTATATTGGGGGTTGAGGTCGCGGAGTGCACAGATGGCCATCACCAGAAATCCTCGGCTGGGGTAGACGAGAATTACCGATCTAGAATCGATAGTTTCTCATTTGGTGATACGTTTCAAACTGACACTAAATGCCCTTTATTAGGGGTCTGACTTTATCTACCCCCTTGACTCGACATGCGATACTCATCGACGAACGGACCGGACTGTACGGATATTTTCACTGTCAGGCTCAGTAGGGTTTCAGGATGAGTTCGCTCGTCGGCCTCTCTTTCGCTCAATACCTGGGTAGCCGTTACGTACAGCTAGTGCCACTGACGTGCTTGTGGTTAAACTCACTGCCAGCGTATTGATGAGTCTTTAGAGTCCAACACAGAGGGTTTCCCGGGTTCGGGCGAAACGTTGTAGAGGTTGTATGGTTTTATGGCTGGGTTCGATCATATTCGTGCACTTGTGCACGGATCATGATCGGACGGATAATACTGGTAGGTTTTTGTTTAAGCCGGATCCTAGTATTATATTGTTGGATTATTTTCGTCTCGTTTTATTCGTATTCAGTCGAAATACGGATGCGGGTATGTATATACGTATTAGGGGTAATCTTGTAATTTATTACAAGATCACTTTTAAGTTTGCCATTTTCTTTTTTCCATTAAACATTTTGTTTAAATGTTTGATTATATTAAAAGTGTGGGCAATGGCTTTGACTTGGGCATTGATGAGCATGGTCTTTGACATGAGCATATATTGTGGCCTGGTTGTGATTGTTTTTTTTTTCTTTTGGAAAAAGTTTAAATTTTTGTGTAGGAAATTTTGTGGCTGCCATCTTGGGTGAAGGAATTGAGTGTCCGCGATTTTAGTGTGCAGGGATTTTTTTAGTTGCTGATTTTCCTCACTACATAAAAGAACAGCCACCTCAAAATTTCTACAGCCACTTCATAATTTTTCTTTCAAGTCTTAGCCAAAAATTCTAGTGCTCACACTTTCTCACCTCATGGCAACTTCATCACCTCTATCTAAATCATTGGGTGTTTTGAGACAAAGTAATTACAATCACACTCTAATTCATCTTGGGCATCTAGGCTAGCAAACTGGATGTCCGAGTTGCTTCGGTTTTGAAGCGGGAGCCCGTATTACTAATGCTCGGCGTGGATCATTTTCGCTGAGAGAGACCGGAGAGCGAACTTGTTCGGGGCAGCCGCGAGGAGCTTGGCAAGAAGTTGAAAACCGAAGGACACAGATCGATCGGTATAATCACTTAAACTCCTTTTACAGTTAAATAGTATAGGGTTAATGGTTCGATCCGGGAATTGGGTTCCGTTAGCGCCGGGTTTTAAAAGTTTTTGTTCCGCGTTTGGCCACGGATTGATGGCCGGGGCGTTGGCATATCTCAACAATCCTTTAATCGTTCCTAGTCGATGGTGTATCGAGATAGGGCATAGATATTCAAGAGTAGACTGGCGTAAACGCTTCTTGACCTATATGATGGGCGATGGATGATCCCACATCCATTGGAGTTTGACATCAAAGATGGTATACGGGTGCTCAGTGGAGACTGGTACACTGAACGGACTCGCCGAGAACTCCTAGTTGGTATTATACCTATCGTCAGGTAGCAGTTCTCTGGTGACACCGGTACAGGTTAGTCTGTAGACCCGAGATCGTCATAGAGTCTTGTGTGATTCCTGCTTGCACGCTTTTGGCGTGTCGAGTTTTAAAGTTCTAAAGTTAACCGCAATCAGGACGGTATCGCTTTGCAGCTGGACACGTTGAGTACGGGTCGTCCGCAGGGAGACGGAGCGTTTTATGTTCTGTTTTGACGAGTTAATGCGCGTGGCAGAATGGTTCGAATCTAACCTATGTGTATATATACAAAGTACAAGTTGTTAGGATTAGATAGGTTATTATAAGTTAAGGAAATCCGTATTCAATCCTTTGTTCCGAACTTAACCATTGAAGCTAGATCAATCGGCAACAACGTGGATTAGGATACTTAAGCACGGTATTAGTGAAATCAGGCTTATTGACCCTTGTTCGTCCGTTCTTGTAGCTTGCTTTCGCCTCCGTCCAATCCGAACGCAACCGGTCGCGGTTAGGAAACACCGATACCTTGGTAGAGAAGGGTGCCTAACGGAGCGCTTGCGTAAGATTTGGGCGGAGTTCAATTGGAAAATACGGGCAAAGGAAATGAGAAACGAAACCTTAACTTTCAAAACCAATCTTTTTCCTAACAACAACAATATTAACAAACCATCACAACAACAAAAGAAAAAGAAAAGAAAAGAACAAAGAAAAGAAAAGACAACATTACAAGTAAGTAAAGGGAAAGAAATTTAAATTGCAAATAAGTAAAGCGCAAGTAATGAAAGAGCAAGTAATGAAAAGCGCAAGAAAGAAAATACTAAGAACCCAAATGCAAAAGAAAGCTTTATTATGTCCAAGTGTCACGACCCGAAAGTACGGAACATGGCCGGCACTTAAACTACGAACGTCTCGAGACGTACGTAATCTAAGTAAACCGAAAACCCAGAAATCCAAACCAAGAAAAGTAGTAGAGTGCAGGAAAAACCAACTTAAAGCAAGTAATTTCAATAGCATAAGCCGAATTATGCGTTTTTTAAAACATCAAAAATTTACTGAAAATTTCGGCAGAGTCTCCTTTGTAAATACTGGCCCCCAAACGGGATACAACATGAATAGTATACGAAATCAAGAAAAAGGCATCCCCAAGCGGGAGCTAGCTGTTCGTCAATCGACGGTCACAAACACACAAACAATATAATATACAACGCCAACGGCGAGGATCAAAACTCAAAAGGAAACTCAAAACCACCAGAAATATAACGAGCGACTCTAAGGTCGAAAGAATCAACAACACTGGTCTCTATCTCAATAAATACATGTTTGGTTGATGGAACTTCTAGATACAACAGAATAATGATATACAAGATATATAATGGGGGTACGATACAAGTAAACCCACCTACTAGCAAATCACCCGAACGAAACTATGCCGCAAAGCCGTAATTAAACCTGTACGGCAAAACCTACAAGAAACTGGGGCACAACGGGGGTGAGTTGCCAACTCGTGAACAAAAAAACATCTACGCACAGAAATCGCATAAATAACGCAATCCAAGGTCAATGATCATAATATATCCTCAAAAATGTATATAACATGCAGCCTATAATAATAGCTAGGGTAGTATCTAACCCGAGTGTAAACTCATGTGCCCGTGTCAGTGCCTCAGGTAGCAATATATCATATGAATGAGGTATGAATGCAAGAAAACATAATACATTTAAATGAAGAACTGTTTTCATAAATTAGTGAGATTTCCTTTGTATTTTTAAAATGAGGTATCATAATGAAATCAGCATAAAACAGTGTCTAGCATCGGCACAAAACATAATCCCAATATCTCGATATCTCTGTATCACAGTCTCTGTACCTCAATATCTCGAAATCTCAATATCACAGTCTCAATATCTAGGGCGCCGTCAGTCTAGACCGGCCCCTACCATCCATCTCAAGACCACGACGGTATCCTCCGGATATCCGACGCGTCGGGTAAAATCATCGGTAGGTAGTGCTCCCCTGCCAGGCTCACATCGTCATCATCACGCGCTTCTTGCCCCGGGGCACCTTACCGGGTCCACCATGTACCCGAAACGGTTCATCCGTCTCCTCGAATCGGGTCTCGAAATCAATCAGCAAACTCATGGTGGACGACTCATACATCATGGGAAAACCGCACTTTTTATTTTAAAAGAGGAAAAAGGTTTATTTATGTTTTTGCGGTTTTCCTCCAAATCCAGAAAATCTCATGGAAATCCGAATCCAAAATCTCAATAACACGTAAAATGGTGAATATATGCATGAGAATCCATGAATGCGGCATAACAATGAATAACAGTATGCATGAAGGAGCAGGTAGTAACTACAATGTCTAAACTAACATATAAGGCAAGTACACTAATATCATGTCTAACCATTAGCTAACAAGCTATGTCAAGCAATAATATTTTCTAAGGTGTACGTGACATGGCAATTACCGATGAAGATGTGTGTGAGCCGGTAAAAAAGTGTGCGTGGTACATACGCATCATCGGTAATGGTGCTGGTGTCCTAACAGCATGATATCAATAATGGAGTATGAAACATAAAATAAGCATGCGATGCGAAGCGGACCACAAAAGAAGAGCGGGAGCTGAAAACTAGACGCAACTATAACTAATCTGCATTAATCTAATATAAGTCCTACAAATGGTGCCTTTTGAAATAACACGAATCATGGGGTTTTGAAAATAGGGGCTACGGTGTTTTTATGAAAAGATAAGTCTTTTGAAATATCCGTAGGATCCCTTGGGCTGTCTTTTAAAATACCCACGATTCGTTAGTTTTTGAAATAGGTAAGAGTCTAATCTAATCTAACAACTACACTAAACTATACGGCTGAACTAACAAGCTGAACTACAGGTAAGAAACCGCCTATCATCTGAGTCGATACATATACCTACCTGTATATGTATAGTCGGTGATCCCGCCTCAATAATATCATATCCGATACCATATCTATAATCAGACATCCCAAGTCAAGAGTGCGGATCAATCATCAAAATATCGCTCGTACATAAATCCGTCGTACGACATCCCAAATCTAGGTACGGGTCAATATCACATTCATCATACTATTCACCTGGTATCCTCTTTATCAAATAACATGATCGCGGTACAGTTCTACGTCTAGTACCATACTGATACCGCCTACGTATGCATGGACGTGTGTGAAAAACTACATCAAGGACCCGCTACAACGTCATGTCGTATCTCAAATACGAACCCTGCTATATCACCGATCTCACGGCCTCAAATCAAATCTCATCGACTCAGCTCAATCCCAAGTATCATCCTCAAATCCGTATGTGAACACATAGTCCCATACCCATGTGAACCCATAACTATAAAGAATCCCATGAGCACATATCAATAGGAATGTATGCAAGTTTGTATGTGTGTATGTGTAGTGCAACACTACCCTAGGGTTCGCAACACTAAAGTAATCCAACACACCAATATCCATCCTAAGCATCGTTATTAATCCCAAATAACATATAATAATTGTTGGTGTGTATACGCATCCGTATACACCACCACGGACTGCGGGGGTGCTATACGCCATCCACCCGACTTCTCCCCGTAGATATAAATCTACTCACCTGGTCCTCGCTAGCCGGTGCCGACGTCTCCATGCGCGTGCTTGTCATCTCGAAGTCCACATGGGGGTACCTACATATCTTAACGCACCATATCGCATTAAAACTAAATTCGAAATCGAAACGGCATACGAAAATCAAATCGGCACGCGTATCACGCATAGGTCCAAACCTATCGCCTACGCATGCAAGAATACTCAAACCAACCCTTGATGTCGATGTACAAACGTCAAACCATCGAGAAAAATCCAATCACACTCATTTGCACATTCACGAACACTAATTTTAATATAAACTAGGTTAAAACTCACAAAAACCCCAATTTTACTTAAAAAGTCATTTTTCCGAAAATCTAGCAAGCACAATTCGCCGTTTTTGTACAAAACAGGATGTTTAAATGAATGTAGCGGCCAATATATTTATTAAATATCTTAAATAATTCATATAAACAATTCCCGGAATTTAATCTCATTAAATTCCAAAAGCCCTAATATTCTAGTTTACAAAATACCTAAAATTTAACAATTTCAAAGCAAAAATGCACAAACTACAATCTATCTTAGATTTGCATGATCTAAAGCATTAAACCACACTTATTAAAGTTAATGAAGTCATGAAAAACCTAAACACATTTTTAATCCCAAGTATTTAACCAATTTCAAAAACCTAGTAAGCAAATTAGCAAATTAACACAATTTTTAAACTAACCATTAGCACAAGCTACAAATCTTGTATTAACATGACAAAAAGCCTAAATATAACACACAACCATACACCAATTTTATAAAACCCTAACTTGCATTCAAATTCATAACTTGAATTCCAAAACTTGCAACTTGAGCCTAATTAACACTTAAGTAGTTTAGCTTTAAGAAATTAGTAACAAATTAAGCAAAAATGTTTTAGAATTATACCCAAAAACATTTGAAGATCCACAAGCATCCATGGCCTCCCAAAATGCTCTCTTTTCACAAAGATCCATGCTATACAGGCTAAGCTAAAATGGGTAGGAGTCAGATTTGGGTTTTGGGATTTTTTTTGATTGATTTGAGGCAATTTTTGATGAAGTTTGAAGAGAAAAGAGAAGGGAAATGGGGGGGGCTGGTGCTGCTGTAGGAGGGGGGTCGGCTGGAATGGGAGTGGGAGAGGAGAGAGAGGGAGGTAGAGAAAGTGGGGGGAGAAGTCAAAGTCAATTCAAGGTCAAAGGTCCACCTCATTTCTCCATTTTCTTTTCTTTTCTTTCATTTCTTTCCTTTGAAATTCAAGTGGGGAAAAAAATGGGGGCTGCTGAATTCTTCAAGGGGAGAAGTAAATGGGAGTGTGTGGATGTGGGTACGGGTGTGGGGTGATGAAAAATGATAAATATAATACCATAAACATCCATTTACGCTAAAAAAAATCCTTTTTTCTTCAATAATTTCTAAACCATTTTGGCAAATGATTTCGTTCCAAAAACCACATGATAAAATTTTATTTAATGTTTTATGATGCACAAAATTTGTTTCAACTCATTCCAATTTGTAATTTTCCCTAATTAAATTTATTAGTGACGACTTAAATAATAATAAAATAATATTTTTTTCAGAAAATTTGAAATTTCACCAGTGGCTCAATAAACACCAAATAATAGCAATTACATAGCTAGAATATGTATATTTAATTTTTATAATAAAATATTTGTATTTTGACTTTTTACAGAAAACCCCCTTATTTTACCGATTTTTCGAAATTTCACCGAAACGATTTTCAAAACGTTACAATCTTCCCCCCTTAAATAAATTCGGTCCCCGAATCTAAATTCAAACTCCCCCAAATACTAAAACATCTAAGAAAAACCATCAAGTCGTCGGGGCTCCGAAATTGTAACTACATAAAACAATTCGTAGCGCAGCGCATGCGCTTGAAAAATGAGTATATAACTCAAATCAAAACTCCGTCAAGCATCCCGCAATCATCGGAGTCATGGAGAAGACATCAATGCCAAATCTAAATCAAACCAATATGATATAACTCGAAACTATACATGTAAACATCGAATCTATATCTGTAAGTATCTGAAGGAAATGCATGCCAAATCTCTTTAAGTCGCTGTGCAACGCGTATAACACTGCAAAGTGGCGGACGTCTATCATAAGAAAATAACTATATACATATATACCTTTGTTTGAAATGTACGTTCCGCCGTTTTGGAAACAATTTAGAAGGGTCTCCTTGTTTTAAACATTTCGTGTCATATCAGACACGTAGGTAAATACTGAGGCTATAGCTCGCTTTTTGGAAATCCCTTCAATAACTATCAATGCATGCAAAATATATTCAGGTACTGTCCTCTGACTAGTCCTGCTCAGTACGAAAATACATAGCAATATCATAAAAACGTACTGCTCTATACGAAATCAATCCCAAAATATGCACATGAATGCTACGTGCGTCTGGTGCGCACGGAAATCAAAATCCATGAATGTGCCATACATGCTCACAGAAACAACATCTAAGTGCATCGGGTGTGCACGAAACATCTGTCGTAGGCAACATGTGTGCCTGACAGCAAAATCAGGTGCATCTAACATGCACGAAGAATCTCGATTTAGTGCATCTAGTGTGCACCAAAATCGTATCTCAAAACCTGCGCTCAATCATGCGCGAAAACCCAAAACCAGGGGCATCCATCATGCACGAAATCATGAAATCCAATATCAAGCGCCGAACATGCGTAAAATCAAATCAGGTGCACAAGGTGCATAAAACAAACATCGAGTATCACAATCGAAATCGAAGTCCAGTGCATCTAAGTGCACAAAATGTGTATCACTGCACTGCAAGCATATGTGATTTATACTGAGTGCAAAAACCAATTCGTATGCGTACATACGCACAAAATCAACTCAAATGTCTAAAACCGTAAAATCTCAAACATGTGAAACCCAAGCACGAAAACGATATCAAGTGCAACACTGTGCAAAGATCATAAATCCTCAATCATCAAAATCAGATCATTCGAATAAATCATGCAAAACATCGAAATCAATAATGGCGGCATAGTACCGCTCAAGCGCATCCTCTAAGAATCTCGGGCCAACTGGCGCGGTCACTAATGGGACGTCTCGTCGATGATCATGAACCCTGGCCTGCTGGTGTGCGTAACAATGACCACTCCTGGGTCAAGGTCTTCATTGGGAATTACAAATCTTTCAGTCCCTCGGCTCATCGGCCTTGTCAGGTGTGCTAACGGGGATGATTCCGTTCTGGCACTTCTCTGGTCATCTCTTGGTCAATCATCGCGACCACTCGTAAGACAGCATATTACTGGCGTCGGCCTCTGGCTCTCTGAATGTACGTGACACATCTGATCCTGGGTGCAAGTATCATTGCAACAGTGTCCTGGAAGGAATCCTGCTCACGGTCTCTTCCATGTCTCATCTCTGCCAACTGTCGTGAAGTCATTGTCCTTTCCTATATCTGCATCTTGCTCTGGAACGACTGCATACTCATCGCGACTCTTTCTGGAAGGTAAGTCCAAGTACCATGCCTCGGCATGCGCATCGCCTCTCTGATGTCGGCGGAGTGGAACGTCATCTCATCTAGATCTGGTGCGAACCTCTTACTCCACTTTTCTCTAATGTCGACCGCTTCGGACTCGTCTCATCGTGGCTGCATGGACTGAGCTCCAACGGCTATCCTCGTATCCGGAGTCTCCCAAGAATGCATCTCACCACCTAGCATCCGATTGAAGTCGAACCATTCGATCGATTCGTCACAACCTCATAATCCCCCAAGAGCTCAACATCTTGGTACAGTTTAATAGTATCGAGTACATACCACAGCATCGGTGGTCCAGCCGTAGAAGGGCAAACCCAAGCCTCACTAATGGCGCCGTGGAACTGCCGCAAACCCTAAGGTTCAAAGGCTTTCACACGGTCATTATGTAGAGTTAGGGTTTCATTCTTCTAGAGGGACCATAGAATTGCCTGCATGTCCTTCCGACTACTTTAAACTTGGAATAATAGGTTTCTGACATTCGATCGTCTCTGTCGACTCCCAACGTCTCCGCGTGAAGTCGTCTCTAGCTGGAATCAATCTATCTGATGACCTCTCATCGGGTAGGCGAACGAACCACATGTCTCAGTCATTCATCCGTGGGTGACTAGCGACCTTCTATCATTGGCTCAATCCTCTGGTGCTGATCTGTCCGTCCGAGTAATCTCATACAGCGATCCATCAACGCTCGTGGTGCGAAAACACAATCAAAAGACACCTCTCTACAATCGGGTGTCGCCGGAATCACGCCCTGGTCAGTCCTCATTTGTGACGAGCTCCTGCTGACCGCAACACTAGCCGTTGCTCTCCCTGCCCGAAATCGTGGCAGCAAAACAAAACTGGTAACGATGAGGTTAGATCAGGAAGGAATATAATACTGAACAAGAAAATGTACATCCTAAGCTTCTTAAGTGGAGTGGCGTGTCGTAAATATGCCGCGGAACATACCAACGGTACGTCACTCTAGTTTAGTCACCTATTCCATCAACCAAGGGTCATCCTACGCTCCGAAGGTAAAACCTAACGCTCTGATACCAACTTTGTCACGACCCGAAAGTACGGAACATGGCCGGCACTTAAACTACGAACGTCTCGAGACGTACGTAATCTAAGTAAACCGAAAACCCAGAAATCCAAACCAAGAAAAGTAGTAGAGTGCAGGAAAAACCAACTTAAAGCAAGTAATTTCAATAGCATATGCCGAATTATGCGGTTTTTAAAACATCAAAAATTTACTGAAAATTTCGGCAGAGTCTCCTTTGTAAATACTGGCCCCAAAACGGGATACAACATGAATAGTATACGAAATCAAGAAAAAGGCATCCCCAAGCGGGAGCTAGCTCTTCGTCAATCGACGGTCACAACCACACAAGCAATATAATATACAACGCCAACGGCGAGGATCAAAACTCAAAAGGAAACTCAAAACCACCAGAAATATAACGAGCGACTCTAAGGTCGAAAGAATCAACAACACTGGTCTCTATCTCAATAAATACATGTTTGGTTGATGGAACTTCTAGATACAACAGAATAATGATATACAAGATATATAATGGGGGTACGATACAAGTAAACCCACCTACTAGCAAATCACCCGAACGAAACTATGCCGCAAAGCCGTAATTAAACCTGTACGGCAAAACCTGCAAGAAACTGGGGCACAACGGGGGTGAGTTGCCAACTCGTGAACAGAAAAACATCTACGCACAGAAATTGCATAAATAACGCAATCCTAGGTCAATGATCATAATATAGCCTCAAAAATGTATATAACATGCAGCCTATAACAATGGCTAGGGTAGTATCCAACCCGAGTGTAAACTCATGTGCCCATGTCAGTGCCTCAGGTAGCAATATATCATATGAATGAGGTATGAATGCTTGAAAACATAATACAGGTAAATGAATAACTGTTTTCATAAATTAGTGAGATTTCCTTTGTATTTTTAAAATGAGGTATCATAATGAAATCAGCATAAAACAGTGCCTAGCATCGGCAGAAAACATAATCCCAATATCTCGATATCTCTGTATCACAGTCTCTGTACCTCAATATCTCGAAATCTCAATATAACAGTCTCAATATCTAGGGCGCCGTCAGTCCAGACCGGCCCCTACCATCCATCTCAAGACCACGACGGTATCCTCCGGATATCCGACGCGTCGGGTAAAATCACCGGTAGGTAGTGCTCCCCTGCCAGGCTCACATCGTCATCATCACGCGCTTCTTGCCCCGGGGCACCATACCGGATCCACCATGTACCCGAAACGGTTCGTCCGTCTCCTCGAATCGGGTCTCGAAATCCATCAGCAAACTCATGGTGGACGACTCATACATCATGGAAAAACCGCACTTTTTATTTTAAAAGAGGAAAAAGGTTTATTTATGTTTTTGCGGTTTTCCTCCAAATCCTGAAAATCTCATGGAAATCCGAATCCAAAACCTCAATAACACGTAAAATGGTGAATATATGCATGAGAATCCATGAATGCGGCATAACAATGAATAACAGTATGCATGAAGGAGCAGGTAGTAACTACAATGTCTAAACTAACATATAAGGCAAGTACACTAATATCATGTCTAACTATTAGCTAACAGGCTATGTCAAGCAGTAATATTTTCTAAGGTGTACGTGACATGGCAATTACCGATGAAGATGTGTGTGAGCCGGCAAAAAAGTGTACGTGGTACATACGCAACATCGGTAATGGTGCTGGTGTCCTAACAGCATGATATCAATAATGGAGTATGAAACATAAAATAAGCATGCGATGCGAAGCGGACCACAAAAGATGAGCGGGAGCTGAAAACTAGGCGCAACTATAACTAATCTGCATTAATCTAATATAAGTCCTACAAATGGTGCCTTTTGAAATAACACGAATCATAGGGTTTTGAAAATAGGGGCTACGGTGTTTTTATGAAAAGTTAAGTCTTTTGAAATATCAGTAGGATCCCTTGGGCTGTCTTTTAAAATACCCACGATTCGTTAGTTTTTGAAATAGGTAGGAGTCTAATCTAATCTAACAACTACACTAAACTATACGGCTGAACTAACAAGCTGAACTACAGGTAAGGAAACCGTCTATCATCTGAGTCGATACATATACCTACCTGTATATGTAAAGTAGGCGATCCCGCCTCAATAATATCATATCCGATACCATATCTATAATCAGACATCCCAAGTCAAGAGTGCGGATCAATCATCAAAATATAGCTCGTACGTAAATCCGTCGTACGACATCCCAAATATGGGTACGGGTCAATATCACATTCATCATACTATTCACCTGGTATCCTCTTTATCAAATAACATGATCGCGGTACTGATCTACGTCTAGTACCATACTGATACCGCCTACGTATGGATGGACGTGCGTGAAACACTACGTCAAGGACCCGCTACAACGTCATGTCGTATCTCAAATACAAACCCTGCTATATCACCGATCTCACGGCCTCAAATCAAATCTCATCGACTCAGCTCAATCCCAAGTATCATCCTCAAATCCGTATGTGAACACATAGTCCCATACCCATGTGAACCCATAACTATAAAGAATCCCATGAGCACATAGCAATAGGAATGTATGCAAGTATGTATGTGTGTATGTGTAGTGCAACACTACCCTAGGGGTCGCAACACTAAAGTAATCCAACACACCAATATCCATCCTAAGCATCGTTATTAATCCTAAATAACATATAATAATTGTTGGTTTGTATACGCATCCGTATACACCACCACGGACTGCGGGGGTGCTATACGCCATCCACCCGACTTCTCCCCGTAGATATAAATCTACTCACCTGGTCCTCGCTAGCCGGTGCCGACGTCGCCGTGCGCTTGCTTGTCGTCTCGAAGTCCACATGGGGGTACCTACATATCATAACGCAACATATCGCATTAAAACTAAATTCGAAATCGAAACGGCATACGAAAATCAAATCGGCACGCGTATCACGCATAGGTCCAAACCTATCGCCTACGCATGCAAGAATAGTCAAACCAACCCTCGATGTCGATGTACAAATGTCAAACCATCGAGAAAAATCCAATCACACTCATTTGCACATTCACGAACACTAATTTTAATATAAACTAGGTTAAAACTCACAAAAACCCTAATTTTACTTAAAAAGTCATTTTTCCGAAAATCTAGCAAGCACAATTCGCCGTTTTTGTACCAAACAGGATGTTTAAATGAATGTAGCGGCAAATATATTTATTAAATATCTTAAATAAGTCATATAAACAATTCCCGGAATTTAATCTCACTAAATTCCAAAAACCCTAATATTCTAGTTTACAAAATACCTAAAATTTAACAATTTCAAAGCAAAAATGCACAAACTACAATCTAGCTTAGATTTACATGATCTAAAGCATTAAACCACACTTAATAAAGTTAATGAAGTCATGAAAAACCTAAACACATTTTTAATCCCAAGTATTTAACCAATTTCAAAAACCTAGTAAGCAAATTAGCAAATTAACACAATTTTTAAACCAACCATTAGCACAAGCTACTAATCTTGTATTAACATGACAAAAAGCCTAAATATAACACACAACCATACACCAATTTTATAAAACCCTAACTTGCATTCAAATTCATAACTTGAATTCCAAAACTTGCAACTTAAGCCTAATTAACACTTAAGTAGTTTAGCTTTAAGAAATTAGTAACAAATTAAGCAAAAATGTTTTAGAATTATACCCAAAAATATTTGAAGATCCACAAGCATCCATGGCCTCCCAAAATGCTCTCTTTTCACAAAGGTCCATGCTATACGTGCTAAGCTAAAATGGGTAGGAGTCGGATTTGGGTTTTGGGATTTTTTTTGATGGATTTGAGGCAACTTTTGATGAAGTTTGAAGAGAAAAGAGAAGGGAAATGGAGGGGGGGGGCTGCTGCTGCTGTAGGAGGGGGGGTCGGCTGGAATGGGAGTGGGAGAGGAGAGAGAGGGAGGTAGAGAAAGTGGGGGGAGAAGTCAAAGTCAATTCAAGGTCAAAGGTCCACCTCATTTCTCCATTTCCTTTTCTTTTCTTTCATTTCTTTCCTTTGAAATTCAAGTGGGGAAAAAAAATGGGGGCTGCTGAATTCTTCAAGGGGAGAAGTAAATGGGAGTGTGTGGATGTGGGTACGGGTGTGGGGTGATGAAAAATGATAAATATAATACCCCAAACATCCATTTACGCTAAAAAAAATCCTTTTTTCTTCAATAATTTCTAAACCGTTTTGGCAAATGATTTCGTTCCAAAAACCACATGATAAAATTTTATTTAATGTTTTATGATGCACAATTTTTTTTTCAACTCATTCCAATTTGTAATTTTCCCTAATTAAATGTATTAGTGACGGATTAAATAATAATAAAATAATATTTTTTTCAGAAAATTTGAAATTTCACCAGCGGCTCAATAAACACCAAATAATAGCAATTACATAGCTAGAATATGTATATTTAATTTTTATAATTAGATATTTGTATTTTGACTTTTTACAGAAAACCCCCTTATTTTACCGGTTTTTCGAAATTTCACCGAAACGATTTTCAAAACGTTACACCAAGTGATACAACGTTGAGTTCAATAACCAAATCTTAAACTTTCAAGCTCAATGAAGAGGTTGCAAGATTAAGAGAAGGCAAGGAGCTCAAGGGAAACTAATCTATGTACAAAATCAAAATCAAAAAGAAAACTTGAGTGTAACAAAATGTGTGGCAATGTTAGACAAAGAATAACCCTTCTCCCTTGCTCACTTATCTGCCTTATATAGGCACAAAACAAAAATAAACTAGCAATAAAAATAATATGACTTGGGAGCAAAGGATGGACCATAGTAAATTAGGGGTCTTTGGGGCAAGGGGGCCGGCCAGATCGGATTTTTGGTGAGTGTGGCCGGCCTAAAACCGAGGAAGAATGCTCGTATTTGTTGTGTGGTCTTGTGTGCTTCCAAATATCACTCTGGTGCTGATAGATTTCTCAATAGTGGACTGGGCTGAACTCAGGGATTTAGAGGGAAACAATATGCTTTATATCACATCACACCTTTATGCATTAACTCACACATCACTTCTCATGCCCACCATGTAGGGTGACTAGGCACTCTAATAAGGTTCTACAACGCATCAACCATGCCCGTTTAAGATTTTAGCCGTGCCGAATAACCCTAAACAAGATCTTTGCTAGATAAAGTTGTGCACATGTGAGAAAAATCCTTAAGTGTATAGTTGTATATATGATATACTAATTTACATTAACTAACATTTGTTCACTTAAGGATTTTTCTCACATGTGCACAACTTTAATATATATGTGATATATATTAAAATGTGTTTTCTTTTTGTATCATGGTTTATGATACATCATACATGGATGTGCAAGACATACACCATTCTATTTTAAATGGTGGTTAATAATTATATAAGGTAATTACAAATTAGTGGAGCTTTTGTCACAAGCATGAAGCTTGTAGAAGCTTATGGATGCTTTGACAAAGTCCACTAACTTTGTTTTACTTTAGATTTTTATTAACCTAACCATTTAGGATTAACCATGGTAATGTCTCTACATGAGTTAGTATATGATACTCACTCACCATGGTTAGCTCACTTCACTTGATGATTATCTTTCTCTCTCAATTTCTTCATCTTCTTCCTTGATCTAAAAAGCTCTCTAGGGTTTGATCCAAAGTGAGAAACATTGTGAGGAAATATATTCTAAAGAGAACCCACTTCCTATTTCTCCATCCTCTACTAGACTAGCACTTTAGTTTAGGGTGTTTGCTTCACTAATTCTCTAGTTAGTGAAGTAGTAGCTTGAGTTGATATTCCATCGACGTAGATCATCTTCGGCCTCGAAGACTTCAAGCAAGGACGCTTCTTTCGCCTCGTGAAGCCATGCAAGAGCCCGGGAGAACCATGATCGCAGCGAAGGGACTGCAACAAAGAGCTTTAGAAGTGAAGGACCGATCTACAAAGGTTGTATTTCGTATTCACTTAGTGGTAAATGTAATTTACTAGCATGTGAAACCCTAATTATCTTGCAAAGATCTTGTTTAGGGTTATTCAGCACGGCTAAAATCTTAAACGGGCATGGTTGATGCATTGTAGACCCTTATTAGAGTGCGTAGTAACCCTACAGTGGTATCAGATACTAGCTAGAGCATTAGGCGACGTGTATACGAAGTTAAAACTCCGAACGAACTCCGAATCGACGAAATATACCCTTCTCTGGACATTTTTTAAAAACTGTGTTTTTTCTGAATTAAAAATACCTAAAAAAATCAGCAGGGAATTCTAAGAATTACCACAAAATTCGAGCCCAAAATTCCGTACATCCCCCGCGGAACCGCGGTCTTACCCCACTTGTCGCGGCGGTTCCGCTGTAGTAACAGTGAACTGTGGATAGAATTTTGTGCAGTAACATCCGTAGCTATTCCTTATATTTTCTGGGTATTTTTTATCTAACTCAAGTGTTGAGTGTTCTGGGGTTTATTTTCTAATCGTTAATTCGATCGGAATATTTAATTTCGTTTTGTTTTCCAGATATTTAGAAAGTATTAAAAAGTTCGAACGGATATCAATAACTCACTTTTTCCCGACCCAGGAAATTTCCAAGTGTTGGATTTTTTCGTAGTTTAAGAACGTCTAAATCGTGCAAGTTACGCAATGGACCCTCTAGTAGACAACAAACCTTAACTCGATTATGTAACCGTCTTGAACTGCCTTTTGAACCTTAGTGTTTGGGGGAGTACGGCGTTGCCACATGTGAGGCGTTGGCTTGACCCTTCTACGGCTGGACCATTGGTACTGTGGCATGTGATGGATGTTTTTAAACTCCCCTCAAGTGTTGAGAACTATTTGGGAATTATTGGGTGTTTGATTATTCGATCGGAAAGTTTATTACTGTCTATTTATCTGGAATGTGATACAATATCTGGAATTCATATTGCTAGGCATGAAATCCGAAGTATGTGATATTTCGGATTTACGATGTCTAAAGAGATTGTGGATTCCAAATGTTGTAGTTTTACACTTTATTTTTCTGCGACCGTAAGTGTAATATGTGATATCGCCGGTTTCGTTGCTATATGTCAACGACAATTGGAATGCGCATATTTACTTACGTTGATGGCATGTGATGTTATGTGTTGCTGGATATGTTATATTAGATCGTCGTGTTCTGAATAGCCGGTGGTTTTGTGTGAGATAAGGGTTTTTATTTTCGTTCATGTAAAATTAAATGTATGTAATATTCTTTTATTGGGGCACTTCCGGGATGAGGTTGATGTCACCATTTGTATATTATTTACTTTTCCGCACTAGGATAGACCCAAGGAGGAGAGCACAAGTAACCGGGTTCTAGAGTCCAGTGGGAGACCAACTCGAGGAGTCGAGTCCGGGTCTCCTGTTCATATCAGATTTTTGTATTTTTATACTGCCCAATTTTTATCATATTGCTTATCGATAGGTACTCTTGAGCCGTGTTTGCAAGTCAATTGCAGGATACAGGTTCTCGGCTCTAAACGATGAAATTCATGAAAAAGCACGACAAAATCCGGGTTCCTGCCAACCACAGATAAAACACGGGTCTCCGCTCTTTATCCGTATGTTGCCACACACAAGTTTAAGAGATAAAATGGCAAATCGATTGTCACCTTCATGCACAAAGCACAATGGCAACACCAAGTCCAAGAAATCTATGCGGAGCTCGAGGAAATCATGACAAAAGATCCACTTTTGATCATCAGAAATTCTGGAAAAATCGTGAGGAAAATCTGAGAAAAGATATATACCAGACTCATGGGCACAGCAAACCAGGGAACCCTACAAAATTCGGCGGCCTAACTCCACTAAAGGGCCGCGGTTCCGCGGCATAAGCAGGCTTAGGCTGCGGAACCGCGGCCATATGGTGGCGGCAGTTGACCAGTTTTTGTGGGCAGATTGGTCATTTCACTTTAGTTCAGAATGTTGCCCTAGGTTTTCATTTTCCAGCCTATAAATAGCCGAGAAACTTATGAAGGAAAGGGTGCTTAATCTTGTATTTTTTTAGGTTTTAGAATACTTGTTGTTCTTCTTACTCTTCTCATCTCTTCTCCATTGAAAAATTTGTAGTGAGCTTTTGTGAGTGAAGAATGATGAATAAAGAAGTTCATTGTGTTATTATACTTGTCTTGCTCTTGTTATGTTAATTACTTGTAATCTTTAATTGATAATTTAGTTGTTGTTATTTCTTGTTGTTTCTTTCTTTTCTCTTTTCCTTGATCCTTAAACAACCATGATGCTTACGCTTGATCCTTGCCAAGGTGAGGTCGCAAATAGCTAGTTGTTATCTTCTAATCTCCTTCTTTCTATCTTCCTCTTTTGTTTTATTTTCTTTTCGTTATGATGTGTGAGTAGTTTCCATACTTGTTAGGGTTGGATAAGGGAAGTTTGAGAGAAGGAAATCTCTCACACTCTTTCCTTGCCCAACATCTTAAATCGAATTCCCGTTAATTGAACCACAATCCGCTCCCTACGGCACTCTATCCTACATGATAGCGGTGATTCCGTAGTGAGACCGGTTGTGGTTGAATTAACCGGAGGTTATGGCTAAGAGCCAAGAACGGACGGACAAGCACCAAAAGGAAGAACTTAAGCGTTGGAAAGCCTAGCTTAAACTCGGAAGTTCCTGCCTAGTCATGCTAATCCCCGTTGTTGCCGATTACCGTAACACCGATATTAAGAGTGGCAATGAAAGAAGTGAGTGACTCCTAACTCAAACTAATCTAATCCTAACCCTAACAAGCTCTCTTTACATATCATTTTAACACTTTGTTAATCACAAACAAATCTGGAAAATTGGACTTAACTCGTTAAAGCACATAGAAAAAGATTCCCATCTCCCTGCGGACGACCCGTACTCAACCGGCTTGCTACAAGCGAAACTGTTTTGATTGCGGTAATTAACTAAACTTGAACACGCAGAATCCCAACCAATCAAATGGCGCCGCTTATAAGACCGATCTTGGCATGTCTCCTTATCGGCTTGTATACCGAAAGGCTTGCCACCTACCTGTCGAAATAGTGCATCGCACATTTTGGGCGATAAAGGAGCTGAATCTGTCTCTTGAAGATGCGGGCAGCCATCGGAAGCTGCAGTTGAACGAATTAAGCGAGCTTAGGGATGAGGCTTACGATAACACGGTTGTCGTTAAGAACCGAACGAAGGTGTTTCACGATAAACACCTTTTGCGCAAAACCTTCGTACCTGGTCAACAGGTACTGCTTAACGACACCAGACTACACTTCCATCCAGGAAAGCTCAGATCTCGCTGGAAAGGGCCGTATTGTGCGCGGAATGTGTATCCGCATGGCGCTGTGGATTTGGAGAATCCAAAGGACGGTTCATTTTTTAAAGTGAACGGACACCGACTAAAACCGTACCTTAGCGCCGAACCAACAGAGGAGCTCCTGGTCTTACAGGAGCCGGTTTACCCTGCATAATCTTCCTCTGCCTACCACCAAACTTCGGTCATCCAGCCAAGAACAGTGGACACTGTTCCAAATAAGTTTGGGGGTATGTATATACCATTTTGTATTTATTTGTGGATATTCTTTTCCATTTTTGCTATTTTTCTTTTCTTTAAAAACAAAAAAAAATGTGTATATCTAACCGACAATTTTGACCCTTCAAATGATCTCTTCATGCAATGACAGTGAGGACACTGTCCCGTTTATGTTTGGGGGTACGCTCGGTACGCATTTCCTACCTTCGAATTCATATGTATATTTTGCATCTGCATAATAAAATCCATAAAACTCTGAAAATTTTCTAAAAATATAAAAACTTTTCTGTCAAGTTAGCTAGTGGGAAAACTCTGATTCAACATTTTGACGGTTTTGTTTGATAAAATAAAAATAACTAAATCTTATTTTTAGATTTTGAAAACCTGAAAGATAACTCTCCTTTGAAGTTAACTATAGCTGATATACGTCTTTACATCACACTACACGTGTCGTGAGTTTTGGAAATTTGATGACAAGTCTTTTATGTCTAAAAACTTTTAAATGGATAAATGATTTTCTGAGGATCAAATAGGTTTGTTCTGAAATAAGTAATATCAAGAATAGTTTATGAAGTGAAGTGAATATGAAGGAATGTTATTGATGCCTTAATTAGAACTATGTCTGAAAAATAACCCATCTGAAACTTGATTGGAATGATTACACACCGAACCCACTAAACACGTCCTTTATCCAAAAAATAATTGAACTGCCGGTTATGTCTCCGTTCGTATTGAATCATCATGATTTTCACGCCAAACTGTCTTTTGATTTTGGACCTAGGTAACTTGAGTAATTAAGTCCGCTGGGGTGTTTCTACACCTAATGCCCTAAAGCCAACTGGTTTGGGTGCATTGGCCCAAAGCTCGCTAAGAAGCCTAGAAAGTCCAGATTAAAACAAAGTCAAGCAAGTATTCTCTCCGAGTTAAAAGTCCTAACGGTTCTTTGTGTGAGAATAATCTTGATAAAAGACAGGCTTTTATAAAAATTTTAGCGGAGATATGAAGGTTTGATTCTACTGTAAGTGCACGGCGGCGCCCCGGCCGTCGATCCGACGCCGGAATGCGGAAGCGGTGAATAACTTAAATTTTGCGGACTTTGCAAACCGGCACCACCGCGCACTAATACCCGGATCGAACCATTAACTAGTCCTAGCTATCTACAAGAAAGGGAATAGAGATATACCGACGATCCAAGTCCTCCGGTCTTCTCGTCATGGTCCCGATCTCCTGCGGAAAAGTCCCGTCTCCTCCTCGTCGCCGGAAGTGCACCACATCGCCTTCTTCCTTTACGGGCTCCCACCTCAATGCCGAGGCAACTCGGGCACGAAGCCGGCTACTCGACGTGCCCAAGAATCGCTGTAGAATGTGTAGTAGAAGAAGTCTCATTTGGGGTTTATGGAGATGCCATTGTGGTGGAGGAAGAGAGAACTTGGAGAGAGGTGGGGAAAGGTATAGCATGCGAAGAAAAAGAGAGTAACATTTTTCTCTTTTCAAATGAAATGAACCCCTTGCCATGGAATGGCCGGCCCCCCCCCCAATTTTGGTGTGATTGGAGAGAGAGAGAGAGTGGCTTCAACAATGATGCAAAGAGAAATGATGGCTTGTAAAGCCCAACACTCAACAACCATCTCCTCTCCCATCATCACAACCAAAGTCAAGGTAAAGTGCAACCATGATGGCAAAAAGTCAAGCCATGATCAACTAGAGAAAGTCAAGGTAAGGGGAGCCATCATGATACAAGGAAATATGCAAAGACCCCCTTCCATAATTGCCTATTTGCAACAATGCAAATAAGCCCTCCTCCACCAAACTTCGGCCAATGAACGGAACAAAGGAAATTGGCCGAAACGGAAAACAAACTGGCAACTCCAGAAAACTGGTCCCGTAATAAATCACAGGAAAACCCCGATACTGTGCATACACACCCGCATCTGTATTTCGACCGAAATACAAATGCAATGAGACAAAATCTCCACTGTACTATACTAGGATCCGGCTTATACCAAAACCGGCTAGTAATATCTGTTCGATCCTGATCCGTGCAATACCGCACGTATCTGATCGAACCCTGCCATATAACCATACGGCCTATAGTACAAACTGTCCGATCCTGATCCGTGCAATACCGCACGTATCTGATCGGACCTTGCCATATCTCCATACGGCCTCTACAACCTTTCGCCCGAAAGCTGAGTAACTGAATGTGGGGGACTCTAAAGACTCGTCAACACCTTGGTTGTGGATTTAACCACTAGCACGTCAGAGGTATAAGCCAATACGTGACGGGCTACCAGGTACTGACCAAATGGGACGTCGATGAGGAAGCTCACCCCGACACCCAACTGAGCCTGTCAGTGACAATATCCGTGCAGTCCGGTCCGTTCGTCTATGAGCATCGCATGGCGGGCCTAGGGGGTTGGTAAAAGTCAGACCCCCAAAAGCGGTACAAGTCGTGTCGGAGTGTGGCCCAGAACACCCTGAGATACTACTGGAATACCTACCAGTAAATCTCCTTGCCTTGGCCAAGGACTTTGTGTAATGGCTCTCCTAGACACAGCACGACCTCACCCCCAATACCGGGAGAGACGAACCCCTGAGGATACGCTCACTGCCTCCATGTGGCTCGGGACTGTACCCAACTAAAACCTGTTTGCACGACTCCTTTGAGCCGTGGTAGGGTAGTAATCAAAGTACAGTGGGAACTCACACGAGACAAATGACGATCCCCAGGTCGATGAACTAACCTGCACACATGTCACCAGGGAACTGCCATCTGACGTCTGGTATATGACCAACTAGCATGTTCCCGGCGAGTCCTGTCCGGTGTACTCATAACCCAATGAGCACCTGTATACATCTTAGGTGATCCAACTGACACCAGTGGCTTGTGAGACCGGCCACCGCCCCTCGTCGGGGTCTCGACTGTATACACTAGTCTACTAATGGAGTATCGATGCCCAGTCTCGAAACTCCCACGACTAGGGACCTTTTAAGGATAAGCTTATAGACCCCAGCTCCCACTTATATGATCGCCCTCATACTGCTGGTGGTCAAGCAAGAATCCTAGGGGCTCTATCAACGTGTAATAGCGACGTGTCAGGTCACATAAAGCAGTACACGATGATAAAGGTAAACCAGATAGCATACTATCATCTCGAGTAAGACTGTCCTACCGGGATAGGTCCTCCCTCAATCATTACAATCACGTACCTGTGACCTAATAATTGACTCTGAGGGCACTATCTCCAACAATCTCCCACTTGCACTCAAGGCTAATTATTGCGATGTCGCATACTCACAGCCCGTGTGATACCGAACATCCAACTTCTCTACTAGTCAGTCTCACAAAGCTTGTTTGCGGAACTATTGCGTTCGAGGAATAGCCTCAGTGAGTGGATCCGCTTAGTTGTTTCTTTCTATGTCTCTCTATATCTCAAGTTCGCGGAGAAACCCATCTCCCGAAAAGAGCAATACCTGTCTTAGAATGTGTCTGGATGTCTGATGGGACATAGCTCATAAATGAACTCCAAATCCAAACTTCTTAGACTGTATCGTCAACTGAACTTAATCAGTATCCTGCGCGCCATGCCTCCCTCAGTATTGCCTTGGACCACCTGCCCAAAATACTGCCCCTCATCAGAAGGAAAAACTATAACTCTGACAACCTTCTTGTCGTCCATGTCACCTTGGAAGCCTGGAATGATAACTGTCTCCCGAATAAGGCTGTCGTTATCATATCCCTAGAACATCCACTTATGTTCTAAAACTGCTTCCTACTGTTTCTCCAGGATTGGATTAATGTCAACTTATTGCATCTAGTGCAAGAACAACATCTGGTGTGGTACTTGACATCTCATGATTGACTCAATTGCCTAAGCAAGTGATCTGCCAATCATGCACATCCCTCTCCACTTTAGTCTATAAGACACCTTTGGAGAGGGTGACTCCATTACCTGCAGGTACACTACCGTGCCAGGAGTCGTCCATCCTAAATACTCTTAGAACGCTGTCAAGTACCCTGATTGGGAAACCACCCAAATCTAGATCTAAGACCATAGATCTAGTAACCAGTATGTCTGATATAAAATCCATTTCCTTTGTGGAGAAACAACTGTGTGACGACCAAAGTATAACCGATCGTAGTGTAGGAGTTTCCTTTCCTACTCTGTGTATATCATCCATATACCAGGATATCACACCCTACTACCTTCTCAACAGATCCATCCCCTATTCTGATGAAGTCAAACCCATGACTGTCACGTCAGAAATAGATGATCTTTCTCCGCTACATCTGCTCTAGTCTATAAATAGACATAAGCAACCTGTCCACCAATGCTTCCGCTGCTCCCACTGACTACGACAACCCTCTGGCAGAGTCATATAGACGTACACTTCTAAAACTGGTTTAGAACGACGCTATACTCATCCTCCCGCCGGGTCTCGTAACCTGGAACAACAGCAATGGCAATTGTGGGTAAACTAGAACTTCCCTGTCACCGTCCTTGAGGCTACCGTAGTGCCTCTCGGGTGCCTGAAGTTACCCACCTTATCTGCGGAGTGGCCAATGGAATGTCAATCCAGATTGAATCTTTAGGTTCCTTATCAAATCTTCAGTAATCGTTTGTGGTTCTGGAATCACTTCCAGTTCTACCATACTCCCACTTCTGTTTTCTGAAAAAATCCATTTTTTAATAAAACTGTGGCGAGTCTAGAACAATATTGCTATTGTTCATCCAGATGGTAGAAAGTCAACCCGCGTCATAGCCTGGGTCAACCCACAAACAGCCATTACAGAAACGTGCCTTGAGTTGTCCAGTGTCTGGTTTTAATCATAAACCGGACAACTCCCCGTACCTTAACATCGTTAAGATATGAACTGTTCTATATCCAATATAGAAACAGAGGCACTGATTTAATTGAACTAGATTCAAATCATGCAGCTGTCCCCAGCGCATGTCAACTAAATGGAAGGAGGCCGATCAGCGTTACTCAACTTAGGAATACTTCCAATTATGAGTAACCTGAAAGAGAAGCAAGATCTCTTTATCATTACTATCAACTGAATACCATACACAAGTATCTACATCTTCGATCTCTTTGAAGAATCCCGATACCTGCTACACCTGGTTCTCTACTCTATTCAAATACCTATAACTCCTCAAAACTTAGACCCTGTGTTTCAACGAAACACATGTCTAAGAACTAGAGAAGTTAAAAGTAAACAGAATATAGTATGAGGACCAACCCCTTTGTCCTAATGGACACTGGACAACATACAATACTCTGTATAAGTCCCTTGAGTCTGATAACTCTTTCACTGTGTGTCGTAGGTTGAAAACTGTACTTATGGTTAAGAAGAATTACACCGCTGTTTAATGCTCCTTACCTAACCATCCACTGATATAGGTAAATGTCGTAGACATAATTTCAGAAAGGTATATCTCACTCTATGAAAATAGACGTACAGATATATCATTTTGAAATTGGTGCATAACAGCGGATATTCAAAACCAAATATTTGCCGACCGGCAAACAGCCCAGGTGATTTCCTCAAATATCACTGATTACAACGAATCCCGATATAATGAGGATAATCACCCAATTCCCAATAACTTACTCCCACTCATCATCTGTAAAACCATACAGATGTGAGAATCGTACCTGGTAAATACATACCCTGGAGTAAGTATCTAATCGGGAAATCAGTTTTCCTTTAACATTACACAGTGAAACTGAAACATTGAAATGTTCCGATGGGGTATTCTGGTATTCCTAGTAATGCCTCTTCCAGATTCACGACTGTAACCGTATAGTTCTTTGCCACCTCTCCAAATCCCTTCATATGTCTTTAGTCTTTACCTTCTGCACACCCTTTTAGGCCAAATGGTTTTCTTCCTTCCCTACCGTTCGGCACCAGTCTATGGTTTGGAAGAAGACTATCCAATAAGCATAATGGGTGTACTGTCCGCATCCTAGGAACACTCGCAATGAGAGAGGGTGAAGATAAAAGACAACCGAATAAACCTTATTCCTATTTCTCCTGAACCAGAATCCATCCCCGAACTGGAACAAGTTCCATTCGAGTTCGTATATAACCATACGATGGAGTATCCAAATAAACTGTGGATCTTCGTAGTGATACGGAGTGTCCTGGAGAAATACAAAGGTGATGTGGGAGTGGTAATGAAATATTTGGTTCGGTCGTGAATATCTGTTGCAATTTACTTTGCCCTCTTACTAATCCCTTGCTTTGTCTGAACTTAATACCTTCTGCACACCATCGTTATGCTAATTGGTTTTCTTCATTCCCTACCGGTCGGCACCAGCCTAAGGTTTGGAAGAAGACAATCCAATTTGCGTAATAGGTGTACTACCCCTAAACCAAGGAGTACTCGTAACCTGAGAGAGGGTAAAAGGAAAAGACAACTGAATAATCCTATCCGTTTTCTCCAGAACCGGAAACCATCCTCGAATAAATTCTTTCGAGTTCGTATCTAACCATACGATGGTTTTGTCCAATGGAAGTGGACGTTCGTAGTAATACGGGGTGTCCTGGAGAAAAAGGGTAAAAGTAGGAGTGGCAATGAGGTCTGCAACTCTGACAATCCAAAAGCCGGTGTTTAAGAAGGTTCGGTCAACTTGGTCACTGAGTCAAAGTCTTAGGGTCGGGTCAATGGTCGCTGCCAAAGAGAGAGAGAAAAGAAACACTCAGCGTGCACTCTAACCTAGATCAGAATGGTTACCAATTTATCTAATCTGGAATCCTCCCACTGTACCTCAAATTCTCCTCCAAACCTGAAAGAAGAATTAGTCGGGGTTACCCGAGGAGTATACCAACTCATCAGTGGGAATCGGGATCCAACTCTCATCGCATGACAACGTGACGGAATCCGCTCACGCTACCACACTCCAGAAGGTATGCGCATATCTGGCAAGTTTCAGTTCTTTTGAAACTCCCGATGTGATTTTTACCCCATTCTCTTATGACCTTGACTAAGGCCAACAAATCATAAGTCACATGTCAAGTTCTACCCGTCATTATCCAGGTTAATTTGAATCCACCCGTACAAGCCCTTGACTAGGGCCAACAAGGCTATACGACTGTCCCAAAACAACGCATCTATCTATGCAGCATATGAATACCCAATAGCTACCAAACACTGTGCCTTGACTAAGGCCAACAAACACAGCTTGAATACTATTGACTACCCATATGAAACGACGGAGGGCTACGAATGGTTTCTGGCGAAAACCTTTAACGTAATGAACTTGATATCGTCGAAGGAACGGATAGCTTTTTGAAAATATAGTGACGAAAACCGTTGCTAAAGAGGTCACTCCCGGTGAAGGGATCTCGGCTCTTTCCCCGTAGAATGGGGTGCAGGATATTTCAACTGAATACCACGGTGCAAAGCAAAAGTAATCGGCTATAGTGAAGTCATTGCCCTGACGCAAACTTTTGTCCAAGGGGTCACTCCCGGTGAAGGGATCTCGGCCCTTGCCTCGTCGACTGAGGAGCAGGATATTCCAATGAATACCACGATGCAAAACAAAAGTAAACGTCCTTGCAATAACAGCTTTTTGAAAAGTGTTCCAACAACATCAGATTAGGTTTGTTTTTAACTTGCATTGATCCGAATCAATGCAGTCCCATCAATTGATCACACCATAAAGAACGAAAATATACTGATGTACGTATATGCCATCCGCATTCGCCACTGGGTCCCGTCATTACCCGTTAGGTTAGCTTACTAACGACAGAGCGGGGACTGGACTAGCGCGGATGCAAAACATATACAACATCTACTAATGTATATACCAATATATTATATTTCGCTCAAGGCGTGAATAAAATGCAACATCACAGAAAATGAACAGCATCACAGAAACAATACAGATATCTGGGATCCCCGGGTTTCACAGAGCCGCTGAAACCCGACATTCCCCTGGTCGTGTGGATAGCCTGTGCAATGAAATCCTAGACCCCTACGGGCGCGGCAAGTCACCCGCCAAAACCTGAAGCGAGGCAGCCCCCTTCAGCGCCGTGAATGGACCACCCAGCACTTCACGGAATCCGGCAACTTGGGCACCCCTCCTGGGTCAACCTGTACCCCCTACGAGTGCGGCGAATAGCCCGCCAATCCTAGAGTGAAGCCCCCTCCGTCTCAATGCCATGAGATGCGGGCTTGTTGCCCTCCAGAACCCGGCTATCCGTGCACCCCTCCGCGGGGCAATCCTAGTACAGAAAGTAAAATATACATACACCGGGTACATCGACCGCAACCAGGTCGTGCCCCAAAATAATAATACAATCAGGCAGTGACGGCAGTCCACATGTCGGACGCTCGCCCCGCAATATCAAATGTACATAATACAACAGCACAGTACTAGCATTGCATCCAGGCTATCCCCCACGACCGATCCGCAACATCACAGCAAATACATAGAACATCAACGTGAAAGTCACGTTCGCAAATCCGTCTAACCGGGCTATAGCAGTTAGACCGGATTTACCGATCGAGTGACATTCACGGTCGCAGATATAATGTAAATACTGTGAAAAATGTGTTTAAAATATCCGATTGATCAAACTTTAACAAGTGGGCCCACAAAGAATACTGTAGCAGTTAAGGAAAACCTGGACCCAATTTTAATATCCCAAAACCCCTAATTTAAAGCCCAGAAGCCCACTGTAAAAACCCAACCCACTGATCCCTGTAGACTGCGGCGGAAGCGCGGCCAAACGTGGGTTTTGGCCGCCCTTCCGCGGTCAAGTAAGAAGATTAGTGCGTCGAATTTGAACAGTGTTCTTAGAATTTCTAGCACAGTACTTTTATGCAACCTGAAAAATTTTTGGAGACAGAAAAATTTCAACAGAAAACTGATGTGGGCGTATTGGGGTTTTCGGACATTTCGATCGATCGGAACAGAAAAACACATTACACAAAGCTAGACTAAGTTAATGGGGAGGCTCTGATACCACTGTAAGTGCACGGCGGCGCCCCGGCCGTCGATCCGACGCCGGAATGCGGAAGCGGTGAATAACTTAAATTTTGCGGACTTTGCAAACCGGCACCACCGCGCACTAATACCCGGATCGAACCATTAACTAGTCCTAGCTATCTACAAGAAAGGGAATAGAGATATACCGACGATCCAAGTCCTCCGGTCTTCTCGTCATGGTCCCGATCTCCTGCGGAAAAGTCCCGTCTCCTCCTCGTCGCCGGAAGTGCACCACATCGCCTTCTTCCTTTACGGGCTCCCACCTCAATGCCGAGGCAACTCGGGCACGAAGCCGGCTACTCGACGTGCCCAAGAATCGCTGTAGAATGTGTAGTAGAAGAAGTCTCATTTGGGGTTTATGGAGATGCCATTGTGGTGGAGGAAGAGAGAACTTGGAGAGAGGTGGGGAAAGGTATAGCATGCGAAGAAAAAGAGAGTAACATTTTTCTCTTTTCAAATGAAATGAACCCCTTGCCATGGAATGGCCGGCCCCCCCCCCAATTTTGGTGTGATTGGAGAGAGAGAGAGAGTGGCTTCAACAATGATGCAAAGAGAAATGATGGCTTGTAAAGCCCAACACTCAACAACCATCTCCTCTCCCATCATCACAACCAAAGTCAAGGTAAAGTGCAACCATGATGGCAAAAAGTCAAGCCATGATCAACTAGAGAAAGTCAAGGTAAGGGGAGCCATCATGATACAAGGAAATATGCAAAGACCCCCTTCCACAATTGCCTATTTGCAACAATGCAAATAAGCCCTCCTCCACCAAACTTCGGCCAATGAACGGAACAAAGGAAATTGGCCGAAACGGAAAACAAACTGGCAACTCCAGAAAACTGGTCCCGTAATAAATCACAGGAAAACCCCGATACTGTGCATACACACCCGCATCTGTATTTCGACCGAAATACAAATGCAATGAGACAAAATCTCCACTGTACTATACTAGGATCCGGCTTATACCAAAACCGGCTAGTAATATCTGTTCGATCCTGATCCGTGCAATACCGCACGTATCTGATCGAACCCTGCCATATAACCATACGGCCTATAGTACAAACTGTCCGATCCTGATCCGTGCAATACCGCACGTATCTGATCGGACCTTGCCATATCTCCATACGGCCTCTACAACCTTTCGCCCGAAAGCTGAGTAACTGAATGTGGGGGACTCTAAAGACTCGTCAACACCTTGGTTGTGGATTTAACCACTAGCACGTCAGAGGTATAAGCCAATACGTGACGGGCTACCAGGTACTGACCAAATGGGACGTCGATGAGGAAGCTCACCCCGACACCCAACTGAGCCTGTCAGTGACAATATCCGTGCAGTCCGGTCCGTTCTTCTATGAGCATCGCATGGCGGGCCTAGGGGGTTGGTAAAAGTCAGACCCCCAAAAGCGGTACAAGTCGTGTCGGAGTGTAGCCCAGAACACCCTGAGATACTACTGGAATACCTACCAGTAAATCTCCTTGCCTTGGCCAAGGACTTTGTGTAATGGCTCTCCTAGACACAGCACGACCTCACCCCCAATACCGGGAGAGACGAACCCCTGAGGATACGCTCACTGCCTCCATGTGGCTCGGGACTGTACCCAACTAAAACCTGTTTGCACGACTCCTTTGAGCCGTGGTAGGGTAGTAATCAAAGTACAGTGGGAACTCACACGAGACAAATGACGATCCCCAGGTCGATGAACTAACCTGCACACATGTCACCAGGGAACTGCCATCTGACGTCTGGTATATGACCAACTAGCATGTTCCCGGCGAGTCCTGTCCGGTGTACTCATAACCCAATGAGCACCTGTATACATCTTAGGTGATCCAACTGACACCAGTGGCTTGTGAGACCGGCCACCGCCCCTCGTCGGGGTCTCGACTGTATACACTAGTCTACTAATGGAGTATCGATGCCCAGTCTCGAAACTCCCACGACTAGGGACCTTTTAAGGATAAGCTTATAGACCCCAGCTCCCACTTATATGATCGCCCTCATACTGCTGGTGGTCAAACAAGAATCCTAGGGGCTCTATCAACGTGTAATAGCGACGTGTCAGGTCACCTAAAGCAGTACACGATGATAAAGGTAAACCAGATAGCATACTATCATCTCGAGTAAGACTGTCCTACCGGGATAGGTCCTCCCTCAATCATTACAATCACGTACCTGTGACCTAATAATTGACTCTGAGGGCACTATCTCCAACATCTATGATAAAGACTATTGCACGTTCACAGAAGTGTGTATGAAATGAAAATAAGAAAAAGGTGGAGTGAAAAATAAGACCTAGTTTCCTGTTAAGGAAGATAGAAATTCTGAAGTTGAAACCGTAATGGAAAACGAAACTTGAAAAATGTTTAACTCTTTATAAAACTTATGTGATCCTTTTTAAAAATTTTATCCGGGCTTTTATGGTGTGATGACTTTAATTGATCCTTCTGGAACTTAACGACACTATTTGCACTGCACGTAAAGACATATAAAATCTGTAGTTAAATAAGAAGCGAGGTGTGAAAAATAAGGGTTTAATAGTCTAGACTTGGGATCATAGAATTGTTATTTTCTGAAAACAAAACTTTAGGGGTTTGAATCATAGTTATTTTGCAAAACTATCTTGACCGGGTTTTGTGGGTAGTATCCGCTGAAAACCCTCAGGAGACAACACTCCTCCTACTAGGGACACCTAGAGGTTTAACGGCTTGTTGCACATGCTCAGTGCAATCGCGTTCCCTGCGAAAGTGAGTTTAGGAAAAATTTTGTGAATAAATTGGCTTTGCACGGGACGAGCAAATGATAAGTTTGGGGGTATTTGTTCATATCAAATTTTTGTATTTTTATACTGCCCAATTTTTATCATATTGCTTATCGATAGGTACTCTTGAGCCGTGTTTGCTAGTCAATTGCAGGATACAGGTTCTCGGCTCTGAACGATGAAATTCATGAAAAAGCACGACAAAATCCTGGTTCCTGCCAACCACAGATAAAACACGAGTCTCCGCTCTTTATCCGTATGTTGCCACACACCAGTTTAAGAGACAAAATGGCAAATCGATTGTCTCCTTCATGCACAAAGTACAATGGCAACACCAAGTCCAAGAAATCTATGCGGAGCTCGAGGAAATCATGACAAAAGATCCACTTTTGATCATCAGAAATTCTGGAAAAATCGTGAGGAAAATCTGAGAAAAGGTATATACCAGACTCATGGGCACAGCAAACCAGGGAACCCTACAAAATTCGGCGGCGTAACTCAACTAAAGGGCCGCGGTTCCGCGGCATAAGAAGGCTTAGGCCGCGGAACCGCGGCCGTATGGCGGCGACAGTTGACCAGTTTTTGTGGGCAGATTGGTCATTTCACTTTAGTTCAGAATGTTGCCCTAGGTTTTCATTTTCTAGCTTATAAATAGCCCAGAACCTTGTGAAGGAAAGGGTGCTTAATCTTGTATTTTTTTAGGTATTAGAATACTTGTTGTTCTTCTTCCTCTTCTCATCTCTTCTCCATTGAAAAATTTGTAGTGAGCTTTTGTGAGTGAAGAATGATGAATAAAGAAGTTCATTGTGTTATTATACTTGTCTTGCTCTTGTTGTGTTAATTACTTGTAATCATTAATTGATAATTTAGTTGTTGTTATTTCTTGTTGTTTCTTTCTTTTCTCTTTTCCTTCATCCTTAAACAACCATGATGCTTACGCTTGATCCTTGCCAAGGTGAGGTCGCAAATAGCTAGTTGTTATCTTCTAATCTCCTTCTTTCTATCTTCCTCTTTTGTTTTATTTTCTTTTCTTTATGATGTGTGAGTAGTTTCCATACTTGTTAGGGTAGGATATGGGAAGTTTGAGAGAAGGAAATCTCTCACACTCTTTCCTTGCCCAACATCTTAAATCGAACTCCCGTTAATTGAACCACAATCCGCTCCCTACGGCACCCTATCCTACATGATAGCGGTGATTCCGTAGTGAGACCGGTTGTGGTTGAATTAACCGGAGATTATGGCTAAGAGCCAAGAACGGACGGACAAGCACCAAAAGGAAGAACTTAAGCGTTGGAAAGCCTAGCTTATACTTGCAAGTTCCTTCCTAGTCAAGCTAATCCCCGTTGTTGCCGATTACCGTAACACCGATATTAAGAGTGGCAATGAAAGAGGTGAGCGACTCCTAACTCAAACTAATCTAATCCTAACCCTAACAAGCTCTCTTTACATATCATTTTAACACTTTGTTAATCACAAACAAATCTGGAAAATTGGACTTAACTCGTTAAAGCACATAGAAAAAGATTCCCATCTCCCTGCGAACGACCCGTACTCAACCGGCTTGCTACAAGCGAAACCGTTTTGATTGCGGTAATTAACTAAACTTGAACACACAGAATCCCAACCAATCAAATGGCGCCGCTTATAAGACCGATCTTGGCATGTCTCCCTATCGGCTTGTATACGGAAAGGCTTGCCACCTACCTGTCGAAATAGAGCATCGCGCATTTTGGGGGATAAAGGAGCTGAATCTGTCTCTCGAAGATGCGGGCAGCCATCGGAAGCTGCAGTTGAACGAATTAAGCGAGCTTAGGGATGAGGCTTACGATAACGCGGTTGTCGTTAAGAACCGAACGAAGGTGTTTCACGATAAACACCTTTCACGCAAAACCTTCGTCCTTGGTCAACAGGTACTGCTTTAGGACACCAGACTACACTTCCATCCAGGAAAGCTCAGATCTCGCTGGAAAGGGCCGTATTGTGTGCGGAATGTGTATCCGCATGGCGCTGTGGATTTGGAGAATCCAAAGGACGGTTCATTTTTTAAAGTGAACGGACACCGACTAAATCCGTACCTTAGCGCCGAAACAACAGAGGAGCTCCTGGTCTTACAGGAGCTGGTTTACCCTGCATAATCTTCCTCTGCCTACCACCAAACTTCGGTCATCCAGCCAAGAACAGTGGACACTGTTCCAAATAAGTTTGGGGGTATGTATATACCATTTTGTATTTATTTATGGATATTCTTTTCCATTTTTGCTATTTTTCTTTTCTTTAAAAACAAAAAAAAATGTGTATATCTAACCGACAATTTTGACCCTTCAAATGATCTCTTCATGCAATGACAGTGAGGACACTGTCCAGTTTAAGTTTGGGGGTAAGCTCGGTACGCATTTCCTACCTTCGCATTCATATGTATATTTTGCATCTGCATAATAAAATCCATAAAAATATGAAAATTTTCTTAAAATATACAAATTTTTCTGTCAAGTTAGCTAGTGGGAAAACTCTGATTCAACATTTCGACGGTTTTGTTTGATAAAATAAAAATAACTAAATCTTATTTTTAGATTTTGAAAACCTGAAAGATAACTCTCCTTTGAAGTTAACTATAGCTGATATACGTCTTTACATCACACTACACGTGTCGTGAGTTTTGGAAATTAGATGACAAGTCTTTTATGTCTAGAAACTTTTAAATGGATAAATGATTTTCTGAGGATCAAATAGGTTTGTTCTGAAATAAGTAATATCAAGAATAGTTTATGAAGTGAAGTGAATATGAAGGAATGTTATTGATGCCTTAATTAGAACTAAGTCTGAAAAATAACACATCGGAAACTTGATTGGAATGATTACAAACCGAACCCACTAAACACGTCCTTTATCCAAAAAATAATTGAACTGCCGGTTATGTCTCCGTTCGTATTGAATCATCATGATTTTCACGCCAAACTGTCTTTTGTTTTTGGACCTAGGTAACTTGAGTAATTAAGTCCGCTGGGGTGTTTCTACACCTAATGCCCTAAAGCCAACTGGTTTGGGTGCATTGGCCCAAAGCTTGCTAAGAAGCCTAGAAAGTCCAGATTAAAACAAAGTCAAGCAAGTATTCTCTCTGAGTTAAAAGTCCTAACGGTTCTTTGTGTGAGAATAATCTTGATAAAAGACAGGCTGTTATAAAAATTTTAGCGGAGATATGAAGGTTTGATTCTATGATAAAGACTATTGCACGTTCACAGAGGTGTGTATTAAATGAAAACAAGAAAAAGGTGGAGTGAAAAATAAGACCTAGTTTCCTGTTAAGGAAGATAGAAATTCTGAAGTTGAAACCTTACTGGAAAACGAAACTTGAAAAATACTTAACTCTTTATAAAACTTATGTGATCCTTTTTAAAAATTTTATCCGGGCTTTTATGGTGTGATGACTTTAATCGATCCTTCTGGAACTTAACGACACTATTTGCACTGCACGTAAAGACTTATAAAATCTGTAGTTAAATAAGAAGCGAGGTGTGAAAAATAAGGGTTTAATAGTCTAGACTTGGGATCATAGAATTGTTATTTTCTGAAAACAAAACTTTAGGGGTTTGAATCATAGTTATTTTGCAAAACTATCTTGACCGGATTTTGTGGGTAGTATCCGCTGAAAACCCTCAGGAGACAACACTCCTCCTACTAGGGACACCTAGAGGTTTAACGGCTTGTTGCACATGCTCAGTGCAATCGCATTCCCTGCGAAAGCGAGGTTAGGAAAAATTTTGTGAATAAATTGGCTTTGCTCGGGACGAGCAAATGATAAGTTTGGGGGTATTTGTTCATTTCAGATTTTTGTATTTTTATACTGCCCAATTTTTATCATATTGCCTATCGATAGGTACTCTTGAGCCGTGTTTGCTAGTCAATTGCAGGATACAGGTTCTCGGCTCTAAACGATGAAATTCATGAAAAAGCACGACAAAATCCGGGTTCCTGCCAACCACAGATAAAACACGAGTCTCCGCTCTTTATCCGTATGTTGCCACACACCAGTTTAAGAGACAAAATAGCAAATCGATTGTCACCTTCATGCACAAAGCACAATGGCAACACCAAGTCCAAGAAATCTATGCGGAGCACGAGGAAATCATGACAAAAGATCCACTTTTGATCATCAGAAATTCTGGAAAAATTGTGAGGAAAATCTGAGAAAAGATATATACCAGACTCATGGGCACAGCAAACCAGGGAACCCTACAAAATTCGGCGGCCTAACTCCACTAAAGGGCTGCGGTTCCGCGGCATAAGAAGGCTTAGGCCGCGGAATCGCAGCCGTATGGCGGCGGCAGTTGACCAGTTTTTGTGGGCAGATTGGTCATTTCACTTTAGTTCAGAATGTTGCCCTAGGTTTTCATTTTCCAGCCTATAAATAGCCCAGAACCTTGTGAAGGAAAGGGTGCTTAATCTTGTATTTTTTAGGTTTTAGAATACTTGTTGTTCTTCTTCCTCTTCTCATCTCTTCTCCATTGAAAAACTTGTAGTGAGCTTTTGTGAGTGAAGAATGATGAATAAAGAAGTTCATTGTGTTATTATACTTGTCCTGCTCTTGTTATGTTAATTACTTGTAATCTTTAATTGATAATTTAGTTGTTGTTATTTCTTGTTGTTTCTTTCTTTTCTCTTTTCCTTTATCCTTAAATAACCATGATGCTTACGCTTGATCATTGCCAAGGTGAGGTCGCAAATAGCTAGTTGTTATCTTCTAATCTCCTTCTTTCTATCTTCCTCTTTTGTTTTATTTTCTTTTCGTTATGATGTGTGAGTAGTTTCCATACTTTTTAGGGTAGGATAAAGGAAGTTTGAGAGAAGGAAATCTCTCTCACTCTTTCCTTACCCAACATCTTAAATCGAACTCCCGTTAATTGAACCACAATCCGCTCCCTACGGCACCCTATCCTACATGATAGCGGTGATTCTGTAGTGAGACCGGTTGTGGTTGAATTAACCAGAGGTTATGGCTTAGAGCCAAGAACGGTTGGACAAGCACCAAAAGGAAGAACTTAAGCGTTGGAAAGCCTAGCTTATACTCGCAAGTTACTTCCTAGTCGTGCTAATCCCCGTTGTTGCCGATTACCGTAACACCGATATTAAGAGTGCCAATGAATGAAGTGAGCGACTCCTAACTCAAACTAATCTAATCCTAACCCTAACAAGCTCTCTTTACATATCATTTTAACACTTTGTTAATCACAAACAAATCTGGAAAATTGGACTTAACTCGTTAAAGCACATAGAAAAAGATTCCCATCTCCCTGAGGACGACCCGTACTCAACCGGCTAGCTACAAGAGAAACCGTTTTGATTGCGGTAATTAACTAAACTTGAACACGCAGAATCCCAACCAATCATCTCCTAACTCTAGAATTGGTAGGGTTGCTTGCCGCTCTCGTAGGGGTCTAGGGGTGTAGGTATGGCTATTTTTCGCGACCGTGGAATCCGTATTTTATAGAGGCTCAAAATAAAATATGGACGTCCTAGTATATCCAATGTTTCAAATGTTTCTTCTGCTGCTATATCTGTGATGTGATCATTTGATATTGTTAGTGTATATGCCCTAGAGGCCATTACTGTATCATACTAGTTTGTATATTACTTAATGGAAGCTTGGGATATTCACCTTGTATATATACAATCTTGCTCAAAATAGTAGTATGCTACTTGGTTTGTTTCTACTTCAATGTGTACATGTGTTTATTTTAGTATATCGCCTATACACATTAGTGGAGCCCTTAGGATCTTTGCTTGATTACCAGCGTTGTGATGGCAGTCACACTAGTGGGGCTGGGTAATCTATAAGCACATCCTTATGCAGGTCCCTGGTCGCAGGACTATCGAGACAGGGCATCGATACTCCGTAGTAGACTAGCGCATGCGCTTCACATTCCACTGTGGGAGACGGTCTGTCCCACAGCCGTCGGTACGTCGTACATGAGATAGTATGCGGGTGCTCGTTGGGTTACGAGTACACTGGACAGGACTCGTCGAGAACTGACTAGTTGGTATTATGCCTATCGTCAGTTATCAGTTCCCAGGTGACATGAGTACAGCTTAGTCCGCTGACTTGACACTGTCACTTCACCTCGAGTGTGTTCCCACTGTACTTTGATTACTACCCTACCACGGCTCAAAGGAGTCGTGCAAACAGGTGGTAGTTGGGTGCAGTCCCGAAGCACTTGGAGGCAGTGAGGGTTAGACAGGATTCTTCTCTCCCGGTATTGGGGGTTGACATCGCGCTGTGTCTAGGAGAGCCATTACACGATTATTCCCTGGCCAGGGCAAACGAGATATACTGGTAGGCTTCCAGTGTTATCTCAGGGTGTTTTTGGCTTCACTCCGACACGACTTGTACCGCTATTGGGGGACTGACGTTTACCGCCCCCTAGGCCCGCCATGCGATGTATCAGACGAACAGACCGGACTGTACGGAGAATGTCACATTCAGGCTCAGTAGGAGTTCAGATGGGTTTCGCCTCGTTAGTCTTCTTGTCGGCATCTACCTGGGGACCGTTACGCACAGCTAGTGCCGCTTGCGGTCTGTGGTTAAACCCACTGCCAGCGTAGTGTCTAGTCTTTAGAGTCCCACACAGAAAGCTATTCGCCTTTAGGAAAAAGAGTAGAGGTCGCATGGTTTTGCGGCAGGTCGAATGGTTTTGCGACAGGGTTCGGTCACATCCGTGCACTTATGCACGTACAGTGTCCGGACAGTTATCACTAGCGGGCTTTGGTTTAAGCCAGATCCTAGTGTACGTTTTGGGATTGGATTTATCCAGTATGTATTCGTGTTCCTCGGAACGCGAATGCGGGTGTGTATGCACAGTTGACGGAGAGACAAAGGCAGAGGATTCTCATTAGGGTTGTTGACCGTTGACTGTTGACTATTGACTTTTTGGTCAACCCTAATAAGAATATGATATATGATTAACAATAATATTAATTAAGTATTATGGTGACATGCTTGTTGAGGGGTTGACTTTGTTGACCGGTTGACTAGGTTGGACTAGTTGACCATCATGATGACAATGACTATCATTTCATGGCAAAGACTTTTTACTTGCTTGTTTCTTTTGTGAGAAATGAGTGCATGAAATGATTTAGCCATTTTGACTTGAACCATTTTACACAATACTTGATTATTATTTTTGTGATGATGGTTTTGGATTATGAGAGCCAAGAGAGAAAAGTCTTCTCTCATTCTTTCATGCTCATTCTCTCTCTTGTTCTTGAGCTCTCATCTTCCTCCTCTTGCTCTCCCTCTCTTGATTCTATGGTTCACTTGTCTCATGAGTTGAGAACCAAGAACCATAGATAAAATCCCATACAAACTCTTCTCTACTCACTCTAGTTCACAAGGTTTAGCAAACCGAGTGAACTAGTTTCTTCAAAGTTCAAAGAAGGAGCCAAAGGTTGAAGCTTTCAGGTGGATCTATCTTCGGAGCAAGGAGACGACGGGGAGAAGCCGATTCGGACGACTATCGAAGCTTGAAGAAGAAGGAGTTCGAGAAAAAGAAAGGTATAACCCCCTAACCGAGTAGTTAGCAACTCGTAGTTAGGTTGTTAGTTAGATGTTTAACAAAGATGCGGTTTTGAGTCCATGTTACCACCTCTAAGAAAATTGTTTTTCACCAAATTCCGCATGCCCGAAAGTACCGGGAGAGGTAGAATGGACTTACAGTGGTATCAGAGCCTAGTTAAACTCTATCTAACATGTTAGCAAAGTAGCTAGAAAATCGATCAAAGGAAAAGTCGCAAAACGAACCCCGTTTTTTAAACTTTCTGTCGATTTTAAAAGTGCTGGAAATTTTTTTTGAGATACACCAAAAATCGACTCAGGGTTTTCTGAAGAAACTGCAAAAATTTTACCCCCTAACTCGATCAAAGCGCCGCGGTTCCCCGGCGGGAGCTTGCTCCCGCCGCGGAACCGCGGCCGAGTTGACTCGGTCATGGGGTTTCTTCTTTGCAGTTTGCTCATAGGGGTATTTTGGGATTTTTGGAATATATATTTTCTGCACAGATTTTCCAGAACGAAAATTTTATTTTTGGGGTCCTGAAAATCCGTATTTTTGATCGAACTTCTAAAAGACTTAAGCTGACGGGTTTTTCCTGTGATGTGATATTTGTATTGAACGTCTGCTAATCGCTATATGTCGATTAGTGGGGGTTATACAAATCTGTGATCTGTAATGTTATTGGAATGTGTATATGAATATGTTGGATTGTCGCGGGTGAATAGCCGGGGGTTGTGAGACGAGAGTTTTCTTTTCTTTCAATTCATGTAAATTTGTAAATTGATGTAATAATTATTTGTATGGCCGCACAACCGGGTCGGGGTTGTAGCCATCATTGTATAATTTCTTTTTACTGTTTTTGCTCCTAGGATAGACCCATGGAGGGGGTGCACAAACTACCGGGTATGCCGAAGTGCCGAGTGGCCTACTCACGGAGTTGGGGGAGGTTGCTTCGCTTCGGGTACTTGGCGGGTAGTTTGCCGCACCCGTAGGGGTCTTAGGTGGGGTGTTGGCTATTCACCGCGATCGTGTAATCTCCTTTTCGTTACAGGCTCGTACGAATTGCGGATTCCTAGTATATCCAATGTGTTCATCTGTGATCTGAAATGGCTATCATTGCAATATATCTATATATGATATTATTTAGGCGTTGCTTATGTTTTACAGCCGCGCTAGCCCAGCCCCCGCTCTTTCGTTAGTTAAGTAACCTAACGGGTAATGACGGGGCCCCGTGGCGAATGCGAATGGCATAAGCGTACGTCATATTTTGGTTGTTTTCTGCAATGGTAGGATTAAATGATGGGACGCATTAAAAGAACTAATGCAAGAATATCACGCATTAAATGAACTAATGCAAGAAAATAAACCAAGTTAAATCGTTGGAACACTTTCGAAAAACCACTCGGTTCTTTTCAAAACAAACTTTTAAAATGCGGAGTTTGAGCCACTCCTTTTAAAAGCTATCTCGTTCCATCGGTTATATCAAGTTCTCTACGTTCACGGTTTCGCCAAAACCATTCGTAGCCCTCCGTCGTTTCACATGAATAGTCAATAGTATTCAAGCTGTGTTTGTTGGCCAAGGTCAAGGTATAGTGATTGGTAGCTATTGGGTATTCATGCGCAGCATAGATAGATGCGTTGGTTTGGAACAGTCGTACTGCCTTGTTGGCAAAGTCAAGGGTAGGTACGGGTGGATTCAAATTAACCTGGAGAACGACGGGTAGAACTTGACATGTGACTTATGATTTGTTGGCCAAAGTCAAGGTCATAAGAGCATGGGGCAAAAAAAAATCCACATCGGGAGTTTCAAAAGAACTGAAACTTGCTAGTGTTGCATACCATTTGGAGTGTGATGATTCTGGTAGGATTCCTTCAGTTTCGTCACACGATGATATTTGGATCCCGATCCTACTGTGAGTATATGCTACTCCTCGGGAAATTTCTCACTTAACGATCAATGCTATAAACCTAGTAGGTGTCTAGAAAGGTGTTAGCGGGGCTACGCCCACAGGGAAAAGAGGTTATTTAATTAAGGAACTTCGCGAAAGCGTTGGAAAACCTCGCTCGAAGTACCGACACTGGCCTGGCTGAACGGTTAAGCAATTATTGTGCGGTGGGATTGATCCCGACTAATTCTTCCTTTTTGGTTTGAGGAGGGATTCGAGAAACAGTGGGAGCCATCCTGTTTAGACAAACTAAAAACCATTCTAAACTTGCAAGAGCATCAAGCTGAGTGTTTCTTCTCTCTCCTAATTGCAGCGACCAATCGACATGACTGGACTTAAGTTACTTCTAGATAAAAACATTCTGATAGGGCCAAACTATAAAGATTGGCTCAGGAATGTCAAGATGGCAATCACTTACGACAAGCTGGGGTATCTTCTTACCACCAAAGCTCCCTCTGTCCCTGGTCCCAAAACCAGCGTCGCGGATAAGGAAATCCGTAAGACCTGGGAACTAGACTGCGCGAAGGCCAAGTGCCTCGTGCTTGCCTCTATGGACAATGAACATCAGAGGAGGCACGAGAATATGGACCTGGAATCCATATTTCTTCATACAAAAGAACTGTATTGAGAGCAATCTCGTATCGCAAGATACGAAGTGTCGAAGAAGTTATTTTCGGCAAGATTGGCTGTCGGATCATCGGTAGCGGAACACGTGCTTAAGATGATTGGCTACATTGAGGAGCTCGCGGACCTTGGGACCACGTTGGAGAATGAGCTCTATACGGACTTGATTCTCCAGTCCCTTCCTTCCACTTACGCCCAGTTCATACTGAACTTCAACTTACAAGAAAAAGAAGTTGAACTTTCAGAGCTCCTCAACATGCTGAGGAGCGCAGAGGGCACCCTACAGAAAGGTAGGGAAACATCCACTTTGTTTGTAGGAGGATCATCTTCTTCTAGATCCAAGGCGAAACCCAAGGGAAAAAAGAAGAAAGCCCCCGCCAAACCAAGGGGCGGTGTTAGTAAAGTGGATACGAAGGGAAAAGCTAAAGCAACAAAGAAAGCGGGGAAGCTTGTGGATAAGGAAGAATGCTTCTATTGTCATAAGAAAGGACACTGGAAGAATGATTGCAGGGCCTGGAAGGCCAGAACACAGGAATTGAAGCAGGTTGCAGCTTCAGCTTCAGGTGTGTATATTATTGAAAACTGTCTTTCAATAAACTCTACTTCCTGTGTATTGGATACCGGATCAGGATCTCATATCTGTAATTCTTTGCAGGCGTTGAGAAACCGTAGTGTTTTGAAAGCAGGTGACATGACCCTCAGAGTTGCAAACGGAGCTAGCATGGATGCTAAAGTCGTGGGGGACTATCACCTGGGAATGTCAGATGGACATGTTTTGGTTTTGCGTAATTGCTTTTTTGTACCCAACGCAACTTGTAATATCATTTCTGTATCTTTAGTTTCTAAAGAAGGTTATGAATTTGCGTTTGTAAGTAATGTTGTAGACATTCACCTTAATCAAGTTCTGATTGGGTCAGGTACATTAAGCAATGGTATTTACGTGTTAAACCAACCACCGATTTTCAATGTCCAGAATACACACAAAAGAAAGTCTCCGGAAATAAATCAGACTTTCTTGTGGCATTGTAGACTGGGTCACATCAATGAGAGAAGGTTGACGAAGTTACATACAGAAGGATATTTGAATGCGTTCGAATATCAATCGTATGCCACTTGTCAATCCTGTCTCAAAGGAAAGATGACAAAGACTCCGTTCACTGGACACGGAGTAAGAGCGAGCGAGCTCTTGGGACTCGTACACAGCGACGTGTGCGGTCCAATGTCTACACATGCGCGAAGCGGTTATTCTTACTTCATTACTTTTACGGATGACTTTTCAAGGTACGGTTATGTCTTCTTAATGAAACATAAGTCCGAAGCCTTTGGAAAATTCCAGGAATATAAGAATGAAGTAGAAAAACAAACCGGCAAAAGTATCAAGATCCTAAGATCGGATCGAGGTGGTGAATACTTGAGTGCCGAGTTCCTGGACTATTTAAAAGAGAATGGAATTCTCTCTCAGCTTACTCCTCCATACACTCCGCAACATAATGGTGTATCGGAGAGACGGAACCGAACCTTATTGGATATGGTGCAGTCCATGATGAGTAACGCTGAGTTACCGCGATCATTCTGGGGGTATGCGCTAGAATCAGCTGCATACCTTTTGAACCGAGTTCCAACTAAGACTGTGCCTACTACACCATATGAGATGTGGTGTGGGAAGAGACCCTATCTTAAGCACATTAAGACATGGGGATGTCCAGCTTTTGTTAAAAAGCAGCATGCGGACAAGCTCGAGGCACGCTCAGTACAGTGTAAGTTCGTGGGATATCCAAAGAACTCCAAGGGATATTTCTTCTACTGCGAAGAGGAACAAAAAGTTCTTGTTTCTCGTCATGCCTACTTCTTGGAAACTGAGTTTTTAGAAACCCAGATAAGTGGGAGCACAGTAGAACTGGAAGAAATTCCAGAACCTCGAGCTATTACTGAAAGCTTAGTGGAACCAGAGTGTTCAAAAGAACAGGACATTCCTACGCCGCTCCGCAGGAGTAGTAGGCAGTCTCATCCGCCCGAGAGATACTACGGTTTTCTCATAGACGGGGATAGAGAGGATTGCATCATAGATTATGATGAGCCTACTAGCTTCCAGCAGGCCGTTCAGAGCGTTGACTCAGTAAAATAGCTGGATGCAATGCGGACCGAAATGGAGTCCATGTACACCAACAAAGTATGGACGTTGGACATTGCTCCAGACGGAGTAAAACCCGTAGGATGCAAGTGGATCTTCAAAAGGAAGATTGGTGTAGATGGACAGGTTGAGACCTATAAAGCTAGACTTGTTGCAAAGGGTTTCCGTCAAAGACCTGGCTTGGACTATGACGAAACCTTTTCTCCAGTGGCTATGCTGAAATCCATTCGGATCCTTCTTGCCATTGCTGCCTTCCACGATTATGAGATCTGGCAAATGGACGTAAAGACCGCTTTTCTAAATGGAAATTTAGAGGAGTGTGTCTATATGGACCAACCAGAGGGTTTCATTCAGAGTGGGAGCAGCGGAAAGGTGTGCAAGTTGCTTAAGTCCATCTATGGACTAAAGCAGGCATCGCGGAGTTGGAACATCTATTTTGATGAGACGGTCAAGGAATTTGGCTTTATCAAAAATCCAGATGAACCATGCATCTACAGTAGATTTGTAGCGAGAACTGTAGTATTCCTCGTTTTATACGTGGATGACATTCTCTTAATAGGGAATGACATTCCTATGCTACAATCTGTCAAGGGGTTCTTGTCACACAGGTTCTCCATGAAAGACCTGGGTGATGCCTCATACATCCTGGGGATCCGGATCCATCGTGATAGATCCAAGAGGATATTAGGACTTTCACAGTCCAGGTACATCGACACCATACTGAAGAGATTCAGTATGGAAGATTCCAAGCGCGGTAACTTACCGGCTTGTCACGGGATCACCCTCTCTAAAGAGATGTCTCCCAAGACTGATTTGGAGAGGGATCGCATGTCTATTATATCCTACGCTTCTGCGGTAGGCTCTATAATGTATGCGATGTTGTGTACCAGACCAGATGTAGCTTATGCACTGAGTGTGGTAAGCCGGTATCGGTCAAACCCTGGGGAGAAACACTGGATAGCAGTAAAGAACATTCTCAAGTACCTCAGAAGGACTAAGGAGATGTTCTTGGTGTATGGCGGAAAAGACCTCCAGATCGAGGCCTTTGCTGACTCCAGCTTCCAGAGTGACAAGGATGATTCCAAGTCCATGTCGGGTTTTGTCTTTACCCTCAATGGAGGGGCGGTGTGTTGGAAGAGTTCCAAACAGGAAATCGTTGCAGACTCGACGATGGAAGCGGAATACATCGTTGCATCTGATGCCGCAAAAGAAGCTGTCTGGATGAGGAAGTTCTTGAAAGAACTTCAGGTGGTTCCGTCCATTGTTGATCCAATACCTCTGTATTGCGACAACAACGGGGCTATAGCTTTAGCGAAGGAACCCAGGTCCCATCAGAGATCCAGATACATCTTGAGGCGGTATCACCTGATCAGGGAGATCGTGGATCGCCAGGAGATCGAGGTTCGGAGAGTCGCTTCAGAAGATAACACTGCAGATCCATTCACTAAGGCCTTGCCCCAGACTCAGTTCGAGCGGCTGATCGAGATGATAGGTCTTCGATACGCCAGTACATGGCCTTAGTGCAAGTGGGAGATTGTTAGTGTATATGCCCTAGAGGCCATTACTGTATCATACTAGTTTGTATATTAATTAATGGAAGCTTGGGATATTCACCTTGTTTATATACAATCTTGCTCAAAATAGTAGTATGCTACTTGGTTTGTTTCTACTTCAATGTGTACATGTGTTTATTTTAGTATATCGCCTATACACATTAGTGGAGCCCTTAGGATCTTTGCTTGATTACCAGCGTTGTGATGGCAGTCACACTAGTGGGGCTGGATAATCCATAAGCACATCCTTATGCAGGTCCCTGGTCGCAGGACTATCGAGACAGGGCATCGATACTCCGGAGTAGACTAGCGCATGCGCTTCTCATCCCAGTGTGGGAGACGGTCTGTCCCACAGCCGTCGGTACGTCGTACTTGAGATAGTATGCGGGTGCTCGTTGGCTTACGAGTACACTGGACAGGACTCGTCGGGAACTGACTAGTTGGTATTATGCCTATCGTCAGTTATCAGTTCCCAGGTGACATGAGTACCGCTTAGTCCGCTGACTTGACACTGTCACTTCGCCTCGAGTGTGTTCCCACTGTACTTTGATTACTACCCTACCACGGCTCAAAGGAGTCGTGCAAACAGGTGGTAGTTGGGTGCAGTCCCGAAGCACTTGGAGGCAGTGACGGTTAGACAGGATTCATCTCTCCCGGTATTGGGGGTTGACATCGCGCTGTGTCTAGGAGAGCCATTACACGAGTAGTCCCTGGCCAGGGCAAACGAGATATACTGGTTGGCTTCCAGTGTTATCTCAGGGTGTTTTGGGCTTCACTCCGACACGACTTGTACCTCTATTAGGGGACTGACGTTTACCGCCCCCTAGGCCCGCCATTCGATGTATCAGACGAACAGACCGGACTGTACGGAGAATGTCACATTCAGGCTCAGCAGGAGTTCAGATGGGTTTCGCCTCGTCAGTCTTCTTGTCGGCATCTACCTTGGGACCGTTACGCACAGCTAGTGCCGCTTGCGGTCTGTGGTTAAACCCACTGCCAGCGTAGTGTCGAGTCTTTAGAGTCCCACACAGAAAGCTATTCGCTTTTAGGCAAAAGAGTAGAGGTCGCATGGTTTTGCGGCAGGTCGCATGGTTTTGCGACAGGGTTCGGTCACATCCGTGCACTTATGCACGTACAGTGTTCGGACAGTTATCACTAGCGGACTTTGGTTTAAGCCAGATCCTAGTTTACGTTTTGGGATTGGATTTATCTAGTATGTATTCGTGTTCCTCGGAACGCGGATGCGGGTGTGTATGCACAGTTGACGGAAAGACAGAGGCAGAGGATTCTCATTAGGGTTGTTGACCGTTGACTGTTGACTATTGACTTTTTGGTCAACCCTAATAAGAATATGATATATGATTAACAATAATATTAATTAAGTATTGTGGTGACATGGTTGTTGAGGGGTTGACTTTGTTGACTTGTTAACTTTGTTGACCGGTTGACTAGGTTGGACTAGTTGACCATCATGATGACAATGGCTATCATTTCATGGCAAAGACTTTTTACTTGCTTGTTTCTTTTGTGAGAAATGAGTGCATGAAATGATTTAGCCATTTTGACTTGAACCATTTTACACATTACTTGATTATTATTTTTGTGATGATGGTTTTGGATTATGAGTGCCAAGAGAGAAAAGTCTTCACTCATTCTTTCATGCTCATTCTCTCTCTTGTTCTTGAGCTCTCATCTTCCTCCTCTTGCTCTCCCTCTCTTGATTCTATGGTTCACTTGTCTCATGAGTTGAGAACCAAGAACCATAGATAAAATCCCATACAAACTCTTCTCTACTCACTCTAGTTCACAAGGTTTAGCAAACCGAGTGAACTAGTTTCATCAAAGTTCGAAGAAGGAGCCAAAGGTTGAAGCTTTCAGGTGGATCTATCTTCGGCGCAAGGAGACAACGGGGAGAAGCTGATTCGGACGACCATCGAAGCTTGAAGAAGAAGGAGTTCGAGAAAAAGAAAGGTATAACCCCCTAACCGAGTAGTTAGCAACTCGTAGTTAGGTTGTTAGTTAGATGTTTAACAAAGATCCGGTTTTGAGTCCATGTTACCACCTCTAAGAAAATTGTTTTTCACCAAATTCCGCATGCCCGAAAGTACCGGGAGAGGTAGCATGGACTTACAGATATGTTGTGATAAATACTGTATATAGTATATATGATATATTATATAGACATTACTTATGTTATACACCCGCGCTAGCCTGCCCCGCTCTGCCGTTAGTTACCTAACCTAACGGTGCATGAGGGGACATCGAGGCGAATGCGAATGGCATAAGTGTACGTCGTATTTATCTGTGATGTTTAGGTGATTTAAATGATGGGACTTCATTAATATGATTAATGAAAGAAAAGAAACCTAAAAGATGTTGTAGAATCAAATTTTCAAAAAGGGTAGCTACAGTTTTTTGCTTTGCATAACGATATATATGATATATCCTACACCTTATTCGATGAGGAAAGAGCCGAGATCCCTTCACCGGGAGTGACCTCTTTAGCAAAACTGACAGATGCTACAACACTCGGTTTGTTTTTGATTGCTTTTGGAGTTTTTCTTTGCATAGTGATATATATGATATATCCTGCACCTTATTCCATAAGGAAAGAGCCGAGATCCCTTCACCGGGAGTGACCTATTTAGCAAAACTAATGAAAGCCTCAAAATCACTCCATTTCAAAATTCACTCGATTCTACAACGATATCAAGTTCATTACGCAATAGGTTTTCAGAAAAACCTGTCGTAGCCCTCCGTCATTTTAGATAAGTCCTGCTTAGTATTCGTGCTGCGTTTGTTGACCTTGTCAAGGCGTAGTGTGCGGTAGCTGACTAGTATTTTTCTGTTCATGCAAATGATGCAGATTAGATTAGGGTAGTCATACGGCCTTGTTGACCTTGTCAAGGGTCGTGCGGGTGGGTTTAATTCAATCAAGAAATGACGGATTGAACTTGACTTACGGTCTATGGTTTGTTGACCTTGTCAAGGTCATAGATCGTTCGGGGCAAAATATTATCGGGAATTTCAAGTGTTGAAATTTGCAATGAGATTGCATACCTTCTATGAGATAGTTGGATCCCGATACCCACTGTGAGTAATTGTTACTCCTGCGAGAGTTTTACACAGGACAATTAGCCGATCATGTAGGTGTCTAGAAAGGTGACAACGGGGTTACGCCTCTGGGAAAACGAGATTTACTTTAATTAGGTCCGTGCGAAAGCATGGGGAACCTCCCTCAAAGTACCGTCACTGGCCTGGCTAAAAGATTGGCGAAATTGTAGGGTGTAATTAATCCCGGCTAGTCTTTCCTTTTAGGGTTTGAAGGAAGATTTGATAAAAACAGTGGGAGCCATCCTGATTAGATAAAATAATAACCATTCTGATCTTGCAACAACATAGGCTAAAGTGTTTTTCTTCTCTCTCTCTCCAGGTAGCGACCATATCATGCCATAATCAAGATAATAATATTGATATATTGACCGAACCCGCATGTCATATTGTGCTGGGGAACGTTGGTTCTGTTCTTACTTATAAGAGTTATAGGACTGAATAGGATATAAGGAAATACTAGGATTCCGATGCCACCCGAATGAAGAAAGTACATGTTGATGCATTTTCTTCTGGTGTGTTCGTTACAGAGAACTGTTTCTCCATTTCCTCTACGTCCTGTGTATTAGATACCGGGTCAGGATCCCATATATGTAATCAGTTACATGGGCTTAGGAAAGGTAGAGAACTTGGAGAAGGTGATAAAGACATAAGGGTTGGAAATGGTGCAATTTTTGCAGCTAGAACTGTCGTTGAATATCACCTTGTATTACAAAAAGGTAATATATTGATTCTGAACGTATGCTATTACATGCCGAACCTGATATGCAACATTATATCAGTTTCTTTATTTAGTAAAGAGGGAAATAATTTTGTATTACAGGATAATGTTATGAATATTTTCCTGAACCAAAAGTTGGTTGGATCAGGCACGTTATGTAATGGCATTTATGTTGTAAATCAATCAACAGTTCTGACCATAACAAACACACAAAAGAGGAAGAGTTCAGAAATGAATGAATCCTTCTTGTGTCATTGTAGACTTGGTCATATAAATGCGACACAGCTAGCTAAGTTGCGTAAGGATGGATATTTGAAACCGTTTGAATTTTCATCTTATGATACTTGTCAGTCATGTCTCAAAGGGAAGATGACCAAAACTCCGTTTACGGGACACGGAGGGAGAGTTACGGAACTCTTGGGACTGGTACATAGTGATGTATGCGGCCCCATGTCTACACATGCCAGGAATGGTTTTGTTTACTTCATTACATTCACTGACGATCTCTCTAGATTCGGATATGTGTTCCTGATGAAACACAAATCAGAAGCTTTTGAGAAATTTAGAGAATATAAACAAGAAGCCGAGAACCAAACTGGGAAAAGTATTAAAATCCTTCGATCTGATCGAGGAGGTGAATACTTGAGCAATGAATTCTTGGACTTCCTAAAAGAGAATGGGATTCTCTCTCAGATGACTCCTCCACATATACCACAGCACAACGGTGTATCGGAACGGAGGAACCGCACCCTATTAGATATGGTGCGCACTATGATGAGCACAGCTGAGTTACCTATTTCCTTCTGGGGGTATGCGCTGGAGACAGCAGTACACCTATTGAATCAAGTTCCATCTAAATCTGTACCTACCACACCATATGAGATATGGAGTGGGAAAAGGCCATATCTTAAACGAGTTAAGATATGGCGTTGTCCGGCCTATGTCAAAAGACAAAATCCGGACAAACTCGAGGCATGGTCAGTTCTTTGCAAGTTTGTGGGATATCCAAAGAACCCATATAGGTAATTTTTCTACCACAGTGAGGAACAAAAGGTGTTTGTTGCTCAATATGCCACCTTTTTATAAAAGGAATTTCTTGTTAAAGAAATTAGTGGCAAAGTGGTTGGGCTGGAAGAGGTTCCAGATACACAAACTGCAACTGAAGATTTAGTGGAACCAGAGGATTCGGCAGTTCCCAACGAACCTCAGCCTCTCTGCCGATCTAGTAGGGTTCCTCACCCACCTGAGAGATACTACGGTTTTCTCATGGATGGCGGGAGCGAGGATTGCATCATGGTTGATGATGACCCAACTAGCTTCGAGCAGGCCATCACGAGTGGGGACTCAGTGAAATGGCTGGATGCAATGCGGTCCGAGATGGAATCCATGTACACCAACAAAGTATGGACTTTGGAAGATGCTCCTGAAGGTGTAAAACCCATTGGGAGCAAGTGGATCTTCAAGAAAAAACTTGGTGTAGATGGGAAAGTGGAGACTTTCAAAGCTAGACTTGTTGCAAAGGGTTTTCGTCAAAGACCAGATGTGGACTATGACGAAACCTTTTCTCCAGTGGCTATGCTTAAATCCATCCGGATCATGCTTGCCATCGCTGCATATCCTGACTACGAAATCTGGCAAATGGATGTTAAAACCGCCTTTCTAAACGGTGATTTAGAAGAGAGCTTGTACATGACTCAGCCAGAGGGCTTCGTCGCTAGTGGGAGCAGCGGGAAGGTGTGCAAGCTGCTTAAATCCATTTATGGATTAAAGCAAGCATCGCGGAGTTGGAATATCTTCTTTGACGTCATTATCAAAGAGTTTGATTTCGTCAAAAACGTAGATGAACCTTGTATCAACAAGAAGGTGGCAGAGAGTAAGGTTGTCTTCCTCGTATTGTACGTGGACGACATACTCTTGATAGGAAATGACATTCCTATGCTGCAATCATTCAAGCTCTTCTTATCACAAAGATTCTCAATGAAAGATCTAGGTGATGCCTCCTGCATACTGGGAATTATGATCTATAGAGATAGATCTGAAAGGATATTGGGATTGTCCCAATCCAAGTACATTGACACCATACTAAAGAGGTTTAGTATGGAAGAATCCAAGCGTGGGAACTTACCCACGATCTCTGGACTCACTCTTTCCAAAGAGATGTCTCCCAAGACTGATTCGGGGAGAGCTCGCATGCAAGGGATACCCTATGCTTCGGCTGTAGGCTCTATCATGTACGCGATGCTATGTACCAGACCCGATGTAGCATACTCACTAAGTGTAGTGAGTAGGTATCAAGTTGATCCTGGAGAGAGTCACTGGACAGCTGTGAAGAGCATTCTCAAGTACTTACGAAGGACTAAGGAGATGCTCTTGGTGTATGGTAACGGAGAACTCCAAGTGGAGTCCTTTACCGATTCGAGCTTCCAGAGTGATAAGGACGACTCTAAGTTGCACTCGGGATTTGTCTATACCCTTTACGGAGGGGCGGTTAGCTGGAAAAGTTCCAAGCAAGAAACCGTGGCAGACTCGACGATGGAGGCTGAATACATCGCAGCCAACGATGTTGCCAAAGAGGCTGTCTGGATCAAGAAGTTCATTACTGAACTTGGAGTGGTTCCATCCATTGAGCATCCAATACCTTTGTATTGTGATAACAATGGAGCGGTGGCTTTGGCCAAGGAACCCAGGTCCCATCAGCGATCCAGGCATATTCTGAGGCGGTATCACCTGATCCGGGAGATAGTAGATCGCCGGGAGATCTAGGTCAGGAGGGTTGATACGAAGAACAACACTGTGGATCCACTCACGAAGGCCATTCCCCAGATACAGTTTGAGAGGCTCTTCGGGATGCTTAGTATGCGATACTACAGTAGCTGGCTCTAGTGCAAGTGGGAGATTGTTAGTTGTATGTATGCCCTAGAGGCCATTATTGTACAGATGATGTATATTATATTGGATACTTGGACATATATAGAGAGGACTTTCTTGCTCGACATGACAGTATGCTATCTGGTTGCTCTTTATCTTAACATGTATACCTGTCTCTTGATACTGTCTTATAGTTATATGTTGGTAAAGCCCTTAGGATGTGTACTTGACTACCTGGACTATGATGCAGATCATACTAGTGGGGACAGAGTAGTCCATAAGTACATCCTTTAATGTTCCTAGTCGTAGGTGTATCGAGACAGGGCATCGATATACCAGAGTAGACTAGCGTATATGCTTCTCGACCCATGAGATGGGCGATGGATGATCCCATATCCATTGGTGTTTGACATCTGAGATGGTATATGGGTGCTCAATAGAGACTGGGTACACTGGACGGACTCGCCGAGAACTCCTAGATGGTATTATACCTCACGTCAGATGGCATTTCTCTTATGACACTTGTGCTGGTTAGTCTGTAGACCCGAGATCGTCATAGAGTCTTGTGTGATTCCCACTGTGCTTTGATTTCCACCTGACCACGTCCAAGAGGGCATGCAAAACGGTGGTTTTTGGGTACAGTCCCGAGTCACATGGAGGCAATGAGCGAAAGGAGGGGTTTCGTCTCTCCCGGTATTGGGGGTTAATGTTGCGCTGTACTCGATTGGCCATAACAGGGAAGTCCCTGGCCAGGGCTGATCTAGAGATTTACTGGTAACAGTTACCAGTAGTTTCTTGACCCGTTATGAGCCTTACATCGGCACGACTTATCGGTTATTGGGGTCTGACGTTTACCACCCCTAGACTTGATATGCGACATATCAAACGAGGAGACCGGACTGAACGGGAAGTGTTACCGTTAGGCTTTTACAGGAGTTGGAGCGGGCTTGCTTGCTGATCTTCTGATCGCTCAATACCCGGGTAGCCGTTAAGTCCAGCTAGTACCGCTGACGGCTTGTGCGTGCTTGATGTAATCATCACCTACTGCCGGCGTATTGACGAGTCTTTAGAGTCCTACATAGAGGTATTACTGGCTCAGGCAAAACGAAATAGGAGCGCATATGTGATATGTGCGGGACCGAGAATAATGTATGTATGTGATACTGTATTCTATTCTCGCGACTTTTTGTATCGGTCGGTTATATATGATATATCCGGGTTATCGAATCAAGTGTTGATTCGATTGTTGGATATATATGCCCTAGAGGCCTTCATTGTATAGGATGCTAGGGATATGTATGTACATGACAGTCTTGCTTAATATAATAGTACGCTATTTGGTTTGTCTTTATCTTAACATATGATATATTTTGCGTAGTATTCATACATATATACATGTTGATGAAGCCCATAGGGTGTTTGCCTGACTACCGGCGTTGTTATGGCAGTCATACTAGTGGGAGCTGGATAATCAATAGGCACATCCTCAGATGTCCCTGGTCGCTGGAGTATCGAGACTGGGTATCGATACTCCGGAGTAGACTGGTGTATACATATCTAGACCCTGAGGAGGGGCGATGGATTGGTCCCGTAGCCATTGGTGGAGTGCAGCTAAGATTGTATACAGATGCTCACTGGGTGTGAGTACACCGGACATGACTCGCCGAGAACTGACTGGATGGTATTTATACCTAACGTCAGATAGCAGTTCTCAGGTGACATGTGTGCAGATAGTCCGTTGAATTAAAGTCGTCATTTGTCTCGTGTGAGTTCCCACTGTGCTTTGATTACTACCCTACCACGGTTCAAAGGTGTCTTGCAAATAGGTTATAGTTGGGCAGAGCCCCGAGCCATGTAGAGGCAGTCAGTGACTGTTAGGGATTCGTCTCTCCCGGTATAGGGAGTTGATATCGCACAGTGATCGGTTGGTCATTACCATAAGTCCCTGGCCAGGGCTGATCGAGAGTTACTGATAGATTGATCGGTGGATTCTCGGATGGTGATAGAGCCATACCGACACGACTTGTACGGTTATTAGGGGTCTGACGTTTACCACCTCCCTAGACCATACATGCAATACTCTTAGACGAATAGACCGGACTGCATGGATATTGTCACGGACAGGCTCAGTAGGAGTTCGGATAAGTATCCTCATCGGCCTTCTTATCGACATCTACCTAGGGACCGTTACGTACAGCTAGTGCCGCTTGCGGTCTGTGGTTAAACACACTGCCAGTGTAGTAGTTGAGTCTTTAGAGTCCCACACAGAGTTTTCCCAACTCCAGGCGAAACCATATAGAGATCGTACGGTTTTACGACAAGGGTTCGGACGAATACGTGTTTAAACGCACATACGACATTCGGACAGTTTTTACTAGACGGCTTTGGTTTAAGCCAGATTCTAGTATCAGGTTATTGGATTTATACAGTCTAAAGTTTTTCCGTGTTTTCACGGATGAGAGGGGCGTTCTCGAAATTTCCGGGAAGCTTCTAGAAGCATGGTGACTTGAGGGGTTAAGGTGGCATTGTCATTAATGTAAATTGTGACTCATTATGTATAATTCACTATGTCATTAATGCATCATTAAATGCTTAATGACTCACATAGTGAATCACTCATATTCATTTATGAAGCATGATGAATAATCTATTATTATTCATTTTATTGATATTTCATTATGCTTGATATATTAAGTGAGAAGCAATTTTCATTTCATTCTTCTAGTTCACCTTCTCTCTCCTCAAGCTCTCTCTTTCTTCAAGCTCTAATCCTACCACTCATGAGTTGAGTACAATGGTTAGAAAAGACTAAACATCCTATAACCTAACTCTATATGACCTAAGTCCCTTTGGTTAGCAACTAGAGAAACTTAGTTACCTCAAGTCTTGAGGTGAAGCTTGGATTAGGGTTCTCGGGTGTATCATCTATCACTTGGATGAGGCCGAGGAAGACGAAGAGATCGTAAAGACGAAGGACACGTATCACTAGGTACAATCTCTTTACATTGTAGTTTAGAACTTCTATGGTAGGTGTTAATTATCGTTTAGCAAAGATCTTCGGTTAGTCCATGTATGCTTCAAGAAAAAGATCGTTTTTCATATTTCCGCCTCCCCGCAACTCGTGGGGTGTTGCACATCGACTTACACTGGTTTCAGAGCCTCACTAAACAATAATTAACTCACTTGCAAAGTTGTATGAATTTCGAACGCAAAACAAAGCGGAAAACACCCCGATATCACATAGTTTCTGTCGATTTTAAAATGAGGTCCTAAAATTTTTAAGGTTCCTCCAGAACACTCTACATGAAATTATAAGAAGACACCAAAAAATTGGCTCCTGAATCGGCCACTGAGCCGGGGAACCGCGGTCGATCCCACCGATCCGCCGCGGATCCGCGGCCGAGTTGGGGCCGATTCAGCCCAGTTTTTCTCTGTGCATCTTCTGTTATATTTTGTCTTTTCTGGTATAGTTTATTTTTTGCTCAGGTCTCAGGTTTACAGAGAAGCTTTGGAGCAGAATCTAATGGGTTTGATCGATCGAAATTATACGATGTTTTCTTGTTTGATTATATCTGTGAACTGTATTATGTGTTCGTAAACCTCCCCTAACTGCTAGTATGTCGGTTGGCGGGGGGTTGTACATATCTGTAATGTTTTTAACAGTTTGTGATTATGAACTCTATTGGACTGTTGTGATGATTAGCCGGGGTTTTGTGATGGGTTATTGTATTAATTCATTCGATGTAATTGTAACAAGTTGTAATATTATTTTGCGGGGCACATCCAGGTTGCGGTTGTTGCCACCATTGTATTATTTCTTTTTCCTGTTTTTGCTCCTAGGATAGACCCAAGGTAGGGTGCACAAACTACCGGGTATTTCGAAGTGCTTAGTGGCCTACTTACGTTGCTGAGGGAGACCGCTTCACTTCGGGTACTTGGCGGGTAGTTTGCCGTACCCGTAGGGGTCTGGGGTGGGGTAATGGCTATTCATCACAACTGTGTAATCCGTCAATTCTTACAGGCTCAAAAGAAACGCGGATTGCTTGCATATCCAATAAAGTTTATCTGTGATCTGGAATTCCTATTATTGCGTCTGACGAATGTACAATATCAATATATGATAGGTATTTAGACGTCACTTATGTTTTACACCCGTGCTAGCCCAGCCCCCGCTCTGCCGTTAGTTAAGTAACCTAACGGGTGACGACGGGACCCCGTGACGAATGCAGATGGCATAAGAGGACGTTGTATTTTCGTTGTTATCTGTAATGATAGGTTAAAGATGGGACGCATTATTTTTAATGCAAAGAAAAATAAAACCTAAACTGAATCGTTGGAACAATTTCTAAAAACCACTCCGTTTTCTTGAAAAAGCAAATTTTAAATGCGGAGCTTAAACCACTCCTTTTAATAAAAGCTATCTTGGTTCCTTCGATCAAATCAAGTTCACTACGTTAACGGTTTTTTGCCAAAAACCAGCAGTAACCCTCCGTCGTTTCAAATATACAGCACATCGTATTCATGCAATACTTGTTGGCCTATGTCATGGCATAGTGGATGGTAGCAGTGTGGCTTGCTTATTTGTTGCATAGATAGATGCATTAGTATAGGACAGACGTACAACCTTGTTAGCCTACGTCAAGGGCATGTACGATGTACCTAAATTAATCAGGACAACGACGGGTAGAACTTGACTTGCGTCTTTTGACTTGTTGGCCTACGTCAAGGTGAATAAGTGCTTGGGGTAAAAAACACATCGGGAGTTTCAAACATAAAGGAAACTTGCAGATTTAGCATACCTTCTGGAGTGTGGTGACTAGAGTGGCTTCCATCTAGTACATCATGCACTGATAGTTGGATCCCGATCCCACTGATGAGTAGGATTACTCTCGGAAAACTTTCTCACTTAACAATCAATGATATAAACCAAGTAGGTGTCCAGAAAGGTGTTAGAGGGGCTACGCCTCCAGGGAAAAGAGGTTATTTAATTAAGGAATTTCGCGAAAGCGTTGTAAAACCTCCCTTGAAGTACCAACACCAGCCTGGCTGAAAGGTTAAGCAAGTATTGTGACGTGTGATTAAATCCTTACTAGTTCTTCTTTTAGGTTTTGAAGAAGGATTTGAAGGAACAGTGGGAGCCATCCTGTTCAGATAAACTAATAACCAATCTAAACTTGCAAGAAGCATATGCTGAGTGTTTTATTTTCTCTCTCTCTAGCAGCTACCATGACAGGACTAAAACTATTACTTGAAAAAAATAATCTTACCGGGCAGAACTATAAAGATTGGCTAAGGAACGTCAACATTGCATTGACTTATGACAAAGTAGCATATGTTACCACCGATGTTCTTCCCCTTATCCCTGGACCAGATTCCTCGGTTGTGGACAAGGAAGTTCGCAAAACCTGGGATCTAGATTGTGAGCGAGCTAAGCGTATCGTGCTGGCGTCCATGAACAATGAACTCCAGAAACAGCACGAGAGTATGGATATTGTATCCATCTTTCTCCATGTTAAGGAATTATATGAAGAGCACTCCCGTATCGCAAGGTACGAGACCTTAAGGAAACTCTTCCAGATGAGGTTAGCTCCAGGATCGCCTGTAGGAAAGCACGTCCTCAAAATGATCGGCCTCATTGAGGAACTCGCAAACCTGGGATGCGTGCTAGAGAATGATTTGTATATCGACTTGATTTTGCAGTCCCTTCCCCACACCTTCTCTCAGTTCGTGCTTAGCTTCAACATGCACGAAATGGAAGCTGATCTTCCAAAGATCCTCAACATGTTGAGGGTAGCAGAGACCTCCTTGGAAAAGGAGAAGACCCCCGTTCTGTATGTTGGCCAATCATCCTCTTCTAAATCTAAAGCGAAAGCTAAAAGGAAGAAGAAGATGAAAGCCACCAAACCGAAGGGTGGGGTCAAGAAGGTGCGGGGAAAGAACAAGGCAGGAAGGGTGAAAGCGGATATAAACGAATGCCATTATTGTCACAAGCAAGGGCACTGGAAGAAGGACTGTATGGCCTTCAAGGCAAAGGACACGAAGCAAGCTGTTGCTTCTGCTTCAGGTGTGTTCGTAATCGAAAATTGTCTTTCAGTAAACTCTACATCATGGGTACTTGATACCGGTTCTGGTTCTCACATCTGTAATTCATTGCAGGATTGGAGAAATAGTAGAGTATTGGGGGCAGGTGATATGACTCTCCGGATGGGCAATGGAATGCATGTAGATGCTATTGCAATAGGAGAATATCACATAGGGTTGACTAGTGGGCACATTTTGGTGTTGTACAGCAGTTTTTGTATTCCCAGTATGTTGTGTAATATTATATCAGTATCTTTGTTATCTAATGAAGGATATAATTTTGCGCTTGAAAGAAATGTCATGAACATTCTCCTAAATCCAGAACTGATTGGGTATGGCACACTGGAAAACGGCATATACATACTTAATCAACCTTGAATTTTCAATATTCATAACACACTTAAAAGAAAGGCTCTAGATTCAAATCAAGCCTTCCTGTGGCATTGTAGACTTGGTCATATAAATGAAACAAGGTTGACTAAGTTACATAAAGATGGATATCTAGATCCGTTTGAATATTTATCATATGCAACTTGTCAATCATGTATCAAAGGAAAAATGACCAAATCTCCGTTCTCCGGATACGGAGTAAGAGCTGCTGAACTCTTGGGACTTGTACACAGTGATGTATGTGGTCCAATGTCTACACATGCGCGAAGCGGTCACTCCTACTTCATCACTTTTACTGATGACTTCTCTAGGTATGGACATGTGTTCTTAATGAAACATAAATCCGAGGCCTTTGAGATGTTTAAGGAGTATAAAAATGAAGTAGAGAAACAAACTGGTAAAAGCATCAAGACACTTCGATCTGATCGAGGTGGAGAATACTTAAGTACCAGTTTCCTTGAATGCTTAAAAGAGAATGGAATTCTCTCTCAGCTTACTCCGCCTTATACGCCTCAACATAATGGTGTATCAGAAAGGAGGAATCGCACGCTATTAGATATGGTGCGTTCAATAATGAGTAGTGCTGAGTTGCCACTTTCCTTCTGGGGATCTGCTATAGAATCAGCAGCATACTTATTGAATAGAGTTCCAACTAAATCAGTGCCTACCACTCCATATGAAATGTGGAGCGGGAAGAGACCATATCTCAAGTATATCAAGATATGGGGGTGTCCGGCATATGTTAAAAAGCATAGACCGGACAAGCACGAGGCACGATCGGTTTTGTGCAAGTTTGTAGGATGCCCCAAACATTCATGGGGGTACATGGTCTACCACACTGAAGAACAAAAGGTATTTGTCGCTCGCCACATTGTCTTCTTAGAAAGCGAGTTTCTTGCAAAAAAATTAGTGGGAGCATGGTAGAACTGGAAGAAATTCCAGAACATCAAACTGCTACCGAGGACTTAGTAGAACCTCAGATTTCAATAGAACATGACGAACCAACGCCACTCCGCAGATCTAGTAGGCTTTCTCATCCTCCTGAGAGATACTATGGTTTTCTTCTAGATGGGGATCAAGAGGATTGCATCATCGATGATGATGAGCCTACTAGTTTTCAGCAGGCTATCACGAGTATTGACTCGATGAAATGGCTGGATGCTATGAGATCCGAAATGGAATCCATGTACACCAATAAAGTATGGACTTTAGAAGTTGCTCCTCCTGGGGTGAAACCAGTTGGATGCAAATGGATCTTCAAAAAGAAGATTGGTGCACTTGGACAAGTGGAAACCTACAAAGCTAGACTCGTTGCGAAAGGTTTTCATTAAAGACCACGATTGGACTATGATGAAACCTTTTCACCTGTAGCTATGCTTAAATCCATTCGGATCCTGCTTGCCATTGCTGTCTTCCATGACTATGAAATCTGGAAAATGGATGTAAAAACAGCTTTTCTAAATAGACATTTAGAAGAGAGTGTTTACATGGATCAACCAGAAGGTTTCTTAGACAGTGGGAGCAGTGGAAGAGTGTGCAGGTTGCTTAAATCCATCCATAGATTAAAGCAAGCATCGCGAAGTTGGAACATCTGCTTTGATGAGACAGTCAAAGAATTTGACTTTATCAAAAATGTAGATGAACCATGTATTTATAGGAAGATTGTAGAAAGAGCAGTAGTCTACCTCGTTTTGTACGTCGACGACAATCTACTGATAGGGAATGATGTCCCTATGCTACAATCAGTAAAGCTCTTCTTGTCACAAAAATTCTCCATGAAAGACTTGGGTGATGCAACCTACATTTTGGGCATTAAGATCTATCGTGATAGATCTAATAGAATGTTGGGACTTACACAGTCCAGATATATTGACACTATACTAAAGAGATTTAGTATGGAAGATTCCAAGAGCGGTAATATGCCCACTTGTCACGGGATCACCCTCTTCAAAGAGATGTCTCCAAAGACTGATGAAGAGAGGGATCGCATGGGCATTATACCCTACGCTTCGGCGGTAGGATCTACAATGTATGCGATGTTATGTACAAGACCGGATGTAGCTTACGCACTTGGTGTGGTAAGCAGGTATTAGTCTGACCCAGGTGAGAAGCATTGGATAGCGGTAAAGAACATTCTCAAGTACCTGAGAAGGACTAAGGAGATGTTCTTGATTTACGGTAATGGGGACCTCCTGGTAGAGGCTTTTACCGACTCTGGCTTCAAAAGTGACAAAGATGATTCTAAATCGATTTCGGGTATTGTGTTTACCCTCAATGGAGGGGCGGTATGTTGGAAAAGTTCCAAACAGGATACCGTCGCAGACTCAACTATGGAGGCTGAGTATATAGCTACTAGTGAAGCCGCAAAAGAGGCTGTCTGGATGAGGAAGTTCATCTCTGAACATCAGGTGGTTCCGTCCATTGCCAATCCAATGCCTTTGTATTGTGATAACAATGGGGCCGTAGCATTGGCGAAGGAACCCAGTCCCATCAGAAATCCAGGCATATCTTAAGGCGTTTTCACCTGATCAGGGAGATCGTTGATTGTCGGGAGATCGAGGTACGGAGAGTGGACACAAAAGACAACACGGCAGATTCATTCACCAAGGCCATCCCTCAAGTTCAGTTCGAGATGTTGTTTGAGATGTTGGGCATGCAGTACTCCAGCAACTGGATCTAGTGAAGACAGTGGGTACTCATTGCGCCAATTATAGGCCTTAGTGCAAATGGGAGATTGTTCGATATATATGCCCTGGAGGCCTTCATTGTATAGGATGCTAGGGATATGTATGTACATGACAGTCTTGCTTAATATAATAGTACGCTATTTGGTTTGTCTTTATCTTAACATATGATATATTTTGCGTAGTATTCATACATATATACATATTGATAAAGCACATAGGGTGTTTGCCTCACTACCGGCGTTGTGATGGCAGTCATACTAGTGGGAGCAGGATAGTCAATAGGCATATCCTTAGACGTCCCTGGTCGCATGAGTATCGAGACTGGGCATCGATACTCCGGAGTAGACTGGTGTATACATATCTAGACCCTGAGGAGGGGCGATGGATTGGTCCCGCAGCCATTGGTGGAGTGCACCTAAGATTTTATACAGATGCTCACTGGGTGTGAGTACACCGGACAGGACTCGCCGAGAACTGACTGGATAGTATTTATACCTAACGTCAGATAGTAGTTCTCAGGTGACATGTGTGCAGATAGTCCATTGACTTAAAGTTGTCATTTGTCTCATGTGAGTTCCCACTGTGCTTTGATTACTACCCTACCATGGTTCAAAGGAATCGTGGAAACAGGTTTTAGTTGGGCACAGTCCCGAGCCACGTGGAGGCAGTGAGTGGCTGTTATGGATTCGTCTCTCCCGGTATAGGGAGTTGATATCGCACAGTGATCGGTTGGTCATTACCATAAGTCCCTGGCCAGGGCAGATTGAGAGTTACTGATAGATTGATCAGTGGATTCACGGATGGTGATAGAGCCATACCAACACGACTTGTATGGTTATTAGGGGTCTGGCGTTTACCACCTCTATAGACCATACATGCGATACTCTTAGACGAACAGACCGGACTGCACGGATATTGTCACGGACAGGCTCAGTAGGAGTTCGGATGGGTATCCTCATCGGCCTTCTTATCAACATCTACCTGGGGACCGTTACGTAAAGCTAGTACCGCTTGCGGTCAGTGGTTAAATCCACTGCCAGCATAGTAGTCGAGTCTTTAGAGTCCCACACAGATTTTTCCCAACTCCAGGCGAAACCATATATAGGTCGTATGGTTTTACGACAAGGGTTCAGACAAATACGTGTTTAAGCGCACGTACGACATTCGGACAGTTTTTACTAGACGGCTTTGGTTTAAGCCAGATTCTAGTATCAGGTTATTGGATTTATACAGTCTAAAGTTTTTCCGTGTTTACACGGATGAGAGGGGCGTTCTCGTAATTTCCAGGAAGCTTCAAGAAACATGGTGACTTGAGGGGTTTATGTGGCATTGTCATTAATGTAAATTGTGACTCATTATGTATGATTCACTATGTCATTAATGTATCATTAAATGCTTAATGACTCACATTGTGAATCACTCATATTCATTTATGAAGCATGATGAATAATCTTTTATTATTCATTTTATTGATATTTCATTATGCTTGATATATTAAGTGAGAAGCAATTTTCATTTCATTCTTCTAGTTCACCTTCTCTCTCCTCAAGCTCTCTCTTTCTTCAAGCTCTAATCCTACCACTCATGAGTTGAGTACAAGGGTTAGAAAAGACTAAACATCCCATAACCTAACTCTATATGACCTAAGTCCTTTTGGTTAGCAACTAGAGAAACTTAGTTACCTCAAGTCTTGAGGTGAAGCTTGGATTTGGGTTCTCGGGTGGATCATCTATCACTTGGAGGAGGCCGAGGAGGACGAAGAGATCGTAAAGTCGAAGGACACGTATCACTAGGTATAATCTCTTTACTTAGTAGTTTAGAACTTCTATGGTAGGTGTTAATTATCGTTTAGCAAAGATCTTTGGTTAGTCGATGTATGCTTCAAGAACAAGATCGTTTTTCATATTTCCGCCTCCCCGCAACTCGTGGGGTGTTGCACATCGACTCACATCGATAAGTCGATACATTGGATGTCAGTCGGTTATATGAGATATAACCGGATTATTAAGTCAAGTGTTGATTTAATAATTTAGTGTATAGTTGTATATATGATATACTAATTTACATTAACTAACACACCACTTGCACAATCTATCATTTGTGTGTGCCATGGGCAACCCCACCATGGTCGATGTGCCAAAGAGCATGTGTACACTTGCATTGTGTTGGTCCAAAATACTGTGCACGCATTTTATTTGCAAAAATTCTTTGGATATTGGTCGGTTTACAGTTCCGGTTGCAGTGTCGGCTCACAAATGTTATATCCGTGATATTAAGTGTATTTCCAGTATTTTGTCGCGGATACCTGTAATCTGTATTACTGAGCAGACACTGGTTAATAGTACCGATATATAACAAAACAAATAATGAATGAGCGGTATTGAAATGCAGTTTTTTTGTGATGAACAAATACCCACAAACATATCTTTTGCTCGTCCCGAGCAAAACAAAATCCTAGCCTCACTTTCGCAGGGAACGCGATTGCACTGAGCTCGTGCAACAAGCCGTTAAACCTCTAGGTGTCCCTTGTAGGAGGAGTGTTGTCTCCTAAGGGTTTTCAGCGGATTACACCGACAAAATCCCGTCAAGCTAGTTCATAAGTTAACATCGATTCTACTCCTACAGTTTAGAATCTATGTTAGGAATTCTATTATCCTAAGTTAGAAATATTCAACCCATATGTTTCACACCTCCTATTTATTCAACCCCAGATCCTATACGTTTTGCAGTTTAGAAAGATCTCGGTATCTCTTGAGTTTTCCTTCTAAAGTGCGGTCTCCAATCAGAGATTTTTATTGTCTTTACGGAAAATATAAGTCTTATTCTTCATTTCTATCGTTCCTCCAAATATCGATTGTATACCCCTACGTGTGTGTAAAATTTCACCCCTACACTCAAGAATTCAATTCAAGCTATAGTATCCTTACCTTAATACCTAATACTACTTATTTTTATTAATGATGGACGGATTTGCTCACACACCTCTCATGCGACTATTAATGCTTCTTGAGCCACTAACATCCGATTACTGAATGTGTGAGCTTAAAGCGTAAGTAGCAGTTTTCAGGTCTTGACTTCATTTAATTTTTCTTTTATTTTTTTCAAGACCGGATATATATATTTTCTTCAATGATGCTCTTTTGCTAGTTAGCTTTAAATACCGTTTTTTTTTCTTTCATACTAGGTTTTCAGGCAAGAATATTTCTAGGTATCCTCTACTATCCCTACTTTCAAGGTGCGTGTAAGTGCAGTTTGTAGGATATATACTTTCTAAATTTGGACTCAATAATAGAAACTATTTTTCATACTTATCCTTCAGTAAGGCTTCAATACTTTCCCTTCATCTTTACTTAACTCAAGAACTGAACTCAAGATTACCTACTTCTATAAAAAAAACCGTAAGGACGTATAATTATCAAGGTTAAACCGAATGAGGTTTATTTGTGGGGTTTTCAATTCCTAAGCCTAGGATTTAGTTAATTCTAACATATCAACTCAACTTTTGGAAATTGAAATCTAAGTTACCCAATTAGCTAACTTGACAACAAAGGTTTTATATTATTTGGAAAAAAATTCAATTTTTGTGGGATTTTAATAAGTATGCAAATGCAGAATATAGAAATGAATGCGAAGGAAGAAAGCTTACCGACCACACCCCCAAACTTAAACTTGACAGTGCCCTCACTATCATGCTACACCAAAAGGGTCAAAATTGTCGGCGCTCCCTAAAGAAAATTTTATACAAAAAAAACGCAAAGCAAAAATATATACACAAAAAGGTCCCCCCAAACTTAAGTGAAACAGGGTTTCCACTGTTTAAGCGGTGAAGTTCAGGATTAAGGGGGAAAGAACAGGATCGATTTATACAAGGCCTTACATAGGCCAAAAGTGAGCACCAACCATTCAAAAAGTTTATCGCGATAAAGCCTAGGTTGGTGAAAGAATGCGGAGAGGAATGAAATGGAGAATATACGAGACCGTATGCTAATAGAAACGGGATACGGTCTCGGTGGAAGAGAAGAATGGCGGAAGGGAAAAAGAAATGGAGTACGAATTTTATGGTAAAAATGGAGTGAATAAATTAGTATAATTTGTGATGACCGATGTGTAAAATGCGATTGTACTAATCTATTAACCCGTCGAGAAATGAGGTCAAATCACTGAAGATTCGCGAGAAAACATATGTAGACCGAACTTGGTAAATCAGACATAGTAAATGAAAGTGATACGGTGTCTTGCAAGGTCAGAACGATGGAAAGGATGGAGGGAAGTGATCGACGAGGGGTATCAGTTAATGGTTTAGGAGGGTGTACACAGTCAATGAAAGGGATATGATGAATTGGAAAATCCGACTCATCAAGCAAAACTGCTTCATCCTCAAAATTCTCCTCAAAGTTAAGCTCATCTATGCATTTATCATCAGTATCAAGACGCATATGAAGTTCAGGAAAAACAGTTAATGACTCGGGATGATTAATTGGAGGTAAAAACTCATCCAAAGCTGCGGGTTCATCATCCAAAATATTCCCAGCATCGATATCCTCAATCAAGTGAAAATCAATATTCTCAGACACCTGATCAAAAGCAAGGATTTCAATCAATTGTGGTTCTAAGATGGAGGTGTAGAGGTCAAAGGGATTTGGTATGGTTTCACTCGACAGGGTTCATTCATAATCTGGTAAATCAAACTCTACAAAGTCGCACAACTCATTAATCATTCTATCCTCAATTGGTGAATCATATGGGACACTTGATAGACTTTCAAAACTGGAGTTGTGGAATTCAATTTGGAACGGGTAGGTTTGATTTGGAAGGGTGTACAACTCACTCTCACTACTCAAATTCTCATCATGTTCTATCGCCTCATCATACATTGGAAAATATGGAGCTAGTTGGAAACTAGCCACCAGGTCACTAGGATGTATGAGGTCGGCCATAGACGCATTCAATTCCATCATCTGTTGGTACGACGCTACCCGAAAGTCTTCTAACGACTGTTCCAGACTAGACATGGGTTGTGGAGGAGTTTCAGTAAAAGATTCAACGTTGGTTGGATACATGAAACTCCCAAAAGGCTGTTCAGAAGCAATGTCTAGGGAAGGTGTAAAAGTCGGGTAGGATTGAAAGGAATCGAATAGTTGAACAGGGTGATGATCAACGTTATAATAAGAAGGTGGTTGGAACTGTTGATCAAAAGAATTTGAAGTGGGAAAGGAGTGAAAGATCGGTTACGGGATTGTTCAATACGTTCAGCAATAGACATAGGTCTTTGATTTACAACAGGACTCTCAAAAGGGGTATCAACGTAAGAAGGTGGGGTAGGTTGAAATGGTTGATACAAAGTGGATTATGGAGTCCAATTATTTGTCCTAGACGCATCTATCCAATCTTTCAAAGAAATTTTGGGAATGGAGGGATCGTTCGACGTTCGACCAAAGCAAGAAACGTAAGAAGTAATGTCTGGTTATGGGTACCAAAGTTCGGCAAGAGTTTTTCTAGGTGGGGTAGCCATGATATGAAAGATGAAGAAGAAGAAGAGAAAAGGAGGGGAAAAAGAATGTGATTTTTTAAATATTTTTTTAGTTAGTTGTTAAGAAAAGAATGAAACATACACACAAAAAGAATTTGGACAAAAAAACAATCACGACACAAAATTACCACACACCTAATCGGTCTAGGGTTCACCTAGGTTAACTAGACCTGCTCAAGAACTTGATTGTCGAATTAAAACTGTGTCGAGAAACGAGCTCAAGATATACTGATCACGAGACCAGGTAAGTGCAGAGATAAGGGGAGGTTTTCCGACGCTTCCGTGAAGGTCCTTAATTAAATAACCCTTTCTCTTTTGGCAGTTTCGCCGTGAACACTTTCTTAGACACCCCGTAAACGATATACCGTTAAGCGGTGTTCTAAACACAGTTAACTTCTCCTAATGAGCGCGAAGTCCTTAAAGGCTTGAAGTCTAGTTTCTTTTAAATTTTTGTGCTGGTAAACAATTTGATCAATTCTTGATTTGTGGGCCACGGAAAAGGGGATGAAATCCTTTACCGTATGTTGTGGGGTTCGCTTGCCCTTAGGTCCGTACTAATGGATGCAATGCGCAAATCAATGAAAAAGTTATTCAAACAATCAAACAACAGTTTTTTATGTTAAGCACGGCACTGCAACAAAAACGGGTTAGTTTTGAAAGCGAATTTGCAAATAATCCTGCAAAGATATTATATTGGATGCGTCGGATTTGAGAAGAAGTTGATAGTAATGTACGTACCGATAAATTTTTGGGTTAAGAAACCCCCGTTGAAGTTAAATCCGAATAGCTTGCAAAGTTCACTTGCGTGGGTCAAACTACCCGGATCATTGGCACTGTACTTCGCAATCACCTTAACTTTGAATGTACACTTTTCTCCACACGATCGCAGTTCACAAATCCGTAAAAATCTGAAAATGTCGGAATACAGATATTTAGTGCAAAAAAACGATATGAATGCCCAAATACCTGCACACTAAAAATAATAAAAAACAAACAATACAATTGGGATAAAATTAGTACACTGGAGCACTGGACAAAAGTTTGGAGCCAATAGGGGAGCTTTGGCCGGCGAGCTCGGATCTCGTAGGGATGTCGCCGGTTTTTCCTGGGAGATAGGGCTCCAAATTTCTTCTGCTGTCTCAGTGTTCTATTAGTGTCTCACTGGTATTGTTTATCTTTTTAGTTGAGATCCATAGTGCTTGCAGGACAGAAATCCAGAGAGAAAAAATGGTTAGGAATGTTAGATTTTATTTTGGTTTTGAAAATTTTTGATTTTTAGTTTGATTTTAGAAAAGTGTTAGATGGTATTAAAAAGATTTACCCGAAATAACAAGAATAAAAACGTTACCGTCTTCCCGGCAACGGCGCCATTTGATTGCACGCTTTTGGCGTGTCGAGTTTTAAAGTTCTAAAGTTAACCGCAATCAGGACAGTATCGCTTTGCAGCTAGCCCCGATCAGTACGGGTCGTCCGCAGGGAGACGAAGCGTTTTAAGTTCTGTTTTGACGAGTTAATGCGTGTGGCGGAATGGTTCGAATCTAACCTATGTGTATATATGCAAAGTAGAAGTTGTTAGAATTAGATAGGTTAGTGTAAGTTAAGGAAATCCGTATTCAATCCTTTATACCGAACTTAACCATTGAAGCTAGATCAATCGGCAACAGCGTGGATTAGGATACATAAGCACGGTATTAGTGAAATGCGGCTTATTGTCCCTTGTCTATCCGTTCTTCTTACTTGCTTTCGCCTCTGGCCAATCCGAAGGCAACCGATCGAGGTTAGGAAACACCGATTCCTTGGTAGGGTAGGCCGCCTAACGGAGCGCTTTCGTAAGGTTTGAGCGGAGTTCAATTGGAAAATATGGGCAAAGGAAATGTGAAACAAAACATTAACTTACAGGACCAATCTTTTTCCTAACAACAACAATATTAACAAACCATCACAACAACAAAAGAAAAAGCAAAGAAAAGAACAAAGAAAAGAAAAGACAACATTACAAGTAGGTAAAGGGCATGGAATTTAAATTGCAAGTAAGTAAACAGCAAGTAATGAAAGAGCAAGTAATGAAAAGAGCAAGAAAGAAAATACTAAGAACCCAAATCCAAAAGAAAGCTTTATTATGTCCAAGTGATACAACCTTGAGTTCAATAACCTAATCTTAAACTTGCAAGCTCAATGAAGAGGTTGCAAGATCAAGAGAAGGCAAGGAGCTCAAGGGAAACTAAGCTATGTACAAAATCAAAAGAGAAAAGAAAACTTGAATGTAACAAAATGCATGGCAATGTTAGACAAAGAATGACCTTTCTCCCTTGCTCACTTATCAGCCTTATATAGGCACAAAAGAAAAATAAACTAGCAATAAAAATAATATGACGTGGCAGCAAGGGATGGACCATAGAAAATTGGGGATCTTTCGAGCAAGGGGGCAGGCCAGATCGGATTTTTAGTGAGTGTGGCCGTCCAAAAACCGAGGAAGAATGCTCGTATTTGTTGTTTGGTCTTGTGTGCTTCCAAATATCACTCTAGTGCTGATAGATTTCTAAATAGAGGCCTGGGTTGAACTCAGGGATTTGGAGGGAAACAATATGCTTTATATCACATCACACCTTTTTGCATTAACTCACACATCACTTCTCATGCCCACCACTTGCACAAGCTATCATTTGTGTGTGCCATGAGAATCCCCACCATGGCCCATGTGCCAAAGAGCATGTATACACTTGCATTGTGTTGGACCAAAATAGTGTGCACGCATTTTATTAGCAAAAACTCTTTGGATATCGGTCGGTTTACAGTTTCGGTTGCAGTGTCGGCTCATAAATGTTATATCAATGATTTTAAGTGTATTTCCAGTATTTTGTCATGGATACCTGTAATCTGTATTACCGAGCAGACACTGGTTAATAGTACAGATATATAACAAAACAGATAATGAATGAGCGGAATTGTAATGAAGTTTTCTGTGATGAACAATTCCCACTGTGCTTTGATTTCCACCTTACCACGTTCAAGAGAACGTGCAAAACGGTGGCTTTTGGGTACAGCTCCGAATCACATGGAGGCAATGAGCGATAGGAGGGGATTTGTCTTTCCCGGTATTGGAGGTTGATGTTGCGCTGTGTTCGATTGGCTATAACAGGAAGTCCCTGGCCAGGGCTGATACGAAGATCTACTGGTAAGTGTTACCAGTAGTTTCTCGACCCGTTATGAGCCTCATATCGGCACGACTTATCGGTTACTGGAGTTTGACGTATACCACCCCTAGACTGGATATGCGATATATCAGACGAAGAGACCGGACTGTACGGTAGTTTTACTGACAGGCTTTACAGGAGTATGTGTTGGAGATAGTGCCCTCAGAGTCAATTATTAGGTCACAGGTACGTGATTGTAATGATTGAGGGAGGACCTATCCCAGTAGGACAGTCTTGCTCGAGATGATAGTATGCTATCTGGTTTACCTTTATCATCGTGTACTGCTTTAGGTGACATGACACGTCGCTATTACACGTTGATAGAGCCCCTAGGATTCTTGCTTGACCACCAGCAGTATGAGGGCGATCATATAAGTGGGAGCTGGGGGTCTATAAGCTTATCCTTAAAAGGTCCCTAGTCGTGGGAGTTTCGAGACTGGGCAACGATACTCCATTAGTAGACTAGTGTATACAGTCGAGACCCCGACGAGGGGCGGTGGCCGGTCTCACAAGCCACTGGTGTCAGTTGGATCACCTAAGATGTATACAGGTGCTCATTGGGTTATGAGTACACCGGACAGGACTCGCCGGGAACATGCTAGTTGGTCATATACCAGACGTCAGATGGCAGTTCCCTGGTGACATGTGTGCAGGTTAGTTCATCGACCTGGGGATCGTCATTTGTCTCGTGTGAGTTCCCACTGTACTTTGATTACTACCCTACCACGGCTCAAAGGAGTCGTGCAAACAGGTTTTAGTTGGGTACAGTCCCGAGCCACATGGAGGCAGTCAGCGTATCTTCAGGGGTTCGTCTCTCCCGGTATTGGGGGTGAGGTCGTGCTGTGTCTAGGAGAGCCATTACACAAAGTCCTTGGCCAAGGCAAGGAGATTTACTGGTAGGTATTCCAGTAGTATCTCAGGGTGTTCTGGGCTACACTCCGACACGACTTGTACCGCTTTTGGGGGTCTGACTTTTACCAACCCCCTAGGCCCGCCATGCGATGCTCATAGACGAACGGACCGGACTGCACGGATATTGTCACTGACAGGCTCAGTTGGGTGTCGGGGTGAGCTTCCTCATCGACGTCCCATTTGGTCAGTACCTGGTAGCCCGTCACGTATTGGCTTATACCTCTGACGTGCTAGTGGTTAAATCCACAACCAAGGTGTTGACGAGTCTTTAGAGTCCCCCACATTCAGTTACTCAGCTTTCGGGCGAAAGGTTGTAGAGGCCGTATGGAGATATGGCAAGGTCCGATCAGATACGTGCGGTATTGCACGGATCAGGATCGGACAGTCTGTACTATAGGCCGTATGGATATATGGCAGGGTTCGATCAGATACGTGCGGTATTGCACGGATCAGGATCGAACAGATATTACTAGCCGGTTTTGGTATAAGCCGGATCCTAGTATAGTACAGTGGAGATTTTGTCTCATTGCATTTGTATTTCGGTCGGAATACAAATGCGGGTGTGTATGCACAGTATCGGGGTTTTCCTGTAATTTATTACGGGACCAGTTTTTGGAGTTGCCAGTTTGCTTTCCGTTTCGGCCAATTTCCATTGTTCCGTTCATTGGCCGAAGATTGGTGGAGGAGGGTTTATTTGCATTGTTGCAAATAGGCATTTGTGGAGGGGGGTCTTTGCATATTTCCTTGTGTCATGATGGCTCACCATACCTTGACCTTGCTTGACTTTTTGACTTCATCATGGTTGCACCTTACCTTGACTCCTTGACTTTGTTTTCATGATTTCTTGACTTTGGTTGTGATGATGGGAGAAGAGATGGTTGTTGAGTGTTGGACTTTTCAAGCCATCATTTTTTCTTTGCATTATGGTTCAAGCCATTCTCTCTCTCTCTCCAATCACACCAATATGGGGGGCCGGCCATTCCTTGTGAGTGAGGGGATTTTCATTTTCATGGGGTGGGAAATTTTGTATCTTGAGGACTTGAGAAATCCCTACAACTCCCTCTCCAAAAGTTCACTTCTATTCCTCCACAAATGGCAACTCCATAATCCCAAATGAGACATGTAATCCACATTATATTCTACTGCAATTCTTGGGCACGTCGAGTAGCCGGCTTCGTGCCCGAGTTGCCTCGGCATTGAGGTGGGAGCCCGTAAAAGAAGTAGGCGATGTGGTGCGCTTCCGGCGACGAGGAGGAGACAGGACTTTCCGCAGGAGATCGGGACCATGACGGGAAGACCGGAGGACTTGGATCGTCGGTATATCTCTATTCCCTTTCTTCTAATTAGCTTAGACTAGTTAATGGTTCGATCCGGGTGTTTAGTGCGCGGTGGTGCCGGTTTGCTAAGTCCGCAAAAGGTAAAGTTATTCACCGCTTCCGCATTCCGGCGTCGGATTGACGGCCGGGGCGCCGCCGTGCACTTACAGTGGTATCAGAGCCTCGCCATTAACTTAGTCTAACTTTGTGTAATGTGTTTGCATTTCCGATCGATCAAAAAGTTCCAAAACTGCATTTTAGTTCGCATCAGTTTCTGTTGAAAATTTTTGGTCTCGAAAAATTTTTCAGGTTATAAAATATTGATGTACTGGAAAATCTAAGAGTTCTGTAAAAATTTGACGAAGTAACTCCACAGTTGGAGCGCGGAACCGCCGCGAAAACCCCATTTGTGCGGCCCTTCCGCCGCGTACTATTCACATCACTTCACCATTTTTTTACAGAGGCCTTCTGGGCTTAAAATATGGGCTTTGGAATATTAAAGTTGGGCCAATTGTTTCTGTGAGTTCTACAGTTTTCTTTGGGGCCCACTTGTTAATTGTTTGATCAATCGGAAATTTTTTAAACACATTTTTCACAGTATTTACATTATATCTGCGACCGTGAATGTCACTCGATCGGTAAATCCAGTCTAACTGCTATAGCCCGGTTAGACGGATTTGCGAACGTGACTTTCACGTTGATGTTCTATGTATTTGCTGTGATGTTGCGGATCGGTCGTGGGGGATAGCCTGGATGCAATGCTAGTACTGTGCTATTGTATTATGTACATTTGATATTGCGGGGCGAGCGTCCGACATGTGGACTGCCGTCACTGCCTGATTGTATTATTATTTTGGGGCACGACCTGGTTGCGGTCGATGTACCCGGTGTATGTATATTTTACTTTCTGTACTAGGATTGCCCCGCGGAGGGGTGCACGGATAGCCGGGTTCTGGAGGGCAACAAGCCCGCATCTCATGGCATTGAGACGGAAGGGGCTTCACTCTAGGATTGGCGGGCTATTCGCCGCACTCGTAGGGGGTACAGGTTGACCCAGGAGGGGTGCCCAAGTTGCCGGATTCCGTGAAGTGCTGGGTGGTCCATTCACGGCGCTGAAGGGGGCTGCCTCGCTTCAGGTTTTGGCGGGTGACTTGCCGCGCCCGTAGGGGTCTAGGATTTCATTGCACAGGCTATCCACACGACCAGGGGAACGTCGGGTTTCAGCGGCTCTGTGAAACCCGGGGATCCCAGATATCTGTATTGTTTCTGTGATGCTGTACATTTCTGTGATGTTGCATTTTATTCACGCCTTGAGCGAATATAATATATTGGTATATATATTAGTAGATGTTGTATATGTTTTGCATCCGCGCTAGTCCAGTCCCCGCTCTGTCGTTAGTTAGCTAACCTAACGGGTAATGACGGGACCCAGTGGCGAATGCGGATGGCATATACGTACATCAGTATATTTTCGTTCTTTTTGGTGTGATCAATTGATGAGACTGCATTGATTCGGATCAATGCAAAGTTAAAAACAAACCTAATCTGATGTTGTTGGAACACTTTTTCAAAAAGCTGTTATTGCAAGGACGTTTACTTTTGTTTTGCATCGTGGTATTCATTAGAATATCCTGCTCCTCAGTCGACGAGGAAAGGGCCGAGATCCCTTCACCGGGAGTGACCCCTTGGACAATAAGTTTGCGTCAGGGCATTAACTTCACTATAGCCGATTACTTTTGCTTTGCACCGTGGTATTCATTTGGAATATCCTGCACCCCATTCTACGGGGAAAGAGCCGAGATCCCTTCACCGGGAGTGACCTCTTTAGCAACGGTTTTCATCACTATATTTTCAAAAAGCTATCCGTTCCTTCAACGATATCAAGTTCATTACGTTAAAGGTTTTCGCCAGAAACCATTCGTAGCCCTCCGTCGTTTCAGACGGGTAGCACGTAGTATTCATGCTATGTTTGTTGACCTTCGTCAAGGCATAGTGTATGGTAGCTGCTTGTTACCTTTCTGCTGCATAGATAGATGCGTTGGTTTGGGACAGTCGTATAGCCTTGTTGACCTTCGTCAAGGGCTTGTACGGGTGGATTCAAATTAACCTGGATAATGACGGGTAGAACTTGACATGTGACTTATGATTTGTTGACCTTCGCCAAGGTCATAAGAGCATGGGGCAGAAATCACATCGGGAGTTTCAAAAGAACTGAGACTTGCCAGATATGCGCATACCTTCTGGAGTGTGATACCGTGAGCGGATTCCGTCACGTTATCATGCGATGAGAGTTGGATCCCGATTCCCACTGATGGGTTAGTTTACTCCTCGGGTAACCCCGACTAATTCTTCTTTCAGGTTTGGAGGAGAATTTGAGGTACAGTGGGAGGATTCCAGATTAGATAAATTGGTAACCATTCTGATCTAGGTTAGAGTGCACGCTGAGTGTTTCTTTTCTCTCTCTCTTTGGCAGCGACCATTGACCCGACCCTAAGACTTTGACTCAGTGACCAAGTTGACCGAACCTTCTTAAACACCGGCTTTTGGATTGTCAGAGTTGCAGACCTCATTGCCACTCCTACTTTTACCCTTTTTTCCAGGACACCCCGTATTACTACGAACGTCCACTTCCATTGGACAAAACCATCGTATGGTTAGATACGAACTCGAAAGAATTTATTCGAGGATGGTTTCCGGTTCTGGAGAAAACGGATAGGATTATTCAGTTGTCTTTTCCTTTTACCCTCTCTCAGGTTACGAGTACTCCTTGGTTTAGGGGTAGTACACCTATTACGCAAATTGGATTGTCTTCTTCCAAACCTTAGGCTGGTGCCGACCGGTAGGGAATGAAGAAAACCAATTAGCATAACGATGGTGAGCAGAAGGTATTAAGTTCAGACAAAGCAAGGGATTAGTAAGAGGGCAAAGTAAATTGCAACAGATATTCACGACCAAACCAAATATTTCATTACCACTCCCACATCACCTTTGTATTTCTCCAGGACACTCCGTATCACTACGAAGATCCACAGTTTATTTGGATACTCCATCGTATGGTTATATACGAACTCGAATGGAACTTGTTCCAGTTCGGGGATGGATTCTGGTTCAGGAGAAATAGGAATAAGGTTTATTCGGTTGTCTTTTATCTTCACCCTCTCTCATTGCGAGTGTTCCTAGGATGCGGACAGTACACCCATTATGCTTATTGGATAGTCTTCTTCCAAACCATAGGCTGGTGCCGAACGGTAGGGAAGGAAGAAAACCATTTGGCCTAAAAGGGTGTGCAGAAGGTAAAGACTAAAGACATATGAAGGGATTTGGAGAGGTGGCAAAGAACTATACGGTTACAGTCGTGAATCTGGAAGAGGCATTACTAGGAATACCAGAATACCCCATCGGAACATTTCAATGTTTCAGTTTCACTGTGTAATGTTAAAGGAAAACTGATTTCCCGATTAGATACTTACTCCAGGGTATGTATTTACCAGGTACGATTCTCACATCTGTATGGTTTTACAGATGATGAGTGGGAGTAAGTTGTTGGGAATTGGGTGATTATCCTCATTATATCGGGATTCGTTGTAATCGGTGATATTTGAGGAAATCACCTGGGCTGTTTGCCGGTCGGCAAATATTTGGTTTTGAATATCCACTGTTATGCACCAATTTCAAATTGATATATCTGTACGTCTATTTTCATAGAGTGAGATATACCTTTCTGAAATTATGTCTACGACATTTACCTATATCAGTGGATGGTTAGGTAAGGAGCATTAAACAGCGGTGTAATTCTTCTTAACCATAAGTACAGTTTTCAACCTACGACACACAGTGAATGAGTTATCAGACTCAAGGGACTTATACAGAGTATTGTATGTTGTCCAGTGTCCATTAGGACAGAGGGGTTGGTCCTCGTACTATATTCGATTTACTTATGACTTCTCTAGTTTTTAGACAAGTGTTTCGTGGAAACACAGGGTCCGAATTTGGAGAAGTTATAGGTATTTGAATAGAGTAAAGAACCAGGTGTAGCAAGTATCGGGATTCTTCAAAGTGATCGAAGATGTAGATACTTGTATATGGTATTCAGTTGATAGTAGTGATTAAGAGAAATTGCTTCTCTTTCAGGTTACTCATAAATGGAAGCATTCCTAAGTTGAGTAACGCTGATCGGCCTCCTTCCATTTAGTTGACATGCACTGGAGACAGTTGCAAGATTTGAATCTGGTTCAATTAAATCAGTGCCTCTGGTCCTATATGGGATATAGAACAGTTCATATCTTAACGATGTTAAGGTACGGGGAGTTGTCCGGCTTATGCTTAAAACCAGACACTGGACAACTCAAGGCACGTTTCTGTAATGGCTGTTTGTGGGTTGACCCAGGCTATGACGCGGGTTGACTTTCTACCATCTGGAAGATCAATAGCAATATTGTTCTTGACTCGCCACAGTTTTATTAAAAATGGATTTTTTCAGAAAACAGTAGTGGGAGTATGGTAGAACTGGAAGTGATTCCAGAACCACAAACGATTACTGAAGATTTGATAAGGAACCTAAAGATTCAATCTGGATTGACATTCCATTGGCCACTCCGCAGATTAGGTGGGTAACTTCAGGCACCCGAGAGGCACTACGGTAACCTCAAGGACGGTGACAGGGAAGTTCTTGTTTACCCACAATTGCCATTGCTGTTGTTCCAGGTTACGAGACCCGGCGGGAGGATGAGTATAGCGTCTTTCTAAACCAGTTTTAGAAGTGTACGTCTATATGACTCTGCCAGAGGGTTGTCGTAGTCAGTGGGAGCAGCGGAAGCATTGGTGGACAGACTGCTTATGTCTATTTATAGACTAGAGCAGATGTAGCGGAGATAGATCATCTATTTCTGACGTGAAAGTCATGGGTTTGACTTCATCAGAATAGGGGATGGATCTGTTGAGAAGGTAGTAGGGTGTGATATCCTGGTATTTAGATGATATACACAGAGTAGGAAAAGAAACTCCTACACTACGATCGGTTATACTTTGGTCGTCACACAGTTGTTTCTCCACAAAGGAAATGGATTTTATATCAGACATACTGGTTACTAGATCTATGGTCTTAGATCTAGATTTGGGTGGTTTCCCAATCAGGGTACTTGACAGCATTCTAAGAGTATTTAGGATGGACGACTCCTGGCACGGTAGTGTACCTGCAGGTAATGGAGTCACCCTCTCCAAAGGTGTCTTACAGACTAAAGGGGAGAGGGACGGGCATGATTGGCAGATCACTTGCTCAGGCAATTGAGTCAATCGTGAGATGTCAAGTACCACACCAGATGTTGTTCTTGCACTAGATGCAATAAGTTGACATTAATCCAATCCTGGAGAAACAGTCGGAAGCAGTTTTAGAACATAAGTGGATGTTCTAGGGATATGATAACGACAGCCTCATTCAGGAGACAGTTATCATTCCAGGCTTCCAAGGTGACATAGACGACAAGGAGGTTGTCAGAGTTATAGTTTTCCTTCTGATGAGGGGCCGTATTTTGGACAGGTGGTCCAAGGCAATACTGAGGGAGGCATGGCGCGCAGGACACTGATTAAGTTCAGTTGTCGATATAGTCTAAGAAGTTTGGATTTGGAGTTCATTTATGAGCTATGTCCCATCAGACATCCAGACACATTCTAAGACAGGTATTGCTCATTTCGGGAGATAGGTTTCTCCGCGAACTTGAGATATAGAGAGACATAGAAAGAAACAACTAAGCGGATCCACTCACTGAGACTATTCCTCGAACGCAATAGTTCCGCAAACGAGCTTTGTGAGACTGACTAGTAGAGGAGTTGGGTGTTCGGTATCACACGGGCTGTGAGTATGTGACATCGCAATAATTAGCCTTGAGTGCAAGTGGGAGATTGTTGGAGATAGTGCCCTCAGAGTCAATTATTAGGTCACAGGTACGTGATTGTAATGATTGAGGGAGGACCTATCCCAGTAGGACAGTCTTGCTCGAGATGATAGTATGCTATCTGGTTTACCTTTATCATCGTGTACTGCTTTAGGTGACATGACACGTCGCTATTACACGTTGATAGAGCCCCTAGGATTCTTGCTTGACCACCAGCAGTATGAGGGCGATCATATAAGTGGGAGCTGGGGGTCTATAAGCTTATCCTTAAAAGGTCCCTAGTCGTGGGAGTTTCGAGACTGGGCATCGATACTCCATTAGTAGACTAGTGTATACAGTCGAGACCCCGACGAGGGGCGGTAGCCGGTCTCACAAGCCACTGGTGTCAGTTGGATCACCTAAGATGTATACAGGTGCTCATTGGGTTATGAGTACACCGGACAGGACTCGCCGGGAACATGCTAGTTGGTCATATACCAGACGTCAGATGGCAGTTCCCTGGTGACATGTGTGCAGGTTAGTTCATCGACCTGGGGATCGTCATTTGTCTCGTGTGAGTTCCCACTGTACTTTGATTACTACCCTACCACGGCTCAAAGGAGTCGTGCAAACAGGTTTTAGTTGGGTACAGTCCCGAGCCACATGGAGGCAGTCAGCGTATCTTCAGGGGTTCGTCTCTCCCGGTATTGGGGGTGAGGTCGTGCTGTGTCTAGGAGAGCCATTACACAAAGTCCTTGGCCAAGGCAAGGAGATTTACTGGTAGGTATTCCAGTAGTATCTCAGGGTGTTCTGGGCTACACTCCGACACGACTTGTACCGCTTTTGGGGGTCTGACTTTTACCAACCCCCTAGGCCCGCCATGCGATGCTCATAGATGAACGGACCGGACTGCACGGATATTGTCACTGACAGGCTCAGTTGGGTGTCGGGGTGAGCTTCCTCATCGACGTCCCATTTGGTCAGTACCTGGTAGCCCGTCACGTATTGGCTTATACCTCTGACGTGCTAGTGGTTAAATCCACAACCAAGGTGTTGACGAGTCTTTAGAGTCCCCCACATTCAGTTACTCAGCTTTCGGGCGAAAGGTTGTAGAGGCCGTATGGAGATATGGCAAGGTCCGATCAGATACGTGCGGTATTGCACGGATCAGGATCGGACAGTCTGTACTATAGGCCGTATGGATATATGGCAGGGTTCGATCAGATACGTGCGGTATTGCACGGATCAGGATCGAACAGATATTACTAGCCGGTTTTGGTATAAGCCGGATCCTAGTATAGTACAGTGGAGATTTTGTCTCATTGCATTTGTATTTCGGTCGGAATACAAATGCGGGTGTGTATGCACAGTATCGGGGTTTTCCTGTAATTTATTACGGGACCAGTTTTTGGAGTTGCCAGTTTGCTTTCCGTTTCGGCCAATTTCCATTGTTCCGTTCATTGGCCGAAGATTGGTGGAGGAGGGTTTATTTGCATTGTTGCAAATAGGCATTTGTGGAGGGGGGTCTTTGCATATTTCCTTGTGTCATGATGGCTCACCATACCTTGACCTTGCTTGACTTTTTGACTTCATCATGGTTGCACCTTACCTTGACTCCTTGACTTTGTTTTCATGATTTCTTGACTTTGGTTGTGATGATGGGAGAAGAGATGGTTGTTGAGTGTTGGACTTTTCAAGCCATCATTTTTTCTTTGCATTATGGTTCAAGCCATTCTCTCTCTCTCTCCAATCACACCAATATGGGGGGCCGGCCATTCCTTGTGAGTGAGGGGATTTTCATTTTCATGGGGTGGGAAATTTTGTATCTTGAGGACTTGAGAAATCCCTACAACTCCCTCTCCAAAAGTTCACTTCTATTCCTCCACAAATGGCAACTCCATAATCCCAAATGAGACATGTAATCCACATTATATTCTACTGCAATTCTTGGGCACGTCGAGTAGCCGGCTTCGTGCCCGAGTTGCCTCGGCATTGAGGTGGGAGCCCGTAAAAGAAGTAGGCGATGTGGTGCGCTTCCGGCGACGAGGAGGAGACAGGACTTTCCGCAGGAGATCGGGACCATGACGGGAAGACCGGAGGACTTGGATCGTCGGTATATCTCTATTCCCTTTCTTCTAATTAGCTTAGACTAGTTAATGGTTCGATCCGGGTGTTTAGTGCGCGGTGGTGCCGGTTTGCTAAGTCCGCAAAAGGTAAAGTTATTCACCGCTTCCGCATTCCGGCGTCGGATTGACGGCCGGGGCGCCGCCGTGCACTTACAGTATGAGCAGGCTTGCTTGTTGATCTTTTGATCGCTCAATACCCGGGTAGTCGTTACGTCCGGCTAGTACCACTGACGGCTTATGGTTGCTTGATATTATCATCACCTACTGCCGGCGTATTGACGAGTCTTCAGAGTCTTTCACAGAGGTTTACTGGCTAAGGCAAAACGAAGTTGGAGAACATATGTGAGATGTGCGGGACCGAGATTAATACGAGTATGTGATACCGTATTCTATTCTCGCGATTTATAATATCGGTCGGTTTTATGAGATATAGTCGGGTTATCGAATCAAGTGTTGATTCGATAAATTGATACAAATATTATTATTCGGTCATATGAGATATAGACGGATTATTAAATCAAGTGTTGATTTAATGGTTTAATGTATAATTATATATTTGATATTTTAATTTACATTAACTAATTTTAACTCACTTGAGCATTTCTTTTCACACTTATGCATTTAATATATATGTGATATATATTAATTGTATTCCTTTTTGTATCATGCTTGATGATACAAACAACATGGGTGTATGAGATTCACACCATGCTCATGATAATGTAACGATTATTTATTTAAAGTAAATCCAAATTAGTTGGAAATAAGTCACATCGCATGAAGCTTGTAGATCCATTCACTTAGTCCACTAGTTTTGTCATACCTTAGATATTTATTAACCTAACCATTATCTAAACCCATGGTGAAGACTTTAAATGAGTTATATGAGATATTTTCTCACCCTTGATTGCCATAATATTATCTCTTCATCTTCTTCTTCATCAAGAGCTTAGCTTTCTAGGTTTTTGAGAAATGAGGAAAAATAGTGTGAAAAAGATTTCTAAAGTGAGCAAAAATCCTAATTCATCATCCTCTACTAGATTAGTCATTTAGTTTAGGGTGTTAGCTTCACGAATCCCTAATTAGTGAAAAGGTAGCTTGGGTTAGTGTCTTCTCGACGTAGATCATCTTCGGCCTCGAAGACTTCGTGCAAGCTTATTCCTTTCATCTTGTGGAGCCATTCAAGAGTCCGGAAGATCACTACTCGGAGCGAAGGGACTACTACAAGGAGTTATTGAAGTGATGGACCGGTCTTCAAAGGTTGTATTCAATATTCACTTAGATGTAAGTAGTTTACATGTTGTTTCGTCTAAATCTCTAGTTAAGATTCTAGGGTTAGGGTTATTTAGCATGGCAATTTTTTGAAAATGGTATGGACGATGCATCACAAAACCTTGTTGTCGTGCTAGGAATTCCTACAGTGGTATCAGAGCAATGCTAGAGAATTAGACGATGTTTGTAGAATTACAAAATCGAAACACTCGAAACTAAAACCTAGTTTCTGTCAAATTTTTTAAGTCGTCGAAATTTTTTTTAAGCAACTACAGAATGTTATATAAGATGTAACATGAACGCTGAACAAATACAAACCCACTTCGCCGGTTTTGACCCGGTGACATGGCCAAAAATTCTGGCCTGGCCGGCCCCCTCTTGCTTGTTTTGGTTCATATTCGTTTGGTGTTCTGGTCTCTGGGTTTTAGTGTTTCAGGTGTTGCTTGTTTTTGCTCAAATTGCATGAGATGTTAACTTTCTGTAAAGGCAATTAGGAGTGTTTAGTAATCGTAATTCTAACTTTTTTGGGTTATTTAGACGGCGTTAAAAAGTTTGAACAAATATCAATAACCCAATTTTTCCCCGATGGAAATTTTCTAACAGTTGGATTTTTTCCAAGTTAAAGAACATTAAAAAATCATGCAAGTAATGCGATGGACCCTCTAGAAGAATGAAACCCTAACTCGATTCTATGACCGTAAGAACCGCCTCCAAACCCTAGGGTTTGCGGTAGTTCCGCGGCGCCATAGGTGAGGCAAGGGTTGACCCTTCTACGGTTGGTCCATAGATACTGTGGTATATTCTGAGTATTTTTAATCTACACTCAAGTGTTGAGCTCTTTGGGAAATTTTAGGTGTTTGTTGATTCGATCGGAATGTTTAATATCGTCTAGCTATTTTATGAAATATAATACAATATTTGGAATTCATATAGTTAGGAATGAAATCCTAAGTATGTGATATTTCGGGTTTATGATGTCTAAGGTGATTGTGGATTCCAAATGTTGTAGTCTGACATTATTTTTTCTGCGGCCGTAAGTGTAATATGTGGTGTATCGCCGGTTTCGTTTCTATATGTCAACGACAATTGGGATACGCATATTTACTTACGATGACATGTGGTATTATGTGTTGCTGGGATATATTATATTGGATCGTCGTGTTTTAAATAGCCGGTTTTTTTATGTGAGATGAGAGTTTTTTTCTTTTTCATTCATGTAAAAACTTATATGTAATATTCTTTTATTGGGGCCTTCCGGGATGAGGATGATGTCACATTCGATGTATATTATTTACTTTTCCGTATTAGGATAGGCCCAGGGAGGGGAGCACAAGTAACTGGGTTCTAGAGTCCAATGGGAGACCATCTCGAGGAGTCAAGACCGGGTCTCCTAACTCTAGAATTGGTAGGGTTGCTTTCCGCTCTCGTAGGGGTCTAGGGATGTGGGTTTTGGCTATTCATCGCGACCGTGGAATCCGTATTTTATACTGGCTTAATTTAAAACACGGAATTCCTAGTATATCAAATGTTTCATATATTATCTTTTGTAGCTGATATTCTGTGATGTGATCAATTTATATGCGTGAGACGAATGCTTTATTATTATATATATGATATATAATAAACATTGCTTATGTTTTGCACCCACAATAGTCCCGCCCCGTTATACCGTTAGTTAAGTAACCTCACGGTGCATAACGGGACACTGTGGCGAATGCGGATGGCATAAGCGTACGTTGTATTTTCGTTTCTTCTGTGATGCTTAGGAAACATAAATGATGGGACTTCATTAATGAGATTAATGAAAGAAAAGAATCCTAAAAGATGTTGTGGAATCAAATTTTCAAAAAGGGTAGCTCTAGTTTTTTCTTTGCATAGCAGTTTTCCTTGTAGAATATCCAACACCTTATTCGATAAGGAAAGAGCTGAGATCCATTCATTGGGAGTGACCTCTTTAGAAAAAGCTAGCAGATTCTACAAACAACTCGGTTTTGTCTTTTGATTGCTTGTTTTAGTTCTTTCTTTGCTTAGTGGTTTTTGTGAAATATCCTTCACCTTATTCGATAAGGAAAGAGGCGAGATCCGTTCACCGGGAGTGAACTCTTTAGCAAAACTAGTAAAAAGCCTCAAAAACACTTCTTTTCAAAATCACTCGATTCTACAATGATATCAAGTACATTGCGCAAAAGGTTTTCTTAAAAATTTGACGTAGCCCTCCGTCATTTCAGATAAGCGCTACTCAGTATTCGTGCTATATTTGTTGACCTCCGTCAAGGCGTAGTATGCGGTAGCTGACTAGTGCTTATCTGCAGCATATGATGCGATTAGATTAGGGCAGTCGTACGACCTTGTTGACCTCCGTCAAGGGACGTGCGGGTAGGTTTAATTCAATCATGAAATGTACGGGTTGAAATTGACTAGCAGCCTATGGTTTGTTGGCCTCCATCAAGGTCATAGGACGCTAGGGGCAGAATATTTTCGGGAATTTCAAGTGTTGAAATTTTCAAGGAGATTGCATACCTTCTATGAGATAGATGCATCCCGATACCCACTGCGAGTAAGAGTTGCTCATAGGAGAGTTTTACACATCACAATTAGCCGATCAAGTAGGTGTCTAGAAAGGTGTTAACGGGGTTATTCCCCTAGGAAAATGAGTTTTATTTTAATTAGGTCCGTGCGAAAGCACGGGAAACCTCCCTCAAATTACCGACTGGACTGGCTGAAAGATTAGCGAACTTGTAAGGTGTAATTAATCCCGGCTAGTCTTAACTTTTAGGGTTTGAAGGAAGATTTGATAAAAAAGCAGGAGCCATCCTGATTGGATAAGATAATAACCAATCTAATCTTGCAAGAGCATACACTAAGTGTTTTCTTCTCTCTCTCTCTCTCTCTCTCTAGGTAGCGACCATGTCAGGCCTTAATCAAGATAATAGTATGGATGTATTGACTGAACCATCTCGTTATGCTAAGCTGAGGAACGTTTGTTCTACGCCAACTTATAATTGTTATAAGTCCGAGCAGGATTTAGGGGAACATCCGGGTTCCCATGCCACCCAAACGAAGAATAAGCATGTTGATGCATTTTCTTCGGGTGTGTTAGTTACCAAGAACTGTTTCTGAGTATACTCTACGTCCTGGGTATTAGATACCGGATGGGGATCCCACATATATGTTAGGTTATGGCAGCGCCCCGACCATCAAACCGTGGCCAAATGCGGAACAAAAATTTACTGAACTAGCGCTACCATTACCCGATGCCCGGATCTTCCCTAAACCCTATACTAGCAAGCTATAAAAAGAAGTTAAAATGGTTATACCGAGTTGATCCGTGTCCTTCAGTCTTCAACCATCATCCCCAAGCTCTAGTGGCTTCTTGATCGAATTTGGTTGTCGGTCTTCCTCCATCTACGATGATTTACCGGAGGGAAACGGCACAAGCTTCAGCCTCGTCAAGTAAGGCAACCGACGCTCCAAGGTTGCTAGCATTGGAGAGTGGAGGTGTAGGAATGTGTCACTATCTTTCTCTCATCACAATGCTCAATAGAGCAACTCAACAAGATGAAGGAGGTAGGGAAACATATAGAATGAGCAACTCAAGAAAGTGCTAAGTCTTTTTGTGAGAATGAGAGTGTAATGAACCATGAAGCAAGTGAAGAAATCTAGTGGAGAAAACAAAATGAGCAAGCCCCCTAAAAATTGTGGCTCCCCGCTCCCGCTCTCTCTCTCATGCACACACTCACAAAATATCTCCCAATTTTGCAATAAACAATTGCATGCCATACTACTCTATATGCCACAACCCATGCTCATGCCACCTCACTCCTCCACCTCATTTGTGAAACAAATGAATTTCCAAAAAAGGAAAATCATACAAATGAGGTGTCCATTTCTAGAAGCTATTCCGTATAAATACGGAATACAACCCGGTACATGTATTGAAATACATATACGCGTATTCGTACAAAAATACGAATAGCAAAGAGAGAAAATGAATAGTGAACAAAAATACTAGAATACATATATATAAATACATATATAAATTATTAAATCAAAAACTGATTTAATAATCGGGCCCAATCCTAAGCCGCTAGTATTATCAACCGTCCGATTAAAGTCTGTGCAGCCTGTATACATATTTAATTGAACACCTGTATGTACCAACATACGTCATCTACACCATATCGCCTGAATCGTGAAAACCCTTTGTATGGGACTCTAAATACTCGTCAATACGCTGGCAGTGAGTTTAACCACAAGTACGTCAGTGGCGCTAGCTGTATGTAACGGCTACCAGGGTATTGAGCGAAAGGGAGACCGACAAGAAAACTCATCCTGAACCCCTACTGAGCCTGATAGTGACGATATCCGTACAGTCCGGTCTGTTCGTCTAAGAGTATCACATATCGAGTCTAGCGGGATGGATAAAGTCAGACCCCCTAATAACACGACATTTAGTGTCGGCATGAAACCCATCACCACCTGAGAAACTATCGATCCTGGATCGGTAATTCTCGTCCACCGTTGACACGGATTTCTGGTGATGGCCACTGTTCAGTCGAAAATAGTGCATTCTTAACACACCAATTTCCTTACTCTTTCTAATCATCTAAATGTGTTTGGTATAATTATGACACATATTACAGAATCATCTGGAAAATACCAATTACCATGTGTTGTACATTATAACCGGCATTATGAAGGAAATTGTGTTTAAATATTTCACGCATGATATTGTATATCTCAACCCTTTTTATTGAGATTTTTGTGCATAAAATTACTCAGGTCAAAGAACTGGAATCGCAAATTGCGGATAAAACGCAGCAAGTCCAAGAAATATAATCTGGTAGAGATTAAGAAAGGATAATAAGATTCCAGACATAAAAAGAAGACCTAAAGACCAACACCAGAAGACCTCAGAAAAATGATACAGCGATCTTATCAAAAGGCCACGGAACCACGGCCGATCCAGCCCGATCCGCCGTGGATCCGCGGCCGAGTTGGGGGCGTCGGTGACGAAACTTTTCTAGAAGCTCCCTTGTAACCGCCTAGCTTCCTCAAGACGCTCCATTTCCACGTGGCTTCTTCTGGAAGGCTCTGCATAACAACCAAGCTTATGAAGGAAGCTTAATTTGAGGCTATAAAAGGGATCTAGATCTCAATTTTGGGGGTTGTTCATTAGTTCATTAATTACATAATTGAGCCACAATTCAATTCAAGTTGAGTGACACAACTTGAGATCCAATCCAATTCCAATCAAATCAAGATCCGTTGAGAGCAAAATCAAGCGACAATCGAAGATCTTTTATCGCAACGCCGATCATCATCAAGAGCAAGAGATCCGCATCAGATCCACGACTCACGGCGATTGAGCCACACAAAGATCGACGACAAATTCCTTTTCAAAAGAGAGATCGAGAGCAAGTCTTGTAACCTCAAATTGAGAGGTGTAATTTGAAGAAGATTTAATAAAGGTGATAAATTGTTAATTCTCGTTTTCTTTACATTCTTGCATTATGAAATTTCTAGTACTTGATTCTTTAATTTTCATGATGTGTGAATGAAATCTCCGCTTGTAAAGGAATCGAGAGAATCAGTAGATCAAATGATGATGAAATCCTTTTACGAATCTTAAGTCTTATGAGAATTGTGAACTTTAAGAAAAAGAATCGTCAATGACCTAATTTGGAGCGAGATCATGTTCTTGATTATTTCGTTGCAAATTAGAGATCAAATGATTGATGATCCTCTTTCCTAGAGGCTAGATGTGAATGATGATCAATGAAAAGATAAGGGATAGTGAACGGAGAAACCTTAGTTTCTTCAATAGATCCCTAATCTTCTTTCATCGTCATTAATCTAGCTACAATCCATCAATAGATAAGATTAGTCATTATTAGTACTCATCATTGCTATTAATTCGATCGATTCATACAAGCTATTCTACATAATCTTGATACCTAAATTGATTTGGACATCTTCTTGATTCTTGATATTTTTCTTGATTTTCTTGAAATGACAACTCAATTAAATCTGGAATTACTTTCTTGAATATTCTTTTATATTTTCTTTCAATTCATCTAAAACAAGATCGAATAAAACACGCATCTCAGTGGACGATCCGTTCTTATTAACAAAACTATTTCGACACCGTTATTGATTGCGGTATAAATTCTTTGGTTGTGACTAAACTTTTCCTTTTCATATCACATGATCAAAACTCTAGATCAATCAAATGGCGCCGTTGTCGGGGTTGCGTGCGTAATTTGTTCTTTCTTGCTATTTGAGTTGAAAATTTATTATTCCATCAAATTCTAATTCAAGAATCGCTTCAAGTGCTTAACGACTAGTGTTTGAATTTTTGCGAGGGAATCTGGAATCATTTTAGCAGTGAGATCAAGATTTAGAGACTTTCTGAAGAATCCGGAGGAGTACAGGCAGCAAAAGAAAAATTTTGAAACCCTAATTCCCACTGTGAACCACGGATCCACGGCTAATAGCAGGTTTTTGCGGCGGTTCCGCCACCGTTTAGGGGTTTCAGTGTTCCAAACTCCTGTGGTATATTCTCTGTTCTCTCCTCTTCTCTCTGATCTTGTCCAATAACACTTGTCTGCCGGATTCTTTGCAAAAATTCGCAGCGCTTAAAAGAAATTTATTGTGTTTCTTGAAATTGGTTGTTTTGCATATTTTAACACGGAAATTAAGGGTCATAGACCAAATTCAGATTAAGTAGGGATTTCATTACCCTTCGTAAGCCCCAAAAATCAAAAAACCAGCATCCGCATCACCCTCATTAACTAAAAAATATCTAGACAAGACACTAAGAACCGTCGTGCTCAATTAGGACAGAAGGAGGTCGTCGGTAATCTATTGCTTATCTGCGTTTCTTTTGTGGTTTCTAAGGCAAGTGTGTCTAAGGCAAGTGGTTACTTAATTAGGCCCGCTACTTACGTAACGGAGAACCTCCCACTTACCTGGCACTTACCTAGCCACAGAAGGGATAAAGAGGCAGTAGAGGATCTATCTTGCGACTTGTCTTCTGGAAATCTAGGAGCGGTCTAGTGACTTGACCTAGGTGACCATTAGATCTTGGCTTGCTTGTGCATTTTTTGTGTGATTTTTCAAAATCCGTCTTTTTCAAAATAAACACCAAACCAAATTTTCTCTAATTATCACTACGCTGCCACTTGTGCTAAACCCTTTAGTGCATGCTCGGATGGACACGGGATTCTAGTGCCCGTCTTGTCCGCGTTTCTTTTATCGACAACAAAGTCGGTAATTCTTCATCTTCTTTCCCACCACCCACCATTACCGAGATGGACGGATATCCATCAAATTTCTATAACACCTCTCTGCCACCGCCCGCAGGTGCGCAGAATCCACACCGCATTTCTCTCTAAGAGATATCCTGTCACGATCCGAAAGCACGGAACATGACCGGCACTTAAACTACGAAACGTCTCGAGGCGTACGCAATCTAAGTAAGCCGAAAGCCCAGAAATCCAAACCAAGAAAAGTAGTAGAGTGAAGGAAAACCATTTTAAATCAAATAGTTTGCAACACACGCCGAAATGTGCACTTTAAAATCATAAGTCTTTTCTAAAAATTTCGGCAGAGTTTCTTTTGTAAAAAATGACCCCAAACGGGTATAAAACCTGATAAAGCATATATAATGAAATAAGGCATCCCCAAGCGGGAGCTAGCTCTTCGTCAATCAACGGTTACAACCACGCAAGCAATATAATATACAACGCCGAAAGGCGAGGATCGCAATAGAAAAGGAAACTCAAAACATCATGAAATCCATAGAAATACAACGCGCGACTCTAAGGTCGAAAGAATAAACATCACTGGTCTTTATCTGAAATAAATACATATTTGGTTGATGGAACTTCTAGATACAACTGAATAATATTATACAAAATATACTGATGGTCACGATACAAGTGAATCCACCTACTAGCAAATCACCCGGAAATGGAAGTAGTACCAGCAAAGCCGTAATGAAACCTGTACGGCAGAACCTGCAAGAAACTGTGGCACAACGGGGGTGAGTTGCCTACTCGTGAATAGAATACATCTACGAACAAAAATCGCATGTATGACGCAATCCTAGGTCATACGATCACTATATATCCTCAAATATATAATCTGCAGCCTATAATAACGGCTAGGGTATACATCTAAACAACAGTAATACCAAGTGCTCGTGTCAGTGCTTCAGATAGCAATATATCATATGGATGATGTATGAATGCATGAAAACAGAATACATGTACTGAAGAAACTGCTTTCATAACTTAGTGAGATTACTGTATTTTTTAAGCGAGGTATCATAAATGAAATCTCAATATATCAGGCTCCGGCTATCCGGACTCGTCTGGATCATCAAATCTCCGTACCTCAATATCTCAAAATCTTAATGTATCAATCTCACTATCTAGGGCGCCGTCAGTCTAGAACGGCCCCTACCATCAATCTCAAAACTACGACGGTATCCTCCGGATATCCGACGCGTCGGGTAAAATCACCGGTCGGTAGTGCTCCCGTGCCAGGCTCAACACCATCCTCTGCGAGCTTCTCGCCCTGGGGTACCGCACCGGGCCCACCATGTACCCGAAACGGTTTATCCAACTCCTCGAATCGGGTCTCGAAATCCATCAGCAAACTCATGGCGGAAGACTCATACATCATGGAAAAACCACACTTTTCATTTAAGAAGAGAGAAAATAAGTTTATAAATGTTTTTGCGGTTTTCCCCCAAATCCAGGAAATCTCATGAAAATCCGAATCCAAATCATCAATAGCATGTAAACAGTGAATATAGGCATAATAATCCTTGAATGCGGCATAACAGTGAATAACAATATGCATGAAGTAGCAAATAATAACTGCAATGTCTAACTGGTATATATGGCAAGTACACTAATATCATGTCGAAGTTATTAGTTAACAAGCTATGTCAATGTAATAGTATTTTCTAAGTGTACGTGACATCGTAATTACCGATGAGGATGTGTGTGAGCCGGCAACTAAGTGTACATGGTACATACGCATCATCGGTAATGGTGCTGGTGTCCTAACAGCACGATAACAACAATAAAATAAGAATCACAATATAAGTATGCGATACGGAGCGAGCAGCAATAATGTACGGGAGATGAAATAATAAATACAACGATAACTAATCTGCATTTAATAAAATATGAGTTCTACAGTGGTTCCATTTGAAATAACACGAATCGTGGGGGTTTGAAAATAAGGGCTACGATGTTTTTAAGAAAAGATGCGTCTTTTGAAATATCCATAGAATCCCTTGACCTGTCATTTAAAATACCCGCGATCCGTTAGTTTTGAAATAGGTAGGAATCTACTCTAGTCTAACAACAACACTAAACTATACGGCTGAACTAACAAGCTGAACTAAAGGTAAGGAAACCGCCTAACATCTGAGTCGATACTGTCACGACCCGAAAGTACGGAACGTGACTGGCACTTAGATTACGAAGGGTCTAGAGACGCAACGTAACCTAAGTAAGCCGAAGCCCAGAAATCTAAACCATAAAAAGAAGAAGTAAAGGAAAACATGTAGAAAACAAGTTTAAAAGCAACATCCAATTTTCTCAAAAATTTTCGGCAGAGTCTCCTTTGTAAAAACTGGTCCCAAACGGGTACAGATAAGAATAATATATATACAAACAATAAAAAGCATCCCCAAACGGGAGCTAGCTCTACGCCAACAGGCGGAAACAACCACATCAATGCACAATAGTATACAACGCCAAAGGGCGAAGCTCAAAACTCAAAGAAAAACAAAACCACCAGATATCATAATAATACAAGCGCGACTCTATGGTCGAAACAAAAAATGTTCCAGTAAACTATCAAGTAATACAAGTTTGGTTGATGGAGCTTTCTAGATACAAATGAAATAATAAAATTACAATGGCAGTCCAGATACAAGTGAACCAACCTACCGTGCAAATCACCCGGAATGAAATGATGTGCCAGCAAGCTGCCAGGAAAACCTGTATATCGAACCTGTAATAAAATTTGGCACAACGGGGGTGAGTTGCCAACTCGTGAGTAGAAGATATCTGCGAAAAGAAATCGAATGCACAACACTATCCTAGGTCATAATAATATACTAATATACTACTAGTCATCAAGTAAAGACAGGATAATAAGCTACGTGTAAGTGCAAATGCTCCGTACTCGTATCAGTGCCTCATATAGAACTATGTCATGTGAATGAGTATGCATGCACCATGAATGTGAAATAACCAATCCTGAAATCTAGATATATCTGTATAAGAAATCTTTAACTTTTATCATGGTAAAATGTGTATAGAAATCTGAAATATCAACGATGAAATCCATGGAAATCCGAATCAAGCATCGACACAAAACATGTAAATCTCAAGTCTCAATACCTCATAATCTCAATGTATCATAGTCTCAATATCTCGGGCTCCGTCAGTCCGGATCGGCCCATATCATCAAATCTCACAACAACGGTCGGTATCCTCCGGATATCCGCTGCGCCAGACATCACCGGTAGGTAGTCCTCCCATGTTAGGCTCATCGTCTACAACTCGATCTTCTTGCCCCGGGGTACCATACCGGGCCCACCATGTACCCGAGACGGTTCATCCACTCCTCGAATCGGGTCTCGAAATCCAACAGAAAACAAGAAATCTCATGGTGGACGACACATACATCACGAGAAAACCGCATCTTATGTTTTAAAAAGAGAGGAGGAGAGAGAGAGAAGTTTTTATATATTCTTGCTGTTTTCCCCAAAAATCCAGAAATCTCATAGAAATCCAAAATCCCAAAATCATGACTAAGTATATGATAAGTGTCGGTATATGCCCCATAATACTTTATGATAATATGAAAATGCGAATGCATGAAATGTCTAAGTAATAAATACCATATCTATACTAACACCAGAGAGTAATCACAATATTATATCGATCTAGCTGTTAGCTGATTGTATCAATAAAAGATAATATGATCTAAAGTGTACGTGACATAGCAATTACCGATGATGATGTGTGTGAGCCGGCAAACAAGTTTGCGTGGAATATGCGCATCTTCGGTAATGGTGCTGGTGTCCTAACAGGCAAAGTTTTATTCTGATTATAAAAACATATGAATGAACATGCACCATTATGATTACGGTATGAATGTAAAGACGGATGAGTAATAACCACTCATCTGTGATATACAACTATAACTACAACTATATGACTCGAGCCTAAACTAGTGTCCTTCTAACCTCCTAAGGAACTAAACCTAAGAAACTAGTCAATAAGAAATAAGAGTCCACCTAAGGTCTGAATCCATATCTCTAATAGTCGGCGATCCAGCCTAAATAGCGTCATGTACGTTGTACGGCTTCCTCGAATCAAGAGTGCGGATCAATCATCATATCTATGCCTCGTACGGTAAAATCCATCGTACGGCATCCCAATATCGGGGTACGGGTCAAGTATCGCCTACGTGTCTCATCATTCATATAATATCATCATCAACACATGTCAAGATCAAGGTGCTATACTGTAATCGCATACATCAATCATATATCTACATCGTTAAATTATCCTCAGAAATATCATGTCATATGTATCATATTGTGATTAAGTCACACTTAGATCATATCGTAATCAACTCACACCTATATGATATCGTAATCAAATCACACATATATGATATCAAAATCAAGTCACACCTATATGATGTCGTAATCATGTCACACCTATATGATATCATATCAGAATTTCAGGCATAGGTTACGGTCCGGGTTCTATTTTAGAGTCCCATATACTTCAATATCATCACCACCCTTTATTATTGTTCAAGTATACAAATCCATTATCTCATTTTCTAATGATCCGCTAACATCATAACACGACTGTATAGCCAAGAATCACGGCATCAGCCCAGTTATATTGTTTCATCCCTGTGTATCATATCACATCCTTGTATCACATATACGTATCGTGTATATATATATACCTACACCTAGTCCTATATATATATATATACATACATATATACACCACGTCGACTCTCAGTGTATGCATGTGTGTGTTTCTACCTGAAACCTACGAATCTCCTCCAAGATATTCATACTCGGGTAAGGTCTTTCTAAATAAATCTAGTCCAACCTAAGGTCACTACTAGGGTCCTACTCACTGAAATTCTAAGGTCACGTCTGTCTTCCTAATAACAATAAGTACTATCCCTATTCTACGTTGCGGGGGTGCTAAACGCCATCCACCCGACTTCCCCCCGTAGATATACATCTACTCACCTGGTCCTTGTCTGCCGAAGACGGTGTCGCCATCCTCTTCTTCATTGTCCATAGTCCACGTGAGGGGTACCTATACGCAAACATATATAATATCGTAAACTGAATCACGGACAACATCAAAACGACGCACGAAACGCGCATAGGTTAAAACCTATGTCCCGGTCATGCAAAAGAACCAAATATCGCTCGATGTCGGTGTACGAACGCTGATTGATCGAGATAAACATCAGCAAACAACTTGTAGTTTAAAAACTCATTACATATAACATAAAACATGATTTAATCCATCGAAACCCTAAAAATCGATCAAATCGTCCGATTCCGTAAAACCTGAAAACACCAATTTACCGTTTTACTTCAAAACTTGATGTTTAAAAGAAACTAATGGTCATAGTATTCATTAATTAGCATAACTAGACTATATATACCATCACTATATTTTTAACACCCTAATTTATAATAGTTTGAAAATTCTAGTTTGCAAACTTGCCCAATTTCGATACTTTTAAGGAAAATTTCACAATATCACATCTAAACTGGATTTTGCATGAATTAATGCATTAAACTACAATTCATGATGATAATGATATAATGAAACCATAAATTATATTTTAAATTTCATTTATTTAAGAATTTCCAAAATCTAGTTAGCAAAAATAGCATTTTTATTAGTATTTTTCAATTATCAGAAGAAACTAGTAACCAAATTAAGTTTTTCATTCCACTAACAAGTTAATATCCTCATTAAAACCACAATCTAGTGTTACAATCATTAATTGGAATTTTATCTCACCAATATGTACAATATATAGAAATCTAGTTTGCAAAATGGATTAATTTAAACAATTTTGGATAAACAATTTACAATATATCATCCATACAAGATTTTCCACTTCTAAAATTGTTCAACTACAAAATATAATCCTACTTAATTAGTAAAAACCATAACTTGATTTTTCAAAACCTAACTTGAATTTTTAAAACTTGTAGATAGAAATTATTTATTAAATCTAATTATGCTTAATTGAAACATCTAATAACAATAAATCAAAAGAAGAAGATTTATACCTCCACAACATGAAATCCAAACATGAAAATAAGCCTCCATAATGAATGCTTTCCATCTCCAAAATCCATGTAAAGATGAGCAAAGAATAGAGGGTAGGAATTTATTAGGATTTTGTGGATTTTTTATTGAATTTTTGATGATTTTTGATGATTTTTATTACAAAAATGTTGGGGGGAAAATTTTGGGGATGCCCATGGAGGTGAGGCCGGCCATGAGGTGAGGAAAAAAGAGGAGAGTGAGAAAAGGTGAAGAAAAGTGTAGAAGGTTTCACAAAAATATCACACCATTAAGTCTTTTCATGAGTTTATTTAAAAATTCTTTATTTTCTTCATTCCATTTGACCTAGAATGGTCTAGAACCATTGTAAAATTTTGAAAATAAATTTTTCATGAAACACACTTGATTCTAAGATGCAATGGTTCACTTTTGCTAATTAAACCCATTCAAATTTGTAATTTACACTAATTTAGTGTAAAAATAAAGCTTATGTTAATATTTAAAATAATTAATTTAAGAAAAATATTTAATTAAACTAAAAATTTATAAGTGGCTAAATAAACACCATTTACTAGTAATAACATAATTAAAATACGTATTTTTAAATTTATAGTGAAAAATAATTACTGTTTAGTTTTATGAAAACCACATTTTAGTTTACGGAAAATTATAAAATTCACTTAAACGATTTTATTTATTTAAATAATTATTTAATTGTTTTTAAAATGTTACAATCTTCCTCCCTTTAAGAAATTCGGTCCTCGAATTTAAATTAAAACTCCCCCCAATTACTAAAACATTCAGCCAAAACACTCAAATCGTCGGGGCTCCGAAATCATCAATACATAATTAAAATCAACTCCGTCAAGCATAACACAATCATCGGAGTTATGGCGAAAATAAAATACCAAAACCCAATACGAAAACCAACATAATATACATCAAAACTACAACTTATATATTGTGCGCATCATAGTAAAATCGTCCAAACATCTGGATAAAGAAGCATGCAAGAACCCCTTTTGAAAATCGCCGTGTGATGCACGTGCCACGACATAAGTAGCGGACGTTTATTTTTAAAAAAAAATAGCTATATATATATATATATATATATATCTTTTATTTAACATACACGTCCCTCCTGGTTACCAAATCAATAGTAATGATTATAAAAACATACTGATCAAACTGAAATCAATCCCAATCACATCATAAAAATATCATGTGCGTTCGGTGCGCACTGAAATCGAAACCAAATACAGATGCCACGAATTCACACAAAAACAAAACTGAGTGCAACAGGTGTGCACCAAAAACATCTGTCAAGTGCAACGGGCATGCACGACTATAATATCAGGTTCATCTAATCTGCACAAAACCACGATTTAGTGCATCTAGTGTGCACAAATCGTATCAGGTGCACCGAATGTGCGCAAGAATCTCAATCAGGTGCACATGGTGCACAAAAACATACACCGAATATCAAAATCGAAATTACAGTACGAAAGTGCACGAAAACTAGGTCGAAGCATATGTCAAAATCATGTGTAACCATATGCACGAAATCAAATCAAAATCTCAAAATGTATTAAAACCAAATCAAGTGCACTGGGTACGTACTAAACAACATCAATACCACTGATATATGAAACACAAATAGAATGTAATGAAGGTACACATAGGAAATACCGTAGAACAAAGTCCTCAAAATACCAAAATCCAATCAACGGAAATATGAAATTCAAATCACCAAATCACAATCGTAAACACTATCGTCAATGTGCGCCTCTTTCCCCTTTCCTCTGGTGTCGACTGCTTCGAACTTGTCTCTTCATAGGTGTGCTGACTGCGCTACCAACGGCAATACTGATATCTGAAGTCTCCCACGTAGTCGATCCTTTCACCTGATATCCGGACTACATTAAACTTTTCGATCGATCCATCAAAATCCCATAATTCCCCGAGAGCTCAACACTCAAGTACAGTTTAAAAATATCTGGTACATACCCCAGCATCAATGGTCCAGCCGTAGAAGGGTAAACCCAAGCCACACTAATGGCACCGCGGAACTGCCATCAATCCTAAGGTTCAAGGGCGTTCTCATGGTCATTATGTCGAGTTAGGGTTTCATTCTTCTAGAGGGTCCATCGAAATACCTGCATGTTCTTCCGAATACTTTAAACTTGGGAAAATGGGTTTCTGACAATCGTTCGAATCCTTTAACTTCGTCTGGACGGCATGTGAATACCCTTCTCTCGCACGCTAAACAATGCTTCAATCCTCAAGAATAACTGATACCCTAATGGTTATCGCATTCGAGCCGCAGCTCCTTCTGCCCGTGCACCCGTGGTAATAGAAACCACCCTCTGATATCGACGAAGATAGATCAAAGGAATGAATGAAATGCGGTGCAAACAAATGTACATCCTAAGGCTACTTAAGAAGAGTAGCGTATCATAAGTATGCCGCGGATCATACCCACGGTAAGTCACTCAACCTAAGTCGCCTACTCCATCAACCAAGGGTCACCTAGACTTATACAAGGTTAAACCTAGCGCCCAGATACCAACTTTGTCACGACCCGAAAGTACGGAACGTGACCGGCACTTAGATTACGAAGGGTCTAGAGGCGCAACGTAACCTAAGTAAGCCGAAGCCCAGAAATCTAAACCATAAAAAGAAGAAGAAGTAAAGGAAAACATGTAGAAAACAAGTTTAAAAGCAACATCCAATTTTCTCAAAAATTTCGGCAGAGTCTCCTTTGTAAAAACTGGTCTCAAACGGGTACAAACAAGAATAATATATATACAAACAATAAAAAGCATCCCCAAACGGGAGCTAGCTCTACGCCAACTGGAGGAAACAACCAGATCAATGCACAATAGTATACAACGCCAAAGGGCGAAGCTCAAAAGTCAAAAGAAAACAAAACCACCAGATATCATAATAATACAAGCGCGACTCTTTTGTCGAAACAAAAAAATGGTCCAGTAAACTATCAAGTAATACAAGTTTGGTTGATGGAGCTTTCTAGATACAAATGAAATAATAAAAGTGTTGGAGATAGTGCCCTCATAGTCAATTATTGGATCGCAGGTACGTGATTGCAATGATTGCGGAGGACCTATACCGGTAGGACAGTCTTACTCGAGATGATAGTATGCTATCTGGTTTGCCTTTATCAGTCGTGTACATGTTCAGGTGACTGATTACATTTTACACTTTGATAGAGCCCTTAGGATCTTGCTTTACCACCAACAGTGTGATGGCGATCATATACGTGAGAGTTGGGTGGTTTATACGCATATCCTTAATTATGGTCCCTAGTCGTGGGAGTTTCGAGACAGGGTATCGATACTCCGGAGTAGACTAGTGTGTACAGTCGAGACCCCGACAAGGGGCGGTGGCCGGTCTCACAAGCCACTGGTGTCAGTTGGATCACCTAAGATGTATACAGGTGCTCATTGGGTTATGAGTACACCGGACAGGACTCGCCGGGAACCTGCTAGTTGGTATTATACATATCGTCAGATAGCAGTTCCCTGGTGACATGTGTACAGGTTAGTTCATCGACCTGAGGTCGTCATTTGTCTCGTGTGAGTTCCCACTGTGCTTTGATTTCTACCCTACCACGGCTCAAAGGAGTCGTGCAAACAGGTAGCTTTTGGGTACAGTCCCGAGCCATATGGAGGCACGTGAGCGGATCGGCAGGGGATTCGTCTCTCCCGGTATTGGGGGCGAGGTCGTGCTGTGTCTAGGAGAGCCATTACACAAAGTCCATGGCAATGGCAGGAGATTTACTGGTAGGTACTCCAGTAGTATCTCAGGGTGTTATTGGGCTACACTCCGACACGACTTATACTGCTATTGGGGGTCTGACGTTTCTAGCCCCCTAGGCAGATATGCGATACTCATAGACGAACGGACCGGACTGTATATACATTGTCACTGTTAGGCTCAGTAGGGTTTCCGGATGAGCTCGCTCATTGGCCTCCCTTGAGGTCAGTCCATGGGCAGCCGTTACGCATAGCTAGTGCCGCTGACGGTTTGTGGTTAAACCCACTGCCAGGGTACTGACGAGTCATTAGAGTCCCCCACAGACAGTTTCCCAAGTTCGGGCGAAACGTTGTAGAGGCCGTATGGTTTTGTGGCAGGGTTCGGAAAATGCACGTGCGTTTACGCACGTGTTATTTTTCGAGCAGATGGTACTGGTCGGCTTTGGTTTAAGCCGGATCCGAGTATTATATTGAGTAGGTATAATATCTTTGTCTCAGATGCATTTGTATTCGGTCGTAATACAAATGCGGGTATATTTATACAGTTACGGGGTTATCCTGAAAGTCGTTTCAGGATCACTTTTGGAAGTTGCCAGTTTCCAGTTTTCTATCAGCCGTCTTTTAACATTCGGTTAAAGACGGATTTATCTTTTCTTGGATGAGGGTGAGTCATGCTTCTAGAAGGTTCTAGAAAGGGTGACTTGACATGGTGAGTCATTAGTGCTTTAATGGAGCCATTAATGCAATGGTGACTAGGTTAGTGAATCACCATTTGCATTAATGAGGTTTTGTTTGCTTAAGGTTTTTTTTCTTGTGTTCACACATGATATTTCTTTCTTATGGTCACCCTCTTCTCTCCTACACTCATCCCCCCTCCCTATATATGGCCGGCCCCTCCTCTCTCTCATACTCACTTGAGAAAATTATGGTTGCTAAAAAGAAAAGACTAAAGTTTTGGATGCATGGAAATTTCATAGTTCATTTCTTGTTCCATTTCATTTCCATCGGCAACTTCATTAACCGATCGTCCACGGCTTTGGACAAAGTGAGACAAAGTCATCTACTCATTCTCTACATCATTCTTGGTCGTCTCTTTTAGCAAACTTGACGACCGAGTTGCCTCAAGTCAGAGGCGGGAGCCCGTTTAAAGAATCGTTGATGTGGTGCCACCTGGACGAGCAGATCGGAGATCGACGAGATCAGAGCAGCCGCAACGGAGCGTGGGATGATGGTTGAAGAACGAAGGACTCGGATCGTTCGGTATAACCTTTCTACAGTCTTTACAGTTTGTTAGTTTAGCAATAATGGCAGATCCGGGTTAAAGTATACGATAGCGCCAGTTAAAAAGTTTTTGTTCCGCATTTGGCGTCTGTAGACGGCCGGGGCGCTAGCGTAGACTTACAGTGGTATCAGAGCCTCACCATTTTGCTATACTAACTTGTGCTAACACGTTTAAAACATCGATCAAACCGGAAATCAAAAACTGCAAAATCCAATTTTCACAGTTTCTGTCGATTTTAAATGGTGTCCTAAAAATATTCCACATATCGCAGAAAGTTGTGCAGGGTTTCAGAAGCACACCGACAAAATTTGAGCACGTGATTCCACCAAACAGCCGCGGAATCGCGGCCAAACGCATGGTTTGGCCGCGCATCCGCGGCCGTTCTATGGGATCAGTGCACCAAATTTTCTCTGTGTCTTCTCTGTTGGAATTTGGGGTTTTTGGTATATATCTTTTGGGCCCAGATTTTGTTACTGTTCACCTGTTGTTCGTGGGGCCCACTTTGTGATATTTAGTCGATCGAAATTTAAACATGTTAGTTAACAGTGCTTACATTATATCTCCGACCGGGAATGTCATTTGATCGGTAAACCGCGTCTGATTGCTATAGTTCTTTTAGACGGGTTTGCGAACGTGACATTCGCGTTGATGTTCTGTGTTGTGCTGGGATGTTGCGGATTTGTCATGGTGGATAGCAGTGTGCAATGGTAGTACAGTTTGGGTTTATTTGTACATTTGATATTGCGGGGCGAGCATCCAACTTGTGGACTGCCGTCACTGCCTGTTGTATAATATTCTTTTGGGGCACGACCAGGTTGCGGTCGATGTACCTGTTGTACTATTTTTCATTACTGTACTAGGTTTTGCCCCGAGACGGAGTGCACGGATAGCCGGGTTCTGGAGGGCAACGGGTCCGCATCTCATGGCTTTGAGAGGCAGAGGGGCCCCACTCTAAAATTTGCAGACTACTCGCCGCACTCGTAGGGGGTACAGGTTGACCCAAGGAGGGGTGCCCAAGATTACCGGATTCCGTGAAGTGCTGGGTGGTCCATTCACTTTGCTGTAGGGGGCTTCCTCGCTTCAGGTTTTGGCGGGTAACTTGCCGCACCCGTAGGGGTCTAGGTTTCATTGCACAGGCTATCCACACGACAGGGGAACGTCGGGTTTCAGCAGCGGCTCTGTGAAACCCGGGGATCCCAGATTATCTGTATTGTTCTGTGATGCTTATGACTTTTCTGTAATGTTGCATATTATCACGCCAGGAGCGATTATTGTATATTGGTTTATATACTATTAGATGTTGTATATGTTTTACACCCGTGCTAGTCCAGTCCCCGCTCTGTCGTTAGTTAAGTAACCTAACGGGTGATGACGGGACCCAGTGACGAATGCGAATGGCATATACGTACATTTTATTTTCGTTCTTTTCTGGTGTGATTATTGATGGGACTGCGTTGATTCTGATCAATGCAAAGTTAAACAAACCTGTTTATAGTTGTTGGAACAAATTTAAAAAGTGTTATTGCAAAGACGTTTCCTTTTGTTTTGCATAGCGGTATTCAGTGGAATATCCTGCACTTCATTCGACGGGGCAAGGGCCGATATCCCTTCACCGGGACTAACCCCTTGGGCAGAAGTTTGCGTCAGAGTTATAACTTCACTATAGTCGATTACAAGTTGCTTTGCATCGCGGTATTCAGTGGAATATCCTACACCTCATTCCACGATGAAAGAGCCGAGATCCCTTCACCAGGAATGACCTCTTTAGCAAAAGGTTTTCGCCACTATATTTTAAAAAGCTATCAGGTTCCTTCAGCGATATCAAGTTCACTACGTTAAAGGTTTTTCGCCAAAAACCAGCCGTAGCCCTCCGTCACTTCTTTTGAGTATTCAGTAGTATTCAAGCTATGTATTTTAGCCAAAGTTAAGGCATAGTGTTTGGTAGCTGCTGGGTATTCAATTGTTGCATAGATAGATGAGTTAGTTTGGGACAGTCGTTCTGCCGATTAGCCAAAGTCAGGGGAATGTACGGGTGGGTTCAAATTGACAAGATAGTGACGGGTAGAACTTGGCATGTGACTTATGACATTTTGACCAAAGCCAAGGTTATAAGAGCATGGGGCAAAAATCTTATCGGGAGTTTCTAAAGAAACTGAAACTTGCCAAGTATGCGCATACCTTCTGGAGTATGAGTAACATGGATGCATTTCATCACGTTATCATGCGATGAGAGTTGGATCCCGATTCCCACTGATGAGTTGGTTTACTCTTCGGGTGATCCCGATTGATTCTTCTTTAGGTTTGGAGGAGAATTTGACAGGACAGTGGGAGGTTTCCGGATTAGATAAAGTGATAACCATTCTGATCTAGGTTAGAGTGCACGCAGAGTGTTTCTTTTCTCTCTCTCTTTGGCAGCGACCTTTGACCGACCCTAGACTATGACTCAGTGACCAGGTTGACCGAACCTTCTTAAAATACTGGCTTTTGGATTGTCAATGTTGCATAAGTCATTGCCACTCCTTCTTTTACCCTTTGAATTTCTCAGAACACCCGTATTACTACGGACATCCACTTCCATTAGATAGATCCATCGTATGGTTATATACGAACTCGAAGGGACTTCTTCGAGGATGGATCCAGGTTCAGGAGAAATAGAATTGGTTTATTCAGTTGTCTTTTATTATCACCTTCTCTCAGGTTGCGAGGGCTCCTTGGTTTAGGAGAGTACACCTATTACGCTTATTGGATAGTCTTATTCCAAACCATAGGCAGGTGCCGAAAGGTAGGGAATGAAGAAAACCAATTAGCCTAAGTAGGGTGTGCAGAAGGTAATATGTAAAGACAAAATAAAGGGATTAGAAAGAGGGCAAAGTAAATTGCGACTGTTATCATTCACGACCAAACCGCGTACTTCATCGCCACTCTTATTTCACCTTTAAAAGAATAAGGTATTATTCAGTTGTCTTTTATCATCACCTTCTCTCGAGATGCGAGTACTCCTTGGTTTAAGGGGGTACACCTATTATGCTTACTGGATAGTCTTCTTCCAAACCATAGGCTGGTGCCGAACGGTAGGGAAGGAAGAAAACCATTTAGCCTAACGATGGTGTACAGAAGGTAACGACTAAAGATAAATAAAGGGATTTGGAGAGATGGCAATAAAATATACGGTTGAAGTCATGAATTGGATTATGGAAGAGGCATTGCTATGAATACCAGGATACCCCTACGAAACATTTTCATGTTTCAGTGCATTGTTAAACTGTTTTCCCGATTAGACACTTACTCCAAGGGTATGTATTTACCAGGTTTCATTCTCATATCTGTATGGTTTTACAGATGATGAGTGGGAGTACGTTATTGGGAATTAGGTGATTATCCTCATTATATCGGAATTCGTTGTAATTGGTGATATTTGAGGAAATCGCCAGGGTACAGTTTTCAACCTATGACGCACAGGTTTTGAGTTGTTCAAACTCAGAGGACTTATACAGAGTATTGTATGTTGTCCAGTGTCCATCAGGACAAAGGGGTAGGTCCTCGTACTATGTTCTGTTTACTTATAACTTCTCTAGTATTTAGACAAGTGTTTCGTAGAAATACAAGGTCTAAGTTTTGAGAAGTTGTGGGTATAAGAATAAAGTAGAGAACCAGGTGTCACAAGTATCGGGTTTCTTCAAAGATATCGAAGATGTAGATTCTTGTGATTGGTATTCAGATGATAGTGATGGTTTTGAGAAACTTGTTTCTCTTTCAGGTTGCTCATAATTGGATGGATTACTAAGTTGAGTAATGCTGATTAGCCTCTTTCCATTAAGTTGATTTGCACTGGAGACAGGTGCATGATTTGAATATGGTTCCAATTAAATAAGTGCCAAAGTTTCTGTATTGGATATAGAATGGATCGTACCTTAAAAGATCTTAAGATACGGGGAGTTGTCCAGCTTTTGCTTAAAACCAGACTCTGGATAACTCAGGGCACGTTTCTGTAATGGCTGTTTGTGGGTTGACCCTAGCTATGACGAGGGTTGATATTCTACCATTTGGAAGATCAATAGTGATATTGTTCTTGACTCGCCACAGTTTTAGTAAAATGGATCTTTTTCAGAAAACAGTAGTGGGAGTATGGTAGAACTGGAAGTGATTCCAGAACCGCATACGATTACGGAAAATTTAATAGAACCTATATATTCAATCAGGTTTGACATTCCATTAGCCACTCCGCAGATATGGTGGGTAACCTCAGACACCCGAGAGGTACTCCGGTAGCCTCAAGGAAGGTGACAGGGAGGTTCTTATCTACCCAGACTTGACACTACTGTTGTTCCAGGCTTTGAGACCCGGTAGGAGGGTTGTCGTAGTCAGTGGGAGCAGCGGAAGCATAGTGGGCAAGATGCTTATATCTATTTATAGACTTGAGCAGTTATAGCGGAGATAGATCATCTAATTTTGATGTGACAGTCATGGGTTTGACTGCAATCAGAATAGGGGATGGATCTGTTAAGAAGGTAGTAGGGTGTGATGTCATGGTATTTGGATGACATACACAGAGTAGGAAGTAAAATTCCTATACTACAATCGGTTGTACTGTGGTCGTCACACAGTTGTTTCTCCAGACAGGATATAGATATAATATTTGACATTCTGGTTTCTAGATCTATGGTTTTAGATCTGGATTTGGGTAGTTTCCCAATGTGGGTACTTTGACAGTATTCTAATGGTTTTTAGAATAGATGACTCCTGGCATGGTGGTGTACCTGCAGGTGATGGAGTCACCCTCTCTAAAGGTGTCTTACGGACTAAAGGGGAGAGGGATGTGCATGATTGGCAGATCACTTGCTTAGGCAATTGAGTCAATCATGAATGTCAAGTACCACACCAGATGTTGTTTTTGCACTAGATGCAATAAGTTTGTATTAATCCAATCCTGGAGAAACATAAGGAAGCAGTTTTAGAACATAAGTACATGTTCTACGGATTTGATGACGGCAGCCTCCTTCGGGAGACGATTATCATTCCAGGCTTCAAAGGTGACATGGATGACAGAGTGATTGTCAGAGTTTTAGTTTTCCCTCTGACGAGGGACAGTATTATGGACAGGTGGTCCAAGAGGATACTGTGGGTGGCATGGTGCCGGATACTGATTAGGTTCAGTGATCGATACAGTCTAAGAAGTTTGGATTTGGAGTTCATTTATGAACTAGGTCCCATCAGATATCCAGACATATTCTAGGACAGGTATTACTCAATTCGGGAGATGGCTTTCTCCGCGAACTTGAGATTAAGAGAGATATAGAAAGAAACATCTAGGCGGATCCACTCACTGAGGCTATTTCTCGAACACAATAGTTTTACAAACGGGCTTCGTGAAACTGATTAGTAGAGGAGTTGGATGTTCGGTTTCATACGGGCTGTGAGTAGTCGACATTGCAATAATTAGCCTTGAGTGCAAGTGGGAGATTGTTGGAGATAGTGCCCTCATAGTCAATTATTGGATCGCAGGTACGTGATTGCAATGATTGCGGAGGACCTATACCGGTAGGACAGTCTTACTCGAGATGATAGTATGCTATCTGGTTTGCCTTTATCAGTCGTGTACATGTTCAGGTGACTGATTACATGTTACACTTTGATAGAGCACTTAGGATCTTGCTTTACCACCAACAGTATGATGGCGATCATATACGTGAGAGTTGGGTGGTTTATACGCATATCCTTAATTATGGTCCCTAGTCGTGGGAGTTTCGAGACAGGGCATCGATACTCCGGAGTAGACTAGTGTGTACAGTCGAGACCCCGAAAAGGGGCGGTGGCCGGTCTCACAAGCCACTGGTGTCAGTTGGATCACCTAAGATGTATACAGGTGCTCATTGGGTTATGAGTACACCGGACAGGACTCGCCGGGAACCTGCTAGTTGGTATTATACATATCGTCAGATAGCAGTTCCCTGGTGACATGTGTACAGGTTAGTTCATCGACCTGAGGTCGTCATTTGTCTCGTGTGAGTTCCCACTGTGCTTTGATTTCTACCCTACCACGGCTCAAAGGAGTCGTGCAAACAGGTAGCTTTTGGGTACAGTCCCGAGCCATATGGAGGCACGTGAGCGGATCGGCAGGGGATTCGTCTCTCCCGGTATTGGGGGCGAGGTCGTGCTGTGTCTAGGAGAGCCATTACACAAAGTCCATGGCCATGGCAAGAGATTTACTGGTAGGTACTCCAGTAGTATCTCAGGGTGTTATTGGGTTACACTCCGACACGACTTATACTGCTATTGGGGGTCTGACGTTTCTAGCCCCCTAGGCAGATATGCGATACTCATAGACGAACGGACCGGACTGTATATACATTGTCACTGTTAGGCTCAGTAGGGTTTCCGGATGAGGTCGCTCATCGGCCTCCCTTGAGGTCAGTCCATGGGCAGCCGTTACGCATAGCTAGTGCCGCTGACGGTTTGTGGTTAAACCCACTGCCAGGGTACTGACGAGTCATTAGAGTCCCCCACAGACAGTTTCCCAAGTTCGGGAGAAACGTTGTAGAGGCCGTATGGTTTTATGGCAGGGTTCGGAAAATGCACGTTTACGCACGTGTTATTTTTCGGGCAGATGATACTGGTCGGCTTTGGTTTAAGCCGGATCCAAGTATTATATTGAGTAGGTATAATATCATTGTCTCAGATGCATTTGTATTCGGTCGTAATACAAATGCGGGTATATTTATACAGTTACGGGGTTATCCTGAAAGTCGTTTCAGGATCACTTTTGGAAGTTGCCAGTTTCCAGTTTTCTATCAGCCGTCTTTTAACATTCGGTTAAAGACGGATTTATCTTTTCTTGGATAAGGGTGAGTCATGCTTCTAGAAGGTTCTAGAAAGGGTGACTTGACATGGTGAGTCATTAGTGCTTTAATGGAGCCATTAATGCAATGGTGACTAGGTTAATGAATCACCATTTGCATTAATGAGGTTTTGTTTGCTTAAGGTTTTTTTTCTTGTGTTCACACATGATATTTCTTTCTTAAGGTCACCCTCTTCTCTCCTACACTCACGCCCTCTCCCTATATATGGCCGGCCCCTCCTCTCTCTCATACTCACTTGAGAAAATTATGGTTGCTAAAAAGAAAAGACTAAAGTTTTGGATGAATGGAAATTTCATAGTTCATTTCTTGTTCCATTTCATTTCCATCGGCAACTTCATTAACCGATCGTCCACGTCTTTGGACGAAGTGAGACAAAGTCATCTACTCATTCTCTACATCATTCTTGGTCGTCTCTTTTAGCAAACTTGACGACCGAGTTGCCTCAAGTCAGAGGCGGGAGCCCGTTTAAAGAATCGTTGATGTGGTGCCACCTGGACGAGCAGATCGGAGATCGACGAGATCAGAGCAGCCGCAACGGAGCATGGGATGATGGTCGAAAAATGAAGGACTCGGATCGTTCGGTATAACCTTTCTACACTCTTTACAGTTTGTTAGTTTAGCAATAATAGCAGATCCGGGTTAAAGTATACGATAGCGCCAGTTAAAAAGTTTTTGTTCCGCATTTGGCGTCTGTAGACGGCCGGGGCGCTAGCGTAGACTTACAAAAAGTACAATGGCGGTCCAGATACAAGTGAACCAACCTACTGTGCAAATCACCCGGAATAAAATGATGTGCCAGCAAGCTGCCAGGAAAACCTGTATGTCGAACCTATAATAAAATTTGGCACAACGGGGGTGAGTTGCCAACTCGTGAGTAGAAGATATCTGCGAAAAGAAATTGAATGCACAATGCTATCCTAGGTCATAATAATATAATAATATACTACTAGTCATCAAGTAAAGACAGGATAATAAGCTACGTGTAAGTGCAAATGCTCCGTGCTCGTATCAGTGCCTCATATAGAACTATGTCATGTGAATGAGTATGCATGCACCATGAATGGGAAATAACCAATCCTGATATCTAGATATATCTGTATAAGAAATCTTTAACTTTTATCATGGTAAAATGTGTATAGAAATCTGAAATATCAACGATGAAATCCATAGAAATCCGTGTCAAGCATCGACACAAAACATGTAAATCTCAAGTCTCAATACCTCATAATCTCAATGTCTCATAGTCTCAATATCTCGGGCTCCGTCAGTCCGGATCGGCCCATATCATCAAATCTCACGACAACGGTCGGTATCCTTCGGATATCTGTCGCGCCAGACATCACCGGTAGGTAGTCCTACCCTGCTAGGCTCATCGTCTACAACTCGATCTTCTTGCCCCGGGGTACCATACCGGGCCCACCATATACCCGAGACGGTTCATCCACTCCTCGAATCGGGTCTCGAAATCCAACAGAAAACATGAAATCTCATGGTGGACGACACATACATCACGAGAAAACCGCATCTTATGTTTTAAAAAGAGAGGAGGTGAGAGAGAGAAGTTTTCATATATTCTTGCGGTTTTCCCCAAAAATCCAGAAATCTCATAGAAATCCAAAATCCCAAAATCATGAGTAAGTATATGATAAGTGTCGGCATATGCCCCATAATACTGCATGATAATATGAAAATGCGAATGCATGAAATGTCTAAGTAATAAATACCATATCTATATTAACACCAGAGAGTAATCACAATAATATATCGATCTAGCTGTTAGCTGATTGTATCATTAAAAGATAATATGATCTAAAGTGTACGTGACATAGCAATTACCGATGATGATGTGTGTGAGCCGGCAAATAATTGTCCGTGGAATAAGCGCATCATCGGTAATGGTGCTGGTGTCCTAACAGGCAAAGTTTTATTCTGATTATAAAAACATATGAATGAACATGCACCATTATGATTACGGTATGAATGTAAAGACGGATATGTAATAACCACTCATTTGTGATATACAAGTATAACTACAACTATGTGACTCGAGCCTAAACGAGTGTCCATCTAACCTCCTAAGGAACTAAACCTAAGAAACTAGTCAATAAGAAATAAGAGTCCACCTAAGGTCTGAATCCATATCTCTGATAGTCGGCGATCCAGCCTCAATAGCGTCACGTACGTAGTACGGCTTCCTCGAATCAAGAGTGCGGATCAATCATCATATCTATGCCTCGTACGGTAAAATCCATCGTATGGCATCCCAATATCGGGGTACGGGTCAAGTATCACCTACGTGTCTCATCATTCGTATAATATCATCATCAACACATGTCAAGATCAAGGTTCTATACTGTAATCGCATACATCAATCATATATCATTGTCAGCATAAATATACATCGTTAATTTATCCTCAGAAATATCATGTCATATGTATCATATTATGATTAAGTCACACTTAGATCATATCGTAATCAAGTCACACCTATATGATATCGTAATCAAGTCACACATATATGATAACGAAATCAAGTCATACCTATATGATGTCGTAATCAAGTCACACCTATATGATATCATATCAGAATTTCAGGCACAGGTTACGGTCCGGGTTCTATTTTAGAGTCCCATATACTTCAATATCATCACCACCCTTTATTATTGTTCAAGTATACAAATCCATTTTCTCATTTTCTAATGATCTGCTAACATCATAAAACGACTGTATAGCCAAGAATCACGGCATCAGCCCAGTTATATTATTTCATCCCTGTGTATCATATCACATCCTTGTATCACATATACGTATCATGTATATATATATATATATAGATACACGTATACACCACATCGAGTCTCAGTGTGTGCATGTGTGTGTATCTACCTGAAACCTACGAATCAACTCCAAGATATTCATCCTCGGGTAAGGTCTTTCTAAATCAATCTAGTCCAATCTAAGGTCACTACTAGGGTCCTACTCACCGAAATTCTAAGGTCACGTCTATCTTCCTAATGATAAAAAGTACTATCCCTATTCTACGTTGCGGGGGTGCTAAACGCCATCCACCCGACTTCCCCCCGTAGATATACATCTACTCACCTGGTCCTTGTCTGCCGAAGACGGTGTCGCCATCCTCTTCTTCATCGCCCGCAGTCCACGTGAGGCGTACCTATACGCAAACACATATAATATTGTAAACTGAATCACGGACAACATCAAAACGACGCACGAAACGCGCATAGGTTAAAACCTATGTCCCGCTCATGCAAAAGAACCAAATATCGCTCGATGTCGGCGTACAAACGCTGATTGATCGAGATAAATATCAGCAAATAACTTGTAGTTTAAAAACTCATGACTTATAATATAAAACATGATTTAATCCATCGAAACCCTAAAAATCGATCAAATAGTCCGATTCCGTAAAACCTGAAAACACCAATTTACCGTTTTACTTCAAAACTTGATATTTAAAATAATATAATGGTCATAGTATTCATTAATTAGCATAACTAGACTATATAAACCATCATTATATTTTTAACACCCTAATTCATATTAGTTTGAAAATTCTAGTTTGCAAACTTGCCCGATTTCGATACTTTTAAGGAAAATTTCACAATATCACATCTAAACTGGATTTTGCATGAATTAATGCATTAAACTACAATTCATGATGATAATGATATAATGAAACCATAAATTACATTTTAAATTTCATTTATTTAAGAATTTCCAAAATCTAGTTATCAAAAATAGCATTTTTATTAGTATTTTTCAATTATCAAAAGAAACTAGTAACCAAATTAAGTTTTTCATTCCACTAACAAGTTAATATCCTCATTAAAACCACAATCTATTGTTACAAACATTAATTGGAATTTTATCTCACCAATTTATACAATATATAGAAATCTAGTTTGCAAAATGGATTAATTTAAACAATTTTGGATAAACAAATTACAATATATCATCCATACAAGATTTTCAACTTCTAAAAATGTTAAACTACAAAATATAACTCTACTTAATTAGTAAAAACCATAACTTGATTTTTCAAACCCTAACTTGAATTTTTAAAACTTGTAGATAGAAATTATTTATTAAATCTAATTATGCTTAAATGAAACATCTAATAACAATAAATCAAAAGAAGAAGATTTATACCTCCACAACATGAAATCCAAACATGAAAATAAGCCTCCAAAATGAATGCTTTCCATCTCCAAAATCCAGGTAAAGATGAGCAAAGAATAGAGGGTAGGAATTTATTAGGATTTTGTGGATTTTTTTATTGAATTTTTGATTAATTTTGATGATTTTTAATACAAAACTGATTGGGAAAAATTTTGGGGCTGCCCATGGAGGTGAGGCCGGCCATGAGGTGAGGAAAAGAGAGGAGAGTGAGAAAAGGTGAAGAAAAGAGCAGAAGGTTTCATAAAAATATCACACCATTAAGTCTTTTCATGAGTTTATTTAAAAATTCTTTATTTTCTTCACTCCATTTGACCTAGAATGGTCTACAACCATTGTAAAATTTTGAAAATAAATTTTGCATGAAACACACTTGATTCTTAGATTCAATGGTTCACTTTTGCTAATTAAACCCATTCAAATTTGTAATTTACACTAATTTAGTATAAAAATAAAGCTTATGTTAATATTTACAATAATTAATTTAAGAAAAATATTTAATTAAACTAAAAATTTATAAGTGGCTAAATAAACACCATTTACTAGTAATAACATAATTAAAATACGTATTTTTAAATTTTTAGTGTAAAATAATTACGGTTTAGTTTTATGAAAACTACGTTTTACTTTACCGAAAATTATAAAATTCACTTAAACGATTTTATTTATTTAAATAATTATTTAATTATTTTTAAAATGTTACAGATACATATATATATATATATATATATATATATATACATACATACATATATATATATATATATTAGTCGGTGATCCCGCCTCGATATTATCTCATCCGATACCATATCTATAATCAGATATTTCCAAGTCAAGAGTGCTGATCAAACATCAATATATAGCTCGTATGTAAATCCTTCGTACGGCATCCCAAATCTGGGTACGGGTCAATATCACATTCCTCATATTATTCATCTGGTATCCTCTTAATCAAAGATCATAATCCGGGATACTGATCTTCGTCTAGTACAATGCTAATATAATCAATATAATCATGATCTGACTACTGATCGACAGTCTCGTACAAACCGATATCATCAGTACATATCATCATAAAGTAGTATACATCGCCCAATGCGACCCATTAGCTATCCTAACATATCTTATCTCATGTCTCGATCACAAGTCAACTATTCTATGTATTTCACCATTCACATGGTATCGTCGTCCAAAGATCCGCTATAACATCATGACGTATCTCAAATACGGATTCTGCCATATCATCGATCTCACGGTCTCAAATCACATCTCATCGACTCACCTCACATCCAAAGTACTATCCTCAAATCCAGTATATGATCACATAGTCCAATATCCATGTGAACACATAAATGTATATTCCCGTATAAGCACATATGAAAGAAGAATGTATGCAAGTATGGTTGTGTATGTGTGTATGTATGGTGCAACCACTACTCTAGGGTTTCGCAACACTAAACCAATCCAAACACACATAGAATCCATCTTTATCATCAATAATCTCAAACAATATATAATCAATATATGTGTGTATACGTATTCGTATACATCACCACGAACTGCGGGGGTGCTATACGCCATCCACCCGATTTCTCCCCGTAGATATAAATCTACTCACCTTGCTTCTTGACCATCTTTATCTTCAACGCCTCGACATCACGTTGGGTACGTACAAGGATATCAAAAATGTAAGTGCACGGCGGCGCCCCGGCCGTCTATCCGCCGCCGGAAACGCGGAAACGAAAAACTTTACAAACTAGTAAACCGGCACCACCGCGCACATTTAACCCGGATCGGGCCATTAACCTAGCTACTAGCTAACTACAAGATGAGAAAAGAGATATACCGAGTGATCCGTGTCCTCCGGTCTTCTCGTCGTCGTCCCGATCTCCCGCGGAATATCCGGCCATCACCTCCTCGCCGGAAGGGCACCACATTGCCGGCTTCTTTTACAGGCTCCCGCCTCTGGTCCGAGGCAACTCGGGCACGAAGTTGGCGAGTCGACGTGCCCAAGATTTGCTGTAGAATGAAGTGTAGAGAACTATGTGTCTCATGGGGTTTATGGAGGTTGCCATTTGGTGGAGGAAATGAAGTAGTGGAAGTTTGTGATGAACTTGGGGATTTCTGCATGCATGAGAGAGCCAAAAATCCCCACCCAAAAACCTGGACAGCCCCTAACTTGGCCGGCCTCATGGCAAGGAGAATGGGGAGAGTGTGTATCAAAAATGAGAGGAGCCACACAATAATGCAAGTGAGAGGAATGGTATGTGATCGTGAGAAGAAAAATGATCACCAACAAATCCACACTCCATCAACTAATCAACAACCATGATTGCTACAAAAAGTCAAGCAATCATGAACTTATGAAGTCAATGGGTCAAGGTCAAAAAAGAGCTATCATTAAGCATCAATATGCAAAGACCACCTCCCACAAAAGCTTATTTGCATAATTGCAAATAAGCCCTCCTCCACCATTTTTCGGCCAAAGAAAGATACAAAGAAAAATGGCCGAAACAGGAAAGCAAACTGGTAACTCCAAAAAACTGATCCCGTAATAAATTACAGGAAAACCCCGCTACTGTGTATACACACCCGCATTTGTATTCCGACCGAAATACAAATGCAATGAGACAAAATCTACACTATACTATACTAGGATCCGGCTTAAACCAAAGCTCGCTAGTATTATCCGTCCGATCATGATCCGTACAATACCGCACGTATCTGATCGAACCCAGCCATATCTCCATACGGCCTCTACAGCGTTTCGCCCGAAACTTGAGCAACTGTCTGTGGGGGTCTCTAAAGACTCGTCAATACAATGGCTGTGGATTTAACCACTAGCACGTCAGAGGTATTAGCTATACGTGACGGGCTACCAGCTATTGACCAAAAGGGACGTCGATAAGGGAACTCATCCTGACACACTACTGAGCCTGTCAGTGACAATATCCGTACAGTCCGGTCCGTTCGTCTATGAGCATCACATGGCGGGCCTAGGGGGTTGGTAAAAGTCAGACCTCCAAAACCGGTACAAGTCGTGTCGGAGTGTAGCCCAGAACACCCTGAGATACTACTGGAATACCTACCAGTAAATCTCCTGCCTCAGCCGAGGGCTTCATGTAATGGCTCTCCTAGACACAGCGCGACCTCACCCCCAATACCGGGAGAGACGAACCCCTGAAGATCCGCTCACTGCCTCCATGTGGCTCGGGACTGTACCCAACTAAAACCTGTTTGCACGTCTCCTTTGAGAGTGGTAGGGTAGTAATCAAAGTACAGAGGGAACTCACACGAGACAAATGACGATCCTCAGGTCGATGAACTAACCTGTACACATGTCACCAGGGAACTGCCATCTGACGTCAGGTATAAGACCAACTAGCATGTTCCCGGCGAGTCCTGTCCGGTGTACTCATAACCCAATGAGCACCTGTATACATCTTAGGTGATCCAACTGACACCAGTGCCTTGTGAGACCGGCCACCGCCCCTCGTCGGGGTCTCGACTGTATACACTAGTCTACTCTGGAGTATCGATGCCCCGTCTCGAAACTCCCATGACTAGGGACCTTTTAAGGATGTGCTTATAGACTACCAGCTTCCACGTATATGATCGCCCTCATACTGCTGGCAGTCAAGCATGAATCCTAGGGGCTCTATCAACGTGTAATAGCGACCTGTCTGGTCACCTAAAGCAGTACACGATGATAAAAATAAACCAGATAGCATACTATCATCTTGAGTAAGACTGTCCTACTGGGACAGGTCCTCCCTCAATCATTGCAATCACGTGCCTGTGATCCAATAATTGACTCTGAGGGCACTATCTCCAACAATCTCCCACTTGCACTCGAGGTTAATTATTGCGATGTCGCATACTCACAGCCCGTGTGATACCGAACACCCAACTCCTCTACTAGTCAGTCTCACAAAGCTAGTTTGCGAAACTATTGCGTTCGAGGAATAGCCTCAGCGAGTGGATCCGCTTTGATGTTTCTTTCTATATCTCTCTATATCTCAAGTTCGCGGAGAAAGCCATCTCCCGAAATGAACAATACCTGTCTTAGAATGTGTCTGGATGTCTGATGGGACCTAGCTCACAAATGAACTCCAAATCCAAACTTCTTAGACTGTATCGACAACTGAACTTAATCAGTATCCTGTGTCATGCCTCCCTCAGTATCCCTTGGACCACCTGTCCAAAATACTGCCCCTCGTCAGAAGGAAAACTACAACTCTGACAGCCACTATGTCGTCCAGGTCACCTTGGAAGCTTGGAATGATAACCGTCTCCTAAAAGAGGCTGCCATTATCATATTCCTAGAACATCCACTTATGTTCTAAAACTGCTTCCGACTGTTTCTCCAGGATTGGATCAATGTCAACTTATTGCATCTAGTGCAAAAACAACATCTGGTGTGGTACTTGACATCTCATGATTGACTCAATTGCCTAAGCAAGTGATCTGCCAATCAAGCACATCCCTCTCCCCTTTAGTCTGTAAGACACCTTTAGAGAGGGTGACTCCATCATCTGCAGGTACACCACCGTGCATGGAGTCGTCCATTCTAAATACTCATAGAATGCTGTCTAAGTATCCTTAATTGGGAAAACACCCAAATCTAGATCTAAAATCATAGATCTAGTAACCAGAATGTCTTGATATTATATCCAAGTCCCATGTAGAGAAACCACTGTGTGACAACCAAAGTATGACCGACCGTAGTATAGAAATATCACTTCCTACTCTGTGTATGTCATCCAAATGCCAAGACATCACACCCTACTACCTTCTTAACAGATCCATCCCCTATTCTGATGAAGTCAAAACTATGACTGTCACATCAGAAATAGATGATCTATCTCCGCTATATCTGCTTTAGTCTATAAATAGACATAAGCCACTTGTCCACCAATGCTTCCGCTGCTCCCACTGACTACGAAAACCCTCTGGCAGAGTCATATAGACGTACACTTCTGAAGCCAGTTCAGAACGACGCTATACTCATCCTCCTGCCGGGTCTCATAGTTTGGAACAACAGCAATGGAAAGTCTGGGTAAACAAGAACCTCCGTGTCACCGTCCTTGAGGCTACCGGAGTACCTCTCGGGTGCCTGAGGTTACCCAACTTATCTGCGGAGTGGCCAGTGGAATGTCAAACCAGATTGAATCTTTAGGTTCCTATCAAAATCTTCAGTAATCGTTTGTGGTTCTGGAATCACTTCAAGTTCTACCATACTCCCACTACTGTTTTCTGAAAAAAAATCCATTTTTATTAAAACTGTGGCGAGTCAAGAACAATATCACTATTGATCTTCCAGATGGTAGAAAATCATCCCTCGTCATAGCCTGGGTCAACCTACAAACAGCCATTACAGAAACGTGCCTTGAGTTATCTGGAGTCTGGTTTTAAGCATAAGCCGGACAACTCCCCGTACCGTAACATCGTTAAGATATGAACTGTTCTATATCTAATATAGAAACAGAGGCACTGATTTAATTGAACCAGATTCAAATCATGCAGCTGTCTCCAGTGCATGTCAACTAAATGGAAGGAGGCCGATCAGCGTTACTCAACTTAGGAATGCTTCCAATTTTGAGTAACCTGAAAGAGAAGCAAGTTCTCTTAATCATTACTATCAACTAAATACCAAACACAAGTATCTACATCTTCGATCACCTTGAAGAATCTCGATACTTGCAATACCTGGTTCTCTACTCGATTCTTATACCTATAACTTCTTAAAACTTGGACCCTGTGTTTCTACGAAACACTTGTCCAAGAACTAGAGAAGTCATAAGTAAACCGAATATAGTACGAGGACCAACCCCTCTGTCCTAATGGACACCGGACAACATACAATACTCTGTATAAGTCCCTTGAGACTAATAACCCATTCCCTCTGTGTCGTAGGTTGAAAACTGTACTATGGTTATGAAGAATTACACCGTTGTTTAATGCTCCTTACCTAACCATCCAGTGATATAGGTAAATGTCATAGACATAATTTCAAAAAGGTATATCTCACTCTATGAAAATAGACGTACAGATATATCAATTTGAAATTGGTGCATAGCAATGGATATTCAAAACCAAATATTTGCCGACCGGCAAACAACCCAGGTGACTTCCTCAAATATCACTGATTACAACGAATCCCGATATAATGAGGATGATCACCCAATTCCCAATAACTTACTCCCACTCATCATCTGTAAAACCATACAGATGTGAGAATCAAACTTGGTAAATACATACCCTGGAGATAGTGTCTAATTGGGAAATCAGTTTTCCTTTAACAGTACACAGCGAAACTGAAACATTGAAATGTTTCGATGGGGTATCCGGGTATTCCTAGTAATGCCTCTTCCATTATCCAGATTCACAACTGTAACCGTATATTTCTTTGCCATCTCTCCACATCCCTTCATATGTCTTTAGTCATTACCTTCTGCACACCCCTTTAGGCCAAATGGTTTTGTTCCTTCCCTACCGTTCGGCACTAGCCTATGGTTTGGAAGAAGACTATCCAATAAACGTAATGGGTGTACTGTCCTAATCCTAGGAGCACTCACAATGCTAGAGAAGGTGAAGATAAAAGACAACCGAATAAACCTTATTCCTATTTCTCCTGAACCAGAATCCATCCCCGAACTGGAAAAAGTTCCTTTCGAGTTCGTATATAACCATATGATGGAGTGTCTAATAAACTGTGGATCTTCGTAGTGATACGGAGTGTTGTTCATATCAGATTTTTGCATTTTTATACCGCCCAATTTTTATCACATTGCATATCGGTAGATACTCTTGAGCCGTGTTTGCTAGTCAATTGCAGGATACAGGTTCTCGGTTCTAAAACAGTGGAATTCATGGAAAACACGACAAAATCCGGGTTTCTGCCAACCACAGATAAAACACGGTCTCCGCTCTTCATCCGTATGTTGCCAGATACCAGTTTAAGAAGACAAAATGGCAAATCGTTTGTCACCTTCATGCACAAGGCTCAATGGCAACAACAAGTTCCAAGAAATCTACGCGGTGCTCGAGGCAATCATGCCAAATCTTGACAAAAATTCCACCTTTCCCTCAACAGAAATTCTGGAAGAAATATGGAAGTATTTTCAGAAAATACATGTACCAGAATAAAGGGGACATCAAACCAAGAAAGCCCAATAAAGACGAGAGCCCAAATCCTCCAAAGGGCCGTGGATCCGCGGCCATAAGGTGGCGGCAGTTGACCATCTTTTAGGGGTATTTTTGTCTTTGTATATGTGTTCAGGTGGTTGCCCTAGATTTCCATTTTCCAGCCTATAAATAGCCCAGAACTTTGATAAGGAAAGGGTCCATTCTTGTATTTTCTTTTTGCTAGGTTTTAGATTACATGTTCTTCTTCTTCTTCTCATCTCTTCTCCATTAAACTTGAGTGAGCTTTGTGAGTGAAGAATGGTGAATAAAGAAGATCATTTTATTATCATGCTTGTCTTACTTTTGCTATAATTGTTGTAATTTTAATTCGTTAAGTAGTTGTTGTTATTTTCTTGTTGTTTCTTTCTTCTCTCTTTTTCTTTATCCTTAATAGGACAATGATGCTTACGCTCGATCCTCGCCAAGGTGAGGTCGCAAATAGCTAGTCGTATTCTTCTAATCTCCTTCTTTCTATCTTCCTCGTTTGTTTTGTTTTATTTTTCCGTATCATGATGTGTGAGTAGTTCATACTTGTTAGGGTAGAATAAGGGAAGTTTGAGAGAAGGAAATCTCTCTCACTCTTTTCTTGCCCAACAGCTTAAATCGACTCCCGTTAATTGAACCACAATCCGCTCCTTACGGCACCCTATCCTACATGATAGCGGTGATTCCGTAGTGAGACCGGTTGTGGTTGAATTAACCGGAGGTTATGGCTAAGAGCCAAGAACGGACGGACAAGCACCAAAAGTAAGGACTTATGCGTTGGAAAGCCTAGCTTATACTCGCAAGTTCCTTCCTAGTCGTGCTAATCCCCGTTGTTGTCGATTACCGTAACACCGATATTAAGAGGGGCAACGAAAGATGTGGAGACTCCTAACTCAAACTAATCTAATCCTAACCCTAACAAGCTCTCTTTAAATATCAACTCAACACTTAGATAATCACAAACAAATCTGAACTCTCGGACTTAACTCGTTAAAGCACATTGAAAAAGACTCCCATCTACCTGCGAACGACCCGTACTCAACCGGCTAGCTACAAGCGAAACCGTCTTGATTGCGGTATTTAAACTAAAACTTGAACACGCAGAAACCCATAACAATCAAATGGCGCCGTTGCCGGGGAGACGGTAGTTTATTTCTTTGTGTAATTTCGGGTTAATTTGTAAGTATATAAAAAAAAACGAAAAAAAATATATATACTTTGTAAAAAACCATCTTGTTGTTTTTTGATTAGCTTTTGTGCAAGTGTGCAGGAAAATACGAAGTTCAAGATCGACGCCAAAGACGTCGGATAATACGGAGTTCAAGTACAGTGGCAAAGACGTGGGAAGATAGACCCACATTTCGCGGCTACACCGCGACGGATCAAAACCAAGCAAACGGTCTACTGTAAAAATCTGGAGTAGATACAGTGAGTAAGTTCAAATTCAGGACATCCAGACAAGCAGAGGACACCCAACAGAGGACACCCAAATTTTTTTAGAGCACCAATTCCTCTACCTAGCCGCGGAACCGCGGCCTAAGCTGGTGTTTGGCCGCGGAACCGCGGCCATTCAGTGCAGTCAGGGTCTCCAATTTTCTGTAAGTCCTACTTTCTCGTTCCCCACTCCTCTGAACTCCAATAAACTGTGTTTTCTGCAGCCTTCTTTGCGCAAACTCTTCTCCCATTCCAATAAACTGTTCTTGTGCAGGATTCTTTGCGCCGCAAATAAAAATTGTTTGCAGTTGATTTGTTACTGTTTTGCATTTCTTTAATACGGACTTAAGGGGCTTGAAACCAATCCAGATTGGGTGGGGATTTCATCACCCTTCCCTGGACCCCAAAAATCACTAAAGCATATGCATTGTCCATTGTAAATTAAAAAATACTAGACTTCGGCCCTAAGGACTTCGCGCTCATTAGGAGAAGATAAACCGTGTTTAGAACCTCGCTTAACGGTATATTGTTTACGGGGTGTCTAGGAAAGTGTTAAAGGCGCAACCGCCGAAAGAGAAAGGGTTATTTAATTAAGGAACTTCGCGAAAGTGTTAGACAACCTCCCCTTATCTCTGCACTTACCTGGCCTCGTGATCAGTGTATTTTTAAGCCCGTTTCTCGACACTGTTTAACTTCGACAATCAAGTTCAGGAGCAGGTCTAGTAGACCGAGGTTACCCTAGATCTAGGTGTGATTGTGCATATCTTGTTTGTGATTGCTTAAGCCGTATACCCGTACAAATTTCTGTAAAAATCTTTCTAAAAAAAAAAATCAAAAATCAAAAACTTTTATAAAAACTTGCCCTTTGTCGCCAAAAATCCATTTTTCACCCACCACCCATCGCCTTTCTCAATTGACGTTTTCTTACCCTCACCATCTCCGCTTTGACTATACTAAACTCGTTTACTGTATGTCCGCTTGGACTCGGGACACTAGCGCCCGTCTAGTCCGCGTTACGTTAGTCGCTACCGACTACGCGATCGACTCCGAAGTTGATACTCCATCCACTCCTCTTTCGCCTCTTCCTTTGCCGGCCAACTCCGACGTTGACCGGAATTCTGTTCGTACATCTTCACCTTCACCTTCACCTTCACCAACCTCTTCTTCCGCGATGTCAGGATTTAATCCGAACATCTCTTTGACCACCGCTGGATTGGCTCCACCTCCTACGGAGACCAATCTCCCACCACCTCCGCCTGTTGTAGCGCCGCAGCGAATCGCGCTCCAGGATCGTTTCTATCCCACCCGTTCTGCACTTCCCACCTGCCTTTCTCTTCCTCCGGCCAATAGGGACAACTTTGAAATTAAGCCCCATTTCATCAACATGCTTCCACGTTTTCATGGGCTTGAATCTGAAGATGCCTATATCTTCATCAACAAATTTCAAAACGTCTGTGCCATGATGAAAACCACCCAGCTGTCGGACGATGCTATACGTCTACGGGTCATTCCGTTCACTCTATGCGATCTTGCTGAAAAATGGCTGTATAGCACCGCGTCCCATTCCATAACCAGCTGGGACGAGTTTGTGAAAGCGTTTCTGAAAAAATTCTATCCGAATCATAAGACCGTAAGGATTCGAAATGAAATCAACCAATTCTCCCAGCTTCCTTCTGAACCCTTCTGGAAGTGCTTTGACCGATACAAAGACCTTCTTGTTCAGTGTCCTCACCACGGTATAGAGAAATGGCAACTCTGCTAAACCTTATACGAGGGAGTGAACCCAGCAACGAAGCAGTTGTTGGAAACCATCTGTCAGGGCCACTTCCTATCGAAATCTGACGAGGAAGCGTGGCAGTTCTTTGACGACCTTGCGGAGCAAACGCTACAGTGGGATAGCACCAGACCGACTTCTTCTTCTACCTCCACTTCTACCGGTCAGTCTAGGGTAGGAATCCACCAACTTGACGTCTCTATTGCGATGAAAGCTGAAATGGCTGCTATAACAAGAAAGCTTGAAGCGATAGAAAGCAAATTCTCTGCTCCTGCTCCTTCCCCTGTTCTCCCCCTTCGTACCATCTGCGCTTGTTGTTCCGATCCTTCTCACTTGACCGAAGAGTGTCCTTACAATCCACCCTTGCAAGGACAGGATCAGGTTAATGCTGCCTTCCAGCAAAGACCGAGGAATGATCCATACTCTTCCACCTACAATCCCGGTTGGATGAACCACCCCAATTTCGCCTGGAATCAGAATCAGAATCAATTCCAAGGCAACAATTTCCAAAGGGCCCCTCCACCGCAACAACAAGCGCAACAACAAACTCAGTATCAGCAGCCCTTCCAACCCCAACCCTTCTAAAATCAGACGAACAACTTTGCACCCAACAATTCTTTTCCACCAAACAACTTTGTTCCGTCAAACAACGATAAGGTTTCCTCGCTCGAGCGAAGTCTGGAGGCGTTCGTTAAACAATCGACTCAATCCACCGCCAACATCCAGTCTTCCATTCAATCCTTAGTGCAACACACTACCGCACACGGGCAAAGCATCAAGACCATCGAGGCCCAGATTGCACAGCTGAATGCGGCCTTAAGCGAGCGAGAGAAGGGGAAGCTCCCGTCCCAGCCACTTCCAAATCCCGGTCACCCACATAATGCACATGTTGCTCTTGAACAACAAAACCATAATGTGAGTGCCGTGACTACACTGAGATCGGGGAGGATGCTGCAAAACAACATTGGCACACGGATCAACGATGACACCCCGGCCGCTGCTTCTTCTTCTTCTTCGTCGTCTTCTGAGCCTATTCTCCGTTCTTCACAAGGCTCCCCTTCCTCTTCTTCTGCTCTGAACGGACCCACTTCTCACTCCACGAAGACACCTATTCTGGGATCCGTTCCAACTCCACAATCTCCTCCTCCAGCATTAGACTTAACCAATTTTCAAAATGTTCCATTTCCAAACCGGTTGAGGTCTAACAAACAAAATCCACAAATGGAGAAGATTCTGGAGTTATTTAAGCAAGTTAACATTAACATTCCTCTTTTAGATGCTGTCCAACAAGTCCCGTCTTACGCGAAAATCTTAAAGGACTTGTGCACAAAAAAGAGGAAGTCTCAGGTACCAAAGAAAGTTTTCTTGGCTAGTGCTGTGAGTGATGCTCTTACCCAATCTTTACCACAAAAACGGAAGGACCCTGGCAGTCCTACGATTTCAATTACCATTGGGGATAAGAACATCAACCGCGCACTATTAGATCTTGGTGCCAGTGTTAACTTGCTTCCGTATTCAGTATACGAGCAATTAGGCGTCGGAGAGCTGAAACCCACGCACTGCACTCTCCAAATGGACGACCGATCGATCACCCATCCTAGGGGTGAGCTAGAGGATGTGTTGATAAGAGTCGGGGACTTCATATTCCCCGTTGACTTCATTGTATTAGATACACAGCCTGTAGCTAACCCCCGGAATCAAATTCCGGTGATACTCGGTCGCCCATTTCTCGCAACCTCAAATGCTGTGATCAATTGTCGCAATGGTTCTATGAACCTCTCTTTTGGAAACATGACGATTGAACTCAACATTTTTAGGTTGGGGAATCAACCCGCCGAACCTAATGCTCATATACTGGACGTCTGCTCGATCCAGGAGATCACCCCAGAAGAATGTGAATTCGAGGAGTTTCTGTTTGATCACGATAATCTTGACGCCACTAGTGCGTTTCTCTTTGAACCTGCTGCTGTTTCTGCGCCCGAAAACGACTATGAGTGTTTCACGTTTTCGAATGACCTTAGCCGCGCACAACCCGAGTTTGAATCCTTCGACTTTCCGGATGAGTTACCTGAACCATCCAACTCGGTTGCCTACACTCGCTTTGAACATTTGCTGGAATCCTTTGAGTTCGAGACCTTTGCACCAATCTTGCCTTCCATCGTTTCACCTCCAACGCTCGAACTCAAGCCTTTGCCGTCTCACCTTAAGTACGCTTACTTAGATGAGAACGAGACCCTCCCTGTCATCATCTCTGCTTCTCTAGCTCCCGAGCAAGAGAAAGCCCTTCTCGCGGTCTTGCACAGCAACAGGCAAGCTTTTGGCTGGTCCATGGCGGACATCAAGGGGATTAGTCCCCTAATTGTTGAGCATCACATTCATCTCATGGATGATGCCAAACCAGCCCGGGATCCACAAAGACATCTCAATCCAGTCATGAAAGAGGCTGTGAAGAAGGAGATCGTCAAATGTCTAGATAGTGGTATCATTTACCCTATCTCTGATAGCCAGTGGGTTAGCCCCATTCACGTTGTCCCCAAGAAGTCGGGCATCACGGTCATCACTAATGAGGCGAACGAGTTAATCCCTACTCGCACCCAAACTGGGTGGCAAGTATGAATCGATTACAGAAAACTCAACGCCGCAACGCGGAAAGACCACTTTCCACTACCTTTCATTGACCAGATGCTTGAACGATTGGCCGGACACGAGTACTACTGCTTTCTTGATGGCTACTCCGGCTATAATCAAATTCCCATCGCCGAAAAAGACCAGGACAAGACCACTTTCACTTGTCCTTTCGGCACGTTTCCATATCGACGCATGCCCTTTGGGTTATGCAATGCGCCCGCTACCATCCATCGGTGTATGATAGGAATTTTCTCAGACATGGTGGAAAAATTTCTGGAGATTTTCATGGATGACTTCTCTATCTTCGGCGATTCCTTCAACGAGTGTTTGCTGCATCTTGATGCTGTCCTTACCCGATGTAAGGACAAGAATCTCACTTTGAACTTGGAGAAATGCCACTTCATGGTGCGCGAAGGTATTGTCTTAGGACATATCATCTCGCAAAATGGCATAGAGGTTGACAAAGCAAAGATTGTGGTCATTTCCAATCTGCCTCCTCCCCGATGCGTCAGAGATATCCGAGCCTTCCTTGGCCATGCCGGTTTTTATAGACGGTTTATCAAGGACTTTAGCAAGATTGCTAGGCCCTTAACTCTTTTGCTGGCCAAGGATACGCCTTTCGACTTCAACTCGAGCTGTGTGACTGCATTCGAGTCACTGAAACGTTCACTCACTTTTGCTCCCGTTCTTTCCTCACCAGACTGGACGCACCCATTTGAGATTATGTGCGATGCATCCGACGTTGCCATTGGTGCTGTCCTTGGACAACACATCAACAAGATACCGCACGTAATCTATTATGCGAGCCGAACCCTGAACGACGCACAACTCAATTATACAACAACTGAGAAGGAATTCTTAGCTGTTGTATTTACTTTAGAAAAGTTCAGGCCCTACCTCATCGGCTCCCCAGTCATTGTCTACACGGACCATTCTGTTCTGCGCCATCTTTTTGCGAAGAAAGATGCAAAATCTCGGTTAATCCGTTGGATCCTCTTGCTTCAAGAGTTTGACCTTGTCATTAAGGACAAACGAGGATGTGAAAACGTGGTTGCCGACCATCTCTCACGACTTCCTTCTTCGCCTTCGCTTCCAATTCCGATAAACGACGTTTTCCCGGATGAACAGCTCTTGACAGTATCTTGCGAACCCTGGTTCACAGATATTGTGAACTATTTGGCCACGGGATTACTACCGACCGAATGGTCAAGTCAGGACAGACTTCGCTTCTTATCCCAAGTAAAACACTTTTACTGGGACGAACCATACTTGTTCAAGTACTGTCCCGACCAGATTATTCGTCGGTGTGTCCCTGATGAAGAATTCAAGAGTGTGCTGTCATTTTGCCACGATCAAGCGTGTGGCGGGCATTTTGGGCCCAGAAAGACAGCTGAGAAGATCTTGCAATGTGGTTTCTACTGGCCATAACTCTTCAAAGATGCTCATGACTATTGCAAGACTTGCTCCCGGTGCCAACACATGGGCCGGATATCCCGGAGGAACGAGATGCCGCTCCAACCGATCTTGGTTGTGGAGATTTTCGATGTTTGGGGGATAGATTTCATGGGGCCGTTTCCCAGCTCTTTCGGGAACTTGTACATCCTTCTAGCTGTTGATTACGTCTCTAAATGGGTCGAGGCTGTGCCCAGCCGGACTAACGACAACAAGGTTGTCGTTAGGTTCCTTAAAGAAAACATTTTCTCCCTGTTTGGGCAGCCCCGAGCGATCATTAGCGACAATGGAAGTCATTTCTGCAATAGGACTTTCGAGGCCTTGATGCGGAAGTATTCCATTAATCATAAGCTCTCTACACCCTACCACCCCCAAACCTGCGGGCAGGCCGATGTTTCAAATCGGTAAATCAAGCAGATACTGGAGAAGACGGTTTCCAAGAACCGTAAAGATTGGTCGCTGAAACTCACTGATGCCCTTTGGGCATTTCGAACCGCTTATAAGACCGACCTTGGCATGTCTCCCTATCGGCTTGTGTACGGAAAAGCCTGCCACCTTCCTGTTGAAATCGAGCATCGCGCATTTTGGGCGATAAAAGAGCTGAATCTGTCTCTCGAGGATGCGGGCAGCCATCGGAAGCTACAGTTGAACGAACTAAGCGAGCTTAGGGATGAGGCTTACGATAACGCGGTTGTCGTTAAGAATCGAACAAAGGTGTTTCACGATAAACACCTTTTGCGCAAAACCTTCGTACCTGGTCAGCAGGTACTGCTTTACGACACCCGACTTCACTTCCATCCAAGAAAGCTCAGATCTCGCTGGAAAGGGCCGTATTTTGTGCGGAATGTGTATCCGCAGGGCGCTGTGGATTTGGAAAATCCAAAGGACGGTTCACTTTTCAAAGTAAATGGACACCGATGCAAACCGTACCTTAGCGCCGAACCAGTAGAGGAGCTCCTGTTCTTACAGGAGCCGGTTTACCCTGCATGATCTTCCTCTGCCTACCTCCAAACTTCGGTTATCCAGCCAAGAACAGTGGACACTGTTCCAAATAAGTTTGGGGGTATGTACAAACCATTTTGTATATATTTGTGTATATTCTTATTCTTTTTTTTTTCTTTTCTTTAAAAACGAAAACAAATAAAAATTTGTGTATCGCTAACCGACAATTTTGACCCTTCAAATGATCTCTTCATGCAACGACAGTGAGGACACTGTCCAGTTTAAGTTTGGGGGTACGCTCGGTACGCATTTCTTACCTTCGCATTCATATGTATATTTTGCATCTGCATATTAATATCCATAAAATCCATAAAAATCTGAAATTTTTTCTAAAAACATAAAAAACTTTTCTGTCAAGTTAGTTAGTGGAAGAACTCTGACTCAACATTTCGACGGTTTTGTTTGAAAAAATAAGAATAACTAAATTTTATGTTTAGATTTTGAAAACCTGAAAGATAACTCTCCTTTGAAATTAACTATAGCTGATATACGTCTTTACATCACACTACACGTGTCGTGAGTTTTTGGGAATTAGATGACAAGTCTTTTATGTTGAAAAACTTTTAAACAGATAAATGATTTTCTGAGGATCAAATAGGTTTGTTCTGAAATAAGTAATGTCAAGAATAGTTTATGAAGTAAAGCGAATATGAAGGAATGTTATTGATGCCGTAATTGGAGCTAAGTCTGAAAAATAACCCGTCTGAAACTTGATTGGAATAATTACACACCGAACCCACTAAACACGTCTTTTATCCAAAAAAATATTTGAACTGCCAGTTATATCTCCGTTCGTATCAAATCATCTGATTTTCACGCCAAACTGTCTTTTGTTTTTGGACCTAGGTAACTTGAGTAATTAAGTCCGCTGGGTGTTTCTACACCTAATGCCCTAAAACCAACTGGTTTGGGTGCATTGGCCCAAAGCTCGCTAAGAAGCCTAGAAAGTCCAGTTTTAAAACAAAGTCAAGCAAGTGTTCTTTCCGAGTTAAAATTCCTAACGGTTCTTTGTGTGAGAATAATCTTGATAAAAGACAGGCTTTTATAAAAAAAATTTAGCGGAGATATGAAGGTTTTATTCTATGATAAAGACTATTGCACGTTCACAGAGGTGTGTATGAAATGAAAACAAGAAAAAGGTGGAGTGAAAAATACGACTTAGTTTCCTGTTATGGAAGATAGAAATTCTGAAGTTGAAACCTTACTGGAAAACGAAACTTGAAAAATGCTTAACTCTCTATAAAACTTATGTGATCCTTTTAAAATTGTTATCTGGGCTTTATTGTGTGACATGATGACTTTAATCGATCCTTCTGAAGCTTAACGACACTATTTGCACTGCACGTAAAGACATATAAAATCTGTAGTTAAATAAGAAGCGAGGTGTGAAAAATAAAAGTTCGATGGTCTAGACTTAGGATTATAGAATTGTTATTTTCTAAAAACAAAACTGTAGGGTTTGAATCTTAGTTATTTTACAAAACCAACTTGACCGGATTTTGTGGGTAGTATCCGCTGAAAACCCTCAGGAGACAACACTCCTCCTACTAGGGACACCTAGAGGTTTAACGGCTTGTTGCACATGCTCAGTGCAATCGCGTTCCATGCGAAAGTGAGGTTAGGAAATTTTTTGTGAATAAATTGGCTTTGCTCTGGACGAGCAAATGATAAGTTTGGGGGTATTTGTTCATATCAGATTTTTGCATTTTTATACCGCCCAATTTTTATCACATTGCATATCGGTAGATACTCTTGAGCCGTGTTTGCTAGTCAATTGCAGGACACAGGTTCTCGGTTCTAAAACAGTGGAATTCATGGAAAACACGACAAAATCCTGGTTCCTGCCAACCACAGATAAAACACGGTCTCCGCTCTTCATCCGTATGTTGCCAGATACCAGTTTAGGAAGACAAAATGGCAAATCGTTTGTCACCTTCATGCATAAGGCTCAATGGCAACAACAAGTTCCAAGAAATCTACGCGGAGCTCGAGGCAATCATGCCAAATCTTGACAAAAAGTCCACCTTTCCCTCAACAGAAATTCTGGAAGAAATATGGAAGTATTTTCAGAAAATACATGTACCAGAATAAAGGGGACATCAAACCAGGAAAGCCCAATAAAGACGAGAGCCCAAATCCTCCAAAGGGCCGCGGATCCGCGGCCAATAGGGGGTCTAGGCCGCGGATCCGCGGCCATAAGGTGGCGGCAGTTGACCATTTTTTAGGGGTATTTTTGTCTTTGTATATGTGTTCTGGTGGTTGCCCTAGATTTCCATTTTCCAGCCTATAAATAGCCCAGAACTTTGAGAAGGAAAGGGTCCATTCTTGTATTTTCTTTTTGCTAGGTTTTAGATTGCATGTTCTTCTTCTTCTTCTCATCTCTTCTCCATTAAACTTGAGTGAGCTTTGTGAGTGAAGAATGGTGAATAAAGAAGATCATTTTATTATCATGCTTGTCTTACTTTTGCTATAATTGTTGTAATTTTAATTCGTTAAGTAGTTGTTGTTATTTTCTTGTTGTTTCTTTCTTCTCTCTTTTTCTTTATCCTTAATACGACAATGATGCTTACGCTCGATCCTCGCCAAGGTGAGGTCGCAAATATCTAGTCGTATTCTTCTAATCTCCTTCTTTCTATCTTCCTCTTTTGTTTTGTTTTATTTTTCCGTATCATGATGTGTGAGTAGTTCATACTTGTTAGGGTAGGATAAGGGAAGTTTGAGAGAAGGAAATCTCTCTCACTCTTTCCTTGCCTAACAGCTTAAATCGACTCCCGTTAATTGAACCACAATCCGCTCCTTACGGCACCCTATCCTACATGATAGCGGTGATTCCGTAGTGAGACCGGTTGTGGTTGAATTAACCGGAGGTTATGGCTAAGAGCCAAGAACGGACGGACAAGCACCAAAAGGAAGGACTTTTGCGTTGGAAAGCCTAGCTTATACTCGCAAGTTCCTTCCTAGTCGTGCTAATCCCCGTTGTTGCCGATTACCGTAACACCGATATTAAGTGGGGCAACGAAAGATGTGGAGACTCCTAACTCAAACTAACCTAATCCTAACCCTAACAAGCTCTCTTTATATATCAACTCAACACTTAGATAATTACAAACAAATTTGAACTCTCGGACTTAACTCGTTAAAGCACATTGAAAAAGACTCCCATCTCCCTGCGGACGACCCGTACTCAACCGGCTAGCTACAAGCGAAACCTTCTTGATTGCGGTATTTAAACTAAACTTGAACACGCAGAAACCCATAACATTCAAGTGTCCTGGAGAAATACAAAGGTGAAGTGGGAGTGGTAATGAAATACTTGGTTTGGTCGTGAATAGTAGTCGCAATTTACTTTGCCCTCCTTCTAATCCCTTTCTTTGTCTTAACTCAATACCTTCTGTACACCGTTGTTAGGCTAATTGGTTTTCTTCATTTCCTACCGTTCGGCACCTGCCTATGCTTTGGAAGAAGAATATCCAATTTGCGTAATAGGTGTACTATCTCCTAAACCAAGGAGTACTCGCAACTTGAGAGAAGGTAAAAAGGAAAAGACAACTGAATAGTCCTATTCGTTTTCTCCAGAACCGGAAACCATCCTCGAATAAATTCCTTCGAGTTCGTATATAACCATACGATGGTTTTGTCCAATGGAAGTGGACGTTCGTAGTAATACGGGGTGTCTTGGAGAAAAGGGTAAAAGTAGGAGTGGCAATGAGGTTTGCAACTCTGACTATCCAAAAGCCAGTGTTAAAGAAGGTTCGGTCAATTTTGGTAACAGAGTCATAGTCTAGGGTCGGGTCAATGGTCGCTGCCAAAGAGAGAGAGAAAAGAAACACTCAGTGTGCACTCTAACCTAGATCAGAATGGTTACCAATTTATCTAATCTGGAAACCTTCCACTGTAACGTCAAATTCTTCTCCAAACCCAAAAGAAGAATTAGTCGGGATCACCCGAGGAGTAAACAAACTCATCAGCGGGAATCGGGATCCAACTATCATCGCATGATAACGTGACGGAATCCGCTCACGTCATTACACTCCAGAAGGTATGCGCATATCTGGAAAGTTTTAGTTTCTTTAGAAACTCCCGATGTGATTTTTGCCCCATGCTCTTATGATCTTGACTTTGGCCAACAAATCATAAGTCACATGTCAAGTTCTACCGGTCATTCTCCAGGTTAATTTGAGCCCACCCGCACAAGCCCTTGACTTTGGCCAACAAGGCTATACGACTGCCCCAAACCAACGCATCTATCTATGCTGCACATGAATACCCAATAGCTACCAATCACTATGCCTTGACTTTGGCCAACAAACATAGCTTGAATAATAATTGACTATCCATGTGAAACAATGGAGGGCTACGAAAGGTTTCTGGCGAAAACCTTTAACGTAATGAACTTGATATCGTTGAAGTAACGGATAGCTTTTCAAAATATAGTGACGAAAACCTTTGCTAAAGAGGTCACTCCCGGTAATGGGATCTCGGCTCTTTCCCCGTAGAATGAGGTGCAGGATATTCCAACTGAATACCACGATGCAAAGCAAAAGTAATCGGCTATAGTGAAGTTATTGCCCTGACGCAAACTTCTGTCCAAGGGGTCACTCCCGGTGAAGGGATCTCGGCCCTTGCCTCGTCGACTGAGGAGCAGGATATTCCAACTGAATACCACTGTGCTAAACAAAAGTGAACGTCCTTGCAATAACAGCTTTTTGAAAAATGTTCCAACAACATCAGAATTGGTTTGTTTTTAACTTGTATTGATCCGAATCAATGCAGTCCCATCAATTGATCACACAAATAAAGAACGAAAATAATGACGTACGTATATGCCATCCGCATTCGCCACTGGGTCCCGTCATTACCCGTTAGGTTAGTTAACTAACGACAGAGCGGGGACTGGACTAGCGCGGATGTAAAACTTATACAACAACTACTAGTATATATATCAATATATAATATTTCGCTCAAGGCGTGATAAAATGCAACATCACAGAAATGTACAGCATCACAGAACAATACAGATATCTGGGATCCCCGGGTTTCACAGAACCGCTGAAACCCGACGTTCCCCTGGTCGTGTGGATAGCCTGTGCAATGAAATCTTAGACCCCTACGGGCGCGGCAAGCTATCCGCCAAAACCTGAAGCGAGGCAGCCCCCTTCAGCAACGTGAATGGACCACCCAACACTTTACGGAATCCGGTAACTTGGGCACCCCTCCTGGGTCAACCTGTACCCCCTACGAGTGCGGCGAATAGCCCGCCAATTCTAGAGTGAAGCCCCCTCCGTCTCAATGCCATGAGATGCGGGCTCGTTTCCCTCTAGAACCCGGCTATCCGTGCACCCCTCCTTAGGGTAATCCTAGTACAGAAAGTAAAATATACATACAACGGGTACATCGACCGCAACCTGGTCGTGCCCCAAAAGAATAATACAAACAGGCAGTGACGACAGTCCACATGTCGGACGCTCGCCCCGCAATATCAAATGTACATAATACAACAAAACTGTACTACCACTGCAACCAGGCTATCCCCTACGACTGATCCGCAACATCCCAGCACAATCACATAACATCAACATGAATGTCACGTTCGCAAATCCGTCAAACCGGGCTATAGCAGTTAGACAGGATTTACCGATCAAGTGACATTCATAGTCGCAGATATATTGTAAATACTGTGAACTAACATGTTTAAAATATCCGATCGATCAAAAATTACCAAGTGGGCCCCAAGCACTACTGTAGCACTCAAAGAAATCTGGGCCCAAAAGATAACATTGCAAAAACCCCATTTTGAACTTAGAAGCTCTCTGGAAAATTTTGGTACAGTGAACAGTCTAGACTGCGGGCGGAACCACGGCCAATGCGTGGGTTTGGCCGCGGTTCCGCGGTGATAAGGTGACATCACATGACCAAATTTTCCCAGAATGCTTAAAGTTCCGTGCATATAATTCTGCAATGTACTGAAAAATTTTTGGAGCCAAAAATATTTCGACAGAAACTGATACTTTAGAAAACGCGGGTTTTGGAATTTTGTTCGATCGAAGATATAAACACATTAGACCAAGCTAGACTAGGTTAATGGCGAGGCTCTGATACCAATGTAAGTGCACCGCGGCGCCCCGGCCGTCTATCCGACGCCGGAAACGCGGAAACGAAAAACTTTACAAAGTAGTAAACCGGCACCACCGCGCACTTTTAACCCGGATCGGGCCATTAACCTAGCTACTAGCTAACTACAAGATGGGAAGAGAGATATACCGAGTGATCCGTGTCCTCTGGTCTTCTCGTCGTCGTTCCGATCTCCCGCGGAATCTCCGGCCATCACCTCCTCTCCGGAAGGGCACCACATCGCCGACTTCTTTTACGGGCTCCCACCTTTGGTCCGAGGCAACTCGGGCACGAAGTTGGCGAGTCGACGTGCCCAAGATTTGCTGTAGAATGAAGTGTAGAGAAATATGTGTCTCATGTGGTTTATGGAGGTTGCCATTTGGTGGAGGAAATGAAGTAGTGAAAGTTTGTGATGAACTTGGGGATTTTTGCATGCATGAGAGAGCCAAAAATCCCCACCGAAAAACCTGGACAGCCCCTAACTTGGCCGGCCTCATGGCAAGGAGAATGGGGAGAGTGTGTATCAAAAATGAGAGGAGCCACACAATAATGCAAGTGAGAGGAATGATATGTGATCAAGAGAAGAAAAATGATCACCAACAAATCCACACTCCATCAACTAATCAACAACCATGATTGCTACAAAAAGTCAAGCAATCATGAACTTATGAAGTCAATGGGTCAAGGTGAAACAAGAGCTATCATGAAGCATCAATATGGAAAGACCACCTCCCACAAAAGCTTATTTGCACAATTGCAAATAAGCCCTCCTCCACCATTTTTCGGCCAAAGAAAGATACAAAGAAAAATGGCCGAAACCGGAAAGCAAACTGGCAACTCCAAAAAACTGATCCCGTAATAAATTACAGGAAAACCCCGCTACTGTGTATACACACCCGCATTTGTATTCCGACCGAAATACAAATGCAATGAGACAAAATCTACACTATACTATACTAGGATCCGGCTTAAACCAAGGCCCGCTAGTATTATCCGCCCGATCATGATCCGTGCAATACCACACGTATCTGATCGAACCCTGCCATATCTCCATACGGCCTCTACAGCGTTTCACCCGAAACTTGAGCAACTGTCTGTGGGGGACTCTAAAGACTTGTCAATACTATGGCTGTGGATTTAACCACTAGCACGTCAGAGATATTAGCCATACGTGACGGGCTACCAGCTATTGACCAAAAGGGACGCCGATGAGCGAACTCATCCTGACACCCTACTGAGCCTGTCAGTGACAATATCCGTACAGTCCGGTCCGTTCGTCTATGAGTATCGCATGGCGGGCCTAGGGGGTTGGTAAAAGTCAGACAGCCAAAAGCGGTACAAGTCGTGTCAGAGTGTAGCCCAGAACACCCTGAGATACTACTGGAATACCTACCAGTAAATCTCCTGCCTCGGCCGAGGGCTTCGTGTAATGGCTCTCCTAGACACAGCGCGACCTCACCCCCAATTCCGGGAGAGATGAACCCCTGAAGATCCGCTCACTGCCTCCATGTGGCTCGGGACTGTACCCAACAAAAACCTGTTTGTACGTCTCCTTTGAGCGCGGTAGGGTAGTAGTCAAAGTACAGTGGGAACTCACACGAGACAAATGACGATCCTCAGGTCGATGAACTAACCTATACACATGTCACCAGGGAACTGCCATCTGACGTCAGGTATAAGACCAACTAGCATGTTCCCGGCGAGTCCTGTCCGGTGTACTCATAACCTAATGAGCACCTGTACCAACTGACACCAGTGGCTTGTGAGACCGGCCACCGCCCCTCGTCGGGGTCTCGACTGTATACACTAGTCTACTCTGGAGTATCGATGCCCTGTCTCAAAACTCCTACGACTAGGGACCTTTTAAGGATGTGCTTATAGACTACCAGCTCCCACGTATATGATCGCCCTCATACTGCTGGCAGTCAAGCATGAATCCTAGGGGCTCTATCCACGTGTAATAGCGACCTGTCTGGTCACCTAAAGCAGTACACGATGATAAAGATAAACCAGATAGAATACTATCATCTTGAGTAAGACTGTCCTACTGGGACAGGTCCTCTCTCAATCATTGCAATCACGTGCCTGTGATCCAATAATTGACTCTGAGGGCACTATCTCCAAAAAAAAACGCTAAAGCACATGAAAAATCACATCGGAAACCAAAACGGCATACGCTAAGCCCATAGGTAAAAACCTATAGTCTCGCATGCAAGCACGATCAATAACCCTTTGCCGTTGACGTTCAAACGCCACCCGACAGAAACGAATCACCAAACACAGAAATCCATGCTAAAACAAGTCATAAAACATGCGCCAACACAAGAAAACAACCCCAGATTCTACCCTAGATGGAATCAGTCAAAATTGAATATACCAAAGGTCAAATTTACTAGAGATAGGGCCCTGAACCAAAAACGAGGGGGTTCCAATCTGCTCTGGCCGCAAATTGCGGCCAGAAAGGATAAATTGGCAGCCTGGGGAAGGAGATAGGGGCTAGGGTTTTGTGTGTTGGTTCCAGGGTGCCTGCACATCTCACTGTCCAACCAAAATTATTTTGGGAGTCTCGGGGTGAAAGCAGATTTCAAAACACACTCACAGAATTACAGTTTTCCCCGATATCGTTTCTATAAATCCGTATTCTGGGTTCTAATATCTAGTTTGCTCTAATGTAACATCACTAACAGGATTTTAAGGTTACTAAAAGCCTCAATTTCACTTTACAACTCAATTCAACTCCTAAACCTAACTAGAAATTTCCAAAGTCCTCAAAACGACACGATATCGACATGAAACAAGTATAGATGCATAAGGAATCGAAATACTACTCTATGGGTGCAGAAATTACCTCCTTTGGCAACTCAAGAAAATTCTTGAATTACCCCTAGTGGCCAAAATTCTTGCTTTCTTGGTCCAATGTGTTTGTGGACATTTTTGGTGAAATGAGGATAGGGTTTTGGAGTTGATTTCATTGTGATTTGAGGAGGTGAAGAGGGGAGGGAGATGAAGGAAGCAGCAGCAGCAGCAAGGGCCGAAGAGGGAGAGAGATGAGTGATGAAAGAAGAGGGATGGCTAAGTCTAAGTCAAAGGTAACCCTTTCTCTCTCTCACCCATGCCTCATATTATAACCTTTTCCATTTCTTTTTCTTTTCTCCAAATTCCTTCTCACTCAAATAGTAACCCCAAAACAACATGGTAGAATGCACAAGTGTAAAGAAAAATGATATGTGCATGTTTTGCACAAAAATGCTAAAAAACCGATTAGCGATTTTAATCGCGATTAGCACTAAATTAGCATATAATTAATCATAAAAACTTAAAAATGGCATAATTCCATAAAATACTCTATTTTAGAATTTTCCATAATTTTTCCAAAATTTCCCCCTTTTATCGGTATTTAATTATACCGAAATATTAAAACATTCATTTAAAATTAATACTAAATTATAAAAATTCCCAAAAATAATATTTTATTTTTTTTAAATGTTACAATCTTCCCCCCTTAAAGAAATTCGGTCCCCGAATTTAAATTTAAACCCCCAAATTCTAAAACATTTCAATAAAATGTCCAAGTAGTTGGGGCTCCGAAATCGTCAATACATAAAACACATCATAGCGTAATGCGTGCGCATGGGTAATAAGCAGATAACTCAAAATCGAAATTCCGTCAAGCGTTCCGCAATCCTCGGAGTCAAGGTAAAGACACGAATGTCAATTCCAAAGCAAAACCAAAATGATATAAATCAGAACTATACACGTAAATATCAAATCTATACATGTAAATATCTAAAGGAAATGCATGCCAAATCTTTTAAAGTCGCTGTGCAATGCGCATAACACTGCACATAGGTGGACGTCTATCATAAGAAAATAACCATATACGTATATATCTTTTGTTTAATGTGTACGTTCCGCCGTTTTGGAAACAATTTAGAAAGGTTTTCTTGTTTTAAATGTTTCGTGTCATATCAGACCCGTAGGTAAATACTGAGACTATAGCTCGCTTTTTGGAAATCCCTTCAATAACTATCAATGCATGCAAAATATATTAAGGTACTGTCCTCTGACTAGTCCTGCTCAGTACGAAAACAATAATAAACATCATAAAAACGTACTGCTCCATAAGAAATCAATCCCAAAATGTGCATATGAATACTACGTGCGTCTGGTGCGCACGGAAATCAAAATCCATATATATGCCATACATGCGCACTGAAACAATATCTAAGTGCATCGGGTGTGCACGAAACATCTGTCAAGGCGACAGGTGTGCCTAACAGCAAATTAGGTGCATCTGACATGCACGGAGAATCTCGATTTAGTGCATCTGGTGTGCACCAAAATCGCATCTCATAACTTGCGCCCAACATGCGTGAAAACCCAAATCAGGTGCATCCATCCTGCACGAAGTCACGAAATCCAATATCAAGCGCCGAACATACGCAAAAATCCAATCAGGCGCAGGAGGTGCACAAAATAAATATCGAACATCACAATCGAAATCGAAGTCCAGTGCAACTAAGTGCGCAAAATACGAATCACTGCACTACAAGCATATGTGAACTATACCGAGTGCAAAAACCAAATCGTGTGCGTACATATGCATAAAATCAACTCAGCTGTATGAAACCCATAAAATCATAAACATGAGAAACTAAGGCACGAAAATGATATCAAGTGCAACAACTGTGCAGAATCATAAATGCTCAGTAGGTGCAACCATGGTGCATGAAAACAAGTATCCTGAAACTCAATCATCAAAATCAGTCATGCGAAAATATCGCCCAAAATACCGAAATCAAGTATGGCGGAATAGTCCCGCTCAAACACATCCTCCAAGAATCTCTGGACAATTGTCGTGGTCACTCATAGCATGTCTCGTCGACGGTCCTGAACTCTGGCCTGCTGGTGTGCGTAACATGACCACTCCTGGGTCCAAGTCTTCTCGTAATTTATTCCAGAAAGGTCCTGTCGAGGCCTCTCCCAAATCTCGTCTCTGCCGAACTGTCCGGAAGTCATCGTCCTTTACTATATATGTTTCTTGCTCCGGAACGGCTGTATACTCATCGCGACTCCTTCTTGTTAGGTTTACCTAGCACCCTATGTAGAGTTTGGAAGCATCACATGTCACAAAGATCAAATTTTTATGGTGCTAAGTGATTGGTAGGATACGAGCGTGTTCAAGTTCTAGTTTAAATACCGCAATCAAGACGGTTTCGCACGTAGCTAGCCGGTTGAGTACGGGTCGTCCGCAGGGAGATGGGAATCTTTTTCTATGTGTTTTTCGACGAGTTAAGTCCGGTTGTTCAGATTTTGTTTGTAGTTATCTAAGTGTTTAGTTGATATTTAAAGAGAGCTTGTTAGGGTTAGGATTAGGTTAGTTTGAGTTAGGAGTCTCCACATCTTTCGTTGCCCCACTTAATATCGGTGTTACGGTAATCGGCAACAACGGGGATTAGCACGACTAGGAAGGAACTTGCGAGTATAAGCTAGGCTTTCCAACGCATAGTCCTTCCTTTTGGTTCTTGTCCGTCCGTTCTTGGCTCTTATCCATAACCTCCGGTTAATTCAACCACAACCGGTCTCACTACGGAATCACCGCTATCATGTAGGATAGGGTGCCGTAAGGAGCGGATTGTGGTTGGGTTAACGGGAGTTGATTTAAGTTGTTGGGCAAGAAAAGAGTGAGAGAGATTTCCTTCTCTCAAACTTCCCTTATCCTACCCTAACAAGTATAGAACTACTCACACTTCATAATACGGAAAAATAAAACAACACAAAAGAGGAAGATAGAAAGAAGGAGATTAGAAGAATACGACTAACTGTTTGCGACCTCACCTTGGCGAGGATCAAGCGTAAGTGTCATTGTCGTATGTAAGGATAAAGAAAAAGAGAGAAGAAACAAACAACAAGGAAATAACAACAACTACTTAACAATTAAAATTACAACAATTATAACTATAAGGAGACAAGCATGATAATAAAATGGTCTTCTTTATTCATCACTCTTCACTCAAAAGCTCACTTACAAGTTTAATGGAGAAGAGGTGAGAAGAGGAAGAAGAACATGTACTAAAACCTAGCAAAAGAAATACAAGATTATGCACCCCTTCCTTCACAGAATTCTGGGGTATTTATAGGCTGGAGAATGAGAAACTAGGGCAAAAATACTGGCCCATATGAAATTACCAAACACCCCCTAAAAACCCTAACTGTCTGGCGCCAGAACGGCCGCGGAAGCGCGGCCAAGACCCCCCTTTGGCCGCTCTTCCGCGGCCGTATTGTGGAGTTGGGCTTTGGGCCTTTTTCTGGTAGCCTGGTTTTCTGAGTACTTTATTCTGGCATATGTATTTTCTCCATTTGTTTTCACGATTTTTCCAGAATTTCTGTTGAAGGAAAGGTGGACTTTTTGTTAAGATTTTGTCATGATTGTCTCGAGCGCCGCGTAGATCTCTTGGATCTTGTGCCACCATTGAGCCTTGTGCCTGAAAACGACATTGATTTGACATTTTGTCTTCCTAAACCGGTATCTGGCAGCATACGGATGAAGAGCGGAGACCGTGTTTTATCTGTAGTTGGCAGGAACCGGATTTTTGTCGTGTTTTCCATGAATTTCTCCGTTTGAGAACCGGGAACCTGTATCCTGCAATTGACTAGCAAACACGGCTCAAGAGTATCTACCGACATGCAATGTGATAAAAATTGGGCGGTATAAAAATGCAAAAATCTGATATGAACAAATACCCCCAAACTTATCATTTGCTCGTCCCGAGCAAAGTCCATTTATTCACAAAAATTTCCTAACCTCACTTTCGCAGGGAACGCGATTGCACTGAGCATGTGCAACAAGCCGTTAAACCTCTAGGTGTCCCTAGTAGGAGGAGTGTTGTCTCCTGAGGGTTTTCAGCGGATACTACCCACAAAATCCGGTCAAGTTGGTTTGTAAAAATGACTAAGTTTCAAACCCTAAAGTTTTGTTTTAGAAAATAACAATTCTATAATCCTTAGTCTAGACTATCGAACCTTTATTTTTCACACCTCACATCTTATTTAACTACAGATTTTATATGTCTTTACGTGCAGTGCGGATAGTGTCGTTAAGTTCCAGAAGGATCGATTAGAGTCATCATGTCGCACAATAAAGCCCAGATAACAATTTTAAAAGGATCACATAAGTTTTATAATGAGTTAAGCATTTTTCAAGTTTCGTTTTGCAGTAAGGTTTAAACTTTAGAATTTCTATCTTCCTTAACAGGAAACTAAGTCGTATTTTTCACTCCACCTTTTTCTTGTTTTCATTTCATACACACCACTGTGAACGTGCAATAGTCTTTATCAAAGAGTAAAACCTTCATATCTCCGTTAAATTTTTTTTAAAAGCCTGTCGTTTATCAAGATTATTCTCACACAAAGAACCGTTAGGAATTTTAACTCGGAGAGAACACTTGCTTGACTTTGTTTTAAACTGGACTTTCTAGGCTTCTTAGCGAGCTTTAGGCCAATGCACCCAAACCAGTTGGTTTTAGGGCATTAGGTGTAGAAACACCCCAGCGGACTTAATTACTCAAGTTACCTAGGTCCAAAAACAAAAGACAGTTTGGCGTGAAAATCAGATGATTTAATACGAACGGAGATATAACCGGCAGTTCAAATATTTTTTTGGATAAAAGACGTGTCTAGTGGGTTTGGTGTGTAATCATTCCAATCAAGTTTTAGATGGGTTATTTTTCAGACTTAGCTCCTATTACGGCATCAATAACATTCCTTCATATTCGCTTTACTTCATAAACTATTCTTGTCATTACTTATTTCAGAACAAACCTATTTGATTCTCAGAAAATCATTTATCTGTTTAAAAGTTTGAACATGAAAGACTTGTCATCTAATTCCCAAAACTCACGACACGTGTAGTGTGATGTAAAGACGTATATCAGCTATAGTTAACTTCAAAGGAGAGTTATCTTTCAGGTTTTCAAAATCCAAACATAAGATCTAGTTATTCCTATTTTATCAAACAAAAACCGTCGAATGTTGAATCAGAGTTCTTCCACAAGCTAACTTGACAAAAAAGTTTTTATATTTTTGGAAAATTTTCAAATTTTTATGGATTTTATGGATTTTAATATGCAGATGCAAAATATACATATGAATGCGAAGGTAGGAAATGCGTACCGAGCGTACCCCCAAACTTAAACTGGACAGTGTCCTCACTGTCATTGCATGAAGAGAGTAGTTTGAAGGTTCAAAATTGTTGGTTAGCGATACACAAGTTTTATTTGTTTTTGTTTTGAAAGAAAAGAAAAAGAATATACACAAATATAAACAAAATGGTTTGTACATACCCCCAAACTTATTTGGAACAGTGTCCACTGTTCTTGGCTGGATAACCGAAGTTTGGAGGTAGGCAGAGGAAGATCAAGCAAGGTAAACCGGCTCCTGTAAGAACAGGAGCTCCTCTGTTGGTTCGGCGCTAAGGTACGGTTTGCATCGGTGTCCGTTCACTTTGAAGAGTGAACTGTCCTTTGGATTTTCCAAATCCACAGCGCCCTGCGGATACACAGTCCGCACAAAATACGGCCCTTTCCAGCGAGATCGGAGCTTTCCAGGATGGAAATGAATTCGGGTGTCGTAAAGAAGTACCTGTTGACCAGGTACGAAGGTTTTGCGCACAAGGTGTTTATCATGAAACACCTTCGTTCGATTCTTAACGACAACCGCGTTGTCGTAAGCCTCATCCCTAAGCTCGCTCAGTTCGTTCAGCTACAGCTTCCGATGGCTGCCCACGTCCTCCAGAGACAGATTCAGCTCCTTTATCGCCCAAAACGCGCGATGCTCGATTTCGACAGGAAGGTGGCAGGCTTTTCCGTACACAAGCCGATAGGGAGACATGCCAAGGTCGGTCTTATAAGCGGTTCTAAATGCCCAAAGGGCATCAGTGAGTTTCAAAGACCAATCCTTACGGTTCTTGGAAACCGTTTTCTCCAGTATCTGCTTGATTTGCCGATTTGAAACTTCGGCCTGCCCGCAGGTTTGGGGGTGGTAGGGCGTAGAAAGCTTATGATTAATGGAGTATTTCCGCATCAAGGCCTCGAAAGTCCTATTGCAGAAATGACTTCCATTGTCGCTAATGATCGCTCGGGGGTGCCCAAACCGTGAGAAAATGTTTTCTTTAAGGAACCTAACGACAACCTTGTTGTCGTTAGTTCGGCTGGGCACAGCCTCGACCCATTTAGAGACGTAATCAACAGCTAGAAGAATGTACAAGTTCCCAAAAGAGCTGGGAAACGGCCCCATGAAGTCTATCCCCCAAACATCGAAAATCTCCACAACCAAGATCGGTTGGAGCGGCATCTCATTCCTCCGGGATATCCGGCCCATGTGTTGGCACCGGGAGAAAGTCTTGCAATAGTCGTGAACGTCTTTGAAAAGTTGTGGCCAGTAGAAACCACATTGCAAGATCTTCTCAGCTGTCTTTCTGGGCCCAAAATGCCCGCCACATGCTTGGTCGTGGCAAAATGACAGCACACTCTTGAATTCCTCATCAGGGACACACCGACGAATAATCTGGTCGGGACAGTACTTGAACAAGTAGGGTTCGTCCCAGTAAAAATGTTTTACTTGGGATAAGAAGCGAAGTCTGTCCTGACTCGACCATTCGGTCGGTAGCAATCCCGTGGCCAAATAGTTCACAATATCTGCGAACCAGGGTTCGCAAGATACTGTCAAGAGTTGTTCATCCGGGAAAACGTCGTTTATCGGAATTGGAAGCGAAGGCGAAGAAGGAAGTCGCGAGAGATGGTCGGCAACCACGTTTTCACATCCTCGTTTGTCCTTAATGACAAGGTCAAACTCTTGAAGCAAGAGGATCCAACGGATTAACCGAGATTTGGAATCTTTCTTCGCAAAAAGATGGCGCAGAGCTGAGTGGTCAGTGTAGACAATGACTGGAGAGCCGATGAGGTAGGGCCTGAACTTTTCTAAGGCAAATACAACAGCTAAGAATTCCTTCTCAGTTGTTGTATAATTGAGTTGTGCGTCGTTCAGGGTTCGGCTTGCGTAATAGATTACATGCGGCATCTTGTTGATGTGCTGTCCAAGGACAGCACCGATGGCAAAGTCGGATGCATCGCACATAATCTCGAATGGGTGCGTCCAGTCAGGAGAAGAGAGAACGGGAGCAGAAGTGAGTGAGAGTTTCAGTGACTCGAATGCAGTCACACAGCTCGAGTCGAAGGTAAAGGCGTGTCCTTGGCCAGCAAAAGCGTCAAGGGCCTAGCAATCTTGCTAAAGTCCTTGATAAACCGTCTATAAAAACCGGCATGGCCAAGGAAGGCTCGGATATCTCTGACGCATCGGGGAGGAGGCAGATTGGAAATGACCTCAATCTTTGCTTTGTCAACCTCTATGCCATTTTGCGAGATGATATGTCCTAAGACAATACCTTCACGCACCATGAAGTGGCATTTCTCCCAGTTCAAAGTGAGATTCTTGTCCTTACATCTGGTAAGGACAGCGTCGAGATGCAGCAGACACTCGTCAAAAGAATCGCCAAAGATGGAGAAGTCGTCCATGAAGATCTCCAGAAATTTCTCCACCATGTCTGAGAAAATTCCCATCATACACCGCTGGAAGGTAGCGGGCGCATTGCATAACCCAAAGGGCATGCGACGATATGCAAACGTGCCGAAAGGACAAGTGAAAGTGGTCTTGTCCTGGTCTTTTTCGGCGATGGGAATTTGATTATAGCCAGAGTAGCCATCTAGAAAGCAATAGTACTCATGTCCGGCCAATCGTTCGAGCATCTGGTCAATAAAAGGTAGCGGAAAGTGGTCTTTCCGCGTTGCGGCGTTGAGTTTTCTGTAATCAATGCAAACTCGCCACCCGGTTTGGGTGCGAGTAGGGATTAACTCATTCGCCTCGTTGGTTATGACCGTGATGCCCGACTTCTTGGGGACAACGTGAATGGGGCTAACCCACTGGCTATCAGAGATAGGGTAAATGATACCACTATCTAGACATTTGACGATCTCCTTCTTCACAGCCTCCTTCATGACTGGATTAAGACGTCTTTGTGGATCCCGGGCTGGTTTGGCATCATCCATCAGATGAATGTGATGCTCAACGATGAGGGGACTAATCCCCTTGATGTCCGCCATGGACCAGCCAAAAGCTTGCCTGTTGCCGTGCAAGACCGTGAGAAGGGCTTTCTCTTGCTCGGGAGCTAGAGAAGCCGAGATGATGACAGGGAGGGTCTCGTTCTCACCTAAGTAAGCATACTTAAGGTGATACGGCAACGGCTTGAGTTCGAGCGTTGGAGGTGAAATGATGGAAGGCAAGACTGGTGCAAAGGTCTCGAACTCAAAGGACTCCAGCAAAGGTTCAAAACGAGTGTAGGCAACCGAGTCGGATGGTTCAGGTAACTCATCCGAAAAGTCGAAAGATTCAAACTCGGGTTGTGCGCGGCTAAGATCGTTCGTGAACGTGAAACACTCGTAGTCGTTATCGGGCGCAGAAACAGCAGCAGGTTCGAAGAGACACGCACTAGTGGCGTCAAGATTATCGTATTCAAACAAAAACTCCTCGAATTCACACTCTTCGGGGGTGATCTCCTGGATCGAGCAAACATCCAGTATATGAGCATTAGGTTCGGCGGGCTGATTCCCCAACCTAAAAATGTTGAGTTCAATTGTCATATTTCCAAAAGAGAGGTTCATTGAACCATTGCGACAATTGATCACAGCATTTGAGGTTGCGAGAAATGGGCGACCGAGTATCACCGGAATTTGATTCCGAGGGTTAGCTACAGGCTGTGTATCTAAGACAATGAAGTCGACGGGGAATATGAAGTCCCCGACTTTGATTAACACATCCTCTAGCTCACCCCTAGGATGGGTGATTGATCGGTCGGCCATCTGGAGAGTGCAGTGTGTGGGTTTCAGCTCTCCGACGCCTAATTGCTCGTATACTGAATACGGAAGCAAGTTAACACTGGCACCAAGATCTAATAGTGCGCGGTTGATGTTCTTATCCCCAATAGTAATTGAAATCGTAGGACAGCCAGGGTCCTTCCGTTTTTGTGGTAAAGATTGGGTAAGGGCATCACTCACAGCACTAGCCAAGAAAACTTTCTTGGGTACCTGAGACTTCCTCTTTTTCGTGCACAAGTCCTTTAAGATTTTCGCGTAAGAAGGGACTTGTTGGACAGCATCTAAAAGAGGAATGTTAATGTTAACTTGCTTGAATAACTCCAAAATCTTCTCCATTTGTGGATTTTGTTTGTTAGACCTCAACCGGTTTGGAAATGGAACATTTTGAAAATTGGTTGAGTCTAAAGCTGGAGGAGGAGATTTTGGAGTTGGAACAGATCCCAGAATAGGTGTTTTCGTGGAGTGAGAAGTGGGTCCGTTCAGAGCAGAAGAAGAAGAGGGAGAGCCTTGTGAAGAATGGAGAATAGGCTCGGAAGACGAAGAAGAAGAAGAAGAAGCAGAAGAAGAAGAAACAGCGGCCGGGGTGTCATTGTTGATCCGTCTGCCAATGTTGTTTTGCAGCACCCTCCCCGATCTCAGTGTGGTCACGGCACTCACATTATGGTTTTGTTGTTCAAGAGCAACATGTGCATTATGTGGGTGGCCGGGATTTGGAAGTGGCTGGGACGGGAGCTTCCCCTTCTCTCGCTCGCTCAAGGCCGCGTTCAGCTGTGCAATCTGGGCCTCGATGGTCTTGATGCTCTGCCCGTGTGCGGCGGTGTGTTGCACTAAAGATTGGATCGAAGACTGGATGTTGGCGGTGGATTGAGTCGATTGTTTAACAAACGCATCCAGACTTCGCTCGAGCGAGGAAACCTTATCGTTGTTCGACGGAACAAAGTTGTTTGGTGGAAAGGAATTGTTCGGTGCAAAGTTGTTCGTCTGGTTTTGGTAAGGCTGGGGTTGGAAGGGCTGCTGATACTGAGTTTGTTGTTGCGCTTGTTGTTGCGGTGGAGGGGCCCTTTGGAAATTGTTGCCCTGGAATTGATTCTGATTCTGATTCCAGGCGAAATTGGGGTGGTTCCTCCAACCGGGATTGTAGGTGGAAGAGTATGGATCATTCCTTGGTCTTTGCTGGAATGCATTAACCTGATCCTGTCCTTGCGAGGGTGGATTGTAAGGACACTCTTCAGTTAAGTAGGACGGATCGGAACAACAAGCGCAGATGGTACGAAGGAGGAGAACAGGGGCAGGAGTAGGAGAAGAAAATTTGCTCTCTATTGCTTCAAGCTTTTTTGTGATTGCAGCCATTTCAGCTCTCATCGCAATAGAGACATCAAGCTGGTGAATTCCTACCCTAGACTGACCGGTAGAAGTGGAGGTAGAAGAAGAAGAAGGAGTCGGTCTGGTGCTCTCCCACTGTAGCGTTTGCTCCGCAAGATCGTCAAAGAACTGCCACGCTTCCTCGTCAGATTTGGATAGGAAGTGGCCCTGACAGATGGTTTCCAGCAACTGCTTCGTTGCTGGGTTCAGTCCCTCGTATAAGGTTTGGCAGAGTTGCCATTTCTCTATACCGTGGTGAGGACACTGAACAAGAAGGTCTTTGTATCGGTCAAAGCACTTCCAAAAGGGTTCAGAAGGAAGCTGGGAGAATTGGTTGATCTCATTTCGAATTCTTGCGGTCTTATGATTTGGGTAGAATTTTTTCAGAAACGCTTTAACAAACTCGTCCCAGCTGGTGATTGAGTGGGAAGCGGTGCTATACAGCCATTTTTCTGCGAGATCGCATAAAGTGAACGGAATGACCCGTAGACGTATAGCATCGTCCGACAGCTGGGTTGTTTTCATCATGGCACAGACGTTTTGAAATTTGTTAATGAAGATATAGGCATCTTCAGATTCAAGCCCATGAAAACGTGGAAGCATGTTGATGAAATGGGGCTTAATTTAAAAGTTGTCCCCATTGGCCGGAGGAAGAGAAAGGCAGGTTGGAAGTGCAGAACGGGTAGGGTAGAAACGATCCTGGAGCGCAATTCGCTGCGGCGCTACAACAGGCGGAGGTGGTGGGAGATTGGTCTCCATAGGAGGTGGAGCCAATCCAGGGGTGGTCAACGAGATGTTTGGAATAAATCCCGACATCGCGGAAGAAGAGGTTGGTGAAGGTGAAGGTGAAGGTGAAGATGTATGAACAGAATTCCGGTCAACGTCGGAGTTGGCCGGCAAAGGAAGGGGTGAAAGAGGAGTGGACGGAGTATCGACTTCGGAGTCGATCGCGTAGTCGGTCGCGACTAACGTAACGCGGACTAGACGGGCGCTAGTGTCCCGAGTCCAAGCGGACATACACTAAACGAGTTTAGTATAGTCAAAGCGGAGAAGGTGAGGGTAAGAAAACGTCAATGAAGAAAGGCGAAGGGTGTTGGGTGAAAATGGATTTGGCGACAAAAGGGCAAGTTTTTATAAAAGTTTTTGATTTTTTCTTTTTTTTTTTTTTAGAAAAAGATTTACAGAAGTATGTACGGGAATACGGCTTAAGCAATCACAAATAAGATATGCACAATCACACCTAGATCTAGGGTAACCTAGGTCTACTAGACCTGCTCCTGAACTTGATTGTCGAAGTTAAACAATGTCGAGAAACGGGCTTAAAAATACACTGATCACGAGGCCAGGTAAGTGCAGAGATAAGGGGAGGTTGTCCAACGCTTTCGCGAAGTTCCTTAATTAAATAACTCTTTCTCTTTCGGCGGTTGCGCCTTTAACACTTTCCTAGACACCCCGTAAACAATATACGGTTAAGCGAGCTTCTAAACAAGGTTTATCTTCTCCTAATGAGCGCGAAGTCCTTAGGGCTGAAGTCTAGTATTTTTTAATTTACAATGGAAAATGCATATGCTTTAGTGATTTCCGGGGTCCTGGGAAGGGTGATGAAATCCCCACCCAATCTGGATTGGTTTCAAGCCCCTTAAGTCCGTATTAAAGAATGCAAAACAGTAACAATATCAACAGCAAACAATTTTTATTTGCGGCGCAAAGAATCCTGCACAAGAACAGTTTATTGGAAGGGGGAGAAGAATTTGCGCAAAGAAGGCTGCAGAAAACACAATTCAGTGGAGCTCAGAGGAGTGGAGAGAGGCAGAGAGAGTTACCCAGAAAAAATGGCAGCCCAAGGGCACCAAGTGGCCGCTCTTCCGCGGCCAAACACGTGCTAATGCCGCGGAAACGCGGCAGTAACAGAGGATTGGGACTTCAGGTTTGGTTCAGGTGCTTCTCTGGGTCTCCTCCTCTTGTCTGGATGTACTGAATCTTGAATTGCTCACTGTATTTGCTCCAGATTTGTACAGTAGACCGTATGCTTTGTTTTTGTCCGTCGCGGTGTAGCCGCGAAATGTGGGTCTATCTTCCCACGTCTTTGGCACTGTACTTGAACTCCGTATTTCCAACGTCTTAGGCGTCGATCTTGAGCTTCGTATTTCCTGCACACTTGCACAAAAACTAATCAAGAATAACAAGATGATTTTTACAAAGTATAATTTTTTTTTTTGGTTTTTGGTTGTTTTTATATTCACAAATTAACCCGAAATTTCACTTAGAAATAGACTACCGTCTCCCCGGCAACGGCGCCATTTGATTGGTAGGATACGAGCGTGTTCAAGTTCTAGTTTAAATACCGCAATCAAGACGGTTTCGCACGTAGCTAGCCGGTTGAGTACGGGTCGTCCGCAGGGAGATGGGAATCTTTTTCTATGTGTTTTTTGACGAGTTAAGTCCGGTTGTTCAGATTTTGTTTGTAGTTATCTAAGTGTTTAGTTGATATTTAAAGAGAGCTTGTTAGGGTTAGGATTAGGTTAGTTTGAGTTAGGAGTCTCCACATCTTTCGTTGCCCCACTTAATATCGGTGTTACGGTAATCGGCAACAACGGGGATTAGCACGACTAGGAAGGAACTTGCGAGTATAAGCTAGGCTTTCCAACGCATAGTCCTTCCTTTTGGTGCTTGTCCGTCCGTTCTTGGCTCTTATCCATAACCTCCGGTTAATTCAACCACAACCGGTCTCACTACGGAATCACCGCTATCATGTAGGATAGGGTGCCGTAAGGAGCGGATTGTGGTTGGGTTAACGGGAGTTGATTTAAGTTGTTGGGCAAGGAAAGAGTGAGAGAGATTTCCTTCTCTCAAACTTCCCTTATCCTACCCTAACAAGTATAGAACTACTCACACTTCATAATACGGAAAAATAAAACAACACAAAAGAGGAAGATAGAAAGAAGGAGATTAGAAGAATACGACTAACTGTTTGCGACCTCACCTTGGCGAGGATCAAGCGTAAGTGTCATTGTCGTATGTAAGGATAAAGAAAAAGAGAGAAGAAACAAACAACAAGGAAATAACAACAACTACTTAACAATTAAAATTACAACAATTATAACTATAAGGAGACAAGCATGATAATAAAATGGTCTTCTTTATTCATCACTCTTCACTCAAAAGCTCACTTACAAGTTTAATGGAGAAGAGGTGAGAAGAGGAAGAAGAACATGTACTAAAACCTAGCAAAAGAAATACAAGATTATGCACCCCTTCCTTCACAGAATTCTGGGGTATTTATAGGCTGGAGAATGAGAAACTAGGGCAAAAATACTGGCCCATATGAAATTACCAAACACCCCCTAAAAACCCTAACTGTCTGGCGCCAGAACGGCCGCGGAAGCGCGGCCAAGACCCCCCTTTGGCCGCTCTTCCGCGGCCGTATTGTGGAGTTGGGCTTTGGGCCTTTTTCTGGTAGCCTGGTTTTCTGAGTACTTTATTCTGGCATATGTATTTTCTCCATTTGTTTTCACGATTTTTCCAGAATTTCTGTTGAAGGAAAGGTGGACTTTTTGTTAAGATTTTGTCATGATTGTCTCGAGCGCCGCGTAGATCTCTTGGATCTTGTGCCACCATTGAGCCTTGTGCCTGAAAACGACATTGATTTGACATTTTGTCTTCCTAAACCGGTATCTGGCAGCATACGGATGAAGAGCGGAGACCGTGTTTTATCTGTAGTTGGCAGGAACCGGATTTTTGTCGTGTTTTCCATGAATTTATCCGTTTGAGAACCGGGAACCTGTATCCTGCAATTGACTAGCAAACACGGCTCAAGAGTATCTACCGACATGCAATTTGATAAAAATTGGGCGGTATAAAAATGCAAAAATCTGATATGAACACTAAGTAAGCATACAAAGGATCTATCCTAGAAAATTAGGGTTTCTAAACCTTAAAGGCAACAAAGACTAGAGTTTTAAGAGTACAACCTTTGTAGCTCCCTACGCTAGACTCCTTGGCCTCTTGAGTGTTGGAGGAAGGTTCTCTTGAAGTCTTCTAGTGTCCACGACGATCCACCTGAAGCTCCTTTGTCCAAGCTATCGACTTCACTTGATCAAGAGAAGAAATGAAGATAACACTCTAAACAAGTGGGCTAAACTTGTGTAGAATGATGTTGTGGTTCTAATTCTCACTTCAAAATCTTATCTTGCTAAGTATTTTGCTCACTTCTAAGGTCTAGAGAGCAAAAGAGGAAGGAAGAAGAAGATGATGGCTATTCTTTTAACAAGAGTGAAAAAGATAACTCTTATGATGAAAAAGAAAATATATGTATATATATTTTCTTATCCTCATATCAAACCATGGTTAGATGATAAAGATATTATTTAATTTGAGTTTAAAACACAAAGAGAAGGTTAATTCATGGTTAGGAGTAGGTGAGCATGGTTAGGTTTAAGAAGGATGTAGAAACTAGCCATGAATTATCCTTTTCTCCTTCCATTTTGTTTTTAACACAAATATGAACAATAATCCATATAAATAACCAAGGTGTGAGTTTAATATTGCCACCATTTTCCATTTATAAGCAACCATGAAGGATGATGCATGTATGTATGTGTGTATGCACATCCATGTGTGCATAAATCTAGAAAGAAAGAAAACATACATGCATGCATACATCCATCATATACAAGAAAAGATTTCATGAGAGAAAACTAATGGTTAAATGATAAATCAACACTTGATTTATCAATCCGGCCATATCACATACGACCACACCAAAAGCAAGCCGCCCGATCAATATACGGTATCCCATACGCGCATTTTAACCGGGTCCATGCGCATATCGCATACGCGCACCACAACGTTTCGCCTGGACTAAGTAACTCCTTTGTGGGACTTTAAGACTCGTCAATACGCCAGCAGTAGGTGATGATCATATCAAGCACCCCCAAGCCGCAAGCGGTCAGCTAAACGTAACGGCCACCCAGGTATTGAGCGATCAGAAGAAAACAAGCGAACCTGCTACAACTCCCGTCGAGCCAACCGGCAACACTACCGTACAGTCCGGTCTCTTCGTCAGATATGCTGCATATCGAGCCTAGGGATGGTCACGTCGACCCTAATAACTCAATAAGTCGTGCCGGTGAATGGTCTATAACAGATCGAGAAACTGCTGATAACACTTATCAGCAAATCTCAGCAGCCCTGGCCAGGGACTTACCGATATAAGCAGTCGGGCACAGCACAACATCAACTCCCAATATCTGGAGAGACGAAACCCCTCTTGTTGCTCATCGCCTTCGTGTGTCTCGGGACTGTACCCAACGGGCACCTGTTTGCACGACTCAGTAGAGCCGTGGTAGGGTGGCAATCAAAGTACAGTGGGAGAACACACAAGACTCTTTGACGATCTCGGGTCTACAGACTAACCTGTACCAGTGTCACCTGAGAACTGCTATCCGACGATAGATATAATTCCATATAGGAGTTCTCGGTGAGTCCGTCCAGTGTACCCAGTCACCACTGAGCACCCGTATATGATCTTGATGTCAAACATCGATGAAAGTGGGAATATTCATCGCCCATCGTATGGGTCTAGTATCATATACGCTAGTCTACTCTGGTATATCAATGCCCATCTCGATATACCTACGACTAGGGACATTCCAGGATATGCTTATAAACTACAGATGTCCCACTAGTATGATCTCCATCATAATCACAGTAGTCAAGCCGATATCCTCAGGGCTTTATTGGCATGTATGAATGAATAAAAGCATGATCAAATCAACATGTCAGATAAAGAAGAACCAGATAGCATACTATCATGTCGAGCAAGAATGTACACTGAATATATATATACATGTATAAATACATCCACTATCATATAATGGCCTCTAAGGCATACATATATCCAACAATCTCCCACTTGCACTAAGGCCAGTTATTGGCGTATCTCATACCCGACATCTTAAAAAGTCGCTCATGCTGCGGCTGAGGGAGGGCCTTGGTGAATGGATCCGCGGCGTTATTCTTTGTGTCTACTCTCCTAATCTCGATCTCGCGGCGATCTACGATCTCCCGGATCAAATGAAAACGCCTCAGGATGTGTCTGGACTGCTGATGGGATCTGGGCTCCTTGGCTAACGCCATAGCCCCATTATTATCACAATACAATGGTTTTGGATCCATAATGGTTGGAACTACTCCTAGCTCCGAGACGAACTTCTTCATCCAGACGGCTTCCTTGGCGGCATCATTCGCAGCAATGTACTCAGCTTCCATCGTAGAGTCTGCAACGGTATCCTGTTTGGAACTCTTCCAACTTACCGCCCCTCCATTGAGGGTAAATACAAACCCAGAGATAGATTTGCTGTCGTCCTTATCGCTCTGGAAGCTCGAATCGGTAAAGGCCTCCATTTGGAGATCTCCATTACCATACACCAAGAACTATTCTTTAGTCCTTCGCAAGTACTTAAGAATTTTCTTCACAGCTGTCCAGTGATTCTCCCCTGGGTTGGATTGATACCTGCTTACAATACTAAGTGCATAAGCTACATCTGGGTGTGTACATAACATCGCATACATTATAGATCCTACTGCCGAAGCATAGGGTATAACGCTCATGCGAGCTCTCTCTTCATCGGTCTTTAGGCAAGAGTCCTTGGAGAGAGTGACCCCATGGCAAGCGGGTAAGGCACCCCGCTTGGAGTCTTCCATACAAAACCTTTTTAGGATGGTGTTAATGTACCTGGTTTGGGACAATCCCAATAACCTTTTGGATCTATCCCTATAGATCCTTATGCCCAGAATGTATGTGGCATCACCCAGGTCCTTCATGGAGAACCTTAATGATAAGAAAGATTTGACCGACTGTAGCATAGGAATATCATTTCCTATCAGAAGAATGTCGTCCACGTACAATACGAGGAATGTGACAGCTCTCCCTACAGTCTTCTTATAAACACAAGGTTCATCTGGATTTTTGATGAAATCAAACTCTTTGATGACATCATCGAAACAGATGTTCCAACTCCGTGATGCCTGCTTTAACCCATATATGGATTTAAGCAATTTACATGCTTTCCCGCTGCTCCCACTGTCAATGAAGCCCTCTGGCTGATCCATATAAACGCATTCTTCTAAATTTCCATTTAGGAATGCGGTTTTAACGTCCATCTACCAGATTTCATAGTCGTAGTGAGCAGCAATTGCAAGTAGGATCCGAATGGATTTAAGCATGGCTACGGGAGAAAAAGTCTCGTCATAGTCCAAACCTGGTCTTTGACGAAAACCCTTCGCCACAAGTCTTGCCTTATAGGTCTCCACCTGCACATCTACACCAATCTTTCTTTTAAAGATCCATTTGCACCCCACAGGTTTTACACCAGGGGGTATAACGTCCAAAGTCCATACTTTGTTGGTGTACATAGACTCCATTTCGGATCTCATGGCATCCAGCCACTTCACAGAGTCTCCACTCGTGATAGCTTGCTGAAAATTGGTAGGATCATCATCATCCATGATGCAGTCTTCTCCGTCACCATCAATGAGGAAACCGTAGTACCTCTCCGGTGGGCGAGAAGTCCTACCAGACTTACGGAGTGGCCGAGTTTCCTCAGGTTCTATTGCAACAGCCGGTTCAACCAAATCGTCATTTATAGTTTGTGTTTCTAGAACCTATTCTAGATCCACCACATTGCCATCATCTTTATCAGTGAAAAACTCTTTTTTTTAGAATGTGGCATACTGAGAAACAAACACTTTTTGTTCCTCTTTGTGGTAGAATAGATATCCATAAGAATTCTTTGGATATCCTACAAAGTTACACATGACTGATCGTGTCTCGAGTTTGTCCGAATTCTGCTTTTTAACATAGGCCGTCAAACCCCAAATCTTAATTCTCTTAAGAGATGGTCTCTTCCCATGCCATATCTCATATGGCGTGGTAGACACAGTTTTGGTTGGAACCCTGTTTAGTAGAAACGCTGCAGTCTCCAATGCATTCCCCCAAAACGAGACGGGTAACTCAGCGTCACTCATCATGGACCGGACAATATCTAATAGGGTCCTATTCCGTCGTTCTGACACACCGTTGTGCTGTGGTGTGTAAGGAGGAGTGAGCTGAGAGAGAATCCTATTCTCTTTTAGGAGGTTTGCAAATTCTGTACTGAGATACTCACCACCTCGATCTGATTGAAGCATCTTGATACTCAAGCTGGTTTGTTTTTCTACTTCTTGTTTATATTCAATGAATTTATCAAAAGCTTAGGACTTGTGCTTTAATAAAAATACATGACCGAATCTGGAGAAATCGTCAGTGAACGTAATGAAGTATGAAAAACCGCCTCTAGCCTGTGTAGACATTGGCCCACATACATTATTATGTATGAGGCCTAGGAGCTCAGTGGCTCTTTCTCCGTGTCCGGTAAATGGAGTTTTGGTCATTTTACCCTTGATACAAGACTGGCAAGTCGCATAAGATTTATATTGAAAACAGTTTAAATATCCATCTTTGTGTAACTTGTTTAGTCTTGTTTCGTTAATATGACCAAGTCTACAGTGCTAAAGAAAAGCTTCATTTAAATCTGAAAGTTTTCTTTTATTAGTGTGTTGTATACTGAAAACTGTGTGTTGATTTAGGACATATATTCCGTTATTAAGCGTACCATACCCAACCAACATTTGATTCAGGTGAATGTTCATAACATTGTTCTGCAATACAAAATTATATCCTTCATTGTCTAACAAAGAAACGGATATTATATTACAAAGCATACTTGGTACAAAATAACATGGATTCAAAACCAAAATACATCCAGATGGCAACCCCAAGTGATACTCTCCCACTGCGACTGTATGTACATTGGAACCATTTCCAACACGGAGAGTATGGTCACCTGTCTTCAAAACTTTGCTATTTCTCAGCCACTGCATAGAATTGCAAATGTGAGAACCCAAACCGGTATCTAATACCCAGGAAGCAGAGTTTATTGAAAAACAATTTTCTGTCACAAACGCACCTGAAGAAGAAGTATCCCCATGCTTCTTCTTGAGATTTAAGTACTCCATGCAGTTGCGCTTCCAATGTCCTGTCTTGTGGCAATGAAAACATTCGCCTTTCCCCGAGTCTCCAGCTTTGGACTTTTCCTTTCCCTTTCACCTTTTTAACTCCACCCTTAGGATTGGTGGGCTTCTTATTTTTCTTTCCCTTGGCCTTAGCCTTTGGGCGAGAAGAGGAAGACTGTCCAACAGTCATAACGGGAGTTTTTACTGACTTCATAGTGCTCTCTGCACTCCTTAACATATTAAGGAGTTCAGGTAGCTCCTTCTCCATGCCATGCATGTTGAAGTTAACTATGAATTGAGCAAAGGTGGAGGGGAGGGACTGCAGAATAATATCTGTATATTGTTCATTGTCCATAGTCCATCCAAGGTCCTCAAGCTCTTCTATAAGAGCTATCATCTTCAGAACATGGTCTCCTACTGGTGTGCCGGGGGCCATTCGCATCTGAAACAATTTCTTTGATGCTTCGTATCGTAATACGCGGGATTGCTCTCCATACAACTCCTTTGTATGGAGCAATATGGCGTGAATGTCCATATTCTTGTGCCGCTTTTGATGTGTGGTGTCCATCGATGCAAGCGCAAGGCATTTGGCCGTGGCACAGTCAGCATCCCATGTCTTGCGGACTTCAATATCCGCAACTGAGGATTTTGGGCATGGGACGGGCGGGGCTGGAGCCGTGAGGACATAAGATACCTTATCATATGTCAAGGCAATGTTCAAATTCCTCAGCCAGTCTTTCTAATTGGTCACATTCAGTTTATTTTTATCTAGTAGAAGCTTTTAGTCCAGTCATGGGTATCTGCCATTAAGAGAGAGAAAAGAATACACTCAGCGAAAGCTCTTGCATAGATCAGATTGGTTATTATCTTGTCTAATCGATGTCTCCCACAACTTTAATCAAGTTTTTCTTTCAAACCTTAAAAAGAAAACTAGCCAGGATTAATTACAGTCTACAACTTCGCTAACCGTTCAGCCAGGCCAGTGTCGGTACTTGAGGGAGGTTCCCCGTGCTTTCGCACGGACCTAATTAAAGTAAACCTCGTTTTCCTAGAGGCGTAGCGCCTTTAACACCTTTCTAGACACCTAATGAGTTAGCTAATTGTAAACTACAAAACTCTCCTAGGAGCAACTATTGCCCACAGTGGGATCGGGATCCAACCTTCATATGGAAGGTATGCAATCTTATTACAAATCTCAACACTTGAAATTCCCGATATGATTTTTACCCCTAGTACTTATGAACTTAACTATGGTCAACAAATCATAAGTACCAGTCAAGTTCTACCCGTCATTTCTTGATTAATCAGACCCACTCACATGACCCTTAACTAAGGTCAACAAAGTCATATGAATGTCCTAATTAATCTGCATCATATGCAATGTAGGAAGACATCACTTAGCTACCGTACATTACGCCACTATAGTCAACAAACATAGCACGAATACTAAGTACTCTACTTCCTAAAATGACGGAGGGTTGCGGATGATTTTTAAGAAAATCTTTAACGCTTTGAACTTGATATTGTCGTAGAATCAAATGGTTTTCAAAAGGAGTGGCTTAAGCTCTGCAGTTTTGAAATGTAGCTTTTTCATAAAGAGCCGAGTGGTTTTCAAATCCGATTCTACAACATCTTTTTAGGTTTATTTTCTTTACATTAATCATATTAATGTAATCCCATCATTTAAGTCCTTAAGCCAATCACAGAAAAGAAACGAAAATAACACGTACGCTTATGCCATCCGCATTCGCCGCAATGTTCCGTTATGCACCGTTAGGTTACTTAACTAACGGCATACCGGGACGGGACTAGCGCGGGTGCAAAACATAAGCAACGTCTACTATATATCTCATATATAATATATCATTCGTCTCAGATATCACAGAACACAGGCAGCAGAAACATATATATAATGTGGGATATACTAGGACGTCCGTATTTAGTATTTAGCCAATCATAGAAAATACGGATTCCACAGTCGCGATGAATAGCCAAGCCCACACCCTGGACCCCTATGAGAGCGGCAAGCGACCCTACCAATTCTGGAGTTTAGGAGACCCGGTCTCGACTCCTCGAGATGGCCTCCTACTGAACCCCAGAACCCGGTCACCTGTGCTCCCCTCCATGGGTCCATCCTAATGCGGAAAAGTAAATAATATACAACACTAGTGGCATCAACATCAACCCGGAAGTGCCCCAAATAAAAGAATATTACATTACATTTGAATTTACATGAATGAAAATATAAAACTCTCATCTCACATAAAACCCCCCGGCTATTCAATCACGACAATCCTGCACATCATATCTCAGCAACACATAATATCGCATATCATCAACGTAAGTAAGTATGCATACACCGATTGTCATCGACGTATAGCAACGACAATTGGCAATACCACTACATACTACACTTACGGTCACAGAAAAGAAAGTGTAAAACTGCAATATCTGGAATCCACATTCTCTTTAGACATCGTAAATGCGAAATATCGCATACTTCGTATTTCATGTCTAGTAATATGAATTCCACACATTGCATCACATTCCAGATAAATAGACAGTATTAAAGTTTTCGAACGAATAATCAAATACCCAAGATTCCCTAAAGCTCAACACTTGAGCGGAGTTCAAAAACCCGGAGTGTGACACAGTAGTAGCGGTCCAGCCGTAGAAGGGTCAAGCCAACGCCTCACATGTGGCACGCCGTACTGCCCCAAACCCTAAGGTTCAAAGGGCAGTTCAAGACGGTCACATAATCGAGTTAAGGTTTGTTGTCTTCTAGAGGGTCCACCACAAAACTTGCACGTATCTCCAAAAGATTTAAACCCCGTGAAAAGTGAGCAAATGATACTCGTTCGAACACTTCAATACTTTCTAATTTACCCGGAAAAGAAACGAAATGAAAATTCCGATCGAATTGTCGAGTCCAAAACCATCTCCAGAATATACAGTACTAGATTCAGATTAAACATACCTAAAACAATATACAAGCAGTTATAAGAATTACTGTGCAAATAGGAAGCAATGAAGCCTCTGTACGGCCGCGGAGCCGCGGCCTAAGCAAGGATTTGCCGCGGTTCCACGGCGGTTTGTACGGATCATGGCTTCGTATTTCACAGTGTTTCTTAGTTTTTCCTGCTGTATTTTTTTTAAGTATTTTTAATTCTGAAAAATTACAGATTTTAAAAATTGTCCGGAGAAGGTCTCGAAACGTTGTATTTTGGTTCGATCGGAGTTTTTGCTTCGTAAAAGTGTCGCCTAATGTTCTAGGTCGGCTCTGATACCAATGTTAGGTTTACCTAGCACCCTATGTACAGTTTGGAAGCATCACATGTCATAAAGATCAAATTTTTATGGTGCTAAGTAAGCATAGAAAGGATCTATCCAAGAAAATTAGGGTTTCTAAACATTAAATGCAACAAAGACGAGGGTTTCGAGAGTACAACCTTAGTATCTCCCTACGCTAGACTCCTTGGCCTCTTGAGTGTTGGAGGAAGGTTCTCTTGAAGTCTTCTAGTGTCCACGACGATCCACCCGAAGCTTTTTTGTCCAAGCTATCGACTTCACATTATCAAGAGAAGAAATGAAGATAACACTCTAAACAAGTGGGCTAAACTTGTGTAGAATGATGTTGTGGTTCTAATTCTCACTTCAAAATCATATCTTGCTAAGTATTTTGCTCACTTCTATGGTCTAGAGAGCAAAAGAGGAAGGAAGAAAAAGATGATGGCTATTCTTTTAACAAGAGTGAAAAAGATAACTCTTATGAAGAAAAAGAAAATATATGTATATATATTTTCTTATCCTCATCTCAAACCATGGTTAGATGATAAAGATATTATTTAATTTGAGTTTAAAACACAAAGAGAAGGTTAACTCATGGTTAGGAGTAGGTGAGCATGGTTTGGTTTAAGAAGGATGTAGAAACTAGCCATGAATTATCCTTTTCTTTTCCATTTTGTTTTTAACACAAATATAAACAATAATCCATATAAATAACCAAGGTGTGAGTCTTATATTGCCACCATTTTCCATGTATAAGTAACCATGAAGGATGATGCATGTATGTATGTGTGTATGCACATCCATGTGTGTATGAATCTAGAAAGAAAGAAAACATACATGCATGCATACATCCATCATATACAAGAAAAGATTTCAAGTGAGAAAACTAATGGTTAAATGATAAATCAACACTTGATTTATCAATCCGGCCATATCACATATGACCTCACCAATAGCAAGCCGCCCGATCAATATACGGTATCCCATACGCGCATTTTAACCGGGTCTATAAGCATATCGCATACGCGCACCACAACGTTTCGCCTGGACTAGGTAACTCCTTTGTGGGACTCTAAGACTCGTCAATACGCCGGCAGTAGGTGATGATCATATCAAGCACCCCCAAGCCGCAAGCGGCCAGCTAAACGTAACGGCCACCCGGGTATTGAGCGATCAGAAGAAAACAAGCGAACCTGCTACAACTCCCGTCGAGCCAACCGGCAACACTACCGTACAGTCCGGTCTCTTCATCAGATATGCTGCATATCGAGCCTAGGGATGGTCACGTCGACCCCAATAACTCAATAAGTCGTGCCGGTGAATGGTCTATAACAGATCGAGAAACTACTGATAACACTTATCAGCAAATCTCAGCAGCCCTGGCCAGGGACTTACTGATATAACCAGTCGAGCATAGCACATCATTAACTCCCAATAACGGGAGAGAAGAAACCCCTCCTATCGCTCATCGCCTTCGTGTATTTCGGGACTGTAACCAACGGCCACCTGTTTGGACAACTCAGTAGAGCCGTGGTAGGATGGCAATCAAAGTACAGTGGGAGAACACACAAGACTCTATGACGATCTCGGGTCTACAGACTAACCTGTACCAGTGTCACCTGAGAACTGCAATTCGACGATAGATATAATTCCATATAGGAGTTCTCGGTGAGTTCGTCCTGTGTACCCAGTCACCACTGAGCACCCGTATATGATCTTGATGTCAAACATCGATGAATGTGGGAACATTCATCGCCCATCGTATGGGTCTAGTATCATATACGCTAGTCTACTCTGGTATATCAATGCCCCGTCTCGATATACCTATGACTAGGGACATTCCAGGATATGCTTATAAACTACAGATGTCCCACTAGTATGATCTCCATCATAATCACAGTAGTCAAGCCGATATCCTCAGAGCTTTATCAGCATGTATGAATGAATAAAAGAATGATCAAATCAACATGTCAGATAAAGAAGAACCAGATAGCATACTTTCATGTCGAGCAAGAATGTACACTGAATATATATATACATGTACAGATAAATCCACTATCATATAATGGCCTCTAGGGCATACATATATCCAACACTTCTGAAAGGTATATCCAAGTACAATGCTTCGGCTTGCGTATTGCATCTCTGGTGTCGGCGGAGTGGAACGTCATCTTATCCATATCTTGTACGAACCTCTTACTCCACTTCTCTCTAATGTCGGCTGCTTCGGGCTCGTCTCGTCGTGGCTGCATGGACTGAACTCCAACGGCTATCCTCGTATCTGGAGTCTCCCAAAAATCGCATATCACCACCTAGCATCCGAATGAAGTCGAACCATCCGATCGATTCGTCAAAGCCTCATAATCCCCCAAGAGCTCAACATCTTGGGTACAGTTTAATAGTATCGAGTACATACCACAGCATCGGTGGTCCAGCCATAGAAGAGCAAACCCAAGCCTCTTTAATGGCGCCGCGGAACTGCCGTAAAACCTAAGGTTCAAAGGCTTTCACACGGTCATTATGTCGAGTTAGGGTTTCATTCTTCTAGAGGGTCCATAGAATTTCCTGCATGTCTTTCCGAATACTTTAAACTTGGAATAATAGGTTTCTGACATTCGATCGCCTCTATCGACTCTCAACGTATCCGAGTGAAGTCGTCTCTAGCTGGAATCAATCTATCTGATGACCTCGCATCGGGGTAGCGAACGAACTACATGTCCTAGTCATTCATCCTCGGTGACCAGCGTCCTTCTATCATCTCCTTGTACAACTCGTACGGCAATAGCTCCAACATCTGGGGCGATATCTCATCGTTCCCAGCAACATCTGGCTCACTCGTCTGCTCGCTGAACAGTTCCTCAATCATCATGAATAAGCAATACATCAACGGTCATCAAAATCTGGCTGGCCTCTGTCTGTGGCCCAATCCTCTGTGCCGATCTGCACGTCCAAGTAACCTCGTAAAAGCGATCTGTCAACGCTCATGGCGCGAAAACGTAATAAAGCGACGCCTCCATGCAATCGTACGTCTCTAGAATCACGCCTTGGTCAGTCCTCGTCCGTGACGAGCTCAAGCTGACCGCAACTCTAGTCGTAGCTTGCCCTGCCCGTAATCGTGGCAGCAAAACCATAACTGGTACCAATGAGGCTAGGTCATGAATGAATATAATATTGAGCAAAGAAATGTACATCCTAAGGCTTCTTCAGTGGAGTAGCGTATCATAAATATGCCGCGGAACATATGTACGGTACGTCACTCTACTCAAGCTACCTACTCCATCAACCAAGGGTCATCATACGCTCCGAAGGTAAAACCTAACAATTTGATACCAACTTTGTCACGACCCGAAAATACAGAACATGACCGGCACTTAAACTACGAAACGTCTCGAGGCATACGTAATCTATGTAAGCCGAAAGCCCAGAAATCCAAACCAAGAAAAGTAGTAGAGTGAAGGAAAACCATTTTAAATCAAATAGTTTGCAACACACGCTGAAATGTGCACATTAAAATCACAAGTCTTTTCTAAAAATTTCGGCAGAGTTTCCTTTGTAAAAACTAACCCCAAACGGGTACAAAACCTGATAAAGCATATATAATGAAATAAGGCATCCCCAAGCGGGAGCTAGCTCTTCGTCAATCGACGGTTACAACTACGCAAGCAATATAATATACAACGCCGAAAGGCGAGGATCACAACAAAAAGGAAACTCAAAACAACATGAAATCCATAGAAATACGACGCGCGACTCTAAGGTCGAAAGAATAAACATCATTGGTCTCTATCTGAAATAAATACATGTTTGGTTGATGGAACTTCTAGATACAACTGAATAATAATATACAAAATATACTGATGGTCACGATACAAGTGAACCCACCTACTAGCAAATCACCCGAAAATGGAAGTAGTACCAGCAAAGCCGTAATGAAACCTGTATGACAGAACCTGCAAGAAACTGTGGCACAACGGGGCGAGTTGCCAACTCGTGAATAGAATACATCTACGAACAGAAATCGCATGTATGATGCAATCCTAGGTCATACGATCACTATATATCCTCAAATATATAATCTGCAGCCTATAACAATGGCTAGGGTATACCTCTAAACAACAGTAATACCAAGTGCTCGTGTCAGTGCCTCAGATAGCAATATATCATATGGATGATGTATGAATGCATGAAAACAGAATACATGTACTGAAGAAACAGCTTTCATAACTTAGTGAGATTACTGTATTTTTAAAGCGAGGTATCATAAATGAAATCAGTATAAACAGTGTCTAGCATCGACACAAAACATAAATCCCAATATCTCAATATCTCAGGCTCCGGCTATCCGGACTGGCCTGGATCATCAAATCTCAGTACCTCAATATCTCAAAATCTCAATGTATCAATCTCACTATCTAGGGCACCGTCAGTCCAGACCGGCCCCTACCATCAATCTCAAGACCACAACGGTATCCTCCGGATATCCGACGCGTCAGGTAAAATCGCCGGTCGGTAGTGCTCCCCTGCCAGGCTCAATGCCATCCTCTGCGACCTTCTCGCCCCGGGGTACCGCACTGGGTCCACCATGTACCCAAAACGGTTCATCCAACTCCTCGAATCGGATCTCGAAATCAATCAGCAAACTCATGGTGGACGACTCATACATCATGGGAAAACCGCACTTTTCATTTAAGAAAAGAGAAAAGAAGTTTATAAATGTTTTTGCGATTTTCCCCCAAATCCAGGAAATCTCATGAAAATCCGAATCCAAATCATCAATAGCATGTAAACAGTGAATATAGGCATAATAATCCATGAATGTGACATAACAGTGAATAACAATATGGATGAAGTAGCAAATAATAACTGCAATGTCTAACTGGTATATAAGGCAAGTACACTAATATCATGTCGAAGTTATTAGCCAACAAGATATGTCAATGTAATATTATTTTCTAAGTGTACGTGACATGGCAATTACCGATGAGGATGTGTCTGAACCGGCAAGTAAGTGTATGTGGTACATACGCATCATCGGTAATGGTGCTGGTGTCCTAACAACATGATATCAACAATGAAATAAGAATCACAATATAAGTATGCGATGCGGAGCGAGCAGCAATAATGTGCGGGAGCTGAAATACAAAACACAACGATAACTAATCTGCATTTAATAAAATATGAGTTCTACAGTGGTGCCATTTGAAATAACACGAATCGTGGGGTTTTGAAAATAAGGGCTACGGTGTTTTTAAGAAAAGATGCGTCTTTTGAAATATCCGTAGAATCTCTTGACCTGTCATTTAAAATACCCACGATCCGTTATTTTTGAAATATGTAGGAATCTACTCTAGTCTAACAACTACACTAAACTATACGGCTGAACTAACAAGCTGAACTAAATGTAAGGAAACCGCCTAACATCTGAGTCGATACATACATACATATATATATACATAGATACATATATATATATACATACATACATATATATATATATATATATATATATATATATATTAGTCGGTGATCCCGCCTCGATATTATCACATCTGATACCATATCTATAATCAGATATTACCAAGTCAAGAGTGCGGATCAAACATCAATATATAGCTCGTACGTAAATCCATCGTACGGCATCCCAAATCTGGGTACGGGTCAATATCACATTCCTCACATTATTCATCTGGTATCCTCTTAATCAAAGATCATAATCCGGGGTACTGATCTACGTCTAGTACAATGCTAATATCATCAATATAATCATGATCTGACTAATGATCGACAGTCTCGTACAAACCGATATCATCAGTACATATCATCATAAAGTAGTATACATCGCCCAATGCGACCCATTAGCTATCTTAACATATCTTTTCTCATGTTTCGGTCACAAGTCAACTATTCTATGTATTTCACCATTCACATGGTATCGTCGTCCAAACATCCGCTATAACATCATGACGTATCTCAAATACGGATTCTGCCATATCACCGATCTCACGGTCTCAAATCACATCTCATCGACTCACCTCACATCCCATGTACTATCCTCAAATCCAGTATATGATCACATAGTCCCATACCCACATGAACACATAAATGTATATTCCCGTATAAGCAGATATGAAAGAAGAATGTATGCAAGTATGGGTGTGTGTGTGTATGTGTGGTGCAACCACTACTCTAGGGTTTCGCAACACCAAACCAATCCAAACACACCTAGAATCCATCTTTATCATCAATAATCTCAAACAATATATAATCAATATATGTGTGTATACGTATTCGTATACATCACCATGAACTGCGGGGGTGCTATACGCCATCCACCCGACTTCTCCCTGTAGATATAAATCTAATCACCTTGCTTCTTGTGTGCCGATGCCGATGTCGCCATCTTTATCTTCAATGCCTCGACGTCACGTTGGGTACCTACAAGGATATCACAAATGCTAAAGCACATGAAAATCACATCGGAAACCAAAACGGCATACGCTAAGCCCATAGGTAAAAACCTATAGTCTCGCATGCAAACACGATCAATAACCCTTTGCCGTTGACGTTCAAACGCCACCCGATAGAAAAGAATCACCAAACACCAAAATCCATGCTAAAACAAGTCGTCAAACATGCGCCAACACAGGAAAACTACCCCAGATTCTACCCTAGATGGAATCAGTCAAAATTGCGTATACCAAAGGTCAAATTTACTGGAGATAGGGCCCTGAACCAAAAACAAGGGGGTTCCAACCTGCTCTGGCTGCAAATTGCGTCCAGAAGGGATAAATTGGCGGCCTGGGGAAGGAGATAGGAGCTAGGGTTTTGTGTGGTGGTTCCAGGGTGCCTGCACATCTCACTGTCTAACCAAAATTATTTTAGGAGTCTCGGGATGAAAGTAGATTTCAAAACACACTCACAGAATTACAGTTTTCCCCGATATCGTTTCCATAAATCCATATTCTGGGTTCTAATATCTAGTTTGGTCCAATGTAACATCGCTAACAGGATTTTAAGGTCACTACAAGCCTCAATTGCACTTTACAACTCAATTCAACTCCTAACCCTAACTAGAAATTTCCAAAGTCCTCAAAACGACACGATATCGACATGAAACAAGTATAGATGCATAAGGAATCGAAATACTACTCTATGGGTGCAGAAATTACCTCCTTTGGCAACTCAAGAAAATTCTTGAGTTGCCGCTAGTGGCCAAAATCCTTGCTTTCTTGGTCCAATGTGTTTGTCTTGAGCTTGTGCACACTTTTTGTGAAATGAGAATAGGGTTTTGGAGTTGATTTCATGGTGATTTGAGGAGGTGAAGAGGGGAGGGAGATGAAGGAAGAAGCAGCAGCAGCAAGGGGTGAAGAGGGAGAGAGATGAGTGATGAAAGAAGAGGGATGGCTATATCTAAGTCAAAGGTAACCCTTTCTCTCTCTCACCCATACCTCATATTATAACCTTTTCCATTTCTTTTTCTTTTCTCCAAATTCCTTCTCACTCAAATAGTAATCCCAAAACAACATGGTAGAATGCACAAGTGTAAAGAAAAATGATATGTGCATGTTTTGCACAAAAATGCTAAAAAACCGATTAGCGATTTTTAATCGCGATTAGCACTAAATTAGCATATAATTAATCATAAAAACTTAAAAATGGCACAATTCCATAAAATACTCTATTTTAGAATTTTCCATAATTTTTCCAAAATTTCCCCCCTTTATCGGTATTTAATTATACCGAAATATTAAAATATTCATTAAAAATTAATACTAAATTATAAAAATTCCCAAAAATAATATTTTATTTTTTTTGAAATGTTACATATGCTACCCTACACGTGTTCCCCTTCCTACCTGTCTTTCCATTCCGCCAGCCAATGGGGAAAATTTCGAAATTAAACCTCAATTCATCAAATTGTTGCCCAAATTTCACGGTCTTGAGTCTGAAGACGCATACGTTTTCATCACCAAATTTGGAAACGTATGCGCAATGATTGGCACGTCACAACTGTCTGCGGTTGCTATGCGTTTACGTCTTCTCCCATTCACTTTGTGCGATTTAGCCGAGAAGTGGCTTTATAATACAACCGCACAGTCTATTGCCAAATGGGATGAATTTGTTGCAGCATTCCTTAAGAAATTTTATCCCAATCATAAGACCAGCCGTGTTCTTTAAGAGATCTTCCAATTTACCCAACTTCACAATGAACCATTTTGGAAATGCTTTGAACGGTTCAAGGATCTTCTTATCCAATGTCCTCATCACGGAATCCCTAGATGGGATCTGTGTCGAATTATCTATGAGGGTATTGATCTCACGACAAAACATATGCTTGAAACCATGTGTTACTGTCAATTCCTCTCTAAAGATGATGGTGAAGCTTGGAAATACCTAGAAGATCTTGCCCAAACCACTTCACAATGGGAAAGTGTTAGTCACCCATCGTATAGGGAATGTATTAGTCAGCTCGATGTTTCCGTCATAACGAGAGCCGAAATGGCCCCAATACAACGGAAACTCGACGCTAAAGAAAACAGAATCTCTTCATCCTCCCTAAACCAATACACACTTTCCAAAACCGTGTATGGATATTGTTCTGATCCATCACATTTGACGGAAGAATGTCCTTTGAATTTTCCGTTTCAAGGTCAAGAGCACTCTAATGCTGCATTCCAGCAATGACCTAGAAACGATCCTTCTTCTTCCACATGTAATCAAGGTTGGAGGAATCACCCTGATTTTGCTTGGAACCAACACCAAACTCAAAACACGGTTCCAAATCAGAATGACTTTCAAAGGGTCCCTCCACCGCAACAGCAACCACCACAACTGAGTCAGCACCCCTTTCAACCGCAAAATTTTCAAAACCCGGCCAACACTTTTGCACCGTATAATAATTCTTTGCAATTGGCCGGAACCGATAATTCCTCTGCACTAGACCGAACCTTGGAGTTATTCATGCAACACACTATGCAATTGTCGGCTGATATCAAGTCTTTTATTGACACCATAAAGAATGACTCCGCCTCCTACGGTGAGAGTATTAAATCGATAGAAGCACAAATTGCATGAATAAATGCATAAATGAGTGCTATTGATAAAGGGAAACTTACAGCTCAACCACTACCTAATCCTGGACCCTCGCATTAGAATGATGTGAGTGCAATTACCACGTTGAGATCTGGAAGAGTGTTGAACAATCATATTGGTGAACAGATTGATAATGATGAATTGATCAATAACACCCCGGCTTCCACTTCCGTTTCTACTCCTGGCCCTATTTCGTCTACTTTACCTTCTTCTTCCGAGCATATTCTCCATTTTCCCCAAGGCTCGAACCCTCTACCCACTTCATCCTTTCCCCTCCAACAAACTTCTCCACAAATGTTGGACCCAACACTTATTGATAAAGCTCCATTTCCAGATATGTTGAGGCCCAACGAACATAACGTACAAATAAAGAAGATTATGGAAATGTTTAAGCAAGTTAACGTAAATATTCCTCTCCTAGATGCTAAACAACAAGTTCCAGCTTATGCGAAAATCCTTAAGAACTTGTGCACTAGGAAGAGAAAGACTCAAGTGCCGAAAAAAGTTTTCATGTCGAGTAATGTAAGCACAACTTTTACACTAGGAAGAGGAAGACTCAATTACACATGAAACGTAAGGAGCCTGGCTGTCCTACAATCTCTATTTCTATCGGGGGTAAAAATATCAATCGCGCTTTACTCGATCTTGGCGCTAGTGTTAACTTGCTTCCATATTCTGTGTATGAGCAATTGGGTATCGGAGAATTAAAACCATCGCAATGCACTTTACAGATGGCCGATAGATCTATCACCAGCCTAGGGGTATGTTAGAGGATGTTTTGATAAAAGTCGGGGAATTTATATTCCCTGTGGACTTTATTGTTCTAGATACACAACCTGTAGCGAACCCACGGAACCAAATTCCGGTGATTCTCGGTCGACCCTTTTTGGCTACTTCCAACGCTGTAATCAACTGTCGAAATGGCTCTATGAACCTATCCTACGGGAATAGGTCAATTGAGCTTAACATTTACAAGTTGGGAAGTCAACCCTCCGAACCTCATGCTCGAGTATGTTCTGTCGAATTAATGGATGTCTACAGCAGCGAATTTGAACAGCTTCACGATACAGATCCAAACATCCTTAGTACGTTGTTGTTTGACCCAGCGATGTATTATACACATACGGACCCTTCTTTTGAGTTGTCCGGGTCAACATTTAATGCTGATTATGAACTTTTTCGGGAGTCTGAGTATCATCCCGTTCTTTCAAATGAAAATATTCTTTGTGATATCGATGAAAGTTTTGAAGAAATGTTCGCTGATGAACTTGCATTTTTAGCAAACACGGGTGTTGAGATGAATCAACTCCAAAACAAAGAAATTGAACCTCCACCCCTTCTTCTTGAAAATCATGAGAATGCGAGTAATCTATCATCATCATCACGGCGGCGTCTCTCCAATTTGAGAGAAAAATCCATTCCATCATGTAGGGTTACTAGGCACACTAATAAGGTTCTACAATGCATCAACCATGCCCGTTTAAAATTTTAGTCGTGCCGAATAACCCTAAACAAGATCGTTGCTAGAAAATTAGGGTTTCATATGCTAGTAAACTACCTTTACGACTTAGTGAATACGAAATACAACCTTTGTAGATCGGTCCTTCACTTCTTTAGCTCCTTGTTGAAGTCCCTTCGCTGCGATCGTGGTTCTCCCGGACCCTTGCATGGCTTTACGAGGCGAAAGACGCGTCCTTGCTTGAAATCTTCGAGACCGAAGATGATCAACGTCGAAGGGATGCCAACTCAAGCTTCTACTTCACTAACTTGAGAATTAGTGAAGCAAACACCCTAAACTAAAGTGCTAGTCTAGTAGAGGATGGAGAAATAGGAAGTGGGATCTCTTTAGAATTTTATTTTTCACAATCTTTCTCACTTTGGATCAAACCCTAGCAGGCTTTTTCTTTTTAACAATGAAGAAGAAGAACAAAAGAAAGAGATGAGGATAATGATCAAGTGAGAAGTCTAACCATGGGGAGTGAGTATCATATACTAACTCTTGTAGAGACATGACCATGGCTAATGGTTATGGTTGGGTTAAGAAATATCCATAGTAAAAAAAAATTTAGTGGAATTAGTCAATGCATCCACAAGCTTCCACAACCTTCATGCGTTATGCTAATCCTCCACTAATTTTGTAATTACTTAAAATATAAAAACCCAACATAATCTATAGTATGGTGTAAGTCTCATACACCCAAGTCAAGTGTATCATCAACCATGATACAATAAGAAAACACATTTTTAATATATATCATAAATACATTAAAGTTGTGCTCATGTGAGAAAAACCCTAAAGTGAACAAGTGTTAGTTAATGTAAACTAGTATATCAAATATACAATTATACAATAAATTATTAAATTAACACTTGATTTAATAATCCGGTCATATCACATATACCCGACTAACATCCAATGTATTGATTTATCGAATCAACACTTGATTCGATAACCCGGCTATATCATATATAACCGACCGATACAAAAAGTCGCGAGAATAGAATACGGTATCACATACACGCATTATTCTCGGTCTCGTACATATCACATATGCGCTCCTATTTCTTTTTTCCTGAGCCAGTAAAACCTCTGTGTAGAACTCTAAAGACTCGTCAATACGCCAGCAGTAGGTGATGATCACATCAAACACCCACAAGCCGTAAGCGGTACTAGCTGGGCGTTACGGCTACCCAGGTATTGAGTGATCAGAAGATCAGCAAGCAAGCCCGCTCCAACTCCTGTAAAAGCCTGCCGGTAACACTTCCCGTAAAGTTCGGTCTCCACGTATGATATGTCGCATATCATGTCTAGGGGTGGTAAACGTCAGACTCCAATAATCGGTAAGTCGTGCCGATGTGAGGCTCATAAAGGGTCGAGAAACTACTGGTAACACTTACCAGTAAATCTCTAAATCAGCCCTGGCCAGGGACTTCCCTGTTACGGCCAATCGAGCACAGCGCAACATCAACCCCCAATACCAGGAGAGACGAAACCCCTCCTATCGCTCATTGCCTCCATGTGACTCGGGACTGTACCCAAAAACCACCATTTTGCATGCCCTCATGGACGTGGTAAGGTGGAAATCAAAGCACAGTGGGAATCACACAAGACTCTATGACGATCTCGGGTCTACAGACTAACCTGCACAAGTGTCACCAAAGAACTGCCATCTGATGTGAGGTATAATACCATCTGGGAGTTCTCGGCGAGTCCGTCCAGTGTACCCATTCTCCACTGAGCACTCGTATACCATCTCTGATGGCAAACACCTATGGATATGGGATCATCCATCGCCCATCTCATAGGTCGAGAAGCGTATACGCAAGTCTACACAGGTATATCGGTGCCCCGTCTCGATACACCCATGACTAGGGACCTTGAAGGATGTACTTATGGACTACCATGTCCCCACTAGTATGATCCACATTATAGTCCAGGTAGTCAAGTACACATCCTAAGGGCTTTACCAACATGTAACTATAAGACAGTGTAAAGAGACAAGTATACATGTTAAGATAAAGAGCAACCAGATAGCATACTATCATATCGAGCAAGAAAGTCCTCTCTATATATGTCCAAGCATCCAATATAATATACATCATCTGTATAATACTGGCCTCTAGGACATACATACAACTAACAATCTCCCACTTGCACTAGGGCCAGCTGCTGTAGTATCGCATACCAAGTATCCCGAAGAGTCTCTCAAACTGTTTCTGGGGAATGGCCTTCGTGAGTGGATCCGCAGTGTTGTTCTTCGTGTCAACCCTCCTGACCTCGATCTCCCGGCGATCAACTATCTCCCGGATCAGGTGATACCGCCTCAGAATATGCCTGGATCGCTGATGGGACCCGGGTTCCTTGGCCAAAGCCACCGCTCCATTATTATCGCAATACAAAGGTATTGGATGCTCAATGGATGGAACCACTCCATGTTCAGTAATGAACTTCTTGATCCAGACAGCCTCTTTGGCAGCATCGTTGGCAGCGATGTATTCAGCCTCCATCGTCGAGTCTGCCACGGTTTCCTGCTTGGAACTCTTCCAGCTAACCGCCCCTCCGTAAAGGGTAAAGACAATTCTCGACTGTGACTTAGAGTCGTCCTTATCACTCTGGAAGCTCGAATCGGTAAAGGACTCCACTTGGAGTTCTCCGTTACCATACACCAAGAGCATTTCTTTAGTCCTTCGCAAGTACTTGAGAATGCTCTTCACCGCTGTCCAGTGACTCTCTTCAGGATCAGCTTGATACCTACTCACTACACTTAGTGAGTATGCTATATTGGGTCTGGTTCATATCATCGCGTACATGATAGAGCCTACAGCCGAAGCATAGGGTATCCCTTGCATGCGAGCTCTCTCCAAATCAGTCTTGGGAGACTTCACTTTGGAGAGAGTGAGCCCTGAGATCGTGGATAAAAACCCACGTTTGGACCCTTCCATACTAAACCTCTTTAGTATGGTGTCAATGTACCTGGATTAGGACAATCCCAATATCCTTTTAGATCTATCTCTATAGATCATAATTCCCAATATGCAGGAGGAATCACCAAGATCTTTCATTGAGAATCTTTGTGATAAAAAGAGTTTGACCGATTGCAGCATAGGAATGTCATTTCCTATCAAGAGTATGTCGTCCACGTACAATACAAGGAAGACAACCTTACTCTCTGCCACCTTCTTGTAGATACAAGGTTCATCTACGTTTTTGACGAAATCAAACTCTTTGATAATGACGTCAAAGCAGATGTTCCAACTCCGCGATACTTGCTTTAATCCATAAATGGATTTAAGCAGCTTGCACACCATCCCGCTGCTCCCACTATCTACGAAACCCTCTGGCTGAGTCATATACACGCACTCTTCTAAATCACCGTTTAGAAAGGCGATCTTAACATCCATTTGCCAGATTTCGTAGTCATTAAATGCAGCGATGGCAAGCATGATCTGGATAGATTTAAGCATAGCCAATGGAGAAAAGGTTTCGTCATAGTCCACACCTGGTCTTTGACGAAAACCTTTTGCAACAAGTCTAGCTTTGAAAGTCTCCACTTTCCCATCTACACCAAGTTTTTTCTTGAAGATCCACTTGCTCCCAATGGGTTTTACCCCTTCAGGAGCATCTTCCAAAGTCCATACTTTGTTGGTGTACATGGATTCCATCTCGGACCGCATTGCATTTATCCATTTCATTGAGTCCCTACTCGTGATGGCCTGCTCGAAGCTAGTTGGGTCATCATCAATCATGATGCAATCCTCGCTTCCACTATCCATGAGAAAACCATAGTATCTCTTAGGTGGGTGAGGAACCCTACTAGATCGGCGGAGAGGCTGAGGTTCGTTGGGAACTACCGAATCCACCGGTTCAACCAAATCTTCTGTCGTAGTCTGTATTGCTGGAACCTCTTCCAGTTCTACCTCCATGCCACTAATCTCTTTTTCAAGAAATTCCTTTTCTAAAAAGGTGGCATGTCGAGAAACAAACACTTTTTGTTCCTCGGTTTGGTATAAGATATACCCGTGCGAATGTTTAGGATATCCAATAAACTTACACAGAATGGACCTTGCCGTGAGTTTGTCCGGATTTTGCATTTTTACATAGGCCGGACAACCCCATATCTTAACATAATTAAGACATGGTCTCTTTCCTTTCCATATCTCATATGGAGTGGTTGGCACAGATTTGGTGGGAACCATATTCAATAGGTCTGCAGCTGTTTCCAGTGCATACCCCCAGATGGAAATAGATAACTCAGTTGTGCTCATCATAGAGTGCACCATATCTAATAGGGTGCGGTTCCTCCGTTCCGATACACCGTTGTGCTGTGGTGTATATGGAGGAGTTAGCTGAGAGAGAATCCCATTCTCTTTTAGAAAGTCCAGGAATTCATTGCTCAAGTATTCACCTCCTCGATCAGATCGAAGGATTTTAATACTTTTCCCGGTTTGGTTCTCGACTTCTTGTTTATATTCTCTAAATTTCTCAAAAGCTTCTGATTTGTGTTTCATCAGGAACACATATCCGAATCTAGAGAGATCGTCAGTGAATGTAATGAAGAACGCAGAACCATTCCTGGCATGTGTAGACATGGGGCCGCATACATCACTATGTACCAGTCCCAAGAGTTCCGTAACTCTCTCTCCGTGTCCCGTAAACGGAGTTTTGGTCATCTTGCCTTTGAGACATGACTGGCAAGTGTCTTAAGATGAAAATTCAAACGGATTCAAATATCCATCCTTATGCAACTTAGCTAGTCGTGTCGCATTGATGTGACCCAGTCTACAATGCCACAAGAAGGATTCGTTCATTTCTGAACTCTTCCTCCTGTATGTGTTTGTTATGCTCAGAACTCTTGATTGATTTAGAACATAAATGCCATTACACATCATGCCTGATCCAACCAACTTTTGGTTTAGAAAAATGTTCATAACATTATCCTTTAATACAAAATTATATCCCTCTTTACTCAACAAAGAAACCGATATAATGTTGCATATCAGGTTCGGCATGTAAGGTTAGTATGGCACCCTATGAAGTGTTTTGAAGCATCACATGACCCAAAGTTATAATTTTTAAGGTGCTAAACTAACATGCAAAGGGATCGATCCTAGAAAATTAGGGTTATGAAACATTAAGCTAGAAAAGATTAGGGTTTGAAGGCTACAACCTTTGTAGCTCCCCTTTGCTAGACTCCTTGATGTCTTGGGTGTTGAATCGAGGTCCTCTCGAAGTTCCCTTGCGTCCACGACGATCCACCTCGGAGCACTCCGTCCAAGCTCGCTTCTTTGGAAAACCGAAGGAAACACTCTAATCAAGTCGGCTAGACTTGAGTAGCATGATGTTGTGGTTTGGAATCTCACTTCAAAAACCTATCTTTAAGTGGTATTTGCTCACTAGGAAAATCAAGAGAGCAAAGGAGCTAGAGGAAGAAGATGGTGTCAATTTTTAACAAGAGAGAAAAAGATAACTCAAGTGAAGAAAAAGAAATATATCAATATATATTTTATTCCTTAATGCTATGAACCATGGTTAAAGTGATGGAGACATTATTTAACTTTGGTTTGGAATGATAAAGAGAAGGATAACCTTAGGTTAGTGGTAGTTGAGCATGGTTAGGTCAAAGGAAGAATGTAGAAGCATGAAAGATTATCCTTTCCTTTTTCATTTTCTTTTAAATCCAAAATTAAATAATAATCCATTATATAATCCATGGTGTGAGTCTTATATTGCCACCATTTCCATATGCTAACAACCATGATGGATGAGTGTATGTATGTGTGCATGTATGCACATCCACATGTGCATGAAACTAGCATGAAAGAAAGAAAGAAAAGCACACATGCATGCACACATCCATCATCCAAGAAAAGGTTTTAAGTGAGAAAACTAATGGTTAAATGATAAATCAACACTTGATTTATCAATCCGGTCATATCTCATATGACCCCACCAAAAGTAGTTCACCCGATCAATGTTCGGTATCATATACGCACATTTCAATCGGGTGCATGCGCATATCGCATACACGCACCACAACGTTTCTCCTGGACTGGGTAACTCCTTTGTGGGACTCTAAGACTCGTCAATACGCCGGCAGAGGGTGATGATCATATCAGGTACCCTCAAGCCGCAAGCGGTCAGCTAAACGTAACGGCCACCCGGGTATTGAGCGATCAGAAGACAACAAGCGAACCTTCTACAACTTCCGTCGAGCCATCCGGCAACACTACCGTACAGTCCGGTCTCTTCGTCAGATATGCTGCATATCGAGCCTAGGGATGGTCACGTCGACCCCAATAACTCAATAAGTCGTGCCGGTGAATGGTCTATAACAGATCGAGAAACTACTGATAACACTTATCAGCAAATTTCAGCAGCCCTGGCCAGGGACTTGCTGTTATAACCAGTCGGGCATAGCACAGCATCAACTCCCAATACCGGGAGAGACGAAACCCCTCCTATCGCTCATCGTCTTCGTGTGTCTCGGGACTGTACCCAACGGCCACCAGTTTGCACAACTCAGTAGAGCCGTGGTAGGGTGGCAATCAAAGTACATTGGGAGAACACACAAGACTCCATGACGATCTCGGGTCTACAGACTAACCTGTACCAGTGTCACCTGAGAACTGCTATCCGACGATAGATATAATTCCATATAGGAGTTCTCGGTGAGTCCGTCCAGTGTACCCAGTCACCACTGAGCACCCGTATATGATCTTGATGTCAAACATCGATGAATGTGGGAACATCCATCGCCCATCGTATGGGTCTAGTATCATATACGCTAGTCTACTCTGATATATCAATGCCCCGTCTCGATATACCTACGACTAGGGACTTTCCAGGATATGCTTATAGACTACAGATGTCCCACTAGTATCATCTCTATCATAATCAGAGTAGTCAAGCCGATATCCTCAGGGCTTTATCAGCATGTATGAATGAATAAAAGCATGATCAAATCAACATGTCAGATAAAGAAGAACCAGATAGCATACTATCATGTCGAGCAAGAATGCAAACTGAATATATATACATGTATAGATACATCGACTATCACATAATGGCCTCTAGGGCATACATATATCCAACAATCTCCCACTTGCACTAAGGCCAGTTATTGGCGTATCTCATACCCAACATCTTAAAAAGTCGCTCATGCTGTGGCTGAGGGAGGGCCTTGGTGAGTGGATCCGCGGCGTTGTTCTTTGTATCTACTCTCTTAATCTCGATCTCGCGGCGATCTACAATCTCCCGGATCAAATGAAAGCGCCTCAGGATGTGTCTGGACCGCTGATGGGATCTGGGCTCCTTGGCTAACGCCATCGCCCCTTTATTGTCACAATACAAAGGTATTGGATCAATAATGGTTGGAACTACTCCTAGCTCCGAGACGAACATCTTCATCCAGACGGCTTCCTTGGCGGCATCATTTGCAGCAATGTACACAGCCTCCATCGTAGAGTCTGCAACGGTATCCTGTTTGGAACTCTTCCAACTTACCGCCCCTCCATTGAGGGTAAATACAAACCCTGAGATAGATTTGCTGTCATCCTTATCGCTCTGGAAGCTCGAATCGGTAAAGGCCTCCATTTGGAGATCTGTATTACCATACACCAAGAACAATTCTTTAGTCCTTCGTAAGTACTTAAGAATGTTCTTCACAGCTGTCCAGTGGTTCTCCCCTGGGTTGGATTGATACCTGCATACAACACTAAGTGCATAAGCTACATCTGGGCGTGTACATAACATCGCATACATTATAGATCCTACTGCCGAATCATAAGGGATAATGCTCATGCGAGCTCTCTCTTCATCGGTCTTTGGACAAGAATCCTTGGAGAGAGTGACTCCATGGCAAGCGGGTAAGGCACCCCGCTTGGAGTATTCCATACTAAACCTCTTTAGGATGGTGTTGATGTACCTGGTTTGGGACAATCCCAATAACTTTTTGGATCTATCCCTATAGATCCTTATGCCCAGGATGTATGTAGCATCACCCAGGTCCTTCATGGAGAACCTCAGTGATAAGAGTGATTTGACCGACTGTAGCATAGGAATATCATTTCCTATCAGAAGAATATCATCCACGTACAATACGAGGAATGTGACAGCTCTTCCTACAGCCTTCTTATAAACACAAGGTTCATCTGGATTTTTGATGAAATCAAACTCTTTGATAACATCATCGAAACAGATGTTCCAACTCCGAGATGCTTGCTTTAACCCATATATGGATTTAAGCAATCTACATGCTTTCTCGCTGCTCCCACTGTCAATGAAGCCCTCTGGCTGATCCATATAAATGCATTCTTCTAAATTTCCATTTAGAAATGCTGTTTTAACGTCCATCTGCCAGATTTCATAGTCGTGGTGAGCAGCAATAGCAAGCAGGATCCGAATGCATTTAAGCATGGCTACGGGCGAAAAAGTTTCGTCATAGTCCAAACCTGGTCTTTGACGAAAACCTTTTGCTACAAGTCTTGCCTTATAAGTCTCTACCTGCCCATCTACACCAATCTTTCTTTTAAAGATCCATTTGCACCCTACAGGTTTTACCCCGGGGGGTACAACGTCCAAAGTCCATACTTTGTTGGTGTACATAGACTCCATTTCGGATCTCATGGCATCCAGCCACTTCACAGAGTCACCACTCGTGATAGCTTGCTGAAAACTGGTAGGATCATCATCATCCATGATGCAATCTTCTCCGTTACCATCAATGAGGAAACCGTAGTACCTCTCCGGTGGGCGAGAAGTCCTACCAGACCTACGGAGTGGCCGAGGTTCTTCAGTTTCTGCTGCAACAGCCGGTTCAACCAAATCGTCATTTGTAGTTTGTGTCTCCAGAAGCTCTTCTAGATCCACCACCTTGCCATCATCTTTGTCTGTGAAAAACTCTTTTTCTAAGAATGTGGAATGCTGAGAAACAAACACCTTTTGTTCCTCTTTGTGGTAGAATAGATATCCATAAGAATTCTTTGGATATCCAACAAAGTTACACATGACCGACCGTGTCTCGAGTTTGTCCGGATTCTGCTTTTTAACATAGGCCGGGCAACCCCAAATCTTAATTCTCTTAAGAGATGGTCTCTTCCCATTCCATATCTCATATGGCGTGGTAGACACGGCTTTGGTTGGAACCCTGTTCAGCAGATATGCTGCAGTCTCCAATGCATGCCCCCAAAACGAGACTGGTAACTCAGCGTCACTCATCATGGACCGGACCATATCTAATAGGGTCCTATTCCTTCGTTCTGACACACCGTTGTGCTGTGGTGTGTAAGGAGGAGTGAGCTGAGAGTGAATCCCATTCTCATTTAGGAAGTTTGCAAATTCTGTACTGAGATACTCTCCACCTCGATCTGATCGAAGCATTTTACTACTCAAGCCCGTTTGTTTTTCTACTTCTTGTTTATATTCAACGAATTTCTCGAAAGCGTCGGACTTGTGTTTTAATAAAAATACATGACCGAATCTTGAGAAATCGTCGGTGAATGTAATGAAGTATGAAAAACCGCCTCTAGCATGTGTAGACATTCGCCCACATACATCACTATGTATGAGGCCAAGGAGCTGAGTAGCTCTTTCTCCGTGTCCTGTAAACGGAGTTTTGGTCATTTTACCCTTGATACAAGACTGGCAAGTCGCATAAGATTTATATTCAAAAGAGTTTAAATATCCATCTTTATGTAACTTGTTTAGTCTTGTTTCATTAATATGGCCAAGTCTACAATGCCAAAGAAAAGCTTCATTTAATTCTGAAAGTTTTCTTTTATTAGTGTGTTGTATACTGAAAACTGTGTGTTGATTTAGGACATATATTCCATTATTAAGCGTACCATACCCAACCAACATTTGATTCAGGTGAATGTTCATAACATTGTTCTGCAACACAAAATTATATCCTTCATTGTCCAACAAAGAAACGGATATTATATTACATAGCATACTTGGTACAAAATAACATGGATTCAAAATCAAAATACATCCAGATGGCCACCCCAAGTGATACTCTCCCACTGCGACTGTATGTACATTGGAACCATTTCCAACGCGGAGAGTATGGTCACCTGTCTTCAAAACCTTGCTTTTTCTCAGCCCCTGCATAGAATTGCAAATGTGAGAACCTGAACCGGTATCCAATACCCAGGAAGCAGAGTTTATAGAAAAACAGTTTTCAGTCACAAACGCACCTGAAGCAGAAGCATCACCATGCTTCTTCTTGAGACTTAATTACCCCGTGCAATTGCGCTTCCAATGTCCTGTCTTGTGGCAATGAAAACATTCGCCTTTCCCCGAGTCTCCAGCCTTGGACTTTCCCTTTCCCTTCACCTTTTTAACTCCGCCCTTAGGATTAGTGGGTTTCTTCTTTTTCTTTCCCTTGGCCTTGGCTTTCGGGCGAGAAGAGGAAGACTGTCCAATAGTCATAACGGGAGTTTTTGCTAACTTCATAGTGCTCTCTGCACTCCTTAACATATTAAGAAGTTCAGGGAGGTCCTTCTCCATGCCATGCATGTTGAAGTTCACTATGAACTGAGCAAAGGTGGAGGGGAGGGACTGAAGAATAATATCTATATATAGTTCATTGTCCATCGTCCATCCAAGGTCCTCAAGCTCTTCTATAAGAGCTATCATCTTCAGAACATGGTCTCCTACTGGTGTGCCAGGGGCCATTCGCATCTGAAACAATTTCTTTGATGCTTCGTATCGTAATACGCGGGATTGCTCCCCATACAACTCCTTTGTATGGAGCAGTATTCCATGAATATCGATGTCCTCGTGCTGCTTTTGATGCGTGTTATCCATCGATGCAAGCGCGAGGCATGTGGCCGTGGCACAGTCAGCGTCCCATGTCTTGCGGACTTCAATGTCCGCAACTGAGGATTTTGGACCTGGGACGGGCGGGGCTGAAGCCGTGAGGACATATGATACTTTATCATAAGTCAAGGCGATCTTCAGATTCCTTAGCCATTCTTTATAGTTGGTCCCATTCAGTTTGTTTTTCTCTAGTAGAAGCTTAAGTCCAGTCATTGGTATCTGCCATTAAGAGAGAGAAAAGAATACACTCAGCGAAAGCTCTTGCATAGATTAGATTGGTTTATTATCTTGTCTAACCGATGTTTCCCACTGCTTTTTATCAAGTTTTTCTTTCAAACCTTAAAAAGAAAAACCAGCCAGGATTAATTACAGTCTACAACTTCGCTAACCGTTCAGCCATGCCAGTGTCAGTACTTTGAGGGAGGTTCCCCGTGCTTTCGCACGGACCTAATTAGAGTAAACCTCGTTTTCCCAGAGGCGGAGCCCCGTTAACACCTTTCTAGACACCTAATGAGTTAGCTAATTGTAAACTGTAAAACTCTCCTAGGAGCAACTATTGCCCACAGTGGGATCGGGATCCAACCATCATATGGAAGGTATGCAATCTCATTGCAAATTTCAACTATTGAAATTCCCGATGTGGTTTTCACCCCTAATACTCGTGACCTTGGCTAAGGTCAACAAATCACGAGCACTAGTCAAGCTCAACCCGTCATTTCTTGATTAATTAGACCCGTTCACATGACCCTTGGCTAAGGTCAACAAAGTCATATGCCCGTTCTAATTAATCTGCATCATATGCGTTTGTAGGAAGACATCACTTAGCTACCGTACACTATGCCTTGGCTAAGGTCAACAAACGCAGCACGAATACTAAGAACTCTACTTCCTAAAATGACGGAGGGTTGCGAATGATTTTTAAGAAAATCTTTAACGCTTTGAACTTGATATCATTGTAGAATCAAACAGTTTTCAAAAGGAGTGGCTTAAGCTCCGCAGTTTTGAAATGTAGCTTTTTCATAAATAGCCGAGTAGTTTTTAAATCCGATTCTACAACATCTTTTTAGGTTTATTTTCTTTACATTAATCACATTAATGTAATCCCATCATTTAAGTCCTTAAGCCAATCACAGAAAAGAAACGAAAATAACACGTACGCTTATGCCATCCGCATTCGCCGCAATGTTCCGTTATGCACCGTTAGGTTACTTAACTAACGGCATACCGGGACGGGACTAGCACGGGTGTAAAACATAAGCAACGTCTACTATATATCATATATATAATATGTCATTCGTCTCAGATATCACAGAACACAGGCAGCAGAAACATAGATATAACGTGGGATATCCTAGGACGTCCGTATTTAGTATTTAGCCAGAATAGAAAATACGGATTCCACAGTCGTGATGAATAGCTAAGCCCACACCCTGGACCCCTACGAGAGCGGCAAGTGACCCTACCAATTCTGGAGTTTAGGAGACCCGGTCTCGACTCCTCGAGATGGCCTCCTACTGAACCCCAGAAGCCGGTCACCTGTGCTCCCCTCCTTGGGTCCATCCTAATGCGGAAAAGTAAATAATATACAACACTGGTGACACAACCGCAACCTGGAAGTGCCCCAAAAAAAGCCGTATTTTTGTCCGATCGGGGTTTTCACTTCGTAAAAACGTCGCCTAATGTTCTAGGTCGGCTCTGATACCAATGTAAGGTTAGTATGGCACCCTATGAAGTGTTTTGAAGCATCACATGATCCAAAGTTATAATTTTTAAGGTGCTAAACTAACATGCAAAGGGATCGATCCTAGAAAATTAGGGTTATGAAACATTAAGCTAGAAAAGATTAGGGTTTGAAGGCTACAACCTTTGTAGCTCCCCTTTGCTAGACACCTTGGTGTCTTGGGTGTTGAATCGAGGTCCTCTCGAAGTTCCCTTACGTCCACGACGATCCACCACGGAGCACTCCGTCCAAGCTCGCTTCTTTGGAAAACCGAAGGTAACACTCTAATCAAGTCGGCTAGACTTGAGTAGAATGATGTTGTGGTTTGGAATCTCACTTCATAAATCTATCTTTAAGTGGTATTTGCTCACTAGGAAAATCAAGAGAGCAAAGGAGCTAGAGGAAGAAGATGGTGGCAATTTTTAACAAGAGATAAAAAGATAACTCAAGTGAAGAAAAAGAAATATATCAATATATATTTTATTCCTTCATGCTATGAACCATGGTTAAAGTGATGGAGACATTATTTAACTTTGGTTTGGAATGATAAAGAGACGGATAACCTTAGGTTAGTGGTAGTTGAGCATGGTTAGGTCAAAGGAAGAATGTAGAAGCATGAAAGATTATCCTTTCCTTTTTCATTTTCTTTTAAATCCAAAATTAAATAATAATCCATTATATAATCCATGGTGTGAGTCTTATATTGCCACCATTTCCATATGCTAACAACCATGATGGATGAGTGTATGTATGTGTGCATGTATGCACATCCACATGTGCATGAAACTAGCATGAAAGAAAGAAAGAAAAGCACACATGCATGCACACATCCATCATCCAAGAAAAGGTTTTAAGTGAGAAAACTAATGGTTAAATGATAAATCAACACTTGATTTATCAATCCGGTCATATCTCATATGACCCCACCAAAAGTAGTTCACCCGATCAATGTTCGGTATCATATACGCACATTTCAATCGGGTGCATGCGCATATCGCATACGCGCACCACAACGTTTCGCCTGGACTGGGTAACTCCATTGTGGGACTCTAAGACTCGTCAATACGCTGGCAGAAGGTGATGATCATATCAGGTACCCTCAAGCCGCAAGCGGTCAGCTAAACGTAACGGCCACCCGGGTATTGAGCGATCAGAAGACAACAAGCGAACCTGTTACAACTCCCGTCGAGCCATCCGGCAACACTACCGTACAGTCCGGTCTCTTCGTCAGAGATGCTGCATATCGAGCCTAGGGATGGTCACGTCGACCCCAATAACTCAATAAGTCGTGCCGGTGAATGGTCTATAACAGATCGAGAAACTACTGATAACACTTATCAGCAAATTTCAGCAGCCCTGGCCAGGGACTTGCTGTTATAACCAGTCGGGCACAGCACAGCATCAACTCCCAATACCGGGAGAGACGAAACCCCTCCTATCGCTCATCGTCTTCGTGTGTCTCGGGACTGTACCCAACGGCCACCTGTTTGCACGACTCAGTAGAGCCGTGGTAGGGTGGCAATCAAAGTACAGTGGGAGAACACACAAGACTCCATGACGATCTCGGGTCTACAGACTAACCTGTACCAGTGTCACCTGAGAACTGCTATCCGACGATAGATATAATTCCATATAGGAGTTCTCGGTGAGTCCGTCCAGTGTACCCAGTCACCACTGAGCACCCGTATATAATCTTGATGTCAAGCATCGATGAATGTGGGAACATCCATCGCCCATCGTATGGGTCCAGTATCATATACGCTAGTCTACTCTGGTATATCGATGCCCCGTCTCGATATACCTACGACTAGGGACTTTCCAGGATATGCTTATAGACTACAGATGTCCCACTAGTATGATCTCCATCATAATCAGAGTAGTCAAGCCGATATCCTCAGGGCTTTATCAGCATGTATGAATGAATAAAAGCATGAACAAATCAACATGTCAGATAAAGAAGAACCAGATAGCATACTATCATGTCGAGCAAGAATGCAAACTGAATATATATACATGTATAGATACATCGACTATCACTTAATGGCCTCTAGGGCATACATATATCCAACACGGCATGTAATAGCATTCGTTCAGAATCAATGTATTACCGGTTGGCAATACAAGGTGATATTCCCCGACGGTTTTAGCTGCAACAATTGCACCATTTCCAACCCTTATGTCTTTATCACCTTCTCCAAGTTCTCTACCTTTCCTAAGCCCATGTAACTGATTATATATATGGGATCCTGAACCGGTATCTAATACCCAAGACATAGAGGAAATGGAGAAACAGTTCTCTGTAACGAACACACCCGAAGAAAATGCATCAACATGTACTTTCTTCATTCGGATGGCATGAGAATCCTGGTATTCCCCTATATCCTGTTCAGTCTTATAACTTTTATAAAAACGAACGGAACCAACGTTCCCCAGCATAGTATAACATGCGGGTTCGGTCAATACATTCATATTATTATCTTGATTAAGGCATGATATGGTCGCTACCTGGAGAGAGAGAAGAAAACACTTTAGCGTATGCTCTTGCAAGATCAGATTGGTTATTATTTTATCTAATTAGGATGGCTCACACTGTTTTTATCAAATCTTCCTTCAAACTCTAAAAGGAAAGACTAGCCGGGATTAATTACACCCTACAATTTCGCAGTTCTTTCAGCCAGGCCAGTGTCGGAACTTTGAGGGAGGTTCCCCGTGCTTTCGCACGGACCTAATTAAAGTAAACCTCGTTTTCCCAGAGGCGTAACCCCGTTGACACCTTTCTAGACACCTACTTGATAGGCTAATTGTCCTGTGTAAAACTCTCCCGGGAGTAACAATTACTCGCAGTGGGTATCAGGATCCAACTATCTCATAGAAGGTATGCAATTTCATTGCAAATTTCAACACTTGAAATTCCCGATAATATTTTGCCCCTAGCGTCCCATGACCTTGACGCAGGCCAACAAACCATAGTGCGCTACTCAAGTTCAACCCGTCATTTCTTGATTGAATTAAACCAACCCGTACGACCCTTGACGCAGGCCAACAAAGTCACACGACTACCCTAATCCAATCTGCATCATATGCATAAGCAGATAAATACTAGTTAGCTACCGCACACTCCGCCTTGACGAAGGCCAACAAACGTAGCACGAATACTAAGTAGGACTTATCTGAAATGACGGAGGGCTGCGACAGGTTTTTCTGAAAACCTATTGCGTAATGAACTTGATATCGTTGTAGCATCAAGTGAATTTTGAAATGGAGTGATTTTGAGGCTTTCATTAGTTTTGCTAAAGAGGTCACTCCCGGTGAAGGGATCTCGGCTCTTTCCTCATCGAATAAGGTGCGAGATATATCATATACATCACTATGCAAAGCAAAACTCCAAAAGTAATCAAAAGTAAACCGAGTGTTGTAGCATCTGCCAGTTTTGCTAAAGAGGTCACTCCCGGTGAAGGGATCTCGGCTCTTTTCTCATCGAATATGGTGCAGGATATATCATATATATCGCTATGCAAAGCAAAACTGTAGCTACCCTTTTTAAAAAATTTGATTCTACAACATCTTTTAGGTTTTATTTCTTTCATTAATCACATTAATGAAGTCCCATCATTAAAGTCACCTAAATATCACAGATAAATACGACGTACACTTATGTCATCCGCATTCGCCTCGATGTCCCCTCGTGCACCGTCAGGTTAGGTAACTAACGGCAGAGTGGGGCAGGGCTAGCGCGGGTGTAAAACATAAGTAACGCCTATATAATATATCATATATACTATATACAGTATTTATCACAGCACATCAAATGATCACATCACAGATATCGCAGCAGAAGAAACATATGAAACATTGGATATACTAGGACGTCCGTGTTTTTATTTTGAGCCTCTATAAAACACGGATTCCACGGTCGCGATGAATAGCCAAACCCACACCCCTAGACCCCTACGAGAGCGGCAAGAAACCCTACCAATTATAGAGTTAGGAGACCCGGACTCGACTCCTCGAGTTGGTCTCCCACTGGACTCCAGAACCCGGTTACTTGTGGTCTCCTCCTTGCGTCTATCCTAGTGCGAAAAATTAAATAATATACAAAAGGTGACATCAACCTCATCCCGTAAGTGCCCCAATAAAAGAATATTACATACATTTAATTTTACATGAATGAAAATAAAAACTCTCATCTCACATAAAAAAAAACCGGCTATTCAAAACGCGACGATCCAATATAACATATCCAGTAACACATAACATCACATGTCATCAACGTATGTAAATATGCGCATCCCAATTGTCGTTGACATATAGCAACGAAACCGGCGATATCATATATTACACTTACTGTCAAAGAAAAGAAAGTGCAAAACTACAACATTTGGAATCCACAATCTCTTTAAACATCGTAAATCCGAAATATCACATACTTCGCATTTCATGCCTAACTGTGTGAATTCCACATATTGTATCACATTCCAGATAAATAGACAGTATTAAACTTTCCGATCGAATAATCAAATACCCAAGATTTCCTAAATAGCTCAACATTTGAGTGGAGTTCCAAAATTCCAGAATACGTCACAGTAGCAACAGTCCAGCCGTAGAAGGGTCAAGCCAACGCTACACATGTGGCACGCCGTACTGCCTCAAACCCTAAGGTTCAAAAGGAAGTTCAAGACGGTCACATAATCGAGTTAAGGTTTGTTGTCTTCTAGAGGGTCCATCGCATTACTTGCACGTTTTTCCGAAAGATTTAAACCCGAGAAAAATTCAACACTTGAATGTTTTTCGTGCCGGTAAAAATTGAGTTAATGATATCCGTTCGAACATTTAATACTTTCTAAATTATCCGGAATAACAAAACAAAATTAAATTCTCTGATCGAATCGACGATTACAAAATAAACCCCAAAATACTCAACACTTGAGTCAGAAAACAAAATACCCAGAAAATATAAGGAATAGCTACGGATGTTACAACATAAAGAACCGTCCCCAAAACCATTTTCCTGCCACTGAACCGCCGCATCATGTGACTTAGTGCCGCGGTTCCGCGGCCACGCGGGGGATTTGGGGGCTTGTTTCTCATGGTAACCCTTAGAATTCCCTGCTGATTTTTTTGAGCGTTTTTAATTCTGAAAAAACACAGATTTTAAAAAATGTACAGAGTGGGGTTCATTTTGACGTATTCGGGTTCGTTCGGAGTTTTAACTTCGTTAACACATCGCCTAATACTCTAGCTAGGCTCGATACCACTGTAGGGTTACTAGGCACACTAATAAGGTTCTACAATGCATCAACCATGCCCGTTTAAAATTTTAGCCGTGCCGAATAACCCTAAACAAGATCGTTGCTAGAAAATTAGGGTTTCATATGCTAGTAAACTACGTTTACGACTAAGTGAATACGAAATACAACCTTTGTAGATCGGTCCTTCACTTCTTTAGCTCCTTGTTGAAGTCCCTTCGCTGCGATCATGGTTCTCCCGGACCCTTGCATGGCTTCACGAAGCGAAAGACGCGCCCTTGCTTGAAGTCTTCGAGGCCGAAGATGATCTATGTCGAGGCGATACCAACTCAAGCTTCTACTTCACTAACTTGAGAATTAGTGAAGCAAACACCCTAAACTAAAGTGCTAGTCTAGTAGAGGATGGAGAAATAGGAAGTGGGTTCTCTTTAGAATTTTATTTCTCACAATCTTTTTCACTTTGGATCAAACCCTAGCAAGCTTTTTCTTTTTAACAATGATGAAGAAGAACAAAAGAAAGAGATGAGGATAATGATCAAGTAAGAAGTCTAACCATGGTGAGTGAGTATCATATACTAACTCTTGTAGAGACATGACCATGGCTAATGGTTATGGTTGGGTTAAGAAATATCCATAGTAAAAACAAATTTAGTGGAATTAGTCAATGCATCCACAAGTTTCCACAAGCTTCATGCATTGTGCTAATCCTCCACTAATTTTGTAATTACTTAAAATATAAAAACCCAACATAATCTATAGCATGGTGTAAGTCTCATACACCCAAGTCATGTGTATCATCAACCATGATACAATAAGAAAACTCATTTTTAATATATATCATATATACATTAAAGTTGTGCTCATGTGAGAAAAACCCTAAAGTGAACAAATGTTAGTTAATGTAAACTAGTATATCAAATATACAATTATTCAATAAATTATTAAATCAACACTTGACTTAATAATTCGGTCATATCACATATAACCGACTAACATACAATGTATCGACTTATCGAATCAACACTTGATTCGATAACCCGGCTATATCATATATAACCGACCGATACAAAAAGTCGTGAGAATAGAATACGGTATTACATACACGCATTATTCTCGGTCTCGTACATATCACATATGCGCTCCTATTTCGTTTTGCCTGAACCAGTAAAACCTCTGTGTAGGACTCTAAAGACTCGTCAATACGCCGGCAGTAGGTGATGATCACATCAAACATCCACAAGCCGTCAGCAGTACTAGCTGGACGTAACGGCTACTCCCGTAGTAAGCTATCAGAAGATCATCAAGCAAGCCCGCTCCAACATCTGTAAAAGCCTGCCGGTAACTCTTCCCATACATTCTGGTCTCCTCGTCTGATATGTCGCATATCAAGTCTACGGGTGGTACACGTCAGACCCCAATAACCGATAAGTCGTGCCGATGTGAGGCTCATAACTGGTCGAGAAACTACTGGTAACACTTACCAGTAAATCTCTAAATCAGCCATGGCCTGGGACTTCCCTGTTACGGCCAGTCGAGCACAGCGCAACATCAACCCCCAATACCGGGAGAGACGAAACCCCTCCTATCGCTCATTGCCTCCATGTGACTCGGGACTGTACCCAAAAACCACCATTTTGCACGCTCTCATGGACGTGGTAAGGTGGAAATCAAAGCACAGTAGAAATAACACAAGACTTTATGACGATCTCGGGTCTACAGACTAACCTGCACAAGTGTCACAAGAGAACTGTCATCTGACGTGAGGTATAATACCATCTAGGAGTTCTCGGCGAGTCCGTCCAGTGTAGCCAGTCTCCACTAAGCACCCGTATACCATCTCTGATGTCAAACACCAATTGATATGTGATCATCCATCGCCCATCTCATGGGTCACGAAGCGTATACGCTAGTCTACACTGGTATATCGATGCCCCGTCTCGATACACCCACGACTAGGGACCTTGAAGGATGTACTTATGGACTACCATGTCCCCACTAGTATGATCCGCATCATAGTCCAGGTAGTCAAGTACACATCCTAAGGGCTTTACCAACATGTAACTATAAGACAGTGTAAACAGACAAGTATACATGTTAAGATAAAGAGCAACCAGATAGCATACTATCATATCGAGCAAGAAATTCCTCTCTATATATGTCCAAGCATCCAATATAATATACATCATCTGTACAATACTGGCCTCTAGGGTATACATACAACTAACAACTCACATCACTTATCTCTTCCCCATTTCTTCCTAGCTCTCTACAACATGTTCTTGCACCAACCGGTTCGTTACTCCGTTAAATCTTCGAATGGTTGGTGCTGACTTTCGGTCTTTCTAAGGCTTTGCATTGACGAATAACTTTGACCCCTTCTTATGATTTTAAAAGCTTAACATTGTTTAACTCAAGTTTGGGGGTGGTATATTTTTGGCTCTTAAAAATAAAATTTGTCCTCAAAATTATGAGCCAAAAATAAGTTTGGGGGAATTTTCACATCCATATGTTCTTTGACCCCGCTAATAATTTTTCCTCCTAAGCTTACAGGTTTTTGAGATTTAACAGATGACAACAGTGAGGACACTGTTCTAAACATGTTTAGGGGAGGTTTGTGATTATTTACGCATCACTTTGCATCATACTTTGCATAAGCACAGCATTTTAAAAAAATTTCTTTTACAATAAAAGATTAGAAAGTGAAAAATTACATTTAAAAGATTGGAAAAATTTAAGAAAACCAAGAAAATTAGATGTTTTCTTCAACGAAATTAGTAATAAGTAGTTATGAGACGTTGTCTCATGGGTTAGTAAGATGAAAGAAGTCACTAATCTGAGGATAAAAAAAAGTCTGAAAAATAGTTGCTATTCTGGAAGCACAACATCTGAATGCCCTACTATACGCACTTACACAAGTCTCGATACTCGGGATAGTAGAGGATACCTTGAAATGCTCTTGTCTAAAATCCAAAGTACGAAGTAAATAATAACTGAAAAATAAAAGATAAAAAGGTGAAGAAAAATGAACACTGGTTTTGTGATCACCAAGGCAGCATAGAAAAAATATAGCGAGGGTGCTTCATCACCTAGTGCCTTAGACCAACTGGTTTGGGAGTTACTGCTATGCCTTAGGTGTTGCAAGACGAGGAAAATACTAATTACGCCTAAACTGGAAGAACATTTTGTTATCGTTCAGTTAGTACCTCAAGAAGTATTAACGGTTGCATGAAAAATGTGTGAGCAATTCCATCTAAATATTCACCAACTAAAAAGTACTAGGGTAGATGGACAAGAGTATGATAGCTTGAATTGAATTCTCCGAGTGCAGGGATGTTCTTTACACACACGTAGGGGTATATGATCAGTGTTTGGAAGAAAGATAGGAATGAAGAATAATGGCGATGTTTTATTGAAGGATGATGTGATTTCTAACATCTTTTCATAACTATTAAGATAGGGCTCATGACAACCGAAAAGCTAGTGTAGTTGGAAACTCTGATTTTCAAAGTCTTTCTTTCACAATTCTTATCTTTACATGTAACTTTCACAGTCTTTCTTTTATTATAGTATTTTGTGGGTGCAATCCGCTGAAAACCCTCAGGAGACAACACTCCTCCTACTAGCGACACCTAGAGTTTTAAAGGCTTGTTGCACGTGCTCAGTGCAATCGTGTTTGCCTACGAAACTGTGCTAGTTAGTTTTTCTTTTTTTTCTTAATAAAATTTTCTCCTACTCTTGAACAAAACAAGTTTGCTCGAGACGATCAAAATCAAGTTTGGGGGAATTTGTTCAGTCGAAAATAGTGCATTCATAACACACCAATTTCCTTACTCTTTCTAATCATCTAAACGTGTTTGGTATAATTTTGACTTATATTACAGAATCATATGGAAAATACCAATTACCATGTGTTGTACATTTGTCACGACCCGAAATTTGGCACGTGACGGCCCCTAAACCACGCAATGTCCACAGGCGTAATGCAATCTAAGTAAGCCGAAAACCCAGCAATCTAAACCATCAAAAGTAGTAAGTGATAAGGAAATTGTTAAAACTTTTGAAATCTCAATCAAAATTCTTTAATGTCTAAATTTATTTCCTTTAAAAAATTGGCAGCACTTCCTTTGTAAAACAAGCCCCCAAAAAGGGTACAACATAAATATAAGTAAAAGCATCTCCAACGGGAGAAAATCCACTCCAAAAAGCGGAAAACAACCACCACAAGCAGATATACGACGCCGTAGTGAAGAAAAGACGATATAAAGTGAAACATCATAAAAGCCCTCCGGAGTCACAAAATAATATACAATATTGTCCTCAAAACTCGTCTCTAAGTCAATACATGAAATAGTAGATGGAGAGTACTTGATACAACGAATATACAATGAGCAACATCGGATAACCGCAAAACCCACCTATAGAAAAACTGCACACAGTCAGCCGTGGAGGTATCCGCAGCAAATGATGATACGATAGGAAGAAATAAGCCCTGCCTCTGACTGCTCTGGGGGACAACCTGCAAAACCCTGTGGCACAACGGGGGTCAGTTGCCAACTCGTGAATAGTAAATAACATATGCTGGTAATCGCAAGTATGCACGTACTGCGATGGTCTATCACATGCAAGCTGATAGCAATAAATGGCAATATGTAATACAATAGTCATGAAAGGTACTCTATCAGGTACTACTAATACAAGAAGCAATGCATATCAAATAAATGCGGTGTACGGAATAAAACACATCCTGTAAGTCTCATGAAACCTGAGTGTCTAACACCGACACCCGAAAATATCATGAAAACAAGTGTCTAGCATCGACACATAAATACTCCTCTATCAGGTGCTGTCACCACGATTGGCCCTGATAGGTACGTATCATATGTCTCTCGGAAACCTGAGTACCCAGCTTCGACACTCGAAATTCTGCGTATCCATACGTACATAACTCCAGTAGGTATCACCACGATAACCGCCGAGTCCAAATACTATCACCGGTTGGTACTAGCCCAGCCTGCCAGGCTCATCGCCATCATCTGTGATCTTCTTGCCCCGGGGAACCATATCGGGCTCCACCATGTACCCACACATGGCCCACTCCACTCCTCGCATCGGGTATATATCACAAATCTCAAAACCGAGAAGTCTCATGGTGGACGCATTGAAATATCATCTTAAGAGAAACCGGGTTTTTCAAATAATGCATCATTTCATGAAAACTACCACGGTCCTAAAATCCAGAAAATAACAAGTAATGAATAAGAATATTTGCATTGATCATTATGATGATATATTAGATAGGTGTACATATATAACAGCGTCGCATACCACTGATATATATATACCATATATATACATATATATGTCAGCGTCCCATACCACTGATATATATACACGGGAGTAAAACATCCAGAAAACATCATATGAAAACCATATCTCAATGCAACATCCATGAAACATAATATATGCAACTTTTGGATATAGTGCCCTCAGACTCAATTATTGGATCACATGCATGTGATTGCAATGATTGAGGGAGGACCAATGCCGGTAAGACAGTCTTACTCAAGATGATAGTATGCTATCTGCTTTATCTTTATCATCGTGTACTGCTTCAGGTGACCTTACAGGTCACTATTGCAAGTTGATAGAGCCCTTAGGACTCTTGCTTGACGGCCAGCACTATGATGGCGATCATATACGTGGGAGCTGGGGTCTATAAGCACATCTTTAAAGTGGTCCCTAGTCGTGGGAGTTTCGAGACTGGGCATCGATACTCCATTAGTAGACTGGTGTAAACAGTCGAGACCCCGATGAGGGGCGGTGGCCGGTCTCACAAGCCATTGGTGTCAGTTGGTTCACCTATGATGTATACAGGTGCTCATTGGGTTATGAGTACACCGGACAGGACTCGCCGGGAACATGCTAGTTGGTATTATACCTGACGTCAGATAGCAGTTCCTTGGTGACATGTGTACAGGTTAGTTCATCGACCTGAGATCGTCATTTGTCTCGTGTGAGTTCCCACTATGCTTTGATTACTACCCTACCACAGCTCAAAGGAGTCGTGCAAACAGGTTTTAGTTGGGTACAGTCCTGAGCCACATGGAGGCAGTGGGCGGATCGGCAGGGGTTTCGTCTCTCCCGGTATTGTGGGTGAGATCGCGCTGTGTCTAGGAGAGCCATTACACGAAGTCCTTGGCCAAGGCAGGAGATTTACTGGTAGGTATTCCAGTAGTATCTCAGGGTGTTCTGGGCTACACTCCGACACGACTTGTACCGCTTTTGTGGGTCTGACTTTTACGAACCCCCTAGGCCCGCCATGCGATGCTCATAGACGAACGGACCGGACTATACGGATATTGTCACTGACAGGCTCAGTAGGGTATCAGGATGAGTTCGCTCATCGACCTCCCTTTTGGTCAATACCCGGTAGCTCGTTACGTACAGCTAGTACCTCTGACGTGCTAGTGGTTAAATCCACAACCAATGTATTGACGAGTCTTTAGAGTCTCCCACAGACAGTTTTCTAGTTTCGGGCGAAACATTGTAGAGGCTGTATGATATATGGCAGGGTTCGATCATATACGTGCAGTAGTGCACGGATCATGATCGGACGGATCATACTAGTGGGCTTTGGTTTAAGCCGGATCCTAGTATTAGATTTGTAGGATTACTTTAGTCTCATCGCATTCGCATTCGGTCGGAATGCGGATGCAGGTATGTATAAACAGGTGAGGGGCATCCTTGTGATCCGTTACGAGTTTACTTTAGATGTTGCCGCATCTTTTTGTTGTTGCAAACATTTGGATTAATATTTGCATATGGAAATTATGAGCTAGAAATCATCATGAGGTGCATTTAATGTGACACATGCAACCTAGTGACTCATGGTCTCTTTTATTGTGCATATGTCACATTGTGTGATGGATGTGTGGGTTGAAATGAGAGAGTGAGTATCAAAAACACAAGAGCTAGCTCTCATACATGGCTGCCCTTCTCTCTCCTCCTCTCATTTCAACCCACACATCCATCACACAATGTGACATATGCACAATAAAAGAGACCATGAGTCACTAGGTTGCATGTGTCACATTAAATGCACCTCATGATGATTTCCAGCTCATAATTTCCATATGCAAACATTAATCCAAATGAGCATCTGTATACATCGTAGGTGAACCAACTGACACTAATGGCTTGTGAGACCGGCCATCGCCCCTTGTCGGGGTCTCGACTGTATACACTAGTCTACTAATGGAGTATCGATGCCCAGTCTCGAAACTCCCACGACTACGGAGCACTTTAAGGATGTGCTTATAGACCCCAGCTCCCACGTATATGATCGCCATCATACTGCTGGCCGTCAAGCAAGAATCCTAAGGGCTCTATCAACGCGCAATAGTGACCTGTAAGGTCACCTGAAGTAGTACTCGATGATAAAGATAAACCAGATAGCAAACTATCATCTTGAGTAAGACTGTCTTACCGGTATAGGTCCTCCCTCAATCATTGCAATCACGTGCCTGTGATCCAATAATTGACTCTGAGGGCACTATATCCAACAATCTCCCACTTGCACTCAAGGCTAATTATTGCGATGTCGCATACTCACAGCCCGTGTGTTACCGAACACCCAACTCCTCTACTAATCAGTCTCACAAAGCCTGTTTGCGAAACTATTGCGTTCGAGGAATAGCCTTAGTAAGTGGATCCGCTCTGATGTTTCTTTCTATGTATCTCTTTATCTCAACTTCGCGGAGAAAGCCATCTCCTGAAATGAGCAATACCTGTCATAGAATATGTCTAGATATCTGATGGGACCTAGTTCATAAATGAACTCCAAATCCAAACTTCTTAGACTGTATTGTCAACTGAACTTAATCAGTATCCTGTGCCACACCTCCCTCAGTATGCGCTTGGACCAACTGTCCAAAATACCGCCCCTCGTCAGAGGGAAAACTAAAACTCTGACAGCCACTCTGTCATCCAGGTCATCTAGGAAGCCTGGAATGATATCTGTCTCCTAAAGGAGGTTGTTGTTATCATATCCCTAGAACATCCACTTATGTTCTAAAACTGCTTCCGTACGTTTCTCCAGGATAGGATTAATATCAACTTATTGCATCTAGTGCAAAAACAACGTCTGCTGTGGTACTTGACATCTCATGATTGACTCACTTGCCTAAGCAAGTGATGTGCTAATCATGCGCATCGCTCTCCCCTTTAGTCTGTAAGACACCTTTAGAGAGGGTGACTCAATCATCTGCAGGTACACTACCATGCAAGGAGTCGTCAATTCTAAAACACCTTTAGAATGATGTCTAAGTATCCTGATTGGGACACTTCCCAAATCTAGATCTAAAACCATAGATCTAGTAACCAGAATATCTGATATAATATCCAATTCTTATGTGGAGAAAACACTGTGTGACAACCAAAGTATAACCGATCGTAGTATAGGAATTTCACTTCCTATTATATGTATGTCATCCATATACCAGGACATCACACCCTACTACCTTCTTAACAGATGCATCCCTATTCTGATGAAGTCAAACCTATGACTGTCACATCAGAAATAGATGATCTTTCTCCGCTATATCTGCTTTAGTCCATAAATAGACATAAGCTTCTTGTCCACCATGCTTCCGCTGCTCCCACTGACTACGACAACCCTCTGGCAGAGTCATATACACGTACAGTTCTAAAGCTAGTTTAGAATGATGCTATACTCATCCTCCTGCCGGGTCTCACAGTCTGGAACAACAGCAATGACAAGTCTGGGTAAACAAGAACTTCCCTGTCACCGTCCTTGAGCATACCGAATTACCTCTTGAGTGCCTGAGGTTACCCACCATATCTGGGGAGTGGAATGGAATGTCAAACCAGATTGAATCTAAAGGTTCTTATCAAATTTTCAGTAACCGTTTGCGGTTCTGGAATCACTTCCAGTTCTACCATACTCCCACTACTATTTTCTGAAAAAATCCATTTTACTAAAACTGGGGCGAATCAAGAACAATATCATTATTGATCTTCCAGATGGTAGAAAGTCAACCTTCGTCGTAGCCCGGGTCAACCCACAAACAGCCATTACAGAAACGTGCCTTGAGTTATCCAGAGTCTGGTTTTAAGCATAAGCCGGACAACTCCCCGTACCTTAATATTGTTAAAATATGAACTATCGTATATCCAATATAGAAACAGAGGAACTGATTTAATTGGAACCAGATTCAAATCATCCAGCTGTCTCCAGTGCATGTCAACTAAATGGAAGGAGGCCGATCAGCATTACTCAACTTAGGAATGCTTTCAATTATGAGTAACCTGAAAGAGAACCAAGTTCTCTTAATCATTACTATCAACTGAATACCATACACAAGTATCTACATCTTCGATCACCTTGAAGAATCCTGATACTTGCAATATCTGGTTCTCTACTTTATTCTTATACCTATAACTTCTCAAAACTTAGACCTTGCATTTCTACGAAACACATATCTAAGAACGAGAGAAATCACAAGTAAACAGAATATAGTACGAGTACCAACCCCTCTGTCCTCATGGACACTGGAAAACATACAATACTCTGTATAAGTCCCCTGAGTCTGATAACTCATTCCCTGTGTGTCATAGGTTGAAAACTGTACTTATGGTTAAGAAGAATTACACCACTGTTTAATGCTCCTTACCGAACCATCCACTGATATTGGTAAATGTCATAGACATAATTTCAAAAAGTTATATCTCACTTTATAAAAATAAACGTACAGATATATCAATTTGAAATTGGTGCATAACAACGGATATTCAAAACCAAATGTCTGCCGTCCGGCAAACAGCCCAGGCGATTTCCTCAAATATCACCAATTACAACGAATCCCGATATAATGAGGATGATCACCCAATTCCCAATAACTTACTCCCACTCATCATATGTAAAACCATATAGATGTGAGAATCAAACCTGGTAAATACATACCCTGAAGCAAGGGATAATTCGGAAATCAGTTTTCTTTAAACAATACACAGAGAAACTAAAACATATAAATGTTTCGAAGGGGTATCCGGGTATTCCTAGCAATGCCTCTTCCATTATCCGATTCACAACTGTAACCGTATATTTCTTTGCCATCTCTCCAAATCCCTTTATATGTCTTTAGTCATTACCTTCTGTACACCCCTTTAGGCCAAATGGTTTTCTTCCTTCCCTACCGTTCGGCACCAGCCTATGGTTTGGAAGAAGACTATCCAATAATCATAATGGGTGTACTCTCCTAATCCTAGGAGTACTCGTAACCTGAGAGAAGGTGAAGATAAAAGACAACTGAATAAACCTTATTCCTATTTCTCCTGAACCAAAATCCATCCCCGAACTGGAACAAGTTCCTTCGAGTTCGTATTTAACCATACGATGGAGTATCCAATAAACTGTGGATCTTCATAGTGATACGGAGTGTCCTGGAGAAATACATAGGTGAAGTAGGAGTGGCGATGAAATACTTGGTTTGGTCGTGAATAGCAGTCGCAATTTACTTTGCCCTCTTACTAATCCCTTTATTTGTCTTAACTTATTATCTTCTGTACACCATCGTTAGGCTAATTGGTTTTCTTCATTCCCCACCATTCGGCACCTGCCTATGGTTTGGAAGAAGACTATCCAATAAGCGTAAAAGGTGTACTGTCCTAATCCAAGGAGCACTCGCAACCTGAGAGAAGGTAAAAAGGAAAAGACAACTGAATAGTTCTATTCATTTTCTCCAGAACCGGAAACCATCCTCGAATCTGGAACAAGTTCCTTCGAGTTCGTATATAACCATACGATGGTTTTATCCAATGGAAGTGGATGTTCGTAGTAATATGGGGTGTTCTGGAGAAAAGGGTAAAAGCAGGAGTGGCAATGAGGTATGCAACTCAGACAATCCAAAATCCAGTGTTTTAAGAAAGTTCGGTTAACTTGGTCACTGAGTGATAGTCTGGGGTCGAGCCATGGTCACTGCCAAAGAGAGAGAGAAAAGAAACACTCAGCGTGCATTCTAACCTAGATCAGAATGGTTATCAATTTTTCTAATCAGGAAACCTCCCACTGTATCGTCAAATTCTCCTCCAAACCTGAAAGAAGAATTAGTCGGTATCACCTGAGGAGTAAACCAACTCATCAGTAGGAATCGGGATCCAACAATCATCGCATGATAACGTGATGGAATCCACTCACGTTATCACACTTCAGAAGGTATGCGCATATCTGGCAAGTTTCAGTTTCTTTAGAAACTCCCGATGTGATTTTTACCCTATGCTCTTATGACCTTGATGAAGGCCAACATATCATAAGTCACATGTCAAGTTCTACCCGTCATTATCTAGGTTAATTTGAACCCACCCGTACATACTCTTGACGAAGGCCAAAATAGTAATACGACTGTCCCAAACTAACGCATCTTTCTATGGAGCAGAAAAGTAACAAATAGATACCATACACTATGCCTTGACGAAGGCCAACATACATAGCATGAATACTTAGTGCTACCTTTCTGAAAAGACGGAGGGCTACGAATGGTTTTTGGCGAAAAACCTTTAACGTAATGAACTTGATATAGTTGAAGGAACCAGATAGCTTTTTATGAAAATATAGTGGCGAAAACCTTTTTCTAAAGAGGTCACTCCCGGTGAAGGGATCTCGGCTTTTTCCCCGTAGAATGAGGTGCAAGATATTCTAACTGAATACCATGATGCAAAGCAAAAAGTAATCGGCTATAGTGAAGTTATTACCCTGACGCAAACTTCTGTCCAAGGGGTCACTCCCAGTGAAGGGATCTCAGCCCTTGCCTCGTCGACTGAGGTGCTGGATATTCATAACCGAATACCACTGTGCAAAACAAAAAAGAACGTCCTTATAATAACAGCTTTTTGAAAAATGTTCCAACAACATCAGAATTGGTTTGTTTAGCTTGCATTAATCCGAATCAATGCAATCCCATCAATTAATCGCACCACAAAAGAACGAAAATATGATATACGTATATGCCATCCGCATTCGCCACTAGGTCCCGTCATCACCCGTTAGGTTACTTAACTAACGACAGAGCGGGGACTGGACTAGCGCGGGTGTAAAACATATAGAACATCTACTAGTATATATATTAATATATAATAATCGCTCAAGGCGTGATAAAATGCAACATCACAGAAATGTAATAAGCATCACAGAGCCACGCCATTAACCTTTACTAGCTTGTTCTAACGTATTTAAAACATCGATCGAACGAATTTTCCAAAACCGCGATTCCAATTTAACAGTTTCTGTCGAAATTTTTTTGTGGTCGAAAAATTATTTTGAGTGTTGCAGAAAATCAGGCAGGCTTTTCTAAGGAATCTGAGAAAATTTGGTACGCTGATGGCACTCTAGCGCCGAGGAACCGCGGCCGTACCTACGTTTTGGACGAGGTTCCGCCGCAGTACTGTAGCAACACTGCACCAAATTTTCTGCAGTGCTCTCAGACTTGGAATTGGGGTTTCTGGAATGTTTATTTTTGGCCCAGATTATTTTGAGTACTGGGAATTGTACTTGGGGCCCACTTCGGGAAATTTTGTCGATTGAAAATTTTAAACATGTTAGTTCACAGTATTTACATTATATCTGCAGTGCTCTCTTGTGTTTTTGATACTCACTCTCTCATTTTATCACACATACAACTAAAGAAAAAGAAAGCTTCTTCTTCTTCTTCCTCTAGCTTATAACCTACATTGATGGCTTCATCTTCAACCTCCTTCCATGCAATGGATGCAAGAGACAAAGTTGTCAAAAACATTCTCTACTTCACCTTGGACACGTCGGCTACCGAACTTCGTGCCAGAGTTGCTTCGGATGAAGCGGGAGCCCGTAAAAAGACACGAAGATGTGGTGCCCTTTCCGACGAGGAGACCGAGACCGGAGATGCCGCGAGGAGCTTGGGATGGTGGCCAAAGACCGAAAGACACGGATCGATTGGTATAGTTTTCCAACCCTCTCATTAGTTGCTAGTTGTAGGTTAATGGTTCGATCCGGATTTAAAGTATACGATAGCGCCGGTTTCAAGTTTTGAAAAAGTTTTCGTTTCCGCATTTTGGCCTCGGACAGACGGCCGAGGCGCTACCGTACACTTACAGCAACATGAAATAGTAATATGAGGATATAAAGGAAAAACCGCTGTTTATTGACAACAAGTTATTAAGTATATCATGCGGCCCCTAATTTCTCCAAAGTCCATACAACATCATATAAAGGTGAACATGTAGCTATAGCCAGGTATGCGTAACCATGTCGGTATAGCAAGATATGTGTATCTACCTATCAATAAAGATGTAATACTCTCCAGGTATGTATGTAGTTATATCAAGGTATACGGGTATACATGTAAGTATATATGCAGGATGTACATGTAGCTGTGTCTCATATGTCTATATAACTATCACTAATGGTACAATATGATATAGGTATAAGGGTAGCTAGCATGTAGACATGGCAAGTCATATGTGTAAGCATGTAGGTATACTGATATGCTATATGTTTGTCACGACCCGAAATAGCTCGCGACTGGCACTTGAATCATATAAAGACTATAGGACCCCATCTAATCCAAGTAAGCCAAAAAGCCCAGAAATCTAAAACCATTTTTAAGTAATAAATAGAGGAAATAGTTTTAAGAAGTGAAAAAAACAAGTTTCTAAAATGCAGGTTTTAAAATAGGTAAACCGAATATGCCTTTTAAAAATCTCATGTCTTTTCTGAAAATTTTGGCAGAGTTTCCTTTGTAAATACTGGCCCCGAACGGGGTACAACAAGAAAAATATATATGCAATGATAAAAGGCATCCCCAAGCGGGAGCTAGCTCTTCGTCAATCGATGGTCACAACCACTCAAGCAATATAATATACAACGCCAAAGGGCGAGGATCAAAACTTAAAAAGAACTCAAAATCAGCAGGAAAACCATAATACTAAAACGCGCGACTCTAAGGTCGAAATAATACATAACTGGTTTTTTCTATGTATGAAACAATATACAAGTTTTTGTTGAAAGGAAGCAGAGTGCCAGAAAAGCCGCAATGAAACATGTACGGCAAAACCTGTAAGAACTGTGGCACAACGGGGGTGAGTTGCCAACTCGTGAGTAGAAAATAACACAGAGCAGAAATCGTATGTATGACATAATCCTAGGTCAATACGATCAATAATAATATAACCTCAATATGAATAAGTCTGAAGCAAGATAATGTGGCAAGTTGACATCTATACATGAGTGTAGTGCCAAGTGCTCGTGCTAGTGCCTCAGGTAATAACATATCATAAATCTGAGGTATGATCAATGCAATCAATGTCAACTATATCAGAAAGTCTATGAGTATGTGGATATCATCCCACTATGTAATCAATAGCTGTATGTATGTGGATCCCGTCTACGTGTCATCCAATGACAATAAACATCATGCAAGTAAATATCATAAAGCATATGCATGGAAGTATGAGGATGTAAATCAACAGGTGTCGCTCGCGTCATATCAAAATCATGGAACCTGAGTGTCAAGCATCGACACTCGAAAACATCATGAAACCAGTGCCTAGCATCGGCACGTAAATCCTCATACATCGGGCTCTGTCTGCAGAATCGGCCCTCGGCTCTTGCAGTACGGTCGTCCCGTATCCATCTATCGACTCTGGTCAGTATCCTCCGGATAACCGCCAGGTCCAACCAATCACCGGTAGGTAGTAGTCCTACTGTCAGGCACACCGTCTAGCTACACAGCAGATCCGTTCTCGCCCCGGGGTACCATACCGGGTCTACCATGAACCCGCAATTGGCCTCGTCCGCTCCTCGAATTGGGTTTCACATGTCGCTCTCAGCACCGAGAAAACATATGGTGGACGCACTGAAATATCATATCAAGGATAACCGGGTTTTAAAAACAATTACATACTCTCTTTTGAAATACCCACGGTTCCCAAATCCAGAAATATCATGGAAACAACATATCTCATTGCGTATAATAAAAAACATGATGTATGCGACATGTAGAAGAAATGTAAGCATATCAGTATATCATGCAACATGGAACAATAAAATGCACATATTGAGGGAAACCGCTGTTTTAAAATGAATCAGTTTTAAAGAGTATCTTGTGGTTTCTAAATTTCTAATCAAGCCAGAATCATCTATGTATGTGCGAATACGTATGTATGCACGTATGGGTGTACAGTAGATATGTGCACAAGTATGAATGTACAGTATATAGGTACACAAGTATGCCATGCAAGGGTCATAACCTGAATGCAACAGTGCTACAGTGTAGTGACATGGCAATTATCGATGATAAAGTGTGTGAGCCGGCAATCAAGTGTACGTGGAACATACGCATCATCGACAATGGTGCTGGTGTCCTAACAGCATGATTATAATATAGCAATAAACACATTTACACATGCAAAGCGATACGAATGGCATGAATATGCAGAAATCGAATAATCAACGCAACAGTGTAGAATCTACATCAATATGTATATGTCATGCTGTTATGCCATTTGAAATAAGGCGAATCGGGGTTTTTAGTAAAATAAGGGCTACGGTGTTTTAAGAAAAGTTGCGTCGTTTGAAAATATCTGTAGGATCCCTTTGCCTGTCTTTAAAATACCCCCGATTCGTTAGTTTTTGAAATATGTATGACTCGGGTCTAGCCTAACATCTACTATGCAAACTACAGATCTAACTATCAAGTCAATCGGGAGGGGTATGGAAACCACCTAAATCTGAGTCGATATAAATATGAATATAAATATAATAGTCGATGATCCCACCACAATAGTATCGCGTACGATACAGTATACCATATGACATCCTTGAGTCATGAGTGCGGATCTATCATCATTATATAGCTCGTACGTAAATCCGTCGTACGGCATCCTAAATCTGGGTACGGGTCAATATCACAGTCATCTCATCAATTATCTGGTATCCTTATCATCATCTCTCATGATCTGGGGTACTTATTTAAGTCTAGTACAAATCGATACCATCTATATAAGTATGAATGCGTGTGTGAAACACACGTCTAAAGGCCCGCTAAAAATCACATGTCGTATCCCAAATACGAATCATATCATATCACCGATCTCATGGCACTATGCCCAATATCATCGACCCATCTCCAATGTCATCCACTATCCTCGTCATCTAGGTATATGTATAACAAATATGCATATGTGTGCGTGTTGGTGTAAACCTAATCTAGGGTTCGCAACTAGGAATTATACTAGTTTACTTCTACGCCCTAATCTAACCATAGTACACGTAATCTCAATATCCACGACACACTATAAGCTATCATATATATATATATATAATATACATATATAGTATACCAACTTCGGACTGCGGGGGTGCTATACACCATCCACCCGACTTCCCCCGTAGATATAATCTACTCACCTGATCTTCATTTGTCGACGTCGCCACGCGCTTGCTTGTCGTTCCGAAGTCATCATGGGGTACCTACACATCAACGTATCGTAAATGCGTATTAAAACCAAATCAAACTAAAACGACATACGAAAAACGAAAACCAAAACGATATGCTAAGGCCTATAGGTTAGAACCTATTGACTACGCTTTCAAAATCATCGAACAATCCTCGATATCGTCGTACAAACGCCAAGTAATCGAGGTAAAACGCAATACATAAAAATCCAGAATTCAAAATACGGAATACGAAAACAAAAATCAAAATAGCAACTTAGGAAAAACGCTCCAGATTCTAACCTAGGTCAAATTGGACAATTTTGCACATGCCAGGGTTCTAATCTATAGATGTAGGAGCTACAGAACCAAAACGAGGCAAATCCACCCTGGTCTGGCCGCAATTTGCGGCCAGAATGGATTTATTTGCGGCCGTGTTAGGGAGTTAGGGGCTAGGGTTTTGGTGGTAGCTTCCTGGGTGCCTGCACATCTCACTGCCAATCCAAATTAATTTTCAGAGTCTCGGGGTGATAGCAGATCTCATATAACCTTCACAGATTCCACAAATCTTCCGATATGGTTTCTAAATCTTTATTCTAGGTTTCAAGTTTCAGGTTTGGGTCTTAATTCAAGCACTAGGTTGTTTGTATAACCTCTACTGAGCTCAATTTCACAACACAACTCTCAATTTCCTATAAACCCTAACTAGGATTTCCTTAAGTCCACAACATCACACAATATCAGTTCTAACCTAGCATGGGGGTATAAGTAATACAAAACTAAGCTAATGGTCCTGAAAAATACCTCATTTGGCAACTCAAGAATTTTCTTGAGTTGCCCCTAGTGGCCAAAATCCTTGCTTTCTTGGTCCAATGTGTTTGTCTTGAGCTTGTGCATCTTTTTAGTGAAATGGGAGTGGGGTTTTGAAGTGTTTTTGGATGTGTTTTGAGGAGTTGAAGAGGGGAGGGAGGTGAAGGAAGCAGCAGCAGCAAGTGAAGGAGAGGGAGAGAAATGAGTGTTGGAAACATGGGAGAATGGCCAAGTCCAAGTCAAGGCCCTCCCTTTCTCTCTCTTCACCATACCTCAATATTATATTCTATCCCTTTTTCTTTTCTAATTCCCTTCTCACACCAATAGTAAACCCAAAACAACCATGGTAGAAATGCACAAGTGTAAAAAGAGAAAAAAAGATATAGTGCATGTTTTGCACAAATATGCTAAAAATCCGATTAGCGATTTTTAATCGCAATTAGAACTAAATTAGCATATAATTAATCATAAAAACTTAAAATTTGCATAATTTACATAAAACACCCTCTTTTAAATAATTTCCATAATTTTCCAAATTTTTCCCCAATTTTTCGGTATTTAATTATTCCGAAATATTAAAATATTCATAAAAATAATATTAAATTATAAAAATTCCCAAAAATAATAATTTTTTTTTGAAATGTTACAATCTTCCCCCTTAAAGAAATTCGGTCTCCGAATTTAAATTTAAACCCCCAAATTCTAAAACATTTCAGTAAAAGTCCAAGTCGTCGGGGTTCCGAAATCATCAATACATAAAACACATCATAGCGCAATGCATGTGTTAGTTATATGTATGCCCTAGAGGCCATTACTGTACATAGGATGTATATTGTAGTGGATGCTGGGACATATATAGGGATGACTTTCTTGCTCGACATGATAGTATGCTATCTGGTTGAACTTTACCTTAACGTGTATACTGACTGTCTCTCTGTTACATGTTGGTAAAGCCCTTAGGATCTGTACTTGACTACCTGGACTATGATGCGGATCATACTAGTGGGGACATGGTAGTCCATAAGTACATCCTTCAAAGTCCCTAGTCGTGGGTGTATCGAGACGGGGCATCGATATACCAGAGTAGACTAGCGTATACCTTCTCGACCCATACAGATGGGCGATGGATGATCCCATATCCATTGGTGTTTGACATCAGAGATGATATACGGGTGCTCAGTAGAGACTGGGTACACTGGACGGACTCGCCGAGAACTCCCAGATGGTATTATACCTCACGTCAGATGGCAGTTCTCTGGTGACACTGGTACAGAGTAGTCTGTTGACCCGAGATCGTCATAGAGTCTTGTGTGGTTCCCACTGTGCTTTGATTTCCATCTTACCACGTCCAAGAGGGCGTGCAAAACGGTGGTTTTTGGGTACAGTCCCGAGTCACATGGAGGCAATGAGCGATAGGAGGGGATTCGTCTCTCCCGGTATAGGGAGTTGATGTTGTGCTGTGTTCGATTGGCTATAACAGGAAATCCCTGGCCAGGGTTGCTGAGATTTACTGGTAAGTGTTACCAGTAGTTTCTCGAACAGTTATAGACCTCATATCGACACGACTTATTGAGCTATTGGGGTCTGACGTTTACCACCCCTAGGCGAGATATGCGACATATCAGACGATCAGACCGGACTGTACGGTAGTGTTACTGGTCGGATTCACTGGAGTGTGAGCGGGCTTGCTCGTCGATCTTCAGATCGCTCAATACCCGGGTGGCCGTTACGTTTAGCAGACCGCTTGCGGCTTGTGGGTGTTTTGATATGATCATCATCTGCTGCCGGCGTATTGACGAGTCTTTAGAGTCCTACACAGAGGTTTCCTGGCTCAAGCGAAACGAAATAGGAGCGCATATGAGATATGTGCGGGACCGAGAATAATGCGTGTATGTGATACCGTATTCTATTCTCGCGATAAATGTATCGAATGGTTGTATGCGATATAACCTAGTTATCGATTCAAGCGTTGATTCGATAAGCCGATATATTGTATACTAGTCGGTTGTGTGCGACATAACCGGATCATTGAATCAAGTGTTGATTTAATGATTTAATGCATATTTATATATTTGATATATTACTTTGCATCAACTAGTATCGGTTTACTTAAGATGGATTTTCTCACTCGGATGGGCGCATTGTATATGCGATATACTTTTGTGCACTTGATTGTATCATGTTTGATGATACATGTCATGCTAGGGTTCAAGTGTAAAGATTAAACCTTGGTTAATGAAATGGTTAGGGTTTATTATTTATTATTCATTTATCTTATTTAATTATCCTTTTTATGTTTGATAAATGAATAAAAGAAAAGAGAAAAGAATGGTGGCTAATTTTGTTCTTTAGTTGAAGCTTCATGAAGCTTTGTTCAAGTCAACCATTCTTATCTCATCCTTAACCCTAACCATTCCCACTAACCATGATTCATTCTCTACACTTGACTCTAGTTAAAATTATGATAAGAATTCATTTTTCTTTTCTTATTCTTAGAACTTATCATAACTATTTCCTTCTTCTTCTTCATTTCTTCAAGTGAAGAAAGCTTGCCTCCATCAATGGCAAGTGATGAAAAAGAGTGAGAAATCCAAATCTAATGTTTACCCACTTCCTATTTCTTCATTCTCTACCTCTTGCCAAGTAGTAGAGTGTGTTTACTTCACAAGTTTCATGACTTGGTGAAGTTGTGAGCTTGATCTTTCGATGCCTCGACGTAGATCATCTTCGGCATGGACATCGACGACCTAGCTTGCCCATTCTCCGACGAAGCCGACGCTAGAGCCCGGATTTGATTTGGACAGCGGAGAGGACTTCGTTGCGGAGCTATGGAGGTGGAGCACCGGATCTACAAAGGTTGTATTTCCGTATCTCTTAGTTAATTGTTAACTAGTTCTTTTTCGCCTAGACATCTAGTTATCGATCCCTAGTTTAGGGTTTGTAGGCACCATAATTTTTGAAATTGCCATGGTTGATGGCTTGGGAGACCTCACTAGAGTGCCTAGGAACCCTACAGTGGTATCAGAGCCTAGCTAGAGCCTTAGGCGAAGCGTAGACGGAGTTTGAAGTCCGATCGAACCGAAATCCGATTTCCAAATTGCTCTCTGTACTTTTTTGTAAAATGTGGATTTTTGCAAATTAAAAATATGCAGAAAAATCAGCAGGTAAATCTAAGAATTACGATGCAAAAATTACCTAATGATCTTTCTAAAGTGCGGCGGAACCGCGGCATTAGCGTGCTAATGCGGCCCTTCCGCCGCCGTTTTGTCTTATTAGGCACTCAATTTTGCAAAGTAACTCCTATTTTTCAGTGCTGGTTTTCCTGGGAATTTTTAATCTGAAATAAAGAGTTGAGTATTTTGGGTTGTATTGGGAGTTCATATATTCGATCGGATTGTCAAACTTTGTCTATGTGTCGTTCCGGATAATTTTTTGAATATGTTAAAAAGTTCGACCGGATATAAATACCCAATTTTTCCCCTGTCGGGAAATTTCCAAGTGTTGGATTTTTCCGTAGTTTAACGACGTTCTAAGTAGTGCAAGTAACACGATGGTCCCTCTAGAAGACACAAACCTTAACTCGATTATGTGACTGTCTTGAACTGCCCTTTGAACCTTCGGGTTTGGGGCAGTACGGCGTGCCACATGTGAGGCGTTGGCTTGACCCTTCTATGGCTGGACCGTTGGTACTGAGGCACGAACGGAATGTTGTTATACTTGTTTCATGTGTTGATCAGTTTCGGGAAAACTTGGGTGTTCGATTGTTCGATCGAAAAGCTTGACATTTTCTGTTTATCTGGAATGGGATACAATAATTGGAATTCACAATAGTTATGAGATAACTAAATGAATGTTATAAACATAGCACTTTAGTCTCACTTGATCGGTTGCCACGGAATTTTGATGTGATCAAAAGTCCGTCGCAATCACGTAGCGTACGCAGATACTCGCCGGGTAAACTTAATAGACAGCCTCACTCCATAGCCCCGACCAAGTGACTGTAGGAGAACCCCGTCGCCGAAAGCATCCGTCCGGGTGCTCGCGGTAGCGGTGTTCCGCCTTGGTGCACTTCGTCGACGGTAACGGGGGTGCGGCCGTCTACTGAAGTTTGCGACGAGCATTCGATCAGGATGTCGGGAATCTTGTTGAATTGCCCGACTTGATATTGAAAAGAGTTTTCGATAATGAGACTAAAATGCGGGGTTTATAATTGTTAGGCATGCGATGTCTAAGGTATTCATTTGGTCAGGCATGCGATGTCTGAGGTGGTTGCGGATTCCAACTGTTGTAGTTTTACACTTTCTTTTCTGTGACCGTAAGTGTAATATGTGATATCGCCGGTTTCGTTGCTATATGTCAACGACAATTGGGATGCGCATGTTTACTTACGTTGATGACATGTGATGTTATGTGTTGCTGGATATGTTATATTGGATCGTCATGTTTGAATAGCCGGGGGTTTTTATGTGAGATGAGTGTTTTTCATTTTCATTCATGTAAAAACTTGTATGTAATATTCTTTTATTGGGGCGCTTCCAGGTTGCGGAAGTTGTCACCGTTTGTATATTATTTACTTTTCCGCACTAGGATAGACCCAAGGAGGAGAGCACAAGTAACCGGGTTCTGGAGTCCAGTGGGAGACCAACTCGAGGAGTCGAGTCCGGGTCTCCTAACTCTAGAATTGGTAGGGTTGCTTGCCGCTCTCGTAGGGGTCTAGGGGTGTGGGTTTGGCTATTCATCACGACCGTGGAATCCGTGTTTTATACTGGCTCGTATTGAAAACACGGACGTCCTAGTATATCCAATATTTCATATGATTCTTCTGCTGCGATATCTGTGATGTGATCATGTGATGTTCTGTGATAGATACAGTATATAGTATATATGATATATTATATAGACGTTACTTATGTTTTACACCCGCGCTAGCCCTGCCCCGCTCTGCCGTTAGTTACCTAACCTAACGGTGCACGAGGGGACATCGAGGCGAATGCGGATGGCATAAGTGTACGTTGTATTTATCTGTGATGTTTAGGTAATTAAATGATGGGACTTCATTAATGTGATTAATGAAATTAAAAGAAACCTAAGATGTTGTAGAATCGAATTTCAAAATAAAAACAGGTAGCTACAGTTCTTGCTTTGCATAGCGGTATATGTGATATATCCTGCACCTCATTCGACGAGGAAAGGACCGAGATCCCTTCACCGGGAGTGACTCCTTTAGCAATAACTGGCAGATGCTATAACCCTCGGTTTGTCTTTTGATTGCTTTTAAGAGTTTTTGCTTTGCACAGTGATATATATGATATATCCCGCACCTCATTCGACGAGGAAAGGACCGACGATCCCTTCACCGGGAGTGACTCCTTTAGCAAAACTAGAAAAGCCTCAAAAGCACTCCATTTCAAATTCATTCGATCCTACAACGATATCAAGTTCATTACGCAATAGGTTTTAAGAAAAACCTGTCGTAGCCCTCCGTCATTACAGATAAGTACTAGTTAGTATTCGTGCTGCGGTAGTTTGGCATTCGTCAAGGCGTAGTGTGCGGTAGCTAACTAGTATTTATCTGCTTATGCATATGATGCAGATTGGATTAGGGTATTCGTACGGCGTTGTTTGGCATTCGTCAAGGGTCGTGCGGGTGGGTTTAATTCGATCAAGTAATGTACGGGTTGAACTTGACTAGTGGACTATGGGTTGTTTGGCATTCGTCAAGGTTATAGCGAGCTAGGGGCAAAATATTATCGGGAATTTCAAGTGTTGAAATTTGCAATGAGATTGCATACCTTCTATGAGATAGTTGGATCCCGATACCCGCTGCGAGTAAGAGTTACTCCTGGGAGAGTTTTATACATTACAACTAGCCGATCAAGTAGGTGTCTAGAAAGATGTCAACGAGGTTACGCCTCTGGGAAAATGAGGTTTACATTAATTAGGTTCGTGCGAAAGCACGGGGGACCTCCCTCAAAGTACCGACACTGGCATGGCTGAAAGATTGGCGAACTTGTAGTGTGTAATTAATCCCGGCTAGTCTTTCCTTTTAGGGTTTGAAGGAAGATTTGATAAAAAGCAGTGGGAGCCATCCTGATTAGATAAAATAATAACCAATCTATTCTTGCAGAGCGCACGCTGAGTGTTTTCTTCTCTCTCTCTCCAGGTAGCGACCATATCACGCCTTAATCAAGATAATAATACGGATTATTGACCGAACCCGCTTGTTATACTGAGCTGGGGAACGTTGGTCCCGCTCCAACTTATAAATGTTATAAGAAAGAGCAGGAAATTGGGGATTACCAGAATTCCCGTGCCGCCCAAACGAAGAGAGTGCATGCTGATGCATCATCTTCGGGTGTGTTCATTATACAGAACTGTTTCTCTATTCTTTACGTCCTGGGTATGTGATACCGGATCAGGATCCCGCATATGTAATATGTTACATGGGCTACAGATAGGTAAAGAACTGAGAACGGGTGATAAGTTTCATGAGGCAGAAAACGGGGCAAGAGTTGCAGCCAAGTCTGTTGGTCACTGTCACCCTGTATTACAATACATTGATTCTGAACGAATGTTATTAGATACCGAACCTGATATACAAAATCATATCAGTCTTTGTATTGATGGATAATGTTTTGAACATTTCCTATATCAAAAGTTGATCGGTTCAGGCACGTTATCTAAAAGCGTTGATGTTCTAAATCAAACTACAGTTCTTAGTATATGGAACACACATAAGAGGAAGAGTTCAGAAATGAACGGATCCTTCTTAAGGTATTGTAGACTAGGTCAGATCAATGTGACCCGACTAGCTGAAGTTACATGTAGATGCATATTTAAATCAGTTTGAATCTACATCTTGTGAAACTTGCCAGTCATGTCACAAAGATATAATGACCATAGCTCCGTTTACTGGAAACAGAGAAAGAGTTAGTGAACTCTTGGGATGATACATGTTGATGTATGTAGGTCCCCTGTCTACACATACCAGGACTGGTTCTTTATACTTCATTATATTCTCTGATAATCTCTCAAGATTCGGACATATGTTCCTGTTGAAACACAAGTACGAACCTTTTGAGATATTCACAGAATATAAGTTAGAAGTAGAGAACCAATACGGGTATAAGTATTATGTCCTATGATGAGATCAAGGAGGAGAATACTTGTGCATGGAATTCCTGGACTATTCTAAAGGAGAATGAGATTCTCTCTCGGCATTACTCCTCCGAATACACCATAGCATGATGGTATATCGGGGCGGAGCAATCACACCCTATATGATATGGTGTGCTCTATGATGAGTATTACTGAGTTACCTATTTCCCTTTAGGGGTTATGCACTTGAGAAGCTGCATACCTATTGAATAGGTTCGAATCAAATCAGTTGCCTACCACTCCATATGAGATATGGAAAGGGAAGAGCCCATGTCTTAAGCTAGTTAAGATTTGGGGTTGTCCGGCCTATGTTTAAAAGCAAAATCCGGACAAACTCGAGGCAAGGTTAGTTATGTAGAACTGGAAAGGTTCCAGCTATGCAAACTACAGAAGATGATTTGATAGAACCAAAGGATTCAATAGTTACCAACGAACCTCAGCCTCTCCGCCGATCTAGTAGGGTTCCTCACCCACCTGAGAGATACTTCGGTTTCTCTATGACAGTGGGAGCGAGGATTGCATCATGAGATAATGACCTAACTAGTTTCGAACTGGCCATCAAGAGTGGGACTCTGTAGGAATGGCTGGATGTTTATCGATCTGAGATGGAATCCTTATACACCAACAAAGTATGGACTTTAGTTGCTATATCTGAAGGGTTAAATCCCCATCAGGAGCAAGTATATCTTGAGAAGATTACTTGGTGTAAATGGAAAGGTAGAGACTTTCAAAGCTAGACTTGTTAAGGTTTTCGTCATCGACCAGGCGTGGATAATGATGAAACCTTTTCCAGTAGCTATGCTTAAGTCCATCCAGATCCTACTTGCCACGGCTACACACCATGACTACGATATTTGGCGGTTGGGTGTCATGACAGCTTTTCTAAATGATGTTTTAGAAGAGAATGTCTATAAGTACACAGCCAGAGGGCTTCGTAGACAGTGGGAGCAGCGGAAACGTGTGCAAGATGTTTTATGTGATAAAGCAGGCATCGCAGAGTTGGAACATCTGTTTTGATGGATTAGTCAAAGAGTTTGACATCATCAAAATGGTAGATGAACCTTGTATAAACAAAAAGGTAGTAGGGAGTATGGTGATGATCCTCGTAGAGTACGTGGATAACATACTCTTGATAGGGAAGGAGTTTTCTATGCTACGCTCGGTCAATCTCCGCTTATCACAATGATTCTCCATAAAGGATCAAAGTGATAGCTCCTAAATCCTGGGTTTGGATCTATGAGATAGATCTAATTGGATGTTAGGATACTCACTAGCTGTAATGAGATGGTATCAATCGATCCTGGGGAGAATCACTGGAAGGGTTCCAGGGTGATAAAGACGACTGAATGTCAGTCACAGGCATTGTCTTTACCCTTAGTAAAGGGACGGTATGTTGGAAGAGTTCCAAGCTAGATACCGTGGCATACTAGACGATAAAGGCTGGATACATCGCTACTTAAGATGCTACCAAAGAGGCAGTCTGGGTGTATATTGGTTCATAAGATGAACTTTGTTCCTCCCATTGTGTGACAATGGAGTTGTGGCTTATGCCAAGGAACGCCGGTCCCATCAGTGATCCAGACATATTCTAAGGCAGTATCACCTGATCATGGAGATGGTTGATCTCCTGGGTGATCGAGGTTTGGAGAGTAGACCAAGAGGACAACACAGCGGATCCACTCACAAAGGCCTGTTCCCAGAGAGAGACTTTTATGGGATGGTTGAGTATGAGATACTACAACCACTGCTACAGATGGCCCTAGTGCAAGTGGGAGATTGTTAGTTATATGTATGCCCTAGAGGCCATTACTGTACATAGGATGTATATTGTAGTGGATGCTGGGACATATATAGGGATGACTTTCTTGCTCGACATGATAGTATGCTATCTGGTTGAACTTTACCTTAACGTGTATACTGACTGTCTCTCTGTTACATGTTGGTAAAGCCCTTAGGATCTGTACTTGACTACCTGGACTATGATGCGGATCATACTAGTGGGGACATGGTAGTCCATAAGTACATCCTTCAAAGTCCCTAGTCGTGGGTGTATCGAGACGGGGCATCGATATACCAGAGTAGACTAGCGTATACCTTCTCGACCCATACAGATGGGCGATGGATGATCCCATATCCATTGGTGTTTGACATCAGAGATGATATACGGGTGCTCAGTAGAGACTGGGTACACTGGACGGACTCGCCGAGAACTCCCAGATGGTATTATACCTCACGTCAGATGGCAGTTCTCTGGTGACACTGGTACAGAGTAGTCTGTTGACCCGAGATCGTCATAGAGTCTTGTGTGGTTCCCACTGTGCTTTGATTTCCATCTTACCACGTCCAAGAGGGCGTGCAAAACGGTGGTTTTTGGGTACAGTCCCGAGTCACATGGAGGCAATGAGCGATAGGAGGGGATTCGTCTCTCCCGGTATAGGGAGTTGATGTTGTGCTGTGTTCGATTGGCTATAACAGGAAATCCCTGGCCAGGGCTGCTGAGATTTACTGGTAAGTGTTACCAGTAGTTTCTCGAACAGTTATAGACCTCATATCGACACGACTTATTGAGCTATTGGGGTCTGACGTTTACCACCCCTAGGCGAGATATGCGACATATCAGACGATCAGACCGGACTGTACGGTAGTGTTACTTGTCGGATTCACTGGAGTGTGAGCGGGCTTGCTCGTCGATCTTCAGATCGCTCAATACCCGGGTGGCCGTTACGTTTAGCAGACCGCTTGCGGCTTGTGGGTGTTTTGATATGATCATCATCTGCTGCCGGCGTATTGACGAGTCTTTAGAGTCCTACACAGAGGTTTCCTGGCTCAAGCGAAACGAAATAGGAGCGCATATGAGATATGTGCGGGACCGAGAATAATGCGTGTATGTGATACCGTATTCTATTCTCGCGATAAATGTATCGAATGGTTGTATGCGATATAACCTAGTTATCGATTCAAGCGTTGATTCGATAAGCCGATATATTGTATACTAGTCGGTTGTGTGCGACATAACCGGATCATTGAATCAAGTGTTGATTTAATGATTTAATGCATATTTATATATTTGATATATTACTTTGCATCAACTAGTATCGGTTTACTTAAGATGGATTTTCTCACTCGGATGGGCGCATTGTATATGCGATATACTTTTGTGCACTTGATTGTATCATGTTTGATGATACATGTCATGCTAGGGTTCAAGTGTAAAGATTAAACCTTGGTTAATGAAATGGTTAGGGTTTATTATTTATTATTCATTTATCTTATTTAATTATCCTTTTTATGTTTGATAAATGAATAAAAGAAAAGAGAAAAGAATGGTGGCTAATTTTGTTCTTTAGTTGAAGCTTCATGAAGCTTTGTTCAAGTCAACCATTCTTATCTCATCCTTAACCCTAACCATTCCCACTAACCATGATTCATTCTCTACACTTGACTCTAGTTAAAATTATGATAAGAATTCATTTTTCTTTTCTTATTCTTAGAACTTATCATAACTATTTCCTTCTTCTTTTTCATTTCTTCAAGTGAAGAAAGCTTGCCTCCATCAATGGCAAGTGATGAAAAAGAGTGAGAAATCCAAATCTAATGTTTACCCACTTCCTATTTCTTCATTCTCTACCTCTTGCCAAGTAGTAGAGTGTGTTTACTTCACAAGTTTCATGACTTGGTGAAGTTGTGAGCTTGATCTTTCGATGCCTCGACGTAGATCATCTTCGGCATGGACATCGACGACCTAGCTTGCCCATTCTCCGACGAAGCCGACGCTAGAGCCCGGATTTGATTTGGACAGCGGAGAGGACTTCGTTGCGGAGCTATGGAGGTGGAGCACCGGATCTACAAAGGTTGTATTTCCGTATCTCTTAGTTAATTGTTAACTAGTTCTTTTTCGCCTAGACATCTAGTTATCGATCCCTAGTTTAGGGTTTGTAGGCACCATAATTTTTGAAATTGCCATGGTTGATGGCTTGGGAGACCTCACTAGAGTGCCTAGGAACCCTACAGTGGTATCAGAGCCTAGCTAGAGCCTTAGGCGAAGCGTAGACGGAGTTTGAAGTCCGATCGAACCGAAATCCGATTTCCAAATTGCTCTCTGTACTTTTTTGTAAAATGTGGATTTTTGCAAATTAAAAATATGCAGAAAAATCAGCAGGTAAATCTAAGAATTACGATGCAAAAATTACCTAATGATCTTTCTAAAGTGCGGCGGAACCGCGGCATTAGCGTGCTAATGCGGCCCTTCCGCCGCCGTTTTGTCTTATTAGGCACTCAATTTTGCACAGTAACTCCTATTTTTCAGTGCTGGTTTTCCTAGGAATTTTTAATCTGGAATAAAGAGTTGAGTATTTTGGGTTGTATTGGGAGTTCATATATTCGATCGGATTGTCAAACTTTGTCTATGTGTCGTTCCGGATAATTTTTTGAATATGTTAAAAAGTTCGACCGGATATAAATACCCAATTTTTCCCCTGTCGGGAAATTTCCAAGTGTTGGATTTTTCCGTAGTTTAACGACGTTCTAAGTAGTGCAAGTAACACGATGGTCCCTCTAGAAGACACAAACCTTAACTCGATTATGTGACCGTCTTGAACTGCCCTTTGAACCTTCGGGTTTGGGGCAGTACGGCGTGCCACATGTGAGGCGTTGGCTTGACCCTTCTACGGCTGGACCGTTGGTACTGAGGCACGAACGGAATGTTGTTATACTTGTTTCATGTGTTGATCAGTTTCGGGAAAACTTGGGTGTTCGATTGTTCGATCGAAAAGCTTGACATTTTCTGTTTATCTGGAATGGGATACAATAATTGGAATTCACAATAGTTATGAGATAACTAAATGAATGTTATAAACATAGCACTTTAGTCTCACTTGATCGGTTGCCACGGAATTTTGATGTGATCAAAAGTCCGTCGCAATCACGTAGCGTACGCAGATACTCGCCGGGTAAACTTAATAGACAGCCTCACTCCATAGCCCCGACCAAGTGACTGTAGGAGAACCCCGTCGCCGAAAGCATCCGTCTGGGTGCTCGCGGTAGCGGTGTTCCGCCTTGGTGCACTTCGTCGACGGTAACGGGGGTGCGGCCGTCTACTGAAGTTTGCGACGAGCATTCGATCAGGATGTCGGGAATCTTGTTGAATTGCCCGACTTGATATTGAAAAGAGTTTTCGATAATGAGACTAAAATGCGGGGTTTATAATTGTTAGGCATGCGATGTCTAAGGTATTCATTTGGTCAGGCATGCGATGTCTGAGGTGGTTGCGGATTCCAACTGTTGTAGTTTTACACTTTCTTTTCTGTGACCGTAAGTGTAATATGTGATATCGCCGGTTTCGTTGCTATATGTCAACGACAATTGGGATGCGCATGTTTACTTACGTTGATGACATGTGATGTTATGTGTTGCTGGATATGTTATATTGGATCGTCATGTTTGAATAGCCGGGGTTTTTTATGTGAGATGAGTGTTTTTCATTTTCATTCATGTAAAAACTTGTATGTAATATTCTTTTATTGGGGCGCTTCCAGGTTGCGGAAGTTGTCACCGTTTGTATATTATTTACTTTTCCGCACTAGGATAGACCCAAGGAGGAGAGCACAAGTAACCGGGTTCTGGAGTCCAGTGGGAGACCAACTCGAGGAGTCGAGTCCGGGTCTCCTAACTCTAGAATTGGTAGGGTTGCTTGCCGCTCTCGTAGGGGTCTAGGGGTGTGGGTTTGGCTATTCATCACGACCGTGGAATCCGTGTTTTATACTGGCTCGTATTGAAAACACGGACGTCCTAGTATATCCAATATTTCATATGATTCTTCTGCTGCGATATCTGTGATGTGATCATGTGATGTTCTGTGATAGATACAGTATATAGTATATATGATATATTATATAGACGTTACTTATGTTTTACACCCGCGCTAGCCCTGCCCCGCTCTGCCGTTAGTTACCTAACCTAACGGTGCACGAGGGGACATCGAGGCGAATGCGGATGGCATAAGTGTACGTTGTATTTATCTGTGATGTTTAGGTAATTAAATGATGGGACTTCATTAATGTGATTAATGAAATTAAAAGAAACCTAAGATGTTGTAGAATCGAATTTCAAAATAAAAACAGGTAGCTACAGTTCTTGCTTTGCATAGCGGTATATGTGATATATCCTGCACCTCATTCGACGAGGAAAGGACCGAGATCCCTTCACCGGGAGTGACTCCTTTAGCAATAACTGGCAGATGCTATAACCCTCGGTTTGTCTTTTGATTGCTTTTAAGAGTTTTTGCTTTGCACAGTGATATATATGATATATCCCGCACCTCATTCGACGAGGAAAGGACCGACGATCCCTTCACCGGGAGTGACTCCTTTAGCAAAACTAGAAAAGCCTCAAAAGCACTCCATTTCAAATTCATTCGATCCTACAACGATATCAAGTTCATTACGCAATAGGTTTTAAGAAAAACCTGTCGTAGCCCTCCGTCATTACAGATAAGTACTAGTTAGTATTCGTGCTGCGGTAGTTTGGCATTCGTCAAGGCGTAGTGTGCGGTAGCTAACTAGTATTTATCTACTTATGCATATGATGCAGATTGGATTAGGGTATTCGTACGGCGTTGTTTGGCATTCGTCAAGGGTCGTGCGGGTGGGTTTAATTCGATCAAGTAATGTACGGGTTGAACTTGACTAGTGGACTATGGGTTGTTTGGCATTCGTCAAGGTTATAGCGAGCTAGGGGCAAAATATTATCGGGAATTTCAAGTGTTGAAATTTGCAATGAGATTGCATACCTTCTATGAGATAGTTGGATCCCGATACCCGCTGCGAGTAAGAGTTACTCCTGGGAGAGTTTTATACATTACAACTAGCCGATCAAGTAGGTGTCTAGAAAGATGTCAACGAGGTTACGCCTCTGGGAAAATGAGGTTTACATTAATTAGGTTCGTGCGAAAGCACGGGGGACCTCCCTCAAAGTACCGACACTGGCATGGCTGAAAGATTGGCGAACTTGTAGTGTGTAATTAATCCCGGCTAGTCTTTCCTTTTAGGGTTTGAAGGAAGATTTGATAAAAAGCAGTGGGAGCCATCCTGATTAGATAAAATAATAACCAATCTATTCTTGCAGAGCGCACGCTGAGTGTTTTCTTCTCTCTCTCTCCAGGTAGCGACCATATCACGCCTTAATCAAGATAATAATACGGATTATTGACCGAACCCGCTTGTTATACTGAGCTGGGGAACGTTGGTCCCGCTCCAACTTATAAATGTTATAAGAAAGAGCAGGAAATTGGGGATTACCAGAATTCCCGTGCCGCCCAAACGAAGAGAGTGCATGCTGATGCATCATCTTCGGGTGTGTTCATTATACAGAACTGTTTCTCTATTCTTTACGTCCTGGGTATGTGATACCGGATCAGGATCCCGCATATGTAATATGTTACATGGGCTACAGATAGGTAAAGAACTGAGAACGGGTGATAAGTTTCATGAGGCAGAAAACGGGGCAAGAGTTGCAGCCAAGTCTGTTGGTCACTGTCACCCTGTATTACAATACATTGATTCTGAACGAATGTTATTAGATACCGAACCTGATATACAAAATCATATCAGTCTTTGTATTGATGGATAATGTTTTGAACATTTCCTATATCAAAAGTTGATCGGTTCAGGCACGTTATCTAAAAGCGTTGATGTTCTAAATCAAACTACAGTTCTTAGTATATGGAACACACATAAGAGGAAGAGTTCAGAAATGAACGGATCCTTCTTAAGGTATTGTAGACTAGGTCAGATCAATGTGACCCGACTAGCTGAAGTTACATGTAGATGCATATTTAAATCAGTTTGAATCTACATCTTGTGAAACTTGCCAGTCATGTCACAAAGATATAATGACCATAGCTCCGTTTACTGGAAACAGAGAAAGAGTTAGTGAACTCTTGGGATGATACATGTTGATGTATGTAGGTCCCCTGTCTACACATACCAGGACTGGTTCTTTATACTTCATTATATTCTCTGATAATCTCTCAAGATTCGGACATATGTTCCTGTTGAAACACAAGTACGAACCTTTTGAGATATTCACAGAATATAAGTTAGAAGTAGAGAACCAATACGGGTATAAGTATTATGTCCTATGATGAGATCAAGGAGGAGAATACTTGTGCATGGAATTCCTGGACTATTCTAAAGGAGAATGAGATTCTCTCTCGGCATTACTCCTCCGAATACACCATAGCACGATGGTATATCGGGGCGGAGCAATCACACCCTATATGATATGGTGTGCTCTATGATGAGTATTACTGAGTTACCTATTTCCCTTTAGGGGTTATGCACTTGAGAAGCTGCATACCTATTGAATAGGTTCGAATCAAATCAGTTGCCTACCACTCCATATGAGATATGGAAAGGGAAGAGCCCATGTCTTAAGCTAGTTAAGATTTGGGGTTGTCCGGCCTATGTTTAAAAGCAAAATCCGGACAAACTCGAGGCAAGGTTAGTTATGTAGAACTGGAAAGGTTCCAGCTATGCAAACTACAGAAGATGATTTGATAGAACCAAAGGATTCAATAGTTACCAACGAACCTCAGCCTCTCCGCCGATCTAGTAGGGTTCCTCACCCACCTGAGAGATACTTCGGTTTCTCTATGACAGTGGGAGCGAGGATTGCATCATGAGATAATGACCTAACTAGTTTCGAACTGGCCATCAAGAGTGGGACTCTGTAGGAATGGCTGGATGTTTATCGATCTGAGATGGAATCCTTATACACCAACAAAGTATGGACTTTAGTTGCTATATCTGAAGGGTTAAATCCCCATCAGGAGCAAGTATATCTTGAGAAGATTACTTGGTGTAAATGGAAAGGTAGAGACTTTCAAAGCTAGACTTGTTAAGGTTTTCGTCATCGACCAGGCGTGGATAATGATGAAACCTTTTCCAGTAGCTATGCTTAAGTCCATCCAGATCCTACTTGCCACGGCTACACACCATGACTACGATATTTGGCGGTTGGGTGTCATGACAGCTTTTCTAAATGATGTTTTAGAAGAGAATGTCTATAAGTACACAGCCAGAGGGCTTCGTAGACAGTGGGAGCAGCGGAAACGTGTGCAAGATGTTTTATGTGATAAAGCAGGCATCGCAGAGTTGGAACATCTGTTTTGATGGATTAGTCAAAGAGTTTGACATCATCAAAATGGTAGATGAACCTTGTATAAACAAAAAGGTAGTAGGGAGTATGGTGATGATCCTCGTAGAGTACGTGGATAACATACTCTTGATAGGGAAGGAGTTTTCTATGCTACGCTCGGTCAATCTCCGCTTATCACAATGATTCTCCATAAAGGATCAAAGTGATAGCTCCTAAATCCTGGGTTTGGATCTATGAGATAGATCTAATTGGATGTTAGGATACTCACTAGCTGTAATGAGATGGTATCAATCGATCCTGGGGAGAATCACTGGAAGGGTTCCAGGGTGATAAAGACGACTGAATGTAAGTCACAGGCATTGTCTTTACCCTTAGTAAAGGGACGGTATGTTGGAAGAGTTCCAAGCTAGATACCGTGGCATACTAGACGATAAAGGCTGGATACATCGCTACTTAAGATGCTACCAAAGAGGCAGTCTGGGTGTATATTGGTTCATAAGATGAACTTTGTTCCTCCCATTGTGTGACAATGGAGTTGTGGCTTATGCCAAGGAACGCCGGTCCCATCAGTGATCCAGACATATTCTAAGGCAGTATCACCTGATCATGGAGATGGTTGATCTCCTGGGTGATCGAGGTTTGGAGAGTAGACCAAGAGGACAACACAGCGGATCCACTCACAAAGGCCTGTTCCAAGAGAGAGACTTTTATGGGATGGTTGAGTATGAGATACTACAACCACTGCTACAGATGGCCCTAGTGCAAGTGGGAGATTGTTAGTTATATGTATGCCCTAGAGGCCATTACTGTACATAGGATGTATATTGTAGTGGATGCTGGGACATATATAGGGAGGACTTTCTTGCTCGACATGATAGTATGCTATCTGGTTGAACTTTACCTTAACGTGTATACTGACTGTCTCTCTGTTACATGTTGGTAAAGCCCTTAGGATCTGTACTTGACTACCTGGACTATAATGCGGATCATACTAGTGGGGACATGGTAGTCCATAAGTACATCCTTCAAAGTCCCTAGTCGTGGGTGTATCGAGACGGGGCATCGATATACCAGAGTAGACTAGCGTATACCTTCTCGACCCATACAGATGGGCGATGGATGATCCCATATCCATTGGTGTTTGACATCAGAGATGATATACGGGTGCTCAGTAGAGACTGGGTACACTGGACGGACTCGCCGAGAACTCCCAGATGGTATTATACCTCACGTCAGATGGCAGTTCTCTGGTGACACTGGTACAGAGTAGTCTGTTGACCCGAGATCGTCATAGAGTCTTGTGTGGTTCCCACTGTGCTTTGATTTCCATCTTACCACGTCCAAGAGGGCGTGCAAAACGGTGGTTTTTGGGTACAGTCCCGAGTCACATGGAGGCAATGAGCGATAGGAGGGGATTCGTCTCTCCCGGTATAGGGAGTTGATGTTGTGCTGTGTTCGATTGGCTATAACAGGAAATCCCTGGCCAGGGTTGCTGAGATTTACTGGTAAGTGTTACCAGTAGTTTCTCGAACAGTTATAGACCTCATATCGACACGACTTATTGAACTATTGGGGTCTGACGTTTACCACCCCTAGGCGAGATATGCGACATATCAGACGATCAGACCGGACTGTACGGTAGTGTTACTTGTCGGATTCACTGGAGTGTGAGCGGGCTTGCTCGTCGATCTTCAGATCGCTCAATACCCGGGTGGCCGTTACGTTTAGCAGACCGCTTGCGGCTTGTGGGTGTTTTGATATGATCATCATCTGCTGCCGGCGTATTGACGAGTCTTTAGAGTCCTACACAGAGGTTTCCTGGCTCAAGCGAAACGAAATAGGAGCGCATATGAGATATGTGCGGGACCGAGAATAATGCGTGTATGTGATACCGTATTCTATTCTCGCGATAAATGTATCGAATGGTTGTATGCGATATAACCTAGTTATCGATTCAAGCGTTGATTCAATAAGCCGATATATTGTATACTAGTCGGTTGTGTGCGACATAACCGGATCATTGAATCAAGTGTTGATTTAATGATTTAATGCATATTTATATATTTGATATATTACTTTGCATCAACTAGTATCGGTTTACTTAAGATGGATTTTCTCACTCGGATGGGCGCATTGTATATGCGATATACTTTTGTGCACTTGATTGTATCATGTTTGATGATACATGTCATGCTAGGGTTCAAGTGTAAAGATTAAACCTTGGTTAATGAAATGGTTAGGGTTTATTATTTATTATTCATTTATCTTATTTAATTATCCTTTTTATGTTTGATAAATGAATAAAAGAAAAGAGAAAAGAATGGTGGCTAATTTTGTTCTTTAGTTGAAGCTTCATGAAGCTTTGTTCAAGTCAACCATTCTTATCTCATCCTTAACCCTAACCATTCCCACTAACCATGATTCATTCTCTACACTTGACTCTAGTTAAAATTATGATAAGAATTCATTTTTCTTTTCTTATTCTTAGAACTTATCATAACTATTTCCTTCTTCTTCTTCATTTCTTCAAGTGAAGAAAGCTTGCCTCCATCAATGGCAAGTGATGAAAAAGAGTGAGAAATCCAAATCTAATGTTTACCCACTTCCTATTTCTTCATTCTCTACCTCTTGCCAAGTAGTAGAGTGTGTTTACTTCACAAGTTTCATGACTTGGTGAAGTTGTGAGCTTGATCTTTCGATGCCTCGACGTAGATCATCTTCGGCATAGACATCGACGACCTAGCTTGCCCATTCTCCGACGAAGCCGACGCTAGAGCCCGGATTTGATTTGGACAGCGGAGAGGACTTCGTTGCGGAGCTATGGAGGTGGAGCACCGGATCTACAAAGGTTGTATTTCCGTATCTCTTAGTTAATTGTTAACTAGTTCTTTTTCGCCTAGACATCTAGTTATCGATCCCTAGTATAGGGTTTGTAGGCACCATAATTTTTGAAATTGCCATGGTTGATGGCTTGGGAGACCTCACTAGAGTGCCTAGGAACCCTACAGCATGCGCATGAGAAATGAGCAGATAACTCAAAATCAAAACTCCGTCAAGCATCCCGCAATCATCGGATTCATGGTAAAGACACAAATATCAAATCCAAAGCAAAACCAATATAATATAAATCAGAACTATACATGTAAATATCAAATCTATACTTGTAAATAGCTTAAGTAAATGCATGCCAAATCTTTTTAAGTCGTTGTGCGATGCGCATAACACTACACAGTGGCGGACGTCTATCATAAGAAAATAATCATATACGTATATATATTTTGTTTAATATGTACGTCCCTCCGTTTTGAAAACAATTCAGAAGAGTTTCCTTGTTTTAAACGTTTCGTGTCATATCAGACTGGTAAGTAAATACTGAAACTATAGTGTAGGGTTAATAGGCACTCTAAGAAGGTTCTACAAGGCATCAACCATGCCCGGTTAAAATTTTAGCCATGCCGAACAACCCTAAAAAAGATCTTTGCGAGACTATTAGGCGAAAACTAGCATGTTAAACACATTAACACCTAAGTGAATACAAAATACAACCTTTGTAGATCGGTCCTTCACTTCTTAAGCTCCTTGTAGTAGTCCCTTCGCTGCGATCATCGTGATCCCGGACTCTCGGACGGCTCCATGAGAAGAGGGCAACGATTTTTCTTGAAGTCTTCGAGGCCGAAGATGATCTACGTCGAGTGAATACGAACTCAAGCTTCTACTTCACTAACTATAGAATTAGGGAAGCAAACACCCTAAACTAAAGTGCTAGTCTAGTAGAGGATGATGAAATAGGAAATGGGCAAACTTTAGAATTTCTTTTCTCACAATGTTTCTCTCTCTTTATCAAACCCTAGCAAGAATTTGAAGGAGGAAGAAGATGAGCTCAAAATGAGAATGAAAACTAACAAAAAAGAGAGACATAACCAAAGTTAGTAGACTAAGTCAATGCAACCCTAAGCTTCATATACTAACTCATATAGAGACATAACCATGGCTACATTATAATGGTTAGGTTAATTAATATCTCAAGTAATCCAAAGTTAGTAGACTAAGTCAATGCAACCCTAAGCTTCATGAAGCTTCATGCATGTGAGCTCATCATCCACTAATTTTAGAATTACCTTAAATATTAAAAACCTAACACTATAATTAGTATGGTATAAGTCTTATACACCCATGATAGTTGTATCAACAACCATGATACAAAATGAACACAAATAAATATATATCACATATATATTAAGTTGTGCACAAGTGATAAAAACAAATGCTTAAGTGAACCAATGTTAGTTAATGTAAATTAGTATATCACATATACAATTATACACTAAATTATTAAATCAACACTTGACTTAATAATCCGGTTATATCACATATAACCGACTAACACAAAATGTACCAACTTTTCGAATCAACACTTGATTCGATAACCCGGCTATATCACATATAACCGGCCGATACAATAGTCGCGAGAATAGAATACGGTATCACATACACGCATTATTCTCGGTCACGGACATATCACATATGCGCTCCTATTTCGTTTTGCCTGAGCCAGTAAAACCTCTATGTAGGACTCTAAAGACTCGTCAATACGCCGGCAGTAGGTGATGATCATTTCAAGCACCCACAAGCCGTCAGCGGTACTAGCTGGACGTAGCGGCTACCCGGGTATTGAGCGATCAGAAGATCAACAAGCAAGCCCGCTCCAACTCCTGCAAAAAGCCTGACAGTGACACTACCGTACAGTCCGGTCTCCTCGTCTGATATGTCGCATATCAAGTCTATGGATGGTAAACGTCAGACCCCAATAACCGATAAGTCATGCCGATATGAGGCTCATAACGGGTCGAGAAACTACTGGTAACACTTACCAGTAAATCTCTAAACCAGCCCTGGCCAGGGACTTCCCTGTTATGGCCAATCAATCATAGCGCAACATCAACCCCTAATACCGGGAGAGACGAAACCCCTCCTATCGCTCCTTGCCTCCATGTGACTCGGGACTGTACCCAAAAACCACCGTTTTGCACGCCCTCTTGGACGTGGTAAGGTGGAAATCAAAGCACAGTGGGAATCACACAAGACTCTATGACGATCTCGGGTCTACAGACTAACCTATACCAGTGTCACCAGAGAACTGCCATCTGACGTAAGGTATAATACCATCTGGGATTTCTCGGCGAGTCCGTCCAGTGTACCCAGTCTCCACTGAGCACCCGTATATCATCTCTGATGTCAAACACTAATGGATATGGGATCATCCATCGCCCATCTACATGGGTCGAGAAGGTATACGCTAGTCTACTCTGGTATATCGATGCCCCGTCTCGATACACCCACGACTAGGGACCTTGAAGGATGTACTTTTGGACTACTATGTCCCCACTAGTATGATCCGCATCATAGTCCAGGTAGTCAAGTACACATCCTAAGGGTTTACCAACATGTAACAGAGAGACAATCAGTGTACACGTTAAGATAAAGAGTAATCAGATAGCATACTATCATGTCGAGCAAGAAAGTCCTCCCTATATATGTCCAAGCATCCACTACAACATACATCTCATGTATAGTAATGGCCTCTAGGGCATACATATAACTAACAATCTCCCACTTGCACTAGGGCCATCTAATAACAGTAGTTATAGTATCTCATACTCAACCATCCCTTAAAAGTCTCTCTGTGGGAAAAGGCCTTTGTCAGTGGATCCGCCGTGTTGTCCTTTGAGTCTACTCTCCTAACCTCGATCCCCTGGATATCAACCATCTCCATGATCAGGTGATACTGCCTTAGAATATGTCTGGATCACTAATGGGACGGGCGTGCCTAGGCATAAGCCACAATTCCATTGTCACACAATGGTAGGAACGAAGTTCATCTCATGAACTAATATACACCCAGACTGCCTCTTTGGTAGCATCTTTGGTAACGATGTGTCTTGCCTTTAATCGTCTAGTAAGTCACGGTATCTAGCTTGGAAATCTTCCAACATACCGTCCCTCCACTGAGGGTAAAGACAATGCATGTGACTGACATTTAGTCGTCCTTATCACCCTGGAACTTTTTCAGTGATTCTTCCCAGGATCGTTTGATACCATCTCACTACTACTAGTGAGTGTCCTAACATCCAATTAGATCTATCTCAGATCCTAAACCCACGATTTAGTAGGTATCACTTTGATCCTATATGGAGAATCATTGTGATAAGCGGAGATTGATCGAGCGTAGCATAGGAAACTCCTTCCCTATCAAGAGTATGTCATCCACTTACTCTACGAGGATCACCACCATACTCTCTACTACCTTTTTGTATATACAAGGTTCATCTACCATTTTGATGAAGTCGAACTCTTTGACTACCACATCAAAACAGACGTTCCAACTCCGCGATACCTGCTTTATCACATAAAACATCTTGCACACGTTTCCGCTGCTCCCATTATCTACGAAGCCCTCTGGCTGTGTACTTATAGACGCTCTCTTCCAAATTATCATTTAGAAAAGCAGTCATGACACCCAACCGCTAGATATCGTAGTCATGGTATGTAGCCGTACCAAGTAGGATCTGGATGGATTTAAGCATAGCTACTTAGAAAAGGTTTCATCATAATCCATACCTGGTCAATGATGCAAACCTTTAACAAGTCTAGCTTTGAAAGTCTCAAATTTTCCATGTACACCAAGTAATCTTCTCAAGATTTACTTACTGCTGATGGGGATCTAACCCTTCAGATAAGGCAACCAAAGTCCATACTTTGTTGATGTATAAGGATTCCATCTCAGATCGTTAAGCATCCAGCCATTCTTACAGAGTCCCACTCCTGATGGCCAGCTCGAAACTATTTTGGTCATCATCTCATGATGCAATCCTCGCTCCCACTGTCATAGAGAAACTAAAGTATCTCTCAGGTGGGTGAGAAACCCTACTAGATTGGCGGAGTGGCTGAGGTTCGTTGGTTGCTATTGAATCCTTTGGTTCTACCAAATCATCAGCCGCAGTTTGTATAGCTGGAACTCTTTCCAGTTCTACCTCATGACCACAAATTTATTTCCAAAATAAATTCCTTTTCCTAAAAAAAGGTGGCATGCCGAGAAACAAAACATCTTTTGTTCCTTGGTGCGGTAGAAGATATTCCTTTGCTAATGCTTGGGATATCCAACATACTTCCACCGAACTGACCTTGCCTCGAGCTTGTTCGGATTATGCTTTTAGACATAGGCTGGACAACCGCAAATCTTAACAAACTTAAGATATGGCCTCTTCCCTTTCCATATCTCATATGAAGTGGTAGGAAACTGATTTGATCGGAACCCTATTCAATAGGTATGCAACTTCTCCAGTGCATAACCCCCAAAAGGAAATAGGCAACTCAGTAATACTCATCATAGAGCACACCTTATCACATAGGGTGTGATTGCTCCGCCCCGATACACCGACGTGCTGTAGTGTATACGGAGGAGTAATGCTGAGAGAGAATCTCATTCCCCTTTAGAATAATCCAGGAATTTCGTGCTCAAGTATTCTCCTCCTTGATCACATCAAAAGACATAATACTTATACCCGTTTTGGTTCTCTACTTCTAACTTATATTCTGTGAATATCTCAAAAGGGTCAGACTTGTGTTTCAACAGGAACATATGTCTGAATCTTGAGAGATCATTAGAGAATGTAATGAAGTACAAAGATCCGGTCTTGGCATGTGTAGACAGGGGACCTTCTTACATCAACATGTATCATCCTAAGAGTTCACTAACTCTTTCTCTATTTCCTATAAACAGAGCTATGGTCATCTTATCTCTGTGACATGACCGGCAAGTTTCACAAGATGTAAATTCAAACTAATTTAAATATGCATCTATATATAACTTCAGCTAGTCGGGTCACATTGATATGACCTAGTCTACAATACCTCAAGAAGGATTCGTGCATTTCTGAACTCTTCCTCTTGTGTGTGTTCTTGTATACTAAAAACTGTAGTTTGATTTAGAACGTAAATGCTTTTAGATAACGTCCCTGAACCGATCAACACTTGATATAGGAAATGTTCAAAACATTATCCAACAATACAAAATTATATCCTTTTTACTAATAAAGAGACCGATATGATGTTGTATACCAAGTCCGGTATCTTATGACATTCGTTCAGAATCAATGTATTCTGGTAATACAGGGTGATAACTACCAACATCTTAGCTGCAACCATTGCACTGTTTCTAACTCTTGAAATTTTATCACCCGTTCTCAGTTCTCTACCTATTTGTAGCCCACGTAACAAATTACATATGTGGGATCCTGATCCGGTATCTCATACCCAGGACGTAAAGGATACTGAGAAACAGTTTGTTAGTGTATATGCCCTAGAGGCCATTACTGTATCATACTAGTTTGTATATTACTTAATGGAAGCTTGGGATATTCACCTTGTATAGACAATCTTGCTCAAAATAGTAGTATGCTACTTGGTTTGTTTCGACATTAATGTGTACATGTGTTTATTTTAGTATATCACCTATACACATTAGTGGAGCCCTTAGGATCTTTTCTTGATTATCAGCATTGTGATGGCAGTCACATCCGTGGAGGCTGGGTAATCCACAAGCACATCCTTATGCAGGTCCCTAGTCATAGGACTATCGAGACAGGGCATCGATACTCCGGAGTAGACTAGCGTATGCGCTTCTCATCCAAGTATGGGAGACGGTCTGTCCCACAGCCGTCAGTACGTCGTACTTGAGATAGTATGCGGGTGCTCGTTAGGTTACGAGTACATTGGACAGGACTCGTCGGGAACTGCTGGTTGGTACTATACCTATCGTCAGTTATCAGTTCCCAGGTGACATGAGTACAGATTAGTCCGCTGACTTGACACTGTCACTTCACCTCGAGTGTGTTCCCACTGTACTTAGATTACTACCCTACCACGGCTAAAAGGAGTCGTGCAAATAGGTAGTAGTTGGGTGCGGTCCCGAAGCACCTCGACGCAGTGACGGTTAGACAGGATTTGTCTCTCCCGGTATTGGGGGTTGATATCGCGCTGTGTCTAGGAGAGCCATTACACAAAGTTCCTGGCCAGGGCAAGAGAGATATACTGGTAGGTTTCCAGTGTTATCTCACGGTGTTCTGGGCTACACTCCGACACGACTTGTTCCGCTATTAGTGGACTGACGTTTATCGCCCCCCTAGACCCGCCATGCGATATTCTCAGACGAACAGACCGGACTGTACGTAGATTGTCACATTCAGGCTCCGTAGGAGTTCAGATGGGTTTCACCTCGTCAGTCTTCTTATCGGCATCTACCTGGGGGCTGTAACACATAGCTAATGCCGCTTGCAGTCTGTGGTTAAACCCACTGCCAGCGTAGTGTCGAGTATTTAGAGTCCCACACAGAGAGCTATTCGCCTTTAGGCAAAAGAGTAGAGGTCGCATGGTTTTGCGACAGGGTCCGGTCACATCCGCGCACTTGTGCACGTTTATTGTCCGGGAAGTTATCACCAGCGGGCTTTGGATTAAGCCAGATCCTATTGTACGTTTTGGGATTGGTTTTATCTCGTTTGTATTCGTGTTCCTCGGAACGCGGATGCGGGTGTGTATGCACAGTTGACAGAGAGACAGAGGCAGAGAATTCTCATTAGGGTTGTTGACTGTTGACTTTTGCTAAACCCTAATGAGAATAAGAAATATGATTAACAATAATATTAATTAAGTATTATTGTGACATGGTTGTTGATGGTTGACTTTGTTGACTTAGTTGACCGGTTGACTAGGTTGGACTTGTTGACCATCATCATGACAATGGCTATCATTTCTTGGCATTGACCTTGGCTTGCTTATTTGTTCACACATTGCATTTAATGCAAGAAATGATATGGCCACTTGATATGATAACAACCATAACATAATACTCAATTATTATTATGTGTTATGATGATTTTGGATTATGAGAGCTTGGATGGAAAAAGTCTTGCTCATTTCTTTCATTTCCTTTCTCTCTCATGCTTGAGCTCTCCCTCTTACTTTTGCTCTCTCTCTAGTTCATGGTTCACTTGTCTCATTTGTTGAGAAGCAAGAACCATAGAGATAAAACCCAACACACTCCTCTACTCATCCTAGTTCACAAGGTCTAGCAAGCCAAGTGTTCTAGTTTCTTCTAGTTTCAAGTGAAGCCAAAGGTAGAAGCTTTCGGGTGGATCCATCTTCGGCGCGAGGAGACGACGAGGTGAGGCCGATCCGACCACCGCAAGGAGTTGAAGACGAAGGAATTAAAGTTAAGGTATAACCCCCTAACCGAGTAGGTAAAACTCTTGTTAGGTTTGTTAGATAGTTGTTTAACAAAGATCCGTATTTTGAGTCCATGTTACCACCAAAAGAAAAATCGTTTTTTATCATTTCTGCAAGCCCGTATGTACCGGGAGAGGTAACGTGGACTTACAGTGGTATCATAGACTGGTTAAACACTATCTAACATGTTAGCAAAGTAACTGGAAGTTCGATTGGCGAAAAAGTCGCGAAACATGCCCGTATTTTCAAGTTTCTGCCGATTCTATTTTCTGTTTAAAAAATAATTAATCTGACACTAAAAATCGGCTCAGGTTTTTTAAAACCCACACAAGAAAATTGGTCCACCGACTCGGTTAAAGCGCCGCGGAAACGCGGGGGGAGCATGCTCCCGCTGCGGATCCGCGGCCGAGTTGACTCGGTCATGGCACAATTTTCCTGCAGTGTTTTTCTGGGGCTGTTTTGGGATTTTTGGAATATGTTTTTTCTGCCCAGATTTTCCAGAAAGGAATTTTGTTTTTGGGGGTCTAAAAATCTGTATTTTGATCGAACTTCTAAATACTTAAGCTAACGGGTTATATCTGTGATGTGATATATGTATTGAACGTCTGCTAATCGCTATACGTCGATTAGTGGGGGTTATACATATCCGTGATCTGTAATGTTGATGGTATGTGTATATGAATTTATTGGATTGTCACGGATGAATAGCCGGGGGGTTATGAGATGAGAGTTTTCTTTTTCTTTCAATTCATGTAATTTGTAATTGATGTAATATTATTTATATGGCCGCACAACCAGGATGGGGTTGTAGCCGTCATTGTATAATTTCTTTTACTGTTTTTGCTTCTAGGATAGACCCAAGGTGGGGTGCACAAACTAACGGGTATCTCGAAGTGCCGAGTGGCCTACTCACGGTGTTGAGGGAGGTTGCTTCGCTTCGGGTACTTGGCGGGTAGTTTGCCGCCCCCGTAGGGGTCTATGGTGGGGTCTTGGCTATTCATCGCGACCGTGTAATCCGCTCTTCGTTACAGGCTCATACGGATTGCGGATTCCTAGTATATCCAATGTGTTCATCTGTGATCTGGAATGGCTATCATTGCATGTGACGAATGTGTATATCTATATATGATATCTATTTAGGCGTTGCTTATGTTTTGCATCCACGCTAGTCCAGCCCCCGATCTGTCGTTAGTTAAGTAACCTAACGGGTAATGACGAGGCCCCATGGCGAATGCTGATGGCATAAGCGTATGTCATATTTTCCTTGTTTTCTGCAATGGTAGGATTAAATGATGCGATGCATTAAATTAATGCAAGAAAATAAACCAAAGTTGAGTCGTTGGAACACTTTCAAAAGCACTCGGTTTCTTTTCAAAAACAACTTTTAAATGCGGAGCTTAAGCCACTCCTTTTAAAAGCTATCTCGTTCCATCGATTATATCAAGTTCACTACGTTCACGGTTTCGCCAAAACCATTCGTTGCCCTCCGTCGTTTCACATGGATAGTCAATAGTATTCAAGCTATGTTTGTTGGCTAAAGTCAAGGCACAGTGATTGGTAGCTATTGGGTATTCATGTGCAGCATAGATAGATGTGTTGGTTTGGGACAGTCGTACTGCCTTGTTGGCCAAAGTCATGGGTAGATACGGGTGGGTTCAAATTAACCTGGAGAATGACGGGTAGAACTTGACATGCGACTTATGATTTGTTGGCCAAAGTCAAGGTCATAAGAGCATGGGGCAAAAATCCACATCGGGAGTTTCAAAAGAACTGAAACTTGCTAGCACCGCATACCATTTGGAGTGTGATGTTTCTGGTAGGATTCCTTCAGTTTTGTCACGCAATGATATTTGGATCCCGATCCTACTGTGAGTATATGCTACTCCTCGGGAAATTTCTCACTTAACGATCAATGCTATAAACCAAGTAGGTGTCTAAAAAGGTGTTAGCGGGGCTACGCCTACAGGAAAAAGAGGTTATTTAATTAAGGAACTTCGCGAAAGCGTTGGAAAACCTCCCTCGAAGTACCGACACTAGCCTGGCTGAACGGTTAAGCAAGTATTGTACGGTGAGATTGATCCTGACTAATTCTTCCTTTTTGGTTTGGGGAGGGATTCGAGAGACAGTGGGAGCCATCCTGTTTGACAAATTAAAAACCACTCTAAACTTGCAAGAGCATCATGCTAAAGTGTTTCTTCTCTCTCTCCCAATTGCAGCGACCAAACATCATGACTGGACTTAAGTTACTACTAGATAAAAACATACTGACAGGGCCAAACTACAAAGATTGGCTAAGTAATGTCAAAATGGCAATCACTTATGACAAGTTGGGGTATCTCCTCACCACCAAAGCTCCCCCTGTCCCAGGTCCCAAAACCAGCTTCGCGGATAGGGAAATCCGTAAGACCTGGGAAATCGATTGCGCGAAGGCCAAGTGCCTCGTGCTTGCCTCTATGGACAATGAACATCACAGGAGTCACGAGAATATGGACCTTGAATCCATATTTCTCCATACAAAAGAACTGTATGGAGAGCAATCCCGTATCGCCAGATACGAAGTCTCGAAAAAGCTGTTTTCGGCGAGATTGGCCGTCGGATCATCGGTAGCGGAACACGTGCTTAAGATGATTGGCTTCATTGACCTTGGGACCACGTTAGAGAACGAGCTCTACACGGACTTGATTCTCCAGTCCGTTCCTTCCACTTACGCCCAGTTTATCCTGAACTTCAACTTACAAGAAAAAGAAGTTGAACTTTCAGAACTCCTCAACATGCTGAGGAGTGCAGAGGGCACCCTACAGAAAGGTAGGGAAACATCCACTTTGTTTGTAGGAGGATCTTCCTCTTCTATGTCCAAGGCGAAAGCCAAGGGAAAGAAGAAGAAAGCCCCCGCCAAACCAAGGGGCGGTGTTAGTAAAGTGGATACGAAAGGAAAGACAAAGGCAACAAAGGTAGCGGGAAAGCTTGTGGGAAAGGAAGAATGCTTTTACTGTCATAAGAGTGGACACTGGAAAAAGGATTGCAGGGCTTGGAAGGCCAGAACCCAGGATCTGAAGCAAGTTGAGGCTTCAGCTTCAGATGTGTATGTTATTGAAAACTGTCTATTAATAAACTCTACATCCTGGGTATTGGATACCGGATCAGGATCTCATATCTGTAATTCTTTACAGGCACTGAGAAGGCGTAGGGTTTTGAAGGCAGGTGATATGACCCTCAGAGTTGCAACGGAGCTGGCATGGATGCTGAGTCCGTGGGGGACTATCACCCGGGGTTGTCAGATGGACACAATTTGGTTTTGCGTGATTGTTATTTTGTACCCAATGCAACCTGTAATATCATATCTGTATCTTTATTATCTAAAGAAGGTTATGAATTTGCATCTGTAAGTAATGTTGTGAACATTCACCTTAATCAAGTTTTGATTGGGTCAGGTACATTAAGCAATGGTATATACATATTAAACCAACCACAGATTTTCAATGTCCAGAATACACACAAAAGAAAGTCTCCGGAAAAAAATCAGGTTTTCTTATGGCATTGTAGACTGGGTCACATCAATGAGAGAAGGTAGACGAAGTTACATACAGAAGGATATTTGGATCCGTTCGAATATCAATCATATGCAACTTGTCAATCCTGTCTCAAAGGAAAGATGACAAAGACTCCGTTCACTGGACACGGAGTAAGAGCGAGCGAGCTCTTGGGACTCATACACAGCGACGTGTGCGGTCCAATGTCTACGCATGCACGAAGCGGTTATTCTTACTTCATTACTTTTACGGATGACTTTTCAATGTACGGATATGTCTTCTTAGTGAAACATAAATCCGAAGCCTTTGGAAAATTCCAGGAATATAAGAATGAAGTAGAAAAACAAACAGGCAAAAGTATCAAGACACTAAGATCTGATCGAGGTGGTGATTACTTAAGTGCCGAGTTCCTGGATTACTTAAAAGAGAATGGAATTCTCTCTCAGCTTACTTCTCCATACACTCCGCAACATAACGGTGTATCAGAGAGACGGAACCTGACCCTATTGGATATGGTACGTTCCATGATGAGTAACGCTGAGTTACCGTGATCATTCTGGGGATATGCACTAGAATCAGCTGCATACCTTTTGAACCGAGTTCCAATTAAGACTGTGCCTACCACACCATATCAGAGGTGGTGTGGGAAGAAACCCTATCTTAAGCACAATAAGACATGGGGATGTCCGGCTTTTGTCAAAAAGCAGCATGCCGGCAAACTCGAGGCACGCTCATTACAGTGCAAGTTTGTGGGATATCCAAAGAACTCCAAGGGATATTTCTTCTATTGCGATGAGGAACCTTTTCTCCAGTGGCTATGAAGAAACCTTTTCTCCAGTAGCTATGCTGAAATCCATTCGGATCCTTCTTGCCATTGCTGCCTTCCACGATTATGAGATTTGGCAGATGGATGTAAAGACCGCTTTTCTGAATGGAAATTTAGAGGAGTATGTCTATATGGACCAGCCAGAGGGTTTCATTCAGAGTGGGAGCAGCGGAAAGGTGTGCAAGTTGCTTAAGTCCATCTATGGACTAAAGCAGGCATCGCGGAGTTGGAACATCTGTTTTGATGATACGGTCAAAGAATTTGGCTTTATCAAAAATCCAGATGAACCATGCATCTATAGTAGATTTGTAGCAAGAACTGTCGTATTCCTTGTATTATACGTGGATGATATTGTTTTGATAGGAAATGACATTCCTATGGTACAATCTGTCAAGGGATTCTTGTCACACAGGTTCTCCATGAAAGACCTGGGTGATGCCTCTTACATTCAAGGGATCCGGATCTATCGTGACAGATCCAAGAGGATATTAGGACTTTCACAGTCCAGGTACATCGACACCATACTGAGAAGATTCAGTATGGAAGATTCCAAGCGCGGTAATCTACCGGCTTGTCATTGGATCACCCTCTCCAAAGAGATGTCTCCCAAGACTGATTTGGAAAGGGATCGCATGTCTATTATACCCTACGGTTCTGCAGTAGGCTCTATAATGTATGCGATGTTGTGTACCAGACCAGATGTAGCTTATGTTAGGTCCACGTTACCTCTCCCGGTACTTTCGGGGTTGCGGAAACGGTAAAACAAATTTTTTTCTAAACTTGGTAACATGGACCGTAAAAGCCGGATCTTTGCTAAACAATACACTAGCATCCTAACTAGAGATCTATCTACTCGGTTAGGGGTTATACCTCAAGTTGAACTCCTTCTCTTCTTGTTGTTCTTCTCCTTGCTTGCTCCGAGGGTTGATCCGGACTTTGGTCACCTCCGCGGCCTCCTTGAGTCGTAGACGATCCACCCGAGAGATGTGCACCGAGCTCCACCTCGAGCCGAGATAACTAGGGCAAAGAGATTGCTAATCTAAAAGCCCTAGGTTGTGTAGAAGTGATGAAGGGATGGTTTTTTCTTTGTGAAATCTTTATCTCTCAACACATGAGATCAAAAGATGAAAAAAACAAGAGGAGGAAGAAGAAGGAGGAGTAACAACCATGGTTCATTTCTTTTCTTATCACTTTCAAAAAAGCAAGAGAGAGAATGAGAAAGAAAATTATGATACCAAGAAAAGTAACCATGGTTGCAATAATGAAAAAACAACCCATTACTAATCCCATCAAGATAAAGTTTGATGACTACATTGAAATGACCATTATCATAATCCAAAAGAAAATGAAAAAGAATAGAAGAGTGTAGATCCCTCTTGAAAGTCAATGGTCAACATGGTCAACCGGTCAACAAAATCAAGAGAGGTCAACGGGGTCAAATGGTCAATGCAATTAGCCATCATAAAATTATCACTAATAGGATTAGTAAATGATGTTCGCGGCTCATAATGGTTTTGACCAAACGAACTGTCAAAGCCCTAATGAGTCCGCCTAAAAATGGTTTTGACCGAATCAACTGTCAAAACCCTAATGACCCTGCCACATAACGGTTTTGGCCGAACCAACTGCCAAAACCCTAATGAGGCACCTCCTTCTTCATCGCTCCGGAAAACTTTGCATACACACCTGCATCCGTATTCCGTAGAATGCGGATGCACAGAAGACAAAACAAATCCATCCGTGCAATAGTAGGATCCGGCTTAAACCAAAGCCCACTAGTATTGCCTGCCCGAACACCACACGCATACAAGTATACGTAAGTGATCGCAGCCCTGCCGTAAAACCATACGGCCTCTACACGGTTCGCTCAGTGCAGGGAAACTCTCTGTGTGGGACTCTAAAGACTCGACACTACACTGGCAGTGGGTTTAACCACAGACCGTAAGCGGCACTAGCTGTACGTAACGGTCCCCAGGTAGATGTCGATAAGAAGGCCGATGAGGTAAACCCATCCGAACTCCTACTGAGTCTGTATGTGACAATCTCCGTACAGTCCGGTCTGTTCGTCTGATACATCGCATGGCGGGCCTAGGGGGGCGGTAAACGTCAGTCCCCTAATAGCGGTACAAGTCGTGTCGGAGTGAAGCCCAGAACACCCTGAGATAACACTAGAAACCTACCAGTATATCTCGCTTGCCCTGGCCAGGGACTTCTCGTGTAATGGCTCTCCTAGACACAGCGCGATGTCAACCCCCAATACCGGGAGAGTCGAATCCTGTCTAACCGTCACTGCCTCCAAGTGCTTCGGGACTGCTCCCAACTACTACCTGTTTGCACGTCTCAGTAGAGCCATGGTAGGGTAGTAATCAAAGAACAGTGGGAACACACTCGAGGCAAAGTGACAGTGTCAAGTCAGCGGACTAAGCTATACTCATGTCACCTGGGAACTGATAACTGACTATTGGTATAATACCAACCATCAGTTCCCGACGAGTCCTGTCCAGTGTACTCGTAACCTAACGAGCACCCGCATACTATCTCAAGTACGACGTACTGACGGCTGTGGGACAGACCGTCTGCCGTGCTGAGATGAGAAGCGCATACGCTAGTCTACTTCGGATTATCGATGCCCTGTCTCGATGATCCAACGACTAGGGACGTGTATAAGGATGTGCTTGTGGATTACCCAGCCCCCACGAGTGTGATCGCCATCACAACGCCGGTAATCAAGCAAAGATCCTAAGGGCTCCACTAATGCGTATAGATGATATATAGAAACACACATATACACATTAAAGCAGAGACAAACCAAGTAGCATACTACTATATCGAGCAAGATTGTCTATACAACTGTGAATATCCCAAGCATCCATCAAGTAATATACATACTAGTATGATACAGTAATGGCCTCTAGGGCATATACACTAACAATCTCCCACTTGCACTAAGGCCATGTACTGGCGTATCGAAGACCTATCATGTCGATCAGCCACTCGAACTGAGTCTGGGGTAAGGCCTTCGTGAATGGGTCCGCTGTGTTGTCCTTTGTGTCCACTCTCCGCACCTCTATCTCCTGGCGATCAATGATCTCCCTGATCAGGTGATACCGCCTTAAGATGTGCCTGGATTTCTGATGGGACCTTGGTTCCTTCGCTAAAGCTATAGCCCCATTGTTATCGCAATACAAAGCTATTGGGTCAACAATGGACGAAACTACCTGAAGTTCACTAATGAACTTCTTTATCCAGACCGCCACTTTTGCGGCATCGCTTGCAGCAATGTATTCAGCCTCCATCGTCGAGTCTGCGACTGTATCCTGTTTGGAACTCCTCCAACATACCGCCCCTCCGTTGAGGGTAAACACAAAACCCGAGACAGACTTGCTGTCATCTTTGTCACTCTGGAAGCTTGAATCGGTAAAGGACTCGACCCTGAGGTCTCCATTACCGTAAACCAGGAATATCTCCTTAGTCCTTCTCAGGTACTTGAGAATGTTCTTCACTGCTGTCTAGTGGTCCTCACCTGGGTCTAACTGATACCGGCTTACCGCGCCCAGCGCGTAAGCTACATCTGGTCTTGTACATAGCATCGCATACATTATAGATCCTACCGCCGAAGCGTAGGGTATAGTGCTCATGCGAACCCTCTCCTCGTCAGTCTTAGGAGACATCTTCTTGGAGAGGGTAATTCCGTGCAATGCGGGTATGTTAACGCGCTTGGAATCCTCCATACTAAATCTCTTTAGTACGGTCTCTATGTACCTGGACTGCGAAAGTCCCAGTAGTCTCTTGGATCTATCTCTATAGATCTTGATCCCCAGAATGTACGAGGCATCACCCAGGTCCTTCATGGAGAACCGTTGTGACAAAAATAGCTTGACTGATTGTAGCATAGGAATGTCATTTCCTATCAAAATATTGTCGTCCACGTACAAGACTAGGAATACGACAGTTCGTCCTACAATCTTCTTATAGACACAAGGTTCATCCTCGTTCTTGATGAAATCAAATTCCTTGATTGCCTCATCAAAACAGATGTTCCAGCTCCGCGATGCCTGCTTTAATCCATAAATGGATCTAAGCAACTTGCACACCTTCCCGCTGTTCCCACTGTCTACGAAACCTTCTGGCTGATCCATATAAACGCACTCTTCCAAACAACCGTTTAGGAAAGCCGTTTTTACATCCATCTGCCAGATTTCATAGTCATGGAAGGCAGCAATGGAAAGTAGGATCCGAATGGATTTGAGCATAGCCACCGGAGAAAAAGTTTCGTCATAGTCCAAGCCAGGTCTTTGACGAAAACCTTTTGCAACGAGTCTAGCTTTATAGGTTTCCACCTGCCCATCTACACCAAGTTTCCTTTTGTAGATCCATTTGCATCCAACGGGTTTTACCCCAGGTGGAGCAATATCCAAGGTCCACACTTTATTGGCGTACATGGACTCCATTTCGGATTGCATTGCTTCCTGCCACTTATCAGAGTCCCTACTGATAATGGCCTGCCTGAAACTGGTAGGATCATCTTCTTACAAGATGCAATCCTCTCGATCCCCGTCTATGAGAAAACCGTAGTATCTCTCAAGGCGGATGAGAAATCCTACCAGATCTGCGGAGTGGCTGAGGTTCGTTTGGGGTTATTGAATCTAGCGGTTCCTCCAAATTTTCTGTTAAAGCTTGTGTTTCTGGAATTTCATCCAGTTCTACCGTGCTGCCACTAATGTTTTTAACAAGAAATTCTTTTTCTAAAAATGTGGCATTTCTTGAAACAATTATCTTCTGTTCCTCTGCATGGTAGAATAGATACCCACTTGAATCTTTTGGGTATCCCACAAACTTAAACAAAACTGCCCGTGCCTCAAGTTTGTCTGGGTTCTGCTTTTTGACATAAGCTGGGCAACCCTAAATCTTAATACGTTTAAGATACAAACTTTTACCACTCCATATACGGAGTCTTAGGCACGGATTTGGATGGAACATGATTCAATAGATGTGCTGCAGTTTGAAGTGCATATCCCCAGAATGAAAGAGGTAACTCAGCACTACTAATCATGGAGCGAACCATATCCAATAGGTTACGATTCCTCCGCTCCGAAACACCATTGTGTTGCGGTGTATAAGGAGGAGTAAGTTGAGAGAGAATACCATTCTCTTTTAAGTAATCTAGGAATTCCGTGCTTAAGTACTCCCCTCCTCTATTAGACCGGAGGATCTTGATACTTTTGCTAGTCTGGTTCTCTACTATCTTTCTGAATTCCTTGAATTTCTCAAAAGCTTCAGATTTGTGTTTCATCAGATACACATATCCGAACCTAGAGAGATCGTCAGTGAATGTGATGAAGTAGGAGAACCCACCCCTTGCAAGTATAGACATCGGACCACATACATCACTATGTACGAGTCCTAAGAGCTCTGCTGCTCTTTCTCCATGTCCGGTGAACGGAGATTTGGTCTCTTCCCTTTGAGACAAGACTGACAAGTTTCATAAGATGAAAAATCGAACGCATTCAAGAGTCCATCTTTATGCAACTTACTCAGTCTTTTCTCTCCGATATGACCAAGTCTACAATGCCACAAGTAGGATTCATTCGTATCTGAATTTTTCCTCTTGCGTATGTTTTGTATATTGAGAACAGTATTCTGATTTAGAACGTAGATACCATTACACAGTGTACCCTCTGCAACCAGTACCTTATGAAGGTAAATGTTCATGATATTCTTGTCAAGAACAAAGTTTTATGCATCTTTATCGAGTAAAGAAACTGATATGATGTTGCAAACCATGGAGGGTACATAGTAGCAATCGTTCAAAATCATAGTCTTGCCATTTGGCAATACTAGGTGATATTCACCGACGGCTGCCGCATTAACTTCTGCTCCGTTCGCTACTCTGAGCGACATATCACCCGGTGCAACTTTCCTACTTTTTCTCAGTCCCTGCAATAAATTACAGATATGAGATCCTGATCCGGTATCAAGTACCCAGGAGGTAGGGCCGACCGTAAAACAGTTCTCAATTACAAGAACACCTGAAGTAGATGCAAAACCATGCTTCTTCTTCAACTGGGTATTCTGGGAATCCATACAATCCCCTTTCCCTTTCTCATACTTATGACTGTTGTCACAAGTTAGAGCTGAACCAACGTTCCCCAGCCCCGAATAAGAATTCGGATCGGTCAAGCGATACATTTTATTATCTTGATTAGGGCGTGAAATGGCTGCTACCTGGAGAGAGAGAAAAGAAACACTCAGCGTACGCTCTTGCAAGATTAGATTGGTTTATTATTTTATCTAACCAGGATGTCTCCCACTGTTTCCTCAAATTCTTCTTAAAACCTTTTTAAAAGAAGAACTAGTCGAGATTTCATTCACGTCACAATACTTGCTTAACCTTTCAGCCGGGCTAGTGTCGGTACTTCGAGGGAGGTTTTCCAACGCTTTCGCGAAGTTCCTTAATTTAAGAACCTCTTTTCCCTGGGGGCGTAGCCCCGCTAACACCTTTCTAGGCACCTACTAGGTTTATAGCATTGATCGTTAAGTGAAACTAATCTCCCGAGAGTAATCCAACTCATCAGTGGGATCGGGATCCAACTGTCATTGTGTGATAACCTAGATGGAATCCACTCTAGCTACCACACTCCAGAAGGTATGCGAAATCTGCAAGTTTCAGTTCTTTTGAAACTCCCGATATGGTTTTTGTCCCTAGGACCCAAGTGATCTTGACACAGTCAACAAATCAAAAAGTCCTAGTCAAGTTCATCCCGTCATTTCCTTGATTGCATTAAACCCACCTGCATAACCCTTGACACAGTCAACAAGGTTCTACAAATGTCCTAACCAATCACATTGTATCCAGCAAATAAGCTACACTTAGCTACCGTTCACTGCGCCTTGACACAGTCAACAAACGCAGCACGAATACTAAGTATAACTTATAAGAAACGACGGAGGGCTACGGCTGGGTTTTTGGCGAAAAACCCGTTAACGTAATGAACTTGATATCGTTGAAGGAACGTGATACATCTTTTTGAAAACATAGTGGCGAAAACTTTTGCTAAAGAGCTCACTCCCTGTGAAGGGATCTCGGCTCTTTCCTCGTCGAGTGAGGTGCTGGGCATTCGTAAGATGAATACCTCGATGCAAAGCAAGAATAATCGACTATGGTGAAGTTATTACCCTGACGCAAACTTTTTGTCCAAGGGGTCACTCCCGATGAGGGGATCTCGGCCCTTGCCTCGTCGATTGAGGTGCTGGGCATTCATAACCGAATACCTCGATGCAAAACAAAAAGATGAACGTCCTTGTAATAACAGCTTTTTGAAAAACTTGTTCCAACAACGTCTTTTAGGTTTATTTTCTTGCATTAGTTCTTTTAATGCGTCCCATCATTTAAATCCTACCATTGCAGAAAACAACCAAAATATGACGTACGCTTATGCCATTCGCATTCGCCACTGGGCCCCGTCATCACCCGTTAGGTTACTTAACTAACGACAGAGCGGGGGCTGGGCTAGCGCGGCTGAAAAACATAAGCAACGCCTAAATAGTTATTATATACAGATATACAGCAATGATAGCCAATCCAGATCACAGATGAACACTTTGGATATACTAAGAACCCGCGATTCGTTCGAGCCTGCAACGAAAAGCGGATTACACGGTCGCGATGAATAGCCAATACCCCACCCAAGACCCCTACGGGTGCGGCAAACTACCCGCCAAGTACCCGAAACGAAGCAACCTCCCTCAACGCCGTGAGTAGGCCACTCGGCACTTCGAGATACCCGGTAGTTTGTGCACCCCCTCCATGGGTCTATCCTAGGAGCAAAAACAGTAAAAAGAATTATACAATGACGGCTACATCCCCTTCCCGGTTGTGCGGTCATACAAATAATATTACATCAATTTACAAATTTATTACATGAATGAAAGAAAAAGAAACACTCATCTCACATCCACCCCGGCTATTCATCCGCGACAATCCAACGAGTTCATATACACATACCATCAACAACACAGATCACAGATGTGTATAACCCCCACTTATCGGCGTATAGCGATTAGTAGACGTTCAATACACATAAAACATTACAGATATAACCATTAGCCAAAGTCTACAGAACATCGACCAAAAATACGGATTTTTAAGCCCCAAAAATAAATTTTGCTTTCTGGAAAATCTGGGCAAAAAAGTCATATTCCAAAAATCCCAAAAATCCACCAGAAAAACACTGCAACAAAAATGATCCACGGCCGAGTCAACTCGGCCGCGGAACCGCGGTGAGTTGGTCGACTCGTGCGATCATTTTTCTTACCTGTTCTAACAAAAGCCTGAGCCGATTTTTAGTGTATGAATTTTTAATTTTGGAACAGTTCTAAAAATAGGCAGAAACTACAAATTTCTGGGGTGTTTTGAGGTTTTTCGTCCGGTCGAAATTCTAAATACTTTGCTAACATGCTAGGGTGTGTTTAGCTAGTCTCTGATACCACTGTTAGGTCCACGTTACCTCTCCCGGTACTTTCGGGGTTGCGGAAACGGTAAAACAAAATTTTTTCTAAACTTGGTAACATGGACCGTAAAAGCCGGATCTTTGCTAAACAATACACTAGCATCCTAACTAGAGATCTATCTACTCGGTTAGGGGTTATACCTCAACTTGAACTCCTTCTCTTCTTGTTGTTCTTCTCCTTGCTTGCTCCGAGGGTTGATACGGACTTTGGTCACCTCCGCGGCCTCCTTGAGTCGTAGACGATCCACCCGAGAGATGAGCACCGAGCGCCACCTCGAGCCGAGATAACTAGGGCAAAGAGATTGCTAATCTAAAAGCCCTAGGTTGTGTAGAAGTGATGAATGGATGGTTTTTTCTTTGTGAAATCTTTATCTCTCAACACATGAGATCAAAAGATCAAAAAAAACAAGAGGAGGAAGAAGAAGGAGGAGTAACAACCATGGTTCATTTCTTTTCTTCTCACTTTCAAAAAAGCAAGAGAGAGAATGAGGAAGAAAATTATGATACCAAGAAAAGTAACCATGGTTGCAATAATGAAAAAACAACATCATTACTAATCCCATCAAGATAAAGTTTGATGGCTACATTAAAATGACCATTATCATAATCCAAAAGAAAATGAAAAAGAATAGAAGAGTGTAGATCCCTCTTGAAAGTCAATGGTCAACATGGTCAACCGGTCAACAAAGTCAAGAGAGGTCAACGGGGTCAAATGGTCAATGCAATTAGCCATCATAAAATTATCACTAATAGGAATAGTAAATGATGTTCGCGGCTCATATTGGTTTTGACCAAACGAACTGTCAAAGCCCTAATGAGTCCGCCTAAAAATGGTTTTGACCGAATCAACTGTCAAAACCCTAATGAGCCTGCCACATAACGGTTTTGGCCGAACCAACTGCCAAAACCCTAATGAGGCACCTCCTCCTTCATCGCTCCGGAAAACTGTGCATACACACCTGCATCCGTATTCCGTAGAATACGGATGCACAGAAAACAAAACAAATCCATCCGTGCAATACTAGGATCCGGCTTAAACCAAAGCCCACTAGTATTGCCTGCCCGAACACCACACGCATACAAGTATACATAAGTGATCGCAGCCCTGCCATAAAACCATACGGCCTCTACACGTTTCGCTCAGTGCAGGGAAACTCTCTGTGTGGGACTCTAAAGACTCGACACTACACTGGCAGTGGGTTTAACCACAGACCATAAGCGGCACTAGCTGTACGTAACGGTCCTCAGGTAGATGTCGATAAGAAGGCCGATGAGGTAAACCCATCCGAACTCCTACTGAGTCTGTATGTGACAATCTCCGTACAGTCCGGTCTGTTCGTCTGATACATCGCATGGCGGGCCTAGGGGGGCGGTAAACGTCAGTCCCCTAATAGCGGTACAAGTCGTGTCGGAGTGAAGCACAGAACACCCTGAGATAAAACTGGAAACCTACCAGTATATCTCGCTTGCCCTGGCCAGGGACTACTCGTGTAATGGCTCTCCTAGACACAGCGCGATGTCAACCCCCAATACCGGGAGAGACGAATCCTGTCTAACTGTCACTGCCTCCAAGTGCTTCGGGACTGCTACCAACTACTACCTGTTTGCACGACTCAGTAGAGCCGTGGTAGGGTAGTAATCAAAGAACAGTGGGAACACACTCGAGGCGAAGTGACAGTGTCAAGTCAGCGGACTAAGCTGTACTCATGTCACCTGGGAACTGATAACTGACGATAGGTATAATACCAACCATCAGTTCCAGACGAGTCCTGTCCAGTGTACTCGTAACCTAACGAGCACCCGCATACTATCTCAAGTACGACGTACTGACGGCTGTGGGACAGACCGTCTCCTGTGCTGGGATGAGAAGCGCATACGCTAGTCTACTCCGGATTATCGATGCCCTGTCTCGATGATCCAACGACTAGGGACGTGTATAAGGATGTGCTTGTGGATTACCCAGCCCCCACGAGTGTGATCGCCATCACAACGCCGGTAATCAAGCAAAGATCCTAAGGGCTCCACTAATGCGTATAGATGATATAAAGAAACACACATATACACATTAAAGCAGAGACAAACCAAGTAGCATACTACTATATCGAGCAAGATTGTCTATACAACTGTGAATATCCCAAGCATCCATCAAGTAATATACATACTAGTATGATACAGTAATGGCCTCTAGGGCATATACACTAACAGCTTATGCACTGAGTGTGGTAAGCCGGTATCAGTCAAACCCTCGGGAGAAGCACTGGATAGCGGTAAAGAACATTCTCAAGTACATGAGAAGGACTAAGGTGATGTTCTTGGTGTATGGCGGAAAAGACCTCCAGATCGAGGCCTTTGCTGACTACAGCTTCCTGATTAAGAGATATTTTGTCGATCAAAAATATTTACCGCAATCAAGAACGGCGTAGCTTGAAGCTAGCCGGTGAATACGGGTCGGTCCACAGGGATGTGTAAATCTCCTTTAAGTTCTTACGAGTTAATTCCAAAAGGTGTTTGGATTTATAATTAAACCTAAAAATTGAAGTTGTATGAGACTAGGATTAGAAACTTGCTAGGATTTGGTCTAGGGAAAATTTGGTAAACAAAGATCTACATCTCTTTCCATTGCCATTAATTAAATCTATCATATTAGTGTTATGGTAAATATTCATAAAGGGGATTAGGACGATTGGGATGATTGATTCTTCCTCTAGATCCTTGTCCTTCCTTTATTAATCTTCACCCTAACCTCTATGGAAAACCTTAAAATCCGGGCCTTTAGACTACGGAATCACCGCTACCTCGAGGGTAGAAGTGCCGTAGGGAGCGGAATAAGAAGGTATGCATGGAGTTCTAATGTTCATAAAAGTTTGGCAACGAAAAGAGATGAGAGATCTTCATCTCTCAAATCCTTCCCTATTCCTAACCCTAACAAGCGAGGAAACTACTCGCTCATTGAGGGGATGAAGAAAGACATGATTTTATTAAAGAGAGAAAACATCGATTGCAAGTTAATAAAAGCTAAACTAATTTAACCTAAGGCGAGAAAATAATTTACCTATAGCAGATATGAAAAACTACAACTACTGCAAGGAAAATAACCTACTTACTTTTGATGCACTCTAACTTCAAGAAAACAGAATTTTATTCATGAGAAGCGGCATAAGAAAATACAAAGACTTGGGTTCTATTTATAGGACATAGAAACCCTAGGGCTACAGCTGATCCGCATGTCTACAATTACAAATATACCCTCAGGAAATCTTTTTAGAGCCGCCTCAGAATTATGGTAAATTTTTCTCCGCATATGGGCTTCATATGGCCGCGGAACCGCGGCATGGGCGTGCTTGGGCCGCGGTTCCACGGCCCAATGGTAAGTTCAACTTATCAATTTTTCTGGGCTGCCTTGGTATCTTTTGGGCTTCCTGGTTCTTCATTCCTTTTATCAATTTGGTTTCTGTATTAATTCCAGATCTTCAGTGAACAATTTGTACCGGTCTTTTAACCGTCTGCCTTAACATTTTGGACCTTGCACTGCCTTATTGATTTTGAACTGTTCTTCGTCTAGGCTTGATTAGGATCCTTCTATTTGTTGGTCAAAAGTCCTTCTTTTGTGTCGTCTTTTGTGTTTTTCACTGTTTTCGCGCCAAGAACCTGTAACCTGTAACATGTAGCAGACATGGGTCAAAAGCACCTGTTTTCATTGTAAAATGCATAAGAATGGGGAATACAAAATGCAATATTATGTTATGAACAAATACCCCCAAACTTATCTTTTGCTCGCCCTTGAGCAAACTTATTATTTTATTTATTCTCGATAAAAATCTAACCTAGCCGCACTTTCGCAGGGAAACGCGATTGCACTGAGCTCGTGCAACAAGCCGTTAAACCTCTAGGTGTCCCTAGTAGGAGGAGTGTTGTCTCCTGAGGGTTTTCAGCGGATTACACCCATAAAATCCTATCAATTTGGCTTTTTGACTTTTTGTTTTCTAACTACGTTTTCTAACAAGGAAATCTATTATCGTCGACCCGCAAATTATCCACCCATATTCTTCATACTTTCTCATTATTTAACTTAAGATTATATATGTTCTATAGAATTACTCAGCTTTCGGCATTTCTTAAGTTTTCCTTCTAGGGTTCCATCTCCACTTAGGAATTTCTATCAACTCTATTAAAAATACAAGTTCTATTCTTCATTCCTTTCTCTTATCTAAACTCTAATCACATATCCCCACGTGTGTGTAAATATCACCCCTACACTTGGAAATTCAAATCAAGCAATCGTACTCTCGTCCATTGTCCAAAGCACTTATTAATTGGTGAATTTTCGCTTTCACATCCTTCAGGAGACTATTAATACTTCTTGAGGTACCAACAACCGATTACAAGATGCGTTAGCACTTTAAAGCGTACTTCCTAGTTTTGCAACACCCAAGGCTTTTAGCAGTGACTCCCAAACCAGTTGGTCTAAGGCACTAGGTGATGAAGCACCCTCGCTAAATATTTTTCTATTTTTACAGCCTTAAGTAATCACAAAAACCAGTGTCCATTTTTTTTCTTTATTCACTTTTTTCTTTTTATTTTTTTTTTCCATTGTGCTAAGGACTTTAGACAAGAGTATTTCAAGGTCTCTTCTACTAATCCAAGTTTCAAGGTGCGTGTTTGTGCATTTTGTAGGGTATATGTTTTCAGAATCTAGACTTAAGCTAGGAACTATTTTTTAAACTTATATTCTAATAAAAGTTTTAATACTTTTCTTTCGTTTCGACTTAGCCCAAGAAGTGAACCCAAAATTTGCCTATTTCTAAATAATCTACAAAGACATATACTTTCTACCGTTAAACTCTAAGAAAGGTTATTTTTAGGGTTTTTAATTTGCTAAGTCTAAGATTTAGTTTTTCCTAGCCAGTTAACCTATTTATCAAGCTTAAGTCAATTAACCAGAATTGAATACATTAATTTTTATAATTTTAGAATTTTTCAATTTTTATGGGTTTTTCTTTTTCTATTTTTTTTTTATTTTTCAAAATTTCAAATTTTTATGATTTTTTATATAAAGATGAAATGCAGAAAATAAATATGCAAAAGGAAAAGAAAAAATATATACAGTATGCAATTCAAAAGATAACTATATACACTACCCTCTCCCCCAAACTTGAGCAAAGCAGTGCCCTCACTGCCCGGCCCCACATCGCGCTCGTGAGCGTGAACGTGATCTTTCCCCTCTAGCCAAAAGGGTTTGAATACCCCTCTCAATTTCCGTCAGCCGACGGTCGTGATCTCGTGCAGTCGCCCGAAACTCATCTCTCAAAGAGTCTATTCTTCTCACTCTTCTCCGCATCAATCGTGCATGCTCCTGGGGAGTTAGTTCTTCACCGCTCGAAGTCGAGCTCGAGCTAGGGGTCTGTGCAGGGACATTTTCTGCCGGTTCGGTTCGTGTCCACATATCTTTGAGTCTAGAGTAGGACGACGAGACGCCCTCTACAAGTGGTCGAACCGGGACACCGTCTATCATATATGAGTCAAATTCCTCGGCGGGGTGGAAATAACGGCAGAGTTGGGTAACGAGCATGGGACATGGGTATACGGAACCTCGTTTCCCCGTACCTATGGATTGGAGCAAAACCGTGCACATGTCGAACCTAGGATTTTTCGTCATCAGTGTGTGGACGACATGTAACGAAGGGGTGAAGAAGGTTGTGTTGTGAGAACTTCCAAAAATATTGTTTTGTGCCCACCGGCACACAGTTAAAACGTTTGCGAAAAGGGTCCGTGCTTGGATGCCCTTACGCGGTTCTCGTGCACAGTCATTACCCATTAATGGCATATAATCTTCAAAGCGCAGTGGGTGTTCATGTGCAGGTACACGTGGTATGAGTGTAACCTCGTGTATCAAGTCCCTATCGATGTGAATTTCCTGATTTCCCCAATTCAGTTTAATGTACCCTAAGTTGTCAAGGCTATTATCTTCCATGGATTCGTAAGATAGGGCAACTAGGTTAGGTAGAGCAAACGCAGATGTATAATTATAGAGGAGGAAATTCCATCCCCTTTGTGCGATTTCATATGCAAAATATCTACCGTAGACTTCATGTGTGAAAACCGGGGTAAAATCTCTCTCAAATTGCATTTTATGTGCCATTTAGATTGTACAGAGAAAAATATATGCAGGAACAGAGAGTAAAGGCTCAGATTTACCTCCCCTGAAAAATTCAGGGGGTGAAGACTCAGAACGGCGGCTGATGCGCGGCGGGAGGCGGCAGAGGCGGCGGATCCGCGGCGGTCTGGTGGAGTTGCGGCGGGATTTTTCTGCAGAGTGTAGGGGGCGGCGGCTAGGGTTTCATCAAGAGGAAATTTTTAGGTTAAAAGAACAGGGGGGTCGGGGTCCTTTAAATAGGGGATGGGAGGGTGATTTGCATAAAACACCCTCTAAGACGAGGGTAAAAACAGCTCTTAATCGGCAAATTTGCAATTAGGTCCAAAAATTATTATTTTTTTATTTATTTATTTATTTTAATTATTTTTTTATAGTATTTTGGAAATATATACAAATAATATACACACCCCCAAACTTATTTGAAATAATGTTTTGGAAGAAAAGAAATCTGGGGGTGAAAGTGGAGGAATATTACTCAGTGTAGATCGGCTCCTGCAAGAACAGGAGCTCCTCCGAAGGGTCCGCTGTGAGGAACGGTTTCAAACGATGCCCATTTACTTTGAAAAGCGTACCGTCCTCCGGGTTTTCCAGATCAACCGCACCGTGCGGATAGACGGTGCGGACTACAAAAGGTCCTCTCCACCTAGAACGGAGCTTGCCGGGATGTAAATGTAACCGAGTATCATATAATAAAACCTGTTGACCTGGTTTAAATGTCTTTCGCAAAAGGTTTTTTTCATGAAATACCTTAACTCGGTTCTTAGCAATCATGGCATTATTATATGCCTCATCCCGCAGCTCTTCTAGTTCATTTAACTGTAGCTTTCGGTTGCTGCCCGTATCTCCTAGAGATAGATTCAGCTCCTTAATGGCCCAAAATGCCTTGTGCTCAATTTGTACTGGAAGGTGGCAAGCCTTCCCGTAAACAAGCCGGTATGGAGACATGCCAAGATCGGTCTTGTACGCAGTACGGAAAGCCCATAGCGCGTCGATTAATTTGAGTGACCAATCTTTACGGTTTTTAGAAACCGTTTTCTCCAAGATTTGCTTAATTTGCCGATTCGAGACCTCGGCTTGCCCACATGTTTGGGGATGGTATGGCGTTGACAGCTTATGGGTGATAGAGTATTTGCGCATTAAGGACTCAAAAGTCTTATTGCAGAAGTGAGAACCATTATCACTTATTATCGCACGAGAGTGCCCAAATCGAGAAAAGACGTGTTCTTTTAGAAATCGAACGACAACCTTGTTGTCATTCGTTCGACTTGGTACAGCCTCGACCCATTTTGAAACATAGTCAACAGCCAAAAGAATATACACATTTCCAAAAGAGTTAGGAAATGGTCCCATAAAATCTATACCCCAAACATCAAAAATGTCTACAACCAAAATTGGTTGGAGCGGCATTTCGTTTCTCCGCGATATCCGGCCCAAATGTTGGCACCGGGAGCAAGTTTTGCAGTATTCGAATGCATCTTTAAAGAGTCGTGGCCAATAGAAACCACACTGCAAAACTTTCTCGGCTGTCTTCTTTGGGCCAAAGTGCCTGCCACATGCTTCATCGTGGCAAAAAGACAGCACACTCTTGACCTCATTTTCTGGCACACACCGACGAATGATTTGGTCGGAACAATATTTAAAAAGATAAGGTTCATCCCAGTAAAAATGCTTTACTTCGGACAAAAATCGTAGTTTGTCTTGTTTCGACCAATCTTTAGGCATCAAGCCGGTGGCTAAGTAGTTTACAATATCGGCGAACCATGGTTCGCAAGAAACGGTCAAGAGTTGCTCATCGGGGAAAGCATCAGTGATAGGCAGTTCAAGTGTAGGCGAAGAAGGACGTCGTGAAAGGTGATCGGCCACTACGTTTTCACATCCCTTTTTGTCCCTTATAACAAGGTCAAATTCTTGCAGCAAAAGGATCCAACGTATTAGCCTAGACTTAGCATCCTTCTTCGCAAAAAGGTGGCGAAGAGCTGAGTAATCCGTGTACACTATAACTGGAGAGCCGATTAAATAAGGCCGAAATTTTTCAAGTGCAAACACAACAGCTAAAAACTCTTTTTCTGTTGTTGTGTAGTTTAATTGGGCCTCATTTAATGTTCGGCTAGCGTAGTAAATTACATGCGGCATCTTGTTAATGTGTTGTCCAAGAACAGCACCAATGGCGAAATCTGATGCGTCGCACATAATTTCGAAGGGATGCGTCCAGTCTGGAGATGAAAGGATGGGCGCAGAAATGAGTGAGTGTTTCAAAGACTCGAACGCTTCCATGCAAGTTGAGTCGAAAACAAAAGTGGTGTCCTTGGCCAACAAGAGAGTCAAGGGTCTAGCTATCTTGCTAAAGTCCTTGATGAACCGTCTATAAAAACCGGCATGGCTAAGGAAAGCTCAGATATCTTTGACGCATTTAGGAGGAGGAAGATTAGAAATGACTTCGATTTTAGCTCTATCAACCTCTATGCCGTTTTGCGAGATGACATGTCCTAAGACAATGCCTTCTCGTACCATAAAGTGGCACTTCTCCCAATTCAAAGTCAAGTTCTTTTCCCTACAGCGGGTGAGAACTGTGTCAAGATGTCGTAAACACTCATCGAAGGAGTCACCAAAAATGGAGAAACCATCCATAAAGATTTCCAAAAACTTCTCCACCATGTCCGAAAAGATCCCCATCATATACCGCTGAAATGTAGCGGGTGCATTGCATAACCCAAAGGGCATGCGACGATAAGCAAAAGTGCCAAAAGGACAAGTAAATGTAGTCTTGTCTTGATCCTCTTTGGCTATGGGGACTTGATTATAACCGGAATAGCCATCTAAAAAGCAGTAGAATTCATGCCCCGCTAATCGTTCTAGCATTTGGTCAATGAATGGTAAAGGAAAGTGGTCCTTCCTTGTCGCGGCATTGAGTTTCCGGTAGTCGATGCAAACTCGCCACCCAGTTTGGGTGCGAGTGGGAATTAACTCATTCGCCTCGTTGATAATGACCGTGATCCCCGATTTCTTTGGCACGACATGAATGAGCTAACCCATTGGCTATCCGAGATAGGGTAAATGATACCGCTATCAAGACACTTAACAATCTCCTTCTTGACCGCCTCTTTCATAATGGGGTTGAGGCGTCTTTGTGGATCCCTTGCTGGTTTGGCATTATTCATCAAGTGTATATGATGTTCGACTATGAGGGGACTAATCCCCTTGATGTCCGCCATAGACCAGCCGAAAGCTTTCCGATTATCGTATAAGACCGTTAAAAGAGCCATCTCTTGCTCAAGAGCTAGAGAGGCCGATATGATAACTGGTAAGGTCTCATTTTCACCTAGATAAGCATATTTTAGGTGCGACGGCAAAAGCTTTAGTTCGAGTTTAGGTGGTGAAACAGTAGATGGTAACAATGGAGTAACTGTTTCAAACTCGAAGGATTCCATCAAAGGTTCAAATCGAGTGTACACTACCGAGTCGGATGGTTCAACTGACTCATCCGAAAAAGCAAAAGACTCAAACTCGGGTGGAGATTCTTCAAGATCATCAACAAAGGTGAAACACTCATAATCTTTGTCCGTCGTGAAAGCTGTGTCGGATTCTAGGAGGAACGCACTAGTGGCGTCTATATTACTGTGATCAAACATAAAATTTTCGAACTCACAGTCCTCCTCCGCGATCTCATCGATCGAGCACACATCAAGTACGCTAGAATTAGGCTCGCAAGGCTGACTTCCTAACTTGAAAATGTTAAGTTCAACTGTCATCTTGCCAAAAGATAGATTCATTGAACCATTACGACAGTTGATTACCGCGTTAGAAGTCGCGAGGAATGGTCGACCAAGTATCACCGGAATTTGATTACGGGGGTTAGCGACAGGCTGTGTATCCATAACAATAAAGTCCACAGGGAAAATAAAATCCCCTACTCTAATTAACACATCCTCCAATTCTCCCCTAGGATGGGTGATTGATCGGTCGGCCATTTGGAGAGTACAATGAGTGGGCTTAAGCTCTCCAACGCCTAATTGTTCGTACACCGAGTAAGGTAGCAAATTGACACTAGCACCAAGATCTAATAGTGCTCTATTGATGGTCTTGTTCCCAATTGTGATCGAAATAGTAGGACAACCGGGGTCCTTGTGCTTTGGGGGTAAAGAATTGACAAGAGCATCACTAACAGCACTAGCCACGAAAACTTTCTTCGGTACTTGTGACTTCCTCTTTTTGGTGCATAAGTCCTTTAAGATTTTTGCATATCACGGAACTTGTTGGATTGCATCCAAAAGAGGGATATTTATGCTAACCTGTTTGAACAACTCTACAATCTTCTCCATCTGTGGAGTTGGTTTATTTGATCTCAACCGATTTGGAAAAGGAACATTTTGAAAAGTTGTTGAGTCCAAGTTTTGCGGATCAGATTGTTGAGTTGGAACGGAACCCCGTGTAGATGTGTTCGTGTTGTGAGAAGAGGGTCCGTTCGAGCTAGAAGAAGTAGAGCCATGTGAAGGATGGAGAATAGGCTCTAACGAAGAAGAAGAGGAAGATGAAGAACCACCGGCAGAGGTGTCATGGTGAATACCCACATTGTTTTGCAGCACTTTTCCGGATCTCAACGTAGTCACCGCATTCACGTTATGATTCTGTTGTTCATGTGCAACATGTGCGTGACCAGGATTTGGGAGTGGTTGAGACGGAAGCTTTCCTTTCTCTCGCTCTTTCAATGCTGCGTTGAGTTGTGCAATTTGTACCTCAATAGCTTTGATGCTTTGATCGTGTGAGATACTGTTTTGCACCAAAGATTGGACAGATGTCTCTATCCTAGCTGTGGACTGTGCAGATTGCTTTAGGAATGCTTCTAGACTTCTTTTGAGCGAGCTCACAGCATTTTGAGGGGGGACAAAATTGTTGGGCACAAAATTGTTCATCTGATTAGGGTAAGGCTGCTGTTGTTGAGGTTGCTGAAATTGAGTTTGTTGAGGAGGAGGAGCTCTTTGAAAATTGTTGTTTCCTTGGGATTGTTGATTTTGGTTCCATGCGAAATTAGGGTGGCTCTTCCAACCCGGATTGTATGTCGAAGGGTATGGATCGTTTCTTTGTCGTTGCTGAAAGGCAGCATTGACTTGATCTTGTCCTTGAGTAGATGCAGTGTAAGGACACTCTTCGGTGATATGTGATGGATCCGAACAACAAGCACAAACAGTTCGTGGAGGCACAACAGGGGCAGGAGAAGGTGTTGAGATTTTGGTCTCAAGTGCTTCTAGCTTTTTCGTAAGAGCGGCCATCTCGGCCTTCATAGCAATTGACATCTCTACTTGATATATGCCTGCCCTAGGTTGACCAATAGAAGAAGATGATGATGTGGTCTTGGTGCTCTCCCATTGAATTGTTTGCTCACTAAGATCCTCAAGAAACTGCCACGCTTCCTCACTAGATTTGGACAGAAAGTGACCTTGACTAATGGTTTCTAGCAACTGCTTCGTTGCCGGGTTCAATCCCTCGTATAATGTCTGGCAAAGTTGCCATCTTTCTATCCCATGGTGAGGGCATTGAACGAGTAGGTCTTTGAATCTTTCAAAACATTTCCAAAATGGTTCGGCAGGAAGCTATGAAAATTGTATAATCTCATTACGGATTTTAGCAGTTTTGTGATGAGGATAGAACTTTTTAAGAAAAGCTTTCACAAACTCGTCCCAATTTCTAATTGAGTATGATGCGGTGCTGTATAGCCACTTCTCGGCTAGGTCACATAAGGTGAAAGGAATGACCCTTAGCCTTATAGCGTCATCACTTAATTGGGTAGTTTTCATCATGGCGCAAACGTTTTGGAATTTGTTGATAAAGATATATGCATCTTCGGATTCCAAACCATGAAACTTAGGCAGCATATTGATGAAGTGGGGTTTGATCTCAAAATTGTCCCCATTAGCCGGTGGGAGGGAAAGACAAGTAGGAAGGGCGGTGCGGATGGGGTAGAAAAGATCCTGGAGCGCGACTCGTGCGGGCGCTTCGACAGGTGGGTGATTCGGGTTATTCGCACCTAACGGAGGTGGAATCATTCCCGTCGGTAAGGTGTTGTTAGGATCGTATCCCGACATACCTTTGGAAGAATGTGATGGTGAAAGTGAAGAAGTGGACAAGATTTCGATTTCGGAGTCGAAAGGTTCGTCGGTCGGTACCAACGAAACACGGACTAATCGGACGCTAGGGTCCCTAGTCCAACCGGACATACACTAAAAGGGTTAGTGTAGTCTAAAGATGAAGGATAGAATGTGAAGGTAAGAAAACGTCAATGAGAAGAAGTGGTGTAAGTGAGTGCAAAGATTCTTTAGCGACAAGTTGCAAGTGTTGAAAAGATTTTCCTTTTTCTTTTTAAGTGAGCTTTTGCAAAAAGATTTTGAAAAGAGACTAGTGACACAAATGCAATTAACCACACATGCACAATCAGGCCTAAGTCTAGGGTCACCTAGGTCGGCTAGACAGCTCCTAACTATTCCAAAGGGCTAGAGATAGGACCTCAAACCGCCTCTTCACGGACAAGTACGGCCAGGTAAGTGGGAAGGAACCACCACGACAGTGGGCCTAATTAAAAACCACTAGCCTAGACACCGTAATGTCGGTTAGGATAAACGGCCAATGCCTATACTAGTCCTCTGTCCTATTGAGCTCGAGGTCCTTAGGGCTGAGTCTAATATTTTTTAAATTAAAAGTGGTCAATGCAAATGCTTTAAGTGATTTCTGGGGTCCTGGGAAGGGTGATGAAATCCCCACCCAATCTGAATTGGTCAATAGCCCCTAAAAGTCAGATTAAAGTATGCAAAGCAGTAAATCACTTGCAATCAATTTGCTTTTTAGCGCGGGGCAAAGAATCCTGCAGAAAATCAATTATTGGAAATGGGGAAGAAGATTTTTAGCGCAAAGAATCCTGCAGAAAATTTGGCAAAAGATATATGGGGATTTGTAGAGGGGAGAATGAGGAAACAAACCAAGCAATTTTCGTGCAGAGAAGACTCCACAAGACCGCGTTTGCGCCGCAGATGACACCCCTAGGCCGCGGTTCCGCGGTGATAAGGAAGGATCGTGCTCTGAAAAAATTTGTATGGCTCTTCTGTAGCAATCTACCTCTGTTCTGATATACCCTTTCCTGATTCTCCTTTTGTGTTATTTCAGATCCGTCAAACCCTGCAAAGATTCACAAAGAAACCTTTCAAACAATAAAAGATGATAAATTTTTTTTATTTTTGGAATTTTTTCAAATTTTTATGAATTTTTTGATTTTATATTAACCCGAAATTACAAAAAGAAAATTTTACGCCATCCCCGGCAACGGCGCCATTTGATTAAGAGATGTTTTGTCGATCAAAAATATTTACCGCAATCAAGAACGGCGTTGCTTGAAGCTAGCCGGTGAATACGGGTCGGTCCACAGGGATGTGTAAATCTCCTTTAAGTTCTTACGAGTTAATTCCAAAAGGTGTTTGGATTTATAATTAAACCTAAAAATTGAAGTTGTATGAGACTAGGATCAGAAACTTGCTAGGATTAGGTCTAGGGAAAATTTGGTAAACAAAGATCTACATCTCTTTCCATTGCCATTAATTAAATCTATCATATTAGTGTTATGGTAAATATTCATAAAGGGGATTAGGACGATTGGGATGATTGATTCTTCCTCTAGATTCTTGTCCTTCCTTTATTAATCTTCACCCTAACCTCCATGGAAAACCTTAAAATCCGGGCCTTTAGACTACGGAATCACCGCTACCTCGAGGGTAGAAGTGCCGTAGGGAGCGGAATAAGAAGGTATGCATGGAGTTCTAATGTTCATAAAAGTTTGGCAACGAAAAGAGATGAGAGATCTTCATCTCTCAAATCCTTCCCTATTCCTAACCCTAACAAGCGAGGAAACTACTCGCTCATTGAGGGGATGAAGAAAGACATGATTTTATTAAAGAGAGAAAACATCGATTGCAAGTTAATAAAAGCTAAACTAATTTAAACTAAAGCGAGAAAATAATTTACCTATAGCAGATATGAAAAACTACAACTACTGCAAGGAAAATAACCTAGTTACTTTTGATGCACTCTAACTTGAAGAAAATAGAATTTTATTCATGAGAAGAGGCATAAGAAAATACAAGGACTTGGGTTCTATTTATAGGACATAGAAACCCTAGGGCTACAGCTGATCCGCATGTCAACAATTACAAATATACCCTCAGGAAATCTTTTTAGAGCCGCCTCAGAATTATGGTAAATTTTTATCCGCATACGGGCTTCATATGGCCGCGGAACCGCGGCATGGGCGTGCATGGGCCGCGGTTCCGCGGCCCTATGGTAAGTTCAACTTATCAATTTTTCTGGGCTGCCTTGGTATCTTTTGGGCTTCCTGGTTCTTCATTCCTTTTATCAATTTGGCTTCCGTATTAATTCCAGATCTTCAGTGAACAATTTGTTGCGGTCTTTTAACCGTCTGCCTTAACATTTTGGACCTTGCACTGCCTTATTGAATTTGAACTGTTCTTCGTCTTGGCTTGATTAGGATCCTTCTATTTGTTGGTCAAAAGTCCTTCTTTTGTGTCGTCTTTTGTGTTTTTCACTGTTTTCGCGCCAAGAACCTGTAACCTGTAAAATGTTGCAGACATGGGTCAAAAGCACCTGTTTTCATTGTAAAATGCATCAGAATGGGGAATACAAAATGCAATATTATGTTATGAACACTTCCAAAGTGACAAGGATGATTCCAAGTCCATGTCGGGTTATGTCTTTACCCTCATTGGAGGGGGGGTATTGGAAGAGTTCCAAATAGGAAACCGTTGCTGACTCGACGATGGAAGCGGAATATATCGCTGCTGCAGATGCCGCAAAAGAAGCCGTCTGGATAAAGAAGTTCTTGACAGAACTTTAGGTGGTTCCGTCCATTGTTGATCCAATACCTCTGTATTGCGACAACAACGGGGCTATAGCTTTAGCGAAGGAACCCAGGTCCCATCAGATGTCCAGACACATCTTGAGGCGGTATCACCAGATCAGGGAGATCATGGGTCGCCAGGAGATCGAGGTTCGGAGAGTTGCTACGGAAGATAACACGGCAGATCCATTCACAAAGGCCTTACCCCAGACTCAGTTCGAGCGGCCGATCGAGATGATAGGTCTTCGATACGCCAGTACATGGCCTTAGTGCAAGTGGGAGATTGTTAGTGTATATGCCCTAGAGGCCATTACTGTATTAAATTAGTTTGTATATTACTTAATGGAAGCTTAGGATATTCACCTTGTATAGACAATCTTGCTCAAAATAGTAGTATGCTACTTGGTTTGTTTCTACTTTAATGTGTACATGTGTTTATTTTAGTATATCACTTATACACATTAGTGGAGCCCTTAGAATCTTTGCTTGATTGCCAGCGTTGTGATGGCAGTCACACCTGTGGGGGCTGAGTAATCCACAAGCACATCCTTATGCTGGTCCCTAGTCGTAGAACTATCGAGACAGGGCATCAATACTCCGGAGTAGACTAGCGCATGCGCTTCTCATCCCAGTGTGGGAGACGGTCTGTCCCACAGCCGTCAGTACGTCGTACTTGAGATAGTATACGGGTGCTCATTAGGTTACGAGTACACTGGACAGGACTCGTCGGGAACTGTTGGTTGGTACTATACCTATCGTCAGTTATCAGTTCCCAGGTGACATGAGTACAGCTTAGTCCGCTGACTTGACACTGTCACTTCGCCTCGAGTGTGTTCCCACTGTACTTAGATTACTACCCAACCACGGCTCAAAGGAGTCATGCAAACAGGTAGTAGTTGGGTGCAGTTCCGAAGCACTTGGAGGCAGTGACGATTAGACAGGATTCGTCTTTCCCGGTATTAGGGGTTGATATCGCGCTATGTCTAGGGGAGCCATTACACAAAGTCCCTGGCCAGGGCAAGAGAGATATACTGGTAGGTTTCCACTGTTATCTCAGGGTGTTCTGGGCTACACTCCGACACGACTTGTACCGCTATTAGGGGACTGACGTTTACCGCCCCCTAGGCCCGCCATGCGATATTCTTAGACGAACAGACCGGACTGTACGTAGATTGTCACATTCAGGCTCAGTAGGAGTTCAGATGGGTTTCACCTCGTCAGTCTTTTTATCGGCATCTACCTGGGGGCCGTTACGCACAGCTAGTGCCGCTTGCGGTCTGTGGTTAAACCTACTGCCAGCGTAGTCTCGCGTCTTTAGAGTCCCACACAGATAGCTATTCGTCTTTAGGCAAAAGAGTAGTGGTCGCATGGTTTTGCGACAGGGTTCGGTCACATCCTCGCACTTGTGCACGTTTAGTGTCCAGGCAGTTATCACTAGCGGGCTTTGGTTTAAGCCAGATCCTATTGTACGTTTTGGGATTGCTTTTATCTCGTTTGTATTCGTGTTCCTCGGAACGCTGTTGCGGGTGTGTATGCACAGTTGACAGAGAGACAGAGGCAGAGGATTCTCATTAGGGTTGTTGACTGTTGACTTTTGCTAAACCCTAATGAGAATAAGAAATATGATTAACAATAATATTAATTAAGTATTATTGTGACATGGTTGTTGATGGTTGACTTTGTTGACTTAGTTGACCGTTTGACTAGGTTGGACTTGTTGACCATCATCATGACAATAGCTATCATTTCTTGGCATTGACCTTGGCTTGCTTATTTGTTCACACATTGCATTTAATGCAAGAAATGATATGGCCACTTGATATGATAACAACCATAACATAATACTCAATTATTATTATGTGTTATGATGATTTTGGATTATGAGAGCTTGGATGGAAAAAGTCTTGCTCATTTCTTTCATTTCCTTTCTCTCTCATGCTTGAGCTCTCCCTCTTACTTTTGCTCTCTCTCTAGTTCATGGTTCACTTGTCTCATTTGTTGAGAAACAAGAACCATAGAGATAAAACCCATCACACTCCTCTACTCATCCTAGTTCACAAGGTCTAGCAAGCCAAGTGTTCTAGTTTCTTCTAATTTCAAGTGAAGCCAAAGGTAGAAGCTTTCGGGTGGATCCATCTTCGGCGCGAGGAGACGACGAGGTGAGGCCGATCCGACCACCGCAAGGAGTTGAAGACGAAGGAATTCAAGTTAAGGGACTTCCCAGTTATGGCCAATCAAGCATAGCGCAACATCAACCCCCAATACCGGGAGAGACGAAACCCCTCCCATCGCTCATTGCCTCCATGTGACTCGGGACTGTACCCAAAAACCACCGTTTTGCACGCCCTCTTGGACGTGGTAAGGTGGAAATCAAAGCATAGTGGGAATCACACAAGACTCTATGACGATCTCAGGTCTACAAACTAACCTGTACCAGTGTCACCAGAGAACTGCCATCTGACGTAAGGTATAATACCATCTGGGAGTTCTCGGCGAGTCCGTCCAGTGTACCCAGTCTCTACTGAGCACCCGTATATCATCTCTGATGTCAAACACCAATGGATATGGGATCATCCATCGCCCATCTACATGGGTCGAGAAGGTATACGCTAGTCTACTCTGGTATATCGATGCCCCGTCTCGATACACCCACGACTAGGGACCTTGAAGGATGTACTTACGGACTACCATGTCCCCACTAGTATGATCTGCATCATAGTCCAGGTAGTCAAGTACACATCCTAAGGGCTTTACATACATGTAACAGAGAGACAATCAGTGTACACGTTAAGGTAAAGAGTAACCAGATAGCATACTTTCATGTCGAGCAAGAAAGTCCTCCCTATATATGTCCAAGCATCCACTACAATATACATCTCATTTATAGGAATGGCCTCTAGGGCATACATATAACTAACATATAGCTCCCTTTTTGGAAATCCCTTCGATAACTATCAATGCATACAAAATATATCCATGTATTGTCCTCTGACTAGTCCTGCTCAGTACGAAATCAAATAGCAAATATCATAAAAACGTACTGCTCCATAAGGAATCCATCCAAAAATGTATATGAGAATACCCTGTGCGTCTGGTGCGCACGGAAATTAAAATCCATATATGTGCCATACATGTGCACAGAAACAACATCTAGGTGCAATGGGTGTGCACGAAACATCTGTCATAGGCAACGTGTGTGCCAGACAGCAAAATCAGGTGCATCTGATATGCACGAAGAATCCCGATTTAGTGCATCTGGTGTGCACCAAAATCGTATCTCAAAACATGCGCTCATCACGCGCGAAAATCCAAATCAAATGCACGGAGTGCAAGAAATCAATATCAGTATCAGAATCAAAGTCGACGGTATATAATACGGCTCAATCCAAATCAGGTATACTGCGGTGCATAAGCGCACAACCATGTGCATCAGCGTGCACAAATCAAATCAAAACACTAAAAGTGCATGAAAACTATGCTGGAAGCGTAAATCAATCCACCGGCATAAAATAGGCATGAAATCACAATCAATACCTCAAACGTAATAACTATGCGCAAAATATAAATACCCAGTAGGTGCAAACATGGTGCATGAAAGCAAATATCATGAAGCTCAGCCATCAAGACTAAATCATGCGAATAGATCGCCAAAAATACCGAAATCCAAAGTGACGGATACGTGATAATCGAATCACAAAATCACAAATCATAAATACCGTCGTCGGTATATCCTCCTACAAAGTCAAGAAGGTGTCGGTGCATCCAATGATAGCAGTGCAAGATATCTACTTGCCTCCTGTTCATGGTTTGGCGTCCTCTGTCTCTGGGTCCTTATCTTCTCTGCGGATTACCTATCTCGCAATCAATCGGCTCATTGGCCCTGTCAGGTGTGCTAACGGGGACGATTCCGTTCTGGTACTTCTCTGGTCAATCTGCGTCCTCAGCACAGCATTTCCTCGGAAACTGGTCGCATCCCAACGCCTCTGCATGCGTATCGCATCTCTGATGTCAGCGGAGTGGAGCATCATCTCGTCGAAATCTCATGCGAACTCTTTACTCCTCTTTGTTTCAATGTCGGCAGATTTGGACTCTCCTTCTCGTGGCTGCATAGACTGCGCTCCAACGGCTATACTCGTATCCGGAGTCTCCCAAGCAATGTGTCCCATCACATGATATCCGAAAGATGTCGAACCATCCGATCGATTCGTCAAAACCTCATAATCCCCCAAGAGCTCAACATCATAAGTACAGTTTAATAGTATCGAGTACATACCACAGCATCGGTGGTCAAGCCGTAGAAGGGCAAACCTAAGCCTCACTAATGGCGCCGCGGAACTGCCGCAAAGCCTAAGGTTCAAAGGCTTTCACACGGTCATTATGTCGAGTTAGGGTTTCATTCTTCTAGAGGGTCCATAGAATAGCTTGCATGTCTTTCCGAATACTTTAAAATTGGAAAATGGGCTCCTGACATTCGATCGTCTCAATCGACTCTCAACGTACCTATGTGAAGTCGTCTCTAGCTGGAATCAATCTATCTGATGACTTCGCATCGGTGTAAGCGAACGAACCACATGTCCTAGTCATTCTTCCTCTGGTGACTAGCTACCTTGTATTATATCTCTAAGTATATACTCTTGCTGCAGTAGCTCCAATCATCTGGGCGATATCTAGTCATTTGCATCAGCAACTGGCTCATTCGTCTGCACACTGAACATTGCCTCAATCATCATGAATAAGCGATACTTCAATGGTCATCACATCTGGCTGGCCTCTAGTAGTAGCCTGATCCTCTGGTACCGATCAGCACATCCGAGAAATCTCGTAAAAGCGATCTGTCAAACGCTCATGGCGCGCAAACACAATAAGACGACGCCACTCTATGCAATCATATGTCTCTGGAATCATGCCCTGGTCAGTCCTCGTTCATGACGAGCTCGTGCTGACGCAACTCTAGCCGTAGCTCTCTCTGCCCGTGCAATCGTGGCAGCAAAATCATAACCAGTATCGATGAGGATAGATCATAGGAATGAATATAATACTGTGCAAGGAAATGTACATCCTAAGGTTTCTTAAGCGGAGTAGCGTATCGTAAATATGCCGCGGAACATACGTACGGTACGTCACTCTACTCAAGCTACCTACTCCATCAACCAAGGGTTATCCTACGCGACGAAAGTACGGGTATAATACCCCTCGACTAAGTCCAAGTTCCGTAAGGTCAAGCCTAAGTTCCGTATATATATAAACGCCCTAGGCTCCGCATAGTCAAACTTAGACTCGAACCAAGGTTAACCTAGCGCTCTGATACCAACTTTGTCACGACCCGAAATAGCTCGTGACTGGCACTTGAATCATATGAAGTCTATAGAACCACATCTAATCCATGTAAGCCAAAAAGCCCAGAAATCTAAAACCATTTTTAAGTAATAAATAAAGGAAATAGTTTTAAGAAGTGAAGAAAACAAGTTTCTAAAACAAGGGTTTCAAAATAGGTAAATCGAATATGCCTTTTTAAAATCTCATGTATTTTCTGAAAATTTCGGCAGAGTTTCTTTTGTAAATACTGGCCCCGAACGGGGTACAACAAGAAAAATATATATGCAATGATAAAAGGCATCCCCAAGCGGGAGCTAGCTCTTCGTCAATTGACGGTCACAACCACGCAAGCAATATAATATACAACGCCAAAGGGCGAGGATCAAACTCAAAAAGAACTCAAAATCAGCAGGAAAACCATAATACTACAACGCTCGACTCTAAGGTTGAAATAAAACATAACTGGTTTTCTAGGTCCGAAACAATATACAAGTTTTCGCTGATGGAATTACTAGATTTAACTGAATAAAATAATACAAGGGTGGTCACGATGCGAGTGAACCCACCTACCAATGCAATTGCCCAGAAAGGAAGCAGTGTGCCAGAAATGCCGCAATGAAACCTGTACGGCAAAACCTGCAAGAACTGTGGCACAACGGGGGTGAGTTGCCAACTCGTGAGTAGAAAACATCACAGAGCAGAAATCATAAGTATGACATAATCCTAGGTCAATACGATCAATAATAATATAACCTTAATATGAATAAGTCTGAAGCAAGATAATGTGGCAAGGTAACATCTATACATGAGTGCAGTGCCAAGTGCTCGAGCCAGTGCCTCAGGTAATAACATATCATAAATATAAGGTATGATCAATGCCATCAATGTCAACTATATCAGGAAGTCTATGAGTATGTGGATATCATCCCACTATGTAATCAATATCTGTATGTATGTGGATCCCGTCTACGTGTCACCCAATGACAATAAATATCATGCAAGTAAATATCATAAAATATATGCATGTAAGTATGAGGATATAAATCAACAGGTGTCGCTCGCGACATATCAAAATCATGGAACCTGAGTGTCAAGCATCGACACTCGAAAACATCATGAAACCTGTGCCTAGCATCGGCACGTAAATCCCCATATATCGGGCTCCGTCTGCAGAATCGGCCCTCGGCCCGGGCAGTACGGTCGTCCCGTATCCATCTATCGACTCTGGTCAGTGTCCTCCGGATAACCGCTCGGTCAAACCAATCACCGGTAGGTAGTAGTCCCACTGTCAGGCTCACCGTCTAGCTACACAGCAGATCCGTTCTTGCCCCGGGGTACCATACCAGGTCCACAATGTACCCACAATCGGCCTCGTCTGCTCCTCGAATCGGGTTTCACATGACGCTCTCAGCACCGAGAAAACACATGGTGGACGCATCGAAATATCATATCAAGGGTAACCGGGTTTTTAAAGCAATTACATACTCTCTTTTGAAATACCTACGGTTCCCAAATCCAGAAATATCATGGAAACAACATATCTCAATGCGTATAATCAAAAACATGATGTATGCGACATGTAGAAGAAATGTAAGCATATCAGTATATCATGCAACATGGAACAATAATATGCACATATTGAGGGAAACCGCTCTTTTAAAATGAATCAGTTTTAAAGAGTATCTTGCGGTTCCCAAATTTCTAATCAAGCCAGAATCATCTATGTATGTGCGAATACGTATGTATGCACGTATGGGTGTACAGTAGATATATGCACAAGTATGAATGTACAGTATATAGGTACACAAGTATGCCATGCAAGGGTCATATCCTGAATGCAACAGTGCTACAGTGTAGTGACATGGCAATTATCGATGATGAAGTGTGTGAGCCGGCAAGCAAGTGTACGTGGAACATACGCATCATCGATAATGATGCCGGTGTCCTAACAGCATGATTGTAATATAGCAATAAACACATTTACACATGCAAAGCGATGCGAATAGAATGAATATGCGGAAATCGAATAATCAATGCAACAGTGAAGAATCTACATCAATATGTATATGTCATGCAGTTATGCCATTTGAAATAAGATGAATCGGGGTTTTTAGTAAAATAAGGGCTACGATGTTTTAAGAAAAGATGCGTCGTTTGAAAATATCCGTAGGATCCCTTTGCCTGTCTTTAAAATACTCCCGATTCGTTAGTTTTTGAAATAGGTATGATTCGGGTCTAGTCTAACATCTACTATGCAAACTACAGATCTAACTATCAAGTCAATCGGAAGGGGTATGGAAACCACCTAAATCTGAGTCGATATAAATATGAATATAAATATAATAGTCGGTGATCCCGCCTCAATAGGATCGCGTACGATACAGTATATCATATGACATCCTCGAGTCATGAGTGCGGATCTATCATCAATATATAGCTCGTACGTAAATCCGTCGTACGGCATCCCAAATCTTGGTACGGGTCAATATCACAGTCATCTCATCAATTATCTGGTATCCTTATCATCATCTCTCATGATCCGGGGTACTGATCTAAGTCTAGTACAAATCGATACCATCTATATAAGTATGAATGCGTGTGTGAAACACACGTCCAAAGGCCCGCTAAAAATCACATGTCGTATCCCAAATATGAATCATATCATATCACCGATCTCATGGCACTTTGCCCAATATCATCGACTCATCTCCAATATCATCCACTATCCTCATCATCTAGGTATATGTATAACAAATATGCATGTGTGTGCGTGTGGGTGTAAACCTATTCCAGGGTTCGCAACTAGGAACTATACTAGTTTACTTCTACGCCCTAATCGAACCATAGTACACCTAATCTAAATATCCACGACACACTATAAGCTATCATATATATATAATATATACATATATAGTATACCAACTTCGGACTGTAGGGGTGCTATACGCCATCCACCCGACGTCCCCCGTAGATATAATCTACTCACCTGATCTTCATTTGTCGACGTCGCCACGCGCTTGCTTGTCGTTCCGAAGTCTTCATGGGGTACCTACACATCAATGTGTCATAAATGCGTATTAAAACCAAATCAAACTAAAACGATATACGAAAAACGAAAACCAAAACGATACGCTAAGGCCTATAGGTTAGAACCTATGGACTACGCTTTCAAAATCATCGAACAATCCTCGATATCGTCGTACAAACGCCAAGTAATCGAGGTAAAACGCAATACGCAAAAATCCAGAATTCAAAATACGGAATACGAAAACACAAATCAAAATAGCAACTTAGGAAAAAGGCTCCAGATTCTACCCTAGGTCAAATTGGACAATTTTGCACATGCCAGGGGTCTAATCTATAGATGTAGGAGCTACAGAAACAAAACGAGGCAAATCCACCATGGTCTGGCCGCAATTTTGCGGCCAGAATGGATTTATTTGCATCCCTGTTAGGGAGTTAGGGGTTAGGGTTTTGGTGGTAGCTTCCTGGGTGCCTGCACATCTCACTTCCAATCCAAATTAATTTTCAGAGTCTCGGGGTGATAGCAGATCTCATATAACCTTCACAGATTCCACAAATCTTCCGATATCGTTTTCTAAATCCGTATTCTGGGTTTCAAGTCTCAGGTTTGGGTCTTAATTCAAGCACCAGGGTGCTTGTATAGCCTTTACTGAGCTCAATTTCACAACACAACTCTCAATTTCCCATAAACCCTAACTAGGTTTTCCTTAAGTCTACAACATCACACAATATCGGTTCTAATCTAGCATGGGGGTATAAGTAATGCAAAAACTAAGCTAATGGTCCTGAAAAATACTTCATTTGGCAACTCAAGAATTCTTTTGAGTTGCCCCTAGTGGCCAAAATCCTTGCTTTCTTGGTCCAATGTGTTTGTCTTGAGCTTGTGCATCTTTTTAGTGAAATGAGAGTGGGGTTTTGAAGTGTTTTTGGATGTGTTTTGAGGAGTTGAAAAGGGGAGGGAGGTGAAGGAAGCAGCAGCAGCAGCAAGTGAAGGAGAGGGAGAGAAATGAGTGTTTGAAACATTAGAGAATGGCCAAGTCCAAGTTAAGGCAAACCCTCCCTTTCTCCCTCTTCACCATACCTCAATATTATATTTTATCCCTTTTTGTTTTCTAATTCCCTTCTCACACCAATAGTAAACCCAAAACAGCCATGGTAGAAATGCACAAGTGAAAAAAGAGAAAAAAAGATATGGTGCATGTTTTGCACAAATATGCTAAAAATCCGATTAGCGATTTTTAATCGCGATTAGCACTAAATTAGCATATAATTAATCATAAAAACTTAAAATTTGCAAAATTTACATAAAAAACCGTCTTTTAAATAATTTCCATAATTTTCCAAATTTTCCCCAATTTATCGGTATTTAATTATACCGAAATATTAAAATATTCATAAAAATAATATTAAATTATAAAAATTCCCGAATATAATATATATATATTTTTTGAAATGTTACAATGTCATACGCACAAAGGTATATGAATCAGTGTCTCAATGTCCCTAACCGATACTATATCACATAAGTATAGGTGTAAACATGTAAGGATGCAAGGTATATGCATGGATGTTATCTCTTCTATACACAACGGAAATAAGGATCATGTCTCAATGTCCCTAACCAATACTATATCATATATGTATAGGTGTCAACTATATCTCGTGTGTATATGGGTTGTGCATGTCATGGCAATTATCGACGGAGTGTGTGTAGCATACAATTAATGCTCGTGTAATATGAACCGTCAATAATGGTGTTGTGTCTCATCAATACTATGTCTATATGCAAATAGGAAAATGAGGTATGCAACAAGGGTACACATCCACAATCAAAGTCCATATACTTAATATCAAGAATCATATCATTAAATCTAGCCCATACGCATAACGCCATGCAGGCGATCCCCTTGTAGATGTTAAATCTACTCACAGATGATCTTGGGCTAAGTAAAGCCAACCACTCGCTTTCCCTTCTTCGCTGCATCCGAAGTCCTTGCCTGCATCCCTAAGATCATAAAACAACAATATAAGAAGTGTATATTAACAATCGACCAATAACACATATCCACTACGTTTGACCGACGCACCAACTCTAAACATACTCTCAAGTGTTCGTTTAGTGGCTAACGTGCGTAGCGACACTACGAAACCAACACAAGAGAAAAAGCTACACAAAGTACACGTGCCGTGTCGTATAACGTAACACTTAGTCGTTATACAAGAAACTAACAAAGTGATCCCCGATTTTGTATACGGTAAAAACATAAAAATCCAGCAAGACCAAACACACTAAAACAACTACAGACAGCTACCCACCAAAAACCAAAAACCAACTCCACCCTAAAACCGAGCTCGCCGGATTTCTTATGCTTGTCACCGGCCAAATCCGAGCCTATGGGCTTCGTGCTTCAGGTGTATGCTTAGGGTCACTGGTAGAACACAATTACATTCCTAGATTTCCCAGTACACAATCGGGGTCACAACAGATCACAGATATCATAATATGACACTAAAATACGATATGTGCACGAAACTAAACTTTAAGTGTTCTAAACTAAAACGAATAAGCTACACAACACTATAACATCCTATATAGCAGTTAGAGATCATTACCTATCCCCAAAATCTCAAAGATTCTAGCTTTCCAAGCTCCAAGGCATCTAAGAGGCAAAACAAGGCTTGAAAAGTGATTTAGGTGAGGTTTGATGAAGTTTTGTGAGGGATTTGTGATGGAAAAGGTGAGTGTTCAGTTGAGATGAGAGAAGATGAAAAGATAATGAAAAGAGATAGAAAGAAAAAGAGGGGATGGAATGATAAAGAGAGAGAGGTGAGTGTTAGGTGAGTGCACCACCATCGCTTAATGCAAGCATTATGTTCACCATGACTCACCATTGCCACCTCCCCTCAATCCAAAACAAGGAAAATATCTACTCTCACAAACAAATATCTAGGGTTTAGGGTTATGAAAGGATAGGATTAGGATTAGGTTAAGTATTCATGGTCACTAAACTAGATTAACACAAACACAGCCTCACATTAACATGCACAAGTGTGTGAAAGCCATAACAAATAATAATAAATTATTAATTAAATGTTATAAAATGTGAGGAAATCGGATTGGTAAACCTTTTTACAGAAAACCGGCAATATCGTCTAATTAACACTAATCGCAAACCTAAGGTATTACAATCTCCCCCTGAAGAAAATTCATCCCCGAATTAAAATTCTTACTATGCATACCTTCAAAGTGATGAGTGCAAAACTCCTAAATCCCGCTCGCAGCCTCCCAAGTGATCACATCACTATACGGCTACGCAAAAGAAAAACCTCCACAGATGGAAATAGCCTTGACCGAAGTTTCTCCACCTGTTGATCCACTAACACTATCGGCTGCCGGTGAACGAAAAGATCGCATCCAAGCTAAATGGTCTGATGCTGAATCATGTGAGAAAGATCATAAAGGTATTTGCAAAGTATCGACACAAGGAATACATGGTGAATACTCAAAAATTTGGGCGGAAGTGCCAAATTATAGGTAACAGTACTAACTCGCTTCAAGTATCTCAAAAGGACCTACAATCCGGGGCTAAGCTTCCCAAAACTCAATACGCCATTCATCGGAAAATCCGTAGGAATACATGATCTCCCACTGCGAACTCAAGTCTACGACCACCACGGTCGGCATAAGACTTCTGTCTGCACTTGGCTGCTGTCATCCTGACCTGAAACACTGGATCATCTCCGAACTCTCTAGACTAGCTGGGGTCCAAAAATTCTACTCTCGTGGAGTCAGTAAAACAGACTGGCAATCGACATGGCCTACCACACAAGGCCTAAAAGTTGCCATTTGAAATGTCTCCTAATAACTGTTATCGTAGGAGAACACCATCACTGTCATATTTCGATCCCTATAGCAACCAAACAAATAGTACGTATGCACAAGCATATCCTCCAGAGTCTGTATAGTCCGCTCCGACTGACCATCGGCCTACGGATGGAAAGCAGGGCTAAAGCTCAACCAGGTACCCAAGGCTTTGTAGGGTTCCTAGGCATCCTATAGAGGTCTCACAAGGTATCAACCATGTCATTTTACAAAAATATGGTGCCGAGAAACCCTAGATAACGGATCGTTGCTAGAAATCTAGGCGAAAAAGTAAACTAGTTAACACTTAACTACTAGAATACGGAAATTACAACCTTTGTAGATCCGGATATCCACCTCCACGGCTCCGCAACGAAGTCTTCTCGCTGTCCAAGTCGAACCCCGGGCTCTAGCGTCGGCTTCATCGGAGAATGAACGGGCTTGGTCATCGACGACGATGCCGAAGATGATCTACGTCGAGACATCGCTAGATCAAGCTCCCACTTCACAAAGTGATGAAACTTGTGAAGAAAACACACTCTACTACTTGGCAAGAGGTAGAGGATGAAGAAATAGGAGGTGGGTTCTCTTTAGAATTGGATTTCTCACTCTTAAGCTCAAGTTGCCATTGATGGCCTCAAGGTTTCAAACTTGAAGATGAAGAAGAAGATGAGCTAGAATTATGATAAGTCTCTTTTAATAATGAAATAAAATTAATACTTATCATAATATAACTAAGGTTAAGTGTAGAGACCAAACCATGGTAAGTGGGAATAGTTAGTGTTTAGCATGAAGACAAAATGGTCTTTGAGTCAAACCTTCATGAAGCTTCATCAAGCTTCATGACAAAAAGGAAAACCATTTTGTTTTCATAAAATTATTTAAATAAATAAGAATGGATAAATAAATGAGAGAGTAAAAACAAAACCCTAATTATCTACTTAACCATGGTTTTATTCTTTACACTTAACCATTTAAACATGCATCATCAAACATGATACAAACAAGTGCACAAAAGTATATCACATATACATCATGCACATCAAGTGAGAAAATCCATATAAAGTGAACCAATACTAGCTAATGCAAAGTAATATATCAAATATATAATTATGCATTAAATCATTAAATCAACATTTGATTCAATGATCCGGTCATGTCGCACATAACCGACTAGAATCGAATGTATCGATTTATCGAATCAATGATTCGATAACTAGGTCATATCGAATATAACCAATCGAAACATATATCGCGAGAATGAAATGCGGTATCACATACAAGCATTATTCTCGGTCCTGCACATATCTCATATGCGCTCCTATTTCGTTTCGCTTGAGCCAGGAAACCTCTGTGTAGGACTCTAAAGACTCGTCAATACGCCGGTAGAAGATGATGATCATATCAAGCATCCACAAGCCGCAAGCGGTCTGCTAAACGTAACGGCCACCCGGGTATCGAGCGATCAGAAGATCGACGAGCTAGCCCGCTCACACTCCTGTGAATCCAACCAGTAACACTTACCGTACAGTCCGGTCTGTTCGTCTGATACGTCGCATATCAAGTCTAGGGATGGTAAACGTCAGACCCCAATAACCGATAAGTCGTGCCGATGTGAGGCTCATAACGGGTCGAGAAACTACTGGTAACACTTACCAGCAAATCTCTGATCAGCCCTGGCCAGGGACTTCCCTGTTACGGCCAATCGAGCACAGCGCAACATCAACCCCCAATACCGGGAGAGACGAAACCCATCCTATCGCTCATTGCCTCCATGTGACTCGGGACTGTACCCTAAGACCACCGTTTTGCACGCCCTCATGGACATGGTAAGGTGGAGATCAAAGCACAGTGGGAATCACACAAGACTCTATGACGATCTCGGGTCTACAGACTAACCTGCACAAGTGTCACCTGAGAACTGCCATCTGACGTGAGGATAATACCATCTGGGAGTTCTCGGCGAGTTCGTCCAGTGTACCCAGTCTCCACTGAGCACCCGTATACCATCCCTGATGTCAAACACCAATGGATATGGGATCATCCATCGCCCATCTCATGGGTCGAGAAGCGTATACGCTAGTCTACTCTGGTATATCGATGCCCCGTCTCGATACACCCACGACTAGGGACCTTGAAGGATGTACTTATGGACTACCATGTCCCCACTAGTATGATCTGCATCATAGTCCAGGTAGTCAAGTACACATCCTAAGGGCTTTACCAACATGCAACTATAAGACAGTTTAAAGAGACTAGTGTACATGTTAAGATAAAGAGTAACCAGATAGCATACTATCATATCGAGCAAGAAAGTCATCTCTATATATGTCCAAGCATCCAATATAATATACATCATCTGTACAATACTGGCCTCTAGGGCATACATACAACTAACAATCTCCCACTTGCGCTAGGGCCGGCTGCTGTAGTATCGCATACCGAGCATCCTGAAGAGTCTCTCAAACTGTGTCTGGGGAATGGCCTTCGTGAGTGGATCCACCGTGTTGTTCTTCGTGTCAACCCTCCTGACCTCGATCTCCCGGCGATCAACTATCTCCCGGATCAGGTGATACCGCCTCAGAATATGCCTGGATCGCTGATGGGACCTGGGTTCCTTGGCCAAAGCCACCGCTCCATTGTGATCGCAATACAAAGGTATTGGATGCTCAATGTATGGAACCACTCAAAGTTCAGTAATGAACTTCTTGATCCAGACAGCCTCTTTGGCAGCATCGTTGGCAGCGATGTATTCAGCCTCCATTGTCGAGTCTGCCACGGTTTCCTGCTTGGAACTCTTCCAGCTAACCGCCCCTCCGTAAAGGGTAAAGACAAAGCCCGACTGCGACTTAGAGTCGTCTTTATCACTCTGGAAGCTCGAATCGGTAAAGGACTCCACTTGGAGTTCTCCGTTACCATACACCAGGAACATATCTCTAGTCCTTCGCAAGTACTTGAGAATACTCTTCACAGCTGTCCAGTGACTCTCTCCAGGATCAGCTTGATACCTGCTCACTATACTTAGTGAGTATGCTACATCGGGTCTGGTACATAGCATCGCATACATGACAGAGCCTACTGCCGAAGCATAGGGTATCCCTTGCATGCGAGCTCTCTCCAAATCAGTCTTGGGAGACATCTCTTTGGAGAGAGTGACTCCAGAGATCGTGGGCAAGTTCCCACGCTTGGACTCATCCATACTAAACCTCTTTAGTATGGTGTCAATGTACCTGGATTGGGACAATCCCAAAATCCGTTTGGATCTATCTCTATAGATCCTAATTCCCAATATGCAGGAGGCATCACCAAGATCTTTCATTGAGAATCTTTGTGATAAGAAGAGCATGACCGATTGCAGCATAGGAATATCATTTCCTATCAAGAGTATGTCTTCCACGTACAATACGAGGAAGACAACCTTACTCTCTGCCACCTTTTTATAGATACAAGGTTCATCTGGATTTTTGACGAAATCAAACTCTTTGATAACGACGTCAAAGCAGATGTTCCAACTCCGCGATGCTTGCTTTAATCCATAAATGGATTTAAGCAGCTTGCACACCTTTCCGCTGCTCCCACTGTCTACGAAGCCCTCTGGCAGAGTCATGTACACGCACTCTTCTAAATCACCGTTTAGAAAGGCGGTCTTAACATCCATTTGCCAGATTTCGTAATCATGATATGCAGCGATGGCAAGCATGATCCGGATGGATTTAAGCATAGCCACTGGAGAAAAGGTTTCGTCATAGTCCACACCTGGTCTTTGACGAAAACCCTTTGCTACAAGTCTAGCTTTGAAAGTCTCCACTTTCCCATCTACACCAAGTTTCTTCTTGAAGATCCACTTGCTCCCAATGGGTTTTACCCCTTCAGGAGCAACGTCCAAAGTCCATACTTTGTTGGTGTACATGGATTCCATCTCGGACCGCATAGCATCCAGCCATTTCACTGAGTCCCTACTCGTGATGGCCTGCTCGAAGCTAGTTGGGTCATCATCCTCCATTTTGCAATCCTCGCTCCCACCATCCATAAGAAAACCGTAGTATCTCTCAGGTGGGAGAGGAACCCTACTAGATCGGCGGAGAGGCTGGGGTTCATCGGGAACTACGGAATCCTCTGGTTCAACCAAATCTTTTGTTGTAGTCTGTATTACTGGAACCTCTTCCAGTTCTACCTCAATGCCACTTATCTGTTTCATAAGAAAACTTTTTTCTAAGAAAGTGGCATGTCGAGAAACAAACACTTTTTGTTCCTCGGAGTGGTAGAAGATATACCCTCGCGAATGTTTGGGATATCCAACAAACTTACAAAGAACAGACCTTGCCTCGAGCTTGTCCGGATTTTGTGTTTTAACATAGGCTGGACAACCCCATATCTGAATAAAATTAAGACATGGTCTCTTGCCATTCCATATCTCATATGGAGTGGTAGGCACTGATTTGGTCGGAACTCTATTCAGTAGGTATGCAGCAGTCTCCAGTGCATATCCCCAGAAGGAAATAGGTAACTCAGCTGTACTCATCATAGAGCGCACCATATCTAATAGGGTGCGATTTCTCCGCTCCGATACACCGTTGTGCTGTGGTGTATATGGAGGAGTCAGCTGAGAGAGAATCCCATTCTCTTTTAGGAAGTCCCGGAATTCATTGCTCAAGTATTCACCTCCTCGATCAGATCGTAGGATTTTAATACTTTTTCCGGTTTGGTTCTCAACTTCTTGTTTATATTCCCTAAATTTCTCAAAAGCTTCTGATTTGTGTTTCATCAGGAACACATATCCGAATCTAGAGAGATCGTCAGTGAATGTAATGAAGTATGAAGAACCATACCTGGCATGTGTAGACATGGGACCGCATACATCACTATGTATCAGTCCCAAGAGTTCGGTAACTCTTTCTCCGTGTCCCGTAAACGGAGTTTTGGTCATCTTGCCTTTGAGACATGACTGGCAAGTGTCATAAGATGAAAATTCAAACGGATTTAAATATCCATCTTTATGCAACTTAGCTAGTCGTGTCGCATTGATGTGGCCCAGTCTACAATGCCACAAGAAGGATTCGTTGAGTTCAGAACTCTTCCTCTTGTGTGCGTTTGTTATGCTCAGAACTGTTGATTGATTTAGAACATAAATGCCATTGCATAACGTGCCTGATCCAACCAACTTTTGGTTACGGAAAATGTTCATAACATTGTCCTGTAATACAAAATTATATCCCTCTTTACTTAATAAAGAAACCGATATAATGTTGCATATCAGGTTCGGCATGTAATAGCATTCGTTCAGAACAAATGTATTACCAGTCGGTAATACAAGGTGATATTCCCCGACAGTCTTGGCTGCAACAATTGCACCATTTCCTACTCTTATGTCTTTATCACCTTCTCCAAGTTCTCTACCTTTCCTAAGCCCATGTAACTGATTACATATATGGGATCCTGACCCGGTATCCAATACCCAGGACGTAGAGCAAATGGAGAAACAGTTCTCAGTAACGAACACACCCGAAGAAAATGCATCAACATGTACTTTCTTCAATCGGGTGGCATGGGAATCCTGGTATTCCCCTATATCCTGTTCATTCCTATAACTCTTATAGGAAAGAACGGAACCAACGTTCCCCAGCACAGTATAACATGCGGGTTCGGTCAATACATCCATATTATTATCTTCATTAGGGCATGAAATGGTCGCTACCTGGAGAGAGAGAGAAGAAAACACTTTAGCGTATGCTCGTGCAAGATCAGATTGGTTATTATCTTATCTAATTAGGATGGCTCCCACTGCTTTTTATCAAATCTTCCTTCAAACCCTAAAAGGAAAGACTAGCCGGGATTAATTACACACTACAGGTTCGCCAATCTTTCAGCCAGGCCAGTGTCGGTACTTTGAGGGAGGTCCCCCGTGCTTTCGCACGAACCTAATTAATGTAAACCTCGTTTTCCCAGAGGCGTAACCCCGTTGACACCTTTCTAGACACCTACTTGATCGGCTAATTGCAATGTGTAAAACTCTCCCAGGAGTAACTCTTACTCGCAGCGGGTATCGGGATCCAACTATCTCATAGAAGGTATGCAATCTCATTGCAAATTTCAACACTTGAAATTCCCGATAATATTTTGCCCCTAGCATCCTATGACCTTGATGGAGGCCAAACAACCCTTAGTCTGCTAGTCAAGTTCAACCCGTCATTTCCTGATTGAATTAAACCCACCCGCACGACCCTTGACGGAGGCCAAACAACGCCGTACGAATACCCTAATCCAATCGCATCATATGCAAGCAGATAAGCACTAGTTAGCTACCGTACACTGCGCCTTGACGGAGGCCAAACTACCGCAGCACGAATACTAACTAATACTTATCTGAAATGACGGAGGGCTACGCAGGTTTTTCATAAAAACCATGAGCGTAATGAACTTGATATCGTTGTAGAATCAAATGAAGTTTTGAAATGGAGTGATTTTGAGGCTTTTCTAGTTTTGCTAAAAGGGTCACTCCCGATGAAGGGATCGTCGGCCCTTTCCTCGTCGAATGAGGTGCGGGATATATCATATATATCGCCGTGCAAAGCAAATACCCAAAAGCAGTCAAAAGCAAACCGAGTGTGTAGCATCTGCCAGTTATTGCTAAAGGAGTCACTCCCGGTGAAGGGATCTCGGTCCTTTCCTCATCGAATAAGGTGCAGGGTATATCATATATACCGCTGTGGAAAGCAAGAACTGTAGCTACCTGTTTTATTTTAAAATTCGATTCCATAACATCTTAGGTTTCTTATTTTTCATTAATCACATTAATGAAGTCCCATCATTTAAATACCTAAACATCACAGATAGATATGACGTACACTTATGCCATCCGCATTCGCCTCGATGTCCCCTCGTGCACCGTTAGGTTAGGTAACTAACGACAGAGCAGGGCAGGGCTAGCGCGGGTGTAAAACATAAGTAACGTCTATATAATATATCATATATACTATATACTATATCCATCACAGAATCACAACAAAGATATAGCAGCAGAATCAACATATGAAATATTGGATATACTAGGACGTCCGTGTTTTCAATACGAGCCAGTATAAAACACGGATTCCACGGTCGTGATGAATAGCCAATCCCACTCCCCTAGACCCCTACGAGAGCGGCAAGCAACCCTGCCAATTCTAGGGTTAGGAGACCCGGACTCGACTCCTCGAGTTGGTCTCCCACTGGACCCCAGAACCCGGTTACTTGTGCTCCCCTCCTTGGGTCTATCCTAATGCGGAAAAGTAAATAATATACAAAGGGTGACAACTTCCGCTACCTGGAAGTGCCCCAAAAGAAAGAATATTACATACAAGTTTTTACATGAATGAAAATGAAAAACACTCATCTCACATAAAAACCCCCGGCTATTCGAACACGACGATCCAATATAACATATCCAGCAACACATAACATCACATGTCATCAACATAAGTAAATATGCGCATCCCAATTGTCGTTGACATATAGCAACGAAACCGGCGATATCACATATTACACTTACGGTCACAGAAAAGAAAGTGTAAAACTACAACAATTGGAATCCGCAACTTCTTTAGACATCGCATGCCTAATCAAATGAAATACTTAGACATCACATGCCTAACAGATATAAATCCCGCATTTTAGTCTCATTATCGAAAACTCTTTTCAATATCAAATGAAACTAAACCGCTAGATTTATATCATTCATTCAGTTATCACATAACTGTTTGTGAATTCCAATTATTGTATCCCATTCCAGATAAATAGAATATATTAAACTTTCCGATCGAACATTCGAACACCCAAGTTTTCCCGAAACCATCCAACACATGAAATAGGTTCAAAGACATTCATTTCATGCCTCAGTACCAACGGTCCAGCCGTAGAAGGGTCAAGCCAACGCCTCACATGTGGCACGCCGTACTGCCCCAAACCCGAAGGTTCAAAGGGCAGTTCAAGACGGTCACATAATCGAGTTAAGGTTTGTTGTCTTCTAGAGGGACCATCGCGTTACTTGCACTACTCAGAACGTTCTTAAACCACACAATAATCCAACACTTGGATATTTTTTGGCAGGGAATGATTGGGTATTTATATCAGGTCGAACTTTTTAACATATTCAAAAAATTATCCGGAAAACACTTAGACAAAGTTCGATAATCCGATCGAATCGTCGATTCCCTATACAATCCCAGAATACTCAACTCTGGAGTCAAATTAAAATTCCCAGAAAACTCAGAACAATTAATCAGGAATTACTGTGCAAAAACCAAGGGCTGACGTCACTATTTAGCCGCGGAACCGCCGCCGAAGCCTAGCTTCTGCCGCGGTTCCGCCACACTTTGTACTGTTCACAGGAAACGTTTTGCACAGTAATTCTTAGATTTTATTGCTGAATTTTTTAAGCATTTTTAATTGACAAAAAACCACAAATTTGAAAAATTTCCAGAGAGCTATTTTGGGGTTGGGTTTTCGGTTCGTCCGGGTTTCAAACTCCGTCTAGACTTCGCCTAAGGCTCTAGCTAGGCTCTGATACTACTGTAGGGTTCCTAGGCATTCTATAGAGGTCTTACAACGTATCAACCATGCCATTTTACAAAAATATGGTGCCGAGAAACCCTAGTTAACGGATCGTTGCCAGAAATCTAGGCGAAAAAGTAAACTAGTTAACACTTAACTACCAGAATACGGAAATTACAACCTTTGTAGATCCGGATATCCACCTCCACAGCTCCACAACGAAGTCTTCTTGCTGTCCAAGTCGAACCCCGGGCTCTAGCGTCGGCTTCATCGGAGAATGAACGGGCTTGGTCATCGACGACGATGCCGAAGATGATCTACGTCGAGGCATCGCTAGATCAAGCTCCCACTTCACAAAGTGATGAAACTTGTGAAGAAAACACACTCTACTACTTGGCAAGAGGTAGAGGATGAAGAAATAGGAGGTGGGTTCTCTTTAGAATTGGATTTCTCACTCTTAAGCTCAAGTTGCCATTGATGGCCTCAAGGTTTCAAACTTGAAGATGAAGAAGAAGATGAGCTAGAATTATGATAAGTCTCTTTTAATAATGAAATAAAATTAATACTTATCATAATATAACTAAGGTTAAGTGTAGAGAGCAAACCATGGTAAGTGGGAATAGTTAGGGTTTAGCATGAAGACAAAATGGTCTTTGAGTCAAACCTTCATGAAGCTTCATCAAGCTTCATGACAAAAAGGAAAACCATTTTGTTTTCATAAAATTACTTAAATAAATAAGACTGGATAAATAAATGAGAGAGTAAAAACAAAACCCTAATTATCTACTTAACCATGGTTTTATTCTTTACACTTAACCATTTAAACATGCATCATCAAACATGATACAAACAAGTGCACAAAAGTATATCACATATACATCATGCACATCAAGTGAGAAAATCCATATAAAGCGAACCAATACTAGATAATGCAAAGTAATATATCAAATATATAATTACGCTTTAAATCATTAAATCAACATTTGATTCAATGATCCGGTCATGTCGCACATAACCGACTAGAATCGAATGTATCGATTTATCGAATCAATGATTCGATAACTAGGTCATATCGAATATAACCAATCGAAACATATATAGCGAGAATGAAATGCGGTATCACATACACGCATTATTCTCGGTCCTGCACATATCTCATATGCGCTCCTATTTCGTTTCGCTTGAGCCAGGAAACCTCTGTGTAGGACTCTAAAGACTCGTCAATACGCCAGTAGCAGATGATGATCATATCAAGCATCCACAAGCCGCAAGCGGTCTGCTAAACGTAACGGCCACCCGGGTATCGAGCGATCAGAAGATCGACGAGCTAGCCCGCTCACACTCCTGTGAATCCAACAAGTAACACTTACCGTACAGTCCGGTCTGTTCGTCTGATACGTCGTATATCAAGTCTAGGGGTGGTAAACGTCAGACCCCAATAACCGATAAGTCGTGCCGATGTGAGGCTCATAACGGGTCGAGAAACTACTGGTAACACTTACCAGCAAATCTCTGATCAGCCCTGGCCAGGGACTTCCCCGTTACGGCCAATCGAGCACAGCGCAACATCAACCCCCAATACCGGGAGAGACGAAACCCCTCCTATCGCTCATTGCCTCCATGTGACTCGGGACTGTACCCAAAGACCACCGTTTTGCACGCCCTCATGGACGTGGTAAGGTGGAGATCAAAGCACAGTGGGAATCACACAAGACTCTATGACGATCTCGGGTCTACAGACTAACCTGCACAAGTGTCACCTGAGAACTGCCATCTGACGTGAGGTATAATACCATCTGGGAGTTCTCGGCGAGTCCGTCCAGTGTACCCAATCTCCACTGAGCACCCGTATACCATCCCTGATGTCAAACACCAATGGATATGGGATCATCCATCGCCCATCTCATGTGTCGAGAAGCGTATACGCTAGTCTACTCTGGTATATCGATGCCCCGTCTCGATACACCCACGACTAGGGACCTTGAAAGATGTACTTACGGACTACCATGTCCCCACTAGTATGATCTGCATCATAGTCCAGGTAGTCAAGTACACATCCTAAGGGCTTTACCAACATGCAACTATAAGACAGTTTAAAGAGACTAGTGTACATGTTAATATAAAGAGTAACCAGATAGCATACTATCATATCGAGCAAGAAAGTCATCTCTATATATGTCCAAGCATCCAATATAATATACATCATCTGTACAATACTGGCCTCTAGGGCATACATACAACTAACAGGCTTCCTGAATCTTCTGCCCAAGACAGCTAGTGAAGACAATGCCTCTATTGGATACAACGCATGAAGGAACTCCGTGCAAACGAACAACTTATCGAGAACAACCGAGCAACTGAGCATAACCGGACAAAAATTACCCAAATGGAGTCACAGCCTATCGAGACCTGGGTAGACACCACAACGAAATTCATAGAGATCTGCTCCCATTCCTACTCCTGAACGGTTAAAAGATGCAACTCTCCTGCCGGCCTCAAATGCTCAACCTTAGCTCGCAGCAAGTCAAGTACTTCAAAACGAAATCTGAATCTTCACCCTTCATCCCTGCCCACCCGTAACTAACTCTCAATACATGCTACATCTTGGTGGCACTTAGGGTGAACACAGAAAGCTGACTGATGTGCCTGCTCTAGGACCTCGCGTCTCTACCCATCAGTATCGGTTACACACAAACGTGTCCCTAAACGTAGCACACCTTAGTCATAAATCAAGAACTCCGAATCTTTACCCTGCCGAACATGCTCAGAATCTCAGACAAACGAGCATCGACGGGCTGTGCCTCACGAAAATGATTAAGTAAAAGTGGACGGGCGCGGACATGAGCAAGTTGTTCCCTTAGTAGAGGCGAACTTAAGTTGTACTCAACGGTCGCACAACAACTGTAAATCTGCATAAGACTGTCTCTGAACCGCGCACAACTGGAACAAGCTAACCCTGGGCCTACGACTCAAAATATCAGCTACCACAATCGCCTTGCCCCAGGCAATAAAGGATCTCAAAATCACAATCCTTCACAAGCTCCACCCAACGGCGCTGTCTCAACAATCAAAACCCGCCGTAGGAGGATGCACACTATGCTCTGGTAGTCCGTGAAAATCTGACATGACTCTCCGTACAAGTAGTGTCCCCAAATCTTTAGCGCATGACCACCGCGGCCATCTCCAGATCATGAGTGGGATAAATTCTGCTCGTACTTCCTCCAACTGTCGGGAAGAATAAGCGATAACTCTATCATGCTACATCAGTACACAATCGAGCCCCACTCGCGAAACATCACAGTAAACAACAAAGTCGCCCGATCCAGAAAGCAACGATAGAACTGGTGCAGTCGTCAACCGGGTCTTCAACCGCTGAAAACTCACTCGTATGCCGCAGTCCAAAGAAAAGGAACTCCTTTCCTGGTCAGCCCAGTCAACGGTGCAGCGATACACAAGAAATCCTGCACGAAACGGCGGCAAAAATCGGCTAAGCCCAAAAATCTGCCGAACTCTGTCCCATATACAAGTCTGGGCCAAAGCTGTACGGCCTCGATCTCCCTCGGGTCCATACGAATACCGTCTCCCGTAACCCCATGACCTAGGAAGTCAACACTATCAAGCCAGAAGGAACACACCGAGAATTTAGCAAACAGCTGGTACTCTCCCAATGTCTGCAAAGCAAATCTTCAAGTGCTGCTCACGTTCCTAACGACTCTTGGAATAAACTAGAATTTCATCAATAACACAATAATAAACTGGTCGAGGAATGGCCTGAAGAAATCCAGTTCATCATATCCACGAATGCTGCTAGGGCATTGGTGAGTCCAATGACACCGCCAAAACTCATAAAGCCCGTAGAGCGCACAAAAAGCAGTCTGCGGAATGTCATCACTCCGAACCCACAACAATGATGACCTGATCCCAAAACAAACTTAGAAAATGTCTCGCACTCTAGAGCTGATCGAACAAATAGTCAATGCAAGGTAAATGATACCTATCCGCAGCGTAACTCGATTCAATTGACGATCAATCAATATACAACCACAAACTAACGTCTTTCTCCGTGACTAACAGAATAGGAGCTCCCCAAAGCGAAACACTTGGACGTACAAGCCCTCCTATCTAGCAACTCTGCAGCAGATCCTTAAGCTCCGCCGGCTCATCTGGAACAACGTTGGAAAACTCTCGCATGATAGGAACCCGGTCCAACAACCCAATGTGGCTCCGGTATCACGAGTACAAGCCATGAATCCTCGACATCCTCTCCTCAAAAGCCGACTAGCGAAAAAAGGCTGAAATCAAGCTATGAGGGGCGGCACTACTGTCCCCCTCCACAACAAGAACTGACTCACCGGGAAGACAAAACCTGACTGTCTTCTCACGGCAGTCCACAGACGCATAACACGTAGCTAACCAGTCCGTGCCCAGAAGAACGTCAAAGACCAACATCTCTAGAGGGATTAAATTGACGGACGAATATCTATTTCCTAACCAATTGGCACACGACCGGAACACGTGTTGCGCAACTAAGGAATCTCTAACAGGAATAACACAACAAACGGCCGATTTAGCAAACACAACTCTCGGCTCAACCACGGCACGAAGTGTGTAGAACAAACGAGTGCATAGATCCCGAATTAAAGAACATACGCATCAAAGGAAGATATGAAAAACATTACCCGAAAACTTTGCATTGGACACCCGCGTGTTCATCACAGAATACTGCATTTTATACCGCCCATTCTTACGCTCGTATGTTTATAGGTAGGTGCTTTTAATCCGTGTTTGTTACATGTTTACAGATTTCAGGTTTTCAGTCCAAATATTGTAAATCAAGATAAAATCTCCACAGTTACGCCAAATGCAGAACATCTGTCGACAGCAGATAAAAGCCGGGTTTCGGTCATCCATATCCGTCCAGTGTCGAGTACCGGTCCCCGATACAAGACATGTGACAGTGGTCATTCATGTCTGGGACAAGCAAAGAGCACGAGGTGGGCTGCACAAGAATCAATGGGTGTGCGGAGCTCGAGGGAGAGATAAAGTCAAAAGTGAAGAAAAGAAAGCAATCTTGGACTTAGAATTCTGAAAATATTCTGGAAAGATTATAAGAAAATATATGTACCAAACAGCTGTAAACACCAAACCAGGAAAGTGCCCAAAACCCGAGGAGCCAACTCCACTACTTGGCCGCGTTTCCACGGCCAATAGGGGGTATTGGCCGCGGAAACGCGGCCGTACGGTGGCCTCTCTGCGCAATCTTTTGGGGTTATTTTGGGTACTTCCCATGTGGTCTGGTGGTTGCCCTAGAACTCCATTCTCCTGCCTATAAATACTGCAGATCTGAGCCCAACCTTGATGTTCATTCTTGTAGCCTCTTTTGTAGTTTTTTGTATAGTTCTTCTTCTTCTTCTTCATTCTTTTTCCATGAAATTGTAGTGAGAGCTTTTGAGTGGGAGATCAATGAAGATGAGGGTTTTGTATCATTCTCTTTTGTTCCTTCTTCCCCTTGAGATTCTTGCTTTCTCTTGATCATTCAACCTCTTCATTGAGCTTGAATGGTTAAGGGTTAGTTATTGATCTCAAGGGTCGTATTTTGTTCACTCCTTAGTACTTCAATTCACATGCGTTCTCTACCCTTCCCTTGATCTTGCAACCTCTTGATTGAGCTTGCAAGTTTAAGGGTTGGCTATTGATCCCATGCTTGTTTTGAGTTCTACGGTTCTTGTAATTACTTTCTTGCATTTTTCATTTCTTGTTCTTTTTATTACTCGCTTTTTATTACTCGCTTTTTATTACTTGCAATTTATTTCATACACTTAAATTCCTTGCACTTAATTACTTGTAATCTTTTCTTTTCTTTGTTCTTTTCTTTTTGTTCTTTTTTGTTCATTTTGTGAATGATGTAATTATTATTGTTAAGAAGAAATACGGTATTATAAGTTAACATTTCTTTGCCAATTCCTTTTCCCGTTATTTTCCATTTGAACTTCGCCCAAACCATACGCAAGCGCTCCGTTAGGCACCGTACCCTGACAAGGTAACGGTGATTCCTAACCGCGACCGGTTGCTTTCGGTTTGGCCGGAGGCAAAATCAAGAGACAAGAACGGAAGGACAAGGGTAAATAAGCCGGATTCCACGAATACCGCGCTTAAATCCCCTAATCCACGTTGTTGCCGATTGCTCTAGCTTCAAGTGGTCAAGACTCGGATCAAAGGTTTTGAGTACGGATTTCTTTAGCTTACTATTTCGTATCTTTTCTTAACAACTTTATACTTGCAAATATTACACATAGGTTAGTCTTGAACAAAACACATACAAATTCTTTATTGACTCGTCTAAAACAAGAAAGGTAAAATACCACCATCTCCCTGTGGACCGACCCGTGCTCAACCGGCTAGCTGCATAGCGACACCGTCTTGATTGCGGTTAACTTTAAATTCTTCCAATCAAATGGCGCCGTTGCCGGGGAGACGGTAGCGTATTTTCTTTCTTGTTATTCGGGTTAATATTCTTTTTGTATATATATATATATAAAATATTCTTTTTGTTTTTTTTGATCATTTTTGTGGGCAAGAGTGCAGATTTTTGCAGATTTGCAAACTGCAATTGTGGGGAGCAAAGTGTACATTCAAGTCTAAGGTGATTGCAAAGTACAGTGCCAAAGATCCGGGTAGTTTGACCCGCGCAAGCGAACTTTTCAAGCTTACCAGATTTGATTCAACGGGGGTTTCCTAACCCAAAACTTAACGGTACGTACTTTACTAACACCTTCTTCTCAAATCCGACGCTTCCAATATACTATTCTTTGCAGGATTCTTTGCAAGTTCGCTAGCAAACGCTAAAAAAATTGACTAACCCGTATTTGTTGCAGCGCCGCGCTTAAACTAAAAAACGATTGTTTGATTCTTTATAGAATTTTTGAATTGCGCATTGCATACATTAATACGGACTTAAGGGCAAGCAAACCCTACAACATACGGTAAAGGATTTCATCACCTTTTCCGTGGCCCACAAATCACGAACTTGAGCATAACGTTTACCCGCACAAAATTTAAAAGAAACTAGACTTTAAGCCTTAAGGACTTCGCGCTCACTAGGAGAAGTTAACTGTGTTTAGAACCTCGCTTAACGGTATATTGTTTACGGGGTGTCTAGGAAAGTGTTAACGGTGAAACCGCCAAAAGGGAAAGGGTTATTTAATTAAGGAACTTCGCGAAAGCGTTGGAAAACCTCCCCTTATCTCTGCACTTACCTGGCCTCGTGATCAGTGTATCTTGAGCCTGTTTCTCGACGCAGTTTTACTTCGAAAATCAAGTTCTGGAGCAGGTCTAGTTGACCTAGGTGAACCCTAGAACGATTAAGTGTGTGGTATTTTTGTGTCGTGATTATTTTTGTCCATATTCTTTTTGTGTATATTTCGTTCTTTTGTTAATATATATTTAAAAAAAAATTTAAAAAATCACATTCTTTTTCTCTACCTTTCTTTCATTCTCTCTTCATATCATGGGTACTCCACCTCGCAAAACTCTTGCCGAACTTTGGTACCCACAACCAGACATTACTTCATACGGTTCTTGTTTTGGTCGAACTTCAAACGACCCCTCCATGCCCAAAATTTCTTTGAAAGATCGGATAGACGCATCTAGGACGAACAACTGGACCCCGCAATCCACTTCGTATCAACCGTTTCAAACATTCACCCCTTCTTGCGTTGATACCCCTTTTGAAAGTCCAGTTGTAGCCACAAGACCTATGTCTCTTGCTGAACGTATTGAACAATCCCGTAACCGATCTTTCACTCCTTTCACCACTTCAAATTCCTGGGATCAACAATTCCATTCACATTCTTATCCAAATGTTGATCCTGCTCCTGTCCAGCCATTCAATTCCTACCAATCCTACCCTACTTTTGCACCTTCCCTAGACATTGCATCAGAACCGCCATTTGGGAGTTTTCAGTATCCAAACAACTTTGAATCTTTTCCTGAAACACCTTCACAACCAATGTCTAGTCTAGAACAGTCGTTGGAAGACATTAGGGTAGCGTCAAGCCAACAGATGATGGATTTGAATGCGTCCATGGCCGCTCTCATACAACCTACTGACCCGGTAGCTAGTTTCCAGCTAGATCCAAATTTTCCAATGTATGATGAGGCGGTAGGACAGGCTGTGAATTTGAGTGGAGAGAGTGAGCTGTACCCCCTTCCAAATCAAACCTACCCGTTTCAAATTGAATCCCACAACTCCTGTGTTGAAAGTCTATCAAGTGTCCCGAATGAATTATCAGTTGAAGATAGAATGATGAATGAGTTGTGCGACTTCGTAGTGTTTGATTTGCCCGATTGTGAAGGGTCCCTTCCAAGTGAAACCATACATAATCATTTTGACCTCTACACCTATATCTTAGAACCAGAATCAATTAATATCCATGCTTTTGATGAGGTGTCAGAGAATCTTGATTTTCACTTTATTGAGGATATTGACGCTGGGGATATTTTGGATGATGAACCCGTAGATTTGGCTGAGTTTGTCTCTTCAAATCATCATCCCGAGTCATTAAATGTTTTTTCCGAACCCCATATGCGTCTGGACTTTGATAAAATATGCATGGATGAGCTTCACTTTGAGGTGAATTTTGAGGATATTTTTGAGGATGAAACAGTTCTAGATGATGAGTCGGATTTTTCAATTCATCCTGTTCCTTCCACTGACTGTGTACACCCTCCTGAACCTTTAACCGATAACCTTCCTCAACCACTTCCCTCCATCCTTTCCATCGTTCCGACCTTGCAAGAACCTGTCTCACTTTCATTTCATATGTCTGGTTTACCAAGTTCGGCATACCCATGGTTTCTTACGAATCTTGAGGGATTTGATCCAATCTCTCGACGGGTTAATAGATTAGCACAATCGCTGTTTACACATCGCTCATCACAAATTGTGCTAATCTATTCACTCCATTTGCACCCTCAAGTTCATACTCCACTTCTTTTTCCCTTCCGCCATTCTTCTTCTGATATACCGAGACCGTATCCCGCTTCTATCTCCGTACGGTCTCGCGTATTTTCCATCTCTTTCCTCTTCACCTTCTTTCACCAACCACTGCTTTACCATGATAAAATCTTTGAATGGTTGGTATTAACTTTTGGAATGTGTAAGGCCTTGTATAGATTGATACTGTTCTTTCCCTCCTAATCCTGAATTTCAACGCTTAACAGTGGAAACACTGTTTTACTTAAGTTTGGGGGGGGACATTTTTTTTTTGTATATATTTTTTGTTTTCCTTTTTGTTTTGTATATAATTTGTTTCTAGGGAGCGCCGACATTTTTGACCCTCTTGGTGTAGCCTGACAGTGAGGGCACTGTCAAGTTTAAGTTTGGGGGTGTGCTCGGTAAGCTTTCTTCCTTCACATTCATTTGTATATTTTGCATTTGCATACCTTATTAAAAACCCACAAAAATCAAAAAATTTCTAAAAACATAAAAACTTTTCTGTCAAGTTAGCTAGTGGGAGGACTCTGATTCAACATTTCGACGGTTTTGTTTGATAAAATAAGAATAACTAAATCTTATGTTTAGATTTTGAAAACCTGAAAGATAACTCTCCTTTGAAGTTAACTATAGCTGATATATGTCTTTACATCACACTACACGTGTCGTGAATTTTGGGAATTAGATGACAAGTCTTTCATGTTTAAACTTTTAAACAGATAAATGATTTTCTGAGGATCAAATAGGTTTGTTCTGAAATAAGTAATGTCAAGAATAGTTTATGAAGTAAAGCGAATATGAAGGAATGTTATTGATGCCGTAATTGGAGCTAAGTCTGAAAAATAACCCATCGGAAACTTGATTGGAATGATTACACACCAAACCCACTAAACACGTCTTTTATCCAAAAAAATAATTGAACTGCCAGTTATATCTCCGTTCGTATTAAATCATCTGATTTTCACGTCAAACTGTCTTTTGTTTTTGGACCTAGGTAACTTGAGTAATTAAGTCCGCTGGGGTGTTTCTACACCTAATGCCCTAAAACCAACTGGTTTGGGTGCATTGGCCCAAAGCTCGCTAAGAAGCCTAGAAAGTCCAGTTTAAAACAAAGTCAAGCAAGTGTTCTCTCCGAGTTAAAATTCCTAAAGGTTCTTTGTGTGAGAATAATCTTGATAAAAGACAGGCTTTTATAAAAAAAATTTAACGGGGATATGAAGGTTTTATTCTATGATAAAGACTATTGCACGTTCACAGAGGTGTGTATGAAATGAAAACAAGAAAAAGGTGGAGTGAAAAATACGACTTAGTTTCCTGTTAAGGAAGATAGAAATTCTGAAGTTGAAACCTTACTGGAAAACGAAACTTGAAAAATGCTTAACTCTTTATAAAACTTATGTGATCCTTTTAAAATTGTTATCTGGGCTTTATTGTGCGACATGATGACTTTAATCGATCCTTCTGGAACTTAACGACACTAATTGCACTGCACGTAAAGACATATAAAATCTGTAGTTAAATAAGAAGCGAGGTGTGAAAAATAAAGGTTCGATAGTCTAGACTTAGGATTATAGAATTGTTATTTTCTGAAACAAAAACTTTAGGGTTTGAATCTTAGTTATTGTACAAAACCAACTTGACCGGATTTTGTGGGTAGTATCCGCTGAAAACCCTCAGGAGACAACACTCCTCCTACTAGGGACACCTAGAGGTTTAACGGCTTGTTGCACGCGCTCAGTGCAATCGCGTTCCCTGCGAAAATGCGGTTATCATTTTATTTTTATGAATAATTGGTTTTGCTCGGGACGAGCAAAAGTTAAGTTTGGGGGTATTTGTTCATCACAGAATACTGCATTTTATACCGCCCATTCTTACGCTCGTGTGTTTATAGGTAGGTGCTTTTAATCCGTGTTTGTTACATGTTTACATATTTCAGGTTTTCAGTCCAAATATTGTAAATCAAGATAAAATCTCCACAGTTACGCCAAATGCAGAACATCTGTCGACAGCAGATAAAAGCCGGGTTCCGGTCATCCATATCCGTCCAGTGTCGAGTACCGGTCCCCGATACAAGACATGTGACAGTGGTCATTCATGTCTGGGACAAGCACAGAGCACGAGGTGGGCTGCACAAGAATCAATGGGTGCGCGGAGCTCGAGGGAGAGATAAAGTCAAAAGTGAAGAAAAGAAAGCAATCTTGGACTTAGAATTCTGAAAATATTCTGGAAAGATTATAAGAAAATATATGTACCAAACAGCTGTAAACACCAAACCAGGAAAGTGCCCAAAACCCGAGGAGCCAACTCCGCTACTTGGCCGCGTTTCCGCGGCCAATAGGGGGTATTGGCCGCGGAAACACGGCCGTACGGTGGACTCTCTGCGCAATCTTTTGGGGTTATTTTGGGTACTTCCCATGTGGTCTGGTGGTTGCCCTAGAACTCCATTCTCCTGCCTATAAATACAGCAGATCTGAGCCCAACCTTGGTGTTCATTCTTGTAGCCTCTTTTGTAGTTTTTTGTATAGTTCTTCTTCTTCTTCTTCATTCTTTTTCCATGAAATTGTAGTGAGAGCTTTTGAGTGGGAGATCAATGAAGATGAGGGTTTTGTATCATTCTCTTTTGTTCCTTCTTCCCCTTGAGATTCTTGCTTTCTCTTGATCATTCAACCTCTTCATTGAGCTTGAATGGTTAAGGGTTAGTTATTGATCTCAAGGGTCGTATTTTGTTCACTCCTTAGTACTTCAATTCACATGCGTTCTCTACCCTTCCCTTGATCTTGCAACCTCTTGATTGAGCTTGCAAGTTTAAGGGTTGGCTATTGATCCCATGCTTGTTTTGAGTTCTACGGTTCTTGTAATTACTTTCTTGCATTTTTCATTTCTTGTTCTTTTTATTACTCGCTTTTTATTACTTGCAATTTATTTCATGCACTTAAATTCCTTGCACTTAATTACTTGTAATCTTTTCTTTTCTTTGTTCTTTTCTTTTTGTTCTCTTTTGTTCATTTTGTGAATGATGTAATTATTATTGTTAAGAAGAAATTGTTGGAGATAGTGCCCTCAGAGTCAATTATTAGGTCACAGGTACGTGATTGTAATGATTGAGGGAGGACCTATCCCGGTAGGACAGTCTTACTCGAGATGATAGTATGCTATCTGGTTTACCTTTATCATCGTGTACTGTTTTAGGTGACCTGACACGTCACTATTACACGTTGATAGAGCCCCTAGGATTCTTGCTTGACCACCAGCAGTATGAGGGCGATCATATAAGTGGGAGCTGGGGGTCTATAAGCATATCCTTAAAAGGTCCCTAGTCGTGGGAGTTTCGAGACCGGGCATCGATACTCCATTAGTAGACTAGTGTATACAGTCGAGACCCCGACGAGGGGCGGTGGCCGGTCTCACAAGCCACTGGTGTCAGTTGGATCACCTAAGATGTGTACAGGTGCTCATTGGGTTATGAGTACACCGGACAGGACTCGCCGGGAACATGCTAGTTGGTCATATACCAGACGTCAGATGGCAGTTCCCTGGTGACATGTGTGCAGGTTAGTTCATCGACCTGGGGATCGTCATTTGTCTCGTGTGAGTTCCCACTGTACTTTGATTACTACCCTACCACGGCTCAAAGGAGTCGTGCAAACAGGTTTTAGTTAGGTACAGTCCCGAGCCACATGGAGGCAGTGAGCGTATCTTCAGGGGTTCGTCTCTCCCGGTATTGGGGGTGAGGTCGTGCTGTGTCTAGGAGAGCCATTACACAAAGTCCTTGGCCAAGGCAAGGAGATTTACTGGTAGGTATTCCAGTAGTATCTCAGGGTGTTCTGGGCTACACTCCGACACGACTTGTACCGCTTTTGGGGGTCTGACTTTTACCAACCCCCTAGGCCCGCCATGCGATACTCATAGACGAACGGACCGGACTGCACGGATATTGTCACTGACAGGCTCAGTAGGGTTGTCAGGCTGAGTTCGCTCACAGACATCCCTTTTGGTCAATACCTGGTAGCCCGTTACGTATTGGCTTATACCTCTGACGTGCTAGTGGTTAAATCCACAACCAAGGTGTTGACGAGTCTTTAGAGTCCCCCACATTCAGTTACTCAGCTTTCGGGCGAAAGGTTGTAGAGGCCGTATGGAGATATGGCAAGGTCCGATCAGATACATGCGGTATTGCACGGATCAGGATCGGACAGTCTGTACTATAGGCCGTATGGTCATATGGCAGGGTTTGATCAGATACGTGCGGTATTGCACGGATCAAGATCGAACGGATATTACTAGCCGGCTTTGGTATAAGCCGGATCCTAGTATAGTACAGTGTAGATTATGTCTCATTGCATTTGTATTTCGGTCGAAATACAGATGCGGGTGTGTATGCACAGTATTGGGGTTTTCCTGTAATTTATTACGGGACCAGTTTTCTGGAGTTGCCAGTTTGCTTTCCGTTTCGGCCAATTTCCTTTGTATCGTTCATTGGCCGAAGATTGGTGGAGGAGGGCTTATTTGCATTGTTGCAAATAAGTGTTTGTGGAGGGGTTCTTTGCTTATTGTTGTATCATTATAGCCTCTCATTGACCTTGACTTCTAGCTTCATGATAGCTTGACTTTCTTTATCATCATGGTTTTGATGATGGTTGTTGATGTTGAGAGATGGTTGTTAGTTGAGTGTTGGTTTTGCTTTGTTATCATTTGGTTCATATGATAACCATTCCTCTCTCTCTCTTGTTTGATATGAGAATGGCTCCCATTATTTTTGAGACTCCTCTCTCCATTTTCACTCTCCTTCTCCTCTTGTGATGGCCGGCCACCATGAGGGTGGGTTGCCCATTTTTGTAGTGGGGATTTTTGCTCTCTTGATGTTAGAAAAATCCCCAAGTTCCTCCACATTGTTCTTGTATCATCCCTCCACCTAAAATGGCATCTCCATGAACCCCAAAGAAAGACTTGAGGACTACGTCTTCTACAGCGAACCTTGGGCACGTCGAGTAGCCGGCTTCGTGCCCGAGTTGCCTCGGCATTGAGGTGGGAGCCCGTAAAACAAAGTAGGCGATGTGGTGCACTTCCGGCGACGAGGAGGAGACGGGACATTCCGCAGGAGATCGGGACGATGACGAGAAGACCGGAGGACTTGGATCGTCGGTATATCTCTATTCCCATTCTTGTAGATAGCTTAGACTAGTTAATGGTTTCGATCCGTGTTAAAGTGCGCGGTGGTGCCGGATTGCTAAGTCCGCAAAATTTAAGTTATTCACCGCTTCCGCATTCCGGCGTCGGATCGACGGCCGGGGCGCCGCCGTGCACATACAGTAGTATCAGAGCCTCCCCATTAACTTAGTCTAGCTTTGTGTAATGTGTTTTTCTGTTCCGATCGATCGAAATGTTCAAAAACCCGTATTTGCCCACATCAGTTTTCTGTTGGAAATTTTTGGTGTCGAAATTTTTTTCAGGTTGTAAAATATTGATGTACTAGAAAATCTAAGAACTCTGTAAAATTTCGATGAAGTGATTCCACAGTAAGAGCGCGGAAGCGCCGCACAAACCCCCATTCCACCGCCCTTCCACCGCGAACTGTAGACATCACTGCACCATTTTTTTTCAGAGGCTTTCTGGGCTTAAAATATGGGTTTTGGAATATTAAAATTGGGCCCAGGTTTTCTGTGAGTGCTACAGTTTTGATTGGGGGCCCACTTGTTAATTTTTGGTCAATCGGAAAATTTTAAACACATTTTTCACAGTATTTACATTATATCTGCGACCGTGAATGTCACTTGATCGGTAAATCCGGTCTAACTGCTATAGCCCGGTTAGACGGATTTGCGAACGTGACTTTCACGTTGATGTTTTGTTTTTGCTGTGATGTTGCGGATCGGTCGTGGGGATAGCCTGGATGCAATGCTAGTACTGTTGTGGTTGTATTATGTACATTTGATATTGCGGGGCGAGCGTCCGACATGTGGACTGCCGTCACTGCCTGTTTGTATTATTCTTTTGGGGCATGACCTGGTTGCGGTCGTTGTACCCGTTGTATGTATATTTTACTTTCTGTACTAGGATTGCCCCGCGGAGGGGTGCTCGGATGGCCGGGTTCTAGAGGGCAACAAGCCCGCATCTCATGGCATTGAGACGGAGGGGGCTTCACTCTAGGATTTGCGGGCCATTCGCCGCACTCGTAGGGGGTACAGGTTGACCCAGGAGGGGTGCCCAAGTTACCGGATTCCGTGAAGTGCTGGGTGGTCCATTCACGGCGCTGAAGGGGGCTGCCTCGCTTCAGGTTTTGGCGGGTAACTTGCCGCGCCCGTAGGGGTCTAGGATTTCATTGCACAGGCTATCCACACGACCAGGGGAACGTCGGGTTTCAACGGCTCTGTGAAACCCGGGGATCCCAGATATCTGTATTGTTTCTGTGATGCTGTTCATTCTCTGTGATGTTGCATTCTATTTCACGCCTTGAGCGAATATAATATATTGGTATATATATTAGTAGATGTCGTATATGTTTTGCATCCGCGCTGGTCCAGTCCCCGCTCTGTCGTTAGTAAGCTAACCTAACGGGTAATGACGGGACCCAGTGGCGAATGCGGATGGCATATACGTACATCAGTATATTTTCGTTCTTTTTGGTGTGATCAATTGATGGGACTGCATTGATTCGGATCAATGCAAGTTAAAAACAAACCTAATCTGATGTTGTTGGAACACTTTTCAAAAAGCTGTTATTGCAAGGACGTTTACTTTTGTTTTGCATCGTGGTATTCATTGGAATATCCTGCTCCTCAGTCGACGAGGCAAGGGCCGAGATCCCTTCACCGGGAATGACCCCTTGGACAAAAAGTTTGCGTCAGGGCATTAACTTCACTATAGCCGATTACTTTTGCTTTGCACCGTGGTATTCAGTTGGAATATCCTGCACCCCATTCTACGGGGAAAGAGCCGAGATCCCTTCACCGGGAGTGACCTCTTTAGCAACGGTTTTCGTCACTATATTTTCAAAAAGCTATCCGTTCCTTCAACGATATCAAGTTCATTACGTTAAAGGTTTTCGCCAGAAACCATTCGTAGCCCTCCGTCGTTTCATATGGATAGTCAATAGTATTCAAGCTGTGTTTGTTGGCCAAAGTCAAGGCACAGTGTTTGGTAGCTGTTGGTTATTCATATGCAGCATAGATAGATGCGTTGGTTTGGAACAGTCGTATAGCCTTGTTGGCCAAAGTCAAGGGCTTGTGCGGGTGGATTCAAATCAACCTGGAGAATGACGGGTAGAACTTGACATGTGACTTATGATTTGTTGGCCAAAGTCAAGGTCATAAGAGCATGGGGCAGAAATCACATCGGGAGTTTCAAAAGAACTGAAACTTGCCAGATATGCGCATACCTTCTGGAGTGTGATACCGTGAGCGGATTCCGTCACGTTATCATGCGATGATAGTTGGATCCCGATTCCCACTGATGAGTTAGTTTACTCCTCGGGTAACCCCGACTAATTCTTCTTTCAGGTTTGGAGGAGAATTTGAGGTACAGTGGGAGGATTCCAGATTAGATAAATTGGTAACCATTCTGATCTAGGTTAGAGTGCACGCTGAGTGTTTCTTTTCTCTCTCTCTCTTTGGCAGCGACCATTGACCCGACCCTAAGACTATGACTCAGTGACCAAGTTGACCGAACCTTCTTAACACTGGCTTTTGGATTGTCAGAGTTGCGAACCTCATTGCCACTCCTACTTTTACCCTTTTCTCCAGGACACCCCGTTTTACTACGAACGTCCACTTCCATTGGACAAAACCATCGTATGCTTAGATACGAACTCGAAAGAATTTATTCGAGGATGGTTTCCGGTTCTGGAGAAAACGGATAGGATTATTCAGTTGTCTTTTCCTTTTACCCTCTCTCAGGTTACGAGTACTCCTTGGTTTAGGGGTAGTACACCTATTACGCAAATTGGATTGTCTTCTTCCAAACCTTAGGCTGGTGCCGACCGGTAGGGAATGAAGAAAACCAATTAGCATAACGATGGTGTGCAGAAGGTATTAAGTTCAGACAAAGTAAGGGATTAGTAAGAGGGCAAAGTAAATTGCAACAGATATTCACGACCAAATCAAATATTTCGTTACCACTCCCACATCACCTTTGTATTTCTCCAGGACACTCCGTATCACTACGAAGATCCACAGTTTATTTGGATACTCCATCGTATGGTTATATACGAACTCGAATGGAACTTGTTCCAGTTCGGGGATGGATTCTGGTTCAGGAGAAATAGGAATAAGGTTTATTCGGTTGTCTTTTATCTTCACCCTCTCTCATTGCGAGTGTTCCTAGGATTGGGACAGTACACCCATTATGCTTATTGGATAGTCTTCTTCCAAACCATAGGCTGGTGCCGAACGGTAGGGAAGGAAGAAAACCATTTGGCCTAAAAAGGGTGTGCAGAAGGTAAAGACTAAAGATATATGAAGGGATTTGGAGAGGTGGCAAAGAACTATACAGTTACAGTCGTGAATCTGGAAGAGGCATTACTAGGAATACCAGAATACCCCATCGGAACATTTCAATGTTTCAGTTTCACTGTGTAATGTTAAAGGAAAACTGATTTCCCGATTAGATACTTACTCCAGGGTATGTATTTACCAGGTATGATTCTCACATCTGTATAGTTTTACAGATGATGAGTGGGAGTAAGTTATTGGGAATTGGGTGATCATCCTCATTATATCGGGATTCGTTGTAATCGGTGATATTTGAGGAGATCACCTGGGCTGTTTGCCGGTCGGCAAATATTTGGTTTTGAATATCCGCTGTTGTGCACCAATTTCAAATTGATATATCTGTACGTCTATTTTCATAGAGTGAGATATACCTTTTGATATTATGTCGATGACATTTACCTATATCAGTGGATGGTTAGGTAAGGAGCATTAAACAGCGGTGTAATTCTTCTTAACCATAAGTACAGTTTTCAACCTACGACACACAGTGAAAGAGTTGTTAGACTCAGCGGACTTATACAAAGTATTGTATGTTGTCCAGTGTCCATTAGGACAGAGGGGTTGGTCCTCATACTATATTCGGTTTACTTATGACTTCTCTAGTTTTTAGACAGGTGTTTCGCGGAAACACAGGGTCCAAATTTTGAGAAGTTATAGGTATTTGAATAGAGTAGAGAACCAGGTATAGCAAGTATCGGGATTCTTCAAAGAGATCGAAGATGTAGATACTTGTGTATGGTATTCAGTTGATAGTAATGATAAAGAGATCTTGCTTCTCTTTCAGGTTACTCATAATTGGAAGTATTCCTAAATTGAGTAACGCTGATCGGCCTCCTTCCATTTAGTTGACATGCGCTGGGGACAGCTGCATGATTTGAATCTGGTTCAATTAAATCAGTGCCTCTGTTTCTATATTGGATATAGAACAGTTCATATCTTAACGATGTTAAGGTACGGGGAGTTGTCCGGTTTATGATTAAAACCAGACACTGGACAACTCAAGGAACGTTTCTGTAATGGCTGTTTGTGGGTTGACCCAGGCTATGACGAGGGTTGACTTTCTACCATCTGGATGAACAATAGCGATATTGTTCTAGACTCGCCACAGTTTTATTAAAGATGGATTTTTTCAGAAAACAGTAGTGGGAGTATGGTAGAACTGGAAGTGATTCCAGAACCACAAACGATTACTGAAGATTTGATAAGGAACCTAAAGATTCAATCTGGATTGACATTCCATTGGCCACTCCGCAGATAAGGTGGGTAACTTCAGGCACCCGAGAGGCACTACGGTAGCCTCAAGGACGGTGACAGGGAAGTTCTTGTTTACCCACAATTGCCATTGCTGTTGTTCCAGGTTACGAGACCCGGCGGGAGGATGAGTATAGCGTCGTTCTAAACCAGTTTTAGAAGTGCACGTCTATATGACTCTGCCAGAGGGTTGTCGTAGTCAGTGGGAGCAGCGGAAGCATTGGTGGACAGGTAGCTTATGTCTATTTACAGACTGAAGCACCAGTAGCGGAGATAGATCATCTATTTCTGACGTGACAGTCATAGGTTTGACTTCATCAGAATAGGGGATGAATCTGTTGAGAAGGTAGTAGGGTGTGATATCCTGGTATTTGGATGACATACACAAAGTAGGAAAGGAAACTCCTATACTACGATCGGTTATACTTTGGTCGTCACACACTGGTTTCTCCACACAGGACTTGGACATTATATCAGACATACTGGTTACTAGATCTATGGTCTTAGATCTAGATTTGGGTGGTTTCCCAATCAGGGTACTTGACAGCATTCTAAGAGTATTTAGGATGGACGACTCCTGGCACGGTAGTGTACCTGCAGGTAATGGAGTCACCCTCTCCAAAGGTGTCTTACAGACTAAAGGGGAGAGGGACGGGCATGATTGGCAGATCACTTGCTCAGGCAATTGAGTCAATCGTGAGATGTCAAGTACCACACCAGATGTTGTTCTTGCACTAGATGCAATAAGTTGACATTAATCCAATCCTGGAGAAACAGTCGGAAGCAGTTTTAGAACATAAGTGGATGTTCTAGGGAGATGATAACGACAGCCTCATTCAGGAGACAGTTATCACTCCAGGCTTCCAAGGTGACATGGACGACAAGGAGGTTGTCAGAGTTATAGTTTTCCTTCTGATGAGGGGCAGTATTTTGGACAGGTGGTCCAAGGCAATACTGAGGGAGGCATGGCGCGCAGGATACTGATTAAGTTCAGTTGACGATACAGTCTAAGAAGTTTGGATTTGGAGTTCATTTATGAGCTAGGTCCCATCAGACATCCAGACATATTCTGAGACAGGTATTGCTCTTTTCGGGAGATGGCTTTCTCCGCGAACTTGAGATATAAAGAGACATAGAAAGAAACAACTAAGCGGATCCACTCACTGAGGCTATTCCTCGAACGCAATAGTTCCGCAAACGAGCTTTGTGAGACTGACTAGTAGAGGAGTTGGATGTTCGGTATCACACGGGCTGTGAGTATGCGACATCGCAATAATTAGCCTTGAGTGCAAGTGGGAGATTGTTGGAGATAGTGCCCTCAGAGTCAATTATTAGGTCACAGGTACGTGATTGTAATGATTGAGGGAGGACCTATCCCGGTAGGACAGTCTTACTCGAGATGATAGTATGCTATCTGGTTTACCTTTATCATCGTGTACTGTTTTAGGTGACCTGACACGTCGCTATTACACGTTGATAGAGCCCCTAGGATTTTTGCTTGACCACCAGCAGTATGAGGGCGATCATATAAGTGGGAGCTGGGGGTCTATAAGCATATCCTTAAAAGGTCCCTAGTCATGGGAGTTTCGAGACCGGGCATCGATACTCCATTAGTAGACTAGTGTATACAGTCGAGACCCCGACGAGGGGCGGTGGCCGGTCTCACAAGCCACTGGTGTCAGTTGGATCACCTAAGATGTATACAGGTGCTCATTGGGTTATGAGTACACCGGACAGGACTCGCCGGGAACATGCTAGTTGGTCATATACCAGACGTCAGATGGCAGTTCCCTGGTGACATGTGTGCAGGTTAGTTCATCGACCTGGGGATCGTCATTTGTCTCGTGTGAGTTCCCACTGTACTTTGATTACTACCCTACCACGGCTCAAAGGAGTCGTGCAAACAGGTTTTAGTTGGGTACAGTCCCGAGCCACATGGAGGCAGTGAGCGTATCTTCAGGGGTTCGTCTCTCCCGGTATTGGGGTTGAGGTCGTGCTGTGTCTAGGAGAGCCATTACACAAAGTCCTTGGCCAAGGCAAGGAGATTTACTGGTAGGTATTCCAGTAGTATCTCAGGGTGTTCTGGGCTACACTCCGACACGACTTGTACCGCTTTTGGGGGTCTGACTTTTACCAACCCCTAGGCCCGCTATGCGATACTCATAGACGAACGGACCGGACTGCACGGATATTGTCACTGACAGGCTCAGTAGGGTTGTCAGGCTGAGTTCGCTCACAGACATCCCTTTTGGTCAATACCTGGTAGCCCGTTACGTATTGGCTTATACCTCTGACGTGCTAGTGGTTAAATCCACAACCTAGGTGTTGACGAGTCTTTAGAGTCCCCCACATTCAGTTACTCAGCTTTCGGGCGAAAGGTTGTAGAGGCCGTATGGAGATATGGCAAGGTCCGATCAGATACGTGCGGTATTGCACGGATCAGGATCGGACAGTCTGTACTATAGGCCGTATGGTCATATGGCATGGTTTGATCAGATACGTGCGGTATTGCACGGATCAAGATCGAACGGATATTACTAGCCGGCTTTGGTATAAGCCGGATCCTAGTATAGTACAGTGTAGATTATGTCTCATTGCATTTGTATTTCGGTCGAAATACAGATGCGGGTGTGTATGCACAGTATTGGGGTTTTCCTGTAATTTATTACGGGACCAGTTTTCTGGAGTTGCCAGTTTGCTTTCCGTTTCGGCCAATTTCCTTTGTATCGTTCATTGGCCGAAGATTGGTGGAGGAGGGCTTATTTGCATTGATGCAAATAAGTGTTTGTGGAGGGGTTCTTTGCTTATTGTTGTATCATGATAGCCTCTCATTGACCTTGACTTCTAGCTTCATGATAGCTTGACTTTCTTTATCATCATGGTTTTGATGATGGTTGTTGATGTTGAGAGATGGTTGTTAGTTGAGTGTTGGTTTTGCTTTGTTATCATTTGGTTCATATGATAACCATTCCTCTCTCTCTCTTGTTTGATATGAGAATGGCTCCCATTATTTTTGAGACTCCTCTCTCCATTTTCACTCTCCTTCTCCTCTTGTGATGGCCGGCCACCATGAGGGTGGGTTGCCCATTTTTGTAGTGGGGATTTTTGCTCTCTTGATGTTAGAAAAATCCCCAAGTTCCTCCACATTGTTCTTGTATCATCCCTCCACCTAAAATGGCATCTCCATGAACCCCAAAGAAAGACTTGAGGACTACGTATTCTACAGCGAACCTTGGGCACGTCGAGTAGCCGGCTTCGTGCCTGAGTTGCCTCGGCATTGAGGTGGGAGCCCGTAAAACAAAGTAGGCGATGTGGTGCACTTCCGGCGACGAGGAGGAGACGGGACATTCCGCAGGAGATCGGGACGATGACGAGAAGACCGGAGGACTTGGATCGTCGGTATATCTCTATTCCCATTCTTGTAGATAGCTTAGACTAGTTAATGGTTTCGATCCGTGTTAAAGTGCGCGGTGGTGCCGGATTGCTAAGTCCGCAAAATTTAAGTTATTCACCGCTTCCGCATTCCGGCGTCGGATCGACGGCCGGGGCGCCGCCGTGCACATACAGAAAAACGGTATTATAAGTTAACATTTCTTTGCCAATTCCTTTTCCCGTTATTTTCCATTTGAACTTCGCCCAAACCATACGCAAGCGCTCCGTTAGGCACCGTACCCTGACAAGGTAATGGTGATTCCTAACCGCGACCGGTTGCGTTCGGTTTGGCCGGAGGCAAAAGCAAGAGACAAGAACGGAAAGACAAGGGTAAATAAGCCGGATTCCACGAATACCGCGCTTAAATCCCCTAATCCACGTTGTTGCCGATTGCTCTAGCTTCAAGTGGTCAAGACTCGGCTCAAAGGTTTTGAGTACGGATTTCTTTAGCTTACTATTTCGTATCTTTTCTTAACAACTTTATACTTGCAAATATTACACATAGGTTAGTATTGAACAAAACACATACAAATTCTTTATTGACTCGTCTAAAACAAGAAAGGTAAAATACCACCATCTCCCTGTGGACCGACCCGTGCTCAACCGGCTAGCTGCATAGCGACACCGTCTTGATTGCGGTTAACTTTAAATTCTTCCAATCACCGCGCGTCCCGATGAGTCAAAACAAAAGCTCGTTCCTGTCCTCTACATGCAACAGGCAGTCCTCCTCTTCTGCCATCCTGTACGCTCGGAACAAATCCTCCGCAACCACGACCTCTCTAAACATAAGTCTGACGCGGATCTACCACATGCGCAAAAGAAGACTATCCCTGAGGTGAAGGTGGTAAAGTAACAAATGGTACCACTGCCTTCCTCTGGCATACCAAGGTACAATCTTTGACGAGGTGATGGAAACTCCAGCACCGGAAACATCCATACAATGGCTGCTGATCCTCCTGTAGTTATGAGCTAAATGACTGTACTTTTCCCAAGCCTCTGCTACTCCCACGACGCAAACGAATTCTGTCGTGGTGACTAAGCCTCTGTCTCTGGGCTAGTACACCTGCACGAGCCTTCCTCGGTCTCGGAAATCCCAAAGTCTCGGGAAGACGCTCCTCAGCTAAACGGGCTGCATCCACTGATGCTGTATACGTAACACAATATTGTGTGCTGATTGAAATGAATAACTGGGTAATAGGGGTAGCAACCTCCTGTCGCTGCGCTCGACTGGCCTCAACCAACGACCTCATCATTTGGCGCAAGTCCTACATATCTACCTCAAGCCTAGCGATACGATCTATCGAAGGCGGATCAATCTGCTTATGTGCAACGAGCGTACCATCCTGGTCAGTCCTCGTACCAAACGAGTCAACTCTGACCTCGGCTCTCGCTGCACCTCTCTGAGCCCTCATAGTCATCGGCGGCATAAGGCTATAAATGGAACTAAGATTCGATAAGAACACGGAAATCAAATCACAAGGATATGCATAATCAAGGAAAGAATTTCAAGCAATTAGTACTTAGGTCACTTTAGGCGGAGTACTGTGTCGTAAGTATGCCGCGGACATACACACACTACGTTACTCTGCTTAAGCAACCTACTCCATCATACCAAGGTCATCTTACACCCCGAAAGGTAAAGACGAGCGCTCTGATACCAACTTTGTCACGACCCGAAATTTAGCACGTGACGGACCTTAAACCACGCAACGTCCACAGGCGTAACGCAATCTATGTAAGCCGAAAACCCAGCAATCTAAACCATCAAAAGTAGTAAGTGATAAGAACATTGTTAAAACTTTTGAAATCTCAATCAAAATTCTTTAAAGTCCAAATTTCTTTCCTTTCAAAAATTGGCAGCACCTCCACTGTAAAACAAGCCCCCAAAAAAGATACAACATAAATATAAGTAAAAGCAACCCCAACGGGAGCAAATCCACGCCCAAAGGCGGAAAACGACCACCAAAAGCAAATATATGACGCCGTAGCGAAGAAAAGACGATATAAAGTGTAACATCATAAAAGACCTCCAGAGTCACAAAATAATATATAATATCGTTCTCACAACTCGTCTGTAAGTCAATACATGAAGTAGTAGATGGAGAGTACTGGATACAACGAATATACATTGAGCAACATCGGTTAACCGCAAAACCCACCAATAGCAAAACTGCACACAGTCAGTTGTGGCGGTATCCGCAGCAAAAGATGATACGATAGGAAGAAATAAGCCTTGCCTCTGACTGCTCTGAGGGACAACCTGCAAAACCCTGTAGCACAACGGGGTTGAGTAGCCAACTTGGGAATAGTAAATAACATATGCGGGTAATCGCAAGTATGCAGGTACTGCGATGGTCTATCACATACAAGCTGATAGCAATAAATGACAATATGTAATGCAACGGTCATGAAAGGTACTCTATCAGGTACTACTAATACATGAAGAAATGCATATCAAATAAACGCGGAGTACGGAATAAAACACATTCTGTAAGTCTCATGAAACCTGTGTGTCTAACATCGACACCCGAAAACATCATGAAAACTAGTGTCTAGAATCGACACATAAAAACTCCTTTATCAGGTGTTGTCACCACGACTGGCCCTGATAGGTACGTATCATACGTCTCTCGGAAACCCGACTGCCCAGCTTCGATGAAGGGTTCCGGCAGCGCCCCGGCCATCAAAACGCGGCCAAAATGCGCAACAAATTTTTTCTAAACTGGCGCTACAGCTACCCGATTTACGGATCGACCTTAAACCCTAAACTAGCAAACTAACTAAGAGTTAGAATCATTATACCCAGTTGATCCGAGTCTTTCGGTCTTCATTCCAAGCTCCTAGCGGTCCTTAGATGATGTTTTGTTGCCGGTCTTCCTCCATCTCCGATGATCCACCTGAGGAAAACGATGCAAGCTCCAGCCTCGTCGAACGAGACAACCGACGCTCCAAAGTCGCTAGCTATGGAGTGTGGGGGTGTATGAAAATGTCACTATAATTTTTCTCCCATCCATATGCTCCATGAGAAACTCAAGAAGACGATGTAAGAGGTGATGAAGTTTTGGGCATGAATAAAAAATGGTTGAGTGTTTTTGTGTGAATGAGAGAGTGGAGTGTAGCAAGCATAATCTAACCAAATGAAAAATCAATCCCCACTAAAAAGTGGCCCCCCTTTCTCATTCCCATCAAGAAAAAAATATCATTTCCTTTGTTTAATTTCATTAAAAAAAATGAAACCATACCTAAGTCCATGCTTTGACCCATACCTCCTTTCCACCTCATTTCCCAAATGATTTTCAATAAAGAAAATCATTAATGAGGTGGCACCTTCTAGAAGCTATTCCGTATAAAATACGGAATACTTCCCGGTACATGTATCAAAATACATATAAGCGTATTCATACAAAAATACGTATACGCGTATTCGTACAAAAATACGAATAGCCAAGAGAGAAAATGAATAGTGAGCAATAATACTAAAATACGTATATACAAATACATATATAAATTATTAAATCAAAACCCGATTTAATAATCCGGCTTAATCCTAAGCCGCTAGTGTTATCAACCGTCCGATTAAAGTCTGCGCCGCATGTGCACATATTTAATCGGACACCTGTATGTATCAACATACGTCATGTACACCATATCGCCTGAACCGTGAAAACTCTCTGTGTGGGACTCTAAAGACTCGTCAATAAGCTGGCAGTGGGTTTAACCACAAGCACGTCAGCGGTACTAGCTGTACGTAACGGCTACCAAGGTATTGAGCGAAAGGGAGGCCGACGAGCAAACTCATCCTGAACCCCTACTGAGCCTGACAGTGACAATATCCGTACAGTCCGGTTTGTTCGTCTAAGTGTATCGCATATCGAGTCTAAGCGGGTGGATAAAGTCAGACCCCGAACAACGTGACATTTAGTGTCGGTATGAAACCCAACACCACCTGAGAAACTATCGATCCTGGATCGGTAATTCTCGTCCACCGTGGCCACGGATTTATGATGAGGGCCATCCATACACAACATGACATCAACCCCTAATACCTAGAGAGACGAATCCCCGACGATCCGATCACTGCCTCCATGTGGCTCGGGACTGTACCCAACTAAAACCTATTTGCACGACTCTTTTGAGCCGTGGTAGGGTAGTAATCAAACCACAGTGAGAACCCACACGAGACATATGACGATCTCAGGTCGACAGACTAACCAGTACACATGTCACCTGGGAACTGCTATCTGACAATATGTATAATACCAACTAGCAGGTTCCCGACGAGTCCGTCCAGTGTACTCATAACGTAATGAGCACCTGTATACTATCTTAGGTGAACAAAATAACACCAATGGCTTGTGAGACCTGGCCACCGCCCCTCGTCGGGGTCTCGATCACTACACACTAGTCTACACTGGAGTATCGATGCCCGGTCTCGATACTCTTACGACTAGGGACATTTTAAGGATGTGCTTATAGACCTCCAGCTCCCACGTATGTGATCACCATCACAATGCTGGCAGTCAAGCAAGAATCCTATGGGCTTTATTAACATGATGATAAAGACAAACTAGATAGCATACTATCTTCTTGAGTAAGACCATTTTATCGGTATAGGTCCCCACTCAATCATCATAATCACAAGTCCGCGACTATGATAATTGCCTTGAGGGCACTATAGCCAACAATCTCCCACTTGCACTTAAGGCCAATTATTGCGATGTCGCATACTCACAGCCCGTGTGATACCGAACACCCAACTTCTCTTCAAATCAGTTTCGCAAAACCCGTTTGCGAAAATGATTGCGTTCGAGAAATAGCCTCAGTGAGTGGATCCGCTCCAATGTTTCTTTCTATATCTCTCTATATCTCAATTTCGCGGAGAAAACTATCTTCCGAAATGAGCAATACTTGTCTTAGAATTTGTCTGGATATCTGATGGGACCCAGTTCACAAATGAACTCCAAACCCAGCAAACTACTTAGACTATATCGTCCACTAAATTTAATCGGTAACATGCGCCATGCCTTCCACAGTATCCGCTTGGACCATCTGTCCAACATACCGTCCCTCAAAAGAGGGAAAAACAATTACTCTGACAGACACTCTGTCATCCAGGTTACCTTAGAAGCCTGAAATGATAATCGTCTCCCGAAGGAGGCTGCCTTAATCATTTCCTAAGAACATCCATTTATGTTCAATAACTGCTTCCCAAAGTTTCTCCAGGATTGGATTAATATATCTGCTTATTGCATCTAGTGCAAAAGCAATCTCTGTTATGGTACTCAACATTTCATGATTAACTCAATTGCCTAAGCAAGTGATATGATAATCATGCAGATCCTTCTCCCCTTTAGTCTGTAAGACACCTTTAGAGAGGGTGACTCCATCACCTGCAGGTACACCACCATAACAGGAGTCGTCCATTCTAAAATATCTTTAGAATAATGTCAAAGTACCCAAATTGGGATACATCCCAAATCTAGATCTAAAACCATAGATCTAGTAACCAGAAAACCTGATATTATTTCCATATCCTATGTGGAGGAACAACTTTGTGACAACCACAATATAACCGATCATAGTATAAAAATATCACTTCTTACCAAGTGCATGTCATCCCAATACCTGGACATCACTCTCTACTACCTTCTTAGCATATCCATCTCCTATTCTGATGAAGTCAAAAACCTATGACTGTCACATCAAAAATTAGTTGATCTATTTCTGCTATACTTGCTTTGGTCTATAAATAGACATAAGCTACTTGCTCACTATGCTTCCGCTGCTCCCACTGACTACAACAACCCTCTGGCAGAGTCATATACACGTGCACATCTAAAGCTAGTTTAGAATGATGGTATACTTATCCTCCTGCCGGGTCTTATTGTCTAGAACAGCAGCAATGGCATGTCTGGGTAAACAAGAACCTCCCTGTCACCATCTCTGAGAAGACCGAAGTACCTCTCGAGTGCCCGAGGTTACCCACCAAAAATCTACGGAGTGGCTAATGGAACGTTGAAACTAATTGAATCGTTAGGTTCTATTAAATCATCAGTGATCGTTTGTGGTTCTGGAATCACTTCCAGTTCTACCATACTCCCACTTTTGTTTTTCTGAAAAAAAATCCATTTTACTAAAACTGTGGCGAGTCAAGAACAATATAAATACTGATCTTCCTGATGGTAGAAAGTTATCCCTCGTCAAAGCCCGGGATAACCCACAAACTGCCATTACTGAAACGTGCCTCGAGTTTATCCGTATTCTGGTTTTAAGCATCAGCCGGACAACTCCCTATACCTTAACATCGTTAAGATATAAATTGATTCTATATATATCTGATATAGAAACAAAAGCACTAATTTAATTGGAGCCATATTCAAAATCATGCAGCTGTCTCCAGTGCATATCAACCAGATGGAAAAAGGACAATCAGCATTACTCATATAGGAGTGCATCCATATATGCGTAACCTGAAAAAGAAGCAAGTTCTCAAATCCATTACTATCAATGGAATACCAAACACAAGTATCTACATCTTCGACTTCATCGAAGAATCCTGATACATCTAACAAATGGTTCTCTATTTTATTCTTATACCTATAACTTCTCAATATCTGGACTTTGCATTTCAACGAAAAACCTGTCCAGAACTGGAGAAGTCACAAGTAAACAGAATATAGTACGAGAAACAACCCCTTTGTCCTAATGGACACTGGACAATATACAATACTTTGTATAAGTCCCCTGAGTTCAATAACTCAAACCCTATGCATCGTAGGTTGAAAAACTGTAATATGGTTAACAAGGATTACACCGTTGTTGAATGCACCTTACCAAATCTCCAATTGATATAGGTAAATGTCATTGACATAATATCAAAAAGTTATATCTCACTTTATAAAATAAATGTAAAGATATATCAGTTTGAAATTGGTGCATAACAACGTATATTCAAAACCAAATATCTGCCATCCGGCAAAATCCAGATCATTTCCTCAAATATCACCAATTACTATGAATTCCAATATAATGAGGATCTAATCACCCAATTCCCAATATCTTACTCCCACTCACCATCTATAATAACATACAGATGTGAAAAACTGATCTGGTAAATACATACCCTGGAGTTAGAATCCGATTGGGAAAACAGTTTTCAATTAACATTGCACAGTGAAACTGAAACATGAAAATGTTTCAAAATGGTTAACCGGTATTTCTAGTAACGCCTCTTCCATTATCCTGAATTATGACAGTAACCATATACTTACCTGTAAGTCGACGTTAGACACCCCACATGATGCGGTGAGGCGGAATAGGTAAAACAATCATTTTGTTAAAACTAACATCAACTAACTTTACGGATCTTTGCTAAACCCTAACTAACAACAACATAGAAGTGATTAGCTACTGTGAAAGATGATTATACCTAATGAATCAAGTCCTTCTTGTTCTCGTAGACCACCTCCTCGTCGGCCTCCTCGTTGTGATAGAAGATCCACCCGAGAGCTACTTCTCCAAGCTTAACCTCTCACTTGAGATAACTAGGTTGCTATGAGTGATAATCAAAGTAACCTAGAGAATATAGAATAGGATTAGGGATCTATTAGTCTTGGTAACTCTTGGATCTCAACACATGAGAGGTTAGGGTTAGTTCTTTGAAGAGAGAAAGCTTTAGGAGAGAGAAAGTGAGAGTGAGAATGATATGAATAATATCTCATTTGCGAATATATATGAAGCATGATAATTATTAAATGAATAACATATGATAATATCAACCATGCTTCATTAACTCACTATGAGTGAATCACCTCATGAGTCATTAAGCAATAAATGCTTCATTAACTCATTTGGATGAATCACACCATGAGTCATTAATCCATTTAATGCAAATTCCACCTAAGCCTCCAACTCATCAATCTTTTAGAAGCTTCTCGACTAATTACGAGAATGCCCCTCCCATCCGTGAAAACACGGAAATACTGAGACTTTATAAATCCAATAATCCAATACTAGAATCTTTCTTAAACCGAAGCCTACTAGTATAAACTGTCCGAACATCGTACGTGTGTAAAAACACGTATGTGTCCGAACCCTGTCGTAAAACCATACGACCTCTATATCGTTTCGCTCGGAGCAGGGAAACTCTCTGTGTGGGACTCTAAAGACTCGACACTACGCTGGCAGTGGGTTTAACCACAGACCGCAAGCGGTACTAGCTGTACGTAACGGTCCCCAGGTAGATGTCGATAAGAAGGCCGATGAGTAAACCCATCCGAACTCCTACTGAGCCTGATGTGACAATCTCTGTACAGTCCGGTCTGTTCTCCAGAGACTATTGCATATCGGGCCTAGGGGCGGCAAGCGTCAGTCCCCTAAAAGGCGGTATAATTCGTGTCGGAGTGAAGCCCATTACACCTTGAGAAGCTACTGGAAATCTTACCACTCAATCTCCTTTGCCCTGGCCAGGGACTTTGCGTAATGGCTCTCCAAACACTGCGCGATATCAACTCCCAATACAGGGAGAGACGAATCCTATCTAACTGCCACTGCCTCCAAGTGCTTCGGGACTGCACCCAACTGCTACCTGTTTGCACGACACTTTTGAACCGTGGTAGGGTAGCAATCTAAGAACAGTGGGAACACACTTGAGATGAAGCAGCAGTGTCAAGTCTGCGGACTATGCTGTACTCATGTCACCTGGGAACTGTTAACTGACGACGGGCATAATACCAACCAACAGTTCCCTGCGAGTCCTGTCCGGTGTACCCGTAACCCAACGAGCACCTGTATACTATCTCCAGTACAACGTACTGATGGCTGTGGGATAGACCATCTCCCCAACTGGGATGAGAAGCGTACACACTAGTCTACTCCAGAGTATCAATGCCCTGTCTCGATAATCCTACGACTAGGGACATGAATAAGGATGTGCTTGTAGACTACCCAGCCCCCACTAGTGTGACTGCCATCACAACGCTGGAAGTCAAGCAAGATCCTAAGTGCTCTATCAATATGTATTGTCGATATGCTAACATATAAATATATTAAGATAGAAATAAACAAAGTAGCATACTACCATGTTTAGCAAGACTGTTAATATAACTATGAATATCCCAAGTTTCCATTAAGTAATATACAAGCTAGTATGATACATTAATGGCCCCTAGGGCATATACACTAACAATCTCCTACTTGCACTAGGGCCATGTACTGGCGTATCGATGACCTATCATCTCGAGTAGCCTCTCGAACTGAATCTGAGGTAAGGCCTTAGTCAATGGATCTGCAGTGTTCTCCTCTGTTGGAACTCTCCGGATCTCGATCTCCTGTCGATCTATGATCTCCCTGATCAGGTGATACCGCCTCAAGATGTGTCTGCACTTCTGATGGGACCTGAGTTCCTTCGCTAAAGCTATAGCTCCGTTGTTGTCGCAATACAGCGGTATTGGATCAACAATGGTAGGAACAACCTGAAGTTCTGTTAGGAACTTCTTAATCCAGACTGCTTCTTTTGTGGCATCGCAAGCAGCGATATACTCCGCTTCCATCGTCGAGTCAGCAACGTTGTCCTGCTTGGAAATCTTCCAGCACACCGCCCCTTCATTGAGGGTAAAGACATAACCTGACATGGACTTGGAGTCATCCTTGTCACTCTGGAAGCTGGAGTCGGCAAAAGCCTCGATCTGGAGGACTTTTCTGTAGGGTTACTAGGCACACTAAGAAGGTTCTACAATGCATCAACCATGCCCGATTAAAATTTTAGCCGTGCCGAATAACCCTAAACAAGATCTTTGCTAGACTATTAGGGTAACACATGCTAGTAAATAACATTTACATCTAAGTGAATGCGAAATACAACCTTTGTAGATCGGTCCTTCACTTCTTAAGCTCCTTGTAGTAGTACCTTCGCTGCGATCATCGAACTCCCTGACTCTCGGACGGCTCCATGAGAAGATTGCAACGGTATTGCTTGAAGTCTTCGAGGCCGAAGATGATCTACGTCGATGGAATACGAACTCAAGCTTCTACTTCACTAACTAGAGAATTAGTGAAGCAAACACCCTAAACTAAAGTGCTAGTCTAGTAGAGGATGATGAAATAGGAAATGGGTACACTTTAGAATTTCTTTTCTCACAATGATTCTCTCTCTTTATCAAATACTAGAAAGAATTTGAAGGAGGAAGAAGATGAGCTCAAAATGAGAATGAAAACTAATCAAGAAAGAGTGAGAGCTAACCATGGGTGAGTGGGTATCATATACTAACTCATGTAGAGACATAACCATGGCTAATTATAGTGGTTAGGTTTATAAATATGCTAAGTAAAACAAAACTAGTGGACTTTGGTCAATGCACTCACAAGCTTCATGAAGCTTCATGCACTTGAACAATTATCCACTAATTTTGTATTTACTTTGTATATTAAAACCCCACCAATATAATTATAATGGTGTATGTCTCATACACCCATGTAGTGTGTATCAACAACCATGATACAAAATGAACCCAAATTAATATATATCACATATATATTAAGTTGTGCACAAGTGAGAAAAACAAATGCTTCAGTGAACCAATGTTAGTTAATGTAAATTAGTATATCACATATACAATTATACACTAAATTATCAAATCAACACTTGACTTAATAATCCGGTTATATCACATATAACCGACTAACACAAAATGCACCAATTTATCGAATCAACACTTGATTCGATAACCCGACTATATCACATATAACCGGCCGATACAATAGTCGCGAGAATAGAACAGGGTATCACATACATGCATTATTCTCGGTCGCGCACATATCACATATGCGCTCGTATTTCATTTTGCCTGAGCCAGTAAAACCTCTATGTAGGACTCTAAAGACTCGTCAATACGCCAGTAGTAGGTTATGATCATATCAAGCACCCACAAGCCGTCAGCGGTACTAGCTGGACGTAACGGCTACCCGGGTATTGAGAGATCAGAAGATCAGCAAGCAAGCCCACTCCAACTCCTGCAAAAAGCCTGACAGTGACACTACCGTACAGTCCGGTCTCCTCGTCTGATATGTTGCATATCAAGTCTAGGGGTGGTAAACGTCAGACCCCAATAACCGATAAGTCATGCCGATAGGAGGCTCATAACGGGTAAAGAAACTACTGGTAACACTTACCAGTAAATCTCTAAAACTGTCCTTGCTAGGGACTTCCTTGTAATGGCCAATCGAGCATAGCGTAACATCAACCCCCAATACCGGGAGAGACGAAACCCCTCCTATCGCTCATTGCCTCCATGTGACTCGGGACTGTACCCAAAAACTACCGTTTTGCATGCCCTCTTGGACGTGGTAAGGTGGAAATCAAACCACAGCGGGAATTACACAAGACACTATGACGATCTCGGGTCTACAGACTAACCTGTACCAGTGTCACCAGAGAACTGCCATCTGACGTAAGGTATAATACCATCTGGGAGTTCTCGGCGAGTCCGTCCAGTGTACCCAGTCTCCACTGAGCACCCGTATATCATCTCTGATGTCAAACACCAATGGATATATGATCATCCATCGCCCATCTGTATGGGTCGAGAAGGTATACACTAGTCTACTCTGGTATATCGATGCCCCGTCTCGATACACCCACGACTAGGGACCTTGAAGGATGTACTTATGGACTACCATGTCCCCACTAGTATGATACGCATCATTGTCCAGGTAGTCAAGTACACATCCTAAGGGCTTTACCAACATGTAACAAAGTGACAATCAGTGTACACGTTAAGGTAAAGAGTAACCAGATAGCATACTATCATGTCGAGCAAGAAAGTCCACCCTATATATGTCCAAGCATGCACTACAATATACATCTCATGTATAGTAATGGCCTCTAGGGCATACATATAACTAACATTTTCCGCCGTAAACCAAGAACATATCCTTAGTCCTTCTCAAGTACATGAGAATGTTCTTTACTGCTATCCAGTGCTTTCCCCTGGGTCTGACTGATACCTTCTTACCACGCTCAGTGCGTAAGCTACATCTGGTCTGGTGCACAACATCGCATACATTATAGAGCCTACCGCAGAAGCGTAGGGTATAACTGACATGCGATTCCTTTCCAAATCAGTCTTGGGAGACTTCTCTTTGGATAGGGTGATTCCGTGACAAGCTGGTAAATTACCGTGCTTAGAATCTTCCATACTGAATCTTTTCAGTATAGTGTTTATATACCTAGACTGCGAAAGTCCCAACATCCTCTTAGATCTATCACGATAGATCTGGATCCCCAGAATGTAAGAGGCATCACCGAGAACCTGTGTGATAAAAATCCTTTGACAGATTGTAGCATAGGAATGTCATTTCCTATTAATAGAATGTCATCCATATAGAAGATGCGGAATACGACAGTTCGTGCTACAATTTTCCTATATATACATGGTTCATCTGGATTTTTGATAAAGTCATATTCTTTGACCGTTTCATCAAAACACATGTTCCAACTCCGCGATGCCTGCTTTAGTCCATAAATGGACTTAAGCATCTTGCACACTTTCCCGCTGCTCCCACTCTTATTGAAACCTTCTGGCTGATCCAAATAGACGCACTCTACTAAATTACCATTTAGAAAAGCCGTCTTTACTTCCATCTGCCAGATCTCATAATCATGGAAGGCGGCAATGGCTAGAAGGATCCGAATGGATTTGTGCATAGCGACTGGAGAAAAAGTTTCGTCATAGTCCAAACCAGGTCTTTGACGAAAACCTTTTACAACAAGTCTAGCCATATAGGTTTCCACCTGTCCATCTACACCAATCTTTTTCTTGAAGATCCATTTGCATCCTTTGGGTTTTAACCCACCTGGAGCAAAGTCCAAAGTCCATACTTTGTTGGTGTACATGGACTCCATCTCGGTCCGCATTGCATCCAGCCATCTTACCGAGTCACCGCTTTGGTTGGCCTGCTGGAAACAAGTAGGTTCATCATTATCAATGACGCAATCCTCTCTATCCCCATCTATGAGAAAACCGTAGTATCTCTCAGGCGGATGAGACGGTCTACTACTCCTGCGGAGGGGTGCGGGAAAGTCCCGTTCTTCTTGAACTACTGGTTCTACTAAACTTTCAGTAGTAGTTTGTGGTTCTGGAATTTTTTCCAGTTCTATAGCACTCCCACTTGTTTCCTTTGTAAATCCGCGGCGGCGCCCCGGCCGTCGATCCGACGCCGGAAACGTGGAAACGAAAAACTTTGCAAACTAGCAACCCGGCACCACCGCGCACCATTAACCCGGATCGGGCCATTAACCTAGCTACTAGAAAAATACAAAATGGGTAGAGAAGTATACCAAGCAATCCGTGTCCTTCGGTTTTCGTCTCCACTGCGATCTCCCGCGGAATCTCCGTCCGTCACTTCCTCGTCGGAAAGGGCACCACGTAGCCGATTTCTTTTACGGGCTCCCACCTCTGGACCGAGGCAACTCGGGCGCGAAGTTGGCTAGCCGACGCGTCCAAGGTTTGCTGTAAATATAGTGTAGAATCTATTGTCTCTTGGGGTTTAGTGTAGTTGCCATGGTATGTGGAGAAATGAACTATTTGGAGAGGTGAGGAATTTGTAGCAAGCTAGAAATGTGATGAAGGATTTTAGCCACACCAAATGAATTCCTCTCTCACTCTCTCATCAAAGTGGACGGCCCTTCATATGGTGGGTGGGAAAAAGAATGGATTAATCAAGAGAAGAAAAAGGGAATGAATATGTGAGAAAAAGGTCACACCAATTTCTCATCTCATCAAATCACAAAACAATCACATGAAAGCAAAGGAATGGACTCAGAAGGAATCTCATGATGAGATAACAATCATGAAGCCACAAATATGCAAGAAAACCCTCCACAATAAGTTATTTGCACTCTTGCAAATAACCGCCTCCATCGGAAAGTCCGGCCGCGAAAGAACAAAGGAAAATCGGCCGGAACGGAATGCAAACTGGCAACTTCAGAAAACTGATCCCGTAATAAATTACAGGAAAACCCCGCTACTGCATATACATGCCCGCATTTGTATTCCCAATGAACACAAATGCAAAGAGACAAAATTTACACTGTCTAATACTAGGATCCGGTTTAAGCCAAAGCCGGCTGGTAAAAACCGTCCGATCAGGATCCGTGTAGTACCGCACGTATCCGATCGAACCCTGCCATATCTCCATACGGCCTCTACAGCGTTTCGCCCGAAACCTGAGTAACTGTGTGTGGTGGACTCTAAAGACTCGTCAATACTATGGCTGTGGATTTAACCACTAGCACGTCAGAGGTATCAGCCATACGTGACGGGCCACCAGCTATTGACCAAAAGGGACGTCGATGAGCGAACTCATCCTGACACCTTACTGAGCCTGTCTGTGACAATATCCGTACAGTCCGGTCCGTTCGTCTATGAGCATCACATGGCGGGCCTAGGGGGTTGGTAAAAGTTAGACCCCCAAAAGCGGTACAAGTCGTGTCGGAGTGTAGACTAGAACACCCTGAGATACTACTGGAATACCTACCAGTAAATCTCCTGCCTTGTCCAAGGACTTTTCATGTACTCGCTCTCCTAGACACAGCGCGACCTCACCCCCAATACCGGGAGAGACGAACCCCTGCAGATCCGCTCACTGCCTCCATGTGGCTCGGGACTGTACCCAACTAAAACCTGTTTGCATAACTCCTTTGAGCTGTGGTAGGGTAGTAATCAAAGCACAGTAGAAACTCACACGAGACAAATAACGATCTCAGGTCGATGAACTAACCTGTACACATGTCACCAGGGAACTGCTATCTGACGTCAGGTATAATACCAACTAGCAGGTTCCCGGCGAGTCCTGTCCGGTGTAATCATAACCCAATGAGCATCTGTATACATCTTAGGTGAACCAACTGACACCAGTGGCTTGTGAGACCGGCCACCGCCCCTCGTCGGGGTCTCAACTGTATACACTAGTCTACTCCGGAGTATCGATGCCCTGTCTCGAAACTCCCACGACTAGGGACCTTTAAGGATGTGCTTATAGACCCCAGCTCTCACGTATATGATCGCCCTCATACTGCTGGTAGTCAAGCAAGAATCCTAGGGGCTCTATCAACGTGTAATAGCGACTCGTAAGGTCACCTAAAGCAGTACACGATGATAAAGATAAACCAGATAACATACTATCATCTCGAGTAAGACTGTCCTACCAGTATAGGTCCTCCCTCAATCATTGCAATCACGTGCCTGTGATCCAATAATTGACTCTGAGGGCACTATATCCAACAATCTCCCACTTGCACTCAAGGCTAATTATTGCGATGTCGCATACTCACAGCCCGTGTGATACCGAACACCCAACTCCTCTACTAGTCAGTCTCACAAAGCTCGTTTGAGAAACTAATGCGTTGGAGGAATAGCCTCAGTGAGTTGATCCGCTGTGGTGTTTCTTTCTATGTCTCTCTATATCCCATGTTCGCGGAGAAAGCCAACTCCCGAAATGAGCAATACCTGTCTTAGAATGTCTGGATGTCTGATGGGACCTAGCTCATAAATGAACTCCAAATCCAAACTTCTTAGACTGTATCGTCAACTGAACTTAATCAGTATCCTGCGCCATCTTTCCCTCAGTATCTGCCTGGACCGCCTGTCCAAAATACTGCCCCTCGTCAGAGGGAAAACTATAACTCTGACGACCAACCTGTCGTCCATGTCACCTTGGAAGTCTGGAATGATAACCGTCTGCAGAACGAGGCTGTCGTTATCATATCCCTAGAACATCTACTTATGTTCTAAAACTGCCTCCGAATGTTTCTCCAGAATTTGATTAATATCAACTTATTGTACCTACTGCAAGAACAACATCTGGTGTGGTACTTGACATCTCATGATCAACTCAATTGCCTAAGCAAGTGATCTGCCAATCATGCGTATCCCTCTCCCCTTTAGTCTGTAAGACACCTTTAGAGAGGGTGACTCCATCACCTGCAGGTATACTACCGTGCCAGGAGTCTTCCATTCTAAATACTCATAGAATGCTGTCTAAGTACCCAGATTGGGAAACCACCCAAATCTAGATCTATAGATCTAGTAACCAGAATGTCTGATATAATATCCAAGTCCTATATGGAGAAACCACTGTGTGACGACCAAAGTTTAACCGATCGTAGTATAGGAATATGACTTCCTACTCTGTGTATGTCATCCAAATACCAGGACGTCACACCCTACTACCTTCTTAACATATCCATCCCTTATTCTGATGAAGTCAAACCTATGACTGTCGCATCAGAAATAGATGATTTATCTCCGCTATATCTGCTTTAGTCTATAAATAGACATAAGCCACCTTTTCACCAATGCTTTCGCTTCTCCCACTGACCATGACAACCCTCTGGCAGAGTCATATAGACGTACACTTCTAAAGCTAGTTTAGAACGACGCTATACTCATCCTCCTGCCGGGTCTCACAGTCTGGAACAACAGCAATGGCAAGTCTGAGTAAACAAGAACCTCCCTGTCAACCTCCTTGAGGCTACCGGAGTACCTCTCGGGTGCCTGAGGTTACCCACCATATCTGCGGAGTAGCCAATGGAATGTCAAATACAGATTGAAACTTTAGGTTCTTTATCAAATCTTCAGTAATCGTTTGCGGTTCTGGAATCACTTCCAGTTCTACCATACTCCCACTACTGTTTTCTGAAAAAATCTATTTTTATTAAAACTGTGGCGAGTCAAGAACAATATCACTATTGATCTTCCAGATGGTAGAAAGTCAACCCTCGTCATAGCCCGGGTCAACCCACAAACAGCCATTAGAGAAACGTGCCTTGAGTCATCCAGAGTCTGGTTTTAAGAATAAGCTGGACAACTCCCCGTATCTTAACAATGTCAAGATATGAACTGTTCTATATCCAATACAGGAACATAGGCACTGATTTAATTGAACCAGATTCAAATCATGCAGCTGTCTCCAGTGCATGTAAACTAAATGGAAGGAGGCCGATCAGCGTTACTCAACTTAGGAATGCTTCCAATTATGAGTAACCTGAAAGAGAAGCCAGTTCTCTTAATCATTACTATCAACTAAATACCATTCATAAGTATCTACATCTTCGATCATCTTGAAAATCCCGATACTTGCAATACATGGTTCTCTACTTTACTCATATACCAATAACTTCTCAAAACTCAGACCCTGTGTTTAGTATGATGACCTACCCCTTTGTCCTAATGGACACTGGACAATATACAATACTCTGTATAAGTCCCCTGAGTCTAATAACTCATTCCTTGTGTGTCGTAGGTTGAAAACTGTACTTATGGTTAAGAAGAATTACACCTCTATTCAATGCTCCTTACTTAACCATCCACTGATATAGGTAAATGTCATAGACATAATTTCAAAAAGGTATATCTCACTCTATTAAAATAGACGTACAGATATATCAATTTGAAATTGGTGCATTATAACGGTTATTCAAAACCAAATATTTGCCGTCCGGCAAACAACTTAGGCGATTTCCTCAAATATCACCAATTACAACGAATCCCGATATAATGAGGATGATCACCTAATTCCCAATAACTTACTCCCACTCATCATTTGTAAAACCATACAGATGTGAGAATCAAACCTGGTAAATATATACCCTGGAGCAAGTGTCTAATTAGGAAATCAGTTTTCTTTTAACAGTACACAGTGAAACTGAAACATTGAAATGTTTCGATGGGGTATCCGGGTATTCCAAGTAATGCCTCTTCCATAATCCAGATTCACAACTGTAACCGTATATTTCTTTGCCATCTCTCCAAATCCCTTTATATGTCTTTAGTCATTACCATCTGCACACCCCTTTAGGCCAAATGGCTTTCTTCCTTCCCTACCGTTCGGCACCAGCCTATGGTTTGGAAGAAGACTATCCAATAAGCATAATGGGCGTACTGTCCTAACCTGATCGCACGCCATGAGCGTGTCGGATGTTCAAAGTTCTAAAGTTATAACCGCGATCAGGACGGTGTCACTTTGCAGCTAGCCGGTTGAGCACGGGTCGATCCACAGGGAGATGGTTGTATGTCCTTTCTTGTTTTAGACGAGTCAATAAAGAATTTGTGTATGTTTGTTCAGTCTAACCTATGTGTATTATTTGCAAGTATAAAGTTATTAAGAAAAGATACGAAAGTGTAAGCTAAAGAAATCCGTACTCAGAACCTTTGAGCCGAGTCTTGACCAATTGAAGCTAGAGCAATTGGCAACAACGTGGATTAGGGGATTTAAGCGCGGTATTCGTGGAATCCGGCTTATTTACCCTTGTCCTTCCGTTCTTGTCTCTTGCTTTCGCCTCCGGCCAAACCGAACGCAACCGGTCGCAGTTAGGAATTACCGTTACCTTGTTAGGGTAGGGTGCCTAACGGAGCGCTTGCGTAACGTTTGGACGGAGTTCAATGGAAAATAACGGGAAAAGGAAATGATCAAAGAAATGTTAACTTATAATATCGTATTGATTCTTAACAACAACAATAATCACAACCATTCACAAAAAGAACCAAAAAGAGCAAAAGAAAAGAAAAGATTACAAGTAAGGGCATGGAATTTAAAGTGCAAGAAAGTAAAGCAAGGTAATAAAAAGCAAGTAATAAAAAGCGTGAAAGAAAACTAGAAACTAGAACTCAAGACAAGCATGGGATCAATAGCCAACCCTTAAACTTGCAAACTCAATCAAGAGGTTGCAAGATCAAGAGAAGGGTAGAGAACGCATGTGAAATGAAGCACGAATTCCATAAGAAAATACAACCCTTGAGATCAATAACTAACCCTTAACCTTTCAAGCTCAATGAAGAGGTTGAAAGATCAAGTGGAAGAAAAAATCTCAAGGGGAAGCTAAACAAATAAGAATGATACAAAAACCCTTATCTTCATTCACATCCACTCAATACTCTCACTACATTTCCATGGAGGAAGAATGAAGAAGAAGAAGAAGAACTAAAACTACACTAAAGTGGCTAAAAGAGGAACAAAGAATTGACCCCTTGGTTTGGCTCAGTTCTGGGGTATTTATAGGAGGGGAAATGGAAACCTAGGGCAACAATATGCCCCTATAGGAAAAGACCAGACAGCCCCTGAAAATTCATCACCCGAGGAGCCAGTACGGCCGCGGAACAGCGGCCAAGACCCCCTATTGGCCGGGGTTCCGCGGCCCTTTAGGGGTGTTAGGCCATCATCTTTTGTCGGCTTCCCTGTGTTGCTCTTTTATTCTGTTAAACATGTACAGATTTTTCAATATTCTTTCATGATTGCTTCAGGTTCCAATAGTCAACAATGATGGCTTCATATTTCAACACATTTGAATTTATCTCCCTCGAGCTCCGCGCACCCATTGATTCTTGTGCAGCCCCCCTCGTGCTCTGTGCTTGTCCCAGACACGAATGACCACTATCATATGTCTTGTCTCTGGAACTGGTACTCGGCACTTGACGGATATGGATGACCGGAACCCGGCTTTTATCTGCTGTGACAGATGTTCTGTATTTGGTGTAACTGTGGAGATTTTATCTTGATTTGCAATATTTGTACTGGAAACCTGTAATCTGAAAATATGTAACAAACACAGATTAAAAGCACCTACCTATAAACACACGAGCGTAAGAATGGGCGGTATAAAATGCAATATTCTGGTATGAACAAATACCCCCAAACATAACTTTTGCTCGTCCCGTGCAAAACCAATTATTCACAAAAATAAAATCCTAACCGCACTTTCGCAGGGAACGCGATTGCACTGAGCATGTGCAACAAGCCGTTAAACCTTTAGGTGTCCCTAGTAGGAGGAGTGTTGTCTCCTGAGGGTTTTCAGCGGATTACACCCACAAAATCCCGTCAAGCTAGTGTCATAAGTTAACGTCGATTCTACTCCTACAGTTTAGTATTTACGTTACAAACTCTATCATCCTAAGTTAGAAATATTCAACCCTTATTTTTAACACCTCCTATCTATTTAACCTTAGATCTTATATGTTCCAAAAAAGTTTAAAAAGATATTGGTTCTCCTGAGTTTTCCTTCTAAAAGTGTGGCCGTAAATCAGGGATTTTTATTAACTTTACAGAAAACACAAGTCTTATTCTTTATTTCTATCTTTTATCCAAATATCGATTGTATACCCCTATGTGTGTGTATCTTTGCACCCCTACACTTGAGAATTCAATTTAAGCTATAATACCCTTGCCCTAATACCTAATACTACTTCTTTTTATTAAGGATGGACGGATTTGCTCACACACCTTTCATGCGACTATTAATGCTTCTTGAGGCACTAAGAGCCGATTACTCACTGTGTGAGCTTAAAGTGTAAATAGCAGTTTCTGAAGGGTTCCTAAGCACACTAATGAGGTCTCACAAAGTATCAACCATGCCAATTTCAAAAATTACAAGTGCCGAGAAACCCTAATACGGATCGTTAACTAGATATTTAGGCGAACACATGCAACTAGTTAACAAATTAACTAAAAGAACGGAAATACAACCTTTGTAGATCCTGTCCTCCACCTCCATAGCTCCGAAATGAAGTCTCCTCGCTGTCCAAATGGGATCCCGGGCACTTGCATCGGCTTCATCGGAGAAATGGGCGGGCAAGGTCGTCGGCTTCGTGCCGAAGATGATCTACGTCGAGGCATCACTAGATCAAGCTCCCACTTCACCAAGTCATGAAACTTATGAAGAGAACACCCTATACTACTTGGCAAGAGGTAGAGGATGAAGAAATAGGAAGTGGGTTCACTTTAGAATTGGATTTCTCACTCATTTCATCAATTCACCATTGATGAAGTCAAGCTTTCTTCATTGAAGAAGATGAAGAAGAAGAAGAAAGAATATCATGATAAGTTAATTAAAAATAGAAAAGAATAATCAACCTTATCATAATATAACCATGGTCAAGTGTAGAGAATGAATCATGGTTAAGTGGAATGGTTAGGGTTAAGCATGAGGCAAAATGGTCACTTGGTCAAAGCTTCATGTAGCTTCAATATCAAAAAAACAAAGCCACCATTTTCCCTTTATGCTTTTCATTTTCCAAAAAGAATAAATAAATAAATAAATGAATAAGAAAATGAAAACCCTAACCAATATACAACCATGGTTTAATCTTTACACAAACCCTAGTGAGCATGTATTATCAAACATGATACAAACTTGTGTACAAAAGTATATCACATATACAATGTGCACAATCCAAGTGAGAAAATCCATTTAAAGTGAACCAATACTAGTTAATGCAAAGTAATATATCAAATATATAATTATGCATTAAATCATTAAATCAACACTTGATTCAATGATCCGGTCATATCGCATATAACCGACTAGTATCCAATGTATCGGCTTATCGAATCAACCCTCGATTCGATAACTAGGTTATATCGCATATAACCATTCGATACATTCATCGTGAGAATAGAATACGGTATCACATACACGCATTATTCTCGGTCCCGCACATATCTCATATGCGCTCCTATTTCGTTTCGCTTGAGCCAGGAAACCTCTGTGTAGGACTCTAAAGACTCGTCAATACGCCGGCAGCAGGTGATGATCATATCAAACACCCACAACCCGCAAGCGGTCTGCTAAACGTAACGGCCACCCCGGTATTGAGCGATCAGAAGATCGACGAGCAAGCCCGCTCACACTCCTGTGAATCCGACCAATAACACTTACCGTACAGTCCGGTCTGATCGTCTAATATGTCGCATATCTCGCCTAGGGGTGGTAAACGTCAGACCCTAATAGCTCGATAAGTCGTGTCGATATGAGGTCTATAACAGTTCGAGAAACTACTGGTAACACTTACCAGTAAATCTCAGCAACCCTGGCCAGGGATTTCCGGTTATAGCCAATCGAACACAGCGCAACATCAACCCCCTATACCGGGAGAGACGAATCCCCTCCTATCGCTCATTGCCTCCATATGATTCGGGACTGTACCCAAAAACCACCGTTTTGCATGCCCTCTTGGACGTGGTAATATGGAAATCAAAGCATAGTGGAAACCACACAAGACTCTATGACGATCTCGGGTCAACAGACTACTCTGTACCAGTGTCACCAGAGAACTGCCATCTGACGTAAGGTATAATACCATCTGGGAGTTCTCGGCGAGTCCGTCCAGTGTACCCAGTCTCCACTGAGCACCCGTATATCATCTCTGATGTCAAACACCAATGGATATGGGATCATCCATCGCCCATCTATATAGGTCGAGAAGGTATACGCTAGTCTACTCTGGTATATCGTTGCCCCGTCTCGATATACCCACGACTAGGGACTTTGAAGGATGTACTTATGGACTACGATATTCTTACTAGTATGATCCGCATCATAGTCCAGGTAGTCAAGTACACATCCTAAGGGCTTTACCAACATGTAACAGAGAGACAATCAGTATACATGTTAAGGTAAAGTTCAACCAGATAGCATACTATCATGTCGAGCAAGAAAGTCCTCCCTATATATGTCCCAACATCCACAACAATATACATCCAATGTACAGTAATGGCCTCTAAGGCATACATATAACTAACAATCTCCCACTTGCACTAGGGCCATCTGATAGCAGTGGTTGTAATATCTCATACTCAACCATCCCATAAAAATCTCTCTCTGGGAACAGGCCTTTGTGAGTGGTTCCGCTGTGTTGTCCTCTGAGTCTACTCTCCTAACCTCGATCCCCTGGAGATCAACCATCTCCATGATGAGGTAATACTGCCTTAGAATATGTCTGGATCACTGATGGGACGGACGTTCCTTGGCATAAGCCACAACTCCATTGTCACACAATGGGAGGAACTAAGTTCATCTTATGAACTAATATACACCCAGACAGCCTCTTTGGTAGCATCTTAAGTAGCGACATATTCAGCCTTAAATCGTCTAGTATGCCACGGTATCTAGCTTGGAACTCTTCCAACATACCGTCCCTTTACCAAGGGTAAAGACAATGCCTGTGACTGACATTCAGTCATCCTTATCACTCTGGAACCCTTCCAGTGATTCTCCCCAGGATCGGTTGATACCATCTCACTACAACTAGTGAGAATCCTAACATCCAATTAGATCTATCGCATAGATCCAAAATCCATGATTTAGGAGGTATCACTTTGATCCTATTATGGAGAATTCTTGTGATAACCGGAGATTGATCAAGCGTAGCATAGGAAACTCCTTCCCTATCAAGAGTATGTCATCCACGTTCTCTACGAGGATCACTACCATACTCCCTACTACCTTCTTGTATATACAAGGTTCATCTACCATTTTGATGATGTCAAACTGTTTGACTACTTCATCAAAACAGATGTTCCAACTCCGCGATACCTTCTTTATCCTATAAAGCATCTTGTACACGTTTCCGCTGCTCCCACTGTCTACGAAGCCCTCTGGCTGTGTACTTATAGACTCTCTCTTCTAAAACATTATTTAGAAAAGCAGTCACGACACCCAACCGCCAGATATCGTAGTCATGGTATGTAGCCGTGGCAAGTAGGATCTGGATGGACTTAAGCATAGCCACTTGAAAAGGTTTCATCATTATCCATGCCTGGTCGATGACGAAAAGCTTCAACAAGTCTAGCTTTGAAAGTCTTAAATTTTCCATTTACACCAAGTAATCTTCTCAAGATTTACTTGCTCCTGATGGGGATTTAACCCTTCAGATATCGCAACCAAAGTCCATACTTTGTTGGTGTATAAGGATTCCATCTCAGATCACTAAGCATCCAGCCATTCTTACAGAGTCCCACTCCTGATGGCCAGCTTGAAACTAGTTGGGTCATCATCTCATGATGCAATCCTCGCTCCCACTGTCATCGAGAAACCGAAGTAGCTCTCAGGTGGGTGAGGAACCCTACTAGATCGGCGGAGAGGCTGAGGTTCGTTGGTAACTATTGAATCCTTTGGTTCTTTCAAATCATCAGCTGCAGTTTGTATAGCTGGAACATTTCCAGTTCTACATAACTGATCTTGCATCGAGCTTGTCCGGATTTTGCTTTTAGACATAGGCCGGTCAACCCCAAATCTTAACTAACATAAGATATGGGCTCTTCCCTTTCCATATCACATATGAAGCGGTAGGTAACTGATTTGATTCGAACCTATTCAATAGGTATGCAGCTTCTCAAGTGCATAACCCCTTAAAAGGAAACAGGTAACTCAGTAGTACTCATCATAGAGCACACCATATCAAATCGGGTGTATCTGCTCCGCCCCGATATACCATCGTGCAATGGTGTATTCGGAGGAGTAATGCTGAGAGAGAATCTCATTCTCCTTTAGAAAAGTCCAAGAATTTCGTGCTCAAGTATTCTCCTCCTTGATCTAATCATAGGACATAATACTTTTACCCGTATTTGGTTCTCTACTTCTAACTTATATTCTGTGAATATCTCAAAAGGTTCAGACTTGTGTTTCAACAGGAACATATGTCTGAATCTCGAAAAATCATCAGAGAATGTAATGAAGTATAAAGAACCGGTCTTGGCAAGTGTAGACAGGGGACCTACATACATCAACATGTATCATCCCAAGAGTTCACTAACTCTTTCTCTGTTTCCAGTAAACGGAGCTATGGTCATCTTATCTCTGTGACATGACTGGCAAGTTTCACAAGATGTAAATTCAAACTGATTTAAATATGCATCTAAAATGTAACTTGAGCCAGTCGAATCGCATTGATATAACCTAGTCTACAATGCCTCAAGAAGGATTCGTTCATTTCTGAACTCTTCCTCTTGTGTGTGTTCAGTATACTAAAGAACTGTAGTTTGATTTAGAACCTCAACGCTTTTAGATAACGTGCCTGATCTGATAAACTTTTGATATAGGAAATGTTCAAAACATTATCCAACAATACAAAATTTTATCATTTCTTTACTAATAAAGAGATAGATATCATTTTGTATATCAGGTTCGGTATCTAATAACATTCGTTCAGAATCAATGTATTTGGAATACAGGGTGACAGTGACAAACAGACTTGGCTGCAACTCTTGCCCTATTTTCTGCCTCATGAAACTTAACATCCGTTCTCAGTCCTCTACCTTTCTGTAGCCCTATGTAACAGATTACATATCTGGGATCCTGATCTGGTATCATATACTCAGGACGTAAAGGATATTGAGAAACAGTTCTCTATAACAAACACACCCGAAGATGATGCATCAGCATGCACTCTCTTCGTTTGGGCGGCACGGGAATTCTGGTAATCCCCAATTTCCTGCTCTGTCTTATAACAATTATAAGTTGGAGCGGGACCAACGTTCCCCAGCTCAGTATAACAAGCGGGTTCGGTCAATAATCCGTATTATTATCTTGATTAAGGCGTGACATGGTCGCTACCTGGAGAGAGAGAGAAGAAAACACTCAGCGTGCGCTCTTGCAAGAATAGATTGGTTATTATTTTTTCTAATCAGGATGGCTCCCACTGCTTTTTATCAGATCTTCCTTCAAACCCTAAAAGGAAGGACTAGCCGGGATTAATTACACGCTACAAGTTCGCCAATCTTTCAGCCAGGCCAGTGTCGGTACTTTGAGGGAGGTCCCCCGTGCTTTCGCACGAACCTAATTAATGTAAACCTCATTTTCCCAGAGGCGTAACCTCGTTGACACCTTTCTAGACACCTACTTGATTGGCTAATTGTAATATGCAAAACTCTCCCAGGAGTAACTCTTACTCGCAGTGGGTATCGGGATCCAACTATCTCATAGAAGGTATGCAATCTCATTGCAAATTTCAACACTTGAAATTCCCGATAATATTTTGCCTCGAACGATCTATGACCTTGACAAGGTCAACAAACCATAGACCGCAAGTCAAGTTCAACCCGTCATTTCTTGATTGAATCAAACCCACCCGCACGACCCTTGATAAGGTCAACAAGGCCGCACGACTACCCTAACCCAATCTGCATCATATGCATAAGCAGATAAATACTGGTTAGCTACCGCACACTGCGCCTTGACAAGGTCAACAAACGCAGCACGAATACTAAACAGGATTTATCTGAAATGACGGAGGGCTACGACAGGTTTTTCTGAAAACCTATTGCGTAATGAACTTGATATCGTTGTAGAATCAAATGATTTTAAAATGGAGTGTTTTTGAGGCTTTTCTAGTTTTGCTAAAGGAGTCACTCCCGGTGAAGGGATCGTCGGTCCTTTCCTCGTCGAATGAGGTGCGGGATATATCATATATATCACTGTGCAAAGCAGAACTTTTAAAAGCAATCAAAAGACAAACCGAGTGTGTAGCATCTGCCAGTTATTGCTAAAGGAGTCACTCCCGGTGAAGGGATCTCGGTCCTTTCCTTATCGAATAAGGTACAGGATATATCATATATACCGCTGTGCAAAGCAAGAACTGTAGCTACCTGTTTTATTTTTGAAATTCGATTCTACAACATCATAGGTTTCTTTTTCTTTCATTAATCACATTAATGAAGTCCCATCATTTAAGTACCTAAACATCACAGATAAATACGACGTATACTTATGCCATCCGCATTCGCCTCGATGTCCCCTCGTGCACCGTTAGGTTAGGTAACTAATGGCAGAGCGGGGCAGGGCTAGCGCGGGTGTAAAACATAAGTAACGCCTATATAATATATCATATATAGTATATACAGTATTTATCACAGAACATATCACATGATCACATCACAGAAATCGCAGCAGAAGAATCATATGAAATATTGGATATACTAGGACGTCCGTGTTTTCAATACGAGCCAGTATAAAACACGGATTCCACGGTCGTGATGAATAGCCAAACCCACACCCCAAGACCCCTACGAGAGCGACAAGCAACCCTACCAATTCTAGAGTTAGGAGACCCGGACTCGACTCCTCGAGTTGGTCTCCCACTGGACCCTAGAACCCGGTTACTTATGCCCACCTCCTTGGGTCTATCCTAGTGCGGAAAAGTAAATAATATACAAAGGGTGACAACTTCCGCAACCTGGAAGTGCCCTAATAAATGAATATTACAAACAAGTTTTTACATGAATGAAAATGAAAAACACCCATCTCACATAAAAACCCCCGGCTATTCAAACACGACGATCCAATATAACATATCCAGCAACACATAACATCACATGTCATCAACGTAAGTAAATATGTCCATCCTAATTTTCGTTGACATATAGCAACGAAACCGGCGATATCACATATTACACTTACGGTCACAGAAAAGAAAGTGTAAAACTACAACAGTTGGAATCCGCAATCACCTCAGACATCGCATGCCTGACCAAATGAATTCTTTAGACATCGCATGCCTAACAATTATAAACACCGCATTTTAGTCTCATTATCGAAAACACTTTTCAATATCAAGTCGGGCAATTCAGCAAGATTCCCGACACCCTGATCGAATGCTCGTCGCAAACTTCAGTAGACGGCCGCACCCCCGATACCGTCGACGAAATGCACCAAGGCGGAACACCGCTGCCGCGAGCACCCGAACGGATGCTTTCGGCGACGGGGTTCTCCTACAGTCACTTGGTCGGGGCTATGGAGTGAGGCTGTCTATTAAGTTTATCCGGCGAGTATCCGCCTACGCTACGTGATTGCGACGGACTTTTGATCACATCAAAATTCCGTGGTAACCGATCAAGTGAGACTAAAGTGCTATGTTTATAACATTCATTCAGTTATCTCATAACTTATTGTGAATTCCAATTATTGTATCCCATTCCAGATAAATAGAAAATGTTAAACTTTTCGATCGAACAGTCAAACACCCAAGTTTTCCCGATACAGATCAACTCATGAAACAAGTCTAAAAACATTCAGTTCGTGCCTCAGTACCAACGGTCCAGCCGTAGAAGGGTCAAGCCAACGCCTCACATGTGGCACGCCGTACTGCCCCAAACCCGAAGGTTTAAAGGGCAGTTCAAGACGGTCACGTAATCGAGTTAAGGTTTGTTGTCTTCTAGAGGGTCCATCGAGTTACTTGCACAACTTGAACGTCTTTAAACCACGGAAAAATCCAACACTTGGAAATTTCCCGACAGGGGAAAAATTGGGTATTTATATCCGGTCGAACTTTTTAACAGTTTCTAAAATATCCGGAAAAACATAAACGAAGTTATATTATCTGATCAAATTAACGAATCCCCAATAAAACCCTAGAAAACTCATCACTTGAGTGGAATTAAAAAATTCACATAAAAAATTGCCAAGAAAGGACCTAAGAATAAATATATGAAATTTGAGGGACTAAGTCCAAATTTGGGCCGCGGAAGCGCTGCCAAACCCCTGGTTTGGCCGCGGTTCCGCGGTCGAATTATGGAATTAGAGGCCCAAACTTCACAGTAATTCTTAGTGTTTCCTGCACTATTTTCTGAGAATTTTTAATTCACAAAAATCCCTATTTTTGAAAATTGTACAGAGAGCATGGAAAATTTGGGGTTTCGGGTTCGATCGGGTTTCTAACATCGTCTACGCATCGCCTAAGGCTCTAGTTAGGCTCTGATACCACTGAAGGGTTCCTAGCCACACTAATGAGGTCTCACAAGACATCAACCATGCCAATTTCAAAAATAACAAGTGCCGAGAAACCCTAATACGGATCGTTAACTAGATATTTAGGCGAACACATGCAACTAGTTAACAAATTAACTAAAAGAACGGAAATACAACCTTTGTAGATCTGGTCCTCCACCTCCATAGCTCCACAATGAAGTCTCCTCGCTGTCCAAATGGGATCCCGGGCTCTTGCGTCGGCTTCATCGGAGAAATGGGCGGGCAAGGTCGTCGGCTTCGTGCCGAAGATGATCTACGTCGAGGCATCACTAGATCAAGCTCCCACTTCACCAAGTCATGAAACTTGTGAAGAGAACACCCTATACTACTTGGCAAGAGGTAGAGGATGAAGAAATAGGAAGTGGGTTCACTTTAGAATTGGATTTCTCACTCATTTCATCAATTCACCATTGATGAAGTCAAGCTTTCTTCATTGAAGAAGATGAAGAAGAAGAAGAAAGAATATCATGATAAGTTAATTAAAAATAGAAAAGAATAATCAACCTTATCATAATATAACCATGGTCAAGTGTAGAGAATGAATCATGGTTAAGTGGAATGGTTAGGGTTAAGCATGAGACAAAATGGTCACTTGGTCAAAGCTTCATGAAGCTTCAATATCAAACAAACAAAGCCACCATTTTCCCTTTATGCTTTTCATTTTCCCAAAAGAATAAATAAATAAATAAATGAATAAGAAAATGAAAACCCTAACCAATATACAACCATGGTTTAATCTTTACACAAACCCTAGTGAGCATGTATTATCAAACATGATACAAACTTGTGTACAAAAGTATATCACATATACAATGTGCACAATCCAAGTGAGAAAATCCATTTAAAGTGAACCAATACTAGTTAATGCAAAGTAATATATCAAATATATAATTATGCATTAAATCATTAAATCAACACTTGATTCAATGATCCGGTCATATCGCATATAACCGACTAGTATCCAATGTATCGGCTTATCGAATCAACCCTCGATTCGATAACTAGGTTATATCGCATATAACCATTCGATACATTCATCGTGAGAATAGAATACGGTATCACATACACGCATTATTCTCGGTCCCGCACATATCTCATATGCCCTCCTATTTCGTTTCGCTTGAGCCAGGAAACCTCTGTGTAGGACTCTAAAGACTCGTCAATACGCCGGCAGCAGGTGATGATCATATCAAACACCCACAAGCCGCTAGCGGTCTGCTAAACGTAACGGCCACCCCGGTATTGAGCGATCAGAAGATCGACGAGCAAGCCCGCTCACACTCCTGTGAATCCGACCAATAACACTTACTGTACAGTCCGGTCTGATCGTCTAATATGTCGCATATCTCGCCTAGGGGTGGTAAACGTCAGACCCTAATAGCTCGATAAGTCGTGTCGATATGAGGTCTATAACAGTTCGAGAAACTACTGGTAACACATACCAGTAAATCTCAGCAACCCTGGCCAGGGATTTCCGGTTATAGCCAATCGAACACAGTGCAACATCAACCCCCTATACCGGGAGAGACGAATCCCCTCCTATCGCTCATTGCCTCCATGTGATTCAGGACTGTACCCAAAAACCACCGTTTTGCACACCCTATTGGACGTGGTAAGATGGAAATCAAAGCACAGTGGGAACCACACAAGACTCTATGACGATCTCGGTTCAACAGACTACTCTGTACCAGTGTCACCAGAGAACTGCCATCTGACATAAGGTATAATACCATCTGGGAGTTCTCGGCGAGTCCGTCCAGTGTATCCAGTCTCCACTGAGCACCCGTATATCATCTCTGATGTCAAACACCAATGGATATGAGATCATCCATCGCCCATCTGTATGGGTCGAGAAGGTATACGCTAGTCTACTCTGGTATATCGATGCCCCGTCTCGATATACCCACGACTAGGGACTTTGAAGGATGTACTTATGGACTACCATGTTCCCGCTAGTATGATCCGCATCATAGTCCAGGTAGTCAAGTACACATCCTAAGGGCTTTACCAACATGTAACAGAGAGACAATCACCAGATAGCATACTATCATGTCGAGCAAGAAAGTCCTCCCTGTATATGTCCCAGCATTCACTACAATATACATCCAATGTACAGTAATGGCCTCTAAGGCATACATATAACTAACAGTTTCCAGGTCTTGACTTTATTCTATTTTTTTTACTTTTTTTTTTCTCTTTCAAGACCGGATATATTTTTCACATGCTCTTTTGATGTTTAGCTTTAAATACCATTTTTTCTTTCATACTAGGCTTTCAGGCAAGAGTATTTCTAGGTATCCTCTACTATCCCAAGTTTCAAGGTGCGTGTAAGTGCAATTTGTAGGGTATATACTTTCTGAATTTGAACTCAAGAAAATGAACTATTTTTCAGACTTATCCTCCAGTAACGCTTCAATACTTTCCCTTTATCTTGACTTAACTCAAGAACTGAACTCAAGATTACCTATTTATCAAAAAAAACTGTAAGGACGTATAATCACCAAGTTTAAACAGAATGAGGGTTATTTTTAGGATTTTCAATTGCTAGGCCTAGAATTTAGTTATTTCTAATATATCAACAAAACTTTCAGAATAAAAATCTAAGTTACCCTATTAGCTAACTTGACGGCAAATTTTTTATATATTTTGGAAAATTTTCAATTTTTGTGGGTTTTTAATAAGTTATGCAAATGCAAAATATACAAATGATTGCAAAGGAAGAAAGCTTACCGAGCACACCCCCAAACTTAAACTTGACAGTGCCCTCACCGTCAGGCTACACCAAGAGGGTCAAAATTGTCGGCGCTCCCTAGAAACAAATTATATACAAAACAAAAAGGAAAACAAAAAATATATACAAAAAAGGAGTCCCCCCAAACTTAAGTAAAACCGTGTTTCCACTGTTAAGCATTGAAGTTCAGGATTAGGGGGGAAAGAGAATGGTATAAAGCTATACAAGGCCTTACAAAGGCCAAAAGTTAACACCAACCATTCAAAAATTCTATCTCTGTAAGATGCGGGTTGGTGAAAGAAGGTGAAGAGGAAAGAAATGGAGAATACGCGAGACCGTATGGAGATAGAAGCGGGATACGGTCTTGGTATATGAGAAGAAGAATGGCGGAAGGGAGAAGGAAGTGGAATACGAACTTGAGGGTGGAAATGGAGTGAATAGATTAGCACAATTTGTGATGACCGATGTGTGAAAAGCGATTGTGCTAATATATTAACCCGTCGAGAAATGGGGTCAAATCCCTCAAGATTCATGAGAAACCATGGGTACACCGAACTTGGTAAACCAGACAATAGAAATGGAAGTGATACGGTTTCTTGCCGGGTCGGAACGATGGAAAGGATGGAGGGAAGTGGTTGAGGAAGGTTATCGGTTAAAGGTTCAGGAGGGTGTACACAGTTAGTGACAGGAACAGGATGAACTGGAAAATCCGACTCATCAATTAAAACCGGTTCATCCTCAAAGCTATCCTCAAAATTCTCCTCAAAATTTAGCACATCCATGCATTTCTCTTCAAAATCCAGACGCATATGGGGTTCGGGAAAAATATTTAATGACTCGGGATGATGAATTGGGGATAACAACTCTGCCAAATCTACAGGTTCATCATAAAAAATATTCCCGGCGTCAATATCCTTAATCAAGTGAAAGTCAATTTTCTCAGACACCTTATCAAAAGCATGGATTTCACTCAATTCAGGTTCTAAGATGGAGGTGTAGAGGTCAAAAGGATTGGGTGTGGTTTCACTTGGCAATATCCCTTCACAATCTGGCAAATCAAACACTACAAAGTCGCACAACTCATTAAACATTCTATCTTCAACTGATAATTCATTTGGAACACTTGATAGACTTTCAACACAGGAGTTATGGGATTCAATTTGAAACGGATAGGTTTGATTTGGAAGGGTATACAGCTCACTCTCTCCACACAAATTCTCAGCCTGTCCTACCGCCTCTTCATACATTGGAAAATTTGGAGCTAGCTGGAAACTAGCTACCGGGTCAGTAGGTTGTATGAGAGCGGCTATGGACGCATTCAAATCCATCATCTGTTGGCTTGACGCTACCCTAAAGTCTTCCAACGACTGTTCCAGACTAGACATAGATTGTGAAGGGGTTTCAGTAAAAGAATCAAAGTTGTTTGGATAATGAAAACTCCCAAATGGCGGTTCTGAAGCAATGTCTAGGGAAGGTGCAAAGGTAGGGTAGGATTGGAAGGAATTGAATGGTTGGATAGGGGTAGGATCAACATTTGGATAAGAAGGTGAATGAAATTGTTGATCCCAAGAATTTGAAGTGGTGAAAGGAGTGAAAGATCGGCTACGAGATTGTTCAATACGTTCAGCGATGGACAAAGGACGACTTGCAAAAGGGGTATCAACATAAGCGGGTGTGGGAGGTTGAAAAGGTTGATACAGAGTGGAATGAGGAATGCAAGTGTTTGTCCTAGATGCTGCTATGCGATCTTTCAGTGAAACTTTGGGCATGGAGGGGTCGTTCGATGTTCGGCCAAAGCAAGAACCGTAAGAAGTAATGTCTGGTTGTGGGTACCAAAGTTCGGCAAGAGTTTTTCGAGGTGGGGTACCCATGATATGAAAAGAGAAAGAAAGAAAGGAAGAGAAAAGGAGGGGAAAAAGATTGTGATTTTTTTATTTTTTTATTTTTTAAAAAAAATTTAGTTAGATATTAACAAAAGAAAGAAATATATACACAAAAAGAATTTGGACAAAAACAATCACGACACAAAAATACCACACACCTAACCGTTCTAGGGTTCACCTAGGTCAACTAGACCTGCTCCAGAACTTGATTGTCGAAGTAAAACTGTGTCGAGAAACGGGCTCAAGATACAATGATCACGAGGCCAGGTAAGTGCAGAAATAAGGGGAGGTTTTCCAACGCTTTCGCGAAGTTCCTTAATTAAATAACCCTTTCTCTTTTGGCGGTTTCGCCGTTAACACTTTCCTAGACACCCCATAAACAATGTACCGTTAAGCGAGGTTCTAAACACGGTTAATTTCTCCTAGTGAGCGCGAAGTCCTTAAGGCTTAAAGTCTAGTTTCTTTTAAATTTTGTGCGAGTAAACATTAAGCTTAAGTTCGTGATTTGTGGGCCACGGAAAAGGTGATGAAATCCTTTACCGTATATTGTGGGGTTCGCTTGCCCTTAAGTCCGTATTAATTGATGCAATGCGCAATTCAATAAAAATTCTATAAAGAATCAAAAAATCGTTTTTTAGTTTAAGCGCGGCACTACAACAAATACGGGTTAGTCAATTGTTTGCTAGCGAACTTACAAAGAATCCTGCAAAGAATAATATATTGGAAGCGTCGGATTTGAGCAGAAGGTGTTAGTAAAGTACGTACCGTTATGTTTTTGGGTTAGGAAACCCCCGTTGAATCAAATCCGGTAAGCTTGAAAAGTTCGCTTGCGCGGGTCAAACTACCCGGATCTTTGGCACTGTACTTTGCAATCACCTTTGCCTTGAACGTACACTTTTCTCCCCACAATCGCGGTTTGCAAATCCGAAAAAATCTGCACTCTTGCCCACAAAAATGATCAAAAATAACAAAAAGTTTTTTTTTATAAATATATACAAAAAGAATATTAACCCGAATAACAAGAAAGAAAATACGCTACCGTCTCCCCGGCAACGGCGCCATTTGATCGCACGCCGAGAGCGTGTCGGATGTTCAAAGTTCTAAAGTTATAACCGCGATCAGGACGGTGTCACTTTGCAGGTAGCCGGTTGAGCACGGGTCGATCCACAGGGAGATGGTTGTATGTCCTTTCTTGTTTTAGACGAGTCAATAAAGAATTTGTGTATGTTTGTTCAGTCTAACCTATGTGTATTATTTGCAAGTATAAAGTTATTAAGAAAAGATACGAAAGTGTAAGCTAAAGAAATCCGTACTCAGTACCTTTGAGCCGAGTCTTGACCAATTAAAGCTAAAGCAATTGGCAACAACGTGGATTTGTGGATTTAAGCGCGGTATTCGTGGAATCCGGCTTATTTACCCTTGTCCTTCCGTTCTTGTCTCTTGCTTTCGCCTTCGGCCAAACCGAACGCAACCGGTCGCGGTTAGGAATTACCGTTACCTTATTAGGGTAGGGTTCCTAACGGAGCGCTTGCGTAACGTTTGGACGGAGTTCAATGGAAAATAACGGGAAAAGGAAATGATCAAAGAAATGTTAACTTATAATATCGTATTGATTCTTAACAACAACAATAATCACAACCATTCACAAAAAGAACCAAAAAGAGCAAAAGAAAAGAAAAGATTACAAGTAAGTAAGGGCATGGAATTTAAAGTGCAAGAAAGTAAAGCAAGGTAATAAAAAGCAAGTAATAAAAAGCGAGAAAGAAAACTAGAAACTAGAACTCAAGACAAGTATGGGATCAATAGCCAACCCTTAAACTTGCAAACTCAATCAAGAGGTTGCAAGATCAAGAGAAGGGTGGAGAACGCATGTGAAATGAAGCACTAATTCCATAAGAAAATACAACCCTTGAGATCAATAACTAACCCTTAACCTTTCAAGCTCAATGAAGAGGTTGAAAGATCAAGAGGAAGCAAAAATCTCAAAGGGAAGCTAAATAAATAAGAATGATACAAAAACCCTCATCTTCATTCACATCCACTCAATGCTCTCACTACATTTCCATGGAGGAAGAATGAAGAAGAAGAAGAAGAACTAAAACTACACTAAAGTGGCTAAAAGAGGAACAAAGAATTGACCCCTTGGTTTGGCTCAGTTCTGGGGTATTTATAGGAGGGGAAAAGGAAACCTAGGGCAACAATATGCCCCTACAGGAAAAGACCAAACAGCCCCTGAAAATTCATCACCTGAGGCGCCAGTACGGCCGCGGAACCGCGGCCAAGACCCCCTATTGCCCGCGGTTCCGCGGCCCTTTAGGGGTGTTAGGCCATCATCTTTTGTCGGCTTCCCTGTGTTGCTCTTTTAATCTGTTAAACATGTACAGATTTTTCAATATTCTTTCATGATTGCTTCAGGTTCCAATAGTCAACAATGATGGCTTCATATTTCAACACATTTGAATTTATCTCCCTCGAGCTCCGCGCACCCATTGATTCTTGTGCAGCCCCCCTCGTGCTCTGTGCTTGTCCCAGACATGAATGACCACTGTCATATGTCTTGTCTCTGGAACTGGTACTCGGCACTGGACGGATATGGATGACCGGAACCCGGCTTTTATCTGCTGTGACAGATGTTCTGTATTTGGTGTAACTGTGGAGATTTTATCTTGATTTGCAATATTTGTACTGGAAACCTGTAATCTGAAAATATGTAACAAACACAGATTAAAAGCACCTACCTATAAACACACGAGCGTAAGAATGGGCGGTATAAAATGCAATATTCTGGTATGAACATAACCCTAGGAGCACTCGCAATGCGAGAGAAGGTGAAGATAAAAGACAACCGAATAAACCTTATTCATATTTCTCCTGAACCAGGATCCATCGCCGAACTCGAACAAGTTCCTTTCGAGTTCGTATATAACCATACGATGGATTATCCAATAAACTTAGGATCTTCGTAGTGATACGGAGTGTCCTGGAGAAATACAAATGTGATTTAGGATTGGCGAAGAAATACTTGGTTTGGTCGTGAATAGCAGTCGCAATTTACTTTGCCCTCTTACTAATCCCTTTCTTTGTCTTTACATAATACCTTCTGTACACCATCGTTATGCTAATTGGTTTTCTTCATTCCCCACCATTCGGCACCAGCCTAAGGTTTGGAAGAAGAATATCCAATTTTCATAATAGGTGTACTGTCGTAATCCAAGGAACACTCGCAACCTGAGAGAAGGTAAAAGGAAAAGACAACTGAATAGTCCTATTCGTTTTCTCCAGAACCGGAAACCATCCTCGAATTCCTTTGAGTTCGTATATAACCATACGATAGTTTTGTCCAATGTAAGTGGACGTTCGTAGTAATACGGGGTGTCCCGGAGAATAGGGTAAAAGTAGGAGTGGCAATGAGGTTTGCAACTCTGACAATCCAAAAGCCAGTGTTAAGAAGGTTCGGTCAACTTGGTCACTGAGTCCTAGTCTAGGGTCGGGTCAATGGTCGCTGCCAAAGAGAGAGAGAAAAGAAACACTCAGCGAGCACTCTAACCTAGATCAGAATGGTCATCACTTTATCTAATCTGGAAACCTCCCACTGTAACGTCAAATTCTTCCCCAAATCTGAAAGAAGAATTAGCCGGGATCACCCGAGGAGTAAACCAACTCATCAGTGGGAATCGGGATCCAACTATCATCGCATGATAACGTGATGGAATCCGCTCACGTCATCACACTCCAGAAGGTATGCGCATATCTGGCAAGTTTCAGTTTCTTTAGAAACTCCCGATGTGATTTTTGCCCCATGCTTTTATGACCTTGGCGTGAGGTCAAAATATCATAAGTCACATGTCAAGTTCTACCCATCATTATCCATGTTAATTTGAACCCACCCGTACATACCCTTGACGTAGGCCAAAATAGTAGTACGACTGTCCCAAACCAACGCATTCTATCTATGCAACAGATAAATATCCGGCAGCTACCAATCACTATGCCTTGGCGTGAGGTCAAAATACATAGCTTGAATACTACCGAATATTTAACTGAAATGATGGAGGGTTACGAATGGTTTCTGGTGAAAACCTTTAACGTAATGAACTTGATATCGTTGAAGGAACTGATAGCTTTATAAAAATATAGTGACGAAAACCTTTGCTAAAGAGGTCACTCCCGGTGAAGGGATCTCGGCTCTTTCCCCGTAGGATGGGGTGCAGGATATTCCAACTGAATACCACGATGCAAAACAAAAGTAAACGGCTATAGTGAAGTTATTGCCCTGACGCAAACTTTTGTCCAAGGGGTCACTCCCGGTGAAGGGATCTCGGCCCTTGCCTCGTCGACTAAGGAGAAGGATATTCCAACTGAATACCACGATACAAAACAAAAGTGAACGCCCTTGCAATAACAGCTTTTTGAAAAATGTTCCAACAACATCATAATAGGTTTGTTTATCTCGCATTGATCCGAATCAACGCAGTCCCATCAATTGATCACACCAATAAAGAACGAAAATAATGACGTACGTATATGCCATCCGCATTCGTCACTGGGTCCCGTCATCACCCGTTAGGTTAGCTAACTAACGACAGAGCGGGGACTGGACTAGCGCGGATGCAAAACATATACAACATCTACTAGTAAATATATAATATATAATTTTCGCTCAAGGTGTGATAAAATGCAACATCACAGAAATGTAACCAGCATCACAGAACAATACAGATATCTGGGATCCCCGGGTTTCATAGAACCGCTACTTAAACCCGACGTTCCCCTGGTCGTATGGATAGCCTGTGCAATGAAATCCAAGACCCCTACGGGCGCGGCAAGTTACCCGCCAAAACCTGAAGCGAGGCAGCCCCCTTCAGCAACGTGAATGGACCACCCAGCACTTCACGGAATCCGGTAACTTGGGCACCCCTCCTGGGTCAATCCTATACCCCCTACGAGTGCGGCGAATAGCCCGCCAATTCTAGAGTAAAGCCCCCTCCGTCTCAACGCCATGAGATGCGGGCTTGTTGCCCTATAGAATCTGGCTATCCATGCACCCCTCCGCGGGGTAATCCTAGTACAGAAAGTAAAATATACATACAACGGGTACATCGACCTCGACCCGGTCGTGCCCCAAAAGAATAATACAAACAGGCAGTGACGGCAGTCCACATCTCGGACGCTCGCCCCGCAATATCAAATGTACATATAAAACAAAACTGTACTAACATTGCATCCAGGCTATCCCATACGACCGATCCGCAACATCACAGCACAACACAGAACATCAACGTGAATGTCACGTTCGCAAATCCGTCTAAAAGGGCTATAGCAGTTAGACAGGATTTACCGATCGAATGACATTCACGGTCGTAGATATAATGTAAATTCTGTGAACTAGCATGTTTAAAATATCCGATCGAACAAATTTACCTAAGTGGGCCCCAAGCACTACTGTAGCACTCACAGAAAATCTGGGCCCAAAAAGAATATCCCAAAACCCCTATTATCAACTCAGAAGCTCTCTGCAAAAATTTGGTCAAATGAACAGTCAAAAGCGCGGCGGAACCGTGGCCCAATCATGGGTTTGGCCGCGGTTCCGCGGTGGTATGGTAAGATCACGTGACCAATTTTTCACAGAGTGCTTAGAATTCCCTGCACAGTATTCTGCAATAACCTGAAAAATTTTTAGAGCTAAAAAAAATTCGACAGAAACCTGTGCACAAGAAAATGCGGTTTTTAGGGTTTTATTGTTCGATCGAGTTCTAAACACGTTAGAGCAAGATAGGCATGGTTAATGGCATGGCTCTAATACCAATGTAAGTCCGCGGCGGCGCCCCGACTGTCGATCCGACGCCGGAAACGTGGAAACGAAAAACTTTGCAAACTAACAAACTGGCACCACCGCGCACTATCAACCCGGATCGGGCCACTAACCTAGCTACTAGCAAAATACAAGATGGGTAGAGAAGTATACCAAGCGATCCGTGTCCTTCGGTTTTCGTCTCCACTCCGATCTCCCGCGGAATCTCCGTCCGTCACCTCATCGTCGGAAAGGGCACCACGTAGCCGATTTCTTTTACGGGCTCCCATCTCTGGACCGAGGCAACTCGGGCGAGAAGTTGGCTAGCCGACGCGTCCAAGGTTTGCTGTAGATATAGTGTAGAATCTATTGTCTCTTGGGGTTTAGTGTAGTTGCCATGGTATGTGGAGAAATGAACTATTTGGAGAGGTGAGGAATTTGTAGCAAGCTAGAAATGTGATGAAGGATTTTTGCCACACCAAATGAATTCCTCTCTCCCTCTCTCATCAAAGTGGCCAGCCCCTCATATGGTGGGTGGGATAAAGAATGGATTAATCAAGAGAAGAAAAAGGGAATGAATATGTGAGAAAAAGATCACACCAATTTCTCATCTCATCAAATCACAAAACCATCACATGAAAGCAAAGGAATGGACTCAAAAGGAATCTCATGATGAGATAACAATCATGAAGCCACAAATATGCAAGAAAACCCTCCACAATAAGTTATTTGCACTCTTGCAAATAACCCCCTCCATCGGAAAGTCCGGCCGCGAAAGAACAAAGAAAAATCGGCCGGAACGGAATGCAAACTGGCAACTTCAGAAAACTGATCCCGTAATAAATTACAGGAAAACCCCGCTACTGCATATACATGCCCGCATTTGTATTCCCAATGAACACAAATGCAAAGAGACAAAATCTACACTGTCTAATACTAGGATCCGGCTTAAGCCAAAGCCGGCTAGTAAAAACCGTCCGATCACGATCCGTGCAATACCGCACGTATCTAATCGAATCCTGCCATATCTCCATACGGCCTCTACAGCGTTTCTCCCGAAACCTGAGTAACTGTGTGTTGTGGACTCTAAATACTTATCAATACTATGGTTGTGGATTCAACCACTAGCACGTCAGAGGTATCAGCCATATGTGACGGGCCACCAGCTATTGACCAAAAGGGACGTCGATGAGCGAACTCATCCTGACACCCTACTGAGCCTGTCAGTGACAATATCCGTACAGTCCGGTCCGTTCGTCTATGAGCATCGCATGGCGGGCTTAGAGGGTTGGTAAAGTCAGACCCCCAAAAGCGGTACAAGTCGTGTCGGAATGTAGCCCAGAACATCCTGATATACTACTGGAATACCTACCAGTAAATCTCCTGCCTTGGCAAAGGACTTTTCATGTACTGGCTCTCCTAGACACAGCGCGACCTCACCCCCAATACCGGGAGAGACGAACCCCTGCAGATCCGCTCACTGCCTCCATGTGGCTCGGGACTGTATCCAACTAAAACCTGTTTGCACGACTCCTTTGAACCATGGTAGGGTAGTAATCAAAGAACAGTGGGAACTCACATGAGACAAATGACGATCTCAGGTCGATGAACTAACCTGTACACATGTCACCAGGGAACTGCTATCTGATGTCAGGTATAATACCAACTAGCAGGTTCCCGGCGAGTCCTGTCCGGTGTACTCATAACCCAATGAGCACCTATATACATCTTAGGTGAAACAACTGACACCAGTGGCTTGTGAGACCGGCAACCGCCCCTTGTCGGGGTCTCGACTGTATACACTAGTCTACTCAGGAGTATCGATGCCCTGTCTCGAAACTCCCACGACTAGGGACCTTTTAAGGATGTGCTTATAGACCCCAGCTCTCACGTATATGATCGCCCTCATACTACTGTTAGTCAAGCAAGAATCCTAGGGGCTCTATCAACGTGTAATAGCGACTCGTAAGGTCACCTAAAGCAGTACACGATGATAAAGATAAACCAGATAACATACTATCATCTCAAGTAAGACTGTCCTACCGATATAGGTCCTCCTTCAATCATTGCAATCACGTGCCTGTGATCCAATAATTGACTCTGAGGGCACTATATCCAACATCCTTTTCTAAAAACTGTTGTTCTAGAAAATGGGCATTACGAGAAACAAAAACTTTTTGTTCCTCTGCGTAATAGAAGAAATACCCCTTGGAGTCCTTTCGATATCCTACAAACTTACCCTGTACTGATCAGGCCTCGAGTTTGTCTGCATGCTGCTTTTTAACAAAAGATGGACTTCCCCATATCTTCAAATATTGAAGATAGGGTTTCTTCCCACTCCACATCTGATATGGTGTGGTAGGCACGGTCATGGTAGGAGCCCTATTCAAAAGATATGCAGCTTATTCTAGCGCATAACCCTAGAAAATCGCGGTAACTCAGCATTACTCATCATGGAACGTACCATATCCAATAGGGTTCGTTCCGTCTCTCCGATACACCGTTATGCTGTGGAGTGTATGGAGGAGTAAGCTGAGAGAGAATTCCTTTCTCTTTTAGGTAACCTAGGAACTCGGCACTTAAGTATTCACCACCTCGATCAGATCTCAGTGTCTTGATACTTTTGCCGGTTTGGTTTTCCACATCATTCTTATATTCTTGGAATTTCTCAAAGGCCTCGGATTTATGTTTCATTAAGAAAATGAATCCATACTTAGAGTAATCGTCCGTAAAAGTAATGAAATATGAAAAACCACCTCTTGCATGTGTAGACATTGGACCACATACATCGTTGTGCATGAGTCCTAAGAGCTCGCTCGCTCTTACTCCATGTCCAGTGAATGGAGTCTTTGTTATCTTTCCTTTGAGACATGATTGACAAGTTACATAAGATTGATATTCGAACGGATCCAAATATCCTTCTCTATATAAATTAGTAAACCTCGTCTCATTGATGTGACCCAGTCTACATGTAGGGTTCCTAGGCACTCTCAAGAGGTCTCACAAGGCATCAACCATGCCAATTTCAAAAATTAGAGGTGCCGAGAAACCCTAATACGGATCGTTGGCTAGAAGTTTAGGCGACAAAGCAACTAGTTAACTACTTTAACTAAGAGTATGGAAATACAACCTTTGTAGATCCGGTCCTCCACCTCCACGGCTCCGTGATGAAGTCCTCTCCGCTGTCCAAATAAAATCCCGGGCTCTAGCGTCGGCTTCATCGGAGAAATGGGCGGGCAAGGTCGTCGGCTTCGTGCCGAAGATGATCTACGTCGAGGCATCGCTAGAAAGCTCCAACTTCACCAAGTCATGAAACTTGTGAAGAAAACACACTCTACTAGTTGGCAAGAGGTAGAGGATGAATAAATAGTAAGTGGGTTCACTTTAGAATTGGATTTCTCACTCTTTTCATCAAGTTGCCATTGATGAGGCAAGTTTTTTCTTCAAGAAGAAGATGAAAAAGTAGAAGATAATATTATGATAAGTATATCTAAAATGAATAATAAAATCAATACTTATCATATGCTAATCTTAGTTAGGTGTAGAGAATAGACTAGGGTTAAGTGGAATGGTTAGGGTTATGCATGAGACAAAATGGTCACTAAGTCAAAGCTTCATGAAGCTTCATAATACAAACAAAGTTAGCAACCATTTTTCTCTTTATGCTTTTCATTTTCCATAAAGAATAAATCAATAAATAAATGAATATGAAAATGAAAGGAAAACCCTAACCATTAGACAACCATGGTTTAATCTTTACACATGCTCAAGTTAGCATGTATCATCAAACATGATACAAACTTATGTACTAAAGTATATCTCATATACAATGTGCACAATCCAAGTGAGAAAATCCAATTAAAGTGAACCAATACTAGTTAATGCAAAGTAATATATCAAATATATAATTATGCATTAAATCATTAAATCAACACTTGATTTAATGATCCGGTCATATCGCATATAACCGACTAATATTAACGGTAACAACTTATCGAATCAACACTTGATCCGATAACCCGGCTATATCGCACATAACCGATCAATGTCACAAATCGCGAGAATCGAATACAGTATCACATACTGGTATCATTCTCGGTCCCGCACATATCTCATATGCGCTCCTATTTCGTTTCGCTTGAGCCAGGAAACCTCTGTGTAGGACTCTAAAGACTCGTCAATACGCCGGCAGCAGACCCACAAGCCGCAAGCGGTCTGCTAAACGTAACGGCCACCCGGGTATTGAGCGATGAGAAGATCGACGAGCAAGCCCGCTCACACTCCTGTGAATCCAACCAGTAACACTTACCGTACAGTCCGGTCTGATCGTCTGATATGTCGCATATCTCGCCTAGGGGTGGTAAACGTCAGACCCCAATAGCTCGATAAGTCGTGTCGATATGTGGTCTATAACAATTCGAGAAACTACAGGTAACACTTACCAGTAAATCTCAGCAACCCTGGCCAGGGATTTCCGGTTATAGCCAATCGAACACAGCGCAACATCAACTCCCTATACCGGGAGAGACGAATCCCCTCCTATCGCTCATTGCCTCAATGTGATTCAGGACTGTACCCAAAAACCACCGTTTTGCATGCCCTCTTGGACGTGGTAAGATGGAAATCAAAGCACAGTGGGAACCACACAAGACTCTATGACGATCTCGGGTCAACAGACTACTCTGTACCAGTGTCACCAGAGAACTGCCATCTGACGTAAGGTATAATACCATCTGGGAGTTCTCGGCGAGTCCGTCCAGTGTACCCAGTCTCCACTAAGCACCCGTATATCATCTCTGATGTCAAACACCAATGGATATGGGATCATCCATCGCCCATCTGTATGGGTCGAGAAGGTATACGCTAGTCTACTCTGGTATATCGATTCCCCGTCTCGATACACCCACGACTAGGGACCTTGAAGGATGTACTTATGGACTGCCATGTCCCCACTAGTATGATCCGCATCATAGTCCAGGTAGTCAAGCACACATCCTAAGGTCTTTACCAACATGTAACAGAGAGACAATCAGTGTACACGTTAAGGTAAAGATCAACCAGATAGCATACTATCATGTCGAGCAAGAAAGTCCTCCCGATATATGTCCCAGCATCCACTACAATATACATCCTATGTATAGTAATGGCCTCTAGGGCAAACATATAACTAACAATCTCCCACTTGCACTAGGGCCATCTGATAGCAGTGGTTGTAGTATCTCATGCTCAACCATCCCATAAAAGTCTCTCTCTGGGAATAGGCCTTCGTGAGTGGATCCGCCGTGTTGTCCTCTAAGTCTACTCTCCTAACCTCGATCCCCTGGAGATCAACCATCTCCACGATCAGGTGACACTGCCTTAAAATATGTCTGGATCACCGATGGGACCTTCGTTCCTTGGCATAAGCCACAACTCCATTGTCTCACAATGGTTGGAACGTAGTTCATCTCATGAACCAATATACACCCAAACATCCTCCTTGGTAGCATCTTAAGTAGCGATGTATCCAGCCTTAATCGTCTAGTATGCCACGGTATCTAGCTTGGAACTCTTCCAACATACCGTCCCTTTACTGAGGGTAATGACAATGCCTGCGACTAACATTCAGTCGTCTTTATCACCCTGGAACCCTTCCAGTGATTCTCCCCAGGATCGATTGATACCATCTCACTACAACTAGTGAGAATCCTAACATCCAATTAGATCTATCTCATAGATCCAAAACCCAGGATTTAGGAGGTATCACTTTTATCCTATATGGAGAATCATTGTGATAAGCGGAGATTGACCGAGCGTAGCATAGGAAACTCCTTCCCCATCAAGAGTATGTTATCCACGTACTCTACGAGGATCATCACTATACTCTCTACTATCTTTTTGTATATACAAGGTTCATCTACCATTTTGATGATGTCAAACTCTTTGACTAACTCATCAAAACAGATGTTCCAACTCCGCGATGCCTGCTTTATCCTATAAAGCATCTTGTACGCGTTTCCGCTGCTCCCACTGTCTACGAAGTCCTCTGGCTGTGTACTTATAGACGCTCTCTTCTAAAACATCATTTAGAAAAGCTGTCATGACACCCAACCACCAGATATCGTAGTCATGGTATGTAGCCATGGCAAGTAGGATCTGGATGGACTTAAGCATAGACACTTGAAAAGGTTTCATCATTATCCACGCCTGGTTGATGACGAAAACCTTTAACAAGTCTAGCTTTGAAAGTCTCAACTTTTCCATCTACACCAAGTAAACTTCTCAAGATATACTTGCTCCTGATGGGGATTTAACCCTTCAGATATAGCAGCCAAAGTCCATACTTTGTTGGTGTACATGGATTCCATCTCAGATCACTAAGCATCCAGCCATTCTTATGGAGTCTCACTCCTGATGGCCAGCTCGAAGCTAGTTGGGTCATCATCTCATGATGCAATCCTCGCTCCCACTGTCATAGAGAAACCGAAGTATCTCTCAGGCGGGTGAGGAACCCTACTAGATCGGCGGAGAGGCTGAGGTTCATTGGAATCTACTGAATCTTTTGGTTCTACCAAATCATCAGCTGTAGTTTGTATAGCTGGAACCTTTCCAGTTCTACATTACAGACTTTGCCTCGAGCTTGCCCAGATTTTGCTTTTAGACATAGGCCGGACAACCCCAAATCTTAACTAACTTAAGAGATGGGCTTTTCCCTTTCCATATCTCATATGGAGTGGTAGGCTGTGATCTGATTCAAACCCTATTCAATAGGTATGCAGCTTCTCAAGTGCATAACTCCCAAAAGGAAATAAGTAACTCAGTAGTACTCATCATAGAGCACACCTTATCTTAAAGGGTGTTATTGCTCCGCCCCGATATACCATCGTGCTATGGTGTATACGGAGGAGTAATGCTGAGAGAGAATCTCATTCTCCTTTAGAATATTCCAGGAATTCCGTGCTCAAGTATTCTCCTCCTTGATCACATCAATGGACATAATACTTGTACCCTTATTGGTTCTCTACTTCTAACTTATATTCTGTGAATATCTCAAAAGGTTCAGACTTGTGTTTCAACAGGAACATTTGTCTGAATCTTGAGAGATTATCAGAGAACGTAATGAAGTATAAAGAACCGGTCCTGGCATGTGTAGACAGGGGACCTTACATACATCAACATGTATCAATCCCAAGAGTTCACTAACTCTTTCTCTGTTTCCATTAAACAGAGCTCTGGTCATCTTATCTTTGTGACATGACTGGCAAGTTTCACAAGATGTAAATTCAAACTAATTTAAATATGCATCTTTATGTAACTTCAGCTAGTCGGGTCACATTGATCTGACCTAGTCTACAATACCTCAAGAAGGATTCGTTCAGTTCTGAACTCTTCCTCTTGTGTGTGTTCTGTATACTAAAGAACTGTAGTTTGATTTAGAACATCAACGCTTTTAGATAACGTGCCTGATACGATCAACTTTTGATATAGGAAATGTTCAAAACATTATCCAACAATACAAAATTATATCATTTCTTTACTAATAAAGAGATAGATACGATTTTGTATATCAGGTTCGGTATCTAATAACATTCGTTCAGAATCAATGTATTTGGAATACAGGGTGACAGTGACCAACAAACTTGGCTGCAACACTTGCCTCGTTTTCTGTCTCATGAAACTTATCACCCGTTCTCAGTTCTCTACTTTTCTGTAGCCCTATGTAACAGATTACATATCTGGGATCCTAATCCAGTATCATATACCCAGGACGTAGAGGATACTGAGAAACAGTTCTGTATAATAAACACACCCGAAGATGATGCATCAGCATGCACTCTCTTCGTTTGGGCGGCACGGGAATTCTGGTAATCCCCACTTTCCTGCTCTGTCTTATAACAATTATAAGTTGGAGCGGGACCAACGTTCCCCAGCTCAGTATAACAAGCGGGTTCGGTCAATAATCCGTATTATTATCTTGATTAAGGCGTGATATGGTCGCTACCAGGAGAGAGAGAGAGAAGAAAACACTCAGCGTGCGCCCTTGCAAGAATAGATTGGTTATTATTTTATCTAATCAGGATGGCTCCCACTGTTTTAATCAAATCTTCCTTCAAACCCTAAAAGGAAAGACTAGCCGGGATTAATTACACACTACAAGTTCGCCAATCTTTCAGCCAGGCCAGTGTCGGTACTTTGAGGGAGGTCCCCCGTGCTTTCGCACGAACCTAATTAATGTAAACCACGTTTTCCCAGAGGCGTAACCCCGTTGACACCTTTCTAGACACCTACTTGATCGGCTAATTGTAATGTATAAAACTCTCCCAGGAGTAACACTTACTCGCAGCGGGTATCGGGATCCAACTATCTCATAGAAGGTATGCAATCTCATTGCAAATTTCATCACTTGAAATTCCCGATGATTTTGCCCCTAGCGTCCTATGACCTTGACGCAGGGCAACAAACCATAGTGCGCTAGTCAAGTTCAACCCGTCATTTCCTGATTGAATTAAACCCACCCGCACGACCCTTGACGCAGGCCAACAAAGTCGCACGACTACCCTAATCCAATCTGCATCATATGCATAAGCAGATAAATGCTAGTTAGCTACCGCACACTACGCCTTGACGCGGGCCAACAAACGTAGCACGAGTACTAACTACCACTTATCTGAAATGACGGAGGGCTACGACAGGTTTTTCTGAAAACCTATTGCGTAATGAACTTGATATCGTTGTAGAATCAAATGATTTTAAAAATAGAGTGCTTTTGAGGCTTTTCTAGTTTTGCTAAAGGAGTCACTCCCGGTGAAGGGATCGTCGGTTCTTTCCTCGTCGAATGAGGTGCGGGATATATCATATATATCACTGTGCAAAGCAAAAACTCTTAAAAGCAATCAAAAGACAAACCGAGTGTGTAGCATCTGCCAGTTATTGCTAAAGGAGTCACTCCCGGTGAAGGGATCTCGGTCCTTTCCTCATCGAATAAGGTGCAGGATATATCACATATACCTCTGTGCAAAGCAAGAACTGTAGCTACCTGTTTTATTTTTGAAATTCGATTCTACAACATCTTTAGGTTTCTTTTATTTCATTAATCACATTAATGAAGTCCCATCATTTAAGTACTTAAATATCACAGATAAATACGACGTACACTTATGCCATCCGCATTCGCCGCGATGTCCCCTCGTGCACCGTTAGGTTAGGTAACTAACGGCAGAGCGGGGCAGGGCTAGCGCGGGTGTAAAACATAAGTAACGCCTATATAATATATCATATACACTATATACTGTATCTATCACAGAACATCACATGATCACATCACAGATATCGGAGCAGAAGTATCATATGAAATATTGGATATACTAGGACGTCCGTGTTTTTAATACGAGCCAGTATAAAACACGGATTCCATGGTCGCGATGAATAGCCAAACCCACACCCCTAGACCCCTACGAGAGCGGCAAGCAACCCTACCAATTCTAGAGTTAGGAGACCCGGACTCGACTCCTCGAGTTGGTCCCCCACTGGACTCCAGAACCCGGTTACTTGTGCTCCCCTCCTTGGGTCTATCCTAGTGCGGAAAAGTAAATAATATACAAAGGGTGACATCTTCCGCAACCTGGAAGTGCCCCAATAAAAGAATATTACATACAAGTTTTTACATGAATGAAAATGAAAAACACTCATCTCACATAAAAAACCCCGGCTATTCAAACACGACGATCCAATATAACATATCCAGCAACACATAACATCACATGTCATCAACGTAAGTAAATATGCGCATCCCAATTGTCGTTGACATATAGCAACGAAACCGGCGATATCACATATTACACTTACGGTCACAGAAAAGAAAGTGTAAAACTTCAACAGTTGGAATCCGCAACCTCTTTAGACATCACATGCCTAATCAAATGAATTCCTTAGACATCACATGCCTAACAATTATAAACCCCGCAGTTTAGTCTCATTATCGAAAACTCTTTTCAATATCAAGTCGGGCAATTCAACAAGATTCCCGAAATCCTGATCGAATGCTCGTCGCAAACTTTAGTAGGCGGCCGCACCCCCGATAGCGTCGACGAAGTGCACCAAGGCGGAACACCGCTACCGCGAGCACCCGAACGGATGCTTTCGGCGACGGGGTTCTCCTACAGTCACTTGGTCGGGGCTATGGAGCGAGGCTGTCTATTAAGTTTACCCGGCGAGTATCCGCGTACGCTACGTGATTGCGACGGACTTTTGATCACATCAAAATTCCGTGGCAACCGATCAAGTGAGACTAAACTGCTATGTTTATAATATTCATTCCGTTATCTCATAACTACTAGTGAATTCCAATTATTGTATCACATTCCGGATAAATAGAAAATGTTAAACTTTCCGATCGAACATTCAAACACCTAAGTTTTCCCGATACAGATCAACACATGAAACAAGTCTAAAAACATTCAGTTCGTGCCTCAGTACCAACGGTCCAGCCGTAGAAGGGTCAAGCCAACGCCTCACATGTGGCACGCCGTACTGCCCCAAACCCGAAGGTTCAAAGGGCAGTTCAAGACGGTCACATAATCGAGTCAAGGTTTGTTGTCTTCTAGAGGGACCGTCGCGTTACTTGCACTACTTAGAACGTCGTTAAACTACGGAAAAGTCCAACAATTGAAAATTTTCCGGCAGGGGAAAAAGTGGGTATTTATATCCGGTCGAACTTTTTAACATATTCTAAAAATACCCGGAAAAACACACTGAAAAAATTAGACAATCCGATCGATACACCGAGTCCCCAATAAACCCCAAAAAATTCAACTCTTGAAAAAACATTAAAAATTCCCAGGAAAACCAGCACTGCAAAGTAGGAATTACTGTGCAAAATTGATTGCAAGAAGAAACAAAAGGGCCGCGGAACCGCCGCATTAGCATGCTAATGCCGCGGTTCCGCCACGCTTTTTTGGATTCAAGGGCCCCGTTTTATACAGTAATTCTTAGAATCTTCTACTGAGTTTTCTGCATATTTTTAATCTGGAAAAAACCCAATTTTTGGAAAAAGTCCAGAGAGCAAATTTGTGTTAGGGTTTCGGTTTAATCGGGCTTCTAACCCCGTCTACGCATCGCCTAAGGCTCTAGCTAGGCTCTGATACCACTGTAGGGTTCCTAGGCACTCTCAAGAGGTCTCACAAGGCTTCAACCATGCCAATTTCAAAAATTAGAGGTGCTGAGAAACCCTAATACGGATCGTTGGCTAGAAGTTTAGGCGACAAAGCAACTAGTTAACTACTTTAACTAAGAGTACGGAAATACAACCTTTGTAGATCCGGTCCTCCACCTCCACGGATCCATGATGAAGTCCTCTCCGCTGTCCAAATGAAATCCTGGGCTCTAGCGTCGGCTTCATCGGAGAAATGGGCGGGCAAGGTCGTCGGCTTCGTGCCGAAGATGATCTACGTCGAGGCATCGCTAGATCAAGCTCCAACTTCACCAAGTCATGAAACTTGTGAAGAAAACACACTCTACTACTTGGTAAGAGGTAGAGGATGAAGAAATAGGAAGTGGGTTCACTTTAGAATTGGATTTCTCACTCTTTTCATCAAGTTGCCATTGATGAGGCAAGCTTTTTCTTCAAGAAGAAGATGAAGAAGAAGAAGATAATATTATGATAAGTATATCTAAAATGAATAATAAAATCAATACTTATCATATGCTAACCTTAGTTAGGTGTAGAGAATTGACTAGGGTTAAGTGGAATGGTTAGGGTTAAGCATGAGACAAAATGGTCACTAAGTCAAAGCTTCATGAAGCTTCATAATACAAACAAAGTTAGCAACCATTTTTATCTTTATGATTTTCATTTTCCATAAAGAATAAATCAATAAATAAATGAATATGAAAATGAAAGGAAAACCCTAACCATTACACAACCATGGTTTAATCTTTACACATGCTCAAGTTAGCATGTATCATCAAACATGATACAAACTTGTGTACTAAAGTATATCTCATATACAATGTGCACAATCCAAGTGAGAAAATCCATTTAAAGTGAACCAATACTAGTTAATGCAAAGTAATATATCAAATATATAATTATGCATTAAATCATTAAATCAACACTTGATTTAATGATCCGGTCATATCGCATATAACCGACTAATATTAACGGTAACAACTTATCGAATCAACACTTGATCCGATAACCCGGCTATATCGCACATAACCGATCAATGTCACAAATCGCGAGAATCGAATACAGTATCACATACTGGTATCATTCTCGGTCCCGCACATATCTCATATGCGCTCCTATTTCGTTTCGCTTGAGCCAGGAAACCTCTGTGTAGGACTCTAAAGACTCGTCAATACGCCGGCAGCAGACCCACAAGCCGCAAGCTGTCTGCTAAACGTAACGGCCACCCGGGTATTGAGCGATGAGAAGATCGACGAGCAAGCCCGCTCACACTCCTGTGAATCCAACCAGTAACACTTACCGTACAGTTCGGTCTGATCGTCTGATATGTCGCATATCTCGCCTAAGGGTGGTAAACGTCAGACCCCAATAGCTCGATAAGTCGTGTCGATATGTGGTCTATAACAATTCGAGAAACTACAGGTAACACTTACCAGTAAATCTCAGCAACCCTGGCCAGGGATTTCCGGTTATAGCCAATCGAACACAGCGCAACATCAACTCCCTATACCGGGAGAGACGAATCCCCTCCTATCACTCATTGCCTCCATATGATTCGGGACTGTACCCAAAAACCACCGTTTTTCACGCCCTCTTGGACGTGGTAAGATGGAAATCAAACCACAGTGGGAACCACACAAGACACTATGACGATCTCGGGTCAACAGACTACTCTGTACCAGTGTCACCAGAGAACTGCCATCTGACGTAAGGTATAATACCATCTGGGAGTTCTCGGCGAGTCCGTCCAGTGTACCCAGTCTCCACTAAGCACCCGTATATCATCTCTGATGTAAAACACCAATGGATATGGGATCATCCATCGCCCATCTGTATGGGTCGAGAAGGTATACGCTAGTCTACTCTGGTATATCGATGCCCCGTCTCGATACACCCACGACTAGGGACCTTGAAGGATGTACTTATGGACTACCATGTCCCCACTAGTATGATCCGCATCATAGTCCAGGTAGTCAAGCACACATCCTAAGGGCTTTACCAACATGTAACAGAGAGACAATCAGTGTACACGTTAAGGTAAAGATCAACCAGATAGCATACTATCATGTCGAGAAAGAAAGTCCCTCCCTATATATGTCCCAGCATCCACTACAATATACATCCTATGTATAGTAATGGCCTCTAGGGCATACATATAACTAACACTACAATGCCATAAGAAAGCCTGATTTATATCTGGAGACTTTCTTTTTAGTGTGTTCTGGACATTGAAAAACTGTAATTGGTTTAGCACGTATATACCGTTATCTAGTGTACCGGACCCAATCAAACCATGATTAAGGTGGATGTTAACAACATCGCTTACAAACGTAAAATCATAACCTTCTTTTGATAACAATGATACAGATATGATATTACACATTAAACTAGGTACACAAAAATAGTTGCGCAAAACCAAAATATGTCCACTCGTCAATCCTAGATGATAATCCCCTATGGACACAGCACCCACGCTAGCTCCGCTAGCAACCTGGAGGGTCATATCACCAACCTTCAGCACTCTACGGTTTCTCAGTGCCTGCAATGAATTGCGTATATGAGATCCTGATCCGGTATCCAATACCCAGGAAGTAGAGTTGATTGACAGACAATTTTCAATTACAAACACACCTAAAGTCGAAGCCATAGCTTGCTTCGGGTCCTGGTTCTTGGCAATCCAAGCTTTGCAATCTTTCTTCCAATTGCCTTTCCTACGACAGTGGAAGCACTCGTCCTTTGCCACTACTGGCACGGAAGCCTTTGTATTTCCCTTAACTCCCACCTTAGCAACACCACCTCTTGGTTTGGTAGCGGCCATCTTCTTCCTTCCTTTGGCCTTTGCCTTGGACCCGGAAAAGGAAGCACCGCGAACAAACATAGTGGGTGTTTTCCTTGCTTTCTGCAAGGTGCCCTCTGAACTCCTTAACATGTTAAGGAGTTCTGGAAATTCAACTTCTTTTCCTTGAATGTTGAAATTCAGAATAAACTGGGCGTAGGTGGAAGGAAGGGGCTGAAGAACCAAGTCTGTATATAGCTCGTTCTCTAAAGTCGTCCCAAGGACCGCGAGCTCTTCTATATAGCCAATCATCTTAAGGACATGTTCTCCTACAGATGACCCGACGGCCAGACTCGACTGAAACATGTTCTTCGAGGTCTCGTATCTAGCTATACGAGATTGCTCTCCATACAGATCCTTTGTGTGGAGAAATATGGATTCAAGATCTATATTCTCGTGCCTCCTCTGATGTTCATTATTCATAGAGGCAAGCGTGATGCATTTGGCCTTCGCGCAATCAATCTTCCAGGTCTTGCGGATTTCCTTATCCGCGACACTGGATTCTAGACCAGGGACAGCAGGTGCCTTAGTGGTAAGGACATACCCCAATTTGTCATAAGTAATTTCCATCTTAACATTCCGGAAACAATCTTTATCGTTTGGTCCTGTCAAAATATTTTTATCTAATAATAACTTAAGGCCTGTTATGTTTTGGGTCGCTGCAAAGAGAGAGAGAGAGGGAATACATTAGCATGATACTCTTGCAAGTTTATAGTGGTTTTTAGTTTATCTAAACAGGATGGCTCCCACTGTTTTTCGAATCCCTCCTCAAACCAAAAAGGAAGAACTAGTCAGGACTATTCTCACCGTACAATACTTGCTTAACCGTTCAGCCAGGCCGGTGTCGGTACTTCGAGGAAGGTTTTTCAACGCTTTCGCGAAGTTCCTTAATTAAATAAGCTCTTTTCTCTGGGGGCGTAGCCCCGCTGACACCTTTCTCGACACCTACTTGGTTTATAGCATTAATCGTTAAGTGATGAATCTCCTGATAAGTAGCGGATACTCACAGTAGGATCAGGATCCATATATCATCATGTGATAAAGCTGAAGGAATCCTACAAAAATTATCACACTCTAAATGGTATGCAACTCTTAGCAAATTTCAGTTTCTTTAGAATTTCCCGATATCTTTCTCTGCCCCATGCTCTTATGACCTTGGCGTTGGTCAAAATGTCATAAGTCACATGTCAAGTTCTACCCATCATTATCTTGTTAATTTGAACCCATCCGTACATACCCCTGACGTTGGCCAAATGATAGTATGACTGTCCTAAACCAACTCATCTATCTATTCAACAAATGAATACCCAGCAGCTACCAAACACTATACTTTGGCGTCAGTCAAAATACATAGCTTGAATACTACTGAATACCCAAATGAAATGATGGAGGGCTACGAATGGTTTTGGCGAAACCGTGAACGTAGTGAACTTGATATGATCGAAGGAACCTGATAGATTTTAAAAGGAGTGGCTTAAACTCCGCAATTTAAAAAATATCTTCTGTTTTAAAATAACCGAGTAGTTTCTTTTAAACTGTTCCAACGATTCAACTTTGGTTTATTTTCTTTGTATTTATATAATGCGTCCCATCAATTAACCTATCATTGCAGAAAACAAAGAAAATACAACGTCCTCTTATGTCATCCGCATTCACCACTGGGTCCCGTCATTCACCCGTTAGGTTACTTAACTAACGACAGAGCGGGGGCTGGGCTAGCGCGGGTGTAAAACATAAGTGACGCCTAATAGATATCATATATAGATATTGTATTTTCGTCAGACGCAATAATAGGCATTCCAGATCACAGATGAACATATTGGTTTTTCTAAGAATCCGCATTCCTTTTGAGCCTGCAAAGAAAGACGGATTACACAGTCACGATGAATAGCCAAAACCCTACCCTAGACCCCTACGGGTATGGCAAACTACCCGCCTAGTACCCGAAGTGAAGTGGTCTCCCTCAACAACGTGAGTAGTCCACTAAATACTTCAAAGTACCAGGTAGTTTGTGTACCCCACCTTGGGTCTATCCTAGGAGCAGAAAACAGTAAATGAAATAATTCAACGGTGGCTACAACCTCAACCCGGATGTACCCCACAAAAGAATGTTACAACAATTTATAAATTACATTAGAATGAAAGAAACACTCGTCTCACATCCCCGGCGATCCATTCACGACAATCCAACAAGTCCACAAACACAAACCAGTAAAAACCATTACAGAAATGTGCAACCCCCTGCTAACCGACATACTAGCAGTTAGGGGAGGTTTACGAACACATTAAACACATCACAGATATAATCATGTTAGCCAAACATCTTAGAATTTCGATCAAGCAAACACAAATGATTCTACTCCAAATAATTCTCTGTGCACCTGAAACCTGAGCAGAAACAAAACATCCCAGAAAATACAAAATCAACACAGAAGAACTACTGGGCAAATTTGGGCTGACTCGGCTTCAACTCGGCCGCGGATCCGCGGCGGATAGCTTGGATCGGCCGCTGTTCCGCGGCAGTTTGGCCGAGTTACGATCCCAAATTTCTCCAGTAACCTTATAATTCCCTGCTTGTATTTTTAAGGGTCCCTGAAAAAAATTTTAGACCCCGTTTTAAAATCGGCAGAAACTTGGTGAAAAAGATGTTTTTTCCGGGTTCGTTTTACGATCGAATTTCTAACGACTTTGGTAATATGTTAGTTATGGTTTAGTGAGGCTCTGATACCACTGTAACTCGACGTTAGACACCCCACATGATGCGGGGAGGCGGAATAGGTAAAACAATCATTTTGTTAAAACTAACATCGACTAATTTTACGGATCTTTGCTAAACCCTAACTAACAACAACATAGAAGTGATTAGCTACTATGAAAGATGATTATACCTAATGAATCAAGTCCTTCTTGTTCTCATAGACCACCTCCTCGTCGGCTTCCTCGTTGTGATAGAAGATCCACCCGAGAGCTACTTCTCCAAGATTAACCTCTCACTTGAGGTAACTAGGTTGCTATGAGTGCTAATCAAAGTAACCTAGAGGAAATAGAATAGGATTAGGGATCTATTAGTCTTGCTAACCCTTGGATCTCAACACATAAGAGGTTAGGGTTAGTTCTTTGAAAAGAGAGAGCTTGAAGAGAGAGAAAGTGAGAGTGAGAATGATATGAATAATATCTCATTTGTGAATATATATGAAGCATGATAATTATTAAATGAATAACATATGATAATATCAACCATGGTTCATTAACTCACTATGTTTGAATCACCTCTTGAGTCATTAAGCAATAAATGCTTCATTAACTCATTTGGATGAATCACACCATGAGTCATTAATCCATTTAATGCAAATTCCACCAAAGCCTCCAACTCATCAATCTTCTAGAAGCTTCTCGACTAATTACGAGAATGCCCCTCCAATCCGGAAAAACACGGAAATACTGAGACTGTATAAATCCAATAATCTAATACTAGAATCTGGCATAAACCAAAGCCTGCTAGTATAAACTGTCCGAACATCGTACATGCGTAAAAACAAGTATGTGTCCGAACCCTGTTGTAAAACCATACGACCTCTATATCGTTTTGCCCGAAGCAGGGAAACTCTCTGTGTGGGACTCTAAAGACTCGACACTACGCTGGCTGTGGGTTTAACTACAGACCGCAAGCGGCACTAGCTGTACGTAACGGTCCCCAGGTTGATGTCGATAAGAAGGCCGATGAGGAAACCCATCCGAACTCCTACTGAGTCTGATGTGACAGTCTCCGTACAGTCCAGTCTGTTCGTCTAAGACTATCTCATATCGGGCCTAGGGGGCGGCAAGCGTCAGTCCCCTAAAAGGCGGTATAAGTTGTGTCGGAGTGAAGCCCATTACACCTTGAGAAGCGATTGGAAATCCTACCAGTAAATCTCGTTTGCCCTGGCCAGGGACTTTGCGTAATGGCTCTCCAAACACAGCGCGATATCAAATCCCAATACCGGGAGAGAAGAATCCTATCTAACCGCCATTGCCTCCAAGTGTTTCGGGACTGCACCCAACTGCTACCTGTTTGCACGACTCCTTTGAGCCATGGTAGGGTAGCAATCTAAGAACAGTTGGAACACACTCGAGACGAAGCAGCAATGTCTTGTCTGCGGACTATGCTGTACTCATGTCACCTGGGAACTGTTAACTGACGACGGGTATAATACCAACCAACAGTTCCCTGCGAGTCCTGTCCGGTGTACCCGTAACCCAACGAGCACCTGTATACTATCTCCAGTACAACGTATTGATGGCTGTGGGACAGACCATCTCCCCAACTGGGATGAGATGCGTACACACTAGTTTACTCCGGAGTATCGATGCCCTGTCTCGATAATCCTACGACTAGGGACCTGAATAAGGATGTGCTTATAGACTAACCAGCCCCCACTAGTGTGACTGCCATCACAACGCTGGTAGTCAAGCAAGATCCTAAGGACTGTATCAATATGTAATCTCGATAGGCTAACATATACACATATTAAGATAGAAATAAACCAAGTAGCATACTACCATGTTTAGCAAGACTGTTAATATAACTGTGAATATCCCAAGCTTCCATTAACTAATATACAAGCTAGTATGTTACATTAATGGCCCCTAGGGCATATACACTAACATTACTTGCCCTCACTTCAATCCCTTTATTATGTCTTTACTTATTACCTTCTGTACACCTCCTTTACGCTAATTGTTTTTCTTCATTCCCTACCCTTCGGCACCAGCCTAAGGTTTAGAAGAAGACTATCCAATAAGTGTAATAGGTGTACTCTCCTAATCCTAGGAGCCCTCGCAATCTGAGAGAAGGTAAAGAGAAAAGACATCTTAATAATCCTATTCTTTTTCTCCTGAACCATAATCCATCCTCGAAAAAGTTCCTTTGAGTTCGTATGTAACTATACGATGGATTTTGTTGGAGATAGTGCCCTCAGAGTCAATTATTGGATCACAGGCACGTGATTGCAATGATTGAGGGAGGACCTATCCCGGTAGGACAGTCTTACTCGAGATGATAGTATGCTATCTGGTTTATCTTTATCATCGTGTACTGCTTTAGGTGACCTGACATGTCGCTATTACACGTTGATAGAGCCCCTAGGATTCTTGCTTGACTACCAGCAGTATGATGGCGATCATATACGTGGGAGCTGGTAGTCTATAAGCACATCCTTAAAAGGTCCCTAGTCGTAGGAGTTTCGAGACAGGGCATCGATACTCCATTAGTAGACTAGTGTATACAGTCGAGACCCCGACGAGGGGCGGTGGCCGGTCTCACAAGCCACTGGTGTCAGTTGGTTCACCTAAGATGTATACAGGTGCTCATTGGGTTATGAGTACACCGGACAGGACTCGCCGGGAACCTGCTAGTTGGGATTATACCAGACGTCAGATAGCAGTTCCCTGGTGACATGTGTACAGGTTAGTTCATCGACCTGAGATCGTCATTTGTCTCGTGTGAGTTCCCACTGTGCTTTGATTACTACCCTACCACGGCCCAAAGGAGTCGTGCAAACAGGTTTTAGTTGGGTACAGTCCCGAGCCATATGGAGGCAGTGAGCGGATCTTCAGGGGTTCGTCTCTCCCGGTATTGGGGGTGAGGTCGTGCTGTGTCTAGGAGAGCCATTACGCAAAGCCCTCGGCCGAGGCAGGAGATTTACTGGTAGGTATTCCAGTAGTATCTCAGGGCGTTCTGGGCTACGCTCCGACACGACTTGTACCGCCTTTGGGGGTCTGACTTTTACCAACCCCCTAGGCCCGACATGCGATCCTCATAGACGAACGGACCGGACTGTACGGATATTGTCACTGACAGGCTCAGTAGGGTGTCAGGATGAGTTCGCTCATCGACGTCCCTTTTGGTCAATAGCTGGTGGCCCGTCACGTATTGGCTAATACCTCTGACGTGCTAGTGGTTAAATCCACAGCCATAGTATTGACGAGTCTTTAGAGTCCACCACACTTTCAGTTACTCAGCTTTCGGGCGAAACGCTGTAGAGGCCGTATGGAGATATGGCAGGGTCTGATCAGATACGTGCGGTATTGCACGGATCAGGATCGGTCGGTTTGTACTAGTGGCCGTATGAATATATGGAAGGGTTCGATCAGATACGTGCGGTATTGCACGGATCAGGATCGAACGGATATTACTAGCCGGCTTTGGTTTAAGCCGGATCCTAGTATAGTACAGTGTAGATTTTGTCTCATTGCATTTGTATCCGGACGGAATACAGATGCGGGTGTGTATGCACAGTATCGGGGTTTTCCTGTAATTTATTACGGGACCAGTTTTCTGGAGTTGCCAGTTTGCATTCCGTTCCGGCCGGTTTTTCTTTGTTCTTTCCCGGCCGGACTTTCCCGATGGAGGGGGGTTATTTGCAAGTTTGCAAATAACCATTTGTGGAGGGGTTCTTTGTTTTTGTGGCATTATGAAAGATTAAGCATCTTTGCTTTTCATGATGGCTTGCCTTTTTGAGATTAGAAGTGATGAGAAAGGATTTGATCTTTGATTGGTGTTGATGTAAGATTGTTATCATGATGTTTTTGGCTATGGTCACCACTTGCTTTTACTACCATTACCTTCCTTCTAAGGTTGTGGTTTTGTATTCCCTCCTCCACAATTCACATTTGAAGATGGTAGAACTCACTTGAGAGAAAGAAAAGAATGAGAGAGTTCATCTTTGTTATGTGAGGAATTCTTCATCTCCTTCTTCTTCTTCTTGTTTTGGAAAAATGAAAGCACCATTTTTCCTAACCCCATTCCTCCATCAAGGCAACTACAAACCCCAAATGAGACTAGCATGATCTACAACACATTCTACAGCAAATCTTGAGCATGTCGAGTTGCCGGCTTCATGCCTGAGTTGCCTCGGTATCGAGGCGGGAGCCCGTAAAAGACGCAGGCGATGTGGTGCCCTTCCGGCGAAGAGGTGACGATGTGGAGACAAGACTTTCCGCGGGAGATCGGGACGATGACGAGAAGACCGGAGGACTCGGATCACTCGGTATACTTCTCTTCCCATCTCTTGTTAGCTAGCATTAGGTTAATGGTTATGATCCGGGTATTTTGTCCGCGGTAGCGCCAGTTTAAAAGATAAGAAAATTTTGATTCCGCAATTTGGCCTCGGTTAGACGGCCGTGGCGCTGCCGTGGCGCAACATGGTATCAGAGCCACGCCATTAACCTTGCCTAGCTTGTTCTAATGCGTTTTGCTTATCCGATCGACCAAAATTCCAAAAACATCATTTTTGTTCACATCAGTTTTCTGTTGGAATTTTTTGGTGTCTAAAAATTTTTCAGGTTGCAGAAAAATGATGTGCTAGAAAATATAAGGCTACTGTAGAAAAACGATAAAGTGATTCACTAGTTGGAGCGCGGAACCGCGGCCAAAACCCCCTTGGGGCCGCGGTTCCGCCGCACTATGGTGAGTTCACTTGGTCGTTTTTCTTCAGTTGCTTTCTGGGCTGAAAATAGGGCTTTTGGAATATTAAATTTGGGTCCAGATCTTCTGTGACTGCTACAGTATTACTTGGGGGCCCACTTGTTAATTTTTGATCGATTGGATATTTTAAACACATTATTTCACAGTATTTACATTATATCTGCGACCGTGAATGTCACTTGATCGGTAAATCCGGTCTAACTGCTATAGCCCGGTTAGACGGATTTGCGAACGTGACTTTCACGTTGATGTTCTATGTTTATGCTGTGTTGATGCGGATCGGTCGGTGGGGATAGCCTGGATGCAATGCTAGTACTGTGCTGTTGTATTATGTACATTTGATATTGCGGGGCGAGCGTCCGACATGTGGACTGCCGTCACTGCCTGATTGTATTATTCTTTTGGGGCACGACCTGGTTGCGGTCGATGTACCCGGTGTATGTATATTTTACTTTCTGTACTAGGGTTACCCCGCGGTGGGGTGCACGGATAGCCGAGTTCTAGAGCGCAACGGGCCCGCATCTCAGGGCATTGAGACGGAGGGGGCTTCAGTCTGGAATTGGCGGGCTATTCGCCGCACTCATAGGGGGTACAGGTTGACCCTTGAGGGGTGCCCGAGTTACCGGATTCCGTGAAGTGCTGGGTGGTCCATTCACATTGCTGAAGGGGGCTGCCTCGCTTCAGGTTTTGGCGGGTGACTTGCCGCGCCCGTAGGGGTCTAGGACTTCATTGCATAGGCTATCCACACGACCAGGGGAACGTCGGGTTTCAGCAGCGGCTCTGTGAAACCCGGGGCTTCCAGATATCTGTATTGTTCTGTGATGCTGCATTTTTCTGTGATGTTGCATTTTATTCACGCCTTGAGCGAAATACTATATATTGGTATATATATTAGTAGATGTTGTATATGTTTTTTATCCGCGCTAGTCCAGTCCCCGCTCTGCCGTTAGTTAGCTAACCTAACGGGTGATGACGGGACCCAGTGGCGAATGCGGATGGCATATACGTACGTCAGTATATTTTCGTTCTTTGTGGTGTGATCAATTGATGGGACTGCGTTGATTCGGATCAATGCAAGCTAAACAAACTTATTCTGATGTTGTTGGAACATTTTTTCAAAAAGCTGTTATTGCAAGGACGTTCACTTTTGTTTTGCATCGTGGTATTCATTTGGAATATCCTGCTCCTCAGTCGACGAGGCAAGGGCCGAGATCCCTTCACCGGGAGTGACCCCTTGGACAGAAGTTTGCGTCAGGGCATTAACTTCACTATAGCCGATTACTTTTGCTTTGCATCGTGGTATTCAGTTGGAATATCCTGCACCTCATTCTACGGGGAAAGAGCCGAGATCCCTTCACCGGGAGTGACCTCTTTAGTAAAGGTTTTCGTCACTATATTTTCTAAAAAGGTTATCCAGTTCCTTCAACGATATCAAGTTCATTACGTTAAAGGTTTTTCGCCAAAAACCAGTCGTAGCCCTCCGTCATTTCAGATTAGTATTGCTTAGTATTCGCGCTACGTTTGTCGTTGCTATTCGCCGAGGCGTAGTGTGCGGTAGCTCTGTAATGCTTTCTGTCGTATGGATATGTGGATTGGTTAGGACAGTCGTACGACTTTGTTGATTATTCGTCAAGGGTCGTGCGGGTGGGTTTAACGCAATCAAGATAATGACGGGCTGAACTTGACTAGGACCTTTTGATTTGTTGATTATTCGTCAAGGTCACTTGGGTCCTAGGGGTAAAAATCACATCGGGAGTTTCAAAAGAACTGAAACTTGCCAGGCATGCGCATACCTTCTGGAGTGTGGTGACGTGAGTGGATTCCGTCACGTCATCATGCGATGATAGTTGGATCCCGATTCCCACTGATGAGTTGGTTTACTCCTCGGGTGATCCCGACTAATTCTTCTTTCAGGTTTGGAGGAGAATTTGAGGTACAGTGGGAGGTTTCCTGATTAGATAAATTGGTAACCATTCTGATCTAGGTTAGAGTGCACGCTGAGTGTTTCTTTTCTCTCTCTCTGGGGCAACGACCATTGACCCAACCCTAGACTATGACTCAGTGACCAAGTTGACCGAACCTTCTTAACACTGGCTTTTGGATTGTCAGAATTGCAAACCTCATTGCCACTCCTACTTTTACCCTTTTCTCCAGGACACCCCGTATTGCTACGAACGTCCACTTCCATTGGACAAAACCATCGTATGGTTATATACGAACTCGAAGGAATTCGAGGATGGTTTCTAGTTCTGGAGAAAACGAATAGGATTATTCAGTTGTCTTTTCTTTTCACCTTCTCTCATTGCGAGTACTCCTTGGTTTAGGAGATAGTACACCTATTACGCAAATTGGATAGTCTTCTTCCAAACCTTAGGCTGGTGCCGACCGGTAGGGAATGAAGGAAACCAATTAGCATAACGATGGTGTGCAGAAGGTATTAAGTTAAGACAAAGCAAGGGATTAGTAAGAGGGCAAAGTAAATTGTGACTGCTATTCACGACCGAACCAAGTATTTCTTCGCCAATCCTAAATCACCTTTGTATTTCTCCAGGACACTCCGTATCACTACGAAGATCCACAGTTTATTTGGATACTCCATCGTATGGTTATATACGAACTCGAAAGGAACTTGTTCCAGTTCGGGGATGGATTCTGGTTCAGGAGAAATATGAATAAGGTTTATTCGGTTGTCTTTTATCTTCACCTTCTCTCGCTTTGCGAGTGCTCCTAGGATTAGGACAGTACACCTTTTTTGCTTATTGGATAGTCTTCTTCCAAACCATAGGCTGGTGCCGAACGGTAGGGAAGGAAGAAAACCATTTGGCCTAAGGGGGTGTGCAGACGGTAATGACTAAAGACATATAAAGGGATTTGGACAGATGGAAAAGAGATATACGGTTACAGTTGTGAATCTGGATAATGGTAGAGGCATTACTAGGAATACCAGGATACCCCATCGAAACATTTCAATGTTTCAAGTTTCACTGTGTACTGTTAAAAGAAAACTGATTTCCCGATTAGATACTTACTCCAGGGTATGTATTTACCAGGTATGATTCTCACATCTGTATGGTTTTACAGATGATGAGTGGGAGTAAGTTATTGGGAATAGGGTGATCATCCTCATTATATCGGGATTCGTTGTAATCGGTGATATTTGAGGAGATCATCTGGGCTGTTTGCCGGTCGGCAAATATTTGGTTTTGAATATCCGCTGTTGTGCACCAATTTCAAATTGATATATCTGTACGTCTATTTTCATAGAGTGAGATATACCTTTTTGATATTATGTCGATGACATTTACCTATATCAGTGGATGGTTAGGTAAGGAGCATTAAACAGCGGTGTAATTCTTCTTAACCATAAGTACAGTTTTCAACCTGCGACGCACAGTGAAAGAGTTATTAGACTCAGCGGACTTATACAGAGTATTGTATGTTGTCCAGTGTCCATTAGGACAGAGGGGTTGGTCCTCATATTATATTCTGTTTACTTTTAACTTCTCTAGTTCTTAGACATGTGTTTCGTAGGAACACAGGGTCTAAGTTTTGAGGAGTTATAGGTATTTGAATAGAGTAGAGAACCAGGAGTAGCAAGTATCGGGATTCTTCAAAGTGATCGAAGATGTAGATACTTGTGTATGGTGTTCAGTTGATAGTAGTGATAAAGAGAAATTGCTTCTCTTTCAGGTTACTCATAATTGGAAGCATTCCTAAGTTGAGTAACGCTGATCGGCCTCCTTCCATTTAGTTGACATGCACTGGAGACAGCTGCATGATTTGAATCTGGTTCAATTAAATCAGTGCCTCTGTTTCTATATTGGATATAGAACAGTTCATATCTTGACATTGTTAAGGTACGGGGAGTTGTCCGGCTTATGCTTAAAACCAGACACTGAACAACTCAAGGCACGTTTCTGTAATGGGTGTTTGTGGGTTGACCCAGGCTATGACGAGGGTTGACTTTCTACCATCTGGAAGATCAATAGAGATATTGTTCTTGACTCGCCACAGTTTTAAATAAAAATGTTTTTTTTCAGAAAACAGTAGTGGGAGTATGGTAGAACTGGAAGTGATTCCAGAACCACAAACGATTACTGAAGATTTCACAGGAACCTAAAGATTCAATCTGGTTTGACATTCCATTGGCCACTCTGCAGATATGGTGGGTAAACTCAGGCACTCGAGAGGTACTTCGGTATGCTCAAGGACGGTGGCAGGGAGGTTCTTGTTTACCCAGACTTACCATTGCTGTTGTTCCAGACTGTGAGACCCGGCAGGAGGATGAGTATAGCGTCGTTCTAAACTAGCTTTAGAAGTGTACGTCTATATGACTCTGCCAGAGGGTTGTCGTAGTCAGTGGGAGCAGCGGAAGCATTGGTGGACAGTTGGCTTATATCTATTTATAGACTAAAGCAGATATAGCGGAGATAGATCATCTATTTCTGATGTGAAGTCATAGGTTTGACTTCATCAGAATAGGGGATGGATCTGTTAAGAAGGTAGTAGGGTGTGATGTCCTGGTATTTGGATGACATACACAGAGTAGGAAGTGATATTCCTATACTACGATCGGTTGTACTTTGGTTGTCACACAGTGGTTTCTCCACAAGGGACTTGGACATTATATCAGACATACTGGTTACTAGATCTATGGTTTTAGATCTATATTTGGGTGGTTTCCCAATCAGGGTACTTTGACAGCATTCTAAGAGTATTTAGAATGGACGACTCCTAGCATGGTAGTGTACCTGCAGGTAATGGAGTCACCCTCTCTAAAGGTGTCTTATAGACTAAAGTAGAGAGGGATGTGCATGATTGGCAGATCACTTGCTTAGGCAATTGAGTCAATCATGAGATGTCAAGCACCACACCAGATGTTGTTCTTGCACTAGATGCAATAAGTAGATATTGATCCAATCCTGGAGGAACAGTAGGAAGCAGTTTTAGAACATAAGTGAATGTTCTAGGGATATGATAACGGCTGCCTCCTATAGGAGACGGTTATCACTCCAGGCTTCCAAGGTGACATGGACGACAAGGAGGTTGTCAGAGTTATAGTTCTCCCTCTGACGAGGGACAGTATTCTGGACAGGTGATCCAGGCAGATACTGAGGGAGGCATGGCGCAGGATACTGATTAAGTTCAGTTGACGATACAGTCTAAGAAGTTTGGATTTGGAGTTCATTTATGAACTAAGTCCCATCAGACATCCAGACATTCCAAGACAGGTATTTCTCATTTCGGGAGATGGCTTTCTCCGCGAACTTGAGATATAGAGAGACATAGAAAGAAACATCTAGGCGGATCCACTCACTAAGGCTTTTCCTCGAACGCAATAGTTTCGCAAACAGGCTTTGTGCGACTGACTAGTAGAGGAGTTGGGTGTTCGGTATCACACGGGCTGTGAGTATGCGACATCGCAATAATTAGCCTTGAGCGCAAGTGGGAGATTGTTGGAGATAGTGCCCTCAGAGTCAATTATTGGATCACAGGCACGTGATTGCAATGATTGAGGGAGGACCTATCCCGGTAGGACAGTCTTACTCGAGATGATAGTATGCTATCTGGTTTATCTTTATCATCGTGTACTGCTTTAGGTGACCTGACATGTCGCTATTACACGTTGATAGAGCCCCTAGGATTCTTGCTTGACTACCAGCAGTATGATGGCGATCATATACGTGGGAGCTGGTAGTCTATAAGCACATCCTTAAAAGGTCCCTAGTCGTAGGAGTTTCGAGACAGGGCATCGATACTCCATTAGTAGACTAGTGTATACAGTCGAGACCCCGACGAGGGGCGGTGGCCGGTCTCACAAGCCACTGGTGTCAGTTGGTTCACCTAAGATGTATACAGGTGCTCATTGGTTTATGAGTACACCGGACAGGACTCGCCGGGAACCTGCTAGTTGGGATTATACCAGACGTCAGATAGCAGTTCCCTGGTGACATGTGTACAGGTTAGTTCATCGACCTAAGATCGTCATTTGTCTCGTGTGAGTTCCCACTGTGCTTTGATTACTACCCTACCACGGCCCAAAGGAGTCATGCAAACAGGTTTTAGTTGGGTACAGTCCCGAGCCACATGGAGGCAGTGAGCGGATCTTCAGGGGTTCGTCTCTCCCGGTATTGGGGGTGAGGTCGCGCTGTGTCTAGGAGAGCCATTACGCAAAGCCCTCGGTCGAGGCAGGAGATTTACTGGTAGGTATTCCAGTAGTATCTCAGGGCGTTCTGGGCTACGCTCCGACACGACTTGTACCGCCTTTGGGGGTCTGACTTTTACCAACCCCCTAGGCCCGACATGCGATCCTCATAGACGAACGGACCGGACTGTACGGATATTGTCACTGACAGGCTCAGTAGGGTGTCAGGATGAGTTCGCTCATCGACGTCCCTTTTGGTCAATAGCTGGTGGCCCGTCACGTATTGGCTAATACCTCTGACGTGCTAGTGGTTAAATCCACAGCCATAGTATTGACGAGTCTTTAGAGTCCACCACACTTTCAGTTACTCAGCTTTCGGGTGAAACGCTGTAGAGGCCGTATGGAGATATGGCAGGGTCTGATCAGATACGTGCGGTATTGCACGGATCAGGATCGGACGGTTTGTACTAGTGGCCGTATGAATATATGGCAGGGTTCGATCAGATACGTGCGGTATTGCACGGATCAGGATCGAACGGATATTACTAGCCGGCTTTGGTTTAAGCCGGATCCTAGTATAGTACAGTGTAGATTTTGTCTCATTGCATTTGTATCCGGACGGAATACAGATGCGGGTGTGTATGCACAGTATCGGGGTTTTCCTGTAATTTATTACGGGACCAGTTTTCTGGAGTTGCCAGTTTGCATTCCGTTCCGGCCGGTTTTTCTTCGTTCTTTCCCGGCCGGACTTTCCCGATGGAGGGGGGTTGTTTGCAAGTTTGCAAATAACCATTTATGGAGGGGTTCTTTGTTTTTGTGGCATTATGAAAGATTAAGCATCTTTGCTTTTCATGATGGCTTGCCTTTTTGAGATTAGAAGTGATGAGAAAGGATTTGATCTTTGATTGGTGTTGATGTGAGATTGTTATCATGATGTTTTTGGCTATGGACACCACTTGCTTTTACTACCATTACCTTCCTTCTAAGGTTGTGGTTTTGTATTCCCTCCTCCACAATTCTCATTTGAAGATGGTAGAACTCACTTGAGAGAAAGAAAAGAATGAGAGAGTTCATCTTGGTTATGTGAGGAATTCTTCATCTCCTTCTTCTTCTTGTTTTGGAAAAATGAAAGCACCATTTTTCCTCACCCCATTCCTCCATCAAGGCGACTACAAACCCCAAATGAGACTAGCATGATCTACAACACATTCTACAGCAAATCTTGAGCATGTCGAGTTGCCGGCTTCATGCCCGAGTTGCCTCGGTATCGAGGCGGGAGCCCGTAAAAGACGCAGGCGATGTGGTGCCCTTCCGGCGAGGAGGTGACGATGTGGAGACAAGACTTTCCGCGGGAGATCGGGACGATGACGAGAAGACCGGAGGACTCGGATCACTCGGTATACTTCTCTTCCCATCTCTTGTTAGCTAGCATTAGGTTAATGGTTATGATCCGGGTATTTTGTCCGCGGTAGCGCCAGTTTAAAAGATAAGAAAATTTTGATTCCGCAATTTGGCCTCGGTTAGACGGCCGGGGCGCTGCCGTGGCGCAACAGATTTATCCAATGGATGTGGATATCCGTAGTGATACAGAGTGTTCTAAAGAAAATCAAAGTGGATGTAGGAGCGGCAGGGGTATAAACGATCTTTGTCGTAAATGATGGTGATCGCAACTTTCTTCGCCATTATTCTAATCCCTTTATATGTCTTTACTTATTACCTTCTGTACACCACAGTTGAGCTTATTGGTTTTCTTCCTTCCCTACCGTTCGACACCTGCCTATGGTCTGGAGGAAGACTATCCAATAAGCTCAATAGGTGTACCCTCTCCTAATCTTAGGAGCCCTCACAACCTGAGAGAAAGTAAAGATAAAAGACAACCGAATAATCTTATTCAATCTCTCCAGAACCAGAATCCATCCTCGAAAAAGTTCCTTCGAGTTCGTATGTAACTATGCGATGGATTTTTCCAATGGAAGTGGATGTTCGTAGTGATACGAGGGGTTCTAGAGAAATATAATGTGATATAGAAGTGGCAATGATGTACGCGACACCGTGAAATTCCAAAAGCCAAAGTGTTTTAAGAAGGTTCGGTTAACTTGGTTTCATGAGTTTTAGTCAAAGGTCGGGTCATAGTCGCAGCCACAGAGAGAGAGAAAAGAAACACTCAGCGTGCACTCTAACCTAGATCGGAATGGTTAATCATTTTATCTAATCTGGATGGTTCCCACTGTTTCCTCGAATTCTCCTCCAAACCCAAAAGGAGAATTAGTCGGAATCACCCGAGGAGTAATCCTACTCATCAGTGGGAATCGGGATCCAAATATTATTGCATGATAACTTGATGGAAGCTACTCAAGTTACTACACTCCAGAAGGTATGCGCAAACCTGGCAAGTTTCCTGTATGTTTGAAACTCCCGATATGATTTTTACTCCTAGGACCCAAGTGACCTTGACACAGTCAACAAATCAAAGTGTCCTAGTCAAGTTCAACCCGTCATTATCCTGGATTGCATTAAACCCACCCGTATAAGCCTTTGACACAGTCAACAAGGCCGCACGACTGTCCTAACCAATCTCATTAATATGCCACAAACAAGCACTACTTAGCTACCGCACACTACGCCTTGACACAGTCAACAAACGCAGCACGAATACTAAGCAATACTTGCAAGAAATGACGAGGGGTTACGGCTGGTTTTTGGCGAAAAACCTTTAACGTAATTAACTTGATATCTTTGAAGGAATCCAAGCGGTTTTACAAAATATAGTGGCGAAAACTTTTGCTAAAGAGGTCACTCCCGGTGAAGGGATCTCGGCTCTTTCCTCGTCGAATGGGGTGCAGGATATCCCAAACTGAATACCACGATGCAAAGCAAAAGTAATCGACTATAGTGAATGTAAGTCCACGTTGCCCACCTGCGGGGAGGCGGAAAACGGAATAAAAATCAAATTTTTATCAACTTAGGCAACATGGACTAGACAAAGAAGGATCTTTGCTAAACAAAAACAAGCTAAAGCTAACTAGAAACTAGCTAAGTGCTAGAAAGGTTATACCTTGGGCTTTATGTCCTTCTCTCCTTGCTCCTTGGAGTGGTGGAAGGAGGTCACCTTAGTCGTCTTCTCACGTCGAAGAAAGATCCACCCGAAAGCCTCGACCTTTGGCTTCAACTCCAAGCTAGAAGTAACTAGGGTGCAAGAAGTGCTAATCCTTGAGCCTTAGATGAGAGTAGAGATTATCAAGAAAGGGTTTTTCTCAAGCTCAGGTGTTTCTCAACACATGAGACGGGAGAGCTTGAGGGAGAGGAAGAACAAGAGAGAGAAAGTGAATAATAGAATGAGAGAAAAATAAACCATTCTCACATATATGTGTGAATTATTGTAATTAGATAATTAGCTAGATAATTGTCATGGTTAATCAAGACATGACCATTATCATTTCATTTTTAATGCAAATTGCAAGGATCAAAGAGCATCTTCCAAATGAAATGATGATGGTCAAAGTGTCAACCAAGGTCAACAAGTCAAGGAGGTCAAATGGTCAACAATCATAACCATGCATAATTATTTAAACTAATATCAATTAACAATAATACACACATAAACATTAGGGTTAATAAAATGACAATAGTCATTAACCCTAATCAAAGTCCTCTCTCTCTGTCTCAAGCAACTGTGCATACGCACCCGTATTCGTGATCCGAGGAACACGAATAGAAAGAGAAAAACCAATCCCAAATCATATACTAGGATCCGTCTTAAACTAAAGCCCGCTAGTATAAGCTGTCCGGACAGCAAACGTGCACAAGTGCGCGAATGTGAACGAACCCTGTCGCAAAACCATGCGACCTCTACTCATTTTGCCTAAAGGCGAATAGCTCTCTGTGTGGGACTCTAAAGACTCGACACTACGCTAGCAGTTGGTTTAACCACAGACCGCAAGCGGCACTAGCTGTACGTAAAGGTTCCGGCTAGATGTCGATAAGAAGACTGACGAGGTGAACCCCATCTGAACTCCAACTGAGCCTATATGTGACAGTCTCCGTACAGTCCGGTCTGTTCGTCTGATACATCGTATGGCGGGCCTAGGGGGCGGTGAACGTCAGTCCCCTAATAGCGGTACAAGTCGTGTCGGAGTGTAGCCCAGAACACCCTGAGATAACACTGAAAACCTACCAGTATATCTCGCTTGCCCTGGCCAGGGACTACTCGTGTAATGGCTCTCCTGGACACAGTGCGATGTCAACCCCCAATACCGGGAGAGACGAATCCTGTCTAACCGTCACTGCCTCCAAGTGCTTCGGGACTGCACCCAAAAACTACATGTTTGCACGACTCCTTTGAGCCGTGGTAGGGTAGCAATCAAAGTGCAGTGGGAACACACTCGAGGTGAAGTGACAGTGTCAAGTCAACGGACTAAGCTGTATTCATGTCACCTGGGAACTGATAACTGACGATAGGTATAATACCAACCAACAGTTCCCGACAAGTCCTGTCCAGTGTACTCGTAACCTAACGAGCACCCACATACTATCTCAAGTACGACGTACTGACGGCTGTGTGACAGACCGTCTTCCACGCTGGGATGAGAAGCGCTTACGCTAGTCTATGTCACGACCCGAAAGTACGGAATGCGACTGGCACTTAGATTACGAGACGTCTAAAGGCGTACCGTAACCTAAGTCAGCCAAAGCCCAGAAAAATCTAAACCAAAATCAAAAGCGAGTGAAGGAAAACCTTTAATGAAAAAGATTTTCAAATCAATTAAGTTGCAAAGAATCCCTTTTTTAAAACATCATAAATTTCCGAAAATTTCGGCAGAGTCTCCCCTGTATTTTCTATCCCCCAAAATGGGTACAACAAGATAATAAACCTGTAATCATAAAAATGGCATCCCCAAGCAGGAGCTAGCTCTTCGCCCAAGGCGGATCACAACCACATGCAATATAATAGTAATATCAAGAAAAGAGCATAAAGAAACGCAAAATATCAGAAAACACAACGCCGGCTCAAGTGAGCTCGACCCAAAAGAAACCACATATATACAATCTCTCAGTCTCATCACTAGGTCGCATATACAATATAAAGTAGTAGATGGAGAATACTAGATACAATGATAAAGCAAAAAGAAATAAAGTGTGCTCGCAACCCACCTACGGGCGATGTCGCGAGTCTAAGCAAAAGGAGCCGATGATAAGATAGCCGCCGCTACAAGACTGATGAGTCCGACCTGCAAGACACTGTGGCACAACGGGGGTGAGTTGCCAGCTCGTGCGTAAATATAACATCTAATAAGGCAATCGTAAGAATGCACGCAATGCACCACAACATGCATGTCCATATGTGATATAATATCTCTAGTATGCATGCACATGTATGCAATGTCATTTCTAACTCTTTAAGTGTTTTAAATGCTAAGGTTACTGCGTTCTTAACTTTAGAAAATGAATATCTGTATAATAGCTAAGTACCATCAAGAAATCATCTGAAAACCCGTTTCAAGCATCGACACCAAATAGGAATCATATCTGTCTCAATATCGGGCTCCGTCAGTCCGGATCGGCCCAAATCATAAATCTCACGACAACGGTCGGTATCCTCCGGATATCCGCCGCGCCAGACATCACCGGTAGGTAGTCTTCCCCTGCCAGGCTCATCGTCTATAACTCGATCTTCTTGCCCCGGGGTACCATACCGGGCCCACCATGTACCCGAGACGGTTCATCCACTCCTCGAATCGGGTCTCGAAATCCAACAGAAAACATGAAAACTCATGGTGGACGACACATACATCACGAGAAAACCGCAACTTTGTTTTAAAAATGATAAATATAAGCTTTTGTTAAATTCATGCGGTTTTCCCCAAAAATCCAGAAATCGCAGCAATACTGAAATCCTCAAGAAAATCATAATGTTCACATGTTATATATGATATCAATGTATATGATGTGAGTTTTGGCTAGAAATCTATGTAGATATGATGGTAATGCGAGGTATATGCATGTTATGCAATTCCATATATCATGTATGAATGCAAATGGCGTTATTAAGTTAAACAGGTTCTATAGTGCACGTGGCATGGCAATTACCAAAGGCGTGTGTGTCACATGAATAGTGCGCGTGCAACAGAAGCCAATGGTAATGGTGTTCGTGTCCTACGAAGTGATATCGCATAAGTATAGATTAATGTCCATGCAATCTAATATACTGTTCGCTATAAGGGTATGCAGAGTACATGAATGGATAAGCTAGTTAACAATATAAATCTTGCAAAAAGTAGGGTAATCCTAACTAGGGGGGCGCCTCGCGCCATTCAGACGATTCCCCCATAGATGAATACATCTACTCACCTGAAATCCCCGCTAACCCGATCCGACCACCGCCTTGCCTTTACGTGCCGTGTCCGATGTTTCCCCGACCGATCCTATATTTACACAATACCAAGCATAAGATTACAAAACCTAGAACGATGCAAGTCACAATATACAATTATCGACGCTCTCGAATAAAACATAGCATGCACTCGGTGCACGGGAAAACGCACGAAAATCGCTAACCTTTAACTAGAATCGTCATTTCGGGGAAATCGACAAAACTACAACCCGACTAGACGAAACCCCGCATTCGCGCACTCTAATAGTCCTATACGAAGCTAATTATATCGCTAACATAACGCAATTTGATCGAATTCTAATTTTTGTAAAAAATCTAGTAAGCAAATTCAATACCGATTCGATGCAAACATCGAAATTTTATCGATTTAGCGAGCGTATCATTACACAATTAACCACTCTAATCAATTAGGTAACCAAAGCCCTAACTTAACTCTAACAACCATGCTTCAAACCCTAGTTCAACATCAAATCCCATTCTTGATTTTCATGAACAAGAATTTACAACTAAATTAATACTTCAAAATTGAATTTTAGCACACATAAACTACAAGTTAACAAACTAGTTTAGAATTTCACCTCACAAATGGAACCCTAGCATGATCAAGCCATAAAAGAAGCCTCGTTTCTCCTAGTTTTGAACTAAATTTGGTTGAGGAGAGAGTGGATTAGGGTTTAGCATTGAATTGGAGAAGAAAATGGTGAATTTTTATGGATTTTTCATGATTTTTCATGATTTTTGAAGCAAGAATTGAGGTGAAAAGAGGGGGGAGCTGCTGATATTTTCGGCCAGAGGTGAAGAGGAGGAGGGTGTGGGGTTTTTGGAGAAGTTTCTAGGTCAAAAAGATCCCTCACATCTCATTTAATGCATTTCACATCAACTTTTTACAAAGAAACCCCTTTTTACATCATTTTATTCAAATTTTCACACCATAAAACTAAAATGTTGCAAGCCATGATACAATTTTATTAACACCATATTTTAGCTTATAAAGATTCCTAATTATGAAATTTACCTAATTAAATTTGTATTTATCACTAATTTAATGTATTTAAAAAGGCTTAAAATAATAAAAAAAATAATTAATTACGAAATTATTTTTTTATTTAACTAGAAAATTATAAGTGACATTTTAGTGACAAAATTATAGTAATATCTTACCTAAATTTTGTATAATTAGATCTACAATGAAAAATACCTATTTTGACTTTTTACGGAAAAAGCCGAAAAATTAGCCGATTACCGAAAAACTGCCTAAACGATTTTCGAAGGGTTACAATCTTCCCCCCTTAAAGAAATTCGGTCCCCGAATTTAGAATTTAACAACGCGTACCTTCAAAAAGATGGGGATATCTCTTCCTCATCTCGACCTCGGTCTCCCAGGTGACCTCCTCGCTGTTCGGGCCACGCCAAAGGACCTTGACGGACGGTATGACCTTCGACCTCAATTTCTTCACCTGCCGATCCAAGATGACCACCGGCTGCTCGGTGAAAGAAAGATTACGCTCTAGCTGGATCGTCTGGTGCTGAATCGCCTGGGAAGGATCATGAAGGTACTTGCGGAGCATCGAGACATGGAATACGGGGTGAACGTCGGGGAAGCTGGGCGGAAGAGCTAACCGATAAGCGACTGGACCAACACGCTCTAGGATCTCGAAAGGACCAACATATCTAGGACTCAATTTCCCTTTCTGCCCAAATCTCATCACACCTTTCATTGGAGAGACCTTCAGGAAAACATGATCGCCAAAAGCGAACTCGAGTCGGCGACGGCGCCTGTCAGCATATGATTTCTGCCTGCTCTGTGCCGCTCTCATCCTGTCCCGAATCAGCTGTATCTTCTCGGTCGTCTCCTGTACAATCTGCGGCCCCAAAATACAGCTCTCCCTGAGCTCTGTCCAACATACAGGCGATCGACATCTCCTCCCATATAAAGCCTCAAAAGGTGCCATCTGAATCATCTCCTGGAAGCTATTATTGTAGGAAAACTCGATCAAAGGAAAATGACGATCCCAGCTACCACCGAAATCTAAAACGAAAGCTCTGAGCATGTCCTCAAGAGTCTGAATAGTACGCTCTCACTGACCGTCAGTCTGCGGATGAAAGGCTGTGCTAAAACTCAATCGGGTGCCCAAAGCTTCCTGGAGTTTCTGCCACAATCGGCTGGTAAACTGGGTGCCACGGTCGGACACGATGCAAGTCAGAACACCATACAGTTGCACGATCTCATCAATATAAACCTGGGCGTACTGAGAAAATCCAAAAGTGGTCTTCACTGGCAGAAAGTGAGCCGCTTTCGTCAGTCGATCCACAATCACCCATATAGAGTCGTACCCTCGACTGGTCCTGGGTCGACCCATAATGAAGTCCATGGAGACCTGCTCCCACTTCCACTCAGGGATGGGCAAAGGCTGTAACTCCCCGGCTGGCCTCTGGTGCTCGGTCTTGACTTGCTGACAAGTCAGGCATCTCGACACAAAGTCTGTAATATCCCTCTTCATCCCGTCCCACCAGTAAACCTCTCTCAAATCACGGTACATCTTGGTGGAACCTGGGTGAACACTGTATACTGATCTATGTGCCTCCTCGAGAATATCACGCTTTAGTCCCTCTGAATCTGGCACACACAGTCGAGTCCCAAATCGAAGTATCCCCTGATCATCAATCACGAACTCAGAAACTCTGCCCTGCCGAATCTGCTCAGTAATCTCTAAGATACGGGAATCGCCGGACTGTGCCTCGCGGATACGGTCAAGTAACTGTGGGCGTGCTCTGAAATGGGCCAGCTGTCCCCCCGTAGGAGTAAACTCGAATTGCACTCTGCTGTCACATAACACCTGCCAATCCGCCGTCGACTGCATATGTACTGCGCTCAAACAAGATAAGCTACCTCCGGGCCTCCTACTCAAAGCATCTGCCACCACATTCGCCTTGCCCGGATGGTATAAAATCTCGCAGTCATAATCCTTCACCAACTCCATCCATCGGCGCTGTCTCAGGTTCAGATCTCGCTGCTGGAAAATATACTTCAAACTCTTGTGGTAAGTGAATATCTGGCACGACTCACCGTATAGGTAATGTCTCCAGATCTTAAGTGCAAATACCACTGCAGCCATCTCTAAATCATGGGTAGGGTAGTTCTGTTCGTGTTTCCTCAGCTGCCGAGAAGCATACGCAATAACTCTGTCGTGCTGCATCAATACACATCCCAGCCCCACTCTAGAAGCATCACAATATACTACGAACCCGCCTGATCCTGAAGGCAATGCTAACATTGGTGCAGTAGTCCGACGAGTCTTCAACTACTGGAAACTATCCTCACATGCCTGGGTCCAATCAAAAGGAACCCCCTTCCGGGTCAACCCGGTCAACGGTGCAGCAATGCGGGAGAAATCCTGAACAAAACGTCGATAATAGCCGGCCGGACCTAGAAAGCTGCGAACCTCTGTAACTGATACCGGTCTAGGCCAACGCTGAACTGCCTCGATCTTCTTCGGGTCCACACAAATACCATCTCTCGTCACCACATGACCCAAGAAGTCGACACTGTCTAGCCAGAATGCGCACTTGGAGAATTTGGCGAACAACTGATGCTCCCTCAAAGTCTGCAAGGTGATACGTAAGTGCTGCTCATGCTCCTCCCGGCTCCGAGAATAAACAAAGATGTCGTCAATGAACACAATAATGAACTGATCGAGATACGGCCTGAATACACGGTTCATCAAATCCATAAATGCTGCCGGGGCATTGGTGAGCCCGAACGACATCACCAAGAACTCGTAATGACCATATCGAGTACGGAAGGCAGTCTTCGGAAAATCCTCCTTCCGAACCCGCAACTGGTGATAACCTGATCGTAAATCAACCTTTGAGAAAAACCCTGCACCCTGGAGCTGATCGAATAAGTCATGAATGCGGGGTAGGGGATACCTGTTCCGCACAGTAACCCGGTTCAGCTGACGATAATCAATGCATAAGCGCATACTTCCGTCCTTCTTCTTAACAAACAAGACGGGAGCACCCCAAGGTGACACACTCGGTCGGATAAGCCCTTTGTCCAGCAAGTCCTGTAACTGATCCTTTAGCTCTCTCAGCTCCGCCGGGGCCATCCGATAAGCGGTATAGAGATAGGCCCCGTGCCAGGGATCAAGTCAATACAGAACTCAATCTCGCGCTCTGGTGGCAGACCAGGCAGCTCGTCAGGAAATACATCAGGAAACTCTCTCACAACAGGGACCTGGTCCAACGGAACCTCTGTGGAGCTAGTATCACAAATATAGGCTAAGAATCCCTGACACCCTTTCCTTAAGAGCTGACCAGCGCGAAGAGAAGAAATCAAGCTGGGAAGGGTAGCTCTACGATCTCCCTGAATAATAAGAACCGGCTCACCAAGAAAACTGAATCTGACTGCTTTTTCACGGCAGTCCACGGATGCATAACAGGTGGCTAGCCAGTCCATACCAAGAAGAACGTCAAAGTCTAGCATATCGAGGAGAATCAAATCTACTGAAGAATCTCTCTCCCCGATACGAACGGAACACGATCGGTACACAAAACGGGCAACAAAAGACTCGCCTACCGGGGTAATAACGACAAGCGGCTGATCTAACGGAGAAGACTCTCGGCCCAAACTCGGTGCAAAGTATGTGGATACATAGGAATGTGTGGAGCCTGGATCAAATAATACCCGTGCATCAAAAGAACATACTGGCAGAGTACCTGTCACGACGGCATTGGATGCATGTGCATCCTGAGGAGTCAATGCGAACACTCGGGCCAGTCCACCACTAATAGCTGGCTGTCCTCTGCCTCTACCTCGGCCTCTGCCTCTGCCTCTGTCGCCTCGTCCTCTCGGAACTGGACCGCCACGCCCACGGCCTCTAGAAGCATCTGACTGACGTGGAGCATCGTCAGGAGTAGGAAGTAAAGCTCTCTGAGAAGGTGGTGAGGGTGGTAAAGTCACATGCGGGACTGTCGCCGCGCCCGGACGTCCCATGGTACAGTCTCTGACACGGTGGTACTGACTCCCACACCGAAAACATCCTGGAGACGACTGCTGGGTCTGTGGATATGAACCAAATAACTGACCTCGTCTCAATCCTCTGCCTCCACCATCTCCCGGAAATAATCTATCACGATGTCGGCCCATCTGCCGCTGAGCTGGCGTATCAGTATGGATCCTCTTCGGCCCAGAAACGACCGGAGTCTCAGAAATACGCTCCTCCAAAAGTAAGGCTGCATCCATCACGGCTGCGTATGTGTCAAAATGCTGGGTGCCGATGGCAAGGAATAGCTGTGTATCAAGCCCTCGCACGAACCTCTTTATTCTCTTCTCTTCTGTGTCGACTAGGTACGGAGCATATCGAGACAACTGGGTAAACTGTATATCATACTCCGACACCGTCATCCCAGGAGTCTTGCGCAAAGACTCAAAACTACGGGCTCGAGCATCTCGGACACTCTCCGGAAGAAAACGGGCAAGAAATGCAGATGTAAACTCATCCCAGGTCATAGAAGGCAGACCTGCAGCTCGGCCTCTCTCTACTGAATCGTACCATGTCTGGGCAAGACCCTCCAGACGAAAACTCGCAAACTCCACCAATCTATGATCAGAACACCTCAACGAACGGCAAATCCGAGCCATCCTATCAAGAAATGCCTGTGGGTCCTCTGTCGCATCTGTACCGGTAAAAGCTGGAGGTCTCAATCTCATGAACTCCTATAGTGAAACAGGGATAGTCTCCGTAGTAGCAGCAGGAGTGACCATCTGTGCAGCAGGTACGATCGTGGTCTGTGTGGTGGAAGGAACGTCCTCGGATCTCTGTTCCCGGCTGGACTCAACTAAAGATCCCATCATCTGTCGCAACTCTTGCATGCCGGCCTCTATTCTGGCAATACAATCTGGATAAGGCGGATCAGTATGACCCTGAGGGGTAGGTGTATCATCCCGCTCGATCCTCGCCTCAGACGGGCCCGCCTGAATCTCATCCCTAGCGGCAGCCCGCTGAGCTCTCGTAGTCTTTGGCGGCATCGAAGCTAGAATAAGAAACAGGACTGATAAGGACATTGCAATCGAATCAAGGAATGCAAGGAATCACGAAAGGAAATACAAGCAATTATGTCCTAAGGTCACTTAGGTGGAGTACCGTATCGTAAGTATGCCGCGGATCATACCCACGCTACGCCACTCTGCTTAAGTCACCTACTCCATCTACCAAGGTCGTCCTACACTCAGAAAGGTAAAACCTACGCTCTGATACCAACTTTGTCATGACCCGAAAGTACGGAATGCGACTGGCACTTAGATTACGAGACGTCTAAAGGCGTACCGTAACCTAAGTCAGCCAAAGCCCAGAAAAATCTAAACCAAAATCAAAAGCGAGTGAAGGAAAACCTTTAATGAAAACGATTTTCAAATCAATTAAGTTGCAAAGAATCCCTTTTTTAAAACATCATAAATTTCCGAAAATTTCGGCAGAGTCTCCCCTGTATTTTCTATCCCCCAAAATGGGTACAACAAGATAATAAACCTGTAATCATAAAAATGGCATCCCCAAGCGGGAGCTAGCTCTTCGCCCAAGGCGGATCACAACCACATGCAATATAATAGTAATATCAAGAAAAGAGCATAAAAAAACGCAAAATATCAGAAAACACAACGCCGGCTCAAGTGAGCTCGACCCAAAAGAAACCACATATATACAATCTCTCAGTCTCATCACTAGGTCGCATATACAATATAAAGTAGTAGATGGAGAATACTAGATACAATGATAAAGCAAAAAGAAATAAAGTGTGCTCGCAACCCACCTACGGGCGATGTCGCGAGTCTAAGCAAAAGGAGCCGATGATAAGATAGCCGCCGCTACAAGACTGATGAGTCCGACCTGCAAGACACTGTGGCACAACGGGGGTGAGTTGCCAGCTCGTGCGTAAATATAACATCTAATAAGGCAATCGTAAGAATGCACGCAATGCACCACAACATGCATGTCCATATGTGATATAATATCTCTAGTATGCATGCACATGTATGCAATGTCATTTCTAACTCTTTAAGTGTTTTAAATGCTAAGGTTACTGCGTTCTTAACTTTAGAAAATGAATATCTGTATAATAGCTAAGTGCCATCAAGAAATCATCTGAAAACCCGTGTCAAGCATCGACACCAAATAGGAATCATATCTGTCTCAATATCGGGCTCCGTCAGTCCGGATCGGCCCAAATCATAAATCTCACGACAACGGTCGGTATCCTCCGGATATCCGCCGCGCCAGACATCACCGGTAGGTAGTCTTCCCCTGCCAGGCTCATCGTCTATAACTCGATCTTCTTGCCCCGGGGTACCATACCGGGCCCACCATGTACCCGAGACGGTTCATCCACTCCTCGAATCGGGTCTCGAAATCCAACAGAAAACATGAAAACTCATGGTGGACGACACATACATCACGAGAAAACCGCAACTTTGTTTTAAAAATGATAAATATAAGCTTTTGTTAAATTCATGCGGTTTTCCCCAAAAATCCAGAAATCGCAGCAATACTGAAATCCTCAAGAAAATCATAATGTTCACATGTTATATATGATATCAATGTATATGATGTGAGTTTTGGCTAGAAATCTATGTAGATATGATGGTAATGCGAGGTATATGCATGTTATGCAATTCCATATATCATGTATGAATGCAAATGGCGTTATTAAGTTAAACAGGTTCTATAGTGCACGTGGCATGGCAATTACCAAAGGCGTGTGTGTCACATGAATAGTGCGCGTGCAACAGAAGCCAATGGTAATGGTGTTCGTGTCCTACGAAGTGATATCGCATAAGTATAGATTAATGTCCATGCAATCTAATATACTGTTCGCTATAAGGGTATGCAGAGTACATGAATGGATAAGCTAGTTAACAATATAAATCTTGCAAAAAGTAGGGTAATCCTAACTAGGGGGGCGCCTCGCGCCATTCAGACGATTCCCCCATAGATGAATACATCTACTCACCTGAAATCCCCGCTAACCCGATCCGACCACCGCCTTGCCTTTACGTGCCGTGTCCGATGTTTCCCCGACCGATCCTATATTTACACAATACCAAGCATAAGATTACAAAACCTAGAACGATGCAAGTCACAATATACAATTATCGACGCTCTCGAATAAAACATAGCATGCACTCGGTGCGCGGGAAAACGCACGAAAATCGCTAACCTTTAACTAGAATCGTCATTTCGGGGAAATCGACAAAACTACAACCCGACTAGACGAAACCCCACGTTCGCGCACTCTAATAGTCCTATACGAAGCTAATTATATCGCTAACATAACGCAATTTGATCGAATTCTAATTTTTGTAAAAAATCTAGTAAGCAAATTCAATACCGATTCGATGCAAACATCGAAATTTTATCGATTTAGCGAGCGTATCATTACACAATTAACCACTCTAATCAATTAGGTAACCAAAGCCCTAACTTAACACTAACAACCATGCTTCAAACCCTAGTTCAACATCAAATCCCATTCTTGATTTTCATGAACAAGAATTTACAACTAAATTAATACTTCAAAATTGAATTTTAGCACACATAAACTACAAGTTAACAAACTAGTTTAGAATTTCACCTCACAAATGGAACCCTAGCATGATCAAGCCATAAAAGAAGCCTCCTTTCTCCTAGTTTTGAACAAAATTTGGTTGAGGAGAGAGTGGATTAGGGTTTAGCATTAAATTGGAGAAGAAAATGGTGAATTTTTATGGATTTTTCATGATTTTTCATGATTTTTGAAGCAAGAATTGAGGTGAAAAGAGGGGGGAGCTGCTGCTATTTTCGGCCAGAGGTGAAGAGGAGGAGGGTGTGGGGTTTTTGGAGAAGTTTCTAGGTCAAAAAGATCCCTCACATCTCATTTAATGCATTTCACATCAACTTTTTACAAAGAAACCCTTTTTACATCATTTTTTTCAAAATTTTCACACCATAAAACTAAAATGTTGCAAGCCATGATACAATTTTATTAACACCATATTTTAGCTTATAAAGATTCCTAATTATGAAATTTACCTAATTAAATTTGTATTTATCACTAATTTAATGTATTTAAAAAGGCTTAAAATAATAAAAAAATAATTAATTATGAATTTTTTTTTTATTTAACTAGAAAATTATAAGTGACATTTTAGTGACAAAATTATAGTAATATCTTATCTAAATTTTGTATAATTAGATCTACAATGAAAAATACCTATTTTGACTTTTTACGGAAAAAGCCGAAAAATTAGCCGATTATCGAAAAACTGCCTAAACGATTTTCGAAGGGTTACAGTCTACTCCGGAGTATCGATGCCCTGTCTCGATAGTCCAACGACTAGGGACCTGTATAAGGATGTGCTTATAGATCACCCAGCTCCCATGAGTGTGAGCGTCATCACAACGCTGGTAATCAAGCAAAGATCCTAAGGGCTCTACTAATATGTATATCAGCGATATGCTAAAAGAAACACATGCACATATTAAAGCAGAGACAAACCAAGTAGCATACTACCATTTCGAGCAAGATTGTATATACAACTGTGAATATCCCAAGCTTCCATCAAGTAATATACAAACTAGTATGATACAGTAATGGCCTCTAGGGTATATACACTAACAATCTCCCACTTGCACTAAGGCCATGTACTGGCGTATCGAAGACCTATCATCTCGATCTGCCGCTCGAACTTAGTCTGGGGCAAGGCCTTGGTGAATGGATCTGCTGTGTTATCTTCTGAAGCAACCCTCCGAACCTCGTTCTCCTGGCGATCCACGATCTCCCTGATCAGGTGATACTGCCTCAAGATGTGTCTCGATTTCTGATGGGACCTGGGTTCCTTCGCTAAAGCTATAGCCCCGTTGTTGTCGCAATACAGAGGTGTTGGGTCAACATTGGACGGAACCACCTGAAGTTCTCTCAAGAACTTCCTCATCCAGACAGCTTCTTTTGCGGCATCAGATGCAGCGATGTATTCCGCTTCCTTAGTCGAGTCAGCAACGGTTTCCTGTTTGGAGCTCTTCCAACACACCGCCCCTCCATTGAGGGTGAAGACAAAACCCGACATGGACTTGGAATCATCCTTGTCACTCTGGAAGCTGGAGTCAGCAAAGGCCTCAATCTGGAAGTCTTTTCCGCCATACACCAAGAACATCTCCTTAGTCCTTCTCAGGTACTTGAGAATGTTCTCTGCTATCCAATGTTTCTCCCCAGGGTTTAACAGATACCTGCTTACCACACTCAGTGCATAAGCCACATCCGGTCTGGTACACAACATCGCATACATTATAGAGCCTACCGCAGAAGCGTAGGGTATAATAGACATGAGATCCCTCTCCAAATCAGTCTTGGGAGACATCTCTTTGGAGAGGGTGATCCCGTGACAAGCCGGTAGATTACCGCGCTTGGAATCTTCCATACTGAATCTCTTCAGTATGGTGTCGATGTACCTGGACTGTGAAAGTCCTAATATCCTCTTGGATCTGTCACGGTAGATCCGGATACCCAGAATGTATGAGGCATCACCCAAGTCTTTCATGGAGAACCTGTGTGACAAGAACCCCTTGACAGATTGTAGCATAGGAATGTCATTTCCTATTAAGAGAATGTCATCCACGTATAAAACGAGGAATACTACAGTTCTTGCTACAAATCTACAATAGATGCATGGTTCATCTGGATTTTTGATAAAGCCAAATTTCTTGACCGTCTCATCAAAACAGATGTTCCAACTCCGCGATGCCTGCTTTAGTCTATAAATGGAGTTAAGCAACTTGCACACCTTTCCGCTGCTCCCACTCTGAATGAAACCCTCTGGCTGGTCCATATAGACACACTCCTCTAAATGTCCATTTAGAAAAGCTGTCTTTACGTCCATTTGCCAAATCTCATAATCGTGGAAGGCAGCAATGGCAAGAAGGATCCGAATGGATTTCAGCATAGCTACTGGAGAAAAGGTTTCGTCATAGTCCAAACCAGGTCTTTGACGAAAACCCTTTGCAACCAGTCTAGCTTTATAAGTCTCAACCTGTCCATCTATACCAATCTTCCTTTTGAAGATCCACTTGCATCCTACGGGTTTTACCCCATCTGGAGCAATGTCCAACGTCCATACTTTGTTGGTGTACATGGACTCCATCTCGGTCCGCATTGCATCCAGCCATTTTACCGAGTCGATGCTCTGAATGGCTTGCTGGAAGCTAGTAGGCTCATCAAAATCTATGATGCAATCTTCTCTATCCCCGTCAATGAGAAAACCATAGTATCTCTCGGGCGGATGAGACTGCCTACTACTCCTGCGTAGTGGCGTGGGAATGTCCTGATCTTTCGAACCCTCTGGTTCTACTAAGCTTTCAGTAATAGCTCGTGGTTCTGGAATTTCTTCCAGTTCTATTGCGCTCGCGCTTAATTCTTTTTCTATGAACTGGTGTTCTAGATAGTAGGCATGGCGAGAAACAAACACCTTTTGTTCCTCTTCGCAATAGAAGAAATATCCCTTGGTGTTCTTTGGATATCCCACAAACTTGCACTGTACTGAGCATGCCTCGAGCTTGTCCGCATGCTGCTTTTTTACAAAAGCTGGACATCCCCATGTCTTAATGTGATTAAGATAGGGTCTCTTCCCACACCACATCTGATATGGTGTAGTAGGCACAGTCTTAGTTGGAACTCGGTTCAAAAGGCATGCAGCTGATTCTAGCCCATATCCCCAGAACGATCGCGGCAACTTAGCATTACTCATCATGGACCGTACCATATCCAATAGGTGTTCGGTTCCGTCTCTCCGATACACCGTTATGTTGCGGAGTGTATGGAGGAGTAAGCTGAGAGAGAATTCCATTCTCTTTTAAGTAACCCAAGAACTCGGCACTCAAGTATTCACCACCTCGATCAGATCTCAGTGCCTTGATACTTTTGCCTGTTTGTTTTTCTACTTCATTCTTATATTCCTGGAATTTTTCAAAAGCCTCGGATTTATGTTTCATTAAGAAGACATAACCGTACCTTAAAAAGTCATCCGTAAAATTAATGAAGTAAGAATAACCGCTTCGTGCATGTGTAGACATTGGACCGCACACGTCGCTGTGTACGAGTCCCAATCGCTCGCTCGCTCTTACTCCGTGTCCAGTGAACAGAGTCTTCGTCATCTTTCCCTTAAGACAGGATTGACAAGTTGCATACGATTGATATTTGAACGGATCCAAATATCCTTCTCTATGTAACTTAGTCAACCTTCTCTCATTGATGTGACCTGGTCTACAATGCCATAAGAAAGTTTTATTGATTTATGGAGACATTCTTTTGTGTGTATTCTGGACATTGAAAATCTGTGGCTGGTTTAATACGTATATACCGTTGTTCAATGTACCTGACCCAATCAAAACATGATTAAGGTGAATGTTCACTACATTACTTACAAATTCCAATTCATAACCTTCTTTAGATAATAAAGATACAGAAATGATATTACAGGTTGCATTTGGTACATAATAACAACTACGCAAAACTAAAAAGTGTCCATCCGACAATCCCAGGTGATAGTCCCTCACGGCCTCAGCATCCATGCTAGCACCATTTGCAACTCTGAGCGTCATGTCACCTGCCTTCAAAACTCTACGCTTTCTCAACGCCTGCAAAGAATTACAGATATGAGATCCTGATCCGGTATCCAATACCCAGGATGTAGAGTTTATTGATAGACAGTTTTTAATAACATACACACCTGAAGCTGAAGCCGCAACTCGCTTCAAATCCTGTGTTCTGGCCTTCCAAGCCTTGCAATCCTGTTTCCAGTGACCACTTTTGTAACAATAGAAGCATTCTTCCTTCCCCACCAGCTTTCCCGCTATCTTTGTTGCTTTTCCTTTTCCCTTCGTATCCACTTTACCGACACCGCCTCTTGGTTTGGCGGGGGCTTTCTTCTTCTTACCCTTGGCTTTCGCCGTGGATCTAGAAGAGGAAGATCCTCCTATAGACAAAGTGGATGTCTCCCTACCCTTCTGTAGGGTGCCCTCAGCACTCCTCAACATGTTCAGAAGTTCGAAAAGTTCAACCTCCTTTCCTTGCATGTTGAAGTTAAGAATAAACTGGGCATAAGTGGAAGGAAGGGACTGGAGAATCAAATCAGTATAGAGTTCATTCTCCAACGTGGTCCCAAGGTCCGCGAGCTCCTCTATGTAGTCAATCATTTTAAGCACGTGTTCCGCTACTGATGATCCGACGGCCAACCTTGCCGAAAACAACTTCTTCGACACTTCGTATCTTGCGATACGAGACTGCTCTCCATATAGTTCTTTTGTATGAAGAAATATGGACTCTAGGTCCATATTCTCGTGCCTCCTCTGATGTCCGTTGTCCATCGAGGCTAGTACGAGGCATCTGGCCTTCGCGCAATCTATTTCCCAGGTCTTGTAGATTTCCCTATCTACGACACTGGTTTTGGGACCTGGGACAGGGGGAGCTTTGGTGGTAAGGACATACCCTAACTTGTCATAACTGATTGCCATCTTGACATTCCTGAGCCAATCTTTGTAGTTTGGCCCTGTCAATATGTTTTTATCTAGTAATAACTTAAGTCCGGTCATGTTGAATGGTCGCTGCAATTAGGAGAGAGAAAAGAAACACTTTAGCATGATGCTCTTGCAAGTTTAGAGTGGTTTTTAGTTTGTCTAAACTGGATGGCTCCCACTGTCTCTCGAATCCCTTCTCAAACCGTAAAGAAAGGATTAGTCAGGATCAATCTCACCGTACAATACTTGCTTAACCGTTCAGCCAGGCCAGTGTCGGTACATCGAGGGAGGTTTTCCAACGCTTTCGCGAAGTTCCTTAATTAAGTAACCTCTTTTCCCTGTGGGCGTAGCCCCGCTAACACCTTTCTAGACACCTACTAAGTTTATAGCATTGATCGTTAAGTGAGAGTTTTCCCGAGGAGTAGCATATACTCATAGTAGGATCGGGATCCAAATATCATCACGTGATAAAATCGAAGGAATCCTACCAGAATTATCACACTCCAAATGGTATGCAGTGCTAGCAAGTTTCAGTACTTATGAAACTCCCGATGTGGATTTTTGCCCCATGCTCTTATGACCTTGACTTTGGCCAAAATATCATAAGTCACATGTCAAGTTCTACCCGTCATTCTCCTGGTTAATTTGGACCCACCCGTACCTACCCTTGACTTTGGCCAAAATGGCAGCACGACTTTCCCAAACCAACGCATCTATCTATGCTGCATATGAATACCCAATAGCTACCAATCACTATCCCTTGACTTTGGCCAAAATACACAGCTTGAATACTTTTTGACCATTCATGTGGAATGACGGAGGGCTACGAATGGTTTTGGCGAAACCGTGAACGTAGTGAACTTGATATAATCGATGGAACGAGATAGCTTTTAAAAGGAGTGGTTCAAGCTCCGTGTTTAAAAGTTTAGTTTTGAAAAGAACCGAGTGGTTTTCAAAGTGTTCCAATCGACTTTTACTTGGTTTATGTTCTTGCATTAGTTCTTTTAATGCGTCCCATCATTTAATCCTACCATTGCAGAAAACAACCAAAATATGACGTACGCTTATGCCATTCGCATTCGCCACGGGGCCCCGTCATCACCCGTTAGGTTACTTAACTAACGACAGAGCGGGGGCTGGGCTAGCGCGGCTGTAAAACATAAGCAACGCCTAAATAGTTATCATATATAAATATATAGCAATGATAGACATTACAGATCACAGATGAATACGTTGGATATACTAGGAATTCGCAATCCGTTCGAGCCTGCAACGAAAAGCGGATTACACGGTCGCGGTGAATAGCCAATACCCCACCCAAGACCGCTACGGGTGCGGCAAACTACCCGCCAAGTACCCGAAGCGAAGCAACCTCCCTCACCACCGTGAGTAGGCCACTCGGCACTTCGAGATACCCGGTAGTTTGTGCACCCCCTCCCTAGGTCTATCCTAGGAGCAAAAACAGTAAAAAGAATTATACAATGACGGCTACAACCCCGACCCGGTTGTGCGGCCATACAAATAATATTATTACATCAATTTACATATTACAATGAATGAAAGAAAAAGCAACACTCATCTCACATCCACCCCGGCTATTCATCCGCGACAATCCAACCCATTCATATACACATACCATCATCAATCACAGATCACAGATATGTATAACCCCGACTAATCGACATATAGCGATTAGCCGACGTTCAATACATATAAACATCACAGATATAACCTTTCAGTCAAAGTGTATTGAAGTTCGGAAAAAAAATACGGATTTATAGGCCCCCAAAAACAAATTTCTATTCTGGAAAACCTGGGCACATATAAACCATCTTAAAAATCCTAAAACCAAGCCAGAAATACGCTGCACCAAACTCGACCCAGTGAAGAGCCAAGACGGCCGCGGTTGCCCGGCAATAGCTTGCTATTGCCGCGGAACCGTGGCTCTTTGGTCGAATCATTGGATCGTTTTTGGAGGCTTTCTTCACAAAACCCTGAGATGATTTTTGGAGTATAATTTATTTTGTTTTGAACAGAAAAAAAATTAACAGAAACTTAGGGTTTTGAAAACTCGGTTTTTCGATTTTTCCGATTCGAACTTCGATACACTCTACTACCTAGCTAGTTTATGTTTAGTTATGCTCTGATACCACTGTAAGTCCACGTTTCCCATCCCGGTACTTGCGGGGAGGCGGAAAACGGAATAAAAATCGAATTTTTATGAGCTTAGGCAACATTGACTTGACTATGAAGGATCTTTGCTAAACAAAAACAAGCTAAAGCTAACTAGAAACTAGCTAAGTGCTAGAAAGGTTATACCTTGGGCTTTATGTCCTTCTCTCCTTGCTCCTTGGAGTGGTGGAAGGAGGTCACCTTAGTCGTCTTCTCACGTCGAAGAAAGATCCACCCGAAAGCCTCGACCTTTGGCTTCAACTCCAAGCTAGAAGTAACTAGGGTGCAAGAAGTGCTAATCCTTGAGCCCTAGATGAGTGTAGAGATTATTAAGAAAGGGTTTTTCTCAAGCTCAAGTGTTTCTCAACACATGAGAGGGGAGAGCTTGAGGGAGAGGAAGAACAAGAGAGAGAAAGTGAATAATAGAATGAGAGAAAAATAAACCATTCTCACATATATGTGTGAATTATTGTAATTAGATAATTAGCTAGATAATTGTCATGGTTAATCAAGACATGACCATTATCATTTCATTTTTAATGCAAATTGCAAGGATCAAAGAGCATCTTCCAAATGAAATGATGATGGTCAAAGTGTCAACCAAGGTCAACAAGTCAAGGAGGTCAAATGGTCAACAACCATAACCATGCACAATTATTTAAACTAATATCAATTAACAATAATACACACATAAGCATTAGGGTTAATAAAATGACAATAGTCATTAACCCTAATCAAAGTCCTCTCCCTCTGTCTCAAGCAACTGTGCATACGCACCCGTATTCGTGATCCGAGGAACACGAATACAAAGAGAAAAACCAATCCCAAATCATATACTAGGATCCGGCTTAAACCAAAGCCCGCTAGTATAAGCTGTTCGGACAGCAAACGTGCACAAGTGCGCGAATGTGAACAAACCCTGTCACAAAACCATGCGACCTCTATTCATTTTGCCTAAAGGCGAATAGCTCTCTGTGTGGGACTCTAAAGACTCGACACTACGCTGGCAGTGGGTTTAACCACAGACCGCATGCGACACTAGCTGTACGTAACGGTCCCCATGTAGATGTCGATAAGAAGACTGACGAGGTGAACCCCATCTGAACTCCTATTGAGCCTGTATGTGACAGTCTCCGTACAGTCCAGTCTGTTCGTCTGATACATCACATGGCGGGCCTAGGGTGGCGGTGAACGTCAGTCCCCTAATAGCGGTACAAGTCGTGTCGGAGTGTAGCCCAGAACACCCTGAGATAACACTGGAAACCTACCAGTATATCTCGCTTGCCCTGGCCAGGGACTACTCGTGTAATGGCTCTCCTGGACACTGTGCGATGTCAACCTCCAATACCGGGAGAGACGAATCCTGTCTAACCGTCACTGCCTCCAAGTGCTTCGGGACTGCACCTAAAAACTACCTGTTTGCACGACTCCTTTGAGCCGTGGTAGGGTAGCAATCAAAGTGCAGTGGGAACACACTCGAGGCGAAGTGACAGTGTCAAGTCAACGGACTAAGCTGTACTCATGTCACCTGGGAACTGATAACTGACGATAGGTATAATACCAACCAACAGTTCCCGATGAGTCCTGTCCAGTGTACTCGTAACCTAACGAGCACCCGCATACTATCTCAAGTACGACGTACTGACGGCTGTGAGACAGACCGTCTCCCATGCTGGGATGAGAAGCGCATACGCTAGTCTACTCCGGAGTATCGATGCCCTGTCTCGATAGTCCAACGACTAGGGACCTGTATAAGGATGTGCTTATAGATCACCCAGCTCCCACAAGTGTGAGCGCCATCACAACGCTGGTAATCAAGGAAAGATCCTAAGGGTTCTACTAATATGTATATCAGCGATATGCTAAAAGAAACACAAGCACATATTAAAGCAGAGACAAACCAAGTAGCATACTACCATTTCGAGCAAGATTGTATATACAACTGTGAATATCCCAAGCTTCCATCAAGTAATATACAAACTAGTATGATACAGTAATGGCCTCTAGGGCATATACACTAACAGTGAAGTTATTATGTTGATGCAAACTTTTACTCAAGGGGTCTCTCCCGATGAAGGGATCTCGACCCTTGCCTCGTCGATTGAGGTGCGGGATATTCCAAAATGAATACTACAGTGCAAAGCAAAAGAGAACGTCTGTAATGTCAGTTTTTTAAAACTTGGTTCCAACAACATCATATATAGGTTTGTTTTTATCCTTTTATTGATAAGAATCTATGCAGTCCCATCAATTAATCACACCAGAAAAGAACGAAAATAAAATGTACGTATAAGCCATCCGCATTCGCCACTGGGTCCCGTCATCACCCGTTTGGTTACTTAACTAAGGACAGAGCTGGGATTGGGCTAGCGCGGGTGCAAAACATATACAATATCTACTAGTATATATAAAAATATATATAACATTCGTCCTAGGTATGATATAAAGCAACATCATAGAAACAACACAGAATGGTGGATAATCTGGAGCCTCGGGTTTCACTTGAGCCGCAAGTGAGACCCGACGTTCCCTGTCGTGTGGATAGCCTGTGTAATGAAACCTATACCACCTACGAGTGCGGTGAATAGCCCGCTAATTCTAGAGTAAGGTCCCCTCCATCCCAACGCCATGAGATGCGAACCGGTTGCCCTCTAGAACTCGGCTATTCGTGCACTCCACCGCGGGGTAATCCTAGTACAGAAAATAAAATAATATACAAGGGAGACATCGACCCCAGCCCGGTCGTGCCCCAAAAGAATAATATACAAAGTGGCAGTGACGGCAGTCCACATGTCGGACGCTCGCCCCACAATATCAAATGTACAAATGAAATCAACTGTACTATCATTGCACCAGTGCTATCCACCACGACGATCCAACCAACATCACAGCACAACACAGAACATCAACGTGAATTTCACGTTCGCAAACCCGTCTAAAAGAACATATAGCAGTTAGACGGGTTTACCGATCAAATGACATTCACGATCGCAGATTCTAATATATGTACTATCAAACGCACGCTTAAATTATCGATCGACTAAGTTCCAAATTGGTCCCAATAGCAATAACAGCACTGCACAGATAACTGGGCCAAAACAGAATATCATAAAAATCATAATTCCAAGTAAAGGGGCTACAAGAGAAATTTCGAAGCCCGTCGCCACTATATGGTCGCGGAACCGCCGCCAATAGGGGGTAATTGCGGCGGTTCCGCGGCGCTTTGGAGGCATCAAGAGCCTAAATTTTTTCTGTACCCTAATAAAAGCCTGGACGGATTATTAAGCCACTGGAAAATATTTTTTGAACACATTTGAAAATCGGCAGAGAACAGAATAATGAAATCGTGATTTTGGCAATTTCCATCGATCGATCTTTTAAGCACGTTTAAACAAGCTAGTAAGGGGTTTAAAGGGTGTCTCTGATACCATGAAGGGTTCCGGCAGCGCCCCGGCCATCAAAACGCGGCCAAAATGCGGAACAAAATTTTTCTAAACTAGCGCTACTGCTACCCGATTTACGGATCGACCTAAAACCCTAAACTAGCAAACTAACTAAGAGTTAGAATCGTTATACCGAGTTGATCGGAGTCCTTTAGTCTTTATTCTAAGCTCCTAGCGGTCCTTTGATAATGTTTGCTTGCCGGTCTTCCTCCATCTCCGATGATCCACCTAAGGGAAACGGTGCAAACTCCAGCCTCGTCGAACGAGACAACCGACGCTCCAAAGTCGCTAGCTATAGAGTGTGGGGGTGTATGAAAATGTCACTATAATTTTTCTCTCATCCATATGCTCCATGAGCAACTCAAGAAGAAGATGAAAGAGGTGATGAAGTTTTTGGCATGAACAAAAAATGGTTGAGTGTTTTTGTGTGAATGAGAGAGTGGAGTGTAGCAAGCATAATCTAACCAAATGAAAAATCAATCCCCACTAAAAAGTGACCGGCCCCCCCTTTCTCATTCCCATCAAGAAAAAAATATCATTTCCTTTGTTTAATTTCATTAAACAAATGCAACCATACCTAGATCCATGCTTTGACCCATACCTCCTTTCCACCTCATTTCCCAAATGATTTTCAATAAAGAAAATCATTAATGAGGTGGCACCTTCTAGAAGCTATTCCGTATAAAATACGGATTACTTCCCGGTACATGTATCAAAATACATATACGCGTATTCGTACAAAAATACGAATAGACAAGAGAGAAAACGAATAGTGAGCAATAATACTAGAATACCTATATACATATACATATATAAATTATTAAATCAAAACCCGATTTAATAATCCGGCTTAATCCTAAGCCGCTAGTATTATCAACCGTCCGATTAAAGTATGAGCAGCAAGTGCACATATTTAATCGGACACCTGTATCTATCAACATACGTCATGTACACCATATCGCCTGAACCGTGAAAACCCTCTGTGTGGGACTCTAAAGACTCGTCAATACGCTGGTAGTGGGTTTAACCACAAACACATTAGCGGCACTAGCTGTACGTAACGGCTACCAAGGAATTGAGCGAAAGGGAGGCCGACGAGCAAACTCATCCTGAACCCCTACTGAGCCAGATAGTGAAAATATCCGTACAGTCCGGTCTGTTCGTCTAAGAGTATCGCATATCGAGTCTAAGGCGGTGGATAAAGTAAGACCCCTAACAGCGCGACATTTAATGTCGGTATGAAACCCATCACCACCTGAGAAACTATCGATCCTGGATCGGTAATTCTCGTCCACCGTGGCCACGGATTTATGGTGATGGCCATCCGTACACAACGCGACATCAACCCCCAATACCGGGAGAGGCGAATCACCGACGATCCGATCACTGCCTCCATGTGGCTCGGGACTGTACCCAACTAAAATCTGTTTGCACGATTCCTTTGAGCCGTGGTAGGGTAGTAATCAAAGCACAGTGGGAACTCACAGGAGACAAATGACGATCTCAGGTCGACAGACTAACCTGTACTCATGTCACCTGGGAACTGCTATCTGACAATAGGCATAATACCAACTAGCAGGTTCCGGGCGAGTCCATCCAGTGTACTCATAACCTAATGAGCACCTGTATACTATCTTAGGTGAACAAACTAACACTAATGGCTTATGAAACCTGGCCACCGCCCCTCGTTAGGGTCTCGATCAGTATACACTAGTCTACACTACAGTATCGATGCCCGGTCTCGATACTCCTACGAGTAGGGACATTTTAAGGATGTGCTTATAGACCCCCAGCTCCCACGTATGTGATCGCCATCACAATGCTGGCTGTCAAGCAAGAATCCTATGGGCTTTATCAACATGACGATAAAAACAAACCAGATACCATACTATCATCTTGAGTAAGACCGTTTTATCGATATAGGTCCTCACTCAATCATCATAATCATAAGTCCGCGACTATGATAATTGCCTTGAGGGCACTATAGCCAACACTTCGACACTCGAAATACCGCGTATCCATACATACATAATTCCGGTCGGTATGACCACGATAACTGCCGAGTTCGAATACTATCACCGGTAGATACTAGCCCAGCCTGCCAGGCTCATCACCATCATCTGCGATCTTCTTGCCCCGGGGAACCATATCGGGCTCCACCATGTACCCGCACACGGCCTACTCCACTCCTGGCATCGGGTATATATCACAAATCTCAGAATTGAGAAATCTTATAGTGGACGCATCGAAATATCATATCAAGAGAAACCGGGTTTTTCAAATAATGCATCATTTCATGAAAACTACCACGGTCTTCAAATCCAGAAAACATCAAGTAATAAATAAGAATATTTGCATAGATCATTATGATGATATATTAGGTAGGTGTACATATATAACAGCGTCCTATACCACTGATATATACACCATATATATACATATATATGTCAGCATCCCATACCACTGATATATATATACGCAGGAGTAAAACATCCAGAAAACATCATATGAAAACCATATCTCAATGCGACATCCATGAAACATAATATATGCAACATGAAATAGTAATATGAGCATATAAAGGAAAAACTTCCTTTTAATGACAACAAGTTATTAAGTATATCATGCGGCCCCTAATTTCTCCAAAGTTCATACAAAATCATATAAAGGTGAACATGTAGCTATAGCCAGGTATGGGTAACCATATCGGTATAGCAAGATATGTGTATCTACCTATCAATAATGATGTAATACCCTCCAGGTATGTGTATAGCTATATCAAGATATACGGGTGTACATGTAAGTATGTATGCAAGATGTATATGTAGCTATGTCTCATATGTGTATATACCTATCACTAATGGTACAATACCATATAGGTATAGGGATAGCTAGCATGTAGGCATGGAAAGGCATATGTGTAAGCATGTTGGTATACAGGTATGCTATATGTCATATGCACAAAGGAATATGAATCATTGTCTCAATGTCCCTAACCGATACTATACCACATAAGTATAGGTGTAAACATGTCAGGATGAAATGTATATGTATGTATGCTATCTCTCCTATACACAACGGAAATAAGGATCATGTCTCAATGTCCCTAACCAATACAATATCACATATATATAGGTGTCAACTATATCTTGTGTGTATATGGGTTGTGCGTGTCATGGCAATTATCGACGGAGTGTGTGTAGCACACAATTAGTGCTCGTGTACCATGAACCGTCAATAATGGTGTTGTGTCTCATCAATAATATGTTGTCATGACCCGAAAGGTACGGAACGTGACTGGCACTTAAATTACGAACGTCTCAAGGCGAACGTAATCTAAGTAAGCCAAAGCCCAGAAATCAAAACCAAATAAGCAGTAGAGTGAAGGAAAACCAATCAATTGAAAGCGAGTTTATCTCATATCTAGCCTTTTTAAAAGCAATATCAATTTTTCCGAAAATTTCAGCAGAGTCTCCTTTGTAAATACAGTCCCCCAAACGGGTATAAAACAGAAATATATCAATAACATGAAATAAGGAATCCCCAAGCAGGAGCTAGCTCTTCGCCCCAAATCGGTCACAAATCCCACGCAATATAAATCAACAATGTGCAAAAAAGCAAAAGAAAGCTCAAGTATATTAAGCAACATGTCGGCTCAAGTGAGCGCGACCCAAAGAAACAATATACATGCCCACAATCTCACTGTCTCGCCTCTAAGTCCATAAACAACAATACGGGTAGATGATACAGTAGATGGAGTACACTAGATACAATGAAAGTACAAGGTAGAAAACAAAATAAACATATAACCCACCTACGAGCAAAAATCCTTAAATCCACACAAAAGGAGGAAGTGCGTCCGTCGGTATAGTGCTGACGGATCAGACCTGCAAAAAGTCTGTGGCACAACGGGGGTGAGTTGCCAACTCGTGAGTAGTATGTATCATCTATACAGACTATCATAAGCATGTACGCAAAGTGTCACAAATCTACAATATTGCTATAATATGAAGTTCTAGCATGTATGCGACATGAGTGCAATGTAATACAAGATCTGAATATGCTGATATGAGGAAATCATTATTTTCATCATAGGAAAATTTCTGTCAAATATCTGAGGAAATATCATATGAAATCAACAAAAATCCATGCCCATCATCGGCACCTTAAATACATATCTCAATGTCCCAAAGTATCTGTATCCAATATCCCGGCCCCAGCCGTCCGTCTGGTCCATCACAAAATATCAATATCTCAACATCTCACGGCCACGGTCAGTATCCTCTGGATATCCGCCGCGTCAACAATCACCGATAGGTACTCCTCCCCATGCCAGGCTCATCGTCTACTACTCGAATTTCTTGCCCCGGGGTACCTTACCGGGCCCACCATGTATCCAAGACGGTTCATCCAACTCCGCGAAACGGGTCTCGAAAACCAACAGAAAACTCATGGTGGACGACACAAATATCATGTCCCAAGAAAACCTCAACTTGCCACATTTAAAATGATATCGGTTTTATTAAATCTTTGCGGTTTCTCCAAAATCTCATAAATCTCAAATACAGAAATCCTCCAGAAGAAAGTACCATGAGTATGCATGTCAATGATGATGAATGCCTATGCTATCAACAGTGCGAACTGAAATATATGACATAAAGACTATGTATGATCGAATGATGTAATGAGATACATGCAAATGAATAGCGATTATACATGTTCATCTTGAGGAATTTACTATATAAGCACTGGATTATATGTATTATATGGTGAAATTATTCTGAATTCCATTTTAACAAGTTATCTAGTGTTTGTCGCATAGCAATTACCAAGGCGTGTGTGTTCGCATGAATAGTGCTCGTGCAGCATAAAACCCTGGTAATGTTGCAAGTGTCCTATGAAATGAAGTTGCACAATTAAATATAATGAATTAAGCAGCCAATTATTTACTGTGTCGCATATCTCATTTAATAATTTCAATGGTTTTTATACGATGAAATTTGCACAATATGGATATACATGTCATGTAGTGCAGTAAAATAGATAACTAGAACTACATGCAATAAGCTGGTATTACTAGAATTCTAAATTATCGGGCGCCTCGCGCCATCCAAACGATTCTACCCGTAGATGTATACATGTACTCACCGGAAATTCCCAGCTAGCTATGTCGAATCACCGCTTTCCCTTTTCGTGCCGCGTCCGAAGTCTCCGCGACCGATCCTGGAATTTGCACCAATACAAAACATAAGGTTATATATCATGAAATGACGCAAATCCCAAACGAAAATATCAACATTCACAAGCTAGGCACAACGTGCACAAGGTGCGCGGAACACACACGAAAATCATAAAAACTAACTAGAATCGCCGTTTTGGGGCGCCCGGCAAAACTAAAACCTGATCAAGCAAAATTACGTACTCACACATACTAAATATCGTAGGATATGCTAATAATATCATCAAGATATCACAAATAAATCACCACAATTTTATATAAAAAACCTAGTAAGCACAAGACTTGCTAAATTGGTGCAAACAACGAAAATTAGCGATAAGGTTATCACAATCCAACACAAACATCCAACCATACAACTAGTTAGCCACAATCACATAATTTCAACTCATTTACCTTGCTTCAAAACCCATTTTCCATACACAAACCCTTTATTGAATTTCCAAAAACAACAATTTACAACAAATTTCACACTTTTAAAATTAACTAAATTAGCATAGTTTGAAGCCCACATAACAAAGTAACCTCTTAGATTTGGTTAGCACACAACTAGATAGCAAAATAAAATTTAATTAACCTAATAATGGTGTATTGAAACCCTAATTCAACTCAAACCATTAACTTTAAAAACCTAGAATGAAAATAGCACTAAAATTAACACTAAAACAACTTTATTAAAGGAATTTAACCATAAGAATTTAATTAGGTAGAAATTATACCTCAAATTCTAGAGATCTAGCAATATGATTTGCCTCCAAAGATGGCCTCCTAGCATCCAAGATCTTTGCAAGAATGGCTAAGGAGAAGGGATGAAGAATGGTCTTGATATTGTGAGGTAAAAATTGGATTTTGAAGCAATTTATGATGAATTTATGGAGGAAATGAGAAGGGGAAAATAGAGGGGGAGTGCTGCAGAAATCTCGGTCAGGGAAGGATGGGGGAATGGTGTGGGTGTTGTGGGAATTGTCTAAGTCAAACCCTCTCATATCAATGTACAACATACTTCCAAATTAACATTTTTAAAACCCTTTTAAAACACTTCATTTCTTTCAACGGTTGATGTCAAACAAGAGGGAAAGAAAAATCATGGACTGCTATGGGTAGGGCTGGCCAAGTGGAGAGTAAAGAGTGTGAGAGATTTTACAAAAAAAATTCTATGCAAAAAGACCCCCCACAAGCTCAAAATTGCAAGTTTTAGTTCAATTAATTAAAATTTTAGTTTTCTTCGATTATAACTAAATAGAACTTAAAATAAAATACTAAAAATTTATATTACAAACTAGATTTTAGTTGTCATGGTTCTATTGATTAAAATTAGCCCATTCAAATTTGTATTTATCGCTAATTTAATGTATTTTTTTACAGCTTAAAATAATATTAAAAATTGTAAAATAGGGAAAAACTTTTAATTGACCAGAAATTTATAAGTAACTCATTAGCTACTAAAAAATAGCAATAACCTATCCAAATTAGGTATAAATTGGCCTATAATGCAAAATAACAATAATGGCGATTTACGGAAAATACCCAATATTTACCGATTTTTGGGAAAACACCAAAATGACTTTTCAAGGCGTTACAATCTTCCTCCCTTAAAGAAATTCGGTACCCGAATTTAAAAATCTAGCTACGCGTACCTTCAAAGAGATGGGGATATTTCTTCCTCATCTCGTCCTCGGTCTCCTAGGTGACCTTCTCGCTGCTCGGGCCACGCCAAAGGACCTTGACGGTCGGTATAACTTTCGATCTCAATTTCTTCACCTGCCGATCCAGGATGACCACCGGCTTCTCTGCAAAAGAAAGGTCGCGCTCTAGCTGGACCGTCGGGTGCTGAATCGCATGAGAAGGGTCATGAAGGTACTTGCGGAGCATCGAAACGTGGAAGACGTGGTGAAACATCAGGAAAGCTGGGTAGAAGAGCCAAATGATACGCAACTGCGCCGACACGCTCCAGGATCTCGAAGGGACCCACAAATCTGGGACTAAGCTTTCCTTTTCGCCCAAATCGCATCACGCCCTTCATCCGAGAGACCCTCAGAAAAACTTGATCCCCAACTGCGAACTCTAGTCTGCGACGGCGTCTGTCCGCATACGATTTCTGCCTGCTCTGAGCCTCTCTCATCCGATCTCGAATCAACTGTATCTTCTCGATCGTCTCCTCAACAATCTGCTGCCCCAAAATACTGCTCTCACTGAGCTCTGTCCAACAGATGGGCGATCTGCATCTCCTCCCATACAATGCCTCGAAAGGTGCCATCTGAATAGTATCCTGGAAGCTATTGTTGTAGGAGAACTCCACTAAGGGTAAATGATGATCCCAGCTACCTCCGAAGTCTAAAACGCACGCTCGGAGCATGTCCTAAAGAGTCTGAATAGTCCGCTCTGACTGGGCGTCGGTCTGCAGAAGAAATGCTGTGCTGAAACTCAATCGAGTGCCCAACTCCTCCTGAAGTCTCTGCCATAGTCGACTGGTAAACTGGGTGCCTCGGTCGGACACGATACAAGTCGGGATGCCATGCAACCGTACGATCTCGTCGATGTAAATCTGGGCATACTGAGTAAATCCGAAAGTGGTCTTCACTGGTAGGAAGTGAGCCGGTTTCGTCAATCGATCCACGATCACCCAAATGGAGTCATACCCGCGACTGGTCCTGGGTAGTCCCACAATGAAGTCCATAGAAATCTGCTCCTATTTCCACTCCGAAATAGGTAAAGGCTGCAACTCTCCCGCGGGCCTCTGGTGCTCGGCCTTGAGTTGCTGACAAGTCAGGCATCTCTACACGAAATCAGTGACGTCCCTCTTCATTCCGTCCTACCAGTAAACATCTCGCAAATCGTGGTACATCTTGGTGGAACCAGGATGAACGCTATACCTCGATCTATGGGCCTCCTTAAGAATCTCACGCCGCAGTCCCTCAGAATCTAATACGCACAATCGAGTCCCAAATCGCAGTACCCCCTGATCATCGATCACGAACTCGGAAACTCTGCCCTGCTGAACCTGCTCTTTCATCTCTGAAAGACGGTCATCACTGGGCTGTGACTCTCGAATACGGTCAAGCAACTGCGGACGTGCACGAACATGCACAAGCTGTCCCTCTGTCGGAGTGAACTCGAACTCAACTCGGCTGTCACATAGAATCTGCCAATCTGCTGACGACTGCCTCTGTACGGCGCTCAAGCAAGATAAACTACCTCCGGGCCTCCTACTCAAGGCATCAGCCACCACGTTCACCTTGCCCGGATGGTAAAGAATCTCGCAATCATAATCTTTCACCAGCTCCATCCAACGACGTTGTCTCGGATTCAGGTCTCGCTGCTGAAATATGTACTTCAACCTCTTGCGGTCCGTAAATATCTGGCATGACTCACCGTATAGGTAATGTCTCCAGATCTTGAGTGCAAACACCACTGCAGCCATCTCTAACTCGTGCGAAGGATAGTTCTGTTCATGCGTCTTCAGCTGCCGAGAAGCATATGCAATAACTCTGTCATGCTGCATCAACACGCAACCTAACCCCACTCGAGAAGCGTCGCAATAAACCACGAATCCGCCCGATCCCGAAGGCCATGACAACACTGGCGCAGTAGTCGGACGAGTCTTCAACTGCTGGAAGCTATGCTCTCATGCCTCTGTCCAATCAAAAGAAACTCCCTTCCGGGTCAACCCGGTCAACGGTGCAACAATACGGGAGAAGTCCTGAACAAATCGCCGGTAGTAGCCAGCCAGGCTTAGGAAGCTGCGGATCTCTGTAACTGGTCTGGGCCAATGCTGAACGGCCTCGATCTTCTTCGGGTCCACACATATGCCATCTCGTAATCACGTGACCCAGGAAATCAACGCTGTCAAGCCAAAATGCGCACTTGGAAAATTTCGCGAACAGCTGGTGCTCCCTCAAAGTCTGCAACGTGATCCTCAAGTGCTGCTCGTGCTCCTCTCGGCTCCGGGAATGCACCAAAATGTCGTCAATAAACACGATGATGAACAGATCAAGATACGGCCTGAAAACGCGGTTCATCAAACCCATAAGCGCGGCTGGTGCATTGGTGAGTCCAAACGACATCACCAAAAACTCGTAGTGGCCGTAACGTGTGCAAAAAGCCATCCTCGGAATATCCTCCTGCCCCACCCGCAACTGATGGTAACCCGATCGCAAGTCAATCCTCGAAAAGTATCCCGCACCTTGAAGCTGGTCAAACAAATCATCAATACGTTGTAAGGGATATCTGTTCCATACAGTAACCCTGTTCAGCTGGCGGTAATCAATGTACAAGCGTAAACTGCCGTCTTTCTTCTTATCGAACAGGACAGGAGCACCCCACGGAGACACACTAGGTCGAATAAGCCCTTTATCTAACAAATCCTGCAACTGATCCTCCAGCTCTCTATGCTCCACCGGGGCCATCCGATAAGGCGGTATGGAAATAGGCCCCGAGCCGGGAATCAAATCGATGCAGAACTCAACATCGCGCTCAGGCGGTAAACCAGGAAGCTCATCATGGAACTCACTAACAATCGGGACCTGGTCCAAAGGAACCTCTGCAGCTCGAGTATCATAAATATACGCTAAGAATCTCTGACATCCCTTCCGCAAGAGCTGACCAGCGCTAAGAGACGAAATCAAGCTGGGAAGGATGACGCTGCGGTCTCCCTGAATAACAAGGACTGGCTCTCCCGGGAAGCTAAATCTGACTGCCTTCTCACGGCAGTCCACAGAAGCATAACAAGTGGCCAGCCAGTCCATGCCTAGAAGCACACCGAAGTCCAACATATCGAGGAGAATCAAATCAACCGACGAATTCCTCTCCCCGATACGAACGGAACACAATCGAAACACAAAATGAGCGACAAACGACTCGCCTACCACAGTAATAACAACAAGCGGCTGATCTAAGGACGATGACTCACGGCCCAACATCGGTGCAATGTGTGTAGATATTTACGAATGTGTGGAACCTGGGTCAAATAATACTCGCGCGTCGAAAGAACATATTGTCAAAGTACCTGTCACAACGACATTGGATGCTTGCGCGTCCGGCGGAGTCAAAGCGAACACTCGGGCCTGTCCCCCTGTAACGTTTTCAAAATAATAAAATATGATTTTTGGGAAATTTTATAATTTAATATTATTTTAATGAATATTTTAATATTCTGGTATAATTAAATACAGATAAATGGGGAAAAATTATGGAAAATTCTAAAGTAAGGTATTTTAAGGAATTACCTCGTTTTCTGTGCATGACCCCATTTCCTCTAGTTTTGACCCTGAGTATGTCTAGTTTTGACTGATTCCATCTAGGGTGAAATCTGGGTTGATTTTCCTATGTTGGTGTATAATTTGGGACTTGTTTTAGTATGGATTTTGGTATTTGGTGATTCATTCATGTCGGGTGGCGTTTGGACGTCAACGACAAGTGGATTTTGATTGTGTTTACATGCGAGTCGATGGGTTTTTGCCTATGCGGGTAGCGTGTGCCATTTTGGTTTCCAATGTGATTTTCATGTGCTTTAGCATTGTGATATACTTGTAGGTACCCCGCGTGATGTTGAGGCAAAGGAGGTGAAGATAGCGACATCGGCTTTGGCACACGAGAAGCAAGGTGAGTAGATTTATATCTACGGGGAGAAGTCGGGTGGATGGCGTATAGCACCCCCGCAGTCCGTGGTGATGTATACGAATACGTATACACACGAATATTTATTATGTGTTGTTTAGGGTTATTGATGGTAATAATGATATTTTTTTGATAAGAATATATTGGTTTAGTATAGTGCGAACCCTAGAGTAGTGGTTGCACTCACACATACATTTACACACATACTTGCATTCATTCTTTCATTTATTAGAGTGCATATGATGGTGCGTATATCTACACATGGGTATGGGACTATGTGTTTATATACGGGATTGGAGGATGATACGTGGTTTGAGATGATACTTGATGTGAGGCCGTGAGATCGGCGATGTGACATAGTTTGCCTTTGAGGTGCGATATGATAGTTTTAGCGGGCCTTTGGACATGTGCTTCACCCGCATTCATATTTTATAGATGGTGTCGATTTGTACTAGACTTACAGTAGTACCCCAGATTGTGTGATCTGATGATAAGTGATACCTGATATGTGATGAGATAGTGTGATATTGACCCCTACCCAGCTATTGGGATGCCGTACGACGATTTACCGTACGAGCCGATATTGATGATAGATCCGCACTCATGACTCGAGGATATCATACGATATGTTATTGAGGCGAGATCACCGACTATCATATCTATATTTATATATTGACTCAGATTAGGTGGTTTCATACCCCTCCTGTCTAGATTATTTAGTAGACATTAGACTAGACCGAGTCATACCTATTTCAAAACTAACGAATCGGGGATATTTTAAAGATAAGCAGAAGGGTTATACGGATATTTTCAAATGATGCATCTTTTCTTAAAACACCGTAGCCCTTACTTTACCAAAAGCCCTGATTCGTCTTATTTCAAAAGGCAAGGTTGCATGACATATCTATTGGGGCAGGTTCTGTACTTTTGCGTTGATCATTCGTTTCCGCATATTCCTGCTATTTGCATTGCATCGCTTGTATTGTTGTGACATTCAGTCATGCTGCTAGGACACCAGCACCATTATCGATGATGTATATGTTCCACGTACACTTGTTGTCGGCTCACACACTCATCATCGATAATTGCCATGTCACTACACTATAGTACTATTGCATTCATGATATGATTCTGGCATGGCATATTGTACACTTATACCTGTACACATATATAGATGATTCTAGCTTGATTGGGGATTTGGGAACCGCAAGATACTCTTTAAAAACAGATTCCTTTTAAAATAGCGGTCTCCCTCGACATGTGCACATTATTATTCCATGTTGCATGACTTACTGATATGCTTGCATTACTGTTACATGCCGCATACATCATGCTTTGACTGTACGCATTGAGATATGTTGTTTCTATGATATTTCTGGATTTGGGAACCGAGGGTATTTCAAAAGAGAATGTCATTTCTTTAAAAACCCGGTTACCCTTGATATGATATTTCAGTGCGTCCACTATGTGTTTTCTCGGTGCTGAGAGCGATATGTGTAACCCGAATCGAGGCGTGGATGAGCCGATTGCGGGTACATGGTGGACCCGGTATGGTTCCCCTCGGCAAGATGATCGATGAGCTTTGCCGATTGAGCCTGGAGGCGGGCGAGTACCTACCGGTGATTGGTTGGACCTGGCGGTTATCCGGAGGATACCGACCAGAGTCGATAGATGTTTTGGGCATACTGCCGGGGCCGAGGGCCGATACCGCAGACAGAGCCCGCGGGCCGATCCGGACTGACGGAGCCCGATATATGAGGATTTACGTGCCGATGCTGGGCACAGTTTTCATGATGTTTTCGGGTGTCGATGCTGGGCACCCTGGTTCCATGATTTTGATGTGTCGCGAGGGACACGGGTGGTTATATCCTCATATTATTTCCCATGCACATGATTCATGATATTTACATGCATGGTGGTTATTGTCAGTGGGTGACGAGTGGACGGGATCCACGAGTGTGCAGATTTGATTACATTGGTTATACCTCATATTCATGACATGCTATTACCTGAGGCACTAGCACGAGCACTTGGCACTACACTCATGTATAGAGATTACATTGCCAGTTTAGCATGCTTCAGCTTTATTCATATTGAGGTTTATTTATTATCTGATCGTATTGACCTAGGATAGGTCATGCATTCGATCTCTGCTTGTAGATATTTTCTATTCACGAGTTGGCAACTCACCCCCGTTGTGCCCCAGTTCTTGCAGGTTTTTGCCGTACTGATTCCATAGCGGCATTTCTGGCACACTGCTTCCTATGGGTGACTTGCTTGGTTAGGTGGGTTCTTTGTATCAGAACCGCCATTGTTCATGTATTTTTATTGTATCTAGAATTGTCCATCAACCAAAACTTGTAGTTTGTTTCAGACTTAGAAATCAGTGTTGTATTGTTTCGACCTTAGAGTCGCGCTTGTAGTATTGCGGTTTTCTGGCTGTTTTTGAGTTTCTTTTCAGTTTTGATCCTCGCCCCTTTGCGTTATATATTATTATTGCTTGCGTGGTTGTGACCGTCGATTGACGAAGAGCTAGCTCCCGCTTGGGGATGCCTTTTATCATGTCATATATATTATTCTTGTTGTACCCCGTTCGGGGCCAGTTTTTACAAAGGAAACTCTGCCGAAATTTTCAGGAAAAATTACACATTTTAAAAAAATTCATATTCGGCTTAGTTATTTAAAAACTTGATTTTCAAACATGTTTTCTTTACCTCTTAAAACTAATTTTCCCTATTTACTCCTTAAATGGTTTTAGATTTCTGGGCTTTTGGCTTACTTGGATCAGATGGAGTCCTATAGACTTCATATGGTTCGAGGGCCAGTCACGTGCTCTTTCGGGTCGTGACAAAGTTGGTATCAGAGCGCTAGGTTGACCTTGGTTCGAGTCTAAGTTTGACTATGTGGAGACTAGGGCGTTACTTATATACGGAACTTAGGCTTGACCTTACGGAACTTAGACTTGGTCGAGGGGTATTAGACCCGAACTTTCTTCGCGTAGGATGACCCTTGGTTGATGGAATAGGTCACTAAAGTAGAGTGACGTACCGTTGGTATGTTCCGCGGCATACTTACGACACGCCACTCCGCTTAAGAAACCTTAGGTTGTACATTTCCTTGCATTGTGTCATATTCCTTCCTATGATCTATCTTCATCGATACTGGTTGTGGTTTTGCTGCCGCGATTGCACGGGCAGAGTGAGCTACGGCTCGAGTTGTCAGCATGAGCTCGTCGCGGACGAGGGCTGACCGGGGCGTGATTCCAGAGACATACGGTTGCATTGAGGCTTCGTATTTTGTGTTTCCGCACTTTGAGCGTTTGACAGATCGCTGTTGCGAGATTTCTCGGATGTACCGGACGGTACCAGAGGATTGAGCCACTGATAGAGGCCAGCCAGGATGTGATGACTGCTGATATATCGCTTTTTCATGATGGATGAGGCGCTGCTTAGCGTACCGACGAATGAGCCAGTTGTTGCTGCGAGTGATGAGATATCGCCCAGATGATTGGAGCTACTGCAGCATGAGCATATTCTTAGAGATATGGTAGTGAGTCGCTAGTCACCGAGGATGAATGACTAGGACATGTGGTTCGTTCGCTTACCCCGATGCGAAGTCATCAGATAGATTGATTCCAGCTAGAGGCGACTTCACGCAGATTCGTTGAGAGTCGATTGAGACGATCGAAGGTCAGGAACCCATTTTCCAAGTTTAAAGTATAAGGAAAGACATGCAGGTGATTCTATGGACCCTCTAGAAGAATGAAACCCTAACTCGACTTAATGACCGTGTGAAAGCCTTTGAACCTTAGGGTTTGCGGCAGTTCCTCGGCCCCATTAGTGAGGCTTGGGTTTGCCCTTCTACGGCTGGACCACCGACGCTGTGGCATGTGCTCGATACTATTAAACTGTACCCGAGATGTTGAGCTCTTGGGGGATTATGAGGTTCTGACGAGTCGATCGGATGATTCGACATCATTCGGATATCATGTGATGGGACACTGCTTGGGAGACTCCAGATACGAGCATAGCCGTCGGAGCGCAGTCTGTGTAGCCATGATGAGATGAGTCCGAATCAGTCGATAGTGGAGCAAGGTGGAGTAAAGAGTTTGCACGAGATGACGTTCCACTCCGCTGACATCAGAGATGCGATATGCACGCTGAGGACGTGTTCGGCTAGATATCTTCTACTGAGTGATGAAGATACTGAGTTCGTGATTTCGATTCCGTGTTAAAGACTTCGGGTGGACCGTAGCCGAGGACATTGCAGTGTGCGGATAAAGACGCGACGTCGAATGGTCGATGATACAGACAAGCGGGACAAGAAGTTCGTGCGAGAGGCAGACGAGCTGTTACTACACCCCGTTAAGATTAAAGGCCGGACATGCATACAGAGGCGCAGAGATGCGACCAGCTTCCGAGGAGATGTTGTACTAAGGACGCAGAGGTCCAGAGAGCGAGAAAAGATTACGCCAGAGTACCAGCCTCCTTACAGTTTGGCTTAGGCAAGATCAGAAGAGACCTTGAGTAGGATTCCTTCCAGTACACTGCTGCAATAAGAGTTGCACCCAGGATCGGATGTGTGATATGCATTCAGAGGACCCGAGGTCGGCGCCAGAGATGTGCTGCTTTACGAGCGGTCGTGAGGATTGACCGAGAGATGACCAGGGAAGTGCAAGAACGGAATCGTTCCTGTCAGCACACCTGACCGGGCCGATGAGCCGATGGATTGCGAGTTGGTAATCTACAGGAAAGATCAGGAACCAGAGGCAGAGGACGCCAGCCGCGAGTAAGAGGCAAGTAGATATCTTGCGCCGCTAGCATCGGATGTACCGGTACCTTCTCGACCCTGAAGAAGGATATACCGACGACGGTAATTATGATTTGTGATTTTGTGATTTGATTATCACGTATCCGTTGCTTTGGATTTCGGTATTTTGGGCGATCTATTCGCATGATTTAGTCTTGATGACTGAGTTTCATGATATTTGATTTTGTGCACCATGGTTGCACCTACTGGGTATTTATACCTTGTACATAGTTATTACTCTTGAGCTGTTGATTGCGATTTCATGCCTATTTTATGCTGGTGATTTGATTTACGCTTCCAGCAGAGTTTCATGTAATTTTAGTGTTTTGATTTTGCACTCGGTATAGCTTATATGTGCTTGTAGTGCATCGATGTGTTTTGTGCCCGCAGCTGCACACGTTTATGATTTTCTTCATATCTGGATACACTTGGTGTTGCTGTTTACGTATTTGAGTTATTGCTTGGTATTTGTGCATGGGATGCACCAGTTCTATACTTCGTGCATTTGTCGCACCAGTTTTATGTTTCTTGCGTTTATCGCATCAGATTTATATTTCGTGCCTTTGTTGCACCGGATTTATATTTTGTGCATTACGATTGCACCTGACTTCGATTTGATGCCTTTCGGTATGTCGATATTGATTGTGATATTGATGTGGATTCTTGCACTCCGTGCTTTTGACTGGACTTACGCATATTCGACGTTGCTATTGGATTTTGTGATTCCGTGCATATTGAGTGGGCAGGGTTTAGATTTTCATTCGTGCACGATGGATGCACCGATTTGGATTTCCGCGCATGTTGGGCGCATGTTTTGAGATACGATTTTGGTGCACACCCGATGCACTAAATCGAGATTTCTTCGTGCATGTCAGATGCACCGGGTTTTTGGCTGTCAGGCACACACGTTGCCTATGACAGATGCATCGTGAACACCCGTTGCACCTAGATGCTGTTATGTGCATCTGTTTAGCACATATATGGATTTTGATTCCCGTGCGCACCAGATGCACAGGGTGGGTTATGTATATTTTTGAGATTTATTCCTTTTGGAACAGTACATTTTTATGATATTGGATATTATTTTCTTACTGAGCAAGACTAGTCAGAGGACAGCACCTGGATATTTTTTATTTTTTTTTGCATGCATCGATAGTTATCGAAGGGATTTCCAAAGAGCGAGCTATAGTCTCAGTATATACCTACGTGTCCGATATGACACGAAACGTTTTAAAAAAAACAAGGAAACCCTTCTGATTGTTTTCAAAATGGCGGAACGTGCTTATTAAACAAAGGATATATATATACATATATAGTTACTTTCTTATGAAAAACGTCCGCCACTGTGCAGTGTTATGCGCATCGCACAGCGACTTAAAAAGGATTTGGCATGCTTTTACATCAGCTATTCACATGTATAGATTGGATGTCTGCATGTGTAGTTCTGATCCATATCATATCGGTTTTGTATTGGATTTGACATTGTGTCCTTACCTTGACTCCGATGATTGCGGGATGCTTGATGGAGCGTTGTTTTTGAGTTATCTGCTCAGTACTCATGCGCATGCATTGCGCTGTGACGTTTTATGTGTTGATGATTTCGGAGCCCCGACGACTTGGAATTCGTATCGAAATGTTTTAGAATTTGGGGTTTTAAATTTAAATTCGGGGACCGAATTTCTTTAAGGGGGGTAGATTGTAACATTTTCAAAATAATAAAATATGATTTTTGGGAAATTTTATAATTTAATATTATTTTAATGAATATTTTAATATTCTGGTATAATTAAATACAGATAAATAGGGAAAAATTATGGAAAATTCTAAAATAAGGTATTTTAAGGAATTGCCTCATTTTCTGTGCATGCCCCCATTTCCTCTAGTTTTGACCCTGAGTATGTCTAGTTTTGACTGATTCCATCTAGGGTGAAATCTGGGTTGATTTTCCTATGTTGGTGTATAATTTGGGACTTGTATTAGCATGGATTTTGGTATTTGGTGATTCATTCCTGTCGGGTGGCATTTGGACGTCAACGACAAGTGGATTTTGATTGTGTTTACATGCGAGTCGATGGGTTTTTCCCTATGCGGGTATCGTGTGCCATTTTGGTTTCCAATGTGATTTTCATGTGCTTTAGCATTGTGATATACATGTAGGTACCCCGCGTGATGTTGAGGCAAAGGAGGTGAAGATAGCGACATCGGCTTTGGCACACGAGAAGCAAGGTGAGTAGATTTATATCTACGGGGAGAAGTCGGGTGGATGGCGTATAGCACCCCCGCAGTCCGTGGTGATGTATACGAATACGTATACACACGAATATTTATTATGTGTTGTTTAGGGTTATTGATGGTAATAATGATATTTTTTTGATAAGAATATATTGGTTTAGTATAGTGCGAACCCTAGAGTAGTGGTTGCACTCACACATACATTTACACACATACTTGCATTCATTCTTTCATTTATTAGAGTGCATATGATGGTGCGTATATCTACACATGGGTATGGGACTATGTGTTTATATACGGGATTGGAGGATGATACGTGGTTTGAGATGATACTTGATGTGAGGCCGTGAGATCGGCGATGTGACATAGTTTGCCTTTGAGGTGCGATATGATAGTTTTAGCGGGCCTTTGGACATGTGCTTTACCCGCATTCATATTTTATAGATGGTGTCGATTTGTACTAGACTTACAGTAGTACCCCAGATTGTGTGATCTGATGATAAGTGATACCTGATATGTGATGAGATAGTGTGATAATGACCCCTACCCAGCTATTGGGATGCCGTACGACGATTTACCGTACGAGCCGATATTGATGATAGATCCGCACTCATGACTCGAGGATATCATACTATATGTTATTGAGGCGAGATCACCGACTATCATATCTATATTTATATATTGACTCAGATTAGGTGGTTTCATACCCCTCCTGTCTAGATTATTTAGTAGACATTAGACTAGACCGAGTCATACCTATTTCAAAACTAACGAATCGGGGATATTTTAAAGATAAGCAGAAGGGTTATACGGATATTTTCAAATGATGCATCTTTTCTTAAAACACCGTAGCCCTTACTTTACCAAAAGCCCTGATTCGTCTTATTTCAAAAGGCAAGGTTGCATGACATATCTATTGGTGCAGGTTCTGTACTTTTGCGTTGATCATTCGTTTCCGCATATTCCTGCTATTTGCATTGCATCGCTTGTATTGTTGTGACATTCAGTCATGCTGCTAGGACACCAGCACCATTATCGATGATGTATATGTTCCACATACACTTGTTGCCGGCTCACACACTCATCATCGATAATTGCCATGTCACTACACTATAGTACTATTGCATTCGTGATATGATTCTGGCATGGCATATTGTACACTTATACCTGTACACATATATAGATGATTCTAGCTTGATTGGGGATTTGGGAACCGCAAGATACTCTTTAAAAACAGATTCCTTTTAAAAGAGCGGTCTCCCTCGACATGTGCACATTATTATTCCATGTTGCATGACTTACTGATATGCTTGCATTACTGTTACATGCCGCATACATCATGCTTTGACTGTACGCATTGAGATATGTTGTTTCTATGATATTTCTGGATTTGGGAACCGAGGGTATTTCAAAAGAGAATGTCATTTCTTTAAAAACCCGGTTACCCTTGATATGATATTTCAGTGCGTCCACCATGTGTTTTCTCGGTGCTGAGAGCGATATGTGTAACCCGAATCGAGGCGTGGATGAGCCGATTGCGGGTACATGGTGGACCCGGTATGGTTCCCCTCGGCAAGATGATCGATGAGCTTTGCCGATTGAGCCTGGAGGCGGGAGAGTACCTACCGGTGATTGGTTGGACCTGGCGGTTATCCGGAGGATACCGACCAGAGTCGATAGATGTTTTGGGCATACTGCCGGGGCCGAGGGCCGATACCGCAGACAGAGCCCGCGGGCCGATCCGGACTGACGGAGCCCGATATATGAGGATTTACGTGCCGATGCTGGGCACAGTTTTCATGATGTTTTCGGGTGTCGATGCTGGGCACCCTGGTTCCATGATTTTGATGTGTCGCGAGGGACACGGGTGGTTATATCCTCATATTATTTCCCATGCACATGATTCATGATATTTACATGCATGGTGGTTATTGTCAGTGGGTGACGAGTGGACGGGATCCACGAGTGTGCAGATTTGATTACATTGGTTATACCTCATATTCATGACATGCTATTACCTGAGGCACTAGCACGAGCACTTGGCACTACACTCATGTATAGAGATTACATTGCCAGTTTAGCATGCTTCAGCTTTATTCATATTGAGGTTTATTTATTATCTGATCGTATTGACCTAGTATAGGTCATGCATTCGATCTCTGCTTGTAGATATTTTCTATTCACGAGTTGGCAACTCACCCCCGTTGTGCCCCAGTTCTTGCAGGTTTTTGCCGTACTGATTCCATAGCGGCATTTCTGGCACACTGCTTCCTATGGGTGACTTGCTTGGTTAGGTGGGTTCTTTGTATCAGAACCGCCATTGTTCATGTATTTTTATTGTATCTAGAATTGTCCATCAACCAAAACTTGTAGTTTGTTTCAGACTTAGAAATCAGTGTTGTATTGTTTCGACCTTAGAGTCGCGCTTGTAGTATTGCGGTTTTCTGGCTGTTTTTGAGTTTCTTTTCAGTTTTGATCCTCGTCCCTTGGCGTTGTATATTATTATTGCTTGCGTGGTTGTGACCGTCGATTGACGAAGAGCTAGCTCCCGCTTGGGGATGCCTTTTATCATGTCATATATATTATTCTTGTTGTACCCCGTTCGGGGCCAGTTTTTACAAAGGAAACTCTGCCGAAATTTTCAGGAAAAATTACACATTTTAAAAAAATTCATATTTGGCTTAGTTATTTAAAAACTTGATTTTCAAACATGTTTTCTTTACCTCTTAAAACTAATTTTCCCTATTTACTCCTTAAATGGTTTTAGATTTCTGGGCTTTTGGCTTACTTGGATCAGATGGAGTCCTATAGACTTCATATGGTTCGAGGGCCAGTCACGTGCTCTTTCGGGTCGTGACACCCCCACAAATAGCTGGCTATCCTCGGCCTCGGCCTCCTCGTCCTCTCTGAATAGGACCGCCACATCCACGGCCTCAGGGGCGCCTAACTGACGTGGAGCATCACTGGGGGCAGGAAGTAGATCTCTCGGAGGAGGTGGTGGAGGTGGTAAAGTCACGTGTGGAACTGTCGCTGCTCCCTGTCGTCTCACCGGACAGTCTCTTATATGATGGTGCGGGCTCCCGCACCAAAAACATCCTGGAGACGCCTGCTGGCCCTGCGGATAAGAACCAAATAGCTGACCCCGTCCAACTCCTCTACCGCCACCATCTATCGGATAGAATCTGGCATGATGCCTCTGAGCTGGCATATCGGTACAAATCCTCTTCGGCCCAGGAACGACCGAAGTCTCTCAAATGCGCGCCTCCATCCGTAATGCCGTGTCCATAACAGCCGCATAAGTGTCAAAGTGCTGGGCGCCGATGGCAAGAAATAACCGTGTGTCGAGTCCCTGCATAAACCTCTTTACCCTCTTCTCTTCAGTATCAACCAAGTACGAAGCATATCAGGACAACTGAGTAAACTGGATATCATACTCAGACACTGCCATCCCTGGAGTCTTGATCAAAGCCTCAAAACTATGAGCTCTAGCATCAAGAACGCTCTCTGGAAGGAAACGGGCTAGAAATACTGCTGTGAACTCAGCCCAAGTCGTAGGAGGTAGACCTGCAGATTGACCTCTCTCGACTGACTCCCACCATGTCTGCGCAAGGCCCTCCAGACGGAAACTCGTAAGCTCTACCCATCTATCGTAGGAACATCCGAGCGAACGGCAAATCCTGGATAAATTGTCAAGGAATGTCTGTGGATCCTCCGCTGCATCGGTGCCCATGAAGACTGGGGGTCTCAGTCTCATGAAATCCTGTAGTGATACTGGAATAGCCACTGTAGTAGTAGGAGCGACTGTCTGGGCAGCATGTACTATCATAGTCTGTGCTGTGGTAGATAAGTCCTCCGATCTCGGTGCACGACTGGCCGCTACTAAGGATCCCACCATCTGTCGTAACTCCTGCATACCTCCCATCATCTGTCGTAGCTCCTCCATGCCAGACTCTAGCCTATCCATGCAGCCTGGGGAATGCGGATCAGTCTGTCCCTAAGGCGTAGGTACGCCACCCTGCTCGGTCCTCGTCTCAAACGAGCCTGCTCGGATCTCATCTCGGGCGGCAGCACTCTACGCTCTCGTAGCCTTCAGCGGCATAGTGGCTGGTACAGAAAATGGGATGATAAGAATAGAGCAATATAATCATAGGATACACGGAATTGAAGAAGGAATATTTCAAGCAAGTATATCCTAAAGTCACCTAGGCGGAGTACCGTATCGCAAGTATGCCTCGGACATACACACGCTACGTTACCCTGCTTAAGTCACTTACTCCATCTACGAAAGGTCATCCTACACTCAGAAAGGTAAAACTTATCGCTCATATACCAACTTTGTCATGACCCGAAAGGTACGGAACGTGACTGGCACTTAAATTACGAACGTCTCAAGGCGGACGTAATCTAAGTAAGCCAAAGCTCAGAAATAAAAACCAAATAAGCAGTAGAGTGAAGGAAAACCAATCAATTGAAAGCGACTTTATCAAATAAGTCATATAAAGGCTTTTTAAAAGCAATATCAATTTTTGCAAAAATTTCGGCAGAGTCTCCTTTGTAAATACAAGCCCCTAAACGGGTACAAAACAGAAATATATCAATAACATGAAATAAGGCATCCCCAAGAGGGAGCTAGCGCTTCGCCCTAAGGCGGTCACAAATCCTACGCAATATAAATCAGCAATGTGCAAAAAAGCAAAAGAAAGTACAAGTAATAAGCAACATGTCGACTCAACTGAGCGCGACCCAAAGAAACAATATACATGCCCACAATCTCACTGTCTCGCCTCTAAGTCCATAAACAACAATATTGGTAGATGATACAGTAGATGGAGTACACTAGATACAATGAATGTACAAGGTGCAAAACAAAATAAACATATAACCCACTTACGAGAAAAAATCCTCAAATCCACACAAAAGGAGGAAGTGCGTCCGTCGGTACAGTGCTGACGGATCAGACCTGCAAAAAGTCTGTGGCTCAACGGGGGTGAGTTGCCAACTCGTGAGTAGTATGTATCATCTATACAGACTATCATAAGCATGTACGCAAAGTGTCACAATTCTACAATATTTCTATAATATGAAGTACTAGCATGTATGCGACATGAGTGCAATGTAACACAAGATCTGAATATGCTGATATGAGGAAATCATTATTTTCATCTTTGGAAAATTTCAGTGAAATATCTGAGGAAATATCATATGAAATCAACAGAAATCCGTGCCCAGCATCGGCACCTCAAATACATATCTCAATGTCCCAAAGTATCTGTATCCAATATCCCGACCCCAGCCGTCCGGCTGGTCCATATCAAAATATCAATATCTCAACATCTCACGGCCACGGTCGGTTTCCTCTGGATAACCGCCGTGCCAACAATCACCTGTAGGTAGTCCGCCCCATGCCAGGCTTATCGTCTACAACTCGAACTTCTTGTCCCGGGGTACTTTACGAGGCCCACCATGTACCCGAGACGGTTCATCCAACTCCTCGAAACGAGTCTCGAAAACCAACAGAAAACTCATGGTGGACGACACAAATATCATTTTCCAAGAAAACCGCAACTTGCCACATTTAAAATGATATCAGTTTTATTAAATCTTTGCGGTTTCTCCAAAATCTCGTAAATCTAAAATACTGAAACCCTCCAGAAGAAAGTACCATACGTATACATGTCAATGATGATGAATGCCTATGCTATCAACAGTGCTAACCGCAATATATGTCATAAAGACTTTGTATGATCGAATGATGTAATGAGAAACATGCAAATGAATAGCGATTCTACATGTTCATCTTGAGGAATTTACTATATTAGCACTGGATTATATTTATTATATGGTGAAATTATTCTAAATTCCGTTTTAAACAGGTTATCTAGTCTTTGTGGCATGGCAATTACCAAGGCGTGTGTGTTCGCATGAATAGTGCTCGTGCAGCATAAAACCCTGGTAATGGTGCAAGTGTCCTATGAAATGAAGTTGCACAATTAAATATAATGAATTAAGCAGCAAATTATTTACTTTGTCGCATATCTCATTTAATGATTTCAATGGTTTTAATACGATGAAATTAGCACAATATGGATATACATGTCATGCGGTGCAGTAAAATAGGTAACTAGAACAACATGCAATAAGCTGGTGTTACTAGAATTCTAAATTATCAGGCGCCTCGCGCAATCCAAACGATTCTCCCCATAGATGTATACATCTACTCACCGGAAATCCCCAGCTAGCAATGTCGAATCACCGCTTTCCCTTTTCGTGCCGTGTCCGAAGTCTCCGCGACCGATCCTGGAATTTGCACCAATAAAAAACATAAGGTTACATATCATGAAATGACGCAAATCCCAAACGAAAATATCAACGTTCACAAGCTAGGAACAACGTGCACAAGGTGCGTGGAACACACACGAAAATCACAAAAACAAACTAGAATCGTCGTTTCGGGACGCCCGGAAAACTAAAACCCGATCAAGCAGAATTCCGTACTCATACATCCTAAATGTCGTAGGATATGCTAATAATATCATCAAGATATCACAAATAAATCACGACAATTTTATATAAAAAAACTAGTAAGCACAAGACTTGCTAAATTGGTGCAAACAACGAAAATTAGCGATAAGGTTATCACAATCCAACACAAACATCCAACCACACAACTAGTTAGCCACAATCACATAATTTCAACTCATTTACCTTGCTTCAAAACCCATTTTCCATACACAAACCCTTTATTGAATTTCCAAAAACAACAATTTACAACCAATTTCACACTTTTAAAATTAACTAAATTAGCATAGTTTGAAGCCCACATAACAAAGTAACCTCTTAGATTTGGTTAGCACACAACTAGATAGCAAAATAAAATTTAATTAACCTAATAATGGTGTATTGAAACCCTAATTCAACTCAAACCATTAACTTTAAAAACCTAGAATGAAAATAGCACTAAAATTAACACTAAAACAACTTAATCAAAGGAATTTAACAATAAGAATTTAATTAGGTAGAAATTATACCTCAAATTCTAGAGATCTAGCAATATGATTTGCCTCCAAAGATGGCCTCCTAGCATCCAAGATCTATGCAACAATGGCCAAGGAGAAGGGATGAAGAATGGTCTTGAAATTGTGAGGTAAAAATTGGATTTTGAAGCAATTTATGATGAATTTATGGAGGAAATGAGAGGGGGAAAATGGAGGGGGAGTGCTGCAGAAATCTCGTCCAGGGAAGGATGGGGGAATGGTGTCGGTGTTGTGGGAATTGTCCAAGTCAAACCCTCTCATATCAATGTACAACATACTTCCAAATTAACATTTTTAAAACCCTTTTAAAACACTTTATTTCTTTCAAGGGTTGAAGTCAAACAAGAGGGAAAGAAAAATCATGGGCTACTGTGGGTAGGGCCGGCCAAGTGGAGAGGAATAAGTGTGGGAGATTTTACAAAAAAAATTCTATGCAAAAAGACCCTCCACAAGCTCAAAATTCCAAGTTTTAGTTCAATTAATTAAAATTTTAGTTTTCTTCGATTATAACTAAATAGAACTTAAAATAAAATACTAAAAATTTATATTACAAACTAGATTTTAGTTTTCATGGTTCTATGGATTAAAATTAGCCCATTCAAATTTGTATTTATCGCTAATTTAATATATTTTTTTACAGCTTAAAATAATATTAAAAATAGTAAAATAGGGAAAAACTTTTAAATGACCAAAAATTTATAAGTAACTCATTATCTACTAAAAAATAGCAATTACCTATCCAAATTAGGTATAAATAGGCCAGAATGCAAAATAACAATAATGGCGATTTACGGAAAAATACCCAATATTTACCGATTTTTGGGAAAACACCAAAATGACTTTTCAAGGCGTTACATATGTCCATATGCAAATAGGAAAATGTGGTATGCAACAAGGGTACACATGCACAATCAATATCCATATACTTAATATCAAGAATCATTTCATTGAATCTAGCCCAGACGCATAACGCCATGCGGGCGATTCCCCTGCAGATGTTAAATCGAATCACAGATAATCTTAGGCTAAGTAAAGCCAACTACCCGCTTTCCCTTCTTCGCAGCGTCTTAAGTCCTCGCATGCATCCCTAAGATCATAAAACAACAATATAACAAGTGTATACTAGCAATCGACCAATAACACGTATCCACTACGTTTGACTGATACATCAACTCTAAACATACTCTCAAGTGTTCGTTTAGTGGCTAACGTGTGTAGCGACACTACGAAACTAACCCAAAAGCAAAAGCTACACAAAGTACACGTGCCGTGTCGTATAACGTAACACGAATAGTCGTAACACAAGAAACTAGCAAAGTGATCCCAGATTTTGTATACAGTAAAAACATAAAAATCCAGCAAGACCAAACACACTAAAACAAACTATAGACAGCTACCCACCAAAAACCAGAACCCAACTCCACCCTAAAACTGAGCTCGCCGGAATTCCTATGCTTGTCGCCGGCCAAATCCGAGCCTAGGGGATTCGTGCTTCAGGTGTAGGCTTAGGGTCACTGGTACAATACAACTATATTACTAGAGTTTCCAATACACAATCGGGGTCACGGCTGATCATAGATATCATAATATGACACTAAAAATACGATATGTGCACGAAACTAAACTTTAAGTGTTCTAACCTAAAACGGATAAGCTACACAACACTATATGTAACGCCTTAGATTTCGGTTAGTGTTAGTTTAGGCGGTAATGCGGGATTTTGGTAAAAAGTTTACCAATTAGGGTTCCTCACATTTTATAACATTTAATTATTATTTTAATATTATTTGTTATGGACATGCACGCACGTGTGCACGTTAATGTTAAGGTTTGTTTTGTGTTAATCTTGTTCTTAGCAACCATGACAACTTAACCCTTAATCTAATCCTTGCTTTAAACCTTAATCCTAAACTCCTTGATCTTTGTTCTGAGTGAAAGATATTTTCTTTTGGCTTTTGGATGAGAGAAGAGGTGGCATGGTGAGTGGTATGAATGCATTTATGTGATAGCATGACTTGCATTTAATGTTGTGGTGCACTCACCCTTAACCTCACATCTCTCTCTCTTTTCTTCATACTCTCTCTCACACTCTCTCTCACTCATTTCCTTCTCAATTCTTCATCTCTCTTCACCTCAAACTGAGCAATTCATCTTTCCATCACAAAACCATCACAAACTTCATCAAATATTCAGAAAAATTTCATCTTTGGACTTGTTTTTCCTCTTGGATGCCTTGGAGCTTGGAAAGCTAGGGTCTTTGAGTTCTTTTGGTAAGGTAATAATCTCTTTCTGTTAAGTAGGTGTTTTAGTGTAGCGTAGCTTGTTAGTTTCTGTTTTGATCGCGTATAGTATCGTTTCGGGTAAATATCGTATTTTTAGTGTAATTTTGGGTCTCGGATGATCTGCTATCAAACCAGGTATTTGTTGCGAAAGTTCCCATCACAGTGACCTAGTGTAGTGACCTAGAACCTACCCTCAAAATATGAACATATTCCTTTTTGATCAGGCTGCAGATTTTTTGCTTCTGGCCGCAAATTGCAGCCAGACTGGGGAGTTAGGGTTCAGGTTTTGGTGTAGGGGTCTCTGGGGTTGTATGTGGTCTCATGGTACTTGCAACTTTTACAAATTGTTGGTACAGAATGATCTGGGACCACTTGCTTGTTTTCTTGTGTTTCGTTTCATGTTACGTTATCCGATACGGTTCGTGTCGTGGTGTGCTGTTGATCTTGAGCTGGTTTCGTAGTGTCGCTATGCACGTTAGCTACAATACGAATACTTAAGTGCACATTTATGTTGTCGTGTTGGTCCGTGTAGTTCGTACGTGTTTTGGGTCTATTTCTAATATATACTTGCTTTATTGTGTTATGTTTTAGGTTCACAGGCGGGGACTTCGGGCGCTTCGAAGAAGGGAAACAGGTGGTAGGCTTTACTTAGCCAGGAGCGTTGGTGAGTAGATTTAACATCTATAGGGGAATCGCCCGCATGGCGTAATGCGTCTGGGCTAGAGATGTTATAATATTGTCGCATATTCTATTTCATATATATAGTTGCGCATACACCTTATTGCTTAGTTATCGTTGTGCTTGGACTAGTACCCTTAGGACATTGCACTATTAGTGATGGCTTATGTTTCACGAGCACTGACTGTATGCCACACACACCGTCAATAATTGCCATGACACGCACAATACCCATACTTATCTGATATTTTTTGGTTAGGGACATTGAGACATTAATTCATATTCCTTATTGCATATGACATATAGCATACCTGTATACCTACATGCTTACACATATGCCTTGACATGCTTACATGCTACTTACCTGTATACTTATAGGGTATTGTACCATTAGTGATAGGTATATTTCACACAAAATGGCATAGCTACATGTATACCTTGCATACATACTTCACTTATACATGGAGGGTATATTACAACATAACTGATAGGTAGATACATATACCTTGCTATACCTATATGTTTACACATATCTGGCAATAGCTACATGTTTACCTTTATTTGATGTTATATAGACTTGGAGAAATTAGGAACCGCATGATATTTATATTAATTTGTTGTAGTTAAATAGCGGCTTTTCCTTTATACGCTTACATTACAGTTTTATGTTGCGTATATTTTATTCATGGATTTTCGCATTTGAGATATGGATTTTTCATGATGTTTTCTGGATTTTAGGACTGTGGTAGTTTTATGAAATTATGCATTATTTGGAAAACTCGGCTTCTCTTGGTATGATATTTCAGCTGCCACCATTAGATTTATCGGTTGTGATATATATACCCCATGCGAGGAGCGTCGTGGGCCGTATGAGGGCACATGGTGGGGCCTGGAGGTTCCACGGGGCAAGAAAGGGATAGTCGATGTAACATACCGATGAGGCCTGATAGGGGAACCATACCTACCGGTGACAGTACCTATGACTCGGCGGTTATGGTGGGGATACCGACGGGAGTCATGTACGTATGGATACGTCGAAGGACGAGGGTCGAAGCTGGGCACTCGGGTTTTCGGATAGCGTATGATACGTACGTATCAGGGTGCCTGTCGTGGTGACAGCACCTGATAGATCAGCCTTTATGTGTCGATGCTAGACCCTTGTTTTCATGATATTTTTACTCCTAAATATATATAACAGTGGAATGGGACGCTGTTATATATGCATATATATATATATATATATTAATGGAATGGGACGCTAATATATATGTATACATATCAATTCATATACATCATCATACTTATTCATGCAAATATACTTTATTGGATATAGAAGATTCACTTGATATTGGATTCAGGATATTTGAGATTCACTTGATATTGGATTCAGGATATTTGAGATTCACTTGATATTAGATACAGGATATATGAGATTTACTTGATTTTGTATATTATGGATATATGAGATTTACTTAATATTGTACATTCAGGATTTTTGAGACTTACATGATATGAGTGCCAATTTGGGGGCTGATTTGAGGAAATTTGGATTTGGATTGTCTTGATGGACTTTGGTCCTACCACGATGTCAGGATTCCGTGGAAATGACATGTTTCATCTCGTACTTCGCATTTATTGTTTATGCACTGCTTCATGTATTATTAGTACCTGATAGAGTACCTTTCATGACTGTTGCATTTACATACTTTTATATGCATTACTTCAAGTATTAGTAGTACCTGATAGAGTACATTTCATGACTGTTGCATATATACATTGTCATATCCTTGCTTCATGTATTAGTAGTACCTGATAGAATACCTTACATTATTATTGCATAGAGATTGTCATATTATTATTGCTTCTTGTATTAGTTGTACCTGCTAGTGTACCATTCATGACTGTTGCATTCATATGACCTTTTATTGCTATTAGTTGCATATGTTAGATTCGCGCAGTACGTGCATACTTGCGATAACCTGCATATGTTATTTACTATTCACGAGTTGGCAACTCACCCCCGTTGTGCCACAGTGTTTTGTAGGTTTTTTCCCAGAGTAGTCGAGGCAGGCTATTCATCTATCATATCATCTTTTGCTGCGGATACCGCTTCAGCTCATAGTGTGCAGTTTTACTTTAGGTGGGTTTTGTGGTTATCCGTTCATGTTGCTTATTGTATATTCGTTGTATCATGTACTCTCCATCTACCATTATCTTGTATGACATAGAGACTTGATGTGAGGACGATTTTGTTAGTTATATGTATGCCCTAGAGGCCATTACTGTACATTGGATGTATATTGTAGTGGATGCTGGGACATATATAGGTAGGACTTTCTTGCTCGACATGGTAGTACGCTATCTGGTTGCTCTTTATCTTAACATGTATACTCTCTGTCTCTGATTACATGTTGATAAAGCCCTTAGGATGTGTACTCGACTTCCAAGACTATGATGCAGATCATACTAGTGGGGCCTAGGTAGTCCATGAGTACATCCTTCAATGTTCCTAGTCGAGGGAATATCGAGACGGGGCATCGATATTCCAGAGTAGACTAGCATATATCTTTTCGACCCATGCGATGGGCGATGGATGATCCCATATCCATTGGTGTTTGACATCAGAGATGGTATACGGGTGCTCAGTGGAGACTGGGTACACTGAACGGACTCGCCGAGAACTCCCAGATGGTATTATACCTCACGTCAGATGGCAGTTCTCTGGTGACACTGGTACAGCTTAGTCTGTTGACCTGAGATCGTCATAGAGTCTTGTGTGTCTCCCACTGTGCTTTGATTTCCACCCTACTACGGCTCTACTGAGTCGTGCAAACAGGTGGTTTTTGGGTACAGTCCCGAGTCACATGGAGGCAATGAGCGATAGGAGGGGATTCGTCTCTCCCGGTATAGGGAGTTGATGTTGCGCTGTGTTCGATTGGCTATAACCGGAAATCCCTGGCCAGGGTTGCTGAGATTTACTGGTAAGTGTTACCAGTAGTTTCTCGAATTGTTATAGTCCTCATATCGACACGACTTATCGAGCTATTCGGGTCTGACGTTTACCACCCCTAGGCAAGATATGCGACATATTAGACGACGAGACCGGACTGTACGGTAAGTGTTACTGGTTGGATTCACAGGAGTGTGAGCGGGCTTGCTCGTCGATCTTCTGATCGCTCAATACCCGGGTGGCCGTTACGTTTAGCAGACCGCTTGCGGCTTGTCGGTGTTTGATATGATCATCATCTGCTGCCGGCGTATTGACGAGTTTTTAGAGTCCTACACAGAGGTTTCCTGGCTCAAGCGAAACGAAATAGGAGCGCATATGAGATATGTGCGGGACCGAGAATAATGCATGTATGTGATACCGTATTCTATTCTCGCGATGAATGTATCGAATGGTTGTATGTGATATAACCTAGTTATCGAATCAAGGATTGATTCGATAAGCCGATACATTGGATACTAGTTGGTTATATGCGACATGACCGGATCATTGAATCAAGTGTTGATTTAATGATTTAATGTATAATTATATATTTGATATATTACTTTGCATTAACTAGTATTGGTTCACTTTAAGTGGATTTTCTCACTTGATTTGTGCAAGTTGTATATGTGATATACTTTTGTGCACTTCATTGTATCATGTTTGATGATACATGCTTATTTGGTTGAGTGTAAAGAATTAAACCATGGTTAAGTTGTTGATTAGGGTTTTACTTATTCATTTATCTTATTTATTTATTCATTTTGAATAAATTGAAAGATAAATGAATAGTGGCTTGATTTGTTTTTAGTTGAAGCTTCATGAAGCTTTGACTAAATGACCTTTTTGTTCTAATCCTTTACCCTAACCATTTAAACTAACCCTAGTATATTCTCTACACTTAACTAAGGTTAGAATATGATAAGAATCAATTCTTTTTCAATTATTCTTTAACACTTATCATATTCTTTCTTCATCTTCTTCTTCATGAGCAAGAAAGAAAAGCTTGCCTCATCAATGGCAAGTGATGAAATCATGTGAGAAATCCAATTCCAAAGTGAACCCACTTCCTATTTCTTCATCCTCTACCTATTGTCAAGTAGTATAGGGTGTTTCCTTCACAAGTTTCATGACTTGGTGAAGTGGGAGTTTGATCTTGTGATGCCTCGACGTAGATCATCTTCGGCATCGAAGCCGACGACCAAGCCCGCCCATTTTTCCGATGAAGCCGATGCTAGAGTCCGGAATCCGATTTGCACAGCGGAGGGACATCATCGTGGAGCTTAGGAAGTGGTGGATCGGATCTACAAAGGTTGTAGCCCCTTTCCTTTTAAGTTAAATTCGTTTATTTGCATTGCATCGCCTATACATCTAGTTAACGATCCGTATTAGGGTTTCTCGGCACTTGTAAAATTTCAATTGGCCATGTTTGATCACTTGTGGGACTTCATTAGTGTGCCAAGGAACCCTACAGATATTGTATATTTTGGTGACTTGGATGTCTTTTATATAGTTTCTTTTTATCGTCTTTTATTTCTTCGCTACGGCATCGTATATCTGTTGTCGTGGTTGTTTTCCGACTTTGGGTGTATTTTTGCTCCCGTTTGGGGATGCTTTACTTATATTTATGTTGTACCCATTATTGGGGTTAGTTTTTACAAAGGAGGTGCTGCCAAAATTTTAAAGGAATTAAAGTTGGACTTTTAAAGAATTTGAGTTGAGATTTCAAAGGTTTTGAAAAAGTTATTTTTTCTTACTACTTGTGATGGTTTAGATTACTGGTTTTTCGGCTTACTTAAATTACGTTACGCCTGTAGACGTTGCGTAGTTTAAGGGCCGTCGCATGCCAATTTCGGGTCTTGACACTATAACATCCTATATAACAGTTAGAGATCATTACCTATCCCCAAAAGCTTAAAGATCCTAGCTTTCCAAGCTCCAAGGCATCTAAGAGGCAAAACAAGGCTTGAAAAGGGATTTGGGTGAGGTTTGATGAAGTTTTGTGAGGGATTTATGATGGAAAAGGTGGGTGTTCAGTTGAGATGAGAGAAGATGAAGAGATAATGAAAAGAGGAAGAAATAAAAAGAGAGGATGAAATGATAAAGAGAGAGAGGTGAGAGTTGGGTGAGTGCACCACCATCACTTAATGCAAGCATTAAGTTCATCATGATTCGCCATTGCTACTTCCCCTCAATCCAAAACAAGGAAAATATTTACTCTCACAAACAAATATTTAGGGTTTAGGGTTAAGCAAGGATATGATTAGAATTAGGTTAAGTCCTCATGGTCACTAAACTAGATTAACACAAACACACTCTCACATTAACATGCACAAGTGTGTGCAAGCAATAACAAATAATAATAAATTATTAATTAAATGTTATAAAATGTGAGGAAACCAGATTAGTAAACCACTTTACAGAAAACCCGCATTATCGCCTGATTAACGCTAATCGCAAACCTAAAGTGTTACAACATTATAACCGGCATTATGAAGGAAATTGTGTGTAAATATTTCACGTATGATATTGTATATCTCAACCCTTTTTATTGAGATTTTTGTGCAGAAAATTACTTAGGTCAAAAAACTGGAATCGCAAATTGCTAATAAAACGCAGCAAGTCCAAGAAACAAAATTTTCCATAGATTCAGAAAGGATAATAAGATTCCATATATCAAAAGAAGACCTAAAGACCAACACCAGAAGACCTCAGAAAAATGATACAGCGATCTCATCAAACGGCCGCGGAACCGCGGCCGATACAGCCCAATCGGCCGCGGATCCGCGGCCGAGTTAGGGGTGCCGATGACGAAACTTTTCTAGAACCTCCCATGTAACCGCCTAGCTTCCTCAAGATGCTCCATTTCCATGTGGCTTCTTAAGGAAGGCTCTGCATAATAACCAAGCTTATGAAGGAAGCTTAATTTGAGGCTATAAAAGGTGATTTAGATCTCAATTTTGGGGGTTGTTCATTAGTTCATTAATTACACAATTAAGCCACAATTCAATTCAAGTTGAGTGACACAACTTGAGATCCAATCTAATTCAAATCAAATCAAGAGCAAAATCAAGTGACAATCGAAGATCCTTTATCGCAACGCCAATCTTCATCAAGAGCAAGAGATCCGCATCCGATCCACGACACAAGGCGATCAAGCCACACAAAGATCGATGACAAATTCCCTTTCAAAAGAGCGATCGAGAGCTAGTCTTGTAAACTCAAATTGAGAGGTGTAATTTGAAGAAGATTTAATAAAGGTGATAAATTGTTAATTCTCGTTTTCTTTACATTCTCGCATTATGAAATTTCTAGTACTTGATTCTTTAATTTTCATGATGTGTGAGTGAAATCTCCACTTGTAATGGAATCGAGAGAATCGGTAGATCAAATGAAGATGAAATCCTTTTACGAATCTTAAGTCTTGTGAGAATTGTGAACTTTAAGAAAAAGAATCGTCAATGACCTAATTTGGAGCGAGATCATGTTCTTGATTATTTCTTTGCAAATTAGGGATCAAATGATTGATGATCCTCTTTGCTAGGGGCTAGATGTGAATGATGATCAATGAAAAGACAAGGGATAGTGAAAGAAGAAACCCTAGATTCTTCAACAGATCCTTAATCTTCATTCATCGTCATCGATCTAGCTACAATCTAGCAATAGATAAGATTAGTTATTATTAGTATTCATCATTGCTATTAATTCGATCGATTCCTACAAGCTATTCAACATAATCTTGATAACTAAATTGATTTGGACATCTTCTTGATTCTTGATATTTTTCATGATTTTCTTGAAATGACAACTCAATTAAATCATGAATTACTTTCTAGAATATTCTTTTATATTTTCTTTCAATTCATCTTAAGCAAGATCGAATAAAACACCCATCTCAGTAGACGATCCTGTTGGATATAGTGCCCTCAAAGTCAATTATTGGATCCCAGGCACGTGATTGCAATGATTGAGGAGGACCTATACCGGTAGGACAGTCTCACTCGAGATGATAGTATGCTATCTGGTTTGCCATTATCATCGTGTACAGCTTTAGGTGACATGATCACTATTACACGTTGATAGAGCCCTTAGGATTGTTGCATGACTACAAGAAGTATGATGGCGATCATATACGTGAGAGTTGGGTAGTCCATAAGCACATCCTTAAAAGTGGTCCCTAGTCGTCGGAGTTTCGAGACATGGCATTGATACGCCGGAGTAGACTAGTGTATACAGCCGAGACCTCGACAAGGGGCGGTGGCCGGTCTTACAAACCATTGGTGTCAGTTGGTTCACCTAAGATGTATACAGGTGCTCATTGGGTTATGAGTGCACCGGACAGGACTCGTCGGGAACCTGCTAGTTGGTACTATACCTAGCGTCAGATAGCAGTTCCTTGGTGATATGTGTACAGGTTAGTTCATCGACCTGAGGTCGTCATTTGTCTCGTGTGAGTTCCTACTGTGCTTAGATTACTACCCTACCACGGCTCAAAGGAGTCGTGCAAACAGGGTTTAGTTCGGTATAGTCCCGAGCCACATAGAGGCAGTGAGCGGATCGGTAGGGGATTCGTCTCTCCCGGTATTGGGGGTGAGATCGCGCTGTGTTTAGGAGAGCCATTACACAAAGTTCTTGGCCAAGGCTGTTGAGAATTACTGGTAGGTATTCCAGTAGTTTCTCAGGGTGTTTAGGGCTACCCTCCGACATGACTTAAACCGCTTTTGGGGGTCTGCCTTTACCAGCCCCGTGGGCCCGATATGCGATGCTTATAGACGAACGGACCGGACTGTATGGATATTGTCACAGATAGGCTCAGTAGGGTTCCAGGACGAGTTCGCTCATCGGCTTCCCTTTTGGTCAGTACATGGGCAGCCGTTACGCGCAGCTAGTGCCACTGACGTGCTTGTGGTTAATCCCACTGCCAGAGTATTGATGAGTTTTTAGATTCCCCTACTGATAATTTCCCAAGTTCGGGTGTAACGTTGTAGAGCCCGTATGGTTTTATGGCAGGGTTTGAACATGCACGTGCACTTATGCACGTGCCATGGTTCGGACAGATAATACTAGTGGGTTTTGGTTTAAGCCGGATTCTAGTATTATATTGTGTAGGGATATTTTTGTCTCATTGCATTTTGTATTCGGTCGGAATACAAATGCGGGTATGTATATACAGTTATTGGGTAATCCTGTAATTTGTTACGGGATTGCTTTTTGAAGTTGCCATTTTTTTCTCCGTTTGATTAAACATTATATTTAATGTTTAATTTTTGGTCCATGTTGTGCATATCATTGTTGGCCAAATTCCATTGTATCATGTTGTGGCCGAAATCATATGATGAGGAAGTGGGGGTTTTTGTTTGTGATGACTCATTGGATGGTTCTAGAATGATGCAAGGTGTATTTTGTGACTCATCCTTTTCTTTAAGTCTTTTGGATTTCTTAGGATATTTAGTTAAGATCTTTTGTGGAGATTTTTCTTTATGGTCACCTTCTATCCTTGTGCTCACCCCCCCCCCCCCATCTATAATTGGCCAGGCACTATTTGATGGCTGAAAAATATTTTAGCCGAGCCATTTTTTGGTGGTGGAAAATTTGTTCCATGTATTTTACATAGCTCAATTCATTCACAAATGAAAAGTCAACTTCAATAAACCTTCACCCAATGTCTTGGGTGCCTTGAGAAAAACTATTCTACACACTCTCTACTTCAATCTTGGACATGTCGGCTAGCAAACTTCATGTCCGAGTTGCCTTGGTTTTGAGGCGGGAGCCCATATAAAGATCCGTTGATGTGGAGCCACCTCGATGAGGAGACCGTAGATCGAAGGAGATCGCAGATGCCGCGAGGAGCGTGGGATGATGGCTAAAGACCGAAGGACACGGATCAATCGGTATAGCCATTTCATCGTTTTGTAGATTGCTAGTTTAGTGTTAATGGCACGATCCGGGTTACAGCCTATGTTAGCGCCAGTTTATGAAAAAGTTTTTATTCCGTGTTTGGCCTCAGATTATAGGCCGAGGCGCTACCGTAGACTTACAGATCCGTTCTCATTAACGAAACTATTTCTACACCGTTATTGACTGCGGTATAAATTCTTTGGTTGTGACTAAACTTTTCCTTTTCATATTACACGATCAAAACTCTAGAACAATTAGCCACCCGTGCACAACGCGACATCAACCCCCAATACCGGGAGAGACGAATCCCCGACGATCCGATCACAGCCTCCATGTGGATTGGAACTGTACCCAACTAAAACCTGTTTATACGACTCCTTTGAGCCATGGTAGGGTAGTAATCAATGCAGAGTGGGAACTCACACGAGAAAAATGACTATCTCAGGTCGACAGACTAACCTGTACACATGTCAACTGGGAAGTGCTATCTGACAATAGGTATAATACCAATTAGCAGGTTCCCGGCGAGTCCGTCCAGTGTACTCATAACCCAATGAGCACTTGTATACTATCTTAGGTGAACAAACTAACACCAATTGCTTGTGAGACCTGGCTACAGCCCCTCGTCGGGGTCTCGATCAGTATACACTAGTCTACATTGGAGTATCGATGCCCAGTCTCGATACTCCCACGATTAGGGACATTTATGGATGTACTTATAAACCCCCATCTCCCACGTATATGATCGCCATCATAATGCTGGTAATCAAGAAAGAATTCTATGGGCTTTATCATTATGTACATGATGATAAAGACAAACCAGATAGAATACTATCATCTTGAGTAAGACTGTTCTACCGGTATAGGTCCTCTCTCAATCATCATAATCACTTGCCTGCGATTACGATAATTGCCTTGAGGGCACTATAGCCAACAATCTCCAACTTGCACTTAAGGCCAATTATTGCAATGTCGCATACTCATAGCCCGTGTGATACCGAACACCCAACTTCTCTACTAATCAGTTTCGCGAAGCCCGTTTGCGAAACTATTGCGTTCGAGAAATAGCCTCAGTGAGTGGATACGCTCTAATGTGTAAGTGCACGGCGGCGCCCCGGCCGTCAATCCGACGCCGGAATGCGGAAACAAAACTTTTCTAGAACTTAGAAACCGGCACCACCGCGCACAAAAATCCCAGATCGGGCCGTTAACCTAGCTCTAGCAAACAAGAAAAAGAGTAGAGAAGCTATACCAAGCGATCCGTGTCCTTCGGTCTTCGCCTCCACTCCGATCTCCTCACGGATTTTCCGGTCGTCGCCTCCTCGTCGAAACGGGCACCACATCGCCGGGTTCTTTTACGGGCTCCCACCTCTGGACCGAGGCAACTCGGGCAAGAAGTTGGCGAGCCGACGTGCCCAAGAAATGTTGTAGGCTAGTGTATTAGCTTTGTCTCAAAAAGGGTTTGAAGTTGCCATGTATGATGGAGGATAAGGAAAGAACTTTGGAGAGAGGTGAGGAAAAATGTAGTAAACCAAATATGAGATGAATGAATTTCTCCCTCACACAAATGAACCACTCTCTTCCCTTTTGTGTGGCCGGCCCTTACAATATGGAGCATGGAAAAACAAAGGGAGGTGAGCATAAGAGATCATTGTGGTGACCATAATGAATATGAAGATACTGAGGAAAAGAGGTCACTCCCATTTCTAATCAATTCCAATCTCATTAATGCAAAACAATAATGAGAACAAGAAAAGCATCTAAAGATGCTATAAATAATATGAACCATCATAAAGCCAAAAGCCACAAAGAACCCTCCACAAATGATAATTTGCACTCTTGCAAATTAGCCCCTCCCTCTCAAAATTCCGGCCATGAAGGAACAAAGGAAAACTGGCCGGAACGGAATGCAAACTGGTAACTTCAGAAAGCTGATCCCGTAATAAATTACAGGAAAACCCCGCGACTGTATATACATACCCGCATTTGTATTCCCACTGAATACAAATGCAAAGACACAAAATCTACACTCTACAATACTAGGATCTGGCTTAAACCAAAGCCCGCAAGTAAAATCCGTCCGATCACGATCCGTGTAATACCGCACGTATCTGATCGAACCCTGCCATATCTCCATATGGTCTCTACAGCGTTTCGCCCAAAACTTGAGAAACTGGTCTGTGGGGGACTCTAAAGACTCGTCAATAGTTTGGTTTCGGATTTAACCACTAGCACGTCAGAGGTATTAGCCAATACGTAACGGGCTACCAGGTACTTATCAAAAGGGACGTCAATGGGCGAACTTATACTGACACCCTACTGAGCCTGTCAGTGACAATATCCGTACAGTCTGGTCCGTTCATCTATGAGTATCGCATGGTGGGTCTAGAGGGTTGGCAAAAGTCAGACCCCCAAAAGCAGTACAAGTCGTGTCGGAGTGTAGCCCAGGACACCCTGAGATACTACTGGAATACCTACTAGTAAATCTCCTGCCTTGGCTAAGGACTTTCAAATACTGGCTCTCCTAGACACAGCGCGACCTCACCCCCAATACCGGGAGAGACGAACCCCTGCAGATCCGCTCACTGCCTCCTGTGGCTCGGGACTGTACCCAACTAAAACCTGTTTGCACGTCTCCTTTGAGCGTGGTAGGGTAGTAATCAAAGCACAGTGGGAACTCACACGAGACAAATGACGATCTCAGGTCGATGAACTAACCTGTACACATGTCACCAGGGAACTGCTATCTGATGTCAGGTATAATATCAACTAGTAGGTTTTCGGCGAGTCTTGTCCGGTGTACTCATAACCTAATGAGCACCTGTATACATCTTAGTTGAACCAACTGATACCAGTGGCCTGTGAGACCGGCCACCGCCCCTCGTCGGGGTCTCGACTGTATACACTAGTCTACTCTGGAGTATCGATGCCCTGTCTCGAAACTCCCACGACTAGGGACCTTTTAAGGATATGCTTATAGACCCCAGCACCCATGTATATGATCGCCCTCATACTGCTGGTAGTCAAGCAAGAATCCTAGGGGCTCTATCAACGTGCAATAGTGACCTGTATGGTCACCTAAAGCAGTACACGATGATAAAGATAAACCAGATAGCATACTATCATCTTGAGTAAGACAGTCCTACTGGGACAGGTCCTCCCTCAATCATTGCAATCACGTGCCTATGATCCAATAATTGACTCTGAGGGCACTATCTCCAACAATCTCCCACTTGCACTCAAGGCTAATTATTGCGATGTCGCATACTCACAGCCCGTGTGATACCGAACTCCCAACTCCTCTATTAGTCAGTCTCACAAAGCTCGTTTGCGAAACTATTGCGTTCGAGGAATAGCCAAACTGAGTGGATCCGCTGTGATGTTTCTTTCTATGTCTCTCTTTATCTCAAGTTCATGGAGAAAACCATCTCCCGAAATGAGCAATACATGTCCTAGAATATGTCTGGATATCTGATGGGACCTAGCTCATAAATGAACTCCAAATCCAAACTTCTTAGACTGTCTCGTCAACTGAACTTAATCAGTATCCTGCGCCATGCCTTCCCTTAGTATCCACCTGGACCATCTGTCCAAACTACTGCCCCTCGTCAGAGGGAAAACTATAACACTGACAGTCACTCGGTCATCCAGGTCACCTTGGAAGCCTGGAATGATAACCGTCTCCTAAACGAGGCTGGCGTTATCATATCCCTAGAACATCCACTTATGTTCAAAAACTGCTTCCGAACGTTTCTCCAGGATTGGATCAATATTACCTTTTTGCATTTCGTGCAAGAACAACATCTGGTGTGGTACTTGACATCTCAGGATCAACTCAATTGCCAAAGCAAGTGATCTGCCAATCATGCACACCCCTCTCCCCTTTAGTCTGTACGACACCTTTATAGAGGGTGACTCCATCACCTGCAGGTACACTACCGTGCCAGGAGTCGTCCATTCTAAATACCTTTAGAATGCTGTCAAGTACCCTGATTGGGAAACCATCCAAATCTAGATCTAAAACCATAGATCCAGTAACCTGAATGTCTGATATTATATCCAAGTCCCATGTGTGACAACCAAAGTATAACCGATCGTAGTATAGGAATATCACTTCCTACTCTATGCATGTCATCAAATACCAGGACATCACACCTGTTGGAGATAGTGCCCTCAGAGTCAATTATTGGATCACAGGCACGTGATTGCAATGATTGAGGGAGGACCTATCCCGGTACGACAGTCTTACTCGAGATGATAGTTTGCTATCTGGTCTACCTTTATCATCGTGTACTGCTTCAGGTGACCTGACAAGTCGCTATTACACGTTGGTAGAGCCCCTAGGATTCTTGCTTGACCACCAGCAGTATGAGGGCGATCATATAAGTGGGAGCTGGGGTCTATAAGCACATCCTTAAAAGGTCCCTAGTCGTGGGAGATTCGAGACAGGGCATCGATTCTCCAGAGTAAACTAGTGTATACAGTCGAGACCCCGACGAGGGGCGGTGGCCGGTCTCACAAGCCACTGGTGTCAGTTGGATCACCTAAGATGTATACAGGTGCTCATTGGGTTATGAGTACACCGGACAGGACTCGCCGGGAAGATGCTAGTTGGTCTTATACCTGACGTCAGATAGCAGTTCCCAGGTGACATGTGTACAGGTTAGTTCATCGACCAGGGGATCGTCATTTGTCTCGTGTGAGTTCCCACTGTGCTTTGATTACTACCCTACCACGGCTCAAAGGATTCGTGCAAACAGGTTTTAGTTGGGTACAGTCCCGAGCCATATGGAGGCAGTGAGTGGATCTTCGGGGGTTTCGTCTCTCCCGGTATTGGGGGTGAGGTCGCGCTGTGTCTAGGAGAGCCATTACACGAAGTCCTTGGCCAAGGCAGGAGATTTACTGGTAGGTATTCCAGTAGTATCTCAGGGTGTTCTGGGCTACACTCCGACACGACTTGTACCGCTTTTGGGGGTCTGACTTTTACCCACCCCCTAGGCCCGACATGCGATGCTCATAGACGAACGGACCGGACTGTACGGATATTGTCACTGACAGGCTCAGTAGGGTGTCAGGATGAGTTCGCTCATCGACGTCCCTTTTGGTCAATAGCTGGTGGCCCGTTACGTATTGGCTTATAACTCTGACGTGCTAGTGGTTAAATCCACAGCCATAGTATTGACGAGTCTTTAGAGTCCACCACACTTTCAGTTACTCAGCTTTCGGGCGAAACGCTGTAGAGGCCGTATGGAGATATGGCAGGGTTCGATCAGATACGTGCGGTATTGCACGGATCGTGATCGGACGGTTTTTACTAGCCGGCTTTGGCTTAAGCCGGATCTTAGTATTTGATAGTGTAGTTTTGTCTCTTTGCATTTGTATCCGGACGGAATACATATGCGGGTGTGTATGCACAGTATCGGGGTTTTCCTGTAATTTATTATGGGACCAGTTTTCTGGGGTTGCCAGTTTGCATTCCGTTCCGGCCGGTTTTCTCTTTTTCCTTCCCGGTCGGACTTTTCGTTGGAGGGTGTTAATTGCAAGTTTGCAATTAACATTTTGTGGAGGGGGTTTCTTGCAAATGTTTTCTTTATGATAGGATTTGCATCTTTGCTCCATGATGCATTTATTATGACATGTGTAGGTATGGGTTTGTGTTTTTGTGTTGGAAATTGGGTTTGGGGCCGGCCACTGTGGGGAGTGGTGTGAGGGTTTATTTTTAGTGGATTAATTTCCTTTATGGAATGGAATATTAATGTGTGTGTGCTGGAGATTCTTGTGCTCTGTGGGTTATTTATTAGATAGGAAATGAATGAGCTTAAATAATTGAGGCTCATTTTATTTCACAGCAAGAATGAGTGAGGTGCTTCACTTCCTTTTTTTTTTTCCAGAGAGCACACTTTGGTTCATGGCCGAGCTCATCATTTTGCCTACTCCCTTTTCCAGCAAAGTTCTATGGAAAAATTCTTGTGCAATATTCCTCCAACTTGGCAACCTCCTAAACCCCAAAGAGACAGCTATTCTACTCTATTCTACAGCAAATCTTGGACGCGTCGGCTAGCCTACTTCGCGCCCGAGTTGCCTCGGTATTGAGGCGGGAGCCCGTAAAAGATGCAGGCGACGTGGTGCCCTTCCGGTGAAGAGGCGACGACCGGAGATCCCGCGAGGAGATCGGAGTGGAGATGAAGACCGGAGGACTCGGATCAGTCGGTATATCTCTAACCCATCTTCTAGTTAGCTTAGACTTGTTAATGGTTACGATCCGGGTGTTTTGTGCGCGGTGGTGCCGGTTTGCTAAGTCCGCAAAAATTAAAGTTTATCACCGTTTCCGCATTTGGCCGTCGGATTGACGGCCGGGGCGCCGCCGTGCACTTACAGTGGTATCAGAGCCTCGCCATTAACTTAGTCTAGCTTTGTGTAATGTGTTTTTCAGTTCCGATCGATCAAATGTTCCAAAACCCGTATTTTGATCACATCAGTTTTCTGTTGGAAATTTTTAGTGTCGAAAATTTTTTCAGGTTGTATAAAATTGATGTACTGGAAGATCTAAGAGTTCTGGAAAAAGTCGAGACACTGATCTCCTCAGGGGAGCGCGGAACCGCGGCAAAACCCTACTTGTTGCCGCGGTTCCGCCGCAGTATGGAGGATTCAGTGGGTCGAGTTTTTTCAGTGGGCTTCTGGGATGATTTTAGGGGTTTTGGAATGTTAAATTTGGGCCCATTATTTCTGTGAGTGCTACAGTATTGCTTGGGGGCCCACTTGTTAATTTTTGATTGATCGGATATTTTAAACACATTTTTCACAGTATTTACATTATATCTGCGACCGTGAATGTCACTCGATCGGTAAATCCGGTCTGACTGCTATAGCCCGGTTAGACGGATTTGCGAACGTGACCTTCACGTTGATGTTCTATGTTTTGCTGTGATGTTGCGGATCGGTCGTGAGGGATAGCCTGGATGCAATGCTAGTACAGTATTGTTGTATTATGTACATTTGATATTGCGGGGCGAGCGTCCGACATATGGACTGCCGTCACTGCCTGTTTGTATTATTCTTTTGGGACACGGCCAGGTTGCGGTCGATGTACCCGTTGTATGTATATTTTACTTTCTGTACTAGGATTGCCCCGCGGTGGGGTGCACGGATAGCCGGGTTCTGGAGGGCAACGGGCCCGCATCTCAGGGCTTTGAGACGGAGGGGGCTTCACTCCAGGATTGGCTGGCTATTCGCCGCACTCGTAGGGGGTATAGGATTTCATTGCACAGGCTATCCACACGACCAGGGGAACGTCGGTTTTCAGTAGTGGCTCTGTGAAACCCGAGGATCCCAGACATCTGTATTGTTTTGTGATGCTGTACATTTCTGTGGTGTTGCATTTTATTCACGCCTTGAGCGAAATATAATATATTGGTATATATATTAGTAGATGTTGTATATGTTTTTCATCCGCGCTAGTCCAGTCCCCGCTCTGCCGTTAGTTAGCTAACCTAACGGGTGATGACGGGACCCAGTGGCGAATGCGGATGGCATATACGTACGTCGGTATATTTTCGTTCCTTGTGGTGTGATCAATTGATGGGACTGCATTGATTCGGATCAATGCAAGTTAAAACAAACCTATTCTGATGTTGTTGGAACACTTTTCAAAAAGCTGTTATTGCAAGGACGTTCACTTTTGTTTTGCATCGTGGTATTCATTTGGAATATCCTGCTCCTCAGTCGACGAGGCAAGGGCCGAGATCCCTTCACCGGGAGTGACCCCTTGGACAGAAGTTTGCGTCAGGGCATTAACTTCACTATAGCCGATTACTTTTGCTTTGCATAGTGATATTCGGTTATGAATATCCTGCACCTCATTCTACGGGGAAAGAGCCGAGAGCCCTTCACCGGGAGTGACCTCTTTAGTAAAGGTTTTCGTCACTATATTTTCTTAAAAGCTATCCGTTCCTTCAACGATATCAAGTTCATTACGTTAAAGGTTTTCGCCAGAAACCATTCGTAGCCCTCCGTCGTTTCATATGGGTAGTCAATAGTATTCAAGCTGTGTATGTTGGCCAAAGTCAAGGCACAGTGTTTGGTAGCTGTTGGGTATTCATATGCAGCATAGATAGATGCGTTGGTTTGGGACAGCCGTACTGCCATTTTGGCCAAAGTCAAGGGTATGTACGGGTGGACTCAAATTAACCTGGAGAATGACGGGTTGAACTTGACATGTGACTTATGATATGTTGGCCAAAGTCAAGGTCATAAGAGCATGGGGTAAAAATCCACATCGGGAGTTTCAAAAGCACTGAAACTTGCCAGATATGCGCATACCTTCTGGAGTGTGATACCGTGAGCGGATTCCGTCACGTTATCATGCGATGATAGTTGGATCCCGATTCCCACTGATGAGTTGGTTTACTCCTCGGGTGACCCCGACTAATTCTTCTTTCAGGTTTGGAGGAGAATTTGAGGTACAGTGGGAGGTTTCCAGATTAGATAAATTGGTAACCATTCTGATCTAGGTTAGAGTGCACGCTGAGTGTTTCTTTTCTCTCTCTCTATAGCAGCGACCATTGACCCGACCCTAGACTATGACTCAGAGACCAAGTTAACCGAACCTTCTTTACACCGGCTTTTGGATTGTCAGAGTTGCAGACCTCATTGCCACTCCTACTTTTACCCTTTTCTCCAGGACACCCCGTATTACTGCGAACGTCCACTTCTATTGGACAAAGCCATCGTATGGTTAGATACGAACTCGAAGGAATTCGAGGATGGTTTCCGGTTCTGGAGAAAACGGATAGGATTATTCAGTTGTCTTTTCCCTTTTACCTTCTCTCAAGTTGTGAGTACTCCTTGGTTTAGGAGATAGTACACCTATTATGAAAATTGGATAGTCTTCTTCCAAACCATAGGCTGGTGCCGACCGGTAGGGAATGAAGAAAACCAATTAGCCTAAACGGTGTGCAGAAGGTATTAAGATTAAGACAAAGCAAGGGATTAGTAAGAGGGCAAAGTAAATTGCGACTGATATTCACGACCAAACCAAGTATTTCTTCGCCAATCCTAAATCACCTTTGTATCTCTCCAGGACACTCCGTATCACTACGAAGATCCACAGTTTAATGGATACTCCATCGTATGGTTATATACGAACTCGAAAGGAACTTGTTCCAATTCGGGGATGGATTCTGGTCCAGGAGAAATAGGAATAAGGTTTATTCGGTTGTCTTCTATCTTCACCTTCTCTCGCATTGCGAGTGCTCCTAGGACTAGGACAGTACACCCATTATGCTTATTGGATAGTCTTCTTCCAAACCATAGGCTGGTGCCGAACGGTAGGGAAGGAAGAAAACCATTTGGCCTAAGGGGTGTGCAGCAGGTAATGACTAAAGACATATAAAGGGATTTGGAGAAGTGGCAAAGAATTATACGGTTATAGTTGTGAATCTGGATAATGGTAGAGGCATTACTAGGAATACCAGGATACCCCATCGAAACATTTCAATGTTTCAGTTCAGCTGTGTACTGTTAAAAGAAAACTGATTTCCCGATTAGATACTTACTCCAGGGTATGTATTTACCAGGTATGATTCTCACATCTGTATGGTTTTACAGATGATGAGTGGGAATTGGGTGATCATCCTCATTATATCGGGAATCGTTGTAATCGATGATATTTGAGGAGATCACCTGGGCTGTTTGCCGGTCGGCAAATATTTGGTTTTGAATATCCGCTGTTGTGCACCAATTTCAAATTGACATATCTGTACGTCTATTTTCATAGAGTGAGATATACCTTTTGATATTATGTCGATGACATTTACCTATATCAGTGGATGGTTAGGTAAGGAGCATTGAACAGCGGTGTAATTCTTCTTAACCATAAGTACAGTTTTCAACCTACGACACACAGTGAAAGAGTTGTTAGACTCGGCGGACTTATACAGAGTATTGTATCTTGTCCAGTGTCCATTAGGACAGAGGGGTTGGTCCTCATACTATATTCTGTTTACTTTTAACTTCTCTAGTTCTTAGACATGTGTTTCGTAGAAACATAGGGTCTAAGTTTTGAGGAGTTATAGGTATTTGAATAGAGTAGAGAACCAGGTGTAGCAAGTATCGGGATTCTTCAAAGTGATCGAAGATGTAGATACTTGTATACGGTATTCAGTTGATGGTAAAGATAAAGAGAAATTGCTTCTCTTTTCAGGTTACTCATAATTGGAAGCATTCCTAAGCTGAGTAACGCTGATCGGCCTCTCTCCATTTTGTTGACATGCACTGGAGACAGCTGCATGATTTGAATCTGGTTCAATTAAATCAGTGCCTCTGGTTCTATATTGGATATAGAACAGTTCGTATCTTAACGTTGTTAAGGTACGGGGAGTTGTCCGGCTTATGCTTAAAACCAGACTCTGGATAACTCAAAGGCACGTTTCTGTAATAACTGTTTGTGGGTTGACCCAGGCTATGACGAGGGTTGATTTTCTACCATCTGGATGAACAATAGCGATATTGTTCTAGACTCGCCACAGTTTTGTTAAAAATGGATTTTTTCAGAAAACAGTTGTGGGAGTATGGTAGAACTGGAAGTGATTCCAGAACCACAGACGATTACTGAAGTTTTGATAAGGAACCTAAAGATTCAATCTAGTTTGACATTCCATTGGCCACTCCGTAGATAAGGTGGGTAACTTCAGGCACCCGAGAGGTACTCCGGTAGTCTCTAGGACGGTGACAGGGAAGTTCTTGTTTACCCACACTTGCCATTGTTGTTGTTCCAGGCTGCGAGACCCGGCAGGAGGATGAGTATAGCGTCGTTCTAAACTAGGTTTAGAAGTGCACGTCTATATGACTCTGCCAGAGGGTTTTCGTAGTCAGTGGGAGCAGCGGAAGCATTGGTGGACATCAGGCTTATGTCTATTTATAGACTAAAGCAGATATTGCGGAGATAGATTATCTATTTCTGATGTGACAGTCATAGGTTTGACGTCATCAGAATAGGGGATGGATCTGTTGAAAAGGTAGTAGGAAGTGATATTCCTATACTACGATCGGTTATACTTTGGTCGTCACACAGTGTTTTCTCCACATGGGACTTGGACATTATATCAGACATACTGGTTACTAGATCTATGGTTTTAGATCTAGATTTGGGTGGTTTCCCAATCAGGGTACTTTGACAGCATTCTAAGAGTATTTAGAATGGACGACTCCTGGCACGGTAGTGTACCTGCAGGTGATGGAGTCACCCTCTCTAAAGGTGTCTTATAGACTAAAGTAGAGAGGGATGTACATGATTGGCAGATCACTTGCTTAGGCAATTGAGTCAATCATGAGATGTCAAGTACCACACCAGATGTTGTTCTTGCACTAGATACAATAAGTTGACATTGATCCAATCCTGGAGAAACAGTTGGAAGCGGTTTTAGAACATAAGTGGATGTTCTAGGGATATGATAACGACAGCCTCATTCGGGGGACAGTTATCATTCCAGACTTCCAAGGTGACATGGACGACAAGGAGGTTGTCAGAGTTATAGTTTTTCCTTCTTATGAGGGGCAGTATTCTGGACAGGTGATCCAGGCAGATACTGAGGGTGGCATGGCGCAGGATACTGATTAATTTCAGTTGACGATACAGTCTGAGAAGTTTGGATTTGGAGTTCATTAATGAGCTAGGTCCCATCAGACATCCAGACATTCTAAGACAGGTATTGCTCATTTCGGGAGATGGTTTTCTCCGCGAATTTGAGATATAGAGAGAGACATAGAAAGAAACTTCAGAGCGGATCCACTCGCTGAGGCTATTCCTCGAACGCAATAGTCTCGCAAACGAGCTTTGTGAGACTGACTAGTAGAGGAGTTGGGTGTTCGGTATCACACGGGCTGTGAGTATGCGACATCGCAATAATTAGCCTTGAGTGCAAGTGGGAGATTGTTGGAGATAGTGCCCTCAGAGTCAATTATTGGATCACAGGCACGTGATTGCAATGATTGAGGGAGGACCTATCCCGGTACGACAGTCTTACTCGAGATGATAGTTTGCTATCTGGTTTACCTTTATCATCGTGTACTGCTTCAGGTGACCTGACAAGTCGCTATTACACGTTGGTAGAGCCCCTAGGATTCTTGCTTGACCACCAGCAGTATGAGGGCGATCATATAAGTGGGAGCTGGGGTCTATAAGCACATCCTTAAAAGGTCCCTAGTCGTGGGAGATTCGAGACAGGGTATCGATTCTCCAGAGTAGACTAGTGTATACAGTCGAGACCCCGACGAGGGGCGGTGGCCGGTCTCACAAGCCACTGGTGTCAGTTGGATCACCTAAGATGTATACAGGTGCTCATTGGGTTATGAGTACACCGGACAGGACTCGCCGGGAACATGCTAGTTGGTCTTATACCTGACGTCAGATAGCAGTTCCCAGGTGACATGTGTACAGGTTAGTTCATCGACCTGGGGATCGTCATTTGTCTCGTGTGAGTTCCCACTGTGCTTTGATTACTACCCTACCACGGCTCAAAGGAGTCGTGCAAACAGGTTTTAGTTGGGTACAGTCCCGAGCCACATGGAGGCAGTGAGCGGATCTTCGGGGGTTTCGTCTCTCCCGGTATTGGGGGTGAGGTCGCGCTGTGTCTAGGAGAGCCATTACACGAAGTCCTTGGCCAAGGCAGGAGATTTACTGGTAGGTATTCCAGTAGTATCTCAGGGTGTTCTGGGCTACACTCCGACACGACTTGTACCGCTTTTGGGGGTCTGACTTTTACCCACCCCCTAGGCCCGACATGCGATGCTCATAGACGAACGGACCGGACTGTACGGATATTGTCACTAACAGGCTCAGTAGGGTGTCAGGATGAGTTCGCTCATCGACGTCCCTTTTGGTCAATAGCTGGTGGCCCGTTACGTATTGGCTTATACCTCTGACGTGCTAGTGGTTAAATCCACAGCCATAGTATTGACGAGTCTTTAGAGTCCACCACACTTTCAGTTACTCAGCTTTCGGGCGAAACGCTGTAGAGGCCGTATGGAGATATGGCAGGGTTCGATCAGATACGTGCGGTATTGCACGGATCGTGATCGGACGGTTTTTACTAGCCGGCTTTGGCTTAAGCCGGATCTTAGTATTTGATAGTGTAGTTTTGTCTCTTTGCATTTGTATCCGGACGGAATACAGATGCGGGTGTGTATGCACAGTATCGGGGTTTTCCTGTAATTTATTATGGGACCAGTTTTCTGGGGTTGCCAGTTTGCATTCCGTTCCGGCCGGTTTTCTCTTTTTCCTTCCCGGTCGGACTTTTCGTTGGAGGGTGTTAATTGCAAGTTTGCAATTAACATTTTGTGGAGGGGGTTTCTTGCAAATGTTTTCTTTATGATAGGATTTGCATCTTTGCTCCATGATGCATTTATTATGACATGTGTAGGTATGGGTTTGTGTTTTTGTGTTGGAAATTGGGTTTGGGGCCGGCCACTGTGGGGAGTGGTGTGAGGGTTTATTTTTAGTGGATTAATTTCCTTTATGGAATGGAATATTAATGTGTGTGTGCTGGAGATTCTTGTGCTCTGTGGGTTATTTATTAGATAGGAAATGAATGAGCTTAAATAATTGAGGCTCATTTTATTTCACAGCAAGAATGAGTGAGGTGCTTCACTTCCTTTTTTTTTTTCCAGAGAGCACACTTTGGTTCATGGCCGAGCTCATCATTTTTCCTACTCCCTTTTCCAGCAAAGTTCTATGGAAAAATTCTTGTGCAATATTCCTCCAACTTGGCAACCTCCTAAACCCCAAAGAGACAGCTATTCTACTCTATTCTACAGCAAATCTTGGACGCGTCGGCTAGCCTACTTCGCGCCCGAGTTGCCTCGGTATTGAGGCGGGAGCCCGTAAAAGATGCAGGCGACGTGGTGCCCTTCCGGTGAAGAGGCGACGACCGGAGATCCCGCGAGGAGATCGGAGTGGAGATGAAGACCGGAGGACTCGGATCAGTCGGTATATCTCTAACCCATCTTCTAGTTAGCTTAGACTTGTTAATGGTTACGATCCGGGTGTTTTGTGCGCGGTGGTGCCGGTTTGCTAAGTCCGCAAAAATTAAAGTTTATCACCGTTTCCGCATTTGGCCGTCGGATTGACGGCCGGGGCGCCGCCGTGCACTTACAACACCCTACTACCTTCTTAACAGATCCATCCCCTATTCTGATGAAATCAAACCTATGACTGTCACATCAGAAATAGATGATCTTTCTCCGCTATATCCGCTTTAGTCTACAAATAGACATAAGCCATTTGTCCACCAATGCTTCCGCTGCTCCCACTGATTACGACAACCCTCTGGCAGAGTCATATACACGTACACTTCTGAAGCTAGTTCAGAACGACGCTATACTCATCCTCCCGCCGGGTCTCACAGCCTGGAACAACAACAATGGCAAGTCTGGGTAAACAGGAACCTCCCTGCCACCGTCCTTGAGCATACCGAAGTACCTCTCGAACGCCTGAGGTTACCCACCATATCAGCGGAGTAGCTAATGGAATGTCAAACCAGATTGAATCTTTAGGTTCTTATCAAATCTTCAGTAATCGTTTGCGGTTCTGGAATCCTTCCAGTTCAACCATATTCCTACTAATGTTTTATGAAAATATCCATTTTTATTAAAACAATAGAGAGTTTAGAACAATATCACTATTGATCTTCCAGATGGTAGAAAATCAACCCTCGTCATAGCCCGATTCAACCCACAAACAGCCATTACAGAAACGTGCCTTGAGTTATCCGGAGTCTGGTTTTAAGCATAAGCCGGACAACTCTCCGTATCTTAACAATGTCAAGATATGAACTGTTCTATATCCAATACAGAAACAGAGGCACTGATTTAATTGAACCAGATTCAAATCATGCAGCTGTCTCCAGTGCATGTCAACTAAATAGAGAGAGGCCGATCAGCATTACTCAACTTAGGAGTACTTCCAATTATGAGTAACCTGAAAGAGAAGCAAGTTCTCTTAATCATTACTATCAACTGAATACCATATATAAGTATCTACATTTTCGATCACCTTGAAGAATCCCGATACTTGCAACACCTGGTTCTCTACTTTATTCATATACCTATAACTTCTCAAAATTTGGACCCTGTGTTTCTACGAAACACTTGTCTAAAACTAGAGAAGTCATAAGTAAACCGAATATAGTATGAGGATCCACCCCTCTGTCCTAACGGAAACTGGACTATATACAATACTCTGTATAAGTCCCTTGAGTTGAATAACTAAAACCCTGTGCGTCGTAGGTTGAAAACTGTACTTATGGTTAAGAAGAATTACACCGCTGTTAAAAGCTCCTTACCTAACCATCCACTGATACAGGTAAATGTCATAGAAATAATTTCAAAAAGGAATATCTCACTCTATAAAAGTAGACGTATAGATATATCAATTTGAAATTGGTGCATAACAACGGATATTCAAAACCAAATATTTGTCGTCCGGCAAACAACCCAGGTGACTTCCTCAAATATCACCAATTACAAAGAATCCCTATATAATGAGGACGATCACCTAATTCCCAATAGCTTACTCCCACTCATCATCTGTAAAACCATACAGATGTGAGAATCAAACCTGGTAAATACATACCCTGGAGTAAGAGTCTAATTGGGAAATCAGTTTTCTTTTAACAGTACACAGTGAAACTGAAACATTAAAATGTTTCGATGGGGTATCCCGGTATTCTTAGTAATGCCTCTTCCATTATTAGATTCACAACTGTAACCGTATATTTCTTTGCCATCTGTCCAAATCCTTTTATATGTCTTTAGTCATTACCTTCTGCACACCCCTTTAGGCCAAATGGTTTTCTTCATTCCCTACCGTTCGGCACCAGTCTATGGTTTGGAAGAAGACTATCCAATAAGCATAATGGGTGTACTGTCCTAATCCTAGGAGCACTCGCAATGCGAGAGAAGGTGAAGATAAAAGACAACCGAACAAACCTTATTCCTATTTCTCCTGAACCAGAATCCATCCCCGAACTGGAACAAGTTCCTTTCGAGTTCGTATATAACCATACGATGGAGTATCCAATAAACTGTGGATCTTCGTAGTGATACGGAGTGTCCTGGAGAAATACAAAGGTGATGTGGGAGTGGTAATGAAATACTTGGTTTTGTCGTGAATAGCAGTCGCAATTTACATTGCCCTCTTACTAATCCCTTGCTATGTCTTTACTTAATACCTTCTGTACACCATCGTTATGCTAATTGGTTTTCTTCATTCCCTACCTTTCGGCACTAGCCTAAGGTTTGGAAGAAGACTATCCAATTTGCGTAATAGGTGTACTATCTCCTAAACCAAGGAGTACTAGCAACCTGAAAGAAGGTAAAAGGAAAAGACAACTGAATAGTCCTATTCGTTTTCTCCAGAACCGGAAACCATCCTCGAATAAATTCCTTCGAGTTCGTATATCACCATACGATGGTTTTGTCCAATGGAAGTGGACGTTCGTAGTAATACGGGGTGTCCTGGAGAAAAGGGTAAAAGTACGAGTGGTAATGAGGTTTGCAACTCTGACAATCCAAAAGCCAATGTTTATGAAGGTTCGGTTAATTTTGGTCACTGAGTCATAGTCTAAGGGTCGGGTCATGGTCGCTGCCAAAGAGAAAGAGAAAATAAACACTCAGCGTGCACTCTAACCTAGATCAGAATGGTTACCAATTTATCTAATCAGGAAACCTCCTACTGTAACGTCAAATTCTTCCCCAAACCTGAAAGAAGAATTAGTCGGTATCACCCGAGGAGTAAACCAACTCATCAGTGGGAATCGGGATCCGACTATCATCGCATGATAACGTGACGGAATCCGCTCACGTTATCACACTCCAGAAGGTATGTGCATATCTGGCAAGTTTCAGTTTCTTTAGAAACTCCCGATGTGATTTTTGCCCCATGGTCTTATGACCTTGACTTTGGCCAACATATCATAAGTCACATGTCAAGTTCTACCCATCATTCACCAGGTTAATTTGAACCTACCCGTACATACCCTTGACTTTAGCCAAAATAGTAGTACGACTGTCCCAAACCAACGCATCTATCTATGCTGCATATGAATACCCAATAGCTACCAATCACTGTGCTTTGACTTTGACCAACATACACAGCTTGAATACTTATTGACTATTCATATGAAACGACGGAGGGTACGAATGGTTTCTGGCGAAAACCTTTAACGTAATGAACTTGATATCGTTGTAGGAACCGGATAGCTATTTTTAAAAATATAGTAACGAAAACCTTTGCAAAAGAGGTCACTCCCAGTGAAGGGATCTCGACTCTTTCCCCGTAAAATGAGGTGCAGGATATTCCAACTGAATACCACTATTCAAAGCAAAAGTAAATGACTATAGTGAAGTTATTTCCCTGACGCAAACTTTTGTCCAAGGGGTCACTCCCGGTGAAGGGATCTCGGCCCTTGCCTCATCGACCGAGGAGCAGGATATTCCAACTGAATACCACTGTGCAAAACAAAAGTGAACGCCCTTGCAATAACAGCTTTTTAAAAAATGTTCCAAAAATATAAGAATAGGTTTGTTTTTAATTTGCATTGATCCGAATCAAAGCAGTCCCATCAATTGATCACATCATAAAGAACGAAAATAATGATGTACGTATATGCCATCCGCATTCGCCTCTGGGTCCCGTCATCACCCGTTAGGTTACTTAACTAACGACAGAGCGGGGACTGGACTAGCGAGGATGTAAAACATATACAACATCTACTAGTATATATCAATATATAATATTCGCTCAAGGCGTGATAAAAAGAAACATCACAGAAATGTAATCAGCATCACAGAACAATACAGATATCTGGGATCCCCGGGTTTCATAGAGCCGCTACTGAAACCCGACGTTCCCCTGGTCGTGTGGATAGCCTGTGCAATGAAATCCTAGACCCCTACGGGCGCGGCAAGTTACCTGCAAAAACCTGAAGTGAGGCAGCCTCCTTCGGCAACGTGAATGGACCACCCAGCACTTCAAGGAATCCGGTAACTTGGGCACCCTTCCTGGGTCATCCTGTACCCCCTACGAGTGCGGCGAATAGCCTGCCAATTCTAGAGTAAAGCCCCCTCCGTCTCAACGCCATGAGATGCGGGCCCGTTGCCCTCTAGAACCCGGCTATCCGTGCACCCCTCCGCGGGGCAATCCTAGTACAGAAAGTAAAATATACATACAACGGGTACATCGACCTCGACCCGGTAATGCCCCAAAAGAATAATATACAAACAGGCAATGACGGCATTCCACATGTTGGACGCTCGCCCCGCAATATCAAATGTACATAATAAACCAAACTGTACTACCATTGCATGCAGGCTATCCCCCACGACCAATCCGTAACATCACAGCACAACAGAGAACATCAACGTGAATGTCATATTCGCAAATCCGTCTAAAAGGACTATAGCAGTTAGACAGGATTTACCGATCAAATGACATTCACGGTCCCAGATATAATGTAAATACTGTGAACTAACATGTTTAAAATTTTCGATCGATCAAATTTACCCAAGTGGGCCCCAAGCAGAACTGTAGCATTCACAAAAAATTTGGGCCCAAAAAGAATATTCCAAAAACCCCAATTTGAACCCAGAAGCCCACTGTGAAAATTTGGTAAAGTGAACAGTAAACATGGCGGCGAAACCGCGGCCAATGCGTGGGTTTGGCCGCGGTTCCGCGGTGGTACAGTGACGTCACGCAACCAAATTTTTACAGAATGTTTGTATTTGTCTGCATGTGTTTCTGCAACAACCTGAAAAATTTTTAGAGCCCAAAAAAATTTCGACATAAACTAATGCAATGAAAACGCGGTTTTTGAAAATTCGTCCGATCGAAGTTCTAAACACGTTAGAGCAAGCTAGACTAGGTTAATGGCGTGTCTCTGATACCAGTGTAAGTGCACGGCGGCGCCCCGGCCGTCAATCCGACGCCGGAATGCGGAAACGAAACTTTTCTAGAACATAGAAACCGGCACCACCGCGCACAAAAATCCCGGATCGGGCCATTAACCTAACTCTAGCAAACAAGAAAAGGAGAAGAGAAGCTATACCAAGCGATTCGTGTCCTTCGATCTTCGCCTCCACTCCGATCTCCTCGCGGATTCTCCGATCGTCGCCTCCTCGTCGAAACGAGCACCACATCGCCGGGTTCTTTTACGGGCTCCCACCTCTGGACCGAGGCAACTCGGGCATGAAGTTGGCGAGCCGACGTGCCCAAGAAATGCTGTAGGCTAGTGTATTAGCTTTGTCTCAAAAAGGGTTTGAAGTTGCCATGTATGATGGAGTAGAAGGAAAGAACTTTGGAGAGAGGTGAGGAAAAATGTCGTAAGCCAAATATGAGATGAATGAATTTCTCCCTCACACAAATGAACCACTCTCTCTCCTTTTGTGTGGCCGGCCAATACAATATGGAGCATAGAAAAACAAAGGGAGGTGATCATAAGAGATCATTGTGGTGATCATAATGAATGTGAAGATAATGAAGAAAAGAGGTCACGCCCATTTCTAATCAATTCCAATCTCATTAATGCAAAACAATAATGAAAACAAGAAAAGCATCTAAATATGCTATAAATAATATGAACCATCATAAAGCCAAAAGCCACAAAGAACCTTCTACAAATGATAATTTGCACTCTTGCAAATTAGCCCCTCCCTCTCAAAATTCCGGCTGTGAAGGAACAAAGGAAAACTGGCCGGAACGGAATGCAAACTGGCAACTTCAGAAAGCTGATCCCGTAATAAATTACAGGAAAACCCCGCGACTGTATATATATACCCGCATTTGTATTCCCACTGAATACAAATGCAAAGAGACAAAATCTACACCCTATAATACTAGGATCTGGCTTAAACCAAACCCCGCTAGTAAAATCCGTCCGATCACGATCCGTACAATACCGCACGTATCTGATCGAACCCTGCCATATTTCCATACGGCCTCTACAGCGTTTCGCCCGAAACTTGAGAAACTGGTCTGTGGGGGACTCTAAAGACTCGTCAATATTTTGGTTGCGGATTTAACTACTAGTACGTCAGAGGTATTAGCCAATACGTAACGGGCTACCAGGTACTGACCAAAAGGGACGTCAGTGAGCGAACTTATACTGACAACCTACTGAGCCTGTCAGTGGCAATATCCGTACAGTCCGGTCCGTTCGTCTATGAGTATCGCAAGGCGGGCCTAGGGGGTTGGTAAAAGTCAGACCCCCAAAAGCGGTACAAGTCGTGTCGGAGTGTATCCGTGAACACTGTGAGATACTACTGGAATACCTACCAGTAAATCTCCTGCCTTGGACAAGGACCTTCATGTACTGGCTCTCCTAGACACAGCGCGACCTCACCCCCAATACCGGAAGAGACGAACCCCTGCAGATCCGCTCACTGCCTCCATGTGGCTCGGGACTGTATCCAACTAAAACCTGTGTGCACGTCTCCTTTGAGCGTGGTAGGTTAGTAATCAAAGCACTGTGGGAACTCACATGAGACAAATGACGATCTCAGGTCAAAGAACAAACTTGTACACATGTCACCAGGGAACTGCTATCTGACATCAGGTATAATACCAACTAGCAGGTTCCCGGCGAGTCCTGTCCAGTGTACTCATAACCCAATGAGCACCTATATACATCTTAGGTGAACCAACTGACACCAGTGGCTTGTGAGACCGGCTACCGCCCCTCATCAGGGTCTCGACTGTATACACTAGTCTACTCTGGAGTATCGATGCCCTGTCTCGAAACTCCCACGACTAGGGACCTTTTAAGGATGTGCTTATAGACCCCAGCTCCCACATATATGATCGCCCTCATACTGCTGGTAGTCAAGCAAGAATCCTAAGGGCTCTATCAACGTGCAATAGTGACCTGTATGGTCACCTAAAGCAGTACACGATGATAAAGATAAACCAGATAGCATACTATCATCTTGAGTAAGACTGTCCTACTGGGACTGGTCATCCCTCAATCATTGCAATCACGTGCCTGTGATCCAATAATTGACTCTGAGGGCACTATCTCCAACACAATGTTTCTTTCTGTATCTCTCTATATCTCAACTTCACGGAGAAAGTTTATCTCCCTAAATGAGCATTACCTGTCTTAGAATTTTTCTGGATATCTGATTGAACCCAGTTCACAAATGAACTCCAAATCCAGTAAACTTCTTAGACTGTATCATCTATTGAATTTAATCAGTATCCTGTGCCATGCCTTTCTTCAGTATCCTCTTGGACCACCTGTCCAAATATTGTCCCTCAAAAGAGGGAAAACTATAAATCTGACAGCCACTCTGTCATCCAGGTCACCTTGGAAGCCTGAAATGATAATCGTCTTCCGAAGGAGGCTGCCGTAATCATTTCCCAAGAACATCCATTTATGTTCAATAACTGCTTCCCAATGTTTCTCCAGGATTGGATTAATATATGTTTATTGCTGCTAGTGCAAAAACAACATCTGGTGTGGTACTTGACATTTCATGATTAATTCAATTGCCTAAGCAAGTGATATGCTAATCATGCAGATCCCTCTCCCCTTTAGTCTGTAAGACACCTTTAGAGTGGGTGACTCCATCACCTGCAGGTACACCACCATGCCAGGAATCGTCCATTCTAAAATACTTTTAGAATAATGTCAAAGTACCCAGATTAGGATACTTCCCAAATACAAATCAAAAACCATAGATCTAGTAACCAGAAATCCTGATATTATATCCATATCTTATGTGGAGAAACAACTTTATGACAACCACGGTATAACCAATCATAGTATAGGAATATCTCTCCCTATCAAGTACATGTCATCCTAATACCTGGACATCACTTACTACTACCTTCTTAGCATATCCATCTCTTATTCTGATGAAATCAAAACCTATGACCGTCACATCAAAAATAGATGATCTATTTCTGCTATACCTACTTTAGTTTATAAATAGACATAAGCTACTTGCCCACTATGCTTTCGCTGCTCCCACTGACTACAACAACCCTCTGGCAGAGTCATATACACGTGCACTTTTAAAGCTAGTTTAGAACGACGCTATACTCATCCTCCTGCCTGGTCTTGTAGTCTAGAACAACAACAATATAAGGTCTGGGTAAACAAGAACCTCCATGTCACCATCACTGAGAAGACCGAAATACCTCTCGGGTGCCTGAGGTTACCCACCAAATCTGCGGAGTGGCTAATTGAATGTCAAAACTAATTGAATCCATAGGTCCTATTAAATCTTCAGTGATCGTTTGTTGTTCTACAATCACTTCCAGTTCGACCATACTCCCCATTCTGTTTTTCTGAAAAAATCCATTTTACTAAAACTGTGGCGAGTCAAGAACAATATAAATATTTATCTTCCTGATGATAGAAAGTTAACACTCGTCAAAGCCCGGGATAACCAACAAATAGCCATTACTGAAACGTGCCTTGAATTTATCCGGATTCTGGTTTTAAGCATCAGCCGGACAACTCCCTATACCTTAACATCGTCAAGATATAAATTGATTCTATATATATCGAATATAGAAACAAAAGCACCAATTTAATTGGAACTATATTCAAAATCATGCAGCTGTCTCCAGTGCATATCAACCAAATGGAAAAAGGTCATTCAGCATTACTCATCTAGGAGTGCATCCATATATGAGTAACCTGAAAAAGAAGCAAGTTCTCAAAACCATTACTATCAACGGAATACCAAACACAAGTATCTACATCTTCGACTTCATCAAAGTATTCTGATACTTCCAACAAATGGTTCTCTACTTTATTCTTATACCTATAACTTCTCAATATCTGGACCTTGTATTTCAACGAAATACCTGTCTAAAATTAAAGAAGTCATGAGTAAGCAGAATATAGTACGAATACCAACCCCATTTTCCTAATGGACATCGGACAACATACAATACTTTGTATAAGTCCACTGAGTTTAATAACACAAACCCTGTGCGTCGTAGGTAGAAAAACTGTACTATGGTTAAGAAGAATTACACCGCTGTTGAATGCACGTTACCTAATCACCAACTGATATAGGTAAATGTCACAGACATAATTTCAAAAAGTTATATCTCACTTTATAAAATAAATGTACAGATATATCAGTTTGAAATTGGTGCATAACAACGTATATTCAAAACCAAATGTTTGCCGTCCGGCAAAAACCCAGGTGATTTCCTCACATATCTCCAATTACAACGAATTCCGATATAATGAGAATCTAATCACCCAATTCCCAATATCTTACTCTCACTCACCATCCGTAATAACATACAGATGTGAGAAACTGATCTAGTAAACACATACCCTGGAGTTAGATTCCAATTGGGAAAACAGTTTTCTATTAACATCGCACAGTGAAACTGAAACATGAAAATGATTCAAAAGGGGTTAACTGGTATTCCTAGTAACGCCTCTTCCACTATCCTGATTCATGACTGTAACCGTATAGTTCCATGCCCTCACTCCAATCCCTTTATTATGTCTTTACTTATTTGTAACATTTCAAAAAAAATAAAATATTAATTTTGGGAATTTTTATAATTTAATATTATTTTATTGAATATTTTAATATTTCGGTATTATTAAATACAAATAAATGGGAAAAAATTTGGAAAAATTATGGAAAATTATAAAATAGGGTATTTTATCGAATTATGCTATTTTCTAAGTTTTTATGATTAGTTATATGCTAATTTAGTGCTAATCGCGAATAAAAATCGCTAATCGGATTTTTAGCATTTTTGTGCAAAAATGTGCACATATCATTTTTCTTACACTTGTGTATTTTCTACCATGGTTTCTCATTTGGGTTTACTATTTGAGTGAGAAGGAATTAAGAGAAAAGGAAAAGAAAAGAAAAAGGCTTCATGATGAGAGAGAGAGACCAAGTCAACCTTTACCTTTTTGAACCATACTCCCATCATTTCCCTTCTCATTTTCTCTCCCCCCTTCCTGAAGAGCTGCTGCTGCTCCTGCTCCCTCTTCTTTCTCTTCTCTCTTCAACCCTAGATCCACAATGAAATCCACCCCAAAACCCTATTCCCATTTCACAAAAAATGTTCCCGAGCTCACTAGCTACACATTGAACCTAGCAAGAATGGATTTGGAGGACTTTGAGCAAGTCAAGAATTTTCTTGAGTTGCCAAAGAAGGTAATTTCTGCACCCCTAGTTTAGTATTTCAATTCTTATTGCATCAATTCTAGTTTCATGTCGATATGACGTCGTTTGATGGACTTGTGAACTTCAAGTTAGGGTTTAGGGTTAGACTTGAGATTAAAAGTGAAATTAAGGCTTGTTATGACCCTAGAACCCCTGGTGTGATGTTATATTGGACCCTAACCTGAAGCTTTAACCCAAAATATGGATTTATGAGACGATGTCGGGGATAACTGTGAATCTGTGATCGTATTTAGGAATCTGCTATCACCCCGGGAACCCAAAAATAAAACTGAGTTGACAGTGAGATGTGCAGGCATCATGGAGCCACCACACCAAACCCTAGCCCCCAACTCCAACTCCAGGCCGCCAATTTATTCCAATTGGCCGCAATTTGCGGCCGTACCTGTCCCATTTTTCCTCGTTTTGGTTATGCTGCTCCTACATGTATAGATTAGACCCCTGGTATATTTAGATTTGTCTAATTTGACCTAGGGTGAAATCTGGGGCATTTTTCCTTAGTTGCTGTTTTGGATTCGTGTTTCCGTATTCCGTATTTTTAAATCTGAATTTGAGTTTTGTGTTTTACCTCGACTATTTGGCATTTATACGACAATATCGAGGGTGGTTGTTAGTTTTGGAAGTTGTTGTCCATAGGTTCTAACCTATAGATCATAGCGTATCGTTTTGGGATTCGTATGCCGTTTTAGTTTGGATTTGGTTTTGATACGCATTTGCGATACGTTAATGTGTAGGTACCCCATGAAGACTTCGGGACGACAAGCAAACACGTGGTGACGTCGACAACGAAGACGCAATGTGAGTAGATTATATCTACAGGGGGAAGTCGGGTGGATGGCGTATAGCACCCCCGCAGTCCGTAGTTAGTATACTATGTATATTATATATATGATAGTTATAGTGTGTTGTGATTTTGTGTTAGATGTGTTATGGTTAGTTAGGGTTAGAAATAACTAGCATAGTTCCTAGTTGCGAACCCTAGGACAGATTTACACCCACACGCACACACTTGCATATTCCTTATACTTACACTTTGTTGATGATATTGGATGACAATGGAGATGAGTCGATGATTTTGGGCCTTGTGCCGTGAGATCGGTGATTTGATATGATTCGAATTTGGGATACGACATGTGATTCTTGCGGGCTTTGGATGTGTGTTACCCCCGCATTCATACTTTATAGATGGTATCGATTTGTACTAGACTTAGATCAGTACCCCAGATTATGTGATATGATGATAATGATACCTGATATTTGATGAGAGGATTGTGATAATGACCCGTACCCGGCTATTGGGATGTCGTACGACGATTTACCGTACGAGCTTTATATTGATGATAGATCCGCACTCATGACTTGAGGATGTCATATGATTTACTGTATCGTACGCGATACTACTGAGGCGGGATCACCGACTACTATATATATACATAACGACTCAGATTTAGGTGGTTTCCATACCCCTCCCGGTTTACTTGATACTTAGATCTGTAGTTTGCATAGATGTTAGACTAGACCCAAGTCATACCTATTTCAAAACTAACGAATCGGGAATATCTTAATGATAAGTAAAGGGATTCTATGGGTTTTTTCAAAAGACGTATCTATTCTTAAAAAAACACCGTAACCCTTATTTTACCAAAACCCCGATTCGTCTTATTTCATATGACATAACTGCATGATATATACACATGGATGTAGATTCTTTACTGTTGCGTTGATTATTCGATTTCCGCATATTCAAGCTATTCACATCGCTTTGCAAGTGTTTATTGCTATATTACCATCATGCTGTTAGGACACCAGCACCATTATCGATGATGCATATGTTCCACGTACACTGCTTGCCGGCTCACACACTTCATCATCGATAATTGCCATGTCACTACACAGTAGTATTATTGCATCAGGATATAACCTTGTATGTCCATACCATTATTCTATGTTGCATGATATGCTGTTATACTTGCATTTCATCTATATGTCACATACATCATGCTTTCTGATTATGCGCATTGGAATATTTGTTTTCATGATATTTCTGGATTTGGGGAACCGTGGGTATTTCAAGAGATTATGTAAATGTTTTAAAACCCGGTTACCCTTGATATGATATTTCAGCTTCCTGTAAGTCGATGTACAACACCCCACGACTTGCGGGGAGGCGGAAATATGAAAAACGATCTTGTTCTTTGCTTAAACATCGACTAACCGCACGAATCGAAGCTAAACGATAAGTAACAAGAAACATAGAAGTTCTATACAACTATGTTTAGGGATTATACCTAACGAATCGTGTCCTTCGTCTTTGCGAACTCCTCCTCCTCCTCGGCCTTCTCGAAGTAGTAGACGATCCACCCGAGAGCTTTACTCCAAGCTTAGCCTCTAAACTTGAGGCAACTAACCTTCTTTAAGTGCTAATCAAAGAAGCTAGGTGATATAGAGTGAGAGTTATGGTTCAATTAGTTTAACTAATCCTTGTACTCAACACATGAGAGGGGAGGATTAGGGTTTGAAGAGGGAGAGCTTGAGGAGAGAGAAGGTGAAGATAATCATGAAGTGAGAAGAATGAGTTATGATAATATATATTAAGCATTTTTTTTATCAAGAAAAGAAAAGAAATGAATTTAACAACCATGCTTGATAATATCTAGTGATGATTCACATCCATGAGTCATTAAGCATTTATGATGCATTAATGACATGGATGAATCATCCATATGACTCACTAATCACATTCATTGTATATGCCACCTAAACCTCCTTAGTCACCATCTTCTAGAAGCTTCTCGTGCAATTACGAGAACGCCCCTCCTTTCCGCAAAAATACGGAAAAACTTTAGACTGTATAAATCCAATAACCGGATATCAGTAACTGGCTTAAACCAAAGCCGACTGGTAAAAACTGTCCGAAAGTCGTACGTGCGTAAACACACGTATGCGTCCGAACCCTTGTCGTAAAACCATACGACCTCTATATCGTTTCGCCTGGAGTAGGGAAACTCTCTGTGTGGGACTCTAGAGACTCGACTACTACGCTGGCAGTGGGTTTAACCACAGACCGCAAGCGGCACTAGCTGTACGTAACGGTCCCCAGGTTGATGTCGATAAGAAGGCCGATGAGGAAACCCATCCGAACTCCTACTGAGCCTGATGTGACAATCTCCATACAGTCCGGTCCGTTCGTCTAAGACTATCGCATATCGGGCCTAGGGGGGCGGCAAGCGTCAGTCCCCTAATAGCGGTATAAGTCGTGTCGGTGCGAAGCCCATTACACCCTGAGAAACTACTAGAACCTACCAGCAAATCTCGCTTGCCCTGGCCAGGGACTTTGCGTAATGGCTCTCTGACACAGCGCGATATCAACCCCTAATACCGGGAGAGACGAATCCTGTCTAACCGCCACTGTCTCCAAGTGCTCGGGACTGCACCCAACTGCTACCTGTTTGCACGACTCCTTTGAGCCGTGGTAGGGTAGTAATCTAAGAACAGTGGGACACACTCGAGGCGAAGTAGCTGTGTCAAGTCTGCGGACTATGCTGTACTCATGTCACCTGGGAACTGTTCACTGACGACTGGTATAAAACCAACCAACAGTTCACTGTGAGTCCTGTCCGGTGTATCCGTAACCTAACGAGCACCTGCATACTATCTCCAGTACGACGTACTGACGGCTGTGGGACAGACCATTTCCCCAACTGGGATGAGAAGCGTACACACTAGTCTACTCCGGAGTATCGATGCCCTGTCTCGATAATCCAACGACTAGGGACCTGAATAAGGATGTGCTTGTAGACTACCCAGCCCCCACTAGTGTGACTGCCATCACAACTCTGGTAGTCAAGCAAGATCCTAAGAGCTCTATCAATACTTATACTTACATATTAAGATAGAAAAAACCAAGTAGCATACTACCATGTTTAGCAAGACTGTTATATACATGTGAATATCCCAAGCTTCCATTAAGTAATATACAAACTAGTATGATACAATAATGGCCCCTAAGGCATATACACTAACAATCTCCCACTTGCACTAGGGCCATGTACTGGCATATCGAAGACCGATGATCTCGAGTAGCCTCTCGAACTGAATCTGAGGTAGGGCCTTTGTGAATGGATCAGCAATGTTTTCTTCAGAAGCAACTCTCCGAACCTCGATCTCCTGACGATCAATGTCTCCCTGATCAGGTGATACCGCCTTAAGATGTGTCTGGAATTCTGATGTGACCTTGGTTCCTTTGCTAAAGCTATAGCTCCGTTGTTGTCGCAATACAGAGGTATTGGATCAACTATGGTAGGAACCACCTGAAGTTCTATTAGGAACTTCTTCATCCAGACTGCTTCTTTTGCGGCATCGCAAGCAGCTGTATACTCCGCTTCCATCGTTGAGTCAGCAACGGTGTCCTGCTTGGAGCTCTTCCAGCACACCGCCCCTCCATTGAGGGTAAAGACATAACCCGACATGGACTTGGAATCGTCCTTATCACTCTGGAAGCCGGAATCAGCAAAGGCCTCCAACCTGAGGTCATTTCCGCCGTAAACCAAGAACATCTCCTTAGTCCTTCTCAGGTACTTGAGAATGTTCTTTACTGCTATCCAGTGCTTCTCCCCTGGGTCTGACTGATACCGGCTTACCACGCATAGTGCGTAAGCTACATCTGGTCTGGTGCACAACATCGCATACATTATAGAGCCTACCGTAGAAGCGTAGGGTATAATAGACATGCGTTCCCTTTCCAAATCAGTCTTGGGAGACATCTCTTTGGAGAGGGTGATTCCGTGACAAGCCGGTAGATTACCGCGCTTAGAATCTTCCATACTGAATCTTTTCAGTACAGTGTCGATATACCTGGACTGCGAAAGTCCCAACATCCTCTTGGATCTATCACGATAGATCCGGATCCCCAGAATGTAAGAGGCATCACCCAGGTCTTTCATGGAGAACCTGTGTGACAAGAATCCTTTGACAGATTGTAGCATAGGAATGTCATTTCCTATCAATAGAATGTCATCCACGTACAAGACGAGGAATACGACACTTCTGGCTACAACTTTACTATATATGCACGGTTCATCTGGATTTTTGATAAAGTCATATTCTTTGACTGTCTCATCAAAACAGATGTTCCAACTCCGCGATGCCTGTTTTAGTCCATAAATGGACTTAAGCAGCTTGCATACATTCCCGCTGCTCCCACTCTGATTGAAACCCTCTGGCTGATCCATATAGACGCACTCTTCTAAATTTCCATTCAGAAAAGCCGTCTTTACGTCCATCTGCCAGATTTCATAGTCATGGAAGGCAGCAATAGCAAGAAGGACCTGAATGGATTTGAGCATAGCCACTGGAGAAAAAGTTTCGTCATAGTCCAAACCAGGTCTTTGACGAAAACCCTTTGCAACAAGTCTAGCCTTATAGGTTTCCACCTGTCGATCTACACCAATCTTTTTCTTGAAGATCCATTTGAATCCTATGGGTTTTACCCCATCTGGAGCAAAGTCCAAAGTCCATACTTTGTTGGTGTACATGGACTCCATTTCGGTCCGCATTGCATCTAGCCATCGTACCGAGTCGCCGCTCTGGATGGCCTGCTGGAAGTCAGTAGGTTCGTCATCATCTATGATGCAATCCTCTCTATCCCCATCTATGAGAAAACCGTAGTATCTCTCAGGCGGATGAGACGGCCTACTACTCCTGCGGAGGGGTGCGGGAATGTCCTGTTCTTCTTGAACAACCGGTTCTACCAAACTTTCAGTATTAGTTTGTGGTTCTGGAATTTCTTCCAGTTCTACTTCGCTCCCACTTGATTCCTTTTCTAAAAACTGATGTTCTAGAAAATAGGCATTACGAGAAACAAATACCTTTTGTTCCTCTGCGTAATTGAACAGATATCCCCTGGAGTTCTTTGGATATCCCACAATCATACACTTTACTGATCGTGCCTCGAGCTTGTCCACATGCTGCTTTCTAACAAAAGCTGGACATCCCCAAATCTTTATATACTGTAGATGGGGTTTCTTCCTGCTCCATATCTGATATGGAGTGGTAGGCACAGTCTTGGTAGGAACCATGTTCAAAAGGTATGCCGCTGATTCTAGCGCATAACCCCAGAAAGATCGCGGTAACTCAGCATTACTCATCATGGATCGTACCATATCCAATAGGGTTCGATTCCGTCTCTCCGATACACCGTTATGCTGTGGAGTGTATGGAGGAGTAAGCTGAGAGAGAATTCCTTTCTCTTTTAGGTAACCTAGGAACTCGGAACTCAAGTATTCACCACCTCGATCAGATCTAAGTGTCTTGATACTTTTGCCGGTTTGGTTTTCTACTTCATTCTTATACTCTCGGAATTTCTCAAAAGCCTCGGATTTATGTTTCATCAGATAAATGAATCCGTATCTTGAGTAATCATCCGTGAAAGTAATGAAATAAGAAAAACCACCTCTTGCATGTGTAGACATCGGACCGCATACATCGCTGTGTATGAGTCCTAAGAGCTCGCTCGCTCTTACTCCATGTCCAGTAAATGGAGTCTTTGTCATCTTTCCTTTGAGACAAGATTGACAAGTGTCATAAGTTTGATATTCGAACGAGTCCAAATATCTTTCTCTATGCAACTTAGTCAACCTTCTCTCATTGATGTGACCCAGTCTACAATAACATAAGAAAGCTTTATTTAAATCTGGAGACTTTCTTTTAAGTGAGTTCTGGACATTGAAAATTTGGAGTTGGTTTAAAACATATATACCGTTATTTAGTGTACCGGACCCAATCAAACCATGATTAAGGTGGATGTTAACAACATCTCTTACAAACGTGAAATCATAACCTTTATTTGATAACAAGGAAACTGATATGATATTACACGTTAAGCTTGGTACAAAAAACAGTTATGTAAAACCAAAATGTGTCCACTCGTCAATCCTAGGTGATAATCCCCGACGGACGCAGCTCCCACGCTAGCTCCGTTAGCAACCTTTAGGGTCATATCACCTTCCTTCAGCACTCTACGGTTTCTCAGTGCCTGCAATGAATTGCAAATATCAGATCCTGATCCGGTATCCAATACCCAGGAAGTAGAGTTGATCGACAGACAATTCTCAATTACAAACACACCTGAAGTCGAAGCCACAGCTTGCTTCGGTTCCTGGTTCTTGGCGTTCCACGCCTTGCAATCCTTCTTCCAGTGCCCTTTCCTGTGACAATGGAAGCACTCATCCTGGCCAACTACCGGTACCGCAAACTTTTTCTTTCCCTTCCCTCCCACCTTACTAACACCTCCTCTAGGTTTGGTGGCGGCCTTCTTCTTCCTTTCTTTGGCCCTAGCCTTGTACCCGGAAGAAGATGCACCGCTAACAAACATAGCGGGTGTTTCCCTTGCTTTCTGCAAGGTGCCCTCTGCACTCCTTAACATGTTCAGGAGTTCCGGAAGTTCAACTTCTTTTCTTTCAAGGTTGAAGTTCAGGATAAACTGGGCGTAGGTGGGAGGAAGGGACTGGAGAATAAGGTCTGTATAGAGCTCATTATCCAAAGTCGTCCCAAGGTCTGCGAGCTCTTCAATATAGCCGATCATCTTTAGGACATGTTCTCCTACCGATAACCCGACAGCCAACCTCGCTCGAAACAAGTTCTTAGAGGTCTCGTATCTTGCTATACGAGATTGCTCTCCATAAAGTTCCTTTGTATGGAGAAATATGCCATCTAGGTTCATATCCTCGTGCCTCCTCTGATGTTCATTGTTCATTGAGGCAAGCACGATGCACTTGGCTTTCGCGCAATCTAAATCCCAGGTTTTGCGGATTTCCTTATCCGCATTGCTGGATTTGGGACCGGGGACAGCAGGTGCCGTAGCGGTAAGGACGTACCCCAATTTGTCATAGGTCAAAGCCATTTTGACATTCCGCAGCCAATCTTTATAGTTTGGCCCTGTCAGTATATTATTCTCTAAATGTAACTTAAGTCCAGTCATTTTCAGGGTCGCTGCAATTAGGAGAGAGAGAAAAAAACTCTTTAGCATGATGCTCTTGCAAGTTTAGAGTGGTTTTTGGTTTATCTAAACTGGATGGCTCCCACTGTTTCTCGAATCCTTCCTCAAACCATAAAAGAAGAATTAGCCAGGACTATTCTCACCGTACAATACTTGCTTAACCGTTCAGCCAGGCCAGTGTCGATACTTCGAGGGAGGTTTTCCAACGCTTTCGCGAAGTTCCTTAATTAAATAACCTCTTTTCTCTGGGGGCGTAACCCCGCTGACACCTTTCTGGACACCTACTTGGTTTATAGCATTGATCGTTAAGTGACGAATCTCCTGATAAGTAGCATATACTTACAGTAGGATCGGGATCCAAATATCATTGTATGATAATGTTGAAGGAATCCTACCAACATTCATCAAACTCCAAATGGTATGCAACTCTTTGCAAATTTCAGTTTCTTTAGAAATTCCCGATATATATTTCTGCCCCATGCTCTTATGACCTTGGCGTTAGGTCAAAATGTCATAAGTCACATGTCAAGTTCTACCCATCATTATCTTGTCAATTTGAACCCATCCGTATATATCCTTGACATTCGGCCAAAATGATAATACGACTGTCCCAAACTAACTCATATATAAATGCAACAAATGAATACCCAGTAGCTACCAAACACTATGCCTTGGCGTTAGGTCAAAATACATAGCCTGAATACTACTGAATACCCAGATGAAATGACGGAGGGCTACGAATGGTTTTGGCGAAACCGTGAACGTAGTGAACTTGATATAACCGAAGGAACCTGATAGCTTTTAAAAGGAGTGGTTAAAGCTCCGCATTTAAAAATATCTGTTTTTAAAATTAACCGAGTGGTTTCGTTTAAATTGTTCCAACGATTTAAACTTTGGTTTGTTTTTCTTTGCATTATAGATAATGCGTCCCATCATTAACCTATCATTGCAGAAAACAACGAAAATACAACGTCCTCTTATGCCATCCGCATTCGCCACGGGGTCCCGTCATCACCCGTTAGGTTACTTAACTAACGACAGAGCGGGGGCTGGGCTAGCGCGGGTGTAAAACATAAGTGATGTCTAAATAGCTATCATATATAGATATTGTACATTCGTCAGACGCAATAATAGGCATTCCAGATCACAGATGAACTTTATTGGATTTGCAAGTAATCCGTGTTTGTTTTGAGCCTGCAACAAAAGACGGATTACACAGTTGTGATGAATAGCCATTACCCCACCCAAGACCCTAACGGGTACGGCAAACTACCCGCCTGGCAGTTTGTGCACCCCACCTCGGGTCTGTCCTAGGAGCAAAAACAGTAAAATGAGACAATACAACGGTGGCTACAACCGCAACCTGGATGTGCCCCGCAAAATAATATTACAACAAATTACATTTACATCAAATGAATTAAATAATAACCCATCACATAACCCCAGCTATACATCACAACAGTCCAACACAGTTCATATCCACAAACAGTAAAAACCATTACAGAAATATGCAACCCCCTGCCAACCGACATACTAGCAGTTAGGGGAGGTTTACGAACACATTATACAAACACAGATATAATCCAACAAGCAAATACTGTATAATTTCGATCGATTAAACACTTTTAATTTTGCTCCAATACTTCTCCATAAATCTGAAACCTGAGCAAAAATAAAAACTTCCAGAAAATACCAAATATCACAGAGAAGCAACACAGGAAATTTGGGTTCCTGAATCGCCAACTCGGCGGCGGAAGCGCGGCGGATCGGTGCGATCCGCCGTGGTTCCGCGGCGCTTTAGACGATTCAGGGGCCCAAATTTCTTGGGTGTTCTTCTACTGTCTTTTTAAGCTTTCTGAACCTCCCTGAAAAATTTTAGGACTTCATTTAAAAATCGACAGAAACTTGTGATTTCGGGTTTTTCCGGTTTCGTTTTTTCCGTTCGAAATTCATACAAATTTGCAAGTTAGTTATTTATTGTTTAGCGAGGCTCTGATACCACTGTAAGTCGATGTACAACACCCCACGACTTGCGGGGAGGCGGAAATATGAAAAACGATCTTGTTATTTGCTTAAACATCGACTAACCGCACGAATCGAAGCTAAACGATAACTAACAAGAAACATAGAAGTTCTATACTACTATGTTTAGGGATTATACCTAACGAATCGTGTCCTTCGTCTTTGCGAACTCCTCCTCCTCCTCGGCCTTCTCGAAGTAGTAGACGATCCACCCGAGAGCTTTACTCCAAGCTTAGCCTCTAAACTTGAGGCAACTAACCTTCTTTAAGTGCTAATCAAAGAAGCTAGGTGATATAGAGTGAGGGTTATGGTTCAATTAGTCTAACTAATCCTTGTACTCAACACATGAGAGGGGAGGATTAGGGTTTGAAGAGGGAGAGCTTGAGGAGAGAGAAGGTGAAGATAATCATGAAGTGAGAAGAATGAGTTATGATAATATATATCAAGCATTTTTTTTATCAAGAAAAGAAAAGAAATGAATTTAACAACCATGCTTGATAATATCTAGTGATGATTCACATCCATGAGTCATTAAGCATTTATGATGCATTAATGACATGGATGAATCATCCATATGACTCACTAATCACATTCATTGTATATGCCACCTAAAGCTCCTTAGTCACCATCTTCTAGAAGCTTCTCGCGCAATTACGAGAACGCCCCTCCTTTCCGCAAAAATACGGAAAAACTTTAGACTGTATAAATCCAATAACCGGATACCAGTAACTGGCTTAAACCAAAGCCGACTGGTAAAAACTGTCCGAAAGTCGTACGTGCGTAAACACACGTATGTGTCCGAACCCTTGTCGTAAAACCATACGACCTCTATATCGTTTCGCCTGGAGTAGGGAAACTCTCTGTGTGGGACTCTAGAGACTCGACTACTACGCTGGCAGTGGGTTTAACCACAGACCGCAAGCGGCACTAGCTGTACGTAACGGTCCCCAGGTAGATGTCGATAAGAAGGCCGATGAGGAAACCCATCCGAACTCCTACTGAGCCTGATGTGACAATCTCCATACAGTCCGGTCCGTTCGTCTAAGACTATCGCATATCGGGCCTAGGGGGGCAGCAAGCGTCAGTCCCCTAATAGCGGTATAAGTCGTGTCGGAGCGAAGCCCCTTACACCCTGAGAAACTACTGGAACCTACCAGCAAATCTCGCTTGCCCTGGCCAGGGACTTTGCGTAATGGCTCTCTGACACAGCGCGATATCAACCCCTAATACCGAGAGAGACGAATCCTGTCTAACCGCCACTGCCTCCAAGTGCTCGAGACTGCACCCAACTGCTACCTGTTTGCACGACTCCTTTGAGCCGTGGTAGGGTAGCAATCTAAGAACAGTGGGACACACTCGAGGCGAAGTAGCAGTGTCAAGTCTGCGGACTATGCTGTACTCATGTCACCTGGGAACTGTTCACTGACGACTGGTATAAAACCAACCAACAGTTCCCTGTGAGTCATGTCCGGTGTACCCGTAACCTAACGAGCACCTGCATACTATCTCCAGTACGACGTACTGACGGCTGTGGGACAGACCATGTCCCCAACTGGGATGAGAAGCGTACACACTAGTCTATTCCGGAGTATCGATGCCCTGTCTCGATAATCCAACGACTAGGGACCTGAATAAGGATGTGCTTGTAGACTACCCAGCCCCCACTAGTGTGACTGCCATCACAACGCTGGTAGTCAAGCAAGATCCTTAGAGCTCTATCAATACGTATACTCACATATTAAGATTGAAAAACCAAGTAGCATACTACCATGTTTAGCAAGACTGTTATATACATGTGAATATCCCAAGCTTCCATTAAGTAATATACAAACTAGTATGATACAATAATGGCCCCTAGGGCATATACACTAACACTTCCACCATGAGTTTTATCGGTTCTGATTTATATACCCCTACGAGGAGGCATCGAGGCCGTATGAGGGTACAAGGTGGGGCACGGAGTACCCCGGGGCAAGAAAAGGATGTCGATGTGCTATAAGCCGATGAGCCCGGCTGGGGAACCATACTGTCCGGTGATATTACCTTTTACTCGGCGGTTATCTTGGGGATACCGACCAGAGCTATGTACGTATGCATACGTCGCAATTCGAGGGTCGAAGCTGGGCACTCGGGTTTCGAGATAGCGTATGATACGTACCTATCAGGGCTAGTCTTGGTGACAGTGCCTGATAGATGAGGATTTACGTGCCGATGCTAGGCACAGGTTTCATGATGATTTCCATGATTTGATTATATCCCCATATTTGCATGCATGATGCTTATTGTCATTGGGTGACAGGTGGACGGGATCCACATATATTACAAACATTGATCACATACAGACTTTGACTACATTGATGATACTTCATTGTATATATAACAGGGTATGAGGGCGCTGTTATATATACCCTTACTCCAATATTAGTGGAATGGGACGCTAATATATGTGTATTGATTTTCATTTGATACTTCATCATATTTACTTCATGCAGACATACCTTATATTTATGACATGTTATTACCTGAGGCACTGGCACGAGTATTTGGTACTACCTACATGTTTAGATGTTACATTGCCACCTTATCAGGTTTTCAGGCTTACTCTTGAGGTTTATATCATATACTGATCGTATTGACTTAGGATTATGTCTTGCATTCGGTTTCTGCTTGTAGATATTTCTATTCACGAGTTGGCAACTCCCCCCCGTTGTGCCACAGTTCTTGCAGGTTTTTCCGTACAGGTTCCATTGCTGCATTTCTGGCACACTGCTTCCTTGCGGGTTAATTGCATTTGGTAGGTGGATTCTTTTGCATCAAGAACCACCATTGTTCATGTATTATTCATTGTATCTAGAAATTCAATCAACCAAAACTTCTATATTGTTTCAGACTTAGACACTGGTGTTGTATTATTCGACCTTAGAGTCGCGCTTAGTAGTATTGCGGTTTTCATGCTTATTTAGTTTCTTTTTGAATTTGATCCTCGCCTTTCAGCGTTGTATATTATATTGCTTGTGTGGTTGTGACCGTCGATTGACGAAGAGCTAGCTCCCGCTTGGGGATGCCATTTATCATTGCATATATATATTGTTGTCCTTGTTGTACCCCGTTTGGGGCCAGTATTTACAAAAGAAACTCTGCCGAAATTTTTAGAAAAGACCGTACATTTTTAAAATACATATTCGGCTTAGTTATTTAAAATCCTTGACTTTCAAAACGTGTTTTCTTCACTTCTTTAAACTAGTTTCTTTATTTACTCTTTAAAATGGTTTTAGATTTCTGGGCTTTTTGGCTTACTTGGATCAGATGGAGTCCTATAGACTTCATATGGTTCAAGGGCCAGTCACGTGCTCTTTCGGGTCGTGACAAAGTTGGTATCAGAGCGCTAGGTTGACCTTGGTTCGAGTCTAAGTTTGACTATGTGGAGCCTAGGGCGTCTATATCTATATGGAACTTAGGCTTGACCTTACGGAACTTAGACTTAGTCGAGGGGGTATTAGACTCGAACTTTCGTCGCGTAGGATGACCCTTGGTTGATGGAATAGGTGACTAAAGTAGAGTGACGTACCGTGGGTATGTTCCGCGGCATACTTACGACACGGCACTCCGCTTAAGAAGCCTTAGGATGTACATTTCCTTGCATAGTATTATATTTATTCCTAATCTATCTTCATTGATACTGGTTATGATTTTGCTGCTACGATCACACGGGAAGAGAGAGCTTCGGCTAAAGTTGCGTCAGCATGAGTTCGTCATGGACGAGGACTGACTAGAGCGTGATTTCAGAGACTTACGATTGCATCGAGAGGCGTCGTCTAGTTGTGTTTTTGCGCCATGAGCGTTTGATGGATCACCTTTACGAGATTTCTCGGACGTGCCGTTTGGTACCAGAGGAGCAGGCTACTGCTAGAGGCCAGCCAGATGTGATGACCATTGATATATCGCTTATTCAGGATGTTGGAGGCGCTGTTCAGCGTGTAGACGAATGAGCCAGTTATTGCTGCAAATGACGAGATGTCGACCAGATGATTGGAGCTACTGCAGCATGAGTATATACTTAGAGATATGATGGAAGGTCGCTAGTCACCTGAGGATGAATGACTAGGACATGTGGTTCGTCGCTTACCCCGATGCGAGGTCATCAGATAGATTGCTTCGAGCTAGAGACGACATCACGCAGATTCGTTGAGTGTCGGCAGAGACGATCGAATGTCGGGAACCTATTATTCCAAGTTTAAAGTATTCGGAAAGTCATGCAGGCGATTCTATGGACCCTCTAGAAGAATGAAACCCTAACTCGACTTAATGACCGTGTGAAAGCCTTTGAACCTTAGGGTTTGCGGCAATTCCGCGGCGCCATTAGTGAGGCTTGGGTTTGCCCTTCTACGGCTGGACCACCGACGCTGTGGCATGTACTCGATACTATTAAACTGTACCCATGATGTCGATCTCTTGGGGGATTATGAGGTTCTGACGAGTCGATCGGATGGTTCGACATCATTCGGATAGCATGTGATGGGACACACTGCTTGGGAAACTCTAGATACGAGTATAGCTGTTGGAGCGCCGTCCGTGCAGCCGCGATGAGACGAGTCCGAATCAGTCGACATTGAAGCAGAGTGAAGTAAAGAGTTCGCAAGAGATTTTGACGAGATGACGTTCCCCTCCGCTGACATCAGAGATGCAAGACGGACGCGGAGGCATTGTATGTGGATATACCTTTCAGAAAGAGGCGCGATGAGTATGCAACCATTCCGGGAAAAGAATTAGCTTCAGCATTGGACGATGACTTCCAGGCAATTCAGCAGAAAAGAGATATGCGAGAAACTTCGGATCGACCGTAGCCGAGGGCATTGCAATGCGTAGATTGAGACGTGACGTCGAAGTGGACGGAAATACAGACAAGCGGACAAGAGGTTCGTGCAAGACGCTGACGAGCTGTCATTACTTCCCGTCGAGACCAGAGACTTGATATGCTTTTAGAGGCGTTGGGATGCGATCAGTTTCCGAGAAATGCTGTGCTGAGGACGCAGATGTCCATCGAGCGAGAAGAGATTATGCAAGAGTACCAACCTCCGTACAAACTGGCATAGGCAAGATCGGAAGAGACCTTGAGAAGGATTCCTTCCAGGACATTGCTGCAAAGATGTTTACACCCAGGATCAGATGTGTGATGTGCATTCAGAGAGCCAGAGGCCGACGTCAGTGATATGCTGCTTTATGAGTGGCCATGATGATTGACCAAGAGATGACCAGAGAAGTACCAGAACGGAATTGTCCCCGTTAGCACACCTGACAGGGCCGATGAGCCGATTGATTGCGAGATAGGTAATCCGCAGGGAAGATAAGGACCCAGAGGCAGAGGACGCCAAACCGTGAGCAAGAGGCAAGTATATATCTTGCGCTGCAAGCATTGGATGCACCGACTCCTTCTCGACTTTGAAGGAGGAACTACCGACGACGGTATTTATGATTTGTGATTTTGTGATTCGATTATCACGTATCCGTCATCTTGGATTTCAGTATTTGGGCGTTCTATTTGCACGATTTTGTTTTGATGACTGAGATTCATGATATTTGCTTTCTTGCACCCATTGGGTATCTGTATTTTTGCGCATAGTTATTGCATTTGAGGTATTGATTGTGATTTCACGCCTATCTTATGCAGTGATTTGATTTGCACTTCCAGCATAGTTTTCATGCACCTTCAGTGTTTTGATATACGATTTTGGTGCACGCCGGATGCACTAAATCGGGATTCTTTGTGCATGTCATATGCACTTGATTTTGCTATCAGGCGCACACGTTGCCTACGACAGATGTTTCGTGCACACCCGTTGCACCTAGATGTTGTTTTGTGCCCATATATGGATTTTGATTTCCGTGCGCACCAGACATACCGGATATTCTTATATACATTTTTTTGGGGATTGATTTCTTATAGAGCAGTTCATTTTTTAGCATATTCGCTATGTCTTGATGTTTTCGGAGCCCCGACAATTTGGATTGTTACTGAAATGTTTTAGTATTTGGGGGTTTAAATTTAAATTCGGGGACCGAATTTATTTAATGGGGGAAGATTGTAACATTTCAAAAAAAATAAAATATTATTTTTCGGAATTTTTATAATTTAATATTATTTTATTGAATATTTTAATATTTCGGTATTATTAAATACAAATAAATGGGAAAAATTATGGAAAAATTGTGGAAAATTATAAAATAGGGTATTTTATAGAATTATGCTATTTTCTAAGTTTTTATGATTAGTTATATGCTAATTTAGTGCTAATCGCGATTAAAAATCGCTAATCGGATTTTTAGCATTTTTGTGCAAAATTGTGCACATATCATTTTTCTTATACTTGTGTATTTTCTACCATGGATTCTCATTTGGGTTTACTATTTGAGTGAGAAGGAATTAAGAGAAAAGGAAAAGAAAAGAAAAAGGCTTCATGATGAGAGAGAGAGACCAAGTCAACCTTTACCTTTTTAAGCCATACTCCCATAATTTCCCTTCTCATTTTCTATCCCCCCTTCATGAAGAGCTGCTGCTGCTCCTGCTCCCTCTTCTTTCTCGTCTTTCTTCAACCCTAGATCCATAATGAAATCCACCCCAAAATCCTATTCCCATTTCACAAAAAATGTTCCCGAGCTCACTAGCTATACATTGAACCTAGCAAGAATGGATTTGGAGGACTTTGAGCAATTGAAGAATTTTCTTTAGTTGCCAAAGAAGGTAATTTCTGCACCCCTAGTTTAGTATTTCAATTCTTATTGCATCAATTCTAGTTTCATGTCGATATGACGTCGTTTGATGGACTTGTGAACTTCAAGTTAGGGTTTAGGGTTAGACCTGAGATTAAAAGTGAAATTAAGGCTTGTGATGACCCTAGAACCCCTGGTGTGATGTTATATTGGACCCTAACCTGAAGCTTTAACCCAAAATACGGATTTATGAGACAATGTTGTGGAAAACAGTGAATCTGTGATCGTATTTAGGAATCTGCTATCACCCGGGACCCCAAAAATAAAACTGAGTTGACAGTGAGATGTGCAGGCATCATGGAGCCACCACACCAAACCCTAGCCCCCAACTCCAACTCCAGGCTGCCAATTTATTCCAATTGGCCGCAATTTGCGGCCGTTCCTGTCCCATTTTGCCTCGTTTTGGTTATGCTGCTCCTACATGTATAGATTAGACCCTTGGTATATTTAGATTTGTCTAATTTGACCTAGGGTAAAATCTGGGGCATTTTTCCTTAGTTGCAGTTTTGGATTCGTGTTTCCGTATTCCGTATTTTTAAATCTGAATTTGTGTTTTGTGTTTTACCTCGACTATTTGGCGTTTATACGACGATATCGAGGGTTGTAGTTGGTTTTGGAAGGCGTTGTCCATAGGTTCTAACCTATAGATCATAGCGTATCATTTTGGGATTCGTATGCCGTTTTAGTTTGGATTTGGTTTTGATACGCATTTGCGATACGTTAATGTGTAGGTACCCCATGAAGACTTCGGGACGAGAAGCAAACACGTGGTGACGTCGACAACGAAGACGCAAGGTGAGTAGATTATATCTACAGGGGGAAGTCGGGTGGATGGCGTATAGCACCTCCGCAGTCCGTAGTTATTATACTATGTATATTATATATATGATAGTTATAGAGTGTTGTGGTTTTGTGTTAGATGTGTTATGGTTAGAAATAACTAGCATAGTTCCTAGTTGCGAACCCTAGGACAGATTTACACCCACACGCACACACTTGCATATTCCTTATACTTACACTTTGTTGATGATATTGGATGACAATGGAGATGAGTCGATGATTTTGGGCCTTGTGCCGTGAGATCGGTGATTTGATATGATTCGAATTTGGGATATGACATGTGATTCTTGCGGGCTTTGGATGTGTGTTTACCCCCGCATTCATACTTTATAGATGGTATCGATTTGTACTAGACTTAGATCAGTATACCAGATTATGTGATATGATGATAATGATACCTGATATTTGATGAGAGGAATGTGATACTGACCCGTACCCAGCTATTGGGATGCCGTACGACGATTTGCCGTACGAGCTTTATATTGATGATAGATCCGCACTCATGACTTGAGGATGTCATATGATTTACTGTATCGTACGCGATACTACTGAGGCAGGATCACCGACTACTATATATATATACATAACTACTCAGATTTAGGTGGTTTCCATACCCTTCCCGGTTTACTTGATACTTAGATCTGTAGTTTGCATAGTAGATGTTAGACTAGACCCAAGTCATACCTATTTCAAAACTAACGAATCGGGAATATCATAATGATAAGTAAAGGGATTCTACGGGTATTTTCAAAAGACGTATCTATTCTTAAAAAAACACCGTAACCCTTATTTTACCAAAACCCCAATTCGTATTATTTCAAATGACATAACTGCATGACATATACACATGGATGTAGATTCTTTACTGTTGCGTTGATTATTCGATTTCCGCATATTCATGCTATTCACATCGCTTTGCATGTGTTTATTGCTATATTACCATCATGCTGTTAGGACACCAGCACCATTATCGATGATGCATATGTTCCACGTACACTGCTTGCCGGCTCACACACTTCATCATCGATAATTGCCATGTCACTACACAGTAGTATTATTGCATCAGGATATGACCTTGTATGTGCATACCATTATTCTATGTTGCATGATATGCTGTTATTCTTGCATTTCATCTAGATGTCACATACATCATGCTTTCTGATTATGCGCATTGGGATATTTGTTTTCATGATATTTCTGGATTTAGGGTACCGTGGGTATTTCAAGAGATTATGTAAATGTTTTAAAACCCGGTTACCCTTGATATGATATTTCAGCTTCCACCATGAGTTTTATCGGTTCTTATTTATATACCCCTACGAGGAGGCATCGAGGCCGTATGAGGGTATATGGTGGGGCCCGGAGTACCCCGGGGCAAGAAAGGGATGTCGATGTGCTATGAGCCGATGAGCCCAGCTGGGGAACCATACTGTCCGGTGATATTACCTTTTACTCGGCGGTTATCTTGAGGATACCGACCGTAGCTATGTACGTATGCATACGTCGCAATTCGAGGCTCGAAGCTGGGCACTCGGGTTTCGAGATAGCGTATGATACGTACTTATCAGGGCTAGTCTTGGTGACAGTGCCTGATAGATGAGGATTTACGTGCCGATGCTAGGCACAGGTTTCATGATGATTTCCATGATTTGATTATATCTTCATATTTTCATGCATGATGCTTATTGTCATTGGGTGACAGGCGGACGGGATCCACATATATTACAGACATTGATCACATACAGACATTGACTACATTGATCATACTTCATTGTATATATAACAGGGTATGAGGGCGCTGTTATATATACCCTTACACCAATATTAGTGGAATGGGACGCTAATATATGTGTATTGATTTTCATTTGATACTTCATCATATTTACTTCATGCAGACATACCTTATATTTATGACATGTTATTACCTGAGGCACTGGCACGAGTATTTAGCACTACCAACATGTTTAGATGTTACATTGCCACCTTATCAGGTTTTCAAGGTTACTCTTGAGGTTTATATCATATACTGATCGTATCGACTTAGGATTATGTCTTGCATTCGGTTTCTGCTTGTTGATATTTCTATTCACGAGTTGGCAACTCACCCCCGTTGTGCCACAGTTCTTGCAGGTTTTGCCGTACAGGTTCCATTGCGGCATTTCTGGCACACTGCTTCCTTGCGGGTGAATTGCATTTGGTAGGTGGATTCTTTTGCATCAAGAACCACCATTGTTCATGTATTATTCATTGTATCTAGAAATTCCATCAACTAAAACTTGTATATTTTTTCAGACTTAGACACTAGTGTTGTATTATTCGACCTTAGAGTCGCGCTTAGTAGTATTGCGGTTTTCATGCTTATTGAGTTTCTTTTTGGATTTGATCCTCGCCTTTCGGCGTTGTATATTATATTGCTTGTGTGGTTGTGACCGTCGATTGACGAAAAGCTAGCTCCCTCTTGGGGATGCCATTTATCATTGCATATATATATTGTTGTCCTTGTTGTACCCCGTTCGGGACCAGTATTTATAAAAGAAACTCTGCCGAAATTTTTAGAAAAGACCGTACATTTTTAAAATACATATTCGGCTTAGTTATTTAAAAACCTTGACTTTCAAAACATGTTTTCTTCACTTCTTTAAACTAGTTTCTTTATTTACTCTTTAAAATGGTTTTAGATTTCTGGGCTTTTTGGCTTACGTGGATCAGATGGAGTCCTATAGACTTCATTTGGTTCAAGGGCCAGTCACGTGCTCTTTCGGGTCGTGACATTATTACCTTCTGTACACCACCTTTAGGCTAATTAGTTTTCTTCCTTCCCTACCCTTCGGCACCAGCCTAAGGTTTGGAAGAAGACTATCCAATAAGAGTAATAGGTGTACTCTCTTAATCCTAGGAGCCCTCGCAACCTGAGAGAAGGTAAAGGGAAAATACATATGAATAATCCTATTCTATTTCTCCTGAATCGGAAATCATCCTTGAATCTGGAACAAGTTCCTTTGAGTTCGTATGTAACTACACGATGGCATATCCAATAGGAGTGGATATCTGTAGTGATACGGAGTGTTCAGGAGAAATCCAATGTGGATGTGGGAGTGGCAGGGGTATACACGGTTTTGTCGTGAATGATGGTGGTCGCAATTTTCTTTGCCCTTAATCTAATCCATTTATATGTTTTTACTTAGTACCTTCTGTACACCACTCTCGAGCTTATTGGTTTTCTTCCTTCCCCACCTTTTGGCACCTGCCTATGGGCTGGAGAAAAACTATCCAATAAGCGCAATTGGTGTACTCTCTTAATCCTAGAAGCCCTCGCAACCTGAGAGAAGGTAAAGGGAAAAGACAACCGAATAATCCTATTCAATTTTTCCAGAACCAGAATCCATCCTCGAATCTGGAACAAGTTCCTTCGAGTTCGTATGTAACTATACAATGGATATATCCAATAGGAGTGGATGTTCGTAGTGATACGGGGTGTTCTGTAGAAATGCAAAGGTGACATAGAAGTGGCAAGTATATATGCGACACGTGACATTCCAAATGCTAAAGTGTTTTAAGAAGGTTCGGTCAACTTGGTTCATGAGTTTTAGTCAAGGGTCGGGCCATGGTCGCTACTAGATAGAGAGAAAAGAAACAATCAGCGTGCACTCTAACCTAGATCAGAATGGTTAATCACTTTATCTAATCATGATGGCTCCCACTGTTTCCTCGAATTCTCCTCCAAAACTAAAAGAAGAAATAGTCGGGATCATCTAAAATCACCCGAGGAGTAAACCTACTCATTAAGGGTTATTGGGGACCAACTCTCATCGCATAATAACTTGATGGAAGCTACTCAAGTCACCACTATTGGCTATTGTGCCCTCAAAGTCAATTATTGGATCACAGGCACGTGATTGCAATGATTGAGGAAGGACCTATACCGGTAGGACAGTCTTACTCAAGATGATACTATGCTATCTGGTTTGTCTTTATCATCGTGTACATGCTTTAGGTGACATTACAGATCACTATTTAACATTGATAGAGCGCTTAGGATTCTTGGTTGATTACCAGCAGTATGATGGCGATCATATACGTGAGAGTTGGGTAGTCTATAAGCACATCCTTAAAGTGTCCATAGTCGTGGGAGTTTCGAGACAGGGCATCGATACTCCATGAGTAGACTAGTGTATACGGATCGAGACCCCGACAAGGGGAGGTGGCCGGTCTCACAAGCCATTGGTGTCAGTTGGTTCACCTAAGACGTATAAAGGTGCTCATTGGGTTATGTACAGACCGGACGGACTCGCCGGGAACATGCTAGTTGGTATTATACCTATCGTCAGATAGCAGTTCCATGGTGACATGTGTACAGGTTAGTCCATCGACCTGAGATTGTCATTTGTCTCGTGTGAGTTCCTACTGTGCTTTAATTACTACCCTACCACGGCTCAAAGGAGTCATGCAAACAGATTTTAGTTGGGTACAGTCCCGAGCAACATGGAGGCAGTGAGCGGATCGGCTGGGGGTTTGTCTCTCCCGGTATTGAGGGTGAGATCGCGCTGTGTTTAGGAGAGCCATTACACAAAGTCCTTAGCGAAGGAAAGTGAAATTTACTGGTAGGTATTACAGTAGTTTCTCAGGGTGTTCTGGGCTACACTCCGACACAACTTATACCGCTATTGGGAGTCTGTCGTTTACCAACCCCCTAGGCCTGATATGCGATACTCATAGACGAACAGACCGGACTGTACGGATATTGTCACTGACAGGCTCAGTTGGGTTTCAGGAAGAGTTCGCTCGTCGGCTTCCCTTTCGCTCAATACCTGGGCAGCCGTTACGTATAGGTTGTGCCACTGACGTGCTTGTGGTTAAACTCACTGCCAGCGTATTGACGAGTCTTTAGAGTCCCACACAGAGGGTTTCCCTAGTTCGGGCGAAACGTTGTAGAGTCCGTATGGTTTTATGGCAGCGTTCGATCATATACGTGCATTCGTGTACGGATAATGATCGGACGGATCATACTAGTGGGCTTTGGTTTAAGCCGGATCCTAATATTAGATTGTTGGATTACTTTCGTCTCGTAGTATTCGTATTCAGTCGTAATACGGATGCGGATATGTATGTACAGATGAGGGGTATTCTTGTGATCCGTCATGAGTTTACTTTAGTGGATGTCATTTCTTTTTTTGGATTAAACATTTAGTTTAAATATTTAGTGGAGGAAAATGTGAGTGCAAGTTTTGTCCATATGAATCAGTTCATGTCACATCCACAGGGTGACTCATGGTATTGGGTCTAGTGTTGATTAAATGTGACATGGATTGATTTTGGAGTTAATTATGATTGTGGGGATATTTTTTGAGAGAGAGGGCTGTTTTGTGCCATGGGATTATTCTCTTGGGTTTGATATATATATTTTATCTCAAAAATATCTCACACAATCAACAAGTCATTTTTCCTCACTTGCTTCCTTCTTCTTGTGTTCACATCTTCCTCCATGGGGATCTTCTTCAACCTCCACCCATCCCTCTCATGAGTTGAGAATCCATGGGTGTATTGAGAAAAGGTTTTCACACACTATGTGTACTTCATCTTGATCACCTTGGTTAGCAAACTAATTGTTCGAGTTGTTTCGGTTTGATGCCGGCGCCCGTATAAAGGACCCTCGACGTGGATCTTCTTCGTCGAAGGGAGACCGAAGATCGAGCTTGATCGAAGAAGCCGCGAGGAGCTTGGGATGGTGGCTAAATACCGAAGGACACGGATCGATCGGTATATCCATTCTAACATCTTTGTAATTGATAGTATAGGGTTAATGGCACGATCTGGGTAATGGGTAACGTTAGCGCCAGTTTTTCAAATGTTTTTGTTCCGCGTTAGGCCTCGGATTGACGGCCAGGGCACTGGTGTAGCCTTACATGGTATCAGAGCCACTCCATTAACCCCATACTAGCTTAATCTAATTGTTGGTTATGCACACCACCTCATCTAGGGTTTAGAAGCATTACATATGCCACAATTAAATTTTATGAGGTACTAAGTAAACTAACCTAGGATCATAACTAGAATTTTAGGGAAACAATGAATAAGCATCACATGCAAATAAGAATCTATCACTAAGTGAAGAAATTACTACCTTCGTAGACCTTCCTTGGTGACTCCTTGGACCATTGAGTGTTTGGAACGGATCGCTAGAGGCCTTCCTAGTCCACGATGATCCACCCGAAGTCCCTTTGCCCAAAGCTTCTTGCTTTACATGATCATTGAAAGAAGTATAGCAAACACCCTACACAAATGGGCTACAGAGGTGTAGAATAATGAGGTGGTTTGTATTCTTTAATCAAAACCCTTTCTTTTTATCAACCTCAGTCAAAAGAAAACTCAAGAGAGCTTGGGGGAAGAAGAAGGAGATGGCAAAAGCTTTTCTCAAAAGATAATGATAATTTCTTAATGAAAAATGAGAATAGAATATATATATATATATATATATATAAATTCACTCTCTCATCTCAAACCATGGTCAACTAATATCTAGATATTTTGCATATGAGTTAACGTCCAAATGAAAACTAAACTATGGGTCAAAGCTTGGACAAATGTGGATAATAATCAACCATGATTTAATTTTCATTTCCTTTTAATCCAAATCCAAATATATATATATATATATATATATATATATATATATATATTGTTAGTTATATGTATGCCCTAGAAGCCATTGCTATACATAGGATATATATTGTAGTGGATGCTGGGACATATATAGGGAGGACTTTCTTGCTCGACATGATAGTATGCTATCTGGTTACACTTTACCTTAACGTGTATACTGATTGTCTCTCTGTTACATGTTGGTAAAGCCCCTAGGATGTGTACTTGACTACCTGGACTATGATGCGGATCATACTAGTGGGGACATGGTAGTCCATAAGTACATCCTTCAAGGTCCCTAGTCGTGCGTGTATCGAGACGGGGCATCGATATACCAGAGTAGACTAGCGTATACCTTCTCGACCCATACAGATGGGCGATGGATGATCCCATATCCATTGGTGTTTGACATCAGAGATGATATACGGGTGCTCAGTGGAGACTGGGTACACTGGACGGACTCGCCGAGAACTCCCAGATGGTATTATACCTTACGTTAGATGGCAGTTCTCTGGTGACACTGGTACAGAGTAGTCTGTTGACCCGAGATCGTCATAGAGTCTTGTGTGGTTCCCACTGTGCTTTGATTTCCACCTTACCACGTCCAAGAGGGCATGCAAAACGGTGGTTTTTGGGTACAGTCCCGAGTCACATGGAGGCAATGAACGATAGGAGGGGATTCGTCTCTCCCGGTATAGGGAGTTGATGTTGCGCTGTGTTCGATTGGCTATAACCGGAAATCCCTGGCCAGGGTTGCTGAGATTTACTGGTAAGTGTTACCAGTAGTTTCTCGAATTGTTATAGTCCTCATATCGACACGACTTATCGAGCTATTGGGGTCTGACGTTTACCACCCCTAGGCAAGATATGCGACATATCAGACGACGAGACCGGACTGTACGGTAAGTGTTACTGGTTGGATTCACAGGAGTGTGAGCGGGCTTGCTCGTCGATCTTCTGATCTCTCAATACCCGGGTGGCCGTTACGTTTAGCAGACCGCTTGCGGCTTGTGGGTGTTTGATATGATCATCATCTGCTGCCGGCGTATTGACGAGTCTTTAGAGTCCTACACAGAGGTTTCCTGGCTCAAGCGAAACGAAATAGGAGTGCATATGAGATATGTGTGGGACCGAGAATAATGCGTGTATGTGATACCGTATTATATTCTCGCGATGAATGTATGGAATGGTTGTATGTGATATAACCTAGTTATCGAATCAAGGATTGATTCGATAAGCCAATACATTGGATACTAGTCGGTTATCTGCGACATGACCGGATCATTGAATCAAGTGTTGATTTAATGATTTAATGTATAATTATATATTTTATATATTATTTTGCATTAACTAGTATTGGTTCACTTTAAATGGATTTTCTCACTTGAAATGCACATTGTATATATGATATATATTAGTGCACTAGATTGTATCATGTTTGATGATACATGCTCACTTGGGTTTGTGTAAAGAATTAAACCATGGTTATATGAGTGGTTAGGGTTTTGTTTATTACTTATTCATTTATTTATTTATTATTCTTTTTGAAATGATAAAGAAAAGAATGGTGGCTTATTTTGTTGGTTTGTTGAAGCTTCTTGAAGCTTTGAACAAGTCCACCATTCTTGTCTCATGCTTAACCCTAACCATTCAACTAACCTTAGTTTATTCTCTACACCTAACTATGGTTGCTATATGATAAGTATTCATATTATTTTCTATTGGAGAAATACTTATCATATTATCATCTTCTTCTTCTTTTTCTTCAAGAAGAAAAAGCTTGAAACCATCAATAGTGATTTGATGAAAAGAGTGAGAAATCCAATTCTAAAGTGAACCCACTTCCTATTTCTTCATCCTCTACCTCTTGCCAAGTAGTATAGGGTGTTTTCTTCACAAGTTTCATGACTTGGTGAAGTGGGAGCTTGATCTTGTGATGCCTCGACGTAGATCATCTTCAGCATCGTAGTCGATGACCTCGCCCGCCCTTTTCTCCGATGAAGCCGACACTAGAGTCCAAGATCCGATTTGTACAGCGGAGGGACGTCTACGTAGAGCTAAGGAAGTGGAGAACTGGATCTACAAAGATTGCAGCCTCTTTCTTTTAGTTAAGTTGTTAACTAGTTTCTTTTTCGCCTAAAAATCTAGTCAACGATCCGTATTAGGGTTTCCCGGCACTTGTAAAATTTGAAATTGGCATGGTTGATGCCTTTTGAGACCTCATTAGTGTGCCTAGGAACCCTACAGTGGTATCAGAGCCTAGCTAGAGCCTTAGGCGATGCGTAGGCGGAGTTAGAAGTCCGATCGAACCGAAACCCTAATTCAAAGTTGCTCTCTGGACTTTTTTCAAAAACTGGGTTTTTTCATATTAAAAATATGCAGAAAACTCAGTAGAAGATTATAAGAATTACTGTATAAAACGGGACCCCTGAATCGATAATAGTGCGGCGGAACCGCGGCATTTGCATGCCTAATGCGGCGGTTCCGCGGCAACTTGGTCTCTTCAGACATTTTTTTATGCACAGTAATTCTTATATTTTATTGCTGGTTTTTCTGGGAATTTTTAATATTTATTCAAGAGTTGAATTTTCTGGGTTGTATTGGGGACTCGGTGTTTCGATCGGATTGTCTAATTTTGTCTGTTTTTTTTCGGGATAATTTTAGAATATGTTAAAAAGTTCGACGGGATGTAAATACCCAATTTTTCCCCTGTCGGGAAATTTCCAAGTGTTGGATTTTTCCGTGGTTTAAAGACGTTCTGAGTAGTGCAAGTAACGCGATGGTCCCTCTAGAAGACAACAAACCTTAACTCGATTATGTGACCGTCTTGAACTGCCCTTTGAACTTTAGGGTTTGGGGCAGTACGGCGTGCCACTTGTGAGGCGTTGGCTTGACCCTTCTACGGCTGGACCGTTGGTACTGAGGCACGAACTGAATGTTGTTAGACTTATTTAATGTGTTGAGCTGTATCGGGAAAACTTGGGTGTTCGATCGGAAAGTTTAACATTTTCTATCTTATCCGGAATGAGATACAATACTTGGAATTCATAAGTAGTTATGAGATAGCTGAATGAATGTTATAAACATAGCAGTTTAGTCTCACATGATCGGTTGCCACGGAATTTTGATGTGATCAAAAATCCGTCTCAATCATGTAGCGTACGTGGATACTCGCTGGGTAAACTTAATAGACAGCCTCACCCCATAGCCCCGACTAAGTGACTGTAGGAGAACCCCGTCGCCGAAAGCATCCGTTTGGGTGCTCGCGGTAGCGGTGTTCCGCCTTGGTGCACTTCGTCGACGGCATCGGGGGTGCAGCCGCCTACTAAAGTTTGCGACGAGTATTCGATTAGGATGTCGGGAATCTTGTTGAATTGCCCGACTTGATATTCAAAAGTGTTTTCGATTTTGAGACTAAAATGCGGGGTTTATAATTGTTAGGCATGCGATGTCTAAGTAATTCATTTGATTAGGCATGTGATGTCCAAGGAGGTTGCGGATTTCAACTGTTGTAGTTTTACACTTTCTTTTCTGTGACCGTAAGTGTAATATGTGATATCGCCGGTTTCGTTGCTATATGTCAACGACAATTGGGATGCGCATATCTACTTACGTTGATGACATGTGATGTTATGTGTTGCTGGATATGTTATATTGGATCGTCGTGTTTGAATAGCCGGGGGTTTTTATGTGAGATGAGTGTTTTTCATTTTCATTCATGTAAAAACTTGTATGTAATATTCTTTTATTGGGGCACTTCCAGGTTGCGAAAGATGTCACCCTTTGTATATTATTTACTTTTCCGCACTAGGATAGACCCAAGGAGGGGAGCACAAGTAACCGGGTTCTAGGGTCCAGTGGGAGACCGTCTCGAGGAGTCGAGTCCGGGTCTCCTAACCCTAGAATTGGTAGGGTTGCTTGCCGCTCTCGTAGGGGTCTAGGGGTGTGGGATTGGCTATTCATCACGACCGTGGAATCCGTGTTTTATACTGGCTCGTATTGAAAACACAGACGTCCTAGTATATCCAATATTTCATATGTTTCTTCTGCTGCGATATCTGTGATGTGATCATGTGATGTTCTGTGATAGATATTGTATATAGTATATATGATATATTATATAGACGTTACTTATGGTTTACACCCGCGCTAGCCCTACCCCGCTCTGCCGTTAGTTACCTAACCTAACGGTGCACGAGGGGACATCGAGGCGAATGCGGATGGCATAAGTGTACGTCGTATTTATCTGTGATGTTTAGGTACTTAAATGATGGGACTTCATTAATGAGATTAATGAAATAAAAGAAACCTAAGATGTTGTAGAATCGAATTTCAAAAATAAAACAGGTAGCTACAGTTCTTGCTTTGCACAGAGGTATATATGATATATCCTGCACCTTATTCGATAAGGAAAGGACCGAGATCCCTTCACCGGGAGTGACTCCTTTAGCAATAACTGGCAGATGCTACACACTCGGTTTGTCTTTTGATTGCTTCTATAGTTTTTGCTTTACACAGTGATATATATGATATATCCCGCACCTCATTCGACGAGGAAAGGGCCGACGATCCCTTCACCGGGAGTGACCCCTTTAGCAAAACGAGAAAAGTATCAAAAACACTCCATTCTAAAATCATTTGATTCTACAACGATATCAAGTTCATTACGCAATAGGTTTTCAGAAAAACCTGTCGTAGCCCTCCGTCATTTCAGATAAGTCCTGTTTAGTATTCGTGCTGCGTTTGTTGACCTTGTCAAGGCGCAGTGTGCGGTAGCTAACCAGTATTTATCTGCTTATGCATATGATGCAGATTGGGTTAGGGTAGTCGTACGGCCTTGTTGACCTTGTCAAGGGTCGTGCGGGTGGGTTTGATTCAATCAAGAAATGACGGGTTGAACTTGACTTACGGTCTATGGTTTGTTGACCTTGTCAAGGTCATAGATCGTTTGGGGCAAAATTATCGGGAATTTCAAGTGTTGAAATTTGCAATGAGATTGCATACCTTCTATGAGATAATTGGATCCCGATACCCGCTGCGAGTAAGAGTTACTCCTGGGAGAGTTTTACACATTACAATTAGCCGATCAAGTAGGTGTCTAGAAAGGTGTCAACGGGGTTATGCCTCTGGGAAAACGAGGTTTACATTAATTAGGTTCGTGCGAAAGCACGGGGGACCTCCCTCAAAGTACCGACACTGGCCTGGCTGAAAGATTGGCGAACTTGTAGTGTGTAATTAATCCCGGCTATGTTAGTGTATATGCCCTAGAGGCCATTACTGTATCATACTAGCTTGTATATTACTTAATGGAAGCTTGGGATATTCACAGTTGTATATACAATCTTGCTCGAAATGGTAGTATGCTACTTGGTTTGTCTCTGCTTTAATATGTGCATGTGTTTCTTTTAGCATATTGCTGGTATACATATTAGTAGAGCCCTTAGGATCTTTGCTTGATTACCAGCGTTGTGATGGCGCTCGCACTCGTGGGAGCTGGGTAATCTATAAGCACATCCTTATACAGGTCCCTGGTCGTTGGACTATCGAGACAGGGCATCGATACTCCGGAGTAGACTAGCGTATGCGCTTCTCATCCCAGTGTGGGAGACGGTCTGTCCCACAGCCGTTAGTACGTCGTACTTGGGATAGTATGCGGGTGCTCGTTAGGTTATGAGTACACTGGACAGGACTCGTCGGGAACTGTTGGTTGGTAATATACCTATCGTCAGTTATCAGTTCCCAGGTGACATGAGTACAGCTTAGTCCGCTGACTTGACACTGTCACTTCGCCTCGAGTGTGTTCCCACTGCACTTTGATTACTACCCTACCACGGCTCAGAGGAGTCGTGCAAACAGGTAGTTTTTGGGTGCAGTCCCGAAGCACTTGGAGGCAGTGACGGTTAGACAGGATTCGTCTCTCCCGGTATTGGGGGTTGACATCGCGCTGTGTCCAGGAGAGCCATTACACGAGTAGTCCCTGGCCAGGGCAAGCGAGATATACTGGTAGGCTTCCAGTGTTATCTCAGGGTGTTCTGGGCTTCACTCCGACACGACTTGTACCGCTATTAGGGGACTGACGTTCACCGCCCCCCTAGGCCCGCCATGCGATGTATCAGACGAACAGACCGGACTGTACGGAGACTGTCACATACAGGCTCAGTAGGAGTGCAGATGGGGTTCACCTCGTCAGTCTTCTTATCGACATCTACCTGGGGACCGTTACGTACAGCTAGTGCCGCTTGCGGTCTGTGGTTAAACCCACTGCCAGCGTAGTGTCGAGTCTTTAGAGTCCCACACAGAGAGCTATTCGCCTTTAGGCAAAATGAGTAGAGGTCGCATGGTTTTGCGACAGGGTTCGTTCGCATCCGCGCACTTGTGCACGTTTGCTGTCCGGACAGTTTATACTAGCGGGCTTTGGTTTAAGCCGGATCCTAGTATATGATTTGAGATTGGTTTTTCTCATTGTGTTCGTGTTCCTCGGTTCACGAATGCGGGTGCGTATGCACGGTTGCTTGAGATTGAGGGAGAGGACCTTGTTTAGGGTTAATGACTATTGTCATTTTATTAACCCTATTGTTTTTGTGTGTATTATTGTTAATTAATAATTAGCTTAATTATTGTGCATGGTTGTTGTTGTTGACACTTTGACTTTGTTGACTTGTTGACCAAGTTGACAATTTGACCATGATCATTTCATTTGGAAGATGCTCTTTGATTCTTGCAATTTGCATTAATAATGAAATGATAATGGTCACCTCTTGATTAAACCATGACAATTTTCTTGCTAATTGATTAATTAAAATAACTCACACATATTAGTGAGAATGGCTCACTATTATTCTTATTCTCTCATTTCTTTTCTCTCTCTTGCTCATCCTCTCCCTCAAGCTCTCTCCCTCTCATGTGTTGAGAAACAAAAAGCTTGAGAAAAACCCTCTCTTGATCTTCTCTACTCACTTCTAGGGTTCAAGTCTTAGCATTTCTTGCACTCTAGTTACTCCTAGCTTGGAGTTGAAGCTAAAGGTGGTGGCTTTCGGGTGGATCCTTCTTTGACGGGAGAAGACAAGCAAGGTGATCCTTTTCTACCATACCTAGGAGCAAGGAGAGAAGGACTAAAGACCAAAGGTATAACTTTTCTTCACTTAGCTACTTTGTAGTTAGAGTTAGCTAGTTTAAGTTTAGCAAAGATCCTCACAAGCACAGTCCATGTTGCCTAAGTCATTAAAAATCCGTTTTTTATTATGTTTTCCGCCTCCCCGTAAGCACCGGGGTGGGCAACACGGACTTACAGGCTAGTCTTTCCTTTTAGGGTTTGAAGGAAGATTTGATAAAAACAGTGGGAGACATCCTGATTAGATAAAATAATAACCAATCTGATCTTGCAAGAGCATACGCTGAGTGTTTTCTTCTCTCTCTCTCCAGGTAGCGACTATATCACGCCTTAATCAAGATAATAATACGGATTATTGACCGAACCCGCTTGTTATACTGAGCTGGGGAACGTTGGTCCCGCTCCAACTTATAATTGTTATAAGACAGAGCAGAAATTAGGGGAATACCAGGATTCCCATGCCGCCCAAACGAAGAAAGTGCATATGATGCATCTCCTTCGGGTGTGTTCATTATACAGAACTGTTTCTCAGTATCCTCTGCATCCTAGGTATTTGATACCGGATCAGGATCCCAGATATGTAATCTGTTACATAGGGCTACAAAAGGGTAGAAAAACTGAGAACGGGTGATAAGTTTCATGAGACAGAAAACGGGGCAAGTGTTGCAGCCAAGTCTGTTTGTCACTGTCACCCTGTATTACCAATACATTGATTCTGAACGAATGTTATTAGATACCGAACCTGATATACAAAATCATGTCAGTCTCTTTATTAGTAAAGAAAGGATATAATTTTGTATTGATGGATAATGTTTTGAACATTTCCTATATCAAAAGTTGATCGGTTCAGGCACGTTATCTAAAAGCATTGACGTTCTAAATCAAACTACAGTTCTTAGTATACGGATCACACACAAGAGGAAGAGTTCAGAATTGAACAATTCCTTCTTGAGGTATTGTAGACTAGGTCAGATCAATGTGACCCGACTAGCTAGATTTACATAAAGATGCATATTTAAATTAGTTTGAATTTACATCTTGTGAAACTCGCCAGTCATGTCACAAAGATAAGATGACCATAACTCCGTTTACTGGAAACAGAGAAAGAGTTAATGAACTTTTAGGATGATACATGTTGATGTATGTAGGTCCCCTGTCTACACATGCCAAGACCGGTTCTTTGTATTTCATTACATTTCCTGATGATCTCTTTAGATTCAGACATATGTTCTTGTTGAAACACAAGTCCGAACCTTTTGAGATATTCACAGAATATAAGTTAGAAGTAGAGAACCAATACGGGTATAAGTATTATGTCCTATGATGTGATCGAGGAGGAGAATACTTGAGCACGGAAACCCTAGACTATTCTAAAGGAGAATGAGATTCTCTCTCAGCATTACTCCTCCGTATACACCATGGCATGATGGTATATCGGGGCGGAGCACTCACACCCTATATGATAAGGTGTGCTCTATGATAAGTACTACCGAGTTACCTATTTCCTATTGGGGTTATGCACTTGAGAAGCTGCATACCTATTGAATTAGGTTCGAATCAGATCACAGCCTACCACTCCATATTAGATATGGTATGGGAAGAGCCCATCTCTTAAGCTACTTAAGATTTGGGGTTGTCCGGCCTATGTCTAAAAGCAAAATCCGGACAAGCTCGAGGTAAGGTCAGTAATATAGAACTGGAAAAGTTCCAGCTATACAAACTACAGCAGATGATTTGGTAGAACCAAAGGATTCAGTAAATTCCAACGAACCTCAGCCTCTCCGCCGATCGAGTAGGGTTCCTCACCCATCTGAGAGATACTTCGGTTTCTCTATGACAGTGGGAGCGAGGATTGCATCATGAGATGATGACCCAACTAGTTTCGAGCTGGGCATCAGGAGTAAGACTCTGTCAGAATGGCTGGATGCTTAGCGATCTGAGATGGAATCCATGTACACCAACAAAGTATGGACTTTAGTTGCTATATCTGAAGGGTTAAATCCCCATCAGGAGAAAGTATATCTTAAGAAGATTACTTGGTGTACTTGGAAAAGTTGAGACTTTCAAAGCTAGACATGTTAATGGTTTTCATCATCGACCAGGCGTGGAAAATGATGAATCCTTTTTCAGTGGCTATGCTTAAGTCCATCCAGATCCTACTTACCACGGCTACATACCATGACTATGATATCTGGCGGTTCGGTGTCATGACTGCTTTTCTAAATGATGTTTTAGAAGAGAACGTCTATAAGTACACAGCCAGAGGGCTTCGTAGACAGTGGGAGCAGCGGAAACGTGTACAAGATACTTTATAAGATAAAGCAGGCATCGCGAAGTTGGAACGTCTGTTTTGATGAAGTAGTCAAAGAGTTTGACATCATCAAAATGGTAGATGAACCTTGTATAAACAAAAAGGTAGTAGGGAGTATGGTGACGATCCTCGTAGAGTACGTGGATAACATACTCTTGATAGAGAAGGAGTTTCCTATGCTACGCTCGATCAATCTCCGCTTATCATAATGATTCTCCATATAGGATCAAAGTGATACCTCCTAAAACCTGGATTTTGGATCTATGAGATAGATCTAATTGGATATTAGAATACTCACTAGTTGTAGTGAGATGGTATCAGTCGATCCTGGGGAGAATCACTGGAAGGGTTCCAGGGTGATAAGGACGACTGAAAGTCAGTCACAGGCATTGTCTTTACCCTCAGTAAAGGGACGGTATGTTGGAAAGGTTCCAAGCTAGATACCGTGGCTAATTAGACGATAAAGGCAGGATACATCGCTACTTAAGATGCTACCAAAGAGGCTGTTTGGGTGTATATTGGTTCATGAGATGAACTGCGTTCCTACCATTGTGAGACAATGGAGTTGTGGCTTATGCCAAGGAACGCCGGTCCCATCAGTGATCCAGACATAATCTAAGGCAGTATCACCTGATCATGGAGATGGTTGATCTCCAGGGTGATCAAGGTTAGGAGAACAGACTCAGAGGACAACACGGCGGATCCACTCACAAAGGCCTTTTCCCAGAGAGAGACTTTTATGGGATGGTTGAGTATGAGATACTTCAACCACTGCTATCAGATGGCCCTAGTGCAAGTGGGAGATTGTTAGTTATATGTATGCCCTAGAAGCCATTGCTATACATAGGATGTATATTGTAGTGGATGCTGGGACATATATGGGGATGACTTTCTTGCTCGACATGATAGTATGCTATTTGGTTACACTTTACCTTAACGTGTATACTGATTGTCTCTCTGTTACATGTTGGTAAAGCCCCTAGGATGTGTACTTGACTACCTGGACTATGATGCGGATCATACTAGTGGGGACATGGTAGTCTATAAGTACATGCTTCAAGGTCCCTAGTCGTGGGTGTATCGAGACGGGGCATCGATATACCAGAGTAGACTAGCGTATACCTTCTCGACCCATACAGATGGGCGATGGATGATCCCATATCCATTGGTGTTTGACATCAGAGATGATATACGGGTGCTCAGTGGAGACTGGGTACACTGGACGTACTCGCCGAGAACTCCCAGATGGTATTATACCTTACGTCAGATGGCAGTTCTCTGGTGACACTGGTACAGAGTAGTCTGTTGACCCGAGATCGTCATAGAGTCTTGTCTGGTTCCCACTGTGCTTTGATTTCCACCTTACCACGTCCAAGAGGGCATGCAAAACGGTGGTTTTTGGGTACAGTCCCGAGTCACATGGAGGCAATGAGCGATAGGAGGGGATTCGTCTCTCCCGGTATAGGGAGTTGATGTTGCGCTGTGTTCGATTGGCTATAACCGGAAATCGCTGGCCAGGGTTGCTGAGATTTACTGGTAAGTGTTACCAGTAGTTTCTCGAATTGTTATAGTCCTCATATCGACACGACTTATCGAGCTATTCGGGTCTGACGTTTACCACCCCTAGGCAAGATATGCGACATATCAGACGACGAGACCGGACTGTACGGTAAGTGTTACTAGTTGGATTCACAGGAGTGTGAGCGGGCTTGCTCGTCGATCTTCTGATCGCTCAATACCCGGGTGGCCGTTACGTTTAGCAGACCGCTTGCGGCTTGTGGGTGTTTGATATGATCATCATCTGCTGCCGGCGTATTGACGAGTCTTTAGAGTCCTACACAGAGGTTTCCTGGCTCAAGCGAAACGAAATAGGAGCGCATATGAGATATGTGCGGGACCGAGAATAATGCATGTATGTGATACCGTATTCTATTCTCGCGATGAATGTATCGAATGGTTGTATGTGATATAACCTAGTTATCGAATCAAGGATTGATTCGATAAGCCGATACATTGGATACTAGTCGGTTATATGCGACATGACCGGATCATTGAATCAAGTGTTGATTTAATGATTTAATGTATAATTATATATTTGATATATTACTTTGCATTAACTAGTATTGGTTCACTTTAAATGGATTTTCTCACTTGAAATGGACATTGTATATATGATATATTTTAGTGCACTAGATTGTATCATGTTTGATGATACATGTCCACTTGGGTTTGTGTAAGGAATTAAACCATGGTTATATGAGTGGTTAGGGTTTTGTTTATTACTTATTCATTTATTTATTTATTATTCTTTTTGAAATGATAAAGAAAAGAATGGTGGCTTTTTTTGTTTGTTTGTTGAAGCTTCTTGAAGCTTTGAACAAGTCCACCATTCTTGTCTCATGCTTAACCCTAACCATTCAACTAACCTTAGTTTATTCTCTACACCTAACTATGGTTGCTATATGATAAGTATTCATATTATTTTCTATTGGAGAAATACTTATCATATTATCATCTTCTTCTTCTTCTTCTTCAAGAAGAAAAAGCTTGAAACCATCAATGGTGATTTGATGAAAAGAGTGAGAAATCCAATTCTAAAGTGAACCCACTTCCTATTTCTTCATCCTCTACCTCTTGCCAAGTAGTATAGGGTGTTTTCTTCACAAGTTTCTTGACTTGGTGAAGTGGGAGCTTGATCTTGTGATGCCTCGACGTAGATCATCTTCGGCATCGTAGTCGATGACCTAGCCCGCCCTTTTCTCCGATGAAGCCGACACTAGAGTCCAAGATCCGATTTGTACAGCGGAGGGACGTCTACGTAGAGCTAAGGAAGTGGAGAACAAGATCTACAAAGGTTGTAGCCTCTTTCTTTTAGTTAAGTTGTTAACTAGTTTCTTTTTCGCCTAAAAATCTAGTCAACGATCCGTATTAGGGTTTCCCAGCACTTGGAAAATTTGAAATTGGCATGGTTGATGCCTTGTGAGACCTCATTAGTGTGCCTAGGAACCCTACATATTTTAGTGAACCATGTGAGTCTAGCATTGCCATCTCCAATGTATCAACAACCTTATTACTATGTATGCATGTATGTGTCCATGCACAACAACATGTGCATACATGCATGCATACATCAATATATCAAAAAGGGTTTAATAAAATATTAATCTAAAATTCAAATGTTAAATCAACACTTGATTTAACAAACCGGTCATAACACATACGACCCGACCAATAGAAGAACACCCGATTAATACACGTATCACATACTCGCATTTATTCGGGTCCACGTGGATATCTCATATGCACACCACATCTTTTCGCCTTAGCTAGGAAACTCCTATGTGGGACTCTAAGACTCATCAATATGCCGGCACTAGGTGATGATCATATCAAACACCCATAAGCCGCAAGCGGTCAGCTAAACGTAACGGCCACCTGGGTATTGAGCGATCAGAAGTAAACAAGCGAAGCTGTCAAAACTCCCGTCGAGCCAACTGGCAACACTTACCGTACAGTCTTGTCTCTTCGTCAAATATGCTGCATATCGATTCTAGGGATAGAATCGTCGACCCCAATAACTCAATAAGTCATGCCGGTGTATGGCTCATAATAGATCAAGAAACTACTGATAACACTTATCAGTAAATCTCCGCAGCCATGGCCAGGGACATCCTGTTATAGCCAATCAAGCATAGCACAACATCAACCCCCAACACTGGGAGAGACAAAACCCCTCCTATCGCTCATTGCCTCCATATGCCTCGGGACTGTATCCAAAGTCCACCTGTTTGCACGACTCAGTAGAGCCGTGGTAGGGTGGAGATCAAAGTACAGTGGGAGGACACACAAGTCTCTATGACGATCTTGGGTCTACAGACTAACCTGTACCAGTGTCACCTAAGAACTGCTATCCGACGATAGATATAATACCACATAGTGGTTCTCGACAAGTTCGTTCTGTGTACCCAGTCTCCACTGAGCACCAGTATACAGCCTATGGTGTCACTACACCAGATTGATATGGGATCATCCATCGCCCATCATATGGGACAAGAATGGTATATGCTACTCTACTCTGGAATATCGAGGCCCCAGCTCGATACTCCCACGACTAGGAACAGTTAAAGGATATGCTTATAAACTATACATGTCCCACCAGTATGATCTACATCATAGTCCCAGTAGTCAAGCAAATATCCTATAGGCTTTATCAACAGTACCAAATGAGTAAGATGCATGATCAAATGAACATGTCAAGATAAAGTAAACCAGATAGCATATTATCATGTCGAGCAAGAAAGTCATCTATATATATACTTGTCGAAGCATCCACTATACATATAATGGCCTCTAGGGCATACATATATCCAACAATCTCCCACTTGCACTAAGGCCAATTATTGGCGTATCTCATACCCAACATCTCAAAAAGTCGCTCATGCTGCGGCTGTGGAAGGGCCTTGGTGAGTGGATCCGTGGTGTTATTCTTTGTATCTGCTCTCCGAATCTCGATCTCATGGCGATCTACTATCTCCCGGATCAAATGATATCGCCTCAGGATGTGTCTGAACTTCTGATGGGACCTTGGTTCTTTGGATAATACCATAGCTCCATTATTATCACAATACAATGGTATTGCATCAATAATGGTTGGAACTACTCCTAGTTCCGTGATAAACTTCCTTATCCAGACGGCTTCCTTGGCAGCATTATTTGAAGCAATATACTCAGCTTCCATCGTGGAGTCAGCAACGGTATCTTGTTTGGAACTTTTCCAACTAACCGCCCCTCCATTGAAGGTAAATACAAACCCTAAGATAGTTTTGCCGTCATCCTTATCACTTTGGAAGATGGAATCGGTAAAGGCCTCCATTTGGAGATCCCCATTACAATACACCAAGAATAGTTCATTAGTCCTTCATAAGTACTTAAGAATGTTCTTCACTGCTATCCAATGTTCTCCCCTAGGTTGGATTGATACCTGCTTACTACAGCTAGTGCATAAGCTACATCAGGGCGAGTACATAACATCGCATACATTATAGATCCTACGGCTGAAGCGTACGGTATAATGCTCATGCGAGCTCTCTCTTCATCAGTCTTCGGATAGAAGTCCTTGCAGAGAGTGATTCCATAACAAGCGGGCTAGGCACCACGCTTAGAATCTTCCATACTAAACCTTTTTAGGATGGTGTCAATGTACATTGATTGGGAAAATCCCAATAACCTCTTGGATCATTCTCTATAGATCCTAATGCCCAAAATGCATGAGGCATCACCCAGGTCCTTCAGGGAGAACCTTTGTGATAAGAATAGTTTGACCGATTGTAGCATAAGAATATCATTTCCTATCAAGAGAATGTCATCCACGTACAATACGAGGAATGTGACAGTACTCCCTACAATCTTCTTATAAATGCATGGCTCATCTATATTTTTGAAAAATCAAACTCTTTGATTGTATCATCAAAGTAGATGTTCCAGCTCCGTGAGGCCTGCTTTAATCCTTAAATGGATTTAAGCAACCTACATGCCTTCCCACTGCTCCCACTGTCAATTAAGCCCTCTGAATGATCCATATAAACGTATTCTTCTAAATCACCATTTAGAAATGCAGTTTTAACGTCCATCTGCCAGATTTCATAGTCGTAGTGAGCAGCAATAGCAAGTAGGATCCGAATGGATTTAAGCATTGCTACTGGAGAGAAAGATTCATCAAATTCTAATCAGGTTTTTGACGAAAACCTTTCGCTACAAGCCTTGCTTTATAGGTCTCTACCTGTCAATCTACACCAATCTTACTCTTAAAGATCCATTTGCAACCTACGGGTTTTATCCCAAGGGGGTGGAACGTCCAAATTTCATACTTTGTTGGTGTACATGGACTCTATTTCGGATCTCATGGCATCTAGCCACTTCACCGAGTCACCACTCGTGATAGCTTGCTGAAAACTAGTAGGATCATCATCATCCATGATGCAATCTTCTCTATCACCATCAATGAGAAAACCATAGTATCTCTCCGGTGGGGAAGAAGTTCCAGTAGATCTCCGGAGCGGCTGAGGTTCTTGAAGTTCTACTACAACGTCAGTTTCAACCAATTCGTCATGAGTAATTTGTGTCTCTAAAACGTCTTCTAGTTCTACCGCATTTTCATCATTACTGTTTGTAAAAATTTCATTTTCTAAAATTGCGGCATGTTGAGAAACAAACACCTTTTGTTCCTCCTTGTGGTAGAATAGATATCCATATGAATATTTTGGATATCCCACAAATTTACACATGACCGATCGTGTCTCGAGTTTGTCTGGATTCTGCTTTTTGACAAAAGCTGGACAACTCCATATCCTAACTCGTTTAAGAAACGGTCTCTTTCCACACCATATCTCATATGGAGTGTTAGGCACGGTCTTTGTTGGAACCCTGTTTAACAGATACATTGTTGTCTCCAATGCATGCCCCAAAAAGGAAAGCAGTAACTCAGCATCACTCATCATGGACCGTACCATATCTAATTGGGAACGATTCCTCCGTTCTGACACACTATTGTGTTGTGATGTATAAGGGGGAGTGAGCTGAGAGAGAATCATATTCTCTTTTAAGAAGTCTGAAAACTATGTACTCAAATACTCTCCACCTCGATCTGATCGAAGTTTCTTGATACTCAAGCCTGCTTGTTTTTCTACTTCAAGTTTGTACTCCTTGAATTTCTCGAAAGCTTCGGATTTATGCTTTAACAAAAACACGTGTCCGAATCTTGAGAAATCATCAGTAAAAGTAATGAAGTATGAAAAACCGCCTCTTGCATGTGTAGACATTGGTCCTTATACATCACTATGTATGAGGCTTAAGAGTTCCACAGCTCTTTCTCCGTGTCCAGTAAACGCAGTTTTGGTCATTTTACCTTTGATACAGGACTGACAAGTAGCATTAGATTTATATTCAAAAGGATTTAAATATCCATCTTTCTGTAGCTTGTTTAGTATTGTTTCATTAATATGACCAAATCTACAATTCCAAAGAAAAGCTTCGTTTATATCTGAAAAATTTCTTTTATTTGTATTTTTTATATTGAAAACTGTGTGTTGGTTCAGGACGTAAATGCCATTATTTAGTGTACCATACCCAATCAACTGTTGATTCAAGTTAATGTTCATAACATTATTCTGCATCACAAAATGATATCCTTCATTATCTAACAAAGAAACGGATATTATATTACATAGCATACTTGGTACATAATAACAAGTGTTCAAAACCATAATACAACCCGAAGGCAACCACAGATGATACTCTCCTACGGATACAACATGTACATTAGAACCATTTCCAACCCGCAGAGTATGGTCACCGGTCTTCAAAACTCTACTGTGTCTCAATCCCTGCATATAATTGCAGATGTGAGAACCAGAACCGGTATCTAATAACCAAGATGCAGAGTTTATAGAAATATAGTTTTCAATTACAAACACACCTGAAGCGGAAGCATCAGCAAGCTTCTTCTTCTTGAGATCAGCAAGATACACAGCACAGTTGCGTTTCCAATGTCCCGACTTGTGGAAGTAAAAACATTCTCCTTTTCCACTTCCCGCGGCCCCAGATTTGTCTTTCCCCTTCGCCTTTTGAACTCCACCTTTCGGTTTGATGGGTTTCTTCTTCTTCTTTCCCTTAGCCTTGGCTTTGGGGACGGAAGAGGAAGATGGCCCAGCAAGCAGAGTGTGAGTTTTCACTGTCTTAAGTGTGCTCTCTGCAATTCTCAACATATTGAGAAGTTCAGTCATTGATTTCTCCAAATTATTCATATTGAAATTCACTATGAACGGAGCAAAGGCGGGGGGGAGGGGGGATAGACTGTAGAACAATATCTGTATATTGTTCATTATCCATGGTCCATCCCAGGTCCTCAAGTTCTTCTATAAGACCAATCATCTGCAAGACATATTCTCCTACAGATGTGCCAGGGGCCATATGCATCTGAAACAAATTTTTAGATGCCTCGTATCGTAAAGTCCGAGATTGCTCTTCATACAACTCCTTTTTATGAAGAAAGATGGATTGAACATCTATCTTCTCATGCTGCTTCTGATGATAACTGTCCATAGAAGCAAGTGCGAGGCACTTGGCCGTGTCACAATCAATATTCCATGTTTTTCGGATCTCCTTATCCGAAACAGATGATTTAGGTCCTGGGATGGGTGGGGCTTTGGTAGTGAGGACATATGATATTATATCATATGTGAGTGCAATATTCAAGTTCCACAACCATTCTTTATAATTCGGTCCTGTTAGTTTGTTTTTCTCTAAAAGAAGCTTAAGTCCCGTCATCGGTATTTTCCATTAGGAGAGAGAAAAGAAAACACTCAGCGAAATGCTCTTGCAAACATTTAGATTGGTTATTCTCTTATCTAATCGATGTCTCCCACTGCTTTTATCAAATTTTCTTTCAAAACCTTACATGAAAACTAGCCAGGATTAATTATATTCTACAGTTTCGCTAACCGGTCAGCCAAGCCAGTGTCGGTACTTTGAGAGAGATTCGTCGTGCTTTCGCACGGACCTAATTAAAATAAACCTCATTTTCCCAGAGGTCAAACCCCGTTGACATATTTCTAGACACCTACTGGATTAGCTAATTATAAAGTGCAAAACTCTCCTTTGAGTAACTCTTACTCATAGTGGGATCGGGATCCAACTATCATATAGATGGTATGCAATAATTTCAACTCTTGAAACTCCCGATGTGGTTTTTACACCTGGCTGCTTATGACCTTGGCTATAGTCAACATATCATAAGCACTAGTCAAGTTCTACCCGTCATTTCGAGATTAACTAGACCTACCCATATGACCCTTGACTATGATCAACATAATCACATGAATGTCCTAACTTATCGCATCATATGCTTTGTAGGAAGACATCACATAGCTACCGTACACTACGCCTTGACTATAATCAACATACGTAGCAGAATACTAAGTACTCTGCTTCCTAAGATGACGGAGGGTTGCAGATGGTTTTTTTGAAAACCTTTAACGCTTTGAAATTTATCTCATTGTAAAATCAAAACAGTTTAAAAAAGGAGTGGCTTAAGCTCCGCGTCTTTTGAAACTTGCATTTTTCATAAAAAGGCCGAATGTGTTTCAAATCTGATTCTACAACATCTTTTTGGTTTCTTTTTCTTTACATTAATCTTATTAATGTAGTCCCATCATTTAAGTTCCTAAGCCATCACAGAAAAGAAACGAAAATAAAACGTACACTTATGCCATCCGCATTTGCCACAGTGTCCCGTTATGCACCGCTAGGTTACTTAACTAACGGCATAGCGGGGCGGGACTAGCGCGGGTGTAAAACATAAGCAACGTTTATTATATATCATATATATATAATAATAATCCATTCATTTCAGATATTAAGTAATCACATCACAGAATATCAACAGCAGAAGCACATATGAAAATAAAAGGATATCTACGATGTTCGTATTTTGTATTTAGCCAACAATAGAAAATACGGATTCCACGGTCACGATGAATAGCCAAGCCCACAACCCTAGACCCCTTCGAGAGCGGCAAGTGACTCTACTAATTCTATAGTTTAGCAGACCCGGTCTCGACTCCTCGAGATGGCCTCCCACTGAACCCTAGAACCCGGTCACTTGTGCTCCCCTCCTTGGGTCTATCCTAATATGGAAAAGTAAATAATATACAATGATGGCGACATTATCCTCAACCCAGAAGTGCCCCAAATAAAAGAATATTACATACATTTGATATTTCAAGAATGAAAATAAAGACTCTCATATCACGTAAACCCCCGGCTATTCAATAACGACAATCATGCACATCATATCTCAGCAACACATAATATCACATATCATCAACGTAAGCAAGTATGCATACCCCGATTGTCATTGATGTATAGCAACGAAACCGGCGATACACCACATACTACACTTATGGTCGCAAAAAAGAAATGAAAAACTATAACAATTGGAATCATAACTTCCCTTAGACATCACAAACCCGGGATATCACATATCAAAGATTTCATACCCAACAATGTAGAGCTCGCATTTAGGTCTCATTTAAGAAAACACATTTTTCAAAAATAAGTCTGATAATTCAACAAGATTTCCGATCATACCCGAGATCGAAATGTTAGATTTACACGCAACAAACAAGTTTGTATATTTCAATTATTGAATCACATTCACATATACTAGGCGCAGTTAAAACATTCGATCGAACTATCAATCACCCAACGAATTCAAAGAAAGTTCAACACTTGACCAGTTTTAAAATACACCACAGACTCCTATAAGCACATACGGGCCAGCACAAGAAGGCACAGTGCACGCCTCATAAGCGGTGCCGCGGAACCGCCGCAAAAAGAGCCTTTCGGCCGCGGTTCCACGGTCGTTAAGTCGAGTTTGTGGGCCCATACAATACCCTGCACGATTTTCTGAATATTTTTAATGTGAAAAAATTAAACTTTTTAAAAAATTTCCTGTGAGCTTGTTTTGGGTATCGAATTTCGTTCGTTCAAGGTTTTTAACGTCGTCTAGGTTACACTAAAGCTCTAGCTTGGCTCTGATACCACTGTTGGGTTTGCTCACCACCTCATCTAGGGTTTAGAAGCATCACATATGCCACAATTAAATTTTATGAGGTGCTAAGTAAACTAACCAATAATCTTAACTATAATTTTAGGGCAACAATGAATAAGCATCACATGCAAATAAGAATCTATCACTAAGTGAAGAAATTACAACCTTTGTAGACCACCCTTGGTGACTCCTTGGACCTTTGAGAGTTTGGAATGGATCTCTAGAGGCCTTCCTAGTCCGCGATGATCCACCCAATGTCCCTTTGCCCAAAGCTCCTTGCTTTACTTGATCTTTGAAAGAAGTATAGCAAACACCCTACACAAATGGGCTAGAGAGGTGTAGAATGATGAGGTGATTTGTATTCTCTAATCAAAATCCTTTCTTTTTCTCAACTTCACTCAAAAGGAAACTTAAGAGCGCTTGGAGGAAGAAAAAGGAGATGGCAAAAGCTTTTCTCAAAAGATAATGATAAATTTTTAATGAAAAATGAGAATAGAAAATATATACATTTTCACTCTCTCATCTCAAACCATGGTCAACTAATATCTAGATATTTTGCATATAAGCTAAAGTCCAAATGAAAACTAAACCATGGGTTAATGCTTGGTCAAATGTGGATAATAATCAACCATGATTTAATTTTCATTTCCTTTTAATCCAAATACACACACACACACACACACACATATTAGTGAACCAAGTGAGTCTAGCATTGCCATCTCCCATGTATCAACAACCATGATACTATATATGCATGTATGTGTCCATGCACATCAACATGTGCATACATGGATGCATACATCAATATATCAAAAAGGGTTTAATAAATAATTAATCTAAAAGTCAAATGTTAAATCAACACTTGATTTAATAAACCTGTCATATCACATACGACCCGACCAATAGAAAAACGCCCGATTAATATACGGTATCACATAGTTGCATTTAATAAGGTCCATGTGCATATCTCATATGTAGGGTTACTAGGACCTCTAACAAGGGTTAAGGAAGCATCAAACATGCCCGTTTAAAATTTTAGCCGTGCCAAATAACCCTAAACAAGATCGTTGCTAGAAAATTAGGGTTTCATATGCAAGTAAACTATGTTTACAACTTAGTGAATACGAAATACAACCTTTGTAGATCGGTCCTTCACTTCTTTAGCTCCTTGTTGAAGTCCCTTCGCTGTGATCGTGGTTCTCCCGGACCCTTACATGGCTTCACGAGGCAAAAGACACGTCCTCGCTTGAAGTCTTCGAGGCCGAAGATGATCTACGTCGAGGGGATGCCAACTCAAGCTTCTACTTCACTAACTTGAGAATTAGTGAAACAAACACCCTAAACTAAAGTGCTTGTCTAGTAGAGGATGGAGAAATATGAAGTGGGTTCTCTTTAGAATTTTATTTCTCACAATCTTTCTCACTTTTTAATCAAACCCTAGCAAGCTTTCTCTTTTTATCAATGAAGAAGAAGATGAACTTAAGAAAGAGATGAGGATAATGATCAAGTGAGTAGTCTAACCATGGTGAGTGAGTATCATATACTAACTCTTGTAGAGACTTAACCCATGGCTAATCCTTATGGTTGGGTTAACAAATATCCATAGTAAAAACAAACTCAAGTGGACTTAGTCAATGCATCCACAAGCTTCTACAAGCTTCATGCATTGATCTAATCAACCACTAATTTTGTAATTACTTAAAATATAAAGACCCAACATAATAGATAGCATGGTGTAAGTCTCATACACCCAGGTCATGTGTATCATCAACCATGATACAAAAAGAAAATACATTTTAATATATATCACATATATATTAAAGTTGTGTTCATGTGAGAAAAAAACCTAAAGTGAACAAGTGTAAGTAAATGTAAACTAGTATATCTAATATACAATTATACACTTAATTATTAATTCAACACTTGACTTAATAATCCGGTCATATCTCATATAACCGACTAACATCTATTGTATCGACTTATCGAATCAACACTTGATTCGATAACCCGGCTATATCATATATAACCGACCAATACAAAAAGTTGCGAGAATAGAATACGGTATCACATACACGCATTATTCTCGGTCTCGCACATATCACATATGCGCTCCTATTTCGTTTTTCCTGAGCCAGTAAAACCTCTATGTAGGACTCTAAAGACTCGTTAATATGCCGGCAGTAGGTGATGATCACAACAAGCACCCACAAGCCGACAGCGGTACTACTTGGACATAACGGCCACCCGGGTATTGAGTGAATAAAAGATCAGCAAGCAAGCCCGCTCCAACTTTTATAAAAGCTGGCAGGTAACACTTCCCGTACATTCCGGTCTCCTCGTCTGATATGTCGCATATCAAGTCTAGTGGTGGTAAACGACAGACCCCAATAACCGATAAGTCGTGCCGATGTGAGGCTCATAACGGGTCGAGAAACTACTGGTAACACTTACCAGTAAATCTCTGAATCAGCCCTGGCCAGGGACTTCCTTGTCACGGCCAATCGAGCACAGCGCAACATCAACCCCCAATACCGGGAGAGACGAAACCCCTCCTATCGCTCATTGCCTCAATGTGACTCAGGACTGTAACCAAAAACCACCGTTTTGCACGCCCTCATGGACGTGGTAAGGTGGAAATCAAAGTACAGTGGGAATCACACAAGACTCTATGACGATCTCGGGTCTACAGACTAACCTGCACAAGTGTCACCAGAGAACTGCCATCTGACGTGAGGTATAATACCATCTGGGAGATCTCGGCGAGTCCGTCCAGTGTACCCAGTCTCCGCTGAGCTCCCGTATACCATCTCTGATGTCAAACACTAATGGATATGGGATCATCCATCGCCCATCTTATGGGTCGAGAAGCGTATACGCTAGTCTACACTGGTATATCGATGCCTCGTCTCGATACACCTACGACTAGGGACCTTGAAGGATGTACTTATGGACTACCATGTCCCCACTAGTATGATCCGCATCATAGTCTAGGTAGTCAAGTACACATCCTAAGGGCTCTACCAACATGTAACTATAAGACAGTTTAAAGAGACAAGTATACATGTTAAGATAAAGAGCAACCATATAGCATACTATCATGTCGAGCAAGAAAGTCCTCTCTATATATGTCCAAGCATCCAATATAATATACATCATCTGTACAATACTGGCCTCTAGGGCATACATACAACTAACAATCTCCCACTTGCACTAGGGCCTGCTGCTGTAGTTTCGCATACCAAGCATCCCGAAGAGTCTCTCAAACTGTATCTGGGGAATGGCCTTCGTGAGTGGATCCGCTGTATTGTTCTTCGTGTCAACCCTCCTGACCTTGTCTCCTGGCCGTCAACTATCTCCCGGATCAGGTGATACCGCCTCAGAATATACCTGGATCACTGATGGGACCTGGGTTCCTTGGCCAAAGCCATCGTTCCATTGTTATCGCAATACAAAGGTATTGGATGCTCAATGGATGGAACCACTCCAAGTTCAGCAATGAACTTCTTGATCCAGACAGCCTTTTTGGCAGTATCGTTGGCAGCGATTTATTCAGCCTCCATCGTCGAGTCTGCCACGGTTTCCTTCTTAGAACACTTCCAGCTAACCGCCCCTCCGTAAAGGGTAAAGACAAATCCCGACTGCGACTTAGAGTCGTCCTTATCACTCTGGAAGCTCGAATCGGTAAAGGACTCCACTTGGAGTTCTCCGTTACCATACACCAAGAGCATCTCTTTAGTCCTTCGCAAGTACTTGAGAATGCTCTTCACAGCTGTCCAGTGACTCTCTCCAGGATCAGCTTAATACCTACTCACTACACTTAGTGAGTATGCTACATCGGGTCTGGTACATAGCATCGCGTATATGATAGAGCCTACAGCCGAAGCATAGGGTATCTCTTGCATGCGAGCTCTCTCCAAATCAGTCTTGGGAGACATCTCTTTGGAGAGAGTGAGCCCTGAGATCATGGGTAAAAACCCACGTTTGGACTCTTCCATACTAAACCTCTTTAGTATGGTGTCAATGTACCTGGATTGGGACAATCCCAATATCCTTTTAGATCTATCTCTATAGATCATAATTCCCAATATGCAGGAGGCATCACCAAGATCTTTCATTGAGAATCTTTGTGATAAGAAGAGCTTGACCGATTGCAGCATAGGAATGTCATTTCCTATCAAGAGTTTGTCGTCCACGTACAATACGAGGAAAACAACCTTACTCTCTGCCACCTTCTTGTAGATACAAGTTTCATCCACGTTTTTGACGAAATCGAACTCTTTGATAACGACGTCAAAGCAGATGTTCCGACTCCGCGATGCTTGCTTTAATCCATAAATGGATTTAAGCAGCTTGCACACCTTCCCGCTGCTCCCACTATCTACGAAGCCCTCTGGCTGAGTAATGTACACGCACTTTTCTAAATCACCGTTTAGAAAGGCGGTCTATATTAGGTTTACCTAGCACCTCATGAAGGGTTTGGAAGCATCACATGTACCAAAGATTAAAATTTTAGGGTGCTAAGTAAGCATACAAAGAATCATTCCTAGATCAATTAGGGTTTCAAGAAACAACACTTCAACACAAGTAGGTAAAGCTAGGGTTTTGAGAGTACAACCTTTGTAGCTCCCTACGCTAGACTCCTCGGCTACTTGGGGTTTGGAAAAGGTCCGCTTGAACTCCTCTAGGTCCACGATGATCCACCCGGAGTCCGCTTTGTCCAAGCTTGCAACTTCACAAGATCAAGAGAAAGAAATGAAGCTAACACTCTAAACAAGTGGGCAAGACTTGTGTAGAATGATGTTGTGGTGGCTATTCTCACTTCAAAATCCTAACTTGGTGAATGTTTTGCTCATTAGAAAAATCTAGAGAGCAAAGGAAGAATGAGGAAGAAGATGATGGCCTTTTAGAACAAGAGAGAAAGATAATCCACTTTGAAAAATAGAAAATATATGAACATATATTTTCCACTTCACATTTCAAACCATGGTTAAACAATCAAGATATTATGGAACTTGAGTTAAAACACAAAAGGAAAGTTAATCCATGGTTAAATGGTGGGTGAGCATGGTTAGGTCAAAGAAGAGTGTAGAAAGAAACAATGAATTATCCTTTCCTTTTTCTTTTTGTTTTAAAACAAATGCAATAATAATACATATATATAAAACCATGGTGTGAGTCTTATATTGCCACCATTTTCTATGTATAATCAACCATGAAGGATGATGTATGTATGTATGTGTGCATGCACATCCATATGTGCATGAATCAAGAAAGAATGCATACATCAAAAATACAAGAAAAGATTTCTAGTGAGAAACTAATGCTTAAATGATAAATCAACACTTGATTTATCAATCCGGCCATATCACATACGACCCAACCAAAGCAAGCCGCCCGATTAATATACGGTATCTCATACGCGCATTTTAACCAGGTCCATGCGCATATCACATACGCGCACCACAACGTTTCGCCTGGACTAGGTAACTCCTTTGTGGGACTCTAACACTCGTCAATACGCCAGCAGAGGGTGATGATCATATCAAGCACCCCCAAGCCGCAAGCGGTCAACTAAACGTAACGGCCACCCGGGTATTGAGCGATCAGAAGAAAACAAGCGAACCTGCTACAACTCCTGTCGAGCCAACCGGCAACACTACCCGTGCAGTCCGGTCTCCTCGTTTGATATGTCGCATATCAAGTCTAGGGGTGGTAAACGTCAGACCCCAATAACCGATAAGTCGTGCCGATGTGAGGCTCATAACGGGTCGAGAAACTACTGGTAACACTTACCAGTAAATCTCTAATCAGCCCTGGCCAGGGACTTCCCTGTTATGGCCAATCGAGCACAGCGCAACATCAACCACCAATACCGGGAGAGACGAAACCCCTCCTATCGCTCATTGCCTCCATATGACTCGGGACTGTACCCAAAAACCAACGTTTTGCACGCCCTCATGGACGTGGTAAGGTGGAAATCAAAGCACAGTGGGAATCACACAAGACACTATAACGATCTCGGGTCTACAGACTAACCTGCACAAGTGTCACCAGAGAACTGCCATCTGACTTGAGGTATAATACCATCTGGGAGTTCTCGGCGAGTCCGTCCAGTGTACCCAGTCTCCACTGAGCACCCGTATACCATCTCTGATGTCAAACACCATTGGATATGGGATCATCCATCGCCCATCTCATGGGTCAAGAAGCGTATACGCTAGTCTACACAGGTATATCGATTCCCCGTCTCGATACACCTACGACTAGGGACCTTGAAGGATGTACTTATGGACTACCATGTCCCCACTAGTATGATCCGTATAATAGTCCAGGTAGTCAAGTACACATCCTAAGGGCTTTACCAACATGTAACTATAAGAAAGTATAAAGAAACAAGTATACATGTTAAGATAAAGAGCAACCAGATAGCATATTATCATATTGAGCAAGAAAGTCATCTCTATATATGTCCAAGCATCCAATATAATGTACATCATCTGTACAATACTGGACTCTAGGGAATACATACAACTAACAATCTCCCACTTGCACTAGGGCAAGCTGCTGTAGTATCGCATACCGAGCATCCCGAAGTGTCTCTCAAATTGTATCTGGGGAATGGCCTTCGTGAGTGGATCCGCTGTGTTATTCTTCGTGTCAACCCTCCTGACCTCGATCTCCTGGCGATCAACTGTCTCCCGGATATGGTGATACCGCCTCAGTATATGCCTGGATCGCTGATGGGACCTGGGTTCCTTGGCCAAAGCCACCGCTCCATTGTTATCGCAATACAAAGGTATTGGATTCTCAATGGATGGAACCACTCCAAGTTCAGTAATGAACTTCTTGATCCAGACAGCCTCTTTGGCAGCATCGTTGGCAGCGATGTATTCAGCCTCCATCGTCGAGTCTGCCACGGTTTCCTGCTTGTAACTCTTCCAGCTAACCGCCCCTCCGTAAAGGGTAAAGACAAATCCCGACCGCGACTTAGAGTCATCCTTATCACTCTGGAAGCTCGAATCGGTAAATGACTCCACTTGGAGTTCTCCGTTACCATACACCAAGAGCATCTCTTTAGTCTTTCGTAAGTACTTGAGAATGCTCTTCACAGCTGTCCAGTGACTCTCTCCAGGATCAGCTTGATACCTGCTCACTACACTTAGTGAGTATGCTACATCGTGTCTGGTACATAGCATCGCGTACATGATAGAGCCTACAGCCGAAGCATAGGGTATCCCTCGCATGCGAGCTCTTTCCAAATCAGTCTTGGGAGACATCTCTTTGGAGAGAGTGACTCCAGAGATCGTGGGTAAGTTCCCACGCTTGGATTCTTCCATACTAAACCTCTTTAGTATGGTGTCAATGTACCTGGATTGGGACAATCCCAATATCCGTTTGGATCTATCTCTATAGATCCTAATTTCCAATATGCAGGAGGCATCACCAAGATCTTTCATTGAGAATCTTTGTGATAAGAAGAGCTTGACCGATTGCAGCATAGGAATGTAATTTCCTATCAAGAGTATGTCGTCCACGTACAATACGAGGAAGACAACCTTACTCTCTGCTACCTTCTTGTAGATACAAGGTTCATCTACGTTTTTGACGAAATCAAACTCTTTGATAACGACGTCAAAGTAGATGTTCTAACTCCGCGATGCTTGCTTTAATCCATAAATGGATTTAAGCAGCTTGCACACCTTCCCGCTGCTCCCACTATCTACGAAGCCCTCTGGCTGAGTCATGTACACGCACTCTTCTAAATCACCGTTTAGAAAGGCGGTCTTAACATCCATTTGCCAGATTTCATAGTCATGATATACAGCGATGGCAAGCATGATCCGGATGGATTTAAGCATGGCCATTGGAGAAAAGGTCTCGTCATAGTCCACACCTGGTCTTTGACGAAAACCCTTTGCTACAAGTCTAGCTTTGAAAGTCTCCACTTTCCCATCTACAACAAGTTTTTTCTTGAAGATCCACTTGCTCCCAATGGGTTTGACCTTTTCAGGAGCATCTTCCAAAGTCCATACTTTGTTGGTGTACATGGATTCCATCTCGGACCACATTGCATCCAGCCATTTCACTGAGTCCCCACTCGTGATGGCCTGCTTGAAGCTAGTTGGGTCATCATCCTCCATGATGCAATCCTCGCTCCCACCATCCATGAGAAAACCGTAGTATCTCTCAGGTTGGCGAGGAACCCTACTGGATCGGCGGAGAGGCTGAGGTTCGTTGGGAGCTACTGAATCCTCTGGTTCCACTAAATCTTCTGTTGTGGTTTGTACAGCTGGAACCTCTTCCAGTTCTACCTTAGGGCCACTAATCTCTTTTGCAAGAAATTCCTTTTCTAAGAAGGTGGCATGTTGAGCAACAAACACTCTTTGTTCTTCACTGTGGTAGAAGATATACCCTCGCGAATGCTTGGGATATCCAACAAACTTACACAAAATAGACCTTGCTTCGAGTTTGTCCGGTTTTTGTCTTTTGACATAGGCCGGGCAACCTCATATCTTAATAAAATTAAGATATAGTCTCTTCCCCTCCCATATCTCATATGGGGTGGTAGGCACAGATTTAGTAGGAACCCTATTCAGTAGCTATGCTGCTGTCTCCAGTGCATAACCCCAGAAGGAAAATAGGTAACTCAGCTGTGCTCATCATAGAGCGCACCATATCTAATAGGGTGCGGTTCCTCCATTCTGACACACCGTTGTGCTGTGGTGTATATGGAGGAGTCAGCTGAGAGAGAATCCCATTCTCTTTTAGGAAGTCCAGGAATTCAATGCTCAAGTATTCACCTCCTCGATCATACCGTAGGATTTTAATACTTTTTCTGGTTTGGTTCTCGACTTCTCGTTTATATTCTCTAAATTTCTCAAAAGCTTCTGATTTGTGTTTCATCAGGAACACATACCCAAACCTAGAGAGATCGTCAGTGAATGTAATGAAGTATGCAGAACCATCCCTGGCGTGTGTAGACATGGGACCGCATACATCACTATGTATCAGTCCTAAAAGTTCCGTAACACTTTCTCCGTGTCCCGGAAACAGAGTTTTGGTCATCTTACCTTTGAGACATGACTGGCAAGTGTCATAAGATGAAAATTCAAACGGATTCTAATATCCATCTTTATGCATCTTAGCTAGTCGCGTCGCATTTATGTGACCAACTTTTGCCACAAGAAGGATTCGTTTAGTTCTGAACTCTTCCTCTTGTGTGTGTTTGTTATGCTCAGAACTGTTGATTGATTTAGAACATAAATGCCATTGCACAAGGTGCCTGATCCAACCAACTTTTGGTTACGGAAAATGTTCATAACATTATCCTGTAATACAAAATTATATCCTTCTTTACTCAACATAGAAACCGATATAATGTTGCATATCAGGTTCGGCATGTAATAGCATTCGTTCAGAATCAATGTATTATCAGTTGGTAATACAAGCTGATATTTCCCGACTGTTTTAGCTGCAATAATTGCACCATTTCCAACTCTTATGTCTTTATCACCTTTTCCAAGTTCTCTACCTTTCTTAAGCCTATGTAACTGATTACATATGTGGGATCCTGACTCGATATCCAATACCCATAACGTAGAGGAAATGGAGAAATAGTTCTCTGTAACGAACACACCCGAAGAAAATGCATCATCATGTACTTTCTTCATTCGGATGGCATGGGAATCCTGGTATTCCCCGATGTCCTGTTCAGTCCTATAACTCTTATAAGAAGGAACGGAACCAACGTTCCCCAGCACATTATAACATGCGGGTTTGGTCAATACATCCATATTATTATATTGATTAAGGCATGACATGGTCGCTACCAGGAGAGAGAGAGAAGAAAACACTTTAGCGTATGCTCTTGCAAGATCAGATTGGTTAATATCTTATCTAATCAGGATGGCTCCCACTGTTTTTTATCAAATCTTCCTTCAAACCCTAAAAGGAAAGACTAGCCGGGATTAATTACACCCTACAACTTCGCCGATCTTTCAGCCAGGCCAGTGTCGGTACTTTGAGGGAGGTTCCCCGTGCTTTCGCACGGACCTAATTAAAGTAAACCTAGTTTTCCCAGAGGCGTAACCCCGTTGACACCTTTTTAGACACCTACTTGATCGGCTAATTGTCCGGTGTAAAACTCTCCCAGGAGTAACAATTACTCGCAGTGGGTATCGGGATCCAACTATCTCATAGAAGGTATGCAATCTCATTGCAAATATCAACACTTGAAACTCCCGATAATCTTTTGCCCCAAGCATCCCATGACCTTGACGGAATTCAACAAACCACAGGGTGCAAGTCAAGTTCAACCCGTCATTTCTTGATTGAATCAAACCCACCGGCACGACCCTTGACGGAGGTCAACAAGGTCGTACGACTACCCTAATCCAATCTGCATCATATGCATAAGCAGATAAATACTAGTTAGCTACCGCACACTACGCCTTGACGGAGGTCACCAAACGTAGCACGAATACTAAGTAGGACTTATCTGAAATGACGGAGGGCAACGACAGGTTTTTCTGAAAACCTATTGCATAATGAACTTGATATCGTTGTATAATCATGTGAATTTTGAAATGGAACGATTTTGAGGCTTTTATTAGTTTTGCTAAAGAGGTCACTCCCGGTGAAGGGATCTCGGCTCTTTCCTCATCGAATAAGGTGCGGGATATATCATATATATCACTGTGCAAAGCAAAACTCCAAAAGCAATCAAAAACCAAACCGAGTTTTGTAGCATCTACCAGTTTTGCTAATGAGGTCACTCCCGGTGAACGGATCTCGGCTCTTTCCCCATCGAATAAGGTGCAGGGTATATCATATATACCGCTATGCAAAGCAAGACTGTAGCTACCCTTTTTGAAAAAATTTGATTCTACAACATCTTTCAAGTTTCTTTTCTTTCATTAAGAACATTAATGAAGTCCCATCATTAAAGTCACCTAAACATCACAGATAAATACGACGTACACTTATGCCATCCGCATTCGCCTCGATGTCCCCTCGTGCACCGTTAGGTTAGGTAACTAACGACAAAGCAGGGCAGGGCTAGTGCGTGTGTAAAACATAAGTAACGTCTATATAATATATCATATATACTATATACTGTATCCATCAGAACATATCAAATGATCACATCACAGATATCGCAGCAGAAACGTAGATATAATGTGGGATATACTAGGACGTCCGTATTTAGTATTTAGCCAACAATAGAAAATACCGATTCCACAGTCGTGATGAATAGCCAAGCCCATACCCTGGACCCCTACGAGAGCGGCAAGCGACCCTACCAATTCTGGAGCTTAGGAGACCCGGTCTCGACTCATCGAGATGGCCTCCCACTGAACCCCAGAACCCGGTCACCTGTGCTCCCCTCCTTGGGTCCATCCTAATGTAAATAATATACAACACTGGTGCCATCGACCTCAACCCGGAAGTGCCCCAAATAAAAGAATATTACATTACATTTGAATTTACATGAATGAAAATATAAAACTCTCATCTCACATAAAAACCCCCGGCTATTCAATTGCGACAATCCTACACATCATATCTCAGCAACACATAATATCATATATCATCAACGTAAGTAAGTATGCGTAACCCAATTGTCGTTGATGTATAGCAACGAAACCAGCGATATCGACATACTACACTTACGGTCACAGAAAAGATAGTGTAAAACTGTAATATCTGGAATCCACATTCTCTTTAGACATCGTAAATGCGAAATATCACATACTTCGAATTTCATGTCTAGCTATATGAATTCCACACATTGCATCACATTCCAGATAAATAGACAGTATTAAAGTTTTCGAACGATTGATCAAATACCCAAAATTCCCTAAAGCTCAACACTTGAGCGGAGTTCAAAAACCCGGAGAGTGACACAGTAGTAGCGGTCCAGCCGTACAAGGGTCAAGCCAACGCCTTACATGTGGCACGCCGTACTCCCCCAAACCCTAAGGTTCAAAAAGCAGTTCAAGATGGTCACATAATCGAGTTAAGGTTTGTTGTCTTCTAGAGGGTCCACCGCAAAACTTGCATGTATTTCCGAAAGATTTAAACCCCGTGAAAAAGTGAGTAAATGATACTCGTTCGAACAATTCAATACTTTCTAATTTACCCGGAAAAGACACGAAATCAAAATTTCGATCGAATCACCGACTCCAAAACAATCTCCAGAACATACAGCACTAAATTCATATTAAAAATTCCCTAAAAAATATACAAGCAGACAAAACAATTACTGTACAAAAACGACAAATTGATTCATCCGTACGGCCGCGGAACCGCGGCCCAAGAAGACTATTGCCGCGGTTCCGCGGTGATAAGTAATGTTCATGTCATCGTTTTTTTACCTGTGTGCTTATATTTCCCTGCTAAATTTTTTAAGGATTTTTAATTCTGAAAATTAACAGTTTTGAAAAAATGTCCAGAGAGCGCTAAAAATCGGTATTTTTCGGTTCGATCGAAGTTTTAACTTCGTTAAAGTGTCGCCTAATATTCTAGGTCGGCTCTGATACCAATGTTGGGTTTACCTAGCACCTCATGAAAGGGTTTGGAAGCATCACATGTACCAAAGATTAAAATTTTAGGGTGCTAAGTAAACATACAAAGAATCATTCCTAGATCAATTAGGGTTTCAAGAAACAACACTTCAACACAAGTAGGTAAAGCTAGGGTTTTGAGAGTATAACCTTTGTAGCTCCCTACGCGAGACTCCTCGGCTACTTGGGGTTTGGAAAAGGTCCGCTTGAACTCCTCTAGGTCCACGATGATCCGCCCGGAGTCCGCTTTGTCCAAGCTTGCAACTTCACAAGATCAAGAGAAAGAAATGAAGCTAACACTCTAAACAAGTGGGCAAGACTTGTGTAGAATGATATTGTGGTGGCTATTCTCACTTCAAAATCCTAACTTGGTGAATGTTTTGCTCATTAGAAAAATCTAGAGAGCAAAGGAAGAATGAGGAAGAAGATGATGGCCTTTTGGAACAAGAGAGAAAGATAATCCACTTTGAAAAATAGAAAATATATGAACATATATTTTCCACTTCTCATCTCAAACCATGGTTAAACAATAAAGATATTATGGAACTTGAGTTAAAACACAAAAGGAAAGTTAATCCATGGTTAAATGGTGGGTGAGCATGGTTAGGTCAAAGAAGAGTGTAAAAAGAAACCATGAATTATCCTTTCCTTTTTCTTTTTGTTTTAAAACAAATGCAATAATAATACATATATATAAAACCATGGTGTGAGTCTTATATTGCCACCATTTTCTATGTATAAACAACCATGAAGGATGATGTATGTATGTATGTATGTGTGCATGCACATCCATATGTGCATGAATCAAGAAAGAATGCATACATGCATGCATACATCAAAAATACAAGAAAGGATTTCTAGTGTGAAACTAATGGTTAAATGATAAATCAACAATTGATTTTTCAATCCGGCCATGTCACATACGACCCAACCAAAAGCAAGCCGCCCGATTTATATATGGTATCTCATACGCGCATTTTAACCGGGTCCATGCGCATATCACATACGCGCACCACAACGTTTCGCCTGGACTAGGTAACTCCTTTGTGGAACTCTAATACTCGTCAATACGCCGGCAGTGGGTGATGATCATATCAAGCACACCCAAGCTGCAAGCAGTCAGCTAAACGTAACGACCACCCGGGTGTTGAGCGATCAGAAGAAAACAAGCGAACCTGCTACAACTCCCGTCAAGCCAACCGGCAACACTACCCGTGTAGTCCGGTCTCCTCGTCTGATATGTCGCATATCAAGTCTAGGGGTGGTAAACGTCAGACCCCAATAACCGATAAGTCGTGCCTATGTGAGGCACATAACGGGTCGAGAAACTACAGGTAACACTTAGCAATAAATCTCTAATAAACCCTGGCCAGGGACTTCCCTGTTACGGCCAATCGAGCACAGCGCAACATCAACCCCCAATACCGGGAGAGACGAAACCCCTCCTATCGCTCATTGCATCCATGTGACTCGGGACAGTACCCAAAAACCACCGTTTTGCACGCCCTCATGGACGTGGTAAGGTGGAAATCAAATCACAGTGGGAATCACACAAGACCTATGACGATCTCGGGTCTACAGACCAACCTGCACAAGTGTCACCAGAGAACTGCCATCTGACGTGAGGTATAATACCATCTGGGAGTTCTCGGTGAGTCCGTCCAGTGTACCCAGTCTCCACTGAGCACCCGTATACCATCTCTGATGTCAAACACCAATGGATATGGGATCATCCATCGCCCATCTCATGGGTGGAGAAGCGTATACGTTAGTCTACACTGGTATATCGATGCCCCATCTCAATACACCTACGACTAGGGACCTTGAAGGATGTAATTATGGACTACCATGTCCCCACTAATATGATCTGCATCATAGTCCAGGTAGTCAAGTACACATCCTAAGGGCTTTAGCAACATGTCACTATAAGACAGTATAAAGAGACAAGTATACATGTTAAGATAAAGAGCAAGCAGATAGCATACTATCATATCGAGAAAGAAAGTCATCTCTATATATGTCCAAGCATCCAATATAATATACATCATCTGTACAATACTGGCCTCTAGGGCATATATACAACTAACAGTCTTAACATCCATTTGCAAGATTTCGTAGTTATGATATGCAGCGATGGCAAGCATGATCCGGATGGATTTAAGCATAGCCACTGGAGAAAAGGTTTCGTCATAGTCCACACCTGGTCTTTGACGAAAACCCTTTGCAACAAGTCTAGCTTTGAAAGTCTCCACTTTCCCATCTACACCAAGTTTTTTCTTGAAGATCCACTTGCTCCCAATGGGTTTTACCCCTTCAGGAGCATCTTCCATAGTCCATACTTTGTTGGGGTACATGGATTCCATCTCGGACCGCATTGCATCCAGCCATTTCACTGAGTCTCCACTCGTGATGGCCTGCTCGAAGCTAGTTGGGTCATCATCAACCATGATGCAATCCTCGCTCCCACTATCCATGAGAAAACCGTAGTATCTCTCAGGTGGCTGAGGAACCCTACTAGATCGGCGGAGTGGCTGGGATTCATCGGGAACTACCGAATCCTCTGGTTCTACCAAATCTTCTGTTGTGGTTTGTACAGCTGGAACCTCTTCCAGTTCTACCTCAGAGCCACTAATCTCTTTTGCAAGAAATTCCTTTTCTAAAAAGGTGGCGTGTTGAGCAACAAACACCCTTTGTTACTCACTGTAGTAGAAGATATACCCTCGCGAATGCTTAGGATATCCAACAAATTTACACAAAACAGACCTTGCCTCGAGTTTGTCCGGTTTTTGTCTTTGGACATAGGCCGGGCAACCCCATATCTTAATAAAATTAATATATGGTCTCTTCCCCTCCAATATCTCATATGGGATGGTAGGCACAGATTTGGTAGGAACCCTATTCAGTAGGTATGCTGCTGTCTCCAGTGCATATCCCCAGAAGGAAATAGGTAACTCAGCTATACTAATCATAGAGCGCACCATATTTAATAGGGTGCGGTTGCTCCGTTCCGATACACCGTTGTGCTGTGGTGTATATGGAGGAGTTAGCTGAGAGATAATCCCATTCTCTTTTAGGAAGTCTAAGAATTCATTGCTCAAGTATTCACCTCCTCGATCAGATCGAAGGATTTTAATACTTTTCCCGGTTTGGTTCTCGACTTCTTGTTTATATTCTCTAAATTTCTCAAAAGCTTCTGATTTGTGTTTCATCAGGAACACATATCCGAATCTAGAGAGATCGTCGGTGATTGTAATGAAGTACGAAGAACCATCCCTGGCATGTGTAGACATGGGACCGCATACATCACTATGTATCAGTCCCAAGAGTTCGGTAACTCTTTCTCCGTGTCCCGTAAACGGAGTTTTGGTCATCTTGCTTTTGAGACATGACTGGCAAGTGTCATAAGATGAAAATTCAAACGGATTTAAATATCCATCCTTATGCAACTTAGCTAGTCGTGTCGCATTGATGTGACCCAGTCTACAATGCTACAAGAAGGATTCGTTCATTTCTGAACTCTTCCTCTTGTGTGTGTTTGTTATGCTCAGAACTGTTGATTGATTTAGAACATAAATGCCATTGCACAACGTGCCTGATCCAACAAACTTTTGGTTTAGGAAAATGTTCATAACATTATCCTGTAATACAAAATTATATCCCTCTTTACTCAACAAAGAAACCGATATAATGTTGCATATCAGGTTCGGCATGTAATAGCATTCGTTCAGAATCAATGTATTACCAGTTGGCAATATAAGGTGATATTCCCAGACGGTTTTAGCTGCAACAATTGCACCATTTCCAAACCTTATGTCTTTATCACCTTCTCCAAGTTCTCTACCTTTTGTAAGCCCATGTAACTGATTACATATATGGGATCCTGACCCGGTATCTAATACCTAGGACGTAGAGCAAATGGAGAAACAGTTCTCTGTAACGAACACACCCGATGAAAATGAATCAACATGTACTTTCTTCATTCGGGTGGCATAGGAATCCTGGTATTCCCTTATATCCTATTCAGTCTTATAACTTTTATATGAAAGAACGGAACCAACGTTCCCCAGGACGGTATAACATGCGGGTTCGGTCAATACATCCATATTATTATCTTGATTAAGGCATGATATGGTCGCTACCTGGAGAGAGAGAGAGAGAGAAGAAAACCCTTTAGCGTATGCTCTTGCAAGGTAAGATTGTTTATTATTTTATCTAATCAGGATGGCTTCCACTGTTTTTATCAAATCTTCCTTCAAACCTTAAAAGGAAAGACTAGCCGGGATTAATTACACCCTACAAATTCGCCAATCTTTCAGCGAGGCCAGTGTCGATACTTTGAGGGAGGTTCCCCGTGCTTTCGCACGGACCTAATTAAAGTAAACCTCATTTTCCCAGAGGCGTAACCCCGTTGACACATTTCTAGACACCTACTTGATCGGCTAATTGTCATGTGTAAAACTCTCCCAGGAGTAACAATTACTCGCAGTGGGTATCGGGATCCAACTATCTCATAGAATGTATGCAATCTCATTGCAAATCTCAACACCTGAAATTCCCGATAATATTTTGCCCCAAGCTTCCCATGACCTTGACGGAGGCCAACAAACCATAGGGTGCAAGTCAAGTTCAACCCGTCATTTCTTGATTGAATCAAACCCACCCGCATGACCCTTGACGGAGGTCAACAAGGTCGTACGACTACCCTAATCCAATTTGCATCATATGCATAAGAAGATAAATACTAGTTAGCTACCGCACACTACGCCTTGATAGAGGTCAACTGTCACGACCCGAAAGTATGGAAAGTGACTGGCACTTAGATTACGAGACGACTAAAGGCGTACCGTAACCTAAGTCAGCCAAAGCCCAGAAAAATCTAAACCAAAATCAAAAGCGAGTGAAGGAAAACCTTTAATAACAATGGTTTTTAAATCAATTAAGTTGCATAGAATCCAAAAAAACATTAAAAATTCCCAAAAATTTCGGCAGAGTCTCCCCTGTATTTTCTATCCCCCAAAATAGGTACAATAAGATAATAAACCTGTAATCATAAAATGGCATCCCCAAGCGGGAGCTAGCTCTTCGCCCAAGGCGGATCACAACCACATGCAATATATAAGTAATATCAAGAAAAGAGCATAAAAGAAATGCAAAATACCAGAAAACACACGTCGGCTCAAGTGAGCTCGACCCAAAAGAAACCACAACTATACAAATCTCTCAGTCTCATCACTAGGTCGCATATACAATATAAAGTGGTAGATGGAGAATACTAGATACAATGATAGAGCAAAAGAAATAAAATATGCTCGCAACCCACCTACGGGCGATGTCGCGAGTCTGGGCAAAATGAGCTGATGATAGGATAGCCCGCCGCTACAAGGATGACGGGTCCGACCTGCAAGACACTGTGGCACAACGAGGGTGAGTTGCCAGCTCGTGAGTAGAATATAACATCTAGTAAGGCAATCGTAAGAATGCACGCAATGCGTCACAACATGTATGTCCAGATGTGATATAATACATCTAGTATGCATGCACATGTATGCAATGTCATTACTAAATCTTTAAGTGTTTTAAATGCTAAGGGTACTGCATTCTTAACTTTAGAAAATGAATATCTTTATAATAGCTAAATAACATCAAGAAATCATCTGAAAACCCGTGTCAAGCATCGACACCAAATATGAAATCATATCTGTCTCAATATCTCCCTGTATCAATGTCTCAAATATCGGGCTCCGTCAGTCCGGATCGGCCCATAACATAAATCTCACGACAACGGTCGGTATCCTCCGGATATCCGCCACGCCAGACATCACCGGTAGGTATTCTTCCCCTGCCAGGCTCATCGTCTACAACTCGATCTTCTTGCCCCGGGGTACCATACCGGGCCTACCATGTACCCGAGACGGTTCATCCACTCCTCGAATCGGGTCTCGAAATCCAACAGAAAACATGAAAACTCATGGTGGACGACACATACATCACGAGAAAACCGTAACTTTGTTTTAAAAATGATAAATACAAGCTTTTGTTAAATTCTTGCGGTTTTCCCCAAAAATCCGGAAATCGCAGCAATACTGAAATCCTCAAGAAAATCATAATGTCCACATGTTATATATGATAAATGTCTATGATAAAAAGGTATGCGATGTGAATTGTGGCTAGAAATCTATGTAAATATGATGATGATGCGAGCTATATACATGCTATGCAATTTCATATATCATGTATGAATGCAAGTGGCGATACTAGGTTAAACAGGTTCTATAGTGCACGTGGCATGGCAATTACTAAAGGCGTGTGTGTCACATGAATAGTGCGCATGCAACTGATGCCAATGGTAATGGTGTTCGTGTCCTACGAAGTGATATCGCATATGTGTATATGAATATCCATGCAATCTAGCATACTATTAGCTATAAGGGTATACAATGTAAATGAAGGTGTAAGCTAACTAACAATACAAATCTTGCAAGAAATAAGGTAATCCTAACTAGGGGGCGCCTCGCGCTATTCAGAAGATTCCCCCATAGATGAATACATCTACTCACATGAATGCCTCGCTAATCCGATCCGATCACCGCCTTGCCTTTACGCGCCGTGTCCGATGTTTCCCCGACCGATCCTAGAATTTCATAACACACAATATAAGATTACATATTCCTAAAACGACACAAGTCACAATATAAAAAGATCGACACTAATGAATTAGTCACAACGTGCACTCGGTGCGCGGAAAACACACGAAAATCGCTAAAACCATAACTAAACTCGTCATTTCGGTGCAACCGCCAAAGCTAAAACCCAACTAGACAAAACTACGCATTCGCACACCCTACAAGTCATATTAGATGCTAATAATATCATCATGATATCGTAAATAAATCGCTTCCTATTTTCGTAGAAAACCTAGTAAGCATTCACGGACAAATTTCGATGCAAACCTCGCGAATTAACGATTTAGCGATCGCAACAACGCATAAACGTTCGATCTAACCCACTAGATGGCCACAACACTAACTTAAACACACTTATCATAATTCAAACCCTAATTACAACACCAATCCTATTCTTCAATTTTTAAAACAAACCATTGCAATGAAATTGACACTTTAAACTTTTAAAATTGCTTATTTAAACTACAAATTTAACAACTAGATTAAAATTATACCTCCCAAGTGTTGATCCTCTTTCATTTAGCCACCATAGATGTCTTCTTTCTCCTTGTTTTAAATAACTTAGGGTTTGGAAAGAGGAGGAATAGGATTTAGGTTTCAATTTTGTGAAGAAATTATGAATTTTTGTGGATTTTGGTGGATTTTTAATGGAAATTTGAAGCAAGAAATGGGGAAAATGAGGGGTTTCCAGCAGGTGAGCTCGGCCTGGAGCAAGGGAGGGAGGTTGTGGGAGTTTTGTGGAATTTTCTAGGTCAATAAAACATCATATGTTATCATTTAATGCTTTCACATCAATATTTTCACAAAAAGCCTCATTTTAATTCATTTTTTCATAAAATTTCCAACCCTAAAACCAAAAATTTGCAAGCCATGATACAATTTTATTAACACCATATTTTAGCTTATAAAGATTCCTAATTATGAAATTTACCTAATTAAATTTGTATTTATCCCTAATTTAATGCATTTAAAAAGGTTTAAAATAATTTAAAAAATAATTAATTACGAATTTTTTTTTATTTAACTAGAAAATTATAAGTGACATTTTAGTGACAAAATTATAGTAATATCTTATCTAAATTTTGTATAATTAGGTCTACAATGAAAAATACCTAATTTGACTTTTTACGGAAAAAGCCGAAAAATTAGCCGATTACCGAAAAACTGCCTAAACGATTTTCGAAGGGTTACAATCTTCCCCCCTTAAAGAAATTCTGTCCCCGAATTTAGAATATAACTATGCGTACCTTCAAAAAGATGGGGATATCTCTTCCTCATCTCGACCTCGGTTTCCCAGGTGACCTCCTCGCTGTTCGGGCCACGCCAAAGGACCTTGACGGACGGTACAACCTTCGACCTCAATTTCTTCACCTGCCAATCCAAAATGACAACCGGATGCTCGGTGAAAGAAAGATCACGCTCTAACTGGATCGTCTGGTGCTGAATCACCTGGGAAGGATCATGAAGGTACTTGCGGAGCATCGAGACATGGAATACGGGGTGAACATCGGGGAAGCTGGGCGGAAGAGCTAACCGATAAGCGACTGGACCAACACGCTCTAGGATCTCGAAAGGACCAACATATCTAGGACTCAGTTTCCCTTTCCGCCCAAATCTCATCACACTTCTCATCGGAGAGACCTTCAGGAAAACATGATCGCCAACAGCGAACTCGAGTCGGCGACGGCGCCTGTCAGCATATGATTTCTGCCTGCTCTGTGCCGCTTTCATCCTGTCCCGAATCAGCTGTATCTTTTCGGTCGTCTCCTGTACAATCTGCAGCCCCAAAATACTGCTCTCCCTAAGCTCTGTCCAACATACAGGCGATCGACATCTCCTCCCATATAAAGCCTCAAAAGGTGCCATCTGAATCGTCTCCTAGAAGCTATTATTGTAGGAAAACTCGATCAAAGGCAAATGACGATCCCAGCTACCACCGAAATCTAAAACACAAGCTCTGAGCATGTCCTCAAGAGTCTGAATAGTACGCTCCGACCGACCGTCAGTCTGCGGATGAAGGGCTGTGCTAAAACTCAATCGGGTGCCCAATGCTTCCTGAAGTTTCTGCCACAATCGGCAGGTAGACTGGGTTCCCCGGTCGGACACGATGCAAGTAGGAACACCATGCAGTCGCACTATCTCATCAATATAAACCTGGGCGTACTGAGAAAATCCAAAAGTGGTCTTCACTGGCAGAAAGTGAGCCGCTTTCGTCAGTCGATCCACAATCACCCAAATAGAGTCATACCCTCGACTGGTCCTGGGTAGACCCATAATGAAGTCCATGGAGACCTGCTCCCACTTCCACTCAGGGATGGGCAAAGGCTGTAACTCGCCGGCTGGCCTCTGGTGCTCGGCCTTGACTTGCTGACAAGTCAGGCATCTGGACACAAAGTCTGTAATATCCTTCTTCATCCCGTCCTACCAGTAAACCTCTCTCAAATCACGGTACATTTTGGTGGAACCCGGATGCACACTGTATACTGATCTATGTACCTCCTCGAGAATATCACGCCTCAGTCCCTCTGAATCCGGCACGCACAGTCGAGTCCCAAATCGAAGTATCCCCTGATCATCAATCACGAACTCAGCAACTCTGCCCTGCCGAATCTGCTCAATAATCTCTAAGATACGGGCATCGCCGGACTGTGCCTCGTTGATACGGTCAAGTAACTGTGGGCGTGCTCTGAAATGGGCCAGCTGTCCCCCTGTAGGAGTAAACTCGAACTGCACTCTGCTGTCACATAAAACCTGCCAATCCGCCGTCGACTGCATCTGTACTGCGCTCAAACAAGATAAACTACCTCCGGGCCTCCTACTCAAAGCATCTGCCACCACATTCGCCTTGTCCGGATGGTATAAAATCTCGCAGTCATAATCCTTCACCAACTCCATCCAACGGCGCTGTCTCAGGTTCAAATCTCGCTGCTGGAAGATATACTTCAAACTCTTGTGGTCAGTGAATATCTGGCACGACTCACCGTATAGGTAATGTCTCCAGATTTTAAGTGCAAATACCACTGCAGCCATCTCTAAATCATGGGTGGGGTAGTTCTGTTCGTGTTTCCTCAGCTGCCGAGAAGCATACGCGATAACTCTGTCGTGCTGCATCAACACACATCCCAGCCCCACTCTACAAGCATCATAATATACCACGAACCCGCCTGATCCTGAAGGCAATGCTAACACTGGTACAGTAGTCAGACGAGTCTTCAACTACTGGAAACTATCCTCACATGCCTGGGTCCAATCAAAAAGAACCCCCTTTCCGGGTCAACCCGGTCAAAGGTGCAGTAATGCGAGAGAAATCCTGGACAAAACGTCGATAATAGCCGGCCAGACCTAGAAAACTGCGAACCTCTGTGACTGATACCGGTCTTGGCCAACGCTGAACTGCCTCGATCTTCTTCGGGTCCACACAAATACCATCTCTCGTCACCACATGACCCAAGAAGTCGACACTGTCTAGCCAGAATGTGCACTTGGAGAATTTGGCGAACAGCTGATGCTCCCTCAAAGTCTGCAATGTGATACGTAAGTGCTGCTCATGCTCATCCCGGCTCTGAGAATAAACCAAGATGTCGTCAATGAACACAATAATGAACTGATCGAGATACGGCCTGAATACGCGGTTCATCAAATCCATAAATGCTGCCGGGGCATTGGTGAGCCCGAACGACATCACCAAGAACTCATAATGACCATATCGAGTACGGAAAGCGGTCTTCGGAATATCCTCCTTCCGAACCCGCAACTGGTGATAACCTGACCGTAAATCAACCTTCGAGAAAAACCCTGCACCCTGGAGCTGATCGAATAAGTCATCAATGCGGGGTAGGGGATACCTGTTCCGCACAGTAACCCGGTTCAGCTGACGATAATCAATGCATAAACGCATACTTCCGTCCTTCTTCTTAACAAACAGGACGGGAGCACCCCAAGGTGACACACTCGGTCGGATAAGCCCTTTGTCCAGCAAGTCCTGTAACTGATCCTTTAGCTCTCTCAGCTCCGCCGGGGCCATCCGATAAGGCGGTATAGAGATAGGCCCCGTGCCGGGGATCAAGTCAATACAGAACTCAATCTCGCGCTCTGGTGGCAGACCAGGCAGCTCGTCAGGGAATACATCAGGAAACTCTCTCACAACAGAGACCTGGTCCAACGGAACCTCTGTGGAGCTAGTATCATAAATATAGGCTAAGAATCCCTGACACCCTTTCCTTAAGAGCTGACCAGCGCGAAGAGAAGAAATCAAGCTGGGAAGGGTAGCACTACGATCTCCCTGAATAATAAGAACCGGCTCACCAGGAAAACTGAATCTGACTGCTTTTTCACGGCAGTCCACGGATGCATAACAGGTGGCTAGCCAGTCCATACAAAGAAGAACGTCAAAGTCTAGCATATCGAGGAGAATCAAATCAACTGAAGAATCTCTCTCCCCGATACGAACGGAACACGATCGGTACACAAAACGGGCAATAAAAGACTCGCCTACCGGGGTAATAACGACAAGCGGCTGATCTAACGGAGAAGACTCTCGGCCCAACCTCGGTGCAAAGTACGTGGAAACATAGGAATGTGTGGAGCCTGGATGAAATAATACCCGTGCATCAAAAGAACATACTGGCAGAGTACCTATCACGACTGCATTGGATGCCTGTGCATCCTGAGGAGTCAACGCGAACACTCGGGCCTGTCCACCACTAATAGCTGGCTGTCCTCTGCCTCTGCCTCTGCCTCTGTCGCCTCGTCCTCTCTGAACCAGACCGCCATGCCGACGGCCTCTAGAAGCATCTGGCTGGCGTGAAGCATCATCAGGAGTAGGAAGTAAAGCTCTCTGAGAAGGTGGTGAGGGTGGTAAGGTCACATGCGGGACTGTCGCCGCTCCCTGACGTCCCATGGTACAGTCTCTGACACGGTGGTACTGACTCCCACACCGAAAACATCCTGGAGACGATTGCTGGGTCTATGGATATGAACCAAATAACTGACCTCGTCTCAATCCTCTGCCTCCGCCATCTCCCGGAAATAATCTATCACGATGTCTGCCCATCTGCCGCTGAGCTGGCGTATCAGTACGGATCCTCTTCAGTCCAGAAACGACCGGAGTCTCAGAAATACGCTCCTCCAAAAGTAAGGCTGCATCCATCGCGGCTGCGTATGTATCAAAGTGCTGGGTGCCGATGGCAAGGAATAGCTGTGTATCAAGCCCTCGCACAAACCTCTTTATTCTCTTCTATTCTGTGTCTACTAGGTACAGAGCATATCGAGACAACTGGGTAAACTGTATATCATACTCCGACACCGTCATCCCAGGAGTTTTGCGCAAAGACTCAAAACTACGGGCTCGAGCATCTCGGACACTCTCCGGAAGAAAACGGGCAAGAAATGCAGCTGTAAACTCGTCCCAGGTCATACAAGGTAGACCTGCAGCTCGGCCTCTCTCTACTGAATCGTACCATGTCCGGGCAAGACCCTCCAGACGAAAACTCGCAAACTCCACCAATCTATCATCAGAACACCTCAACGAACGGCAAATCTGAGCCATCCTATCGAGAAATGCCTGTGGGTCCTCTGTCGCAACTGTACCGGTAAAAGCTGGAGGTCTCAATCTCATGAACTCCTGTAGTGAAACAGGGATAGTCTCCATAGTAGCAGCAGGAGTGACCATTTGTGCAGCAGGTACGATCGTGGTCTGTGCGGTGGAAGGAACGTCCTCGGATCTCTGTGCCCGGCTGGACTCAACTAAAGATCCCATCATCTGCCGCAACTCTTGCATGCCGGCCTCTAATCTGGCAATACGGTCAGGATAAGGCGGATCAGTATGACCCTGAGGGGTATGCGTATCATCCCGCTCGATCCTCGCCTCAGACGGGCCCGCTCGAATCTCATCCCTAGCGGCAGCCCGCTGAGCTCTCGTAGTCTTTGGCGGCATCGAAGCTGGAATAAGAAACAGGACTGATAAGGACATTGCAATTGAATCAAGGAATGCAAGGAATCAAGAAAGGAAATACAAGCAATTATGTCCTAAGGTCACTTAGGCGGAGTATCGTATCGTAAGTATGCCGCGGATCATACCCACGGTACGCCACACTGCTTAAGTCACCTACTCCATCTACCAAGGTCGTCCTACACTCAGAAAGGTAAAACCTACGCTCTGATACCAACTTTGTCACGACCCGAAAGTACGGAAAGTGACTGCACTTAGATTACGAGACGTCTAAAGGCGTACCGTAACCTAAGTCAGCCAAAGCCCAGAAAAATCTAAACCAAAATCAAAAGCGAGTGAAGGAAAACCTTTAATAACAATGGTTTTTAAATCAATTAAGTTGCATAGAATCCAAAAAAACATCAAAAATTCCCAAAAATTTTGGCAGAGTCTCCCCTGTATTTTCAATCCCCCAAAATAGGTACAACAAGATAATAAACCTGTAATCATAAAATGACATCCCCAAGCGGGAGCTAGCTCTTCGCCCAAGGCAGATCACAACCACATGCAATATATAAGTAATATCAAGAAAAGAGCATAAAAGAAATGCAAAATACCAGAAAACACACGTCGGCTCAAGTGAGCTCGACCCAAAAGAAACCACAACTATACAAATCTCTCAGTCTCATCACTAGGTCGCATATACAATATAAAGTGGTAGATGGAGAATACTAGATACAATGATAGAGCAAAAGAAATAAAATATGCTCGCAACCCACATACGGGCGATGTCGTGAGTCTGAGCAAAATGAGCTGATGATAGGATAGCCCGCCGCTACAAGGATGACGGGTCCGACCTGCAAGACACTGTGGCACAACGGGGGTGAGTTGCCAGCTCGTGAGTAGAATATAACATCTAGTAAGGCAATCGTAAAAATGCACGCAATGCGTCACAACATGTATGTCCAGATGTGATATAATACCTCTAGTATGCATGCACATGTATGCAATGTCATTACTAAATCTTTAAGTGTTTTAAATGCTAAGGGTACTGCATTCTTAACTTTAGAAAATAAATATCTGTATAATAGCTAAATAACATCAAGAAATCATCTGAAAACCCGTGTCAAGCATCGACACCAAATATGAAATCATATCTGTCTCAATATCTCCCTGTATCAATGTCTCAAATATCGGGCTCCGTCAGTCCGGATCGGCCCATAACATAAATCTCACGACAACGGTCGGTATCCTCCGGATATCCGCCGCGCCAGACATCACCGGTAGGTATTCTTCCCCTGCCAGGCTCATCGTCTACAACTCGATCGTCTTGCCCCGGGGTACCATACCGGGCCCACCATGTATCCGAGACGGTTCATCCACTCCTCGAATCGGGTCTCGAAATCCAACAGAAAACATGAAAACTCATGGTGGACGACACATACATCACGAGAAAACCGCAACTTTGTTTTAAAAATGATAAATACAAGCTTTTGTTAAATTCTTGCGGTTTTCCCCAATAATCCGGAAATCGCAGCAATACTGAAATCCTCAAGAAAATCATAATGTCCACATGTTATATATGATAAATGTCTATGATAACAAGGTATGCGATTTGAATTGTGGGTAGAAATCTATGTAAATATGATGATGATGCGAGGTATATACATGCTATGCAATTTCATATATCATGTATGAATGCAAGTGGCGATACTAGGTTAAACAGGTTCTATAGCGCACGTGGCATGGCAATTACCAAAGGCGTGTGTGTCACATGAATAGTGCGCGTGCAACTGATGCCAATGGTAATGGTGTTCGTGTCCTACGAAGTGATATCGCATATGTGTATATGAATATCCATGCAATCTAGCATACTATCGCATATGTGTATATGAATATCCATGTAAAAGAAGGTGTAAGCTAACTAACAATACAAATCTTGCAAGAAATAAGGTAATCCTAACTAGGGGGCGCCTCGCGCCATTCAGACGATTCCCCCATAGATGAATACATCTACTCACATGAATGCCTCGCTAATCCGATCCGACCACCGCCTTGCCTTTACGCGCCGTGTCCGATGTTTCCCCGACCGATCCTAGAATTGCATAACACACAATATAAGATTACATATTCCTAAAACGACACAAGTCACAATATAAAAAGATCGACACTCATGAATTAGTCACAACGTGCACTCGGTGCGCGGAAAACACACGAAAATCGCTAAAACCTTAACTAAACTCGTCATTTCGGTGCAACCGCCAAAGCTAAAACCCAACTAGACAAAACTACGCATTCACACACCCTACAAGTCATATTAGATGCTAATAATATCATCATGATATCGCAAATAAATCGCTTCCTAATTTCGTAGAAAACCTAGTAAGCATTCACGGACAAATTTCGATGCAAACCTCGCGAATTAACGATTTAGCGATCGCAACAACGCATAAACGTTCGATCTAACCCACTAGATGGCCACAACACTAACTTAAACACACTTATCATAATTCAAACCCTAATTACAACACCAATCCTATTCTTGAATTTTTAAAACAAACCATTGCAATGAAATTGACACTTTAAACTTCTAAAATAGCTTATTTAAACTACAAATTTAACAACTAGATTAAAATTATACCTCCCAAGTGTTGATCCTCTTTCACTTAGCCACCATAGATGTCTTCTTTCTCCTTGTTTTAAATAACTTAGGGTTTGGAAAGAGGTGGAATAGGATTTAGGTTTCAATTTTGTGAAGAAATTGTGAATTTTTGTTGATTTTGGTGGATTTTTAATGGAAATTTGAAGCAAGAAATGGGGAAAATGAGGGGTTTCCAGCAGGTGAGCTCGGCCTGGAGTAAGGGAGGGAGGTTGTGGGAGTTTTTTGGAAGTTTCTAGGTCAATAAAACATCATATGTTATCATTTAATGCTTTCACATCAATATTTTCACAAAAAGCCTCATTTTAATTCATTTTTTCATAAAATTTCCAACCCTAAAACCAAAAATTTGCAAGCCATGATACAATTTTATTAACACCATATTTTAGCTTATAAAGATTCCTAATTATGAAATTTACCTAATTAAATTTGTATTTATCCCTAATTTAATGCATTTAAAAAGGCTTAAAATAATTAAAAAAATTATTAATTACGAAAAAAAAATTATTTAACTAGAAAATTATAAGTGACATTTTAGTGAAAAAATTATAGTAATATCTTATCTAAATTTTGTATAATTAGGTCTACAATGAAAAATACCTAATTTGACTTTTTACGGAAAAAGCCGAAAAATTAGCCGATTACCGAAAAACTGCCTAAACGATTTTCGAAGGGTTACATCAACAAACGTAGCATGAATACTAAGTAGGACTTATCTGAAATGACGGAGGGCTACGACAGGTTTTTCTGAAAACCTATTGCGTAATGAACTTGATATCGTTGTAGAATCATGTGAATTTTGAAATGGAGTGATTTTGAGGCTTTTATTAGTTTTGCTAAAGAGGTCACTCCCGGTGAAGGGATCTCGGCTCTTTTCTTGAGGAATAAGGTTCAGGAAATATCATATACATCACTATGCAAAGCAAAACTCCAAAAGCAATCAAAAACAAATCGAGTGTTGTAGCGTCTGCCAGTTTTGCTAAAGAGGTCACTCCCGGTGAAGGGATCTCGGCTCTTTCCTCATCGAATAAGGTGCGGGATATATCATATATATCGCTATGTAAAGCAAAACTGTAGCTACCCTTTTTGAAAAATTTGATTCTACAACATCTTTTAGGTTTCTTTTCTTTCATTAATCACATTAATGAAGTTCCATCATTTAAGTCACCTAAGCATCACAGATAAATACGACGTACACTTATGCCATCCGCTTTCGCCTCGATGTCCCCTCGTGCACCGTTAGGTTAGGTAACTAACGGCAGAGCGGGGCAGGGCTAGCGCGGGTGTAAAACATAAGTAACGCCTATATAATATATCATATATACTATTTACAGTATTTATCACAGCACATCAAATGATCACATCACAGATATCGCAGCAGAAGAAACATATGAAACATTGGATATACTAGGACGTCCGTGTTTTATTTTAAGCCTCAATAAAACACGGATTCCACGGTCGCGATGAATAGACAAACCCACACCCCTAGACCCCTACGAGAGCGGAAAGCAACCCTACCAATTCTAGAGTTAGGAGACCCGGACTCAACTCCTCGAGTTGGTCTCCCACTGGACTCCAGAACCCGGTTACTTGTGCTCTTCTCCTTTGGTCTATTCTAGTGCGGAAAAGTAAATAATATACAAAAGGTGACATCAACCTTATCCCGGAAGTGCCCCAATAAAAGAATATTACATACATTTTATTTTGCATGAATGAAAATAAAAACTCTCATCTCACATAAACAAAACCCGGCTTTTCAGAACGCGACGATCCAATATAACATATCCAGCAACACATAATATCACATGTCATCAACGTAAGTAAATATGCGCATCCCAATTGTCGTTGACATATAGCAACGAAACCGGCAATATCACATATTACACTTACGGTCATAGAAAAGAAAGTGTAAAACTACAACATTTGGAATCCACGATCTCTTTAGACATCGTAAATCCGAAATATCACATACTTCGCATTTCATGTCTAACTGTGTGAATTCCACATATTGTATCACATTCCAGATAAATAGATAGTATTAAACTTTCCGATCGAATAATCAAATACCCAAGATTTCCATAATAGCTCAACACTTGAGGGGAGTTCAAAAATTCCAGAATACGTCATAGTAGCAACAGTTCAGCCGTAGAAGGGTCAAGCCAACGCCTCACATGTGGCACGCCGTACTGCCTCAAACCCTAAAGTTCAAAAGGCAGTTCAAGACGGTCACATAATCGAGTTAAGGTTTGTTGTCTTCTAGAGGGTCCATCGCGTCACATGCACGTTTTTCCGAAAGATTTAAACCGGAGAAAAATTCAACATTTGAATGTTTTCCGTGCCGAGAAAAATTTAGTTAATGATATCCGTTCGAACATTTTAATACTTTCTAAATTATCCGGAATAACATAACAAAATAAAATTCTCTGATCGAATCGACGATTTCAAAATAAATCCCAAAATACTTAACACTTGAGTCAAATTTAAAAATACCGAGAAATATATAGAAATAGCTACAGAGGTTACTGCACAAAACACTGCTCACAATTCATCTTTACGGCCGCGGAACCGCCGCCAGAAATAGGGTGGGACCGCGGTTCCGCGGCGCCTGTACGGAGTTGAGGGCTCGTATTTTGTGGTAACCTTAGATTTCCCTGCTGATTTTTTTGAGCATTTTTAATTCTGAAAAAACACAGATTTTAAAAAATGTAAAGAAAGGGGTTCATCTTGACGTGTTCGGGTTCGTTCGGAGTTTTAACTTCGTTAACACATCGCCTAATGTTCTAGCTAGGCTCTGATACCACTGTAGGGTTACTAGGCACTCAAACAAGGGTTAAGGAAGCATCAAACATACCCGTTTAAAATTTTAGCCGTGCCAAATAAACCTAAACAAGATCGTTGCTAGAAAATTAGGGTTTCATATGCAAGTAAACTATGTTTACAACTAAGTGAATACGTAATACAACCTTTGTAGATCGGTCCTTCACTTCTTTAGCTCCTTGTTGAAGTCCCTTCGCTGCGATCGTGGTTCTCCCGGACCCTTGCATGGCTTCACGAGGCAAAAGACGCGTCCTTACTTGAAGTCTTCTAGGCCGAAGATGATCTACATCGAGGGGATGCCAACTCAAGTTTCTACTTCACTAACTTGAGAATTAGTGAAGCAAACACCCTAAACTAAAGTGCTAGTCTAGTAGAGGATGGAGAAATAGGAAGTGGGTTCTCTTTAGAATTTTATTTCTCACAATCTTTCTCACTTTTTAATCAAACCCTAGCAAGCTTTCTCTTTTTATCAATGAAGAAGAAGATGAACTAAAGAAAGAGATGAGGGTAATGATCAAGTGAGTAGTCTAACCATGGTGAGTGAGTATCATATACTAACTCTTGTAGAGACTTAACCCATGGCTAATCCTTATGGTTGGGTTAACAAATATCTATAGTAAAAATAAACTCAAGTGGACTTAGTCAATGCATCCACAAGCTTCTACAAGCTTCATGCATTGATCTAATCCTCCACTAATTTTGTAATTACTTAAAATATAAAAACCCAATATAATATATAGCATGGTGTAAGTCTCATACACCCAAGTCATGTGTATCATCAACCATAATACAAAAAGAAAACACATTTTAATATATATCAAATATATATTAAAGTTGTGTTCATGTGAGAAAAAACCTAAAGTGAACAAGTGTAAGTAAATGTAAACTAGTATATCTAATATACAATTATACACTTAATTATTAAATCAACACTTGACTTAATAATCCGGTCATATCTCATATAACCGACTAACATCCATTGTATCGACTTATCGAATCAACACTTGATTCGATAACCTGGCTATATCATATATAACCGACCGATACAAAAAGTCACGAGAATAGAATACAGTATCACATACACACATTATTCTCGGTCTCGCACATATCACATATGCGCTCCTATTTCGTTTTTCCTGAGCCAGCAAAATCTCTATGTATGACCCTAAAGACTTGTCAATACGCCGACAGTAGGTGATGATCACATCAAGCACCCACAAGCCGTTAGCGGTACTAGCTGGACGTAACGGCAACCCGAGTATTGAGCGATCAGAAGATCAGCAAGCAAGCCCGCTCCAACTCCTGTAAAAGACTGCAGGTAACACTTCCCGTACAGTCCGGTCTCCTCGTCTGATATGTCGCAAATCAAGTCTAGGGGTGGTAAACGTCAGACCCCAATAACCGATAAGTCGTGCCGATGTGAGGCTCATAACGGGTTGAGAAACTACTGGTAACACTTACCAGTAAATCTCTGAATCAGCCCTGGCCAGGGACTTCCCTGTCACGGCCAATCGAGCACAGCGCAACATCAACCCCCAATACCGGGAGAGACGAAACCCCTCCTATCTCTCATTGCCTCCATGTGACTCGGGACTGTACCAAAAAACCACCGTTTTCCACGCCCTCATGGACGTGGTAAGGTGGAAATCAAAGCACAGTGGGAATCACACAAGACTCTATAACGATCTCGGGTCTACAGACTAACCTGCACAAGTGTCACCAAAAAACTGCCATCTGACGTGAGGTATAATACCATCTGGGAGTTCTCGCCGAGTCCGTCCAGTGTACCCAGTCTCCACTGAGCACCCGTATACCATCTCTGATGTCAAACACCAATGGATATGGGATCATCCATCGCCCATCTCATGGGTCGAGAAGCGTATACGCTAGTCTACACTGGTATATCGTTGCCCCGTCTCGATACACCTATGACTAGGGACCTTGAAGGATGTACTTATGGACTACCATGTCCCAACTAGTATGATCAGCATCATAGTCCAGGTAGTCAAGTACACATCCTAAGGTCTTTACCAACATGTAACTATAAGACAGTTTAAGGAGACAAGTATACATATTAAGATAAAGAGCAACCAGATAGCATACTATCATGTCGAGCAAGAATGTCCTCTCTATATATGTCCAAGCATCTAATATAATATATATCATCTGTACAATACTGGCCTCTAGGGCATACATACAACTAACATCATATGCACACCACATCTTTTCGCCTGAGGTAGGAAACTCCTGTGTGGGACTCTAAGACTCGTCAATACGCCAGTAGTAGGTGATGATCATATCAGACACCCACAACCCACAAGCGGCCAGCTAAACGTAACGGCCACCCTGGTATTGAGCGATCAGAAGAAAACCAGCGAAGCTGTCAAAACACCCTTTGATTCAACTGGCAACACTTACCGTACAGTCCGGTCTCTTCATCAAATATGTTGCATATCGAGTATAGGGAAGGAATAGTCAACCCCAATAACTCAATAAGTCATCTCGGTGTATAGCTCATAACAGATTAAGAAACAACTGATAACACTTATCAGTAAATCTCAGCAGCCCTGGCCAGGGACTTCCTGTTATAGCCAATCGAGCATAGCACAAAATCAGCCTCCAATACCGGGAGAGACGAAACCCCTCCTATGGCTCATTGCCTCCATGTGCCTCGGGACTGAACCCAAAGTCCACCTGTTTGCACGACTCAGTAGAGCCGTGGTAGGGTGGAGATCAAAGTACAGTGGGAGGACACACAAGACTCTATGACAATTTTGGGTCTACAGACTAACCTGTACCAGTATCACCTGAGAACTGCTATCCGACAATAGATATAAAACCCCATAGGAGTTCTCGACGAGTCCGTTCAGCGTACCCAGACTCCACTGATCGCATGCATACAATCTTTGGTATCACCACACCAGATGGATTTTGGATCATCTATCGCCTATCATATGATACAAGAATGGTATACGCCGGTCTACTTTGGAATATCGATGCCCCGTCTCGATACACCCAAGACTAGGAACAGTTAAAGGATATGCTTATAAACTATACGTGTCCCACTAGTATGATCTACATCATAGTCCTAGTAGTGAAGGAAATATCCTATGGGCTTTATCAACATGTACCAAATGAGTAAGATGCATGATCAAATGAACATATCAAGATAAAGAAAACCAGATAGTATACTATCATGTCGAGCAAAAAAGTCATGTATATATATATATATACATGTCCAAGCATCCACTATACATATAATGGCCTCTAGGGCATACATATATCCAACACTAATGTGTTTAGAATATCAATCGACCGAAATTTTCAAAACCGAAATTCCATTCTTGAAGTTTCTGTCAAATTTTTAAAGTGGTCGAAAAATCATTTTCAGTGTATCAGAAAATCGTGCAGGCTTTTTTAAGACTACAGATGAAAATTGAGCTACTGAACCCACTAAAACGCCGCGGAACCGCCGCATAACCTACATGTTAGCCGCGGTTCCGCCGCCGTTTTGGGGCCAAAGTGAGCAATCTTTCTTCTAGGGCTCTTAATTATGGAATTATGGTTTCTGGAATATTTTGTTTTGGCCAAGATTCATTTGAGTGCTGGATTTGCACTTGGGGCCCACTATGGGAAGTTTTGTAGATCTAAATTTTAAATACGTTAGTTTACAGTACATACATTTCTATCCGCGACCGTGAATATCATGAGAGCGGTATAACTCGTCTAATTGCTATATGTCCATTTAGACGAGTTTGCGGACGTGACATTCACGTTGATGTTCTGTGTTGTGCTGTGATGTTGTGGATTTGTCGTGGTGGATAACTTGGATGCAGTGTTAGTACTGTTTAGTATTATTTGTACATTTGATATCGCGGGACGAGCGTCCGACATTTAGACTGCCGTCACTGCCTGTTTGTATATTATTCTTTTGGGGCACGACCGTGTTGAGGTCGATGTCACCGTTGTACATTTTTTCTTTTCTATACTAGATTACCCCGTGGTAGAGTGCACGGATAGCCAGGTTCTAGAGGGCAACGTACCCGCATCTCATAGCTTTGAGACGGAGGGGGCTTCACTCTAGAATTGGCGGGCTATTCACCACACTCGTGGGGGTACAGGTTGACCTAAGGAGGGGTGCTCAAGTTACCAGATTCCGTGAAGTGCTGGGTGGTCCATTCACTTTGCTGAAGGGGCTGCCTCGCTTCAGGTTTTGGCGGGTAACTTTCGGCACTCGTAGGGGTCTAGGTTTTCATTGCACAGGCTATCTACACGACCAGGTGAATGTCGGGTTTCAGTTGCAGCTCAAAGGAAACCCGGGGCTCCCAGATTATCTGTATTGTTCTGTGATGTTGCATTTATCACGCCTGGAGCGATTATAATATATTTCTATATATATATACAAGTAGATGTTGTATATGTTTTACAACCGCGCTAGTCCAGTCCCCGCTCTGTCGTTTGTTAAGTAACATAACGGGTGATGATGGGACCCAGTGGCGAATGCGGATTGTATATACGTACATCGTATTTTCGTTCTTTATTGGTGTGATTAATTGATGAGACTACGTTGATTCAGATCAATGCAAGGAAAACAAACCTATTCGATGTTGTTGGAACAATTTTGAAAAAGCTGTTATTACAAGAACGTTCTCTTTTGTTTTGCACAGTGGTATTCGGTTATGAATATCCAGCACCTTATTCGACGAGCAAGGTCCGAGATCCCCTCATTGGGAGTGACCCCTTAGGAAAAAGTTTTCGTCAGGGTAATAACTTCACTGTAGTCGATTACTTTTTGCTTTGCATCGCGGTTTTCAGTTAGAAAATCCTGCAGCTCATTCTACGGGGAAAGTGCCGAGATCCCTTCAACGGGAGTAACCACTTTTGAAATGGTTTTCGCCACTATATATTTATAAAAAGCTATCTGGTTCCTTCAAGGATATCAAGTTCATTACGTTAAAGGTTTTTCGCCAAAAACCATTCGTAGCCCTCCGTCTTTTCAGACAGTTAGCACTTAGTATTCATGATATGTATGTTGGCCTTCGTAAAGGCATAGTGTTGTAGGGTTTCTTGGCACACTCAAGAGGTTCCACAAGGCATCTACCATACCAAATTCAAATTTTCCGGTGCCGAGAAACCCTAAACTCGATCGTCAACTAGAGATTAGGCGAAAACAAATGCAAGCAAACTACTTTGCTACTAAGTGAATGGAAATACAACCTTTGTAGATCCGGTCCTCCACTTCTTTACCTCCTTGATGACGTCCCTTCGCTGCGATCACCGGACTCTAGCGATGGTTTCGTCGGAGAATTGAGCGGGCTAGGTCGTTGACTTCGATGCCGAAGATGATCTACGTCGAGGCAACTCTAACTCAAGCTCCATCTTCACTAGGTCATGAAACTTGTGAAGAAAACACCCCATACAACATGGCAAGTGGTAGAGGATGAAGAAATAGGAAGTGGGTTCACTTTGGATTTGGATTTCTCACTTGATTTCATCACTTAGAATTTTCTAGTAAGCATTCTTGAACTCATGAAGAAGATGAAGAAGAAGAAAAGAAAATGAATTATCTTTTTAAAAGAAAATTCAAGTGATGCTTATCATTTAGCAGCCATGGGTGAGTGTAACTCATGTAGAGAATAAACTAAGGTTTAGTTAAATGGTTAGGTTAAGCATAAAAGAAAATGGTAGATAATGCTAAGAAGCTTCATGAAGATTAAAGCAAAAAAACAAAGTTAGCCACCATTTCATTTTTGCCAAAAATAAATGAAATAAAACAAATGAAACCCTAACCATTATCTAAACATGGTGTATAGCATACACACATCCAAGTTTGCATATATCATCAAACATGATACAATCAGGTGCACAAAAATATATCACATATACTACTTGTGCAAATCAAGTGAGAAAATCCATCTTAAGTGAACAATACTAGTCAATGTAAAGTAATATATCTAATATATAATTATAAATTAAATCATTAAATCAACACTTGATTTAATGAAACGGTCATACTGCATATAACCGACTAATATCAAGTGTATCAATATATCGAATCAACACTTGATTCGGTAACCCGGCTATATCTCATATAACCGTCCAATGATACAGATCGCGAGAATAGAATTCAGTATCACATACTGGTATTATTCTCGGTCCCGCACATATCTCATATGCGCTCCTATTTCGTTTCGCTTGAGCCAGGAAACCTCTGTGTAGGACTCTAAAGACTCGTCAATACGCCGGCAGCAGGTGATGATCATATCAAACACCCACAAGCCGCAAGCGGTCTGCTAAACGTAACGGCCACCCGGGTATTGAGCGATCAGAAGATCAACGAGCAAGCCCGCTCACACTCCTGTGAATCCAACCAGCAACACTTACCGTACAGTTCGGTCTGCTCGTCTGATATGTCGCATATCTCGTCTAGGGGTGGTAAACGTCAGACCCCAATAACTCGATAAGTCGTGTCGATATGAGGCTCATAACGGGTCGAGAAACTACTGGTAACACTTACCAGCAAATCCCTAAAGCAGCCTTGGCCAAGGACTTCCTGTTACAGCCAATCGAGCACTGCGCAACATCAACTCCCTATACCGAGAGAGACGAAACCCCTCCTATCGCTCATTACCTCCATTTGATTCGGGACTGTACACAAAAACCACCGTTTTGCACGCCCTCTTGGATGTGGTAAGGTGGAAATCAAAGCACAGTGGGAATCACACAATACTCTATGACGATCTCGGGTCTACAGACTAACCTGTACCAGTGTCACCAGAGAACTGCCATCTGACGTAAGGTATAATACCATCTGGAAGTTCTCGGCTAGTCCGTCCAGAGTACCCAGTCTCCACTGAGCACCCGTACATCATCTCCGATGTCAAACACCAATGGATATGGGATCATCCATCGCCCATCTGTATGGGTCGAGAAGGTATACGCTAGTCTACACTGGTATATCGATGCCCTGTCTCGATACACCCACGACTAGGGACCTTGAAGGATGTACTTATGGACTACCATGTACCCACTAGTATAATCCGCATCATAGTCCAGGTAGTCAAGTACACATCCTAAGGGATTTACCAACATGTAACAGAGAGACAATCAGTGTACACGTTAAGGTAAAGAGTAACCAGATAGCATACTATTATATCGAGCAAGAAAGTCATCCCTATATATGTCCAAGCATCCACTACAATATACATCCTATGTATAGTAATGGCCTCTAGGGCATACATGTCACTAACAATCTCACACTTGCACTAGGGCCATCTTATAGCAGTGGTTGTAGTATCTCATACTCAACCATCCCATAAAAGTCTCTCTGGGAAAAGGTCTTTCGTGAGTGGATCCGCCGTGTTGTCCTCTGAGTCTACTCTCCTAACCTCGATCCCCTGGAGATCAACCATCTCCATGATCAGGTGACACTGCCTAAGAATATGTCTGGATCACTGATGGGACGGGCGTTCCTTGGCATAAGCCCCAACTCCATTGTCACACAATGGAAGGAACAAAGTTCATCTCATGAACTAATATATACCCAGACTTCCTATTTGGTAGCATCTTTGGTAGCGATGTATCTAGCCTTTATCGTCTAGTACGCCACGGTATCTAGCTTGGAACTTTTCCAACATACCGTCCCTCCACTGAGGGTAAAGACAATGCCTGCGACTGACATTCAGTCGTCCTTATCACCCTGGAACCTTTCCAGTGATTTTCCCGAGGATCAATTGATACCATTTCAGTACAACTAGTGAGTATCCTAACATCCAATTAGATCTATCTCATAGATCCAAAACCCAGGATTTAGTAGGTATCACTTTGATCCTATATGGAGAATCCTTGTGATAAGAGGAGATTGACCGAGCGTAGCATAGGAAACTTCTTCCCCATCAATAGTATGTAATCCACGTACTCTACGAGGATCACCACCATACTCCCTACTTCCTTTTTGTATATACAAGGTTCATATACAATTTTGATGATGTCAAACTCTTTGACTACCATATCAAAACAGATGTTCCAACTCCGCGATGCCTGCTTTATCACATAAAACATCTTGCACACATTTCCGCTGCTCCCACTGTCTATGAAGCCCTCTGACTGTGTACTTATAGACTCTCTCTTCTAAATCTTTATTTAGAAAAGCAGTCATGACACCCAACCGCCAGATATCGTAGTCATGGTATGTAGCCGTGGCAGGTAGGATCTGGATGGACTTAAGCATAGGTACTTAGAAAAGGTTTCATCACAATCCATAGCTGGTCAATGATGCAAACCTTTAACAAGTCTAGCTTTGAATGTCTCAACTTTTCCATGTACACCAAGTAATCTTCTCCAGATATACTTTCTCCTGATGGGGATTTAACCCTTCAGATTAAGCAACCAAAGTCCATACTTTGTTGGTGTATAAGGATTCCATCTCAGATCGCTAAGCATCCAGCCATTCTTACAGAGTCCCACTCCTGATGACCAGCTCGAAACTAGTTGGGTCATCATCTAATGATGCAATCCTCACTCCCACTGTCATAGAGAAACCGAAGTAACTCTCAGGTGGGTGAGGAACCCTACCAGATCGGCGGAGAGGTTGAGGTTCGTTGGTTGCTATTGAATCCTTTGGTTTTACCAAATCATCAGCTGTAGTTTGTATAGCTGGAACTGTTTCCAGTTCCACCTCATGACCAATAATTTCTGTTAATTATATGTATGCCCTAGAGGCCATTACTATACATAGGATGTATATTGTAGTGGATGCTTGGACATATATAGGGAGGACTTTCTTGCTCGACATGATAGTATGCTATCTGGTTGTTCTTTACCTTAACGTGTACACTGATTGTCTCTCTGTTACATGTTGGTAAAGCCCTTAGGATGTGTACGTGACTACCTGGACTATGATGCGGATCATACTAGTGGGGACATGGTAGTCCATAAGTACATCCTTCAAGGTCCCTAGTCGTGGTTGTATCGAGACAGGGCATCGATATACCAGAGTAGACTAGCGTATACCTTCTCGACCCATACAGATGGGCGATGGATGATACCATATCCATTGGTGTTTGACATCAGAGATGATATACGGGTTCTCAGTGGAGACTGGGTACACTGGACGGACTCGCCGAGAACTCCCAGATGGTATTATACCTTACGTCAGATGGCAGTTCTCTGGTGACACTGGTACAAGTTAGTCTGTAGACCCGAGATCGTCATAGAGTCTTGTGTGATTCCCACCGTGCTTTGATTTCCACCTTACCACGTCTAAGAAGGCGTGCAAAACGGTGGTTTTTGGGTACAGTCCCGAGTCACATGGAGGCAATGAGCGATAGGAAGGGATTCGTCTCTCCCGGTATAGGGAGTTGATGTTGCGCTGTGTTCGATTGGCTATAACCGGAAATCCCTGGCAAGGGTTGCTGAGATTTACTGGTAAGTGTTACCAGTAGTTTATTGAACTGTTATAGACCTTATATCGACACGACTTATCGAGCTATTAGGGTCTGACGTTTACCACCCCTAGGCAAGATATGCGACATATCAGACGACGAGACCGAACTGTACGGTAAGTGTTACTGGTTGGATTCACAGGAGTGTGAGCGGGCTTGCTCGTCGATCTTCTGATCGCTCACTACCTGGGTGGCCGTTACGTTTAGCAGACCGCTTGCGGCTTGTGGGTGTTTGATATGATCATCACCTGCTGCCGGCGTATTGACGAGTCTTTAGAGTCCTACACAGAGGTTTCCTGGCTCAAGCAAAACGAAATAGGGGCGCATATGAGATATGTGCGGGACCGAGAATAATGCATGTATGTGATACTGTATTCTATTCTCGTGATGAATGTATCGATTGGTTGTATGCAATATAACCTAGTTATCGAATCGAGGATTGATTCGATAAGTCGATACATTGGATATTAGTCGGTCATATGCGATATGACCGGATCGTTAAATCAAGTGTTGATTTAATGATTTAATGTATAATTATATATTTGATATATTACTTTGCATTAACTAATATTGGTTCATTTAAAATGGATTTTCTCACTTGATGTGCACATCGTATATGTGTTATATTTTTGTGCACTTGTTTGTATCATGTTTGATGCTACATGCAAACTTGGGTTTGTGTTTACTTTAAACCATGTTTAAGTGAATGGTTGGGGTTTTATTATCTTCTCTTGATTATTTATTTTTATTTATTTATTCTTTTTAGCAAGAAAAGAAATGGTTGCTACTTTTGGATTTCCTTTGAAGCTTCATGAAGCTTTGAAAAGTTCAACCATTTTTGTTTCTTTTGCTTAACCTAACCATTCACCTAACCCTAGTTTATTCTCTACACTTAACCATGGTTGCATTATGATAACCATCACTTGTTTTTCTATGATTCATAATTCTTTTTCATTCTCTTCTTCTTCTTCATCTTCTTCATGAAGAAAAAGAAAGCTTGCTTGAAAATTAACAAGTGATCAATCCAAGTGTGAAATCCAAATCCAAAGTGAACCCACTTCCTATTTCTTCATCCTCTACCACTTGCCATGTAGTATAGGGTGTTTTCTTCACAAGTTTAATGACTTGGTGAAGTTGGAGCTTGATCTTGAGTTGCCTCGACGTAGATCATCTTCGGCATCGATGTCGACGACCTAGCCCGATCATTTCTTCGACGAAACCATTGCTAGAGTCCGGGATCCGATGATCGCAGCGGAGGGACATCATCACGGAGCTAAGGAAGTGGAGGACCGGATCAACAAAGGTTGTATTTCCATTCACTTAGTAGTTAAGTTGTTAACTAGCTTGTTGTTTCGCCTATCCTCTAGTTACGATCTTGCTTAGGGTTCGTTGGCACATAGAAATTTTTTGAATTGGACATGTTTGATCAGTTGTCGAACCTCATGGGTGTGCCTAGGAACCCTACAGTGGTATCAGAGCCTAGCTAGAGCCTTAGGCGAAGTGTAGACGATGTTAGAAGTCCGATCGAACCCGAAACCCTAGTTTAAATCCCTTCTCTGTACATTTTTTCAAAACTGGGTTTTTTCCAAATTAAAAATATGGAGAAAAATCAGCAGGGTTTTCTAGGAGTTACTGTGCAAAACGAGCCAGTATATCGATCAAATAGCCGCGGAACCGCGGCAAGAGCTTGGCTCATGCGGCGGTTCCGCGGCCGTACGGTCGTTTCTTTCATTAATTTTTGCACAGTAACTCCTATCTATTAGCGCTGTATTTTCGGGGAATTTTTAAATTATACTCAAGAGTTGAGTTTTCTGGGTTGTATTGGGGACTCGGTGTTTCGATCGGGATGTTTAACTTCGTCTATGGGTTTTTCCGGATAATTTTAGAAAATGTTGAAAAGTTTGACTGGATATAAATACCCACATTTTCCCCTGTCGGGAAATTTCCAAGTGTTGGATCTTTCCGTAGTTTAAGAACGTTCGAAGTAGTGCAAGTAACGCGATGGACCCTCTAGAAGACAACAAACCTTAACTCGATTATGTAACTATCTTGAACTGCCCTTTGAACCTTAGGGTTTGGGGCAGTACGGCGTGCCACATGTGAGGCGTTAGCTTGACCCTTCTACGGCTGGACCGTTGGTACTGTGGCACGAAGTGAATGTTCTTAAACTTATTTCATGTGTTGAGCTGTTTTGAGAAAACTTGGGTGTTTGACTGTTCGATCGGAAAGTTTAACATTTTCTGTTTATCTGGAATGTGATATAATATTTGGAATCCACAAATGGTTATGAGATAACTGAATGAATGTTATAAACATGGCAGTTTAGTCTCACTTGATCGGTTGCCACGGAATTTTGATGCGATCAAAAGTCCGTCGCAATCGCGTAGCGTACGCGGATACTCGCCGGTAAACTTAACAGACAGCTACGCCCTATAGCCCCGACCAAGTGACTGAGGAGAACTCCGTCGCCGAAAGCATCCGTTCGGGTGCTCGCGGCAGCGGTGTTCCGCCTTAGTGCACTTCGTCGACGGTATCGGGTGTGCGGCCGTCTACTAAAGTTTGCGACGAGCATTCGGTCAGTATGCCGGGAATCTTGTTGAATTGCCCGACTAGATATTGAAAAGAGTTTTCGATAATGAGACTAAAATGCGGGGTTTATAAATGTTAGGCATTCGATGTCTAAGGAAATCATTTGATTAGGCTTGCGATGTCTAAAGAGATTGCGGATTCCAACTGTTGTAGTTTTACACTTTCTTTTCTGCGACCGTAAGTGTAATATGTGATATCGCCGGTTTCGTTGCTATATGTCAACGACAATTGGGATACGCATGTTTACTTACGTTGATGACATTTGATGTTATGTGTTGCTGGATATGTTATATTGGATCGTCATGTTTGAATAGCCAGGGTTTTTTTTTATGTGAGATGAGTGTTTTTCTTTTACATTCATGTAAAAACATGTATGTAATATTCTTTTATTAGGGCACTTCCAGGTTGCGGAAGATGTCACATTTTGTATATTATTTACTTTTCAGCACTAGGATAGACCCAAGGAGGGGAGCACAAGTAACCGGGTTCTAGGGTCCAGAGGGAGACCAACTCGAGGAGTCGAGTCCGGGTCTCCTAACTATAGAATTGGAAGGGTTGCTTGCCGCTCTCGTATGGGTCTGGGGGTGTGGGTTTGGCTATTCATCGCGACCGTGGAATCCGTGTTTTATACTGGCTCGTATTGAAAACACGGACGTCCTAGTATATCCAATATTTCATATGTTTCTTCTGCTGCGATATCTATGATGTGATCATTTGATGTTCTGTGATAAATACTGTATATAGTATATATGATATATTATATAGGCGTTACTTATGTTTTACACCCGCGCTAGCCCTGCCCCGCTCTGCCGTTAGTTACCTAACCTAACGGTGCACGAGGGGACATCGAGGCGAATGCGGATGGCATAAATGTATGTCGTATTTATCTGTGATGTTTAGGTAACTTTAATGATGGGACTTCATTGATGAGATTAATGAAAGAAAAGAAACCTAAAAGATGTTGTGGAATCAAATTTTCAAATAAAACAGGTAACTACAGTTCTTGCTTTGCATCGCGGTGTTCCTTGTAGAACATCCTGCACCTTATTCGATAAGGAAAGGACCGAGATCCCTTCACCGGGAGTGACTCCTTTAGCAATAACAGGAAAATGCTACAACCCTCGGTTTGTCTTTTGATTGCTTCTCTAGTTCTTGCTTTGCACAGTGATATATATGATATATCCTGCACCTCATTCGACGAGGAAAGGGCCGACGATCCCTTCACCAGGAATGACCCCTTCACCAGGAATGACCCCTTTAGCAAAACTAGAAAAGCCTAAAAAACACTCCATTTTAAAATCATTTGATTCTACAACGATATCAAGTTCATTACGCAATAGGTTTTCAGAAAAACCTGTCGTAGCCCTCCGTCATTTCAGATAAGTACTAGTTAGTATTCGTGCTGCGGTAGTTTGGCCTCCGTCAAGGCGTAGTGTACGGTAGCTAACTAATGCTTATCTGCTAGCATACGATGCGATTGGATTAGGGTATTCGTACGGCGTTGTTTGGCCTCCGTCAAGGATCGTGCGGGTGGGTTTAATTCAATCAGGAAATGATGGGTTGAACTTGACTAGCGGACTATGGGTAGTTTGGCCTCCATCAAGGTTATAGGATGCTAGGAGCAAAATTATCGGGAATTTCAAGTGTTGAAATTTGCAATGAGATTGCATACCTTCTATGAGATAGTTGGATCCCGATACCCACTGCGAGTAATTGTTACTCTTGGAAGAGTTTTACACATTACAATTAGCCGATCAAGTAGGTGTCTAGAAAGGTGTCAACGGGGTTACGACTCTGGGAAAACGAGGTTTACATTAATTAGGTTCGTGCGAAAGCACGCGGGACCTCCCTCAAAGTGCCGACACTGGCCTGGCTGAAAGATTGGCGAACTTGTGGCGTGTAATTAATCCCGGCTAGTGTCTCCTTTTAGGGTTTGAAGGAAGATTTGATAAAAACAGTGCGAGCCATCCTGATTAGATAAAATAATAACCAATCTATTCTTGCAAGAGCACACGCTGAGTGTTTTCTTCTCTCTCTCTCCAGGTAGCGACCATATCACGCCTTAATCAAGATAATAATACGGATGTATTGACCGAACCCGCTTGTTATACTGAGCTGGGGAACGTTGGTCCCGCTCCAACTTATAATTGTTATAAGACAGAGCAGGAAATTAGGGAATACCAGATTTCCCGTGCCACCCAAACGAAGAAAGTGCATGTTGATGCATCATCTTCGGGTGTGTTCGTTACATAGAACTGTTTCTCAGTATCCTTTACGTCCTGAGTATGTGATACCGGATCAGAATCCCGCATATGTAATCTGTTACATGGGCTACAGATTGGTAATGAACTGAGAACGGGTGATAAGTTTCATGAGACAGAAAACGGTGCAAGTGTTGCAGCCAAGTCTGTTGGTCACTGTCACCCTGTATTCCAAATACATTGATTCTGAATGTATGTTATTAGATACCGAACCTGATATACAAAATCATATCAGTCTCTTTATTAGTAAAGAAATGATAAAATTTTGTATTGTTGGATAATGTTTTGAACATTTCCTATATCAAAAGTTGATCGGTTCAGGCACGTTATCGAAAAGCATTGAAGTTCTAAATCAAACTACTGTTCTTAGTATACGGACACACACAAGAGGAACAGTTCAGGAATGAACGGATCCTTCTTGAGGTATTGTAGACTAGGTCATATCAATGCGACCCGACTTGCTAAGTTGCACATAGATGCATATTTAAATCTGTTTGAATCTACATCTTGTGAAAACTTCCCGGTCATGTCAAAAAGATAAGATGACCACAGCTCTGTTTATTGGAAACAGAGAAAGAGTAAGTGAACTCTTGGGATTAATACATGCTGATGTATGAAAGGTCACCTGTTTACTCATACCAAGACCGGTTCTTAGTACTTCATTACATTCCCTGATAATCTCTCAAGATTCAGACATATGTTCCTGTTGAAACACAAGTCCGAACCTTTTGAGATATTCACAGAATATAAGTTAGAAGTAGAGAACCAAAATACAGGTATAAGTATTATGTCCTTTGATGTGATCAGGGAGGAGAATACTTGAGCATGGAAATCCTGGACTATTCTAAAGGAGAAAGAGATTCTCTCTCAGCATTACTCCTCCGTATACACCATAGCACGATGGTATATCGGGGCGGAGAAAAAGCACCCTATGTGATATGGTGTGCTCTATAATGAGTACTACTGAGTTTCCTATTTTCTTTTGGGAGTTGTGCACTTGAGAAGTTGCATACCTATTGAATAAGGTTCGAATCAAATCAGTTGCCTACCACATCATATATGATATGGAAAGGGAAGAGCCCATATCTTAAGTTAGTTAAGATTTGGGGTTGTCCGGCCTATGTCTAAGAGCAATATCCGGATAAGCTCGAGGCAAGATCTGTTATGTAGAACTGGAAATGTTTCAGCTATACAAACTGCAGCTAATGATTTGGTAGAACCAAAGGATTCAATAGTTACCAACGAACCTCAGCCTCTCCGCCGATCTAGTAGGGTTCCTCACCCACCTGAGAGATACTTCTGTTTCTCTATGACAGTGGGAGCGAGGATTGCATCATGAGATGATGACCCAATTAGTTTCGAGCTGGCCATCAGGAGTGAGACTCTGTAAGAATGGCTGGATGCTTAGTGATCTGAGATGGAATCCATATACACCAACAAAGTATGGACTTTGGTTGCTATATCTGAAGGGTTAAATCCCCATCAGGAGCAAGTATATCTTGAGAAGATTACTTGGTGTAGATGGAAAGGTTGAGACTTTCAAAGCTAGACTTGTTAAAGGTTTTTCGTCATCGACCAGGTGTGGATAATGATGAAACCTTTTTCCAGTGGCTATGCTTAAGTCCATCCAGATCCTACTTGCCATGGCTACTTACCATGACTACGACATCTGGCGGTTGGGTGCCATGACTGCTTTTCTAAATGATGTTTTAGAAGAGTGCGTCTATAAGTACACAGCCAGAGGGCCTCGTAGACAGTTTGAGCAGCGGAAACGTGTGCAAGATGTTTTATGTGATAAAGCAGGCATCGCGAGGTTGGAACGTCTGTTTTGATGTGTTAATCAAAGAGTTTGACATCATCAAAATGGTAGATAAATCTTGTATATACAAAAATGTAGTGAGTATGATGGTGATCCTCGTAGAGTACGTGGATGACATACTCTTGATAGGGAAGGAGTTTCCTATGCTACGCTCGGTCAATCTCCGCTTATCACAATGATTCTTCATATAGGATCAGAGTGATACCTACTAAATCCTGGGTTTTGGATCTATGAGATAGATCTAAATGGATATTAGGATACTCACGTGTTGTAGTGAGATGGCATCAATTGATCCAGGGGAGAATCACAGGAATGGTTCCAGAGTGATAAGGACGACTGAAAGTCAGTCACAGGCATTGTCTTTACCCTTGGTAAAGGGACGGTATGTTGGAAAAGTTCCAAGCTAGATACCGTGGCTTACTAGACGATAAAGGCCGGTAACATCGCTATTAAAGATACTACCAAAGAGACAGTTTGGGTGTATAATGGTTCATGAGATGAACTTAGTTCCTCCCATTGTATGACAATGGAGATGTCGCTTATGCCAAGGAACGTCCATCCCATCAGTGATCCAGACATATTCTAAGGAAGTATCACCTGATCATGGATATGGTTGATCTCCAGGGGATCGAGGTTAGGAGAGTAGACTCAGAGGACAACACGGCGGATCCACTCACAAAGGCCTTTTCCCAGAGAGAGACTTTTATGGGATGGTTGAGTATGAGATACTACAACCACTGCTATCAGATTGCCCTAGTGCAAGTGGGAGATTATTAGTTATATGTATGCCCTAGAGGCCATTACTATACATAGGATGTATATTGTAGTGGATGCTTGGACATATATAAGGAGGACTTTCTTGCTCGACATGATAGTACGCTATCTGGTTGTTCTTTACCTTAACGTGTACACTGATTGTCTCTCTGTTACATGTTGGTAAAGCCCTTAGGATGTGTACTTGACTACCTGGACTATAATGCGGATCATACTAGTGGGGACATGGTAGTCCATAAGTACATCCTTCAAGGTCCCTAGTCGTGGGTGTATCGAGACAGGGCATCGATATACCAGAGTAGACTAGCGTATACCTTCTCGACCCATACAGATGGGCGATGGATGATCCCATATCCATTGGTGTTTGACATCAGAGATGATATACGGGTGCTCAGTGGAGACTGGGTACACTGGACGGACTCGCCGAGAACTCCCAGATGGTATTATACTTTACGTCAGATGGCAGTTCTCTGGTGACACTGGTACATGTTAGTCTATAGACCCGAGATCGTCATAGAGTCTTGTGTGACTCCCACTGTGCTTTGATTTCCACCTTACCACGTCCAAGAGGGCGTGCAAAACGGTGGTTTTTGGGTACAGTCCCGAGTCACATGGAGGCAATGAGCGATAGGAAGGGATTCGTCTTTCCCGGTATAGGGAGTTGATGTTGCGCTGTGTTCGATTGGCTATAACGGGAAATCCCTGGCCAGGGTTGCTGAGATTTACTGGTAAGTGTTACAAGTAGTTTCTCGAACTGTTATAAACCTTATATCGACACGACTTATCGAGCTATTGGGGTCTGACGTTTACCACCCCTAGGCAAGATATGCGACATATCAGACGACGAGACCGGACTATACGGTAAGTGTTACTGGTTGGATTCACAGGAGTGTGAGCGGGCTTGCTCGTCGATCTTCTGATCGCTCAATACCCGGGTGGCCGTTACGTTTAGCAGACCGCTTTCGGCTTGTGGGTGTTTGATATGATCATCACCTGCTGCCGGCGTATTGACGAATCTTTAGAGTCCTACACAGAGGTTTCCTGGCTCAAGCAAAACGAAATAGGGGCGCATATGAGATATGTGCGGGACCGAGAATAATGCATGTATGTGATACCGTATTCTATTCTCGCGATGAATGTATCGATTGGTTGTATGCGATATAACCTAGTTATCGAATCGAGGATTGATTCGATAAGTCGATACATTGGATATTAGTCGGTCATATGCGGTATGACCGGATCGTTAAATCAAGTGTTGATTTAATGATTTAATGTATAATTATATATTTGATATATTACTTTGCATTAACTAATATTGGTTCATTTAAAATGGATTTTCTCACTTGATGTGCACATTGTATATGTGATATATTTTTGTGCACTTGTTTGTATCATGTTAGATGATACATGCAAACTTGGGTTTGTGTTTACTTTAAACCATGTTTAAGTGAATGGTTAGGGTTTTATTATCTTCTCTTGATTATTTATTCTTTTTAGAAAGAAAAGAAATGGTTGCTTCTTTTGGATTTTCTTTGAAGCTTCATGAAGCTTTGAAAAGTTCAACCATTTTTGTTTCTTTTGCTTAACCTAACCATTCACCTAACCCTAGTTTATTCTCTACACTTAACCATGGTTTCATTATGATAACCATCCCTTGTTTTTCTATGATTCATAATTCTTTTTCATTCTCTTCTTCTTCTTCATCTTCTTCATGAAGAAAAAGAAAGCTTGCTTGAAAATTAACAAGTGATCAATCCAAGTGAGAAATCCAAATCCAAAGTGAACCCACTTCCTATTTCTTCATCCTCTACCACTTGCCATATAGTATAGGGTGTTTTCTTCAAAAGTTTCATGACTTGGTGAAGTTGGAGCTTGATCTTGAGTTGCCTCGACGTAGATCATCTTCGGCATCGATGTCGACGACCTAGCCCGATCATTTCTTCGACGAAACCATCGCTAGAGTTCGGGATCCGATGATCGCAGCGAAGGGACATCATCACGGAGCTAAGGGAGTGGAGTACCGGATCTACAAAGGTTGTATTTCCAATCACTTAGTAGTTAAGTTGTTAACTAGCTTGTTGTTTCGCCTATCCTCTAGTTACGATCTTGCTTAAGGTTCGTTGGCACATAGAAATTTTTTGAATTGGACATATTTGATCAGTTGTCGAACCTCATGGGTGTGCCTAGGAACCCTACAATTTCTTCATAAGAAATTCCCTTTCACAAAGGTGGCATGCTGAGAAACAAAATATTTTTGTTCCTCGGTTAGGTAGAAGATATTCCCTTGCGTATGCTTGGGATATCCAACAAACTTCCACAGATCTGACTTTGCCTCGAGCTTGTCCGGATTTTGCTTTTAGACATAGGCCGGACCACCCCAAATCTTAACTGACTTAAGAGATGGGCTCTTCCCTTTCCATATCTCATATGAAATGGTAGGCATCTGATTTGATCGGAACTCTATTCAATAGGTATGCAACTTCATAAGTGCATAACTCCCTAAAAGGAAATAGGAAACTCTGTAGTACTCATCATAGAGCACACCATATCACATAGGGTGCTATTGCTCCGCCCCGATACACCGAGGTGCTGAGGTGTATGCGGAGGAGTAATGCTGAGAGAGAATCTCATTCTCCTCTAGAATAGTCCAGGAATCCCGTGCTCTAGTATTCTCCTCCTTGATCACATCAGAGGACATAATACATATACCCGTTTTTGGTTCTCTACTTCTAACTTATATTCTGTGAATATCTCAAAAGGTTCGGACTTGTGTTTCAACAGGAACATATGTCTGAATCTTGAGAGATCATCAGAGAAGGTAATGAAGTACAAAGAACCGGTCTTGGCATGTGTAGACAGGGGACCTTCCTACATCAATATGTATCATCCCAAGAGTTCACTAACTCTTTCTCTGCTTCCAATAAACAGAGCTATGGTCATCTTATCTCTGTGACATGACTATCAAGTTTCACAAGATGTAAATTCAAACTAATTTAAATATGCATCTATATGTAACTTCAACTAGTCGGGTCGCATTGATATGACCTAGTCTACAATATCTCAAGAAGGATTCGTTCATTTCTGAACTATTCCTTTTGTGTGTGTTCTATATACTAAGAACTGTGGTTTGATTTAGAACGTCAATGCTTTGAGATAACGTACTTGAACCGATCAACTCTTGATATAGGAAATGTTCAAAACATTTTCCAATCAATACAAAATTAAATCCTTCTTTACTAATAAAGAGACTGATATGATTTTGTATATCAGGTTCGGTATCTAATGACTTTGTTCAGAATCAATGTATTCAGGTAATACAGGGTGACGGTGACCAACAGACCTGGCTGCAACACTTGCACCGTTTTCTGCCTAATGAAACTTATCACCTGTTCTCAGTTCTATACCTTTCTGTAGCCCATGTAACAAATTACATATGCGGGATCCTGATCTGGTATTACATACCCAGGTAGTAAAGGATACTGAGAAACAGTTCTCTGTAATGAACACACCCGAAGATGATGCATCAACATGCACTCTCTTCGTTTTGGCGGCACGGGAATTCTGGTAATCCCCAATTTCCTGCTCTGTCTTATAACAATTATAAGTTGGAGCGGGACCAACGTTCCCCAGCTCAGTATTACAAGCGGGTTCGGTCAAAATATCCGTTTTATTATCCTGATTAAGGCGTCACATGGTCGCTACCTGGAGAGAGAGAGAAGAAAACACTCTGCGTGCGCTCTTGCAAGATCAGATTGGTTATTATTTTATCTAATCAGGATGGCTCCCACTGTTTTTATCAAATCTTCCTTCAAACCCTAAAAGGAAAGACTAGCCGAGATTAATTACACGCTACAAGTTCGCCAATCTTTCAGCCAGGCCAGTGTCGGTACTTTGACGGAGGTCCCCCATGCTTTCGCACGAACCTAATTATTGTAAATCTCATTTTCCCAGAGGCGTAACCTCGTTAACACCTTTCTAGACACCTACTTGATCGGCTAATTGTAATGTGTAAAACTCTCCCAGGAGTAACTCTTACTCGCAGCGGGTATCGGGATCCAACTATCTCATAAAAGGTATGCAATCTCATTGCAAATTTCAACACTTGAAATTCCCGATAATTTTTTTACCCCTAGCGTTCTATGACCTTGACGAATGCCAAACAACCCATAGTCCACCAGTCAAGTTCAACCCGTACATTTCTTGATTGAATTAGACCCATCCGCACGACCCTTGACGAATGCCAAACAACGCCGTACTAATACCCTAATCCAATCTGCATCATATGCATAAGCAGATAAGTACTAGTTAGCTACCGCACACTACGCCTTGACGAATGCCAAACTACCGCAGCACGAATACTAAGTAGAACTTATCTGAAATGACGGAGGGCCACGACAGGTTTTTTAGAGAACCCTTTGCGTAATGAACTTGATATCGTTGTAGAATCGAGTGATTTTAAAATGGAGTGTTTTTGAAGCTTTTACTAGTTTCGCTAAAGAGGTCACTCCCGGTAAAGGGATCGTCGGCTCTTTCCTTGTCGAATGAGGTGCAGGATATATCATATATATCACTATGCAAAGCAAGAACTAGAAAAGCAATCAAAATGCAAACCGAGGGGTGTAGCATCTGCCAGTCATTGCTAAAGGGGTCACTCCCGGTGAAGGGATCTCGGCCCTTTCCTTATCGAATAAGGTGCAGGATGTTCTACAAGGAACACCGCGATGCAAAGCAAGAACTGTAGCTACCTGTTTTTTGAAAATTCGATTCCACAACATCTTAGGTTTCTTTTCTTTCATTAATCACATTAATGATGTCCCATCATTTAAGTACCTAAACATCACAGATAAATACGACGTACACTTATGCCATCCGCATTTGCCTCGATGTCCCCTCGTGCACCGTTAGGTTAGGTAACTAACGACAGAGCGGGGCTGGGCTAGCGCGGGTGCAAAACATAAGAAACGTCTATATAATATATCATATATATCATATACAGTATCTATCATCACATATCAAATGATCACATCACAGATATAGCAGAAGAAACATATGAAATATTGGATATACTAGGACGTCCGTGTTTTCAATACGAGCCAGTATAAAACATGGATTCCACGGTCGCGATGAATAGCCAAACCCACACCCCTAGACCCCTACGAGAGCGGCAAGCAACCCTACCAATTCTAGAGTTAGGAGACTCGGACTCGACTCCTCGAGTTGGTATCCCACTGGACTTTAGAACCCGATTACTTGTGCTCTCCTCCTCGGGTCTATCCTAGTGCGGAAAAGTAAATAATATACAAAGGTGACATCTTCCGCAACCTGGAAGTGCCCCAATAAAAGAATATTACATACAAGTTTTTACATGAATGAAAATAAAAGACACTCATCTCACATAAAAAACCCCGGCTATTCAAACCCGACGATCCAATATAACATATCCAGCAACACATAACATCACATGTCATCAACGTAAGTAAACATGAGTATCCCAATTGTCCTTGACATATAGCAACGAAACCGGCGATATCACATTTTACACTTACGGTCACAGAAAAGAAAGTGTAAACTATAACAGTTGGAATCCGCAACCTACTCAGACATCGCATGCCTAACCATCTGAATTCCTTAGACATCACATGCCTAACAATTATAAACCCCGCATTTTAGTCTCATTATCGAAAACTCTTTTCAATATCAAGTCGGGCAATTCAACAAGATTCCCGACATTGTGATCGAATGCTCATCGCAAACTTTATTTGGCAGCCGCACCCCCGATGCCGTCGACGAAGTGCACCAAGGCGGAACACCGTTGCCGCGAGCACCCGAACGGATGCTTTCGGCGACGGGGTTCTCCTACAGTCACTTGGTCGGGGCTATGGGGTGTAGCTGTCTATTAAGTTTACCCGGCGAGTATCCGCGTACACTACGTGATTGCGACGAAATTTTGATCACATAAAAATTTCGTGGCAACCGATCAAGTGAGACTAAACTGCTATGTTTATAACATCCAAATCAGTTATCTCATAACCACTTGTGGATCCAAATATTGTATCACATTCCAGATAAATAGAAAATGTTAAACTTTTCGATCGAACAATCAAACACCCAAGTTTTCCCAAAACAGCTCAACACATGAAATATGTTTAAAAACATTCACTTCATGCCACAGTACCAACGGTCCAGCCGTAGAAGGGTCAAGCCAACGCCTCACATGTGGCATGCCGTACTTCCCCAAACCCTAAAATTCAAAGGGCAGTTCAAGACGGTCACATAATCGAGTTAAGGTTTGTTGTCTTCTAGAGCGACCATCGCGTCACTTGCACTACTTAGAACGTTCTTAAACCACGGAAAAATCCAACACTTGGAAATTTCCCGGCAGGGGAAAAATCGGGTATTTATATCCGGTCGAACTTTTTAACATATTCTAAAATTACCCGAAAAAACTCATAGACGCAGTTAAAGTTTCCGATCGAATTATCGAATCCCCAATACACCCCAGATAACTCAACTCTTGAGTATGAATTAAAAATTCCCATAAATGTCAGGAAAGTCGTACAAAAGTTACTGTGTAGAAAGCGCACCAAAAACGCACTGTTGCGCCGCGGAACCGCCGCGGAAGGCATGTTCCTGCCGCGGTTCCGCGGCGTTTTAACCGCGTCACTGGATCATTTTTCACACAGTGCCTTAGAATTACCTGCTGATATTTTTGAGTATTTTTAATTAGGAAAAAACACTGTTTTGAAAAATGTACAGAGAGGGGTCTTGGTTAGGGTTTCGTGACTCGATCGGATTTCTAACATCGTCTACACTTCGCCTAAGGCTCTAGCTAGGCTCTGATACCACTGTAGGGTTACTAGGCACACTCAAGAGGTTCCTTAAGGCATCTACCATGCCAAATTCTAATTTTCCGGTGCCGAGAAACCCTAAACTAGATCGTTAACTAGAGATTAGGCGAAAACAAATGCAAGCAAACTACTTTGCTACTAAGTGAATGGAAATAAAACCTTTGTAGATCCGGTCCTCCACTTCTTTAGTTCCATGATGACGTCCCTTCGCTGCGATCACCGGACTCTAGCGATGGTTTCGTCGGAGAATTGAGCGGGCTAGGTCGTTGACTTCGATGTCGAAGATGATCTACGTCGAGGCAACTCTAACTCAAGCTCCATCTTCACTAGGTCATGAAACTTATGAAGAAAACACCCCATACAACATGGCAAGTGGTAGAGGATGAAGAAATAGGAAGTGGGTTCACTTTGGATTTGGATTTCTCATTTGATTTCATCACTTAGAATTTTCTAGTAAGCATTCTTCAACTCATGAAGAAGATGAAAAAGAAGAAAAGAAAATGAATTATCTTTTTAAAAGAAAATTCAAGTGATGCTTATCATTTAGCAACCATGGGTGAGTGTAACTCATGTAGAGAATAAACTAAGGTTTAGTTAAATGGTTAGGTTAAGCATAAAACAAAATGGTAGATAATGCTATGAAGCTTCATGAAGCTTAAAGCAAAAAACAAAGGTAGCCACCATTTCATTTTTGCCAAAAATAAATGAAATAAAACAAATGAAACCCTAACCGTTATCTAAACATGGTGTATAGCATACACACACCCAAGTTTGCATGTATCATCAAACATGATACAATCAAGTGCACAAAAATATATCACATATACTACTTGTGCAAATCAAGTGAGAAAATCCATCTTAAGTGAACAATACTAGTCAATGTAAAGTAATATATCTAATATATAATTATACATTAAATCATTAAATCAACACTTGATTTAATGATCCGGTCATACTGCATATAACCGACTAATATCAAGTGTATCAATATATCGAATCAACACTTGATTTGGTAACCCGGCTATATCTCATGTAACCGTCCAATGATACAGATTGCGAGAATAGAATTCAGTATCATATACTGGTATTATTCTCGGTCCCGCACATATCTCATATGCGCACCTATTTCGTTTCGCTTGAGCCAGGAAACCTCTGTGTAAGACTCTAAAGACTCGTCAATACGCCGGCAGCAGGTGATGATCATATCAAACACCCATAAGCTGCAAGCTGTCTGCAAAACGTAACGGCCACCCGGGTATTGAGCGATCAAAAGATCAACGAGCAAGCCCGCTCACACTCCTGTGAATCCAACCTGCAACACTTACCGTACAGTCCGGTCTGTTCGTCTGATATGTCGCATATCTCGTCTAGGGGTGGTAAACGTCAGACCTCAATAACTCGATAAGTCGTGTCGATATGAGGCTCATAACAGGTCGAGAAACTACTGGTAACACTTACCAGTAAATCCCTAAAGTAGCCTTGGCCAAGGACTTCCTGTTATAGCCAATCGAGCACTGCGCAACATCAACTCCCTATACCGGGAGAGACGAAACCCCTCCAATCGCTCATTGCCTCCATGTGATTCGGGACTGTACCCAAAAACCACCGTTTTAGACGCCCTCTTGGACGTGGTAAGGTGGAAATCAAAGAACAGTGGGAATCACACAAGACTCTATGACGATCTCGGGTCTACAGACTAACCTGTACCAGTGTCACCAGAGAACTGCCATCTGACGTAAGGTATAATACCATCTGGGAGTTCTCGGCGAGTCCGTCCAGTGTACCCAGTCTCCACTGGGCACCCGTACATCATCTCTGATGTCAAACACCAATGGATATGGGATCATCCATCGCCCATCTGTATGGGTCGAGAAGGTATACGCTAGTCTACTCTGGTATATCGATGCCCTGTCTCGATACACCCACGACTAGGGACCTTGAAGGATGTACTTATGGACTACCATGTCCCCACTAGTATGATCCGTATCATAGTCCAGGTAGTCAAGTACACGTCCTAAGGGCTTTACCAATATGTAACAGAGAGACAATCAGTGTACACGTTGAGGTAAAGAGTAACCAGATAGCATACTATCATATCGAGCAAGAAAGTCATCACTATATATGTCCAAGCATCCACTACAATATACATCCTATGTATAGTAATGGCCTCTAGGGCATACATATAACTAACAAGTGTATGGTAGTTATTTGTTACTTTTTTGTTGCATAGATAAATGCGTTGGTTTGGGACAGTCGTACTACTATTTTGGCCTTCGTCGAGGGTATGTACGGATGGGTTCAAATTAACCTGGACTATGATGGTAGAACTTGATATGTGACTTATGATATGTTGGCCTTTGTCAAGGTCATAAGAGCATGGGGTAAAAATCACATCGGGAGTTTCTAAAGAAACTGAAACTTGCCAGGCATGCGCATACCTTCTGGTGTGAGATAACGTTAGTGGATTCCATCACGTTATCATGCGATGATAGTTGGATCCCGATTCCTACTGATGAGTTGGTTTACTCCTCGGGTGATCCCGACTAATTTTTCCTTCAGGTTTGGAGGAGAATTTGAGGTTACAGTGGGAGACATCCTCATTAGATAAAGTGAGTAACGATTCTGATATAGGTTAAAGTGCACGCAGAGTGTTTCTTTTCTCTCTCTCTTTGGAAGCGACCATGTCCCGACGCTAGACTTTGACTCAGTGACCAAGTTAACCAAACTTTCTTAAAACACTGGCTTTTGAATTGTCTGAGTTGCATACATCATTGCCACTCCTTTTACGCTTTGTATTTCTCCAGAACACCCCATATCACTACGAACATCCACTTCCATTGGATAAATCCATCGTATAGTTACATACGAACTCGAAGGAACTTGTTCCAGATTCGAGGATGGATTCTGGTTCTGAAGAGATTGAATAGGACTATTCAGTTGTCTTTTCCTTTTACTTTCTCTCAAGTTATGAGTGCTTCTAGGATTAGGACAGTACAACTATTACGCTTATTGGATAGTATTCTTCCAAACTATAGGCTGGTGTCGAACGGTAGGGAAGGAAGAAAACCATTTAGCCTAAGGGTGGTGTACAGAAGGTAATAAGTAAAGACAAATAAAGGGATTAGAAAGAGGGCAAACTAAATTGCGACTGTTATCATTGACGACCAAACCACATATTTCATCGCCACTCCTACTTCACCATCGTATTTCTCCAGAACACCCTGTATCTCTACGAACATCCACTTCCATTGGATAAATCCATCGTATGGTTATATACGAACTCGAAGGAACTTGTTCTTGTTCGAGGATGGATTCTGGTTCAGAAGAAATAGGAATAAGGTTTATTCAGTTGACTTTTATCTTTACCTTCTCTCAGGTTGCGAGTGCTCCTAGGATTAGGACAGTACACCTATTAAGCTTATTGGATAGTGTTCTTCCAAACCATAGGCTGGTGCGGATCGGTAGGGAAGGAAAAAAACCATTTAGCCTAAAGGTGGTGTACAGAAGGTAATGAGAAAAGACAAATAAAGGGATTTTGAGAGATGGCAAGGAAATATACGGTTACAGTCATGAATCTGGTAGTGGAAGAGGAATTACATGGAATACGCGGATAACCCTTCGAAACATAGTCATGTTTCAGTTTCATTATGCGTTGTTAATAGAAAACTGATTTTTCAATTAGATCCTTACTCTAGGGTATGTATTTACCAGGTATGATTCTCACATCTGTATGGTTTTCTACATGACGAGTAGGAGTAAGCTATTGGGAATTAGGTGATCATCCTCATTATATCGGGATTCGTTGTAATTGTTGATATTTGAGGAAATCGCCTGGGTTTTTTGCCGGACGGCAAATATTTGGTTTTGAATATCCGTTGTTATGCACCAATTTCAAACTGATATATCTGTACATTTATTTTATAAAGTCAGATATAAATTTTTGAAATTATGTCCATGACATTTACCTATATCAGTTGATGGTTAGGTAAGAAGCATTAAACAACGGTGTAATTCTTCTTAACCATAAGTACAGTTTTGAACCTACGACGCACAGGGTTTGAGTTATTAAACTTAGGGGACTTATACAAAGTATTGTATGTTGTCCAGTGTCCATTAGGACAGAAGGGTTGGTCCTCGTACTATATTCTATTTACTTGTGACTTCTCAAGTTTTAGAGACGTGTTTCGTAAAAATACAAGGTCCAAGTTTTGAGAAGTTATAGGTACAAGAATAAACTAGAAAACCACGTGTCGCAAGTATCGAGATTCTTCAAGGTGATCGAAGATGTAGATACTTGTGTGAGGTATTTAGTTGATAGTAATGGTTTTGAGAACTTGCTTCTCTTTCAGGTTACTCATAATTGGATGCACTCCTAAGTTGAGTAATGCTGATCGGCCTCTCTCCATTTGGTTGACATGCACTGGAGACAGCTGCATGATTTGAATCTGGTTCAAATTAATTAAGTGTCACTTTTTCTATATTGTATATACAATGGATCATATCTTAACGATGTTAAGGTATAAGGAGTTGTCCAGCTTATGCTTAAAACCACACTCTGGATAACTCAAGGCACGTTTCTGTAATGGCAATTTGTGTGTTAACCTGAGCTATGACGAGGGTTAATTTTCTACCATCTGCAAAATCAATAGTGATATTGTTCATGACTCGCCACAGTTTTAGTAAAATAGACTTTTTCAGAAAACAGTAGTGGGATTATGGTAGAACTGGAAGTGATTCCAGAACCGAAAACGATTACTGAAAATTTAATAGGACCTAAAGATTCAATCAGGTTTGACATTCCATTATCCACTCCACAGATATGGTGGGTAACCTCAGGCGCCCGAGTGGTACTTCGGTATTCTCAAAAACGGTGACACGGAGGTTCTTGTTCACCCAGACTTGCCATTGCAGCTGTTCCAGACTATGAGCCTCGACAGGAGGATGAGTATAGCGTCGTTCTAAACTAGCTTTAAAAGTGCACGTGTATATGACTCTGCCAGAGGGCTGTCGTAGTCAGTTGTAGCAGGGGAAGCATAGTGGACAAGTAGCTTATGTTTATTTATGGATTAAAGCAAATATAGCGAAAATAGATCATCTGTTTTTGATGTGACAGTCATTGGTTTTGACTTCATCAGAATAGGAGATGGATCTGTTAAGAAGGTAGTAGGGTGTGATGTCCTAGTATTTGGATGACATACATAGTAGGAAGTGAAATTCCTATACTACGATCAGTTATACTTTAGTTGTCACACGGTGGTTTCTTCACACAGGATATGGATATAATATAAGGCATTCTGGTCACTAGATCTATGGTTTTAGATCTAGATTTGGATAGTGTCTCAACTCGGGTACTTAGACAGTATTCTAAAGGTGTTTTAGAATAGACGACTCCTTGCATGGTAGTGTACCTCCAGGTGATGGAGTCACCCTCTCTAAAGGTGTCTTACAGACTAAACGAGAGAGTGATGTGCATCATATCACTTGCTTAAGCAACTGAATTGATCATGGAATGTCAGGTACCACACCAGATGATCTTTTTGCACTAGTTTCAATAAATTGATATTAATCCAATACTGGAGAAACGTTCGGAAACAGTTTTAGAACATAAGTGGATGTTCTAGGGATTTGATAACGACAGCCTCCTTCAGGAGACAGTTATCATTCCAGGCATCCAAGGTGACCTGGGTGACAGAGTGACGGTCAAAGTTATAGTTTTCCCTCTGACGAGGGGCGGTAGATTGGACAGGTGGTCCAAGCCGATACTGAGGGAGGCATGGTGCAGGATACCGATTAAATTCAGTTGACGATACAATCTAAGAAGTTTGCTGGATTTGGAGTTCATTTGTGAACTAGGTCCCAACAGATATCCAGACATATTCTTGACAGGTATTACTCTATTCGAGAGATGGCGTTCTCGAACGCAATAGTTTCACAAACAAGCTTTGTGAGACTGATCAATACAGAAGTTGGGTGGTCGGTATCACACGAGCTGTGAGTATGCGACATTGCAATAATTAGCCTTAAGTGCAAGTGGGAGATTGTTGGCTATAGTGCCCTCAAAGTCAATTTTTGAATCGCAGGCACGTGATTGCAATGATTAAGGGAGGACCTATACCGGTAGGACAGTCTTACTCGAGATGATAGTATGCTATCTGGTTTATCTTTCTCGAGATGATAAAATGCTTTCTGTTTTGTCTTTATCATCGAATTCATGTTTTAGGTGACATTACAGATCACTATTACACGTTGATAGAGCCCTTAGGATTCTTGCTTGACTACCAGCAGTATGATGGTGATCATATACGTGAGAGTTAGGTAGTCTATAAACACATCCTTAAAGTGTCCCTAGTCGTAGGAGTTTCGAGACTGGGCATCGATACTCCATGAGTAGACTAGTGTATACGGATCGAGACCCCGATGAGGGGCGGTGGCCGGTCTCACAAGCCATTGGTGTCAGTTGGTTCACCTAAGACGTATACAGGTGCTCATTGGGTTATGAGTACACCGGACGGACTCGCCGGGAACATGCTAGTTGGTATTATACCTATCGTCAGATAGCAGTTCCCTGGTGATATGTGTACAGGTTAGTCCATCGACCTGAGATCATTATTTGTCTCGTGTGAGTTCCCACTGTTCTTTGATTACTACCCTACCACGGCTCAAAGGAGTCCTGCAAACAGGTTTTAGTTGGGTACAGTCCCGAGCCACATGGAGGAAGTGAGCGGATCGACAGGGGATTCGTCTCTCCCGGAATTGGGGGTGAGATCGCGTTGTGTTTAGGAGAGCCATTACACAAAGTCCTTGGCCATGGCAAGTGAGATTTACTGGTAGGTATTTCGGTAGTTTCTCAGGGTGTTCAGGGCTACACTCCGACACGACTTATACCGCTATTGGGAGTCTGACGTTTACCAGCCACCTAGGCCCGTTATGCGATACTCATAGACGAACAAACCGGACTGTACGGATATTGTCACCGACAGGCTCAGTAGGGTTTCAGGATGAGTTCGCTCGCCGGCCTCCCATTTGCTCAATACCTGGGCAGCCGTTACATACAGCTAGTGCCACTGACGTGCTAGTGGTTAAATCCACTTCCAGCGTATTGACGAGTCTTTGGAGTCCCACACAGAGGGTTTTCCTAGTTCGGGCGAAACGTTGTAGAGGCCGTATGGTTTTATGGCAGGGTTCGATCATATACGTGCACTTGTGCACGGATCATGATCGGACGAATCATACTAGTGGGCTTTGGTTTAAGCCGGATCCTAGTATTAGATTGTTGGAGTACTTTCGTCTCGTAGTATTCGTATTCAGTTGGAATACGGATGTGGGTTTGTATGTACAGATGAGGGGTATTCTTGTGATCCGTTACAAGTTTACTTTAATTGATGCCATTTGTTTTGTTGGATTAAACATTTAGTTTAAATGTTTAGTGAAGGAAAATGTGAGTGCATGTTTTGTCTATATGCGTCAATTCATGTCACATGCACATGGTGACTCATGGTATTGGGTCTAGTGTTGATTAAATGTGACATGGATTGATTTTGTAGCTAATTATGATTGTGGGGATATTTTTGGAGAGAGAGGGCTGTTTTGTGCCATGGGATTATTCTCTTAGGTTTGATATATATTCGCTCTCAAAAATATCTCACACAATCATCAAGTCATTTTTCCTCACTTGCTTCCTTTTTCTTGTGTTCACATCTTCCTCCATGGGCATCTTCTTCAACCTCCACCCATCCCTCACATGAGTTGAGAATCCATGGGTGTATTGAGACAAACTTTTCACACACTATCTCTACTTCATCTTGAGCACCTAGGTTGGCAAACTAGTTGTTCGAGTTGCTTCAGTTTGAAGCGGGAGCCCGAATAAAGGAACCTCGACATGGATGTTCTTCGGTGAAGGGAGACCGGAGATTGAGCTTGATCGGAGAAGCCGCGACGAGCTTGGGATGGTGACTAAAGACCGAAGGACATGGATCGATTGGTATATCCATTCTAACATCTTTGTAGTTGCTAGTATAGGGTTAATAACACGATCCGGGTAATGGGCTGCATTAGCGCCAATTTTTCAAAAGTTTTTGTTCCGCGTTTGGCCTCGGATTGATGGGCGGGACGCTAGCGTAGCCTTACAACCACACTCCAGAAGGTATGCGCATGCCTGGCAAGTTTCCTGTATGTTTGAAACTCCCGATGTGTGTTTTTACCCCAAGAGGCTTATGACCTTAACTAGGTCAACATATCATAAGTCGCAAGTCAAGTTCAACCCGTCATTATCGTGGATTAATTATACCCACCCGTACCAGCCCTTGACTAGGTCAACATGACCGTACGACTGTCCTAACCGATCGCATATCCATGCAGCAGAAAAGTACTACAGAGCTACCGATCACTACGCCTTGACTAGGTCAACATACGTAGCACGAATACTAAGCAATACTCGTCTGAAATGACGGAGGGCCACTGCTGGTTTTCGGAGAAAAACCTTAAACGTAATGAACTTGATATCGTTGAAGGAATCCAAGTGGTTTTTACAAATGTATAGTGGCGAAAACTTTTGCTAAAGAGGTCACTCCCGGTGAAGGGATCTCGTCTCTTTCCTCGTCAAATGAGGTGCAGGATATTCCAAATTGAATACCACGATGCAAAGAAAAAGAATCGACTATAGTGAAGTTATTACGTTGATGCAAACTTTTGCCCAAGGGGTCACTCCCGATGAAGGGATCTCGGCCCTTGCCTTGTAGAATGAGGTGCTGGATATTCATAACCGAATACCACTGTGCAAAGCAAAAAAGAACGTCTGTAATGTCGGTTTTTTAAAAACATGGTTCCAACAACATCATATGGGGTTGTTTTATCCTTGCATTGATAAGAATCAATGCAGTCCCATCAATTAATCACACCAGAAAAGAACGAAAATAAAATGGACATATATGCCATCCGCATTCGCCGCTGGGCCCCATCATCACTCGTTAAGTTACTTAACCGACGACAGAGCGGGGACTGGACTAGCACGGGTGCAAAACATATACAACATCTACTAGAATATATACATAAATATATATAACAATCGTCCCAGGCATGATATAAAGCAACATCACAGAAGCATCACAGAAGCAACACTGAATGGTGGATAATCTTGGAGCCCCGGGTTTCATTTGTGCCGCAAATAAGACCAGACTTTCCCCTGTTGTGTGGATAGCCTGTGCAATGAAAACCTAGACCCCTACGAGTGAGGCAAGTTACCCGCCAATCCTAGAAGCGAGGCAACCCCAATCAACAACGTTAATGGGCCACCCAACACTTCACAGAATCTGGTAACTTGGGCACCCCTCCGTTGGTCAACCTATACTCCCTATGAGTGCAGCGAATAGCTCGCCAATTCTAGAGTAAGGTCCCCTCCGTCTCAATGCCATTGTCACGACCTGGAATAGCACGTGACTAGCAGTTGAATCATATGAAATCTATAGGACCCCACCTAATTCAAGTAAGCCAAAAGCCCAGAAGTCCAAACCATTTAATGGAAGAAGTGAAGTAAAACTTAGTTTTTAAAAAAAACGGTGGTTTTTGCAAACTAAAATCGCAGTAATCATTTTAAAAGCCTCAAGTATTTCCAAAAATTTGGGCAGAGTTTCCCTTGTAAAACTGGCCCTAAACGGATACAACATGCATAATATACATAATGAATAAAGGCATCCCCAAGCGGGAGCTAGCTCTTCGCCAATTGGCGGAAACAACCACGCAATACAATATAATATACAACGCCGAAGGGCGAGGATCAAAACTCAACAAGGAAACCAGCATCCTCAAGAAAACCAGAGAAAATCATAATAATACAAGCGTGCGACTCTAAGGTCGAAAGAATAAACAACTGGTTTTCTAGGTCTATCAATATACAAGTCTGGTTGATGGAATTTACTATATACAACTGAAATAAATAAAAGTACTATGGTGGTCACGATGCAAGTGAACCCACGTACCAAAGCAATTCCTATAAAGGAAGCAGTGTGCCAGCAAGCCGCAATGAAACCTATACGGCCAAACCTGCAAGAAACTGTGGCATAACGGGGGTGAGTTGCCAACTCGTGAGTAGAAAACATCACCGAGAAGAAATCACATTTATGACTCTCTCCTAGGTCATACAATAATATCCTCAATATATATATATAACTCAAAGCATCTAATAATGGCAAGGGTAAACATCTAAACATAAGTGTAATACTAAGTGCTCGTGTCAGTGCCTCAGGTAGCAACATATCACAATATGTTGTACAAATGCATTAAGATGAAAACAGAATACATCTTGCATGAGAAAAACTGTTTTCTTATCTCGGTGAGATTTCTGTGTAAAAATCGAAGTATCATCAATGAAATCAACAGAGAATCCGTGTCAAGCATCGACACAAAACATGTATCCCAATATCTCAATATCTCGGGCTCCGGCAATCCGGACTGGCCCATATCATAAAATTTCAATATCTCAATATCTCAGGCTCCGCATGAACAGGATCGGCCCATAGGCTCCGCATGATCAGGATCGGCCCATAACTCCGAACGGTATCCTCCGGATATCCGTCGAGTTTCCATACAATCACCGGTCGGTAGTGCTCCCTTGCCGGGCTCAACGCAATCATCTGCGATCTTCTTGCCCCGAGGTACCGCACCGGGTCCACCATGTACCCACAGACGATGCATCCCCCTCCTCGAATCGAGTATATGATAACACTCAAGAACCGAGAAAACCCATGGTGGACATCACAAATATTATATTACGAGAAAACCGCAAATTTCTATTTGTTAGAAATGATAATGAGTTTATAAATCCTTGCGGTTTCTCCAATTCCAGAAATCCCATTGATAATCCGAATCCCAAAATCAAGAGTCAATGAACAGTGAATACCGACATAAAGCCCCATAATATCGCATGACAGTGAATACATATAAATGCATGGTATCTAAGCAAAGAATGCAATATTTAAACTAGAATAGTAATTATATATCGGAAATATCTACTAGCAGTTATATCCATGAAATAATATTATCAAAAGTGTACTTTACATGGAAATTACCGATGATGATGTGTGTGAGCCTGCAAGAAAGTATACGTGGAGCATACGCATCATCGCTAATGGTGCTGGTGTCTTGACAATAGGGTTCATAATGACTAAAGAAAACGCAAGTATAAGCATGAAATGCGATGGGGACAACATAAATTAAACAGAGAATGAATAGTAATCGCAACAATGAAGGATATACACTTTTATATACGAGTCATACAGTGTTTACATTGAAATAGCACGAATCGTGGTTTTTAGAAAATAGGGGCTACGGTGTTTTTAAGAAAGGTACATCCTTTGAAAAATCCGTAGTATCCATCGGCCTGTCTTTAAAATACTCACGATTCATTAGTTTTGAAAATAAATATGACTCGAGCCTAGTCTAACATCTACCAAGTAAACTACAGGGACAAAGTTAAGAGACTAAACGAAAGGGTAAGGAAATCCACCTAAGTCTGAGTCGATATATCTAGTAGTCGGAGATCCAGCCATAATAGAGTCACGTACGATAAAATATATAATACGACATCCTCGAGTCAAGAGTGTGGACCAATCATCAAATTTATACTTCGTACGGTAAAGTCCATCGTACGGCATCCAAAAATCGGGGTACGGGTCAAATATCACATTATCTCATTATTCATATGGTATCATTATCACAATATAATGAACTAGGGGTACTGATATGAAGTCTATTACATTCCGATACCATCAAGATATATCCACGTGTGTATGAAAACACATCACCCATCAATCCGCTATAATAGCATGTTGTATATCATAACACGACCCAAATCACATAACCGATCTCACGGCATCATGCTCGATCATATCAACTCTCCTCTGAGTATCATAGACTATTCTCATCACCCGTGTATACGTATATGTAAATATATATATATATATATATATATGTTAACACATCCACCACCCCCCACATATATATATTCATATAACCAGATACATTAAAAACATATCACGTGTGTGCATGTGTGTGTGTATCAACCTATACTCTAGGGTTTCGCGATTAAGATATTAAACTAAGAACGTTTTCTTCCAACTGCACTAAAACTAACCCATGTTCTCCTTAAGCCGTCCATGCTAATTATCCACGTATCACAATACACATAATTATATATGATAAGTTCACGTACTACACTACGAAATTGCGGGGGTGTTATACGCCATCCACCCGACTTCTCCCGTAGATATACATGTACTCACCTTGGTCCTTGCTTGCCGAAGTCGATGTCGCCATGCTTCTCTTTGTCATCCGAAGTCCACGTGAGGGTGCCTATACATATAAACACATAGTATCGTAAACTGAAATCGCGCACGAAAACCAAAACGACACACGTATCATACATAGGTTAAAACATATGGTCTACTTATTCAAAACAACCAAACAACACCCGATATCGACGTACAAACGTCAAGTGACCGATAAAAAACACAAATATCAAAACATCATGTCATGGAAAGTCACAAAACAAAACAACAACCCTAGAAAAATGGTTCCATATTTGGTTTCAGGTAAAATGGGGATAAACAAGCAATGCAGTGGGATTGTATATGGGGTAAGTGAGCTACACTACCAACCTTAGCACCAATACCCTCAATTGACCCGGTGACAACAGCATAAATTCCGGCCTAGCCGGACGGGGGTTCTTGGATGGGGCTCGAATTTGCAGCGTGGTTTCCTAGTGTCCCATCTAGGTCAATAGGGTTGCTAGTTTTTAACGTAAATGTTCCAGGTCATCCCAGATTTCCTGTAGTCCACAATTTTATACACAAACCGACATTTCGATATCTAATTCGAATTGCAAGGTCTAGGCTCTGTTTGTTTTAGGTTTTAACACTATGGGGGGGGGGGTTTAAGGTCACTACCAAACCTCAATTGCACCATCTCCATTCAAATCAAACCCTAGCCTCAACTTGGAATTTTCCAAGTTCAATAAACCTCTCTTAAACAATTCTAAACTGAAATAGAAGCTAAAGGAACTTGATTACTATACTAATTGTGAAACAATTACCTCATTTGGCAACTCAAGAATTTTCTAGAGTTTCGCCAAGTGCTCAAAATCCCAAATTTCTTGCTCCACCTTGCTTGTAGTGAGCTTGTGCATGATTTTTGTGAAGGGGGTGTATGGTTTTGAAGTGGAAATGGGGTGTTATGAGGAGGTAGAGGAGGTGGGGGAGAGAGGGAAGCCATGGGAGAGGAGAAGAAGGGAAAATGATGAAGGGAACAAGTGAAAATAAAGTGCCATGGTTCAAGGTGACCCCTCACCCTCTCTCTCTCTCTCTCTCCAAGCCCATACCTCCATGTCTCTAAAATATCTTTCATTTCGTTTTCTTTTCTCTTTTCTTATCATTTCTTTCTTTTTCTTTTCTTTAACAAAATTCAAAAACCATTTCAATACAAATGAAACCATGGTCACATAAAGTGTAAAAAGGTTTGTAACATGCTTTGTTGCATGCCATGATGCATAATCAAAATTAATGCAAGATTAGTGAAAATTAATCGAGTTTAGCATTAATATAGAATATAATTAATTATATAAAAATCTATGAATGCTCCATTCTTATAATCCCTTTCAAAATCAACAGTTCTTCTAATTTTCCGAATATTTTCCAAACTATCGGTATATAGTTATACCACTTTCGTTAAAACTAATCTCCATACCTTAAAATATTTATAATAATTCATTATTTAATTATCTACATTCCCAAAAATAATATTTTATTTTCTGAAATGTTACAGCCATGAGATGCGAACCCGTTGCCCTCTAGAATGTAGTACAGAAAAGTAAATAATATACAAGGGTGACATCGACCTCAACCCGGTCGTGCCCCCCACCACGGGGTAATCCTAGTACAGAAAAGTAAATAATATACAAGAGTGACATCGACCTCAACCCGGTCGTGCCCCAAACGAATAATATACAAATTGGCAGTGACGGCAGTCCACATGTCGGACGCTCGCCCCGCAATATCAAATGTACAAATGAAACTAAACTGTACTAACATTGCACCATAGCTATCCACCACGACGATCAAACCACAACATAGCACAACTCAGAACATCAACGCGAATGTCACGTTCGCAAACCCGTCTAAAATAACTAGAGCAATTAGACAAGTTGTACCGATCTAATGACATTCACGATCACAGATAGTAATGTAAGTACTGTAAACATTCAAACAATGTTAAATTATCGAATTCGAAACACATCGAATTGCCCCTAAACAAAAGATAACATAATTTCCAAAATGGGCAAAACAAGAAATACCACTGAACCAATATTCCAGAGACTAGACTACACCCAAAATTACAAACCCAGAAGCCTCCAGAAAACAGGCAAGCTCGGAAATTTTGAGCATGTGCTCGGGTCAAAACGGGTAAAATGGGTTCGTATTTGGGGTATGTTCTAGTGGTAATATATGTGATCTTCTGCGTTTGTTTAAAAAAAATTTTTAGACTTTAAAAACTGACAGAAACTGGAATATGTAGGGTATCATTTGGGAGTTGTTTCGGTTTCGATACTTTAACATTGTCTAAACAAGCTAGCTTAGAGTTTAAAGGCTGGCTCTGATACCATGTTGGGTTACGGCAGCGCCCCGGCCATCAAACCGTGGCACCATACGGAACAAAAATATACTGAACTGGCTCTACCATTACCCGATGCCCGGATCTTCCCTAAACCCTATAATAGCAAGCTATAAAAAGAAGTTAGAATGGTTATACCAAGTTGATCCGTGTCCTTCGTCTTCAACCATCATCCCCAAGCTCCTAGTGGCTCATTGATTGAATTTGGTTGCCGGTCTTCCTCCATCTACGATGATCCACCTGAGGAAAACGGCGCAAGGTTCAGCCTCGTCGAGCGAGGCAACCGACACTCCAAGGTTGCTAGCAATGGAGAGTAGAGGTGTAGGAATGTGTCACTATCTTTCTCTCATCACAATACTCAATAGAGCAACTCAAGAAGAAGAAAGAGGTGAGGAAACATGTGGCATGAGCAACTCAAGAAAGTGATAAGTCTTTTTGTGAGAATGAGAGTGTAATGAACCATGAAGCAAGTGAAGAAATCTAGTGGAGAAAACAAAATGAGCAAGCCCCCCAAAAAATTGTGGCTTCCCCTCTCTCTCTCTCATGCACACACTTACAAAATATCTCCACAATTTTGCAATAAATAATTGCATGCCATACCTCTCTACATACCACAACCCAAGCTCATGCCACCTCACTCCTCCACCTCATTTATGAAACAAATGAATTTCCAAGAAAGGAAAATCATACAAATGAGGTGTCCACTTGTAGAAGCTATTCCGTATAAATACATAATACAACACGGTACATGTATCGAAATACATATACGCGTATTCGTACAAAAATACGAATAGCCAAGAGAGAAAATGAATAGTGAACACTAATACTAGAATACATATATATAAGTACATATATAAATTATTAAATCAAAACCTGATTTAATAATCCGGCTCAATCCTAAGCCGCTAGTATTATCAACCGTCCGATTAAAGTCTGTGCAGCTTGTACACATATTTAATCGGACACCTGTATGTACCAACATACGTCATCTACACCATATCACCTGAACCGTGAAAACCCTCTATGTTGCACTCTAAAGACTCGTCAATATGCTGGCAGTGGTTTAACCATAACAACGTCAGCGGCACTAGCTGTACGTAACGGCTACCTAGGTATTGAGCGAAAGGGAGGCCGACGAGCAAACTCATCCTAAACCCCTACTGAGCCTGACAGTGACAATATCCGTACAGTCCGGTCTGATCATCTAAGAGTATCGCATATCGAGTCTAGAGGGCGGATAAAGTCAGAGCCCTAAAAACGCGACATTTAGTTTCGACATGAAACCCATCACCACCCGAGAAACAATCGATCCTGGATCGGTAATTCTCGTCCACCGTGGACACGGATTTCTGGTGATGGCCACCCGTGCACAATGCGACATCAACCCCCAATACTGGGAGAGACGAATCCCCGACGATCCGATCACTACCTCCATGTGGCTCGGGACTGTACCCAACTAAAACCTGTTTGCACGACTCCTTTGAGCTGTGGTAGGGTAGTAATCAAAGCACAGTAGGAACTCACACGAGTCAAATGACGATCTCAGGTCGACAGACTAACTTGTACACATGTCACCTAGGAACTGCTATCTGACAATAGGAATAATACCAACTAGCAGGTTCCCGGCGAGTCCGTCCAGTGTACTCATAACCCAATGAGCTCCTATATACTATCTTAGGTGAACAAACTAACACCAATGGCTTGTGAGACCTGGCCACCGCCCTTCGTCGGGGTCTCGATCAGTATACACTAGTCTACATTAGAGTATCTATGCCTAGTCTCGATACTCCCACGACTAGGGACATTTAAGGATGTGCTCACAGGCCCCCCAGCTCCCACGTATATGATCGCCATCATAATGCCGGTAGTCAAGCATGAATCTTATGTGCTCTGTCAACATGTACATGATGATAAAGACAAACCAGATAGCATACTATCATCTTGAGTAAGACTGTTCTACCGGTATAGGTCCTCCCTCAATCATCATAATCACCTGCCAGCAATTACGATAACTGCCTTGAGGGCACTATAGCCAACAATATGTAATATATTACTTGGGCTAAAGAAATGTAGAGAACTGGGAATAGGTGATCATTCTCTAAAAGTAGGGAATGGTGCAAGTGTTGCGGCCAAAGCAGTTGGTGAATATATCCTTGTATTACCAAATTGCAATACTTTAATCCTGAACGAATGTTATTACGTGCTCTCTATGATATGCAATTTAATATCAGTTTCTTTATTAGATAAAGAAGGTTATAACTTTGCAGTTGAGAATAATGTTATGAACATATATCTAAATCAAGTGATGATTTCGTTTGGTGCGTTTGTAACGGTTTAAATGTTCTGAATCAAAACACAGTTCTTAACGTACAAAACCCCCATAAGAGGAAGAGTTCAGAAATGAACGAATCCTTCTTGTGGTATTGTAGACTAGGTCATATCAATGCAACACGACTAGCTAAATTACATAAGGATGAATATTTGAATCCGTTCGAATTATCATCTTATGAAACTTGCTATTCATGTCTCAAAGGAAAGATGACCAAAACTCCGTTTACTGGACATGGAGAAAGAGTTACGGAACCCTTAGGACTGATACATAGTGATGTATGCGGTCCCATGTCTACACATGTCAGGATTTGTTCCTCATACTTCATTACATTCACTGACGATCTCTCAAGATACGGGCATGCGTTCCTGTTGAAACACAAGTCTGAAGCTTTTAAGATATTTAAAGAATATAAGTATGAAGTTAAGAACCAGACGGATAAAAGTATTAAAATCCTTCGATCTGATCGAGGAGGAGAATACTTGAGCAATGAGTTCCCGGACTATCTAAAATAGAATGGGATTCTCTATCATCTAACTCCTCCGTATACACCACAGCACAACGGTGTATTGGAGCGGAGGAATCTCACACTATTAGATATGGTGTGTTCTATGATGAGCACCGCTAAGTTACCTATTTCCTTTTGAAGTTATGCACTTGAGACAGCAGCATACATATTGAATAGAGTTCCAACCAAATCAGTGTCTACAACTCCATATGAGATATGGGAGGGGAAGAGACCGTGTCATAATTTTCTTAAGATATGGGGTTGCCCAGCCTATGTTAAAGAGCAAAATCCGGACTAGCTCGAGGCAAGGTCAGTTCTGTGCAAGTTTGTAGGATATCCCAAGCATTCACGACTACATATCTTCTACCACCCTGAGGAACAAAAGGTGTTTGTTGCTCAGCATGCCACCTTTTTAGAAAAGGAATTTCTTGCAAAGGAAATTAGTGGCGATGTGGTAGAACTGGAAGAAGTTCAAGCGATACAAACTACAACAGAAGATTTAGTAGAACCTGAGGATTCGATAGTTCCGAACAAACCTCAGCCTCTCCGCCGATCTAGTAGGTGTTGGAGATAGTGCCCTCAGTGTCAATTATTGGATCACAGGCACGTGATTGCTATGATTGAGGGAGGACCTATCCCGGTAGGACAGTCTTACTCAGGATGATAGTATGCTATCTGGTTTATCTTTATCATCGTGTACTGCTTTAGGTGAACTTACGAGTCACTATTACATGTTGATAGAGCCCCTAGGATTCTTTCTTGACTACCAGCGGTATGAGGGCGATCATATACGTTGGAGCAGGGGTCTATAAGCACATCCTTGAAAGGTTCCTAGTCGTGGGAGTTTCGAGACAGGGCATCGATACTCCGGAGTAGACTAGTGTATACAGTCGAGACCCCGACGAGGGCCGGTGGCCGGTCTCACAAGCCACTGGTGTCAGTTGGTTCACCTAAGATGTATACAGGTGCTCATTGGATTATGAGTACACCGGACAGGACTCGCCGGGAACCTGCTAGTTGGTATTATATCTGATGTCAGATAGCAGTTCCCTGGTGACATGTATACAGGTTAGTTCATCGACCTGAGATCGTCATTTGTTTCGTGTGAGTTCCCACTGTGCTTTGATTTCTACCCTACCACTCTCAAAGGAGACGTGCAAACAGGTTTTAGTTGGGTACAGTCCCGAGCCACATGGAGGCAGTGAGCGGATCTGCAGGGGTTCGTCTCTCCCGGTATTGGGGGTGAGGTCGTGCTATGTCTAGGAGAGCCAGTACATGAAAAGTCCTTTGCCAAGGCAGGAGATTTACTGGTAGGTATTCCAGTAGTATCTCAGGGTGTTCTGGGCTACACTCCGACACGACTTGTACCGCTATTGGGGGTCTGACTTTTATCAACCCCCTAGGCCCGCCATGCGATACTCATAGACAAACGGACCGGACTGTACGGATATTGTCACTGACAGGCTCAGTAGGGTGTCAGGATGAGTTCACTCATCGACGTCCCTTTTGGTAAATAGCCGGTGGCCCGTCACGTATGGCTAATACCTCTGACGTGCTAGTGGTTAAATCCACAGCCATAGTATTGACGAGTCTTTAGAGTCCACCACACATAGTTACTCAGGTTTCGGGCGAAACATTGTCGAGGCCATATGGAGATATGGCAGGGTTCGATCAGATACGTGCGGTATTGCACGGATCGTGATCGGACGGATTTTACTAGCCGGCTTTGGTTTAAGCCGGATCCTAGTATTAGACAGTGTAGTTTTTTGTCTCTTTGCATTTGTATTCAGTGGGAATACAAATGCGGGCATGTATTTGCAGTAGCGGGGTTTTCCTGTAATTTATTAGGGGAACAGTTTTCTGAAGTTGCCAGTTTGCATTCCGTTCCGGCCAGTTTTATTTTGTTCCTTCGCGGCCGGACTTTTCGATGGAGGGGGTTACTTGCATTTTGCAAATAACTTATTTGTGGAGGGGTTTCTTGCATTTGTTCCTTCATAATCCTGAGATTCCATTTTGGTCTCATCCTTTGCATTTATGAGATGTGTATTGAGTTGGATTTGGATGAGAGGTTGGTGTGACTTATATTTATCATTATTCATATTCTTTTCTCCACTTGCATTGCTTGCAATTTATCCTCCACCCTTTTCTTGCAGGGGCCGGCCACTTTGGTGAGAGAGAGGAGAGAGGTTTCATTATGTGAGGAAATTGTTTCATCTCCTTTTCTTGCTGCCTAAAATTCCTAAGCACATTTCCTTAGTTGCTTTCTTCACCACCACAACATTAAGGCAACTTCTTAAACCCCAAAGAGACATAGCCTACTACACTACATCTACAGCAAATCTTGATCGCGTCGGCTAGCCAACTTCGCGCCCGAGTTGCCTCGGTCCAGAGGTGGGAGCCCGTAAAAGACTTTGGCTACGTGTTGACCTTTCCGACGAGGAGGTGATGGACGGAGATTCCGTAGGAGATCGAAGTGGAGACGAAGACCGAAGGACACGGATCGCTTGGTATAACTTCTCTACTCCTTTTCTTGTTTGCTAGTAGCTAGGTTAATGGCCCGATCCGGGTTTATAGTGCGCGGTGGTGCCGGTTTGCAAGTTTTGCAAATTTTTTCGTTTCCGCGTTTCCGGCGTCGGATCGACGGCCAGGGCGCCCCCGAGGACTTACATTGGTATCAGAGCCACGCCATTAACCTAGCCTATCTTGCTCTAACGTGTTTAGAACTCGATCGAACAATAAAACCGCAAAAACCGTATTTTCTTGTGCATTGGGTTTCTGTCGGAATTTTTTTGGGCTCCAAAAATTTTTCAGGTTGTTTCAGAATGATGTGCAGAGAATTCTAAGACCTCTGTAGAAATTTGATCACGTGAACGCACTATACGACCGCAGAACCATGGCCAAACCCATACTTGGGCCGCGGTTCCGCCGCAGTATTTACTTTTCAGTGCATCAAAATTCTACAGAGGGCTTCTGGGTTGGAAATAGGGGTTTTAGGATATTCTTTTTGGGCCCAGATTTTCTTTGAGAGCAACAGTAGTGCTTGGGGCCTAGTTTGATAAATTTGTTCGATCGGATATTTTAAACAAGCTAGTTCACAGTTTTTACATTATATCTGCGACCGTGAATGTCATTTGATCGGTAAATCCAGTCTATCTGCTATAGCCCTTTTAGACGGATTTACGAACGTGACATTCACGTTGATGTTCTGTGTTGTGCTGTGATGTTGCGGATTGGTCATGGGGGATAGCCTGGATGCAATGGTAGTACAGTTTTTTTTTATATGTACATTTGATATTGCGGGGCGAGCGTCCGACATGTGGACTGCCGTCACTGCCTGTTTGTATTATTCTTTTGGGGCACGACCGGGTCGAGGTCGATGTACCCGTTGTATGTATATTTTACTTTCTGTACTAGGATTATCCCGCTGAGGGGTGCACGGATAGCCGGGTTCTAGAGGGCAACAAGCCCGCATCTCATGGCGTTGAGACGGAGGGGGCATTACTCTAGAATTGGCAGGGCTATTCGCCGCACTCGTAGGGGGTATAGGTTGACCCAGGAGGGGTGCCCAAGTTACCGGATTCCGTGAAGTGCTGGGAGGTCCATTCACGTTGCTGAAGGGGGCTGCCTCGCTTCAGGTTTTGGCGGGTAACTTGCCGCGCCCGTAGGGGTCTAGGATTTTCATTGCACAGGCTATCCAGACTACCAGGAGAACGTCGGGTTTCAGTAGCGGCTCTATGAAACCCGGGGATCCCAGATATCTGTATTATTCTGTGATGCTGGTTACATTTCTGTGATGTTGCATTTTATCACGCCTTGAGCGAAAATTATATATTATATATATACTAGTAGATGTTGTATATGTTTTGCATCCGCGCTAATCCAGTCCCTGCTCTGTCATTAGTTAGCTAACCTAACGGGTGATGACGGGACCCAGTGGCGAATGCGGATGGCATATACGTAGGTCATTATTTTCGTTCTTTATTGGTGTGATCAATTGATGGGATTGCGTTGATTCGGATCAATGCAAGATAAACAAACCTATTCTGATGTTGTTGGAACATTTTTCAAAAAGCTGTTATTGCATGGGCATTCGCTTTTGTTTTGCACAGTGGTATTCGGTTATGAATATCCAGCTCCTCAGTCGACGAGGCAAGGGCCGAGATCCCTTCACTGGGAGTGACCCCTTGGACAGAAGTTTGCGTCAGGGAAATAACTTCACTATAGCCGATTATTTTTGCTTTGCTTCGTGGTATTCAGTTGGAATATCCTGCATCTCATTCTACGGGGAAAGAGCAGAGATCCCTTCACCGGGAGTGACCTCTTTAGCAAAGGTTTTCGTCACTATATTTTTATAAAGCTATCCGGTTCCTTCAACGATATCAAGTTCATTACGTTAAAGGTTTTCGCCAGAAACCATTCGTAGCCCTCCGTCGTTTCATATGGATAGTCAATAGTATTCAAGCTGTGTTTGTTGGCCATAGTCAAGGCACAGTGTTTGGTAGCTATTGGTGTAGGGATCCTAGGCACACAAATGAGGTCTCACAAGGCATCAACCATGCCAATTTCAAATTTTTCATGTGCCGAGGAACCCTAATACGGATCATTAACTAGAATTTAGGCAAAACTAAATGCTACTAAACTACTTTAGTGCTATGTGAACAGAAATACAACCTTTGTAGATTCGGTCCACCACCTCCATAGCTCCGTGATGAAATCCCCTCGTTGCGATCATCGGATCCCGGGCTCTAGCATCGGCTTCATCGGAGAAATGGGCGGGCTAGGTCGTCGACTTCGATGCTGAAGATGATCTACGTCGAGACAACACAAGATCAAGCTCCAACTTCACCAAGCCATGAAACTTGTGAAGAAAACACCCTATACTACTTGGCAAGTGGTAGAGGATGAAGAAATAGGAAGTGTGTTTACTTTAGAATTGGATTTCTCACTCTTTTCATCAAGTCACCATTGAAGGTAGCAAGCTTTTCTTCATCTTGAAGAAAGAGAAGAAGAAGAAAAGAATTTGATAAGAATTCTTAAAATAGAAAATAAAATGATACTTATCATATTTTCAACCATGGTTTAGTGTAGAGAATTAACTATGGTTAGTTGAATGGTTAGGTTTAGCATGAAACAAAAATGGTAGACTTTTTCAAAGCTTCATGAAGCTTCAACTACAAAATAAAGCAAGCCACCATTTCTCTTTTATGCCAAATAAATAGATAAATAAATGAATAAATAAATAAAAACCCTAACCATTTACTTAACCAAGGTTTAAATCTTACACAAACCCAAGTTTGCGTGTATCATCAAACATGATACAAACAAGTGCATAAAAGTATATCATATATACAACTTGTGTACTTCAAGTGTGAAAATCCATTTTAAGTGAACCAATACTAGTTAATGCAAAGTAATATATCAAATATATAATTATGCATTAAATCATTAAATCAACGCTTGATTTAATGATCCGGTCATATTGCATATGACCGACTAGTATCCAATGTATCGACTTATCGAATCAATCCTTGATTCGATAACCAGGTTATATCGCATACAACCAATCGATACATTCATCGTGAGAATAGAATACGGTATCACATACACGCATTATTCTCGGTCCCGAACATATCTCATAAATGCTCCTATTTCGTTTCGCTTGAGCCAGGAAACCTCTATGTAGGACTCTAAAGACTCGTCAATACGCCGGCAGCAGGTGATGATCATATCAAGCACCCACAAGCCTCAAGCGGTCTGCTAAACGTAACGGCCACCCGGGTATTGAGCGATCAGAAGATCGACGAGCAAGCCCGCTCACACTCCTGTGAATCCAACCAGTAACACTTACCGTACCGTCCGGTCTCGTCGTCTGATATGTCGCATATCTCGCCTAGGGGTTGTAAACGTCAGACCCCAATAGCTAGATAAGTCGTGTCGATATGAGGTCTATAACAGTTCGAGAAACTACAGGTAACACTTACCAGTAAATCTCAGCAACCCTGGCCAGGGGTTTCCGGTTTAGCCAATCGAACACAGCGCAACATCAACTCCCTATACCGGGAGAGACGAATCCCCTCCTATCGCTCATTGCCTCCATGTGATTCGGGACTGTACCCAAAAGCCACCGTTTTGCACGCCCTCTTGGACGTGGTAAGGTGGAAATCAAAGCACAGTGGGAATCACACAAGACTCTATGACGATCTCGGGTCTACAGACTAACCTGTACCAGTGTCACCAGAGAACTGCCATCTGACGTAAGGTATAATACCATCTGGGAGTTCTCGGCGAGTCCGTCCAGTGTACCCAGTCTCTACTGAGCACCCGTATATCATCTCTGATGTCAAACACCAATGGATATAGGATCATCCATCGCCCATCTGTATGGGTCGAGAAGGTATACGCTAGTCTACTCTTGTATATCGATGCCCCGTCTCGATACGCCCACGACTAGGGACCTTGAAGGATGTACTTATGGACTACCATGTCCCCACTAGTATGATCCGCATCATAGTCCAGGTATTCAAGTACACATCCTAAGGGCTTTACCAACATGTAACAGAGAGACAATCAGTGTACACGTTAAGGTAAAGAGCAACCAGATAGCATACTATCATGTCGAGCAAGAAAGTCCTCCCTATATATGTCCAAGCATCCGCTACAATATACATCCTATGTATAGTAATGGCCTCTAGGGCATACATATAAGTAACAATCTCCCACTTTCACTAGGGCCATCTGATAGTAGTGGTTGTAGTATCTCATACTCAACCATCCCTTAAATGTCTCTCTCTGGGAAAAGGCCTTTGTGAGTGGATCCGCCGTGTTGTCTTCTGAGTCTACTCTCCTAACCTCGATCTCCTAGGAGATCAACCATCTCAACGATCAGGTGACACTGCCTTAGAATATGTCTGGATCACTGATGGGACGGGCATTCCCTGGCATAAGCCACAACTCCATTGTCACACAATGGGAGGAACTAAGTTCATCTCATGAACTAATATACACCCAGACAGCCTCTTTGGTAGCATCATAAGAAGCGATGTATCTTGCCTTTATCGATTAGTATGCCACGGTATCTAGCTTGGAACTCTTCCAACATACCGTCCCTTCACTGAGGGTAAAGACAATGCCTGTGACTGACATTCAGTCGTCCTTATCACTATGGAACTTTTCCAGTGATTCTCCCCAGGATCGATTGATACCATCTCACTACAACTAGTGAGTATCCTAACATCCAATTACATCTATCTCATAAATGAAAACTCAGGATTTAGGAGGTATCACTTTGATCCTATATGGAGAATCATTGTGATAAGCGGAGATTGATCGAGCGTAGCATAGGAAACTCTTTCCCGATCAAGAGTATGTCATCCACGTACTCTACGAGGATCGCCACCATACTCCCTACTACCTTTTTGTATATACAAGGTTCATCTACCCTTTTGATGAAGTCAAAATCTTTGACTACCACATCAAAGCAGATGTTCCAACTCCGCGATGCCTGCTTTATCCTATAAAGCATCTTGTACACGTTTTCGCTGCTCCCACTGTTTACGAAGCCCTCTGACTGTGTACTTATAGACTCTCTCTTCTAAAATATCATTTAGAAGAGCAGTCATGACACCCAACCGCCAGATATCGTAGTCATGGTATGTAGCCATGGCAAGTAGGATCCGGATGGACTTAAGCATAGCCACTGGAAAAGGTTTCATCATTATCCACGCCTTGTCGATGACGAAAACCTTTAATAAGTCTAGCTTTGAAAGTCTCAACTTTTCCATCTACACCAAGTAATCTTCTCAAGATATACTTGCTCCTGATGGGGATTTAACCCTTCAAATATAGCAACCAAAGTCCATACTTTGTTGGTGTACATGGATTCCATCTCAGATCGCTAAGCATCCAGCCATTCTTATAGAGTCCCACTCCTGATGGCCAGCTCGAAACTAGTTGGGTCATCATCTCATGATGCAATCCTCGCTCCCACTGTCATAGAGAAACTGAAGTATCTCTCAGGTGGGTGAGAAACCCTACCAGATCGGCGGAGAGGATGAGGTTCGTCGGTAACTATTGAATCACTTGGTTCCTTCAAATCATCAGCTGCAGTTTGTATAGCTGGAACATTTCCAGTTCTACATAACAGACCTTGCCTCGAGCTTGTCCGGATTTTGCTTTTAGACATTGGCCGGACAACCCCAAATCATAACTAACTTAAGATATGGGCTCTTCCCTTTCCATATCACATATGAAGTGGTAGGCAACTGATTTGATTTGAACCCTATTCAATAGGTATGCAGCTTCTCAAGTGCATAACTCCCAAAAGGAAATAGGAAACTCAGTAGTACTCATCATAGAGCGCACCATATCAGATAGGGTGTGATTGCTCCGTCCCGATACACCGTTGTGCTGTGGTGTATCTAGAGGAGTAACACTGAGAGAGAATCTCATTCTCCTGTAGAATAATCCAAGAATTCCATTCACAAGTATTCTCCTCCCTGATCTCATCATAGGACATAATACTTATACCCGTATTTTGGTTCTCTACTTCTAACTTATATTCTGTGAATATCTCAAAAGGTTCGGACTTGTGTTTCAACAGGAACATAGGTCTGAATCTCGAAAGATCATCAGAGAATGTAATGAAGTAAAAAGAACCAGTCTTGGTATATGTAGACAGGGAACCTTACATACATCAACATGTATCAATAACAAGAGTTCATTAACTCTTTCTCTGTTTCCAATAAACGGAGCTATGGTCATCTAATCTTTGTGACATGACTGGAAGGTTTCATAAGATGTAAATTGAAACAGATTTAAATATGCATCTAAATGTAACTTCAGCTAGTCGGGTCGCATTGATATGACCTAGTCTACAATACCTTAAGAAGGATCTGTTCATTTCTGAACTCTTCCTCTTGTGTGTGTTCCGTATACTAAGAACTGTAGTTTGATTTAGAACTTCAATGTTTTTAGATAACGTGCCTGAACCGATCAACTTTTGATATAGGAAATGTTCAAAACATTATCCAACAATACAAAATTTTATCGTTTCTTTACTAATAAAGAGACTGATATAATTTTGTATATCAGGTTCGGTATCTAATAACATTCGTTCAGAATCAATGTATTGGTAATACAGGGTGACAGTGACCAACAGACTTGGCTGCAACACTTGCCCCGTTTTTTGTCTCATGAAACTTATCACCCGTTCTCAGTTCTCTACCTATCTGTAGCCCTATGTAACAGATTACATATCTGGGATCCTGATACAGTATCAAATACCCAGGACGTAGAGGACATTTGAGAAACAGTTCTTTGTAATGAACACACCCGAAGGAGACGCATCATATGCACTTTCTTCGTTTGGGCGGCACGGGAAATCTGGTATTCCCCAATTTCCTGCTTTATCTTATAACAATTACAAGTCGGAGCGGGACCAACGTTTCCCAGCTCAGTATAACATGCGGGTTCGGTCAAATATCCGTATTATTATCTTGATTAAGGCTATATATGGTCGTTACCTGGAGAGAGAGAGAAGATAACACTCAGCGTGCGCTCTTGCAAGATCAGATAGGTTATTTATTTTATCTAATCAGGATGGCTCCCACTGTTTTTATCAAATCTTCCTTCAAACCCTAAAAGGAAAGATAGCTGGGATTAATTACACGCTACAAGTTCGCCAATCTTTCAGCTAGGCCAGTATCGGTACTTTGAGGGAGGTCCCCCGTGCTTTCGCACGAACCTAATTAATGTAAACCTCGTTTTCCCAGAGGCGTAACCTCGTTAACACCTTTCTAGATACCTACTTGATCGGCTAATTGTAATGTGTAAAACTCTCCCAGGAGTAACTCTTACTCGTAGTCGGTATCGGGATCCAACTATCTCATAGAAGGTATGCAATCTCATTGCAAATTTCAACACTTGAAATTCCCGATAATATTTTGCCCCAAACGATCTATGACCTTGATAAGGTCAGCAAACCATAGACCGTAAGTCAAGTTCAACCCGTTATTTCTTGATTGAATCAAACCCATCCGCACGACCCTTGACAAGGTCAACAAGGCCGTACGACTACCCTAACCCAATCCGCATCATATGCATAAGCAGATAAATACTGGTTAGCTACCGCACACTGCGCCTTGACAAGGTCAACAAACGCAGCACGAATACTAAACAGGACTTATCTGAAATGACGGAGGGCTACGACAGGTTTTTCTGAAAGCCTATTGCGTAATGAACTTGATATCGTTGTAAAATCAAATGATTTTTAAAATGGAGTGTTTCTGAGGCTTTTCTAGTTTTGCTAAAGGGGTCACTCCCGGTGAAGGGATCGTCGGCCCTTTCCTCGTCGAATGAGGTGCGGGATATATCATATATATCACTGTGCAAAGCAGAAACTATAGAAGCAATCAAAAGACAAACTGAAAGTTGTAGCATCTGCCAGTTATTGCTAAAGGAATCACTCCCGGTGAAGGGATCTCGGTCCTTTCCTTATCGAATAAGGTGCAGGATATATCACATATACCGCTGTGCAAAGAAAGAACTGTAGCTACCTGTTTTTTATTTTTGTAATTCGATTCCACAACATCTTAGGTTTCTTTTATTTCATTAATCATATTAATGAAGTCCCATCATTTAAGTACCTAAACATTACAGATAAATACGACGTACACTTATGCCATCCGTATTCGCCTCGATGTCCCCTCGTGCACCGTTAGGTTAGGTAATTAATGGCAGAGCGGGGCAGGGCAAGCGCGGGTGTAAAACATAAGTAACGCCTATATAATATATCATATATACTATATACTGTATCTATCACATAACATCACAGATATCGCAGCAGAAGAAACATATGAAATATTGGATATACTAGGACGTCCGTGTTTTCAATACGAGCCAGTATAAAACACGGATTCCACGGTCGCGATGAATAGCCAATCCCACACCCCTAGACCCCAACGAGAGTGGAAAGCAACCCTACCAATTCTAGAGTTAGGAGACCCGGACTCGACTCCTCGAGTTGGTCTCCCACTGGACTCCAGAACCCGGTTACTTGTGCTCCCCTCCTTGGGTCTATCCTAGTGCGGAAAATTAAATAATATACAAATGGTGACATCTTCCGCAACCTAGAAGTGCCCCAATAAAAGAATATTACATACAAGTTTTTTACATGAATGAAAATGAAAAACACTCATCTCACATAAAAAAAACCCGGCTATTCAAACACGACGATCCAATATAACATATCCAGCAACACATAACATCACATGTCATCAACGTAAGTAAATATGCGCATCCCAATTGTCGTTGACATATAGCAACGAAACCAGCGATATCACATATTACACTTACGGTCACAGAAAAGAAAATGTAAAACTACAACAGTTGGAATCCGCAACCTGCATAGACATCGCATGCCTAATCAAATGAATTCCTTAGACATCGCATGCCTAACAATTATAAACCCCGCATTTTAGTCTCATTATCGAAAACACTTTTCAATATCAAGTCGGGCAATTCAACAAGATTCCCGACATCCCGATCGAATGCTCGTCGCAAACTTTAGTAGGCGGCCGCACCCCCGACGCCGTCGACGAAGTGCACCAAGGTGGAACACCGCTGCCGCGAGCACCCGAACGGATGCTTTCGGCGACGGGGTTCTCCTAAAGTCACTTGGTCGGGGCTAAGGGATGTAGCTGTCTAATAAGTTTATCCGGCGAGTATCCGCGTATGCTACGAGATTGCGACGGACTTTTGATCGCATCAAAATTCCGTGGCAACCGATCAAGTCAGACTAAAGTGCTATGTTTATAACATTCATTCAGTTATCTCATAACTACTTGTGGATTCCAAGTATTGTATCCCATTCCAGATAAATAGAAAATGTTAAACTTTCCGATCGAACATTCAAACACCCAAGTTTTCCCGAAACAGTTCAACACATGAAATAAGTTTAGAAACATTCATTTCGTTCCTGAGTACCAACGGTCCAGCCGTAGAAGGGTCAAGCCAACGCTTCACATGTGGCACGCCGTACTGCCCCAAACCTTATGGTTCAAAGGGCAGTTCAAGACGGTCACATAATCGAGTTAAGATTTGTTGTATTCTAGAGGGACCATCGCGTTACTTGCACTACTTGGAACGTCATGAAACAACGGAAAAATCCAAAAATTGGAATTTTCCCGGCAGGGGAAAAAGTGGGTATTTATATCCAGTCGAACTTTTTAACATATTCAAAAATATCCGGAAAAACTCATAGACAAAGTTTGAAATTTCCGATCGAATCATCAAAGCTCCAAAACACCCCAGAAAACTCAACTCTTGGGTCCAAATTAAAAATTCCCAGAAAACTCAGCACCTGAAGAGACAAATTACTGTGCAAAAATCGAAGTCTAACCTTATCATTTGGCCGCGGAACCGCCGCAGAAGCCAAGCTTCTGCCGCGGTTCCGCCGCGCTTTAGCCGTATCACTTGGTCATTTTTGCACCGTAATTCTTAGAATTTCCTGCTGAATTTTTTAAGAATTTTTAATATGGAAAAAACCCAGTTTTGAAAAAATGTCCAGAGAGGGTTAAAATTTAGGGTTTCGGGGTTCGATCGGGTTTCTAACATTGTCTACGCATCGCCTAAGGCTCTAGCTAGGCTCTGATACCACTGTAGGGATCCCAGGCACACTAATGAGGAATCACAAGGCATCAACCATGCCAATTTCAAATTTTTCATGTGCCGAGAAACCCTAATACGGATCGTTAACTAGAATTTAGGCGAAACTAAATGCTACTAAACTACTTTAGTGCTAAGTGAACGGAAATACAACCTTTGTAGATCCAGTCCTCCACCTCCATAGCTCCGTGATGAAGTCCCCTCGCTGCGATCATCGGATCCCGGGCTCTAGCGTCGGCTTCATCGGAGAAATGGGCGGGCTAGGTCGTCGACTTCGATGCCGAAGATGATCTACGTCGAGGCAACACAAGATCAAGCTCCAACTTCACCAAGCCATGAAACTTGTGAAGAAAACACCCTATACTACTTGGCAAGTGGTAGAGGATGAAGAAATAGAAAGTGGGTTCACTTTAGAATTGGATTTCTCACTCTTTTCATCAAGTCACCATTGAAGGTAGCAAGCTTTTCTTCATCTTGAAGAAGGAGAAGAAGAAGAAAAGAATATGATAAGAATTCTTAAAATAGAAATTAAAATGATACATCATATTTTCAACCATGGTTTAGTTTAGAGAATTAACTATGGTTAGTTGAATGGTTAGGTTTAGCATGAAACAAAAATGGTAGACTTTTTTAAAGCTTCATGAAGCTTCAACTACAAAACAAAGCAAGCCACCATTTCTCTTTTATGCCAAAGAAATAAATAAATAAATGAATAAATAAATAAAAACCCTAACCATTTACTTAACCAAGGTTTAAATCTTACACAACCCCAAGTTTGCATGTATCATCAAACATGATACAAACAAGTGCACAAAAGTATATCACATATACAACTTGTGTACTTCAAGTGAGAAAATCCATTTTAAGTGAACCAATACTAGTTAATGCAAAGTAATATATCAAATATATAATTATGCATTAAATCATTAAATCAACGCTTGATTTAATGATCCGGTCATATTGCATATGACCGACTAGTATCCAATGTATCGACTTATCGAATCAATCCTTGATTCGATAACCAGGTTATATCGCATACAACCAATCGATACATTCATCGTGAGAATAGAATACGGTATCACATACACGCATTATTCTCGGTCCCGAACATATCTCATAAATGCTCCTATTTCGTTTCGCTTGAGCCAGGAAACCTCTATGTAGGACTCTAAAGACTCGTCAATACGCCGGCAGCAGGTGATGATCATATCAAGCACCCACAAGCCTCAAGCGGTCTGCTAAACGTAACGGCCACCCGGGTATTGAGCGATCAGAAGATCGACGAGCAAGCCCGCTCACACTCCTGTGAATCCAACCAGTAACACTTACCGTACAGTCCGGTCTCGTCGTCTGATATGTCGCATATCTCGCCTAGGGGTGGTAAACGTCAGACCCCAATAGTTCGATAAGTCGTGTCGATATGAGTTCTATAACAGTTCGAGAAACTACAGGTAACACTTACCAGTAAATCTCAGCAACCTTGGCCAGGGATTTCCGGTTATAACCAATCGAACACAGCGCAACATCAACTCCCTATACCGGGAGAGACGAATCCCCTCCTATCGCTCATTGCCTCCATGTGATTCGGGACAGTACCCAAAAGCCACCGTTTTGCACGCCCTCTTGGACGTGGTAAGGTGGAAATCAAAGCACAGTGGGAATCACACAAGACTCTATGACGATCTCGGGTCTACAGACTAACCTGTACCAGTGTCACCAGAGAACTGCCATCTGACGTAAGGTATAATACCATCTGGGAGTTCTCGGCGAGTCCGTCCAGTGTACCCAGTCTCTACTGAGCACCCGTATATCATCTCTGATGTCAAACACCAATGGATATGGGATCATCCATCGCCCATCTGTATGGGTCGAGAAGGTATACGCTAGTCTACTCTTGTATATCGATGCCCCGTCTCGATACACCCACGACTAGGGACCTTGAAGGATGTACTTATGGACTACCATGTCCCCACTAGTATGATCCGCATCATAGTCCAGGTAGTCAAGTACACATCCTAAGGGCTTTACCAACATGTAACAGAGAGACAATCAGTGTACACGTTAAGGTAAAGAGCAACCAGATAGCATACTATCATGTCGAGCAAGAAAGTCCTCCCTATATATGTCCAAGCATCCACTACAATATACATCCTATGTATAGTAATGGCCTCTAGGGCATACATATAACTAACAATTGGGTGTTCATATGCTGTATAGATAGATGCGTTGGTTTGGGACAGTCGTATAGCCTTGTTGGCCCTAGTCAAGGGCTTGTACGGGTTGGTTCAAATCAACCGGGACAATGACGGGTAAAACTTGACATGTGACTTATGATTTGTTGGCCTTAGTCAAGGTCATAAGAGCATGAGGAAAAAATCCACATCGGGAGTTTCAAAAGAAACTGAAACTTTCCAGATATGCACATACCTTCTGGAGTATGATAACGTGAGCGGATTTCGTCACGTTATCATGCGATGATAGTTAGATCCCGATTCCCACTGATGAGTTGGTTTACTCCACGAGTGATCCCGGCTAATTTTTCTTTCAGGTTTGGGGAAGAATTTGACGTTACAGTGGGAGGTTTCCTGATAAGATAAAGTGATAACCATTCTGATCTAGGTTAGAGTGCACGCTGAGTGTTTCTTTTCTCTCTCTCTTTGGCAGCGACCATTGACCCGACCCTAGACTATGACTCAGTGACCAAGTTGACCAAACCTTCTTAAACACTGGCTTTTGGATTGTCAGAGTTGCAGACCTCATTGCCACTCCTACTTTTAACCTTTTCTCCAGGACACCCCGTATTACTACGAACGTCCACTTCCATTGGACAAAACCATCGTATGGTTATATACGAACTCGAAGGAATTTATTCGAGGATGGTTTCCGGTTTTGGAGAAAACGAATAGGACATTCAGTTGTCTTTTCCTTTTACCTTCTCTCAGGTTGCGAGTACTCCTTGGTTTAGGAGATAGTACACCTATTACGCAAATTGGATTTTCTTCTTCCAAACCATAGGCAGGTGCCGACCGGTAGGGAATGAAGAAAACCAATTAGCCTAAACGGTTTACAGAAGGTATTAAGTTAAGAAAAAGAAAGGGATTAGTAAGAGGGCAAAGTAAATTGCGACTACTATTCACGACCAAACCAAATATTTCTTCGCCAATCCTAAATCACCTTTGTATTTCTCCATGACACTCCGTATCACTACGAAGATCCACAGTTTATTGGATAATCCATCGTATGGTTATATACGAACTCGAAAGGAACTTGTTCCAGTTCGGGGATGGATCCTGGTTCAGGAGAAATAGGAATAAGGTTTATTCGGTTGTCTTTTATCTTCACCTTCTCTCGCATTGCGAGTGCTCCTAGGATTAGGACAGTACACCCATTATGCTTATTGGATAGTCTAATTCCAAACCATAGGCTGGTGCCGAACGGTAGAGAAGGAAGAAAACCATTTGGCCTAAAGGGGTGTACAGAAGGTAATGACTAAAGACATATAAAGTGATTTGGAGAGGTGGCAAAGAATTATACGGTTACAGTTGTGAATCTGGATAATGGAAGTGGCATTACTAGGAATACCCAGATACCCCATCGAAACATTTCAATGTTTCAGTTTCACCGTGTACTGTTAAATGAAAACCGATTTCCAAATTAGACACTTGCTCCAGGGTATGTATTTAACATGTTTGATTCTTTCATCTGTATGCTTTTACAGATGATGAGTGGGAGTAAGTTATTGGGAATTAGGTGATCATCCTCATTATATCGGGATTCGTTGTAATTGGTGATATTTGAGGAAGTCACCTTGGTTGTTTGTCGGACGGCAAATATTTGGTTTTGAATATCCGTTGTTATGCACCAATTTCAAATTGATATATCTGTAGGTCTATTTTAATAGAGTGAGATATACCTTTTTGAAATTATGTCTATGACATTTACCTATACCAGTGGATGGTTAGGTAAGGAGCATTGAACAGCGGTGTAATTCTTCTTAACCAAAAGTACAGTTTTCAACCTACGACACACAGTGAATGAGTCATTTGACTCAAGGGACTTATACAGAGTATTGTATGTTGTCCAGTGTCCATTAGGACAAAGGGGTAGGTACTCGTACTATATTCTGTTTACTTATGACTTCTCTAGTTCTTAGACAGGTGTTTCGTAGAAACGCAGGGTCTGAGTTTTGAGAAGTTATAGGTATAAGAATAAAGTAGAGAACCAAATATTGCAAGTATCGCGATTCTTCAAGGTGATCGAAGATGTAGATACTTGTGAATGGTATTCAGTTGATAGTAATGATTAAGAGAACTTACTTCTCTTTCAGGTTATTCATAATTGGAAGGATTCCTAAGTTGAGTAACGCTGATCGGCCTCCTTCCATTTAGTTGACATGCACTGGAGACAGCTGCATGATTTGAATCTGGTTCAATTAAATCAGTGCCTCTGTTTCTATATTGGATATAGAACAGTTCATATCTTGACATTGTTAAGATACAGGGAGTTGTCCGTCTTATGCTTAAAACCAGACTCCGGATAACTCAAGGCATGTTTCTGTAATGGCTGTTTGTAGGTTGACCCGGGCTATGACGAGGGTTGACTTTCTACCATCTGGAAGATCAATAGTGATATTGTTCTTAACTCGCCACAGTTTAAACAAAAATGGATTTTTTCATAAAACAGTAGTGGGAGTACGGTAGAACTGGAAGTGATTCCAGAACCGCAAACGATTACTGAAGATTTGATAAGAACCTAAAGATTCAATCTGGTTTGACATTCCATTGGCCACTCCGTAGATATGGTGGGTAACCTCAGGCACTCGAGAGGTACTTCGGTATGCTCAAGGACGGTGGCAGGGAGGTTCTTGTTTACCCAGACTTTCCATTGCTGTTGTTCCAGACTGTGAGACCCGGCAGGAGGATGAGTATAGCGTCGTTCTAAACTAGTTTTAGAAGTGTACGTCTATATAACTCTGCCAGAGGGTTGTCGTGGTCAGTGGGAGCAGCGGAAGCATGGTGGACAAGTTGCTTATGTCTATTTATAGATTAAAGCGGATATAGTGGAGATAGATCATCTATTTCTGATGTGACAGTCATAGGTTTGACTTCATCAGAATAGGGGATGGATCTGTTAAGAACGTACTAGGGTGTGATGTCCTGGTATTTGGATGACATACACAGAGTAGGAAGTGATAATCCTATACAACGATCGGTTATACTTTGGTCGTCACTCAGTGGTTTCTCCACACAGGACTTGGATATTATATCAGACATTCTGGTTACTAGATCTATGGTTTTAGATCTAGATTTGGGTGGTTTCCCAAAGTGGGTACTTAGACAGCATTCTATGAGTATTTAGAATGGACGACTCCAGGCATGGTAGTATACCTGCAGGTGATGGAGTCACCCTCTCTAAAGGTGTCTTACAGACTAAAGGGGAGAGGGATACGCATGATTGGCAGATCACTTGCTTAGGCAATTGAGTTGATCATGAGATGTCAAGTACCACACCAGATGTTGTTCTTGCAGTAGATACAATAAGTTGATATTAATCCAATCGTAGAGAAACAGTCGGAAGCTGTTTTAGAACATAAGTTGATGTTCTAGGGATATGATAACAGCATTCTCCTTCGGGAGACAGTTATCATTCCAGGCTTCCAAGGTGACCTGGATGGCAGAGTGGCTGTCAGAGTCATAGTTTTTCCTCTAACGAGGGGCAGTATTTTGGACAGATGATCCAGGTGGATACTGAGGGATGGCATGGCGCAGGATACTGATTAATTTCAGTTGACGATACAGTCTAAGAAGTTTGGATTTGGAGTTCATTTATGAGGTAGGTCCCATCAGACATCCATACATTCTAAGTCAGGTATTGCTCATTTTAGAAGATGGCTTTCTCCACGAACTTGAGATAAAGAGAGACATAGAAAGAAATATCACAGCGGATCCACTCCCTGAGGCTATTCCTCGAACGCAATAGTTTCGCAAACGAGCTTTGTGAGACTGACTAGAAGAGGAGTTGGGTGTTCGGTATCACACGGGCTTTGACTATGCGACATCGCAATAATTAGCCTTGAGTGCAAGTGGGAGATTGTTGGAGATAGTGCCCTCAGAGTCAATTATTGGATCACAGTCACGTGATTGCAATGATTAAGGGAGGACCTATCCCGGTAGGACAGTCTTACTCAAGATGATAGTATGCTATCTGGTTTATCTTTATCATCGTGTACTGCTTTAGATGACCTTACGAGTCACTATTACATGTTGATAGAGCCCCTAGGATTCTTGCTTGACTACCAGCAGTATGCGGGCGATCATATACGTGGGAGCTGGGGTCTATAAGCACATCCTTGAAAGGTCCCTAGTCGTGGGAGTTTCGAGACAGGGCATCGATACTCCGGAGTAGACTAGTGTATACAGTCGAGACCCTGACGAGGGGCAGTGGCCGGTCTCACAAGCCACTGGTGTCAGTTGGTTCACCTAAGATGTATACAGGTGCTCATTGGGTTATGAGTACACCGGACAGGACCCGCCGGGAACCTGCTAGTTGGTATTATACCTGATGTCAGATAGCAGTTCCCTGGTGACATGTGTAGAGGTTAGTTCATCGACCTGAGATCGTCAATTGTCTCGTGTGAGTTCCCACTGTACTTTGATTACTTCCCTATCACGCTCAAAGGAGACGTGCAAACAGGTTTTAGTTGGGTACTGTCCCGAGCCACATGGAGGCTGTGAGCGGATCTGCAGGGGTTCGTCTCTCCCGGTATTGGGGGTGAGGTCGCGCTGTGTCTAGGAGAGCCAGTACATGAAAAGTCCTTGGCCAAGGCAGGAGATTTACTGGTAGGTATTCCTGTAGTATCTCAGGGTATTCTGGGCTACACTCCGACACGACTTGTACCGCTATTGTGGGTCTGACTTTTACAAATCCCCTAGGCCCGCCATGCGATGCTCATAGACGAACGGACCGGACTGTACGGATATTGTCACTCACAGGCTCAGTAGGGTGTCAGGATGAGTTCGCTCATCGACGTCCCTTTTGGTCAATAGCTGGTGGCCCGTCACGTATGGTTAATACCTCTGACGTGCTAGTGGTTAAATCCACAGCCTTAGTATTGACGAGTCTTTAGAGTCCACCACACATAGTTACTCAGGTTTCGGGCGAAACGCTGTAGAGGCCGTATGGAGATATGGCAAGGTTCGATCAGATACGTGCGGTATTGCACGGATCGTGATCGGACGGATTTTACTAGCCGGCTTTGGTTTAAGCCGGATACTAGTATTAGACAGTGTAGTTTTTTGTCTCTTTGAATTTGTATTCAGTGGGAATACAAATGAGGGCATGTATTTGCATTAGCGGGGTTTTCCTGTAATTTATTACGGGATCAGTTTTCTGAAGTTGCCAGTTTGCATTCCGTTCCGGCCAGTTTTCTTTTGTTCCTTCACGGACGGACTTTTCGATGGAGGGGGTTATTTGCAGTTTGCAAATAACTTATTTGTGGAGGGGTTTCTTGCATTTGTTCCTTCATAATCATGAGATTCCATTTTGGTCTCATCCTTTGCATTTATGAGATGTGTATTGAGTTGGATTTGGATGAGAGGTTGGTGTGACTTATATTTATCATTATTCATATTCTTTTCTCCACTTGCATTGCTTGCAATTTATCCTCCACCCTTTTCTTGGAGGGGCCGGCCACTTTGGTGAGGGAGAAGAGAGAGGTTTCATTATGTGAGGAAATTGTTTCATCTCCTTTTCTTGCTACCTAAAATTCCTAAGCACATTTCCTTAGTTGCTTTCTTCACCTCCACAACATTAAGGCAACTTCTTAAACGCTAAAGAGACATAGCCTACTACACTACATCTACAGCAAATCTTGGTCACGTCGGCTAGCCAACTTCGCGCCCGAGTTGCCTCGGTCCAGAGGTGGGAGCCCATAAAAGACATTGGCTACGTGGTGCCCTTTCCGACGAGGAGGTGACGGACGGAGATTCCGCGGGAGATCGGAGTGGAGACGAAGACCGAAGTGTTGGAGATAGTGCCCTCAGAGTCAATTATTGGATCACAGGCACGTGATTGCAATGATTGAGGGATGTCCTATCCCGGTAGAACAGTCTTACTCGAGATGATAGTATGCTATCTGGTTTACCTTTATCATCGTGTACTGCTTGAGGTGACCTGACAGGTCGCTATTGCACGTTGATAGAGCCCCTAGGATTCTTGCTTGACGACCAGCAGTATGAGGGCGATCATATAAGTGAGAGCTGGAGTCTATTAGCACATCCTTAAAAGGTCCCTAGTCGTGGGAGTTTCGAGACAGGGCATCGATTCTCCAGAGTAGACTAGTGTATACAGTCGAGACCCCGACGAGGGGCGGTGGCCGGTCTCACAAGCCACTGGTGTCAGTTGGTTCACCTGAGATGTATACAGGTGCTCATTGGGTTATGAGTACACCGGACAGGACTCGCCGGGAACATGCTAGTTGGTCTTATACCTCATGTCAGATAGCAGTTCCCAGGTGACATGTGTACAGGTTAGTTCATCGACCTGGGGATCGTCATTTGTCTCGTGTGAGTTCCCACTGTACTTTGATTACTACCCTACCACGGCTCAAAGGAGTCGTGCAAACAGGTTTTAGTTGGGTACAGTCCCGAGCCACATGGAGGCAGTGAGCGGATCTTCGGGGGTTCGTCTCTCCCGGTATTGGGGGTGAGGTCGCGCTGTGTCTAGGAGAGCCATTACACGAAGTCCTTGGCCAAAGCAGGAGATTTACTGGTTGGTATTCCAGTAGTATCTTAGGGTGTTCTGGGCTACACTCCGACACGACTTGTACCGCTTTTGGGGGTCTGACTTTTACCAACCCCCTAGGCCCGACATGCGATACTCATAGACGAACGGACCGGACTGTACGGATATTGTCACTGACAGGCTCAGTAGGGTGTCAGGATGAGCTCGCTCATCGACGTCCCTTTTGGTCAATAGCTGGTGGCCCGTTACGTATTGGCTTATACCTCTGACGTGCTAGTGGTTAAATCCACAGCCATAGTATTGACGAGTCTTTAGAGTCCACCACACATTCAGTTACTCAGCTTTCGGGCGAAACGCTGTAGAGGCCGTATGGAGATATGGCAGGGTCCGATCAGATACGTGCGGTATTGCACGGATCAGGATCGGACGGTTTGTACTAGAGGCCGTATAGATATATGGCACGGTTCGATCAGATACATGCGGTATTGCACGGATCAGGATCGAACGGATTTTACTAGCCGGCTTTGGTTTAAGCCGGATCCTAGTTTAGTACATGTAGATTTTGTCTCTTTGCATTTGTATCCGGTCGGAATACAGATGCGGGTGTGTATGCACAGTATCGGGGTTTTCCTGTAATTTATTACGGGACCAGCTTTCTGGGGTTGCCAGTTTGCATTCCGTTCCGGCCGGTTTTCTCTTTTTCCTTCCCGGTCGGACTTTTCGTTGGAGGGTGTTAATTGCAAGTTTGCAATTAACATTTTGTGGAGGGGGTTTCTTGCAAATGTTTTCTTTATGATAGGATATGCATCTTTGCTCCATGATGCATTAATTAAGGCATGAAAGAAGATGTGATTTGGTGATGGGGTTTGGGAATGGGCCGGCCACTGTTTAGAAGCATGGCGGGGTTTTAATTTTTGGTGGAATAATATTCTTCATGTGATTTGTGGTGGACCCCCCCATTTTGTGTTTGCTGTGAAGCAAGCACTAAGTTCTGGCCGAGCTTTTTTCCAGAGAGGCTCATTTTTCTCTTAGCATCCACCAATGAAAATCATTGTGCACAAATTCCTCCATCTTGGCGACCTCATTAACCCCAAAGAGACAACGATTCTACATTATTCTACAGCAAATCTTGGGCGCGTCGGCTAGCCAACTTCGCGCCCGAGTTGCCTCGGTATTGAGGTGGGAGCCCGTAAAAGATACAGGCGATGTGGTGCCCTTCCGGCAAGGAGGCGACGACCGGAGGATCCGCGGGAGATCGGGACGACGACGAGAAGACCGGAGGACTCGGATCACTCGGTATATCTCTTCCCTATCTTGTTAGTTTGCTAGGACAAGTTTAATTGCCCGATCCGGGGTTTAGTGCGCGGTGGTGCCGGTTTGCTAAGTCCGCAAAAATTAAAGTTTTTCACCGCTTCCGCATTTGGCCGTCGGGTTGTCGGCCGGGGCGCCGCCGTGCACTTACAGTGGTATCAGAGCCTCGCCATTAACTTCGTCTAGCTTCGATTGATGTGTTTTTCAGTTCCGATCGACCAAAATTCCAAAAACCCAATTTTAGTTCACGACAGTTTTCTGTTGAATTTTTTTTGGTCTCCAAAAATTTTTCAGGTTGTATAAAATTGATGTACTGGAGACTATAAGACTACTGGAAAAATTCGATACATTCAGTCGACGATTGGAGCGCGGAACCGCGGCGAAACCCTCCCTGGGGCCGCGGTTCCGCCGCACATTGGAGTCGTCATTGCATCATTTCTTTCCAGTGGGCTTCTGGGCTATTTTTAGGGTTTCTGGAATATTAATTTTGGGCCCAGTATTTCTTGAAGTGCTACAGTATTGCTTGGGGCCCACTTGTTAATTAATTGATCGATCAGATATTTTAAACACATTATTTCACAGTATTTACATTATATCTGCGACCGTGAATGTCACTTGATCGGTAAATCTAGTCTAACTGCTATAGCCCGGTTAGACGGATTTGCGAACGTGATTTTCACGTTGATGTTCTATGTATTTGCTGTGATGTTGCGGATCGGTCGTGGGGGATAGCCTGGATGCAATGCTAGTACAGTTTCTGTTGTATTATGTACATTTGATTTTGCGGGGCGAGCGTCCGACATGTGGACTGCCGTCACTGCCTGATTGTATTATTCTTTTGGGGCACGACCTGGTTGCGGTCGATGTACCCATTGTATGTATATTTTACTTTCTGTACTAGGTTTACCCCGCGGTGGGGTGCACGGATAGCCGGGTTCTGGAGGGCAACGGGCCCGCATCTCAGGGCATTGAGACGGAGGGGGCTTCAGTCTGGAATTGGCGGGCTATTCGCCGCACTCGTAGGGGGTATAGGTTGACCCAGGAGGGGTGCCCAAGTTACCGGATTTCGTGAAGTGCTGGGTGGTCCATTCACGGTGCTGAAAGGGGCTGCCTCGCTTCAGGTTTTGGCGGGTGACTTGCCGCGCCCGTAGGGGTCTAGGTTTTCATTGCACAGGCTATCCACACGACCAGGGGAACGTCGGGTTTCAGTAGTGGCTCTGTGAAACCCGGGGATCCCAGATATTTGTATTGTTCTGTGATGCTTTACATTTCTGTGATGTTGCATTTTATTCACGCCTTGAGCGAAATACTATATATTGGTATATATATTAGTAGATGTGTAAGTGCACGGCGGAGCCCCGGCCGTCAATCCGACGGCCAAATGCGGAAGCGGTGATAAACTTTAAATTTTCTTGAACTGGCAAACCGCCGCGCACTAATACCCGGATCGAACCATTAATTAGTCCTAGCTAACAACTAGATGGGAAAGAGATATACCGACGATCCAAGTCCTCCGGTCTTCTCGTCATGGTCCCGATCTCCTGCGGAAAGTCCTGTCTCCTCCTCGTCGCCGGAAGTGCACCACATCGCCTACTTTGTTTACGGGCTCCCACCTCAATGCCGAGGCAACTCGGGCACGAAGCCGGCTACTCGACGTGCCCAAGATTCGCTGTAGAATATGTGAAGAACCATGTCTCACTTTTGGGGATTGTGGAATTGCCATTGGTGGAGGAAAAGAGAGCAACTTTAGGAAATGAGCTAGAGGACCTTTTTTAGCAAAAACATGAGAAGCAAAAATACCACCCCTCAAAAAGAATCACATTCCCTTCCTCTCCATAGGAATGGCCGGCCCCCCCTTCTCAAGTGATTGGAGAGAGAAAGAGAAAAGTCAAGGGGGTGGGTGGAATGCAATGATGAAAAGAGATGATGAAAGAATCCAATGATCACAACAAAACCAACACACCAAGACAACCATCATCTCATGCATGATGGCTTCAAAAAGTCAAGCCATCATGAGAAGAAGAAGTCAAGTGATGGTGCTTATCATGAAAACCATCATGATACAAATAGATGCAAAGAACCCCCTCCACTAATGCCTATTTGCAACAATGCAAATAAACCCTCCTCCACCAATCTTCGGCCAATGAACGGAACAATGGAAATCGGCCGAAACGGAAAGCAAACTGGCAACTCCAGAAAACTGGTCCCGTAATAAATTACAGGAAAACCCCGATACTGTGCATACACACCCGCATCTGTATTTCGACCGAAATACAAATGCAAGGAGACAAAATCTACACTGTACTATACTAGGATCCGGCTTATACCAAAGCCGGCTAGTAATATCCGTTCGATCCTGATCCGTACAATACCGCACGTATCTGATCGAACCCTGCCATATAACCATACGGCCTATAGTACAGACTGTCCGATCCTGATCCGTGCAATACCGCACGTATCTGATCGGACCCTGCCATATCTCCATACGGCCTCTACAACCTTTCGCCCGAAAGCTGAGTAACTGAATGTGGGGGACTCTAAAGACTCATCAACACCTTGGTTGTGGATTTAACCACTAGCACGTTAGAGGTATAAGCCAATACATAACGGGCTACCAGGTATTGACCAAAAGGGACGTCTGTGAGCGAACTCAGCCTGACTCCCTACTGAGCCTGTCAGTGACAATATCCGTACAGTCCGGTCCGTTCGTCTATGAGTATCGCATGGCGGGCCTAGGGGGTTGGTAAAAGTCAGACCCCCAAAAGCGGTACAAGTCGTGTCGGAGTGTAGCCCAGAACACCCTGAGATACTACTGGAATACCTACCAGTAAATCTCCTTGCCTCGGCCGAGGGCTTCGTGTAATGGCTCTCCTAGACACAGCACGACCTCACCCCCAATACCGGGAGAGACGAACCCCTGAAGATACGCTCACTGCCTCCATGTGGCTCGGGACTGTACCCAACTAAAACCTGTTTGCACGACTCCTTTGAGCCGTGGTAGGGTAGTAATCAAAGTACAGTGGGAACTCACACAAGACAAATGACGATCCCCAGGTCGATGAACTAACCTGTACACATGTCACCAGGGAACTGCCATCTGACGTCTGGTATATGACCAACTAGCATGTTCCCGGCGAGTCCTGTCCGGTGTACTCATAACCCAATGAGCACCTGTATACATCTTAGGTGATCCAACTGACACCAGTGGCTTGTGAGACCGGCCACCGCCCCTCGTCGGGGTCTCGACTGTATACACTAGTCTACTATGGAGAATCGATGCCCTGTCTCGAAACTCTCACGACTAGGGACCTTTTAAGGATATGCTTATAGACCCCCAGCTCCCACTTATATGATCGCCCTCATACTGCTGGTGGTCAAGCAAGAATCCTAGGGGCTCTATCAACGTGTAATAGCGACGTGTCAGGTCACTTAAAACAGTACACGATGATAAAGGTAAACCAGATAGCATACTATCATCTCGAGTAAGACTGTCCTACCGGGATAGGTCCTCCCTCAATCATTGCAATCACGTACCTGTGATCCAATAATTGACTCTGAGGGCACTATCTCCAACAATCTCCCACTTGCACTCAAGGCTAATTATTGCGATGTCGCATACTCACAGCCCGTGTGATACCGAACACCCAACTCCTCTACTAGTCAGTCTCACAAAGCTCGTTTGCGAAACTATTGCGTTCGAGGAATAGCCTCAGTGAGTGGATCCGCCTTGATGTTCCTTTCTATGTCTCTCTATATCTCAAGTTCGCGGAGAAAGCCATCTCCCGAAATGAGCAATACCTGTCTTAGAATATGTCTGGATGTCTGATGGGACTTAGCTCATAAATGAACTCCAAATCCAAACTTCTTAGACTGTATCGTCAACTGAACTTAATCAGTATCCTGCGCCATGCCTCCCTCAGTATTGCCTTGGACCACCTGTCCAAAATACTGCCCCTCGTCAGAAGGAGAACTATAATTCTGACAACCTCCTTGTCGTCCATGTCACCTTGGAAGCCTGGAATGATAACTGTCTCCCGAATGAGGCTGTCGTTATCATATCCCTAGAACATCCACTTATGTTCTAAAACTGCTTCCGACTGTTTCTCCATGATCGGATCAATATCAACTTATTGCATCTAGTGCAAGAACAATATCTGGTGTGGTACTTGACATCTCATGATTTACTCAATTGCCTGAGCAAGTGATCTGCCAATCATGCACATCCCTCTCCCCTTTAGTCTGTAAGACACCTTTAGAGAGGGTGACTCCATTACCTGCAGGTACACTACCGTGCCAGGAGTCGTCCATTCTAAATACTCTTAGAATGCTGTCTAAGTACCCAGATTGGGAAACCACCCAAATCTAGATCTAAAACCATAGATCTAGTGACCAGTATGTCTGATATAATGTCCAATTCTTTTGTGGAGAAACCACTGTGTGACGACCAAAGTATAACCGACTGTAGTATAGGAGTTTCCTTTCCTACTATGCGTATGTCATCCAAATACCAGGATATCACACCCTACTACCTTCTCAACAGATCCATCCCCTATTCTGATGAAGTCAAACCTATGACTGTCACGTCAGAAATAGATGATCTATCTCCGCTACTGGTGCTTCAGTCTATAAATAGACATAAGCTACCTGTCCACCAATGCTTCCGCTGCTCCCACTGACTACGACAACCCTCTGGCAGAGTCATATAGACGTACACTTCTAAAACTAGTTTAGAACGACGCTATACTCATCCTCCCACCGGGTCTCGCAGCCTGGAACAACAGCAATGGTAATTGTGGGTAAACAAGAACTTCCCTGTCACCGTCCTTGAGTCTACCGTAGTACCTCTCGGGTGCCTGAAGTTACCCACCTTATCTGCGGAGTGGCCAATGGAATGTCAATCCAGATTGAATCTTTAGGTTCCTTATCAAATCTTCAGTAATCGTTTGTGGTTCTGGAATCACTTCCAGTTCTACCATACTCCCACTACTGTTTTCTGAAAAAATCCATTTTTATTAAAACTGTGGCGAGTCTAGAACAATATTGCTATTGTTCATCCAGATGGTAGAAAGTCAACCCGCGTCATAGCCTGGGTCAGCCCACAAACAGCCATTACAGAAACGTGCCTTGAGTTGTCCAGTGTCTGGTTTTAAGCATAAGCCGGACAACTCCCCGTACCTTAACATCGTTAAGATATGAACTGTTCTATATCCCATATAGGACCAGAGGCACTGATTTAATTGTACCAGATTCAAATCATGCAACTGTCTCCAGTGCATGTCAACTAAATGGAAGGAGGCCGATCAGCGTTACTCAACTTAGGAATGCTTCCAAATATGAGTAACTTGAAAAAGAAGCAAGTTTTCTTAGTCATTACTATCAACTTAATACCATACACAAGTATCTACATCTTCGATTTCTTTGAAGAATCCTGATACTTGCTATACCTGGTTCTCTACTCTATTCAAATACCTATAACTTCTCCAAATTCGGACCCTGTGTTTTCACGAAACACCTGTCTAAAGACTAGAGAAGTCATGAGTAAACCGAATATAGTACGAGGACCAACCCCTCTGTCCTGATGGATCCTGGACAACATACAATACTCTGTATAAGTCCCTTGAGTCTGAAAACTCATTCACTGTGTGTCGTAGGTTGAAAACTGTACTTATGGTCAAGAAGAATTACACCGCTGCTTAATGCTCCTTACCTAACCATCCACTGATATAGGTAAATGTCGTAGACATAATTTCAGAAAGGTATATCTCACTCTATGAAAATAGACGTACAGATATATCAATTTGAAATTGGTGCATAACAGCGGATATTCAAAACCAAATATTTGCCGACCGGCAAACAGCCCAGGTGATTTCCTCAAATATCACCGATTACAACGAATCCCGATATAATGAGGATAATCACCCAATTCCCAATAACTTACTCCCACTCATCATCTGTAAAACCATACAGATGTGAGAATCGTACCTGGTAAATACATACCCTGGAGTAAGTATCTAATCGGGAAATCAGTTTTCCTTTAACATTGCACAGTGAAACTGAAACATCGAAATGTTTCGATGGGGTATCCTGGTATTCCTAGTAATGCCTCTTCCAGATTCACGACTGTAACCTTATAATTCTTTGCCACCTCTCCAAATCCCTTCATATGTCTTTAGTCTTTACCTTCTGTACACCCCTTTAGGCCAAATGGTTTTCTTCCTTCCCTACCGTTCGGCACCAGCCTATGGTTTGGAAGAAGACTATCCAATAAGCATAATGGGTGTACTGTCCCAATCCTAGGAACACTCGCAATGAGAGAGGGTGAAGATAAAAGACAACCGAATAAACCTTATTCCTATTTCTCCTGGACCAGAATCCATCCCCGAACTGGAACAAGTTCCTTTCGAGTTCGTATATAACCATACGATGGAGTATCCAATAAACTGTGGATCTTCGTAGTGATACGGAGTGTCCTGGAGAAATACAAAGGTGATTTTAGGATTGGCGAAGGAATACTTGGTTTGGTCGTGAATATCTGTTGCAATTTACTTTGCCCTCTTACTAATCCCTTGCTTTGTCTGAACTTAATACCTTCTGTACACCATCGTTATGCTAATTGGTTTTCTTCATTCCCTACCGGTCGGCACCTGCCTATGGTTTGGAAGAAGACTATCCAATTTGCGTAAATAGGTGTACTATCTCCTAAACCAAGGAGTACTCACAACTTGAGAGAAGGTAAAAGGAAAAGACAACTGAATAATCCTATCCGTTTTCTCCAGAACCTGAAACCATCCTCGAATAAATCCCTTCGAGTTCGTATCTAACCATACGATGGTTTTGTCCAATGGAAGTGGACGTTCGTAGTAACACGGGGTGTCCTGGAGAAAAGGGTAAAAGTAGGAGTGGCAATGAGGTTCGCAACTCTGACAATCCAAAAGCCGGTGTCAAGAAGGTTCGGTCAACTTGGTCACTGAGTCATAGTCTTAGGGTCGGGTCAATGGTCGCTGCCAAAGAGAGAGAGAGAAAAGAAACACTCAGCGTGCACTCTAACCTAGATCAGAATGGTTACCAATTTATCTAATCTGGAAACCTCCCACTGTACCTCAAATTCTCCTCCAAACCTGAAAGAAGAATTAGTCGGGGTCACCCGAGGAGTAAACTAACTCATCAGTGGGAATCGGGATCCAACTCTCATCGCATGACAACGTGACGGAATCCGCTCACGGTATCACACTCCAGAAGGTATGCGCATATCTGGCAAGTTTCAGTTCTTTTGAAACTCCCGATGTGATTTCTGCCCCATGCTCTTATGACCTTGACGAAGGCCAACAAATCATAAGTCACATGTCAAGTTCTACCCGTCATTCTCCAGGTTGATTTGAACCCACCCGCACAAGCCCTTGACGAAGGCCAACAAGGCTATACGGCTGTCCCAAACCAACGCATCTATCTATGCTGCAGAAAGGCAACAAGCAGCTACCATACACTATGCCTTGACGAAGGCCAACAAACATAGCATGAATACTACGTGCTACCCGTCTGAAACGACGGAGGGCTACGAATGGTTTCTGGCGAAAACCTTTAACGTAGTGAACTTGATATCGTTGAAGGAACTGATAGCTTTTAAAAATATAGTGACGAAAACCGTTGCTAAAGAGGTCACTCCCGATGAAGGGATCTCGGCTCTTTCCCCGTAGAATGAGGTGCAGGATATTCCAACTGAATACCACGGTTCAAAGCAAAAGTAATCGGCTATAGTGAAGTCATTGCCCTGACGCAAACTTTTTGTCCAAGGGGTCACTCCCGGTGAAGGGATCTCGGCCCTTGCCTCGTCGACTGAGGAGCAGGATATTCCAACTGAATACCACGATGCAAAACAAAAGTGAACGTCCTTGCAATAACAGCTTTTTGAAAAGTGTTCCAACAACATCAGATAAGGTTTGTTTTTAACTTGCATTCATCCGAATCAATGCAGTCCCATCAATTGATCACACCAAAAAGAACGAAAATATACTGATGTACGTATATGCCATCCGCATTCGCCACTGGGTCCCGTCATTACCCGTTAGGTTAGCTGACTAACGACAGAGCGGGGACTGGACTAGCGCGTATGTAAAACATATACAACATCTACTAATATATATACCAATATATTATATTTCGCTCAAGGCGTGAAAGAAATGCAACATCACAGAAATGTACAGCATCACAGAAACAATACAGATATCTGGGATCCCCGGGTTTCACAGAGCCGCTGAAACCCGACGTTCCCCTGGTCGTGTGGATAGCCTGTGCAATGAGAACCTAGACCCCTACGGGCGCGGCAAGTCACCCGCCAAAACCTGAAGCGAGGCAGCCCCCTTCAGCGCCGTGAATGGACCACCCAGCACTTCACGGAATCCGGTAACTTGGGCACCCCTCCTGGGTCAACCTGTACCCCCTACGAGTGCGGCGAATATCCCGCCAATCCTAGAGTGAAGCCCCCTCCGTCTCAATGCCATGAGATGCGGGCTTGTTGCCCTCTAGAACCCGGCTATCCGTGCACCCCTCCGCGGGGCAATCCTAGTACAGAAAGTAAAATATACATACAACGGGTACATCGACCGCAACCAGGTCGTGCCCCAAAATAATAATACAATCAGGCAGTGACGGCAGTCCACATGTCGGACGCTCGCCCCGCAATATCAAATGTACATAATACAACAAAACACTGTACTAGAATTGCATCCAGGCTACCCCCACGACCGATCCGCAACAACACAGCAAAAACAGAACATCAACGTGAAAGTCACGTTCGCAAATCTGTCTAACCGGGCTATAGCAGTTAGACCGGATTTACCGATCAAGTGACATTCACGGTCGCAGATATAATGTAAATACTGTGAAAAATGTGTTTAAAATATCCGATCAATCAAAATTTTAACAAGTGGGCCCCAAAGCAATACTGTAGCAGTTAAAGAAATTCTGGGCCCAATGTTATTATTCCAAAACCCCTAAAAACAGCCCAGAAGCCCACTGGAGAAAATTGACACAGTGAGCTCATTATAGTGCGGCGGAACCGCGGCCCAAAGGGGGGTTTGGCCGCGGTTCTGCGCTCCAACTATGGCATCACTCAGTCGAATTTCTACAGTGGCCTTACAATTTCCAGTACATCAATTTTCTGCAACCTGAAAAATTTTTGGAGACTGAAAAATTCTGACAGAAAACTGATGTGAAGACAATACGGGTTTTGGAACATTTTATCGATCGGAACTGAAAAACACATTACACAAAGCTAGACTAGGTTAATGGCGAGGCTCTGATACCACTGTAAGTGCACGGCGGAGCCCCGGCCGTCAATCCGACGGCCAAATGCGGAAGCGGTGATAAACTTTAAATTTTCTTGAACTGGCAAACCGCCGCGCACTAATACCCGGATCGAACCATTAATTAGTCCTAGCTAACAACTAGATGGGAAAGAGATATACCGACGATCCAAGTCCTCCGGTCTTCTCGTCATGGTCCCGATCTCCTGCGGAAAGTCCTGTCTCCTTCTCGTCGCCGGAAGTGCACCACATCGCCTACTTTGTTTACGGGCTCCCACCTCAATGCCGAGGCAACTCGGGCACGAAGCCGGCTACTCGACGTGCCCAAGATTCGCTGTAGAATATGTGAAGAACCATGTCTCACTTTTGGGGATTGTGGAATTGCCATTGGTGGAGGAAAAGAGAGCAACTTTAGGAAATGAGCTAGAGGACCTTTTTTAGCAAAAACATGAGAAGCAAAAATACCACCCCTCAAAAAGAATCACATTCCCTTCCTCTCCATAGGAATGGCCGGCCCCCCCTTCTCAAGTGATTGGAGAGAGAAAGAGAAAAGTCAAGGGGGTGGGTGGAATGCAATGATGAAAAGAGATGATGAAAGAATCCAATGATCACAACAAAACCAACACACCAAGACAACCATCATCTCATGCATGATGGCTTCAAAAAGTCAAGCCATCATGAGAAGAAGAAGTCAAGTGATGGTGCTTATCATGAAAACCATCATGATACAAATAGATGCAAAGAACCCCCTCCACTAATGCCTATTTGCAACAATGCAAATAAACCCTCCTCCACCAATCTTCGGCCAATGAACGGAACAATGGAAATCGGCCGAAACGGAAAGCAAACTGGCAACTCCAGAAAACTGGTCCCGTAATAAATTACAGGAAAACCCCGATACTGTGCATACACACCCGCATCTGTATTTCGACCGAAATACAAATGCAAGGAGACAAAATCTACACTGTACTATACTAGGATCCGGCTTATACCAAAGCCGGCTAGTAATATCCGTTCGATCCTGATCCGTACAATACCGCACGTATCTGATCGAACCCTGCCATATAACCATACGGCCTATAGTACAGACTGTCCGATCCTGATCCGTGCAATACCGCACGTATCTGATCGGACCCTGCCATATCTCCATACGGCCTCTACAACCTTTCGCCCGAAAGCTGAGTAACTGAATGTGGGGGACTCTAAAGACTCATCAACACCTTGGTTGTGGATTTAACCACTAGCACGTTAGAGGTATAAGCCAATACATAACGGGCTACCAGGTATTGACCAAAAGGGACGTCTGTGAGCGAACTCAGCCTGACTCCCTACTGAGCCTGTCAGTGACAATATCCATACAGTCCGGTCCGTTCGTCTATGAGTATCGCATGGCGGGCCTAGGGGTTGGTAAAAGTCAGACCCCCAAAAGCGGTACAAGTCGTGTCGGAGTGTAGCCCAGAACACCCTGAGATACTACTGGAATACCTACCAGTAAATCTCCTTGCCTCGGCCGAGGGCTTCGTGTAATGGCTCTCCTAGACACAGCACGACCTCACCCCCAATACCGGGAGAGACGAACCCCTGAAGATACGCTCACTGCCTCCATGTGGCTCGGGACTGTACCCAACTAAAACCTGTTTGCACGACTCCTTTGAGCCGTGGTAGGGTAGTAATCAAAGTACAGTGGGAACTCACACAAGACAAATGACGATCCCCAGGTCGATGAACTAACCTGTACACATGTCACCAGGGAACTGCCATCTGACGTCTGGTATATGACCAACTAGCATGTTCCCGGCGAGTCCTGTCCGGTGTACTCATAACCCAATGAGCACCTGTATACATCTTAGGTGATCCAACTGACACCAGTGGCTTGTGAGACCGGCCACCGCCCCTCGTCGGGGTCTCGACTGTATACACTAGTCTACTATGGAGAATCGATGCCCTGTCTCGAAACTCTCACGACTAGGGACCTTTTAAGGATATGCTTATAGACCCCCAGCTCCCACTTATATGATCGCCCTCATACTGCTGGTGGTCAAGCAAGAATCCTAGGGGCTCTATCAACGTGTAATAGCGACGTGTCAGGTCACTTAAAACAGTACACGATGATAAAGGTAAACCAGATAGCATACTATCATCTCGAGTAAGACTGTCCTACCGGGATAGGTCCTCCCTCAATCATTGCAATCACGTACCTGTGATCCAATAATTGACTCTGAGGGCACTATCTCCAACAAGATGTTGTATATGTTTTTCATCCACGCTAGTCCAGTCCCCGCTCTGCCGTTAGTTAGCTTACCTAACGGGTGATGACGGGACCCAGTGGCGAATGCGGATGGCATATACGTACGTCAGTATATTTTCGTTCTTTGTGGTGTGATCAATTGATGGGACTGCGTTGATTCGGATCAATGCAAGATAAACAAACCTATTCTGATGTTGTTGGAACACTTTTCAAAAAGCTGTTATTGCAAGGACGTTCACTTTTGTTTTGCATCGTGGTATTCATTTGGAATATCCTGCTCCTCAGTAGACGAGGCAAGGGCCGAGATCCCTTCACCGGGAGTGACCCCTTGGACAGAAGTTTGCGTCAGGGCATTAACTTCACTATAGCCGATTACTTTTGCTTTGCATCGTGGTATTCATTTGGAATATCCTGCACCCCATTCTACGGGGAAAGAGCCGAGATCCCTTCACCGGGAGTGACCTCTTTAGTAAAGGTTTTCGTCACTATATTTTCTAAAAAGCTATCCGTTCCTTCAACGATATCAAGTTCATTACGTTAAAGGTTTTCGCCAGAAACCATTCGTAGCCCTCCGTCGTTTCAGACGGGTAGCACATAGTATTCATGATATGTTTGTTGACCTTCGTCAAGGCATAGTGTATGGTAGCTGCTTGTTGCCTTTCTGCTGCATAGATAGATGTGTTGGTTTGGGACAGTCGTATAGCCTTGTTGACCTTCGTCAAGGGCTTGTACGGGTGGGTTCAAATTAACCTGGACAATGACGGGTGGAACTTGACATGTGACTTATGATTTGTTGACCTTCGTCAAGGTCATAAGAGCATGGGGCAGAAATCACATCGGGAGTTTCAAAAGAACTGAAACTTGCCAGATATGCGCATACCTTCTGGAGTGTGATACCGTGAGCGGATTCCGTCACGTTATCATGCGATGAGAGTTGGATCCCGATTCCCACTGATGAGTTGGTTTACTCCTCGGGTGACCCCGACTAATTCTTCTTTCAGGTTTGGAGGAGAATTTGAGGTACAGTGGGAGGTTTCCAGATTAGATAAATTGGTAACCATTCTGATCTAGGTTAGAGTGCACGCTGAGTGTTTCTTTTCTCTCTCTCTAGCAGCGACCATTGACCCGACCCTAAGACTATGACTCAGTGACCAAGTTAACCGAACCTTCTTTACACTAGCTTTTGGATTGTCAGAGTTGCAGACCTCATTGCCACTCCTACTTTTACCCTTTTCTCCAGGACACCCCGTATTACTACGAACGTCCACTTCCATTGGACAAAACCATCGTATGGTTAGATACGAACTCGAAGGAATTCGAGGATGGTTTCCGGTTCTGGAGAAAACGGATAGAATTATTCAGTTGTCTTTTCCCTTTTACCTTCTCTCAAGTTGTGAGTACTCCTTGGTTTAGGAGATAGTACACCTATTATGCAAATTGGATAGTCTTCTTCCAAACCTTAGGCTGGTGCCGACCGGTGGGGAATGAAGAAAACCAATTAGCATAACGATGGTGTGCAGAAGGTATTAAGATTAAGACAAAGCAAGGGATTAGTAAGAGGGCAAAGTAAAAAGCAACTGCTATTCACGACCAAACCAAGTATTTCTTCGCCAATCCTAAATCACCTTTGTATTTCTCCAGGACACTCCGTATCACTACGAAGATCCACAGTTTATTGGATACTCCATCGTATGGTTATATACGAACTCGAAAGGAACTTGTTCCAGTTCGGGGATGGATTCTGGTCCAGGAGAAATAGGAATAAGGTTTATTCGGTTGTCTTTTATCTTCACCTTCTCTCGCATTGCGAGTGCACCTAGGACTAGGACAGTACACCCATTATGCTTATTCGATAGTCTTCTTCCAAACCATAGGCTGGTGCCGAACGGTAGGGAAGGAAGAAAACCATTTGGCCTAAGGGGTGTGCAGAAGGTAACGACTAAAGACATATAAAGGGATTTGGAAAGGTGGCAAAGAATTATGCGGTTGTAGTTGTGAATCTGGATAATGGTAGAGGCATTACTAGGAATACCGGAATACCCCATCGAAACATTTCAATGCTTCAGTTCAACTGTGTATTGTTAAAAGAAAACTGATTTCCCGATTAGACACTTGCTCCAGGGTATGTATTTACCAGGTTTGATTCTCACATCTGTACGGTTTTACAGATGATGAGTGGGAGTAGGTTATTGGGAATTGGGTGATCATCCTCATTATATCGGGATTCGTTGTAATCGGTGATATTTGAGGAAATCACCTGGGCTGTTTGCCGGTCGGCAAATATTTGGTTTTGAATATCCGCTTTTATGCACCAATTTCAAATTGATATATCTGTACGTCTATTTTCATAGAGTGAGATATACCTTTTGATATTATGTCGATGACATTTACCTATATCAGTGGATGGTTAGGTAAGGAGCATTAAACAGCGGTGTAATTCTTCTTAACCATAAGTACAGTTTTCAACCTACGACACACAGTGAAAGAGTTGTTAGACTCAGCGGACTTATACAGAGTATTGTATGTTGTCCAGTGTCCATTGGGACAGAGGGGTTGGTCCTCATACTATATTCTGTTTACTTTTAACTTCTCTAGTTCTTAGACATGTGTTTCGTAGAAACACAGGGTCTAAGTTTTGAGGAGTTATAGGTATTTGAATAGAGTAGAGAACCAGGTGTAGCAAGTATCGGGATTCTTCAAGGTGATCGAAGATGTAGATACTCGTATATGGTATTCAGTTGATAGTAATGATAAAGAGAAATTGCTTCTCTTTCAGGTCACTCATAATTGGAAGCATTCCTAAGTTGAGTAACGCTGATCGGCCTCCTTCCATTTAGTTAACATGCACTGGAGACAGCTGCATGATTTGAATCTGGTTAAATTAAATCAGTGCCTCTGGTTCTATATTGGATGTAGAACAGTTCATATCTTAACGTTGTTATGATACGGGGAGTTGTCCGGCTTATGATTAAAACCAGACACTAGACAACTCAAGGCACGTTTCCGTAATGGCTGTTTGTGGGTTGACCCAGGCTATGACGAGGGTTGACTTTCTACCATAAGAAAGATCAATAGTGATATTGTTCTTGACTCGCCACAGTTTTAATAAAAATGGATTTTTTCAAAAACAGTAGTGGGAGTATGGTAGAACTGGAAGTGATTCCAGAACCGCAAACGATTACTGAGGATTTGATAAGGAACCTAAAGATTCAATCTGATTTGACATTCCATTGGCCACTCCGCAGATAAGGTGGGTAACTTCAGGCAACCGAGAGGTACTCCGGTAGCCTCAAGGACGGTGACAGGGAAGTTCTTGTTTACCCACACTTGCCATTGTTGTTGTTCCAGGCTGCGAGACCCGGCAGGAGGATGAGTATAGCGTCGTTCTAAACTAGCTTTAGAAGTGCACATCTATATGACTCTGCCAGAGGGTTGTCGAAGTCAGTGGGAGCAGCGGAAGCATTGGTGGACATCAGGCTTATGTCTATTTATAGACCAAAGCAGATATAGCGGAGTTAGATCATCTGTTTCTGATGTGACAGTCATAGGTTTGACGTCATCAGAATAGGGGATGGATCTGTTGAGAAGGTAGTAGGGTGTGATATCCGGGTTTTGGATGACATACACAAAGTAGGAAGTGACATTCCTATACTACGATCGGTTATACTTTGGTCGTCACACAGTGGTTTCTCCATATGGGGCTTGGACATTATATCAGACATACTGGTTACTAGATCTATGGTTTTAGATCTAGATTTGGGTGGTTTCCCAATCAGGGTACTTTGACAGCATTCTAAGAGTATTTAGAATGGACGACTCCTGGCACGGTAGTGTACCTGCAGGTGATGGAGTCACCCTCTCTAAAGGTGTCTTATAGACTAAAGTAGAGAGGGATATGCATGATTGACAGATCACTTGCTTAGGCAATTGAGTCAATCATGAGATGTCAAGTACCACACCAGATGTTGTTCTTGCACTAGATGCAATAAGTTGATATTGATCCAATCCTGGAAAACCAGTCGGAAGCAGTTTTAGAACATAAGTGGATGTTCTAGGGATATGATAACGACAGCCTCATTTGGGAGACAGTTATCATTCCAGGCTTCCAAGGTGACATGGACTACAAGGAGGTTGTCAGAGTTATAGTTTTCCTTCTGACGAGGGGCAGTATTTTGGACAGGTGGTCCAAGGAAATACTGAGAGTGGCATGGCGCAGGATACTGATTAAGTTCAGTTGACGATACAGTCTAAGAAGTTTGGATTTGGAGTTCATTTATGAGCTCGGTCCCATCAGACATCCAGACATTCTAAGACAGGTATTGCTCATTTCGGGAGATGGCTTTCTCCGCGAACTTGAGATATAGAGAGACATAGAAAGAAACATCTAGGCGGATCCACTCACTGAGGCTATTCCTCGAACGCAAGAGTTTCGCAAACAGGTTTTGTGAGACTGACTAGTAGAGGAGTTGGGTGTTCGGTATCACACGGGCTGTGAGTATGCGACATCGCAATAATTAGCCTTGAGTGCAAGTGGGAGATTGTTGGAGATAGTGCCCTCAGAGTCAATTATTGGATCACAGGCACGTGATTGCAATGATTGAGGGAGGACCTATCCCGGTAGAACAGTCTTACTCGAGATGATAGTATGCTATCTGGTTTACCTTTATCATCGTGTACTGCTTTAGGTGACCTGACAGGTCGCTATTGCACGTTGATAGAGCCCCTAGGATTCTTGCTTGACGACCAGCAGTATGAGGGCGATCATATAAGTGAGAGCTGGAGTCTATTAGCACATCATTAAAAGGTCCCTAGTCGTGGGAGTTTCGAGACAGGGCATCGATTCTCCAGAGTAGACTAGTGTATACAGTCGAGACCCCGACGAGGGGCGGTGGCCGGTCTCACAAGCCACTGGTGTCAGTTGGTTCACCTGAGATGTATACAGGTGCTCATTGGGTTATGAGTACACCAGACAGGACTCGCCGGGAACATGCTAGTTGGTCTTATACCTCATGTCAGATAGCAGTTCCCAGGTGACATGTGTACAGGTTAGTTCATCGACCTGGGGATCGTCATTTGTCTCGTGTGAGTTCCCACTGTACTTTGATTACTACCCTACCACGGCTCAAAGGAGTCGTGCAAACAGGTTTTAGTTGGGTACAGTCCCGAGCCACATGGAGGCAGTGAGCGGATCTTCGGGGGTTCGTCTCTCCCGGTATTGGGGGTGAGGTCGCGCTGTGTCTAAGAGAGCCATTACACGAAGTCCTTGGCCAAGGCAGGAGATTTACTGGTAGGTATTCCAGTAGTATCTCAGGGTTTTCTGGGCTACACTCCGACACGACTTGTACCGCTTTTGGGGGTCTGACTTTTACCAACCCCCTAGGCCCGATATGCGATACTCATAGACGAACGGACCGGACTGTACGGATATTGTCACTGACAGGCTCAGTAGGGTGTCAGGATGAGCTCGCTCATCGACGTCCCTTTTGGTCAATAGCTGGTGGCCCGTTACGTATTGGCTTATACCTCTGACGTGCTAGTGGTTAAATCCACAGCCATAGTATTGACGAGTCTTTAGAGTCCACCACACATTCAGTTACTCAGCTTTCGGGCGAAACGCTGTAGAGGCCGTATGGAGATATGGCAGGGTCCGATCAGATACGTGCGGTATTGCACGGATCAGGATCGGACGGTTTGTACTAGAGGCCGTATAGATATATGGCACGGTTCGATCAGATACGTGCGGTATTGCACGGATCAGGATCGAACGGATTTTACTAGCCGGCTTTGGTTTAAGCCGGATCCTAGTTTAGTACAGTGTAGATTTTGTCTCTTTGCATTTGTATCCGGTCGGAATACAGATGCGGGTTTGTATGCACAGTATCGGGGTTTTCCTATAATTTATTACGGGACCAGTTTTCTGGGGTTGCCAGTTTGCATTCCGTTCCGGCCGGTTTTCTCTTTTTCCTTCCCGGTCGGACTTTTCGTTGGAGGGTGTTAATTGCAAGTTTGCAATTAACATTTTGTGGAGGGGGTTTCTTGCAAATGTTTTCTTTATGATAGGATATGCATCTTTGCTCCATGATGCATTAATTAAGGCATGAAAGAAGATGTGATTTGGTGATGGGGTTTGGGAATGGGCCGGCCACTGTTTAGAAGCATGGGGTTTTTTTTTTTAATTTTTGGTGGAATAATATTCTTCATGTGATTTGTGGTGGACCCCCCCATTTTGTGTTTGCTGTGAAGCAAGCACTAAGTTCTGGCCGAGCTTTTTTCCAGAGAGGCTCATTTTTCTCTTAGCATCCACCAATGAAAGTCATTGTGCACAAATTCCTCCATCTTGGCAACCTCATTAACCCCAAAGAGACAACGATTCTACATTATTCTACAGCAAATCTTGGGCGCGTCGGCTAGCCAACTTCGCGCCCGAGTTGCCTCGGTATTGAGGTGGGAGCCCGTAAAAGATACAGGCGATGTGGTGCCCTTCCGGCAAGGAGGCGACGACCGGAGGATCCGCGGGAGATCGGGACGACGACGAGAAGACCGGAGGACTCGGATCACTCGGTATATCTCTTCCCTATCTTGTTAGTTTGCTAGGACAAGTTTAATGGCCCGATCCGGGGTTTAGTGCGCGGTGGTGCCGGTTTGCTAAGTCCGCAAAAATTAAAGTTTTTCACCGCTTCCGCATTTGGCCGTCGGGTTGTCGGCCGGGGCGCCGCCGTGCACTTACACAAAGGACACGGATCGCTTGGTATAACTTCTCTACTCCTTTTATTGTTTGCTGGTAGCTAGGTTAATGGCCCGATCCGGGTTTATAGTGCGCGGTGGTTCCGGTTTGCAAGTTTCGCAAAGTTTTTCGTTTCCGCGTTTCCGGCGTCGGATCGACGGCCGGGGCGCCGCCACGGACTTACAGTAGGCTTCCTCATCCACCTGAGAGATACAATGATTTTCTCATTGAAGGTGGTAACGAGGATTGCATCATGGAAGATGATGACCCGACTCGCTTCGAGCAAGCCATCACGAGTGGGAACTCTATGAAATCGCTTGATGCAATGCGATCTGATATGGAATCCATGTACACCAACAAAATATGGAATTTGGAAGTTGCTCTTGAAGGGGTAAAACCCATTTGGAGCAAATGGATCTTTAAGAAGAAACTTGGTGTTGATGGAAAAGTTGAGATTTTCAAAGCTACAGTTGTTGCAAAAAGTTTTCGTCAACGACCAGGTGTGGATTATGAAGAAACCTTTTCTCCAGTGGCTATGCTTAAGTCCATCCGGATCCTACTTTCCATCACTGCATACCATGACAACGAAATCTGGAAAATGGATGTTAAGACCGCCTTTCAAAATGGTGATTTAGAAGAGAGCATGTACATGACTCAGCCAGAGGGCTTTGTGGACGGTAGGAGCAGCGGAAAGGTGTGCAAGCTACTTAAATCCATATCCGGGTTGAAGCAGGCATCGCAGAGTTGGAACATCTGTTTTGATGTGGTAGTCAAAGAGTTTGACTTCATCAAAAACGTAGATGAACCTTGTATATACAAGAAGGTGGCAAAGAGTAAGGTTGTCTTCCTTGTATTGAAGGTGGTTGACATACTCTTGATAGGAAATGATGTTCATATGCTACACTCTGTCAAGCTCTTCTTATCACAAAGATTCTCAATGAAAGATCTAGCTGATGCCTCCTACATCTTGGGGATTAAGATCTATAGAGATAGATCTAAACGGATACTCGGATTGTTCCAATCCAGGTACATTGACACCATACTAAAGAGATTTAGTATGGAAGATTCCAAGCGTGGGAATTTACCCACGATCATAGGACTCACTCTCTCTTATGAGATGTCTCCCAAGAATGATTTGGAGAGAGCTCGCATGCAAGGGATACCCTATGCTTCGGCATTAGGCACTATCATGTACACGATGTTATGTACCAGACACGATGTAGCATACTCACTAAGTATAGTGAGTAGGTATCAAGCAGATCCAGGAGGGAATCTCTAGACAGTTGTGAAGAACATTCTCAAGTACTTGAGAAGGACTAAAGAGATGTTCTTGGTGTATGGTAACGAAGAACTCCAAGTGGAGTCCTTTACCGATTCGAGCTTCCAGAGTGATAAGGACGACTCTAAGTCGGTCTCGGGATTTGTCTTTACCCTCAATGGCGGGGCGGTTTGTTGGAAGACTTCCAAGCAGGAAACCGTGGCAGACTCGATGATGGAGGCTGAATACAACGCTGCCAACGATGCTGCCAAAGAGGCTGTCTGGATAAAGAAGTTCAAAAATGAACTTGGAGTGGTTCCGTCCATCGAGCATCCAATACCTTTGTATTGTGATAGCAATAGAGCAGTGGCTTTGGCCAAGGAACCTAGGTCCCATCAGCAATCCAGGCATATTCTAAGGCGGTATCACCTGATCCGAGAGACAGTTGATCGCTGGGAGATCGAGGTCAGGAGAGTTGACACAAAGAACAACATGGCGGATCCACTCACGAAGGCCATACCTAAGATACAATTTAAGAGACTCATCGGGATGTTGGGTATGAGATACTATAACAACAGGGCTTAGTGCAAGTGGGAGATTGTTAGTTATATGTATGCCCTAGAGGCCATTATTTTACATATGATGTATATTATAGTGGATGCTTGGATATATATAGAGAGGACTTTCTTGCTCGATATGATAGTATGCTATCTGGTTGCTCTTTGTCTTAACATGTAGACTAGTATTGTGATACTATCTTGCACTCGCATGTTGATAAAGCCCTTAGGATATGTACTTGACTACCAGGACTATGATAGAGATCATACAAGTGGGGTCAGGGTAGTCCACAAGTACATCCTTTAATTGTTCCTAGTCGTGGGTGTATCGAGACCGGGCATCGATATTCCAGAGTAGACTAGTGTATACGCTTCTAGACCCATATGATAGGCGATGGATGATCCCACATCCATTGGTGTTTGACATCAAAGATAGTATACAGGTGCTCAGTGGAGACTGGGTACACTGAACGGACTCGCCGAGAACTCCTAGTTGGTATTATACCTATCGTCGGATAACAATTCTCTGGTGACACTGGTACAAGTTATACTGTAGACCCGAGACCGTCATAGAGTCTTGTGTGATTCCCACTGTGCTTTGATTTCCACTTACCACATTCAAGAGAACGTGCAAAACGGTGGCTTTTCGGTATAGTTCCGAATCACATGGAGGCAATGAGAGATAGGATAGGATTCGTCTTTCCTGGTATTGGAGGTTGATGTTGCGCTGTGTTCGATTGGCTATAACAGGAAATCCCTGGCTAGGGTTGATACGGAGATCTACTGGAAAGTGTTATCAGTTGTTTCTCGACCCGTTACGAGCTTCACATCGGCACGACTTATCGGTTACTGGGGTCTGAAGTATACCTCCCCTAGACTGGATATGCGACATATCAGACGAAGAGACCGGACTGTACAGTAGTGTTACTGACAGGCTTTACAGGAGTATGAGTAGGCTTTCTTGTTGATTTTCTAATCGCTCAATACCCGGGTAGCCATTACATCCATCTAGTACCGCTGACGGCTTGTGGGTGCTTGATATGATCATCACCTACTGCCGGCGTATTGACGAGTCTTTAGAGTCCTACACAGAGGTTTACTGGCTCAGGCAAAACGAAGTTGGAGCACATATGTGATATGTGCGGGACCGAGATTAATACGAGTATGTGATACCGTATTCTATACTTATGATTTATAATATCGGTCGGTTACTTGAGATATAGTCGGGTTATCGAATCAAGTGTTCATTCGCTAAGTTGATACAAATAATATTAGTCGGTCATATGACAAATAGCCGGATTGTTAAATTAAGTGTTGATTTAATGATTTAGTGTATAATTATATATTTGATATATTAATTTACATGAACTAATACTAACTCACTTAAGAATTTTTTTTCTCACTTATGCATTTAATATATATATGATATATATTAAATGTATTTATTTTTGTATCATGCTTGATGATACAAACTACATGGGTGTATGAGACTCACACCATGCTCATGATAATGTAAGGTTTATTTATTTAAAGTAAATCCAAGTTAGTTGGAAATAAGTCACATGGCATGAAGCTTGTGAAGCTTATAGATCAATTGACATAGTCCACTAGTTTTTTCTTTCCTTAGATATTTATTAACCTAACAATTATCTAAACCCATGGTCAAGTCTCTACATGAGTTATATGAGATATTTTATCACCCATGGTTGCCATAATATTATCTCTTCATCTTTTTCTTAATCAAGAGCTTAGCTCTCTAGGTTTTTGAGAAGTGATGAAAAATAGTGAGAAAAAGATTTCTAAAGTGAGCAAAAATCCTACTTCATCATCCTCTACTAGATTAGCCATTTAGTTTAGGGTGTTAGCTTCACTAATCCCTAATTAGAGAATAGGTAGCTTTGGTTAGTGTCTCCTCGACGTAGATCATTTTCGGCCTCGAAGTCTTCATGCAAGCTTGTTCCTTTCATCTTGTGGAGCCATTCAAGAGTCCGAAAGATCACTACTTGGAGCGAAAGGACGACTACAAGGAGCTATTGAAGTGAAGGAACGGTCTACAAAGGTTGTATTCCATATTCACATAGATGTAAAGTAGTTTACATGTTGTTTCGTGTAAATCTCTAGTTAAGAATCTACGGTTAGGGTTGTTTAGCATGGCAATTTTTTGAAAATGGAATGGACAATGCCTTCCGAAACCTTGCTGTATTTCTAGGCATTCCTATAGTGGTATCAGAGCCAAGCTAGAGAATTAGACGATTATAGAATTACGAAACCGAAACAACTCCGAAACACTCGAAACTAAAACCTAGTTTCTGTCAAATTTTTTAAGCCGTCGAGTTTTTTTTAAGCAACTGCAGAATGTTATATGAGATGTAACATGAACGCTGAAAAAATACGAACCCACTTTACCGGTTTTAACAAGGTGACATGGCCAAAAATTCCGGCCTGGCTGGCCCCCTCTTGCTTGTTTTGGTTCATATTCGTTTGGTGTTCTGGTCTCTGGGTTTTGGTGTTTCAGGTGTTGCTTATGTTTGCTGAAATTGCATGAGATGTTAACTTTCTATAAAGGCAATTCGGAAAGTTTCGTAGTCGTAATTCTAACTTTTTTTTCGGGTTATTTAGACGGCATTAAAATGTTTGTAAGAATATCAATAACCCATTTTTCCCCGATGGAAATTTTCCAAAAGTAGGATTTTTTCCAAGTTAAAGAACATTCAAAAATCATGCAAGTAATGCGATGGACCCTCTAGAAGAACGAAACCCTAACTCGATTCTATGACCGTATGAACCGCCGCCAAACCCTAGAGTTTGCGGTAGTTCCGCGGCGCCATAGGTGAGGCAAGGGTTGACCCTTCTACGGTTGGTCCATAGGTATTGTGGCATGTTCTGAGTATTTTTATACGCTCAAGTGTTAAGCTCTTTGGGAAATTTTTTTGATTCGATCGGAATGTTTAACATCGTCTAGCTATTCTATGAAATGTAATACATTATTTGGAATTCATATAGTTAGGCATGAAATCCGAAGTATGTGATATTTCGGGTTTATGATGTCTAAGGTGATTGTGGATTCCAAATACTGTAGTTTGACATTTTCTTTTCTGCGACCGTAAGTGTAATATGTGGTGTATCGCCGGTTTCGTTGCTATATGTCAACGATAATTGGGATACGCATATTTACCTATGTTGATGACATGTGATGTTATGTGTTGCTGGGATATGTTATATTGAATCGTCATGTTTTGAATTGCCGGGTTTTTTTATGTGAGATGAGAGTTTTTTCTTTTTCATTCATGTAAAAACTTGTATGTAATATTCTTTTAATGGGGCACTTCCGGGTTGAGGATGAAGTCACCATTGATATATATTATTTACTTTTCCGCATTAGTATAGACCCAAAGAGGGGAGCATAAGTAACCGGGTTCTAGGGTCCAATGGGAGACCATCTCGAGTAGTCGAGACTGGGTCTCCTAACTCTAGAATTGGTAGGGTTACTTGCCGCTCTCGTAGGGGTCTAGGGATGTGGGTTTTGTCTATTTATCGCGATCATGGAATCCGTTTTTTATACTGGCTTAATTTAAAAAACGGAATTCCTAGTATATCCAATGTTTCATATGTTACCTTCTGCTGCTGATATTCTGTGATTTGATCACTTTATATGCGTGAGACGAATGCTTTATTATTATATATATGATATATAATAAACGTTGATTTTGTTTTGCACCCGCGCTAGTCCTGCCCTGTTATGCCATTAGTTAAGTAACCTAATGGTGCATAACGGGACACTATGGCGAATGCGGATGGCATAAGCGTACGTTGTACTTTCGTTTCTTCTGTGATGCTTAGGATGCATAAATGATGGGACTTCATTAATGAGATTAATGAAAGAAAAGAAACCTAATAGATGTTGTGGAATCAAATTTTAAAAAAGGTTAGCTCTGGTTTTTGCTTTGCATAGCGGTATTCCTTATAGAATATCCAGCGCCTTATTCAATAAGGGAAGAGCCGAGATCCCTTCACCGGGAGTGACCTCTTTAGAAAAAGCTAGCAGATGCTACAACCAACTCGGTTTTGTCTTTTGATTGCTTCTTTTAGTTCTTGCATTGCATATTGGTATTTGTGAAATATCATGCACCTTATTCGATAAGAAAAGAGCCGAGATCCCTTCACCGGGAGTAACCTCATTAGCAAAACTAGTAAAAAGCCACAAAAACACTCCTTTTCAAAATCACTCGATTCTACAACGATATCAAGTTCATTGCGCAAAAGGTTTTATTAAAAACCTGACGTAGCCCTCCGTCATTTCAGATAAGTGCTACTCAGTAATCGTGCTACGTTTGTTGACCTCCGTCAAGGCGTAGTGTGCGGTAGCTGACTAGTGCTTATCCGCTGCATATGATGCAATTGGATTAGGGTAGTCGAACGACCTTGTTGACCTCCGTCAAAGGTCGTGCGGATGGGTTTAATTCAATCATGAAATGTACGGGTTGAACTTGACAAGCAGCCTACGGTTTGTTGACCTCCGTCAAGGTCATAGGACGCTAGGAGCAGAATCTTATCGGGAATTTCAAGTGTTGAAATTTGCAATGAGATTGCATATCTTCTATGAGATAGTTGGATCCCGATATCCACTGCGAGTAAGAGTTACTCCTCGGAGAGTCTTACACATCACAATTAGCCGATCAAGCAGGTGTCTAGAAAGGTGTTAACGGGGTTACGCACCTGGAAAAACAAGGTTTATTTTAATTAGGTCCGTGCGAAAGTACGGGGAACCTCCCTCAAAGTACCTACACTGGCTTGGCTGAAAGATTGGCGAACTTGTAAGGTGTAATTAATCTCGGCAAGTCTTACCTTTTAGGGTTTGAAGGAAAATTTGATAAAAACAGTGGTAGCCATCCTGATTAGATAAGATAATAACCAATCTAATCTTGCAAGAGCATACGCTAAGTGTTTTCTTCTCACTCTCTCTCTAGGTAGCGACCAAGTCAGGCCTTAATCAAGATAATAATATGGATGTATTGACCGAACCCGCTTGTTATGCTGAGCTGGGGATCGTTGGTTCCGCTCCAACATATAATTGTTATAAGTCAGAGCAGGATTTAGGGGGACATCCAGGTTCCCACCCCACCCAAACGAAGAATAAGCATGTTGATGCATATTCTTCGGGTGTGTTAGTTACCGAGAACTGTTCCTCAGTTCACTCTACGTACTGGGTATTAGATACCAGATCGGGATCCCACATATGTAATATGTTACTTGGGCTAAAGAAAGGTAGAGAACTGGGAATAGGTGATCATTCTCTAAAAGTAGGGAATGGTGCAAGTGTTGCAGCCAAAACAGTTGGTGAATATCAACTTGTATTTTCAAATGGCAATACATTGATCTTGAATGAATGTTATTACGTGCAATCTTTGATATGCAATTTAATATGAGTTTCTTTATTAGATAAAGAAGGATATAACTTTCCAGTAGAGAATAATGTTATGAACATTTACCTAAATCAAGTGTTGATTGGGTTTGGTGCGTTATGTAACAGTTTATATGTTCTGAATCAAAACACAGTTCTTAATGTTCAAAACACACACAAGAGGAAGAGTTCAGAAATGAACGAATCCTTCTTGTGGCATTGTAGACTAAGTCATATCAATGTGACACGACTAGCTAAGTTACATAAGGATGAATTTTTGAATCCGTTCGAATTACCATCTTATGAAACTTGCCATTCATGTCTCAAAGGAAAGATGACCAAAACTCCGTTTACTGGACATGGAGAAAGAGTTACGGAACTCTTGGGATTGATACATAGTGATGTATGCAGTCCCATGTCTACGCATGCCAGGAATGGTTCCTTATACTTCATTACATTCACCGACGATCTCTCAAGATACAGACATGTGTTCCTGTTGAAACACAAGTCTGAAGCTTTTGAGAAATTCAAAGAATATAAGCATGAAGTTGAGAACCAGACGGGTAAAAGTATTAAAATCCTTCGATCTAATCGAGGAGGAGAATACTTGAGCAATGAGTTCCTGGACTATCTAAAAGAGAATGGAGCTCTCTCTTAGCTTACTCCTCCGTATACAACACAGCACAACGGTGTATCGGAGCGGAGGAATCGCACACTATTAGATATGGTGCACTCTATGATGAGTACTGCTGAGTTACCTATTTCCTTTTAGGGTTATGCGCTTGAGACAGTAGCATACCTATTGAATAGAGTTCCAACCAAATCATTGCCTACCACTCCATATGAGATATGGGAGGGGAAGAGACCGTGTCTTAATTTTGTTAAGATATAGGGTTTCCCGGCCTATGTTAAAAAGCAAGATACAGACAAGCTCGAGGCAAGGTCAGTTCTGTGCAAATTTATAGGATATCCCAAGTATTCGCGAGGACATATCTTCTACCACCCTGAGGAACAAAAGGTGTTTGTTGCTCAGCATGCAACCTTTTTAGAAAAGCAATTTCTTGCAAAGGAAATTAATGGCGAGGAGGTAGAACTGGAAGAAGTTTCAGCAATACATACTACGACAGAAGATTTGGTAGAACCAGAGGATTCGATAGTTCCCAACGAATCTCAGGCTATCCGCCAATCTAGTAGGGTTCCGCATCCACCTGAGAGATACTACCGTTTTCTCATTGATGGGGGGAGCGAGGATTGCATCATAAAAGATGATGACCATCACGAGTGGGGACTCTGGGAAATGGCTGGATGCAATGCGATCTGAGATGGAATCCATGTACACCAACAAGGTATGGACTTTGGATGTTGCTACTGAAAGGGTAAAATCCATTGGGTGCAAATGGATCTTTAATAAGAAACTTGGTGTAGATGGAAAACTTGAGACTTTCAAAGCTAGACTTGTTGCAAAAGGTTTTCGTTAATGACCACGTGTGGATTATGATGAAACCTTTTCTCCTGTGGCTATGCTTAAGTCCATCCGGATCCTACTTGCCATCGCTGCATACCATGACAGCGAAATCTGGCAAATGGATGTTAAGACTGCCTTTCTAAATAGTGATTTAGAAGAGAGCGTTTACATGTGTAACGTTTCCAAAATAATAAAATATTATTTTCAGGAATTTTTATAATTTAATATTATTTTAATGAATATTTTAATTTCCGGGTACAATTAAATACAAATAAATGGGGGAAAATTATGGAAAATTCTAAAATAGGGTATTTTATGGAATTATGCTATTTTAAAGTTTTAAGATTAGTTATATGCTAATTTGGTGCTAATCGCGATTAAAAATCGCTAATTGGATTTTTAGCTTTTTTTGTGCAAAAATGAGCACATATCATTTTCCACACTTGTTATACTTGTGTTACATTTCTATTGCCATGGTTGTTCTTTTGGGTTCACTATTGGAGTGAGAAGGAAAAGAAAAAGAAAAAGAAAAGAAAAGGAAAAAGTAGCATGATGATGAGAGAGAGAGAGACCAAGTCAACCCTCACTATTTGAACCATGCTCCCATCATTTTCCCCTTCTCATTCTCCCTCCTCTCCCTCACCTTGAGCTGCTGCTGCTCCTTCTCCCTCACTCTCCCCCTTCACAAAAACCCTAGATCCACCATGAAAACAAAGCCAAAACTCTATTCCCATTTCACAAAAAATATTCCCGAGCTCACTAGCTACACATTGAACCTAGCAAGATTGGATTTGGAGGACTTTGAGCAACTCAAGAATTTTCTTGAGTTGCTAAAGTAGGTAATTTCTGCACCTATTAGAGTAGTATCTCATTTCTTGTGCATCAATACTAGTTTTGTGTCGATATGGTGTTGTTTGGTGGTTTTGTGAAACTTCAAGTTAGGGTTTATGTGAGATCTGAAATTAAAGATGAAATTGAGGGTTGTGGTGACCTTAGAACCCCTTGTGTGATGAGAATTTGTACCCAAACCTGAACTTGAAACCAGAATACGGATTTATGAGACGATGTCGGAGAAAAACTGTGAATCTGTGATCGTATTTAAGAATCTGTTATCACCCCGAGACCCCAAAAATAAAACTGAGTTGACAATGAGATGTGCAGGCACCATGGAACCACCACACCAAACCCTGCCCCCAACTCCAAAGTACGGCCGCCAATTTATTCCTTCTGGCCGCAAATTACGGCCAGAGCAGGAGGGAATTGCCTCGATTTTTGTGCATGGCCCTATTTCCTCTATTCTTGACCCTGGGTATGTCTAGTTTTGACTGATTCCGGTTAGGGTAAAATCTGGGTTGATTTGCTTGAGTTGGCGTATGATTTACGACTTGTTTTAGCATGGATTTTGGTAATTGGTGATTCATTCCTGTCAGGTGGCGTTTGGACGTCAACGACAAGTGGATATTGATCGTGTTTACATGCGAGTCGATAGGTTTTTACCTATGCGAGTAGCGTGTGCTATTTTGGTTTCCGATGTGATTTTCATGTGCTTTAGCGTTGTGATATACTTGTAGGTACCCTACGTGATGTTGAGGCGAAGAAGATGAAGATAGCGACATCGGCATTGGCACGCGAGAAGCAAGGTGAGTAGATTTATATCTACGGGGAGAAGTCGGGTGGATGGCGTATAGCACCCCCGCAGTCGGTGGTGATGTATACGAATACATATACACACATACATTTATTATGTGTTGTTTAGGATTATTGATGGTAATTATGGTATTATTGGTGATAAGGATGTATTGGTTTAGTATAGTGCGAAATCCTAGAGCAGTGGTTGCACCCACACATACACGTACATATATACTTGCATGCATTCTTTCATTTATTTGTGCGCATATAGAGGTGTGTATATCTACACATGAGTCGATGAGGTTTGATTGAGGCCGTGAGATTCGGCGATATGATAGAGTTGTTTTTGTGATGTGATATGATGGTAGTGATACCGGATATGTGATGAGATGAATGTGATATTGACCCGTACCCAGCCATTGGGATGCCGTACGACGATTTACCGTACGAGCTTTATATTGATGTTAGATCCGCACTCACGACTCGAGGATGTTATATGATATACTGTATCGTACGTGATACTATTGAGGCGAGATCACGGACTATATATATATATATGTATATCGACTCAGATTTAGGTGGTTTCCATATCCCTCCCGATTGACTTGATTGTTGGGTTCGTAGTTCGCATAGTAGGCGTTAGACTTGATCCGAGTCATACCTATTTCAAAACTAACGAATCGGGGATATTTTAAAGATAGGCAAAAGGGTTTATACGGATATTTTCAAACGACGCATCTTTTCTGAAAACACCGTAGCCTTTATTTTACCAAAAGCCCTGATTCGTCTTATTTCAAAATGCAAGGTCACATGTTATATCTATTGAGGCAGGTTCTCTACTGTTGCGTTGATTTTTCAATTCCGCATATTCATGCTATTTGCATTGCATCGCTTGTACTGTTGATATATTTCAGTCATGCTGCTAGGACACCAGCACCATTATCGATGATGCATATGTTCCACGTATACTTGTTTGCCGGCTCACACACTTCATCATCGATAATTGCCATGTCAATACACTGTAGTACTGTTGCATTCAGTGTATGTTGCTTACATTTCTTTACATGTCGCATACATCATGCTTTCTGATTATACGCATTGAGATATATTGTTTCCATTATATTTCTGGTTTTTGGGAACTGTGTGTGTTTCAAAAGAGGAATATGTAATTGTTTTAAAACCCGGTTACCCTTGATATGATATTTCAGTGCGTCCACCATGTGTTTTCTCGGTGCTGAGAGCGACATGAGAAACCTGATTCGAGGAGGCGGATGAGGCCGATTGCGGGTATATGGTAGACCCAGTATGGTACCCCGGGGCGAGAACGGTTTCGCTGTGTAGTAGACGGTGAGCCTGGCAGTGGGACCACTACCTACCGGTGATTGGTTGGACCTGGCGGTTATCCGGAGGATACTGACCAGAGTCGATAGATGGATATGGGCGTACTGCCGGGGCCGAGGGCCGATACCACAGACAGAGCCCGTGGGCCGATCCGGACTGACGGAGCCCGATATATGAGGATTTACATGCCGATGCTGGGCACAGTTTTCATGATGTTTTGGAGTGTCGATGCTGGGCACTCCGGTTCCATGCTTTTGACGTGTCGCGAGGGACACAGATGGTTTATATCCTCATATTATTCCCATGCACATGCTTTATGATATTTACATGCATGATGGTTATTGTCATTGGGTGACAAGTGGACGGGATCCACGTATATGCAGATTTGATTATATTGATCATACCCCACATTTATGATATGCTATTACCTGAGGCACTAGCACGAGCACTTGGCATTACACTCATGTATATAGATTGCATTGCCAGTTTAGCATGCTTCAGCTTTATTCATATTGAGGTTTATATATATCTGATCGTATTAACCTAGAATGGGTCATACATTCGATCTCTGCTTGTTGATATTTTTTATTCACGAGTTGGCAACTCACCCCCGTTGTGCCACAGTCCTTACAGGTTTTGCCGTACAGATTTCATTGCGGCTTTTCGGGCACATTGCTTTCATTATGGGTGACTTACTTTGGTAGGTGTGTTCTTTGTATCAGAACCGCCATTGTACATTATTTATTCATTGTATCTAGAAATTCCATCAACCAAAACTTGTATATTGTTTCAGACTTAGAAAACAGTGTTGTATTATTTCGACCTTAGAGTCGCGCTTGTAGTATTACGGTTTTCTGGCTGTTTTGAGTTCTTTTTGGGTTTTGATCCTCGCCCTTTGGCGTTGTATATTATTATTGCTTGCGTGGTTGTGACCGTCGATTGACGAAGAGCTAGCTCCCGCTTGGGGATGCCTTTTATCATTTCATATATATTATTCTTGTTGTACCCCGTTCGGGGCCAGTTTTTACAAAGGAAACTCTGCCGAAATTTTCAGGAAAGGTTACACATTTTTAAAAATACATATTCGGCTTAGTTGTTTAAAAACTTTAATTTTCGAAACATAATTTCTTTACTTCTTAAAACCATTTTTCCTTATTTACTCTTTAAATGGTTTTAGATTTCTGGGCTTTTGGCTTACTTGGATCAGATGGGGTCCTATAGACTTCATATGGTTCAAGGGCCAGTCACGTGCTCTTTCGGGTCGTGACAAAGTTGGTATTAGAGCGCTAGGTTGACCATGGTTCGAGTCTATGTTTGACTATGTGGAGCCTAGGGCGTCTATATATATACGGAACTTAGGCTTGACCTTACGGAACTTAGACTTAGTCGAGGGGGTATTAGACCCGAACTTTCGTCGCGTAAGATGACCCTTGGTTGATGGAATAGGTGACTAAAGTAGAGTGACGTACCGTGGGTATGTTCCGCGGCATACTTACGACACGCCACTCCGCTCAAGAAACCTTAGGTTGTACATTTCCTTACACCGTATTATATTCCTTCCTATGATCTATCCTCATCGATACTGGTTATGGTTTTGCCGCCACGATTGCACGGGCAGAGTGAGCTACGGCTCGAGTTGCGTCAGCATGAGCTCGTCGTGGACGAGGACTGACCAGGATGTGATTCCAGAGACTTACGATCGCATTGAGAGGCATCGTCTTTTTGTGTTTTCGTGCCATGAGCGTTTGACAGATCGCTTTCACGAGATTTCTCGGACATGCCGATGGGTACCAGAGGAGCAGGCCACTGATAGAGGCCATCCAGGATGTGATGACCGTTGATATTATCGCTTATCCAGGACGATTGAGGCATTTTCCCGCTCAGGACGAAGGAGCCAGTTGTTGCTGCGGAAGATGAGATATCGCCCAGATGATTGGAGCTACTGCAGCATGAGCATATTCTTGGAGATATGATAGACGGTCGCTAGTCACCGTGGGTGGATGACTAGGGCGTGTAGTTCGTTCGCTTACCGATGCAAGGTCATCAGATAGAATGCTTCCAGCTTGAAACGACTTCACGCGGAGACGTTGAGAGTCGACAGAGACGATCGAATGTCAGGAGCCCATTTTCCAAGTTTAAATATACGGAAAGACATGCAAGCGATTCTATGGACCCTCTAGAAGAATGAAAGCCTAACTCGACATAATGACCGTGTGAAAGCCTTTGAACCATAGGGTTTGCGGCAGTTCCGCGGCGCCATTAGTGAGGCTTAGGTTTGCCCTTCTACGGCTGGACCACCGATGCTGTGGTATGTACTCGATACTATTAAACTGTACCCGAGATGTTGAGCTCTTGGGGGATTATGAGGTTCTGACGAGTCGATCGGACGATTCGACATCATTCGGATATCATGTGATGGGACACTGCTTGGGAGACTCCAGATACGAGCGTAGCCGTTGGAGCGCAGTCTGTGTAGCCGCGATGAGATGAGTCCGAATCAGTCGATATTGAAGCAGAGTGGAGTAAAGAGCTCGCATGAGATTTCGACGAGATGACGTTCCACTCCGTCGACGTTAGAGATGCGATATGCATGTTGAGGACGCGATCGGCTAGATATCTCCTACTGAGTGACGAAGATACCGAGTTCATGATTTCGAGTCCGTGTTGGAGACTTCGGAGGGACCGTAGCCGAGGACATTGCAGTGCGCAGATAAAGACGCGATGTCGAAATGGTCGATGATACAGGAAAGCAGGATAAGAAGTTCGTGTGAGATGCCGATGAGCTGTTACTACACCCCGTTAAGATTAAAGGTCGGATATGCATACAGAGGTGCAGGGATGCGACCAGCTTCCGAGGAGATGTTGTACTAAGGACGCGGATTTCCTGAGAGCGAGAAAAGATTATGCCAGAGTACCAGCCCCCGTACAGTTTGGCTTAGGCAAGATCAGAAGAGACCTTGAGTAGGATTCCTTCCAGTACACTGCTGCAATAAGATTTGCTCCAGGAGCAGATGCGTGATGTGCATTTAGAGGACCAGAGGTCGGCGCCAGAGATGTACTGCTTTACGAGCGGTCGTGAGGATTGACCGAGTGATGACCAAGAAAGTGCCAGAACGGAATCGTTCCTGTCAACACACCTGACCAGGCCGATAAGCCGATGGATTGCTAGATTGGTAATCTACAGAGAAGATAAGGAACCAGAGGCAGAGGACGTCAGCCGCGAGCATGAGGCAAGTAGATATCTTGCTTCGCTAGCATTGGATGTACCGGCACCTTCTCGACATCGTTGGAGGATATACCGACGACGGTATTTATGATTTATGATCTATGATTTGTGATTTTGTGATTTGATTATCACGTATCCGTCATTTTGGATTTCAGTATTTTGGGCGTTCTGTTTGCATGATTTAGTCTTGATGACTAAGTTTCATGGTATTTGTTTTCTTGCACCATGGTTGCACCTACTAGGTATTTATACCTTGCGCATAGTTATTATTCTGGAGGTATTGATGGTGATTTCATGCACTTTTAGTTTTTTGATTTGATTTGTGCATGCTGATGCACACGGTTGTGAGATTTTCCATCACGGTACACTTGATCTTGATTGAGCCGCATTTTATATCGTCGATTTTGCCCCTGATATTGATGATTGATTCTTGCACTCCGTGATTTTGATTGGACTTACGCATGTTCGACGTTTGCTAATGCATTTCGTGATTCCGTGCATGTTGAGTGTGCAGGGTTTAGATTTTCATTCGTGCACGATAGATGCACCGATTTGGATTTTGCGCATGTTGGGCGCATGTTTTGAGATACGATTGTGGGGCACACCAGATGCACTAAATCGAGATTCTTCGTGCAAGTCAGATGCACCTGTTTTGGCTGTCAGGCACACACGTTGCCTATGACAGATGCTTCGTGCACACCCGTTGCACCTAGATGTTGTTTTGTGCACCTGTATGGCACATATATGGATTTTGATTTCCGTGCGCACCAGACGCACAGGGTGGTGTTATGTGCATTTTTTTTAAGATTTATTCCTTTTGGAGCAGTACATTTTTATGATATTGGATATTGTTTTCATACTGAGCAGGACTAGTCAGAGGACAGTACCTGGATATATTTTGCATGCATTGATAGTTCGAAGGGATTTCCAAGAGCGAGCTATGGTCTCGATATATATATACCTACGTGTCCGATATGACACGAAACGTTTTAAAAACAAGGAAACCCTTCTAAATTGTTCTCAAAACGGCGGAACGTACCTATTAAACAAAGGATATATATATATATGTATAATGTTATTTTCTTATGAAAAACGTCCGCCACTGTGCAGTGTTACGCGCATCGCACAGCGACTTAAAAAGATTTGGCATGCATTTACATCAGCTATTTACATGTATAAATTGGATGTCTACATATATAGTTCTGATCTATATCATATTGGTTTTGTATTGGAATTGACATTTGTGTCTTTACCATGACTCCGATGATTGCGGGATGCTTGATGGAGTGTTGCTTTTGAGTTATCTGCTCAGTACTCATGCGCATGCATTGCGCTAGGATACGTTTTATGTATTGCTGATTTCGGAGCCCCGACGACTTGGAATTTGTATCGAAATGTTTTAGTATTTGGAGGGTTTAAATTTAAATTCGGGGACCGAATTTCTTTAAGGGGGGTAGATTGTAACGTTACCAAAATAATAAAATATTATTTTCGGGAATTTTTATAATTTAATATTATTTTAATGAATATTTTGATTTTCGGGTACAATTAAATACAAATAAATGGGGGAAAATTATGGAAAATTCTAAAATAGGGTATTTTATGGAATTATGTCATTTTAAAGTTTTAAGATTAGTTATATGCTAATTTGGTGCTAATCGCGATTAAAAATCGCTAATTGGATTTTTAGCTTTTTTTGTGCAAAAATGTGCACATATCATTTTCCACACTTGTTACACTTGTGTTACATTTCTATTGCCATAGTTGTTCTTTTGGGTTCACTATTGGAGTGAGAAGGAAAAGAAGAAGAAAAAGAAAAGAAAAGAAAAAAGTAGCATAATGATGAGAAAGAGAGAAACCAAGTCAACCCTCACTATTTGAACCGTGCTCCCATCATTTTCCCCTTCTCATACTCCCTCCTCTCCATCACCTTGAGCCGCTGCTGCTCCTTCTCCCTCACTCTCCCTCGTCACAAAAACCCTAAATCCACCATGAAAACAAAGCCAAAACTCTATTCCCATTTCACAAAAAATGTTCCCGAGCTCATTAGCTACACATTGAACCTAGCAAGATTGGATTTGGAGGACTTTGAGCAACTCTAGAATTTTCTTGAGTTGCCAAAGGAGGTAATTTCTGTACCTATTAGAGTAGTACCTCATTTCTTACGCATCAATACTACTTTTGTGTCGATATGGTGTTGTTTGGTGGTTTTGTGAAACTTCAAGTTAGGGTTTATGTGAGATCTGAAATTAAAGATGAAATTGAAGATTTTGGTGACCTTAGAACCCCTTGTGTGATGCTAATTTGGACCCAAACCTGAACTTGAAACCAGAATACGGATTTATGAGACGATGTCGGAGAAAAACTGTGAATCTGTGATCGTATTTAAGAATCTGCTATCACCCCGAGACCCCAAAAATAAAACTGAGTTGACAGTGAGATGTGCAGGCACCATGGAACCACCACACCAAACCTAGCCCCCAACTCCAAAGTACGGCCGCCAATTTATTCCTTCTTGCCGCAAATTGCGGCCAGAGCAGGAGGGAATTGCCTCGATTTTTGTGCATGGCCCTATTTCCTCTATTCTTGACCCTGGGTATGTCTAGTTTTGACTGATTCAAGTTAGGGTAAAATCTGGGTTGATTTTCTTAAGTTGGCGTATGATTTATGACTTGTTTTAGCATGGATTTTGGTATTTGGTGATTCATTCCTGTCAGGTGGCGTTTGGACGTCAACGACAAGTGGATATTGATCGTGTTTACATGCGAGTCGATAGGTTTTTACCTATGCGAGTAAAGTGTCCTATTTTGGTTTTCGATGTGATTTTCATGTGCTTTAGCGTTGTGATATACATGTAGGTACCCTACGTGATGTTGAGGCGAAGAAGATGAAGATTGCGACATCAGCATTGGCACGCGAGAAGCAAGGTGAGTAGATTTATATCTACGGGGAGAAGTCGGGTGGATGGCGTATAGCACCCCCGCAGTCCGTGGTGATGTATACGAATACGTATACACACATACATTTATTATGTGTTGTTTAGGATTATTGATGGTAATAATGGTATTATTGGTGATAAGGATGTATTGGTTTAGTATAGTGCGAAATCCTAGAGTAGTCGTTGCACCCACACATACACGTACACATATACTTGCATGCATTCTTTCATTTATCTGTGCGCATATAGAGGTGTGTGTATCTACACATGAGTCGATGGGGTTTGATTGAGGCCGTGAGATTCGGCGATATGACAGAGTTGATGGTAGTGATACCGGATATGTGATGAGATGAATGTGATATTGACCCGTACCCAGCCATTGGGATGCCGTACGACGATTTACCGTACGAGCTTTATATTGATGTTAGATCCGCACTCACGACTCGAGGATGTTATATGATATGCTGTATCGTACGTGATACTATTGAGTCGAGATCATCGACTATATATATATATATGTATATCGACTCAGATTTAGCTGGTTTCCATACCCCTCCCGATTGACTTGATTGTTGGGTTCGTAGTTCGCATAGTAGGCGTTACACTTGATCCGAGTCATACCTATTTCAAAACTAACGAATCGGGGATATTTTAAAGATAGGCAAAAGGGTTTATACGGATATTTTCAAACGACGCATCGTTTCTTAAAACACCGTAGCCCTTATTTTACCAAAAGCCCTGATTCGTCTTATTTCAAAATGCAAGGTCACAAGTTGTATCTATTGAGGCAGGTTCTCTACTGTTGCATTGATTATTCGATTCCGCATATTCATGCTATTTGCATTGCATCGCTTGTATTGTTGATATATTTCATTCATGCTGCTAGGACACCAGCACCATTATCGATGATGCGTATGTTCCACGTACACTTGTTTGCCGGCTCACACACTTCATCATCGATAATTGCCATGTCACTACACTGTAGTACTGTTGCATTCAGTGTATGTTGCTTACATTTTTTTACATGTCGCATACATCATGCTTTCTGATTATACGCATTAAGATATGTTGTTTCCATGATATTTCTGGTTTTTGGGAACCGTGGGTGTTTCAAAAGGGGAATATGTAATTGTTTTATAACCCGGTTACCCTTGATATGATATTTCAGTACGTCCACCATGTGTTTTCTCGATGCTGAGAGCGACATGTGAAACCCGATTCGAGGAGGCGGATGAGGCCAATTGCGGGTACATGGTGGACCCGTTATGGTACCCCAGGGCGAGAACGGTTTCGCTGTGTAGTAGACGGTGAGCCTGGCAGTGGGACCACTACCTACCGGTGATTGGTTGGACCTGGCGGTTATCCGGAGGATACTGACCAGAGTCGATAGATGGATATGGGCGTACTGCCGGGGCCGAGGGCCGATACCGCAGACAGAGCCCGTGGGCCGATCCGGACTGACGGAGCCCGATATATGAGGATTTACGTGCTGATGCTGGGCACAGTTTTCATGATGTTTTCGAGTGTCGATGCTGGGCACTCCGGTTCCATGATTTTGACGTGTCGCGAGGGACACAGATGGTTTATATCCTCATATTATTCCCATGCACATGCTTTATGATATTTATATGCATGATGGTTATTGTCATTGGGTGACAAGTGGACGGGATTCACGTATATGCAGATTTGATTACATTGATCATACCCCATATTTATGATATGCTATTACCTGAGGCACTAGCACGAGCACTTGGCACTACACTTATGTATAGAGATTACATTGCCAGTTTAGCATGCTTCAGCTTTATTCATATTGAGGTTTATATATATCTGATCGTATTGACCTAGGATGGGTCATACATTCGATCTATGCTTGTTGATATTTTCTATTCACGAGTTGGCAACTCACCCCCGTTGTGCCACAGTCCTTGCAGGTTTTGCCGTACAGATTTCATTGCGGGTTTTCGGGCACATTGCTTTCATTACGGGTGACTTGCTTTGGTAGGTGGGTTCTTTGTGTCAGAACCACCATTGTACATTATTTATTCATTGTATCTAGAAATTCCATCAACCAAAACTTGTATATTGTTTCAGACTTAGAAAACAGTGTTGTATTATTTCGATCTTAGAGTCGCGCTTGTAGTATTACGGTTTTCTGGCTGTTTTGAGTTCTTTTTGGGTTTTGATCCTCGCCCTTTGGCGTTGTATATTATTATTGCTTGCGTGGTTGTGACCGTCGATTGACGAAGAGCTAGCTCCCGCTTGGGGATGCCTTTTATCATTTCATATATATTATTCTTGTTGTACCCCGTTCGGGGCCAGTTTTTACAAAGGAAACTCTGCCGAAATTTTCAGGAAAGGTTACACATTTTTAAAAATGCATATTTGGCTTAGTTGTTTAAAAACTTTGATTTTCGAAACATGATTTCTTTACTTCTTAAAACCAGTTTTCCTTATTTACTCTTTAAATGGTTTTAGATTTCTGGGCTTTTTGCTTACTTGGATCAGATGGGGTCCTATAGACTTCATATGGTTCAAGGGCCAGGCACGTGCTCTTTCGGGTCGTGACAACATGAGTCATCCAGAGGGCTTCGTGGACAGTGGGAGCAGCGGAAAGGTGTGCAAGCTGCTTAAATCCATCTACGGGTTGAAGCAGGTATCGCTGAGTTGGAACATCTGTTTTGATGTGGTAGTCAAAGAGTTTGACTTCATCAAAAACGTAGATGAACCTTGTATATACAAGAAGGTGGCAGAGAGTAAGGTTGTTTTCCTCGTATTGTACGTGGATGACATACTCTTGATAGGAAATGATGTTCCTATGCTGCACTCGGTCATGCTCTTCTTATCACAAATATTCTTAATGAAAGATCTAGGTGATGCCTCTTACATCTTAGGGATTAAGATCTATAGAGATATATCTAAACGGATTCTGGGATTGTCCCATTTCAGGTACATTGACACCATACTAAAGTGGTTTAGTATGGAAGATTCCAAGCGAGGGAATTTACCCGCGATTACAGAACTCACTCTCTCCAAAGAGATGTCTCCTAAGACTGATTTGGAGATAGCTCGCATTCAAGGGATACCCTATGCTTCGGCAGTAAGCTCTATCATGTACGCAATATTATGTACCAGACCCGATGTAGCATACTCACTAAGTGTAGTGAGTTGGTATCAAGAAGATCCAGGAGAGAATCACTGGACAGCTGTGAATAACATTCTCAAGTACTTGAGAAGGACTAAAGAGATGTTCTTAGTGTATGGTAACGGAGAACTCCAAGTAGAGCCCTTTACCGATTCAAGCTTCCAGAGTGATAAGGACGGCTCTAAGTCAGTCTCATGATTTGTCTTTACCCTCAATGGAGGGGCGGTTTGTTGGAAGTGTTCCAAGCAGAAAACCGTGGCAGACTCGACGATGGAGGCTGAATACATCGTTGCCAATGATGCTGCCAAAGAGGCTGTCTGGATGAAGAAGTTCATAAACGAACTTGGAGTGGTTCTGTCCATCGAGCATCCAATACATTTGTATTGTGATAACAATGGAGCAGTGGCTTTGGCCAAGGAACCCAGGTCCCATCAGCAATCCAGGCATATTCTGAGGCGGTATCACCTGATCCGGGAGAGAGTTGATCGCCGGGTGATCGAAGTCAGGAGAGTTGACACGAAGAACAACATGGTGGATCCACTCACGAAGGCCATTCCCCAGATACAATTTGAGAGACTCTTCGGGATGTTGGGTATGAGATACTACAACAACTGGCTTTAGTGCAAGTGGGAGATTGTTAGTTATATGTATGCCCTAGAGGCCATTATTGTACATATGATGTATATTATAGTGGATGCTTGGACATATATAGAGAGGACATTCTTGCTCGACATGACTGTATGTTTTCTGGTTGCTCTTTGTCTTAACATGTAGACTTGTATTGTGATACTGTTTTGCTCTCACATGTTCATAAAGCCCTTAGGATATGTACTTCACTACCAGGACTATGATAGAGATCGTACTAGTGGGGCCAGGGTATTCTATAAGTATATCCTTTAATTGTTCCTTGTCGAGGGTGTATCGAGACAGGGCATCGATATTCCAGAGTAGACTAGCGTATACGCTTCTTGACCCATATGATGGGCGATGGATGATCCCACATCCATTGGTGTTTGACATTATAGATGGTATACGGGTGTTTAGTGGAGACTGGATACACTGAATGCACTCACCGGGAACTCCTATTTGGTATTATACATATCGTCAGATATCAATTATCTGGTGACACTAGTACAGGTTAGTCTGTAGACCCGAGATCGTCATAGAGTCTTGTGTGATTCCCACTGTGCATTGATTTCCACCTTACCAAGTTCAAGAGAACGTGCAAAACGGTGGCTTTTGGGTAAAGTCCCGAATCACATGGTGGCAATGAGAGATAGGAGAGGATTCGTCTCTCCCGGTATTGGGGGTTGATGCTGCGCTGTGTTCGATTGGCTATAACAGGAAGTCCCTGGCCAGGGCTGATACGGAGATCTACTGGTGAGTGTTATCAGTAGTTTCTCGACCCGTTTTGATCCTCACATCGGCATGACTTATCGATTATTGGGGTTTGACGTATACCACCCCTACACTGTATATGCGACATATTAGACGAAGAGACCGGACTGTACGGTAGTGTTAGTGACAGGCTTTACAGGACTATGAGAAGGCTTGCTTGTTGATCTTCTGATCGCTCAATACCCAGGTAGCCGTTACGTCCAGCTATTACCGCTGGCGGCTTGTGGGTGCTTGATATGATCATCACCTACTGCCGGCGTATTGACGAGTCTTTAGAGTCCTACACAGAGGTTTACTAGCTCAGGCAAAATGAATTTGGAGCACATATATGATATGTGCGGGACCGAGATTAATACGAGTATGTGACACCATATTATATTCTCGCGATTTATAATATCGGTCGGTTATATGAGATATAGCCGGGTTATCGAATCAAGTGTTAATTCGATATGTTGATACAAATAATATTAGTCTGTCATATGAGATATAGCCGGATTATTAAATCAAGTGTTGTTTTAATGATTTAATGTATAATTATATATTTGATATATCAATTTACATTAACTAATATTAACTCACTTAAGCATTTCTTTTCTCACTTATGCATTTAATATATATGTGATATACATTAATTGTATTTCTTTTTGTATCATGCTTGATGATACAAACTACATGGGTGTATAAGACTCACACCATGCTCATGATAATGTAAGGTTTATTTATTTAGAGTAAATCCAAATTAGTTGGAAATAAGTCACATGGCATGAAGCTGTTGGATGTTTATGGAAGTTTGTAGATCCATTGACTTAGTCCACTAGTTTTATCATACTTTAGATATTTATTATCCTAACCATTATCTAAACCCATGGTCAAGTCTCTACATGAGTTATATGAGATATTTTCTCACCCATGGTTGTCATAATATTATCTCTTCATCTTCTTCTTCATTAAGAGCTTAGCTCTCTAGGTTTTTTAAAAGTGATGAAAAATAGTGAGAAAAATATTTCTAAAGTGAGCAAAAATCCTACTTCATCATCCTCTATTAGATTAGCCATTCAGTTTAGGGTGTTAGCTTCACTAATCCATAATTATTGAAGAGGTAGCTTGGGTTAGTGTCTCCTCGACGTAGATCATCTTCGGCCTCGAAGACATCGTGCAAGCTTGTTCCTTTCATCTTGTGGAGCCATTCAAGAGTCGGAAGATCACTACATGGAGCGAAGGGACTAATAAAAGGAGCTATTGAAGTGAAGGACCGGTCTAAAAGGTTTGTATTCCATATTCACTTAGATGTAAAGTAGTTTACATGTTGTTTCGTTTAAATCTATAGTTTAGATTCTAAGGTTAGGGTTGTTTAGCATGGCAATTTTTTGGAAATGGTATGGACTATGCCTCCCGAAACCTTGCTGTCGTGCTAGGCATTCCTATAAATAGGGTACCTTGGAGACCTTAGGTTAAATTAGGTTTAATATAGGAAGATGTAATAGAAGATCGCAAGTCACCATTCGATAAATGACTAGGACAGTTTGTTCGTTTAGATGCTCCGTTGTAAGACCAGTAAGCTGACCAGCTTCTGATGGAAGGACCTTACCCAGATGCGTTGTGAGTCGATCAAAAATGGACGAGCGAAAGCGTATTCCTCCGATGACTTGGACGAGTTCCCGAGGACGAAATTGGCCAGATGCCATCTACAGGATATTAGAAATGCTGAGTTCGTAGCTTCGAATGAGACTCTCGATATGAGTATAGTAAGATCTTAACGAGATGACGTTCTACTCCGTTGATATCAGAGACTTGATACCCATGCAGAGGCGTTGGATACGGCCATATATTCAGAGGAAAGTCATGATAAGAATGCAACTGTCCCAGAATAAGAAACGGATTAAGTAAAGAGTGCTAACTTCCGAGCAGTCCTGCCTGAAAAGATCTTTCGGGAATTCTACACGATAAGACTTGGACCCAGGATCAGATGTATCACACACACTTAGTGGGCCAAAGATTGCCATCCTTGATGGGATACGTTACGAGTGACCATGTCAATTGATCAGAAGATCTACAGAGAAGTGCTAGAACGGGACTGTTTCCGTCAGTACTCTGAATCGGGCTGTCGAGCCGAGGAATCATGTAACTAGTGATCCGCAGAGAGAAACGAGGACCTAAAATCAGAAGGCACCAGACCGTAAACAAGAGGCAAGTGGATATTCTTGCTCTGCCGGCCTTGGATGCACAGACACCTTTTCGACTTTGAAGGAGGGGCACATCGACGATTGTTATTTATGATTTGCGACTTGGTGACTCGGATATCACGTTTTCGTTGTTTTTTATTACGGTATTTTAAGGATTTCGTTTCATGATTGATATTTATTATGTGCACCGCAGTTGCACATGATTTGTATTCTCATGTATCAGTAGTACTAATTTTCGTTCTATGTATACCCATTGCACCTGATTTTGATTTCGTAGACTCCGATATATTTGATTTGATTTCGTGCATATAGTTTGCACATGATTTGAATTATGCTTTCGGTGTAGTTTATACGAGCTTTCAGGACTTGATATGGGTTTTTATGCGTGCAATTGCACACGTTTACGAGTGCTTATACCACGATATACTTGATTTGACTTGGTGTATGTCGTATACCGTTGATTTCGATTTTGATACTTGATATTTGTTTTCGTGCTCCGTAGAGCACTGAATTTATGTTTTTTTGCACCTTGTGCACTTGATTAAGATTTTTGCGCACACCTGGTGCACTTGATGTGATTTTGTGCACACCAAATGCACTAAATCGAGATTCTTCGTACAAATCAGATGTACTGGATATTGTTGTCAGGAACACCCGTTGCACTCGACATATGTTTTAGTGCACAACCATTGCACTTAGTTTTGTTTCTATGCATTTTCTAGGCACCTGTATTTGATTTCGGTTTCCGTGCGCACCAGACGCACGCAGCTTTTTGTATACTTTATTTGAGATCGATTTCATTTCGAGCATCATGTTTTTATAATATATATTATACAGTTTAGTAACCGAGCAGGATTAGTTTGAGGACAGTACCTGGGTATTTTTGCATGCATCGATAATTGCTGAGGGGATTTCCAAAAAGGAGCTATAGTCTCAAGATTTTCTTACGTGTCCATTATGACACGAAACTTTACGAAGGAAACCTTTCTAATCATTTTCAAAAGGCGGAACATATATGTTAAACAAAGGATATATATATAGCTATTTTCCTTATAATGAACGTCCGCTACTTGTGCCGTGATACGCGCATCGCACGGTGATTTGAAAAAGGTTTTGCATGCATTTCTATTGGGATATTTTGACGTGTTTACAATGATGCGTACTATATACATGTTATCGTTTAATTTTGAGTATATCATGTTGGTATTCGTATTAGATTTTGACATTTGTATTTTCGCCATAACTCCGATGATTGCATGATACTTGACGGAGTTTTGATTTGTGTTTTACACTCATTTTCATTGCGTTATGATATGTTTAAAGTATCCATAATTTCGGAGCCCCGACGACTTGGTCAGTTTACTAAAATGTTTTAGTATTCTGGGGGAGTTTTAAATTTAAATTCGGGGACCGAATTTATTTAAGGGGGGAAGATTGTAACATTTCAGAAAATAAAAGATTATTTTTGGGAATTTAAATAATTAAATAATAAATATCATGGAGATTTTTAAAAGTATGGAGATTGGTTTTGAATAAAATGATACAACTATATACCGATAGTTTGGAAAATATTTGGAAATTTATATCAAATATGGATTTTTGAAAGTATTTATTGGATTTAGGTATTCTATTCATAATTTTGTAACTGATTTTGTGCAAGTTTATATTAAACCCAATTTGTGCATTACTAATCTTTTTTTTAAGCCAAATCCATTTTTTTTAGCTTTGTTAACCATGACAATGTGCCAGACACATTTCATACCTGCATGCATGGTTCTATGTTTGTTGTTTTTGTTTTAAAAAAAAAGAGAATAGAAAGATATTTTGAGAGTGAGGGGACAAAAAGGTATGGGCAAGGAAGAGAGAGAAGGGGGGTGTTCTTTTTTTTCCTTCCAAACTTGGCTCATTTCCTTATCTTTCTTCATCTCCCATCTTCTTTTATGCTGCTCCTTCATTTCCCTCTTCCTCCATCGCCTCATCCACCATGCAACACCCCCAAATCATCACTAAAATCTTACATTCCCTTCACAAAAACTACACCAAACCCCACTACAAATCCTATGGAGACATCAAATTTGGATCTTGAAGACTTTAAGCAACTCAAGAAAATTCTGGAGTTGCCAAATGAGGTAAATCCTATAACCTTAGTTAAGTTTCTAGTTTTCCTTTCATCCTAGTATAGTTTAGAATTAATCTTGAGCTGATAAATGATATCGGAAATTTTCCAAGATGAGGTTTAGGAGATTCTATGAATTGTAAAGTGTAATTTAGCTTTAGTAAAGACCACAAAACCTTTCCAGGGATAGAATTCTGAGCTAAACTGAGTGTAGAACCCCAAACAAAAACCCGGTTTCTCTTGATATGATATTTCGGTGCGTCCACCATGCGTTTTCTCGGTTCTGAGACGTGTGATATGTGAAACCCGATTCGAGGAGTTGGATGATCCATTTATGGGTTCATGGTGGACCCGGTACGGTACCCCGGGGCGAGAAGATCCTGGGGATGACGATGAGCCTGGCAGAGGGACTACTACCGGTGATTGGTTGAGCCTGGCAGTTATCCGGAGGATACCGACCGGAGTCGAGAGATGGATAGGGGCCGACCCGTCTGCCGGAGCCTGCGGGCCAATCCTGCAGACGGTGCCCGAGGGCCGATCCGGACTGACGGAACCCGACATATGAGGATTTGCGTGTCGATACTGTACACGGGTTTCATGATGTTTCGAGTGTCGATGCTGGACACCCAGGTACCATGATTTTGATGTGTCGCGAGGGACACACGTTGTTTTATATCCTCATATTTTAATGCATATGCTTTTATGATATTTACATGCATGATGTTGTTGTGTCATCGGTTGACACGTGGAAGAGATCCGCATGCATACATGCATTTATTATTACTTTTGGATGTTACCCGCATGCTTATAGGCATTAATTACATTGTTGGCACATATACAGACCCGGTCACCCTAGATATCATAGTATTACCTTTATGATATAGTTGACCTAAGAGTCGTTGTTTATTCGATTTCTATCTGTAGATGTTTTTCTACTCACGAGTTGGCAACTCACTCCCGTTGTGCCACAGTTCTTGCAGGTTGGCCGCATGGATCGGTAGCAGCTTCGTTGGTACACAGTTTGCATTCGGTCGACTTGTTTTGGTAGGTGGTACATGCTGGATCGTACCATTATTGCATTCTTATTTTATATTGTATCTAGTCATCTCCATCAATCAAATTTAGTAATTGTATAAGTAATGTGTCTTGCGAGACTTAGAGCGAGGGGTTTTTCGCTATTTTTGGTTTGATGTCTTGCTCATTTCATTATTATTTGTGGTGAACTTCGTCGTTGGACGTCGTATACTTATTTACTGTCTTGCATGGTTTTGATCCGCCGTTTGGCGAAGAGCTAGCTCCCGCTTTAGGATGCCTTTATCATTATCTTGTATTGTGGTTTTGGATCAAAATATACAAAGGAGGTGCTGCCCAATTTTTTTAAATACGAAACATGTTTTCAAACTAGTAAATTTAACTTGCGTTATTCATGTTCCTTTTCTATGCATTTAAGAAAACTTGATTTCATTATACCCTTATTTCAAAACTTCACCTCCTTGATTTTTCTTAAAAAGGTTTAGATTTCAGGGTTTCGGCTTACTTGAGTTACGTGACGCCTATAGACGTGGCGTGATTTAAGTGCCGGTCACGAGCTAATATTTTGAGTCATGACAGTTGGGTTTCGCTAGCGTCCCGGCCATCAATCCGTGACCGATTGCGGAACAAAACTTTATAAAAACCGATGCTAACAGAACCCGATGCCCGGATCTACCATTAACCCTAAACTAGAAAACTATATAAAGAGTTAGGAATGGTTATACCGAATTGATCCGTGTCCTTCGGTCTTCAACCACCTTCCCAAGCTCCTAGAGGCTTCCTTGATCAAGCTTGATCTCCGGTCCCTCTCCATCGAAGATGATCCATCTGAGAGTCTATCAAACTAGCTCCAACCTCATATCCGAGGTAACTAGCGTACCTAGATCGTTACAATAGATAGCCTAGAAAAAGTAGAGAGTGATGAAGGATTAATTTGTCTCAAGACACCCTAGGTTTCTCAACATATGAGACTTGTAGGGCCGAGGTAGAAGAAGATGGCAAGAGGATGAGAGAGAGAGAAGCATGGCTACCAAAAGGGCTAAGTCTTGTGTTATTGTTGTTATGAGATATTATCAAGCATCTAAAAAAATAAATACCTCAAGTCAAGGAAATATCTCCAAAATATCTCATAATCCTAACAAAATGTCAAGTATTCCCCTATGAGTCACCTCATGAGTCATGCTCAAATTAATGCCACTAATCACCTCATCCTCCACCTCATTAACCATTTAATCCTAAATGGTTAAATCTAAATGAGGTGGCTTCTTATAGAAACATTCTTGTAAAGAATTACAAGAACACCCCTCATCTGTATATACATACCAGCATCCGTATTCCGAAAAAATACGAATACAAAGAGACAAAAATAATCCAGTAATATAATACTAGAATCCGGCTTAAACCAGAGCCACTAGTATTATCCGTCCGAATCCTGATACATGCACAAGTGCACGTATATGATCGAACTCTGCCGTAAAACGACATCTACATCGTTTCGCCCGAAGCAGGGAAACCATCTGTGTGGGACTCTAAAGACTCGTCAATACGCTAGCGGCCGGTTTAACCACAAGCAGGTCAACAGCACTAGTTGTACGTAACGGCTACCCAGGTATTGAGCGAAAGGGAGGCCGACGAGCAAACTCATCCTGAAACCCCTACCGAGCCTGATAGTCACAATATCCGTACAGTCCGGTCCGTCCGTTTATGAGTATCGCATATTAAGTCTAAAGGGTGGATAAAATCAGACCCCTAATAACGGGACATTACAGTGTCTGTATGAAACCCATCACCACCTGAAAAGCTACCGATTCTAGATCAGTAATTCTCGACTAGCTTGGCCAAGGATTTCTGTTGATGGCCACCTATTTATTGCGCGACATCAACTACCAATACCGGGAGAGATGAATCCCCGACGATCCGCTTACTGCCTCCATATGGCTCGGGACTGTACCAAACTAAAACCTGTTTGCACGACTCCTTTGAGCCGCGGTAGGGTAGTAATCAAAGCACGGTGGGAACTCATACGAGACAAATGATGATCTCAGATCGACATACTAACCTGTACACATGTCACCTGGGAACTGCTATCTGACAATAGGTATACTCATAACCCAATGAGTACCTGTATACTATCTTAGGTGAACAAACTGACACAAATGGCTTGTGAGACCGGCCGCCGCCCTTCATCGGGGTCTCGATCAGTATACAATAGTCTACTCTAGAGTATCGATGCCAAGTCTCGAAACCCCCACGACTAGGGACATTTAAGGATGGGCTTATAGACCACCCAGCTCTCACGTATATGATCGCCATCATAATGCTGGTAGTCAAGCAAGAATCTTATGGGTTCTATCAACATGTAATAGTGATCTGTAATACCACATAAAGCATGTACATGATGATAAAGACAAACCAGATAGCATATTATCATCTTGAGTAAGATTGTTCTATCCGTATAGGTCCTCTCTCAATCATCGCAATTGCGTGCCTGCGATTCAATAATTCACTTGAGGGCACTATAGCCAACAATCTTCCACTTGCACTTAAGGCTAATTATTGCGGTGTCGCATACTCACTGCTCGTGTGATACCGAACACCCAACTTCTCTACTAATATATTTCGCAAATCTTGTTTGTGAAACTATTATGTTTGATAAATAGCCTCAGTTGGTGGATCCTCTCCAGTGTTTCTTTCTATATCTCTCTATATCTCAACTTGACGGAGAAAATCCATCTCCCGAAATGAGCAATACTTGTCTTAGAATTTGTCTCGATATCTGATGGGACCTAGTTCATAAATAAACTCCAAATCCAACAAACTTCTTAGACAGTAGCATCCACTGAATTTAATCAGTATCCTGCGCTATGCCATCCACAGTATCCGCTTGGACCATCTGTCCAACATATCATCCCTCAAAAGAGGAAAAACCGTAACTCTGATAGCCAGTCTGTCATCCAGGTCACCTTGGAAGCCTGAAATGATAACTGTCTCCCGAAAGAGGCTGCCGTAACCATATACCAAGAACATCCATTTATGTTCATAACTGATTCCCAACGTTTCTCCAGGATTGTATTAATATATATGCTTATTGCAGCTAGTACAAAAGCAATATTTGGCGTTGTACTTGACATCTCATGATTCACTCAATTGCCTAAGAAAGTGATATGTCGATCAAGCAAATCCCTCTCCTCATCAGTCTGTAAGGCATCCTTTAGAGAGGGTGACTCCATCATCTACTGGTACACCACCTCGCCAAGAGTCATCCACTCTAAAACACTTTAGAATAATGTCAAAGTACCCTAATTGGGACACTTCGCAAATCTAGATCTAAAACCATAAATCTAGTCACCAGAATCCCTGATATTATATCCATATCCTGTGTGGAGAAACCACCTTATGACAACCACAGTATAACCGATCATAGCATAGAAATATCTCTTCCTATCAAGTGCATGTCATCCAAATATCTGGACATCACTCTCTACTACCTTCTTACCTGATCCATCTCCTATTCTGATGAAATCAAGACCAATGACTGTCACATCAAAAATAGATGATCTATTTTCGCTAAACCTGCTTTAATTTATAAATAGACATAAGCTACTTGCCTTCTATGCTTCCGTTGCTCCCACTGACTACAACAACCCTCTGGCAGAGTCATATGCACGTGCATTTGCAAAGCTAGTTTAGAACGACGTTATACTTGTTAGGAATATGTATGCCATAGAGGCCATTATTATTGATATAGCGGATGCTTTGACATATATATATAGTACTTTCTTGCTCGACATGATAGTATACTATAAGGTTGTTAGTGTTTATGCCCTAAAGGCCATTACTGTATCATACTAGTTTGTATATTACTTAATGGAAGCTTGGGATATTCACATATATATAACAGTCTTGCTAAACATGGTAGTATGCTACTTGGTTTTTCTATCTTAATATGTGAGTATACGTATTGATAGAGCTCTTAGGATCTTGCTTGTCTACCAGCGTTGTGATGGCAGTCACACTAGTGGGGGCTGGGTAGTCTATAAGCACATCCTTATTCAGGTCCCTGGTCGTTGGATTATCGAGACAGAGCATCGATACTCCGGAGTAGACTAGTGTGTACGCTTCTCATCCCAGTTGGGGAGATGGTCTGTCCCACAGCCGTCAGTACGTCGTACTGGAGATAGTATGCAGGTGCTCGTTGGGTTACGGGTACACCGGACAGGACTCACAGGGAACTGTTGGTTGGTTTTATACTAGTCGTCAGTGAACAGTTCCCAGGTGACATGAGTACAGCATAGTCCGCAGACTTGATACTGCTACTTCGCCTCAAGTGTGTCCCACTGTTCTTAGATTGCTACCCTACCACGGCTCAAAGGAGTCGTGCAAACAGGTAGCAGTTGGGTGCAGTCCCGAGCACTTGGAGGCAGTGGCGGTTAGACAGGATTCGTCTCTCCCGGTATTGGGAGTTGATATCGCGCTGTGTCAGAGAGCCATTACGCAAAGTCCCTGGCCAGGGCAAGCGAGATTTGCTGGTAGGTTCCAGTAGTTTCTCAGGGTGTAATGGGCTTCGCTCCGACACGACTTATACCGCTATTAGGGGACTGACGCTTGCCGCCCCCCTAGGCCTGATATGCGATAGTCTAAGACGAACGGACCGGACTGTATGGAGATTGTCACATCAGACTCAGTAGGAGTTCGGATGGGTTCCCTCATCGGCCTTCTTATCGACATCTACCTGGGGACCGTTACGTACAGCTAGTGCCGCTTGCGGTCTGTGGTTAAACCCACTGCCAGCGTAGTAGTCGAGTCTCTAGAGTCCCACACAGAGAGTTTCCCTGCTCCAGGCGAAACGATATAGAGGTCGTATGGTTTTACGACAAGGGTTCGGACGCATACGTGTGTTTACGCACGTACGACTTTCGGACAGTTTTTACCAGTCGGCTTTGGTTTAAGCCAGTTACTGGTATCCGGTTATTGGATTTATACAGTCTAAAGTTTATCCGTATTTTTACGGATTGGAGGGGCGTTCTCGTAATTACGCGAGAAGCTTCTAGAAGATGGTGACTAAGGAGGTTTAGGTGGCATATACATTGAATGAGATTAGTGAGTCATGAGAGTGAGTCATCATAGTCATTAATGCATCATAAATGCTTAGTGACTCATGATAATGAATCACCACTTGATATTTATGAAGCATGATTATTCATCACTTATTTTCTTTTCTTGATAAAAGGTAAATGCTTCATATATATTATGATAACTCATAATCTTTATTCAATGATAATACACATCTTCTCTCTCCTCAAGCTCTCCCTCTTCAAACCCTAATCCTCCCCTCTCATGTGTTGAGTACAAGGATTAGTTAGACTAAACAATCCATAACCCTCACTCTATCTCATCTATCTTCTTTGATTAGCAATCCAAGAAGGTTAGTTGCCTCAAGTTTAGAGGCTAAGCTTGGAGTTTTGCTCTCGGGTGGATCGTCTACTACAAAGAGAAGGCCGAGGAGGACGAGGAGATCGTAAAGACGAAGGACTTGGTTCGATAGGTATAATCCCTAAGCATAGTAGTTTAAAAACATCTATGTGTTTGGTTAGTTATCGTTTGGCTTCGATTCAAGCGGTTAGTCGATGTTCGTTCACTAAACAAGTTCGTTTTTGAAAATTCCGCCTCCCCATAAGTACTGGGGTGTTGTACATCGACTTACAGTGGTATCAGAGCCTCCCTAAACAATAAATAACTTTTTTGCAAATTTGTATGAATTTCGAACGAAAAAAACGAAACCGGAAAACCCTAAAATATCAAGTTTCTGTCGATTTATAAATGAAGTCCAAAAATTTTTCAGGGAGGTTCAGAAAGCTTAAAATGACAGTAGTAGAACACACAAAAAATTTGGTCCCCTGAATCGCCTACGGCGCCGCGGAACCGCGGCGGATTGCATCGATCCGCCGCGCTTCCGCCGCCGAGTTGACGATTCTGGGACCCATTTTTCTTGTGATGGTTCTCTGTGATATTTGGGATTTTCTGGTATTTTTTAATTTTGCTCAGGTTTCAAGTTTACAGAGAAGTATTGGAGCAATATTAAATGTGTTTAATCGATCGAAATTATACAGTATTTGCTTATTGGATTATATCTGTGTTTGTATAATGTGTTCGTAAACATCCCCTAACTGCTAGTATGTCAGTTGGCAGGGGGTTGCACATTTCTGAAATGGATTTTATCTGTTTGTGCATATGAACTGTGTTGGACTGTTGTGATGTATAGCCGGGGTTATGTGATGGGTTATTATTTAATTCATTTGATGTAAATGTAATTTGTTGTAATATTATTTTGCGGGGCACATCCAGGTTGCGGTTGTAGCCACCGTTGTATTATTTCATTTTACTGTTTTTGCTCCTAGGACAGACCCAAGGTGGGGTGCACAAACTGCCGGGTGGGTAGTTTGCCGTACCCGTTGAGGTCTTGGGTGGGGTAATGGCTATTCATCACAACTGTGTAATCCGTCTTTTGTTGCAGGCTCAAAACAAACACGGATTACTTGCAAATCCAATAAAGTTCATCTGTGATCTGGAATGCCTATTATTGCGTCTGACGAATGTACAATATCTATATATGATAGCTATTTAGACGTCACTTATATTTTACACCCGTGCTAGCCCAGCCCCCGCTCTGTCGTTAGTTAAGTAACCTAACGGGTGATGACGGGACCCCGTGGCGAATGCGGATGGCATAAGAGGACGTTGTATTTTCGTTGTTTTCTGCAATGATAGGTTAATAATGGGACGCATTATCTATAATGCAAAGAAAAACAAACCAAAGTTTAAATCGTTGGAACAATTTAAAAGAAACCACTCGGTTAATTTTAAAACAGATATTTTTAAATGCGGAGACTTAACCACTCCTTTTAAAAGCTATCAGGTTCCTTCGGTTATATTAAGTTCACTACGTTCACGGTTTCGCCAAAACCATTCGTAGCCCTCCGTCATTTCATCTGGGTATTCAGTAGTATTCAAGCTATGTATTTTGACCTAACGCCAAGGCATAGTGTTTGGTAGCTACTGGGTATTCATTTGTTGCATAGATAGATGAGTTAGTTTGGGACAGTCGTATTATCATTTTGGCCGAACGTCAAGGATATATACGGATGGGTTCAAATTGACAAGATAATGATGTGTAGAACTTGACATGTGACTTATGACATTTTGACCTAACGCCAAGGTCATAAGAGCATGGGGCAGAAATATATATCGGGAATTTCTAAAGAAACTGAAATTTGCAAAGAGTTGCATACCATTTGGAATTTGATGAATGTTGGTAGGATTCCTTCAACATTATCATACAATGATATTTGGATCCCGATCCTACTGTGAGTATATGCTACTTATCAGGAGATTCGTCACTTAACGATCAATGCTATAAACCAAGTAGGTGTCCAGAAAGGTGTCAGCGGGGTTACGCCCCCAGAGAAAAGAGGTTATTTAATTAAGGAACTTCGCGAAAGCGTTGGAAAACCTCCCTCGAAGTATCGACACTGGCCTGGCAGAACGGTTAAGCAAGAATTGTACGGTGAGAATAGTCCTGGCTAATTCTTCTTTTATGGTTTGAGGAAGGATTCGAGAAACAGTGGGAGCCATCCAGTTTAGATAAACTAAAAACCACTCTAAACTTGCAAGAGCATCATGCTAAAGAGTTTTCTTCTCTCTCTCCTAATTGCATCGACCCTGAAAATGACTGGACTTAAGTTACTTTTAGAGAAAAATATACTAACAGGGCCAAACTATAAAGATTGGCTGCGGAATGTCAAAATGGCTTTGACCTATGACAAATTGGGGTACGTCCTCACCGCTTCGGCACCTGCTGTCCCTGGTCCCAAATCCAGCAATGCGGATAAGGAAATCCGCAAAACCTGGGATTTAGATTGCGCGAAAGCCAAGTGCATCGTGCTTGCCTCAATGAACAATGAACATCAGAGGAGGCACGAGGATATGGGCCTTGATGGCATATTTCTCCATACAAAGGAACTTTATGGAGAGCAATCTCGTATAGCAAGATACGAGACCTCTAAGAACTTGTTTCGAGCGAGGTTGGCTGTCGGGTCATCGGTAGGAGAACATGTCCTAAAGATGATCGGCTATATTGAAGAGCTCGCAGACCTTGGGACGACTTTGGATAATGAGCTCTATACAGACCTTATTCTCCAGTCCCTTCCTCCCACCTACGCCCAGTTTATCCTGAACTTCAACCTTCAAAGAAAAGAAGTTGAACTTCCGGAACTCCTGAACATGTTAAGGAGTGCAGAGGGCACCTTGCAGAAGGCAAGGGAAACACCCGCTATGTTTGTTGGCGGTGCATCATCTTCCGGGTCCAAGGCTAGGGCCAAAGGAAGGAAGAAGAAGGCCGTCCCCAGACCTAGAGGAGGTGTTAGTAAGGTGGGAGGGAAGGGAAAGAAAAAGTTTGCGGTACCGGTAGTTGGCCAGGATGAGTGCTTCCATTGTCACAGGAAAGGGCACTGGAAGAAGGATTGCAAGGCGTGGAACGCCAATAACCAGGAACCGAAGCAAGCTGTGGCTTCGACTTCAGGTGTGTTTGTAATTGAGAATTGTCTGTCGATCAACTCTACTTCCTGGGTATTGGATACCGGATCAGGATCTCATATTTGCAATTCATTGCAGGCACTGAGAAACCGTAGAGTGCTGAAGGAAGGTGATATGACCCTAAAGGTTGCTAACGGAGCTAGCGTGGGAGCTGCGTCCGTCGGGGATTATCACCTAGGATTGACGAGTGGACACATTTTGGTTTTACATAACTGTTATTTTGTACCAAGCTTAACGTGTAATATCATATCAGTTTCCTTGTTATCAAATAAAGGTTATGATTTCACGTTTGTAAGAGATGTTGTTAACATCCACCTTAATCATGGTTTGATTGGGTCCGGTACCCTAAATAACGGTATATATGTTTTAAACCAACTCCAAATTTTCAATGTCCAAAACACACTAAAAAGAAAGTCTCCAGATTTAAATAAAGCTTTCTTATGGCATTGTAGACTGGGTCACATCAATGAGAGAAGGTTGACTAAGTTGCATAGAGAAGGATATTTTGACTCGTTCGAATATCAAACTTATGACACTTGTCAATCTTGTCTCAAAGGAAAGATGACAAAGACTCCATTTACTGGACAAGGAGTAAGAGCGAGCGAGCTCTTAGGACTCATACACAGCGATGTATGCGGTCCGATGTCTACACATGCAAGAGGTGGTTTTTCCTATTTCATTACTTTCACGGATGATTACTCAAGATACGGATTCATTTATCTGATGAAACATAAATCCGAGGCTTTTGAGAAATTCCGAGAGTATAAGAATGAAGTAGAAAACCAAACCGGCAAAAGTATCAAGACACTTAGATCTGATCGAGGTGGTGAATACTTGAGTGCCGAGTTCCTTGGTTACCTCAAAGAGAAAGGAATTCTCTCTCAGCTTACTCCTCCATACACTCCACAGCATAACGGTGTATCGGAGAGACGGAATCGAACCCTATTGGATATGGTACGATCCATGATGAGTAATGCTGAGTTACCGCGATCTTTCTGGGGTTATGCGCTAGAATCAGCGGCATATCTTTTGAACATGGTTCCTACCAAGACTGTGCCTACCACTCCATATCAGATGTGGAGCGGGAAGAAACCCCATCTACAATATATAATGATTTGGGGATGTCCAGCTTTTGTTAAAAAGCAGCATGTGGACAAGCTCGAGGCACGATCAGTAAAGTGTAAGTTTGTGGGATATCCAAAGAACTCCAGGGGATATCTATTCTATTACGCAGAGGAACAAAAGGTATTTGTTTCTCGTAATGCCCATTTTCTAGAACATCAGTTTTTAGAAAAGGAATCAAGTGGGAGCAAAATAGAACTGGAAGAAATTCCAGAACCACAAACTAATACTGAAAGTTTGGTAGAACCGGTAGTTCAAGAAGAACAGGACATTCCCGCACCCCTCCGCAGGAGTAGTAGGCCGTCTCATCCGCCTGAGAGATACTACGGTTTTCTCATAGATGGGGATAGAGAGGATTGCATCATAGATGATGATGAACTTACTGACTTCCAGCAGGCCATCCAGAGCGGCGACTCGGTATGATGGCTAGATGCAATGCGGACCGAAATGGAGTCCATGTACACCAACAAAGTATGGACTTTGGACTTTGCTCCAGATGTGGTAAAACCCTTAGGATGCAAATGGATCTTCAAGAAAAAGATTGGTGTAGATGGACAGGTGGAAACCTATAAGGCTAGACTTGTTGCAAAGGGTTTTCGTCAAAGTCCTGGTTTGGACTATGACGAAACTTTTTCTCCAGTGGCTATTCTCAAATCCATTCGGGTCCTTCTTGCTATTGCTGCCTTCCATGATTATGAAATCTGGCAGATGGACGTAAAGACGGCTTTTCTGAATGGAAATTTAGAAGAGAGCGTCTATATGGATCAGCCAGAGGGTTTCAATCAGAGTGGGAGCAGCGGGAAAGTATGCAAGCTGCTTAAGTCCATTTACGGACTAAAGCAGGCATCGCGGAGTTGGAACATCTGTTTTGATGAGACAGTCAAAGAATATGACTTTATCAAAAATCCAGATGAACCGTGCATATATAGTAAAGTTGTAGCCAGAAGTGTCGTATTCCTCGTCTTGTACGTAGATGACATTCTATTGATAGGAAATGACATTCCTATGCTACAATTTGTCAAAGGATTCTTGTCACACAGGTTCTCCATGAAAGACCTGGGTGATGCCTCTTACATTCTGGGGATCCGGATCTATCGTGATAGATCCAAGAGGATGTTGGGACTTTCGCAGTCCAGGTATATCGACACTGTACTGAAAAGATTCAGTATGGAAGATTCTAAGCGCGGTAATCTACCGGCTTGTCACGGAATCACCCTCTCCAAAGAGATGTCTCCCAAGACTGATTTGGAAAGGGAACGCATGTCTATTATACCCTACGCTTCTGCGGTAGGCTCTATAATGTATGCGATGTTGTGCACCAGACCAGATGTAGCTTACGCACTGGGCGTGGTAAGCCGGTATCAGTCAGACCCAGGGGAGAAGCACTGGATAGCAGTAAAGAACATTCTCAAGTACTTGAGAAGGACTAAGGAGATGTTCTTGGTTTACGGCGGAAAAGACCTCAGGTTGGAGGCCTTTGCTGATTCCGGCTTCCAGAGTGATAAGGACGATTCCAAGTCCATGTCGGGTTATGTCTTTACCCTCAATGGAGGGGCGGTGTGCTGGAAGAGCTCCAAGCAGGACACCGTTGCTGACTCAACGATGGAAGCGGAGTATATAGCTGCTTGCGATGCCGCAAAAGAAGCAGTCTGGATGAAGAAGTTCCTAACAGAACTTCAGGTGGTTCCTACCATAGTTGATCCAATACCTCTGTATTGCGACAACAATGGAGCTATAGCTTTAGCGAAGGAACCAAGGTCCCATCAGAAGTCCAGACACATCTTAAGGCAGTATCACCTGATCAGGGAGATCATTGATCATCAGGAGATCGAGGTTCGGAGAGTTGCTTCTGAAGAGAACATTGCTGATCCATTCACAAAGGCCCTACCTCAGATTCAGTTCGAGAGGCTACTCGAGATCATTGGTCTTCGATATGCCAATACATGGCTCTAGTGCAAGTGGGAGATTGTTAGTGTTTATGCCCTAGAAGGCCATTACTGTATCATACTAGTTTGTATATTACTTAATGGAAGCTTGGGATATTCACATATATATAACAGTCTTGCTAAACATGGTAGTATGCTACTTGGTTTTTCTATCTTAATATGTGAGTATACGTATTGATAGAGCTCTTAGGATCTTGCTTGTCTACCAGCGTTGTGATGGCAGTCACACTAGTGGGGGCTGGGTAGTCTACAAGCACAACCTTATTCAGGTCCCTGGTCGTTGGATGATCGAGACAGAGCATCGATACTCCGGAGTAGACTAGTGTGTACGCTTCTCATCCCAGTTAGGGAGATGGTCTGTCCTACAGCCGTCAGTACGTCGTACTGGAGATAGTATGCAGGTGCTCGTTGGGTTACGGGTACACCGGACAGGACTCACAGGGAACTGTTGGTTGGTTTTATACCAGTCGTCAGTGAACAGTTCCCAGGTGACATGAGTACAGCATAGTCCGCAGACTTGATACTGCTACTTCGCCTCGAGTGTGTCCCACTGTTCTTAGATTGCTACCCTACCACGGCTCAAAGGAGTCGTGCAAACAGGTAGCAGTTGGGTGCAGTCCCGAGCACTTGGAGGCAGTGGCGGTTAGACAATATTCGTCTCTCCCGGTATTGGGAGTTGATATCGCGCTGTGTCAGAGAGCCATTACGCAAAGTCCCTGGCCAGGGCAAGCGAGATTTGCTGGTAGGTTCCAGTAGTTTCTCAGGGTGTAATGGGCTTCGCTCCGACACGACTTATACCGCTATTAGGGGACTGACGCTTGCCGCCCCCTAGGCCCGATATGCGATAGTCTAAGACGAACGGACCGGACTGTATGGAGATTGTCACATCAGACTCAGTAGGAGTTCGGATGGGTTCCCTCACCGGCCTTCTTATCGACATCTACCTGGGGACCATTACGTACAGCTAGTGCCGCTTGCGGTCTGTGGTTAAACCCACTGCCAGCGTAGTAGTCGAGTCTCTAGAGTCCCACACAGAGAGTTTCCCTACTCCAGGCGAAACGATATAGAGGTCGTATGGTTTTACGACAAGGGTTCGGACGCATACGTGTGTTTACGCACGTACGACTTTCGCACAGTTTTTACCAGTCGGCTTTGGTTTAAGCCAGTTACTGGTATCCGGTTATTGGATTTATACAGTCTAAACTTTTTCCGTATTTTTACGGATCGGTGGGGCATTCTCGTAATTACGCGAGAAGCTTCTAGAAGATGGTGACTAAGGAGGTTTAGGTGGCATATACATTGAATGAGATTAGTGAGTCATGAGAGTGATTCATCATAGTCATTAATGCATCATAAATGCTTAGTGACTCATGATAATGAATCACCACTTGATATTTATGAAGCATGATTATTCATCACTTATTTTCTTTTCTTGATAAAAAGTAAATGCTTCATATATATTATGATAACTCATAATCTTTATTCAATGATAATACACATCTTCTCTCTCCTCAAGCTCTCCCTCTTCAAACCCTAATCCTCCCCTCTCATGTGTTGAGTACAAGGATTAGTTAGACTAAACAATCCATAATCCTCACTCTATCTCATCTATCTTCTTTGATTAGCAATCCAAGAAGGTTAGTTGCCTCAAGTTTAGAGGCCAAGCTTGGAGTTTTGCTCTCGGGTGGATCGTCTACTACAAAGAGAAGGCCGAGGAGGACGAGGAGATCGTAAAGACGAAGGACTTGGTTCGATAGGTATAATCCCTAAGCATAGTAGTTTAAAAACATCTATGTGTTTGGTTAGTTATCGTTTAGCTTCGATTCAAGCGGTTAGTCGATGTTCGTTCACTAAACAAGTTCGTTTTTGAAAATTCCGCCTCCCCACAAGTACTAGGGTGTTGTACATCGACTTACAAAGGTTACATTTATCTTAACATGTAGACAGGTATTTATACTATATGTCTCTTACATGTTGACAAAGCCCTTAGAATATGTACTTGACTACCAGGACTTGTTAGTGTTATTTGCCCTATAGGCCATTATTATATAGTACTGCCTTGTATATTACATTTTGGAAGCCTGGGATATATACACGGGTTTATAACAGTCTTGCTAGACATAGTAGTATGCTACTTGGTTTTTATCTATCTTAATATATGTATATGTTTCTTTTAAAATATCGCGAATACATATTGATAGATTCCTTAGGGTCTTGCTTGACTACCAGCGTTGTGATGGCAGTCAAACTAGTGGCGGCTGGGTAGTCTACAAGCACGTCCTTTTTTAAGTCCCTAGTCGTAGGATTATCAAGACTGGGCATCGATACTCCGGAGTAGACTAGTGTATACGCTTCTCGTCCCAGCAGGGGAGATGGTCTGTCCCATAGCCATTAGTATGTTGTACTGGAGATAGTATTGAGGTGCTCGTTAAGTTACGAGTGCACCGGATAGGACACCTCGGGAACTGTTGGTTGGTACTATACCAATCGTCAGGTAAAAGTTCCCAGGTGACATGAGTACAGCATAGTCCGTAGACTTGACACTGCTGCTTCGCTTTATGTGTGTTCCCACTGTTCTTAGATTGCTACCCTACCACGGCTCTATATAGTCGTGCAAACAGGTAGCGGTTGGGTGCAGTCCCGAAGCGCTTGGAGGCAGTGGCGGTTAGATAGGATTCGTCTCTCCCGGTATTGGGGGTTGATGTCGCACTGTGTTCGGAACCCCATTACGCAAGGTCCCTGGCCAAGGCAAGCGTGATTTGCTGGTAGGTGCTCCAGTAGTTTCTCAGGGTATTTTGGATTGTACTCCGACATGACTTATACCGCTATTAGGGATTTGACGCTTGCCGCCCCTAGGCCCGATATGCGACATTCTTAGACGAACGGAATGGACTGTACGAAGATTGTCACATCAGGCTCAGCAGGAGTTCGGAAGGGTTTCCTCATCGACCTTCTATTCGACATATACCTAGGGACCATTACGTACAGCTAGTATCGCTTGCGGCCTATGGTTAAACCCACTGCCAGCGTAGTGTCGAGTCTTTAGAGTCCCACACAGAGGGTTTCACTGCTTCAGGCAAAACGATATAGAGGTCGTATGGTTTTATGACAGGGTTCGGACATATACGTGTACTTGTGCACGTATGATCTCCGGACAGATTATACTAGTGGGCATTGGTTTAAGCCAGATCCTAGTATTAGATTATTGGATTTGATATAGTCTCAGTATATCCATGTTTTTCGTAAATACGGATGGGAGGGGCATTCTTGTAATTTGTCGGGAAGCTTCTAGAAGGAGATGATTCATTTGTGTTTTTATCTTTCTAATTTAAACTTAATCAGGTGGAGGAGATGAGGTGTAATTATCATCAAATGAACCTTGACTCATGAGATGATTCATCTCAAGAATTAAATGAAGCATGATTGATATTTGGCTAGATATTTTTAGTGAGATATTTTCATGCTTCATGATATTTCCAAATGAGTCAAGATTCATTTCATTATCACAAACACTTTCTTTCTCCTCAATCTCTCTCTTCTTCATCTTAACCCTAATCCTCTCATGAGTGCAGAACCCTAGGGTTAACAAGACTATTAAATCCTTAATCACTCTCTATATTCTTTAGGTCACTTGGATTAGCACTCTAAGTCACTTAGTTACCTTAAGTTAGAGGTGTAAACTTGTAGTGGGCACTCTCGGGTGGATCTTCTTTGATTTGAGGAGGCCGACGTGGAGGAGAACAACTAGAACAAGAAGGACTAGTATCTTGAGGTATAATCATCTTTCATAGTAGTTTCAACTCTTAGTTTGATTGTTAGTTAGGGTTTAGCAAAGATCTTTTTGCATAGTCGATGTTACCTTGAACGAAAATGATCGTTTTACCTATTCCGCCTCCCCGCATCATGTGGGGTGTGTAATGTCGACTTACAGTGGTATCAGAGCCTAGCTAAACCATAACTAACTTGTTAGCAAAGCCTTTAGAAATTCGATCACGATTTTATCCCGAAAACACGACATTTTAACATGGTTTCTGCCGAATTTTATTTCTGGTCTAAAAGTTATTTCCGAGACCTGAAAAATACAAGCAGTAGTTTTTAAGATCACTGCAGAAATTTGGGCGCCTAAATCGGTGAGACAACCGCGGAACCGCGGTGGAACCCAGGGTTCTGCTGCGGATCCACGGCCGAGTTAACTCCGAGTTGGTCTAAATTTCTTGTGTTGGTCTACTGTGTGGTGTTGGTTTTTCAGGGATATTTTGTTTCTGCTCAGGATTATTTGTGTACAGAGATGTACTTGGAGTAGATTCAAATGTGGTGATTGATCAAAATTCTATGAACTTTGGCTAACAGGATTATATCCGTGTTATGATATATGTGTTCGTAAACTTCCGCTAATTGCTATATTTCCGTTAGTTGGGGGTTGCACATTTCTGTGATGGTTTTACTGGTTTGTGTATATGGACTTGTTGGATTGTCGTGAATGAATAGCCGGGGATGTGAGACGGGTGTATCTTTCATTCAATTGTAAATTGTAAATTGTTGTTTTATTTTTTTCCACGGGGCACATCCGGGTTGAGGTTGTAGCCACCATTGTATTATTTCATTTACTGTTTTTTGCTCCTAGATTAGACCCAGGTGGGGTGCACAAACTACCCGGTACTTTGAAGTACTTAGTAGCCTACTCACGTTGTTAAGGGAGATTGCTTCACTTAGGGTATTTGGCGGTTAGTTTGCCGTACCCGTAAGGGTCTAGATGGGGTTGGCTATTCATCACGACTGTGTAATCCGTCTTTCATTGCAGGCTCAAACGAAATGTGGATTCTTAGAATATCCAATGTGTTCGTCTGTGATCTGGAATTCCTATTATTGCGTCTGACGAATGTACATATCTATATATGATATCTAGTAGGCGTTGCTTATGTTTTGCACCCGCGCTAGTCTAGCTCCCGCTCTGTCGTTAGTTAAGTAACCTAATGGGTGATGATGGGGCCTAGTGGAGAATGCGGATGGCATAAGCGTAAGTTGTATTTTCGTTGTTTTCTGCAATGATAGGATAGTTGATGGGACTGCATTAGATTAATGCAAAGAAAACAAACCAAAGCTGAATCGTTGGAACGATTTAAAAACCACACTTTTTTAAAAACAGTAAAACTTTTAAATTCGGAGCTTAAACCACTCCTTTTAAAAGCTATCAGGTTCTTTCGATCATATAAAGTTCACTACGTTCACGGTTTCGCCAAAACCATTCGTGGCCCTCTGTCATTTCAGTTGGATATTCAGTAGTATTCAAGCTATGTATTTTGATCTACGCCAAGGCATAGTGTTTGGTAGCTGCTGGATATTCATCTGTTGCATAGATAGATGCATTGGTTTGGGACAGTCGTACTTCCATTTTGGCAAACGTCAAGTGTATGTACGGGTGGGTTCAAATTAACCTGGATAATGATGGGCAGAACTTGACATGTGACTTATGATATTTTGGCCAACGTCAAGGTCATAAGAGCATGGAGCAAAAATCCATATCGGGTGTTTCTAAAGAAACTGAAATTTGCTAGTGTTGCATACCATTTGGAGTGTGATAATTTTGGTAGCATTCCTTCGAATTGATCACACGATGATATTTGGATCCCGATCCTACTGTGAGTATATGCTACTCATCGGGAGATTCTTTCACTTAACGATCAATGCTATAAACCATGTAGGTGTCAAGAAAGGTGTTAGCGGGGCTACGCCCTAGGGAAAAGAGGTTATTTAATTAAGGAACTTCGCGAAAGCGTCCTAAAAACTCCCTTGATGTACCAACACTGGCCTGGCTAAAAGGTTAAGCAAGTATTGTACGGTGTGAATAGTCCTGACTTGTTTTTCTTTTATGGTTTGAAGAAGGATTCGAGAAAAGTGGGAGCCATCTTGTTTAGATAAACTAAAAACCACTCTAAACTTGCAAGAGCATCATGGTAAAGTGTTTCTTCTCTCTCTCTTAATTCCAGCGACCAGAACATGACGGGCCTTAAGTTATTATTAGATAAAAATATTTTGACAGGGCCAAACTATAAGGATTGGTTAAGGAATGTCAAGATGGCAATCACTTATGATAAATTGGGGTTTGTCGTTACTACTAAAGCCCCTGCCGTCCCAGGTCCAGAATCCAGTGTAATAGATAAAGAAATCCGCAAGACCCGGGAGATTGACTGCGCGAAAGCCAAATGCATCGTGCTTGCCTCTATGGACAATGAACATCAGAGGAGGCACGAGAATATGGATCTTGAATTCATATTTCTCCACACTAAGGAACTGTATGGAGAGCAATCTCATATAGCTAGATACGAGACCTCGAAGAAGTTATTTCAGTCGAGGCTGGCCTACAGATCATCCATAGGGGAACATGTCCTTAAGATGATTGACTACTTTGAGGAGCTCGCGGACCTCGGGACAACATTAGAGAACGAGCTGTATACAGACTTGATTCTCCAGTCCCTTCCTTCCACCTACGCCCAGCTTATCTTGAATTTCAATATTCAAGGTAAAGAAGTTGAACTTCCAGAACTCCTTAACATGTTAAGGAGTGCAGAGGGCACCTTGAAGAAAGCAAGGGAAACACCCACTCTGTTTATTCATGGTGCTTCCTCTTCCAGGTCCAAGGCGAAAGCCAAAGGAAGGACGAAGAAGGCCCCTACCAAACTGAGAAGTGTGTTGGTAAGGTGGAAGCCAGGGGAAAGGAAAAGGTTACGGTGCCGATAGTAGCAAAGGACGAGTGCTTCTACTGTCATAGAAAGGGCCATTGGAAGAAGGATTGCAAAGTTTGGAATGCCAAGAACCAGGACCCGAGGTAAGTTGTGGCTTCGGCTTCTGATGTGTTTGTAATTGAAAATTATCTGTCAATCAACTCTACTTACTGGGTATTGGATACCGAATCAAGATCTCATATAAGCAATTCATTGCAGGCACTGAGAAGCCGTAGAGTACTGAAGACTGGGGATATGACCCATAGGGTTGCTAACGGAGCGAGCGTGGATGCTGTGTCCGTAGGGGATTATAACAATGGATTGACGAGTGGACATATTTTAGTTTTGTGTAACGGTTTTTGTGTACCTAGTTTAACGTGTAATATCATATCAGTATCCTTGTTATCAAAAGAAGGTTAGGATTTTACATTTGTAAGCGATGTTGTCAACATCCACCTTAATCATTGTTTGATTGGGTCCGGTACACTACATAACGGTATATATGTGTTAAATCAATTACAGATTTTCAATGTCCATAACACACTTAAAAGAAAGTCTCCGGATATAAATCAGGCTTTCTTATGGCATTGTAGACTGGGTCACATCAATGAGACAAGGTTAACTAAGTTATATAAAGAAGGATATTTGGATCCGTTCGAACCACTTGTCAATCATGTCTCAAAAGAAAGATGACAAAGACTCTGTTCACTGGACACGGAGTAAGAGAGAGTGAGCTCTTAGGACTCATACACAGCGATGTATGTGGTCCAATGTCTACAAATGCAAGAAGTGGTTTTTCCTATTTCAGTACTTTTACGGATGATTTCTTTAGGTATGCACATATTTTCTTGATGAAACATAAATTCGAGGCCTTTGAGAAATTCCGAGAATATAAGAATGAAGTAGAAAAACAAACCGGCAAAAGTATCAAGACACTAAGATCTGATCGAGGTGGTGAATACTTGAGTGCCGAGTTCCTGGATTACCTAAAAGAGAATGAAATTCTCTCTCAGCATACTCCTCCATACACTCCACAACACAACGGTGTATCGGAGAGACGGAACCGAACCCTATTAGATATGGTACGTTCCTTGATGAGTAATGCTGAGTTATCGTGATCTTTCTGAGGTTATGCACTAGAATCAGCTGCATATCTTTTGAACAGGGTTCCTACCAAGACTTTGCCTACGACACCATATCAGATGTGGAGTGGGAAGAAACCATATCTTCAGTATCTCAAGATATGGGGATGTCCAGCTTTTGTTAAAAAGCAGCATATGGAAAAACTCGAGGTACGTTCAGTACAGTGTAAGTTTGTGGGATACCCAAGGAACTCCAAGGGGTATTTTTTCTATTACATAGAGGAACAAAAGGTTTTTGTTTCTCGTAATGCCCCTTTTCTGGAACATCAGTTTTTAGAAAAGGAAACAAGTGGGAGCGCAATAGAACTGGAAGAAATTCCATAACCACAAGCTATTACTGAAAGCATGATGGAACTAGAAGTCTCAAGAGAATAGGATATTCCCGCACCGCTCGGCAGGAGTAGTAGGCCGTCTCATCCACCTGAGAGATACTATAGTTTTCTCATAGACGGGGATAGAGAGGATTGCATCATTGATGTTGATGAACCTACTAGCTTCCAGCAAGCCATTCAGAGCGGCGACTCGGTAAGATGGCTGGATGCAATGCGAACCGAGATGGAGTCCATGTACACCAACAAAGTATGGACTTTGTTCCAGATGGGGTAAAACCCATAGGATGCAAATGGATTTTCAGAAAGAAGATTGGTGTAGATGGACAGGTTGAAACCTATAAGGCTAGACTTGATGCAAAGTGTTTTCGTGAAAAGCCTGGTTTGGACTACAACGAAACATTTTCTCTAGTGTCTATGCTCAAGTCCATTCGGATCCTTCTTCCTATTGCTGCCTTCCATGATTATGAGATCTGGCAGATGGAAGTAAAGACGGTTTTTCTAAATGGAAATTTGAAAGAATGCGTCTATATAGATCAGCCTGAAAGTTTCATTCAGAGTGGGAGCAGCGGGAAAGTGTGCAAGTTGCTTAAGTCCATTTATGGACTAAAGTAGGCATCGCGGAGTTGGAACATCTGTTTTGATGAAACACTCAAAGAATATGACTTTATCAGAAATCCAGATGAGCTGTGTATTTATAGTAAGATTGTTGCACGAACTGTCGTATTTCTCGTCTTGTACGTGGATGACATTCTCTTGATAGGAAATGATATTTATAACATTTTAGGAAAATAAAATATTATTTTTGGGAATTTTTATAATTAAATATTAAATATTATGAATATTTTAATTATGCGGTATAATTATATACCGATAAATCCGAAAATATTTGGAAAATTGTAAGAATTTCTAAAACGAGGGTACTTTATGTGATTTATGCAAATTACAAATTTTATGATTAATTATATTCACTTTTAATGCTAATCGTGATTAAAACTGCTAATCGCGCATTAAGCTTAAATTGTGCGCATGACATGCACAATGTCACATTTTAGCACTTGTTACATTTTGTCAAGGCAGTTTCCTTTTATTTCATGGTTTTGTTTTAGAAAAAGAAAAGAAAACAAAAGATAAAGAGAAGAGAAAAGAAAAGGAAAAGACTAAAGAAATAAGGGATGGGCATGAGAGAGAGAGGTGAGGGGTCCTTTTGACCAAGACCCATTTGCTTTCCCTTTCATTCTTCATCATTTCCCCTCCCTGTTCAACCATGGCTGCCCCTCACTCCCCTTCCACTTCAACACCTCAAAACAACACCAAAAGTCCATCTCCATTTCATAAAAAATGTGCACAAGCCCCCTAGCTACACTTTAAACCAAGAAAGCAAGGATTTTGGACACTTGGGGCAACTCAAGAATTTTCTTCAGTTGCCAAATGAGATAATTCTTATACCATTAGTGTAGTATTTCAATTGCCTTAGCTCCTATGCTAGTTTAGAAGTGATTAGGCGATGTTTAGAGAGGTTTGGAAATTCCAAGTTAGGGATTAGGGTTTGAATTGATTCCAAAAGCGTAATTGAGATTAGTAGTGACCTTAAACCTCCTTTAGTGCTGGCACATATACAGATACGGTCACCCTAGATATCATACTATTACCTCTATTATATAGTAGACCTAGGAAATCATTATTTTATTCAATTTCTACTTGTTGATGTTTTTCCACTCACGAGTTGGCAACTCACCCCGTTGTGCCACAGTTCTTGCAGGTTGACCGCTTGGATCAGTAGAGGCATCGTTGGCATGCAGTTGCATTCGGGTCATTGCTTTGGTAGGTGCTACATATTGGATCGTACCCCTCTTGTATTTATTTTTTTATATTGTATCTAGTCAACTCCATCAATCAAATTTAGTAATTGTATAAGTAATGAGACTTAGTAAGACTTGTGGTTGCGAGACTTAGAGAGATGGGTTTTCCACTACTTGTGGTTCTGATGTCTTGCTTATTTCTTTATCTTTCGTGGTGAATTTCGCCGTCGGGTGTCGTATAATTATATTTACTGTCTTGCGTGGTTGTAATCCGCCGTTTGGCGAAAAGCTAGCTCCCTCTTGGGGATGCCTTTATTCTTGTTATGTATTTGTAGTTTTGGATCCAAATATACAAAGGAGGTGCTGCCCAAAATTTTAAAAGAAGAAACCTGTTTTCAAACTAATAAATTCCACTTGCATTCTTCTTGTTCCTTTTCTATGCATTTAAGAAAACCTGATTTCATTATACTTTTATTTCAATACTTCACATCTTTTATTTTCTTAAAAAGGTTTACATTTCTGGGTTTCAGTTTACTTGAATTACGTTACGCCTTTAGACGTTGCGTGATTTAAATTCTTGTCACGAGCTAATATTCGGGTCGTGACAAAGTTGGTATCAGTTTTCTTAAAAAAGTTTAGATTTCTGCGTTTCAGTTTACATGAATTGCGTTACGCCTTTCGATGTTGCGTGATTTAAATGCTGGTCAGGAGCTAATATTCGAGTCGTGACAATATTCATATGCTACAATCTGTCAAAGGATTCTTGTCACACAACTTCTCCATGAAAGACCTGGGTGATGCCTCTTACATTCTGGGGATCCAGATCTATCGTGATAGATCTAAGAGGATATTGGGACTTTCACGGTCGAGGTACATCAACACTGTTCTAAAAAGATTCTGTATGGAAGATTCAAAGCGCGGTAATTTACCGGCTTGTCACGGAATCACCCTCTCCAAAGAGATATCTCTCAAGAGTGATTTGGAAAGGGATTGTTGGAGATAGTGCCCTCAAAGTCAATTATTGGATCGTAGGTACGTGATTGCAATGATTGAGGCAAGACCTATATCGATATGACAGTCTTGCTCGAGATGATAGTATGCTATCTGGTTTGTCTTTATCATCGTATACATGCTTTAGTTCACTATTGCATGATGATAGAGCCTATAGGATTCTTGCTTGACTACCAGCAGTATGATGGCGATCATATACGTTGGAGCTGGGTCTGTAAGCACATCCTTAAATGTGTCCCTAGTCGTGGAAGTTTCGAGACAGGGCATCGATACTCCAGAGTAGACTAGTGTATACAGTCGAGACCCCGACGAGGGGCGATAGCCGGTCTCACAAGCCATTGGTGTTAGTTGGTTCACCTAAGATGTATACAGGTGCTCATTGAGTTATGAGTACACCGGACAGGACTCGCCGGGAATCTGCTAGTTGGTATTATACATATCGTCAGATAGCAATTCCCTGGTGACATGTGTACAGGTTAGTTCATCGACCTGAGATTGTCATTTGTCTCGTGTGAGTTCCCACTGTGCTTAGATTACTACCCTACCACGCTCAAAGGAGTTGTGCAAACAGGTTTTAGTTGGGTACAGTCCCGAGCCACATTGGAGGCAAGTGAGCGGATCGTCAGGGATTCGTTTCTCCCGGTATTGGGGGTTGATGTCGCGCAGTGCACGGGTGGCCATCACTAGGAATCTTCGGCCGAGGTAGTGGAGAATTACTGATTTGGATCAGTAGTTTCTCAGGTGGTGATGAGCTTCATACCGACACGATTTATCGCGTTATTAGGGGTCTGACTTTATCCACCCCCAGACTCGATATGCGATACTCTTTAGACGAATGGACCAGACTGTATATACATTATCACTGTCAGGCTCAGTTGGGTTTATAGATGAGTTCACTCGTCAGCTTCCCTTCCAATCAATACATAGGCAAAACGTTACGTGCAGCTTTTACCTCTGACGTGCTAGGGGTTATACCCAGTGCCAGTGTGTTGATGAGTCATTAGAGTCCCCCACAGACACTTTCCAAAGTTCGAGCGAAACGTTGTAGAGGCCGTATGGTGATATGGCAAGGTTCGAAAAAAGCACGTGCGTTTTCGCACGTGTCATTTTTCGGGCAGATAATACTGGTAGGCTTTGGTTTAAGCCGGAACCCAGTATTATACTGTGTAGATATAATATCTTTGTCTCAGTTGCATTTGTATTCAGTCGTAATACAAATGCGGGTATTTTTATACTAATACGGGTTTATCCTGAAATCCGTTTCGGTATCGCTTTTGGAAGTTGCCAGTTTCCAGTTTTCTATCAGCCGTATTTTGACATTCGGTTAAATGCGGATTTATCTTTTCTTGATGAGCTGAGTCAGTGTTCTAGAAGGTTCTACAGAGGGTGACAAGGCTATTGAGTCATTAGTGCATTAATGGAGTAATTAATGCTTGATGACTAGGGGTTTAGGTTCAATGTATGCTTTGAATGTGTTCACACTAGGTGTTAAGGTGACTCTTTCTCTTCATGAATGTTCTTTGGCTTATGATCACCTCCCCCTCTCCTACACTAACCTCCCTCTTCTTCTATAAGTGGCCGGCCTTCCCCCCTCTCATAGCTCATGGTTGTTGTTTGAAAAGATTAAGGATTTTGGTTCATAGAAATTGATATACTCCATTTCTCATTTCGTATCGATCCAAAAGGCAACTTCATTAACCGTTCGTCCATAGACTTGGACGTAACGAGACAAAGTGTTCTACTCTTTCTCTACTTTATCTGGGTCGTCTCTTTTAGCAAACTTGACGATCGAGTTGCCTCGGTTCAGAGGCGGGAGCCCGTTTAAAGATCCATCGACGTGGTGCCACCTGGACGAGAAGACCGGAGTTCAAGGAGATCGGAGCAGCCGCAACAAGCGTGGGATGATGGTTGAAGACCGAATGACTCGGACCATTCGGTATAACGTTTCTACCCATTTGTATTTTATTAGTTTAGCTTTAATGGCAGATCCGGGTTACGGTTTGTGATAGCGCCAGTTCGTTAAAAGTTTTTGTTCGGCATTTGTCGTCTGTTAGACGGCCGGGGCGCTACCGTAGACTTACAGTGGTATCAGAGCCTCACCATTAAGCTATACTAACTTGTGTTAACACGTTTAAAAGATCGATCGAACCGAATTTTGAAAATTAAATTTTTTCAGCCCCTGTGTTTCTGTCGATTTTTTAAAGGGCCTAAAAATTATTTTACATGTCACAGAATAATGTGCAGGCTTTTCTAAGAATACTGGAAAAAATTAGTCACGTGATCCCACAAGAGCGCGGCGGTTCCGCGGTCAAACCCTAGGTTTGACCGCGGAAGCGCGGCGCTTTGGTGGGAACAGTGCTTCAATTTTTCCCAGAGAGCTTAGTTTTGGAATTTGTGGTTTTTGGTATATATATTTTGGGCCCAGATTTTGTTATTGTACAGCAGATGTACGTGGGGCCCACTTCGTCATATTTAGTCGATCGAAATTTTAAACTTGTTAGTATGCGGTATTTACATTATATCTCAGACCAGGAATGTCATTTGATCGGTAAACCGCGTCTGATTGCTATAGTTCTTTTAGACGGGTTTGCGAACGTGACATTCGCGTTGATGTTCTGTGTTGTGCTGTAATGTTGCGAATTTGTCGTGGTGGATAGCAGGATGCAATGATAGTGCAGTTTGGATTTATTTGTACACTTGATATTGCGGGGCGAGCGTCCAACATGTGGACTGCCGTCACTGCCTGTTTGTATAATATTCTTTTGGTGCACGACCGGGTCGAGGTCGATGTACCCGTTGTACATATTTTTATTTCTGTACTAGGTTTATCCCACGAAGGAGTGCACGGATAGCCGGGTTATGGAGGGCAACGGGTCCGTATCTCATGGCTTTGAGAGGCAAAGGGACCTCACTCTAGAATTGGCAGACTATTTGCCGCACTCGTAAGGGGTACAGGTTGACCCAAGGAGCGGTGCTCAATTTACCGGATTCCGTGAAGTGCTGGGTGTTCCATTCACTATGCTGTGGGGGACTACCTCGCTTCCGGTTTTGGCAGGTAACTTGCCGCACCCGTAGGGGACTAGGTTTCATTGCACAGGCTATCCATACGACCAGGGGAACGTCGGGTTTCAGTAGCGGCTCTGTGAAACCCGGGGATCCCAGATTATCTGTATTGTTCTGTGATGCTTATTATTTTTCTGTAATGTTGCATATTATCACGCCTGGAGCGATTATTGTATATTGGTATATATACTATTAGATGTTGTATATGTTTTACACCCGCGCTAGTCCAGCCCCCGCTCTGCCGTTAGTTAAGTAACCTAACGGGTGATGACGGGACCCAGTGACGAATGCGGATGGCATATACATACATTTTATTTTCGTTCTTTTCTGGTGTGATTGATTGATGGGACTGCATTGATTCTTATCAATGCAAGGATAAAACAAACCTATATTTAATGTTGTTGGAACAAATTTTAAAAGGTGTTATTACAAAGATGTTTCCTTTTGCTTTGCATTGTGATATTCAGTTGGAATATCCTGCACCTCATTCGACGAGGCAAGGGCTGATATCCCTTCACCGGGAAAAAACCCCTTCGGCAGAAGTTTACGTCAGGGTAATAACTTCAATATAGTCGATTACAAGTTGCTTTGCATCGCGGTATTCAGTTGGAATATCCTGCACCTCATTCCACGAGGAAAGAGCCGAGATCCCTTCACCGGGAGTGACCTCTTTAGCAAAACGTTTTCGTCACTATATTTTATAAAAAGCTATCAGGTTCCTTCACCGATATCAAGTTCATTACGTTAATGGTTTTTCGCCAAAAAGCAACCGTAGCCCTCTGTCATTTCTTATGGGTGGTCAGTAGTATTCAAGCTATGTATTTTGACCTTCGCCAAGGCATAGTGTTCGGTAGCTGCTGTGTATTCATTTGTAGCATAGATAGATGTGTTGGTTTGGGACAGTCGTACTACTATTTTGGCCTTCGTCAAGGGTATGTACGGGTGGGTTCAAATTGACCTAGACAATGACGGGTAGAACTTGGCATGTGACTTATGACATTTTGACCTTCGCCAAGGTCATAAGAGCATGGGGCAAAAATTACATCGGGAGTTTCAAACATACAGGAAACTTGCCAGGCATGCGCATACCTTCTGGAGTGTGATAACTTGAGTGGCTTCCATCAAGTTATCATGCGATGATAGTTGGATCCCGATTCTCACTGATGAGTTGGTTTACTCTTTGGGTGATCCCGACTAATTCTTCTTTCAGGTTTGGAGAAGAATTTGAGATTACAGTAGGTGGTTTCCTGATTAGATAAATTGATAACTATTCTGATCTAGGTTAAGAGTGCACGCAGAGTGTTTCTTTTCTCTCTCTCTTTGGCAGCGACCTTTGACCGACCCTAGACTATGACTCAGTGACCAAAGTTGACCGAACCTTTTTAAAATACAGAATTTTGGATTGTCCGAGTTGCATAAGTCGTTGCCGCTCCTTCTTTTACCCTTTGCATTTCTCAGAACACCCCGTATTATTACGGATATCCACTTCCATTGGATAGATCCATTGTATGGTTATATACGAACTCGAAGGAACTTCTTCGAGGATGGATCCAGTTTCAGGAGAAATAGAATTGGTTTATTCAGTTGTCTTTTATTATCACCTTCTCTCAGGTAGCGAGGGCTCCTTAGTTTAGGAGAGTACACTTATTACGCTTATTAGATAGTCTTATTCCAAACCATAGGCTGGTGCCGAAAGGTAAGGAATGAAGAAAACCAATTAGCCTAAGTAGGGTGTGCATAGGTAATATGTAAAGACAAAATAAAGGGATTAGAAAAAGGGCAAAGTAAATTGCGACTGTTATCATTCACGACCAAACCGCGTACTTCATCGCCACTGCTATTTCACCTTTGCTTTTTCACCAGTTCGGGAGAAATAGAATAAGGTATTATTCAGTAGTCTTTTATCATCACCTTCTCTCAAGTTGCGAGTACTCCTAGGATTAGGAGAGTACACCTATTATGCTTACTGGATAGTCTTCTTTCAAACCATAGGCTGGTGCCGAACGGTAGGGAAGGAAGAAAATCATTTAGCCTAACGAAGGTGTACAGAAGGTAACGACTAAAGACAAATAAAGAGATTTGGAGAGATGGCAATGAAATATACGGTTATAGTCATGAATTTGATTATGGAAGAGGCATTACTAAGAATACTACGATACCCCTACGAAAAATTTTCATGTTTCAGTGCTGTTAAAGGAAAACTGATTTCCCGATTAGATACTTACTCCAAAGTATGTATTTACCAGGTTACATTCTCATATCTGTATGGATTTTTACAAATGATGAGTGGGAGTAAGTTATTGGGAATTAGGTGATCATCCTCATTATATCGGAATTCGCTGTAATTGGTGATATTTGAGGAAATCGCCTGGGTACAGTTTTCAACCTGCGATGCACAGGTTTAGAGTTATTCAACTCAACGGACTTATACAGAGTATTGTATGTTGTCCAGTGTCCATCAGGACAAAAGGGTAGGTCCTCGTACTTTGTACTGTTTACTTGGGACTTCTCTAGATTTTTGACAAGTGTTTCGTAGAAATACAATGTCTAAGTTTTGAGAAGTTGTGGGTATAAGAATAAAGTAGAGAACCAGATGTCGCAAGTATCAGGATTCTTCAAAGAGATTGAAGATGTAGATTCTTGTAATTGGTATTCAGTTGATGGTAATGGTTTTTGAGAAACTTGTTTCTCTTTCAGGTTACTCATAATTGGATGGATTCCTAAGTTGAGCAATACTGATTAGCCTTTTTCCATTAAGTTGTTATGCACTGGAGACAGCTGCATGATTTGAATCTAGTTCCAATTAAATTAGTGCCTCTATTTCTATATTGGATATAGAATGGTTCATATCTTAACAATGTTAAGGTAAGGGGAATTGTCCAGCTTATGCTTAAAACCAGACACTGGATAACTTAAGGCACGTTTCTGTAATGGCAGTTCGTGGGTTGACCCTGGCTTTGACGAGGGTTGACATTTCTACCATCTGGAAGATTAATAGTGATATTGTTCTTGACTCGCCACAGTTTTAGTAAAAATGTATTTTTTCAGAAAACAGTAGTGGGAGTATGGTAGAACTGGAAGAGATTCCAGAACCGCAAACGATTACGGAAAATTTAATAGGACCTATATATTCAATCAGGTTTGACATTCCAATAGCCACTCCGCAGATATGGTAGGTAACCTCAGACACCCGAGACGTACTCCGGTAGCCTCAAGGACGGTGACAGGGAGGTTCTTGTTTACCCAGACTTGACACTACTGTTGTTCCAGACTATGAAACCCGGCAAGAGGATAAGTATAGCGTCGTTCTAAACTAGCTTTAGAAGTGTACGTGTATATTATTCTGCCAGAGGGCTGTCGTAGTCAGTGGGAGCAGCGGAAGCGTAATGGGCAAGTAGCTTATGTCTATTTATAGGCTTGAGCAAATATAGCGGAGATTAGATCATCTAATTTTTGATATGACAGTCATGGGTTTGACTTCATCAGAATAGGGGATGGATCTGTTAAGAAGGTAATAGGGTGTGATGTCCTGGTATTTGGATGACATACACAGAGTAGGAAGTAAAATTCCTATACTACGATCGGTTGTACTGTGGTCGTCACACAGTAGTTTCTCCAGACAGGACATGGATATAATATCAGACATTCTAGTTTCTAGATCTATGGATTTAGATCTAGATTTGGGTAGTTTCCCAATGTGGGTACTGTGACAGTATTCTAATAGTTTTTAGAATAGATGACTCCTGGCATGGTGGTGTACCTGCAGATCTAGATTTGGGTAGTTTCCCAATGTGGGTACTGTGACAGTATTCTAATAGTTTTTAGAATAGATGACTCCTGGCATGGTGGTGTACCTGCAGGTGATGGAGTCACCCACTCTAAAGGTGTATTAGAGACTAAAGGAGAGAAGGATGTGCATGATTGGCAGATCACTTGCTTGGGCAATTGAGTCAATCATGAGATGTCAAGTACCACACCAGATGTTGTTTTTGCACTATATGCGATAAGTTTATATTAATCCAATCCTGAAGAAACATAAGGAAGCAGTTTTAGAACATAACGTGCATGTTCTACGGATTTGATGACGGCAGCCTCCTTCGGGAGACGGTTATCATTCTATGCTTCAAAGGTGACATGGATGACAAAGTGATTGTCAGAGTTATAGTTTTCCCTATGACGAGGGACAGTATTATGAACAGGTGGTCCAAGAGGATACCGTGGGAGGCATGGTGCTGGATACTGATTAGGTTCAGTTATCGATACAGTCTAAGAAGTTTGGATTTGGAGTTCATTTATGATCTAGGTCGCATCAGATATCCAGACATATTCTAAGACAGGTATTACTCGATTCGGGAGATGGCTTTCTCCGCGAACTTGAGATTAAGAGAGACATAGAAAGAAACATCAGGGCGGATCCACTCACTGAGGCTATTTCTCGAACACAAGAGTTTTACGCTTTGTGAAACTGATTAGTAGAGGAGTTGGATGTTCGGTATCACACGGGCTGTGAGTATGCGACATCGCAATAATTAGCCTTGAGTGCAAGTGGGTGATTGTTGGAGATAGTGCCCTCAAAGTCAATTATTGGATCGCAGGTACGTGATAGCAATGATTGAGGCAGGACTTATACCGATATGACAGTCTTGCTCGAGATAATAGTATGCTATCTGGTTTGTCTTTATCATCGTATACATGCTTTAGTTCACTATTGCATGATGATAAAGCCCATAGGATTCTTGCTTGACTACCAGCAGTATGATGGCGATCATATACGTGGGAGCTGGGGTCTGTAAGCACATCCTTAAATGTGTCCCTAGTCGTGGGTATTTCGAGACAGGGCATCGATACTCCAGAGTAGACTAGTGTATACAGTCGAGTCCCCGACGAGGGGCGATGGCCGGTCTCACAAGCCATTGGTGTTAGTTGGTTCACCTAAGATGTATACCGGTGCTCATTGAGTTATGAGTACACCGGACAGGACTCGCCGGGAATCTGCTAGTTGGTATTATACATATCGTCAGATAGCAATTCCCTGGTGACATGTGTACAGGTTAGTTCATCGACCTGAGATCGTCATTTTTCTCGTGTGAGTTCCCACTGTGCTTAGATTACTACCCTACCACGCTCAAAGGAGTTATGCAAACAGTTTTTAGTTGGGTACAGTCCCGAGCCACATTGGAGGCAAGTGAGCGGATCGTCGGGGATTCTTCTCTCCCGGTATTGGGGGTTGATGTCGCGCAGTGCACGGGTGGCCATCACTCGGAATCCTCGGCCGAGGTAGTGGATAATTACTGATTTGGATCAGTAGTTTCTCAGGTGGTGATGGGGTTCATATCGACACGATTTATCGCGTTATTAGGGGTCTGACTTTATCCACCCCCCCAGACTCGATATGCGATACTCTTTAGACGAATGGACCAGAATGTATATACATTGTCACTGTCAGGCTCAGTAGGGTTTATAGATGAATTCGCTCGTCAGCTTCCCTTCCAATCAATACATAGGCAAAACATTACGTGCAGCTTGTACCTCTGACGTGCTAGGGGTTATACCCAGTGCCAGTGTGTTGATGAGTCATTAGAGTCCCCCACAGACACTTTCCCAAGTTCGGGCGAAATGTTGTAGAGGCCCTATGGTGATATGGCAAGGTTCGAAAAAAGTACGTGCTTTTTCGCACGTGTCGTTTTTCGGGCACATAATACTGGTAGGCTTTGGTTTAAGCCGGAACCCAGTATTATACTGTGTAGATATAATATCTTTATCTCAGTTGCATTTGTATTCGGTCATAATACAAATGCGGGTATGTTTATACTAATACGGGGTTATCCTGAAATCCGTTTCGGGATCGCTTTTGGAAGTTGCCAGTTTCCAGTTTTCTATCAGCCGTATTTTGACATTCGGTTAAATGCGGATTTATCTTTTCTTGATGAGGTGAGTCAGTGTTCTAGATGGTTCTAGAGAGGGTGACAAGGCTAGTGAGTCATTAGTGCATTAATGGAGAAATTAATGCTTGATGACTAAGGGTTTAGGTTCAGTGTATGCTTTGAATGTGTTCACACTAGGTGTTAAGGTGACTCATTCTCTTCATGAATGTTCTTTGGCTTATGATCACCTCCCCCTCTCCTACACTCACCTCCCTCTTCTTCTATAAGTGGCCGGCCTTCCCCCCTCTCATAGCTCATGGTTGTTGTTTGAAAAGATTAAGGATTTTGGTTCATGGAAATTGATTTACTCCATTTCTCATTTCGTATCGATCCAAAAGGCTACTTCATTAACCGTTCGTCCATAGCCTTGGACGTAACGAGACAAAGTGTTCTACTCATTCTCTACTTCATCCTGGTCATCTCTTTTAGCAAACTTGACGATCGAGTTGCCTCGGTTCAGAGGCTGGAGCCCGTTTAAAGATCCGTCGACGTGGTGCCACCTGGACGAGAAGACCGGAGTTCAAGGAGATCGGAGCAGCCGCAACAAGCGTGGGATGATGCTTGAAGACCGAAGGACTCGGATCATTCGGTATAACGTTTCTACCCATTTGTATTTTGTTAGTTTAGCTTTAATGGCAGATCCGGGTTACGGTACATAATAGCGCCAGTTCGTTAAAAGTTTTTGTTCCGCATTTGGCGTCTGTTAAACGGCCGGGGCGCTACTGTGGACTTACAGGGATCGCATGTCGATTATACCCTACGCTTCTGCGGTAGGCTCTATAATGTATGTGATGTTATTTACCAGACCAGATGTAGCTTACGCACTAAGCGTGGTAAGCCGATATCAGTCAAACACAGGGGAGAAGCACTGGATAGCAGTAAAGAACATTCTCAAGTACCTGAGATGGACTATGGATATGTTCTTGGTTTACGGCGGAAAAGACCTTCAGATCGAGGCTTTTGCTGACTCCAGCTTCCAGAGTGACAAGGATGACTCCAAGTCCATGTCAGGTTATGTCTTTACCCTCAATGGAAGGGCGGTGTGCTGGAAGAGTTCCAAGTAGGACACCGTTGCTAACTCGACGATGGAAGCGGAGTATATCGCAGCTTCTGATGCCGCAAAAGAAGCAGTCTGGATAAGGAAGTTCTGAATAGAAATTCAGGTTGTTCCATCCATTGTTGATCCAATAACTCTGTATTGTGACAACAACGGGGCTATAGCTTTAGCGAAGGAACCCAGGTCCCATCAAAAGTCCAGACACATCTTGAGGCGGTATCACCTGATCAGGGAGATCATAGATCGCCAGGAGATCCAGGTCCGGAGAGTTGCTATAGAGGAGAACACTGCAGATCTGTTCACAAAGGCCATACCTCAGACGCAGTTCGAGAGGCTATTCGAGATGATAGGTTTGCGATACGCAAGCACATAGCCTTAGTTCAAGTGGGAGATTGCTAGTGTCATATGCCCTAGAGGCTATTATTGTATAGTACCGGCTTGTATATTACATTTTGGAAGCTTGGGATATATACACGGGTTTATAACAGTCTTGCTCGACATAGTAGTATGCTACTTGGTTTGTATCTATCTTAATATGTGTATATGTTTCTTTTAACATATCGTGAATACATATTGATAAAGCCCTTAGGGTCTTGCTTGACTACCAGTGTTGTGATGGCAGTCACACTAGTGGGGGTTGGGTAGTCTACAAGCATGTCCTTTTTCAGGTCCCTAGTCGTAGGATTATCGAGACAGGACATCGATACTCTGGAGTAGACTAGTGTATACGCTTCTTGTCCCAGCTGGGGAGATGGTCTGTCCCACAACCATTAGTACGTTATACTGGAAATAGTATGTAGGTGCTCATTGGGTTACGAGTACACAGGACAGGACTCGTCGGGAACTGTTGGTTGGTACTATATCTATTGTCAGGTAACCGTTCCCAGGTGACATGAGTACAGCATAGTCCGTAGACTTGACACTGCTGCTTCGCCTCAAGTGTGTTCCCACCGTTCTTAGATTGCTACCCTACCACGGCTCTATTGAGTCATGCAAACAGGTAGCTGTTGGGTGCAGTCCCGAAGCGCTTGGAGGCAGTGGCTGTTAGATAGGATTCGTCTCTCCCGGTATTGGGGGTTGATGTCGCGCTGTGTTCGGAACTCCATTACGCAAGGTCCCTGGCCAGGGCAAGCGAGATTTGCTGGTAGGAGCTCTAGTAGTTTCTCAGGGTGTTTGGGATTGTACTCCGACAAGACTTATACCGCTATTAGGGGTATGCGACATTCTTGGACGAACAAACTGGAATGTACGGAGATTGTCATATCAGGCTCAGTAGGAGTTCGGATGGGTTTCCTCATCGACCTTCTTATCGACATCTACCCGGGGACCGTTACATACAGCTAGTACCGCTTGCGGCCTATGGTTAAATCCACTGCCAGCGTAGTGTCGATTCTTTAGAGTCCCACACATAGGGTTTCCCTACTTCGGGCGAAACGATATAGAGGTCGTATGGTTTTACGACAGGGTTCGGACATATACGTGTACTTGTGCACGTATGATATTCGGACAGATTATACTAGTGGGCTTTGGTTTAAGCCAGATCCTAGTATTAGATTATTGGATTTTATATAGTCTTAGAATATCCGTGTTTTTCGTAAATACGGATGGGAGGGGCATTCTCGTAATTTGTCGGGAAGCATCTAGAAGGAGATGACTCATTTGTATTTTTATCTTTATGATTTAAGCTTAATGAGGTGGAGGAGATGAGGTGTAATTATCTTTAAATGAACCATGACTCATGAGATGATTCATCTCAAGAATTAAATGAAGCATGGTTGATATTTGGCTAGATATTTTTTGTAACGTTTTGAAAATCGTTTTGTTGAAATTTCGGAAAATCGGTAAAATAAGGGGGTTTTCTGTAAAAAGTCAAAATATAAACATTTTTATTATAAAATTAAATATACAAATTCTAGCTATGTAATTGCTAGTGTTTGGTTTTTATTGAGCCACTAGTAAAATTTCAAATTTTCTGAATTTTTTTCCGAAATTAATTATTTTAATATTATTTTAAGTCGTCACTAATACATTTAATTAGGGAAAATTACAAATTGGAATTGGTTGAATCAAATTTTGTGCATCATAACACATTGAACAAAATTTTAGCATGTTGTTTTTGAAATAAAATGAAGCTGTCAAACGGTTTTAGAAAATATCGAAGAAAAAGGCTTAAATAGTGAAATTAGTGTAAATGGATATTGGGGTATAACATTTATCATATTTACCGCACCCACACTCACCTACACCCTCTCTCCCCTCTCCAAATCAGCAGCCCCATGTGCCCCTCATTTTTCCCCACTTGTTTTGCTAAAGAAAAGAAAACAAAGGAAATTAATAAAGAAAAGAGTATGGGCTTTGACTTTGGGTTGACTTGACCTTATTTCCCCACCTCACTCTCTCTCCTGTCTTTCCCACACCATGTGGCCGAGCCCTCCCCTTCCCCAATCAGCAGCGGCCCCTCCCAAATCCCCTCTCATTTCTCATCAAATAATTTACCAAAAATGCTTCAATTTCCATCAAAAATCAAGCTAAAATCCAAATCAACCTCCTACCCATTTTTCCTTGGCTACTTTAGCATGGATCTAGGGATCAAGATTTCAATTTGGGTGGCTAAGTGTGCTTGAGAGATCTTCAAATTAATTGGGTATAATTCTAACATTTTTGCTTAATTTGTTGTTAATTGCTTTAAGTTAGCTTAATTAAGTGTTTAATTAGGTTTTAATTGGTTCTAATTGCATGTTTTAAAATTTCAAGAGAGGGGTTTGAATTCAAATTGGGGTTTTGTGTTGTGAGATTATGGTTGTGTGATGTATTTGACATATTAATGTTATGCTAAATCAAATCTAGTTGCTAGTTTGCATTTTTGTTAATTTAAATTTGTGATAATTATATAAATTACAAACTAGGTTTTAAAAATATATATATTTTGGTGAGATAAAATTCTAATTAGGTTTTCATGATATTATTAACATTATAAATTGTGGTTTAATACTTTAGTATATGCAAAACCAAGCTTAATTGTAAAATTATGAATTTTACTTTAAAAAGAGTTAAAATCGGTATTTTTGCAAACAAGGAATTTAGAAAAGAAAACGATTGGTTTAATTTTATGGTTTTGACGAATTAAACCCTATTTCTTATACAGTTAGTGAGATTTGAAACCATGATTGGTACGTTTGGTGTTTTTCTTGATCAATCGACGTTTGTACGCCGATGTTGAGGGTTTTTGGGTTGATTTATGAAAGCAAACCATAGGTTTTGACTTATGTGGGATTCGTGTGTCGTTTTGGTCATGAGTCGAATTTTAATGTGATACGGTGCGTTATGATATGTAGGTACCCCATGTGGACTTCGAGGCGACAAGCAAGCGCGTGGCGACGTCGGCACCGGCGAGCGAAGATCCGGTGAGTAGATTTATATCTACGGGGAGAAGTCGGGTGGATGGCGTATATCACCCCCGCAAAATTTTGAGGAATGAGGTGATGCGGTAACAATATACTTTTATATATTAATAGGAGATATGAACACCGAATAAGAGAAGCCTTAGGAGCTTATAGGTTTAATGTTAGCGAAAATTGAAGAAAGGACTTTAGCGGATTTCTTAGTCACGAAACCTAGAGTAAGGATTTGCATACACGCACACATATACTTGCATATATCATCTTCTTCTGCGTATATGGGAATGTGTATATATGTATATACGCATGGGTATGGTACTATGCATATATACATTCATATACACAGGCATGAAAGTTGAGGATATTGTATGATATATGGAGATGAGTCGATGAGATTGGGCTTGAGGCCGTGAGATCTGTGATGTAATATGGTCCGTATTTGAGATACGACATGATATTTTAGCGGGTTCTTTAGGCGTGGTATTTTCATACACCCGCATGCATTTCACGGATGGTATCAGTATTGTACTAGACGTAGATCAGTACCCCGATCATGATATTTGATAACGAGGATACCGGATGATTAATGTGATAGATGTGACATTTGACCCGTACCCAGATTTGGGAGGCCGTACGACGGATTTACCGTACGAGCTATATAGTGATGATAGATCCGCACTCTTGATTCGAGGATGTCATATGATATGTTGTATCGTACATGATATTATTGAGGCGGGATCACCGACTATTATACATGTATATATATATATATATATATGTATGTATATATATAAATATATCGACTCAGATGTAGGTGGTTTCCGTACCCCTTTTGATTAGTTGTTAGTTAGACCTATAGTTTACCTAGTAGATGTCAGACTGGACCCGAGTCATACCTATTTCCAAAACTGACGAATCGTAAGAATTTTAAAGACATACCAAGAGATACTACGGATATTTTAAAAGACGTATTTTTTCTTAAAAACACCGTAGTCCTTATTTTCAAACACCAAGATTTGTACTATTTCAAATGGCAAAACAGTATAACACATGTATAGTAAGGTAGATTCCTTGTTATTACATTATTATTCATGTTCTGCATATTATTGTTGTATTTACTCTTCATTTTCCATATTTTGTTGTTATCGCCTCATTGCATGCCATTGTGTACGTAGTAAATATAAAACCATGCTGTTAGGACACCAGCACCATTACCGATGACGCGTATGCTCCTCGTACACTCGCTTGCCGGCTCACACACATCTTCATCGGTAATTGTCATGTCACGTACACTTTAGAAAATACATTTTCATTGACATAGCTTGATATCTGATAGTCGCAATATGTTATAGCTTCTATATGCTAGTTTAAATATTGCATTCATTGCAAGATATTAGATGCATTCATATATTTATTGGTTATGCAGTATTATGGAAATTTATGCCCGTATGCACCGTTTATTGGTATCATGATTTTGATGATTTCGAATTTACATGACATTTCTGAATTTGGGGGAAACCGTAAGAATTTAATAAAATCCTAGTATCATCATTGTAAAAATGCAAATTACGGTTTTCTCATGATGTATGAGTCGTCCACCAAGAGTTTACATGATTGCTGTTGGATTTCGAGACCCGATTCGAGGAGTTGGATGAACCGTCTCGGGTACATGGTGGGCTCTGTACGGTAGCCCGGAGCAAGAAGCTCGAGTTGTAGTCGATGAGCCTGGCAGGGGAGCACTACATACCGGTGATATTATTTGGACTCGTCGGTTATCTGGAGGATACCGGCCGGAGTCATGAGATGGTTATAGGCTGATCCGTTCTGCTGAAGCCCGCGGGCCGATCCCGTAAATGATACGGATTCCTGAGATATTGATATTGAGATTTGATATTGAGACTTATGTTTTGTGTCGATGCTTGACACTGATTTCTCTGTTATATTCATTGATGATACGTGATTGACATACATATAGGAATCTCATTGATTAAAGAAAATAGTTGTCTCACTCATGATATATTATGTTTCCATTCGTAATGCATTCATACATTATATATCTGATATGTTGCTATCTGGGGAACGGACACGAGTAGGTAGTATTACACTATGCATTGCTGGACCAGGATTTTTGTTTTAGGATATTACCTGATATGACCTAGGATAGCGTTATGCATGTGATTTTTGCTCGTAGATGTTTTCTACTCACGAGTTCGCAACTCACCCCCGTTGTGCCATAGTTCCTTGTAGGTTTTGCCGTACAGGTTCTTTGCGGCTTTGCTGGCAAACTGTTCATTCCGGGTGATTGCTTTGGCAGGTGGGTTCTTTGCATCAGGACCACCATTGTTTATTATTATTCCAGTTGTATCTGGAAACTCCATCAACCAGATTGTATATTTGAGAGAGTTAGAAGACCAGTTTGTTATTCTTTCGACATTAGAGTCGCGCGTTGTATTATTATATTTTTCATATTGTTTTGAGTTTTGATCCTCGCCCTTGGCGTTGTATATTATATTGCTTGCGTGGTTGTGACCATCGATTGACGAAGAGCTAGCTCCCGCTTGGGGATGCCTTTTTATTGATTTCGTATACTATTCATGTTGTATCCAATTTGGGGGCCTGTATTTACAAAGGAGACTCTGCCGAAATTTTCAGAAAATACTTGATGTTTTTAAAACGCATAATTCGGCTTATGCTAATAAAACTACTTGCTTGAAGTTGGTTTTTCCTTCACTCTGCTGCTTCTTTGGTTTTGATTTCTGGGTTTTGGCTTACTTAGATTATGTACGCCTCAAGACGTCCGTAATTTAAGTGCTGGTCATGTTCCGTACTTTTCGGGTCATGACAAAGTTGGTATAAGAGCATTAGGTTTTACCTTCGGAGTGTAGGATGACCCTTGGTTGATGGATTAGGTAGCTTGAGTAGAGTGACGTACCGTGCGTATGTTCCGCGGCATATTTACGATACACTACTCCGCTTAAGAAGCCTTAGGATGTACATTTCCTTGCACAGTATTATATTCCTTCCTATGATCTAGCCTCATCTGTACCAGTTATGGTTTTGTTACCAAGGTTACACGGGCGTGGAGAGCTACGACTAGAGTTGCGGTCAGCATGAGCTCGTCATGAACGAGGACTGACCAGGGCGTGATTCCAGGGAAATACGATTGGATAGGGAGGCTTCGTTTTATTGCGTTTTCGATCTACGAGCGTTTGATGGATCACTTTTACGAGATTTCTCGGACGTGCAGATCAGCACCAGAGGATAGGGCCACTGCAAGAGGCCAGCCAGAATGTGATGACCGTCGATGCACCAACTATTCTTGATGATTGAAGCACTGTTCAGCGTGCGGACGAATGAGCCAGTTGTTGCGGCGAACGACAAGATATTTCCCCAGATGTTGGAGCTATTGCAGTACGAGTTATACTTAGAGATTTGATAGAAGGTCGCTAGTCACCCGAGGATGAAAGACTAGGACATGTGGTTCGTTCGCTTACCCGATGCGAGGTCATTAGATAGATTGATTGCAGTTAGAGACGACTTCACATGGATACGTTGAGAGTCGACAGAGGCGATCGAATGTCAGAAACCCATATTCCAAGTTTAAAGTATTCGGAAAGACATGTAGGCAATTCTATGGACCCTCTAGAAGAATGAAACCCTAACTCGACATAATGACCGTGTGAAAGCCTTTGAACCTTAGGGTTTGCGGCAGTTCCGCGGTGCCCTTAGTGATGCTAGGGTTCGCCCTTCTATGGCTGTTCCACCGATGCTGTGGTATGTACTCGATACTATTAAACTGTACCCAAGATGTTGAGCTCTTGGGCGATAATGAGGTTTTGACGAATCGGTCGAATTGTTCGACTTCATTCGGATGCTATGCGATGGGATGCATTGCTTGGGAGACTCCAGATACGAGTATAGCCGTTGGAGTACAGTCCATGCAGCCGCGATGAGGCGAGTCCGAAGCAGTCGATATTAGAGAAAAGTGGAGTAAGAGGTTCGTACGGGATCTTGATGAGGTGACGTTCCACTCCGCCGACATCAGAGATGTGATACGCAACCAGGAGCGCTGACTATCAATATATATTCCAAGAGGAGTCGTGATGAGTATGCAGCAGTTCTGGAATAAGAAATCGATATAGTAAAAGGATGATAACTTCCGGGCAGTTCGGCAGAAACGAGACTTAGGAGAGACTTCGACAGGACCTTTCTGGAAATACTGAACGAGAAGACCTGGACCCAGGAGCGGTCAGATGACGCACACCCAGTAGGCCAGAGTTTGGCATCATCGACGAGACATGTTATGAGTAACCATGATAGTTGGCCAGAGATCTTTAGAGGATGTGTTAGAACGGACTGCTTCTGTTATCGTTTCTATATTGGACCGTTGAGCTGAGAAGCTATGTACTTAGCAATCTGCAGTGAGAGACGAGAGCCTAAGGGCACTAGGCGACATGCCATGATCAGAAAGCAAGTAGATATCTTGCTCTGCTAGCATTGGATGCACCGACACCATCTCGACTTTAAAGGACGAACATATCGACGACAGTATTTATGAGTTGTGATTTTGCGATTGACCATCACGTATCCGTCACTTTGGATTTCAGTATTTTTGGGTGATTTATTTCATGACTGAGTTTTGATGACCGAGTTTCATGATATTTGATTTCATGCCTAGGGCATGCATATGATTTGTCTTATGCTTTCGGCATAGTTTTCATGCACTTTTAGTATTTGATTGGCTTTTGTGCATGCCGATGCCCAGGATGGTGAGATTTTATACCACGGTATACTTGATTGAAGTGTGTTGTATACCGTCGTTTTCGATTGTGATATTCGATATTCATTTTCGTGCATATTGTGCACTTTATTTGGATTTTGCGCATACTTCAAGCACTTGATGCGATTTAGGTACACACCAGATGCACTAAATCGAGATTTTTTGTGCATATCAGATGCACCTGGTTTTGCTGTCAGGCACCACGTTGCCCTTGACAGGTGTTTTCGTGCACACCCGTTGCACTTAGATTTGGTTTTTGGTGCACATGTATGGCACATTCATGGATTTCGATTTCCGCGCGCACCAGACGCGCGTGGCATTCATATATTTTGGGATTGATTTCTTTTGGAGCAGTATATTTTATGATACTTGCTATTTGGTTTAATGCCGAACAGGACTAGTCAGAGGACAGTACCTGAGTATATTTGGCATGCATTGCTTCCATATGTTTTAATGATGATTACCTATATAGTTTTGACGTTTACAGGTATAGTTTTGATGTATATCATATTGATTTTCGTTTTGCATCTTGACATTGGTGTCTTCATCATAACTCCGATGATTGCGGGATGCTTGACGGAGTTTTGATTTTTAGTTTATATATCTACTTTTCGTGCGCATGCATTGCGCTACGATGTGTTTTATGTATTTATGATTTCGGAGCCCCGGCGATTTGATGGTTTTGGCTGAAATATTTTAGTTTTTGGGGGGAGTTTTAATTTAAATTCGGGGAACGAATTTCTTTAAGGGGGAAGATTGTAACGTTTTAAAAATCGTTTCGGTGAATTTTCGGAAAATCAGTAAAATAAGGGGGTTTTCTGTAAAAGTCAAAATATAAACATCTTTATTATAAAATTAAATATACATATTCTAGCTATGTAATTGCTAGAGTTTGGTGTTTATTGAGCCACTGGTAAAATATTTAATTTTCTGAAATTTTTTCCGAATTTAATTATTTTAATATTATTTTAAGCCGTTACTAATATATTTAATTAGGGAAAATTACAAATTGGAATAGGTTGAAACAAATTTTGTGCATCATAACACATTAAACAAAATTTTAGCATGTTGTTTTTGAAATAAAATGATGCTGTCAAACGGTTTTAGAAAATATCGAAGAAAAAAGGCTTAAATAGTGAAATTAGTGTAAATGGAAATTGGGGTATAACATTTATCATTTTTCCTGCACCCACACTCACCAACATCCTCTCTCCCCTCTCCAAATCAGCAGCCCCAAGTGCCCCTCATTATTCCCCACTTGTTTTGCTAAAGAAAAGAAAAGAAAACAAAGGAAATTAATAAAGAAAAGAGTATGGGCTTTGACTTTGGGTTGACTTGACCTTATTTCCTCACCTCACTCTCTCTCCTCTCTTTCCCACACCATGTGGCCGAGCCCACCCCTTCCCCTTCCCCAATCAGCAGCAGCCCCTCCCAAATCCCCTCTCATTTCTCATCAAAAAATTTACCAAAAATGCTTCAATTTCCATCAAAAATCAAGCTAAAATCCAAATCAACCTCCTACCTATTTTTCCTTGGCTACTTTAGCATGGATCTTGGGATCAAGATTTCAATTTGGGAGGCTAAGTGTGCTTGAGAGATATTCAAATTAATTGGGTATAATTCTAACATTTTTGCTTAATTTGTTGTTAATTGCTTTAAGTTAGCTTAATTAAGTGTTTAACTAGGTTATAATTGGTTCTAATTGCATGTTTTAAAATTTTAAGAGAGGGGTTTGAATTCAAATTGGGGTTTTGTGTTGTGAGATTATGGTTGTGTGATGTATTTGACATTTTAATGTTATGGTAAATCAAATCTAGTTGCTAGTTTGCATTTTTGTTAATTTAAATTTATGATAATTATATAAATTGCAAACTAGGTTTTAAAATTATATATATTTTGGTGAGTTAAAATTCTAATTAGGGTTTCATGACATTATTAACATTATAAATTGTGGCTTAATACTTTAGTATATGCAAAACCAAGCTTAATTGTAAAATTGTGAATTTTACTTTAAAAAGAGTTAAAATTGGTATTTTCGCAAACTAGGAATTTGGAAAATAAAACGATAGGTTTAATTTTACGGTTTTGACGAATTAAACCCTATGTTTTATACAGTTAGTGAGGTTTGAAACCATGATTGGTACGTTTGGTGTTTTTCTTGATCAATCGACGTTTGTACACCGATGTCGAGGGTTTTTGGGTTGATTTGTGAAAGCAAACCATATGTTTTGACCTATGTGAGATTCGTGTGTCGTTTTGGTCATGAGTCGAATTTTAATACGATACGGTGTGTTATGATATATAGGTACCACATGTGGACTTCGAGGCGACAAGCAAGCGTGTGGCGACGTCGGCATCGGCGAGCGAAGATTAGGTGAGTAGATTTTTATATCTACGGGGAGAAGTCGGGTGGATGGCGTATAGCACCCTCGCAAAATTTTGAGGATTGTGGTGTTGCGGTAACAATATACTTTTATATGTTAATAGGAGATATGAACACCGAATAAGAGAAGCCTTAGGAGCTTATAGGTTTAGGGTTAGCGAAAATTGAAGAAAGGACATTAGCGGATTTCTTAGTCACGAAACCTAGAGTAAGGATTTGCATACACGCACACATATACACTTGCATATATCATCTTCTTGTGCTTATATAGGAATGTGTATATATGTTTATACGCATGGGTATGGGACTATGCATATATACATTCATATACACATGCATGAATGTTGAGTATATTGTATGATATTTGGAGATGAGTCGATGAGATTGGGCTTGAGGCCGTGAGATCGGTGATGTGATGTGGTCGGTATTTGAGATACGACAAGATATTTTAGCGGGTTCTTTAGGCGTGGTGTTTTCATTCACCCGCATGCATTTCATGGATGGTATCAGTATTGTACTAGACATAGATCAGTACCCCGATCATGATATTTGATAACGAGGATACCATATGATTAATGTGATAGATGCGACATTTGACTCATACACAGATTTGGGAGGCTGTATGATGGATTTGCCGTACGAGCTATATATTGACGATAGATCCCCACTCTTGATTCGAGGATGTCATATGATATGTTGTATCGTACATGATATTATTGAGGCGGGATCACTGACTATTATACATGTGTGTGTGTATATATATATATATATATATATATATATATCGACTCAGATGTAGGTAGTTTCCGTTCCCCATTTTGATTAGTTGTTAGTTAGACCTGTAGTTTACCTAGTAGATGTAAGACTGGACCCGAGTCATACCTATTTCCAAAACTGACGAATCGTAAGAATTTTATAGATATACCAAGAGATACTATGGATATTTTAAAATACGTATCTTTCCTTAAAAACACCGTAGTCGTTATTTTCCAACACCACGATTCGTACTATTTCAAACGGCAAAACAGTATAACACATGTATAGTAACGTAGATTCCTTGTTTTTACGTTATTATTCATGTTCCGCATATTATTGTTGTATTTACTCTTCATTTTCCATATTTTGTTGTTATCGCCTCATTGCATGCCATTGTGTACGTAGTAATTATAAAACCATGCTGTTAGGACACCAGCACCATTACCGATGACGCGTATGCTCCACGTACACTCACTTGCCGGCTCACACACATCTTCATTGGCAATTGCCATGTCGCGTACACTTTAGAAAATACCTTTTCATTGACATAGCTTGATAACTGATAGTCGCAATATGTTATAGTTTCCATATGCTAGTTTAAATATTGCATTCATTGCATGATATTAGGTGCATTCATATATTCATTGGTTATGCAGTATTATGGAGATTTATGCCCGTATGCACCGTTTATTGGTATCATGATTTTGAAGATTTCGGATTTACATGAGATTTCTGGATTTGGAGGAAAACTGCAAGAATTTAATAAAAACTTAGTATCATCATTTTAAAAATGCAAATTGCGGTTTTCTCATGATGTATGAGTCGTCCACCATGAGTTTACATGATTGCTGTTGGATTTCGAGACCCGATTCGAGGAGTTGGATGAACCATCTTGGGTACATGGTGGGCCCGGTATGGTACCCCGGGACAAGAAGCTCGAGTTGTATTCGATGAGCCTGGCAGGGGAGCACTACCTACCGGTGATATTATTTGGACTTGCCGGTTATCCGAAGGATACCCGCCGGAGTAATGAGATGGTTATAGGCTGATTCGTTCTGCCGGAGCCCGCGCGCCGATCCCGCAGATGATACAGATGCCGGAGATATTGATATTGAGATTTGATACTGAGACTTATGTTTTGTGTCGATGCTTGACACCGATTTCTCTGTTGCATTCATTGATGATGCGTGATTGACATACATATAGAAATCTCATTGATTAAAGAAAACAGTTGTCTCACTCATGATATATTATGTTTCCATTCGTAATGCATTCATACATCATATATCTGATATGTTGCTATTTAGGGAACGGACACGAGTAGGTAGTATTACACTAAACATAGATGGACCAGGATTTTTATTTGAGGATATTACCTGATATGACCTAGGATAGCGTTTTGCATGCGATTTCTGCTCGTAGATGTTTATTACTCACGAGTTGGCAACTCACCCCCGTTGTGCCACAGTTCCTTGTAGGTTTTGCTGTACAGGTTTTTTGCGGCTTTGTTGGCAAACTGTTCTTTCCGGGTGATTGCTTTGGCAGGTGGGTTCTTTGCATCAGGACCACCATTGTTTATTATTATTCCAGTTGTATCTGGAAACTCCATCAACTAGATTGTATATTTGAGAGAGTTAGACGACCAGTTTGTTATTCTTTTGACCTTAGAGTCGCGCGCTGTATTATTTTGTTTTTCATGTTGTTATGAGTTTCTTTTGAGTTTTGATCCTCGCCCTTGGCGTTGTATATTATATTGCTTGCGTGGTTGTGACCGTCGATTGACGAAGAGCTAGCTCCCGCTTGGGAATGCCTTTTCATTGATTTCGTATACTCTTCATGTTGTATCCCGTTTGGGGACCTGTATTTACAAAGGAGACTCTGCCAAAATTTTCAGAAAATACTTGATGTTTTTAAAACGCATAATTCGGCTTATGCTATTAAAACTACTTGCTTTAAGTTGGTTTTTCCTTCACTCTGCTGCTTCTTTGGTTTTGATTTCTGGGTTTTGGCTTACTTAGATTACGTACGCCTCGAGACGTCCGTAATTTAAGTGCCGGTCATGTTCCGTACTTTTTGGGTCGTGACATTTTTAGTGAGATATTTTCATGCTTCATGATATTTCCAAATGAGTCAAGATTCATTTCATTATCACAAACTCTTTCTCTCTCCTCAAGCTATCTCTTCTTCATCTTATCCCTAATCCTCTCATGAGTTGAGAACCGTGGGGTTAACAGGACTATTAAATCCTTAATCACTCTCTATATTCTCTAGGTCACTTGGATTAGCACTCTAAGTCACTTAGTTACCTCAAGTTAGAGGTGTAAGCTTGCTGTAGGTACTCTTGGGTGGATCTTCTTTGATTTGAGGAGGCCGACGAGGAGGAGAACAACAAGAACAAGAAAGACTAGTATCTTAAGGTATAATCATCTTTCATAGTAGTTTCAACTCCTAGTTAGATTGTTAGTTAGGGTTTAGCAAAGATCCTTTTGCATAGTCGATGTTACCTTGAACGAAAATGATCGTTTTATCGATTCCGCCTCCCCGCATCATGTGGGGTGTATAACGTCGACTTACAAGACTATGATGGGATCATACTAGTAGGGCCAGGGTGGTCCAAAAGTACATCCTTTAATCAGTTCCTAGTCGAGAGAATATCGAGACTAGTGCATCGATATTCCATAGTGGACTAGTGTGTACGTTTCTTGTCCCTTACAAGGCGATGGTTGATCCTACAACCATTGGTGTGTGACATCAAATATTGTACACATGTGCTCATTGGAGAATGGGTACACCGAACAGGACTCGCCGAGGAAACCTATGTGGTAGTATACCTATCGTCAGATAGCAGTCCTCTGGTGACACTTGTACATGTTAGTCTGTAGACCCGAGATCGTCATAGAGTCTTATGCGGCTCCCACTGTGCATTGATTTCCTCCCTAGCACGCTCAAAGGAGACGTGCAAACATGTGGATTTTGGGTACAGTCCCGAGTCGCATGGAGGGAATGACCGATAGGAGGGGTTTTGTCTCTCCCGGTATTGGGGGTTGATGTTGCGCTATGCTCTATTGGCTATAACTGAAAGTCCCTTGCCTGGGCTGCTTATGTGATTTACTGATAATTGTTATCGGTAGTTTCTCGAACTGTTATAGGCTGGACATCGGCATGACTTATCACGTTACTAGGGTCTGACGTTTACCAACCCTAGACATGATATGCGACATATCAGACGAAGAGACTAGACTGTAGGGTAGTGTTACTGATAGGCTTCATGGAGACTATGGACAAGCTTGCTTGTTGATCTTCATATCGCTCAATACTCGGGTGGTCGTTACGTCGAGCTAGTACCGTTGACGGCTTGTAGATGATTGATATGTTCATCACCTACTGCTGGCGTATTGACGAGTCTTTAGAGTCCCACACAGAAGTTTCCTGGTTCAAGCGAAATGAAGTAGGACACATATGTGATATGTGTGTGGGCTTGATTAAATACGTGTATGTGATACCGTATTGTAATCTGGCGGTTATCTGTTATAAATTCGGTTATATGTGATATAACCAGATTGTCGAATCAAGTGTTGATTTGATAATGTGGTATAACCGGATTATTAAATCAAGCGTTGATTTAATAATGTGATATATGTTATATGTGATATAATTATATCTTAACTAATATCATTAGCTCACTAATTATTCTTTATAATATATATATATTAATGTATATGAAATATATATATATATAATGAAGCATGGTTTGAATTTCTATTTTTGAGAAAAATAGAGAAAAGGTGGAAAATGATAGCATGGTTGCAAGCATGGGCTTTATTCATAGTTTATTCATCTTGACTCACTATTCAAGCGTGGTTGCAATTTTATATTGCAAAATTCCATGCTCGAATGAGTGGGGGTCAAGAGTTGCCATTCATTCTTAGCTTATTCTCAACACTTATCCATTTTCTTGAGTTGCTCTCATGGTTGCTCTATAGCTTCTTCTTCTTCCTCAATTGCTATATTTCAAGCTTCAACCCTCACATGTGATGTGAACCATGAAGCTTGAACACAAAATTGTGAGCTTTTAACAACCCTTACTTCACCATCCTACACTTGACTAGCGATCGAGTGTAGCGTTTTACTACGCTAAAGAGTTTAGTGTAGAGGTAGCTTCAGTTGGACGGACTTCACGTGGATCATCTTGGACACGAAGGTCATCGGAGGAAGTTCGTCCAAAGCTTCTAGTGGAGCCTAGTGGAGTCGCGGGACTACTACATGGAGCATGTGAAGTGAAGGACTCGATCTACGTTGGTATAACCTCTTTTCACATTCTATAGTTGTTCACATCATAAAGGCAAACCCTAATAATCTAGTAAATATCTTGTTTGTCTAACTTAGTGTTAGTTATATGTGTGACATATAGGCCATTACTGTACATACGATGTATATTGTAGTGGATGCTTGGACATATACATGGACTACTTTCTTGCTCGACATGATAGTATGCTATCTGGTTGCTTTTTATCTTAACATGTACACTGATTGTCTCTATGTTACATGTTGATAAAGTCCTTAAGATGAGTACTTGACAACCAGGATTGTGAGGCAGATCATACTAGTGGGGAAAGTGTAGTCGCTAAGTACATCCTTCAAATGTTCCTAGTCATAGGTGTATTGAGACAGGGCATCGATATACCAGAGTAGACTAGCGTATAGCTTCTCTACCAATATATATGGGCGATGGATGATCCCATATCCATTGGTGTTTGACATCAGAGATGGTATACGGGTGCTCAGTAGAGACTGGGTACACTGAACGGACTCGCCGAGAACTCCCAGATGGTATTATACCTCATGTCAGATGGCAGTTCTCTGGTGACACTGGTACAGGTTAGTCAGTAGACCCGAGATCGTCATAGAGTCTTGTGTGATTCCCACTATGCTTTGATTTCCACCTTACCACGTTCAAGAGAATGTGCAAAACGGTGGCTTTTGGATACATTCACAAATCACATGGAGGAAATGAGCGATAGGAGGGGTTTCGTCTCTCCCGGTATTGGGAGTTGATATTGCGCCGTGCTCGATTGGCTATAACAGGATGTCCCTGGCTAGGGCTGCTTCAGAGATATACTGGTATGTTTTATCAGTAGTTTCTCGACCCGTTATGAGTCTCATATCGGCACGACTTATCGAGTTACTGGGGTCTGACGTTTACCACCCGTAGACGAGATATGCGACATATCAGAAGAAGAGACCGGACTCTATGGTAGTGTTACTGATTGGATTTGCAGGAGTATGAACAGGCATGCTCATTGATCTTCTGATCGCTCAATACCCGGGTGGCCATTACGTTTACCAGACCGCTTGCGGCTTGTGGGTGTTTGATATGATTATCACCTACTGACGACGTATTGACAAGTCTTTAGAGTCCTACACAGTGGTTTCATGGCTCAAGAGAAACGGAGTAGGAGCACATATGTGAAATGTTCGGGACCGAGATTGATACGAGTATGAGATACCGTATTGTATTCTCGCGATTTATGACATCGGTTGGTTATATGAGATATAGCCGGGTTATCGGATCAAGTGTTGATTCGATAAGTTGTTGCATTAGATGCTAGTCAGTTATATGTGATATAGCCGGATTATTAAGTCAAGTGTTGATTTATTAATCAAATGTATAATTATATATTTGATATATTAATTTACATTGACTAGTAATTGTTGGAGATAGTGCCCTCAGAGTCAATTATTGGATCACAGGCACGTGATTGCAATGATTGAGGGAGGACCTATACCGGTAGGACAGTCTTACTCAAGATGATAGCATGCTATATGGTTTATCTTTATCATCGTGTACTGCTTTAGGTGACCTTACAAGTCACTATTGCGTGTTGATAGAGCCCTTAGGATTCTTTCTTGACGGCCAGCAGTATGAAGGCGATCATATACGTGGGAGCTGGGGTCTATAAGCACATCCTTAAAAAGGTCCCTAGTCTGGGAGTTTTCGAGACAGGGCATCGATACTCCGGAGTAGACTAGTGTATACAGTCGAGACCCCGACGAGGGGCGGTGGCTGGTCTCACCAGCCGTTGGTGTCAGTTGGTTCACCTAAGATATATACAGGTGCTCATTGGGTTATGAGTACACGGACAGGACTCGCCGGGAACATTCTAGTTGGTATTATACCTGACGTCAGATAGCAGTTCCCTGGTGACATGTGTACAGGTTAGTTCATCGACCTGAGATCGTCATTTGTCTCGTGTGAGTTCCCACTGTGCTTTGATTACTACCCTACCACGGCTCAAAGGAGTCGTGCAAACAGGTTTTAGTTGGGTACAATCCCGAGCTACATGGAGGCAGCGAGCGGATCTTCAGGGGTTCGTCTCTCCCGGTATTGGGCGTGAGATCACGCTGTGTCTAGGAGAGCCATTACACGAAGTCCTTAGCCAAGGCAGGAGATTTACTGGTAGGGATTCCAGTAGTATCTCAGGGTGTTCTGGACTACACTCCGACATGACTTGTACCGCTTTTGGGGGTCTGACTTTTACCAATCCCCTAGGCCCGCCATGCGATGCTCATAGACGAACGGACCGGACTGTACGGATATTGTAACTGACAGGCTCGGTAGGGTGTCAGGATGAGTTCGCTCATCGACGTCCCTTTTGGACAATACTTGGTAGCCCGTCACGTATGACTAATACCTCTGACGTGCTAGTGGTTAAATCCACAGCCAAACTATTGACGAGTCTTTAGAGTCCCCCACAGACAGTTTCTCAAGTTTTGGGCGAAACGCTGTAGAGGCCATATGGAGATATGGCAGGGTTCGATCATATACGTGCGGTATTGCACGGATCATGATCGGACGGATAATACTAGCAGGCTTTGGTTTAAGCCGGATCCTAGTATTGTACAGTGTAGATTTTGTCTCATTGCATTTGTATTCGATCGGAATACAAATGCGGATATGTATATAAAGTCGCGGGTTTTTTCCTGTAATTTATTACGGGATCAGTTTTTTGAAGTTTCCAGTTTGGATTCCGTTTCGGCCAGTTTTCCTTTGTTCCTTCAAGGCCGGATTTTTGTGATGAGAGGGGCTTATTTGCAAGAATGCAAATTAGCTAAGTGGAGGGGTTTATTTGTAAATGGAGGATTATGATGGTTCTAGCATCTTTGTTTTTTCTTGCACATTTGATTCCATTTTGTGCACATGGTTTGCATTAATGAGATAGGATTTGGATTAGAAGTTGTGTGACATATTCTAATGATTATCATACACTTTTCTCCTCTTGCTTGGATTCCCTTTTTTCCCTCCTCAATTAGGTGAGGCCAGCCACATTCATGGGAGAGAGGGAGAGGTTCATTTTGTGTGGGAAATTTCTTCATCTCATTTCTCTACTTGCCACAAAAATTCCATATCTCCAAAGTTCATTATTCTCCACCTCCATCATGGCAACATCTCAACCCTAATGAGACAAAGCTTTCAACACTTCATCTACAGTATTCTTGGGCACGCCGGCTCGCCAACTTTGTGCCCGAGTTGCCTCGGTCCAGAGGTGGGAGCCCATAAAAGAACCCGGCGATATGGTGTCCGTTCCGACGAGGAAATGAAGACCGGAGATTCCGCGAAGAGATCGGAGTGGAGGCCGAAGACCGAATGACACGGATCGCTCGGTTTTGCTTTCTACCCATTCTCTAGTTAGCTAGCATTAGGTTAATAGCCCTATCCGGGTTTTATAGTGCGCGGTAGTGCCGGTTTACAAGTTTCCTAAAAATTTCGTTTCCGCATTCCGGCGTCAGATTGACGGCCGGGGCACTGCCGTGCACTTACATTGGTATCAGAGCCACGCCATTAACCTAATCCAGCTTGCTCTAAGGTGTTTACAAGTTCGAACGATCGGATTTTCCAAAAAACCGCGTTTCCATGTCAAGTTTCTGTCGAATTTTTCCAGTGCTCTAAAAATTATTTGGTACATTGTAAAAATACGTGCAGGGTTTTTTATGACTTCTGTGAAAATTTGGTGCCTTGATTTTACTGTTCAGCCGCGGAACCGCGGCCAAACCCATGCTATGGCCGCGGTTCCGCCGCCACTTTGACTCCTTACTGCACCAAAATTTTACAGTGGGCTTCTGACATGGAAATAGGTTTTTTTGGTATGTTTTGTTTGGGCCCAGATTTATTTTGAGTGCTACAGTTGTGCTTGGGGCCCACTTCAGAAAATTTAGTCAATCGAAAATTTTAAACATGTTAGTTCACAGTATTTACATTATATCTGCGACCGTAAATGTCATTCGATCGGTAAATCCTGTCTAACTGCTATAGCCATTTTAGACGGATTTGCGAACGTGACATTCACGTTGATGTTCTGTGTTATGCTGCGATATTGCGGTTTGGTCGTAAGGGATAGCCTGGATGCAATGGTAGTACAGTTTGGTTGTATGTGTACATTTGATATTGCGGGGCGAGCATCCGACATATGGACTTCCGTCACTGCCTGTTTGTATATTATTCTTTTGGGGCACGACCGGGCTGAGGTCGATGTACCCGTTGTATATTTTACTTTCTGTACTAGGATTACCCCGCGGTGGGGTGCACGGGTAGCCGGGTTCTAGAGGGCAATGGGCCCGCATCTCATGGCGTTGAGACGGAGGGGGCTTCACTCTAGAATTGGCGGGCTATTCGCCGCACTCGTAGGGGGTACAGGTTGACCCAAGGAGGGGTGCCCAAGTTACCGGATTCCGTGAAGTGCCGGGTGGTCCATTCACGTCGCTGAAGGGGGCTGCCTCGCATCAGGTTTTGGCGGGTAGCTTGCCGCGCCCATAGGTGTCTAGGTTTTCATTGCACAGGCTATCCGCATGACCAGGGGAACGTCGGGTTTCAGTAGCGGCTCTATGAAACCCGGGGATCCCAGATATCTGTATTGTTCTGTGATGCTTATTACATTTCTGTGACGTTGCATTTTATCACGCCTAGAGCGAATATTATATATTGATATATATACTAGTAGATGTTGTATATTTTTCGCACCTGCGCTAGTCCAGTTCCCGCTCTGACGTTAGTTAAGTAAACTAACGGGTGATGACGGGACCAAGTGGCGAATGCGGATGGCATATACGTACATCATTATTTTCGTTCTTTGTGGTGTGATCAATTGATGGGACTGCGTTGATTCGGATCAATGCAAGCTAAACAAACCTATTCTGATGTTGTTAGAACAATTTTCAAAAAGCTGTTAGTGCAAGGACGTTCTCTTATGTTTTGCACAGTGGTATTCGGTTATGAATATCCAGCACCTCAGTCGACGAGGCAAGGGCCGAGATCCCTCACCGGGAGTGACCCCTTGGACAGAAGTTTCCGTCAGGGCAATAACTTCACTATAGTCGATTACTTTTGCTTTGCATCATGGTATTCAATTGGAATATGCTGCACCTCATTCTACGGGGAAAGAGCCGAGATCCCTTCACCGGGAGTGACCTCTTTAGCAAAGGTTTGCGCCACTGTATTTTTATAAAAGCTATCCGGTTCCTTCAACGATATCAAGTTCATTACGTTAAAGGTTTTTCGCCAGGAACCATTCGTAGCCCTCCGTCATTTCAGTTAAATGTTCGGTAGTATTCAAGCTATGTATTTTGACCTACGCCAAGGCATAGTGATTGGTAGCTACGGGATATTTATCTGTTGCATAGATAAATGCGTTAGTTTTGGACAGTCGTACTACTATTTTGGCCTATGTCAAGGGTATGTATGGGTGGGTTCAAATTAACCTGGACAATGACGGGTAGAACTTGACATGTGACTTATGATATTTTGGCCTACGTCAAGGTCATAAGAGCATGGGGCAAAAATCACATCGGGAGTTTCTAAAGAAACTGAAACTTGCCTGATTTGCGCATACCTTCTGGAGTGTGATAAAGTGATCGGATTCCGTAACGTTATCATGCGATGATAGTTGGATCCCGATTGCTACTGATGAGTTGGTTTACTCCTCGGATGATCCTGACTAATTCTTCTTTCAGGTTTGGAGGAGAATTTGACGGTACAGTGGGAGGTTTCTAGATTAGATAAATTGATAACCATTCTGATCTAGATTAGAGTGCATACTGAGTGTTTCTTTTCTCTCTCTCTTTGGCAGCGACCATGGCCCGACCCTTGACTATGACTCAGTGACCAAGTTGACCGAACCTTTTTAAACACTGGCTTTTGGATTGTCAGAGTTGCATACCTCATTGACACTCCTACTTTTTCCCTTTTCTCCAGAACCCCGTATTAGTACGAACGTCCACTTCCATTGGATAAAACCATCGTATGATTATATACGAACTCGAAGGAATTTATTCGAGAAAGGTTTCCGGTTCTGGATAAAACGAATAGGACTATTCAGTTGTCTTTTCCTTTTACCTTCTCTCAGGTTGCGAGTGCTCCTTGGATTAGGACAGTACACCTATTACGCTTATTGGATAGTCTTCTTCCAAACCATAGGCTGGTGCCGAACTGTGGTGAATGAAGAAAACCATTTAGCCTAAAAGGTGTACAGAAGGTATTAAGTAAAGACAAATAAAGGGATTAGTAAGAGGGCAAAGTAAATTGCGACTGCTATTCACAACCAAACCAAGTATTTCATTACCACTCCCATTTCACCTTTGTATTTCTCCAGAACACTCTGTATCACTACGAAGATCCACAATTATTTGGTTACTCCATCGTATGGTTATATACGAACTCGAAAGGAATTTGTTCCAGTTCGGGGATGGATTCTGCTTCGGGAGAAATTGGAATAAGGTTTATTCGGTTGTCTTTTATCTTCACCTTCTCTCGCATTGCGAGTGCTCCTAAGATTAGGACAGTACACCCATTATGCTTATTGGATAGTCTTCTTCCAAACCATAGGCTGGTGCCGAGCGGTAGGGAAGGAAGAAAACCATTTGGCCTAAAGGGGTTTACAGATGGTAATGACTGAAGACATATAAAGGGATTTGGAGAGATGGTAAAGAAATATACGGTTACAGTTGTGAATCTGGATAATGGAAGAGACATTACTAGGAATACCCGGATACCCCTATGAAACATTTCAATGTTTGAGTTTCACTGTGTACTGTTAAATGAAAACTGATTTCACAATTAGTCATTGCTCCAGGGTATGTATTTACCAGGTTTGATTCTCATATCTGTATGGTTTTACAGATGATGAGGGGGGTTAAGTTATTGGGAATTAGGTGATCATCCTCATTATATCGGAATTCGTTGTAATTGGTGATATTTGAGGAAATTGCCTAGGTTGTTTGCCGGACGGCAAATATTTGGTTTTGAATATCCATCGTTGTGCACCGATTTCAAATTGATATATCTGCACGTCTATTTTTATAGAGTGAGATATAACTTTTTGAAATTACGTCTATGACCTTTACCTATAACAGTGGATGGTTAGGTAAGGAGGATTGAACAGCGGTGTAATTCTTCTTAACCATAAGTACAGTTTTCAACCTACGACACACAGGGAATGAGTTATTCGACTCACGGGACTTATACAGAGTATTGTATGTTGTTGTTGGAGATAGTGCCCTCAGAGTCAATTATTGGATCACAGGCACGTGATTGCAATGATTGAGGGAGGACCTATCCCGGTAGAACAGTCTTACTCGAGATGATAGTATGCTATCTGGTTTACCTTTATCATCGTGTACTGTTTCAGGTGACCTTACAGGTCGCTATTACACGTTGATAGAGCCCCTAGGATTCTTGCTTGACGACCAGCAATATGATGGCGATCATATACGTGGGAGCTGGGGTCTATAAGCGCATCCTTAAATGGTCCCTAGTCGTTGGAGTTTCGAGACTGGGCATCGATACTCCATTAGTAGACTAGTGTATACAGTCGAGACCCCGACGAGGGGCGGTGGCCGGTCTCACAAGCCACTGGTGTCAGTTGGTTCACCTAAGATGTATACAGGTGCTCATTAGGTTATGAGTACACCGGACAGGACTCGCCGGGAACCTGCTAGTTGGGATTATACCAGACGTCAGATAGCAGTTCCCAGGTGACATGTGTACAGGTTAGTTCATCGACCTGAGATCGTCATTTGTCTCGTGTGAGTTCCCACTGTGCTTTGATTACTACCCTACCACGGCTCAAAGGAGTCGTGCAAACAGGTTTTAGTTGGGTACAGTCCCGAGCCACATGGAGGCAGTGAGCAGATCTGCAGGGGTTCGTCTCTCCCGGTATTGGGGGTGAGGTCGCGCTGTGTCTAGGAGAGCCATTACACAAAGCCCTCGGCCGAGGCAGGAGATTTACTGGTAGGTATTCCAGTAGTATCTCAGGGTGTTCTGGGCTTCACTCCGACACGACTTGTACCGCCTTTGGGGGTCTGACTTTTACCAACCCCCTAGGCCCGCCATGCGATGCTCATAGACGAACGGACCGGACTGTACGGATATTGTCACTGACAGGCTCAGTAGGGTGTCAGGATGAGTTCGCTCATCGACGTCCCTTTTAGTCAATAGCTGGTGGCCCGTCACGTATTGGCTTATACCTCTGACGTGCTAGTGGTTAAATCCACAGCCATAGTATTGACGAGTCTTTAGAGTCCACCACACTTTCAGTTACTCAAGCTTTCGGGCGAAACGCTGTAGAGGCCGTATGGAGATATGGCAGGGTCCGATCAGATACGTGCGGTATTGCACGGATCAGGATCGGACGGTTTGTACTAGTGGCCGTATGGATATATGGCAGGGTTCGATCAGATACGTGCGGTATTGCACGGATCAGGATCGAACGGATTTTACTAGCCGGCTTTAGTTTAAGCCGGACCCTAGTATAGTACAGTGTAGATTTTGTCTCATTGCATTTGTATCCGGACGGAATACAGATGCGGGTGTGTATGCACAGTATCGGGGTTTTCCTGTAATTTATTACGGGACCAGTTTTCTGGAGTTGCCAGTTTGCATTCCGTTCCGGCCGGTTTTCCTTTGTTCTTTCCCGGCCGGACTTTTCCGATGGAGGGTGTTATTTGCAAGTTTGCAAATAACACATTGTGGAGGGTTTTCTTGCAAATGTATTTTATTATGATAGCATCTTTAGATACCATTCTTTTCCTTCATCATTTCTTGCTTTATGAAGATTAGAAATGAGATGAAAGTTGATGTGAGATTGTTATCATGATGTTTTTGGCTATGGTCACCACTTGCTTTTACTACCATTACCTTCCTTCTAAGGTTGTGGTTTTTGTATTCCTTCCTCCACCATTCTCTTTTGGTGATGGTAGATGACATTTGAGAGAAAAAAAGATGAGAGCTTCATCTTGAGAGTTTCATTCTTTATCTCATTTTCATGCTAGAAAAATGCAAGCACCATTTTTCTAATCTTGATTCCTCCATCATCTTCAAAGGCTACAAACCCCAAATGAGACATAGCCTCTACACTACACATTCTACAGCATATCTTGAGCATGTCGAGTTGCCGGCTTCATGCCCGAGTTGCCTCGGTATTGAGGCGGGAGCCCGTAAAAGACGCAGGCGATATGGTGCCCTTCCGGCGAGGAGGCGACGATGTGGAGACAAGACTTTCCGCGGGAGATTGGGACGATGACGAGAAGACCGGAGCACTCGGATCACTCGGTATACTTCTCTTCCCATCTCTTGTTAGCTAGTATAGGTTAATGGTTAACGATCCGGGTTTTCATTGTCCACGGTAGCGCCGGTTTCCAAGTAAGGAAAATTTTTGATTCCGCATTTTGGCCTCGGATAGAAGGCCGGGGCGCTGCCGTGGCGCAACATGGTATCAGAGCCACGCCATTAACCTTGCCTAGCTTGTTCTAATGCGTTTTGCTTATCTGATCGACCAAATTTCCAAAAACCTCATTTTTGTTCACATCAGTTTTCTGTTGAAACTTTTTGGTGTCTAAAAATTTTTCAGGTTGCAGAAAACTGATGTACTGGAAAATATAAGGCTACTGTAGAAAAACGACAGAGTGATTCCCTAGTTGGAGCGCGGAACCGCGGCCAAAACACCATTTCGGCCGCGGTTCTGCCGCACTATGGTCAGGTCACTTGGTCGTTTTTCTTCAGTTGCTTTCTGGGCTGAAAATAGGGCTTTTGGAATATTAAATTTGGGCCCAGATCTTCTGTGACTGCTACAGTATTACTTGGGGGCCCACTTGTTAATTATTTGATCGATCGGATATTTTAAACACAGTATTTCACAGTATTTACATTATATCTGCGACCGTGAATATCACTTGATCCGTAAATGCCGTTTAACTGCTATAGCCCGGTTAGACGGATTTGCGAACGTGATTTTCACGTTGATGTTCTATGTTTATGCTGTGTTGTTGCGGATCGGTCGTGGGGGATAGCCTGGATGTAATGCTAGTACGGTTTCTGTTGTATTATGTACATTTGATATTGCGGGGCGAGCGTCCGACATGTGGACTGCCGTCACTGCCTGTTTGTATTATTCTTTTGGGGCACGACCTGGTTGCGGTCGATGTACCCGTTGTATGTATATTTTACTTTCTGTACTAGGTTACCCCGCGGAGGGGTGCACGGATAGCCGGGTTCTAGAGGGCAACGGGCCCGCATCTCAGGGCATTGAGACGGAGGGGGCTTCAGTCTGGAATTGGCAGGCTATTCGCTGCACTCGTAGGGGGTACAGGTTGACCCAGGAGGGGTGCCCAGGTTACCGGATTCCGTGAAGTGCTGGGTGGTCCATTCACAGTGCTGAAGGGGGCTGCCTCGCTTCAGGTTTTGGCGGGTGACTTGCCGCGCCCGTAGGGGTCTAGGTTTTCATTGCACAGGCTATCCACACGACCAGGGGAACATCGGGTTTCAGCAGCGTCTCTGTGAAACCCGGGGCTTCCAGATATCTGTATTGTTCTGTGATGCTGTACATTTCTGTGATGTTGCATTTTATTCACGCCTTGAGCGAAATATAATATATTGGTATATATATTAGTAGATGTTGTATATGTTTTTCATCCATGCTAGTCCAGTCCCCGCTCTGCCATTAGTTAGCTAACCTAACGGGTGATGACGGGACCCAGTGGCGAATGCGGATGGCATATACGTACATCAGTATATTTTCGTTCTTTGTGGTGTGATCAATTGATGGGACTGCGTTGATTCGGATCAATGCAAGCTAAACAAACCTATTCTGATGTTGTTGGAACATTTTTCAAAAAGCTGTTATTGCAAGGACGTTCACTTTTGTTTTGGATCGTGGTATTCATTTGGAATATCCTGCTCCTCAGTCGACGAGGCAAGGGCCGAGATCCCTTCACCGGGAGTGACCCCTTGGACAGAAGTTTGCGTCAGGGCATTAACTTCACTATAGCCGATTACTTTTGCTTTGCATCGTGGTATTCAGTTGGAATATCCTGCACCTCATTCTACGGGGAAAGAGCCGAGATCCCTTCACCGGGAGTGACCTCTTTAGTAAAGGTTTTCGTCATTATATTTTCTAAAAAGGTTATCCAGTTCCTTCAACGATATCAAGTTCATTACGTTAAAGGTTTTTCGCCAAAAACCAGTCGTAGCCCTCCGTCATTTCAGATTAGTATTACTTAGTATTCGTGCTGCGTTTGTCGTGCATTGCCGTGGCGTAGTGTTCGGTAGCTATGTAATGCTTTTCTGTCACATGGATAAGTGGATTGGTTAGGACAGTCGTACGGTCTTGTTGGCATTGTCAAGGACTCGTACGGGTGGGTTTAACGCAATCAAGATAATGACGGGTAGAACTTGACTAGGACTCTTTGATTTGTTGGCATTGTCAAGGTCACTTGGGTCCTAGGGGTAAAAACATTACATCGGGAGTTTCAAAAGAACTGAAACTTGCCAGGCATGCGCATACCTTCTGGAGTGTGGTGACTTGAGTGGATTCCGTCAAGTTATCATGCGATGATAGTTGGATCCCGATTCCCACTGATGAGTTGGTTTACTCCTCGGGTGACCCCGACTAATTCTTCTTTCAGGTTTGGAGGAGAATTTGAGGTACAGTGGGAGGTTTCCAGATTAGATAAAGTGATAACCATTCTGATATAGGTTAGAGTGCACGCTGAGTGTTTCTTTTCTCTCTCTCTTTGGCAGCGACCATTAACCCGACCCTGGACTATGACTCAGTGACCAAGTTCACCGAACCTTCTTAACACAGGCTTTTAGATTATCAGAGTTGCAGACCTCATTGCCACTCCTAATTTTACCCTTTTCTCCAGGACACCCCGTATTACTACAAACGTCCACTTCCATTGGACAAAACCATCGTATGGTTAGATACGAACTCGAAGGACTTCGAGGATGGTTTCTGGTTCTGGAGAAAACGAATAGGATTATTCAGTTGTCTTTTCTTTTCACCTTCTCTCATTACGAGTACTCCTTGGTTTAGGAGATAGTACACCTATTATGCAAATTGAATAGTCTTCTTCCAAACCTTAGGCTGGTGCCGAACGGTGGGGAATGAAGAAAACCAATTAGCGTAACGATGATGTGCAGAAGGTATTAAGATTAAGACAAAGCAAGGGATTAATAAGAGGGCAAAGTAAATTGCGACTGATATTCACGACCAAACCAAGTATTTCTTCGCCAATCCTAAATCACCTTTGTATTTCTCCAGGACACTCCGTATCACTACGAAGATCCACAGTTTATTTGGATACTCCATCGTATGGTTATATACGAACTCGAAAGGAACTTGTTCCAGTTCGGGGATGGATCCTGGTTCAGGAGAAATAGGAATAAAGTACATTCAGGTGTCTTTTATCTTCACCTTCTCTCGCGTTGCGAGTGCTCCTAGGATTAGGACAGTACCCCTTTTATGCTTATTGGATAGTCTTCTTCCAAACCATAGGCTGGTGCCGAACGGTAGGGAGGGAAGAAAACCAATTGGCCTAAAGGGGTGTGCAGAAGGTAACGACTAAAGACATATAAAGGGATTTGGAGAAATGGCAAAGAATTATACGGTTACAGTTGTGAATCTGGATAATGGAAGAGGCATTACTAGGAATACCAGGATACCCCACCGAAACATTTCAATGTTTCAGTTTCACTGTGTAATGTTAAAAAAAAACTGATTTCCCGATTAGACACTTGCTCCAGGGTATGTATTTACCAGTTTTGATTCTCACATCTGTATGGTTTTACAAATGATGAGTGGGAGTAAGTTATTGGGAATTGGGTGATCATCCTCATTATATCGGGATTCGTTGTAATCGGTGATATTTGAGGAGATCACCTGGCCTGTTTGCCGGTCGGCAAATATTTGGTTTTGAATATCCGCTGTTGTGCACCAATTTCAAATTGATATATCTGTACGTCTATTTTCATAGAGTGAGATATACCTTTTGATATTATGTCGATGACATTTACCTATATCAGTGGATGGTTAGGTAAGGAGCATCAAACAGCGGTGTAATTCTTCTTAACCATAAGTATAGTTTTCAACCTACGAAGCACAGTGAAAGAGTTGTTAGACTCAGCGGACTTATACAGAGTATTGTATGTTGTCCAGTGTCCATTAGGACAAAGGGGTTGGTCCTCATACTATATTCTGTTTACTTTTAACTTCTCTAGTTCTTAGACATGTGTTTCGTGGAAACACAGGGTCTAAGTTTTGAGGAGTTATAGGTATTTGAATAGAGTAGAGAACCAAGTATTGCAAGTATCGGGATTCTTCAAAGTGATCGAAGATGTAGATACTTGTGTATGGTGTTCAGTTGATAGTAATGATAAAGAGAAATTGCTTCTCTTTCAGGTTACTCATAATTGGAAGTACTCCTAAGTTGAGTAACGCTGATCGGCCTCCTTCCAGTTAGTTGACATGCACTGGAGACAGCTGCATGATTTGAATCTGGTTCAATTAAATCAGTGCCTCTATTTCTTGGATATAGAACAGTTCATATCTTGACATTGTTAAGATACGGGGAGTTGTCCGGCTTATGCTTGAAACCAGAATCCGGATAACTCAAGGCACGTTTCTGTAATGGCTATTTGTAGGTTGACCCAGGCTATGACGAGGGTTGATTTTCTACCATCTGGCAGATCAATAGAAATATTGTTCTAGACTCGCCACAGTTTTATTAAAAATGGATTTTTTCAAAAACAGCAGTGGGAGTATGGTAGAACTGGAAGTGATTCCAGAACCGCAAACGATTACTGAAGATTTGATAAGGAACCTAAAGATTCAATCTGATTTGACATTCCATTGGCCACTCCGCAGATAAGGTGGGTAACTTCAGGCACCCGAGAGGTACTCCGGTAGCCTCAAGGACGGTGACAGGGAAGTTCTTGTTTACCCACACTTGCCATTGTTGTTGTTCCAGGCTGCGAGACCCGGCAGGAGGATGAGTATAGCGTCGTTCTAAACTAGCTTTAGAAGTGCACGTCTATATGACTCTGCCAGAGGGTTCTCGTAGTCAGTGGGAGCAGCGGAAACATTGGTGGACATCAGGCTTATGTCTATAGACTAAAGCAGATATAGCGGAGATAGATCATCTATTTCTGATGTGACAGTCATAGGTTTGACGTCATCAGAATAGGGGATGGATCTGTTAAGAAGGTAGTAAGGTGTGATGTCCTGGTTTTGGATGACATACACGTAGTAGGAAGTGATATTCCTATACTACGATCGGTTATACGTTGGGCGTCACACAGTGTTTTCTCCACATGGGACTTGGATATTATATCAGACATTCTGGTTACTAGATCTATGGTTTTAGATCTAGATTTGGGTGGTTTCCTAATATGGGTACATTGACAGCATTCTATGAGTATTTAGAATGGACGACTCCTGGCACGGTAGTACACCTGCAGGTAATGGAGTCACCCTCTCTAAAGGTGTCTTACAGACTAAAGGGGAGAGGGATACGCATGATTGACAGATCACTTGCTTAGGAAATTGAGTCAATCATGATATGTCAAGTACCACACCAGATATTATTCTTGCAGTAGATGCAATAAGTTGATATTAATCTAATCCTGGAGAAACAGTCGGAAGCAGTTTTAGAACATAAGTTGATGTTCTAGGGATGTGATAACGACAGCCTCCTTTGGGAGACAGTTATCATTCCAGGCTTCCAAGGTGACATGGACGACAAGGAGGTTGTCAGAGTAATAGTTTCTCCTTCTGACGAGGGGCAGTATTTTGGACAGGTGATCCAAGGCAATACTGAGGGAGGCATGGCGCAGGATACTGATTAAGTTCAGTTGTCGATACAGTCTAAGAAGTTTGGATTTGGAGTTCATTTATGAGCTAGGTCCCATCAGATATCCAGACATACTCTAAGACAGGTATTGCTCATTTCGGGAGATGGCTTTCTCCGCGAACTTGAGATATAGAGAGACATAGAAAGAAACAACACAGCGGATCCACTCACTGAGGCTATTCCTCGAACGCAATAGTTTCGCAAACAGGCTTTGTGCGACTGACTGGTAGAGGAGTTGGGTGTTCGGTATCACACGGGCTGTGAGTATGCGACATCGCAATAATTAGCCTTGAGTGCAAGTGGGAGATTGTTGGAGATAGTGCCCTCAGAGTCAATTATTGGATCACAGGCACGTGATTGCAATGATTGAGGGAGGACCTATCCCGGTAGAACAGTCTTACTCGAGATGATAGTATGCTATCTGGTTTACCTTTATCATCGTGTACTGTTTCAGGTGACCTTACAGGTCGCTATTACACGTTGATAGAGCCACTAAGATTCTTGCTTGACGACCAGCAATATGATGGCGATCATATACGTGGGAGCTGGGGTCTATAAGCGCATCCTTAAATGGTCCCTAGTCGTTAGAGTTTCGAGACTGGGCATCGATACTCCATTAGTAGACTAGTGTATACAGTCGAGACCCCGACGAGGGGCGGTGGCCGGTCTCACAAGCCACTGGTGTCAGTTGGTTCACCTAAGATGTATACAGGTGCTCATTAGGTTATGAGTACACCGGACAGGACTCGCCGGGAACCTGCTAGTTGGGATTATACCAGACGTCAGATAGCAGTTCCCAGGTGACATGTGTACAGGTTAGTTCATCGACCTGAGATCGTCATTTGTCTCGTGTGAGTTCCCACTGTGCTTTGATTACTATCCTACCACGGCTCAAAGGAGTCGTGTAAACAGGTTTTAGTTGGGTACAGTCCCAAGCCACATGGAGGCAGTGAGCGGATCTGCAGGGGTTCGTCTCTCCCGGTATTGGGGGTGAGGTCGCGCTGTGTCTAGGAGAGCCATTACACAAAGCCCTCGGCCGAGGCAGGAGATTTACTGGTAGGTATTCCAGTAGTATCTCAGGGTGTTCTGGGCTTCACTCCGACACGACTTGTACCGCCTTTGGGGGTCTGACTTTTACCAACCCCCTAGGCCCGCCATGCGATGCTCATAGACAAACGGACCGGACTGTACGGATATTGTCACTGACAGGCTCAGTAGGGTGTCAGGATGAGTTCGCTCATCGACATCCCTTTTAGTCAATAGCTGGTGGCCCGTCACGTATTGGCTTATACCTCTGACGTGCTAGTGGTTAAATCCACAGCCATAGTATTGACGAGTCTTTAGAGTCCACCACACTTTCAGTTACTCAAGCTTTCGGGCGAAACGCTGTAGAGGCCGTATGGAGATATGGCAGGGTCCGATCAGATACGTGCGGTATTGCACGGATCAGGATCAGACGGTTTGTACTAGTGGCCGTATGGATATATGGCAGGGTTCGATCAGATACGTGTGGTATTGCACGGATCAGGATCGAACGGATTTTACTAGCCGGCTTTAGTTTAAGCCGGACCCTAGTATAGTACAGTGTAGATTTTGTCTCATTGCATTTGTATCCGGACGGAATACAGATGCGGGTGTGTATGCACAGTATCGGGGTTTTCCTGTAATTTATTACGGGACCAGTTTTCTGGAGTTGCCAGTTTGCATTCCGTTCCGGCCGGTTTTCCTTTGTTCTTTCCCGGCCGGACTTTTCCGATGGAGGGTGTTATTTGCAAGTTTGCAAATAACACATTGTGGAGGGTTTTCTTGCAAATGTATTTTATTATGATAGCATCTTTAGATACCATTATTTTCCTTCATCATTTCTTGCTTTATGAAGATTAGAAATGAGATGAAAGTTGATGTGAGATTGTTATCATGATGTTTTTGGCTATGGTCACCACTTGCTTTTACTACCATTACCTTCCTTCTAAGGTTGTGGTTTTTGTATTCCTTCCTCCACCATTCTCTTTTGGTGATGGTAGATGACATTTGAGAGAAAAAAAGATGAGAGCTTCATCTTGAGAGTTTCATACTTGATCTCATTTTCATGCTAGAAAAATGCAAGCACCATTTTTCTAATCTTGATTCCTCCATCATCTTCAAAGGCAACAAACCCCAAATGAGACATAGCCTCTACACTACACATTCTACAGCATATCTTGAGCATGTCGAGTTGCCGGCTTCATGCCCGAGTTGCCTCGGTATTGAGGCGGGAGCCCGTAAAAGACGCAGGCGATGTGGTGCCCTTCCGGCGAGGAGGCGACGATGTGGAGACAAGAATTTCCGCGGGAGATCGGGACGATGACGAGAAGACCGGAGGACTCGGATCACTCGGTATACTTCTCTTCCCATCTCTTGTTAGCTAGTATAGGTTAATGGTTAACGATCCGGGTTTTCATTGTCCGCGGTAGCGCCGGTTTCCAAGTAAGGAAAATTTTTGATTCCGCATTTTGGCCTCGGATAGACGGCCGGGGCGCTGCCGTGGCGCAACAGTTGTCCAGTGTCCATTAGGACAGAGAGGTTGGTCCTCGCACTATATTCGGTTTACTTATGACTTCTCCAGATTTTAGACAAGTGTTTCGTAGAAACACAAGTTCTGAGTTTTGAGAAGTTATAGTGTAGGGTTCCTAGGCACTCCCAAGAGGTCTCACAAGGCATCGAACATGCCAATTTCAAATTTTACGGTGCCTACAAACCCTAAACTACGGATCGTTTGCTAGAAATCTAGGCGAAAAAGCTAACTAGTTAACACTTAACTATAAGAATCGGAAATACAACCTTTGTAGATCCGGTGATCCACCTCCATAGCTCCGCAATGAAGTCTCCTCGCTGTCCTTTACAAGTCCCGGGCTCTAGCGTCGGCTTTATCGGAGAATGTACGGGCTAGGTCATCGACGACGTGCCGAAGATGATCTACGTCGAGGCATCGCTAAATCAAGCTCCGACTTCACCAAGTCAATAAACTTGTGAAGTAAACACACTCTACTACTTGGCAAGAGGTAGAGGATGAAGAAATAGGAAGTGGGTAGACTTTAGAATTGGATTTCTCACTTGTTTGCTCAATTCACCATTGATGAAGAAAGCTTTTTCTTCTTGAGTTCAAGGAAGAAGAAGAAGAAGAAATGTTATGATAAGTTATTTGAAAAAGAAAAGAAAATGAATTCTTATCATAAAATTAACCATGGTCAAGTGTAGAGATTAAACTAGGGTTAGTGGGAATGGTTAGGGTTAAGGATGAGATAAGAATGGTTGACTTGATCAAAGCTTCATGAAGCTTCAACTAAAGAACAAAATTAGCCACCATTCTTTTCTCTTTTCTTTTATTCATTTATCAAAAATAAAAGGATAATTAAATAAGATAAATGAATAACAAATAATAAACCCTAACCTATTCATTAACCAAGGTTTAACACTTTACACTTAACCAAAAAGCATGTATTATCAAACATGATACAAGCAAATGCACAAAATCATATCACATATATAATGTGCACATCCGAGTGAGAAAATCCATCTAAAGTGAACCGATACTAGTTAATGCAAAGTAATATATCAAATATATAATTATGCATCAAATCATTAAATCAACACTTGATTTAACGACCCGGTCATGTCGCACACAACCGACTAGTATATAATGTATCGGCTTATCAAATCAACCTTTGATTCGATAACTAGGGTATATCACATATAACCTAATCGATACATTCATCGCGAGAATGGAATACGGTATCACATACACGCATTATTCTCGGTCCCGCACATATCTCATATGCGCTCCTATTTCGTTTCGCTTGAGCCAGGAAACCTCTGTGTAGGACTCTAAAGACTCGTCAATACGCCGGCAGCAGATGATGATCATATCAAGCATCCACAAGCCGCAAGCGGTCTGCTAAACGTAACGGCCATCCGGGTATTGAGCGATCTGAAGATCGACGAGCAAGCCCGCTCACACTCCAGTGAATCCAACCAGTAACACTACCGTATAGTCCGGTCTGATCTTCTGATATGTCGCATATCCCGCCTAGGGGTGGTAAACGTCAGACCCCAATAGCTCGATAAGTCGTGTCGATATGAGGTCTATAACACTTCGAGAAACTACTGGTAACACTTACCAGTTAATCTCAGCAACCCTGGCCAGGGATTTCCTGTTATAGCCAATCGAACACAGCGCAACATCAACCCCCTATACCGGGAGAGACGAATCCCCTCCTATCGCTCATTGCCTCCATGTGACTCGGGACTGTACCCAAAAACCACCGTTTTGCACGCCCTCTTGGACGTGGTAAGATGGAAATCAAAGCACAGTGGGAACCACACAAGACTCTATGACGATCTCGGGTCAACAGACTACTATGTACCAGTGTCACCAGAGAACTGCCATCTGACGTGAGGTATAATACCATCTGGGAGTTCTCGGCGAGTCCGTCCAGTGTACCCAGTCTCTACTGAGCACCCGTATATCTCCTCTGATGTCAAACACCGATGGATATGGGATCATCCATCGCCCATCTGTATGGGTCGAGAAGGTACACGCTAGTCTACTCTGGTATATCGATGCCCCGTCTCGATACACCCACGACTAGGGACATTGAAGGATGTACTTATAGACTACCATGTCCCCACTAGTATGATCCGCATCATAGTCTAGGTAGTCAAGTACACATCCTAAGGGCTTTACCAACTTGTAACAGAGAGACAATCGGTATACACGTTAAGGCAAAGAGCAACCAGATAGCATACTATCATGTCGAGCAAGAAAGTCCTCCCTATATATGTCCCAGCATCCACTACAATATACATCCTATGTACAGTAATGGCCTCTAGGGCATACATATAACTAACAATCTCCCACTTGCACTAGGGCCATCTGATAACAGTGGTTGCAGTATCTCATACTCAACCATCCCATAAAAGTCTCTCTCTGGGAACAGGCCTTTGTGAGTGGATCCGCTGTGTTGTCCTCTGAGTCTACTCTCCTAACCTCGATCACCCTGGAGATCAACTATCTCCATGATCAGGCGATGCTGCCTTAGAATAAGTCTGGATCACTGATGGGACCGGCGTTCCTCGGCATGAGCCACAACTCCATTGTCTCACAATGGTAGGAACGTAGTTCATCTCATGAACTAATATACACCCAAACATCCTCTTTGGTAGCATCTTAAGTAGCGATGTATCCTGCCTTTATCGTCTAGTATGTCACGGTATCCAGCTTGGAACTCTTCCAACATACCGTCCCTTTACTGAGGGTAAAGACAATGCCTGTGACTGACATTCAGTCGTCTTTATCACCCTGGAACCCTTCCAGTGATTCTCCTCAGGATCGATTGACACCATCTCACTACATCTAGTGAGTATCCTAACATCCATTTAGATCTATCTCATAAATCCAAAATCCAGGATTTAGTAGGTATCACTTTAATCCTATATGGAGAATCTTTGTGATAAGCGGAGATTGATCGAGCGTAGCATAAGAAACTCCTTTCTTATCAAGAGTATGTCATCCACGTACTCTACGAGGATCGTCACCATACTCCCTACTACCTTTTTGTTTATACAAGGTTCATCTACCATTTTGATGATGTCAACTTCTTTGACTAATCCATCAAAACAGATGTTCCAACTCCGCGATACCTGCTTTATCCTATAAAGCATCTTGCACACGTTTCCGCTGCTCCCACTGTCTATGAAGCCCTCTGGCTGTGTACTTATAGACGTTCTCTTCTAAAATATCATTTAGAAAAGCAGTCATGGCACCCAACCGCCAGATATCGTAGTCATGGTATGTAGCCGTGGCAAGTAGGATCTGGATGGACTTAAGCATAGCTACTTGAAAAGGTTTCATCATTATCCACGCTTGGTCTATGACGAAAACCTTTAACAAGTCTAGCTTTGAAAGTCTTAACTTTTCCAAGTACACCAAGTAATCTTCTCAAGATATACTTGCTCCTGATGGGGATTTAACCCTTCAGATATAGCAACCAAAGTCCATACTTTGTTGGTGTATAAGGATTCCATCTCAGATCGCTAAGCATCCAGCCATTCTTACAGAGTCCCTACTCTCGATGGCCAGCTCGAAACTAGTTGGGTCATCATCTCATGATGCAATCCTCGCTCCCACTGTCATAGAGAAACCGAAGTATCTCTCAGGTGGGTGAGGAACCCTACTAGATCGGCGGAGAGGCTGAGGTTCGTTGGAATCTACTGAATCCTTTGGTTCTATCAAATCATCAGCTGCAGTCTGTATAGCTGGAACATTTCCAGTTCTACATAACTGACTTTGCCTCGAGCTTGTCCGGATTTTGCTTTTCAAACATAGGCCGGACAACCCCAAATCTTAACTAGCTTAAGACATGGGCTCTTCCCTTTCCATATCTCATATGGAGTGGTAGGCAGTGATCTGATTTGATTCGAACCCTATTCAATAGGTATGCAACTTCTCAAGTGCATAACACCCAATAGGAAAAAGGTAACTCAGTAGTACTCATCATAGAGCACACCATATCATATAGGGTGTGATTGCTCCGCCCCGATATACCATCGTGCTATGGTGTATTCGGAGGAGTAATGCCGAGAGAGAATCTCATTCTCCTTTAGAATAGTCCAGGATTTCCGTGCTCAAGTATTCTCCTCCTTGATCACATCAAAGGACATAATACTTATACCCGTATTTTGGTTCTCTACTTCTCGCTTATATTCTGTGAATATCTCAAAAGGTTCGGACTCATGTTTCAACAGGAACATATGTCTGAATCTTGAGAGATTATCAGAGAACGTAATGAAGTATAAAGAACCAATCCTGGCATATGTAGACAGGAGACCTAACATACATCAACATGTATCATCCCAAGAGTTCACTAACTCTTTCTCTGTTTCCAATAAACAGAGCTAGTGTCATTATATCTTTGTGACATGACTAGCAAGTTTCACAAGATGTAGATTCAAAATGATTTAAATATGCATCTACATGTAACTTCAGCTAGTCGGGTCACATTGATCTAACCTAGTCTACAATGCCTCAAGAAGGATTCGTTCATTTCTAAACTCTTCCTCTTGTGTGTGTTCCGTATACTAAGAACTGTAGTTTGGTTTAGAACATTAATGCTTTTAGATAACGTGCCTGAACCGATCAACTTTTGATATAGGAAATGTTCAAAACATTATCCAATAATACAAAATTATATCCTTTCTTTACTAATAAAGAGACTGATATGATTTTGTATATCAGGTTCGGTATCTAACAACATTCGTTCAGAATCAATGTATTGTAATACAGGGTGACAGTGACCAACAGACTTGGCTGCAACTCTTGCCCCGTTTTCTGCCTCATGAAACTTATCACCCGTTCTCAGTTCTCTACCTATCTGTAGCCCTATGTAACAGATTACATATCTGGGATCCTGATCTGGTATCACATACCCAGGACTTAAAGGATACTGAGAAACAGTTCTGTATAATGAACACACCCGAAGATGATGCATCAGCATGCACTCTCTTCGTTTGGACGGCACGGGAAATCTGGTATTCCCCAATTTCCTGCTCGGTCTTATAACAATTATAAGTTGGAGCGGGACCAACGTTCCCCAGCTCAGTATAACAAGCGGGTTCGGTCAAAAAATCCGTATTATTATCTTGATTAAGGCGTGATATGGTCGCTACCTGGAGAGAGAGAGAAGAAAACACTCAGCGTGCGCTCTGTCAAGAATAGATTGGTTTTTATTTTATCTAATCAGGATGGCTCCCACTGCTTTTTATCAAATCTTCCTTCAAACCCTAAAAGGAAAGACTAGCCGGGAATAATTACACACTACAAGTTCGCCAATCTTTCAGCCAGGCCAGTGTCGGTACTTTGAGGGAGGTCCCCCGTGCTTTCGCACGAACCTAATTACTGTAAACCTCGTTTTCCCAGAGGCGTAACCTCGTTAACACCTTTCTAGACACCTACTTGATCGGCTAATTGTAATGTATAAAACTCTCCCAGGAGTAACTCTTACTCGCAGCGGGTATCGGGATCCAACTATCTCATAGAAGGTATGCAATCTCATTGCAAATTTCAACACTTGAAATTCCCGATATTATTTTGCCCCTAGCGTCCTATGACCTTGACGCAGGCCAACAAACCATAGTCCGCTAGTCAAGTTCAACCCGTCATTTCCTGATTGAATTAAACCCACCCGCACGACCCTTGACGCAGGCCAACAAAGTCGCACGACTACCCTAATCCAATCACATCATATGCTTATGCAGATAAGCACCAGTTAGCTACCGCACACTACGCCTTGACGCAGGCCAACAAACGTAGCACGAATACTAACTACTACTTATCTGAAATGACGGAGGGCTACGACAGGTTTTTCTGAAAACCTATTGCGTAATGAACTTGATATCGTTGTAGAATCAAATGAATTTTGAAATGGAGTGTTTTTGAGGCTTTTCTAGTTTTGCTAAAGGAGTCACTCCCGGTGAAGGGATCGTCGGTCCTTTCCTCGTCGAATGAGGTGCGGGATATATCATATATATCACGGTGCAAAGCAAAACATTTAAAAGCAATCAAAAGACAAACCGAATGTGTAGCATCTGCCAGTTATTGCTAAAGGAGTCACTCCCGGTGAAGGGATCTCGGTCCTTTCCTCATCGAATAAGGTGCAGGATATATCACATATACCTCTGTGCAAAGCAAGAACTGTAGCTACCTGTTTTATTTTGAAATTCGATTCTACAACATCTTAGGTTTCTTTTATTTCATTAATCACATTAATGAAGTCCCATCATTTAAGTACCTAAACATCATAGATAAATACGACGTACACTTATGCCATCCGCATTCGCCTCGATGTCCCCTCGTGCACCGTTAGGTTAGGTAACTAACGGCAGAGCGGGGCAGGGCTAGCGCGGGTGTAAAACATAAGTAACGCCTATATAATATATCATATATACTATATACTGTATCTATCACAGAACATCACATGAACACATCATAGATATCGCAGCAGAAGAAACATATGAAATATTGGATATACTAGGACGTCCGTGTTTTCAATACGAGCCAGTATAAAACACGGATTCCACGGTCATGATGAATAGCCAAACCCACACCCCTAGACCCCTACGAGAGCGGCAAGCAACCCTACCAATTCTGGAGTTAGGAGACCCGGACTCGACTCCTCGAGTTGGTCTCCCACTGGACTCCAGAACCCGGTTACTTGTGCCCTCCTCCTTGGGTCTATCCTAGTGCGGAAAAGTAAATAATATACAAACGGTGACTACTTCCGCTACCTGGAAGTGCCCCAATAAAAGAATATTACATACAAGTTTTTACATGAATGAAAATGAAAAACACTCATCTCACATAAAAACCCCCGGCTATTCAATCACGACGATCCAATATAACATATCCAGCAACACATAACATCACATGTCATCAACGTAAGTAAATATGCGCATCCCAATTGTCGTTGACATATAGCAACGAAACCGGCGATATCACATATTACACTTACGGTCACAGAAAAGAAAGTGTAAAACTACAACAGTTGGAATCCGCAACCACCTCAGACATCGCATGCCTGACCAAATGAATTCCTTAGACATCGCATGCCTAACAATTATAAACCCCGCATTTTAGTCTCAAAATCGAAAACACTTTTCAATATCAAGTCGGGCAATTCAACAGGATTCCCGACAGTCTGATCGAATACTCGTCGCAAACTTCAGTAGACGGCCGCACCCCCGATACCGTCGACGAAGTGCACCAAGGCGGAACACCGCTACCGCGAGCACCCGAACGGATGCTTTCGGCGACGGGGTTCTCCTACAGTCACTTGGTCGGGGCTATGGAGTGAAGCTGTCTATTAAGTTTACCCGGCGAGTATCCGCGTACGCTACGTGATTGCGACGGACTTTTGATCACATCAAAATTCCGTGGCAACCGATCAAGTGAGACTAAACTGCTACGTTTATAACATTCATTCAGTTATCTCATAACTTATTGTGAATTCCAATTATTGTATCCCATTCCGGATAAATAGAAAATGTCAAACTTTCCGATCGAACAATCGAACACCCAAGTTTTCCCGAAATAGATCAACACATGAAATAAGTCTAACAACATTCAGTTCGTACCTCAGTACCAACGGTCCAGCCGTAGAAGGGTCAAGCCAACGCCTCACATGTGGCACGCCGTACTGCCCCAAACCCGAAGGTTCAAAGGGCAGTTCAAGACGGTCACATAATCGAGTTAAGGTTTGTTGTCTTCTAGAGGGACCATCGCGTTACTTGCACTACTTAGAACGTCGTTAAACTACGGAAAAATCCAACACTTGGAAATTTCCCGACAGGGGAAAAATTGGGTATTTATATCCGGTCGAACTTTTTAACATATTCTAAAATTTATCCGGAAAGCCAAATAGACAAAATTTGATACCCCGATCGAAACACCGAATCCCCAAAACAATTGCAGAAAATTCAACTCTTGAATCAATATTAAAAATTCCCAGAAAACTCAGCAGAATTTATCAGGAGTTACTGTGCAAACAAAGTGGGCTGACGTCACCAAGTGGCCGCTGATCAGCCGCAGAAGCCATGCTTATGCCGCTGATCCGCCGCGAAAAACACTGTTCACCAGAAAATTTTTGCACCGTAATTCTTATTTTTCCCTACTGAATTTTTTAGCAATTTTTAATTTGGAAAAATCCACTGTTTTCAAAAAAGTACAGAGAGCATATTTTGGGTTTCGGTTTTGGGTCATTCGGACTTAAAATTCCGTCTACGCTTCGCCTAAGGCTCTAGCTAGGCTCTGATACCACTGTAGGGTTCCTAGGCACTCCCAAGAGGTCTCACAAGGCATCAAACATGCCAATTTCAAATTTTACGGTGCCTACAAACCCTAAACTACGGATCGTTTGCTAGAAAACTAGGCGAAAAAGCTAACTAGTTAACACTTAACTATAAGAATCGGAAATAAAACCTTTGTAGATCCGGTGCTCCACCTCCATAGCTCCGCAATGAAGTATCCTCGTTATCCATTACAAGTCCCGGGCTCTAGCGTCGGCTTTATCGGAGAATGTACGGGCTAGGTCATCGACGACGTGCCGAAGATGATCTACGTCGAGGCATCGCTAAATCAAGCTCCGACTTCACCAAGTCAATAAACTTGTGAAGTAAACACACTCTACTACTTGGCAAGAGGTAGAGGATGAAGAAATAGGAAGTGGGTAGACTTTAGAATTGGATTTCTCACTTGTTTTCTCAATTCACCATTGATGAAGAAAGCTTTTTCTTCTTGAGTTCAAGGAAGAAGAAGAAGAAATGTTATGATAAGTTATTTGAAAAAGAAAAGAAAATGAATTCTTATCATAAAATTAACCATGGTCAAGTGTAGAGATTAAACTAGGGTTAGTGGGAATGGTTAGGGTTAAGGATGAGATAAGAATGGTTGACTTGATCAAAGCTTCATGAAGCTTCAACTAAAGAACAAAATTAGCCACCATTCTTTTCTCTTTTCTTTTATTCATTTATCAAAAATAAAAGGATAATTAAATAAGATAAATGAATAACAAATAATAAACCATAACCTATTCATTAACCAAGGTTTAACACTTTACACTTAACCAAAAAGCATGTATCATCAAACATGATACAAGCAAATGCACAAAATCATATCACATATATAATGTGCACATCCGAGTGAGAAAATCCATCTAAAGTGAACCGATACTAGTTAATGCAAAGTAATATATCAAATATATAATTATGCATCAAATCATTAAATCAACACTTGATTTAACGACCCGGTCATGTCGCACACAACCGACTAGTATATAATGTATCGGCTTATCAAATCAACCTTTGATTCGATAACTAGGGTATATCACATATAACCTAATCGATACATTCATCGCGAGAATGGAATACGGTATCACATACACGCATTATTCTCGGTCCCGCACATATCTCATATGCGCTCCTATTTCGTTTCGCTTGAGCCAGGAAACCTCTGTGTAGGACTCTAAAGACTCGTCAATACGCCGGCAGCAGATGATGATCATATCAAGCATCCACAAGCCGCAAGCGGTCTGCTAAACGTAACGGCCACCCGGGTATTGAGCGATCTGAAGATCGACGAGCAAGCCCGCTCACACTCCAGTGAATCCAACCAGTAACACTACCGTACAGTCCGGTCTGATCGTCTGATATGTCGCATATCCCGCCTAGGGGTGGTAAACGTCAGACCCCAATAGCTCGATAAGTCGTGTCGATATGAGGTCTATAACACTTCGAGAAACTACTGGTAACACTTACCAGTAAATCTCAGCAACCCTGGCCAGGGATTTTCTGTTATAGCCAATCGAACACAGCGCAACATCAACCCCCTATACCGGGAGAGACGAATCCCCTCCTATCGCTCATTGCCTCCATGTGACTCGGGACTGTACCCAAAAACCACCGTTTTGCACGCCCTCTTGGACGTGGTAAGATGGAAATCAAAGCACAGTGGGAACCACACAAGACTCTATGACGATCTCGGGTCAACAGACTACTCTGTACCAGTGTCACCAGAGAACTGCCATCTGACGTGAGGTATAATACCATCTGGGAGTTCTCGGCGAGTCCGTCCAGTGTACCCAGTCTCTACTGAGCACCCATATATCTCCTCTGTGTAAGTGCACGGCGGCGCCCTGGCCGTCAATCCGACGGCCAAATGCGGAAACGGTGGTAAACTTAAATTTTTGCGGACTTAGCAACCGGCACCACCGCGCACTAAACACCCGGATCGAACCATTAACTAGTCTAAGCTAACTACAAGAAAGGGAATAGAGATATACCGACGATCCAAGTCCTCCGGTCTTCTCGTCATGGTCCCGATCTCCTGCGGAAAAGTCCCGTCTCCTCCTCGTCGCCGGAAGTGCACCACATCGCCTACTTTGTTTACGGGCTCCCACCTCAATGCCGAGGCAACTCGGGCACGAAGCCGGCTACTCGACGTGCCCAAGGTTCGTTGTAGAATATGTAGTAGAACTTTTGTCTCATTTTTGGGGATCGTGGAATTGCCATTGGTGAAGGAAAAGAGAGGAACTTTTGGAAAGGAACTAGAGGGCTTTTCTAGCAAGCATGAGAAAACAATATGCCACACCAAAAATGAATCAATCAACCCCTTACCCAAAAGAATGGCCGGCCACACTCTTTTTAGGTGGTGAGAAGAGCATGAGAGTGAGGGAGTGATATATTCTAAAACAAAAGACCAAAACCCAACCATAATCAAAAGAGAGAGAGAAAGGAATGGTTATGATATCAAGTAATGATCACAAGCAAAACCAACACTCATCCAACCATCATCACCAAGCTCATCATCAACAACCATGATGATCACTAAAAGTCAAGAAATCATGAAGCTAGAAGTCAAGGTCAATGAGAGGCTATCATGATAAAACAATAAGCAAAGAACCCCTCCACAAACACTTATTTGCAACAATGCAAATAAGCCCTCCTCCACCAATCTTCGGCCAATGAACGGAACAATGGAAAATTGGCCGAAACGGAAAACAAACTGGCAACTCCAAAAACTGTTCCCGTAATAAATTACAGGAAAACCCCGATACTGTGCATACACACCCGCATCTGTATTTCGACCGAAATACAAATGCAATGAGACAAAATCTCCACTGTACTATACTAGGATCCGGCTTATACCAAAACCGGCTAGTAATATCTGTTCAATCCTGATCCGTGCAATACCGCACGTATCTGATCGAACCCTGCCATATAACCATACGGCCTATAGTACAAACTGTCCGATCCTGATCCGTGCAATACCGCACGTATCTGATCGGACCTTGCCATATCTCCATACGGCCTCTACAACCTTTCGCCCGAAAGCTGAGTAACTGAATGTGGGGGACTCTAAAGACTCGTCAACACCTTAGTTGTGGATTTAACCACTAGCACGTCAGAGGTATAAGCCAATACGTGACGGGCTACCAGGTACTGACCAAATGGGACGTCGATGAGGAAGCTCACCCCGACACCCAACTGAGCCTGTCAGTGACAATATCCGTGCAGTCCGGTCCGTTCGTCTATGAGCATCGCATGGCGGGCCTAGGGGGTTGGTAAAAGTCAGACCCCCAAAAGCGGTACAAGTCGTGTCGGAGTGTAGCCCAGAACACCCTGAGATACTACTGGAATACCTACCAGTAAATCTCCTTGCCTTGGCCAAGGACTTTGTGTAATGGCTCTCCTAGACACAGCACGACCTCACCCCCAATACCGGGAGAGACGAACCCCTGAAGATACGCTCACTGCCTCCATGTGGCTCGGGACTGTACCCAACTAAAACCTGTTTGCACGACTCCTTTGAGCCGTGGTAGGGTAGTAATCAAAGTACAGTGGGAACTCACACGAGACAAATGACGATCCCCAGGTCGATGAACTAACCTGCACACATGTCACCAGGGAACTGCCATCTGACGTCTGGTATATGACCAACTAGCATGTTCCCGGCGAGTCCTGTCCGGTGTACTCATAACCCAATGAGCACCTGTATACATCTTAGGTGATCCAACTGACACCAGTGGCTTGTGAGACCGGCCACCGCCCCTCGTCGGGGTCTCGACTGTATACACTAGTCTACTAATGGAGTATCGATGCCCAGTCTCGAAACTCCCACGACTAGGGACCTTTTAAGGATAAGCTTATAGACCCCCAGCTCCCACTTATATGATCGCCCTCATACTGCTGGTGGTCAAGCAAGAATCCTAGGGGCTCTATCAACGTGTAATAGCGACGTGTCATGTCACCTAAAGCAGTACACGATGATAAAGGTAAACCAGATAGCATACTATCATCTTGAGCAAGACTGTCCTACTGGGATAGGTCCTCCCTCAATCATTACAATCACGTACCTGTGACCAATAATTGACTCTGAGGGCACTATCTCCAACAATCTCCCACTTGCACTCAAGGCTAATTATTGCGATGTCGCATACTCACAGCCCGTGTGATACCGAACACCCAACTCCTCTACTAGTCAGTCTCACAAAGCTCGTTTGCGGAACTATTGCGTTCGAGGAATAGCCTCAGTGAGTGGATCCGCTTAGTTGTTTCTTTCTATGTCTCTCTATATCTCAAGTTCGCGGAGAAACCTATCTCCCGAAATGAGCAATACCTGTCTTAGAATGTGTCTGGATGTCTGATGGGACATAGCTCATAAATGAACTCCAAATCCAAACTTCTTAGACTATATCGTCAACTGAACTTAATCAGTATCCTGCGCGCCATGCCTCCCTCAGTATTGCCTTGGACCACCTGTCCAAAATACTGCCCCTCATCAGAAGGAAAACTATAACTCTGACAACCTTCTTGTCGTCCATGTCACCTTGGAAGCCTGGAATGATAACTGTCTCCTGAATGAGGCTGTCGTTATCATCTCCCTAGAACATCCACTTATGTTCTAAAACTGCTTCCGACTGTTTCTCCAGGATTGGATTAATGTCAACTTATTGCATCTAGTGCAAGAACAACATCTGGTGTGGTACTTGACATCTCACGATTGACTCAATTGCCTGAGCAAGTGAGCTGCCAATCATGCCCGTCCCTCTCCCCTTTAGTCTGTAAGACACCTTTGGAGAGGGTGACTCCATTACCTGTAGGTACACTACCGTGCCAGGAGTCGTCCATCCTAAATACTCTTAGAATGCTGTCAAGTACCCTGATTGGGAAACCACCCAAATCTAGATCTAAGACCATAGATCTAGTAACCAGTATGTCTGATATAAAATCCATTTCCATTGTGGAGAAACAACTGTGTGACGACCAAAGTATAACCGATCGTAGTGTAGGAGTTTCCTTTCCTACTCTGTGTATATCATCCAAATACCAGGATATCACACCCTACTACCTTCTCAACAGATCCATCCCCTATTCTGATGAAGTCAAACCTATGACTGTCACGTCAGAAATAGATGATCTTTCTCCACTACATCTGCTCTAGTCTATAAATAGACATAAGCTACCTGTCCACCAATGCTTCCGCTGCTCCCACTGACTACGACAACCCTCTGGCAGAGTCATATAGACGTGCACTTCTAAAACTAGTTTAGAACGACGCTATACTCATCCTCCCGCCGGGTCTCGCAGCCTGGAACAACAGCAATGTTAATTGTGGGTAAACAAGAACATCCCTGTCACCGTCCTTGAGGCTACCGGAGTACCTCTTGGGTGCCTGAAGTTACCCACCTTATCTGCGGAGTGGCCAATGGAATGTCAATTCAGATTGAATCTTTAGGTTCCTTATCAAATCTTCAGTAATCGTTTGTGGTTCTGGAATCACTTCCAGTTCTACCATACTCCCACTACTGTTTTTCTGAAAAAATCCATTTTTAATAAAACTGTGGCGAGTCTAGAACAATATCGCTATTGTTCGTCCAGATGGTAGAAAATCAACCCTCGTCATAGCCTGGGTCAACCCACAAACAGCTATTACAGAAACGTGCCTTGAGTTGTCCAGTGTCTGGTTTTAATCATAAACCGGACAACTCCCCGTACCTTAACATCGTTAAGATATGAACTGTTCTATATCATATATAGAACCAGAGGCACTGATTTAATTGAACCAGATCCAAATCATGCAACTGTCTCCAGTGCATGTCAACTAAATGGAAGGAGGCCAGATCAGCGTTACTCAACTTAGGAATACTTCCAATTATGAGTAACCTGAAAGAGAAGCAATTTCTCTTAATCATTACTATCAACTGAACACCATACACAAGTATCTACATCTTCGATCTCTTTGAAGAATCCCGATACTTGCTATACCTGGTTCTCTACTCTATTCAAATACATATAACTTCTCCAAATTCAGACCCTGTGTTTCCACGAAACACCTGTCTAAAAATTAGAGGAGTCATAAGTAAACCGAATATAGTACGAGGACCATCCCCTCTGTCCTGATGGACTCTGGACAACATACAATACTCTGTAAAAGTCCCTTGAGTCTGATTACTCATTCACTGTGTGTCGTAGGTTGAAAACTGTACTTATGGTTAAGAAGAATTACACCGCTGTTTAATGCTCCTTACCTAACCATCCACTGATATAGGTAAATGTCGTAGACATAATTTCAGAAAGGTATATCTCACTCTATGAAAATAGACGTACAGATATATCAATTTGAAATTGGTGCATAACTGCGGATATTCAAAACCAAATATTTGCCGACTGGCAAACAACCCAGGTGACTTCCTCAAATATCACTGATTCCAACGAATCCCGATATAATGAGGATAATCACCCAATTCCCAATAACTTACTCCCACTCATCATCTGTAAAACCATACAGATGTGAGGATCGTACCTGGTAAATACATACCCTGGAGTAAGTATCTAATCGGGAAATCAGTTTTCCTTTAACATTACACAGTGAAACTGAAACATTGAAATGTTCCGATGGGGTATTCTGGTATTCCTAGTAATGCCTCTTCCAGATTTACGACTGTAACCGTATAGTTCTTTGCCACCTCTCCAAATCCCTTCATATGTCTTTAGTCTTTACCTTCTGCACACCTTTTTAGGCCAAATGGTTTTCTTCCTTCCCTACCGTTCGGCACCAGCCTATGGTTTGGAAGAAGACTATCCAATAAGCATAATGGGTGTACTGTCCGCATCCTAGGAACACTCGCAATGAGAGAGGGTGAAGATAAAAGACAACCGAATAAACCTTATTCCTATTTCTCCTGAACCAGAATCCATCCCCGAACTGGAACAAGTTCCATTCGAGTTCGTATATAACCATACGATGGAGTATCCAAATAAACTGTGGATCTTCGTAGTGATACGGAGTGTCCTGGAGAAATACAAAGGTGATGTGGGAGTGGTAATGAAAATATTTGGTTTGGTCGTGAATATCTGTTGCAATTTACTTTGCCCTCTTACTAATCCCTTGCTTTGTCTGAACTTAATACCTTCTGCACACCATCGTTATGCTAATTGGTTTTCTTCATTCCCTACCGGTCGGCACCAGCCTAAGGTTTGGAAGAAGACAATCCAATTTGCGTAATAGGTGTACTACCCCTAAACCAAGGAGTACTCGTAACCTGAGAGAGGGTAAAAGGAAAAGACAACTGAATAATCCTATCCGTTTTCTCCAGAACCGGAAACCATCCTCGAATAAATTCTTTCGAGTTCGTATCTAACCATACGATGGTTTTGTCCAATGGAAATGGACGTTCGTAGTAATACGGGGTGTCCTGGAGAAAAAGGGTAAAAGTAGGAGTGGCAATGAGGTCTGCAACTCTGACAATCCAAAAGCCGGTGTTTAAGAAGGTTCGGTCAACTTGGTCACTGAGTCAAAGTCTTAGGGTCGGGTCAATGGTCGCTGCCAAAGAGAGAGAGAAAAGAAACACTCAGCGTGCACTCTAACCTAGATCAGAATGGTTACCAATTTATCTAATCTGGAATCCTCCCACTGTACCTCAAATTCTCCTCCAAACCTGAAAGAAGAATTAGTCGGGGTTACCCGAGGAGTAAACTAACCCATCAGTGGGAATCGGGATCCAACTCTCATCGCATGATAACGTGACGGAATCCGCTCACGGTATCACACTCCAGAAGGTATGCGCATATCTGGCAAGTCTCAGTTCTTTTGAAACTCCCGATGTGATTTCTGCCCCATGCTCTTATGACCTTGGCGAAGGTCAACAAATCATAAGTCACATGTCAAGTTCTACCCGTCATTATCCAGGTTAATTTGAATCCACCCGTACAAGCCCTTGACGAAGGTCAACAAGGCTATACGACTGTCCCAAACCAACGCATCTATCTATGCAGCAGAAAGGTAACAAGCAGCTACCATACACTATGCCTTGACGAAGGTCAACAAACATAGCATGAATACTACGTGCTACCCGTCTGAAACGACGGAGGGCTACGAATGGTTTCTGGCGAAAACCTTTAACGTAATGAACTTGATATCGTTGAAGGAACGGATAGCTTTTTGAAAATATAGTGACGAAAACCGTTGCTAAAGAGGTCACTCCCGGTGAAGGGATCTCGGCTCTTTCCCCGTAGAATAGGGTGCAGGATATTCCAAATGAATACCACGGTGCAAAGCAAAAGTAATCGGCTATAGTGAAGTTAATGCCCTGACGCAAACTTATTGTCCAAGGGGTCACTCCCGGTGAAGGGATCTCGGCCCTTGCCTCGTCGACTGAGGAGCAGGATATTCTAATGAATACCACGATGCAAAACAAAAGTAAACGTCCTTGCAATAACAGCTTTTTGAAAAAGTGTTCCAACAACATCAGATTAGGTTTGTTTTTAACTTTGCATTGATCCGAATCAATGCAGTCCCATCAATTGATCACACCAAAAAGAACGAAAATATACTGATGTACGTATATGCCATCCGCATTCGCCACTGGGTCCCGTCATTACCCGTTAGGTTAGCTAACTAACGACAGAGCGGGGACTGGACTAGCGCGGATGCAAAACATATACAACATCTACTAATATATATACCAATATATTATATTTCGCTCAAGGCGTGAAAGAAATGCAACATCACAGAGAATGAACAGCATCACAGAAACAATACAGATATCTGGGATCCCCGGGTTTCACAGAGCCACTACTGAAACCCGACGTTCCCCTGGTCGTGTGGATAGCCTGTGCAATGAAATCCTAGACCCCTACGGGCGCGGCAAGTCACCCGCCAAAACCTGAAGCGAGGCAGCCCCCTTCAGCCCCGTGAATGGACCACCCAGCACTTCACGGAATCCGGCAACTTGGGCACCCCTCCTGGGTCAACCTGTACCCCCTACGAGTGCGGCGAATAGCCCGCCAATCCTAGAGTGAAGCCCCCTCCGTCTCAATGCCATGAGATGCGGGCTTGTTGCCCTCCAGAACCCGGCTATCCGTGCACCCCTCCGCGGGGCAATCCTAGTACAGAAAGTAAAATATACATACAATGGGTACATCGACCGCAACCAGGTCGTGCCCCAAAATAATAATACAATCAGGCAGTGACAGCAGTCCACATGTCGGACGCTCGCCCCGCAATATCAAATGTACATAATACAACAAAACTGTACTAGCATTGCATCCAGGCTATCCCCCACGACCGATCCGCAACATCACAGCAAATACATAGAACATCAATGTGAAAGTCACGTTCGCAAATCCGTCTAACCGGGCTATAGCAGTTAGACCGGATTTACCGATCGAGTGACATTCACGGTCGCAGATATAATGTAAATACTGTGAAAAATGTGTTTAAGATTTTCCGATTGACCAAAAATTAACAAGTGGGCCCCAAACTAATACTGTAGCACTCATAGAAATAATTGGCCCAATTTTAATATTCCAAAACCCACAAAATAATCCCAGAAAGCCTCTGTAAAAAATTGGTGCAGTGAACTCCACAGTGCGCGGCGGAAGGGCGGCGGAATGGGGGTTCATGCGGCGCTTCCGTGCTCCCACTGTAGAATCATTTCATCGAAATTTTACAGAGTTCTTAGAATTTCCAGTACATCAATATTTTACAACCTGAAAAAATTTTCGAGACCAAAATATTTCAACAGAAACTGATGTGAACTAGAAATGCAAGTTTTGGAATTTTGGTCGATCGGAAATGCAAAACACATCAAACGAAGCTAGACGAAGTTAATGGCGAGGCTCTGATACCACTGTAAGTGCACGGCGGCGCCCTGGCCGTCAATCCGACGGCCAAATGCGGAAACGGTGGTAAACTTAAATTTTTGCGGACTTAGCAACCGGCACCACCGCGCACTAAACACCCGGATCGAACCATTAACTAGTCTAAGCTAACTACAAGAAAGGGAATAGAGATATACCGACGATCCAAGTCCTCCGGTCTTCTCGTCATGGTCCCGATCTCCTGCGGAAAAGTCCCGTCTCCTCCTCGTCGCCGGAAGTGCACCACATCGCCTACTTTGTTTACGGGCTCCCACCTCAATGCCGAGGCAACTCGGGCACGAAGCCGGCTACTCGACGTGCCCAAGGTTCGTTGTAGAATATGTAGTAGAACTTTTGTCTCATTTTTGGGGATCGTGGAATTGCCATTGGTGAAGGAAAAGAGAGGAACTTTTGGAAAGGAACTAGAGGGCTTTTCTAGCAAGCATGAGAAAACAATATGCCACACCAAAAATGAATCAATCAACCCCTTACCCAAAAGAATGGCCGGCCACACTCTTTTTAGGTGGTGAGAAGAGCATGAGAGTGAGGGAGTGATATATTCTAAAACAAAAGACCAAAACCCAACCATAATCAAAAGAGAGAGAGAAAGGAATGGTTATGATATCAAGTAATGATCACAAGCAAAACCAACACTCATCCAACCATCATCACTAAGCTCATCATCAACAACCATGATGATCACTAAAAGTCAAGCAATCATGAAGCTAGAAGTCAAGGTCAATGAGAGGCTATCATGATAAAACAATAAGCAAAGAACCCCTCCACAAACACTTATTTGCAACAATGCAAATAAGCCCTCCTCCACCAATCTTCGGCCAATGAACGGAACAATGGAAAATTGGCCGAAACGGAAAACAAACTGGCAACTCCAAAAACTGTTCCCGTAATAAATTACAGGAAAACCCCGATACTGTGCATACATACCCGCATCTGTATTTCGACCGAAATACAAATGCAATGAGACAAAATCTCCACTGTACTATACTAGGATCCGGCTTATACCAAAACCGGCTAGTAATATCTGTTCAATCCTGATCCGTGCAATACCGCACGTATCTGATCGAACCCTGCCATATAACCATACGGCCTATAATACAAACTGTCCGATCCTGATCCGTGCAATACCGCACGTATCTGATCGGACCTTGCCATATCTCCATACGGCCTCTACAACCTTTCGCCCGAAAACTGAGTAACTGAATGTGGGGGACTCTAAAGACTCGTCAACACCTTGGTTGTGGATTTAACCACTAGCACGTCAGAGGTATAAGCCAATACGTGACGGGCTACCAGGTACTGACCAAATGGGACGTCGATGAGGAAGCTCACCTCGACACCCAACTGAGCCTGTCAGTGACAATATCCGTGCAGTCCGGTCCGTTCGTCTATGAGCATCGCATGGCGGGCCTAGGGGGTTGGTAAAAGTCAGACCCCCAAAAGCGGTACAAGTCGTGTCGGAGTGTAGCCCAGAACACCCTGAGATACTACTGGAATACCTACCAGTAAATCTCCTTGCCTTGGCCAAGGACTTTGTGTAATGGCTCTCCTAGACACAGCACGACCTCACCCCCAATACCGGGAGAGACGAACCCCTGAAGATACGCTCACTGCCTCCATGTGGCTCGGGACTGTACCCAACTAAAACCTGTTTGCACGACTCCTTTGAGCCGTGGTAGGGTAGTAATCAAAGTACAGTGGGAACTCACACGAGACAAATGACGATCCCCAGGTCGATGAACTAACCTGCACACATGTCACCAGGGAACTGCCATCTGACGTCTGGTATATGACCAACTAGCATGTTCCCGGCGAGTCCTGTCCGGTGTACTCATAACCCAATGAGCACCTGTATACATCTTAGGTGATCCAACTGACACCAGTGGCTTGTGAGACCGGCCACCGCCCCTCGTCGGGGTCTCGACTGTATACACTAGTCTACTAATGGAGTATCGATGCCCAGTCTCGAAACTCCCACGACTAGGGACCTTTTAAGGATAAGCTTATAGACCCCCAGCTCCCACTTATATGATCGCCCTCATACTGCTGGTGGTCAAGCAAGAATCCTAGGGGCTCTATCAACGTGTAATAGCGACGTGTCATGTCACCTAAAGCAGTACACGATGATAAAGGTAAACCAGATAGCATACTATCATCTCGAGCAAGACTGTCCTACTGGGATAGGTCCTCCCTCAATCATTACAATCACGTACCTGTGACCTAATAATTGACTCTGAGGGCACTATCTCCAACAATCTCCCACTTGCACTCAAGGCTAATTATTGCGATGTCGCATACTCACAGCCCGTGTGATACCGAACACCCAACTCCTCTACTAGTCAGTCTCACAAAGCTCGTTTGCGGAACTATTGCGTTCGAGGAATAGCCTCAGTGAGTGGATCCGCTTAGTTGTTTCTTTCTATGTCTCTCTATATCTCAAGTTCGCGGAGAAACCTATCTCCCGAAATGAGCAATACCTGTCTTAGAATGTGTCTGGATGTCTGATGGGACATAGCTCATAAATGAACTCCAAATCCAAACTTCTTAGACTATATCGTCAACTGAACTTAATCAGTATCCTGCGCGCCATGCCTCCCTCAGTATTGCCTTGGACCACCTGTCCAAAATACTGCCCCTCATCAGAAGGAAAACTATAACTCTGACAACCTTCTTGTCGTCCATGTCACCTTGGAAGCCTGGAATGATAACTGTCTCCTGAATGAGGCTGTCGTTATCATCTCCCTAGAACATCCACTTATGTTCTAAAACTGCTTCCGACTGTTTCTCCAGGATTGGATTAATGTCAACTTATTGCATCTAGTGCAAGAACAACATCTGGTGTGGTACTTGACATCTCACGATTGACTCAATTGCCTGAGCAAGTGAGCTGCCAATCATGCCCGTCCCTCTCCCCTTTAGTCTGTAAGACACCTTTGGAGAGGGTGACTCCATTACCTGCAGGTACACTACCGTGCCAGGAGTCGTCCATCCTAAATACTCTTAGAATGCTGTCAAGTACCCTGATTGGGAAACCACCCAAATCTAGATCTAAGACCATAGATCTAGTAACCAGTATGTCTGATATAAAATCCATTTCCATTGTGGAGAAACAACTGTGTGACGACCAAAGTATAACCGATCGTAGTGTAGGAGTTTCCTTTCCTACTCTGTGTATATCATCCAAATACCAGGATATCACACCCTACTACCTTCTCAACAGATCCATCCCCTATTCTGATGAAGTCAAACCTATGACTGTCACGTCAGAAATAGATAATCTTTCTCCACTACATCTGCTCTAGTCTATAAATAGACATAAGCTACCTGTCCACCAATGCTTCCGCTGCTCCCACTGACTACGACAACCCTCTGGCAGAGTCATATAGACGTGCACTTCTAAAACTAGTTTAGAACGACGCTATACTCATCCTCCCGCCGGGTCTCGCAGCCTGGAACAACAGCAATGGTAATTGTGGGTAAACAAGAACTTCCCTGTCACCGTCCTTGAGGCTACCGGAGTACCTCTTGGGTGCCTGAAGTTACCCACCTTATCTGCGGAGTGGCCAATGGAATGTCAATTCAGATTGAATCTTTAGGTTCCTTATCAAATCTTCAGTAATCGTTTGTGGTTCTGGAATCACTTCCAGTTCTACCATACTCCCACTACTGTTTTTCTGAAAAAATCCATTTTTAATAAAACTGTGGCGAGTCTAGAACAATATCGCTATTGTTCGTCCAGATGGTAGAAAATCAACCCTCGTCATAGCCTGGGTCAACCCACAAACAGCTATTACAGAAACGTGCCTTGAGTTGTCCAGTGTCTGGTTTTAATCATAAACCGGACAACTCCCCGTACCTTAACATCGTTAAGATATGAACTGTTCTATATCATATATAGAACCAGAGGCACTGATTTAATTGAACCAGATCCAAATCATGCAACTGTCTCCAGTGCATGTCAACTAAATGGAAGGAGGCCAGATCAGCGTTACTCAACTTAGGAATACTTCCAATTATGAGTAACCTGAAAGAGAAGCAATTTCTCTTAATCATTACTATCAACTGAACACCATACACAAGTATCTACATCTTCGATCTCTTTGAAGAATCCCGATACTTGCTATACCTGGTTCTCTACTCTATTCAAATACATATAACTTCTCCAAATTCAGACCCTGTGTTTCCACGAAACACCTGTCTAAAAATTAGAGGAGTCATAAGTAAACCGAATATAGTATGAGGACCATCCCCTCTGTCCTGATGGACTCTGGACAACATACAATACTCTGTAAAAGTCCCTTGAGTCTGATTACTCATTCACTGTGTGTCGTAGGTTGAAAACTGTACTTATGGTTAAGAAGAATTACACCGCTGTTTAATGCTCCTTACCTAACCATCCACTGATATAGGTAAATGTCGTAGACATAATTTCAGAAAGGTATATCTCACTCTATGAAAATAGACGTACAGATATATCAATTTGAAATTGGTGCATAACTGCGGATATTCAAAACCAAATATTTGCCGACTGGCAAACAACCCAGGTGACTTCCTCAAATATCACTGATTCCAACGAATCCCGATATAATGAGGATAATCACCCAATTCCCAATAACTTACTCCCACTCATCATCTGTAAAACCATACAGATGTGAGGATCGTACCCGGTAAATACATACCCTGGAGTAAGTATCTAATCGGGAAATCAGTTTTCTTTTAACATTACACAGTGAAACTGAAACATTGAAATGTTCCGATGGGGTATTCTGGTATTCCTAGTAATGCCTCTTCCAGATTTACGACTGTAACCGTATAGTTCTTTGCCACCTCTCCAAATCCCTTCATATGTCTTTAGTCTTTACCTTCTGCACACCCTTTTAGGCCAAATGGTTTTCTTCCTTCCCTACCGTTCGGCACCAGCCTATGGTTTGGAAGAAGACTATCCAATAAGCATAATGGGTGTACTGTCCGCATCCTAGGAACACTCGCAATGAGAGAGGGTGAAGATAAAAGACAACCGAATAAACCTTATTCCTATTTCTCCTGAACCAGAATCCATCCCCGAACTGGAACAAGTTCCATTCGAGTTCGTATATAACCATACGATGGAGTATCCAAATAAACTGTGGATCTTCGTAGTGATACGGAGTGTCCTGGAGAAATACAAAGGTGATGTGGGAGTGGTAATGAAAATATTTGGTTTGGTCGTGAATATCTGTTGCAATTTACTTTGCCCTCTTACTAATCCCTTGCTTTGTCTGAACTTAATACCTTCTGCACACCATCGTTATGCTAATTGGTTTTCTTCATTCCCTACCGGTCGGCACCAGCCTAAGGTTTGGAAGAAGACAATCCAATTTGCGTAATAGGTGTACTACCCCTAAACCAAGGAGTACTCGTAACCTGAGAGAGGGTAAAAGGAAAAGACAACTGAATAATCCTATCCGTTTTCTCCAGAACCGGAAACCATCCTCGAATAAATTCTTTCGAGTTCGTATCTAACCATACGATGGTTTTGTCCAATGGAAATGGACGTTCGTAGTAATACGGGGTGTCCTGGAGAAAAAGGGTAAAAGTAGGAGTGGCAATGAGGTCTGCAACTCTGACAATCCAAAAGCCGGTGTTTAAGAAGGTTCGGTCAACTTGGTCACTGAGTCAAAGTCTTAGGGTCGGGTCAATGGTCGCTGCCAAAGAGAGAGAGAAAAGAAACACTCAGCGTGCACTCTAACCTAGATCAGAATGGTTACCAATTTATCTAATCTGGAATCCTCCCACTGTACCTCAAATTCTCCTCCAAACCTGAAAGAAGAATTAGTCGGGGTTACCCGAGGAGTAAACTAACCCATCAGTGGGAATCGGGATCCAACTCTCATCGCATGATAACGTGACGGAATCCGCTCACGGTATCACACTCCAGAAGGTATGCGCATATCTGGCAAGTCTCAGTTCTTTTGAAACTCCCGATGTGATTTCTGCCCCATGCTCTTATGACCTTGGCGAAGGTCAACAAATCATAAGTCACATGTCAAGTTCTACCCGTCATTATCCAGGTTAATTTGAATCCACCCGTACAAGCCCTTGACGAAGGTCAACAAGGCTATACGACTGTCCCAAACCAACGCATCTATCTATGCAGCAGAAAGGTAACAAGCTGCTACCATACACTATGCCTTGACGAAGGTCAACAAACATAGCATGAATACTACGTGCTACCCGTCTGAAACGACGGAGGGCTACGAATGGTTTCTGGCGAAAACCTTTAACGTAATGAACTTGATATCGTTGAAGGAACGGATAGCTTTTTGAAAATATAGTGACGAAAACCGTTGCTAAAGAGGTCACTCCCGGTGAAGGGATCTCGGCTCTTTCCCCGTAGAATGGGGTGCAGGATATTCCAAATGAATACCACGGTGCAAAGCAAAAGTAATCGGCTATAGTGAAGTTAATGCCCTGACGCAAACTTATTGTCCAAGGGGTCACTCCCGGTGAAGGGATCTCGGCCCTTGCCTCGTCGACTGAGGAGCAGGATATTCTAATGAATACCACGATGCAAAACAAAAGTAAACGTCCTTGCAATAACAGCTTTTTGAAAAAGTGTTCCAACAACATCAGATTAGGTTTGTTTTTAACTTTGCATTGATCCGAATCAATGCAGTCCCATCAATTGATCACACCAAAAAGAACGAAAATATACTGATGTACGTATATGCCATCCGCATTCGCCACTGGGTCCCGTCATTACCCGTTAGGTTAGCTAACTAACGACAGAGCGGGGACTGGACTAGCGCGGATGCAAAACATATACAACATCTACTAATATATATACCAATATATTATATTTCGCTCAAGGCGTGAAAGAAATGCAACATCACAGAGAATGAACAGCATCACAGAAACAATACAGATATCTGGGATCCCCGGGTTTCACAGAGCCACTACTGAAACCCGACGTTCCCCTGGTCGTGTGGATAGCCTGTGCAATGAAATCCTAGACCCCTACGGGCGCGGCAAGTCACCCGCCAAAACCTGAAGCGAGGCAGCCCCCTTCAGCCCCGTGAATGGACCACCCAGCACTTCACGGAATCCGGCAACTTGGGCACCCCTCCTGGGTCAACCTGTACCCCCTACGAGTGCGGCGAATAGCCCGCCAATCCTAGAGTGAAGCCCCCTCCGTCTCAATGCCATGAGATGCGGGCTTGTTGCCCTCCAGAACCCGGCTATCCGTGCACCCCTCCGCGGGGCAATCCTAGTACAGAAAGTAAAATATACATACAATGGGTACATCGACCGCAACCAGGTCGTGCCCCAAAATAATAATACAATCAGGCAGTGACGGCAGTCCACATGTCGGACGCTCGCCCCGCAATATCAAATGTACATAATACAACAAAACTGTACTAGCATTGCATCCAGGCTATCCCCCACGACCGATCCGCAACATCACAGCAAATACATAGAACATCAATGTGAAAGTCACGTTCGCAAATCCGTCTAACCGGGCTATAGCAGTTAGACCGGATTTACCGATCGAGTGACATTCACGGTCGCAGATATAATGTAAATACTGTGAAAAATGTGTTTAAGATTTTCCGATTGACCAAAAATTAACAAGTGGGCCCCAAACTAATACTGTAGCACTCATAGAAATAATTGGCCCAATTTTAATATTCCAAAACCCACAAAATAATCCCAGAAAGCCTTTGTAAAAAATTGGTGCAGTGAACTCCACAGTGCGCGGCGGAAGGGCGGCGGAATGGGGGTTCATGCGGCGCTTCCGCGCTCCCACTGTAGAATCATTTCATCGAAATTTTACAGAGTTCTTAGAATTTCCAGTACATCAATATTTTACAACCTGAAAAAATTTTCGAGACCAAAATATTTCAACAGAAACTGATGTGAACTAGAAATGCAAGTTTTGGAATTTTGGTCGATCGGAAATGCAAAACACATCAAACGAAGCTAGACGAAGTTAATGGCGAGGCTCTGATACCACTGTAAGTGCACGGCGGCGCCCTGGCCGTCAATCTGACGGCCAAATGCGGAAACGGTGGTAAACTTAAATTTTTGCGGACTTAGCAACCGGCACCACCGCGCATTAAACACCCGGATCGAACCATTAACTAGTCTAAGCTAACTACAAGAAAGGGAATAGAGATATACCGACGATCCAAGTCCTCCGGTCTTCTCGTCATGGTCCCGATCTCCTGCGGAAAAGTCCCGTCTCCTCCTCGTCACCGGAAGTGCACCACATCGCCTACTTTGTTTACGGGCTCCCACCTCAATACCGAGGCAACTCGGGCACGAAGCCGGCTACTCGACGTGCCCAAGGTTCGTTGTAGAATATGTAGTAGAACTTTTGTCTCATTTTTGGGGATCGTGGAATTGCCATTGGTGAAGGAAAAGAGAGGAACTTTTGGAAAGGAACTAGAGGGCTTTTCTAGCAAGCATGAGAAAACAATATGCCACACCAAAAATGAATCAATCAACCCCTTACCCAAAAGAATGGCCGGCCACACTCTTTTTAGGTGGTGAGAAGAGCATGAGAGTGAGGGAGTGATATATTCTAAAACAAAAGACCAAAACCCAACCATAATCAAAAGAGAGAGAGAAAGGAATGGTTATGATATCAAGTAATGATCACAAGCAAAACCAACACTCATCCAACCATCATCACCAAGCTCATCATCAACAACCATGATGATCACTAAAAGTCAAGCAATCATGAAGCTAGAAGTCAAGGTCAATGAGAGGCTATCATGATAAAACAATAAGCAAAGAACCCCTCCACAAACACTTATTTGCAACAATGCAAATAAGCCCTCCTCCACCAATCTTCGGCCAATGAACGGAACAATGGAAAATTGGCCGAAACGGAAAACAAACTGGCAACTCCAAAAACTGTTCCCGTAATAAATTACAGGAAAACCCCGATACTGTGCATACACACCCGCATCTGTATTTCGACCGAAATACAAATGCAATGAGACAAAATCTCCACTGTACTATACTAGGATCCGGCTTATACCAAAACCGGCTAGTAATATCTGTTCAATCCTGATCCGTGCAATACCGCACGTATCTGATCGAACCCTGCCATATAACCATACGGCCTATAGTACAAACTGTCCGATCCTGATCCGTGCAATACCGCACGTATCTGATCGGACCTTGCCATATCTCCATACGGCCTCTACAACCTTTCGCCCGAAAGCTGAGTAACTGAATGTGGGGGACTCTAAAGACTCGTCAACACCTTGGTTGTGGATTTAACCACTAGCACGTCAGAGGTATAAGCCAATACGTGACGGGCTACCAGGTACTGACCAAATGGGACGTCGATGAGGAAGCTCACCCCGACACCCAACTGAGCCTGTCAGTGACAATATCCGTGCAGTCCGGTCCATTCGTCTATGAGCATCGCATGGCGGGCCTAGGGGGTTGGTAAAAGTCAGACCCCCAAAAGCGGTACAAGTCGTGTCGGAGTGTAGCCCAGAACACCCTGAGATACTACTGGAATACCTACCAGTAAATCTCCTTGCCTTGGCCAAGGACTTTGTGTAATGGCTCTCCTGGACACAGCACGACCTCACCCCCAATACCGGGAGAGACGAACCCCTGAAGATACGCTCACTGCCTCCATGTGGCTCGGGACTGTACCCAACTAAAACCTGTTTGCACGACTCCTTTGAGCCGTGGTAGGGTAGTAATCAAAGTACAGTGGGAACTCACACGAGACAAACGACGATCCCCAGGTCGATGAACTAACCTGCACACATGTCACCAGGGAACTGCCATCTGACGTCTGGTATATGACCAACTAGCATGTTCCCGGCGAGTCCTGTCCGGTGTACTCATAACCCAATGAGCACCTGTATACATCTTAGGTGATCCAACTGACACCAGTGGCTTGTGAGACCGGCCACCGCCCCTCGTCGGGGTCTCGACTGTATACACTAGTCTACTAATGGAGTATCGATGCCCAGTCTCGAAACTCCCACGACTAGGGACCTTTTAAGGATAAGCTTATAGACCCCCAGCTCCCACTTATATGATCGCCCTCATACTGCTGGTGGTCAAGCAAGAATCCTAGGGGCTCTATCAACGTGTAATAGCGACGTGTCATGTCACCTAAAGCAGTACACGATGATAAAGGTAAACCAGATAGCATACTATCATCTCGAGCAAGACTGTCCTACTGGGATAGGTCCTCCCTCAATCATTACAATCACGTACCTGTGACCTAATAATTGACTCTGAGGGCACTATCTCCAACACTCTGATGTCAAACACCGATGGATATGGGATCATCCATCGCCCATCTGTATGGGTCGAGAAGGTACACGCTAGTCTACTCTGGTATATCGATGCCCCGTCTCGATACACCCACGACTAGGGACTTTGAAGGATGTACTTATAGACTACCATGTCCCCACTAGTATGATCCGCATCATAGTCTAGGTAGTCAAGTACACATCCTAAGGGCTTTACCAACATGTAACAGAGAGACAATCGGTATACACGTTAAGGCAAAGAGCAACCAGATAGCATACTATCATGTCGAGCAAGAAAGTCCTCCCTATATATGTCCCAGCATCCACTACAATATACATCCTATATACAGTAATGGCCTCTAGGGCATACATATAACTAACATATAGGTATATGAATAAAGTAGAAGACCAGGTATTGCAAGTATCAGGATTCTTCAAGGTGATCGAAGCTGTAGATACTTGTGAATGGTATTCTGTTGATAGTAATGATTAAGAGAACTTGCTTCTCTTTCAGGTTACTCATAATTGGAAGCATTCCTAAGTTGAGTAATGCTGATCGGCCTCTCTCCATTAAGTTGACATGCACTGGAGATAGCTGCATGATTTGAATCTGGTTTCAATTAAATCAGTGCCTCTGTTTCTATATTGGATATAGAACGATTCATATCTTAACGATGTTAAGGTACGAGGAGTTGTCCGGCTTATGCTTAAAACCAAACTCTGGATAACTCAAGGCACGTTTCTGTAATGGCTGTTTGTGGGTTGACCCAGGCTATGACGAGGGTTGACTTTCTACCATCTGAAAGATCAATAGTGATATTTTTCTTGACTCGCCAAAGTTTTAACAAAAATGGATTCTTTCAGAAAACAGTAGTGGGACTATGGTAGAACTGGAAAGGATTCCAGAACCGCAAACGATTACTGAAATTTTGATATGAACCTCAAGATTCAATCTGGTTTGACATTCCATTAGCCACTCCGCGGATATGGTGTGTAACCTCAGGAACCCGAGAGGTACTCCGGTAACCTCAAGGACGGTGACAGGGAGGTTCTTGTTTACCCAGACTTGCCATTGTTGTTGTTCCAGACTGTGAGACCCGGCAGGAGGATGAGTATAGCGACGTTCTAAACTAGCTTTAGAAGTGCACGTGTATATGACTCTGCCAGAGGGTTGTCGTAGTCAGTGGGAGCAGCGGAAGCATGGTGGACAAATGGCTTATGTCTATTTATAGACTAAAGCAGATATAGCGGAGATAGATCATCTATTTCTGATGTGACAGTCATAGGTTTGACTTCATCAGAATAGGGGATGGATCAGTTAAGATGGTAGTAGGGTGTGATGTCCTGGTATTTGGATGACATACACAGAGTAGGAATTGAAATTCCTATACTACGATCGGTTAAACTTTGGAAGTCACCCAGTAGTTTCTCCACATAGGAATTGGATATTATATCAGGCATTCTGGTTACTAGATCTATGGTTTTAGATCTAGATTTGGGTAGTTTCCCAATCTGGGTACTTAGACAGCATTCTAAAGGTGTTTTAGAATGGACGACTCCTGGCATGGTGATGTACCTGCAGGTAATGGAGTCACCCTCTCTAAAGATGTCTTACGGACTAAAGGGGAGAGGGATGTGCATGATTGGCAGATCACTTGCTTAGGCAATTGAGTTGATCATGGGATGTCAAGTACCACACCAGATATTGTTTTTGCACGAGATGCAGTAAGTAGATATTGATCCAATCCTGGAGAAACATTCGAAAGTAGTTTTAGAATATAAGTGAATGTTCTAGGGATATGATAACGACAGCCTCATTCGGGAGACAGTTATCATTCCAGGCTTCCAAGGTGAGCTGGATGACAGAGAGGTTGTCAGAGTTATAGTTTTCCTTCTGACGAGGGGCAGTATTTTGGACAGGTGGTCCAAGGGGATACTGAGGGAGGCATGGCACAGGATAGTGATTAAGTTCAGTTGACAATACAGTCTAAGAAGTTTGGATTTGGAGTTCATTTATGAGCTAGGTCCCATCAGATATCCAGACATATTCTAAGACAGGTATTGCTCATTTCGGGAGATGGCTTTCTCCGCGGACTTGAGATAAAGAGAGACATAGAAAGAAACATCTGAACGGATCCATTCACTGAGGCTATTCCTCGAACGCAATAGTTTCGCAAACGGGTTTTGTGAGACTGATTAGTAGATGAGTTGGGTGTTCGGTATCACACAGGCTGTGAGTATGCGACATCGCAATAATTAGCCTTGAGTGCAAGTGGGAGATTGTTGGAGATAGTGCCCTCAGAGTCAATTATTGGATCACAGGCACGAGATTGCAATGATTGAGGGAGGACCTATACCGGTTGGACAGTCTTACTCAAGATGATAGTATGCTATCTGGTTTATCTTTATCTTCGTGTACTGCTTTAGGTAACCTTACAAGTCACTATTGCGCGTTGATAGAGCCCTTAGGATTCTTGCTTGACGGCCAGCAGTATGAGGGCGATCATATACGTGGGAGCTAGGGTCTATAAGCACATCCTTAAAAAGGTCTCTAGTCGTGGGAGTTTTCGAGACAGGGCATCGATACTCTGGAGTAGACTAGAGTATACAGTCGAGACCCCGACGAGGGGCGGTGGCCGGTCTCACAAGCCATTGGTGTCAGTTGGTTCACCTAAGATGTATACAGGTGCTCATTAGGTTATGAGTACACCGGACAGGACTCGCCGGGAACATGCTAGTTGGTATTATACCTGACGTCAGATAGCAGTTCCCTGGTGACATGTGTACAGGTTAGTTCATCGTCCTGAGATCGTCATTTGTCTCGTGTGAGTTCCCACTATGCTTTGATTACTACCCTACCACGGCTCAAAGGAGTCATGCAAACAGGTTTTAGTTGGTTACAGTCCCGAGCCACATGGAGGCAGTGAGCGGATCTGCAGGGGTTCGTCTCTCCCGGTATTGGGAGTGAGATCGCGCTATGTGTAGGAGAGCCATTACACGAAGTCCTTGGCCATGGCAGGAGATTTACTCGTAGGCATTCCAGTAGTATCTCAAGGTATTCTGGACTACACTCCGACATGACTTGTACCGCTTTTGGGGGTCTCACTTTTACCAACACCCTAGGCCCGCCATGCGATGCTCATAGACGAATTGACCGGACTGTACGGATATTGTCATTGACAGGCTCAGTAGGGTGTCTGGATGAGTTCGCTCATCGACGTCCTTTTTGGTCAATACTTGACAGCCCGTCACGTATGGCTAATACCTCTGACGTGCTAGTGGTTAAATCCACAGCCAAAGTATTGACGAGTCTTTAGAATCCCCACAGATAGTTTCTCAAGTTTCGGATGAAACACTGTAGAGGCCGTATGGAGATATGGCAGGGTTCGATTATATACGTGCGGTGTTGTATGGATCATGATCGGACGGATAATACTAGCAGGCTTTGGTTTAAGCCGGATCCAAGTATTGTGTAAGTCCGTGTTGCCCACCCCGGTGCTTACGGGGAGGCGGAAAACATAATAAAAATTTGATTTTTATCAACTATAGGCAACATGGACTATGCTTTAAGGATCTTTGCTAAACATAAACTTGCTAACCCTAACTACAAAGTAGCTAAGTGATGGAAAGGTTATACCTTGAGCTCAAAGTCCTTCTCTCCTTGCTCCTTGGAATGGTTGAAAGAGTTCACCTTGCTTGTCTTCTCCCGTCAAAGAACGATCCACCCGAAAGCCACTACCTTTAGCTTCAACTCCAAGCTAGGAGTAACTAGAGTGCAAGAAATGCTAAGACTTGAACCCTAGAAGAGAGTAGAGAGGATCAAGTGAAGGTTTTTCTCAAGCTTTTTGTTTCTCAACACATGAGAGGGAGAGAGCTTGAGGGAGAGGATGAGCAAGAGAGAGAAATAATATGAGAGAATGAATTATTAGTGAGCCATTCTCACTAATATGTGTGGATAATTTTAATTGGATAATTAGCTTGAAAATTGTCATGATAAATCATGACATGACCATTATCATTTCAATTCTGCAAAGATCAAAGAGCATCTTCCAAATGAAATGATTATGGTCAAGTTGTCAACAAGGTCAACAAGTCAATGAAGTCAAATTGTCAACAACAACCATGCACAATTATTAAGCTAATTATCAATTAACTATAATCCACACAAAATCAATAGGGTTAATAAAATGACAAAAGCCATTAACCCTAAACAAGGTCCTCTCCCCCAATCTCAAGCAACTGTGCATACGCACCCGCATTCGTGATCCGAGGAACACGAATACCCTGAGAAAAACCAATCTCAAATCATATACTAGGATCCGGCTTAAACCAAAGCCCGCTAGTATAAACTGTCCGGACAGCAAACGTGCACAAGTGCGCGGATGCGAACGAACCCTGTCGCAAAACCATGCGACCTCTACTCATTTTGCCTAAAGGCGAATAGCTCTCTGTGTGGGACTCTAAAGACTCGACACTACGCTGGCAGTGGGTTTAACCACAGACCGCAAGCGGCACTAGCTGTACGTAACGGTCCCCAGGTAGATGTCGATAAGAAGACTGACGAGGTGAACCCCATCTGCACTCCTACTGAGCCTGTATGTGACAGTCTCCGTACAGTCCGGTCTGTTCGTCTGATACATCGCATGGCGGGCCTAGGGGGGCGGTGAACGTCAGTCTCCTAATAGCGGTACAAGTCGTGTCGGAGTGTAGCCTAGAACACCCTGAGATAACACTGGAAACCTACCAGTATATCTCGCTTGCCCTGGCCAGGGACTACTCGTGTAATGGCTCTCCTGGACACAGCGCGATGTCAACCCCCAATACCGGGAGAGACGATTCCTGTCTAACCGTCACTGCCTCCAAGTGCTTCGGGACTGCACCCAAAAACTACCTGTTTGCACGACTCCTTCAAGCAGTGGTAGGGTAGTAATCAAAGTGCAGTGGGAATACACTCGAGGCGAAGTGACAGTGTCAAGTCAGCGGACTAAGCTGTACTCATGTCACCTGGGAACTGATAACTGACGATAGGTATATTACCAACCAACAGTTCCCGATGAGTCCTGTCCAGTGTACTCGTAACCTAACGAGCACCCGTATACTATCCCAAGTACGACGTACTAACGGCTGTGGGACAGACCGTCTCCCACACTGGGATGAGAAGCGCATACGCTAGTCTACTCCGGAGTATCGATGCCCTGTCTCGATAGTCCAACGACCAGGGACCTGTATAAGGATGTGCTTATAGATTACCCAGCTCCCACGAGTGCGAGCGCCATCACAACGCTGGTAATCAAGCAAAGATCCTAAGGGCTCTACTAATATGTATACCAGCAATATGCTAAAAGAAACACATGCACATATTAAAGCAGAGACAAACGAAGTAGCATACTACCATTTCGAGCAAGATTGTATATACAACTGTGAATATCCCAAGCTTCCATTAAGTAATATACAAACTAGTATGATACAGTAATGGCCTCTAGGGCATATACACTAACAATCTCCCACTTGCACTAAGGCCATGTACTGGCGTATCGAAGACCTATCATCTCGATCAGCCGCTCGAACTGAGTCTGGGGTAGGGCCTTCGTGAGTGGATCTGCAGTGTTATCCTCTGATGCAACTCTCCGGACCTCGATCCCCTGGCGATCCACGATCTCCCTGATCAGGTGATACCGCCTTAAGATGTGTCTGGATTTCTGATGGGACCTGGGTTCCTTCGCTAAAGCTATAGCCCCGTTGTTGTCGCAATACAGAGGTATTGGGTCAACAATGGACGGAACCACCTGAAGTTCTTTCAAGAACTTCCTCATCCAGACAGCTTCTTTTGCGGCATCAGATGCAGCGATGTATTCCGCTTCCATAGTCGAGTCAGCAACGGTTTCCTGTTTGGAGCTCTTCCAACACACTGCCCCTCCATTGAGGGTAAAGACAAAACCCGACATGGACTTGGAATCATCCTTGTCACTCTGGAAGCTGGAGTCAGCAAAGGCCTCAATCTGCAGGTCTTTTCCGCCATACACCAAGAACATCTCCTTAGTCCTTCTCAGGTACTTGAGAATGTTCTTTACTGCTATCCAATGTTTCTCCCCAGGGTTTGACTGATACCTGCTTACCACACTCAGTGCATAAGCCACATCCGGTCTGGTACACAACATCGCATACATTATAGAGCCTACCGCAGAAGCGTAGGGTATAATAGACATGCGATCCCTCTCCAAATCAGTCTTGGGAGACATCTCTTTGGAGAGGGTGATCCCGTGACAAGCCGGTAGATTACCGCGCTTGGAATCTTCCATACTGAATCTCTTCAGTATAGTGTCGATGTACCTGGACTGCGAGAGTCCTAATATCCTCTTGGATCTGTCACGGTAGATCCGGATACCCAGAATGTATGAGGCATCACCCAGGTCTTTCATGGAGAACCTGTGTGACAAGAACCCCTTGACAGATTGTAGCATAGGAATGTCATTTCCTATTAAGAGAATGTCATCCACGTATAAAACGAGGAATACTACAGTTCTCGCTACAAATCTACAATAGATGCATGGTTCATCTGGATTTTTGATAAAGCCAAATTCTTTGACCGTCTCATCAAAACAGATGTTCCAACTCCGCGATGCCTGCTTGAGTCCATAAATGGACTTGAGCAACTTGCACACCTTTCCGCTGCTCCCACCCTGAATGAAACCCTCTGGCTGGTCCATATAGACACACTCCTCTAAATGACCATTTAGAAAAGCTGTCTTTACGTCCATCTGCCAAATCTCATAATCGTGGAAAGCAGCGATGGCAAGAAGGATCCGAATGGATTTCAGCATAGCTACTGGAGAAAAGGTTTCGTCATAGTCCAAACCAGGTCGCTGACGAAAACCCTTTGCTACCAGTCTAGCTTTATAGGTCTCAACCTGTCCATCTACACCAATCTTCCTTTTGAAGATCCACTTGCATCCTACGGGTTTTACCCCGTCTGGAGCAATGTCCAACGTCCATACTTTGTTGGTGTACATGGACTCCATCTCGGTCCGCATTGCATCCAGCCATTTTACCGAGTCGACGCTCTGAATGGCTTGCTGGAAGCTAGTAGACTCATCACAATCTATGATGCAGTCTTCTCTATCCCCGTCAATGTGAAAACCGTAGTACCTCTCGGGCGGATGAGACTGCCTACTACTCCTGCGGAGTGGCGTAGGAATGTCCTGTTCTTTTGAACCTTCTGGTTCCACTAAACTTTCAGTAATAGTTTGTGGTTCTGGAATTTCTTCCAGTTCTATTGCGCTCCCACTTATTTCTTTTTCTAAAAACTGATGTTCCAGAAAGTGGGCATTGCGAGAAACAAGGACTTTTTGTTCCTCTGCGTAATAGAAAAGATACCCCCTGGAGTTCTTTGGGTATCCCACAAACTTGCATAGTACTGAGCGTGCCTCGAGCTTGTCCGTATGCTGCTTTTTGACATAAGCTGGACATCCCCAAATCTTCATGTATTGAAGATAGGGTTTCTTCCCACTCCATAACTCATATGGTGTGGTAGGCACAGTCTTAGTGGGAACACGGTTCAAAAGATATGCAGCTGTTTCTAGCGCATATCCCCAGAATGATCGCGGTAACTCAGCGTTACTCATCATGGACCGTACCATATCCAATAGGGTTCGGTTCCGTCTCTCCGATACACCGTTATGTTGCGGAGTGTATGGAGGAGTAAGCTGAGAGAGAATTCCATTCTCTTTTAAGTAATTCAGGAATTCGGCACTTAAGTATTCTCCTCCTCGATCCGATCTTAGGATCTTGATACTTTTGCCTGTTTGTTTTTCTACTTCATTCTTATATTCCTGGAACTTATCAAAAGCTTCGGATTTATGCTTCATTAAGAAGACATGTCCGAATCTTGAGAAATCATCCGTAAAAGTTATGAAGTAAGAAAAACCGCTTCGCGCATGTGTAGACATTGGACCGCACACGTCGCTGTGTACGAGTCCCAAGAGCTCGCTCGCTCTTTCTCCGTGTCCAGAAAACGGAGCCTTTGTCATCTTTCCTTTGAGACAGGATTGACAAGTTGCATACGATTGATATTCGAACGGATCTAAATATCCTTCAGTATGTAACTTAGTCAATCTTCTCTCATTGATGTGACCCAGTCTACAATGCCATAAGAAAGTTTTATTAATTTCTGGAGACTTTCTTTTGTGTGTATTCTGGATATTGAAAACCTGTGGTTGGTTTAAAACGTATATACCGTTGTTCAATGTACCTGACCCAATCAATACTTGATTAAGGTGAATGTTCACTACATTATTTACAAATGCAAATTCATAACCTTCTTTAGATAATAAAGATACAGAAATGATATTACAGGTTGCATTTGGTACATAATAACAACTACGAAAAACCAAAAAGTGTCCATCTGATAATCCCAGGTGATAGTCCCCCACGGCCTCAGCATCCATGCTAGCACCGTTCGCAACTCTGAGGGTCATGTCACCTGCCTTCAAAACTCTACGCTTTCTCAACACCTGCAAAGAATTACAGATATGAGATCCTGATCCGGTATCCAATACCCAGGATGTAGAGTTTATTGATAGACAGTTTTCAATAACATACACACCTGAAGCTGAAGCTGCAACTCGCTTCAAATCCTGTGTTCTGGCTTTCCAAGCCTTGCAATCTTGTTTCCAGTGGCCACTTTTGTGACAATAGAAGCATTCTTCCTTCCCCACCAGCTTCCCCGCTACCTTTGTTGCTTTACCCTTTCCCTTCGTATCCACTTTACCGACACCGCCTCTTGGTTTGGCGGGGGCTTTCTTCTTCTTGCCCTTGGCTTTCGCCCTGGACCTAGAAAAGGAAGATCCTCCTACAAACAAAGTGGATGTCTCCCTACCCTTCTCTAGGGTGCCCTCAGCAGTCCTCAACATGTTCAGAAGTTCGGCAAGTTCAACCTCCTTTCCTTGCATGTTGAAGTTAAGAATGAACTGGGCGTAAGTGGAAGGAAGGGACTGGAGAATCAAATCGGTATAGAGTTCATTCTCCAACGTGGTCCCAAGGTCCGCGAGCTCCTCTATGTAGCCGATCATCTTAAGCACGTGGTCCGCTACCGATGATCCGACGGCCAACCTTGCCGAAAAGAGCATCTTCGACACTTCGTATCTTGCGATACGAGACTGCTCTCCATACAGTTCTTTTGTATGGAGAAATATGGACTCTAGGTCCATATTCTCGTGCCTCCTCTGATGTTCGTTGTCCATCGAGGCTAGTACGAGGCATCTGGCCCTCGCGCAATCTATCTCCCATGTCTTACGGATTTCTACATCCGCGACGCTGGAGGTGGGACCTGGGACATGGGGAGCTTTGGTGGTAAGTATATACCCCAGCTTGTCATAAGTGATAGCCATCTTGACATTCCTGAGCCAATCTTTGTAGTTTGGCCCTGTCAATATGTTTTTATCTAATAGTAACTTAAGTCCGGTCATCTTGAATGGTCGCTGCAATTAGGAGAGAGAAAAGAAACACTTTAGCATGATGCTCTTGCAAGTTTAGAGTGGTTTTTAGTTTGTCTAAACTGGATGGCTCCCACTGTCTCTCGAATCCCTTCTCAAACCGTAAAGAAAAGGATTAGCCGGGATCATTCTCACCGTATAATACTTTCTTAACCGTTCAGCCAGGCCAGTGTCGGTACTTCGAGGGAGGTTTTCCAACGCTTTCGCGAAGTTCCTTAATTAAGTAACCTCTTTTCCCTGTGGGCGTAGCCCCGCTAACACTTTTCTAGGCACCTACTAGGTTTATAGCATTGATCGTTAAGTGAGAGTATTCCCGAGGAGTAGCATATACTCACAGTAGGATCGGGATCCAAATATCATCGCGTGATAAAACCGAAGGAATCCTACCAGAATCATCACACTCCAAATGGTATGCAACGCTAGCAAGTTTCAGCACTTATGAAACTCCCGATGTAGATTTTTTGCCCCATGCTCTTATGACCTTGGCGTGAGGTCAAAATGTCATAAGTCACATGTCAAGTTCTTCCCATCATTATCCTGGTTAATTTGAACCCACCCGTACCTACCCTTGACGTAGGCCAAAACGGCAGTACGACTGTCTCAAATCAACGCATTCTATCTATGCAACGGATAAATATCCGGTAGCTACCAATCACTATGCCTTGGAGTGAGGTCAAAATACATATCTTGAATACTACCGAATATTTAACCGAAATGATGGAGGGCTACGGATGGTTTTGGCGAAACCGTGAACGTAGAGAACTTGATATAATCGATGGAACGAGATAGCTTTTAAAAGGAGTGGTTCAAGCTCCGCGTTTAAAAGTTTTAGTTTTGAAAAGAACCGAGTGGTTTTCAAAGTGTTCCAATCGACTTTTACTTGGTTTATTTCTTGCATTAGTTCTTTTAATGCGTCCCATCATTTAATCCTACCATTGCAGAAAACAACCAAAATATGACGTACGCTTTTGCCATTCGCATTCGCCACGGGGCCCCGTCATCACCCGTTAGGTTACTTAACTAACGATAGAGCGGGGGCTGGGCTAGCGCGGCTGTAAAACATAAGCAACGCCTAAATAGTTATTATAAATAAATATATAGCAATGATAGACATTACAGATCACAGATGAATACATTGGATATACTAGGAATCCGCAATGCGTTCGAGCCTGCAACGCAAAGCGGATTACACGGTCGCGGTGAATAGCCAAAACCCCACCCAAGACCCCTACGGGTGCGGCAAACTACCCGCCAAGCACCCGAAGCGAAGCAACCTCCCTCACCACCGTGAGTAGGCCACTCGGCACTTCGAGATACCCGGTAGTTTGTGCACCCCCTCCATGGGTCTATCCTAGGAGCAAAAACAGTAAAAAGATTTATACAATGACGGCTACAACCCCGACCCGGTTGTGCGGCCATACAAATAATATTATTACATCAATTTACATGTTACAAATGAATGAAAGAAAAATAACGCTCATCTCACATCCAACCCGGCTATTCACCCGCGACGATCCAATCCATTCATATCCACAAACCAACAATCACAGATCACAGAGATGTATAACCCCGACTAATCGACTTATAGCGATTAGCCGACGTTCAATACATACAAGCATCACAGATATAACCGATATAGTTAAAGTGTAGTGAAGTTCCGAAAAAATACGGAATTATTGGACCCCAAAAGGAAATTTCTTTTCTGAAAAATCTGGGTACATATAATATATTTCAAAAATCCCAAAACCAACACAGACAAACACTGCACGAAAAACAATGCACAGAAGACGACAAACCGCGGCGCTTCCGCGGCACATGCCTACCTCGTGCGGCGGAAGCGCGGCGGTTTGAACGAATCACTGCATCGTTTTTCTTGGGTGTTCATACAAAACCCTGAGCCGAATTTAGGAGTATAAAGTTTTTCATTTTGACCAGAAAAAATTTTAAAAGAAACTTGGATTTTGAAAAAGTTTGGTTTTTTGGGTTTTTCGGTTTCGAAACTTCGTTACACTTAACTACTTAGCTAGTTTAGGTTTAACCTGGCTCTGATACCACTGTAAGTCCGTGTTGCCCACCCCGGTGCTTACGGGGAGGCGGAAAACATAATAAAAATTTGATTTTTATCAACTATAGGCAACATGGACTATGCTTTAAGGATCTTTGCTAAACATAAACTTGCTAACCCTAACTACAAAGTAGCTAAGTGATGGAAAGGTTATACCTTGAGCTCAAAGTCCTTCTCTCCTTGCTCCTTGGAATGGTTGAAAGAGTTCACCTTGCTTGTCTTCTCCCGTCAAAGAACGATCCACCCGAAAGCCACTACCTTTAGCTTCAACTCCAAGCTAGGAGTAACTAGAGTGCAAGAAATGCTAAGACTTGAACCCTAGAAGAGAGTAGAGAGGATCAAGTGAAGGTTTTTCTCAAGCTTTTTGTTTCTCAACACATGAGAGGGAGAGAGCTTGAGGGAGAGGATGAGCAAGAGAGAGAAATAATATGAGAGAATGAATTATTAGTGAGCCATTCTCACTAATATGTGTGGATAATTTTAATTGGATAATTAGCTTGAAAATTGTCATGATAAATCATGACATGACCATTATCATTTCAATTTTGCAAAGATCAAAGAGCATCTTCCAAATGAAATGATTATGGTCAAGTTGTCAACAAGGTCAACAAGTCAATGAAGTCAAATTGTCAACAACAACCATGCACAATTATTAAGCTAATTATCAATTAACTATAATCCACACAAAATCAATAGGGTTAATAAAATGACAAAAGCCATTAACCCTAAACAAGGTCCTCTCCCCCAATCTCAAGCAACTGTGCATACGCACCCGCATTCGTGATCCGAGGAACACGAATACCCTGAGAAAAACCAATCTCAAATCATATACTAGGATCCGGCTTAAACCAAAGCCCGCTAGTATAAACTGTCCGGACAGCAAACGTGCACAAGTGCGCGGATGCGAACGAACCCTGTCGCAAAACCATGCGACCTCTACTCATTTTGCCTAAAGGCGAATAGCTCTCTGTGTGGGACTCTAAAGACTCGACACTACGCTGGCAGTGGGTTTAACCACAGACCGCAAGCGGCACTAGCTGTACGTAACGGTCCCCAGGTAGATGTCGATAAGAAGACTGACGAGGTGAACCCCATCTGCACTCCTACTGAGCCTGTATGTGACAGTCTCCGTACAGTCCGGTCTGTTCGTCTGATACATCGCATGGCGGGCCTAGGGGGGCGGTGAACGTCAGTCCCCTAATAGCGGTACAAGTCGTGTCGGAGTGTAGCCCAGAACACCATGAGATAACACTGGAAACCTACCAGTATATCTCGCTTGCCCTGGCCAGGGACTACTCGTGTAATGGCTCTCCTGGACACAGCGCGATGTCAACCCCCAATACCGGGAGAGACGAATCCTGTCTAACCGTCACTGCCTCCAAGTGCTTCGGGACTGCACCCAAAAACTACCTGTTTGCACGACTCCTTCAAGCCGTGGTAGGGTAGTAATCAAAGTGCAGTGGGAACACACTCGAGGCGAAGTGACAGTGTCAAGTCAGCGGACTAAGCTGTACTCATGTCACCTGGGAACTGATAACTGACGATAGGTATATTACCAACCAACAGTTCCCGACGAGTCCTGTCCAGTGTACTCGTAACCTAACGAGCACCCGTATACTATCCCAAGTACGACTTACTAACGGCTGTGGGACAGACCGTCTCCCACACTGGGATGAGAAGCGCATACGCTAGTCTACTCCGGAGTATCGATGCCCTGTCTCGATAGTCCAACGACCAGGGACCTGTATAAGGATGTGCTTATAGATTACCCAGCTCCCACGAGTGCGAGCGCCATCACAACGCTGGTAATCAAGCAAAGATCCTAAGGGCTCTACTAATATGTATACCAGCAATATGCTAAAAGAAACACATGCACATATTAAAGCAGAGACAAACCAAGTAGCATACTACCATTTCAAGCAAGATTGTATATACAACTGTGAATATCCCAAGCTTCCATTAAGTAATATACAAACTAGTATGATACAGTAATGGCCTCTAGGGCATATACACTAACATATTGTACAGAGTAGATTTTTTCTCATTGCATTTGTATTCTTTCGGAATACAAATGAGGGTATGTATATAAAGTCGCGGGGTTTTTCCTGTAATTTATTACGGGATCAGTTTTGTGAAGTTGCCAGTTTGCATTCCGTTTCGGCCAGTTTTCCTTGGTTCCTTCATGGCCGGATTTTTGTGATGAGAGGGGCTTATTTGCAAGTGTGCAAATTAGCTAAAAGGAGGGGTTTATTTGTAAATGGAGGATTATAATGGTTCTAGCATCTTTGCTTTTTCTTGCACATTTGATTCCATTTTGTGCACATGGTCTGCATTAATGAGATAGGATTTGGATTAGAAGTGGTGTGATATATTCTTATGATTATCATACACTTTTCTCCTCTTGCTTGGATTCCCTTTTTCCCCCCCTCAATTAGGTGAGGCCGGCCACATTCATGGGAGAGAGGGAGAGGTTCATTTTGTGTGGGAAATTTCTTCATCTCATTTCTCTACTTTCCACAAAAATTCCATATATCCAAAGTTCATTATTCTCCACCTCCATCATGGCAACTTCTCAACCCCAATGAGACAAAGCTTTCTACACTTCATCTACTGTATTCTTCGACACGCCGGCTCGCCAACTTCGTGCCCGAGTTGCCTCGGTCCAGAGATGGGAGCCCATAAAAGAACACGGCGATGTGGTGCCCGTTTCGACGAGGAAATGAAGACCGGAGATTCCGCAAGGAGATCGGAGTGGAGGCCGAAAACCGAAGGATACAGATCGCTCGGTATTGCTTTCTACCCATTCTCTAGTTAGCTAGCATTAGGTTAATGGCCCGATCCGGGTTTTATAGTGCGCGGTAGTGCCGGTTTACAAGTTTCATAAAAGTTTCGTTTCCGCATTCCGGCATCGGATTGACGGCTGGGGCGCTGTCGTGCACTTACATTGGTATCAGAGCCATGCCATTAACCTAATCAAGCTTGCTCTAACGTGTTTACAAGTTCGATCGAACGGATTTTCCAAAAAACCGCGTTTCCATGTCAAGTTTCTGTCGAATTTTTCCAGTGCTCTAAAAATTATTTGGTACATTGTAAAAATACGTGCAGGGTTTTTTATGACTTCTGTGAAAATTTGGTGCCTTGGTTTTACTATTCAGCCGCGGAACCGCGGCCAAACCTATGCTATGGCCACGGTTCCGCCACCACTTTGACTCCTTACTGCACCAAAATTTTACAGTGGGCTTCTTACATGGAAATAGGGTTTTTTGGTATGTTCTGTTTGGGCCCAGATTTATTTTGAGTGCTACAGTTGCGCTTGGGGCCCACTTCAGAAAATTTAGTCGATCGAAAATTTTAAACATGTTAGTGCACAGTATTTACATTATATCTGCGACCGTGAATGTCATTCGATCGGTAAATCCAGTCTAACTGCTATAGCCCTTTTAGACGGATTTGCCAACGTGACATTCACGTTGATGTTCTGTATTGTGCTGTGATATTGCGGATTGGTCGTGGGGAATAGCCTGGATGCAATGGTAGTACAGTTTGGTTGTATGTGTACATTTGATATTGCGGGGCGAGCGTCCGACATGTGGACTGCCGTCACTGCCTGTTTGTATATTATTCTTTTGGGGCACGACCGGGCTGAGGTCGATGTACCCGTTTTATATTTTACTTTCTGTACTAGAATTACCCCGCGGTGGGGTGCACGGGTAGCCGGGTTCTAGAGGGCAACGGGCCCGCATCTCATGGCATTGAGACGGACGGGGCTTCACTCTAGAATTGGCGGGCTATTCGCCGCACTCGTAGGGGGTACAGGTTGACCCAAGGAGGGGTGCCCAAGTTACCGGATTCCGTGAAGTGCTGGGTGGTCCATTCACGTTGCTGAAGGGGGCTGCCTCGCTTCAGGTTTTGGCCGGTAACTTGCCGCGACCTTAGGGGTCTAGGTTTTCATTGCACAGGCTATCCACACGACCAGGGGAACGTCGGGTTTCAGTAGCGGCTCTATGAAACCCGGGGATTCCAGATATCTGTATTGTTCTGTAATGCTTATTACATTTCTATGACGTTGCATTTTATCACGCCTTGAGCGAATATTATATATTGATATATATACTAGTAGATGTTTTATATGTTTTGCACCCGCGCTAGTCCAGTCCCCGCTCTGTCGTTAGTTAAGTAACCTAACGGGTGATGACGGGACCCAGTGGCGAATGCGGATGGCATATACGTACATCATTATTTTCGTTCTTTGTGGTGTGATCAATTGATGGGACTGCGTTGATTCGGGTCAATGCAAGCTAAACAAACCTATTCTGAAGTTGTTGGAACAATTTTCAAAAAGTTGTTATTGCAAAGACGTTCTCTTATGTTTTGCACAGTGGTATTCGGTTATGAATATCCAGCACCTCAGTCGACGAGGCAAGGGCCGAGATCCCTTCACCGGGAGTGACCCCTTGGACAGAAGTTTCCGTCAGGGCAATAACTTCACTATAGTCGATTACTTTTGCTTTGCATCGTGGTATTCAATTGGAATTTCCTGCACCTCATTCTATGGGGAAAGAGCCGAGATCCCTTCACCGGGAGGGACCTCTTTAGCAAAGGATTGCACCACTGTATTTTTATAAAAGCTATCCGGTTCCTTCAACGATATCAAGTTCATTACGTTAAAGGTTTTTCGCCAGGAACCATTCGTAGCCCTCCGTCATTTCAGTTAAATGTTCTGTAGTATTCAAGCTATGTATTTCGACCTACGCCAAGGCATAGTGATTGGTAGCTACCGGATATTTACCTGTTGCATAGATAAATACGTTAGTTTGGGACAGTCGTACTACTATTTTGGCCTACGTCAAGGGTATGTACCGGTGGGTTTAAATTAACCTGGACAATGACGGGTAGAACTTGACATGTGACTTATGATATTTTGGCCTACGTCAAGATCATAAGAGCATGGGGCAAAAATCACATCGGGAGTTTCTAAAGAAACTGAAACTTGCCAGATATGCGCACCTTCGGGAGTGTGATAACGTGAGCGGATTCCGTCACGTTATCATGCGATGATAGTTGGATGCTGATTGCTACTGATGAGTTGGTTTACTCCTCGGGTGATCCCGACTAATTCTTCTTTAAGGTTTGGAGGAAAATTTGACGGTACAGTGGGAGGTTTCCAGATTAGATAAATTGATAACCATTCTGATCTAGGTTAGTGTGCACGCTGAGTGTTTCTTTTTTATCTCTCTTTGGCAGCGACCATGGCCCGACCCTTGACTATGACTCAGTGACCAAGTTAACCGAACCTTCTTAAACACTGGCTTTTGGATTGTCAGAGTTGCAAACCTCATTGCCACTCCTACTTTTGCCCTTTTCTCCAGAATACCCCGTATTAGTACGAACATCCACTTCCATTGGATAAAACCATCGTATGATTACATACGAACTCGAAGGAATTTATTCGAGGATGGTTTCCAGTTCTGGATAAAACGAATAGGACTATTCAGTTGTCTTTTCTTTTTACCATCTCTCAGGTTGCGAGTGCTCCTTGGATTAGGACAGTACACCTATTACGCTTATTGGATAGTCTTCTTCCAAACCATAGGCTGGTGCTGAACTGTGGGGAATGAAGAAAACCATTTAGCCTAAAAGGTGTACAGAAGGTATTAAGTAAAGACAAATAAAGGGATTAGTAAGAGGGCAATGTAAATTGCGACTGCTATTCACAACCAAACCAAGTATTTCATTACCACTCCTATTTCACCTTTGTATTTCTCCAGAACACTCTGTATCACTACAAAGATCCACAGTTATTTGGATACTCCATCGTATGTTTATATACGAACTCGAAAGGAACTTGTTCAAGTTCGGGGATGGATTCTGGTTCGCGAGAAATAGGAATAAGGTTTATTCGGTTGTGTTTTATCTTCACCTTCTCTCTGATTGCGAGTGCTCCTAGGATTAGGACAGTACACCCATTATGCTTATTGGATAGTCTTCTTCCAAACCATAAGCTGGTGCCGAGCGGTAGGTAAGGAAGAAAACCATTTGGCCTAAAGGGGTGTACAGAAGGTAATGACTAAAGACATATAAAGGGATTTGGAGAGATGGCAAAGAAATATACGGTTACAGTTGTGAATCTGGATAATGGAAGAGGCATTACTAGGAATACCCGGATACCCCTACGAAACATTTCAATGTTTGAGTTTCACTGTGTACTGTTAAATGAAAACTGATTTCCCAATTAGTCTTTGCTCCAGGGTATGTATTTAGCAGGTTTGATTCTCACATCTGTATGGTTTTACAGATGATGAGTGGGAGTAAGTTATTGGGAATTAGGTGATCATCCTCATTATATCGGAATTCGTTGTAATTGGTGATATTTGGGGAAATCGCCTGGGTTGTTTGCCGGACGGCAAATATGTGGTTTTGAATATCCGTCGTTGTGCACCAATTTCAAATTGATATATCTGTACGTCTATTTTTATAGAGTAGAGTGAGATAAAACTTTTTGAAATTATGTCTATGACATTTACCTATATCAGTGGATGGCTAGGTAAGGAGCATTGAACTGCGGTGTAATTCTTCTTAACCATAAGTACAGTTTTCAACCTACGACACACATGGAATGAGTTATTCGACTCACGGAACTTATACAGAGTATTGTATGTTGTCCAGTGTCCATTAGGACAGAGGGGTTGGTCCTCGCACTATATTCGGTTTACTTTTGACTTCTCTAGTTTTTAGACAAGTGTTTCGTAGAAACACAAGTTCTGAGTTCTGAGAAGTTATAGGTATATGAATAAAGTAGAGGACCAGGTATTGCAAGTATCAGGATTCTCCAAGGTGATCGAAGATGTAGATCCTTGTGAATGGTATTCAGTTGATAGTAATGATTAAGAGAACTTGCTTCTCTTTCAGGTTAGTCATAATTGGAAGGATTCCTAAGTTGAGTAATGTTGATCGGCCTCTCTCCAATAAGTTGACATGCACTGGAGACAGCTGCAAGATTTGAATCTGGTTTCAATTAAATCAGTGCCTCTGTTTCTATATTGGATATAGAACGGTTCATATCTTAACATTGTTAAGGTACGAGGAGTTGTCCGGCTTATGCTTAAAACCAAACTCTGGATAACTCAAGGCACGTTTCTGTAATGGCTGTTTATGGGTTGACCCAGGCTATGACGAGGGTTGACTTTCTACCATCTAGAAGATCAATAGTGATATTGTTCTTGACTCGCCACAGTTTTAACAAAAATGGATATTTTCAGAAAACAGTAGTGGAACTATGGTAGAACTGGAAGTGATTCCAGAACCGCAAACGATTACTGAAAATTTGATAAGAACCTCAAGATTCAATCTGGTTTGACATTCCATTAGCCACTCCGCAGATATGGTGGGTAACCTCAGGGACCCGAGAGGTACTCCGGTAGCCTCAAGGACGGTGACAGGGAGGTTCTTGTTTACCCAGACTTGCCATTGCCGTTGTTCCAGACTGTGAGACCCGGCAGGAGGATGAGTATAGCGCCGTTCTAAACTAGCTTTAGAAGTGCACATGTATATGATTCTGCCAGAGGGTTGTCGTAGTCAGTGGGAGCGGCGGAAGCATGGTGGACAAATGGCTTATGTCTATTTATAGACTAAAGCAGATATAGCGGAGATAGATCATCTATTTCTGATGTGACAGTCATAGGTTTGACTTCATCAGAATAGGGGATGGATCAGTTAAGATGGTAGTATGGTGTGATGTCCTGGTATTTGGATGACATACACAGAGTAGGAAGTGAAATTCCTATACTACGATCGGTTAAACTTTGGAAGTCACACAGTGGTTTCTCCACTTAGGAATTGGATATTATATCAGGCATTCTGGTTACTAGATCTATGGTTTTAGATCTAGATTTGGGTAGTTTCCCAATCTGGGTACTTAGACTGCATTCTAAAGGTGTTTTAGAATGGACGACTCCTGGCATGGTGATGTACCTGCAGGTAATGCAGTCACCCTCTCTAAAGATGTCTTACGGACTAAAGGGGAGAGGGATGTGCATGATTGGCAGATCACTTGCTTAGGCAATTGAGTTGATCATGGGATGTCAAGTACCACACCAGATATTGTTTTTGCACGAGATGCAGTAAGTAGATATTGATCCAATCCTGGAGAAACATTCGGAAGCAGTTTTAGAACATAAGTGAATGTTCTAGGGATATGATAACGACAGCCTCATTCGGGAGACAGTTATCATTCCAGGCTTCCAAGGTGACCTGGATGATAGAGTGGTTGTCAGTGTTATAGTTTTCCTTTTGACGAGGGGCAGTGTTTTGGACAGGTGGTCCAAGGGGATACTGAGGGAGGCATGGCACAGGATACTGATTAAGTTCAGTTGACAATACAGTTTAAGAAGTTTGGATTTGGAGTTCATTGATGTGCTAGGTCCCATCAGATATCCTGACATATTCTATGACAGGTATTGCTCATTTCGAGAGATGGCTTTCTTCGCAAACTTGAGATAAAGAGAGACATAGAAAGAAACATCTGAACGGATCCACTCACTAAGGCTATTCCTTGAACGCAATAGTTTCGCAAACGGGTTTTGTGAGACTGATTAGTAAAGGAGTTGGGTGTTCGGTATCACACAGGCTGTGAGTATGCGACATCGCAATAATTAGCCTTGAGTGCAAGTAGGAGATTGTTGGAGATAATGCCCTGAGAGTCAATTATTAGATCACAGGCACGTGATTGCAATGATTGAGGGAGGACCTATACCGGTAGGACAATCTTACTCAAGATGATAGTATGCTATCTGGTTTATCTTTATCATCGTGTACTGCTTTAGGTGACCTCACAAGTCACTATTGCGCGTTGATAGAGCCCTTAGGATTCTTGCTTGACGGCCAGTAGTATGAGGGCGATCATATACGTGGGAGCTGGGTTCTATAAGCACATCCTTAAAAAGGTCCCTAGTCGTGGGAGTTTTCGAGACAGGGCATCGATACTCCGGAGTAGACTAGTATATACAGTCGAGACCCCGACGAGGGGCGGTGGCCGGTCTCACAAGCCATTGGTGTCAGTTGGTTCACCTAAGATGTATACAGGTGCTCATTGGGTTATGAGTACACCGGACAGGACTCGCTGGGAACATGCTAGTTGGTATTATACCTGACGTCAGATAGCAGTTCCCTGGTGACATGTGTACCGGTTAGTTCATCGACCTGAGATCGTCATTTGTCTCGTGTGAGTTCCTACTGTGCTTTGAATACAACCCTACCACGGCTCAAAGGAGTCGTGCAAACAGGTTTTAGTTGGGTACAGTCCCGAGCCACATGGAGGCAGTGAGCGGATCTGCAGGGGTTCGTCTCTCCCGGTATTGGGGGTGAGATCACGCTGTGTATAGGAGAGTCAATACACGAAGTCCTTGGCCAAGAAAGGAGATTTACTCGTAGATATTCCAGTAGTATCCCAGGGTGTTTTGGACTACACTCCAACACGACTTGTACCGCTTTTGGGGGTCTGACTTTTACCAACCCCCTAGGCCCGCCATGCGATGCTAATAGACGAACGGACCAGACCGTACAGATATTGTCACTGACAGGCTCAGTAGGGTGTCAGGATGAGTTCGCTCATCGACGTCCTTTTTGGTCAATACTTGGCAGCCCGTCACGTATGGCTAATACCTCTGACGTGCTCGTGGTTAAATCCAAGGCTAAAGTATTGACGAGTCTTTAGAGTCCCCTATAGACAGTTTCTCAAGTTTCGGGCCAAACACTGTAGAGGCCGTATGGAGATATGGCAGGGTTCGAACATATACGTGCGGTGTTGCACGGATCATGATCGGACGGATAATACTAGCAGGCTTTGGTTTAAGCCAGATCCTAGTATTGTACAGTGTAGATTTTTTCTCATTGCATTTGTATTCGGTCGGAATACAAATGAGGGTATGTATATAAAGTCGCGCGGTTTTTCCTGTAATTTATTACGGGATCAGTTTTGTGAAGTTGCCAGTTTGCATTCCGTTTCGGCCAGTTTTCCTTTTTTCCTTCATGGCCGGATTTTTGCGATGAGAGGGGCTTATTTGCAAGTGTGCAAATTAGCTAAGTGGAGGGGTTTATTTGTAAATGGAGGATTATGATGGTTCTAGCATCTTTGCTTTTTCTTGCACATTTGATTCCATTTTGTGCACATGGTCTGCATTAATGAGATTGGATTTGGATTAGAAGTGGTCTGACATATTCTTATGATTATCATACACTTTTCTCCTCTTGCTTGGATTCCCTTTTTTCCCCCCTGAATTAGGTGAGGCCGGCCACATTCAAGGGAGAGAGGGAGAGGTTCATTTTGTGTGGGAAGTTTCTTTATCTCATTTCTCTACTTGCCACAAAAATTCCATATCTCCAAAGTTCATTATTCTCCACCTCCATCATGGCAACTTCTCAACCCAAATGAGACAAAGCTTTCTACACTTCATCTACAGTATTCATGGACACGTCGGCTCGCCAACTTCGTGCCCGAGTTGCCTCGGTCCAGAGGTGAGAGCCCGTAAAAGAACTCGGCGATGTGGTGCCCGTTCCGACGAGGAAATAAAGACTGGAGATTCCGCGAGGAGATCGGAGTGCAGGCCGATGACCGAAGGACACGGATCGCTCAGTATAGCTTTCTACCCATTCTCTAGTTAGCTAGCATTAGGTTAATGGCCCGATCCGAGTTTTATAGTGCGCGGTAGTGCCGGTTTACAAGTTTCGTAAAAGTTTCGTTTCTGCATTCCGGCGTCGGATTGACGGCTGGGGCGCTGCCGTGAACTTACAATACTTGCTCACTTATGATTTCTTTTCTCACTTGATGTGCACATTGTATATATGTGATATATATATTTGTGTACATGTTTGTGTCATGCTAGGTTACAAATACAACATATTATTATGAGACTTATACCATGCTAGGGTTTATGTTTGGATTTTATTTATCATTAAGTAATTCACAAAAAATTTGGAATTAGTCATGGATAAGCTTGTAGAAGCTTATGGACACATTGACTTATTCAACTCTTTTGTCATTAGTTAAGATATTTGTTAACCCAACCCTTAACCTTAGCCCTTGGTTTATTATCTACATGAGTTAGGCATGAGAGGATAACTCACCATTGTTGCATTTCTAACCTCATGAATTATTCATTCATAACTCTCATTCATCTCTCATCTTCTTATTCTTCATGAGGTCAAGAAAAATGTTTTCTAGGGTTTTGAGAGGTGATGAAATATTATGAGAAAAATAAATCTAAAGTGAGCCCACTTCCTACTTCATCATCCTCTACAACTTGCCATTTAGTATATGGTGTTTTCTTCACTAATTTCACAATTAGTGAAGAGATAGCTTGGGTTAGTGTCTCCTCGATGTAGATCATCTTCGGCCTCGAAGACTTCGATGCAAGCATGTTCATTTCTTCATGGGAGCCTCTCTAGAGTCCAGGACATCACGATCGCAGCGAAGGGACTACTACACGGAGCTAATGAAGTGAAGGACCAGTCTACAAAGGTTGTATTCCTTGTTCACTTTACATGCAAAGCAGTTTGCATTTCATTCCGTCGATTTTTCTAGTAGACGATTCTAGGGTTAGGGTTAGCTAGAACAGTAAAAATTTGAAATTGGCATGTAAGATGCCTCCCGAAACCTTGTTGCCGTCCTAGGAAATCCTGATGTGGTATCAAAGCCATGCTAGAAAATTAGACAGATTTTGTTAAGATTACGAAACCGAAATACTGCGAAACTTGCAATGCAAAAAACTGGTTTCTGTCGATCCTAAAAAGATGTAAAAATTTTTTTTAAACAAGTAAAAAATGTTATATGGGGTATATCATGAACACCATGAAAATTTCAGGGGGTATGCTCGGATTTTAGCCGAGCACAATGAGGTCATGGCCGGCCACTTTGTGTTGGTTTTGCTTGAAATTTTCATTGTGTTCCAGTAACTGTGTTTTAGTGTTTCATGTGTTGTTTGTTTTTGCTAATTTCGCATGTGATGTGATCTTACACTATAAACAATTCAGAGTGTTTTGTATTCGTTATTTTAACATTGTTTTGGGTTTGCACATATTGTCTAAGCGAAGTTAAAAAGTTCGATCGAATGACAAAAACCCATTTTTCCAAGTTTAACGTATTCGGAGAAACATGCAAGTAATTCTGTGAACCCTCCAGAAGAATATAACCCTTACTCGACTTTTTGGATTGCGGAACCACGGTCATACCTTAGGGTTGCCGCAGTTCCGTGAAGACATGAGTGAGGCTTGGGTCTGCCCTTCTACGGTTGGTGCATAGATACTGTGGCATGTTCTGGGTATTATTGAACTATGCTCAAGTGTTGAGCTATCGGGGAATTATGGGACTTTGATGAATCGATCGAAAAGTGTAACGTCGTCCGGATATCATGTGATAGGATACAATATTTGGAATCCATAAAAGTAGTTATGGGATAACTAGTTTGAATATTATAAATCTAGCAGTTTAGTCTCATTTGATCGGTTGCCACGGGATTTTGATGTGATCAAAACTCTGTCGCAATCACGTAGCGTACGCTAATACTCGCCTGGTAACCTTATTAGATAGCCACGCCCCATAGCCCCGACCAAGTGACTGTAACATTTTAGAAATTGTTTAGGCGAATTTTCCGATAATAGGTAAAATAATTTGTGTTTTCCGTAAAAACAAACCGTGAAGTGATCATTTATCTGTATAGAATTCACTGCACCAAGTTTAACTAGGAAATTGCTAGGTGCGGTATTTAGTTAGTCTCTTGTAAATATTAGTTCACTTTAATATTTTTCCTTAATTAAAATATTATTACAAACTTTTAATTATGCACTTAATTAGTGGTAATTACATTTTGGATTGGGTTAATTATGCTAATTTGAATCCATGCTAACTTAGTCACAAGATTAAGCATCTTTGACTTCTTTGAAAATATCTTGGAAAATATCTAGATATTTTGAAGGTCAATGGAAAATTTAATTAATGGGAATTAAGAGCTGGCATAAGGATAAGTTTTTTAATTGAGCTTTAATGTGTTTTTAACCTATTTTCCTTCTACACAATTCCACAACCCTCTTCTTTCTTCTTGTTGGCCGAACCCCCCCCACCTTGCTGCCCTCTCTTTTCTTTCACCCCATTTCCACTTCTTCAACCTCAAATAAATCATCAAAAATTATCAAATAATCCTACAAACTTAAATACAAATCCATACCCATTATTCTTTAGCGTAAGTCTAGCTTCGATCTTCATGAAAGTTAGCATTTTGGAGGCTATTTTGATGATCTTGTTGCAAGTTTGTGAATAAGGTGGAGGTATAAAATCCTAACCCTAAGCTTTAGTTGTTTTTTGAATACCTTAATCTAGTTATTAGATGTTTTAATAAAGCTTTAACTAGCATGTTTTGAAATTCAAGAAAAGGTTTTTGAAGATCAAGTTAAGATTTTGATTAATTGTAATGGTTAAGTGAGTTGTTTAGACAAGTAAAACATAACCTAGTTGTGAGATTGTTAATTGTTATTTTTCCTAATTGTCTCATTAAGCTTAATTGCAAACTAGTTTTTACTAAGTCTTATTTGGTTGAGATTAAAATTCTAGTAATGGTTTGTGTGGTTTAATCAAGCTATTATGTGATGATTGTGATCGCTAGTTTTGGTTAAACTACTAGATATGAGCTAAAATGTTTAAAAGGTGCTTACTAGGTTATCGGATAAATTAGGCGTGGGTTTCAATTGACGTTGCGATGTTATATATATTATCTTCCACGATATATATTGTGTTGTGAATGTGCGATCGGTACGATCAGGTTCTAGGCTTGGTAGTTGTGTCTTTTAGCGTTCCTAGCTGGGGTTGTACCGATATCGTACGCGTTTTGTGCACTAAGTGCACAGTGTCTATATCTTGTTGACGTTATCCTTACGTTTCGTTGTCTTTGTGTCGGCGCAGGATATTTAGTCTTATGTGTTGAGTTTGTGAAATTTTAGGATCGTGAGCAGGGACTTCGGACGCTGTGAAGAAAGGGAAGCAGGTGGTCAGATTTACTTAGCTCGAGGTCATCGGTGAGTAGATTTAACATCTACAGGGGAATCTCCCGCATGGCGTTCCGTGTCTGGGCTAGATTATATGACATGATTATTAGTTACAAGTATATGGACATTAATTGTGCATGTGTACCATTGTTGCATATCTCATTGCCTATTTTTATATGGACATAGTATTAATGAGACACAACACTATTATTGACGGTTCATGTTGCACGGGCATAAATTGTATGCTACACACACACCGTCGGTAATTGCCATGACACGCACTACACCTATAAATATGCGATATTGTATTGGTTAGGGCCATTGAGACATGATCCTTATTTCCATTGTGTATAAGAAAGATAGCATACACATATACCTTGCAATACCTATATGCTTACACTTATAAAATGTGATATTGTATTGCTTAGGGACATTGAGACTTCATTCTTATTTCCATTGCGCATATGAAATATAGCATACCTGTATACCTACATGCCTACACATATAGCTTGCTATACCTACATGTTTACACATATACCCATATGGTATTACATCATTATTGATAGGTATATACCCATATCTTGCTATACCTACATGTACACCTACATACCTTGCTACAGCTACATGTACACCTACATACCTTGCTACAGCTACATGTACACCCATATACCTTGCTACAATTACATGTGCATCATGCAAACATACTTACATGTATACCTACATACTCTGCTATAGCTATATATACCCCTAAGTGGTATTGTATTGTCATTTGACATTGATACGTTGATTATTGTGCTATTGTGCTTATGAAATGCATCATACATACCTACTTACATGTAGATACACATATCTTGCTATAATTGCATGTACACTTCATATGATGCTGCACTTGATTTCGGAGGAATTGAGAACCGCATGATATATTTTAAAACTGGATTCATTTAAAAGAGCGGTTTTTCCATTAATATGCTCATATTACTGTTTTATGTTGCATATGTTATATTTCATGGACATACGCATTTGATATATGGATTTCATATGATATTTTCTGGATTTGAGGACCGTGGTATTTCATGAAATTATGCATTGTTTGAAAAACCCGGTTTCTCTTGATATGATATTTCGATGCGTCCACCATAAGTTTTCTCAGTTCTGAGACTTGTGTTAGAAACCCCATGCGAGGAGTGGACGAGGCCGTGTGCGGGTACATGTTGGGGCCTGGAGGTACCCCGGGGTAAGAAGACTCGTATTGTTAGGCGGTGAGCCCGAGACAGGGGAGTACTACCTTACCGGTGATAGTATTTGGACTCGTTGGATATCAGGAGGATACCGACAAGTGTTATGAGACGTATGGATATGTGGATTGCGAGTGTCGGAGCGGTCACTCATGTTCCGTGAGACGTATGATACGGACATGAGGATCGGTCCTGGTGATGGCGCCTGACAGATCAGTATTTATGTGTCGATGCTGGAAACTAGTTTTCATGATGTTTTCGGGTGTCGATGTTGGACACTCAGGTTCCATGAGACTTACAGGATATGAGGGCCGATCTGAGGATGCGGTGCATTTGGTATTGGGATTTGGAGTGTCATTGATGGACACTAGTCTCTCCACAATGAGGATTCTATGAGGATGGCATGTTTTATACCATACTAAGCATTTATTTTATATGCATTGCTTCATGTATTAGTAGTACCTGATAGAATACCTTTCATGACTGTTGCATATACATATTGCCATTTATTGCTATCAGTTTGCATGTGATAGATTATCGCAGTACGTGCATACCTGCGATTACCTGCATGATGTTATTTACTATTCACGAGTTGGCAACTCAACCCTGTTGTGCCATAGTGTTTTTGCAGGTTGGACCCTTAGAGTAGTCGCAGCAGGGCTTCTTCTTATCATATCATCTTTTGCAGCGGATACCGCTACGGCTAACTGTGAGCAGTTTTGCTACAGGTGGTTTTTGCGGTTATCCGATGATGCTCATTATATATCTTTTTTGTACCTACTACCCTCCATCTACTACTTCATGTATTGACTTAGAGACAATATGTGAGGAGGATATTGTATATTATTTTGTGACTTGGGTGTCGTGCTCGTGTAAGCCGGCTTTTATGCAGCTTTATCTTTTATGTTGTTTTCACTTTAAATCATCCATTTTCTTCGCTACGGCGTCGTATATCTGCTTGTCGTGGTTGTTTCCGCCATTGGGCTTGATTTGCTCCCGTTTGGGGATGCTTTACTTATATCTATGTTTGTACCATTTTCGAGGCTAGTTTTTACAAAGGAGGTGCTGCCAAAATTTTTAAGAAAATAAATTTGGACTTCAAAGATTTTTATTTGAGATTCCTAAGAGTTTTAACAATGTTTTTATCACTTACTCTTTTGATTGTTTAGATTGCTGGGTTTTCGGCTTACTTAGATTGTGTTACGCATGTAGATGTTACGTGGTTTAAGGGCCGTCACGTGCCAAATTTTAGGTCGTGACAAAGTTGGTATTGTTAGTGTATATGCCCTAGAAGCCATTACTGTATCATACTAGTATGTATATTACTTGTTGGAAGCTTGGGATATTCACCTTGTATTGACAATCTTGCTCAAACTAGTAGTATGCTACTTGGTTTGTTTCTGCTTTAATGTGTGCATGTGTTTCTTTTAGCAAATCGCCTTTACACATTAGTGGAGCCCTTAGGATCTTTGCTTGATTACCAGCGTTGTGATGGTTGTCACACTCGTGGGGGCTGGGTAATCTACAAGCTCATCCTTATGCAGTTCCCTAGTCGTAGGACTATCGAGACATGGCATCGATACTTCGGAGTAGACTAGCGTATGCGCTTCTCATCCCAGCTTGGGAGACGGCCTGTCCCACAGCCGTCAGTACGTCGTACATGGGATAGTATGCGGGTACTCGTTAGGTTACGAGTACACTGGACATGACTCGTCGGGAACTATTGGTTGGTATTATACCTATCGTCATTTAACAGTTCCCAGGTGACATGAGTACAGCTTAGTCCGCTGACTTGACACTGTCACTTCGCCTCGAGTGTGTTCCCACTGTTCTTTGATTACTACCCTACCACGGCTCTACTGAGTCGTGCAAACAGGTAGTAGTTGGGTGCAGTCCCGAAACACTCGGAGGAAGTGACGGTTAGACAGGATTCATCTCTCCCGGTATTGGGGGTTGATATCGCGCTGTGTCTAGGAGAGCCATTACACAAAGTCCCTGGCCAGGGCTAGAGAGATATACTGGTAGGTTTCCAGTGATATCTCGGGGTATTCTGGGCTACACTCCGGCACGACTTGTACCGCTATTAGGGGACTGACGTTTACCACACCCCTAGGCCCGCCATGCGATATTCTCAGACAAACAGACCGGACTGTACGGAGATTATCACATACAGGCTCAGTAGGAGTTCAGATGGGTTTCACCTCGTTAGTATTCTTATCGGCATCTACGTGGGGGCCGTTACGCACAGCTAGTGCCGCTTGCGGTCTGTGGTTAAAACCACTGCCAGCGTAGTGTCGAGTCTTTAGTGTCCCACACAGAGGGTTATTCGCCTTTGGGCAAAACTGAGTATAGGTCGCATGGTTTTGCGACGGGGTTCTTTCACATCCGCGCACTTGTGAACGTTTGGTGTCCGGGCAGTCATTACTAGTGGGCTATGGTTTGAGCCGAATCCTAGTACATGTTTTGGGGTTTGTTTTATCTCGTTGTATTCGTGTTCCTCAGAACACGAATGCGGGTGTGTATGCACAGTTGATTGAGGCGGAGGAAGAGGATTTTCATTAGGGTTTCGGAACGGGTGTGTATGCACAGTTGACAATTGTCTTTTTCCAAACTCTAATGAATATGTGAAATAACGATTAGTAATATTAATTAAATGAAATTGTGTCATGGTTTGGGTTATTGACTTGTTGACCTTGGTTGACCATGGTTGAAATATTGACCATCATCATTACATTTCAAAGATGCTCTTTGATCTTTGCAAAAACCATTTAATGTGAAATGATAATGGTCTCAACAAACCAACCATCAACTTTTTAATTTGATTAAAATTATTAATTTGATTAATTCACATATATTGTCATGGTTGTAAAAAGCTATCTCATTCTCTCATAACCATTCTCTCTCATCCTTTCTTCTTCCTCCTCCTCTAGTTCAAGGAGAAACATTCTCATGAGTTGAGAAGCATCTCCTTGGAGATAAAACACCCAAAGCCACTCTCTATTCATCCTAAGGTTGAAGTTCTAGCAAGCCGGAGACTTTAGTTTTCTCAAAGTTCGAGAAAGGAGCTCAAGGTAGATACCCTCAGGTGGATCCATCTTCGACAAGAGAAGGCGACGAGGAAAGCACCATCCGACCACTACAAAGAGTCTAAGAAGAAGGAGTTCAAGTTGAGGTATAACACCTAACCGAGTAGATAACTCTTTTGTTAGTTGCTAGTGTGTAGTTTAGTCAAGATCCCTTTTATACGGTCCATGTTACCTAGTCAAGAAAAATTTTCGTTTTACCGTTTCCGCTACCCCGAAAGTACCGGGACAGGTAACGTGGACCTTGCAGTCGTTTCAGAGGCTAACTAAACACACCCTAGCATGTTAGCAAAGTGTCTAGAATTTCGACCGGACAAAAAACCGCAAAACACCGTGGAAAATTCAAGTTTCTGCCGATTTTTAGATCTGTTCAAAAATTAATAAATCTTACACTAAAAATTGGCTCAGGCTTTTTGTAGAGCACTGGAGAAAATTGATGCACTAACTCGGTTAAAGCGCCGCGGAACCGCGGCATGAGCTTGCTCCTGCCGCGGATCAGCGGCCGAGTTAACTCGGTTGTGGCTCCATTTTCCTGCAGTGTTCTTACAGGGGTATTTTGGGATTTTTGGAATATGATTTTTCTGCCCAGATTTTCCAGAAAGAAAAATTTGTTTTTGGGGCTTAAAAATCCGTATTTTGATCGAATTTCTAAAGACTTAAGCTAACGGGTTTTATATCTGTGATGTGACATATGTATTGAACGTCTGCTAATCGCTATAAGTCGATTAGTGGGGGTTATACATATCTGTGATCTGTGATGTTGATGGTTTGTGTATATGAATTCGTTGGATTGTCGCGGATGAATAGCCGAGGGGTTGTGAGATGAGAGTATTCTTATTCTTTCAATTCTTGTAATATGTAAATTTATGTAATATTATTTGTATGGCCGCACAACCGGGTCGGGGTTGTAGCCGTCATTGTATAATTTCTTTTTACTGTTTTTGCTCCTAGGATAGACCAAAGGTTGGGTGCACAAACTACCGGGTACCTCGAAGTGCCGAGTGGCCTACTCACGTTGTTGAGGGAGGTTGCTTCAGTTCGGATACTTGACGGGTAGTTTGCCGCACACGTAGGGGTCTAGGGTGGGGTTTGGCTATTCATCGTGACCGTGTAATCCGTTCTTCGTTACAGGCTCGTGCGAAATGCGGATTCCTAGTATATCCAAAGTATTCATCTGTGATCTGGAATGGCTATTATTGCATCTGACGAATGGATTTATATATCTATTTAGGCGTTGCTTATGTTTTGCATCCGCGCTAGTCCAGCCCCCGCTCTGTCGTTAGTTAAGTAACCTAACGGGTGATAACGGGACCCCGTGGCGAATGCGGATGGCATAAGCGTACGTCATATTTTCGTTGTTTTCTGCAATGGTAGGATTAATTCATGGGACGCATTAATTTAATGCAAGAAAATAAACCTAAAAGTCGTTGTTGGAACAATTTTCAAAAAGCTGTTATTGCAAGGACGTTCACTTTTGTTTTGCATAGAGGTATTCGGTTATGAATGCCCAGCACCTCAGTCGACGAGATAAGGGCCGAGATCCCTTCATCGGGAGTGACCCCTTGGACAAAAAGTTTGCGTCAGGATAATAACTTCACTATAGTCGATTATTCTTGCTTTGCATCGAGGTATTCAGCTTAGAATATCCTGCACCTCATTCGACGAGGAAAGAGCCGAGATCCCTTCACAGGGTGTGACCTCTTTAGCAAAAGTTTTCGCCACTATTTTTTTGAAAAAGGGTATCACGTTCCTTCAACGATATCAAGTTCATTACGTTAACGGGTTTTTCGCCAAAACCCAGCCGTAGCCCTCCATCATTTCTTATAAGTTATACTTAGTATTCGTGCTGCGTTTGTTGGCTGTGTCAAGGCGCAGTGAATGGTAGCTGAGTATTGCTTATCTGCTGGATACAATATGATTGGTTAGGAAAGTCGTGTAACCCTGTTGACTGTGTCAAGGGTTATGCTGGTGGGTTTAATGCAATCAAGATAATGACGGATTGAACTTGAGTAGGACTCTTTGATTTGTTGACTGTGTCAAGGTCACCTGGGTCCTAGGGGCAAAAACCGCATCGGGAGTTTCTAAAGAAACTGAAACTTGCAGATTTAGCATACCTTCTAGAGTGTGGTGACTAGAGTGGATTCCATCCAGATCATCGTACAATGATAGTTGGATCCCGATCCCACTGATGAGTTGGATTACTCTCGGGAGATTATTTCACTTAACAATCAATGCTATAAACCAAGTTGGTGTCTAGAACGGTGTTAGCGGGGCTACGCCTCCAGGGAAAAGAGGTTATTTAATTAAAGAACTTCGCGAAAGCGTTGGAAAACCTCCCTCGAAGTACCAACACTAGCCTGGCTGAAAGGTTAAGCAAGTATTGTGACGTGCGATTAATCCTGACTAGTTCTTCTTTTAGGGTTTGAAGAAGAATTTGAGGAAACAGTGGGAGCCATCCTGATTAGATAAATTAATAAACCAATCTAATCTTGCAAGAGCGCACGCTAAGTGTTTCTTTTCTCTCTCTCCAGGTACCAACCATTTCACGCCCTAATCAAGATAAAAAAATGTATCGCTTGACCGATCCGAATTCTTATTCGGGGCTGGGGAACGTTGGTTCGGCTCTAACTTACGACAACAGTCATAAGTATGAGCAAGGGAAAGAGGTTTATATGGATTCCAACGATACCCAGTTGAAGAAGAAGCATGGTTTTGCATCTACTTCAGGTGTTCTTGTAATTGAGAACTGCTTTACGGTCAGCCCTACCTCCTGGGTACTTGATACCGGATCTGGATCTCATATCTGTAATTTATTGCAAGGATTGAGAAAAAGTAGGAAAGTTGTACCTGGTGATATGTCGCTCAGAGTAGCGAACGGAGCACAAGTTTATGCTGCAGCCGTCGGTGAATATCACCTAGTGTTGCCAAATGGCAATACTATGATTTTGAACGACTGCTACTATATACCTTCCATGGTTTAAAACATCATATCAGTTTCTTTACTCGAAAAAGATGGATATAACTTTGTTTTTGATAGAAATATCATGAAAATCTACCTTCATAAGGTAATGGTTGCAGAAGGTACACTATGTAATGGTATCTACGTTCTAAATCAGAATAACTTTCTCAATATACAAAACGCACGCAAGATGAAGAATTCAGATATGAATGAATCCTACTTGTGGCATTGTAGACTTGGTCATAACGGAGAGAAAAGACTAAGTAAGTTGCATAAAGATGGACTCTTGAATGCGTTCGAGTTTTCATCTTATGAAACTTGTCAGTCTTGTCTCAAAGGGAAGATGACCAAATCTCCATTCACCGGACATGGAGAACGGGCAGCAGAGCTCTTGGGACTTATGCACAGTGATGTATGTGGTCCAATGTCTATACATGCAAGAGGTGGGTTCTCGTACTTCATCATATTCACTGACGATCTCTCTAGATTCGGATATGTGTATCTTATGAAACACAAATCTGAAGCTTTTGAGAAATTCATGGAATTCAGAAACGAAGTAGAGAACCAGACTGGCAAAAGTATCAAGATCCTCCGGTCTGATAGAGGAGGGGAGTACTTAAGCACCGAATTCCTAGATTACTTAAAAGAGAATGGTATTCTCTCTCAGCTTACTCCTCCTTACACACCACAGCACAACGGTGTGTCGGAACGGAGGAATCATACCCTATTGGATATGGTTCGCTCCATGATGAGTAGTGCCGAGTTGCCTCTTTCATTCTGGGGATATGCACTTCAAACTGCAGCGCATCTATTGAATCAAGTTCCATCCAAATCCTTGCCTAAGACTCCGTATGAAATATGGAGTGGTAAGAGTTTGTATATTAAACGTATTAAGATTTGGGGTTGCCCAGCTTATGTCAAAAAGCAGAACCCAAACAAATTTGAGGCACAGGCAGTTTTATCTAAGTTTGTGGGATACCCAAAAGATTCAAGTGGGTATCTATTCTACCATGCAGAGGAACAGAAGATAATTGTTTCCAGGAATGCCACATTTCTGGAAAAAGACTTTCTTGTTAAAAATATTAGTAGCAGCACGGTAGAACTGGATGACATTCCAGAAACATGAACTTTAACTAAAGATTTGGAGGAACCGCTAGATTCAGTTACACCCAATGAACCTCAGCCACTCCGCAGATCTGGTAGGATTTCTCATCCGCCCTAGAGATACTACGGTTTTCTCATAGACGGGGATCGAGAGGATTGCATCTTGGAAGAAGATGACCCTACCAGTTTCAGGCAGGCCATTATCAGTAGGGACTCTGATAAGTGGCAGGAAGCAATGCAATCCGAAATGGAGTCTATGTACGCCAATAAAGTGTGGACCTTAGATATTGCTCCACCTGGGGTAAAACCCGTTGGATGCAAATGGATCTACAAAAGGAAACTTGGTGTAGATGGGCAGGTAGAAACCTAAAAAGCTAGACTCGTTGGAAAAGGTTTTCGTCAAAGACCTGGTTTAGACTATGACGAAACTTTTTCTCCGGTGGCTATGCTCAAATCCATTAGGATCTTACTTGCCATTACTGCCTTCCATGACTATGAAATCTGGCAGATGGACGCTAAAACGGCTTTTCTAAACTGCTGTTTAGAAGAGTGCGTTTACATGGATCAGCCAGAAGGTTTCGTAGACAGTGGGAGCAGCGGAAAGGTGTGCAAGTTGCTTAAATCCATTTATGGATTAAAGCAGGCATCGCGGAGGTGGAACATCTATTTTGATGAGGCAATCAAGGAATTTGATTTCATCAAGAACAAAGATGAACCTTGTGTCCATAAGAAGATTGTAGGACGAAATGTCGTGTTCCTAGTCTTGTACGTGGACGACATTCTTTTGATAGGAAATGACATTCCTATGCTATAATCGGTCAAGCTATTTTTGTCACAACGGTTCTCCATGAAGGACCTGGGTGATGCCTCGTACATTCTAGGGATCAAGATCTACAGAGATAGATCCAAGAGACAACTGGGACTTTCGCAGTCCAGGTACATAGAGACCGTACTAAAGAGATTTAGAATGGAGGATTCCAAGCGCGGTAACATATCCGCATTGCACGGAATTACCCTCTCCAAGAAGATGTCTCCTAAGACTGACGAGGAGAGGGTTGGCATGAGCACTATACCCTACGCTTCGGCGGTAGGATCTTTAATGTATGCAATGCTATGTACAAGACCAGATGTAGCTTACGCGCTGAGCGTGGTGAGCCGGTAGCAGTCAGACCCAGGTGAGGACCACTGGACGGCAGTGAAGAACATTCTCAAGTACCTGAGAAGGACTATGGAGATGTTCCTGGTTTACGGTAATAGAGACCTCAGGGTCGAGTCCTTTACCGATTCAAGCTTCCAGAGTGATAAAGATGACAACAAGTCTGTCTCGGGTTTTGTGTTTACCCTCAACGTAGGGGCGGTATGTTGGAGGAGTTCCAAACAGGATACCATTGCAGACTCGACGATGGAGGCTGAATACATTGCTGCATGCGATGCCGCAAAAGAGGCGGTCTGGATGAAGAAGTTCATTAGTGAACTTTAGGTGGTTCCGTCCATTGTTGACCCAATACCTTTGTATTGCGATAACAATGGGGCTATAGCTTTAGCGAAGGAACCAAGGTTCCATCAGAAATCCAGACACATCTTAAGGCGGTATCACCTGATCAGGGAGATCATTGATCGCCAGGAGATTGAGGTACGGAGAGTGGACACAAAAGACAACACGGCAGATCCATTCACGAAGGCCGTACCCCAGACTCAGTTCGAGCGGCTGATCGAGATGATAGGTCTTCGATACGCCAGTACATGGCCTTAGTGCAAGTGGGAGATTGTTAGTGTATATGCCCTAGAGGCCATTACTGTATCATACTAGTATGTATATTACTTGATGGAAGCTTGGGATATTCACCTTTTATTGACAATCTTGCTCAAAATAGTAGTATGCTACTTGGTTTGTTTCTGCTTTAATGTGTGCATGTGTTTTTTTTAGCATATCGCCTTTACACATTGGAGGAGCCCTTAGGATCTTTGCTTGATTAGCAGGGTTGTGATGGCAGTCACACTCATGGGGGCTGGGTAATCTATAAGCACATCCTTATGCAGGTCCCTAGTCGTAGGACTATCGAGACAGGGCATCGATACTCCGGAGTAGACTAGCATATACGCTTCCTATCCCAGCTTGGGAGACGGCCTGTCCCACAGCCGTTAGTACGTCGTACTTGGGATAGTACACAGGTGCTCATTAGGTTACGAGTACACTGGACAGGACTCGTCGGGAACTGTTGGTTGATATTATACCTATCGTCATTTAACAATTTCCAGGTGACATGAGTACAGCTTAGTCCGCTGAGTGACACTGTCACTTCGCCTCGAGTGTGTTCCCACTGTTCTTTGATTACTACCCTACCACGGCTCTACTGAGTCATGCAAACAGGTAGTAGTTGGGTGCAGTCCCGAAACACTCGGAGGCAGTGACGGTTAGACAGGATTCGTCTCTCCCGGTATTGGGGGTTGATATCTCGCTGTGTCTAGGAGAGCCATTACACAAAGTCCCTGGCCAGGGCTAGCGAGATATACTGGTAGGTTTCCAGTGATATCTCAGGGTGTTCTGGGCTACACTCCGGCACGACTTGTACCGCTATTAGGGGACTGACGTTTACCACCCCCCTAGGCCCGCCATGCGCTATTCTCAGACGAACAGACCGGACTGTACGGAGATTGTCACATACAGGCTCAGTAGGAGTTCAGATGGGTTTCACCTCGTCGGTCTTCTTATCGGCATCTACCTAGGGGCCGTTACGCACAGCTAGTGCCGCTTGCGGTCTATGGTTAAACCCACTGCAAGCGTAGTGTCGAGTCTTTAGAGTCCCACACAGAGGGTTATTCGCCTTTGGGCAAAACTGAGCAGAGGTCGCATGGTTTTGCGATGGGGTTCGTTCACATCCGCGCACTTGTGCACGTTGGGTGTCCGGGCAGTCATTTCTAGCGGGCTCTGGTTTGTGCCGGATCCTAGTACGTGTTTTGGGTTTAGTTTTATCTCGTTGTATTCGTGTTCCTCGGAACACGAATGCTGGTGTGTATACACAGTTGATTGAGGCGGAGGAAGAGGATTTTCGTTAGGGTTTCGGAACGAGTGTGTATGCACAGTTGACAGTTGTCTTTTTCCAAACCCTAATGAATATATGAAATATTGATTAGTAATATTAATTAAATAAAATTGTGTCATGGTTAGGGTTGTTGACTTGTTGACCTTGGTTGACTTGTTGACCATGGTTGAAATATTGACCATCATCATTATATTTCAAAGATGCTCTTTGATCTTTGCAAAATCCATTTAATGTGAAATGATAATGGTCTCATAAAACCAACCATCAACTTTTTCATTTGATTAAAATTATTAATTTGATTAATTCACATATATTGTCATGGTTGTAAAAAGCTATCTCATTCTCTCATAACCATTCTCTCTCATCCTTTCTTCTTCCTCCTCCTCTAGTTCAAGGAGAAACATTCTCATGAGTTGAGAAGCATCTCCTTGGAGATAAAACACCCAAAGCCACTCTCTATTCACCAAAAGTTCAAGAAAGGAGCTCAAGGTAGATGCCCTTAGGTGGATCCATCTTCGACAAGAGAAGGCGACGAGGAATGCACCATCCGACCACTACAAAGAGTCTAAGAAGGAGTTCAAGTTGAGGTATAACCCCTAACCGAGTAGATAACTCTCTTGTTAGTTGCTAGTGTGTAGTTTAGTCAAGATCCCTTTTTTACGGTCCATGTTACCTAGTCATGAAAAAATTTTGTTTTACCGTTTCCGCTACCCCGAAAGTACCGGGACAGGTAACGTGGACCTTGCAGGTATCAGAGCGCTAGGTTTTACCTTTCGGAGTGTAGGATGACCTTGGTATGATAGAGTAGGTACCCTAAGCAGAGTGACGTAGCGTATGTATGTCCGCGGCATACTTACGACACGGTACTCCGCCTAAGTGATCGTAGGACTTATTGCTTGAAATTCCTTCCATGATTATATATATCCTTATGATTCGATTTTCGTGATCTTATTGGATCCTATTTCTATTTCTAGCCATTATGCCGCTGAAGACTACGAGGGCATAGAGAGAGGCAGCGAGAGACGAGGTCAGAGTTGTCTCGTCTGAGGCGAGAACTGACCAGGACGGTACGCTCGCTGTATAGGAGAAGATTGATCCGCCTTCGATAGATCGTATCGTTAGGCTTGAGGCAGATATGCAGGATTTGCGCCAGATGATGGGATTGTTGGTTGAGGCCAGTCGAGCGCAGCGATAGGAGGTTGCCACCCCTGTTACCTAGTTATTCCTCTTTATCAGCACACAGCATTGTGTCACGTATACAGCAGCAGTGGACACAGCCCTACTAGATGAGGAGCGTCTTCCCGAGACTTTGGAAGTTCCGGAACCGAGGAAGGCTCGTACTGGTGTGTCAGCCCAGAGACAGATGTTTAGATGCTGCGACAGTTTTTGTTCAGGTCACGGGAGTATTAGAGGCTTGAAACGAGGTCAGTTGTTTAGCTCTTATCCCCAGGAGGGTCAGCAGTCATCGTATGGATGTTTCCAGTGACGGTGTTTCCATCACCTCGTTAGGAATTATACCTTGGTATGCCAGAGAAGGGCAGTAGTACCATATGATACCATGCCACCTTCACCTCAGGGAGAGTCTCCTTTTGCGCCTGTGGATGATCCGCGTCAGACTTATGTTCAGAGAGGTCGTGGTCGCAGAGTGTTTGTTCAGAGAGAACAGGATGGTAGAGGAGGAGGACAGCCAGTTGCAGATAGAGGGCAGGCATGAGCGTTTGCTTCTACTCATCGGGACGCACAGGCGTCCAATGTAGAGGTTTCTGGTATTTGTTTCCCCCAATCAGGGCAAAGCTCTGTTTTGAAATTTAAAATTCAAAAATTGAAGTAACGCTTCAGATCCAGCGCTAGGCGCGCTGTGCGCCACATGTCAGACACGGATCCGCTAGCGCAAGGTGTGCTGCGCCCTAGGCAGTGCACCCCCAATCAGAGCAAAGCTCTATTTTTAAATTTAAAATTCAAAAATTGAAGCAACGTTTCAGATCCAGCGCTAGGCGCGCTGCGCACCACGTGTCAAACATGAATGCGCTAGCGCCAGGTGCACTGCGCCTTAGGCAGTGCATCATGTGTGCGCTAGCGCTAAACGCGCTGTGCGCCACGCGTGCTGCGCGCCATGTGTCAAACACGGGTGTGCTAGCGCACGCCGTGCTGTACTCTACGCTGTGCTCTGCGCTGCGCGCCACGTGTCAAACATAGGTGCGCTAGCGCAAAGTGCACTGCGCTCTGAGCAGCGCACCACGTGCAAAGCACGGGTGCGCCAGCACTGGAATTATAAAATTCCCCACCGTTAGATCAAAAGATCTGATATTAATGATAAATCATTAATTAACCAGAATTAAAATTCTGTTATGGAAAGATTTCTCAATCTTGGTAAAAACAAGAAGATTGCCTTTTGTAAAACAAAGCCCTAGGATCAAGATCCAACGGTGGGAAATATCCCCAAATCAATCAGAGAAAGATCTCTTTAACTGATTTAACAAATCAATTTGCCCTATATAAAGGCCCCAAGACTACAAGTCTAATATAGAGAAATCCCCCTATAAACTTTGAGAAAACTCAAAGAAAGAAAAGCAAGCTCTCAGCAAAAGAAGACTTTTCTTCAAGTTAAAAATGGTGATGAACAAAGAGATGGATTCATCTCATAATTAAAGAGAAGAATTATCTTCTTAAAAAAAATATCATAGATCTGCAAAGACCAAGGTCTTTCATAAAAGAGATCAAAAGATCTCATCCCATAACAAAGAAGTATTTACTTCATTCACAGATCATTGATCTACAAAGGCAAAGCCCTTTCAAAAAAAATTTAATAAGAACTGTTGTTCTTGAATCTTGAGGCAAAGCCTCTTTTAAAGGAACATAAATTTGTTCACAGATCATAAAAATTGATCAAATGTGCTTTGCGCTATTGAAATGCGCTTCTGCACTCTCTGGACTGGCGCTCTGCGCCAAAATGCGCCACGTGTCAACCACGCACGCAACTTGCGCTTTGCGCTTCTGAAATAGCGCATTGCGCTTATGGGCTGGTGCTCAGTGCCAAGCGCTCCACGTGTTACTCACATGTGCGCCTCTAAATTGACAGCGCAATGCGCTCATGGACTGGCGATTAGCGCTTATAAACTGGCGCAATGCGCCCACCATCTGGTGCTTAGCGCGAAGCACGACACGTTTCCTTCTCGTGTGCGCTACTTGACAGAAGCGAACTGCGCTTTTTAACTGGTGCAAAGCGCCTGGTGCTCCACGTGTCGCCGTGAAAGAACATAAATTATTCTGATGAATGCTCTGCATTCAATACAGGAAAAAAAATGTCAAGATCTAATACTCAGCAATATTAAAAGGGCCAAGCACAAATAAAGGCTCAATAGCCAGAACAATAAAAATGTTAAACATTCATTGGACATAGCAAAAGATTGGCCATAAGTCGTCAACTTATATTTAAGTGAGCCCGTCTGCTCATAAATATTTAACAGATCTTAGTTCTAAATTGGATTATAGATCTTTCAACCAATTCACACCGGTTCAAGGGTACATCTCTTTACTCTTATGATATTTGTCATTGTAATCCTTCAACGTCTTCAGAGAGGTGACAGGTCCCGACAACCATACATTTCGTGGACTATGATGTCCTTAACCTGGACTGTGGGGTCCTTAAACTCACGGACTACGATGTCCTTAACCTGGACTGTGGGGTCCTTAAGCCCATGGACTATGATGTCCTTAACCTTGGACTGTGGGTCCCTTAAACTCATGGACTACGATGTCCTTAACCTGGACTGTGGGGTCCTTAAGCCTATGGACTATGATTTTCTTAACCTTGGACTGTGGGGTCTTTAAGCCCATGGACTATGATGTCCTTAACCTTGGACTGTGAGGTCCTTAAACTCATGGACTATGATGTCCTTAAACTTGGACCACCATGTCCTTAAACTAGTAATCGACCGCAATGTCCCAAAACTAAACAATTTAGTTCAAATGCTCTTTTTTGGATCTAAATGATCCTGTTAAGTTGATCTTAGTCTAAAATTAGACTAACGTGTCCTTAACAAACGTTGAGTCGATCTTAGTCTAAAATTAGACTAACGTGTCCTTAACAAACGTTGAGTCGATCTTAGTCTAAAATTAGACTAATGTATCCTTAACAAAAGTTTAAGTTGATCTTATTCTCAAACAAGACTAACGTATCCTTAAACCCAAACCAAAACCCAAATCTAAGAAAATACGGATTTGGACTAATCCACGCCCTACGGGCGACAACATAAAATAGTCTCCGTATACAATCTACGGGCAACCAAAAACAAAACAAACACACACGACACGAAGTGACCATCTGGAGAAAGAGAAAGTGGTTACAGCGATGCGGTTGCGTAGTTAACTGCAGGGGCTTGCGCCTGCAGGGAAGAGCGTCCCCACAATCAAAACCCCCTCAAATGAGGGGGAATCTGATGAAGTCTGCTACATCGGCCGCATCCGTTTAAACCTTCGATAAATGGTGCCATAAATCAACTTGGCATCTTCGGAGAGGTGGACGGATAGTACCAATTAGCATCTGCCCCGAAATTCAGGCGAGACGTCCGCCGCGTCTTCGTCCGTGTCTTTCGGCGGGGAACAGATTCTGGCACGCCCGGCGGGACCTTTTCCTCTTTCCACTCCACACTTCGTGTGTTGTGTTCGCGAACGAATCGCGGTTTGATATGGTTTCCCATTGGTTCGAGGTACTAAGATTTGTTTTCTTTCTTGGCGCAGAAAACGAAACAATTAATGGCGTCTACTTGCATGAAGTTTTCCAGCTACAACTGCACTCGCGTTCCGCCTCATCTGGAGGCATAGCTTACGGACCTCAAGCGGCTACCCTGTTCACGATGCCGGTGGACGAAGTAACTCAGGCCACCACTGGGCTATTCTTTGGGACTATGATCCCACCCATGAGCTTGAATGCCCCGATGTTGCCGCAAGAAGCCTCAAAGATGTCGGTCTTCGATCGACTTACCACTAATGCGACCCATCTCAACGATTCGTCCAGCTCCGGCGCCTCAGACTTCGCCAGATTGGGCCAAAGTTCATGTGGGCCCATGATGAGGCCTGCAATTCTAGAAATGGTTATTCCGAAGAGGATAGCCATCCCTGCTCCCGAAGTCGTCAAAACGGCTTCTCCTGCCAATAGGTCGGTTTTCATAAGACTGACTGTTCCGGTTCCCACTTTGGTCAAAGTCCCCAAAGCCACTTCCCCTGCCCAAAGGTCTGTCATTGAAAGGTTAGACACTGCTACTCGACGGACATCGGTCCTCAAGAGACTGGTACTAGCAGCGCCTCACAAGAACAGGGGGCACGTCGAAGTCACCCCTCAAGCTGAAACAATCCCAGTGGCTCGACACGCTCGACGTCGCCACTGGCGCCGAGTAACTCCCCCTCCGGGCTAACTCCACGAGTATAAATGGTGGAAGTCAATGCTGCTGTTCCAACTGGGAGTAGTTTTGAATTGCTGAACAAGGTGCACAGGAACTCACCTACCGCCGTACTGAATAGATCTCCTCCACCCGTAGAGAATGCACCGAAGGAGAAGCCGGAACAGCCCCCTCAGCGTCTACCCTCCAAAATCTATAAAGTACGGAGACAGGTCCAGGAGTCGGTGATTGATCAAGATTACCCTCGCAGACAAAAAAATGTAAAGGTTCAACTGGAAGAGAACCGTCCTGTCAAGCCACAGAAGATGACAACTATCTGGGTGCCCGCTGCAACGGCCCCCTCAACGTCAACTGCTTAAAAGAGAAGAAGGCCAGAGAAAGCCCTTGTGACTACGACAGGCCACAAAGACGCTGAGCCCAAACGCCCCAAGTCTGGGGGCATAATGGTGCATACTGTTTACATGGCATCCGGAAAAGTGGAAAGCCGCGCTTCGACGGGTCACCGACCGCTCACCCGATCCATGACAAAAGCCCAGGAGCAGCAACAGAAGCTTAAGGAAATACTAACGCAAATGGCCGCACTCACCGGGCTAAAAAAGAGCCCTGACGCGTCATCGGAGCAGCGTCATGAAGAAGAGACCGATGCTGACTTCCTCTGCAGAGTGCTCGAAAAGAAGGACAGAGAAGCAGCAGAACAAGCGGCTAATATAAAACGAATGGTGCTTCTCTTCCAAGACATGGTCGGGATGATGTTACTGCCGGATCCTCGACCTGAAGACCCTCCGATCATTATTGAAGACGGCAGAGGGGAGACATCGAACCCTCCTCCGGCTCTTTCAGCAGCCAAAGAGGAAACCATCTCAAAAGCCACGCTGGATGATTATATAGCTCAACAAATACGAGCTCACCAAGTGAACGAAGCGGCTGGCCAAGTTATCAAGACTGGACGACCTTATCTGGGCTGGTATGACCAAATAAGTTACCTGCCGGGATATACGATCCCCAAATTCCATGTGTACAAGGGGACAGGCAATCCCCATCAACATGTTGCTCAGTTCAGGGCTATTTGCGGCAGCACCTGTAGGGTTACTAGGCACTCTCACAAGGGTCTACAAGGCATCAACCATGCCCGATTTAAAAATTAGACATGCCGAACAACCTTAACCATGATCTTTAAACTAGAGATTAGGCGAAACAAAGCAAGTAAACAACTTTACTTCTGAGAGTTTGGGATTACAACCTTTGTAGTCTGGTCCTTCACTTCTAAAGCTCCGTGTTGAGGTCCCTTCACTGCGATCATCGAGTACCCGGACTATAGAGAGGATCCACGAAGAGAAAGATGCAAGCTTGCTTCCGATCTTCGATAACAAAGATGATCTACCTTGAAGTTTCTTTAACACAAGCTCTCACTCACTAAAGAAGTGAACACCCTAATCTAAATGGCTAGGATAGATTAGGATGATGAAGTAGGATTTTAGCTCTCATTTTTTTTCTTAATCTCACTCATTTTCATCACCTCTCAAAAAGATAGAAAGCTTTTCAAATAAGAAGGAAGAAGAAGAAGAAGCTAACTCTTTTGTGATGAATAATGAATTGTTATGATAACTACAAATGCAACCATGGTTGACCAAAGTAAAGGCTAACCAATGTAGAGAGTTAACTAGGGTTAAAGGGTGTGGGTTGGGTTAGGAAATATCTTGCAAAATATCTAAACAAAATATCTTTGCAAGAAACAAAATAAAAGCTTCTAGAAGCTTCTAGAAAAGATTAACCCAAATGAAACCCTAACCATGTTTAATCTCCACTAATCATATTTCATTAGTAGTCATAACTTGTTACAATATTATATATCACATATACAATATTTATTGTAAAAAAATAAAATAATACATTTAACATATAAAGCATATATATCAATGTATTACCCGAGTGAGAAAAAGAATCTTTTAGTGAGATTATATTAGTTAGTGCAATATAATATATCAAATATACAATTATAAATTGAATTATCAAATCAACACTTGATCCGATAATCCGGCTATTTCATAAATAACCGACTAATATAATCTGTATCAGTTCACCGAATCAACACTTGATCCGATGACCCGGCTATATCACATATACCCGGTCGATATCTCATATCGCGAGAATCTAATACGGTATCACATACACGTATTGTTCTCGGTCCCGCACATATCATATATGTGCTCCTACTCCGTTTTGCCCAAGTCAAGAAACCTCTGTGTAGGACTCTAAAGAATCGTCAATACGCCAGCAGTAGGTGATGATCATATCAAACACCCACAAGCTGCAAGCGGTCAGCTAAACGTAACAGCCACCCAGGTATTGAGCGATCAGAAGATCAACAAGAAAGCCTGTACAATCTCCTGCGAATCCAATCAGTAACACTCCCGTACAGTTCGGTCTCTTCGTCTGGTATGTCGCATATCTCGCCTAGGGGTGGTAAACGTCAGACCCTAGTAGCTTGATAAGTCGTGTCGATATGAGGTCTATAATAGTTTGAGAAACTACTGATAACACTTACCAGTAAATCTCAGCAACCCTGGCCAGGGATTTCCAGTTATAGCCAATCGAACACAGCGCAACATCAAGTCCCTATACCGGGAGAGTCGAATCCCCTCCTATCGCTCATTGCCTCCATGTGATTCGGGACAGTACCCAAAAGCCACCTTTTTGCATGCCCTCTTGGACGTGGTATGATGGAAATCAAAGCACAGTGGGAATCACACAAGACTCTATGATGATCTCGGGTCTACAGACTAACCTGTACCAGTGTCACCAGAGAACTGCCATCTGACGTGAGGTATAATACCATCTGGGAGTTCTCGGCGAGTCCGTCCTGTGTACCCAGTCTCCACTGAGCACCCGTATACCTTCTCTGATGTCAAACACCAATGGATATGGGATTATCCATCGCCCATCATATGGGTCAAGAAGCGCATACGCTAGTCTACTCTAGAGTATCGATACCCTGTCTCGGTACTCCCACGACTAGGAACTTTTGAAGGTTGTACTTGGCGACTACACTGTCCCTACTAGTATGATCTGTATCATAGTCCTGGTAGTCAAGTACTCATCCTAAGTACTTTATCAACATGTAACATAGAGACAGTCAGAGTACTTGTTAAGATAAAGAGTAACCAGATAGCATACTATCATGTCGAGCAAGAAAGTCCTCCCTATATATGTCCCAGGATCCACTACAATATACAACGCATGTACAGTAATGGCCTCTAGGGCATACATATAACTAACAATCTCCCACTTGCACTAGGGCCATCTGTTGTGCTATCGCATACCCAACAATCAGCTGTGGTTGAAGTATCTCATACTCAACCATCCCATAATTGTCTCTACTGGGAATTAGGCCTTTGTGAGAGGATCCGCGCTGTTGTCCTCTGTGTCTACTCTCCTAACCTCGATCTTCCTGGAGATCAACCATCTCCATGATCAGGTGATACTGCCTAAGAATTATATCTGGATTTCTGATGGGATGGGGGTTCCTTGGCATAAGCCACAAGTCCATTGTCACACAATGGTAGGAACGAAGTTCATCTCATGAACTTATATATATATCCAGACTGCCTCTTTGGTAGCATCCTTGGTAACGACGTATCTTGCTTTTAATCGTCTAGTAAGTCACGGTATCTAGCTTGGAACTCTTCCAACATACCGTCCCTCTACTGAGGGTAAAGACAATGCCTACGACTGACATTTAGTCGTCCTTATCACCCTGGAACCTTTTCCAGTGATTCTCCCCAGGATTGATTGATACCATCTCACTACAACTAGTGAGAATCCTAACATCCATTTAGATCTATCTCATAGATATAAAACCTAGGATTTATGAGGTATCACCTTGATCCTATATGGAGAATCCTTGTGATAAGCAGAGATTGACCGAGCGTAGCATAGGAAACTCCTTCCCTATCAAGAGTATGTCATCCACATACTCTACGAGGATCACCATCATACTCCCTATTACCTTTTGTATATACAAGGTTCATCTACCATTTTCATGAAGTCAAACTCTTTGACTACCACATCAAAACAGATGTTCCAACTCCGCGGTGCCTGATTTATCACATAAAACATTTTCCACACGTTTCCGCTGCTCGCACTGTCTACGAAGCCCTCTGGCTGTGTACTTATAGACGCTCTCTTCCAAATCAACATTTAGAAAAGAAGTCATGACACCCGACCGCCAGATATCGTAGTCATGGTATGTAGCCGTGGCAAGTAGGATCTGGATGGACTTAAGCATAGCTTTGAAAGTCGCAACTTTTCCATATACACCAAGTAATCTTCTCAAGATATACTTGCTCTTGATGGGGATTTAACCCTTCAGATAAAGCAACCAAAGTCCATACTTTGTTGGTGTATAAGGATTCCATCTTAGATCGCTAAGCATCAAGCCATTCTTACAGAGTCCCACTCCTGATGGCCAGCTCGAAATAAGTTGGGTCATCATCTCATGATGCAATCCTCGCTCCCACTGTCATAGAGAAACCGAAGTATCTCTCAGGTAGGTGAGGAACCCTACTAGATCGGCGAAGAGGCTGAGGTTCATTGGAAACTATTGAATCCTTTGGTTCAACCAAATCATCAGTTGCAGTTTGTATAGCTGGAACTCTTTCCAGTTCTACCCCATGACCACTAATTTCTTCACATGAAATTCCCTTTCACAAAGGTGGCATGCTGAGGAACAAAACATCTTTTGTTCCTCGGTTAGGTAGAAGATATTCCCTTGCGAATGCTTGGGATATCCAACAAACTTCTACAGAACTGACTTTGCCTCGAACTTGTCCGGATTATGCTTTTAGACATAGGCTGGATAACCCCAAATCTTAACATACTTAAGATATGGGCTCTTCCCATTCCATATCACTTATGAAGTGGTAGGCAACTGATTTGATTTGAACCCTATTTAATAGGTATGCAGCGTCTCAAGTCCATAACACCCAAAAGGAAATAGGAAACTCAGTAGTACTCATCATAGAGCGTACCATATCTAATAGGGTGTGATAGCTCCGCCCCGATACACCGACGTGCTTTGGTGTATACGGAGGAGTGATACTGAGTGAGAATCTCATTCTCCTTTAGAATGGTCCAGGAATTCCGTGCTCAAGTATTCTCCTCCTTGATCTCATCAAAGGACATAATACTTATACCCGTTTTTGGTTCTCTACTTCTAACTTATATTCTGTGAATATCTCAAAAGGTTCAGACTTGTGTTTCAACTGGAACATATGTTCAAATCATGAGAGATAATCAGTGAATGTAATGAAGTACAAAGAACCGGTCCTGGCATGTGTAGACAGGGTACTTACATGCATCATCATGTATCAATCCCAAGAGTTCACTAACTCTTTCTCTGTTTCCAATAAACAGAGGTCATCTTATCTTAGTGACATGACCAGCAAGTTTCACAAGATGTAAATTCAAACTAATTTAAATATGCATCTAAATGTAACTTCAGCTAGTCGGGTCACATTGATATGACCTAGTCTACAATACCTCAAGAAGGATTCGTTCATTTCTGAACTCTTCCTCTTGTGTGTGTTCTGTACACTAAGAACTGTGGTTTGATTTAGAACGTCTATGCTTCTAGATAACGTACCTGAACCGATCAACTCTTGATATAGGAAATGTTCAAAACATTATCCAACAATACAAAATTATATCCTTCTTTACTAATAAAGAGACTGATATGATGTTGTATACCAGGTTCGGTATCTAATAACATTCGTTCAGAATCACTGTATTCTGGTAATACAGGATGATAACTACCAATAAACTTGGCTGCAACACTTGCACCGTTTCTATCTCATAAAAATTATCACCCGTTTTCAGTTCTCTACCTTTCTATAGCCCATGTAACAGATTACTTATGCGGGATCCTGATCCGGTATCTCATACCCGAGACGTAAAGGATACTGAGAAACAGTTCTTGGTAATGAACACACCCGAAGAAGATGCATCAGCATGCACTTTCTTCCTTTGGGCGGCACGTGAATTCTGGTAATCCCTAATTTCCTGCTCGGTCTTATAACAATTATAAGTTGGAGCGGGACCAACGTTCCTTAGCGCAGTATAACAAGCGGGTTCGGTCAATATATCCGTATTATTATCTTGATTAAGGCGTGACATAGTCGCAACCAGGAGAGAAAGAGAAGAAAACACTCAGCGTACGCTTTTACAAGATTAGATTGGTTATCAATTTATCTAATCAGAATGGCTCCCACTGTTTTAGTCAAATCTTCCTTCAAACCCTAAAAGGAAAGACTAGCCAGGATTAATTACACTCTATAAGTTCGCCAATCTTTCAGCAAGGCCAGTGCTGGTACTTTGAGGGAGGTTCCCCATGCTTTCGCACGGACCTAATTAAAATAAAACTCGTTTTCCCATGGGCGTAACACCGTTAACACCTTTCTAGACACCTACTTGATCGGCTAATTGTAATGTGTAAAACTCTCCCAGGAGTAACTCTTACTCGCAGTGGGTATCGGGATCCAACTATCTCATAGAAGGTATGCAATCTCATTGCAAATTTCAACACTTGAAATTCCCGATAATTCTTTTACCCCTAGCATGCTATGACCTTGACGCATGCCAAACAACCCATAGTCCGTTTGTCAAGTTCAACCCGTGCATTTCCTGATTGAATTAAACCCACCCGCATGACCCTTGTGTAAGTCGACGTTAGACACCCCACGATTTGCGGGGATGCGGAATAGGTAAAACAATCATTTTCGTTTAAAAGAAACATCGACTAACTTACGGATCTTTGCCAAACCTTAACTAACAACATCATAGGAGGGATTAGCTACTATGAAAGAAGATTATACCTAATGAACCAAGTCCTTCTTCTTCTCTTTGACCACCTCCTCGTCGGCCTCCTCTTTGTAATAGAAGATCCACCCGAGAGCTACTACTCCAAGCTTGACCTCTGACCTGAGGTATCTAGGTTACTCAAAGTGCTAATCTAAGCAACCTAGGGAATATAGAGTAGGATTAGGGATTAATAAGTCTTGCTCACCCTTGATCTCAACAAATGACAGGTTAGGGTTAGGGTTTGAAGAGAGAGAGCTTGAGGAATGAGAAGGTGAGAGTGAGAATGATATGAATTCTTTCTCATTTACAATATATGATGAAGTATAAAGAATATCAAATAAATCAATTAAATGATATTAACAACCATGCTTCATTTAATATATGCAATGAATAATCAAGTGAGTCATTAAGCAATAAATGCTTCATTAACTCACTTGAATGATTCATCTAATGAGTCACTAATCCATTATTGCAAATGCCACCTTAGCCTTCAAGTCATCATCCTTCTAGAAGCTTCTCACCAATTTACGAGAACGCCCCTCCTATCCGTGAAAACACGGAAATACTTTAGACTGTATAAATCCAATAATCCGAAACTAGAATCTGGCTTAAACTAAAGCCGGCTAGTAAAAACTGTCCAAACATCGTACGTGCATAAATGCACGTGCATGTCCGAACCCTGTCGTAAAACCATACGACCTCTATATCGTTTCGCCCGAAGCAGGCAAACTCTCTGTGTGGGACTCTAAAGACTCGACTACTACGCTGGCAGTGGGTTTAACCACAGACCGCAAGCGGCACTAGCTATACGTAACGGTCCCCAGGTAGATGTAACGTTTTGAAAATCGTTTCAGTGAAATTTCGGAAAATCGGTAAAATAAGAGGGTTTTCTGTAAAAATTCAAAATACAAATATTTTTATTATAAAATTAAATATACATATTCTAGCTATGTAATTGCTAGTATTTGTTGTTCATTGAGCCACTGGTATAATTTCTAAATTTCTGAAAAATTTTCCGAAATTAATTATTTTAATATTATTTTAAGCCGTCACTAATACATTTAATTAGGGAAAATTACAAATTGAAATGAGTTGAAAAAAATTTTGTGCATCATAACACATTAAACAAAATTTTAACATGTTGTTTTTGAAATGAAATGAAGCTGCCAAACGGTTTTAGAAAATATCGAAGAAAAAGGCTTAAATAGTGAAATTAGTGTTAATGGAAATGGGGGTATAATATTTATCTTCTTGTTTTCCCCGCTTGCACTCGCACACACCCCTATTTTTCATCATGGCCGAGTCCCCCCCCCTTGACTGCCTAACATCTTGGGCCCCTCAACTAACAAAAACAAAGAAAACAAAACAAAAGAAAGAAAGAAATTGGTAAAAGGAGTATGGGCTTTGACTTGGTGGACTTGGACTTTCCCCACTAGACTTTTTTCCCACCTCACACACTCCCACACCCCCCCACCTGCACCTTGCCGAGCCCTCTTCCTTCAGCCCCCTCCATTTCTTCCTCTCCTTCCTCATCAAAAATCCATCATTTTTGCCTCAAAATCCCTACAAAAAAAATCCCAAATTCTAAATCAAGCTCCTACCCATTTTCCCTTATCTCTTTTAGCATAGATCTTGGTGCTAGGATTTCAATTTGGAGGTTTAGTTTCATATTAGATCTCAAGATAATTGTAGGGTAAATTCTTAACCCTATGGCTAATTGTTGTTTAATTATGATAATCTATTTTATTCAAGTGTTAATTTGGTTGTAATTGCTAGTTTAGGATATTCTAGAAAAGGGTTTGATTTTGGGGATTAGGGTTTGTGAAATTCAAGTGAGGGTTTTTAACATTGATCATTGTTTAATGGTGTAGTTATCAAGCTAAGCCATAGAAAACTAATCTAATTGCTCAATTGCTAGATTGTTAAATTTAAATTGTCCTAATTATGTTTGTTTTGCAAACTAGATTTTTTTGTAATTAATATAAACTAGTGAGATTGAAATCTAGTTAATGGTTGTGTGGCTTAGTTAATATGTTTTAATGAGAATTATGGCCACTAGAATTGTTAAAATATTTAAAGTTGATTAAAACACCCAGTTTTGAGCTAAAATGGAAAATTGTGCTAATTTTGTTAACTAGGTTTTGTAAATATATATATTTTGATGAGAATAAATTATTGGAATGGTTTATATGACTTGGTTATGATATTGAGTGGATATTGCGGCCGCTAGATTTGTTTAAATATCATGTTTTGTACTAAAACGGTTAATTTTGCTTGCTAGATTTTCAGAAAAATAGCTTTTAAAGTGAGTTTGAGGTTTTTGTGAATTGCAACCTATTTCATATTATAATTAGTGATTGTGATTGTGTAAATGGGTGTGTTTGGGTTTTTCTCGATGGTTTGGCATTTGTACGCCGACGTCGAGGGTTTTTGGGTTGATTTGTGAAAGCAACCATATATTTTGACTTATGTGGGATTCGTGTGTCGTTTTGGTCATGAGTCGGATTTTAATGCGATACGGTGCGTTATGATATGCAGGTATCCCATGTGGACTTCGAGACGACAAGCAAGCGCGTGGCGACGTCGGCACCGGCGACCGAGGACCAGGTGTGTAGATTTATATCTACGGGGAGAAGTCGGGTTGATGGCGTATAGCACCCCCGCAGTTCGTGGTGATGTATACGGACACGTATAGACACATATATTGATTATATATATTGTTTGATGTTATTGATGATTAAGATGGATATTTGGTGTGATAGGATTGGTTTAGTGTTGCAAAACCCTAGAGTAGCGGTTGCACCACACATACACACACCCATACTTGCATACATTCTTCTTTCATATGTGCGTTTGTGGGATTATATATTTATGTGTTCACATGGCTATGGGACTATATGATCATATACTGGATTTGAGGATAGTATTTGGGATTTGAGGTGAGTCAATGAGATTGATTTGAGACCGTGAGATTGGTGATATATTAGGGTTCGTATTTGAGATACGTCATGATGTCATAGCGGATCTTTGGACGACGATACCATGTGAATAGTGGTAATAATGAAATGAACGACATGTGATCGTGTTATGAGATATGATATGTTAGAATGTTTCGGATAGGACGCATTGGGCGATGTATACTTCTTTATGATGATATGTGCTGATGATATCGGTTTGTACTAGACTGTCGATCAGTGGTCAGATCATGATTATATTGATGATATTAGTATTGTACTAGGCATAGATCAGTACCCGGATTATGATCTTTGATAAAGAGGTTACCGGTTGAATAGTATGATGAATGTGATATTGACCCGTACCCAGATTTGGGATACCGTACGACGGATTTACGTACGGGCTATATATTGATGTTTGATCCGCACTCTTGACTTGGGAATATCTGATTATAGATATGGTATCAGATGTGATATTATTGAGGCGTGATCACTGACTCTTATATATATATATATATATATATATATATATATATATATATATCGACTCAGATGTTAGGCGGTTTCCTTATCTTCAATTAGCATGTCAGTTCAGCCCTATAGTTTAGTGTAGTTGTTAGACTAGATTTATATTAAATGCAGATTAGTTATCATTATGTTTAGTATTCAGCCCCGCACATTATTGTTGTTGCTCCACATCGCATACTTATTGTAATTCATATTTCATTATTGATATCATGCTGTTAGGACACCAGCATCATTACCGATGATGCGTATGTATCACGTACACTTACTTGCCGGCTCACACACATCTTCATCGGTAATTTCCATATCACGTACACTTAGAAAATACTATTGCTTGACTTAGCTTGTTAGTTAGTAGTTTGACATGATATGAGTGTACTTGCCTTATATGCCAGTTTAGACATTGTAGTTATTACTTATCACTTCATGCATACTGTTATTCATTGTTATGCCACATTCATGGATTATCATGCCTATTTTCACTAGTTTATGTGCTATTGAGGTTTTGGATTCGGATTTCCATGATATTTCTGGATTTGGGAACCACGGGTATTTCAAAAGAGAATATGTAATTGTTTTAAAAACCTGGTTACCCTGATATGATATTTCAGTGCGTCCACCATGTGTTTTCTCGGTGCTGAGAGCGACATGTGAGACCCGAGTTCGAGGAGTGGAGGAACCATTTCGGGTACATGGTGGACCCGGTAAGGTACCCCAGGGCAAGAAGCGCTTGGTGATGACGATTTGAGCCTGGAAGGGGAAGACTACCTACCGGTGATTTTACCCGACGCGTCGGATATCCGGAGGATACCGTCGTAGTCTTGAGATGGATGGTAGGGGCCGGTCTAGACTGACGGCGCCCTAGATATTGAGATTGAGACATTGAGATTTCGAGATATTGAGGTACTGAGATTTGATGATACAGGCTAGTTCGGATAGCCGGAGACTGAGATTTTGAGACATTGAGATTTATGTTTTGTGTCGATGCTAGACACTGTTTATGCTGATTTCAGTTATGATACCTCATTTTAAAAATACAAAGGAAATCTCACTAAATTATGAAAGCAGTATCTTTAGTACATGTATTCTGTTTTCATGTATTCATACATCATCCATATGATATATTTCTATTTGAGGCACTGACACGGGCACATGGGATTACACTTGGGTTAGACATTTATCCTAGCCATTGTTAGAGGCTGCTGGTTATATATTTGAGGATATATTATGATCGTTGACCTAGGACTGCGTTGTTCATGTGATTTCTTGTCTCGACCCGAAAGGTACGGAACGTGACTGGCACTTAAATTACGAAACGTCTCAAGGCGTCCGTAAAATAAGTAAGCCAAAGCCCAGAAATCAAAACCAATTAAGCAGAAGAGTGAAGGAAAACCAATCAATTGAAAGCGGGTTTATCAAATAAGTCATATCAAGCCTTTTTTAAAAACAATATCAATTTTTCCGAAAATTTCGGCAGAGTCTCCTTTGTAAATACTGGCCCCCAAAATGGGTACAACAAGAATATATATAAATACAACAAAAAGGGCATCTCCAAGCGGGAGCTAGCTCTTCGCCACAAGGCGGTCACAAATCCCACGCAATGTAAATCAGCAATGTGCATAAATAAACATAAGAAGCACAAGTAAAACATCATGTTGACTCAAGTGAGCTCGACCCCCAAAATACAGCATAAAAAGCCCACAACTCTCACAGTCTCATCTCTAGGTCAATATACAACAATACTGGTAGATACAGTAGATGGAATACTCTAGATACAAAGAATATATAAGGTGGTACGAAATAATGATACAACCCACCTACGAGCAAAAGCCTCGAGTCCAGGCAAAAGAGGCAAAAGAAGCGGTGCACCGCCTCTACTGTGCTGACGGAGCGGACCTACAAAAGACTGTGGCACAACGTGGGTGAGTTGCCAACTCGTGAGTAATAAATAACATCTATAGAGGCTAACGCAAGCATGCACACAAGCATCCTAGCATCTATAATACAGGTATGGCAGGATATACTAGCAGGTATGTATGAAACATGAATATACTAGCAGGTATGTATGCAACATGAATATACTAGTAGGTATGTACGCAATATGAATCACCTCGTGATCTGCATGTGTAAGTATAAGAAATCATATTTTTTCCTTTAGGAATCTCTTTTGAAATATCAGCACAATGCCAATAGAATCAACAAAAATCTGTGTCCAGTATCGACACCTCAAAACTGTCTCAATCTCATGTATCCGTATCATAGTAACTCTGGCCTCAGCCATCCGGCTGATCCATCTCAAATATCAATATCTCATCACATCGCGGCCACGGTCGGTATCCTCTGGATATCTGTCGTGCCAAATGAAGTCACCGGTAGGTAATCCATCCCCTGCCAGGCTCAACGTCAACAACACGATCCTTTTGCCTCGGGGTACCTTACCGGGCCCACCATGTACCCGTGACGGTTCCTCCACTCCTCGACACGGATCTCGAAAACCACAGCAAACTCATGGTGGACGACACTTTACATCACTAGAAAACCGCTACTTTTTATATTTTAAAAGATCATAAGTTGTAAATTTTGCGGCTTTCCCCGAAATCCAGAAATATCATAAATCTCAAAAAATCATCATAAGTGCATATGTCAATGATAATGAATGCATATGGTATCAATAACCAAGTTGCAATGTATGATTAATAAACTAGGCATGAACAATTGATGTAATGGTATACATGCACATGAATAGCAATTCTACAATGTTATTTTAAGGATTTATTGCAATAGTATAGGTTTAAGTATCAAATATGGTGACAACATTCTAGATTATAAGTAATCTAGTGTCGTGGCATGGCAATTACTAGGGCGTGTGTGTTCGCATGAATAGTGCTCGTGCTGCATATAAAAAAACCCTGGTAATAGTGCAGGTGTCCTATAGAATGGGTTCACATATGTATGACAATATAAATCAAGGATGTAGCAAGATGTTACGTAAGCATTTACTCCTAACTACTAATATCACTAGAAATCTTTAAACTACTTAAACTATCGGGCTACTTGCGCCATCCAAACGATAGTCCCCCGTAGATGTTACATCTACTCACAGGAATCCCCAGCTAGCTATGTCCAATCACCGCCTTTCCTTTACGTGCCGCGTCCAAAATCTCCGCGACCGAACCTGGAATTTGCACCAATACAAAACATAAGGTTACATATCATGAAACGATGTAAATCCCAAACGAAAACGTCAACGTTCATGAGTTAGGCACAACGTGCACAAGGTGCGCGGAACACACACGAAAATCACAAAAACTAACTATAATCGTCGTTTTGGGGCGACTGGCAAAACTAAAACCCGAACACACAAAACTCCGCACTCAAACATCTTAAATGTCATAGGATATGCTAAAAATATAATCAAGTTATCACAATTAATTCATCACATAAATTTATATAAAAACTAGTGAGCATTTACATTCCAAAAATCAGTGCAAACATCGCCGATTTGCGACAAAAAAGAATACAACCTAGCAAGAACATCCAACCGCATAACTATTTAGCCACAACACTATAATTACAACACAACAACCATGCTTCAACCTATATCCATACACAAACCCCTTTCTTGATTTTTGTAAATAGCAAATTAAATCCAATTTCACACTTGAAAAACCTAAATTAACACAAATAAAATCCCACATAAGAAAATTAACCTCTTAGATTAGGTTAGCAAAATAACTAGATAGAAAAATAGATTTAATTAGCCTAGTAATGGTGTGCTAAAAATCAAGTTCATATCAAACTACCCTCTTTAAAAAAAACTAGATTAGAAATTAACAAAAGATTTAACACTAAACAATTTCAAGGTTCTAATTAGCACACTTAAGCAACAATGTAACCATTTGATTGGAAGTTATACCTCAAAAGTTCAATCCTAAGCTTGCTCAAGCCTCCCAAGACACCTCCTTTCTCCAAGATTTAAACCAATTTGGGCTTGAAAAGAGATAGAATAAGGTTTTGTGTTGAATTTGTGAAGAAAATTAGGGATTTCGGTGGATTTTTGGATGAAATTGAAGCAAAAAGGAGATGAAGAATTTGGGGAAAAAGAAAAGGGGGCTGCTGCTGGTTGCTCTCGGCCAAGTGGGAAGGGAGTGGGGGAGAATGGTGTGGGATTGTGGAATTTTCTCCAAGTCAAAGCCCATTCCATTCACAAGTACACCATACTCTAAATTACAATATTTTAATCCTTTTCATACCATTTCCACACAAGAATTGAAATCAAAAAATTGATGGAGTTTCCTGCTGTGGTGGGGCCGGCCACAAGAGGAGAGGAATGAGTGAGAGTGATTTTACAAAAATTTCTATGCAAAAAGACCCCCCACAAGTAAAAAATTGCAAGTTTTAGCTCAAAATAAATATATTTTTGTTTTCCATAATAAAAACCCATTAAAACTTGAAATAAAATACTAAAAATTTATATTACAACTAGATTTTAATTTACATGATTTTAAAGCTTAAAATTAGCCCATTTAAATTTGTATTTATCGCTAATTTAATGTATTTTTTTACCGGCTTAAAATAATATTAAAAATTGAAAAATTAGGGAAAAATTTTAAACGACCAGAATTTTATAAGTAACTCATTAGCTACTAAAAACTAGCAATTACCTATCCAAATTAGGTATAATTAGGCCTAAACTGCAAAATAACAAAAAAGACGATTTACGGAAAAATACCAAATTTTCACCGATTTTCGGGAAAACACCAAAACGACTTTTCAAGGCGCTACATTTCTGTTCGTAGATGTTTTTTCTACTCATGAGTTGGCAACTCACCCCCGTTGTGCCACGGTTTCTTGCAGGTTTTGCCGTACAGGTTTTATTACGGCTTTGCTGGCACTGCTTCTTTTGGGTGACTTACTAGTAGGTGGGTTTATTTGTATCGTTCCCATCATTATACCTTGTATGTTATTATTCTGTTGTATCTAGAAGTTCCATCAAGCAAATATGTATTTATTTCAGAGATAGAGACTAGTGATGTTTATTCTTTCGACCATAGAGTCGTGCGTTGTATTTCTATGGATTTCTTGCTGTTTTGAGTTTCTTTTTGAGTTTTGATCCTCGCCCTTGGCGTTGTATATTATATTGCTTGCGTGATTGTGACCGTCGATTGACGAAGAGCTAGCTCCCGCTTGGGGATGCCTTTTTATTAATTTCGTATACTATTCATGTTGTATCCCGTTTGGGGGCCAGTATTTACAAAGGAGACTCTGCCGAAATTTTCAGAAAATACTTCATGTTTTTAAGGCGCATGATTCGGCTTATGCTATTAAAACTACTCGTTTGAAATTCGTTTTTCCTTCACTCCACTGCTTCTTTGGTTTGGATTTCTAGGTTTTGGCTTACTTAGATTACGTACGCCTCAAGACGTTTCGTAATTTAAGTTCCGGTCATGTTCCGTACTTTCGGGTCGTGACAGTAGATGTCGATAAGAAGGCCGATGAGGAAACCCATCCGAACTCCTACTGTGCCTGATGTGACAATATCCGTACAGTCCGGTCTGTTCGTCTAAGACTATCGCATATTGGGCCTAGGGGGCGGCAAGCGTCAGTCCCCTAAAAGCGGTATAAGTCGTGTCAGAACGAAGCCCATTACACCTTGAGAAACTACTGGAAAACCTACCAGTAAATCTCGCTTTCCTTGGCCAGGGACTTTGCGTAATGGCTCTCTAGACACAGCGCGATATCAACTCCCAATAGCGGGAGAGACGAATCCTGTCTAACCGCCACTGCCTCCAAGTGCTCGGGACTGCACCCAACTGCTACCTGTTTGCACGACTCTTTTGAGCCGTGGTAGGGTAGCAATCTAAGAACAGTGGGAACACACTCGAGGCGAAGCAGCAGTGTCAAGTCTGCGGACTATGCCGAACTCATGTCACCTGGGAACTGTTAATTGACGACGGGTAGAAAACCAACCAACAGTTCCTTGCGAGTCCTGTCTGGTGTACCCGTAACCCAACGAGCACCTGTATACTATCTCCAGTACGACGTACTGATGGCAGTGGGATAGACCATCTCCCCAACTGGGATTAGAAGCATACACACTAATCTACTCCGGAGTATCGATGCTCTGTCTCAATAATCCTACGACTAGGGACCTGAAAAAGGATGTGCTTGTAGACTACCCAGCCCCCACTAGTGTGACCACCATCACAACGCTGGTAGTCAAGCAAGATCCTAAAGGCTCTATCAATACGTACACACATATTAAGATAGATATAAACCAAGTAGCATACTACCATGTGTAGCAAGACTGTTAATATAACTGTGAATATCCCAAGCTTCCATTAAGTAATATACAAGCTAGTATGATACAATAATGGCCCCTAGGGCATATACACTAACAATCTCCCACTTGCACTAGGGCCATGTACTGGCATATCGAAGACCGATCATCTCGAGTAGCCTCTCGAACTGGATCTGAGGTAAGGCCTTTGTGAATGTATCAGCAGTGTTCTCCTCTGTAGCAACTCTCCGGACCTCGATCTCCCGGCAATCTATGATCTCCCTGATCAGGTGATACCGCCTTAAGATGTATCGGGACTTCTGATGCGACCTGGGCTCCTTCGCTAAAGCTATAGCTCCGTTGTTGTCGCAATACAACGGTATTGAATCAACAATGGTAGGAACCACCTGAAGTTCTGTTTGGAACTTCTTCATCTAGACCGCTTTTTTTGCGGCATCGCAAGCAGCAATATATTCCGCTTCCATCGTCGAGTCAGCAACGGTGTCCTTCTTGGAACTCTTCCAGCACACCGCCCCTCCATTGAGGGTAAAGACATAACCTGACATGGACTTGGAGTCATCCTTGTCACTCTGGAAGCCGGAATCACCAAAGGCCTCGACCTTGAGGTCTTTCCCGCCGTAAACCAAGAACATCTCCTTAGTTCTTCTCAGGTACTTGAGAATATTCTTTACTGCTATCCAGTGCTTCTCCCCTGGGTCTGACTGATACCAGCTTACCACGCTCAGTGCTTAAGCTACATCTGGTCTGATGCACAACATCGCATACATTATAGAGCCTACCGGAGAAGCGTAGGGTATAACTGACATGCGATCCCTTTCCAAATCAGTCTTGGGAGATATCTCTTTGGATAGGGTTATTCGGTGAGAAGCCGGTAAATTAACGTGCTTAGAATCTTCCATACTGAATCTTTTCAGTACAGTGTTGATATACCTGGACTGCGAAAGTCCCAACATCCTCTTGGATCTATCACGATAGATCCGGATCCCCAGAATGTAAGAGGCATCATCCAAGTCTTTCATAGAGAACCTGTGTGACAAGAATCCTTTGACAGTTTGTAGCATAGGAATGTCATTTCATATCAATAGAATGTCATCCACATACAAGATGAGTAATACGACAGTTCATGCTACAATTTTACTATACATACATGGTTCATCTGGATTTTTGATAAAGTCATATTCTTTGACCGTTTCATCAAAATAGATGTTCCAATTCCGCGATGCCTGCTTTAGTCCATAAATGGACTTAAGCAACATGCACACTTTCCCGCTGCTCCCACTCTGATTGAAGCCTTCTGGCTGATCCATATAGACGCACTCTTCTAAATTACCATTTAGAAAAGCCGTCTTTACGTCCATCTGCCAGATCTCATAATCATGGAAGGCGGCAATAGCAAGAAGGACCCGAATGGATTTGAGCAAAGCTACTGGAGAAAAAGTTTCGTCATAGTCCAAACCAGGTCTTTGACGAAAACCCTTTGCAACAAGTCAAGCCTTATAGGTTTCCACCTGTCCATCTACACCTATGGGTTTTACCCTATCTGGAGCAAAGTCCAAAGTCCATACTTTGTTGGTGTACATGGACTCCATCTAGGTCCGCATTGCATCTAGCCATTGTACCGAGTCGCCCCTCTGGATGGCCTGCTGGAAGCAAGTAGGTTCATCATCATCAATGGCGCAATCCTCTCCATCCCCATCTATGAGAAAACCGTAGTATCTCTTAGGCGGATGAGACGGCCTACTACTCCTGCGGAGGGGTGCGGGAATGTCATGTTCTTCTTGAACTACTGGTTCTACCAAACTTTCAGTATTAGTTTATGGTTCTGGAATTTCTTCCAGTTCTATTGCGCTCCCACTTGTTTCCTTTTCTAAAAACTGATGTTCTAGAAAATGGGCATTACAAGAAACAAAAACTTTTTGTTCCTCTGCGTAATAGAAGGAATACCCCTTGGAGTTATTTGGATATCCCACAAACTTACACAGTACTGATCGTGCCTCGAGTTTGTCCGCATGCTGCTTTTTAACAAAAGTTAGACATCCCCATATCTTTAGATACTGAAGATAGGGTTTCATCCCACTCCACATCTGATATGGCGTGGTAGGCACAGTCTTGGTAGGAGCTCTGTTCAAAAGATATGCCACTGATTCTGGCGCATAACCCCAGAAAGATTGCGGTAACTCAGCATTACTCATCATGGAACGTACCATATCCAATAGGGTTCGATTCCGTCTCTCCGATACACCGTTATGCTGTGGAGTGTATGGAGGAGTAAGCTGAGAGAGAATTCCTTTCCCTTTTAGGTAACCTAGGAACTCGGCACTTAAGTATTCACCACCTCGATCAGATCTCAGTGTCTTGATACTTTTGGCGGTTTGGTTTTCTACTTCATTCTTATACTCTTGGAATTTCTCAAAAGCCTCGGATTTATGTTTCATCAAGAAAATGAATTCGTACCTAGAATAATTATCCGTAAAAGTAATGAAATAAGAAAAACCACCTCTTGTATGTGTAGACATTGGACCACATACATCGTTGTGTATGAGTCCTAAGAGCTCGCTCGCTCTTACTCCATGTCCAGTGAGTGGAGTCTTTGTCATCTTTCCTTTGAGACATGATTGACAAGTGGCATAAGTTTGATATTCGAACGGATCCAAATATCCTTCTCTATATAACTTAGTTAGCCTTGTCTCGTTGATGTGACCCAGTCTACAATGCCATAAGAAAGCCTTATTTAAATCTGGAGACTTTCTTTTTAGTGTGTTCTGGACATTGAAAATCTGTAATTGGTTTAAGACATATATACCGTTATCTAGTGTACCGGACCTAATCAAACCATGATTAAGGTGGATGTTAACAACATCGCTTACAAACGTGAAATCATAACCTTCTTTTGATAACAACGAAACCGATATGATATTACACGTTAAACTGGGTACACAAAAACAGTTATGCAAAACCAAAATATGTCCACTCGTCAATCCAAGGTGATAATCCCCAACGGACACAGCTCCCACGCTAGCTCCGTTAGCAACCTGGAGGGTCATATCACCAACCTTCAGCACTCTACGGTTTCTCAGTGCCTGCAATGAATTGCATATATGATATCCTGATCCGGTATCCAATACCCAGGAAGTAGAGTTGATTGACAGACAATTCTCAATTACAAACACACCTGAAGTCGAAACCACATCTTGGTTCGGTTCCTGGTTCTTGGCATTCCAAGCCTTGCAATCTTTCTTCCAGTGCCCTGTCCTATGACAGTGGAAGCACTCATCCTTTGCCACTACTGGCACCACAATCTTTTTCATTCCCTTCACTCCCACCTTACTAACACCTCCTCTAGATTTGGTGGCGGCCTTATTCCTCCTTCATTTGGCCCTAGCCTTGGACCCGGAAGAAGAAGCACCGCGAACAAACATAGCGGGTGTTTTCCTTGGTTTCTGCAAGGTGCCATCTGCACTCCTCAACATGTTAAGGAGTTCTGGAAGATCAACGTCTTTTCCTTGAATGTTGAAATTCAGAATAAACTGGGTGTAGGAGGAAGGAAGGGACTGAAGATCCAAGTCTGTATAGAGCTCGTTCTCCAAAGTCGTCCCGAGATCCGCGAGCTCTTCTATATAGCCAATCATCTTTAGGATATGTTCTCCTACAGATGATCCGACGGCCATCCTCGACTGAAATAAGTTCTTCGAGGTCTCGTATCTTGCTATATGAGATTGATCCCCATAAAGTTCCTTTGTATGGAGAAATATGACATCAAGATCCATATCCTCGTGCCTCCTCTAATGTTCATTATTCATCGAGGCAAGAACGATGCACTTGGCCCTCGCGCAATCTAACTCCCAGGTCTTGCAGATTTCCTTATCCGCATTACTGGATTTTGGACCAGGGACAGCTGGTGCCTTAGTGGTAAGGACATACCCCAATTTGTCATAAGTCAAAGCCATTTTGACATTCCACAGGCAATCTTTATAGTTTGGCCCTGTCAATATATTTTTCTCTAATAGTAACTTAAGGCCAGTCTTGTTTTGGGTCGCTGCAATGAGAGAGAGAGGGAACACATTTGCATGATGCTCTTGCATGTTTAGAGTGGTTTTTAGTTTATCTAAACTAGATGGCTCCCACTGTTTCTCGAATCTCTCCTCAAACCAAAAAGGAAGAACTAGTCAGGACTATTCTCACTATACAATACTTGCTTAACCGTTCAGCCAGGCCGGTGTCGGTACTTCGAGGGAGGTTTTCCAACGCTTTCGCGAAGTTCCTTAATTAAATAACCTCATTTCTCTGGAGGCGTAACCCCGCTGACATCTTTCTCGGCACCTACTTGGTTTATAGCATGGATCGTTAAGTGACGAATCTCCTGATGAGTAGCATATACTCACAGTAGCATCGGGATCCAAATATCATCGTGTGATAATGCAGAAGGAATCCTACCAACATTCATCACACTCCAAATGGTATGCATCTCTTTGCAAATTTCAGCTTCTTTAGAAATTCCCGATATAAATTTTTGCCCCATGCTGTTATGACCTTGGCGTTAGGTCAAAATGTCATAAGTCACATGTCAAGTTCTACCCATCATTATCTTGTTAATTTGAACCCATCCGTACATACCCCTGACGTAGACCAAATGATAATACGACTTTCCCAAACTAACTCATGTATCTATGCAACAAATGAATACCCAGCAACTACCAAACACTATGCCTTGGCGTTAGGTCAAAATACATAGCTTGAATACTACTGAATACCCAAAGGAAATGACGGAGGGCTACGAATGGTTTTAGCGAAACCGTGAACGTAGTGTACTCGATATGATCGAAGGAACCTGATAGCTTTTAAAAGGAGTGGTTAAAGCTCCGCAATTTAAAAATATCCTCTGTTTTAAAATAACCGAGTGGTTTCTTTTAAACTGTTCCAAGGATTCAACTTTGGTTTATTTTCTTTGCATTAATATAATGCGTCCCATCAATTAACCTACCATTGCAGAAAACAACGAAAATACAACGTCCTCTTATGCCATCCGCATTCGCCACTAGGTCCCGTCATCACCCGTTAGGTTACTTAAATAACGACAAAGCGGGGGCTGGGCTAGCACGGGTGTAAAACATAAGTGACGTCTAAATAGCTATCATATATAGATATTGTACATTCGTAAGACGCAATAATAGGCATTCCAGAACACAGATGAACATTATTGGATATACAAGCAATCCGCGTTTCCTTTGAGCCTGCAACGAAAAACGGATTACACAGTTGTGATGAATAGCCATTACCCCACCCTAGACCCCTACGGGTATGGCAAACTACCCGCCAAGTACCCGAAGTGGAGCGGTCTCCCTCCACAACGTGAGTAGGCCACTAAACACTTCAAAGTACCCGGTAGTTTGTGCACGCCACCTTGGGTCTATCCTAGGAGCAAAAATCAGTAAATGAAATAATACAACGGTGGCTACAACCGCAACCTGGATGTGCTCCGCAAAAGAATATTACGTCATATTGCAATTTACATCGAATGAATGAATATAAAAATCCATCTCAAAGCCCTGCTAATCATCACAACGATCCAATCAAGTTCATAAACACAAATAGTAAAATCATTACAGAAATGTGCAAAACCCTGCCAACCGACATACTAGCAGTTAGGGGAGGTTTATGAACACATTATACAAATCACGGACATAATCTAATTAGCCAAACATCATAGAATTTCGATCGGGCAAACATAATTGATTCTACTCCAAGAACTTCTCTGTGCACCTGAGACATGAGCAGAAACAAAACATTCCAGAAAGAACCAAATTAACACAGAAGAGTTACTGGGGGAATTTAGGGGTGAATCGGCTTCAACTCGGCCGCGGATCCTCGGCGGATCGCATGGATCGGCCGCGGTTCCGCGGCTGTTTTGCCGATCGCGGCTGTTTTGCCGATTCTGGAACCCAAATTTCTCCAGTAGTCTTATAATTCCCTACTTGTAATTTTAAGGGTCACTAAAAAATTTTCAGACCCCGTTTTAAAATCGACAGAAACTTTGTGAATTTGATGTTTTGTCCGGTTCGTTTTGCGATCGAATTTCTAACGACTTTGCTAACAAGTTAGTTATGTTTTAGCGAGGCTCTGATACCACTGTAAGTCGACGTTAGACACCCCACAATTTGCGGGAAGGCGGAATAGGTAAAACAATCATTTTCGTTTAAAAGAAACATCGACTAACTTACGGATCTTTGCCAAACCTTAACTAACAACATCATAGGAGGGATTAGCTACTATGAAAGAAGATTATACCTAATGAACCAAGTCCTTCTTCTTCTCGTTGACCACCTCCTCGTCGGCCTCCACTTTGTAATTGAAGAACAACCCAAGAGCTACTACTCCTAGCTTGACCTCTAACTTGAGGTAACTTGGTTACTCAAAGTGCTAATCTAAGCAAACTAGTGAATATAGAGTAGGATTAGGGATTAATAAGTCTTGCTAACCCTTGATCTTAACACATGAGAGGTTAGGGTTAGGGTTTGAAGAAAGAGAGCTTGAGGAGAGAGAAGGTGAGAGTGAGAATGATATGAATTCTTTCTCATTTACAATATATGATGAAGCATAAAGAATATCAAATAAATCAATTAAATGATATTAACAACCATGCTTCATTTAATATATGCAATGAATCATCAAGTGAGTCATTAAGCAATAAATGCTTCATTCACTCACTTGAATGATTCATCTAATGAGTCACTAATCCATTAATGCAAATGCCACCTTAGCCCTCAAGTCATCATCCTTCTAGAAGCTTCTCACCAATTTACGAGAACGCCCCTCCTATCCGTGAAAACACGGAAATAGTTTAGACTGTATAAATCCAATAATCGGATACTAGAATATGGCTTAAACCAAAGCCGGCTAGTAAAAATTGTCCGAACATCGTACGTGCATAAATGCACGTGAATGTACGAACCCTGTCGTAAAACCATACGACCTCTATATCGTTTCGCCCGAAGCAAGGGAACTCTCTGTGTGGGACTCTAAAGACTCGACTACTTTGATGGCAGTGGGTTTAACCACAGACCGCAAGCGGCACTAGCTGTACGTAACGGTCCCTAGGTAGATGTCGATAAGAAGGCCGATGAGGAAACCCATCCAAACTCCTACTGAGCCTGATGTGACAATCTCCGTATAGTCCGGTCTGTTCGTCTAGGACTATCGCATATCGGGCCTAGGGGGCGGCAAGCGTCAGTCCCCTAAAAACGGTATAAGTCGTGTCGGAGCGAAGCCTATTACACCTTGAGAAACTAGTGGAAAACCTACCAGTAAATCTCTCTTGCCTTGGCTAGGGACTTTGCGTAATGGCTCTCCAGACACAGCGCGATATCAACTCCCAATACCGGGAGAGACGAATCCTGTCTAACCGCCACAGCCTCCAAGTGCTCGGGACTGCACCCAACTGCTACATGTTTGCACGACGACTTTGAGCCGTGGTAGGGTAGCAATGTAAGAACAATGGGAACACACTCGAGGTGAAGCAGCAGTGTCAAGTCTGCGGACTATGCTGTACTCATGTCACTTGGGAACTGTTAACTGACGACGGGTATAATACCAACCAACAGTTCCCTGCGAATCATGTCCGGTGTACCCGTAACCCAACGAGCATGTAACATCTAAAAAAAAAATAATAATAATAATAAAATATTATTTTTAGGAATTTTTATAATTTAATATTAATATTTATTGAATATTTTAATATTTTAGTATTATTAAATACAAGTAAATGGTAAAAATTTTAGAAAAATTATCGAAAATTCTAAAATAGGGTATTTTATGGAATTATGTCATTTTTAAGCTTTTATGGTTAATTATATGCTAAGTTAGTGTTAATCGCGATTAAAAGTCGCTAATTGGATTTTTAGCATTTTTGTGCAAAAATGTGCACATATCATTTTTTTCCACACTAGTTACATTTGTTACATGTTTTGGGGTATGGTTCCTTAGGGTTTGCCATTGTGTGAGAGAAAAGAAAAGAAAAGGGAAAAAGTAAGTGTGATGATGAGAGAGAGAGGGTAGGTATAGGTCAACTTGCTTTTTGAACTATACTGCCATCATTTTCCATCTCATTTTCTCTCTCCCCTCTCCTTGACCTGCTGCTGCTCCAGCCCCTCCCTCTTCTTCCTCCTCCCTCTTTAACCTAGATCCACCATTAAAACCAATCCAAAACCCCAATTCCACTTCACGAAACTTGTTCCCGAGCTCGCTAGCTACACATCGGACCAAGCAAGATAGGATTTTGAGGTCTTTGAGCAACTCAAGAATTTTCTTGAGTTGCCAAAGAAGGTAATTTCTGCACCCTAGAGTAGTATTTCATTTCCCTTGTGCACACATGCTAGTTTCATATCGATATTGTGTCGTTTTGTGGACTTTGGAGAATTCAAGTTAGGGTTTAGGTGAGATCTGAAATCAAAGGTGAATTGAGGTGTAATTAGAGGTTATAACCCCTGGTGTGATATTATATTGGATCAAACTAGAGAGTAAAACCCAGAATACGGATTTAGCGAATCGATATCGGGGAAAACTGTAAATCTGTCACTGTTTTTGGAGATCTGCTATCACCCGAGACACCTGAAAATAAAATTGAGTTGACAGTGAGATGTGCAGGCACCATAGAGCCACCACACCAAACCCTAGCCCCCAGCTCCAACTTCAGGCCGCCAATTTATTGCATTTGGCCGCAATTTGTGGCCATACCTGTCCCATTTTGCCTCGTTTTAGTTCTGCTGCTCGTACATGTATAGATTAGACCCCTGGTATGTATAGATTTGTCTAGTTTGACCTAGGGTGAAATCTGGAGCCTATTTCCTTAGTTGCTGTTTTGGATTCGTGTTTCCGTATTCCGTATTTTTAATTCTGAATTTGAGTACTGCGTTTTACCTCGAATACTTGGCGTTTATACGACGATATCGAGGATTGATTGATGGTTTTGAAGGCGTGCCCATAGGTTCTAACCTATAGGCCCCTTATCGTATCGTTTTGGGTTTCGTGTACCGTTTTAGATTTGATTTGGTTTTAATGCGCATATACGATATTTTGATATGTAGGTACCCCATGAAGATTTCGGGACGACAAGAAAACGCGTGGTGACGTCGACAATGTAGACGCAAGGTGAGTACATTATATCTACAGGGGGAAGTTGGATGGATGGATTATAGCACCCCCGTAGTCCATAGTTGATAGATTATATATATTATATATGATAGTTATAGTATGACATGGTTAGTTTGTTAAGGGTATTATGGATAGTTTAGGGTTAGAAGTTAACTAGTGTAGTTCATAGTCGCGAACCCTAGAATAGATTTACACCTACACATACACCCTTGCATATTCATTATACTTGCACTGTGTATGATGATATTAGACGACATTGGAGATGAGTCGCTGATATTGGGCCTTGTGCCGCAAGATCGGTGATTTGATATGATTCATATTTGGGATATGACATGTGATTTCTTGCGGGCTTGGATGTGTGTTTACCCCCGCATTCATACTTTATGGATGGTATCAGTTGTACTAGACTTAGATCAGTACCCCGGATTATGTGATATGATGATAATGGTACCTGATATTTGATGAGCTGATTGTGATTTTGACCCGTACGCAGCTATTGCGATGCCGTACGACGATTTACCGTACGAGCTTTATCGTGATGATAGATCTGCACTCATGACTTGAGGATGTCATATGATATACTATATCGTACGCGATACTACTGAGGCGGGATCACCGACTACTATATATATATATCGACTCAGATTTAGGTGGTTTCCATACCACCTCCTGATTGATTTGATACTTAGATCTTTAGTTGCATAGTAGATATTAGACTAGACCCGAGTCATACCTATTTCAAAAACTACGAATCAGGATTATCTTAAAGACAAATATAGGGATTCTACGGGTATTTCCAAAAGACGGATCTTTCTTAAAAACACCGTAGCCCTTATTTTACTAAAAACCCTGATTCTTCTTATTTCAAATGGCATAACTGCATGACATATACATATTGGTGTTGATTATTTGATTTCCGCATATTTCATGATGTTCAGATTGCTTGCATATGTTTATTGCTATATTACGATCATGTTGCTAGGACACTAGCACCATTATCGATGATGCGTATGTTTCACGTACACTTACTTACCGGCTCACACACTTCATCATCGATAATTGCCATGTCACTACACTGTAGTACTGTTGCATTCAGGATACGATACTTGCATGACATACTTGTACACATAATCATTGTACACTTATATTTTTGTGCATATACTTACTGTATACACATACTTGTTTGCACATACATAGATGATATCTCTAGATTGGGAACCGCAAGATACTCTTTAAAACTGATTCACTTTAAAAGAGTGGCTTCCCCAATATGTGCATATCACTATTCCGTATTGCATGATATATCGATATTCTTACATTCTTTTATATGTTGCATACATCATGTTTTCTGATTATACGCATGAGATATGTTGTTTCCATGATATTTCTGGACTTGGGAACCGTGGCTATTTCAACTGAGAATATGTATTGTCTTTAAAACCCGGTTTCCCTTGATATGATATTTCAGTGCGTCCACCATGTGTTTTCTCGGTTCTGAGAGTGGCATATGAAACCCGATTCGAGGAGCGGTAGGCACCGTCTGCGGGTACATGGTGGACCCTGTAAGGTACCCCGGGGTAAGAAGACTCGTATATGTTAGACGGTGAGCCTGGCAGGGGAGCACTACCTACCGCTGATAGTATTTGGACTCGGCGGGACCGGAGTATGTACGTTTGGATACGTCGAAATTCGAGGGTCGAAGCTGGGCACTCGGGTTTTCGAGATAGCGTATGATACGTACCTATCAGGGCCAGTCTTGGTGACAGCGCCTGATAGACGAGGATTTACGTGCCGATACTAGGCACAAGTTTGATGATGTTTTCGAGTGTCGATGCTAGGCACTCAGGTTCCATGATTTGATTATATCCTCATATTTCCATGCATATGCTTTACGATATTTGCATGCATGATGCTTATTGTCATTGGGTGACAGGTGGACGGGATCCACATACATACAGACTTTTATTTCATTGATCTTACGTCATTTGTATATATAACAGGGTATGAGGGCGCTGTTATATATACCCTTACACCAATATTAGTGGAATGGAACGCTAATATATGTGTATTGATATTCATTTTTGATACTTCATCATATTTACTTCATGCAGACATACCCTATATTTATGACATATTATTACCTGAGTACTTGGCACTACATACATGTTTAGATGTTACATTGCCACCTTATCATGCTTCAGACTTACTCTTGAGGATTATATTATATACTGATTGTTTTGACCTAGGATTATATCTTGCATTCGGTTTCTGCTTGTAGATGTTTTCTATTCACGAGTTGGCAACTCACCCCCGTTGTGCCACAGTTCTTGTAGGTTTGCCGTACAGGTTCCATTGCGGCATTTCTGGCACACTTCTTCTTTTGCGGGTGATTTGCTTTGGTAGGTGGGTTCTTTTGCATCAAGAACCACCATCGTACTTGTATTATTCATTGTATCTAGAATTCCATCAACCAAAACTTGTATATTGTTTCAGACTTAGACATTAGTGTTGTATTATTTCGACCTTAGAGTCGCGCTTAGTAGTATTACGGTTTTCATGGTGTTGGAGCTTTCTTTTTGAGTTTTGATCCTCGCCGTTCGGCGTTGAATATTATATTGCTTGTGTGGTTGTGACCGTCGATTGACGAAGAGCTAGCTCCCGCTTGGGGATGCCTTTTATCATTGCATATATATTGTTATTGTTGTTGTACCCCGTTCGGGGCCAGTTTTTACAAAAGAAACTCTGCCGAAATTTTTAGAAAGGACTTTACATTTTAAAAATGCACATTCGGCTTAGCTATTTAAAAACCTTGACTTCAAACATGTTTTTCTTCACTTCTTTAAACCAGTTTTCTTATTTACTCTTAAAATGGTTTTAGATTTCTGGGCTTTTGGCGTACTTGGATCAGATGGAGTCCTATAGATTTCATATGGTTCAGGTGCCAGTCACGTGCTCTTTTCGGGTCGTGACAATGTTGGTATCAGAGCGCTAGGTTAACCTTGGTTCAAGTCTAAGTTTGACTATGTGGAGCCTAGGGCGTCTATATATATACGGAACTTAGGCTTGACCTTACGGAACTTAGACTTAGTCAAGGGGGTATTAGACTCGAACCTTCATCGCGTAGGATGACCCTTGGTTGATGGAATATGTGACTATTGGAGATAGTGCCCTCAGAGTCAATTATTAGGTCACAGGTACGTGATTGCAATGATTGATGGGGGACCTATCCCGGTAGGACAGTCTTACTCGAGATGATAGTATGCTATCTGGTTTACCTTTATCATCGTGTACTGTTTTAAGTGACCTGACACGTCGCTATTACACGTTGATAGAGCCCCTAGGATTCATGCTTGACCACCAGCAGTATGAGGGCGATCATATAAGTGGGAGCTGGGGGTCTATAAGCATATCCTTAAAAGGTCCCTAGTCGTGAGAGTTTCGAGACAGGGCATCGATTCTCCATAGTAGACTAGTGTATACAGTCGAGACCCCGACGAGGGGCGGTGGTCGGTCTCATAAGCCACTGGTATCAGTTGGATCACCTAAGATGTATACAGGTGCTCATTGGGTTATGAGTACACCGGACAGGACTCGCCGGGAACATGCTAGTTGGTTATATACCAGACGTCAGATGGCAGTTCCCTAGTGACATGTGTGCAGGTTAGTTCATCGACCTGGGGATCGTCATTTGTCTCGTGTGAGTTCCCACTGTACTTTGATTACTACCCTACCACGGCTCAAAGGAGTCGTGCAAACAGGTTTTAGTTGGGTACAGTCCCGAGCCACATGGAGGCAGTGAGCGTATCTTCAGGGGTTCGACTCTCCCGGTATTGGGGGTGAGGTCGTGCTGTGTCTAGGAGAGCCATTACACGAAGCCCTCGGCCGAGGCAAGGAGATTTACTGGTAGGTATTCCAGTAGTATCTCAGGGTGTTCTGGGCTACACTCCGACACGACTTGTACCGCTTTTGGGGGTCTGACTTTTACCAACCCCCTAGGCCCGCCATGCGATGCTCATAGACGAACGGACCGGACTGTACGGATATTGTCACTGACAGGCTCAGTAGGGAGTCAGGCTGAGTTCGCTCACAGACATCCCTTTTAGTCAGTACCTGGTAGCCCGTTACGTATTGGCTTATACCTCTGACGTGCTAGTGGTTAAATCCACAACCAAGGTGTTGACGAGTCTTTAGAGTCCCCCACATTCAGTTACTCAGCTTTCGGGCGAAAAGTTGTAGAGGCCGTATGGAGATATGGCAAGGTCCGATCAGATACGTGCGGTATTGCACGGATCAGGATCGGACAGTCTGTACTATAGGCCGTATGGTTATATGGCAGGGTTCGATCAGATACGTGCGGTATTGCACGGATCAGGATCGAACGGATATTACTGGCCGGCTTTGGTTTAAGCCGGATCCTAGTATAGTACAGTGTAGATTTTGTCTCATTGCATTTGTATTTCGGTCGAAATACAGATGCGGGTGTGTATGCACAGTATCGGGGTTTTTCCTATAATTTATTACGGGACCAGTTTTCTGGAGTTGCCAGTTTGCTTTCCGTTTCGGCCAATTTCCATTGTTCCGTTCATTGGCCGAAGATTGGTGGAGGAGGGTTTATTTGCATTGTTGCAAATAGGCATTAGTGGAGGGGGTTCTTTGCATCTTGTTGCATCATGATGGCTTTCATGATGTGCACCATCCTTTGACTTGATTTCTTCATGATGGCATGACTTTTTGAGTCATCATGGTTCATGATGGTTGGACTTTGTAAGGTGATGATGGTGGTGTTGAGTGTTGAGTTTTCCTTACTATCATTTCTTTTGCATGATAGCTTTCATCTCTCTCTCTTGGGTATTAGATGAGAATGGCTCCCATTTGATTTACTTCTTCCACTCTCTCATTCTCTCCACCACCATGTATTGGCCGGCCAAGCTCCTAGTGGGCTGTCCAAATTTTTGTGTGTGGGATTTTGGTTCATTTCATATTGCAAAATCCCCACAAGATCAATCTCAAAAGCTCCAAGTTCAATCCCTCCACCAATGGCAATTCCTACAACCCCAAAGTGAGACTTGAGGACTACATATTCTACAGCGAACCTTGGGCACGTCGAGTAGCCGGCTTCGTGCCCGAGTTGCCTCGGCATTGAGGTGGGAGCCCGTAAAAGAAGTAGGCGATGTGGTGCACTTCCGGCGACGAGGAGGAGACGGGACATTCCGCAGGAGATCGGGACGATGACGAGAAGACCGGAGGACTTAGATCGTCGGTATATCTCTATTCCCTTTCTTGTAGATAGCTAGGACTAGTTAGTGGTTCGATCCGGGTAGTAGTGCGCGGCGGTTTGCCAGTTCAAAGAAAAATTTAAAGTTATTCACCGCTTCCGCATTTGGCCGTCGGATTGACGGCCGGGGCGCCGCCGTGCACTTACAGTGGTATCAGAGCCTCGCCATTAACCTAGTCTAGCTTTGTGTAATGTGTTTTTCAGTTCCGATCGATAAAATGTTCCAAAACCCGTATTGTCTTCACATCAGTTTTCTGTCAGAATTTTTCAGTCTCCAAAAATTTTTCAGGTTGCAGAAAATTGATGTACTGGAAATTGTAAGGCCACTGTAGAAATTCGACTGAGTGATGCCATAGTTGGAGCGCGGAACCGCGGCCAAACCCCCCTTTGGGCCGCGGTTCCGCCGCACTATAATGAGCTCACTGTGTCAATTTTCTCCAGTGGGCTTCTGGGCTGTTTTTAGGGGTTTTGGAATAATAACATTGGGCCCAGAATTTCTTTAACTGCTACAGTATTGCTTTGGGGCCCACTTGTTAAAATTTTGATTGATCGGATATTTTAAACACATTTTTCACAGTTTTTACATTATATCTGCGACCGTGAATGTCACTTGATCGGTAAATCCGGTCTAACTGCTATAGCCCGGTTAGACGGATTTGCGAACGTGACTTTCACGTTGATGTTCTGTTTTTGCTGTGATGTTGCGGATCGGTAGTGGGGGATAGCCTGGATGCAATGCTAGTACAGTTGTGGTTGTATTATGTACATTTGATATTGCGGGGCGAGCGTCCGACATGTAGACTGCCGTCACTGCCTGATTGTATTATTATTTTGGGGCACGACCTGGTTGCGGTCGATGTACCCGGTGTATGTATATTTTACTTTCTGTACTAGGATTGCCCCGCGGAGGGGTGCACGGATAGCCGGGTTCTAGAGGGAAACAAGCCCGCATCTCATGGCATTGGGACGGAGGGGGCTTCACTCTAGGATTGGCGGGCTATTCGCCGCACTCGTAGGGGGTACAGGTTGACCCAGGAGGGGTGCCCAAGTTACCGGATTCCGTGAAGTGCTGGGTGGTCCATTCACGGCGCTGAAGGGGGCTGCCTCGCTTCAGGTTTTGGCGGGTGACTTGCCGCGCCCGTAGGGGTCTAGGTTCTCATTGCACAGGCTATCCACACGACCAGGGGAACGTCGGGTTTCAGCGGCTCTGTGAAACCCGGGGATCCCAGATATCTGTATTGTTTCTGTGATGCTGTTCATTCTCTGTGATGTTGCATTTCTTTTCACGCCTTGAGCGAAATATAATATATTGGTATATATATTAGTAGATGTTGTATATGTTTTGCATCCGCGCTAGTCCAGTCCCCGCTCTGTCGTTAGTAAGCTAACCTAACGGGTAATGACGGGACCCAGTGGCGAATGCGGATGGCATATACGTACATCAGTATATTTTCGTTCTTTTTGGTGTGATCAATTGATGGGACTGCGTTGATTCGGATCAATGCAAGTTAAAAACAAACCTAATCTGATGTTGTTGGAACACTTTTCAAAAAGCTGTTATTGCAAGGACGTTCACTTTTGTTTTGCATCGTGGTATTCAGTTGGAATATCCTGCTCCTCAGTCGACGAGGCAAGGGCCGAGATCCCTTCACCGGGAGTGACCCCTTGGACAAATAGTTTGCGTCAGGGCATTTACTTCACTGTAGCCGATTACTTTTGCTTTGCACCGTGGTATTCAGTTGGAATATCCTGCACCTCATTCTACGGGGAAAGAGCCGAGATCCCTTCACCGGGAGTGACCTCTTTAGCAATGGTTTTCGTCACTATATTTTTAAAAGCTATCAGTTCCTTCAACGATATCAAGTTCTTTACGTTAAAGGTTTTCGCCAGAAACCATTCGTAGCCCTCCGTCGTTTCATATGGGTAGTCAATAGTATTCAAGCTGTGTTTGTTGGCCAAAGTCAAGGCACAGTGTTTGGTAGCTGTTGGTTATTCATATGCAGCATAGATATATGCGTTGGTTTGGAACAGTCGTACTGCCTTGTTGGCCAAAGTCAAGGGTATGTACGGGTGGATTCAAAACAACCTGGAGAATGACGGGTAGAACTTGACATGTGACTTATGATTTGTTGGCCAAAGTCAAGGTCATAAGAGCATGGGGCAGAAATCACATCGGGAGTTTCAAAAGAACTGAAACTTGCCAGATATGCGCATACCTTCTGGAGTGTGATACCGTGAGCGGATTCCGTCACGTTGTCATGCGATGATAGTTGGATCCCGATTCCCACTGATGAGTTAGTTTACTCCTCGGGTGACCCCGACTAATTCTTCTTTCAGGTTTGGAGGAGAATTTGAGGTACAGTGGGAGTTTTCCAGATTAGATAAATTGGTAACCATTCTGATCTAGGTTAGAGTGCACGCTGAGTGTTTCTTTTCTCTCTCTCTTTGGCAGCGACCATTGACACGACCCTAAGACTATGACTCAGAAACCAAGTTGACCGAACCTTCTTAACACTGGCTTTTGGATTGTCAGAGTTGCAAACCTCATTGCCGCTCCTACTTTTACCCTTTTCTCCAGGACACCCCGTATTACTACGAACGTCCACTTCCATTGGACAAAACCATCGTATGGTTAGATACGAACTCGAAGGGATTTATTCGAGGATGGTTTCAGGTTCTGGAGAAAACGGATCGGACTATTCAGTTGTCTTTTGCTTTTACCCTCTCTCAGATTACGAGTACTCCTTGGTTTAGGGGTAGTACACCTATTACGCAAATTGGATTGTCTTCTTCCAAACCATAGGCAGGTGCCGACCGGTAGGGAATGAAGAAAACCAATTAGCATAACAATGGTGTGCAGAAGGTATTAGGTTAAGACAAAGCAAGGGATTAGTAAGAGGGCAAAGTAAATTGCAACAGATATTCACGACCAAACCAAGTATCTATTCGCCAATCCTAAATCACCTTTGTATTTCTCCAGGACACTCCGTATCATTACGAAGATCCACAGTTTATTGGATACTCCATCGTATGGTTATATACGAACTCGAAAGGAACTTGTTCCAGTTCGGGGATGGATTCTGGTTCAGGAGAAATAGGAATTAAGTTCATTCGGTTGTCTTTTATCCTCACCTTCTCTCGCATTGCGAGTGTTCCTAGGATTAGGACAGTACACCCATTATGCTCATTGGATAGTCTTCTTCCAAACCATAGGCTGGTGCCGAACGGTAGGGAAGGAAGAAAACCATTTGGCCTAAAGGGGTGTGCAGAAGGTAAAGACTAAAGACATATGAAGGGATTTGGAGAGGTGGCAAAGAACTATACGGTTACAGTCGTGAATCTGGAAGAGGCATTACTAGGAATACCAGGATACCCCATCGAAACATTTCAATGTTTCAGTTTCACTGTGTAATGTTAAAAGAAAACTGATTTCCCGATTAGATACTTACTCCAGGGTATGTATTTACCAGGTTTGATTCTCATATCTGTATGGTTTTACAGATGATGAGTGGGAGTAAGTTATTGGGAATTGGGTGATCATCCTCATTATATCGGGATTCGTTGTAATCGGTGATATTTGAGGAAGTCACCTGGGTAGTTTGCCGGTCGGCAAATATTTGGTTTTGAATATCCGCTGTTATGCACCAATTTCAAATTGATATATCTGTACGTCTATTTTCATAGAGTGAGATATACCTTTCTGAAATTATGTCTACGACATTTACCTATATCAGTGGATGGTTAGGTAAAGAGCATTAAACAGCGGTGTAATTCTTCTTAACCATAAGTACAGTTTTCAACCTACGACACACAGTGAATGAGTTATCAAACTCAAGGGACTTATACAGAGTATTGTATGTTGTCCAGGGTCCATCAGGACAGAAGGGTAGGTCCTCGTACTATATTCGGTTTACTTATGACTTCTCTAGTTTTTAGACAGGTGTTTCGTAGGAAACACAGGGTCCGAATTTTGAGAAGTTATAGGTATTTGAATAGAGTAGAGAACCAGGTGTAGCAAGTATCGGGATTCTTCAAAGAGATCGAAGATGTAGATACTTGTGTATGGTATTAAGTTGATAGTAATGACTAAGAGAACTTGCTTCTTTTTCAGGTTACTCATAATTGGAAGCATTCCTAAGTTGAGTAACGCTGATTGGCCTCCTTCCATTTAGTTGACATGCACTGGAGACAGTTGCATGATTTGGATCTGGTTCAATTAAATCAGTGCCTCTGGTCCTATATGGGATATAGAACAGTTCGTATCTTAACGATGTTAAGGTACGGGGAGTTGTCCGGCTTATGATTAAAACCAGACTCTGGATAACTCAAGGCACGTTTCTATAATGGCTGTTTGTGGGTTGACCCAGGCTATGACGAGGGTTGACTTTCTACCATCTGGATGAACAATAGCGATATTGTTCTAGACTCGCCACAGTTTTATTGAAAATGGAATTTTTCAGAAAACAGAAGTGGGAGTATGGTAGAACTGGAAGTGATTCCAGAACCACAAACGATTACTGAAGATTTGACAAGGAACCTAAAGATTCAATCTGGATTGACATTCCATTGGCCACTCCGCAGATAAGGTGGGTAACTTCAGGCACCCGAGAGGTACTTCGGTAGCCTCAAGGACGGTGACAGGGAAGTTCTTGTTTACCCACAATTACCATTGCTGTTGTTCCAGGATGCGAGACCCGGCGGGAGGATGAGTATAGCGTCGTTCTAAACTAGTTTTAGAAGTGTACGTATATATGACTCTGCCAGAGGGTTGTCGTAGTCAGTGGGAGCAGCGGAAGCATTGGTGGACAGGTAGCTTATGTCTATTTATAGACTGAAGCACCAGTAGCGGAGATAGATCATCTATTTCTGACGTGACGGTCATAGGTTTGACTTCATCAGAATAGGGGATGGATCTGTTGAGAAGGTAGTAGGGTGTGATATCCTGGCATTTGGATGACATACACAGAGTAGGAAAGGAAACTCCTATACTACAATCGGTTATACTTTGATCGTCACACAGTGGTTTCTCCACACAGGACTTGGACATTATATCAGACATACTGGTTACTGGATCTATGGTATTAGATCTAGATTTGGGTGGTTTCCCAATCAGGGTACTTAGACAGCATTCTAAGGGTATTTAGAATGGACCACTCCATGCACGGTAGTGTACCTGCAGAAGATGGAGTCACCCTCTCTAAAGGTGTCTTACAGACTAAAGGGGAGAGGGATGTGCATGATTGGCAGATCACTTGCTCAGGCAATTGAGTCAATCATGAGATGTCAAGTACCACACCAGATGTTGTTCTTGCACTAGATGCAATAAGTTGACATTAATCCAATCCTGGAGAAACAGTCGGAAGCAGTTTTAGAACATTAGTGGATGTTCTAGGGATATGATAACGACAGCCTCATTCGGGAAACAGTTATCAATCCAGGCTTCCAAGGTGACATGGACGACAAGGAGGTTGTCAGAGTTATAGTTTTCCTTCTAACGAAGGGCAGTATTTTGGACAGGTGATCCAAGGCAATACTGAGGGTGGCATGGCGCAGGATACTGATTAAGTTCAGTTGACGATACAGTCTAAGAAGTTTGGATTTGGAGTTCATTTATGAGCTAGGTCCCATCAGACATCCAGACACATTCTAAGACAGGTATTGCTCATTTCGGGATATGGGTTTCTCCGCGAACTTGAGATATAGAGAGACATAGAAAGAAACAACAAAGTGGATCCACTCACTAAGGCTATTCCTCGAACGCAATAGTTTCGCAAATGAGCTTTATGAGACTGACTAGTAGAGGAGTTGGGTGTTCGGTATCACACGGGCTGTGAGTATGCGACATCGCAATAATTAGCCTTGAGTGCAAGTGGGAGATTGTTGGAGATAGTGCCCTCAGAGTCAATTATTAGGTCACAGGTACGTGATTGCAATGATTGATGGGGGACCTATCCCGGTAGGACAGTCTTACTCGAGATGATAGTATGCTATCTGGTTTACCTTTATCATCGTGTACTGTTTTAAGTGACCTGACACGTCGCTATTACACGTTGATAGAGCCCCTAGGATTCATGCTTGACCACAAGCAGTATGAGGGCGATCATATAAGTGGGAGTTGGGGGTCTATAAGCATATCCTTAAAAGGTCCCTAGTCGTGATAGTTTCGAGACAGGGCATCGATTCTCCATAGTAGACTAGTGTATACAGTCGAGACCCCGACGAGGGGCGGTGGTCGGTCTTACAAGCTACTGGTATCAGTTGGATCACCTAAGATGTATACAGGTGCTCATTGGGTTATGAGTACACCGGACAGGACTCGCCGGGAACATGCTAGTTGGTTATATACCAGACGTCAGATGGCAGTTCCCTAGTGACATGTGTGCAGGTTAGTTCATCGACCTGGGGATCGTCATTTGTCTCGTGTGAGTTCCCACTGTACTTTGATTACTACCCTACCACGGCTCAAAGGAGTCGTGCAAACAGGTTTTAGTTGGGTACAGTCCCGAGCCACATGGAGGCAGTGAGCGTATCTTCAGGGGTTCGTCTCTCCCGGTATTGGGGGTGAGGTCGTGCTGCGTCTAGGAGAGCCATTACACGAAGCCCTCGGCCGAGGCAAGGAGATTTACTGGTAGGTATTCCAGTAGTATCTCAGGGTGTTCTGGGCTACACTCCGACACGACTTGTACCGCTTTTGGGGGTCTGACTTTTACCAACCCCCTAGGCCCGCCATGCGATGCTCATAGACGAACGGACCGGACTGTACGGATATTGTCACTGACAGGCTCAGTAGGGAGTCAGGCTGAGTTCGCTCACAGACATCCCTTTTAGTCAGTACCTGGTAGCCCGTTACGTATTGGCTTATACCTCTGACGTGCTAGTGGTTAAATCCACAACCAAGGTGTTGACGAGTCTTTAGAGTCCCCCACATTCAGTTACTCAGCTTTCGGGCGAAAAGTTGTAGAGGCCGTATGGAGATATGGCAAGGTCCGATCAGATACGTGCGGTATTGCACGGATCAGGATCGGACAGTCTGTACTATAGGCCGTATGGTTATATGGCAGGGTTCGATCAGATACGTGCGGTATTGCACGGATCAGGATCGAACGGATATTACTGGCCGGCTTTGGTTTAAGCCGGATCCTAGTATAGTACAGTGTAGATTTTGTCTCATTGCATTTGTATTTCGGTCGAAATACAGATGCGGGTGTGTATGCACAGTATCGGGGTTTTTCCTGTAATTTATTACGGGACCAGTTTTCTGGAGTTGCCAGTTTGCTTTCCGTTTCGGCCAATTTCCATTGTTCCGTTCATTGGCCGAAGATTGGTGGAGGAGGGTTTATTTGCATTGTTGCAAATAGGCATTAGTGGAGGGGGTTCTTTGCATCTTGTTGCATCATGATGGCTTTCATGATGTGCACCATCCTTTGACTTGATTTCTTCATGATGGCATGACTTTTTGAGTCATCATGGTTCATGATGGTTGGACTTTGTAAGGTGATGATGGTGGTGTTGAGTGTTGAGTTTTCCTTACTATCATTTCTTTTGCATGATAGCTTTCATCTCTCTCTCTTGGGTATTAGATGAGAATGGCTCCCATTTGATTTACTTCTTCCACTCTCTCATTCTCTCCACCACCATGTATTGGCCGGCCAAGCTCCTAGTGGGCTGTCCAAATTTTTGTGTGTGGGATTTTGGTTCATTTCATATTGCAAAATCCCCACAAGATCAATCTCAAAAGCTCCAAGTTCAATCCCTCCACCAATGGCAATTCCTACAACCCCAAAGTGAGACTTGAGGACTACATATTCTACAGCGAACCTTGGGCACGTCGAGTAGCCGGCTTCGTGCCCGAGTTGCCTCGGCATTGAGGTGGGAGCCCGTAAAAGAAGTAGGCGATGTGGTGCACTTCCGGCGACGAGGAGGAGACGGGACATTCCGCAGGAGATCGGGACGATGACGAGAAGACCGGAGGACTTGGATCGTCGGTATATCTCTATTCCCTTTCTTGTAGATAGCTAGGACTAGTTAGTGGTTCGATCCGGGTAGTAGTGCGCGGCGGTTTGCCAGTTCAAAGAAAAATTTAAAGTTATTCACCGCTTCCCCATTTGGCCGTCGGATTGACGGCCGGGGCGCCGCCGTGCACTTACAGTGACTGTAGTAGAGTGACGTACCATGGGTATGTTCCACGGCATACTTACGATACGCCACTCCTCTTAAGGAGCCTTAGGATGTACATTTTCTTTCACAGTATTATATTCATTCCTGATCTATCTTCATCGGTACTGGTTATGATTTTGCTACCACGATCACACGAGCAGAGAGAGCTACGGCTAGAGTTGCATCAGCATGAGTTCGTCATGGACGAGGACTGACCAGAGCGTGATTCCAGAGACATACGATTGCGTTGAGAGGCATCGTCTTATTGTGTTTTCGCGCCACGAGCGTTTGGTGGATCACTTTTACGAGATTTCTCGGACGTGCCGATTGGTACCAGAGGATCAGGCTACTGCTACAGGCCAGCTAGGACGAGATGACCATTGATATGTCGCTTACTCAGGATGATTGAGGCACTGTTCAGCGTGCAGACGAGCAAGCTGGTTATTGCTGCGAACGATGAGATATCGCCCCAGATGATGGAGCAATTGCAGTACGAGATTGTACTTGGAGATATGATGGTAAGGTCGCTAGTCACCTGAGGATGAATGACTAGGACGTGTGGTTCGTTCGCTTACCGATGCGAGGTCATCAGATAGATTGCTTCCAGCTAGAGACGACTTCACGCGGAGACGTTGGAAGTCGACAGAGACGATCGAATGTCAGGATCCCATTTTCCAAGTTTAGAGTATACGGAAAGACATGCAGGCGATTCTATGGACCCTCTAGAAGAATGAAACCCTAACTCGACTTAATGACCGTGTGAAAGCCTTTGAACCTTAGGGTTTGCGGCAGTTCCGCGGCGCCATTAGTGAGGCTTGGGTTTGCCCTTCTACGGCTGGACCGCCGACGCTGTGGCATGTATTCGATACTATTAAACTGTACTCAAGATGTTGATCTCTTGGGGGATTATGAGGTTCTGATGAGTCGATCGAATGTTTCGACATCATTCGGATACCATGTGATGGGATGCATTGCTTGGGAGACTCCAGATACGAGTGTAGCCGCTGGAGCACAGTCCATGCAGCCACGAAGAGACGAGTCCGATGCAGTCGACATTGAAGCAGAGAGAAGTAAAGAATTCGCTAGAGATGACGTCCCACTCCGCTGACATCAGAGATGGGATACGCACGCAGAGGCAATGTATAAGGATATACCTTCCAGGAGGAGTCGCGAGAAATATGCTACCGTTCCGGAACAAGAAACAGATTTAGAAAAGATAATAACTTCCGGGAAATTCGGAAGAAATGAGATTTGAGAGAGACGTCGACAGGACCTTTCTGGAATATTATACGAGAAAATCTGGACCCAGGAGTAGTCATATTGCACACACCCAATAGGCCAAAGTTCGGCATCGTCGACGAGATAGTTGACCAGGTTCGGATAAAGGACCTCACCCAGTTGCGTTGTGAGTTGATCGAGGATGGACGAGTATGGAGTTTTCCTCCGTTGGTTGGGACGCGTTCCCGAGGACCTGTTCGGCTAGACATCTTCTACGGAATGATGAAGCTACAGAGTACGCGATTTCGAGTCCGTGCGATAAACTTCAAATTGACCGGGGCCGAGAACAGGGCGGTGCGTAGATAGCATGACGTGGCGTCATAGTAGACGACAATAAAGACAAGTGGAACCAGAGGTGCATGCGCGACGCTGACGAGCTGTCATTACTTTCCGTCGAGGCTAGAGACCTGATATGCTTACAGAGGCATTGGGATACGACCTGTTTCCGAGGAAATATGTGTGCGGACACACAGATGTCCAGAGAACGAGAAAGAATTATGCAAGAGTACCAGCCTCCGTGCAGATCGGCATAGGCAAAATTGGAAGAGACCTTGAGTAGAATTCCTTCCAGGACACTACTGCATTGATATTTGCACCCAGGACCAGGTGTCTCACGTGCATTCAGAGAGCCAGAGGCCGAGGCCAGTGATATGCTGCTTTACGAGTGGTCGTGGTGATTAACCGAAAGATGATCAGAGAAGTGCCAGAACGGAATCGTCCCCGTTAGCACACCTGACAGGGCCGATGAGCCGATGGATCGTGAGATTGGTAATCCACAGAGCAGATAAAGACCCAGAGGCAGAGGACGCTAGACCGTGAGCAAGAGGCAAGTAGATATCTTGCGCTGCTAGCATTGGATGCACCGACACCTTCTTGACTTGAAGGAGGATATACCGATGACGGTATTTATGATTTGTGATTTTGTGATTCGATTATCACGTATCCGTCATCTTGGATTTCGGTATTTTGGACGTTCTGTTTGCATGATTTAGTCTTGATGGCTGAGTTTTATGATATTTGTTTCCTTGCACCCATTGGATATTTATATTTTGCGCATAGTTATTACATTTGAGATATTGATTGTGATTTCATGCTTATTTTATGCCAGTGATGTGATTTGCGTTTCCAGCATAGTTTTCAAGCACCTTTAGTATTTTGATATATGATCCTTGTGCACATCAGATGCACTGAATCGGGATTCTTCGTGCATGTCAAATGCACCTGATATTGCTGTCAGGCACACACGTTGCCTACGACAGATGTTTCGTGCACACCCGTTGCACCTTGATGTTGTTTCTATGGCACATTCATGGGTTTTGATTTCCGTGCGCACCAGATGCACCGGATTTTCATATATACATTTTGAGATTTATTCCTTATGGAGCATTACGTTTTATGATAATTGCTATGTGTTTCATACTGAGCGGGACTAGTCAGAGGACAGTACCCGCATACTTTTGCATGTATTTACTTTAGCTATTTACACATACAGATTTCATATATACATGTATAATTTTGATATACCATATTTGTTTGTTTTGAATTTGACATTGTCTTTATCACGACTCCGATGATTGCGGGATGCTTGACGGAGTTTTGATTTCGAGCTATCTGCTCATTACTTATGCGCATGCATTGCGCTAAGATGCGTTTTATATATTGATGGTTTCGGAGCCCCGACGACTTGGACATTTTTTTTAAAATGTTTTAGAATTTGGGGGTTTAAATTTAAATTCGGGGACCGAATTTCTTTAACGGTGGAAGATTGTAACATCTCAAAAATAAATAATAATAATAATAAAATATTATTTTTGGGAATTTTTATAATTTAATATTAATATTTATTGAATATTTTAATATTTTAGTATTATTAAATACAAATAAATGGTAAAAATTTTAGAAAAATTATAGAAAATTCTAAAATAGGGTATTTTATGGAATTATGTCATTTTTAAGCTTTTATGGTTAATTATAAGCTAATTTAGTGTTAATCACGATTAAAAATCGCTAATTGGATTTTTAGCATTTTTGTGCAAAAATGTGCACATATCATTTTTTTTCCACACTTGATACATTTGTTACATGTTTTGGGGTATGGTTCCTTAGGGTTTGCCATTGTGTGAGAGAAAAGAAAAGAAAAGGGAAAAAGTAAGTGTGATGATATGAGAGAGAGAGGGTGGGTATAGGTCAACTTGCTTTTTGAACTATACCCCCATCATTTTCCATCTCATTTTCTCTCTCCCCTCTCCTTGACCTGCTGCTGCTCCAGCCCCTCCCTCTTCTTCCTCCTCCCTCTTCAACCTAGATCCACCATTAAAACCAACCCAAAACCCAATTGCACTTCACGAAACTTTTTCCCCAGCTCGCTAGCTACACATCGGACCAAGCAAGATAGGATTTTGAGGGGTTTGAGCAACTCAAGAATTTTCTTGAGCTGCCAAAGAAGGTAATTTCTGCACCATAGAGTAGTATTTCATTTCCTTTGTGCATCCATGTTAGTTTCATATCGATATTGTGTCGTTTTGTGGACTTTGGAGAATTCAAGTTAGGGTTTAGGTGAGATCTGAAATCAAAGGTGAATTGAGGTGTAATTAGAGGTTATAACCCCTGGTGTGATGTTATATTGGATCAAACTAGAGAGTAAAACCCAGAATACGGATTTAGCGAATCGATATCGGGGAAAACTGTAAATCTGTCACTGTTTTTGGAGATCTGCTATCACCCGAGACACCTGAAAATAAACTGAGTTGACAGTGAGATGTGCAGGCACCATGGAGCCACTACACCAAACCCTAGCCCCCAGCTCCAACTTCAGGCCGCCAATTTATTGCAATTGGCCGCAATTTGCGGCCATACCTGTCCCATTTTGCCTCGTTTTGGTTCTGCTGCTCCTACATGTATAGATTAGACCCCTGGTATGTATAGATTTGTCTAGTTGGACCTAGGGTGAAATCTGGAGCCTATTTCCTTAGTTGCTATTTTGGATTCGTGTTTCCGTATTCCGTATTTTTAATTCTGAATTTGAGTACTGCGTTTTAACTCGAATACTTAGCGTTTATACGATGATATCGAGGATTCATTGATGGTTTTGAAGGCGTGCCCATAGGTTCTAACCTATATACCCCTTATCGTATCGTTTTGGGTTTCGTGTGCCGTTTTATAGTTGATTTGGTTTTAATGTGCATATACGATATTTTGATATGTAGGTACCCCATGAAGATTTCAGGACGACAAGCAAACGCGTGGTGACGTCGACAATGAAGACGCAAGTTAAGTAGATTATATCTACAGGGAAAGTCGGGTGGATGACTTATATCACCCGCGCAGTCCGTAGTTAATAGATTATATATATTATATATGATAGTTATAGTATGACATGGTTAGTTTGTTAAGGGTATTATGGATAGTTTTGGGTTAGAAGTTAACTAGTGTAGTTCATAGTCGCGAACCCTAGAATAGATTTACACCTACACGTACACCCTTGCATATTCATTATACTTGCACTGTGTATGATGATATTGGACGACATTGGAGATGAGTCGATGATATTGGGCCTTGTGCCGCAAGATCGGTGATTTGATATGATTCATATTTGGGATATGACATGTGATTTCTTGCGGGCTTGGATGTGTGTTTACCCCCGCATTCATACTTTATAGATGGTATTAGTTGTACTAGACTTAGATCAGTACCCCAGATTATGTGATATGATGATAACGGTACCTGATATTTGATGAGCTAATTGTGATTTTGACCCGTACCCAGCTATTGGGATACCGTACGACGATTTACCGTACGAGCTTTATATTGATGATAGATCCGCACTCATGACTTGAGGATGTCATATGATATACTGTATCGTACGCGATACTACTGAGGCGGGATCTCCGACTACTATATAAATATATATCGACTCAGATTTAGGTGGTTTCCATACCCCCTCCTGATTGATTTGATACTTAGATCTTTAGTTGCATAGTAGATGTTAAACTAGACCCGAGTCATACCTATTTCAAAAACTACGAATCAGGATTATCTTAAAGACAAATATAGGGATTCTACGGGTATTTTCAAAAGACGGATCTTTCTTAAAAACACCGTAGCCCTTATTTTACTAAAAACCCTGATTCGTCTTATTTCAAATGGTATAACTGCATGACATATACATATTGGTGTTGATTATTTGATTTCCGCATATTTCATGTTGTTCACATTGCTTGCATATATTTATTGCTATATTACGATCATGTTGCAAGGACACTAGCACCATTATCGATGATGCGTATGTTTCACGTACACTTACATGCCGGCTCACACACTTCATCATCGATAATTGCCATGTCACTACACTGTAGTACTGTTGCATTCAGGATACGATACTTGCATGACATACTTGTACACATATTCATTGTACACTTATATTTGTGCACATACTTACTGTATACACATACTTGTTTGCACATACATAGATGATATCTTTAGATTGGGAACCGCAAGATACTCTTTAAAACTGATTCATTTTAAAAGAGCGGCTTCCCCAATATGTGCATATCACTATTCCGTATTGCATGATATATCGATATTCTTACATTCTTTTATATGTTGCATACATCATGTTTTCTGATTATACGTATTGAGATATGTTGTTTCCATGATATTTCTGGATTTGGGAACCATGGCTATTTTAACTGAGAATATGTATTTTCTTTAAAACCCGGTTTCCCTTGATATGATATTTCAGTGCGTCCACCATGTGTTTTCTCGGTTCTGAGAGTGGCATATGAAACCCGATTCGAGGAGCGGTAGGCACCGTCTGCGGATACATGGTGGACCCGGTAAGGTACCCCGGGGCAAGAAGACTCGTATATGTTAGACGGTGAGCGTGGCAGGGGAGCACTACCTATCGGTGATAGTATTTGGACTCGGCGGTTATCGTGGGGATACCGACCGGAGTATGTACGTATGGATACGTCGAAATTCGAGGGTCGAAGCTGGGCACTCGGGATTTCGAGATAGCGTATTATACGTACCTATCAGGGCCCGTCTTGGTGACAGCGCCTGATAGACGAGGATTTACGTGCCGATGCTTGGCACAGGTTTCATGATATTTTCGAGTGTCGATGCTAGGCACTCAGGTTCCATGATTTGATTATATCCTCATATTTCCATGCATATGCTTTACGATATTTGCATGCATGATGCTTATTTTCATTGGGTGACAGGTGGACGGGATCCACATACATACGGACTTTTATTTCATTGATCTTTCTTCATTTGTTTATATAACAGGGTATGAGGGCGCTGTTATATATACCCTTACACCAATATTAGTAGAATGGGACGCTAATATATGTTTATTGATATTCATTTTTGATACTTCATCATATTTACTTCATGCAGACATACCCTATATTTATGACATATTATTACCTGAGTACTTGGCACTACATACATGTTTAGATGTTACATTGCCACCTTATCATGCTTCAGACTTACTCTTGAGGATTATATTATATACTGATTGTTTTGACCTAGGATTATGTCTTGCATTCGGTTTCTGCTTGTAGATGTTTTCTATTCAAGAGTTGGCAACTCACCCCGTTGTGCCACAGTTCTTGCAGGTTTGCCGTACAGGTTCCATTGCGGCATTTCTGGCACACTGCTTCTTTTGCGGGTGATTTGCTTTGGTAGGTGGGTTCTTTTGCATCAAGAACCACCATCTTACTTGTATTATTCATTGTATCTAGAATTCCATCAACCAAAACTTGTATATTGTTTCAGACTTAGACATTAGTGTTGTATTATTTCGACCTTAGAGTCCCGCTTAGTAGTATTACGGTTTTCATGGTGTTGGAGCTTTTTTTTTGAGTTTTGATCCTCGCCGTTCGGCGTTTAATATTATATTGATTGTGTGGTTGTGACCGTTGATTGACGAAGAGCTAGCTCCCGCTTGAGGATGCCTTTTATCATTGCATATATATTGTTATTCTTGTTGTACCCCGTTCGGGGGCAGTTTTTACAAAAGAAACTCTGCCGAAATTTTTAGAAAGGACTTTACATTTTAAAAATGCACATTCGGCTTAGCTATTTAAAAACCTTGACTTCAAACATATTTTTCTTCACTTCTTTAAACCAGTTTTCTTATTTACACTTAAAATGGTTTTAGATTTCTGGGCTTTTGGCTTACTTGGATCAGATGGAGTCCTATAGATTTCATATGGTTCAGGTGCCAATCACGTGCTCTTTTCGGGTCGTGACAGAGAACAAGTATACTATCTCCAGTACGACGTACTGATGGCTGTGGGACAGACCATCTCCCCAACTGGGATGAGAAGCGTACACACTAGTCTACTCCGGAGTATCGGTGCCCTGTCTCGATAATCCTACGACTAGGGACCTGAAAAAGGATGTGCTTGTAGACTACCCAGCCCCTACTAGTGTGACTGCCATCACAACGCTGGCAGTGAAGCAAGATCCTAAGGGCTCTATCAATGCGTACACACATATTAAGATAGATATAAACCAAGTAGCATACTACCATGTTTAGCTAGACTGTTAATATAACTGTGAATATCCCAAGCTTCCATTAAGTAATATACAAGCTAGTATGATACAATAATGGCCCCTAGGGCATATACCCTAACACCTTGACGCATGCCAAACAACGCCGTACGAATACCCTAATCCAATCGCATCGTATGCTAGCAGATAAGCACTAGTTAGCTACCGTACACTATGCGTTGACGCATGCCAAACTACCGCAGCACGAATACTAAGTAGTACTTATCTGAAATGACGGAGGGCTACGCAGGTTTTTAAGAAATCCATGAGCGTAATGAACTTGATATCGTTGTAGAATCGAGTGATTTTAAATGGAATGTTTTTGAGGCCTTTTCTAGTTTTGCTAAAGAGGTCACTCCAGGTGAAGGGATCGTCGGCTCTTTCCTCATCGAATAAGGTGCAGGATATTTCACAAATATCACTATGCAAAGCAAAAATTATAGAAACAATCAAAAGACAAGCCGAGTTTGTAGCATCTGCTAGTTTCTCTAAAGAGGTCACTCCCGGTGAAGAGATCTCGGCTTTTTCCTTATCGAATAAGGTGTTGGATGTTCTACAAGGAACACCGCTATGCAAAGAAAGAACTAGAGCTACCAGTTTTTAAACAAGTTTCTACAACATCTTTAGGTTTCTTTTAGTTTCATTAATCTCATTAATGAAGTCCCATTTTATTATGCTTCACAAGCATCACATTTGAAATGAAATCTGCAATATAACATATATCTCATATATAAAATATAAACATTCGTCTTAGGCAGTAATATGATCTCATCACAGAACATTGCAGCAGAAGAACATATATGAAATATTGTATATACTAGGATTTCCGTGTTTTATGCGAGCCTGTATAAAACGCGGATTCCACGGTCGCGATGAATAGCCAAACCCACATCCCTAGACCCCTACGAGAGCGGCAAGCAACTCTGTCAATTCTAAGGCTAAGAGACCCGGTCTCGACTCCTCGAGATGGTCTCCCACTGGACCGTAGAACCCGGTTATTTGTGCTCCCCGCCTTGGGTCTACCTAATGCGGAAAAGTAAATAATATACAATGGTGACATCATCCTCAGCCCGGAATTGCCCCAATAAAAGAATATTACAAACAAATGAATTTTACATGAATGAAAAAAAACTCTCATCTCACATAAAAACCCGGGTATTCAAAACGCGACGATCCAATATAACATATCACAGCAACACATAATATCTCATATCAACAACGTAACCAAGTATGCGTATCCCAATTGTCGTTGATGTATAGCAACGAAGCCGGCGATACACCACATACTACGCTTACGGTCGCAGAAAAGAAAGTGTAAAACTACAACAGTTGGAATCCGCAACCTCCTTAGACATCGCATGCCTAACTTAATGAATTCCTTGGGTATCGCATGCCTAACAATTATAAACCCTGCATTTTAGTCTCGATATCGAAAACCCTTTTCAATATCAAGTCGGACAATTCAACAAGATTCCCAACATCCTGATCGAATGCTCGTCGCAAACTTTAGTAGACGGCCGCACCCCCGGATGCCGTCGACGAAGTGCACTAAGGCGGAACACCGCTGCCGCGAGCACCCGAACGGATGCTTTTGGCGATGGGGTTCTCCTACAGTCACTTTGTCGGTGCTTTGGGGCGCGACTATCTATTAAGTTTACCCGGCGAGTATCCGCGTACGCTACGTGATTGCGACAGACTTTTGATCATATCAAAATTCCGTGGCAACCGATCATCTGAGACTGAACTGCTTGATTTATAACATTCAAATTAGTTATCTCATAACTACTTGTGGATTCCAAATATTGTATCACAAATTCCAGATAATTAGACAATGTTAAACTTTCCGATCGAATAAACAAACACCCAATATTTCACAAATAGTTCTCAACACTTGAAATTAGTTTAAAAACATCCATAACTTGCGACAGTACCAATGATCCAGCCGTAGAAGGGTCAAGCCAACGCCTCACATATGGCAACGCCGTACTGCCCCAAACCCTAAGGTTTAGAGGCGGTTCAGACGGTCACATAATTGAGTTAAGGTTTGTTGTCTTCTAGAGGGTCCACCGTTTTACTTGCACGACTTAGAACGTTCTTAAACTACGGAAAAATCCAACGCTTAGAAATTTTCCGGCAGAGGAAAAAGTGAGTTATTGATATCCGTTCGAACCTTTTAACACGTTCTAAATTATCCGGAAAAACACTTAAACGAAGTTAAACTTTCCGATCGAATCAACGAGTACCCAATACATCCCAGAAAACTCAACACTTGAGTAAGAATTAAAAATTCCCAGAAGCTTGTAGAGACACCTACGGATATTACAGTAGAAAAACTAAATCCTAACACCCATGACGGCCACGGAACCGCCGCGCAAGTCATGGTCCTGCTGCGGTTCCGCGGCGTAATGAGGGAATTAGTGTCTCTTTTTCTACAGTTATCATTAGAATTCCCTACATATTTTTCTAAGCATTTTTAATAAGAAAAATATCAACTTTTGAAAAAAAATCCAGAAACTAGGGTTTTACGGGTATTCGGAGTTCGATCGGACTTTAAACATCGTCTAGACTTCGCTTAAAGCTCTAGCTTGGCTCGGATACCACTTTAGGTTTACTAGGCACTCTCACAAGGGTCTAAAAGGCATCAACCATGCCCGATTTAAAAATTAGACGTGCCGAAAAACCCTAACCAAGATCTTTAAACTAGAGATTAGGAGAAACAAAGCAAGTAAACAACTTTACTTCTAAGAGTTTGGGATTACAACCTTTGTAGTCCGGTCCTTCACTTCTAAAGCTCCGTGTTGAGGTCCCTTCGCTGCGATCATCGAGTACCAGGACTATAGAGAGGATCTACGAAGAGAAAGATGCAAGCTTGCTTCCGATCTTCGATAACAAAGATGATCTATCTTGAAGTTTCGTTAACACAAGCTCTCACTCACTAATGAAGTGAACACCCTAATCTAAATGGCTAGGATAGATTAGGATGATGAAGTAGGATTTTAGCTCTCATTTGTTTTCTTAATCTCACTCATTTTCATCACCTCTCAAAAAGCTAGAAAGCTTTTCAAGCAAGAAGGAAGAAGAAGAAAAAGCTAACTCTTTTGTGATGAATAATGAATTGTTATGATAACTACAAATGCAACCATGATTGACGAAAGAAAAGGAAAACCAATGTAGAGAGTTAACTAGGGTTAAAGGGTGTGGGTTGGGTTAGGAAATATCTTGCAAAATATGTAAACAAAATATCTTTGGAAGAAACAAAATAAAAGCTTCTAGAAGCTTCTAGAAAAGATTAACCCAAATCAATCCCTAACCATGTTTAATCTCCACTAATCATGTTGCATTAGTAATCATAACTTGTTACAATATTATATATCACATATATAATATTTACTGTAACAAAATAAAATAATACAATTAACATATATCGCATATATATCAATGTATTACCCGAGTGAGAAAAAGAATCTTTTAGTGAGCTTATATTAGTTAATGCAATTTAATATATCAAATATATAATTATACATTAAATTATCAAATCAACACTTGATCTGATAATCCGGCTATTTCATAAATAACCGACTAATATAATCTGTATCAGTTCATCGAATCAACACTTGATCCGATGACACGGCTATATCACATATACCTGGCCGATATCTCATATCGCGAGAATCTAATACGGTATCACATACACGTATTGTTCTCGGTCCCGCACATATCATATATATGCTCCTACTCCGTTTTTCCTGAGTCAAGAAACCTCTGTGTAGGACTCTAAAGAATCGTCAATACGCCGGCAGTAGGTAATGATCATATCAAACACCCACAAGCTGCAAGCGGTCAGCTAAACGTAACTGTTAGTTATATGTATGCCCTAGAGGCCATTACTATACATGAGATGTATATTTGTAGTGGATGCTTGGACATATATAGGGAGGACTTTCTTTCTCGACATGATAGTATGCTATCTGGTTATTCTTTACCTTAACGTGTACACTAATTGTCTCTCTGTTACATGTAAAGCCCTTAGGATGTGTACTTGACTACCTGGACTATGATGCGGATCATACTAGTGGGGACATGGTAGTCCATAAGTATATCCTTTAAGGTCCCTAGTCATGGGTGTATCGAGACGGGGCATCGATATACCAGAGTAGACTAGCGTATAGCTTCTAGACCCATATAGATGGGCGATGGATGATCTCATATCCATTGGTGTTTGACATCGGAGATGATATACGGGTGCTCAGTAGAGACTGGGTACACTGGACGGACTCGCCGAGAACTCCCAGATGGTATTATACCTTACGTCAGATGGCAGTTCTCTGGTGACACTGGTACAGGTTAGTCTGTAGACCCGAGATCGTTATAGAGACTTGTGTGATTCCCACTGTGTTTTGATTTCCACCTTACCACGTCTAAGAGGGCGTGCAAAACGGTGGTTTTTGGGTACAGCACCGAGTCACATGGAGGCAATGAGCGATAGGAGGGGTTTCGTCTCTCCCGGTATTGGGGGTTGATGTTGCGCTATACTCGATTGGCCATAACAGGGAAGTCCCTGGCCAAGGCTGGTTTAGAGATATACTGGTAAGTGTTACCAGTAGTTTCTCGACCCGTTATGAGCCTCGTATCGGCATGACTTATCGGTTATTGGGGTCTGACGTTTACCACCCCTAGACTTGATATGCGACATATCAGACGAGGAGACCGGACTGTACGGTAGTGTCACTGTCAGGCTTTTTGCAGGAGTTGGAGCGGGCTTGCTTGCTGATCTTCTGATTGCTCAATACCCAGATAGCCGTTACGTCCAGCTAGTACCGCTGACAGCTTGTGGGTGCTTGATATAATCATCACCTACTGCCGGCGTGTTGACGAGTCTTTACAGTCCTACACAGAGGTTTTACTGGCTCAGGCAAAACGAAATAGGAGCACATATGTGATATGTGCGGGACCGAGAATAATGCGTGTATGTGATACCGTATTCTATTCTCGCGATGTTTGTATCGATCGGTTATATGCGATATAACCTGGTTATCGAATCAAGGGTTGATTCGATAAGGATACATTGGATGTTAGTCGGTTATATGTGATATAACCGGATTATTAAGTCAAGCGTTGATTTAATAATTTAGTGTATAATTGTATATGTGATATACTAATTTACATTAACTAACATTGGTTCACTTAAGCATTTGTTTTTGTCACTTGTGCACAACTTAATATATATGTGATATATATTTATTTGTGTTCATTTTGTATCATTGTTGTTGATACACACTACATGGGTATATGAGACATACACCATTATATTGGTGGGGTTTTATTATATAAATTAAATACAAAATTAGTGGATAAATGTTCAAGTGCATGAAGCTTCATTAAGCTTGTGAGTGCATTGACCAAAGTCCACTAGTTTTGTTTTAAATAGGATTTTTATAAACCTAACCACTATAATTAGCCATGGTTATGTTTCTACACGAGTTAGTATATGATACCCACTCACCCATGGTTAGCTCTCTCTCTCTTGATTAGTTTTCATTCTCATTTTGAGCTCATCTTCTTCCTCCTTCAATTTCTTTCTAGGGTTTGATAAAGAGAGAGAATGATAGTGAGAAAAGAAATTCTAAAGTGTACCCATTTTCTATTTCATCATCCTCTACTAGACTAGCACTTTAGTTTAGGGTGTTTGCTTCACTAATTCTCTAGTTAGTGAAGTAGAAGCCTGAGTTCGTATTCCCTCGACGTAGATCATCTTCGGCCTCGAAGACTTCAACCAAAACCGTTGCCCTCTTCTCATGGAGCCGTCCGAGAGTCCGGGAGCACGATGATCGCAGCGAAGGGAGTACTACAAGGAGCTTTAGAAGTGAAGGACCGATCTACAAAGGTTGTATTTCGTATTCACTTAGTGATAATTGTTATTTACTAGAATGTGTTACCCTAATTATCTAGCAAAGATCTTGTTTAGAGTTATTCGGCACGGCTAAAATTTTAACTGGGCATGGTTGATGCCTTGTAGAACCTTCTTAGAGTGCCTAGTAACCCTACAGTGGTATCAGAGCCTAGCTAGAGCATTAGGCGACATGTATACGAAGTTAAAACTTCGAACGAATTCCGAATCGACAAAATAACCCCTTCTCTGGACATTTTTTTAAAACTGTGATTTTTCTAAATTAAAAATACCTTAAAAATTCAGCAGGTGATTTTAGGAATTATTGTGCAAAACGACACTGTAACTCGTACGGATCGCCGCGGAACCGCGGCAGTAGCCTTCTTGTGCCTCGGATCCACGGCCGTACAGTGAGATTAGGTCATGTTTTTTGTACAGTAATATCCTTATCTGTTAGTACTATTTTCTGGGTATTTTTAAAATGACTCAAGTGTTGAGTGTTCTGGGGATTATTTTGTATTCCTTGATTCGATCGGTATATTTAATTTCATTATGTTTTTCCGAATAATCTAGAATGTATTAAAAAGTTCGAACAAATATCAATAACTCAATTTTTCCCGACCCGGAAAATTTCCAAGTGTTGGATTTTTCCGTTGTTTAAGAACGTTCTAGATCTTGCAAGTTACGCGATGGACCCTCTAGAAGACAACAAACCTTAACTCGATTATGTGACCGTCTTTAACTGCCTTTTGAACCTTAGGGTTTGGGGCAGTACGGCGTTGCCACATGTGAGGCGTTGGCTTAACCCTTCTACGGCTGGACCATTGGTACTGTGGCATGTGATGGATGTTTTCAAACTCCCCTCAAGTGTTGAGAACTATTTGGGAAAACTTGGGCGTTTGATTATTCGATCGGAAAGTTTAACATTGTCTATTTATCTGGAATGTGATACAATATTTGGAATTCACAAGTAGTTATGAGATAACTAATTTGGATGTTATAAACATAGAAGTTTAGTCTCAGATGATCGGTTGCCACGGGATTTTGATGCGATCAAAAGTCGGTTGCAATCACGTAGCGTACGCGGATACTTGCCGGGTAAACTTAATAGACATCCACGCCCCAAAGCCCCAACCCAATGACTGTAGGAGAACCCCGTTGCCAAACGCATCCGTTTGGGTGCTCGCGGCAGCGGTGTTCCGCCTTAGTGCACTTCGTCGACGGCATCCGGGGGTGCGGCCGTCTACTAAAGTTTGCGACGAGCATTCGATCAGGATGTCGGGAATTTTGTTGAATTGCCCGACTAGATATTGAAAAGTGTTTTCGATATAGAGATTAAAATGCGGGGTTTATAATTGTTAGGCATGCGATGTCTAAGGAGGTTGCGGATTCCAACTGTTGTAGTTTTACACTTTCTTTTCTACGGCTGTAAGTGTAATATGTGTTATCGCCGGTTTCGTTGCTATATGTCAACGACAATTAGGATGCGCATATTTAGTTATGTTGATGACATGAGATGTTATGTGTTGCTGGATATGTTATATTGGATCGTCGCGTTTTTGAATATCCGGGGGTTTTATGTAAGATGAGGGTTTTTATTTTCATTCATGTAAAATTCATTGTATGTAATATTCTTTTATTGGCATTTCCGGAATGAGGTTGATGTCACCATTTGTATATTATTTACTTTTCCGCACTAGGATAGACCCAAGCAGGAGAGCACAAGTAACCGGGTTCTAGTGTCCAGTGGGAGACCAACTCGAGGAGTCGAGTCCGGGTCTCCTAACTCTAGAATTGGAAGGGTTGCTTGCCGTTCTCGTAGGGGTCTAGGGGTGTGGGTTTGGCTATTCATCGCGACCGTGGAATCCGTGTTTTATAGAGGCTCAAAATAAAACACGGACGTTCTAGTATATCCAATGTTTCATATGTTTCTTCTACTTCGATATTTGTGATGTGATCATTTGATATGTTGTGATAAATACTGTTGATCAGTCGAAAATATTGCATATTGTAACCCGCAATTTCCCTATCATTTGCATTCATATAGAAGTGTTCGGCATTCATATAACACATATTAGAAAAACAGTTGTAAAATATCGGATTGCATGTGTTAGACTTTATAACCGGCATTTCTAGGGAAATTGACTGTATTTTATGGCATCGCATCATCCCTATATTGCGCAACACTTGTCTCGAGAAATTGTGCAGGAAAATCCAGAAGAAAAGCCAAAATTGTCATTTTGCTGATCAAACATTACGCCAACTCAAAGACCTGAGAACTGGTAGCAATACAGAAGGCCAAATGAAATTCAACACATCAAAACAAGGCCCAAATATTATATAAGGAATTACCAGAAAAGACCAAAGCCCAAGGCCCACAAAGAGCCGCGGATCCGCGGCAGGAGCCTTCTTGCGCCACGGATCCGCCGCAGTCTTGACACTTCAGCTCTCCATTTTTGGTGCAAAACTCTTATCTCAGGGCCCACATTCATTTCTGATATGTCAAATCCCAGAATTCTCGCGAAACTACAGCCAGATCAGCAAAGATGATTAATTAAGCTAATCTTTATTAAGCTCCTAACAAACTATTTCTAGAAGCTCCCTCCTAACTAATCACATCTAGAAGCTTCTCCTTAACAAACTTTTGGAAGGAAATTCAAATCTTGCTAACAAACTTTTGGAGGGAAATTCAAATTTAAATTCCTAGATCTAGGGTTTTGAAGTTCTATAAAAAGGAGCCTAGATCTAGGGTTCAAGAAAATCTTCCTCATTCTTCATTCATCTCTTAATCTTTCTTCCACAAGTTGAGTGACACGACTTATGCGAAACCCTAACCCTAATTCCAATCCAAATTCAAGATCCCGAGTACCAATCAAGTAAGAAGCCCTTCAACCTTTTATGAGCGAAGCCGATCTTCAACAGAGCAAGTGGTCCAAGCCGATCCACGACTCACGGAGAAAAGCGAAGCCAATTCAACAATCGAGCTCTTCCTCTTGTAGTTCTTGAGCGTCTGTAATGAAATTATTGATATAAATAAAAGGTGAAATTCTTTTATGTTGTTTTCTTTAAATTCTTGCATCATGATTCGATCTCAATTTATAATTGTAGTTCTTGTTGTGATGTTTGAGTAATACTCCGCTCGTCAAGGTGTCGAGACGATCAATAGAATGATGATGTAACATATCTTTAAACGATTCTTGATTCCTTCGAGTTTTGTAAACTCTAGCAAGTTCAAGAACCGACAACCTAGTTTCGTTGCGATAATTTCTTGATTGATATCGCTCGAAATTGGGGAGTTACGATCGTTTCTTGAAATTGCTAGAGGCTAGAATGTGAATGATATCGACGAAAGAACAAGGGTTAAATGATGAAACCCTAGTTTCACGAGAAAGCCCTAACTCTCGTCGATCATCATCGATCTAGTATCAATTCTTCGAATGACAAGAATACGATATCTTGAGATTAGATCACGTCTATAGATCCGATCGATTCGTGCGAGCCTCATTTAGATTCTTGATATTTGGTTGGAAATATCATCGAAACCCAATTCTCGATTGTTTATCATTTTCTTGATTATTGATTAGACTAGTGACACCTGAATCAATCGATAAAATCTTGAATCATGTTTTCTTTTCTTTTCGATTAACTTTTCAATTCAAACAAATCAAACATAAAAACGAATCGCACAATCCCTGTGGATGATCCGCAGTCGCTTACGATCTACAACTGACACCGTAGTTGATTGCGGTGAAATATAATTCTTTGATTGTGAATTTTATTCAATTTTTACCGACACAAAGAAACTTATTCGTTTTATTCGATTTACACAGTCTTGAATTTTATCATCAATCAAATGGCGCCGTTGCCGGGGATAGTGCGCTAATTGTTCGTATTTTGAAATTTGAGTTGAAAGATTTATTCCATTAAAAATTTTAGATCTAAACTCGCACAAACCCTAATACGTGTGTTGTGATTTGATTGCGAGGAAATCTGGAATCATTGGAGCTTGGATAAAATTTTTCTAAATATTCCAGAGAGCTAAGGGAGTTAACAGGAGCCCTCTGTAGAATTTTCATTCAGTGAACAGTGAAATTGGCCGCGTTTCAGCGGCATTTGGGTGATAAAACCGCGGTTCCGCGGCTTGGTGTTTGTATCTCTGTTCCAAAATTTTAGGTATAATTCTACACTTTCTTATGTCTTACCTCATCTGCTCCAATTAACATTTTGTGCAGGTTTCTTTGCAAATAATCGCAGCGCCGCGCAAAAAGCAAAATTAAATTGTGCGTGTTTTGATTTTGTGGTTGTTTGCATAATTAAGACGGACATTAAGGGGCAAAGACCAAATCCAGATTAGGTGGGGAGTTCATTACCTTTCCTAAGCCCCGAAAATCACAAACTTGCATCCGCATTTACCCTCATTAATTAAAAGAAATCTAGAGATGACTCTAAGGACCGTCGCGCTCACTTAGGATAAGAGAAGGCCGTGGGTAATTCATTACTTATCCGTGTTTTCTTATGGTGTCTAAGGCAAGTGTGTTGAAGGCTAGTGGTTATTAATTAGGCCTACTACTTACGTAGTGGAGTACCTTCCCACTTACCTGGCACTTACCTGGCCACAGGGGGACAAAGAGGCAGTGGAGGATTCTATCCTGCGACTTGTCTTTTGGCAGTTAGGAGCGGTCTAGAGCCGGACCTAGGTGACCACAAGATTTAGGGTTTTGTGTGTTGCATTTGTTGTGTTGCATCATTTTGTTCAAAAATCCGTCCATTTTTCAAAACAAACACCACATTCATCATTTCCCATAATTATAATTCATGCTGCCACTTGTACTAACCCTTTTTAGTACAAGATAGGCTGGACAATGGGATTCTAGTGCCTGTTAGTCCGCGTCCCCCCGATCGACCCTAAAGTTGGTATTTCTACATTTACCCTTTCTTTACCCACCACCACACCCACATCGATGGATCCGTCTCCATCGAACTTCTTTTCCACTACTCTGCCGCCGTCCGTTGGTGTGCAGAATCCACCTCGCATCTCTCTCCAAGAGAGGTGCTATCCAACACGAGGTCCCCTTTCCACCTGTCTTTCCATTCCACCAGCCAACGGGGAAAATTTTCAGATTAAACCCCAATACATCAACCTTCTACCAAAATTTCACGGTCTCGAGTCTGAAAACGCATATGCATTTATCACCAAATTTGAAAATGTATGCGCAATGATGGGTACCTCACAGAGTCTGTGGTTGCTATGCGTCTTCGTCTCCTCCCATTCACCTTGTGCGATATAGCCAAGAAGTGGCTGTATAACACAACCGCACATTCCATTTCAAACTGGGAAGAATTCGTAAAAGCATTCCTTAAGAAATTCTACCCACATCAAAAGACAGCTCGAGTCCGTAGCGAAATCTATCAATTCACCCAGCTTCCAAATGAAACATTTTCACAATGTCTTGAACGCTTCAAGGATCTGTTAGTACAATGTCCACATCACGGCATCCCGAGATGGGAACTGTGCCGAATCATTTATGAGGGCATTAATCCTAACACAAGACAGACCCTTGAATCCATGTGTCAAGGCAACTTCATGACCAAAGATGATGGGGAAGCATGGAAATTTCTAGAAGATTTCGCTGAAAAATCTTTACAGTGGGAGGGTGTTAGTCAATCGTCTAGGGATGGCAATAATATTTTCATAGGAGTTAGAGCTGACATTTCAGCTATGCAAAAGAAACTCGAGACTATGAAAAACAAATTTTTAGCCGCCCTAAGTCAAATATCACTCTCCAAAACTGTATGTGGCTGCTGTTCTGATCCTTCTCACTTGACGGAAGAATGTCCGTTTCAAGGTCATGAGCATACCAATGCCGCATTTCAAAGACCTAGGAACAACCCATTTTCTTCCACATATAATCAGGGTTGAAGGAATCACCCTAACTTTGCTTGGAACCAATCACAATCTCATGACACGGTTCCAACCCAACACAATTTCCAAAGGGTCCCTCCACCACAACAGCAACCACAACTTCAATTGAGTCAGCACCCCTTCCAAGCACATAACTTTCGAAATCCGGTCAACACACCCACACCGTCTAATCCTTTGCAGTTGACCGGGACTGATGAATCTTCTTCATTCATAAACTTGCTTCTGACAAATCTCATGCAAGTATCGGCTGAAATAAAGACTTCCGTCGATGATATAAAGAAAAACTCTACGTCCCAAAGTGAGAGTATTAAATCGATGGAAGAAGAAATTGCACGATTAAAAGCCGAAATGATTGCAAGAGAGAAAGGGAAACTTCCAGCTCAACCTTTACCCAATCCTGGCTATTCACATCCTGTGAATGCAATCACGTTGAGATCTGGAAGAGTGCTTGACTATCACCTTGGGGAAGAGTTTGATGATACTGAAAAATCAATCAATAACACGCCGGCTGAGACCTTTCCTCACACACACACTCCTAATTCTGACCCCAGTTCTTCTACCCCACCACCTTCTTGCGAGCCTATTCTTCGTTTCCCACAAGGCTCGCCAACTCAGCCCATATGTTCTAGTTCTCCACAGACGATCCCCACTCCTCTTTTGGGATCACATCTACCCCCACTTCCTTCTCCTATGATGGACCCAGCGCTTATTGCTAAAGCACCTTATCCTAATCGGTTAAGGGCAAACACACCGAGTCCACATATGGAGAAGATCATTGACATTTTAAAGCAAGTTAACATCAACATCTCTCTCCTAGATGCTATCCAACAAGTTCCGTCCTATGCGAAAACTCTTAAGAACTTGTGCACTAGGATGAGGAAGACTCAAGTGCCCAAGAAGATATTCAGGGCAAAAACAGTAGACACAGCCTTTCCCCAGCAACTACCGAGGAAACGTAAGGATCCTGGATATCCTACTATTTCCATTTCTATTGGGGGAAAACACATTAATCGTGCTCTACTAGACCTTGGCGCTAGTGTTAACTTGCTTCCATACTCGGTTTACGAGCAACTAGTTATCGGAGCGTTGAAGCCAACCCATTGCACTCTCCAAATGGCTGACCGATCAATTACCAAACTTAGGGGTGAACTGGAGGATGTGTTAATAAAAATCGGGGAATTTATATTCCCTGTGGACTTTATTGTAATTGATACACAGCCTGTAGCAAACCCACGGAATCAAATTCCGGTGATTTTAGGTCGCCCCTTTTTGGCCACTTCCAATGCAATAATCAACTGTCATAATGGTTCTATGACCCTATCTTTCGGGAATAGGTCAATTGAGCTGAAAATTTACAAGTTGGGAAGTGTACCCTCCAAACCTACTGCTCAGGTTTGTTCTGTCGACTTAATGGATGTCGACAGCAGCGAATTTGATGATCCTCTTGATACTGATCTTGATTCTTTTCATACGTTGTTTGACCCAACTATGTATCATACACATACGGACTCTTCCACCGAGATGTCCGGGTCAACAATTAACACTGATTATGAACTGTTCTTAGAGTCTGAAGATCACCCCGCACTTTGTGATGACATTATTCATCGGGGTATTGATGGAACTTTTGAGGAGATCTTCGCTGATGAACTCGCATTTTTGAATGACACGGGTGTTGAGAGGAATCATGTCCCAATCATTGAAATTGAACCTCCACCCCTTCCTCTGAACTGTAAAAAGAATGCAAGTAATCCATCACAAGCACTGCATCGTCTCTCCAAAATGAGACGCACACACATTCTATTCCACCACTTAACCTTTCCCCACTTCTTCTTTCACTAACCAGAGCACTGCATTGATAAAATTTTCGAATGGTTGGTGTTGACGTACGGTCTTTGCAAAGCTTGGCATCGACCAATGATTTTTGACCCCCCTCATGTGATTTTCAAAGCTTAACATTGCATAACTCAAGTTTGGGGGGGACATTTTTTCTGGCTCCTAAAAAGAAATTTTTTTGTAAAATTTTGAGCCAAAATTAAGTTTGGGGGAGGTTCTTCACTTAAATATTTTGCCCCCATTAATAAAATTCCTCCCAAGCTTACAGGTTTTTCGAGATTTAGCAGATGGCAACAGTGAGGGCACTGTTGAAAACAAGTTTGGGGGAGGTTTGTGCTTATTTTCGCATCATTTGCATCATACTTTGCATAAGCACAAAACATTTTTTTGAAAACCTATAAAAAAATTTTAAAAAATATTTCAAAACTATAAAAAGATTTGTGTACATAAATAAGATAATAAAAGATTAGATAGTGAAAAATTACATCCATGAGATTAGAAAATTTAAGAAAACTAAGAAAGTTAGAAGTTTTCTTATACGAACTAGTAATAAGTAGTTATGAGCCGTTGTCCCAAGGGTTAGTAAGATGAAGGAAGTCACTAATCTGAGGATAAAAATAAGTCTAAAAAATAGTTTCTATTCTGGAAAGCCAAACATTTTGAACGTTGATACCCTGCTATTCGCACTTACACACGTCTTGAAGCTTGGGATAGTAGAGGATACCTTGAAATGCTCTTGTCTTAAAGCCGATGTATGAAGGAAATAAAAGAGTGAATAAAAAAATTGTATAAAGTGGTGAGAAAAATGGACACTGGTTTTGTTATCGCCGAGGGCAATAAAAAATTTATAGCAAGGGTGCCTCTTCACCTAGTGCCCTAAGGCCAACTGGTCTGGGAGTCACTGCTATGCCTTAGGTGGTGCAAACGAGGAAAATACACCAAATAAGCAAGCACATGAGTAATCGGTCTGTTAGTACCTCAAGAAGTTTTAACGATCGCATGAAAGTGTGTGAGCAAATTCAGTTAAATATTCATTAATTAAAAAGTACTGAGGCTGATGGGCAAGAGTATGATAGCTTGAATTGAATTCTACGGGTGTAGGGATGTCTTTACACACACGCAGGGTGATATGATCGATGTTTGGAAGAAAGATAGGAATGAAGAATAAGACGATGTTTTATTGAGGGAGGACGTGATTTCTAACATCTTTTCATGACCATTAAGATAGGGCTCATGACAACCGAAAAGCTAGATTAGTTGGAAACCCTAATTTTCAAGGCTTTTCTTTTACAATTCTGTTCTTTAAATGTAAAATTCATGATCTTCCTTTTATTATTGGATTTTGTGGGTGCAATCCGCTGAAAACCCTCAGGAGACAACACTCCTCCTACTAGGGACACCTAGAGGTTTAAAGGCTTGTTGCACGTGCTCAGTGCAATCGTGTTGCCTACGAAAGTGTGCTAGTTAGTTTTTCTCTTTCTTTATTTTCTCCTTCTCTTTTTAATAAAAAGTTCGCTCGAGACGATCGAAATTAAGTTTGGGGGAATTTGATCAGTCGAAAATATTGCATCTTGTAACCGGCAATTTCCCTATCATTTGCATTCATATAGAAGTGTTCGGCATTCATATAACACATATTAGCAAAACAGTTGTAAAATATCGGATTGCATGTGTTAGACTTTAAAACTGGCATTTCTAGGGAAATTGACTGTATTTTATGGCAACGCATCATCCCTATATTGTGCAACACTTGTCTCGAGAAATTGTGCTGGAAAATCCAGAAGAAAGGCCAAAATTGTCATTTTGCTGATCAAACATTACGCCAACTCAAAGACCTGAGAACTGGTAGCAATACAGAAGGCCAAATGAAATTCAACACATCAAAACAAGGCCCAAATATTATATAGGGAATTACCAGAAAAGACCAAAGCCCAAGGCCCACAAAGAGCCGCGGATCCGCGGAAGGAGCCTTCTTTATCCGTGGATCCGCCGCGGTCTTGACACTTCAGCTCTCCATTTTTGGTGCAAAACTCTTATCTTAGGGCCCACATTCATTTCTGATATGTCAAATTCTTGAATTCTCGCGAAGCTACTGTTAGATCAGCAAAGATGATTAATTAAGCTAATCTTGATTAAGCTCCTAACAAACTATTTCTAGAAGCTCCCTCCTAACTAATCACATCTAGAAGCTTCTCCTTAACAAACTTTTGGAGGGAAATTCAAATCTTGCTAACAAACTTTTGGAGGGAAATTCAAATTTAAATTCCTAGATCTAGGGTTTTGAAGTTCTATAAAAAGGAGCCTAGATCTAGGGTTCAAGAAAATCTTCCTCATTCTTCATTCATCTCTTAATCTTTCTTCCACAAGTTGAGTGACACTGTAGGGTGTTTTTCGTCACCCCATTGAGATGGGAATACGCGCGCGCTTGTCAGGCGTACTACAGATTCCCTCTGCCTAGGGTAGGCCGGGGTTTAATGATTGTGGGGATCCGAATCTCCGGCAGCCGCGGACTAAGCTGCCGTTAATTACCCATCGTCTTTGGGGCGAGGGAACCTCCGATTAACGGGTTAAACTGGTCATGCGAACTCAACGTGCAGTGTACGTGTGTTGTGTTTTGGAGGGGGGGTTTAAATATATCGGGAGCCACGCAGAGTTTTTACGGGGGTCCCGCTACCCGGATAGCGGGCTGGGGGTCAAGGGGGCTAGCAGCCCCCTTGCGGGGTGCGGGGCAGCGCCCCGTTAGAAATTTTTTTCTAACAGGGACAGTGTCGCGGAGTATGTGTATGCGTACATTTGTACACATATGTATATATATACATGTATATGTAAGTAAAGGGGAAAAATACATCCAAAGGATGCGTGGGGCCAGCGCCTAGGCGCTTGAGCGTGAGCGCGCCACGTGTCGGCACGTGGGCGCTTTGCGCTCGAGCGCAGAGTGCTGGAGCGCAACGCGCCACGTGTCGGCACGTAGGCGACTTGCGCTCGAGCGCTTGCGCTGGAGCGCAAGAGCGCCACGTGTCGGCACGAGGGCGACTTGCGCTCGAGCGCTTGCGCTGGAGCGCAAGAGCGCCACGTGTCGGCACGAGGGCGACTTGCGCTCGAGCGCTTGCGCTTGAGCGCAAGAGCGCCACGTGTCGGCACGAGGGCGACTTGCGCTCGAGCGCTTGCGCTGGAGCGCAAGCGCGCCACGTGTCGGCACGTGGGCGCTCTGCGCTTGAGCGCCGGCGAGAAAAAGAGGCTTTTAGCCTAAAAAGATTTCTCTGAAGAGAAATCAAAGAGGAGTTGGACTCCTGAGTGTTTTTATTTTTTTATTTTTTTTAGGGTTTAGTGAAAGGGGTTCTTCTTCTTCCTCCTCTGTTAGCTGGATCTTGAAGATCAAAAGATATGGGATTTAAAAAAAATCACTCCTTTTTAAGATCTAATGGAAGATCTGAGTTCCCCTTGATGGGTTTTGTGGTGAAAAACTAATTTGTTTTATAAAAAGGAGAGTAGAACTCTTGATTTAATTCAAGAGAAAGAAGAAGGTTTTGGAACCTTGAAGAAGGAAGAAAGAGCTCAGCTCTAATTTTTTTTGGAGAGAATGAAAAGTATTTTTTTATTCATCATCATTTTGCCTTTTATAGGCTTACATATTTGCATATAGCCCCTTGGGCTTTACAAAATGGCATTTTGCCTATTCCATGGCTCATGTGCCATTACATTTTTGCACATAAGCCATGGGCTTACAAAATATTGGCTTTATGCCCATTTTACATACATTCATGTATAAAAAATTACATAAAAATTATTTATTACATGATTTCATTTTTGGCATGGGGAGGGTCGGCCGCTTCATGTTTCGGACTCGACCTGGGCATGGGCCCACTTGACCTGGGCTTGGGCCCACCTGGCTTGGGGTTGACCTTGACTTTGACTCGGTCAACCGGGGTGTAAATTTTTACCCCAACAGACACGACTTATGCGAAACCCTAACCCTAATTCCAATCCAAATTCAAGATCCCGAGTACCAATCAAGTAAGAAGCCCTTCAACCTTTTATGAGTGGAGCCGATCTTCAATAGAGCAAGTGGTCCAAGCCGATCCACGACTCACGGAGTAAAGCGAAGCCAATTCAACAATCGAGTTCTTCCTTTTGTAGTTCTTGAGCGTCTGTAATGAAATTGTTGATATAAATAAAAAGGTGAAATTCTTTTATCTTGTTATCTTTAAATTCTTGCATCATGATTCGATCTCAATTTATAATTGTAGTTCTTGTTGTGATGTTTGAGTAATACTCCGCTCGTCGAGGAGTCGAGACGATCAATAGAATGATGATGTAACATATCTTTAAACGATTCTTGATTCCTACGAGTTTTGTAAACCCTAGCAAGTTCAAGAACCGACAACCTAGTTTCGTTGCGATGCTTTCTTGATTGATATCGCTCGAAATTGGGGAGTTACGATCGTTTCTTATAATTGCTAGAGGCTAGAATGTGAATGATATCGACGAAAGAACAAGGGTTAAATGATGAAACCCTAGTTTCACGAGAAAGCCCTAACTCTCGTCGATCATCATCGATCTAGTATCAATTCTTCGAAGGACAAGAATACGATATCTTGAGATTACATCACGTCTATAGATCCGATCGATTCCTGCGAGCCTCATTTAGATTCTAGACATTTGGTTGGAAATATCATGGAAACCCAATTCTCAATTGTTTATCAGTTTCTTGATTCTTGATTAGACTAGTGACACCTGAATCAATCGATAAAATCTTGAATCATGTTTTCTTTTCTTTTCGATTAACTTTTCAATTCAAACAAATCAAACATAAAAACGAATCGCACAATCTCTGTGGACGATCCGCACTCGCTTTCGATCTACAACTGACACCGTAGTTGATTGCGGTCAAATATAATTCTTTGATTGTGAATTTTATTCATTTTTTACCAACACAAAGAAACTTATTCGTTTTATTCGATTTACACAGTCTTGAATTTTATCATCAATCAACTGTATATAGTATATATGATATATTATATAGACGTTACTTCTGTTTTACACCCGTGCTAGCCCTGCCCCGCTCTGCCATTAGTTACCTAACCTAACGGTGCACGAGGGGACATCGAGGCGAATGCAGATGGCATAAGTGTACGTCGTATTTATCTGTGATGTTTAGGTGACTTAAATGATGGGACTTCATTAATGTGATTAATGAAAGTAAAGAAACCTAAAAGATGTTGTGGAATCGAATTTTCAAAAACAGGTAGCTACTGTTCTTGCTTTTCATCGCGGTGTTCCTTGTAGAACATCCTGCACCTTATTCGATAAGGAAAGGGCCGAGATCCCTTCACCGGGAGTGACCCCATTAGCAATGACTGGCAGATGCTACACCCCTCGGTTTTGTCTTTTGATTTCTTTTGTAGTTCTAGCTTTGCACAGTGATATATATGATATATCCTGCACCTCATTAGATGAGGAAAGAGCCGAGATCCCTTCACCGGGAGTGACCTCTTTAGCGAAACTAGCAAAAGCCTCAAAAACACTCCATTTTAAAATCATTTGATTCTGCAACGATATCAAGTTCATTACGCAATAGGTTTTCAGAAAAACCTGTTGTAGCCCTCCGTCATTTCAGATAAGTCCTGCTTAGTATTCGTGCTGCGTCTGTTGACCTTGTCAAGCTGCAGTGTGCGGTAGCTGACCAGTATTTATTTGTTTATGCATATGATGCAGATTGGATTAGGGTAGTCGTACGGCCTTGTTGACCTTGTCAAGGGTCGTGCGGGAGGGTTTAATTCAATCAAGAAATGACGGGTTGAACTTGACTTACGGTCTATGGTTTGTTGACCTTGTCAAGGTCATAGATCGTTCGGGCCAAAATTATCGGGAATTTCAAGAGTTGAAATTTGCAATGAGATTGCATACCGTCTATGAGATAATTGGATCCCGATACCCACTGCGAGTAATTGTTACTCCTGGGTGAGTTTTACACATTACAATTAGCCGATCAAGTAGGTGTCTAGAATGGTGTCAATGGGGTTACGCCTCTGGGAAAACGAGGTTTACTTTAATTAGGTCCGTGCGAAAGCACGGGGAACCTCCCTCAAAGTACCGACACTGGCCTGACTGAAAGATTGGCGAAGTTGTAGCGTGTAATTAATCCCGGCTAGACTTTCCTTTTAGGGTTTGAAGGAAGATTTGATAAAAACAGTGGGAGCCATCCTGATTAGATAAAATAATAACCAATCTGATCTTGCAAGAGTGCACGCAGAGTGTTTTCTTCTCTCTCTCTCCAGGTAGCGACCATATCATGCCCTATTCAAAATAATAATATGGATGTATTGACCGAACCCTCTTGTTATACTGAGCTGGGGAACGTTGGTCCCGCTCCAACTTATAAATGTTATAAGACAGAGCAGGAAATAGGGGATTACCAGAATTCCCGTGCCACCCAAACGAAGAAAGTGCATGATGATGCATCTTCTTCGGGTGTGTTCATTACAGAGAACTGTTTCTCAGTATCCTTTACGTCCTGGGTATGAGATACCGGATCAGGATCCCACATATGTAATTTGTTACGTGGGCTAAATATAGGAAGAGAACTGAGAACTGGTGATGAGTTTCATGAGATAGAAACGGTGCAAGTGTTGCAGCCAAATCTGTTTGTAGTTATCACTCTGTATTATCAGAATACATTGATTCTGAACGAATGTTATTAGATACCGAACCTGATATACAACATCATATCAATCTCTTTATTAGTAAAGAAGGATATAATTTTGTATTGTTGGATAATGTTTTGAACATTTCCTATATCAAGAGTTGATCGGTTCAGGCACGTTATCTAAAATCATTGACGTTCTAAATCAAACTACAGTTCTTAGTTTACAGAACACACACAAGTGGAAGAGTTCAGAAATGAACGAATCCTTCTTAAGGTATTGTAGACTAGGTCATATCAATGCGACCCGACCAGCTAGAGTAACATAAAGATGCATATTTAAATTAGTTTAAATTTACATCTTGTGAAACTTGCCGGTCATGTCACAGAGATAAGATGACCACAGCTCCGTTTATTGGAAACAGAGAAAGAGTTAGATAAACTCTTGGGATTGATACATGATGATGTATGGAGGTCCCCTGTCTACACATGCCAAGACCGGTTCATTGTACTTCATTACATTCTCTGATGATCTCTCAAGATTCAGACATATGTTCCTGTTGAAACACAAGTCCGAAGCTTTTGAGATATTCACAGAATATAAGTTAGAAGTAGAGAACCAAAACGGGTATAAGTATTATGTCCTTTGATGTGATCAAGGAGGAGAATACTTGAGCACGGAATTCCTGGATTATTCTAAAGGAGAATGAGATTCTCTCTCAGCATTACTCCTCCGTATATACCACAGCATGTCGATGTATCGGGGCCGAGCAATCACACCCTATGTGATAAGGTGTGCTCAATGATGAGTATTACTAAGTTGCCTATTTCCTTTTGGGAGTTATGCACTGGAGAAGTTGCATACCTATTGAATAGGGTTCCGATCAGATCAGTTGCCTACCACTTCATATGAGATATGGAAAGGGAAGAGCCCATATCTTAAGTTTGTTAAGATTTAGGGTTGTCCAGCCTATGTCTAAAAGCATAATCCGGACAAGCTCGAGGCAAAGTCAGTTCTGTAGAAGTTTGTTGGATATCCCAAGCATTCGCAAGGGAATATCTTCTACCTAACCGAGGAACAAAAGATGTTTTGTTTCTCAGCATGCCACCCTTGTGAAAGGGAGTTTCTTATGAAGAAATTAGTGGACATGAGGTAGAACTGGAAGGAGTTCCAGCTATACAAACTGCAGCTGATGATTTGGTAGAACCAAGGAATTCAATAGTTTCTAACGAACCTCAGCCTCTCCGCCGATCTAGTAGGGTTCCTCACCCACCTGAGAGATACTTCGGTTTCTCTATGACAGTGGGAGCGAGGAATGCATCATGAGATGATCACCAAACTAGTTTCGAGCTGGCCATCAGGAGTAGGACTCTGTAACAATGGCTGGATGCTTGGCGATCTGAGATGGAATCCTTATACACCAACAAAGTATGGACTTCGGTTGCTTTATCTGAAGGGTTAAATCCCCATCAGGTGGAAGTATATCTTGACAAGATTACTAGGTGTACATGGAAAATTTGAGACTTTCAAAGCTATGCTTAAGTCCATCCAGATCCTACTTGCCACGGCTACATACCGTGACTACGATATTTGGCGGTTGGGTGTCATGACTATTTTTCTAAAAGATTTTTTAGAAGAGAGAGTCTATAAGTACCCAGTCAGAGGGCTTCGTAGACAGTGGGAGCAGCGGAAACGTGTGCAAGATGTTTTGTGCGATAAAGCAGGCATCGCGGAGTTGGAACGTCTGTTTTGATGTGTTAGTCAAAGAGGTTGGCTTCATCAAAATGGTAGATGAACCTTGTATATACAAAATGGTAGTAGAGAGTATGGTGGAGATCCTCGTAGAGCACGTGGATGACATATTCTTGATAGGGAAGGAGTTTCCTATGCTACGCTCGGTCAATCTCCGCTTATCCCAAGGATTCTACAAATAGGATCAAAGTGATACCGACTAAATCCTGGGTTTTGGATCTATGAGATAGATCTAATTGGATGTTAGGATACTCACTAGCTGTAGAGAGATGGTATCAATTCATCCTGGGGAGAATCACTGGAAGGGTTCCAGGGTGATAAGGACGACTGAATGTCAGTCACAGGCATTGTCTTTACCCTCAGTAAAGGGACGGTATGTTGGAAGAGTTCCAAGACAGATACCGTGGCATACTAGACGATAAAGGCAAGACACATCGCTACCAAAGATGCTACCAAAGAGGCAGTCTGGGTGTATATTAGTTCATGAAATGAACTTCGTTCCTTCCATTGTGTGACAATGGAGTTGTGGCTTATGCCTAGGAACGCCCGTCCCATCAGTGATCCAGACATATTCTAAGGCAGTGTCACCTGATCATGGAGATGGTTGATCTCCAGGGGATCGAGGTCAAGAGAGTAGACTCAGAGGACAACACGGCGGATCCACTCACAAAGGCCTTTTCCGAGAAAGAGACTTTTATGGGATGGTTGAGTATGAGATACTACAACCACTGTTATCAGATGGCCCTAGTGTAAGTCGGAGATTGTTAGTTATATGTATGCCCTAAAGACCGTTACTATACATGAGATGTATATTGTAGTGGATGCTTGGACATATATAGGGAGGACTTTCTTGCTCGACATGATAGTATGCTATCTGGTTACTCTTTACATTAACGTGTAGACTGATTGTCTCTTTGTTATATGTTGGTAAAACCCTTAGGATGTGTACTTGACTACCTGGACTATGATGCGGATCATACTAGTGGGGACATGGTAGTCCATAAGTACATCCTTTAAGGTCCCTAGTCGTGGGTGTATCTAGACGGGGCATCGATATACCAGAGTAGACTAGCGTATAGCTTCTCGACCCATATAGATGGGTGATGGATGATCCCATATCCATTGGTGTTTGACATCGGAGATGATATACGGGTGCTCAGTAGAGACTGGGAACACTGGACGGACTCGCCGAGACTCCCAGATGGTATTATACCTTACGTCAGATGGCAGTTCTCTGGTGACACTGGTACAATTTAGTCTGTAGACCCGAGATCGTCATAGAGGCTTGTGTGATTCCCACTGTGCTTTGATTTCCATCATACCACGTCCAAGATGGCGTGCAAAAAGGTGGATTTTGGGTACAGTCCTGAATCACATGGAGGCAATGAGCGATAGGAGGGGTTTCGTCTCTCCCGGTATTGGGGGTTGATGTTGCGCTATGCTCGATTGGCCATAACAGGGAAGTCCCTGGCCAGGGCTGGTTTAGAGATATACTGGTAAGTGTTACGAGTAGTTTCTCGACCTGTTATGAGCCTCGTATCGGCATGACTTATCGGTTATTGGGATCTGACGTTTACCACCCCTAGACTTGATATGCGACATATCAGACGAGGAGACCGGACTGTACGGTTGTGTCACGGTCAGGCTTTTTGCAGGAGTTGGAGCGGGCTTGCTTGCTCATCATCTGATCGCTCAATACCCGAGTAGCCGTTATGTCCAGCTAGTACCGCTGACGGCTTGTGGGTTCTTGATATGATCATCATCTACTGCCGGTGTATTGACGAGACTTTAGAGTCCTACACAGAGGTTTTACTGGCTCAGGCAAAACGAAATAGGAGTGCATATGTGATATGTGTGGGACCGAGAATAATGCGTGTATATGATACCGTATTCTATTCTCGCGATGTTTGTATCGATCGGTAATATGCGATATAACCAGGTTATCGAATCAAGGGTTGAATCGATAAGTCGATACAGTGGATGTTAGTCGGTTATATGTGATATAACCGGAATATTAAGTCAAGTGTTGATTTAATAATTTAGTGTATAATTGTATATGTGATATACTAATTTACATTAACTAACATTGGTTCACTTAAGCATTTGTTTTTCTCACTTGTGCACAACTTAATATATATGTGATATATATTTATTTGTGTTCATTTTGTATCATGGTTGTTGATACACATTACATGGGTGTATGAGACATACACCATTATAATTATATTGGTGGGGTTTTATTATACAAAGTAAATACAAAATTAGTGGATAAATGTTCAAGTGCATGAAGCTTCATGAAGCTTGTGAGTGCATTGACCAATGTCCACTAGTTTTGTTTTACTTAGGATTTTTATAAACCTAACCACTATAATTAGCCATGGTTATGTCTCTACATGAGTTAGTATATGATACCCACTCACCCATTGTTAGCTCTCTCTCTCTTGATTAGTTTTCATTCTCATTTTGAGCTCATCTTCTTCCTCCTTCAATTTCTTTCTAGGGTTTGATAAAGAGAGAGAATGATAGTGATAAAAGAAATTCTAAAGTGTACCCATTTACTATTTCATCATCCTCTACTAGACTAGCACTTTAGTTTAGGGTGTTTGCTTCACTAATTCTCTAGTTAGTGAAGTAGAAGCTTGAGTTCGTATTCCCTCGACGTAGATCATCTTCGGCCACGAAGACTTCAAGCAAAACCGTTGCCCTCTTCTTATAGAGCCGTCCGAGAGTCCGGGAGCACGATGATCGCAGCGAAAGGACTACTACAAGGAGCTTTAAAAGTGAAGGACCGATCTACAAAGGTTGTATTTTGTATTCACTTAGTGTTAATTGTTATTTACTAGCTTGTGTTTCCTTAATTATCTAGCAAAGATCTTGTTTAGAGTTATTCGGCACGGCTAAAATTTTAATCGGGCATGGTTGACGCCTTGTAGAACCATCTTAGAGTGCTTAGTAACCCTACAGTAATAGCTACCCAGGTATTGAGCGATCAGACGATCAAGAAGCAAGCTTGTACATTCTCCTGCGAATCCAATCAGTAACACTCCCGTACAATCCGGTCTCTTCGTCTGATATGTCGCATATCTCGCCTAGGGGTGGTAAACGTCAGACCCCGGTAGCATGATAAGTCATGTCGATATGAGCTCTATAACAGTACGAGAAACTACTGATAACACTTATCAGTAAATCTCAGCAACCCTGGCCAGGGATTTCCAGTTATAGCCAATCGAACACAGCGCAACATCAAGTCCCTATACCGGGAGAGACGAATCCCCTCCTATCGCTCATTGCCTCCATGTGATTCGGGACTGTACCCAAAATCCACCTTTTTGCACGCCCTCTTGGACGTGGTATGATGGAAATCAAAGCACAGTGTGAATCACACAAGACTCTATGACGATCTCGGTTCTACAGACTAACCTATACCAGTGTCACCAGAGAACTGCCATCTGACGTGAGGTATAATACCATCTGGGAGTTCTCGACTAGTCCGTCCAGTGTACCCAGTCTCCACTGAGCACCCGTATACCTTCTCTGATATCAAACACCAATAGATATGGCATCATCCATCGCCCATCATATGGGTCAAGAGGCGCATACGCTAGTCTACACTGGAGTATCGATGCCCTATCTCGGTACTCCCACGAATAGGAACTTTTGAAGGATGTACTTGGCGACTACACTGTCCCCACTAGTATGATCTGCATCATAGTCCTGGTAGTCAAGTACTCATCCTAAGGACTTTATCAACATGTAACATAGAGACAGTCAGAGTACATGTTAAGATAAAGAGTAACCAGATAGATACTATCATGTCGAGCAAGAAAGTCCTCCCTATATATGTCCCAGCATCCACTACAATATACAACGCATGTACAGTAATGGCCTATAGGGCATACATATAACTAACAACACCGGGGGTGATGATAAATTGCTACTTCGTCAGTTCGTCTGCAGCTTGGCGGAAACGGCTTTCGAATAGTATTCAGAGCTTTCGAACGATTCCGTCAAAACTTTTGCAGAGATGGAGCTACTATTCACCCAGCGTTTCGCGAGTGCTAGTGAACGCACCCCAATAACGGCATTGATCAATGCCTGGGTGAAGCCTGGAGAAGCATGGGTCCAATACGCAATACGGTGGCGAAATTTATGGTCAAAATGTGAGCAGCGCATCAAAGAGGCGTCGGCGGTGGGCATGTTCATGGGCACTCTGGACCCTCAGGCAACTATTTCCCATTCATGATGTTCTTCAAGCCAACTTCATTCCAGGCCTTGATTGATAAGCTGGCCCAAATGGACCAGATGGGTCATAGACTATCTCCTTCAAAGACGGATCCTCGGAATGAAAAAGGGAAAGGAAAAGCAACCTTCAATGCCACTACTCAACAACAGCCGAGCAACGTAAAGCCGGTTGTTCGCCAAAACAACGTGCGTTCACGCCCATCCCTCGAGAAAAGACTGGGACATCCTTACTCGTTTCCCCTGGATAAAATGAGGAGACTGTTCGAGCTGGCAGTGCGCAACAGGCTCATAAATTTGCCAGATCCAAAACATCCTTTGCAGCCAGGTGATGTCAACAATCCTAATTACTGCCCTTTCCACCAAGCAGTAAGCCATCCAATCGAAGATTTCTTTGTCTTCAAAGGCTGGATTGAAGACCAATACCAACAAGGCAAGTTCACACTATCCGAAAACTGGAACGTGAATCCGCCACAACCTCACGCCCCTAAAAAGGTTGACGTGCTGGGGGCATCGTGTTTATTCATAAGGGAATCCCCATGGGAAGTTGTTCATTCGGCAAAGACGAAAGGAATGCTGAAAGATCTCCAAACGTGCCCGGAAATCAGGTGGAAAAATCCACTGGAACCCGAGATCGTCGAGGGAATGCTGAAACCATGCCCAACTACAAGAATTGGTGGTGATAGTCAAAATGCTCGTACCCAGCCATCAAAGTCTTCGAAGAAGAAGAAGAAGCCCCAAAATCCCGTGAAGCTTGATAAAAAGCGCACAGACCAGCAAAAACATATTGACGCGCTGGAGGAGTATAACCAGAAGGCGCGGACTCCAGTCACACTCCAAGAGTTTCTCAGCCACGTCCTTGAGGACGGAGATGATGGAGAAGACTCGTCAAAAGAATCTGAGGACTATGTGGCAAGTTGCCACATGATCTCTCATTCGGTATTAACTAATGAAGAAATGCACTGGGCGATAGAAGACAGCATGAAAGAGCTGGGGGCAGGATCGAAGCCAAAATCCTTGGAACCGTCCGACGAGATGATCGACTTGCTACTGAACGAAGCACGTCAGAAAAGCAAAGCCGATCGAAAGCGTGAACTGGCTATATTAAAAAAAGCCAAACGCCGACGACTAGAGGAAAAGGTTGAGGCACCCCAACTGGAGCAAAGCATCCCTATAGCCAGCAAAAGCAAGCTTAAAGTAAGGAAACGATTCGCTAGGGCCTTGGAAATAGGAATGAAGTTGCCATCTTTCAAAGGAAATTCCCCTGGAAATATATGTCTTGATGAAGCGGACATACATCCCAACTTCTTCCTATACCATCAGAGGATTGCACACTCTACCGAGGAGTGCATAGCCTTTAAAAATTGGTGGCGGGGTTATGTTTCCCATCGACGACACGTTCAACGAGTGAAGCGCAAGGCCCGTCGGAAATAGAAAAGCACGACGAATGAGCACGAAATAGCTGCTGGCAACTGTCACATAGCTGACACCAAGGGATCGCAAGTTGTCACCTTTGGATGCGACTATGACGAAGAAATCGCCCTCAGCCCTCTCTTCAAGGAATCCATCTCCGACACAAAACATGCGATGATTTGCGGAAAAATCTAGCTGCGTAATCGTACGTTGACCGAAACGTCGTTAAACTACTACCAACCGGCGGCATCCTCAGGCTGACGTGGTAAAAAAATGGTACGTCCACGAGCGAGATGGGCACGAATGAAAACCTGAAATGGCTCCGTGAGTAAAAACAGCAGGGGTACCGGCGAGTTTTGTGAAAACCCGAAAGGGCGCAACCTCGTTAAAAGACACTTGTAAGGTCCTCTCGACCTTGTGAGGAGAAACCACCTACGTGAGATCCTTACGACTCACAAGGGAACAACCCACTTTGGAATCCTCACGATTCCTAAGGAGAAATTACACTTGCGAGATCCTCACGACTCGTAAGGAGAACCCTCTTATGGGACCCTCACGGCTCATAAGATTCGAAAGTCTTAAGCTACAAGGGTCCAAACCTGTTCTTAAGCAGCCATCACTACCTCCAATTTTGCCCTACAAGCGGTTTAGTATTGACCCTTGTATACAATCTACGGGCGTGAATAAACATTTCCTTAACAAAGTCCCATCCGTGACTAGGGATATGTCTATATGGTGAACAACCCTTGTAAGTCCTCTCGACTTATAGGGAGAAAACACTCATGTAAGATCCTTACGACTTATAAGAGAACACACACTTAGGAATCCTCACGATTCCTATGGAGAAAACGCACCTACGAGATCCTCACGACTCGCAGGGAGAAATACCTTTATGAGACCCTTACGGCTCATGAAGTCAAAAGCCTTAGTGGACAAGATCCTAACCCTGTTTGCTAAGACAGCTTTGTTCGACATCTACAGAAGCAAATGATGATTCGCTCCTGGCAATATTCCAGTTGTAGCGGTGCTGATGCCGAAATCGGTGTCTAATTACAAGCTTGCCGTAAGAAGCTAGCGAGCCACACATGCATACGAAATAGCCGAAATGATGGGGCAACTCGCAACAAAATCAGCAAACAAAAGTGTATGCATGCAAAATAGCCAAAATTATTGGGCAACTCGCTATAAAAAGCAGCGAGTAAAAATAAAATAAATAGCCGAAATGAATGGGCACCGAGAAAAATAGCTGAAATGATTGGGCAATCGCGACGTTCGCGATATAAAAACTGAAATGATAGAGCATCGCGGAAAGAAGAAAATATAAATAAAATTTATGCCCTACAGGTGATATCACGTCAATCCCTATATACAATCCAGGGGCGCAAACAAAGAAGAATCACACCTTCCCTCCCCAGGCTCCATCAGAAGAAGAAGCCAAATCTCGACGGTTCAGGGATAGCCTAGAGATCATCGACAGTGTTCCTCCCCATTCCGGCAGGATTCAAACGCTGCAATCAACCCTGGAGCTACGGCAAAGCCCCTACTCCAAATCTCGATGGTTCCCAGACAACCTGGAGACCACTTCGATATTCGTCTCATTACAACCGACAATACGTCATCCACATGACCCCGTCTCGGAAATACGTTATCCATATGACCCCGTCACGGAAATACGTTATCCACATGACCCCGTCTCAGAAATACGTTATTCACATGACCCCGTTACGGAAATACGTCATCCACATGACCCCGTATCGGAAATACGTCATTCATATGACCCTGTTTCGCAAATACGTCATCTAGATGACACCGTCTCGGAAATACGTCATCCACATGACCCTGTCTCAGAAATACGTCATCCACATGACCTCGTTGCAGAAACACGTCATCCATATGACCCCGTCTCGGAAATACGTCGTCCACATTACCCCGTCTCGGAAATACGTCATCCACATGACCCCGTGCGGAAATACGTCATCCAACGACTCTGTGGAACACGGCCAAAGTCAACCAACCCCTAGGAAATCAGTGTCCTTGGCAAAACCTCGATTCAGGGAAATCAGCGTCCTTGGCGAGAACCTCTCAATTCGCGTTGACTCATAGAGAAATCAGTGTCTCTGCAGGAATATACGACGTCAGCAAAGCGGAGTGATGGCAAAATCCCAGCTCCACCTAGACGTTCGTCTCGATATAGTAGACGGGATGTCACCCCAGCGTTCTCAGATGCAACATCATCAAACGGAGCCATGGAAAAGTACCTAGTTCCAAGTCTCGACGGCCACATCTACAGCCTGGAGACCCACAACAGAGTTCCTCCTCATTCCAGCAGGACTCAGATACAACATCACCAAACGGAGCCGCGGCTTAGTCCCTAGTTCCAAATCTCGATTGTTCAAGGACAACCTAGAGATCACCTCGACATTCGTCTCATTACAGCTGATGCAACATCACCAAGAGGAGCCACGACAAAATCCCTAGTTCCAAGCCTCGACAGTCCACCAACAACGTAGAGACAACCACGACATTCGTCTCGATACAGCAGACACAATGCCAGCAAACGATGCGAAGGCCAAATTCCTAGCTTCAGGGTCTTGATGAAAACTCATATAAAACCTGAAATACTATCGGAGATCATCCCACCCCAGCGCGAAGTGGTTATGAATCATCGGGGCTCTCTAAAATGAGCCTAAACTCAAGTAAAAAGCGGCATGGCAAAATTCCTAACGCTTGCTCTTCCGATGGTCAAACTGCCTAGGAGGATTTCTTGAAGACGTCTTGTCCAGCCCCCGAAGGGATTAGAGACACAACAGTCGTAAGGCTACTCGAACAGCAAGATTTCCTATCGAGGAATACATCAGACAACGCGACGGTACGACGGACAAAACCCTAGTACCACAAACCCTAACGGGTCTCTGTCGTAAAGAGCAGAGGTTAACTGTAACGTTAGGACATTCTTGCGAGAACTGCTCGATTCGTCTCGACTCGTAGGGAAAAGCCTTAGGCAATGGGGATAAGAACCAGTTTCCTAAGCTCTGGGGCCCTGCAAGTCGGTCTAAAATGGACTCTTGCATACAATTCACGGGCCATAATCTCCAAAGTCGAATCTCGACAACGAGGGAAACAACCGCTTACGAGTCTTCTCGACCTGCAGGAGGGAAAATTCTCTTGTGAGATCCTTACGAATCTCAAGGGAAAACGCGCTTAGGGATCCTCATGATTCCTAAGGAGAAAATACACCTACGGGTTCTCTCGACTCATAGGGAGAAAAATTCTTCATGAGACCCTCACGGCTCATGAAGTTGAAAAGTCTTAGGTAGCAGATCTGAACCTGCTTCCTAAACCATCACAACCCCTCAAAGAAGCCAAAACAAGATGCTCACTCTATCATCTGCCTGCTATGCTTGCTAAGGTGACATGCTGATAAGAAAGAAAGAAGAAAGCAAGAAATAACACAAGACATTGCGAACGAAGTGTATCTTTTATTTATGAGTTCAATTGAGTACAAGCTACGTCATCTGAGAAGATAAAGAAAAATGAATACATTATATTCAAAATTTACAAATGGCACAAAAGCAACTATTGGGAGGGAAGCCACATAAGTAGGCCAATCAATTGCTCACGCACTCCCTTCAGCCTCTCATCATGATCATCTGCCGCGGCCAACTCTGCTTCAACCTGAGCTCGTTGCTGCAAATAGGACAAAAGCTGCTCCTCGACTGCCTGCTGTGCTGCCCCACGATTTTGTGCATCTCTCTTGACGACATCAAGCTGCTTCCTCAGTGTTAACCCGTCAGAGATGCATCACAGAATGCCTTTAAAGATAACTTTCAACTGTGCAGCATTTGCATCAACCTGAGCATGCAGTCGGGCAGATTCGCTCGAAGTCTCTCCGCACTCACGTTTTAAATCCGTCTCTTGTTCAAGATGACGGAAGTAGGGAGTGCTCTGCTCAACCCACGCAGCCCGCTCGGCGTTCACAGCCAGGACCTCTGGAACAGGACGTCCAACCTCGAGCTCATGCAGGCAAGCTTCAATTTCCCTGCAGTGATTAACCAAGACTCATCGACGCCCTCACTATGAAAATTCACGAGCGTCGCTAGCATAGGGTTAACCTCCGCGGCAAAATCCGCAGCAGATATGGGAGTACCCACGTCAAGCTCCTCAATATAGTCGCTCAACGTGCGCAGACTATTTGCGGCGCCTTTCGAGGATGAACGTCGAGAAAAAGGGCCGGCTGGCATTATGGTGCGAGACTCGAACGGGGCTGGAATCGATGTGACCGCTACAAAACAAATCACAATCAGATGTCGGATCAAGAAATAAAGAAAAGTACACGAACAATAGAGTCTACTATACCGGCTGCAACAGGGGGCAGAGCTTGGAGTTCCGGTGGCGCAATAATACCCGCTTCCCCTCCTTCAATTTGTGGGGCTACAGGCAATGCAAAGAAGAATTAGCAATAACATGACTGCCCGTTAAAAGTGTAAGTCCATGCTGCCTCTCCCGGTACTTTCGGGCATGCGGAATTTGATGAAAAACAATTTTCTAGAGGTGGTAACTGTAGGGTTCCTAGGCATCCTAATGAGGTCTCACAAGGAATCAACCATGCCAATTTCAAAAAATCTAGGTGCCGAGAAACCCGACTACGGATCGTTGGCTAGAAATCTAGGCGAAAAAGTAAACTAGTTAACACTTAACTAAGAGATACGGAAATACAACCTTTGTAGATCCGGTTCTCCACCTCCATAGCTCCGCAATGAAATCTCCTCGCTGTCCATAACAAGTCCCGGGCTCTAGCGTCGGCTTCATCGGAGAATGGACGGGCTAGGTCATCGATGTCCATGCCGAAGATGATCTACGTCGAGGCATCGCTAAATCAAGCTCCGACTTCAACAAGTCAAGAAACTTCTGAAGAAAACACACTCTACTACTTGGCAAGAGGTAGAGGATGAAGAAATAGAAAGTGGGTAGACTTTAGAATTGGATTTCTCACTTGTTTTCATCAATCACCATTGATGAAGCAAGCTTCTTCAAGGAAGAAGAAGATGAAGAAGATGAATATTGTTATGATAAGTTAAATTAAAATAGAAAAGAGAATCCAAACTTATCATAATCCAACCATGGTTATGTGTAGAGACTAAACTCAAGTTAAGTGAATGGTTAGGTTAGGTATAAAGACAAAAATGGTGACTAAGTCAAAGTATTCATGAAGCTTCATGAATGAACAAAAGAATTCCACCATTTTTCTCTTTGCATTCTATTTTCCAAAAAGAATAAATGAAATAAATAAATGAATAAGTAAAAACCCTAATCATCCACTTAACCATAGTTTAATACTTTACACTTAACCAAAAAGGATGTATCATCAAACATGATACAATCAAGTGCACAAAATCATATCGCATATGCAATGCGCACACCCGAGTGAGAAAATCCATTTAAAGTGAACCGATACTAGTTAATGCAAAGTAATATATCAAATATATAATTATGCATTAAATCATTAAATCAACACTTGATTTAACGATCCGGTCATATCGCATATAACCGACTAGTATCCTATGTATCGGCTTATCGAACCAATACTTGATTCGATAACTAGGTTATATCGCATACAACCATTCGATACATTCATCGCGAGAATAGAATACGGTATCACATACACGCATTATTCTCGGTCCCGCACATATCTCATATGCGCTCCTATTTCGTTTCGCTTGAGCCAGGAAACCTCTGTGTAGGACTCTAAAGACTCGTCAATACGCCGGCAGCAGGTGATGATCATATCAAACACCTACAAGCCGCAAGCGGTCTGCTAAACGTAACGACCACCCGGGTATTGAGCGTTCTGAAGATCGACGAGCAAGCCCGCTCACACTCCAGTGAATCCAACCAGTAACACTACCGTACAGTCCGGTCTGATCGTCTGATATGTCGCATATCTCGCCTAGGGGTGGTAAACGTCAGACCCCAATAGCTCGATAAGTCGTGTTGATATGAGGTCTATAACAATTCGAGAAACTACTGGTAACACTTACCAGTAAATCTCAGCAACCCTGGCCAGGGATTTCCTGTTATAGCCAATCGAACACAGCGCAACATCAACTCCCTATACCGGGAGAGACGAATCCCCTCCTATCGCTCATTGCCTCCATGTGACTCGGGACTGTACCCAAAAACCACCGTTTTGCATGCCCTCTTGGACGTGGTAAGATGGAAATCAAAGCACAGTGGGTACCACACAAGACTCTATGACGATCTCGGGTCAACAGACTACTCTGTACCAGTGTCACCAGAGAACTGCCATCTGACATGAGGTATAATACCATCTGGGAGTTCTCGGCGAGTCCGTCCAGTGTACCCAGTCTCTACTGAGCACCCGTATATCATCTCTGATGTCAAACACCAAAGGATATGGGATCATCCATCGCCCATCTGTATGGGTCGCGAAGGTATACGCTAGTCTACTCTGGTATATCGATGCCCCGTCTCGATACACCCACGACTAGGGACTTTGAAGGATGTACTTATGGACTACCATGTCCCCACTAGTATGATCTGCATCATAGTCCAGGTAGTCAAGTACAGATCCTAAGGGCTTTAGCAACATGTAACAGAGAGACAATCAGTATACACGTTAAGGTAAAGATCAACCAGATAGGATACTATCATGTCGAGCAAGAAAGTCCTCCCTATATACGTCCCAGCATCCACTACAATATACATCCTATGTACAGTAATGGCCTCTAGGGCATACATTTAACTAACAATCTCCCACTTGCACTAGGGCCATCTGTAGCAGTGGTTGTAGTATCTCATACTCAACCATCCCATAAAAATCTCTCTCTGGGAACAGGCCTTTGTGAGTGGATCCGCTGTGTTGTCCTTTGAATCTACTCTCCTGACCTCGATCACCCTGGAGATCAACTATCTCCATGATCAGGCGATGCTGCCTTAGAATAAGTCTGGATCACTGATGGGACCGGCGTTCCTCGGCATGAGCCACAACTCCATTGTCTCACAATGGTAGGAACGTAGTTCATCGCATGAACTAATATACACCCAAACATCCTCTTTGGTAGCATCTTAAGTAGCGATGTATCCTGCCTTTATCGTCTAGTATGTCACGGTATCTAGCTTGGAACTCTTCCAACATAACGTCCCTTTACTGAGGGTAAAGACAATGCATGTGACTGACATTCAGTCATCTTTATCACCCTGGAACCATTCCAGTGATTCTCCCCAGGATCGATTGATACCATCTCACTATAATTAGTGAGAATCCTAACATCCATTTAGATCTATCTCATAGATCCAAAACCTAGGATTTAGTAGGTATCACTTTGATCCTATATGGAGAATCATTGTGATAAGCGGAGATTGATCGAGCGTAGCATAGGAAACTCCTTCCCTATCAAGAGTATGTCATCCACGTACTCTACGAGGATCACCACCATACTCCCTACTACCTTTTTGTTTATACAAGGTTCATCTACCATTTTGATGATGTCAAACTCTTTGACTTATCCATCAAAACAGATGTTCCAACTCCGCGATGCCTGCTTTATCCTATAAAGCATCTTGCACATGTTTCCGCTGCTCCCACTGTTTACGAAGCCCTCTGGTTGTGTACTTATAGACACACTCTTCTAAACCATTATTTAGAAAAGCAGCCATGACACCCAACCGCCAGATATCGTAGTCATGGTATGTAGCCGTGGCAAGTAGGATCTGGATGGACTTAAGCATAGCTACTTGAAAAGGTTTCATCATTATCCACGCCTGGTCGATGACGAAAAGCTTTAACAAGTCTAGCTTTGAAAGTCTCAACTTTTCCATTTACACAAAGTAATCTTCTCAAGATATACTTGCTCCTGATGGGGATTTAACCCTTCAGATATAGCACCCAAAGTCCATACTTTGTTGGTGTATAAGGATTCCATCTCAGATCACTAAGCATCCAGCCATTCTTACAGAGTCCCACTCCTGATGGGCAGCTCGAAACTAGTTGGGTCATCATCTTATGATGTAATCCTCGCATCCACTGTCATAGAGAAACCGAAGTATCTCTCAGGTGGGTGAGGAACCCTACTAGATCGGCGGAGAGGCTGAGGTTCGTTGGTAATTATTGAATCCTTTGGTTTTATCCAATCATCTGCTGCAGTTTTGTATAGCTGGAACATTTCCAGTTCTACATGACTGACCTTGCCTCGAGCTTGTCCGGATTTTGCTTTTCAGACATAGGCCGGACAACCCCAAATCATAACTAACTTAAGAAATGGGCTCTTCCTTTTCCATATCACATATGAAGTGGTAGGCAACTGATTTGATTTGAACCCTATTCAATAGGTATGCAGCTTCTCAAGTGCATAACTCCCAAAAAGGAAACAGGTAACTCAGTAGTACTCATCATAGAGCACACCTTGTCATATAGGGTGTATCTGCTTCGCCCCGACATACCATCGTGCTATGGTGTAAACGGAGGAGTAATGCTGAGAGAGAATCTCATTCTCCTTTAGAATGGTCCAGGAATTCCATGCACAAGTATTCTCTTCCCAGATCTCATCATAGGACATAATACTTATACCCGTATTTTGGTTCTCTACTTCTAACTTATATTCTATGAATATCTTAAAAGGTTCGGACTTATGTTTCAACAGGAACATAGGTCTGAATCTCGAAAGATTATCAGAGAATGTAATGAAGTAAAAAGAACCGGTCTTGGTATGTGTAGACAGGGGACTTACATACATCAACATGTATCATCCCAAGAGTTCACTAACTCTTTCTCTGTTTCCAATAAACAGAGCTATGGTCATCTTATCTTTGTGACATGACTGGCGAGTTTCACAAGATGTAAATTCAAACTAATTTAAATATGCATCTATATGTAACTCCAGCCAGTCGGGTCGCATTGATATGACCTAGTCTACAATACCTCAAGAAGGACTCGTTCATTTCTGAACTCTTCCTCTTGTGTGTGTTCCATATACTAAGAACTGTAGTTTGATTTAGAACATTAATGCTTTTAGATAACGTGCCTGAACCGATCAACTTTTGATATAGGAAATGTTCAAAACATTATCCAACAATACAGAATTTTATCATTTCTTTACTAATAAAGAGACTGATATGATTTTGTATATCAGGTTCGGTATCTAATAACATTCGTTCAGAATCAATGTATCGGTAATACAGGGTGACAGTGACCAACAGACATGGCTGCAACACTTGCCCCGTTTTCTGCCTCATGAAACTTATCACCCGTTCTCAGTTCTCCACCTTTCTGTAGCCCTATGTAACAGATTACATATCTGGGATCCTGATCTGGTATCACATATCCAGGACGTAAAGGACACTGAGAAATAGTTCTATATAATGAACACACCCGAAGATGATGCATCATATGCAGTTTCTTCGTTTGGGCAGCACGGGAATTCTGGTAATCCCCAATTTCCTGCTCTTTCTTATAACAATTATAAGTTGGAGCGGGACCAACGTTCCCCAGCTCAGTATAACAAGCGGGTTCGGTCAATGATCCGTATTATTATCTTGATTAAGGCGTGATATGGTCGCTACCTGAAGAGAGAGAGAAGAAAACACTCAGCGTGCGCTCTTGCAAGAATAGATTGGTTATTATTTTATCTAATCAGGATGGCTCCCACTGCTTTTTATCAAATCTTCCTTCAAACCCTAAAAGGAAAGACTAGCCGGGATTAATTACACACTACAAGTTCGCCAATCTTTCAGCCAGGCCAGTGTCGGTACTTTGAGGGAGGTCCCCCGTGCTTTCGCACGAACCTAATTAATGTAAACCTCGTTTTCCCAGAGGCGTAACCTCGTTAACACCTTTCTAGACACCTACTTGATCGGCTAATTGTAATGTATAAAACTCTCCCAGGAGTAACTCTTACTCGCAGCGGGTATCGGGATCCAACTATCTCATAGAAGGTATGCAATCTCATTGCAAATTTCAACACTTGAAATTCCCGATAATATTTTTGCCCCTAGCAGCTATATGACCTTAACATAGTCAACAAATCATAAGTGCTAGTCAAGTTCAACCCGTCATTTCCCGATTGAATTAAACCCACCCGCACGACCCTTAACATAGTCAACAAAGTCGCACGACTACCCTAATCCAATCACATCATATGCTTATGCAGATAAGCACTAATTAGCTACCGCACACTACGCCTTAACATAGTCAACAAACATAGCACGAATACTAACTAGTACTTATCTGAAATGACGGAGGGCTACGACAGGTTTTTCTGAAAACCTATTGCGTAATGAACTTGATATCGTTGTAGAATCAAATGATTTTGAAATGGAGTGTTTTTGAGGCTTTTCTAGTTTTGCTAAAGGAGTCACTCCCGGTGAAGGGATCGTCGGTCCTTTCCTCGTCGAATGAGGTGCGGGATATATCATATATATCACTGTGCAAAGCAAAAACTCTTAAAAGCAATCAAAAGACAAACCGAGTGTGTAGCATCTGCCAGTTATTGCTAAAGGAGTCACTCCCGGTGAAGGGATCTCGGTCCTTTCCTCATCGAATAAGGTGCAGGATATATCACATATACCGCTGTGCAAAGCAAAAAATGTAGCTACCTGTTTTATTTTGAAATTCGATTCTACAACATCTTAGGTTTCTTTTACTTTAATTAATCACATTAATGAAGTCCCATAATTTAAGTACCTAAACATCACAGATAAATACGACGTATACTTATGCCATCCGCATTCGCCTCGATGTCCCCTTGTGCACCGTTAGGTTAGGTAACTAACGGCAGAGCGGGGCAGGGCTAGCGCGGGTGTAAAACATAAGTAACGTCTATATAATATATCATATATACTATATAAAGTATCCATCACAGAACATATCACATGATCACATCACAGATATCGCAGCAGAAGAAACATATGAAATATTGGATATACTAGGACGTCCGTGTTTTCAATACGAGCCAGTATAAAACACGGATTCCACGGTCGTGATGAATAGCCAAACCCACACCCCTAGACCCCTACGAGAGCGGCAAGCAACCCTACCAATTCTAGAGTTAGGAGACCCGGACTCGACTCCTCGAGTTGGCCTCCCACTGGACTCCAGAACCCGGTTACTTGTGCTCCCCTCCTTGGGTCTATCCTAGTGCGGAAAAGTAAATAATATACAAACGGTGACATCTTCCGCAACCTGGAAGCGCCCCAATAAAAGAATATTACATACAAGTTTTTACATGAATGAAAATGAAGAACACTCATCTTACATAAAAACACCCGGCTATTCAAACACGACGATCCAATATAACATATCCAGCAACACATAACATCACATGTCATCAACGTAAGTAAATATGCGCATCCCAATTGTCGTTGACATGTAGTAACGAAACCGGCGATATCACATATTACACTTACGGTCACAGAAAAGAAAGTGTAAAACTACAACAGTTGGAATCCGCAACCACCTCATACATCGCATGCCTGACCAAATGAATTACTTAGACATCGCATGCCTAACAATTATAAACCCCGCATTTTAGTCTCATTATCGAAAACACTTTTCAATATCAAGTCGGGCAATTCAACAAGATTCCCGACATCCTAATCGAATGCTCGTCGCAAACTTTAGTAGGCGGCCGCACCAACGATGCCGTCGACGAAGTGCACCAAGGCGGAACACCGCTACCGCGAGCACCCGAACGGATGCTTTCGGCGACGGGGTTCTCCTACAGTTACTTGGTCGGGGCTATGGAGTGAGGCTGTCTATTAAGTTTACCCGGCGAGTATCCGCGTACGCTACGTGATTGCGACGGACTTTTGATCACATCAAAATTCCGTGGCAACCGATCAATTGAGACTAAACTGCTACGTTTATAATATTCATTCAGTTATCTCATAACTCATTGTGAATTCCAATTATTGTATCCCATTCCAGATAAATAGAAAATGTTAAACTTTTCGATCGAACAGTCAAACACCCAAGTTTTCCCGATACAGATCAACTCATGAAATAAGTCTAACAACATTCAGTTCATGCCTCAGTACCAACGGTCCAGCCGTAGAAGGGTCAAGCCAACGCCTCACATGTGGCACGCCGTACTGCCCCAAACCCGAAGGTTCAAAGGGCAGTTCAAGACGGTCACATAATCGAGTTAAGGTTTGTTGTCTTCTAGAGGGACCATCGCGTTACTTGCACTACTTAGAACGTCGTTAAACTACGGAAAAATCCAACACTTGGAAATTTCCCGACAGGGGAAAAATTGGGTATTTATATCCGGTCGAACTTTTTAACATATTCTAAAATTTATCCGGAAAGCCACTTAGACAAAATCTGATACTCCGATCAAAACACCGAATCCCCAAAACAACTCCAGAAAATTCAACTCTTGAATAAATTTTAAAAATACCCAGAGAACTCAGCACCTGAAACAATGAATTACTGTGCAAACAGTTAGGGATGACGTCACAGATCTGCCGCGGAACCGCCGCATAAGCAAGGCTCATGCCGCGGTTCCGCCGCCGATTACACTGTTCATGCAAAAATTTTTGCGCCGTAATTCTTAGATTTCCCTGCTGAGTTTTCTGCATATTTTTAATTTGGAAAAATCCACGATTTTAGAAAAAGGACAGAGAGCATGGAAATTTTGGGGTTTCGGTTCGTTCGGACTTCAAATTCCATCTAGACTTCGCCTAAGGCTCTAGCTAGGCTCTGATACCACTGTAGGGTTCCTAGGCATCCTAATGAGGTCTCACAAGGCATCAACCATGCCAATTTCAAAAAATCTAGGTGCCGAGAAACCCGACTACGGATCGTTGGCTAGAAATGTAGGCGAAAAAGTAAACTAGTTAACACTTAACTAAGAGATACGGAAATACAACCTTTGTAGATCCGGTTCTCCACCTCCATAGCTCCGCAATGAAGTCTCCTCGCTGTCCATAACAAGTCCCGGGCTCTAGCGTCGGCTTCATCGGAAAATGGACGGGCTAGGTCATCGATGTCCATGCCGAAGATGATCTACGTCGAGGCATCGCTAAATCAAGCTCCGACTTCAACAAGTCAAGAAACTTATGAAGAAAACACACTCTACTACTTGGCAAGAGGTAGAGGATGAAGAAATAGGAAGTGGGTAGACTTTAGAATTGGATTTCTCACTTGTTTTCATCAATCACCATTGATGAAGCAAGCTTCTTCAAGGAAGAAGAAGATGAAGAAGATGAATATTGTTATGATAAGTTAAATTAAAATAGAAAAGAGAATCCAAACTTATCATAATCCAACCATGGTTATGTGTAGAGACTAAACTCAAGTTAAGTGAATGGTTAGGTTAGGTATGAAGACAAAAATGGTGACTAAGTCAAAGTATTCATGAAGCTTCATGAATGAACAAAAGAATTCCACCATTTTTCTCTTTGCATTCTATTTTCCAAAAAGAATAAATGAAATAAATAAATAAATAAATAAGTAAAAACCCTAATCATCCACTTAACCATAGTTTAATACTTTACACTTAACCAAAAAGGATGTATCATCAAACATGATACAATCAAGTGCACAAAATCATATCGCATATGCAATGCGCACACCCGAGTGAGAAAATTCATTTAAAGTGAACCGATACTAGTTAATTCAAAGTAATATATCAAATATATAATTATGCATTAAATCATTAAATCAACACTTGATTTAACGATCCGGCCATATCGCATATAACCGACTAGTATCCTATGTATCGGCTTATCGAATCAATACTTGATTCGATAACTAGGTTATATCGCATACAACCATTCGATACATTCATCGCGAGAATAGAATACGGTATCACATACACGCATTATTCTCGGTCCCGCACATATCTCATATGCGCTCCTATTTCGTTTCGCTTGAGCCAGGAAACCTCTGTGTAGGACTCTAAAGACTCGTCAATACGCCGGCAGCAGGTGATGATCATATCAAACACCCACAAGCCGCAAGCGGTCTGCTAAACGTAACGGCCACCCGGGTATTGAGCAATCTGAAGATCGACGAGCAAGCCCGCTCACACTCCAGTGAATCCAACCAGTAACACTACCGTACAGTCCGGACTGATCGTCTGATATGTCGCATATCTCGCCTAGGGGTGGTAAACGTCAGACCCCAATACCTCGATAAGTCATGTTGATATGAGGTCTATAACAATTCGAGAAACTACTGGTAACACTTACCAGTAAATCTCAGCAACCCTGGCCAGGGATTTCCTGTTATAGCCAATCGAACACAGCGCAACATCAACTCCCTATACCGGAAGAGACGAATCCCCTCCTATCGCTCATTGCCTCCATGTGACTCGGGACTGTACCCAAAAACCACCGTTTTGCACGCCCTCTTGGACGTGGTAAGATGGAAATCAAAGCACAGTGGGAACCACACAAGACTCTATGACGATCTCGGGTCAACAGACTACTCTGTAGCAGTGTCACCAGAGAACTGCCATCTGACGTGAGGTATAATACCATCTGGGAGTTCTCGGCGAGTCCGTCCAGTGTACCCAGTCTCTACTGAGCACCCATATATCATCTCTGATATCATACACCAATGGATATGGGATCATCCATCGCCCATCTGTATGGGTCGAGATGGTATACGCTAGTCTACTCTGGTATATCGATGCCCCGTCTCGATACACCCACGACTAGGGACTTTGAAGGATGTACTTATGGACTACCATGTCCCCACTAGTATGATCCGCATCATAGTCTAGGTAGTCAAGTACAGATCCTAAGGGCTTTACCAACATGTAACAGAGAGACAATCAGTATACACGTTAAGGTAAAGATCAACCAGATAGCATACTATCATGTCGAGCAAGAAAGTCCTCCCTATATACGTCCCAGCATCCACTACAATATACATCCTATATATAGTAATGGCCTCTAGGGCATACATATAACTAACAGTAACATGGACTCAAAACCGGATCTTTGTTAAACATCCAACTAACAACCTAACTAGGAGTTGTTAACTACTCGGTTAGGGGGTTATACCTTTCTTTCTTGAGCTACTTCGTCTTCAAGCCTCGATGGTTGTCCGGATCGGCTTCACCCCGTCGTCTCCTTACGCCGAAGATCGATCCACCTGAAAGCTTTTACCTTTGGCTTCTTCTTCGTACTTTGAAGAAACTAGTTCACTCGGTTTGCTAAACCTTGTGAACTAGAGTGAGTAGAGGAGAGTGTGTTGGGATTTTCTCTATGGTTCTTGGTTCTCAACACATGAGACAAGTGAACCATAGACTAAAGAGAGGGAGAGCAAGAGGAAGAAGATGAGAGCTCAAGAACACAAGAGAGAGAATGAAAATGATAGAATGAGCAAGACTTTTCTCACTTGGCTCTCATAATCCAAAACCATCATCACAAAAATAGTAATCAAGTATTGTGTAAATGGTTTAAGTCAAAATGGCTATATCATTTCATGCACTCATATTGCACAAGAGAACAAGCAAGTAAAAAGTCTTTGCCATGAAATGATAGCCATTGTCATCATGATGGTCAACTAGTCCAACCTAGTCAACCGGTCAACAAAGTCAACAAGTCAACAAAGTCAACCCCTCAACAACCATGTCACCACAACACTTAATTAATATTATTGTTAATCATATATGATATTCTCATTAGGGTTGAGCAAAAAGTCAATAGTCAACAGTCAACGGTCAACAACCCTAAAGAGAATCCTCTGCCTCTGTCTCTCCGTCAACTGTGCATACACACCCGCATCCGCGTTATGAGGAACACGAATACATACTGGATAAAACCAATCCTAAAACGTACACTAAGATCTGGCTTAAACCAAAGCCCGCTAGTGTTAACTGTCCGGACACTGTACGTGCACAACTACACGAATGTGACCGAACCCTGTTGCAAAACCATACGGCCTCTACTCTTTTGCCTAAAGGCGAATAGCTTTCTATGTGGGACTCTAAAGACTCGACACTACGCTGGCAGTGGGTTTAACCACAGACCGCAAGCGGCACTAGCTGTGCGTAACGGTCCCCAGGTAGATGCCGACAAGAAGACTGACGAGGTGAAACCCATCTGAACTCCTACTGAGCCTGAATGTGACAATCTCCGTACAGTCGGGTCTGTTCGTCTGATACATCGCATGGCGGGCCTAGGGGGGCGGTAAACGTCAGTCCCCTAATATCGGTACAAGTCGTGTCGGAGTGAAGCCCAAAACACCCTGAGATAGCACTGGAAGCCTACCAGTATATCTCTCTTGCCCTGGCCAGGGACTACTCGTGTAATGGCTCTCCTAGACACAGCGCGAAGTCAACTCCCAATACCGGGAGAGACGAATCATGTCTAACCGTCACTGCCTCCAAGTGCTTCGGGACTGCACCCAACTACTACCTGTTTGCACGACTCCTTCGAGCCGTGGTAGGGTAGTAATCAAAGTACAGTGGGAACACACTCGAGGCGAAGTGATAGTGCCAAGTCAGCGGACTAAGCTGTACTCATGTCACCTGGGAACTGATAACTGACGATAGGTATAATACCAACCGGTCAGTTCCCGACGAGTACTGTCCAGTGTACTCATAACCTAACGAGCACCCGTATACTATCTCCAGTACGACGTACTAACGGCAGTGGGACAGACCGTCTCCCATACTGGGATGAGAACCGCATGCGCTAGTCTACTCCGGAGTATCGATACCCTGTCTCGATAGTCCTGCGACTAGGGACCTGCATAAGGATGTGCTTATAGATTACCCAGCCCCCACTACTGTGACTGCCATCACAACGCTGGTAATCAAGCAAAGATCCTAAGGGCTCCACTAATGTGTACAGGTGATATACTAAAATAAACACAAGTACACATTGAAGTAGAAACAAACCAAGTAGCATACTGCTATTTTGAGCAAGATTGTATATACAAGGTGAATATCCCAAGCTTCCACTAAGTAATATACAAACTAGTATGATACAGTAATGGCCTCTAGGGCATATACACTAACAATCTCCCACTTGCACTAAGGCCATGTACTGGCGTATCGAAGACCTATCATCTTGATCAGCCGCTCGAACTGAGTCTGGGGCAAGGCCTTGGTGAATGGATCTGCAGTGTTATCTTCTGAAGCAACCCTCCGAACCTCGACCTCCTGGCGATCCACGACCTCCCTGATCAGGTGATACCGCCTCAAGATGTGTCTGGATCTCTGATGGGACCTGGGTTCCTTCGCTAAAGCTATAGCCCCGTTGTTGTCGCAATACAGAGGTATTGGATCAACAATGGACGGAACCACCTGAAGTTCTTTCAAGAACTTCCTCATCCAGACAGCTTCTTTTGCGGCATCAGATGCAGCGATGTATTCCGCTTCCATCTGTAAGTCCATGTCACGCACCCCACTAACTCGCGGGGAGGCGGAATATATGAAAAACGATTATCAAAGCTTCGTAACACGGACTTGAGCGCATGAATCGTAATCTAAACCATTTCTAACGATATACTAGAGGTTTAACTACTCGGTACCGGAGTTATACCTCACGTTACATGTCCTTCGGGTCTTCATCGCTGTCCTCCACTCCTCGTAGGCTCCTTGGAACATCGGCAACTTCACGGCCTCCTCGAATCAAAGACGATCCACCCGAAAGCTTCTACACCAAGCTTAATCTCAAACTTGAGATAACAAGGTTGCTTAAAGTGCTAATCTAAGCTACCTAGAGGATATAGAGTGAGGTTATGAATGTTTTAGTCTATCTAACCCTTGATCTCAACACATGAGTGGTTAGGGTTAGGGTTTCAAGAGAGAGTGAGCTTGAGGAGAGAGAAGGAGAAGATGAGAGTGAGAACAAAAATCCTTCTCACTTGAATATATGATACATAATGAATTATCAAATAATATCAATTAATTGATTATTCACCATGTTTCATTTAATCAAGGAGAGTGATTCATCATGTGAGTCATTAGATCATTAATGAAGCATTAATGATATGATGAATCATATAAATGAGTCACACAAAGTAATCATGAAAAAGCCACCTCAACCCCTCATGTCACCACTCTTCTAGAACCTTCTCGACAAATTACGAGAACGCCCCTCCAATCCGTGAAAACACGGAAAAACTTTAGACTGTATAAATCCAATAACCTGATACTAGAATCTGGCTTAAACCAAAGCCAGCTAGTAAAAACTGTCCGAAAAGTCGTACGTGCGTAAACACACGTATGCATCCGAACCTTTGTCGTAAAACCATACGACGTCTATATCGTTTCGCCTGGAGCAGGGAAACTCTCTGTGTGGGACTCTAAAGACCCGACACTACGCTGGCAGTGGGTTTAACCACAGACCGCAAGCGGCACTAGCTGTACGTAACGGTCCCCAGGTAGATGTCAATAAGAAGGCCGATGAGGAAAATCATCCGAACTCCCACTGAGCCTGATGTGACAATCTTCGTACAGTCCGGTCTGTTCGTCTAAGACTATCGCATATCAAGCCTAGGGGGCGGCAAGCGTCAGTCCCCTAATAGCTGTATAAGTCGTGTTGGAGCGAAGCCCATTACACCCTGAGAAGCTACTGGAACCTACCAGTATATCTCGTTTGCCCTGGACAGGGACTTTGTGTAATGGCTCTCTGACACATCGCGATATCATCTCTCAATACCGGGAGAGACGAATCCTATCTAACCGCCACTGCCTCCAAGTGCTCGGGACTGCACCCAACTGCTACCTGTTTGCACGACTCCTTTGAGCCGTGGTAGGGTAGCAATCTAAGAACAGTGGGACACACTCGAGGCGAAGCAGCAGTGTCAAGTCTGCGGACTATGCTGTACTCATGTCACCTGGGAACTGACAACTGACGATGGGTATAATACCAACCAATCAGTTCCTCGGCGAGTCCTGTCCGGTGTACCCGTAACCTAACGAGCACCTGTATACTATCTCCAGTACGGCGTACTGATGGCTGTGGGACAGACCATTTCCCCAACTGGGATGAGAAGCGTATACACTTAGTCCACTCTGGAAAATCGATGCCCTATCTCGATAATCCATCGACCAGGGACCTGTATAGGATGTTGCTTACAGACTACCCAGCCCCCACTAGTTTGATAGCCATCAGGACGCTGGTAATCAAGCAAAGATCCTATGGGCTCTACTAATATGTATAAGTGATACGTTACAAGAGACATATACACATATTAAAGTAGACACAAACCAAGTAGCATACTACCATTTTTAGCAAGACTGTATATATAACTGTGAATATCCCAAGCTTCCATTAAGTAATATACAATCTAGTATGATACAATAATGGCCCCTAGGGCATATACACTAACAATCTCCCACTTGCACTAGGGCCATGAGCTGGCATATCGTAGACCAATCATCTCGAATAGCCTCTCGAACTGCGTCTGAGGAATGGCCTTTGTGAATGGATCAGCAATGTTATCCTCCGTCTTTACTCTCTTCACCTCGATCTCCCGGCGATCTATGATCTCCCTGATCAGGTGATACCGCCTTAAGATGTGTCTGGACTTCTGATGGGACCTGGGTTCCTTCGCTAAAGCTATAGCGCCGTTGTTGTCACAATACAGAGGTATTGGATCAACACTGGTAGGAACCACCTGAAGTTCTGTGAGGAACTTCTTCATCCAGACTGCTTCTTTTGCGGCATCGCAAGCAGCTATGTACTCTGCTTCCATCGTTGAGTCAGCAACGGTCTCCTGTTTGGAACTCTTCCAACAGACCGCCCCTCCATAGAAGGTAAAGACATAACACGACATGGATTTGGAGTCATCTTTGTCACTCTGGAAGCCGGAGTCGGCAAAGGCCTCTATCTGGAGGTCTTTTCCGCCATATACTAAGAACATTTCCTTATTCCTTCTCAGGTACTTGAGAATGTTCTTTACTGCTATCCAGTGCTTCTCCCCTGGGTTTGCTTGATACCGGCTTACTACGCTCAATGCGTATGCTACATCTGGTCTGGTACATAACATCGCATACATTATTGAGCCCACCGCAGAAGCGTAGGGTATAATTGACATGCGATCCCTTTCCAAATCAGTCTTGGGAGACATCTCTTTGGAGAGGGTGATTCCGTGACAAGCCGGTAGGTTACCGCGCTTAGAATCATCCATACTGAATCTCTTTACTATGGTGTCTATGTACCTGGACTGTGAAAGTCCCAATATCCTCTTTGATCTATCACGATAGATCCGGATCCCCAGAATGTAGGTGGCATCACCCAGGTCTTTCATGGAGAATTTATGTGACAAGAATCTTTTGACTGACTATAGCATAGGAATATCATTTCCTATTAGGAGAATGTCATCCACGTACAAGACGAGGAATACTATAGCTCTCCCTACAATCTTACTGTATATGCATGGTTCATCTGGATTTTTGATAAAGTCAAATTCTTTGACAGCATCATCAAAACAGATGTTCCAACTCCGTGATGCCTGCTTTAGTCCATAAATGGACTTAAGCAACTTGCATACTTTACCGCTGCTCCCACTCTGAATGAATCCTTCTGGCTGATCCATATAGACGCTCTCTTCCAAATTACCATTTAGAAAGGTCGTCTTTACGTCCATCTGCCAGATTTCATAATCGTGGAAGGCAGCAATAGCAAGAAGGACCCGAATAGATTTAAGCATAGCCACTGGAGAAAAGGTTTCGTCATAGTCCAAACCAGGTCTTTGACGGAAACCCTTTGCAACAAGTCTAGCTTTATAGGTTTCAACCTGTCTATTTACACCAATCTTCTTTTTGAAGATCCATTTGCATCCTACGGGTTTTACCCCATCTGGAGCAATGTCCAAAGTCCATACTTTGTTGGTGTACATGGACTCCATTTCGGTCCGCATTGCATCTAGCCATTTTACCGAGTCACCGCTCTGAATGGCTTGCTGGAAGCTAGTAGGCTCATCATAGTCAATAGTGCAATCCTCTCTATCCCCGTCAATGAGAAAACCGTAGTATCTCTCGGGCGGATGAGATTGCCTACTACTCCTGCGGAGTGGCGTTGGGATGTCCCTTTCTTCTAAAACCTCTGGTTCTACCATACTTTCAGTAACAGTTTGTGGTTCTGGAATTTCTTCCAGTTCTACTGTGCTCCCACTCTTCTGATTTTCTAAAAATTCAGTTTCCAAGAAGTGGGGATGCTGAGAAACAAAAACCTTTTGTTCCTCTGTGGAATAGAAAAGATACCCCCTGGAGTTCTTTGGGTATCCCACAAACTTACACAGTACTGAGCGTGCCTCGAGCTTGTCCGTATGCTGCTTTTTTACAAAAGCTGGACATCCCCAAGTCTTAAGATAATTAAGACATGGTTTCTTCCCACTCCACATCTGATACGGGGTGGTAGGCACAGTTTTGGTTGGAGCTTTGTTTAAGAGATATGCAGCTGTTTCTCGTGCATAACCCCAGAAAGATCGCGGCAACTCAGCCTTACTCATCATGGAACGAACCATATCTAATAGGGTTCGATTCCTCCTTTCTGATACACCGTTGTGTTGTGGTGTGTATGGAGGAGTAAGCTGAGAGAGAATTCCATTCTCTTTTAAGTAACCTAGGAACTCGGCACTTAAGTATTCACCACCTCGATCAGATCTTAGTGTCTTGATACTTTTGCCGGTTTGTTTTTCCACTTCATTCTTGTATTCTCGAAATTTCTCAAAGGCCTCGGATTTATGCTTCATTAAGAAGATATATCCATACCTAAAGAAATCATCTGTAAAAGTAATGAAGTATGAATAACCACCTCGCGCATGTATAGACATTGGACTGCACACATCACTGTTTATGAGCCCTAAGAGCTCGCTTGCTCTTACTCCGTATCCAGTAAACGGAGTCTTTGTCATCTTTCCTATGAGACAAGATTCACAAGTAGCATAAGATTGATATTCGAACGGATTTAAATATCCTTCTCTGTGTAACTTAGTCAACCTTCTCTCATTGATGTGACCTAGTCTACAATGCCATAAGAAAGCCTGATTTGTTTCCGGAGACTTTCTTTTAAGTGTGTTCTGGACACTGAAAATCTGAGCTTGATTTAATACGTATATTCCGTTTTCTAATGTACCTGACCCAATCAAATCTTGATTTAGGTGGATGTGAACCACATCTCTTGTAAAAGCAAAATCATATCCTTCCTTAGAAAGTAAGGGTACAGATATGATATTACAAGTCGTACCTGGTACATAAAAACAGTTACGCAGAATCAATATCTGCCCAGTTGTCATCCCAAGATGATATTCCCCTACGGATTCAGCGTCCATGCTCATTCCGTTAGCAACTGTGAGGGTCATGTCACCTATCCCGATAACCCTACGATTTCTCAGAGCCTGTAATGAATTACAAATGTGAGTTCCTGATCCGGTATCAAATACCCAGGAAGTAGGGTTAACTGACATACAGTTCTCTATCATAAACACACCCGAAGTTGAAGCCACAACATGCTTCGTATCCTGGCTACTGGCATCTAAAGCCCTGCAATCACTATGCCAATGCCCAATCCCATAGCAATAGGAATGTCCCTCAATAGGGAGGTCCAGCTTGTCATAGGCAATGGACATCTGGACAGACTTTTGCCAGTCATATAAGTCAGATTCAGTCAAATTTTTATCTAGATGTAACCTATGTGTGGTCACAGGGTCACTGCAATTTAAGAGAGAGAAGAAGATACTATTAGCATGATGTTCTTGCAAGTTTAGAGCGGTTTAATTTATCTAAACAGGATGGCTCCCACTGTTTCTCGAATCCCTCCTCAAACCGTAAAAGAAGAATTAGCCAGGACAATTCTCACCGTACAATACTTGCTTAACCGTTCAGCCAGGCCAGTTTCGATACTTCGAGGGAGGTTTTCCAACGCTTTCGCGAAGTTCCTTAATTAAATAACCTCTTTTCTCTGGGGGCGTAACCCCGCAGACACCTTTCTTGGCACCTACTTGGTTTATAGCATTGATCGTTAAGTGACAAATCCCCTGATAAGTAGCATGTACTCACAGTAGGATCGGGATCCAAAATATCATCGTAAGATAATGTTGAAGGAATCCTACCAACATTCATCAAACTCCAAAATGGTATGCATCTCTCTGCAAATATCAGTTTCTTTTGAAACTCCCGATATGGATTTTTGCCCCATGCTCTTATGACCTTGACGAAGGTCAACAAATCATAAGTCACATGTCAAGTTCTACCCGTCATTGTCCGGGTTAATTTGAACCCATCCGTACATACCCTTGACGAAGGTCAACAAGGTAATACGACTGTCCCAAACCAACGCATCTATCTATGCTACATATGAACACCCAACAGCTACCAATCACTATGCCTTGACGAAGGTCAACAAACATAGCTTGAATACTATTGAATATCCGTATGAAATGACGGAGGGCTACGAATGGTTTTGGCAAAACCGTGAACGTAGTGAACTTGATATAATCGAAGGAACCTGATACTTTTTAAAAGGAGTGGTTAAAGCTCCGCAATTAAAAAATTCTGCTCTTTTAAAATAACCGAGTGGTTTCTTTTAAATTTGTTCCAACGATAAAACTTTGGTTTATTTTCTTTGCATTATAATAATGCATCCCATCAATTAATCTTATCATTGCAGAAAACAACGAAAAATACCACGTCCTCTTATGCCATCCGCATTCGCCACGGGGTCCCGTCATCACCCGTTAGGTTACTTAACTAACGACAGAGCGGGGGCTGGGCTAGCGCGGGTGTAAAACATAAGTGACGTCTAATAGCTATCATATATAGATATTATACATTCGTCAGACGCAATAATAAGCATTCCAGATCACAGATAAACTTTATTGGATATGCAAGTAATCCGCGTTTCTTTTGAGCCTGCAATGAAAGACGGATTACACAGTTGTGATGAATAGCCATTACCCCACCCAGACCCCTACGGGTACGGCAAACTACCCGCCAAGTACCAGAAGTGAAGCGGTCCGCCTCAACACTTCAAAATACCCGGTAGTTTGTGCACCCCACCTTGGGTCTATCCTAGGAGCAAAAACAGTAAAAAGAAATAATACAACGTTGGCTACAACCGCAACCTGGATGTGCCCCGCAAAATAATATTACAACTTATTACAATTACATCGAATGAATTAATACAATAACCCATCACAAAACCCGGCTATTCACCACAACAGTCCAATACAGTTTATATACACAAACAGATAAAATCCATTACAGAAACGTGCAACCCCCTGCCAACCGACATACTAGCAGTTAGGGGAGGTTTACGAACACATTAAACATTACAGATAAAGATCCAATTAGCAAATTGATTAGAACATCAATCGATTATCTATATCCGTGTCTACCCCCAAAAGCAAATCATCACAGAGGCAACCTGGGCAGAAACAGTATATACAGGAAAACACAAAACCCAAAAATATGAATTACTGTGAAACTCCGAGTCAACTCGGCGTTGACTCGGCGGCGGTTCCGCGGCAATAGCTCTCTATTGCCGCGGAAACGCGGTCGTTTAGTCGAGTTGCCTCCTCGAATTTTCCCAGATTTCTTATAATTCCCTGCTGTGAATTTTAAGGTATGTCAAAAAATTTTTGCGACACTTTTAAAATTTACAGAAACTGTCAAGGATTAGGGTTTTGTTTTCCGTGTTTTTTCGTCGATCGAACTTCTAATCAGTTGCTAACAAGCTAGTAATGGTTTAGTTGGCTCTGATACCACTGTAAGTCCATGTCACGCACACCACTAACTCGCGGGGAGGCGGAATATATGAAAAACGATTATCAATGCTTCGTAACACGGACTTGAGCGCATGAATCGTAATCTAAACCATTGCTAACGATATACTAGAGGTTTAACTACTCGGTACCGGAGTTATACCTCACGTTACATGTCCTTCGGGTCTTCATCGCTGTCCTCCACTCCTCGTAGGCTCCTTGGAACATCGGCAACTTCACGGCCTCCTCGAATCAAAGACGATCCACCCGAAAGCTTCTACGCCAAGCTTAATCTCAAACTTGAGATAACTAGGTTGCTTAAAGTGCTAATCTAAGCTACCTAGAGGATATAGAGTGAGGTTATGAATGTTTTAGTCCATCTAACCCTTGATCCCAACACTTGAGAGGTTAGGGTTAGGGTTTCAAGAGAGAGTGAGCTTGAGGAGAGAGAAGGAGAAGATGAGAGTGAGAACAAAAATCCTTCTCACTTGAATATATGATACATAATGAATTATCAAATAATATCAATTAATTGATTTTTCACCATGTTTCATTATTTCAAGGAGAGTGATTCATCATATGAGTCATTAGATCATTAATGAAGCATTAATGATATGATGAATCATATAAATGAGTCACACAAAGTAATCATGAAAAAGCCACCTCAACCCCTCATGTCACCACTCTTCTAGAACCTTCTCGACAAATTACGAGAACGCCCCTCCAATCCGTGAAAACACGGAAAAACTTTAGACTGTATAAATCCAATAACCTGATACTAGAATCTGGCTTAAACCAAAGCCAGCTAGTAAAAACTGTCCGAAAAGTCGTACGTGCGTAAACACACGTATGCATCCGAACCTTTGTCGTAAAACCATACGACGTCTATATCGTTTCGCCTGGAGCAGGGAAACTCTCTGTGTGGGACTCTAAAGACCGGACACTATGCTGGCAGTGGGTTTAACCACAGACCGCAAGCGGCACTAGCTGTACGTAACGGTCCCCAGGTAGATGTCGATAAGAAGGCCGATGAGGAAAATCATCCGAACTCCCACTGAGCCTGATGTGACAATCTTCGTACAGTCCGGTCTGTTCGTCTAAGACTATCGCATATCAAGCCTAGGGGGCGGCAAGCGTCAGTCCCCTAATAGCTGTATAAGTCGTGTTGGAGCGAAGCCCATTACACCCTGAGAAGCTACTGGAACCTACCAGTATATCTCGTTTGCCCTGGCCAGGGACTATGTGTAATGGCTCTCTGACACATCGCGATATCATCTCCCAATACTGGGAGAGACGAATCCTATCTAACCGCCACTGCCTCCAAGTGCTCGGGACTGCACCCAACTGCTACCTGTTTGCACGACTCCTTTGAGCCGTGGTAGGGTAGCAATCTAAGAACAGTGGGACACACTCGAGGCGAAGCAGCAGTGTCAAGTCTGCGGACTATGCTGTACTCATGTCACCTGGGAACTGACAACTGACGATGGGTATAATACCAACCAATCAGTTCCTCGGCGAGTCCTGTCCGGTGTACCCGTAACCTAACGTGCACCTGTATACTATCTCCAGTACGGCGTATTGATGGCTGTGGGACAGACCATTTCCCCAACTGGGATGAGAAGCGTATACACTTAGTCTACTCCGGAATATCGATGCCCTATCTCGATAATCCATCGACCAGGGACCTGTATAGGTTGTTGCTTACAGACTACCCAGCCCTCACTAGTGTGATAGCCATCACGACGCTGGTAATCAAGCAAAGATCCTATGGGCTCTACTAATATGTATAAGTGATACGTTACAAGAGACATAAACACATATTAAAGTAGACACAAACCAAGTAGCATACTACCATTTTTAGCAAGACTGTATATATAACTGTGAATATCCCAAGCTTCCATTAAGTAATATACAATCTAGTATGATACAATAATGGCCCCTAGGGCATATACACCTACACCATCGTCGAGTCTGCAACGGTTTCCTGTTTGGAACTCTTCCAACACATCGCCCCTCCATTGAGGGTAAAGACAAAACCCGACATGGACTTGGAATCATCCTTGTCACTCTGGAAGCTGGAGTCAGCAAAGGCCTCGATCTGGAGGTCTTTTCCGCCAAACACCAAGAACATCTCCTTAGTCCTTCTCAGGTACTTGAGAATGTTCTTTACCGCTATCCAGTGTTTCTCCCCAGGGTTTGAATGATACCGTCTTACCACACTCAGTGCATAAGCTACATCCGATCTGGTACACAATATCGCATACATTATAGAGCCTACCGCAGAAGCGTAAGGTATAATAGACATGCGATCCCTCTCCAAATCTGTCTTAGGAGACATCTCTTTAGAGAGGGTGATCCCGTGACAAGCCGGTAGGTTACCGCGCTTGGAATCTTCCATACTGAATCTTTTCAGTATGGTGTCGATGTACCTAGACTGTGAAAGTCCTAATATCCTCTTGGATCTATCACGATGGATCCGGATCCCCAGGATGTATGAGGCATCACCCATGTCTTTTATGGAGAACCTGTGTGACAAGAACCCCTTGACAGATTGTAGCATAGGAATGTCATTTCCTATTCAGAGAATGTCATCCACGTATAAAACGAGGAATACTACAGTTCTCTCTACAAATCTACTATAGATGCATGGTTCATCTGGATTTTTGATAAAGCCAAATTCCTTGACTGTCTCATCAAAACAGATGTTCCAACTCCGCGATGCCTGCTCTAGTCCGTAGATGGACTTAAGCAACTTGCACACCTTTCCGCTGCTCCCACTCTGAATGAAACCCTCTGGTTGGTCCATATAGACACACTCCTCTAAATTTCCATTTAGAAAAGCAGTCTTTCCGTCCATTTGCCAGATCTCATAATCGTGGAAGACAGCAATGGCAAGAAGGATCCGAATGGATTTCAGCATAGCCACTGGAGAAAAGGTTTCGTCATAGTCCAAGCCAGGTCTTTGACGGAAACCCTTTGCAACAAGTCTAGCTTTATAGGTCTCAACCTGTCCATCTACACCAATCTTCCATTTGAAGATCCACTTGCATCCTACGGGTTTTACCCCGTCTGGAGCAATTTCCAACGTCCATACTTTGTTGGTGTACATGGACTCCATTTCGGTCCGCATTGCATCCAGCCATTTTACCGAGTCAACGCTCTGAACAGCCTGCTGGAAGCTAGTAGGCTCATCATAATCTATGATGCAATCCTCTCTATCCCCGTCTATGAGAAAACCGTAGTATCTCTCGGGCGGATGAGACTACCTACTACTCCTGCGGAGCGGCATAGGAATGTCCTGTTCTTTTGAACCCTCTGGTTCCACTAAGCTTTCAGTAATAGCTCGTGGTTCTTGAATTTCTTCCAGTTCTACTGCGCTCCCACTAATTTCCTTTTCTAAGAACTGGTGTTCTAGAAAGTGGGCATGACGAGAAACAAAAACCTTTTGTTTCTCTTCGCAATAGAAGAAATATTCCTTGGAGTTCTTTGGATATCCCACGAACTTGCACTGTACTGAGCGTGCCTCGAGCTTGTCCGCATGCTGCTTTTTGACAAAAGCTGGACTTCCCCATGTCTTAATGTGATTAAGATAGGGTCTCTTCCCATACCACATCTCATATGGTGTAGTATGCACAGTCTTAGTGGGAACTCGGTTCAAAAGGTATGCAGCTGATTCTAGCGCATACCCCCAGAATGATCGCGGTAACTCAGCGTTACTCATCATGGACAGTACCATATCCAATAGGGTTCGGTTCCGTCTCTCCGATACACCGTTATGTTGCGGAGTGTATGGAGGAGTAAGCTGAGAGAGAATTCCGTTCTCTTTTAAATAGTCCAGGAACTCGGCACTTAAGTATTCTCCACCTCGATCCGATCATAGAATCTTGATACTTTTGCCGGTTTGTTTTTCTACTTCATTCTTATATTCCTGGAATTTTCTAAAGGCTTCGGACTTATGTTTCATTAAGAAGACATAACCGTACCTTGAAAAGTCATCCGTAAAAGTAATGAAGTAAGAATAACCGCTTCGCGCATGTGTAGACATTGGACCGCACACGTCGCTGTGTACGAGTCCCAAGAGCTCGCTCGCCCTTACTCCGTGTCCAGTAAACGGAGTCTTTGTCATCTTTCCTTTGAGACAGGATTGACAAGTGGCATACGATTGATATTCGAAAGGATTCAAATATCCTTCTGTATGTAACTTCGTCAACCTTCTCTCATTGATGTGACCCAGTCTACAATGCCATAAGAAAGTCTGATTGATTTCCGGAGACTTTCTTTTGTGTGTATTCTGGATATTGAAAATATGTGGTTGCTTTAATACGTATATACCATTGCTTAATGTACCTGACCCAATCAGAACTTGATTAAGGTGAATGTTTACAATATTACTTACAAACGCAAATTCATAACCTTCTTTAGAAGTCAAAGATACAGAAATGATATTACAAGTTGCGTTGGGTACAAAATAGCAATTACGCAAAACCAAAATGTGTCCATCTGACAACCCCAGGTGATAGTCCCCCACGGCCTTAGCATCCATGCTAGCTCCGTTTGCAACTTTGAGGGTCATGTCACCTGACTTCAAAACCCTACGGTTTCTCAACGCCTGCAAAGAATTACAGATATGAGATCCTGATCCGGTATCCAATACCCAGGAAGTAGAGTTTATTGAAAGACAGTTTTCATTAACATACACACCTGAAGCTGAAGCCGCAACCTGCTTCAGATCCTGTGTTCTGGCTTTCCAAGCCCTGCAATCATTCTTCCAGTGTCCCTTCTTATGACAATAGAAGCATTCTTCCTTATCCACAAGCTTTCCCACTTTCTTTGTTGCTTTTGCCTTTCCCTTCGTATCCACTTTACTAACACCGCCCCTTGGTTTGGCGGGGGCTTTCTTCTTCTTTCCCTTGGTTTTCGCCTTGGACCTAGAAGAGGAAGATCCTCCTACAAACAAAGTGGATGTTTCCCTACCTTTCTGTAGGGTGCCCTCTGCGCTCCTCAGCATGTTAAGGAGTTCTGAAAGTTCAACTTCCTTTTCTTGTAAGTTGAAGTTCAGGATAAACTGGGCGTAAGTGGAAGGAAGGGACTGGAGAATCAAGTCCGTATAGAGCTCATTCTCCAACGTGGTCCCAAGGTCCACGAGCTCTTCTATGTAGCCAATCATCTTAAGCATGTGTTCCGCTACCGATGATCCGACGGCCAACCTTGCCGAAAATAACTTCTTCGACACTTCGTATCTTGTGATACGAGACTGCTCTCCATACAGTTCTTTTGTATGGAGAAATATGGATACGAGGTCCATATTCTCGTGCCTCCTCTGATGTTCGTTGTCCATAGAGGCAAGCACGAGGCACATGGCCTTCGCGCAATCGATTTCCCAGGTCTTACGGATTTCCTTATCCGCGACGCTGGTTTTGGGACCTGGGACAGGGGGAGCTTTGGTGGTAAGAAGATACCCCAGCTTGTCGTAAGTGATTGCCATCTTGACATTCCTGAGCCAATCTTTGTAGTTTGGCCCAGTCAGTATATTTTTATCTAGAAGTAACTTAAGTCCAGTCATGTCGATTGGTCGCTGCAATTAGGAGAGAGAGAAGAAACACTTAGCACGATGCTCTTGCAAGTTTAGAATGGTTTTTAGTTTGTCTAAACAGGATGGCTCCTACTGTTTCTCGAATCCCTCCTCAAACCAAAAAGGAAGAATTAGTCAGGATCAATCTCACCATACAATACTTGCTTAACCGTTCAGCCAGGCCAGTATTGGTACTTCAAGGGAGGTTTTCCAACGCTTTCGCGAAGTTCCTTAATTAAATAAGCTCTTTTCCATGGAGGCGTAGCCCCGCTAACACCTTTCTAGACACCTAGTTGGTTTATAGCATTGATCGTTATGTGAGAAATTTCCTGAGGAGTAGCATATACTCACAGTAGGATCGTGATCCAAATATCATCGTGTGACGAAACTGAAGGAATCCAACCAGAATCATCACACTCCAAATGGTATGTAACACTAGCAAGTTTCAGTTCTTTTGAAACTCCCGATGTGGATTTTTGCCCCATGCTCTTATGACCTTGACTTTGGCCAAAATATCATAAGTCACATGTCAAGTTCTACCCGTCATTCTCCAGGTTAATTTGGATCCACCCGTACCTACCCTAGACTTTGGCCAAAATGGCAGTACGACTGTCCCAAACCAACGCATCTATCTATGCTACACATGAATACCCAATAGCTACCAATCACTATGCCTTGACTTTGGCCAACATACATAGCTTGAATACTATTGACTATTCATGTGAAACGACGGAGGGCTACGAATGGTTTGGCTAAACCGTGAACGTAGTGAACTTGATATAATCGATGGAACGAGATAGCTTTTAAAAGGAGTGGCTCAAGCTCCGCATTTAAAAGTTGGTTTTGAAAAGAACCGAGTGGTTTTTCGAAAGTGTTCCAACGACTATTACTTGGTTTATTTTTCTTGCATTAGTTCTTTTAATGCGTGATATTCTTGCATTAGTTCTTTTAATGCGTCCCATCATTTAATCCTACCATTGCAGAAAACAACCAAAATATGACGTACGCTTATGCCATTCACATTCGCCACGGGGCCCCGTCATTACCCGTTAGGTTACTTAACTAACGACAGAGCGGGGGCTGGGCTAGCGCGGCTGTAAAACATAAGCAACGCCTAAATAATATCATATATAGATATATTGCAATGATAGCCATTTCAGATCACAGATGAACACATTGGATATACTAGGAACCCGCAATTCGTACGAGGCTGTAACGAAAAGCAGATTACACGGTCGCGGTGAATAGCCAAAACCCCACCCAAGACCCCTACGGGTGCGGCAAACTACCCGCCAAGTACCCGAAGCGAAGCAACCTCCCTCAACTCCGTGAGTAGGCCACTCGGCACTTCGGCATACCCGGTAGTTTGTGCACCCCCTCCATGGGTCTATCCTAGGAGCAAAAAAAGTAAAAAGAAATTATACAATGACGGCTACAACCCCGACCCGGTTGTGCGGCCATACAAATAATTATTACATCAATTTACAAATTTACATGAATTGAAAGAAAAGAAAACTCTCGTCTCACAACTCCCGGCTATTCACCCGCGACAATCCAATGAATTCATATACACATTCCAATGACATTACACATCACAGATTTGTATAACCCCCACTAATCGACATATAGCGATTAGCAGACGTTCAATACAAATATCACATCACAGATAAAAACCCGTCAGCTTAAGTCTTTAAAAGTTCGATCAAAAATACGGATTTTTAAGCCCCAAAGACAAAATTTTCGTTCTGGAAAATCTGGGTTGAAAAAACATATTCCAAAAATCACAAAACAACCCCAGAAATACACTGCACTAAATTTGGACCTCGGCCGAGTCAACTCGGCAGCGGAAACGCGGCGGGCTCCCGCCGCGGTTCCGCGGCGCTTTGAACGGTTCGTGCGACCAAATTTTGTGGTTATTCAATAAAAAGCCTGAGCCGATTTTTAAAATGAAATTTATCAATTTTTGAACAGAAAAAAAATCGGCAGAAACTTGACATATCGGGTTCGTTTCGTGACTTTTTCTTTGATCGATCTTCTAGTTACTTTGCTAACATGTTAGATAGAGTTTAACAAGGCTCTGATACCACTGTAAGTCCATGCTACCTCTCCCGGTACTTTCGGGCATGTGGAATTTGATGAAAAACAATTTTCTAGAGGCGGTAACATGGACTCAAAACCGGATCTTTGTTAAACATCTAACTAACAACCTAACTAGGAGTTGTTAACTACTCGGTTAGGGGGTTATACCTTTCTTTCTTGAGCTCCTTCGTCTTCAAGCCTCGATGGTTGTCCGGATCGGCTTCACCCCGTCGTCTCCTTGCGCCGAAGATCGATCCACCTGAAAGCTTCTACCTTTGGCTTCTTCTTCGTACTTTGAAGAAACTAGTTCACTCGGTTTGCTAAACCTTGTGAATTAGAGTGAGTAGAGGAGAGTGTGTTGGGATTTTCTCTATGGTTCTTGGTTCTCAACACATGAGACAAGTGAACCATAGACTAAAGAGAGGGAGAGCAAGAGGAAGAAGATGAGAGCTCAAGAACACAAGAGAGAGAATGAAAATGATAGAATGAGCAAGACTTTTCTCACTTGGCTCTCATAATCCAAAACCATCATCACAAAAATAGTAATCAAGTATTGTGTAAATGGTTTAAGTCAAAATGGCTATATCATTTCATGCACTCATATTGCACAAGAGAACAAGCAAGTAAAAAGTCTTTGCCATGAAATGATAGCCATTGTCATCATGATGGTCAACTAGTCCAACCTAGTCAACCGGTCAACAAAGTCAACAAGTCAACAAAGTCAACCCCTCAACAACCATGTCACCACAACACTTAATTAATATTATTGTTAATCATATATGATATTCTCATTAGGGTTGAGCAAAAAGTCAATAGTCAACGGTCAACGGTCAACAACCCTAATGAGAATCCTCTGCCTCTGTCTCTCCGTCAACTGTGCATACACACCCGCATCCGCGTTCCGAGGAACACGAATACATACTGGATAAAACCAATCCCAAAACGTACACTAGGATTTGGCTTAAACCAAAGCCCGCTAGTGTTAACTGTCCGGACACTGTACGTGCACAAGTGCACGGATGTGACCGAACCCTGTCGCAAAACCATGCGACCTCTACTCTTTTGCCTAAAGGCGAATAGCTTTCTGTGTGGGACTCTAAAGACTCGATACTACGCTGGCAGTGGGTTTAACCACAGACCGCAAGTAGCACTAGCTGTGCGTAACGGTCCCCAGGTAGATGCCGAAAAGAAGACTGACGAGGTGAAACACATCTGAACTCCTACTGAGCCTGGATGTGACAATCTCCGTACATGGTACTTTGATTACTACCCTACCACGGCTCAAAGGAGTCGTGCAAACAGGTAGTAGTTGGGTGCAGTCCCGAAGCACTTGGAGGCAGTGACGGTTAGACAGGATCCGTCTCTCCCGGTATTGGGAGTTGACATCGCGCTGTGTCTAGAAGAGCCATTACACGAGTAGTCCCTGGACAAGGCAAGCGAGATATACTGGTAGGCTTCCAGTGCTATCTTAGGGTGTTTTGGGCTTCACTCCGACACGACTTGTACCGCTATTAGGGGACTGACGTTTACCGCCCCCCTAGGCCCGCCATGTGATGTATCAGACGAACAGACCGGACTGTACGGAGATTGTCACATTCAGGCTCAGTAGGAGTTCAGATGGGTATCACCTCGTCAGTCTTCTTGTCGGCATCTACCTGGGGACCGTTACGCACAGCTAGTGCCGCTTGCGGTCTGTGGTTAAACCCACTGCCAGCGTAGTGTCGAGTCTTTAGAGTCCCACACAGAAAGCTATTCGCCTTTAGGCAAAAAAGTAGAGGTCGCATGTTTTTCCGACAGGGTTCGGTCACATCCGTGCACTTGTGCACGTACAGTGTCCGGACAGTTAACACTAGCGGGCTTTGGTTTAAGCCAGATCCTAGTGTTTTGGGATTGGCTTTATCCAGTATGTATTCGTGTTCCTCGGAACGCGGATGCGGGTGTGTATGCACAGTTGACGGAGAGACAGAGGCAGAGGATTCTCATTAGGGTTGTTGACCGTTGACTGTTGACTATTGACTTTTTGCTCAACCCTAATAAGAAAATCATTTATGATTAACAAAAAGGAAGGACGTCAGTCAGAAAAAATACTCACGGACACCAGCGGGCGGGCTAATCTCTGACTGAAAGGAGAAGTGTGGCTGTAGCACCTGATACAGGTGATCAAAAAGGACTCCTGCATGGATGCGGTAATGCAATGTCAGTACATAAATTATACAGCCTAGAAGTAAGACTGATGGGTCACAAATCCGTACCTTCCAACATCTGAGATGGTACGAGAGAAGGTAAAGGAAGGGTCACCGTCAAAATGGTGACTGATGGCGTTGCCTCGGGTAGCGCGACCTCAGCGCTCGCCACGCCTGCATTAGAAACGAGATAAATACTGTCAAGAAAGACTGAAAAGGATTGTAGAATAAAAGGAAAAGCAATGACCCAAAATCCACCTGATGAGTCCCCAGTCGGAACCGCGATGAGGGCATCACTTGATACAGCAACTGCTTCACCCTCCTCCATCGGAATGGTCTCATCTCCCGTCGCTTCATCCCCCTACTTCACGAGAATCGTCGTGATACTCGCAGCGCCTGGCAGTGGCAAGGAGCCGCAAGGGGAAAGAGCAACGATCGGAGCAGTGCCCGATTATTATGAAACAGTGACTACCTCAGGCTCGGCGGCTGTAGCCGTCTCGCCCATCGCCACCTCGGGCTCGGTAATGGTAGCTATCTCAGGCTCGACGATCGTGACTGTCTCACCAGCCGCTACCTCGAGCTCTGTAATCGCAGCCATCTCGCCTACCGCTGCCTTGGGTTCGGCAATCACGACTACCTCCTCTACTGCTACCCCAGGCTCAGCGGTCGCCGCCACTTCTTCGGTAAGACTCGGCCCTGCAAGATAAGATATATAAGAACTGATATTTAAAACTTTGACAACGGAATCCCGTGTCACATTACCTTGACTTGGTCTTCCGACCGCTTCCCGAGCCGCACGTGCTGCCCGTCTATAGGTAGTGGACAAGGCAACCGGGGATTCCTCTGAAGGAGTAGGGGCAGGGGTAGCGGTGCTTGAACCCGCACCCACGGCCAAGGCAGCACTACACTCCCTTGCCCCACGCATTCGGCGCTTCCTTTTCGCTCGGGCCGTCAAAGCGGATCTTCTAGACGCCTCCATCAATAGGACGTTGTCATCCGCGCCAAGGGTTACCTCTGGAGCCATTATGACATTTGTCATCGGTTGCTTAAGCGAAGCTTCTTTCAACAATACTGGCGGAACTGAGATAGCCGGCCCAGCAAGTGTCTCCGCACCGCCCTGCGAAGTCGGTGCCACACTCGGAATAGCATGAGTAAAGGTAGCCCCTGCGATAAGGTAAAGAAGGGGTTAGATTGTCGATAAGAAAGGAGAATGAAGATGCATTGAGCCGAGACATACCAATGCCCCGCAAAGCGCGACTCCTCTCCTTCTCCTCAAAGGTCCTAAAAGAAGCCGCTAGAGCCTCTTCAGTGGTAAATCCTGTTATAGAAAGAAAAATGTCAGTCAGGACACGATAATAAAAATAAAATATAATGCAATAACAGAAGGTGTGACTGATGTTTACTTGATTGCGCGAGGGTGGTCATTTCCACTTGGTGGCTTGTGGATCGCACAGAAGCTGCAATAGCGGCCTCGAGATCAATATCTTCCGGTGCTATGAAGAGACCCTCATTGGTCCCATATTCGATCAGGCCCTCATTATAAGTAGCGTGAGGCTCCAGGCAGAGTACAGCATCTAGAGAAAAGACCGACTTCTTCTTCCTCTTCTGCGAACGAGCTCCAGTCGCAGCCAGCACAAGCTTACGCTTGGTGGGCACTGTGGGGCGATGAGTCCCGATATCTGAGCCCACGCCAGATTCGGGGGAAGCCACATTTACCGTTTGCACGCGAGCACGGGGCACCGGTGGTACATCCACCATCTCCACGGGAGCACGGGGCACCGGTAGCTCAGGCCTATCGTCGGGGACGTCAATCACGTCAGCTTCTCTGAGTGGAGGAAGGACAATGGTCCTTCGCTTCAAAGGGAGGTTTCGGTCACTTGCTGGGGGTGCACCCTTGCGGTCGAGTAGCAGCCGCTTCTCCTCCCTGATAACAGCACCCATTGCATGTTGATACCAGGCCACGTGTACATTAACGGCCCTCGGAACGCAACTCGATTTGCTAATAAAAAAGTGAGATCCCGTATTTAAGCGCATGAAATGATGCAGCATGCCCCGCGTTTCCTCTTCGGTGGCAGCGGGTTCTACTAAGAAAGCCTCCAGCGGGACACCCTGATTGTAACTCAACTGCTGGGGAAAACGTTGGGGGTTGTGTTAGGTCCACATTAACCATCCCGGTTCTTTCGGGGAGGCGGAATTGGTAAAAATCAAATTTTTCTCACAAGGTGACAAGGACCAACCATGAAGGATCTTTGCTAAACAAAAACTAACATACTAATTACAAGTTTTAGCTACTCGGTTAGAAGGTTATACTTAGATCTTGAACTCCTTCTATTCTTGTTGTGGTCCTCTTTCTTGCTTGCTCCTTGGAGTGGTGTAGACGGCTCCTCCTCGTCGTCTTCTCTTTGCCGAAGAAAGATCCACCCGATGGCCTCTACCTTGAGCTCCTACCTCAACCATGAGGTAACTAGAGTGCTTGGTTTGCTAGACAAAGAACCCTAGAAAGAGTAGAGAGATGTTTTGATGGTTTAGTCTCAAAAGCTTATGATTTTCAATACATGAAACACTTAAGCTTTGAAAGAGGAAGAGGGAGAGCTTTTTCAAGAGAGAGAAAGTGCATGAGAGAATGAGAGAAAATATAACAACCATCTCTCATATAAGAGAAATAATAATAATAATAATTATTAAGGAAAATGTGATGGTTAGTTTGGAATGACCATTATCATTTCATAATAAATGCAATTTGAAAGAATCAAGAAGCATCTTTCAAATGAAATGATGATGGTCAAAATGTCAACAAAAGTCAATCGGTCAACCAAAGTCAAAAGGTCAACAAAAGTCAAATGATCAACGTAACCATGGCATAATTATCCTTAATTAATATCATTAATCATATCTCTCATTCTTATTAGGGTTTGGAAAAATTCAACGGTCAACAACCCTAATGAGAATCCTCAACCTCTGTCAACTGTGCATACACACCCGCATCCGTGTTCCGAGGAACACGAATACAATGAGACAAAACCAATCCCAAAACAAATACTAGGATCTGGCTTAAACCAAAGCCCGCTAGTAATAACTGCCCGGACACCAAACGTGCATGATTGCGCAGATGTGAACGAACCCCGTCGCAAAACCATGCGACCTCTACTCTGTTTTGCCCAACGGCGAATAAACCTCTGTGTGGGACTCTAAAGACTCGACACTACGCTGGCAGTGGGTTTAACTACAGGCCGCAAGCGGTACTAGCTGTACGTAACGGTCCCCAGGTAGATGCCGATAAGAAGACCGACGAGGTGAACCCATCCGAACTCCTACTGAGCCTGAACGTGACAATCTCCGTACAGTCCGGTCTGTTCGTCTAGGAGTGTCGCACGGCGGGCCTAGGGCGGCGGTAAACATCAGTCCCCTAATAGCGGTACAGGTCGTGTCGGAGTATAGCCTAGAATACCCTGAGAAACTACTGCAAACACTACCAGTAATTCTCGCTTGCCCTGGCCAGGGACGACTATGTGTAATGGCTCTCCTAAACACAGCGCGGTATCAACTCCTAACACCGGAAGAGACGAATCCTGTCTAACCGTCAATGCATCCAAGTGCTTCGGGATGGCACCCAACTACTACCTGTTTGCACGACTCAATAGAGCCATGGTAGGGTAGTAATCTAAGTACAGTGGGAACACACTCGAGGCGAAGTGACAGTGTCAAGTCAGCGGACTAAGCTGTACTCATGTCACCTGGGAACTGTTAACTGATGATAGGTATAATACCAACCAACAGTTCCCGACAAGTCCTGACCAGTGTACTCGTAACCTAACGAGCACGTGTAAACTATCTCCAGTACGACGTACTGATGGCTGTAAGACAAACTATCTCCCCTGCTGGGACGAGAAGCGCATGCACATGTCTACTCTGGAGTATCGATGCCCTGTATCGATAATCCTACGACTAGGGACCAAAATAAGGATGTGCTAATAGACTACCCAGCCCCCACTAGTGTGATTGCCATCACAACGCCGGTAGTCAAGCAAAGATCCTAAGGGCTCCATCAATATGTTTTTAGCGATATGTTAAAGAAACATATACACATATTATGATAGAGAAAAACCAAGTAGCATACTACTATATTGAGCAAGACTGTCGTAAACCCGTATATATATATCCCAAGCTTCCAAAATGTATTATACAAACTAGTACAATACAATAATGGCCTCTAGGACATACATATCCAACAGGTTGTATCCCATGAATAGCGCCGCATCATTTTTCCTGAATACAAGAAAGCCCGGCCTGATGGAGTATAAATGAAGAATCTCGCGGGCTTTCAACACGGAGGCCCCGTTCTTAAAAATGTCTTGCAGTGACAGCACCGCCTTTGAAGTTTCCTGGCCGATGGTCAAGACTTTGTCTGTGAAAGGCATACCATCTCCGACCGTGTACGGACGAAGGAGCAATCCCCAAGCTTCCCGCTGTGACGGACTCACGATGGAGGGATCAATTAGCCGCATAATCCCAGGGAACTTGCATCTCTCATTAAACGAAGGTCTCTTGTGAATGCCAAAGACCCCGAGCACGTGCAGCTCCATCCATAAAGTGAAGTAACGCATCGGGAAGTTGGCAGGATTCACTCCCGGTTCAGTGGTATCCGGTGCTACACAAACACCATGGTATAGGTGGACTAACCCGGCGATCCCGATGGCCACTTGTATTCCGGCAACTATGCGATGCGCGGGGTAGAAGTCGGAAGGCCTCATATAACGAGGATGCATAGGGAGCGCGAACAGACTCAACCATAGCCCAAGAAACCCAAGAAAAAACGCCTCTTCATCAATGCCCAGGGCGGCGATTTCTGACAGAGGGATGATTGCAGCGTCAGGAAGAAAGAAGCCCTTCTGATCAGCTTCGAGTACCGGCTGACGGTTCAAGCCAAAGCCGAAGGGATCATCAAGTTTAGCTAACTTTTCGCCTCGTCGCGACAAAATCTCCGGGCCAAGAAAACGGGCGATGAAGTCCGCAAAACTAACCCTCCGGCCTCCGGATTCAAGGAAGAGGCTCTCGTACAGGTTCAACACCATTATCAAGCCGGGGAACTGGTGCTGAATGGCATTCTATGGCGTGAGGCCCATCACCACTGGCCTGGTGGCCAAAACATATTCATCCGCAGGAAGCAGCTCCTCGTAGTGCTCCCCCCTGACAGGTAGACCAGAAACCTCGGCGAATTCTTCCAAGGAGATGGAGACCTCTCTATCCAACAGGAGGATGGTATGAGTCGGGATGTTCCACTACTCCAAGAACGCCTTGATCCACCATGTGGGAGGTGAGGAATACTGGAACAACGAAGCGTAGACCGCAGGGTATAAGCCGAGCTTTAACAGCTGCGATTTCTTCGCCGACAAGAAGTACCGGGCCCACTGCAAGTACCCGGCCGGATGACGGGGAGTTAGCCCGATGTTGTAGGGTTGTCCCCAAGGGCGCGATTCATCCTGGCATATGCGCCGACCTAGGGTGTTCAAAGCCGCCGGCGACTGCATGGGTACGGCGGCGATCGAAGGTTAAAGGAGACCCTCCGAAGTCCAATTAACCACATCCACGGCATAGTTCACCGGGGGTGCATCCGCATACGGGATCGCCGAGATGGGCTCCGAAGGCGTCGCACAAGAGAAGCTTCAACGACCTCTGATAATCTAGTTATACCATCTACCCCATAAGTGAAGATTTTTGTGTTTCGAGTCGCGGTATTTGATGAGCGCGCGAACCTCCTGGTCCACAGGTGCCTCATGGAATCCTCCCTCTGAAAAGAAGAATGGAAACGTAGCATCGAAAGACCTGTCGCCTGCAAAAAGAGGGACAGAAGTCAACTGTCAGTGCTATAATTTAGTTATAAATTTTCACACTCAGTACTTTAAAATTTGTACCACACTGCAATGCAATGGAAAGGGGACTAAAGGGGGACCCACAAAATCTAGATGACAATGCATCAATTAATAAAATAACCTCAATATTGGATGAAATTGTTAATTAAATGAGGAAATCCTCAGGAAAATTTTCATTAAATGAGAGATCCCTCGGGAAAAGGAGAAAATCTCCCTTTGAGAGCAATGCTCTATGACAGAGTGACACTTGTCAAACTCTGATCATGAAGGAATAAAATTCCTTAAGAGCCTGGCTCTGTAATGATGATGGAAAAATCCATCAGAAAAGAATTAATTAAAATTAATTTTTTACGAGATAAAAATTCTAGGATCTTCAAGATCCTTGAAAAAACTCTTAAGAGTTCTTCATCAAAGATTAAGAAATCTACATGTAATCAAAAGAGCAGAGCTCTGATTCAAGGGCTAAGAAACCCCAAGAAAAGATCTCTTTAGATCTATGGGTTCATGAGAGCAAAGCTCTCTTAATGAAACCCTAAATGGGTTTTCTTTAGATCAAAGATCTATGAAGAGCAAGGCTCTGTTAAGGGGTAAAACCCTAATTTATTAAAAAAAATTAAACTTTACCAAAGTTTTGATAGAGTTATGACTCTTGAAAAGTTCTTAAACTGAAGAGCAATGCTCTGAATAAAAATTCTCAAGAAGAAGATGAAAATCATCTAAGGGACCAAAAGTCCTATTTATAGGTATTGAACCGCCTCTTCAACTTCTGAGTTGATCCAAGGGCGTAGATGCTGCCACCGCTGCACTCACGTGTGCGCCACGTGAGCGCAACGGTAGGAGGGCATTTGTTTCCCCGAATCAGAGCAAAACTCTGTTTTGAAATTTAAAATTCAAAAATTGAAGTTACACTTCAGATCCAGCGCTAGGCGCGCTCTGCGCCATATGTCAAACAAGGATTCGCTAACGCCAGGTGCGCTGCACCCTAGGCTGTGCACCCCCAATCAGAGCAAAGCTCTGTTTTGAAATTTAAAATTCAAAAATTGAAGCAACGCTTCAGATCCAGTGTTAGGCGCGTTGCGCGCCACGTGTCGAACACGGATGCGCTAGGGTCAGGTGCGTTGCGCCCTAGGCAGTGCACAATGTGTGCGCTAGCGCAGGCTGTGCTGCGCGCCACGTGTCAAACGTAGGTGCGCTAGCGCAAAGTGCACTGGACTCTGAGCAGCGCACCATGTGCAAAGCACGTGCGCGCCAGTGCTGGAATTATAAAATTCCCCACTGTTAGATAAAAAGATCTAATAATAATGATAAATCATTAATTAACCAGAATTAAAATTCTGTTATGGAAAGATTTCTCAATCTTGTTAAAAACAAGAAGATTGCTTTCTGTAAAACAGAAGCCCAAGGATCAAAGATCCAACGGTGGGAAATATCCCCAAATCAATTAGAGAAAGATCTCTTTAACTGATTTAACAAATCAATTTGCCGTATATAAAGGCCCCAAGACATCAAGTCTGATATAGAGAAACCCCCCTATAAACTTTGAGAAAACTCAATGAAAGAAGAGCAAGCACTCAGCAAAAGAAGACTTTTCTTCAAGGTAAAAATGGTGATGAACAAAGAGATGGATTCATCTCATAATTAAAGAGAAGAATTATCTTCTAAAAAAAAGGATCATAGATCTACAAAGACAAAGGTCTTTCATAAAAGAGATCAAAAGATCTCATCCCATAACAAAGAAGTATTTACTTCATTCACAGATCATTGATCTACAAAGGCAAAGCCGTTTAAAAATAATAATAATAAGAACTGTTGTTCTTGAATCTTGAGGCAAAGCTTCTTTTAGAAAACATAAATTTGTTCACAGATCATAAAAATTAATCAAATGCGTTTTGCGCTATTGAAATGCGCTTTGCGCTATTGAAATGTGCCTCGCACTATTGAATTGCGCTTCTTCGATTTCTGGACCGGCGCTTTGCGCCAAAATACGCCACATGTCAACCACGTACGCAACTTGCGCTTTGCGCTTCTGAAATAGCGCACTGAGCTCATGGGCTGGCGCTCGGCGCCAAGCGCGCTACGTGTCACTCACGTGTGCGCCTCTAAATTGACAGCCTAATGCGCTCTTGGACTAGCGCTTAGCGCTCATAAACTGGCGCAATGCGCCCATCATCTGGCCCTTAGCGCCAAGCGCGACACGTGTCCTTCTCGTGTGCGCTACTTGACAGAAGCGTACTGCGCTCTTTAACTGGCGCAAAGCGCCTGGTGCGCCACGTGTCGCCCTGACAGAAGATAAATTGTTCTGATGAATGCTTTGCATTCAATACAAGACAAAAGAAAATGTCAAGATCTAATGCTCAGCATTATTAAAAGGGCCAAGCCCAAATAAAGGCTCAATAGCCAGAACAATAAAAATGTTAAACATTCATTGGACTAAGCCCAAGATTGGCCATAAGTCCTCAACTTATATTTAATTGAGCCCGTCTGCTCATAAATATTTAACAGATCTTAGTTCTAAATTGGACTATAGATCTTTCAACCAATTCACACCGATTCAAGGGTACATCTCTTTACTCCTCTGATATTTGTCGTTGTAATCCTTCAACGCCTTCAGAGAGGTGACGGGTCCCGACAACCATACATTTCATGGACTATGATGTTCTTAACCTGGACTGTGGGGTCCTTAAACTCACGGACTACGTGTCCTTAACCTGGACTATGGGGTCATTAAGCCCAAGGACTATGATGTCCTTAACCTTGGACTGTGGGGTCTTTAAATTCACGGACTACGATGTCCATAACCTAAACTGTGGGGTCCTTAAGCCCTTGGACTATGATGTCCTTAACCTTGGACTGTGGGTCCTTAAGCCCAAGGACTATGATGTCCTTAATCTTAGACTGTGAGGTCCTTAAACTCACGGACTATGATGTCCTTAATCTTGGACCAATATGTCCTTAAACTGGTAATCGACCGCAATGTCCCTAAACTAAACAATAGAGTTCAAATGGTCTTTTGTTGGATTTAAATGATCATGTTAAGTTGATCTTAGTCTAAAATTAGACTAACGTGTCCTTAACAAACGTTGAGTCGATCTTAGTGTAAAATTAGACTAATGTATCCTTAACAAACGTTTAAGTTGATCTTAGTCTCAAACGAGACTAACGTATCCTTAAACCCAAACCAAAACCCAAATCTAAGAAAATACGGATTTGGACTAATCCACGCCCTACGGGCGACAACATAAATTAGTCTCCGTATACAATCCACGGGCAACCAAAAATAAAACAAACACACACAACACGAAGTGACCATCTGGAGAAGGAAAAAGTGGTTACCGCGATGCGGTAGCGTAATTAACTGCAGAGGCTTGCGCCTGCAGGGAAGAGAGTCCCCACAATAAAAAACCCCTCAAATGAGGGGGAATCTGATGAAGTCTGCTACATCGGCCGCATCCGTTTAAACCTTCGATACATGGTGCCACCAATCAACTTGGCATCTTAGGAGAGGTGGACGGATAGCACCAATTAGCATCTGCCCCGAAATTCAGGCGAGACGTCCACCGCGTCTTCACCCGCGTCTTTCGGCAGGGAACAATATTCTTTTTCGTATGTTCTTTGATGCACATGTTTGTTTAATTCGTGATTTATGCACTCGTTTATTCTACACACTTCATGCTGAGGTTGGGCCGAGAGTCGTGTATGCTAGATCAGCCGTTTGTTGTGATTACTCCTGTTAGCAATTTTTTTGTTGCGCGACACGTGTTTTGCTCGGGTGCCAATCGGATAGAAGATAGAGATTCGTCCGTCGAATTGATCCTTCTTGATATGTTGGACTTTGATGTTCTCCTGGGCGCGGACTGGTTAGCTACGTGCTATACGTCTGTGGACTGCCACGATAAGACAGTTAGGTTCTGTTTTCCCGGTCAGTCGGTTCTTGTTGTGCAGGGGGGCCGTGGTGCCGCCCTCACAGTTTGGTTTCAGCCTTTTTCGCTAGTCGGTTTTTGAGGAGAAGATGTCGAGGATTCTTACGTGATACCGGAGCCACAGTAGATTCATTGGATCAGGTTTCTTTCGGACGAGATTTTTCCGACGTTGTTCCAGATGAGCCGGCGGAGCTTTGGGAGCTTAAGGATCAGCTGCAAGAGTTGCTTCATGGGGGACTTGTACGTCCACGTGTTTCGCCTTGGGGAGCTCCTGTTCTGTTCGTCAAGAAGAAGGACGGCAGTTTGACATTGTGTATTGATTTATCATCAATTGAACCGAGTTTCGGTGCAGAATAGTTATCCTTTACCTCGCATTGACGATTTGTATGATCAGCTCCAGGGTGCGGGATTTTTTTTCTAAGTTTGATTTGAGATCAGGTCATCATCAGTTGTGGGTTCGGAATGATGACATTCTGAAGGCTGCTTTTACTACGCGCAACGGGCATTATGAATTTTTGGTGGTGTCGTTTGGACTCACTATTGCCCCAGCAGCATTCATGGATGTGAAGAACCAGATTTTTTTCAGGCCGTTCCTCGACCTGTTTATTGTTTTGTCATTGGTGACATTCTGGTCTATTCCAAGAGTCGAGAGGAACATGAGCAGCACTTGAGAATTTCTTTGCAGACTTAGAGAGAGAACCAGCTGTTTGCTAAATTCTCGAAGTGTTCATTCAGGCTTGATAGTGTTGACTTCCTAGGTCATGTGGTTACGGGAGACGGTGTTCGTATGGACCCGAGGATGATCGAAGCCGTATAGCTTTGGCCCAGACTGGTATCAGTGACAGATGTCCGCAGCTTTTGGGCTTAGATGGTTTTTTACCGCCATTTCGTGCAGGATTTCTTGAGTATCGCTACACCGCTGACCAGACTGACCAGGAAGGGGGTTCCATTTCTTGGACTGAGGTATGCGAGTTGAGTTTTCCGCAGTTGGAGATTCGGTTTACCACTGCACCGGTTTTATCTTTGCCTTCTGGATCTGACGACTTTATCGTTTACTGTGATGTTTCGCGAGTGGGGCTCGATGGTGTATTAATATAGCACGATAGATTTATCGCTTATACTTCCCGACAGTTGAAGAAGCACGAACAGGATTATCCCACTCATGATCTTTAGGTGGCCGCGGTGGTCTTGCGCTGATGATTTGATGGCACTACTGGTACGGAGAGTCGTGTCAGATTTTCACAGACCACCAGAGCTTAATCTTCCTGCAACGGGATCTGAGCTTGAGATAGCGTCGTTAGATGGAGCTTGTGAAGGATTATAATTGTGAGACCCTTTATTTTTCCCAGGGAAAGGCAATTGTGGTAGCTGATACTTTGAGTCATAGGCCCGGGGGTTAGCTTGTTCCAGTTGAGCATAGGTCCGAGACAGTTTTCTGCAGATTTACAGTTCTTATGCGACAGCTGAGTACAGTTTAAGTTCACCTCTACTTGGGGAACTGCTTGCTCACGTCCTCTCCCGTCCACTTCTACTTGATCGTTTTCAAAAGGCACAGTCCGCCGATGCCCATTTGTCTGAAATTCTTGAGCAGGTTCGACAGTGTAGAGATTCAGAGTTCTTGATTGATGACCAGGGTGTGCTACGTTGCGGGACTCGCTTGTGAGTACCAGATACTGCTGGGTAGGGACACGAGATCCTAGAGGAGGCACATCAGTCAGCTTTTAGTATTCACCCAAGTTCCACCAAGATGTAACGCGACTTGACAAATAGTTACAGGTGGGCAGGGATGAAGAGTGATGTTTCTGTAGGGTTCCTTGGCACTCTAACAAGGTTCTACAAGGCATCAACCATGCCCGATTCAAAAAATTAAACGTACCGAACAACCCTATGCAAGATCGTTTGCTAGAGATAAGGCGAAAACTAGCAAGTTAACAACTTTAAGTACAAGTGAAAGGGATTACAACCTTTGTAGATCTGGTCTTTCACATCTAAAGCTCCGTGTTGACGTCCCTTCGCTGCGATCATCGGGATCCCGGACTCTATCGAAGGTTTCTTCGGAGAAATGAGCGGGCTAGGTCGTTGACTTCGAGGCCGAAGATGATCTACGACGAGGAGACTCAAGCTCAAGCTATTCCTTCACTTGGTCATGAACTTTGTGAAGAGAACACCCAAAACTAAATGGCAAGTAGTAGAGGATGATGAAACATGAAGTGGGTTTAATTTAGATTTGGATTTCTCACTCTAAATCTTAACATGAAAATTTTCTAGAAAGCTTTCTTCTTCTTGAAGAAGAAGAAGAAGAAGAGAATAAAATGAATTATATAAAATGAATAATCAAGTGAAGTATATCATAATACAACCATGGGTGAGTTAACCTTTGTAGAGACTAAACCCTAGTTTGAGTTAATGGTTATGTTAATGAAAATCTCTTGCAAAACAAAATAGTTGGACATTGTCAAAGATGCTTGAAAGCTTCATGAAGCTTCAAGCAAAGACAAAGAAAGCCACCATTTTGTTTTACCAAAATAATTAAAAACCTAAACCATTAACTTAAATATGGTGTAAGTCATACACACACCCAAGTTTGCATGTATCATCAATCATGATACAAACAAGTGCACAAACATATATCATATATAAAACTTGGGCACATCAAGTGAGAAAATCAATCTTAAGTGAACCAATACTAGTTAATGTAAATTAATATATCAAATATATAATTATACATCAAATCATTAAATCAACACTTGATTTAACGATCCGGTCACATCGCATATAACCGACTAACATTTAGTGTATCAATGTATCGAACCAACACTTGATTCGGTAACCCGGCTATATCATATATAACCGAGCGATGATACAAATCGCGAGAATAGAATACAGTATCACATACTGGTATGATTCTCGGTGCTGCACATATCTCATATGCGCTTCTATTTCGTTTCGCTTGAGCCAGGAAACCTCTGTGTAGGACTCTAAAGACTCGTCAATATGCCGGCATTAGGTGGTGATCATATCAATCACCCACAAGCCACGAGCGGTCGGCTAAACGTAACGGCCACCCGGGTATTGAGCGATCAGAAGATCAACGAGCAAGCCTTCTCACACTCCTGCGAATCCAATCAGTAACACTTACCGCACAGTACGGTCTGTTCGTTTGATATGTCGCATATCTCGCCTAGGGGTGGTAAACGTCAGACCCCAGTAGCTTGATAAGTCATGTCTATGTAAGGTCCACAACAAGCGTGAAACTACTGATAACACTTACCAGTAAATCACTTCAACCCTGGCCAGAGATTTCCAGTTATGGCCAGTCGAGCATAGCGCAACATCAACCCCCAATACTGGGAGAGACGAATCCCCTCCTATCACTCATTGCCTCCATGTGAATCGGGACTGTACCCAAAAACCAACTATTTGCATGACTTAGTATAGCCATGGTAGGGTGGAAATCAAAGCATAGTGGAAGATACATAAGACTCTATGATAATCCCGGGTCAACAGACTAAGCTGTAGCAGTGTCACCAGAGAACTGCCATCTGACGTGAGGTATAATACCATCTGGGAGTTCTCGGCGAGTCCTTTCAGTGTACCCAGTCACCACTGAGCACCCGCATAGCATCTCTGATGTCAAACACCAATGGATATGGGATCATCCATCGCCCATCACATGGGTCGAGAAGATATACGCTAGTCTACTCTGGAATATCGATGCCCCATCTCGATATTCCCATAACTAAGAACATTGAAGGATGTACTCATGGACTACCCCGGCCCTACTAGTATGATCTACATCATACTCCTGGAAGTCGAGTATACATCCTAAGGGCTTTATCAACATGTAATAGAGAGACAATAAGTTTACATGTTAATATAAAGAGCAACCAGATAGCGTACTATCATGTCGAGCAAGAATGTCCTACCTATATATGTCCCAGCATCCACTACAATATACATCTCATGTACAGTAATGGCCTCTAGGGCATACATATAACTAACAATCTCCCACTTGCACTAGGGCCATCTGTAGCAGTGGTTGCAGCATCTCATACTCAACCATCCCATAAAAGTCTCTCTCTGGGAAAAAGCCTTTGTGAGTGGATCCGACGTGTTGTCCTCTGAGTCTACTCTCCTAACCTCGATCACCCTGGAGATCAACTATCTCCTTGATCGGGTGATGCAGCCTCAGAATATGTCTGGGTCAATGATGGGACCGGGGTTCTTAGGCGAAAGCCACACTTCCATTTTCACACAATGGTAGGAACCTAGTTCATCTCATGAACCAATATACACCCAAACTGCCTCTTTGGTAGTATCTTTGATAGCGATGTCACCAGCCTTTATCGTCTAGTTTGCCATGGTATCTTAGCTTGGAACTCTTCCAACATACCGTCCCTCCACTGAGGGTTAAGACAATGCCTGCGACAGACATTCAGTCGTCCTTATCACCCTTGAACTTTTCCAGTGATTCTCCCCAGGATCTATTGATACCATCTCACTACACCTAGTGAGAATCCTAATATCCATTTAGATCTATCACATAGATCCATAACCCAGGATTTAGGAGGTATCACTTTGATCCTATTTGGAGAATCCTTATGATAAGAGGAGATTGGCCGTGCGTAGCATAGGAAACTCTTCCCATCAAGAGTATGTTGTCCACGTACAATACGAGGATGACCACCTTACTCTCTACTACCTTTTTGTATGCACAAGGTTCATCTACTATTTTGATGAAGTCAAACTCTTTGACTACCACATCATAACAGATGTTCCAACTCCGCGATGCCTGCTTTATTCTGTAAATCAAGTTGCACACGTTTCCGCTGCTCCCACTGTTTACGAAGCCCTCTGGCTGTGTACATATAGACGTTCTCTTCTAAATCAGTGTTTAGAAAAGTAGTCATGACACCCAACCACCAGATATCGTAGTCATGGTATGTAGCAATGTCAAGTAGGATCCTGTTGGAGTTAAGCACATGTTAGTTATATGTATGCCCTAGAGGCCATTACTATACATAGGATGTATATTGTAGTGGATGCTGGGACATATATAGGGAGGACTTTCTTGCTCGACATGATAGTATGCTATCTGGTTGAACTTTACCTTAACGTGTATGCTGATTGTCTCTCTGTTACATGTTGGTAAAGCCCTTAGGATGTGTGCTTGACTACCTGGACTATGATGCGGATCATACTAGTGGGGACATGGTAATCCATAAGTACATCCTTCAAAGTCCCTAGTCGAGGGTGTATCGAGACGGGGCATCGATATACCATAGTAGACTAGCGTATACCTTCTCGACCCATACAGATGGGCGATGGATGATCCCATATCCATTGGTGTTTGACATCAGGGATGATATACGGGTGCTCAGTAAAGACTGGGTACACTGGACGGACTCACCGAGAACTCCCAGATGGTATTATACCTCACGTCAGATGGCAGTTCTCTGGTGACACTGGTACAGAGTAGTCTGTTGACCCGAGATCGTCATAGAGTCTTGTGTGGTTCCCACTGTGCTTTGATTTCCATCTTACCACGTCTAAGAGAGCGTGCAAAACGGTGGTTTTTGGGTACAGTCCCGAGTCACATGGAGGCAATGAGCGATAGGAGGGGATTCCTCTCTCCCGGTATAGGGAGTTGATGTTGTGCTGTGTTCGATTGGCTATAACAGGAAATCCCTGGCCAGGGTTGCTGAGATTTACTGGTAAGTGTTACCGGTAGTTTCTCGAATTGTTATAGACCTCATATCGACACGACTTATTGAGCTATTGGGGTCTGACGTTTACCACCCCTAGGCGAGATATGCGACATATCAGACGATCAGACCAGACTGTACGGTAGTGTTACTGGTTGGATTCACTGGAGTGTGAGCGGGCTTGCTCGTCGATCTTCAGATCGCTCAATACCCGGGTGGCCGTTACGTTTGGTAGACCGCTTGCGGCTTGTGGGTGATTGATATGATCATCATCTGCTGCCGGCGTATTGACGAGTCTTTAGAGTCCTACACAGAGGTTTCCTGGCTCAAGCGAAACGAAATAGGAGCGCATATGAGATATGTGCGGGACCGAGAATAATGCGTGTATGTGATACCGTATTCTTTTCTCGCGATGAATGTGTCGAATGGTTATATACGATATAACCTAGTTATCGAATCGAGAATTGATTCGATAAACCGATACATTGTATACTAGTCGGTTGTGTGCGACTTGACCGGATCATTAAATCAAGTGTTGATTTAATAATTTAATGCATAATTATATATTTGATATATTACTTTGCATTAACTAGTATCGGTTCACTTTAAATGGATTTTCTCACTCGGATGTACACATTGTATATGTGATATACTTTTGTGCACTTGATTGTATCATGTTTGATGATACATGTTTGCTAGGGTTTTTGTGTAAAGATCAAACCATGGTTACATAATAATGGTTAGGGTTTTGTTTTATTCATTTATTTATTTGTTTATTTCATTTTGGTAAAAGAAAAATGGTGTCTATTTTTGTTCTTTGTTGAAGCTTCATGAAGCTTTGAATAAAGTCCACCATTTTTGTTTTATACCTAACCTAACCATTCACCTAACTATAGTTTGCTCTCTACACATAACCATGGTTGGATTATGATAAGTTTGGATTTTCTTTTCTATTTTAAATTAACTTATCATAATACTTATCACAATATTCTTCTTCTTCTTCCTTGAACTCAAGAAGAAAACCTTGCATCCATCAATGGTGATTGATGAATTAGAGTGAGAAATCCAAATCTAAAGTCTACCCACTTCCTATTTTCTCATCCTCTACCTCTTGCCAAGTAGTAGAGTGTGTTTCCTTCACAAGTTTTCATGACTTGGTGAAGTTTGGAGCTTGATCTTGCGATGCCTCGACGTAGATCATCTTCGGCATGGACATCGACGACCTAGCTTGCCCATTCTCCGACGAAGCCGACGCTAGGGCCCGGGAACTCATTTGGACAGCGAGGGGACTTCGTTGCGGAGCTATGGAGGTGGAGCACCGGATCTACAAAGGTTGTATTTCCGTTATCTTCTAGTTAAGTGTTAACTAGTTTACTTTTCGCCTAGAAATCTAGCCAACGATCCGTACACTAGGGTTTCTCGGCACCATAATTTTCGAAATTGGCATCGTTGATGCCTTGTGAGACCTCTTGAGAGTGCCTAGGAACCCTACAGTGGTATCAGAGCCTAGCTAGAGCCTTAAGCGAAGTCCAGACGGAATTTGAAGTCCGAACGAACCGAAACCACAAAAATTTCCATGCTCTCTGTCCTTTTTTCAAAAACTGGGACTTTTCCAAATAAAAAATATGCAGAAAACCCAGCAGGAAAATATAAGAATTACGGCGCAAAATTGGGGTCATGAACAGTGCAAGCTACCGCGGAACCGCGGCAGAAGCCTGCCTCAGGCGGCGGTTCCGCGGCAGATTGATGACGTCAGCCTTTAAAAGTTGCACAGTAATTCATTGTTTTCAGTGCTGAGTTCTCTGGGTATTTTTTAATTTTATTCAAGAGTTGAATTTTCTGGAGTTGTTTTGGGGATTCGGTGTTTTGATCGGAGTATCAAATTTTGTCTGTGTGGCTTTCCGGATAAATTTTAGAATATGTTAAAAAGTTCGACCGGATATAAATACCCAATTTTTCCCCTGTCGGGAAATTTCCAAGTGTTGGATTTTTCCGTAGTTTAACGACGTTCTAAGTAGTGCAAGTAACACGATGGTCCCTCTAGAAGACAACAAACCTTAACTCGATTATGTGACCGTCTTGAACTGCCCTTTGAACCTTCGGGTTTGGGGGAGTACGGCGTGCCACATGTGAGGCGTTGGCTTGACCCTTCTACGGCTGGACCGTTGGTACTGAGGCACGAACTGAATGTTGTTAGACTTATTTCATGTGTTGATCTGTATCGGGAAAACTTGGGTGTCCGATTGTTCAATCGGAACGTTTAACATTTTCTAATTATCTGGAATGGGATACAATAATTGGAATTCACAATAAGTTATGAGATAACTGAATGAATGTTGTAAATCTAGCAATTTAGTCTCACTTGATCGGTTGCCACAGAATTTTGATGTGATCAAAAGTCCGTAGCAATCACGTAGCATACGCGGATACTCGCCGATAAACTTAATAGACAGCCTCACTCCATAGCCCCGACCAAGTGACTGTAGGAGAACCCCGTCACCGAAAGCATCCGTTCGGGTGCTCTCGGCAGCGGTGTTCCGCCTTGGTGCACTTCGTCGGCGGCGTCGGGGGTGCGGCCGCCTACTAAAGTTTGCGACGAGCATTCGATCAGGATGTCGGGAATCTTGTTGAATTGCCCGACTTGATATTGAAAAGTGTTTTCGATTTTGAGACTAAAATACGGGGTTTATAATTGTTAGGCATGCGATGTCTAAAGAATTCATTTGGTCAGGCATGCGATGTCTGAGGAGGTTGCGGATTCCAACTATTGTAGTTTTACACTTTCTTTTCTGTGACCGTAAGTGTAATATGTGATATCGCCGGTTTCGTTGCTATATGTCAACGATAATTGGGATACGCATGTTTACTTACGTTGATGACATGTGATGTTATGTGTTGCTGGATATGTTATATTGGATGGTCGTGTTTGAATAGCCGGGGGTTTTTATGTGAGATGAGTGTTTTTCATTTTCATTCATGTAAAAACTTGTATGTAATATTCTTTTATTAGGGCGCTTCCAGGTTGCGGAAGTTGTCGCCGTTTGTATATTATTTACTTTTCTGCACTAGGATAGACCCAAGGAGGAGGGCACAAGTAACCGGGTTCTGGAGTCCAGTGGGAGACCAACTCGAGGAGTCGAGTCCGGGTCTCCTAACTCTAGAATTGGTAGGGTTGCTTGCCGCTCTCGTAGGGGTCTAGGGGTGTGGGTTTGGCTATTCATCACGACCGTGGAATCCGTGTTTTATACTGGCTCGTATTGAAAACACGGACGTCCTAGTATATCCAATATTTCATATGATTCTTCTGCTGCGATATCTGTGATGTGATCATGTGATGTTCTTTGATAGATATAGTATATAGTATATATGATATATTATATAGGCGTTACTTATGTTTTACACCCGCGCTAGCCCTGCCCCGCTCTGTCGTTAGTTACCTAACCTAACGGTGCACGAGGGGACATCGAGGCGAATGCGGATGGCATAAGTGTACGTCGTATTTATCTGTGATGTTTAGGTACTTAAATGATGGGACTTCATTAATGTGATTAATGAAATAAAAGAAACCTAAGATATTGTAGAATCGAATTTCAAAATAAAACAGGTAGCTACAGTTCTTGCTTTGCACAGCGGTATATGTGATATATCCTGCACCTTATTCGATGAGGAAAGGACCGAGATCCCTTCACTGGGAGTGACTCCTTTAGCAATAACTGGCAGATGCTACACACTCGGTTTGTCTTTTGATTGCTTTTAAGAGTTCTTGCTTTGCACAGTGATATATATGATATATCCCGCACCTCATTCGACGAGGAAAGGACCGACGATCCCTTCACCGGGAGTGACTCCTTTAGCAAAACTAGAAAAGCCTCAAAAGCACTCCATTTCAAAATTCATTTGATCCTACAACGATATCAAGTTCATTACGCAATAGTTTTCAGAAAAACCTGTCGTAGCCCTCCGTCATTTCAGATAAGTACTAGTTAGTATTCGTGCTACGTTTGTTGACTATTTTAAGGCGTAGTGTGCGGTAGCTAATTAGTGCTTATCTGCATAAGCATATGATGCGATTGGATTAGGGTAGTCGTGCGACTTTGTTGACTATGTTAAGGGTCGTGCGGGTGGGTTTAATTCAATCGGGAAATGACGGGTTGAACTTGACTAGCACTTATGATTTGTTGACTATGTTAAGGTCATATAGCTGCTAGGGGCAAAAGATTATCGGGAATTTCAAGTGTTGAAATTTGCAATGAGATTGCATACCTTCTATGAGATAGTTGGATCCCGATACCCGCTGCGAGTAAGAGTTACTCCTGGGAGAGTTTTATACATTACAATTAGCCGATCAAGTAGGTGTCTAGAAAGGTGTCAACGGGGTTACGCCTCTGGGAAAACGAGGTTTACATTAATTAGGTTCGTGCGAAAGCACGGGGGACCTCCCTCAAAGTACCGACACTGGCCTGGCTGAAAGATTGGCGAACTTGTAGTGTGTAATTAATCCTGGCTATTCTTTCCTTTTAGGGTTTGAAGGAAGATTTGATAAAAAGCAGTGGGAGCCATCCTGATTAGATAAAATAATAACCAATCTATTCTTGACAGAGCGCACGCTGAGTGTTTTCTTCTCTCTCTCTCCAGGTAGCGACCATATCACGCCTTAATCAAGATAATAATACGGATATTGACCGAACCCGCTTGTTATACTGAGCTGGGGAACGTTGGTCCCGCTCCAACTTATAATTGTTATAAGACAGAGCAGGAAATTGGGGAATACCAGAATTCCCGTGCCGCCTAAACGAAGAGAGTGCATGCTGATGCGTCATCTTCGGGTGTGTTCATTACAGAACTGTTTCTCAGTATCCTCTACGTCCTGGGTATGTGATACCAGATCAGGATCCCAGATATGTAATCTGTTACATAGGGCTACAGATAGGTAGAGAACTGAGAACGGGTGATAAGTTTCATGAGGCAGAAAATGGGGCAAATGTTGCAGCCAAGTCTGTTGGTCACTGTCACCCTATATTACAAATACATTGATTCTGAACGAATGTTATTAGATACCGAACCTGATATACAAAATCGTATCTATCTCTTTATTAGTAAAGAAATGATAAAATTTTGTATTGTTGGATAATGTTTTGAACATTTCCTATATCAAAAGTTGATCGGTTCAGGCACGTTATCTAAAAGCGTTGATGTTCTAAATCAAACTACAGTTCTTAGTATACAGAACACACACAAGAGGAATAGTTCAGAAATGAACGAATCCTTCTTGAGGTATTGTAGACTAGGTCAGATCAATGCGACCCGACTGGCAAGAGTTACATAAAGATGTATATTTAAATCAGTTTGAATCTACATCTTGTGAAATTTGCCAGTCATGTCACAAAGATATACTGACACTAGCTCTGTTTATTGGAAACAGAGAAAGAGTTGGTAAACTCTTGGGATGATACATGTTGATGTATGTAAGGTCCCCTGTCTACACATGCCAGGACTGGTTCTTTGTACTTCATTACATTCTCTGATAATCTCTCAAGATTCAGACATATGTTCCTGTTGAAACATGAGTCCGAACCTTATGAGATATTCACAGAATATAAGTTAGAAGTAGAGAACCAGAATACGGGTATAAGTATTATGTCCTATGATGAGATCAGGGAGGAGAATACTTGAGCACGGAATTCCTGGACTTTTCTAAAGGAGAATGAGATTCTCTCTCAGCATTACTCCTCTGTATACACCACAGCACGATGGTATATCAGGGCGGAGCAGATACACCTTATTTGATATGGTGTGCTCTATGATGAGTACTACTGAGATACCTATTTCCTTTTGGGAGTTATGCACTTGAGAAGCTGCATACCTATTGAATAGGGTTCCAATCAAATCAGTTGCCTACCACTCCATATGAGATATGGAAAGGGAAGAGCCCATGTCTTAAGCTAGTTAAGACTTGGGGTTGTCCGGCCTATGTCTAAAAGCATAATCCGGACAAGCTCGAGGCAAGTACTGTTATGTAGAACTGGAAATGTTCCAGCTATACAAACTGCAGCTGATGATTTGACAGGACCAAAGGATTCAATAGTTTCCAACGAACCTCAGCCTCTCCGCCGATCTAATAGAGTTCCTCACCCACCTGAGAGATACTTTGGTTTCTCTATGACAGTGGGAACGAGGATTGCATCATGAGATGATGACCCAACTAGCTTCGAGCTGGCCATCAGGAGTGAGACTCTGTGAGAATGGCTGGATGTTTATCGATCTGAGATGGAATCCTTATACACCAACAAAGTATGGACTTTAGTTGCTATATCTGAAGGGTTAAATCCCCATCAGGAGCAAGTATATCTTGAGAAGATTACTTGGTGTACATGGAAAAGTTGAGACTTTCAAAGCTAGAATTGTTAAAGGTTTTCGTCATCGACCAGGCGTGGATAATGATGAAACCCTTTCCAGTACCTATGCTTAAGTCCATCCAGATCCTACTTGCCACGGCTACATACCATGACTACGATATCTGGCGGTTGGGTGTCATGACTGCTTTTCTAAATGATGCTTTAGATGAGTGCGTCTATAAGTACACAGCCAGAGGGCTTCGTAGACAGTGGGAGCAGCGGAAACGTGTGCAAGATGCTTTATAGGATTAAAGCAGGCATCGCGGAGTTGGAACATCTGTTTTGATGGATTAGTCAAAGAGTTTGACATCATCAAAATGGTAGATGAACCTTGTATAAACAAAAAGGGTAGTAGGGAGTATGGTGGTGATCCTTGTAGAGTACGTGGATGACATACTCTTGATAGGGAAGGAGTTTCCTATGCTACGCTCGATCAATCTCCGTTTATCACATGGATTCTCCACATAGGATCAAAGTGATACCTACTAAATCCTGGGTTTTGGATCTATGAGATAGATTTAATTGGATGTTAGGATTCTCACTAGTTGTAGTGAGATGTTATCAATCGATCCTTGGGAGAATCACTGGAAGGGTTCCAGGGTGATAAAGACGACTGAATGTCAGTCGCAGGCATTGTCTTTACCCTCAGTAAAGGGACGGTATGTTGGAAGAGTTCCAAGCTAGATACCGTGGCATACTAGACGATAAAGGCAGGATACATCGCTACTTAAGATGCTACCAAAGAGGCAGTCTGGGTGTATATTAGTTCATAAGATGAACTTTGTTCCTCCCATTGTGTGACAATGGAGTTGTGGCTTATGCCAAGGAACGCCGGTCCCATCAGTGATCCAGACATATTCTAAGGTGGTGTCACCTGATCATGGAGACAGTTGATCTCCAAGGTGATCGAGGTTTGGAGAGTAGACTCAGAGGACAACACAGCGGATCCACTCACAAAGGCCTGTTCCCAGAGAGAGACACTTTGATGGGATGGTTGAGTATGAGATACTACAACCACTGCTATCAGATGGCCCTAGTGCAAGTGGGAGATTGTTAGTTATATGTATGCCCTAGAGGCCATTACTATACATAGGATGTATATTGTAGTGGATGCTGGGACATATATAGAGAGGACTTTCTTGCTCGACATGATAGTATGCTATCTGGTTGAACTTTACCTTAACGTGTATGCTGATTGTCTCTCTGTTACATGTTGGTAAAGCCCTTAGGATGTGTGCTTGACTACCTGGACTATGATGCGGATCATACTAGTGGGGACATGGTAGTCCATAAGTACATTCATCAAAGTCCCTAGTCGAGGGTGTATCGAGACGGGGCATCGATATACCAGAGTAGACTAGCGTATACCTTCTCGACCCATACAGATGGGCGATGGATGATCCCATATCCATTGGTGTTTGACATCAGGGATGATATACGGGTGCTCAGTAAAGACTGGGTACACTGGATGAACTCGCCGAGAACTCCCAGATGGTATTATACCTCACGTCAGATGACAGTTCTCTGGTGACACTGGTACAGAGTAGTCTGTTGACCCGAGATCGTCATAGAGTCTTATGTGGTTCCCACTGTGCTTTGATTTCCATCTTACCACGTCCAAGAGGGCGTGCAAAACGGTGGTTTTTGGGTACAGTCCCGAGTCACATGGAGGCAATGAGCGATAGGAGGGGATTCGTCTCTCCCGGTATAGGGAGTTGATGTTGTGCTGTGTTCGATTGGCTATAACAGGAAATCCCTGGCCAGGGTTGCTGAGATTTACTGGTAAGTGTTACCGGTAGTTTCTCGAATTGTTATAGACCTCATATCGACACGACTTATTGAGCTATTGGGGTCTGACGTTTACCACCCCTAGGCGAGATATGCGACATATCAGACGATCAGACCGGACTGTACGGTAGTGTTACTGGTTGGATTCACTGGAGTGTGAGCGGGCTTGCTCGTCGATCTTCAGATCGCTCAATACCCGGGTGGCCGTTACGTTTGGCAGACCGCTTGCGGCTTGTGGGTGATTGATATGATCATCATCTGCTGCCGGCGTATTGACGAGTCTTTAGAGTCCTACACAGAGGTTTCCTGGCTCAAGCGAAACGAAATAGGAGCGCATATGAGATATGTGCGGGACCGAGAATAATGCGTGTATGTGATACCGTATTCTTTTCTCGCGATGAATGTGTCGAATGGTTATATACGATATAACCTAGTTATCGAATCGAGGATTGATTCGATAAACCGATACATTGTATACTAGTCGGTTGTGTGCGACATGACCGGATCATTAAATCAAGTGTTGATTTAATAATTTAATGCATAATTATATATTTGATATATTACTTTGCATTAACTAGTATCGGTTCACTTTAAATGGATTTTCTCACTCGGATGTACACATTGTATATGTGATATACTTTTGTGCACTTGATTGTATCATGTTTGATGATACATGTTTGCTAGGGTTTTTGTGTAAAGATCAAACCATGGTTACATAATAATGGTTAGGGTTTTGTTTTATTCATTTATTTATTTGTTTATTTCATTTTGGTAAAAGAAAAATGGTGGCTATTTTTGTTCTTTGTTGAAGCTTCATGAAGCTTTGAATAAAGTCCACCATTTTTGTTTCATACCTAACCTAACCATTCACCTAACTATAGTTTGCTCTCTACACATAACCATGGTTGGATTATGATAAGTTTGGATTTTCTTTTCTATTTTAAATTAACTTATCATAATACTTATCACAATATTCTTCTTCTTCTTCCTTGAACTCAAGAAGAAAACCTTGCATCCATCAATGGTGATTGATGAATTAGAGTGAGAAATCCAAATCTAAAGTCTACCCACTTCCTATTTTCTCATCCTCTACCTCTTGCCAAGTAGTAGAGTGTGTTTCCTTCACAAGTTTTCATGACTTGGTGAAGTTTGGAGCTTGATCTTGCGATGCCTCGACGTAGATCATCTTCGGCATGGACATCGACGACCTAGCTTGCCCATTCTCCGACGAAGCCGACGCTAGGGCCCGGGAACTCATTTGGACAGCGAGGGGACTTCGTTGCGGAGCTATCGAGGTGGAGCACCGGATCTACAAAGGTTGTATTTCCGTTATCTTCTTGTTAAGTGTTAACTAGTTTACTTTTCGCCTAGAAATCTAGCCAACGATCCGTACACTAGGGTTTCTCGGCACCATAATTTTCGAAATTGGCATCGTTGATGCCTTGTGTGACCTCTTGAGAGTGCCTAGGAACCCTACAGCACAGGTACTGGAAAAAAGGTTTCATCATTATCCACGCCTGGTCGATGACGAAAACCTTTAACAAGTCTAGCTTTGAAAGTCTCAACTTTTCCATCTACACCAAGTAATCTTCTCAAGATAAACTTGCTCCTGATGGGGATTTAACCCTTCAGATATAGCATCCAAAGTCCATACTTTGTTGGTGTACATGGATTCCATCTCAGATCGCTAAGCATCCAGCCATTCTTACAGAGTCCCTATTCTTGATGGCCTGCTCGAAAATAGTTGGGTCATCATCTCATGACGCAATCCTTGCTCTCACTGTCATCGAGAAACCGAAGTATTTCTCAGGCGGATGAGGAACCCTGCTAGATCGGCGTTGAGGCTGAGGTTCATCAGAATCTATTGAATCCATTGGTTCTACCAAATCATCTGCTGTAGTTTGTATAGCTGGAACTCCTTCCAGTTCTACCTCATGACTACTAATTTCTTCATAAGAAATTCCCTTTAACAAAGGTGGTATGTTGAGAAACAAAACATATTTTGTTCCTCTATTAGGTAGAAGATATTCCTTTGCGAATGCTTGGGATATCCAACAAACTTCTACAGAACTGACCTTGCCTCGATCTTGTCCCGATTTTGCTTTTGACATAGGCCGGACAACCCAAATCTTAACTTGCTTAAGAGATGGGTTCTTCCCATGCCATATCTCATATGGAGTGGTAGGCACTGATTTGATTCGAACCCAATTCAATAGGTATGCAGCTTCTTAAGTGCATAACCCCCAAAAAGGAAACAGGTAACTCAGTAATACTCATCATAGAGCGCACCATATCAAATAGGGTGTGATTGCTCCGTCCCGATACACCAACGTGCTGTGGTGTATGCAGAGGAATAATGCTGAGAGAGAACCTCATTCTCCTTTAGAATAGTCCAGGAATTCCGTGCTCAAGTATTCTCCTCCTTGATCACATCAAAAAACATAATACTTCTACCCGTATTGGTTCTTTACTTCTGACTTATATTCTTTGAATTTCTCAAAAGCTTCAGACATGTGTTTCAACAGGAACATGAGTCCGAATCTTGAGAGATCATCAGTGAATGTAAGGTAGTACAAAGAACCAGTCCTGGTATATGTAGACTAGGGACCTACATACATCATTATGTATCGTTCCTAAGGGTTCACTGACCCTTCCTCTGTTTCCAGTAAATTGAGCTACTGTCATCTTATCTTTGTGACATGACTGGCAAGTTTCAAAAGATGTAAATTTAAACTGATTTAAATATGCATCTATATGTAACTTAGCTAGTCGGGTCGCATTGATATGACCTAGTCTACAATGCCTCAAGAAGGATTCGTTCATTTCTGAACTCTTCCTCTCGTGTGTGTTCTGTATAGTAAGAACTGTAGTTTGATTTAGAACGTCAACGCTTTTAGATAACGTGCCTGAACCGATCAACTCTTGATATAGGAAATGTTCAAAACATTATCCAACAATACAAAATTATATCCTTTCTCTACTAATAAAGAGACTGATATGATGTTGTATATCAGGTTCGGTATCTAATAACATTCGTTCAGAATCAATGTATTCTGGTAATACAGGGTGATAGTGACCAACAGACTTGGCTGGAACACTTGCACCGTTTCTATCTCATGAAACTTTTCACCCGTTCTCAGTTCTCTACCTATCTGTAGCCCAAGTAACAATTACATATGTGGGATCCTGATCCGGTATCTCATACCCAGGACGTAAAGGATACTGAGAAACAGTTCTCTGTAATGAACACACCCGAAGAAGATGCCTCATCATGCACTTTTTTCGTTTGGGCGGCACGGGAATTCTGGTAATCCCCTAATTTCCTACTCTGTCTTATAACAATTATAAGTTGGAGCGGGACCAACGTCCCCAGCTCAGTATAATAAGCGGGTTCGGTCAATACATCCATATTATTATCTTGATTAAGGCGTGACATGGTCACTACATGGAGAGAGAGAGAGAACAAAACACTCTGCGTGCGCTCTTGCAAGATTAGATTGGTTATATATTTTATCTAATCAGGATGGCTCCCACTGTTTCTATCAAATCTTTCTTCAAACCCTAAAAGGAATGACTAGCCGGGATCTATTACACTCTACAAGTTCGCCAATCTTTCAGCCAGGCCAGTGCCGGTACTTTGAGGGAGGTTCCCCGTGCTTTCACACGGACCTAATTAAAATAAACCTCGTTTTCCCAGGGGCATAACCCAGTTGACACCTTTCTAGACACCTACTTGATCGGCTAATTGTAAAGTGCAAAACTCTCCCAGGAGTAACAATTACTCGCAGTGGGTATCGGGATCCAACTATCTCATAGAAGGTATGCAATCTCATTGCAAATTTCAACACTTGAAACTCCCGATAATGGTTTTTACCCCGAGCACTTATGACCTTAACAATGGTCAACAAATCATAAGCACTAGTCAAGTTCTACCCGTCATTTCGTGATTAATTTGACCCACCGACATGACCCTTAACTAAGGTCAATAAAGTCATGCGACTGTCCTAACTAATCGCATCATATGCGGTGTAGGAAGACATCACTTAGCTACCGTACACTGTGCCTTGACTATGGTCAACAAACACAGCACGAATACTAAGTACTCTACTTCCTAAAATGATGGAAGGTTGCGGATGGTTTTTAAGAAAACCTTTAACGCTTTGAACTTGATCTCGTTGCAGAATCAAATGGTTTTAAATGGAGTGTTTTTTAGGCTTTTGCTAGTTTCGCTAAAGAGGTCACTCCCGGTGAAGGGATCTCGTCTCTTTCCTCGTCGAATGAGATGCAGGATATTCACAATAGAACTATGCAAAGCAAGAACTAGAAAAGAAATCAAAAGACAAACCGAAGGTTGTAGCATCTGCTAATTATTGCTAAAGAGGTCACTCCCGGTGAATGGATCCCGGCTCTTTCCTTATCGAATAAGGTGCTGGATGTTCTACAAGGAACACCGCTATACAAAGCAACAACTAGAGCTACCTAATTTTTGAAATTCGATTCCACAACATCTTTTAGGTTTATTTTTCTTTCATTAATCTCATTAATGTATGTCCCATCATTTAAGTCCACCTAAACATCACAGATAAAAACAACGTACACTTATGCCATCCGCATTCTCCTCCATGTCCCGTCTGCACCGTTAGGTTAGGTAACTAACGGCAGAGCGGGGCAGGGCTAGCACGGGTGTAAAACATATGCAATGTCTATACAATATATCATATATACTATATACAGTATCTATCTGAACATATCACATGATCACATCACAGATAACGCAGCAGAAAACATCATATGAAATATTGGATATACTAGGAAGTCCGTGCTTTATTTTAAGCCTGTATAAAACACGGATTCCACGGTCGTGATGAATAGCCAATCCCATACCCCTAGACCCCTACGAGAGCGGCAAGCAACCCTACCAATTCTAGAGTTAGGAGACCCGGACTCGACTCATCGAGATGGTCTCCCACTGGACCCCAGAACCCGGTTACTTGTGCTCCCCTCCTTGGGTCTATCCTAATGCGGAAAAGTAAATAATATACATCAACGGTGACATCTTCCTCAGCCCGGAAGTGCCTCAATAAAAGAATATTACATACAACTTTTTACATGAATGAAAATGAAAAACACTCATCTCACATAAAAAACACCGGCTATTCAAACACGACGATCCAATATAACATATCCAGCAACACATAACATCTCATGTCATCAACGTAAGTAAATATGCGTATCCCAATTGTCGTTGATGTATAGCAACAAAACTGGTGATACACCACATATTACACTTACGTTCGCAGAAAAGAAAGTGTAGAACAACAACAGTTGGAATCCGCAACCTCCTTAGACATCTCATGCCTAACCAAATGAATTCCTTAGACATCGCATGCCTAACAATTATAAACCCCCCATTTTAGTCTCATTATCGAAAACTCTTTTCAATAATCAGTCGGGCAACAACTAGATTCCCGACATCCTGATCGAATGCTCGTCGCAAACTTTTGTAAACGGCCGCACCCCCGAATGCCGTCGACGAAGTGCACTAAGGCGGAACACCGGTGCCGCGAGCACCCGAACGGATGCTTTTGGCTACGGTGTTCTCCTACAGTCACTTGGTCAGGGCTATGGGGCGTGGCTATCTATTAAGTTTACCCGGCGAGTATCCGTGTACGCTATGTGATTGCGACGTACTTTTGATCACATCAAAATCCCGTGGCAACCGATCAAATGAGACTAAACTGCTATGTTTATAACATTCAAATTAGTTATCTCATAACTACTTGTGGATTCCAAATATTGTATCACATTCCAGATAAATAGACAATGTTAAACTTTCCGATCGAATAATCAAACACCCAAGTTTTCCTAAATAGCTCAACACTTGAGGGGAGTTTAAAAACATCCATTTCATGCCACAGTACCAACGGTACAGCCGTAGAAGGGTCAAGCCAACGCCTCACATGTGGCACGCCGTACTGCCCCAAACCCTAAGCTTCAAAAGGCAGTTCAAGACGGTCACGTAATCGACTTAAGGTTTGTTGTCTTCTAGAGGGTCCATCGCGTTACTCGCACAACTTAGAACGTTCTTAAACTATGGAAAAATGCAACACTTGGAAATTTTTCGGCAGGGGAAAAAGTGAGTTATTGATATGCGGTCGAACTTTTTAACACTTTCTAAAATTACCCGGAAAAACATAAACGAAGTTAAATAATCCGATCGAATCAATGAGTCCCTAATACACCCCAGAAAACTCAACACTTGAGTAAATATAAATATATCCAGAAGAATCAGGAATTACAGACGGATATTACTGTGCAAACCATGTGCCATGATTCACCTTTTTGGCCACGGAACCGCCGACCGTAATTCCTAGAAAACCCTGCTGATTTTTGGAGTATTTTTAATTCAAAAAAAATCACAGTTTTAAAAAATGTACAGAGAAGGGTATAGATTAGGGTTTCGGAGTTCGATCGGATTTCTAGCTTCGTCTACACTTCGCCTAAAGTTCTAGTTAGGCTCTGATACCACTGTAGGGTTCCTTGGCACTCTATCAAGGTTCTACAGGGCATCAACCATGCCCGATTCAAAAAATTAGATGTGCCGAACAACCCTATGCAAGATCGTTTACTAGAGATAAGGCGAAAACTCGCAAGTTAACAACTTTAACTACAAGTGAAAGGGATTACAACCTTTGTAGATCCGGTCATTCACTTCTAAAGCTCCGTGTTGATGTCCCTTCGCTGCGATCATCGGGATCCCGGACTCTAGCAATGGTTTCTTCGGAGAAATGAGCGGGCTAGGTCGTTGACTTCGAGGCCGAAGATGATCTACGTCGAGGAGACTCAAGCTCAAGCTATTCCTTCACTTGGTCATGAGCTTTGTGAAGAGAATACCCTAAACTAAATGGCAAGTAGTAGAGGATGATGAAATAGGAAGTGGGTTTACTTTAGATTTAGATTTCTCACTCTAAATCTTCACTTGAAAATTTTCAAGAAAGCTTTCTTCTTCTTGAAGAAGAAGAAGAAGAGAATAAAATGAATTATTTTAAATGAATAATCAAGTGAAGTCTATCATAATGCAACCATGGGTGAGTTAACCTTTGTAGAAACTAAACCATAGTTTGAGTTAATGGTTAGGTTAATGAAAATCTCATGCAAAACAAAATGGTTGGACTTTGTCAAAGATGCTTGAAAGCTACATGAAGCTTCAAGCAAAGAAAAAGAAAGCCACCATTTTGTTTTACCAAAATAATTAAAAACCTAAACCATTAACTTAAATATGGTGTAAGTCATACACACACCCAAGTTTGCATGTATGATCAATCATGATACAAACTAGTGCACAAACATATATCATATATACAACTTGTGCACATCAAGTGAGAAAATCAATCTTAAGTGAACCAATACTAGTTAATGTAAATTAATATATCAAATATATAATTATACATCAAATCATTAAATCAACACTTGATCTAACGATCCGGTCATATCGCATATAACCGACTAACATCTAGTGTATCAATGTATCGAATCAACACTTGATTCGGTAACCCGGCTATATCACATATAACCGAGCGATGATACAAATCGCGAGAATAGAATACAGTATCACATACTGGTATTATTCTTGGTCCCGTACATATCTCATATGCGCTCCTATTTCGTTTCGCTTGAGCCAGGAAACCTCTGTGTAGGACTCTAAAGACTCGTCAATATGCCGGCAGTAGGTGGTGATCATATCAATCACCCACAACCCGCAAGCGGTCTGCTAAACGTAACGGCCACACGGGTATTGAGCGATCAGAAGATCAACGAGCAAGCCTGCTCACACTCCTGCGAATCCAATCAGTAACACTTACCGCACAGTTCGGTCTGTTCGTCTGATATGTCGCATATCTCGCCTAGGGGTGGTAAACGTCAGACCCCAGTAGTTTGATAAGTCATGCCGATGTAAGGTCCACAACAAGCGTGAAACTACTGATAACACTTAGCAGTAAATCACTGTAACCCTGGCCAGGGATTTCCAGTTATGGCTAGTCGAGCATAGCGCAACATCAACCCCCAATACCGGGAGAGACGAATCCCCTCCTATCGCTCATTGCCTCCATGTGACTCTGTGCTGTACCCAAAAACCACCAGTTTGCATGACTTAGAAGAGCCGTGGTAGGGTAGAAATCAAAGCACAATGGGAGACACACAAGACTCTATGACGGTCTCGGGTCAACAGACTAAGCTGTACCAGTGTCACTAGAGAACTGCCATCTGACGTGAGGTATAATACCATCTAGGAGTTCTCGGCGAGTCCGTTCGGTGTACCCAGTCACCACTGAGCACCCGAATACCATCTCTGATGTCAAACACCAATGGATATAGGATCATCCATCTCCCATCACATGGGTCGAGAAGATATACGCTAGTCTTGTCTGGAATATCGATGCTCCGTCTCGATATTCCCATGGCTAGGAACATTGAAGGATGTACTCATGGACTACCCAGGCCCCACTAGTATGATCTACATCATCGTCCTGGAAGTCGAGTATACATCCTAAGGGATTTATCAACATGTAATAGAGAGACAGTAAGTATACATGTTAAGATAAAGAGCAACCAGATAGCGTACTATCTTGTCGAGCAAGAATGTCCTACCTATATATGTCCCAGCATCCACTACAATATACATCTCATGTACAGTAATGGCCTCTAGGGCATACATATAACTAACAGTTTTGGATTTCGTTTTGAGGTGCCTGGCTAGTTAGCGAGCAAAGGTTGAGCATTTGAGACTGGAAGGAGAGTTGGAACCTTTAACCGTTCCAATGTGGGAATGGAAGAAAATCTCCATGGATTTCGTTATGAGTCTACCCAGGTCTAGTCAAGGGTATGACTCCATTTGGGTGATTGTTGTCCGGTTATGCTCGGTATGCTCAATTGTACTTCGATGAGTTTGTGCATTTGCACGGAGTTCCTTCGTGCATTGTATCCAATAGAGGCACCCAGTTCACTAGTCGCCTTTTGCAGAAGCTTCAGGAAGCCTTGGGTACCTTGTTGAGCATTGGCACCGCTTTCCATCCGTAGACCGATGGTCAGTCAGAGCGGACTATGCAGATTCTGGAGGATATACTTCGTGTGTGCATGCTTAATTTTTTTGGCAGTTGGGATGGTCACTTTCCATTGATGGAGTTCTCATAGAGTAACTGTTATCAGGAGACGATTCAGATGGCAACTTTTTAGGCTTTGTATGGTAGATTGTGTCGATCGCCAGTCTGTTTGACCAATTCTGTGAGAACAGGATTTTTGGACCTCTGCTAGTTAAGAGACTTCGGAGATGATCCAGTTGATTCAGGAAAGGATGAGAGCAGCCCAGTGCAGACAGAAGTCTTATGCCGACCGTCGTTGTCGCAGACTTGAGTTCGCAGTGAGAGATTATGTATTCCTACGGATTTTTTCCGATGAATGGCGTGTTGAGTTTTGCGAAGAAGGGAAGCTTAGTTCCAGATTGTAGGTCCTTTTGAGATCCTTGAGCGAGTTAGTATTGATGCCTATCGTTGGCACTTCCGCCCAGATTTCGGTTGTTCACCCCGTATTCCTTGTGGCCATATTTCGCAAATACCTTCATGACCCATCTCACATGATTTAGCACCGGACCATTCAATTAGGACGCGATCTTTCGTTCACCAGCAGTCGATAGTTATATTGGATCGGCAGGTGGAGAAACTTCGGTCAAAGGTCTTGCCATCAGTGAAGGATCTTTGGCATAGCCCGTCTAGTGAGAAGATTGTTAGTTGTATGTATGCCCTAGAAGCCATTATTGTACATGAGATATATATTATAGTGGATGCTTAGACATATATAGGGAGTACTTTCTTGCTCGACATGATAGTACGCTATCTGGTTTCTCTTTATCTTAACATGTACACTTACAGTCTCTCTGTTACATGTAGACAAAGCCCTTAGGATGTGTACTTGACTTCCAGGATTATGATGTAGATCATACTAGTGGGGCCTAGGTGGTCCATGAGTTCATCCATCAATGTTCCTAGTCGTGGGATTATCGAGACGGGGCATCGATATTCCAGAGTAGACTAGCGTATATCTTCTCGACCAATGTGATGGGAGATAGATGATCACATATCCATTGGTGTTTGACATCAGAGATGGTATACGGGTGCTCAGTGGAGACTGGGTACACTGAAGGGACTCGACGAGAACTCCTAGATGGTATTATACCTCACGTCGGATAGCAGTTCTCTGGTGACACTGGTACAGGTTAGTATGTCGAATCTAGGTCGTCATAGAGTCTTGTGTGTCTCCCACCGTGCTTTGATTTCCACCCTACCACGGCACTGCTGAGTCATGCAAACATGTGGTTTTTGGGTACATTCCCGAGTCACATGGAGGCAATGAGCGATAAGAGGGGATTCGTCTCTCTCGGTATTGGGGGTTGATGTTGCGCTATGCTCGATTGGCCATAACTGGAAATCCCTGGCCAGGGTTGATGTGTTTTACTGGTAAGTGTTATCAGTAGTTTCACACCCGTTATGGACCTTACATCGGCATGACTTATCAAGCTATTGGGGTCTGACGTTGACCACCCCTAGACAAGATATGCGACATATCAGATGAAGAGACCGGACTGTACGGTAGTGTTACTGATTGGATTCGCATGAGTGTGAGCAGGCTTGCTTGTTGATCTTCTGATCGCTTAATACCAGGGTGGCCGTTACGTTTAGCGCGCCTTTTTGAAATAGGTATGACTCGGGTCTAGTCTAACATCTACTAAGTAACTACAGATCTAACTACAAGCTAATCGAAAGGATATAGAAACCACTTAAATCTGAGTCGATATATATAAATATAATAGTCGGTGATCCCGCCTCAATAGTATCACATACGATACAATATATAACACGACGTCCTCGAGTCAAGAGTACGGATCTTGTTAGGCCACGGCAGCGCCCCGGCCGTCAGAACGAGGCCAAAATGCGGAATCAAAACTTTTCTTTAAACAAGAAACCTGCGCTACCGTAGACTTTTAAACCCGGATCGGGCTATTAACCTAATGCTAGAAAACTAAAGTAGGGGTAGAGAGATATACCGAGCGATCCGTGTCCTTCGGTCTTCTCGTCGTCGTCCCGATCTCCCCGCGAAATCTTCGGTCTTCATCTCCTCGTCGGAAGGGCACCACATCGCCGGGTTCTTTTACGGGCTCCCACCTCTGGACCGAGGCAACTCGGGCACGAAGTTCGCGAGTCGACGTGTCTAAGAATGTTGTGGGCTAATGTAGAACTCTTTTGTCTCGATGGGGTTACTAGAAGTTTCCTTGTATTGGTGGAGGAATGAGATGCAAGTTTTTGGATGAACAATGGGATTTTGTGCCAACAAAATGAGAACCATCCCTCACCTAAAAATTGGGACAACCTCTATAAAGAAGTGGCCGGCCACTTGGTTATGGGAGAGAGAGAGAAAAGCCAAGAGGTGGGTGGAAAACAATAATGCAAGCAAGTGATGATGAGAAACAATGATCACTCCCAAGTCCCCACTCCATCACATAATCATATCCAAAAGTCAAGCAATCATGATCAAAAGAAAGTCAAGGGATGGTGGAACCATCATGAAACCATCATGATGCAACTACTTGAAAAACAACCCTCCAAATTGTTAATTTGCACATTTGCAAATTAGCCCTCCTCCACCATTTTTCAGCCAAGGAAAGAAACAAAGGAAAATGGCCGAAACGGAATGCAAACTGGTAACTTCAGAAAACTGATCCCGTAATAAATTACAGGAAAACCCCGCGACTGTATATACATACCAGCATTTGTATTCCGACCGAATACAAATGCAATGAGACAAAATCTACACTGTACAATACAAGGATCCGGCTTAAACCAAAGCCCGCTAGTATTATCCGTCCGATCATGATCCGTGCAATACCGCACGTATATGATCGAACCCTGCCATATCTCCATATGGACTCTACTGCGTTTCGCCCGAAACTTGAGAAACGGTCTGCGGGGGACTCAAAAGACTCAATAATACTTTGGTTGTGGATTTAACCACTAGCACGTCAGAGGTATTAGGCATACGTAACGGGATACCAGGTATTGACCAAAAGGGGCGTCGATGAGCGAACTCATCCTGACACCCTACTGAGCCTGTCAGTGACAATATCCGTACAGTCCGGTCCGTTCGTCTATGAGTATCGCATGGCCGGCCTAGGGGTTGGTAAAAGTCAAACCCCCAAAAGCGGTACAAGTCGTGTCGGAGTGTAGCCCAGAACACCCTGAGATACTACTGGAATGCCTACCAGTAAATCTCCTGCCTCGGCCGAGGGCTTTGTGTAATGGCTCTCCTAGACACAGCTTGACCTCACCCCCAATACCGGGAGAGACGAACCCCTGCAGATCCGCTCACTGCCTCCATGTGGCTCGGGACTGTACCCAACTAAAACCTGTTTACACGACTCCTTTGAGCTGTGGTATGGTAGTAATCAAAGTACTGTGGAAACTCACTCGAGACAAATGACGATCTCAGGTCGATGAACTAACATGTACACATGTCACCAGGGAACTGGTATCTAACGTCAGGTATAAACCAACTAGCATGTTCCCGGGGAGTCCTGTCTGGTGTACTCATAACCCAATGATCACCTGTATACATCTTAGGTGAACCAACTGACACCAATGGCTTGTGAGACCGGCCACCGCCCCTCGTCGGGGTCTTGACTGTATACACTAGTCTACTGTGGAGTATCGATGCCCTGTTTCAAAACTCCCATGACTAGGGACCTTTTAAGGATATGCTTGTAGACCCCAGCTCCCATGTATATGATCACCATCATACTGCTGGCAGTCAAGCAAGAATCCTAGGGGCTCTATCAACGTGCAATAGTGACCAGTAAGGTTACCTAAAGCAGTACATGATGATAAAGATAAACCAGATAGCATACTATTATCTTGAGTATGACTGTCCTACCGGCATAGGTCCTCCATCAATCATTGCAATCACGTGCCTGTGATCCAATAATTGACTCTGATGGCACTATCTCCAACAATCTCCCATTTGCACTCAAGGCTAATTATTGAGATGTCGCATACTCACAGCCCGTGTGATACCGAACACCCAACTCCTCTACTAATCAGTCTCACTAAACTCGTTTACGAAACTAATGTGTTCGAGGGATAGCCTCTGTTAGTGGATCCGTCGTGATGTTTCTTTCTATGTCTCTCTTTATCACATATTCACGGAGAAAGCCATCTCCCGAAATGAGCAATACCTGTCTTAGAGTATGTCTCGATATCTGATGGGACCTAGTTCATAAATGAACTCCAAATCCAAACTTCTCAGACTGTATCGTCAACTGAACTTAATCAGTATCCTGCGCTATGCCTCCCTTAGTATCCACCTGGACCACCTGTCCAAAATACAGCCCCTCGTCAGAGGGAAAACTATAACTCTGACAGTCACTCTGTCATCCAGGTGACCTTGGAAGCCTGGAATGATAACTGTCTCCCGAACGAGGCTGTCGTTATCATATCCCTAGAACATTCTCTTATGTTCTAAAACCGCTTTCGATCGTTTCTCCAGGATTGGATTAATATCAATTTATTGCATCTACTGTAAAAACAACATCTGGTGTGGTACTTGACATCTCATGATTGACTCAATCGCCTAAGCAAGTGATCTGCCAATCATGCACATCCCTCTCCCGTTAAGTCTGTAAGACACCTTTAGAGAAGGTGACTCCATCACCTCCAGGTACACTACCGTGCCAGGAGTCGTCCATTATAAAATACCTTTAGAATGCTGTTTAAGTACCCTGATTGGAACACTTCCTAAATCTAGATCTAAAACCATAGATCTAGTAACCAGAATGTCTGATATAATACCCAATTCCTATGTGGAGAAACCACTGTGTGACAGCCAAAGTATAATCGATCGTAGTATATGAATATCACTTCCTACTCTGTGTATGTCATCCAAATACCAGGACATTACACCCTACTACCTTCTTAACAGATCCATCCCCTATTCTGCTGAAGTCAAACCTATGACTGTCACATCAGAAATAGATGGTCTATCTCCGCTATATTTTCTTTAGTCCATAAATAGACATAAGCCTGTTGTCCACCAATGCTTCCGCTGCTCCCACAGACTACGACAACCCTCTGGCAGATTCATATACACGTGCACTTCTAAAGCCAGTTCAGAACGACGCTATACTCATCCTCCTGCCGTGTCTCATAGTCTGGAACAACAGCAATGGAAAGTCTAGGTAAACAAGAACCTCCCTACCACCGTCCTTGAGGCTACCGGAGTACCTCTCGGGTGCCTGATGTTACCCATCATGTCTGCGGAGTAGCCAATGGAGTGTCAAACCAAATTGAATCTTTAAGTTCTTATCAAATTTTCTGTAATCGTCTGCGGTTCAGGAATCACTTCCAGTTCTACCATACTCCCACTACTGTTTTCTGAAAAAATCCATTTTTACTAAAACTGTTGTGAGTCAAGAACAATATTACTATTGATCTTCAAGGTGGTAGAAAGTCAACCCTTGTCATAGCCTGGGTCAACCCACAAACAGCCATTACAGAAACGTGCCTTGAGTTATCCAGAGTCTGGTTTTAAGCATAAGCTGGAAAACTCCCCATACCTTAACATCGTTAAGATATGAACTATTCTATATCCAATATAGGAACAGAGGCACTGATTTAATTGGAACCAGATTCAAATCATGCAGCTGTCTCCAATGCATGTCAACTAAATGGAGAGAGGCTGATCAGCATTACTAAACTTAGGTGTGCTTCCAATTATGAATAACCTGAAAGAGAAGCAAGTTCTCTTAATCATTACTATCAACTGAATACCATACACAAGTATCTACATCTTCGATCACCTTGAAGAATCCCGATACTTGCAACATCTGGTTCTCTACTCTATTCTTATACCTATAACTTCTCAAAACTTGGACGTTGTGTCTCTACGAAACACTTGCCTAAGAGTTAGAGAAGTCACAAGTAAACCGAATATAGTACGGGGACCAACCCCTCTGTCCTCATGGACACTGGACAACATACAATACTCTGTATAAGTCCCCTGAGTCTAATAACTCATTCCCTGTGCGTTGTAGGTTGAAAACTGTACTTATGGTTAAGAAGAATTACACCGCTGTTTAATACTCCTTACCTAACCATCCACTGATATAGGTAAATGTCATGGACATAATTTCAAAAAGGGATATCTCACACTATAAAAATAGACGTGCAGATATATCAATTTGAAATTGGTGCATAACAGCGGATATTCAAAACCATATATTTGTCGTCCGGCAAACAACCCAGGTGACTTCCTCAAATATCACCAATTACAACGAATTCCAATATAATGAGGATGATCACCCAATTCCCAGTGACTTACTCCCACTCATCATCTGTAAAACCATACAGATGTGAGAATCATACCTGGTAAATACATACCCTGGAGCAAGTGCTTATTGGGAAATTAGTTTTCTTTTAACAGTACACAGTGAAACTGAAACAACGAAATGTTTCGTATGGGTATCCGGGTATTCCTAGTAATGACTCTTCCATCAACCAGATTCACAACTGCAACCGTATATTTTTTTGCCAACTCTCCAAATCCCTTTATATGTCTTTAGTCATTTCCTTCTGTACACCCTCTTAGGCTAAATGGTTTTCTTCCTTCCCTACCGTTCGGCACCAGCCTATGGTTTGGAAGAAGACAATCCAATAAGCATAATGGTTGTACTGTCCTAATCCTAGGAGCACTCGCAATGCGAGAGAAGGTGAAGATAAAAGACAACTGAATAAAACCTTATTCCTATTTCTCCTGAACCAGAATCTATCCCCGAACTGGAACAAGTTCCTTTCGAGTTCGTATATAACCATACGATGGAGTATCCAAATAACTGTGGATCTTCGTAGTGATACGGAGTGTTCTGGAGAAATACAAAGGTGAAATGGGAGTGGTAATGAGATACTTGGTTTGGTTGTGAATAGCAGTCGCAATTTACTTTGCCCTCTTACTAATCCCTTTATTTGTCTTTACTTAATATTTTCTGCACACCATCTATAGGCGAATTGGTTTTCTTCATTTCCCACCGTTTGGCACCAGCCTATGGTTTGGAAGAAGACTATCCAATAAGAGTAATAGGTGTGCTGTCCTAATCCAAGGAACACTCGCAACCTGAGAGAAGGTAAAAGAAAAAGACAATTGAATAGTCCTATCCGTTTTCTTCAAAACCGGAAACCATCCTCGAATAAATTCCTTCGAGTTCGTATATAACCATACGATGGTTTTATCCAAAGGAAGTGGACGTTCGTAGTAATACGGGGTGTCCTGGAGAAATGGGTAAAAGTAGGAGTGGCAATGAGGTATGCAACTCCGACAATCCAAAAGTTAGAGTTTTAAGAAGGTTCGGTTAATCTTGGACACTGAGTCATAGTCAAGGGTCGGGCCATGGTCGCTGCCAAAGAGAGAGAGAAAAGAAACACTCAGCGTGCACTCTAGTCTAGAGCAGAATGGTTGTCACTTTATCTAATCAGGAAACTTCCAACTGTAACGTCAAATTCTCCTCCAAACCTGAAAGAAGAATTAGTCGGGATCACCCGAGGAGTAAACCAACTCATCAGTGGGAATCGGGATCCAACTATCATCGCATGATAACGTGATGTAATCCACTCACGTTATCACACTTCAGAAGGTGTGCGCATATCTGGCAAGTTTCAGTTTCTTTAGAAACCCCCGATGTGATTTTTTACCCCTAGGACCCCAGTGACCTTGACAATGCCAACATATCAAAGAGTCCTAGTCAAGTTCAACCCGTCATTATCTTGATTGCGTTAAACCCAACCGTACGAGTCCTTGACAATGCCAACATAACCGTACGACTATCTTAACCAATTCACTTATCCATGCGACAGAAAAACATTACAGAGCTACCGAACACTACGCCTCGGCAATGCACGACATACGTAGCACGAATACTAAGCAACGATAATCTGAAATGACGGAGGGCTACGGCAGGTTTTTGGCGAAAAACCTTTTGCGTAATGAACATGATATCGTTGAAGGAACCGGATAACCTTTTTATAAAAAATATAGTGATGAAAACCTTTGCTAAAGAGGTCACTCCCGGTGAAAGGATCTCGGCTCTTTCCTCGTAGAATGAGGTGCAGGATATTCCAAATGAATACCGCGATGCAAGGCAAAAGGCAATCGGCTATATTCAAGTTATTACCCTGACACAAACTTCTGTCCAAGGGGTCACTCCCGGTGAAGGGTTCTCGGCCCTTGCCTCGTCGACTGAGGTGCTGGATATTCATAACCGAATACAACTGTGCAAAACAAAAGAGAACGTCCTTGCAATAACAGCTTTTTTTGAAAAATTGTTCCAACAACATCAGAACAGCTTTGTTTAGCTTTCATTGATCCGAATCAACGCAGTCTCATCAATTGATCACACCAATAAAGAACGAAAATAATGATGTACATATATGCCATTCGCATTCGCCACTGGGTCCCGTCATCACCCGTTAGGTTACTTAACTAACGACAGAGCGGGGACTGGACTAGCGTGGGGGCAAAACATATACAACATCTACTAGTATATATCAATATATAATATTCGCTCAAGGCGTGATAAAATGCAACATCACAGAAATGTAATAAGCATCACAGAACAATACAGATATCTGGGATCCCCGGGTTTCACAGAGCCGCTACTGAAACCCGACGATCCCCTGGTCGTGTGGATAGCCTGTGCAATGAAATCCTAGACCCCTATGGGCGCGGCAAGTTACCCGCCAAAACCTGAAGCGAGGCAGCCCCCTTCAACAATGTGAATGGACCACCCAGCACTTCACGGAATCCGGTAACTTGGGCACCCCTCCTTGGGTCATCCTGTACCCCATACGAGTGCAGCGAATAACCCGCCAATTCTAGAGTGAAGCTCCCTCCGTCTCAACGCTATGAGATGCGGGCCTGTTGCCACTCTAGAACCCGGCTATCCGTGCACCCCACCGTGGGGTAATCCTAGTACAGAAAGTAAAATATACAGATAACGGGTACATCGACCTCAGCCCGGTCGTGCCCCAAAAGAATAATATACAAAAAGGCACTGACGGCAATCCACATGTCGGACGCCCGCCCCGCAATATCAAATGTATGTAATAAACCAAACTGTAATACCATTGCATCCAGGCTATCCACCACGACAATCCGCAACATCACAACACAACACAGAACATCAACGTGAATGTCACGTTCGCAAATCCATCTAAAAGGGCTATAGCAGTTAGACAGGATTTACTGATCAAATGACATTCACGGTCGCAGATATAATGTAAATACTGTGAACTAACATGTTTAAAATTTTCGATCGACTAAATTTACCGAAGTGAGCCCTAAGCACAACTGTAGCACCCAAAGAAAATCTGGGCCCAAACAGAACATACTAAAAACCCTATTTCCATGTCAGAAGCCCACTTTAAAAAATTGGTGCAGTTTGGCCACAGAACGGCGGCGGATCAGCGGACAAAACGTGGTTTTGGCCGCTGATCCACCGTGCTACAGTAACATCAGCTTACCAAATTTTCACAGAATTCATAAAAAACCCTGCACATAATTTTCCAATGTACCAAATAATATTTAGAGCATAGAAAAATTCGACAGAAAGTACGACATGGAAATGCGCTTTTTGGAAAATCCGTTCGATCGAACTTGTAAACACGTTAGAGCAAGCTAGACTAGGTTAATGGCCTGGCTCTGATACCATGTTAGGCCACGGCAGCGCCCCGGCCGTCAGAACGAGGCCAAAATGCGGAATCAAAACTTTTCTTTAAACAAGAAACTTGTGCTACCACGGACGTTTAAACCCGGATCGGGCCATTAACCTAATGCTAGCAAACTAAAGAAGGGGTAGAGAGATATACCGAGCGATCCGTGTCCTTCGGTCTTCTCATCGTTGTCCCGATCTCCCCGCGGAATCTCCGGTCTTCATCTCTTCATCGGAAGGGCACCACATCGCCGGGTTCTTTTACGGGCTCCCACCTCTGGACCGAAGCAACTCGCGCACGAAGTTGGCGAGTCGACGTGTCCAAGAATGTTGTAGGCTAATGTAGAACTCTTTTGTCTCGATGGGGTTACTAGAAGTTTCCTTGTATTGGTGGAGGAATGAGATGCAAGTTTTTGGATGAACAAAGGGATTTTGTGCCAACAAAATGACAACCATCCCTCACCCAAAAATTGGGACAGCCCCTATAAAGAAGTGGCCAGCCTCTTGGTTAAGGGAGACAGAGAAATGCCAAGAGGTGGGTGGAAAACAATAATGCAAGCAAGTGATGATGAGAAACAATGATCACTCCCAAGTCCCCACTCCATCAGATAATCATATCCAAAAGTCAAGAAATCATGATCAAAAGAAAGTCAAGGGATGGTGGAACCATCATGAAACCATCATGATTCAACTACTTGCAAAAACAACCCTCCAAATTGCTAATTTGCACATTTGCAAATTAGCCCTCCTCCACCATTTTTCAGCCAAGGAAAGAAACAAAGGAAAATGGCCGAAACGGAATGCAAACAGGCAACTTCAGAAAACTGATCCAGTAATAAATTGCAGGAAAACCCCACGAAAGTATATAGATACCCTCATTTGTATTCCGACCGAATACAAATGCAATGAGACAAAATCTACACTGTACAATACTAGGATCCGGCTTAAACCAAAGCCCGCTAGTATTATCCGTCCGATCATGATCCGTGCAATACCGCACGTATATGATCGAACCCTGCCATATCTCTATACGGCCACTACAGAGTTTCGCCCGAAACTTGTGAAACGGTCTGTGGGGGACTCTAAAAACTCGTCAATACTTTGGTTGTGGATTTAACCACTAGCACGTCAGAGATATTAGCCATACGTAACGGGCTACCAGGTATTGACCAAAAGGGACGTCGTTGAGCGAACTCATCCTGACACCTTACTGAGCCTGTCAGCGACAATATCCGTACAGTCCGGTCCGTTCGTCTATAAGTATCGCATGGCGGGCCTAGGGGGTTGGTAAAAGTCAGACCCCCAAAAGCGGTACAAGTCGTGTCGGAGTGTAGCCCAGAACACCATGAAATACTACTGGAATGCCTACCAGTAAATCTCCTACTTCGGCCGAGAGCTTTGTGTAATGGCTCTCTTAGACACAGCGCGACCACACCCCCAATACCGGGAGAGACGAACCCCTGCAGATCCGCTCACTGCCTCCATGTGGCTCGGGACTGTACCCAACTAAAATCTGTTTGCACGACTCCTTTGAGCCGTAGTAGGGTAGTAATCAAAGTAATACCCTATGCCGATTCAAAAAATTAGACGTGCCGAACAACCCTATGCAAGATCGTTTACTAGAGATAAGGCGAAAACTCGCAAGTTAAGAACTTTAACTACAAGTGAAAGGGATTACAACCTTTGTAGATCCGGTCATTCACTTCTAAAGCTCCGTGTTGATGTCCCTTCGCTGCGATCATCGGGATCCCGGACTCTAGCAATGGTTTCTTCGGAGAAATGAGCGGGCTAGGTCGTTGACTTCGAGGCCGAAGATGATCTACGTCGAGGAGACTCAAGCTCAAGCTATTCCTTCACTTGGTCATGAACTTTGTGAAGAGAACACCCAAAACTAAATGGCAAGTAGTAGAGGATGATGAAATAGGAAGTGGGTTTAATTTAGATTTGGATTTCTCACTCTAAATCTTAACATGAAAATTTTCTAGAAAGCTTTCTTCTTCTTGAAGAAGAAGAAGAAGAAGAGAATAAAATGAATTATATAAAATGAATAATCAAGTGAAGTATATCATAATACAACCATGGGTGAGTTAACCTTTGTAGAGACTAAACCCTAGTTTGAGTTAATGGTTATGTTAATGAAAATCTCTTGCAAAACAAAATGGTTGGACATTGTCAAAGATGCTTGAAAGCTTCATGAAGCTTCAAGCAAAGACAAAGAAAGCCACCATTTTGTTTTACCAAAATAATTAAAAACCTAAACCATTAACTTAAATATGGTGTAAGTCATACACACACCCAAGTTTGCATGTATCATCAATCATGATACAAACAAGTGCACAAACATATATCATATATAAAACTTGGGCACATCAAGTGAGAAAATCAATCTTAAGTGAACCAATACTAGTTAATGTAAATTAATATATCAAAAACATAATTATACATCAAATCATTAAATCAACACTTGATTTAACGATCCGGTCACATCGCATATAACCAACTAACATTTAGTGTATCAATGTATCGAACCAACACTTGATTCGGTAACCCGGCTATATCACATATAACCGAGCGATGATACAAATCGCGAGAATAGAATACAGTATCACATACTGGTATTATTCTCGGTGCTGCACTTATCTCATATGCGCTTCTATTTCCTTTCGCTTGAGCCAGGAAACCTCTGTGTAGGACTCTAAAGACTCGTCAATATGCCGGCATTAGGTGGTGATCATATCAATCACCCACAAGCCACGAGCGGTCGGCTAAACGTAACGGCCACCCGGGTATTGAGCGATCAGAAGATCAACGAGCAAGCCTTCTCACACTCCTGCGAATCCAATCAGTAACACTTACCGCACAGTACGGTCTGTTCCTCTGATATGTCGCATATCTCGCCTAGGGGTGGTAAACGTCAGACCCCAGTAGCTTGATAAGTCATGTCTATGTAAGGTCCACAACAAGCGTGAAACTACTGATAACACTTACCAGTAAATCACTTCAACCCTGGCCAGAGATTTCCAGTTATGGCCAGTCGAGCATAGCGCAACATCAACCCCCAATACTGGGAGAGACGAATCCCCTCCTATCACTCATTGCCTCCATGTGAATCAGGACTGTACCCAAAAACCAACTATTTGCACGACTTAGTATAGCCATGGTAGGGTGGAAATCAAAGCATAGTGGAAGATACATAAGACTCTATGACAATCCCGGGTCAACAGACTAAGCTGTAGCAGTGTCACCAGAGAACTGCCATCTGACGTGAGGTATAATACCATCTGGGAGTTCTCGGCGAGTCCTTTCAGTGTACCCAGTCACCACTGAGCACCCGCATAGCATCTCTGATGTCAAACACCAATGGATATGGGATCATCCATCGCCCATCACATGGGTCGAGAAGATATACGTTAGTCTACTCTGGAATATCGATGCCCCATCTCGATATTCCCATGACTAAGAACATTGAAGGATGTACTCATGGACTACCCAGGCCCTACTAGTATGATCTACATCATACTCCTGGAAGTCGAGTATACATCCTAAGGGCTTTATCAACATGTAATAGAGAGACAATAAGTTTACATGTTAATATAAAGAGCAACCAGATAGCGTACTATCATGTCGTGCAAGAATGTCCTACCTATATATGTCCCAGCATCCACTACAATATACATCTCATGTACAGTAATGGCCTCTAGGGCATACATATAACTAACAATCTCCCACTTGCACTAGGGCCATCTGTAGCAGTGGTTGCAGCATCTCATACTCAACCATCCCATAAAAGTCTCTCTCTGGGAAAAAGCCTTTGTGAGTGGATCCGACGTGTTGTCCTCTGAGTCTACTCTCTTAACCTCGATCACCCTGGAGATCAACTATCTCCTTGATCGGGTGATGCAGCCTCAGAATATGTCTGGGTCAATGATGGGACCGGGGTTCCTAGGCGAAAGCCACACTTCCATTTTCACACAATGGTAGGAACCTAGTTCATCTCATGAACCAATATACACCCAAACTGCCTCTTTGGTAGTATCTTTGATAGCGATGTCACCAGCCTTTATCGTCTAGTTTGCCACGGTATCTTAGCTTGGAACTCTTCCAACATACCGTCCCTCCACTGAGGGTTAAGACAATGCCTGCGACAGACATTCAGTCGTCCTTATCACCCTTGAACTTTTCCAGTGATTCTCCCCAGGATCTATTGATACCATCTCACTATACCTAGTGAGAATCCTAATATCCATTTAGATCTATCGCATAGATCCATAACCCAGGATTTAGGAGGTATCACTTTGATCCTATTTGGAGAATCCTTATGATAAGTGGAGATTGGCCGTGCGTAGCATAGGAAACTCTTCCCATCAAGAGTATGTTGTCCACGTACAATACGAGGATGACCACCTTACTCTCTACTACCTTTTTGTATGTACAAGGTTCATCTACTATTTTGATGAAGTCAAACTCTTTGACTACCACATCAAAACAAATGTTCTAACTCCGCGATGCCTGCTTTATTCTGTAAATCAAGTTGCACACGTTTCCGCTGCTCCCACTGTTTACGAAGCCCTCTGGCTGTGTACATATAGACGTTCTCTTCTAAATCAGTGTTTAGAAAATTAGTCATGACACCCAACCACCAGATATCGTAGTCATGGTATGTAGCAATGTCAAGTAGGATCCTGTTGGAGTTAAGCACATGTTAGTTATATGTATGCCCTAGAGGCCATTACTATACATAGGATGTATATTGTAGTGGATGCTGGGACATATATAGGGAGGACTTTCTTGCTCGACATGATAGTATGCTATCTGGTTGAACTTTACCTTAACGTGTATGCTGATTGTCTCTCTGTTACATGTTGGTAAAGCCCTTAGGATGTGTGCTTGACTACCTGGACTATGATGCAGATCATACTAGTGGGGACATGGTAGTCTATAAGTACATCCTTCAAAGTCCCTAGTCGAGGGTGTATCGAGACGGGGCATCGATATACCAGAGTAGACTAGCGTATACCTTCTCGACCCATACAGATGGGCGATGGATGATCCCATATCCATTGGTGTTTGACATCAGGGATGATATACGGGTGCTCAGTAAAGACTGGGTACACTGGACGGACTCGCCGAGAACTCCCAGATGGTATTATACCTCACGTCAGATGGCAGTTCTCTGGTGACACTGGTACAGAGTAGTCTGTTGACCCGAGATCGTCATAGAGTCTTGTGTGGTTCCCACTGTGCTTTGATTTCCATCTTACCACGTCCAAGAGGGCGTGCAAAACGGTGGTTTTTGGGTACAGTCCCGAGTCACATGGAGGCAATGAGCGATAGGAGGGGATTCGTCTCTCCCGGTATAGGGAGTTGATGTTGTGCTGTGTTCGATTGGCTATAACAGGAAATCCCTGGCCAGGGTTGCTGAGATTTACTGGTAAGTATTACCGGTAGTTTCTCGAATTGTTATAGACCTCATATCGACACGACTTATTGAGCTATTGGGGTCTGACGTTTACCACCCCTAGGCGAGATATGCGACATATCAGACGATCTGACCAGACTGTACGGTAGTGTTACTGGTTGGATTCACTGGAGTGTGAGCGGGCTTGCTCGTCGATCTTCAGATCGCTCAATACCCGGGTGGCCGTTACGTTTGGCAGACCGCTTGCGGCTTGTGGGTGATTGATATGATCATCATCTGCTGCCGGCGTATTGACGAGTCTTTAGAGTCCTACACAGAGGTTTCCTGGCTCAAGCGAAATGAAATAGGAGCGCATATGAGATATGTGCGGGACCGAGAATAATGCGTGTATGTGATACCGTATTCTTTTCTCGCGATGAATGTGTCGAATGGTTATATACGATATAATCTAGTTATCGAATCGAGGATTGATTCGATAAACCGATACATTGTATACTAGTCGGTTGTGTGCGACATGACCGGATCATTAAATCAAGTGTTGATTTAATAATTTAATGCATAATTATATATTTGATATATTACTTTCCATTAACTAGTATCGGTTCACTTTAAATGGATTTTCTCACTCGGATGTACACATTGTATATGTGATATACTTTTGTGCACTTGATTGTATCATGTTTGATGATACATGTTTGCTAGGGTTTTTGTGTAAAGATCAAACCATGGTTACATAATAATGGTTAGGGTTTTGTTTTATTCATTTATTTATTTGTTTATTTCATTTTGGTAAAAGAAAAATGGTGGCTATTTTTGTTCTTTGTTGAAGCTTCATGAAGCTTTGAATAAAGTCCACCATTTTTGTTTTATACCTAACCTAACCATTCACCTAACTATAGTTTGCTCTCTACACATAACCATGGTTCGATTATGATAAGTTTGGATTTTCTTTTCTATTTTAAATTAACTTATCATAATACTTATCACAATATTCTTCTTCTTCTTCCTTGAACTCAAGAAGAAAACCTTGCATCCATCAATGGTGATTGATGAATTAGAGTGAGAAATCCAAATCTAAAGTCTACCCACTTCCTATTTTCTCATCCTCTACCTCTTGCCAAGTAGTAGAGTGTGTTTCCTTCACAAGTTTTCATGACTTGGTGAAGTTTGGAGCTTGATCTTGCGATGCCTCGACGTAGATCATCTTCGGCATGGACATCGACGACCTAGCTTGCCCATTCTCCGACGAAGCCGACGCTAGGGCCCGGGAACTCATTTGGACAGCGAGGGGACTTCGTTGCGGAGCTATGGAGGTGGAGCACCGGATCTACAAAGGTTGTATTTCCGTTATCTTCTAGTTAAGTGTTAACTAGTTTACTTTTCGCCTAGAAATCTAGCCAACGATCCGTACACTAGGGTTTCTCGGCACCATAATATTCGAAATTGGCATCGTTGATGCCTTGTGAGACCTCTTGAGAGTGCCTAGGAACCCTACAGTGGTATCAGAGCCTAGCTAGAGCCTTAGGCGAAGTCCAGACGGAATTTGAAGTCCGAACGAACCGAAACCACAAAAATTTCCATGCTCTCTGTCCTTTTTTCAAAAACTGGGACTTTTCCAAATTAAAAATATGCAGAAAACCCAGCAGGAAAATATAAGAATTACGGCGCAAAATTGGGGTCATGAACAGTGCAAGCTACCGCGGAACCGCGGCAGAAGCCTGCCTCAGGCGGCGGTTCCGCGGCAGATTGATGACGTCAGCCTTTAAAAGTTGCACAGTAATTCATTGTTTTCAGTGCTGAGTTCTCTGGGTATTTTTAAATTTTATTCAAGAGTTGAATTTTCTGGAGTTGTTTTGGGGATTCGGTGTTTTGATCGGAGTATCAAATTTTGTCTGTGTGGCATTCCGGATAAATTTTAGAATATGTTAAAAAGTTCGACCGGATATAAATACCCAATTTTTCCCCTGTCGGGAAATTTCCAAGTGTTGGATTTTTCCGTAGTTTAACGACGTTCTAAGTAGTGCAAGTAACACGATGGTCCCTCTAGAAGACAACAAATCTTAACTCGATTATGTGACCGTCTTGAACTGCCCTTTGAACCTTCGGGTTTGGGGGAGTACGGCGTGCCACATGTGAGGCGTTGGCTTGACCCTTCTACGGCTGGACCGTTGGTACTGAGGCACGAACTGAATGTTGTTAGACTTATTTCATGTGTTGATCTGTATCGGGAAAATTTGGGTGTTCGAATGTTCAATCGGAATGTTTAACATTTTCTAATTATCTGGAATGGGATACAATAATTGGAATTCACAATAAGTTATGAGATAACTGAATGAATGTTGTAAATCTAGCAATTTAGTCTCACTTGATCGGTTGCCACGGAATTTTGATGTGATCAAAAGTCCGTAGCAATCACGTAGCATACGCGGATACTCGCCGATAAACTTAATAGACAGCCAAACTCCATATCCCCGACCAAGTGACTGTAGGAGAACCCCGTCACCGAAAGCATCCGTTCGGGTGCTCTCGGCAGCGGTGTTCCGCCTTGGTGCACTTCGTCGGCGGCGTCGGGGGTGCGGCCGCCTACTAAAGTTTGCGATGAGCATTCGATCAGGATGTCGGGAATCTTGTTGAATTGCCCGACTTGATATTGAAAAGTGTTTTCGATTTTGAGACTAAAATGCGGGGTTTATAATTGTTAGGCATGCGATGTCTAAAGAATTCATTTGGTCAGGCATGCGATGTCTTAGGAGGTTGCGGATTCCAACTATTGTAGTTTTACACTTTCTTTTCTGTGACCGTAAGTGTAATATGTGATATCGCCGGTTTCGTTGCTATATGTCAACGACAATTGGGATACGCATGTTTATTTACGTTGATGACATGTGATGTTATGTGTTGCTGGATATGTTATATTGGATCGTCGTGTTTGAATAGCCGGGGGTTTTTATGTGAGATGAGTGTTTTTCATTTTCATTCATGTAAAAACTTGTATGTAATATTCTTTTATTGGGGCGCTTCCAGGTTGCGGAAGTTGTCACCATTTGTATATTACTTACTTTTCTGCACTAGGATAGACCCAAGGAGGAGGGCACAAGTAACCGGGTTCTGGAGTCCAGTGGGAGACCAACTCGAGGAGTCGAGTCCGGGTCTCCTAACTCTAGAATTGGTAGGGTTGCTTGCCGCTCTCGTAGGGGTCTAGGGGTGTGGGTTTGGCTATTCATCACGACCGTGGAATCCGTGTTTTATACTGGCTCGTATTGAAAACACGGACGTCCTAGTATATCCAATATTTCATATGATTCTTCTGCTGCGATATGTGTGATGTGATCATGTGATGTTCTTTGATAGATATAGTATATAGTATATATGATATATTATATAGGCGTTACTTATGTTTTACACCCGCGCTAGCCCTGCCCCGCTCTGTCGTTAATTACCTAACCTAACGGTGCACGAGGGGACATCGAGGCGAATGCGGATGGCATAAGTGTACGTCGTATTTATCTGTGATGTTTAGGTACTTAAATGATGGGACTTCATTAATGTGATTAATGAAATAAAAGAAACCTAAGATATTGTATAATCAAATTTCAAAATAAAACAGGTAGCTACAGTTCTTGCTTTGCACAGCGGTATATGTGATATATCCTGCACCTTATTCGATGAGGAAAGGACCGAGATCCCTTCACCGGTAGTGACTCCTTTAGCAATAATTGGCAGATGCTACACACTCGGTTTGTCTTTTGATTGCTTTTAAGTGTTCTTGCTTTGCACAGTGATATATATGATATATCCCGCACCTCATTCGACGAGGAAAGGACCGACGATCCCTTCACCGGGAGTGACTCCTTTAGCAAAACTAGAAAAGCCTCAAAAGCACTCCATTTCAAAATTCATTTGATCCTACAACGATATCAAGTTCATTACGCAATAGGTTTTCAGAAAAACCTGTCGTAGCCCTCCGTCATTTCAGATAAGTACTAGTTAGTATTCATGCTACGTTTGTTGACTATGTTAAGGCGTAGTGTGCGGTAGCTAATTAGTGCTTATCTGCATAAGCATATGATGCGATTGGATTAGGGTAGTCGTGCGACTTTGTTGACTATGTTAAGGGTCGTGCGGGTGGGTTTAATTCAATCGGGAAATGACGGGTTGAACTTGACTAGCACTTATGATTTGTTGACTATGTTAAGGTCATATAGCTGCTAGGGGCAAAAGATTATCGGGAATTTCAAGTGTTGAAATTTGCAATGAGATTGCATACCTTCTATGAGATAGTTGGATCCCGATTCCCGCTGCGAGTAAGAGTTACTCCTGGGAGAGTTTTATACATTACAATTAGCCGATCAAGTAGGTGTCTAGAAAGGTGTCAACGGGGCTACGCCTCTGGGAAAACGAGGTTTACATTAATTAGGTTCGTGCGAAAGCACGGGGGACCTCCCTCAAAGTACCGACACTGGCCTGGCTGAAAGATTGGCGAACTTGTAGTGTGTAATTAATCCCGGCTAGTCTTTCCTTTTAGGGTTTGAAGGAAGATTTGATAAAAAGCAGTGGGAGCCATCCTGATTAGATAATATAATAACCAATCTATTCTTGACATAGCGCACGCTGAGTGTTTTCTTCTCTCTCTCTCCAGGTAGCGACCATATCACGCCTTAATCAAGATAATAATACGGATATTGACCGAACCCGCTTGTTATACTGAGCTGGGGAACGTTGGTCCCGCTCCAACTTATAATTGTTATAAGACAGAGCAGGAAATTGGGGAATACCAGAATTCCCGTGCCGCCCAAACGAAGAGAGTGCATGCTGATGCGTCATCTTCGGGTGTGTTCATTACAGAACTGTTTCTCAGTATCCTCTACGTCCTGGGTATGTGATACCAGATCAGGATCCCAGATATGTAATCTGTTACATAGGGCTACAGATAGGTAGAGAACTGAGAACGGGTGATAAGTTTCATGAGGCAGAAAATGGGGCAAATGTTGCAGCCAAGTCTGTTGGTCACTGTCACCCTATATTACAAATACATTGATTCTGAACGAATGTTATTAGATACCGAACCTGATATACAAAATCGTATCTATCTCTTTATTAGTAAAGAAATGATAAAATTTTGTATTGTTGGATAATGTTTTGAACATTTCCTATATCAAAAGTTGATCGGTTCAGGCACGTTATCTAAAAACGTTGATGTTCTAAATCAAACTACAGTTCTTAGTATACAGAACACACACAAGAGGAATAGTTCAGAAATGAACGAATCCTTCTTGAGGTATTGTAGACTAGGTCAGATCAATGCGACCCGACTAGCTAGAGTTACATAAAGGTGTATATTTTAATCAGTTTGAATCTACATCTTGTGAAACTTGCCAGTCATGTCACAAAGATATAATGACACTAGCTCTGTTTATTGGAAACAGAGATAGAGTTGGTAAACTCTTGGGATGATACATGTTGATGTATGTAAGGTCCCCTGTCTACACATGCCAGGACTGGTTCTTTGTACTTCATTACATTCTCTGATAATCTCTCAAGACTCAGACATATGTTCCTGTTGAAACATGAGTCCGAACCTTATGAGATATTCACAGAATATAAGTTAGAAGTAGAGAACCAGAATACGGGTATAAGTATTATGTCCTATGATGAGATCAGGGAGGAGAATACTTGAGCACGGAATTCCTGGACTTTTCTAAAGGAGAATGAGATTCTCTCTCAGCATTACTCCTCTGTATACACCACAGCACGATGGTATATCAGGGCGGAGCAGATACACCCTATTTGATATGGTGTGCTCTATGATGAGTACTACTGAGATACCTATTTCCTTTTGGGAGTTATGCACTTGAGAAGCTGCATACCTATTGAATAGGGTTCCAATCAAATCAGTTGCCTACCACTCCATATGAGATATGGAAAGGGAAGAGCCCATGTCTTAAGCTAGTTAAGACTTAGGGTTGTCCGGCCTATGTCTAAAAGCATAATCCGGACAAGCTCGAGGCAAGTACTGTTATGTAGAACTGGAAATGTTCCAGCTATACAAACTGCAGCTGATGATTTGACAGGACCAAAGGATTCAATAGTTTCCAACGAACCTCAGCCTCTCGGCCGATCTAGTAGAGTTCCTCACCCACCTGAGAGATACTTTGGTTTCTCTATGACAGTGGAAGCGAGGATTGCATCATGAGATGATGACCCAACTAGCTTCGAGCTGGCCATCAGGAGTGAGACTCTGTGAGAATGGCTGGATGTTTATCGATCTGAGATGGAATCCTTATACACCAACAAAGTATGGACTTTAGTTGCTATATCTGAAGGGTTAAATCCCCATCAGGAGCAAGTATATCTTGAGAAGATTACTTGGTGTACATGGAAAAGTTGAGACTTTCAAAGCTAGAATTGTTAAAGGTTTTCGTCATCGACCAGGCGTGGATAATGATGAAACCCTTTCCAGTACCTATGCTTAAGTCCATCTAGATCCTACTTGCTACGGCTACATACCATGACTACGATATCTGGCGGTTGGGTGTCATGACTGCTTTTCTAAATGATGCTTTAGAAGAGTGCGTCTATAAGTACACAGCCAGAGGGCTTCGTAGACAGTGGGTGCAGCGGAAACGTGTGCAAGATGCTTTATAGGATTAAAGCAGGCATCGCGGAGTTGGAACATCTGTTTTGATGGATTAGTCAAAGAGTTTGACATCATCAAAATGGTAGATGAACCTTGTATAAACAAAAAGGGTAGTAGGGAGTATGGTGGTGATCCTTGTAGAGTACGTGGATGACATACTCTTGATAGGGAAGGAGTTTCCTATGCTACGCTCGATCAATCTCCGTTTATCACATGGATTCTCCACATAGGATCAAAGTGATACCTACTAAATCCTGGGTTTTGGATCTATGAGATAGATTTAATTGGATGTTAGGATTCTCACTAGTTGTAGTGAGATGGTATCAATCGATCTTTGGGAGAATCACTGGAAGGGTTTCAGGGTGATAAAGACGACTGAATGTCAGTCGCAGGCAATGTCTTTACCCTCAGTAAAGGGACGGTATGTTGGAAGAGTTCCAAGCTAGATACCGTGGCATACTAGACGATAAAGGCAGGATACATCGCTACTTAAGATGCTACCAAAAAGGCAGTCTGGGTGTATATTAGTTCATAAGATGAACTTTGTTCCTCCCATTGTGTGACAATGGAGTTGTGGCTTATGCCAAGGAACGCCGGTCCCATCAGTGATCCAAACATATTCTAAGGTGGTGTCACCTGATCATGGAGACAGTTGATCGAGGTTTGGAGAGTAGACTCAGAGGACAACACAGCGGATCCACTCATAAAGGCCTGTTCCCAGAGAGAGACACTTTGATGGGATGGTTGAGTATGAGATACTACAACCACTGCTATCAGATGGCCCTAGTGCAAGTGGGAGATTGTTAGTTATATGTATGCCCTAGAGGCCATTACTATACATAGGATGTATATTGTAGGGATGCTGGGACATATATAGAGAGGACTTTCTTGCTCGACATGATAGTATGCTATCTGGTTGAACTTTACCTTAACGTGTATGCTGATTGTCTCTCTGTTACATGTTGGTAAAGCCCTCAGGATGTGTGCTTGACTACCTGGACTATGATGCGGATCATACTAGTGGGGACATGGTAGTCCATAAGTACATCCTTCAAAGTCCCTAGTCGAGGGTGTATCGAGACGGGGCATCGATATACCAGAGTAGACTAGCGTATACCTTCTCGACCCATACAGATGGGCGATGGATGATCCCATATCCATTGGTGTTTGACATCAGGGATGATATACGGGTGCTCAGTAAAGACTGGGTACACTGGACGGACTCGCCGAGAACTCCCAGATGGTATTATACCTCACGTCAGATGGCAGTTCTCTGGTGACACTGGTACAGAGTAGTCTGTTGACCCGAGATCGTCATAGAGTCTTATGTGGTTCCCACTGTGCTTTGATTTCCATCTTACCACGTCCAAGAGGGCGTGCAAAACGGTGGTTTTTGGGTACAGTCCCGAGTCACATGGAGGCAATGAGCGATAGGAGGGGATTCGTCTCTCCCGGTATAGGGAGTTGATGTTGTGCTGTGTTCGATTGGCTATAACAGGAAATCCCTGGCCAGGGTTGCTGAGATTTACTGGTAAGTGTTACCGGTAGTTTCTCGAATTGTTATAGACCTCATATCGACACGACTTATTGAGCTATTGGGGTCTGACGTTTACCACCCCTAGGCGAGATATGCGACATATCAGACGATCAGACCGGACTGTACGGTAGTGTTACTGGTTGGATTCACTGTAGTGTGAGCGGGCTTGCTCGTCGATCTTCAGATCGCTCAATACCCGGGTGGCCGTTACGTTTGGCAGACCGCTTGCGGCTTGTGGGTGATTGATATGATCATCATCTGTTGCCGGCGTATTGACGAGTCTTTAGAGTCCTACACAGAGGTTTCCTGGCTCAAGCGAAACGAAATAGGTGCGCATATGAGATATGTGCGGGACCGAGAATAATGCGTGTATGTGATACCGTATTCTTTTCTCGCGATGAATGTGTCGAATGGTTATATACGATATAACCTAGTTATCGAATCGAGGATTGATTCGATAAACCGATACATTGTATACTAGTCGGTTGTGTGCGACATGACCGGATCATTAAATCAAGTGTTGATTTAATAATTTAATGCATAATTATATATTTGATATATTACTTTGCATTAACTAGTATCGGTTCACTTTAAATGGATTTTCTCACTCGGATGTACACATTGTATATGTGATATACTTTTGTGCACTTGATTGTATCATGTTTGATGATACATGTTTGCTAGGGTTTTTGTGTAAAGATCAAACCATGGTTACATAATAATGGTTAGGGTTTTGTTTTATTCATTTATTTATTTGTTTATTTCATTTTGGTAAAAGAAAAATGGTGGCTATTTTTGTTCTTTGTTGAAGCTTCATGAAGCTTTGAATAAAGTCCACCATTTTGTTTTATACCTAACCTAACCATTCACCTAACTATAGTTTGCTCTCTACACATAACCATGGTTGGATTATGATAAGTTTGGATTTTCTTTTCTATTTTAAATTAACTTATCATAATACTTATCACAATATTCTTCTTCTTCTTCCTTGAACTCAAGAAGAAAACCTTGTATCCATCAATGGTGATTGATGAATTAGAGTGAGAAATCCAAATCTAAAGTCTACCCACTTCCTATTTTCTCATCCTCTACCTCTTGCCAAGTAGTAGAGTGTGTTTCCTTCACAAGTTTTCATGACTTGGTGAAGTTTGGAGCTTGATCTTGCGATGCCTCGACGTAGATCATCTTCGGCATGGACATCGACGACCTAGCTTGCCCATTCTCCGACGAAGCCGACGCTAGGGCCCGGGAACACATTTGGACAGCGAAGGGACTTCGTTGCGGAGCTATGGAGGTGGAGCACCGGATCTACAAAGGTTGTATTTCCGTTATCTTCTAGTTAAGTGTTAACTAGTTTACTTTTCGCCTAGAAATCTAGCCAACGATCCGTACACTAGGGTTTCTCGGCACCATAATTTTTGAAATTGGCATCGTTGATGCCTTGTGAGACCTCTTGAGAGTGCCTAGGAACCCTACAGCACAGGCACTGGAAAAAAGGTTTCATCATTATCCACGCCTGGTCGATGACGAAAACCTTTAACAAGTCTAGCTTTGAAAGTCTCAACTTTTCCATCTACACCAAGTAATCTTCTCAAGATAAACTTGCTCCTGATGGGGATTTAACCCTTCAGATATAGCATCCAAAGTCCATACTTTGTTGGTGTACATGGATTCCATCTCAGATCGCTAAGCATCCAGCCATTCTTACAGAGTCCCTATTCTTGATGGCCTGCTCGAAACTAGTTGGGTCATCATCTCATGACGCAATCCTTGCTCTCACTGTCATCGAGAAACCGAAGTATCTCTCAGGCGGATGAGGAACCCTGCTAGATCGGCGTAGAGGCTGAGGTTCGTCAGAATCTATTGAATCCATTGGTTCTACCAAATCATCTGCTGTAGTTTGTATAGCTGGAACTCCTTCCAGTTCTACCTCATGACCACTAATTTCTTCATAAGAAATTCCCTTTAACAAAGGTGGTATGTTGAGAAACAAAACATATTTTGTTCCTCTATTAGGTAGAAGATATTCCTTTGCGAATGCTTGGGATATCCAACAAAGTTCTACAGAACTGACCTTGCCTCGATCTTGTCCCGATTTTGCTTTTGACATAGGCCGGACAACCCAATCTTAACTTGCTTAAGAGATGGGTTCTTCCCATGCCATATCTCATATGGAGTGGTAGGCACTAATTTGATTCGAACCCAATTCAATAGGTATGCAGCTTCTTAAGTGCATAACCCCCAAAAAGGAAACAGGTAACTCAGTAATACTCATCATAGAGCGCACCATATCAAATAGGGTGTGATTGCTCCGTCCCGATACACCAACGTGCTGTGGTGTATGCAGAAGAATAATGCTGAGAGAGAATATCATTCTCCTTTAGAATAGTCCAGGAATTCCGTGCTCAAGTATTCTCCTCCTTGATCACATCAAAGGACATAATACTTCTACCCGTATTGGTTCTTTACTTCTGACTTATATTCTTTGAATTTCTCAAAAGCTTCAGACATGTGTTTCAACAGGAACATGAGTCCGAATCTTGAGAGATCATCAGTGAATGTAAGGAAGTACAAAGAACCAGTCCTGGTATATGTAGACTAGGGACCTACATACATCATTATGTATCGTTCCTAAGAGTTCACTGACCCTTCCTCTGTTTCCAGTAAATTGAGCTACTGTCATCTTATCTTTGTGACATGACTGGCAAGTTTCAAAAGATGTAAATTTAAACTGATTTAAATATGCATCTATATGTAACTTAGCTAGTCGGGTCGCATTGATATGACCTAGTCTACAATGCCTCAAGAAGGATTCGTTCATTTCTGAACTCTTCCTCTCGTGTGTGTTCTGTATACTAAGAACTGTAGTTTGATTTAGAACGTCAACGCTTTTAGATAACGTGCCTGAACCGATCAACTCTTGATATAGGAAATGTTCAAAACATTATCCAACAATACAAAATTATATCCTTTCTCTACTAATAAAGAGACTGATATGATGTTGTATATCAGGTTCGGTATCTAATAACATTCGTTCAGAATCAATATATTCTGGTAATACAGGGTGATAGTGACCAACAGACTTGGCTGGAACACTTGCACCGTTTCTATCTCATGAAACTTTTCACCCGTTCTCAGTTCTCTACCTATCTGTAGCCCAAGTAACAATTACATATGTGGGATCCTGATCCGGTATCTCATACCCAGGACGTAAAGGATACTGAGAAACAGTTCTCTGTAATGAACACACCCGAAGAAGATGCCTCATCATGCACTTTTTTCGTTTGGGCGGCACGGGAATTCTGGTAATCCCCTAATTTCCTACTCTGTCTTATAACAATTATAAGTTGGAGCGGGACCAACGTCCCCAGCTCAGTATAATAAGCGGGTTCGGTCAATACATCCATATTATTATCTTGATTAAGGCGTGACATGGTCACTACATGGAGAGAAAGAGAGAACAAAACACTCTGCGTGCGCTCTTGCAAGATTAGATTGGTTATATATTTTATCTAATCAGGATGGCTCCCACTGTTTCTATCAAATCTTTCTTCAAACCCTAAAAGGAATGACTAGCCGGGATTTATTACACTCTACAAGTTCGCCAATCTTTCAGCCAGGCCAGTGCCGGTACTTTGAGGGAGGTTCCCCGTGCTTTCACACGGACCTAATTAAAATAAACCTCGTTTTCCCAGGGGCATAACCCCGTTGACACCTTTCTAGACACCTACTTGATCGGCTAATTGTAAAGTGCAAAACTCTCCCAGGAGTAACAATTACTCGCAGTGGGTATCGGGATCCAACTATCTCATAGAAGGTATGCAATCTCATTGCAAATTTCAACACTTGAAACTCCCGATAATGGTTTTTACCCCGAGCACTTATGACCTTAACTATGGTCAACAAATCATAAGCACTAGTCAAGTTCTACCCGTCATTTCGTGATTAATTTGACCCACCGACATGACCCTTAACTAAGGTCAATAAAGTCATGCGACTGTCCTAACTAATCGCATCATATGCGGTGTAGGAAGACATCACTTAGCTACCGTACACTGTGCCTTGACTATGGTCAACAAACACAGCACGAATACTAAGTACTCTACTTCCTAAAATGACGGAAGGTTGCGGATGGTTTTTAAGAAAACTTTTAACGCTTTGAACTTGATCTCGTTGCAGAATCAAATGGTTTTAAATGGAGTGTTTTTTAGGCTTTCGCTAGTTTCGCTAAAGAGGTCACTCCCGGTGAAGGGATCTCGGCTCTTTCCTCGTCGAATGAGATGCAGGATATTCACAATAGAACTATGCAAAGTAAGAACTAGAAAAGAAATCAAAAGACAAACCGAAGGTTGTAGCATCTGCTAATTATTGCTAAAGAGGTCACTCCCGGTGAATGGATCTCGGCTCTTTCCTTATCGAATAAGGTGCTGGATGTTCTACAAGGAACACCGCTATACAAAGCAACAACTAGAGCTACCTAATTTTTGAAATTCGATTCCACAACATCTTTTAGGTTTATTTTTCTTTCATTAATCTCATTAATGTATGTCCCATCATTTAAGTCCACCTAAACATCACAGATAAAAACAACGTACACTTATGCCATCCGCATTCTCCTCCATGTCCCGTCTGCACCGTTAGGTTAGGTAACTAACGGCAAAGCGGGGCAGGGCTAGCACGGGTGTAAAACATATGCAATGTCTATACAATATATCATATATACTATATACAGTATCTATCTGAACATATCACATGATCACATCACAGATAACGCAGCAGAAAACATCATATGAAATATTGGATATACTAGGAAGTCCGTGCTTTATTTTAAGCCTGTATAAAACACGGATTCCACGGTCGTGATGAATAGCCAATCCCATACCCCTAGACCCCTACGAGAGCGGTAAGCAACCCTACCAATTCTAGAGTTAGGAGACCCGGACTCGACTCCTCGAGATGGTCTCCCACTGGACCCCAGAACCCGGTTACTTGTGCTCCCCTCCTTGGGTCTATCCTAATGCGGAAAAGTAAATAATATACATCAACGGTGACATCTTCCTCAGCCCGGAAGTGCCTCAATAAAAGAATATTACATACAACTTTTTACATGAATGAAAATGAAAAACACTCATCTCACATAAAAAACACCGGCTATTCAAACACGACGATCCAATATAACATATCCAGCAACACATAACATCACATGTCATCAACGTAAGAAAATATGCGTATCCCAATTGTCGTTGATGTATAGCAACAAAACTGGTGATACACCACATATTACACTTACGTTCGCAGAAAAGAAAGTGTAGAACAACAACAGTTGGAATCTGCAACCTCCTTAGACATCTCATGCCTAACCAAATGAATTCCTTAGACATCGCATGCCTAACAATTATAAACCCCGCATTTTAGTCTCATTATCGAAAACTCTTTTCAATAATCAGTCGGGCAACAACTAGATTCCCGACATCCTGATCGAATGCTCGTCGCAATCTTTTGTAAACGGCCGCACCCCTGAATGCCGTCGACGAAGTGCACTAAGGCGGAACACCGCTGCCGCGAGCACCCGAACGGATGCTTTTGGCTACGGTGTTCTCCTACAGTCACTTGGTCAGGGCTATGGGACGTGGCTATCTATTAAGTTTACCCGGCGAGTATCCGTGTACGCTATGTGATTGCGACGTACTTTTGATCACATCAAAATCCCGTGGCAACCGATCAAATGAAACTAAACTGCTATGTTTATAACATTCAAATTAGTTATCTCATAACTACTTTTGGATTCCAAATATTGTATCACATTCCAGATAAATAGACAATGTTAAACTTTCCGATCGAATAATCAAACACCTAAGTTTTCCTAAATAGCTCAACACTTGAGGGGAGTTTAAAAACATCCATTTCATGCCACAGTACCAACGGTACAGCCGTAGAAGGGTCAAGCCAACGCCTCACATGTGGCACGCCGTACTGCCCTAAACCCTAAGCTTCAAAAGGCAGTTCAAGACGGTCACATAATCGAGTTAAGGTTTGTTGTCTTCTAGAGGGTCCATCGCGTTACTCGCACGACTTAGAACGTTCTTAAACTATGGAAAAATCCAACACTTGGAAATTTTTCGGCAGGGGAAAAAGTGAGTTATTGATATGCGGTCGAACTTTTTAACACTTTCTAAAATTACCCGGAAAAACATAAACGAAGTTAAATAATCCGATCGAATCAATGAGTCCCTAATACACCCCAGAAAACTCAACACTTGAGTAAATATAAATATATCCAGAAGAATCAGGAATTACAGACGGATATTACTGTGCAAACCATGTGCCATGATTCACCTTTTTGGCCACGGAACCGCCGACCGTAATTCCTAGAAAACCCTGCTGATTTTTGGAGTATTTTTAATTCACAAAAAATCACAGTTTTAAAAAATGTACAGAACTATCAAGGTTCGATCGGATTTCTAGCTTCGTCTACACTTCGCCTAAAGTTCTAGTTAGGCTCTGATACCACTGTAGGGTTCCTTGGCACTCTATCAAGGTTCTACAAGGCATCAACCATGCCCGATTCAAAAAATTAGACGTGCCGAACAACCCTATGCAAGATCGTTTACTAAAGATAAGGCGAAAACTCGCAAGTTAACAACTTTAACTACAAGTGAAAGGGATTACAACCTTTGTAGATCCGGTCATTCACTTCTAAAGCTCCGTGTTGATGTCCCTTCGCTGCGATCATCGGGATCCCGGACTCTAGCAATGGTTTCTTCGGAGAAATGAGCGGGCTAGGTCGTTGACTTCGAGGCCGAAGATGATCTACGTCGAGGAGACTCAAGCTCAAGCTATTCCTTCACTTGGTCATGAGCTTTGTGAAGAGAATACCCTAAACTAAATGGCAAGTGGTAGAGGATGATGAAATAGGAAGTGGGTTTACTTTAGATTTAGATTTCTCACTCTAAATCTTCACTTGAAAATTTTCAAGAAAGCTTTCTTCTTCTTGAAGAAGAAGAAGAAGAGAATAAAATGAATTATTTTAAATGAATAATCAAGTGAAGTCTATCATAATGCAACCATGGGTGAGTTAACCTTTGTAGAAACTAAACCCTAGTTTGAGTTAATGGTTAGGTTAATGAAAATCTCATGCAAAACAAAATGGTTGGACTTTGTCAAAGATGCTTGAAAGCTACATGAAGCTTCAAGCAAAGACAAAGAAAGCCACCATTTTGTTTTACCAAAATAATTAAAAACCTAAACCATTAACTTAAATATGGTGTAAGTCATACACACACCCAAGTTTGCATGTATGATCAATCATGATACAAACTAGTGCACAAACATATATCATATATACAACTTGTGCACATCAAGTGAGAAAATCAATCCTAAGTGAACCAATACTAGTTAATGTAAATTAATATATCAAATATATAATTATACATCAAATCATTAAATCAACACTTGATTTAACGATCCGGTCATATCGCATATAACCGACTAACATCTAGTGTATCAATGTATCGAATCAACACTTGATTCGGTAACCCGGCTATATCACATATAACCGAGCGATGATACAAATCGCGAGAATAGAATACATTATCACATACTGGTATTATTCTTGGTCCCGCACATATCTCATATGCGCTCCTATTTCGTTTCGCTTGAGCCAGGAAACCTCTGTGTAGGACTCTAAAGACTCGTCAATATGCCGGCAGTAGGTGGTGATCATATCAATCACCCACAAGCCGCAAGCGGTCTGATAAACGTAACGGCCACACGGGTATTGAGCGATCAGAAGATCAACGAGCAAGCCTGCTCACACTCCTGCGAATCCAATCAGTAACACTTACCGCACAGTTCGGTCTGTTCGTCTGATATGTCGCATATCTCGCCTAGGGGTGGTAAACGTCAGACCCCAGTAGTTTGATAAGTCATGCCGATGTAAGGTCCACAACAAGCGTGAAACTACTGATAACACCTACCAGTAAATCACTGCAACCCTGGCCAGGGATTTCCAGTTATGGCTAGTCGAGCATAGCGCAACATCAACCCCCAATACCGGGAGAGACGAATCCCCTCCTATCGCTCATTGCCTCCATGTGACTCTGGGCTGTACCCAAAAACCACCAGTTTGCATGACTTAGTAGAGCCGTGGTAGGGTGGAAATCAAAGCACAATGGGAGACACACAAGAATCTATGACGATCTCGGGTCAACAGACTAAGCTGTACCAGTGTCACCAGAGAACTGCCATCTGACGTGAGGTATAATACCATCTGGGAGTTCTCGGCGAGTCCGTTCAGTGTACCCAGTCACCACTGAGCACCCGAATACCATCTCTGATGTCAAACACCAATGGATATGGGATCATCCATCTCCCATCACATGGGTCGAGAAGATATACGCTAGTCTTGTCTGGAAAATCGATGCTCCGTCTCGATATTCCCATGACTAGGAACATTGAAGGATGTACTCATGGACTACCCAGGCCCCACTAGTATGATCTACATCATCGTCCTGGGAGTCGAGTATACATCCTAAGGGATTTATCAACATGTAATAGAGAGACAGTAAGTATACATGTTAAGATAAAGAGCAACCAGATAGCGTACTATCATGTCGAGCAAGAAAGTCCTACCTATATATGCCCCAGTATCCACTACAATATACATCTCATGTACAGTAATGGCCTCTAGGGCATACATATAACTAACAGTTTTGGATTTCGTTTTGAGGTGCCTGGCTAGTTAGCGAGCAAAGGTTGAGCATTTGAGACTGGAAGGAGAGTTGGAACCTTTAACCGTTCCAATGTGGGAATGGAAGAAAATCTCCATGGATTTCATTATGAGTCTACCCAGGTCTAGTCAAGGGTATGACTCCATTTGGGTGATTCTTGTCCGGTTATGCTCGGTATGCTCAATTGTACTTCGATGAGTTTGTGCATTTGCACGGAGTTCCTTCGTGCATTGTATCCAATAGAGGCACCCAGTTCACTAGTCGCCTTTCGCAGAAGCTTCAGGAAGCCTTGGGTACCTTGTTGAGCATTGGCACCGCTTTCCATCCGTAGACCGATGGTCAGTCAGAGCGGACTATGCAGATTCTGGAGGATATACTTCGTGTGTGCATGCTTAATTTTTTTGGCAGTTGGGATGGTCACTTGCCATTGATGGAGTTCTCATAGAGTAACTGTTATCAGGAGACGATTCAGATGGCAACTTTTTAGGCTTTGTATGGTAGATTGTGTCGATCGCCAGTCTGTTTGACCAATTCTGTGAGAACAGGATTTTTGGACCTCTGCTAGTTAAGAGACTTCGGAGATGATCCAGTTGATTCAGGAAAGGATGAGAGCAGCCCAGTGCAGACAGAAGTCTTATGCCGACCGTCGTTGTCGCAGACTTGAGTTCGCAGTAAGAGATTATGTATTCCTATGGATTTTTTCCGATGAATGGCGTGTTGAGTTTTGCGAAGAAGGGAAGCTTAGTCCCAGATTGTAGGTCCTTTTGAGATCCTTGAGCGAGTTAGTATTGATGCCTATCGTTGGCACTTCCGCCCAGATTTCGGTTGTTCACCCCGTATTCCTTGTGGCCATATTTCGCAAATACCTTCATGACCCATCTCACATGATTTAGCACCGGACCATTCAATTAGGACGCGATCTTTCGTTCACCAGCAGTCGATAGTTATATTGGATCGGCAGGTGGAGAAACTTCGGTCAAAGGTCTTGCCATCAGTGAAGGATCTTTGGCATAGCCCGTCTAGTGAGAAGATTGTTAGTTGTATGTATGCCCTAGAGGCCATTATTGTACATGAGATATATATTATAGTGGATGCTTAGACATATATAGGGAGTACTTTCTTGCTCGACATGATAGTACGCTATCTGGTTTCTCTTTATCTTAACATATACACTTACAGTCTCTCTGTTACATGTTGATAAAGCCCTTAGGATGTGTACTTGACTTCCAGGATTATGATGTAGATCATACTAGTGGGGCCTAGGTGGTCCATGAGTTCATCCATCAATGTTCCTAGTCGTGGGATTATCGAGACGGGGCATCAATATTCCAGAGTAGACTAGCGTATATCTTCTCGACCAATGTGATGGGCGATAGATGATCACATATCCATTGGTGTTTGACATCAGAGATGGTATACGGGTGCTCAGTGGAGACTGGGTACACTGAAGGGACTCGACGAGAACTCCTAGATGGTATTATACCTCACGTCGGATAGCAGTTCTCTGGTGACACTGGTACAGGTTAGTATGTCGAATCGAGGTCGTCATAGAGTCTTGTGTGTCTCCCACTGTGCTTTGATTTCCACCCTACCACGGCACTGCTGAGTCATGCAAACATGTGGTTTTTGGGTACATTCCCGAGTCACATGGAGGCAATGAGCGATAAGAGGGGATTCGTCTCTCTCGGTATTGGGGGTTGATGTTGCGCTATGCTCGATTGGCCATAACTGGAAATCCCTGGCCAGGGTTGATGTGTTTTACTGGTAAGTGTTATCCGTAGTTTCACACCCGTTATGGACCTTACATCGGCATGACTTATCAAGCTATTGGGGTCTGACGTTGACCACCCCTAGACAAGATATGCGACAAATCAGATGAAGAGACCGGACTTTACGGTAGTGTTACTGATTGGATTCGCATGAGTGTGAGCAGGCTTGCTTGTTGATCTTCTGATCGCTCAATACCAGGGTGGCCGTTACGTTTAGCGCGCCTTTTTGAAATAGGTATGACTCGGGTCTAGTCTAACATCTACTAAGTAACTACAGATCTAACTACAAGCTAATCGAAAGGATATGGAAACCACTTAAATCTAAGTCGATATATATAAATATAATAGTCGGTGATCCCGCCTCAATAGTATCACATACGATACAATATATAACATGACGTCCTCGAGTCAAGAGTACGGATCTTGTTAGGCCACGGCAGCGCCCCGGCCGTCAGAACGAGGCCAAAATGCGGAATCAAAACTTTTCTTTAAACAAGTAACCTGCGCTACCGTAGACTTTTAAACCCGGATCGGGCTATTAACCTAATGCTAGAAAACTAAAGTAGGGATAGAGAGATATACCGAGCGATCCGTGTCCTTCGGTCTTCTCGTCGTCGTCCCGATCTCCCCGCGAAATCTTCGGTCTTCATCTCCTCGTCGGAAGGGCACCACATCGCCGGGTTCTTTTACGGGCTCCCACCTCTGGACCGAGGCAACTCGGGCACGAAGTTCGCGAGTCGACGTGTCTAAGAATGTTGTGGGCTAATGTAGAACTCTTTTGTCTCGATCGGTTTACTAGAAGTTTCCTTGTATTGGTGGAGGAATGAGATGCAAGTTTTTGGATGAACAATGGGATTTTGTGCCAACAAATGAGAACCATCCCTCACCTAAAAATTGGGACAACCCCTATAAAGAAGTGGCCGGCCACTTGGTTATGGGAGAGAGAGAGAAAAGCCAAGAGGTTGGTGGAAAACAATAATGCAAGCAAGTGATGATGAGAAACAATGATCACTCCCAAGTCCCCACTCCATCACATAATCATATCCAAAAGTCAAGCAATCATGATCAAAAGAAAGTCAAGGGATGGTGGAACCATCATGAAACCATCATGATGCAACTACTTGAAAAACAACCCTCCAAATTGTTAATTTGCACATTTGCAAATTAGCCCTCCTCCACCATTTTTCAGCCAAGGAAAGAAATAAAGGAAAATGGCCGAAACGGAATGCAAACTGGTAACTTCAGAAAACTGATCCCGTAATAAATTACAGGAAAACCCCGCGACTGTATATACATACCAGCATTTGTATTCCGACCGAATACAAATGCAATGAGACAAAATCTACACTGTACAATACAAGGATCCAGCTTAAACCAAAGCCCGCTAGTATTATCCGTCCAATCATGATCCGTGCAATACCGCACGTATATGATCGAACCCTGCCATATCTCCATATGGCCTCTACAGCGTTTCGCCCGAAACTTGAGAAACGGTCTGCGGGGGACTCAAAAGACTCGATAATACTTTGGTTGTGGATTTAACCACTAGCACGTCAGAGGTATTAGGCATACGTAACGGGATACCAGGTATTGACCAAAAGGGACGTCGATGAGCGAACTCATCCTGACACCCTACTGAGCCTGTCAGTGACAATATCCGTACAGTCCGGTTCGTTCGTCTATGAGTATCGCATGGCCGGCCTAGGGGGTTGGTAAAAGTCAGACCCCCAAAAGCGGTACAAGTCGTGTCGGAGTGTAGCCCAGAACACCCTGAGATACTACTGGAATGCTACCAGTAAATCTCCTGCCTCGGCCGAGGGCTTTGTGTAATGGCTCTCCTAGATACAGCGCGACCTCACCCCCAATACCGGGAGAGACGAACCCCTGCAGATCCGCTCACTGCCTCCATGTGGCTCGGGACTGTACCCAACTAAAACCTGTTTGCACGACTCCTTTGAGCTGTGGTATGGTAGTAATCAAAGTACTGTGGAAACTCACTCGAGACAAATGACGATCTCAGGTCGATGAACTAACATGTACACATGTCACCAGGGAACTGGTATCTAACGTCAGGTATAAACCAACTAGCATGTTCCCGGGGAATCCTGTCTGGTGTACTCATAACCCAATGATCACCTGTATACATCTTAGGTGAACCAACTGACACCAATGGCTTGTGAGACCGGCCACCGCCCCTCGTCGGGGTCTTGACTGTATACACTAGTCTACTGTGGAGTATCGATGCCCTGTTTCAAAACTCCCATGACTAGGGACCTTTTAAGGATATGCTTATAGACCCCAGCTCCCATGTATATGATCACCATCATACTGCTGGCAGTCAAGCAAGAATCCTAGGGGCTCTATCAACGTGCAATAGTGACCAGTAAGGTTACCTAAAGCAGTACATGATGATAAAGATAAACCAGATAGCATACTATTATCTTGAGTATGACTGTCCTACCGGCATAGGCCCTCCATCAATCATTGCAATCACGTGCCTGTGATCCAATAATTGACTCTGATGGCACTATCTCCAACAATCTCCCATTTGCACTCAAGGCTAATTATTGAGATGTCGCATACTCACAGCCCGTGTGATACCGAACACCCAACTCCTCTACTAATCAGTCTCACTAAACTCGTTTGCGAAACTAATGTGTTCGAGGGATAGCCTCTGTTAGTGGATCCGTCATGATGTTTCTTTCTATGTCTCTCTTTATCACATGTTCACGGAGAAAGCCATCTCCCGAAATGAGCAATACCTGTCTTAGAGTATGTCTGGATATTTGATGGGACCTAGTTCATAAATGAACTCCAAATCCAAACTTCTCAGACTGTATCGTCAACTGAACTTAATCAGTATCCTGCTCTATGCCTCCCTCAGTATCCACCTGGACCACCTGTCCAAAATACAGCCCCTCGTCAGAGGGAAAACTATAACTCTGACAGTCACTCTGTCATCCAGGTCACCTTGGAAGCCTGGAATGATAACTGTCTCCCGAACGAGGCTGTCGTTATCATATCCCTAGAACATTCTCTTATGTTCTAAAACCGCTTTCGATCGTTTCTCCAGGATTGGATTAATATCAATTTATTGCATCTAGTGTAAAAACAACATCTGGTGTGGTACTTGACATCTCATGATTGACTCAATCGCCTAAGCAAGTGATCTGCCAATCATGCACATCCCTCTCCCCTTTAGTCTGTAAGACACCTTTAGAGAAGGTGACTCCATCACCTCCAGGTACACTACCGTGCCAGGAGTCGTCCATTATAAAATACCTTTAGAATGCTGTCTAAGTACCCTGATTGGAACACTTCCTAAATCTAGATCTAAAACCAAAGATCTAGTAACCAGAATGTCTGATATAATACCCAATTCCTATGTGGAGAAACCACTGTGTGACAGCCAAAGTATAATCGATCGTAGTATATGAATTGTAAGTGCACGGCGGCGCCCCGGCCGTCAATCCGACGGCCAAATGCGGAAGCGGTGATAAACTTTAAATTTTACTTGAACTGGCAAACTGCCGCGCACTAATACCCGGATCGAACCATTAATTAGTCCTAGCTAACGATAAGAAAGGGAATAGAGATATACCGACGATCCAAGTCCTCCGGTCTTCTCATCATCGTCCCGATCTCCTGCGGAATGTCCCGTCGTCACCACCTTGCCGGAAGGGCACCACATCGCCTACTTCTTTTACGGGCTCCCACCTCAATGCCGAGGCAACTCGGGCACGAAGCTGGCTAGTCGACGTGCCCAAGATTTGCTGTAGAATGTTGTGTAGAACTTGTGTCTCTTTTTGGGGTTGTAGGAATTGCCTTTTTGATGGAGGGATGATACAAGCTTTTGGAGGTTATTCTTATGGGATTTTTACCAAAGCAAAAGCACCAAAAACCCCACATAGGAAATTTGGACAGCCCCCACAAGGAGTGGCCGGCCATGGACATGGTGAGAGGAGAGAATGAGAGTTAGTTCTCTAAAAGAGAGAGTGCCAACCTTATTCAAGAGAGAGAGAGAGGAATGGATATCATATAAAAAGAAATGATAGCAAGGAAAGTCCAACACTCCAACACCATACTCCAAAAACCCACCTACTACAACCATGATTGCTCACAAAGTCAAGCAATCATGATAGAAGAAGTCAAGGTCAAAAGAATGGTGCACCATCATGATACAAGGAAATAAGCAAAGACCCCCTCCACAAACACTTATTTGCAACAATGCAAATAAGCCCTCCTCCACCAATCTTCGGCCAATGAACGGAACAATGGAAATTGGCCGAAACGGAAAGCAAACTGGCAACTCCAGAAAACTGGTCCCGTAATAAATTACAGGAAAACCCCGATACTGTGCATACACACCCGCATCTGTATTTCGACCGAAATACAAATGCAATGAGACAAAATCTACAATGTACTATACTAGGATCCGGCTTAAACCAAAGCCGGCTAGTAATATCCGTTCGATCCTGATCCGTGCAATACCGCACGTATCTGATCGAACCCTGCCATATAACCATACGGCCTATAGTACAGACTGTCCGATCCTGATCCGTGCAATACCGCACGTATCTGATCGGACCTTGCCATATCTCCATACGGCCTCTACAACCTTTCGCCCGAAAGCTGAGTAACTGAATGTGGGGGACTCTAAAGACTCGTCAACACCACGGTTGTGGATTTAACCACTAGCACGTCAGAGGTATAAGCCAATACGTAACGGGCTACCAGTTATTGACTAAAAGGGACGTCTGTGAGCGAACTCAGCCTGACAACCCTACTGAGCCTATCAGTGACAATATCCGTACAGTCCGGTCCGTTCGTCTATGAGCATCGCATGGCGGGCCTAGGGGGTTGGTAAAAGTCAGACCCCCAAAAGCGGTACAAGTCGTGTCGGAGTGTAGCCCAGAACACCCTGAGATACTACTGGAATACCTACCAGAAAATCTCCTTGCCTCGGCCGAGGGCTTCGTGTAATGGCTCTCCTAGACACAGCGCGACCTCACCCCCAATACCGGGAGAGACGAACCCCTGAAGATACGCTCACTGCCTCCATGTGGCTCGGGACTGTACCCAACTAAAACCTGTTTGCACGACTCCTTTGAGCCGTGGTAGGGTAGTAATCAAAGTACAGTGGGAACTCACACGAGACAAATGACGATCCCCAGGTCGATGAACTAACCTGCACACATGTCACCAGGGAACTGCCATCTGACGTCTGGTATATGACCAACTAGCATGTTCCCGGCGAGTCCTGTCCGGTGTACTCATAACCCAATGAGCACCTGTATACATCTTAGGTGATCCAACTGACACCAGTGGCTTGTGAGACCGGCCACCGCCCCTCGTCGGGGTCTCGACTGTATACACTAGTCTACTATGGAGAATCGATGCCCTGTCTCGAAACTCTCACGACTAGGGACCTTTTAAGGATATGCTTATAGACCCCAGCTCCCACTTATATGATCGCCCTCATACTGCTGGTGGTCAAGCAAGAATCCTAGGGGCTCTATCAACGTGTAATAGCGACGTGTCAGGTCACTTAAAACAGTACACGATGATAAAGGTAAACCAGAGAGTATACTATCATCTCGAGTAAGACTGTCCTACCGGGATAGGTCCTCCATCAATCATTACAATCACGTACCTGTGACCTAATAATTGACTCTGAGGGCACTATCTCCAACAATCTCCCACTTGCACTCAAGGCTAATTATTGCGATGTCGCATACTCACAGCCCGTGTGATACCGAACACCCAACTCCTCTACTAGTCAGTCTCACAAAGCTCGTTTGCGAAACTATTGCGTTCGAGGAATAGCCTCAGAGAGTGGATCCGCTTTGTTGTTTCTTTCTATGTCTCTCTATATCTCAAGTTCGCGGAGAAACCCATCTCCCGAAATGAGCAATACCTGTCTTAGGATGTGTCTGGATGTCTGATGGGACATAGCTCATAAATGAACTCCAAATCCAAACTTCTTAGACTGTATCGTCAACTGAACTTAATCAGTATCCTGCGCCATGCCTCCCTCAGTATTGCCTTGGACGAACTGTCCAAAATACTGCCCCTCGTCAGAAGGAAAAACTATAACTCTGACAACCTCCTTGTCGTCCATGTCACCTTGCAAGCCTGGAATGATAACTGTCTCCCGAATGAGGCTGTCGTTATCATATCCCTAGAACATCCACTTATGTTCTAAAACTGCTTCCGACCGTTTCTCCAGGATTGGATCAATGTCAACTTATTGCATCTAGTGCAAGAACAACATCTGGTGTGGTACTTGACATCTCATGATTGACTCAATTGCCTAAGCAAGTAATCTTCCAATCATGCACATCCCTCTCCCCTTTAGTCTGTAAGACAGCTTCAGAGAGGGTGACTCCATCACCTGCAGGTACACTACCGTGCCAGGAGTCGTCCATCCTAAATACTCTTAGAATGCTGTCAAGTACCCTGATTGGGAAACCACCCAAATCTAGATCTAATACCATAGATCCAGTAACCAGTATGTCTGATATAAAATCCATTTCCTTTATGGAGAAACCACTGTGTGACGGCCAAAGTATAACCGATTGTAGTATAGGAGTTTCTTTTCCTACTCTGTGTATGTCATCCAAACACCATGACATCACACCCTACTACCTTCTCAACAGATCCATCCCCTATTCTGATGAAGTCAAACCCATGACTGTCACGTCAGAAATAGATGATCTATCTCCGCTACTGGTGCTTCAGTCTATAAATAGACATAAGCTACCTGTCCACCAATGCTTCCGCTGCTCCCACTGACTACGACAACCCTCTGGCAGAGTCATATAGACGTACACTTCTAAAACTAGTTTAGAACGACGCTATACTCATCCTCCCGCCGGGTCTCGCAGCCTGGAACAACAGCAATGGTAATTGTGGGTAAACAAGAACTTCCCTGTCACCGTCCTTGAGGCTACCGTAGTACCTCTCGAGTGCCTGAAGTTACCCACCGCATCTGCGGAGTGGCCAATGGAATGTCAAACAAGATTGAATCTTTAGGTTCCTATCAAATCTTCAGTAATCGTTTGTGGTTCTGGAATCACTTCCAGTTCTACCATACTCCCACTTACTGTTTTCTGAAAAAATCCATTTTTAATAAAACTGTGGCGAGTCTAGAACAATATTGCTATTGTTCATCCAGATGGTAGAAAGTCAACCCGCGTCATAGCCTGGGTCAACCTACAAACAGCCATTATAGAAACGTGCCTTGAGTTGTCCAGTGTCTGGTTTTAAGCATAAGCCGGACAACTCCCCGTACCTTAACATCGTTAAGATACGAACTGTTCTATATCCAATATAGGACCAGAGGCACTGATTTAATTGAACCAGATTCAAATCATGCAGCTGTCTCCAGTGCATGTCAACTAAAATGGCAGGAGGCCGATCAGCGTTAATCAACTTAGGAATGCTTCCAATTATGAGTAACCTGAAAGAGAAGCAAGTTCTCTTTATCATTACTATCAACTGAATACCATATACAAGTATCTACATCTTCGATCACTTTGAAGAATCCCGATACTTGCTACACCTGGTTCTCTACTCTATTCAAATACCTATAACTTCTCAAAATTCAGACCCTGTGTTTCCACGAAACACCTATCTAAAAAGTAGAGAAGTCATAAGTAAACCGAATATAGTACGAGGACCAACCCCTCTGTCCTGATGGACCCTGGACAACATACAACACTCTGTATAAGTCCCTTGAGTCTGATAACTCATTCACTGTGTGTCGTAGGTTGAAAACTGTACTTATGGTCAAGAAGAATTACACCGCTGCTTAATGCTCCTTACCTAACCATCCACTGATATAGGTAAATGTCGTAGACATAAATTCAGAAAGGTATATCTCACTCTATGAAAATAGACGTACAGATATATCAAATTTGAAATTGGTGCATAACAGCGGATATTCAAAACCAAATATTTGCCGACCGGCAAACAGCCCAGGTGATTTCCTCAAATATCACCGATTACAACGAATCCCGATATAATGAGGATGATCACCCAATTCCCAATAACCTACTCCCACTCATCATCTGTAAAACCATACAGATGTGAGAATCGTACCTGGTAAATACATACCCTGGAGTAAGTATCTAATCGGGAAATCAGTTTTCCTTTAACATTACACAGTGAAACTGAAACATTGAAATGTTCCGTCGGGGTATCCTGGTATTCCTAGTAATGCCTCTTCCAGATTCACGACTGTAACCGTATAATTCTTTGCCACCTCTCCAAATCCGTTTATATGTCTTTAGTCATTACCTTCTGCACACCCCTTTAGGCTAAATGGTTTTCTTCCTTCCCTACCGTTCGGCACCAGCCTATGGTTTGGAAGAAGACTATCCAATAAGCATAATGGGTGTACTGTCCTAATCCTAGGAACACTCGCAATGCGAGAGAAGGTCAAGATAAAAGACACCTGAATAAATCTTATTCCTATTTCTCCTGAACCAGAATCCATCCCCGAACTGGAACAAGTTCCTTTCGAGTTCGTATATAACCATACGATGGAGTATCCAATAAACTGTGGATCTTCGTAGTGATACGGAGTGTCCTGGAGAAATACAAAGGTGATTTTAGGATTGGCGAAGGAATACTTGGTTTGGTCGTGAATATCTGTTGCAATTTACTTTGCCCTCTTACTAATCCCTTGCTTTGTCTGAACTTAATACCTTCTGTACATCATCGTTAGGCTAATTGGTTTTCTTCATTCCCTACCGGTCGGCACCAGCCTAAGGTTTGGAAGAAGACTATCCAATTTGCGTAATAGGTGTACTATCTCCTATACCAAGGAGTACTCGCAACCTGAGAGAAGGTAAAAGGAAAAGACAACTGAATAATCCTATCCGTTTTCTCCAGAACCTGAAACCATCATCGAATAAATTCTTTCGAGTTCGTATCTAACCATACGATGGTTTTGTCCAATGGAAGTGGACGTTCGTAATAATACGGGGTGTCCTGGAGAAAAGGGTAAAAGTAGGAGTGGCAATGAGGTTTGCAACTCTGAAAATCCAAAAGCCAGTGTTAAAGAAGGTTCGGTCAATCTTGGTCACTGAGTCATAGTCTTAGGGTCGGGTCAATGGTCGCTGCCAAAGAGAGAGAGAAAAGAAACACTCAGCGTGCACTCTAACCTAGATCAGAATGGTTACCAATTAATCTAATCTGGAAACCTCCCACTGTACCGTCAAATTCTCCTCCAAACCTAAAAGAAGAATTAGTCGGGGTCACCCGAGGAGTAAATTAACTCATCAGTGGGAATCGGGATCCAACTATCATCGCATGACAACATGACGGAATCCGCTCACGCTACCACACTCCAGAAGGTATGCGCATATCTGGCAAGTTTCAGTTCTTTTGAAACTCCCGATGTGATTTCTGCCCCATGCTCTTATGACCTTGACTTTGGCCAACAAATCATAAGTCACATGTCAAGTTCTACCCGTCATTCTCCAGGTTGATTCGAATCCACCCGCACAAGCCCTTGACTTTGGCCAACAAGGCTATACGACTGTTCCAAACCAACGCATCTATCTATGCTGCATATGAATAACCAACAGCTACTAAACACTGTGCCTTGACTTTGGCCAACAAACACAGCTTGAATACTATTGACTATCCATATGAAACGACGGAGGGCTACGAATGGTTTCTGGCGAAAATCTTTAACGTAAAGAACTTGATATCGTTGAAGGAACGGATAGCTTTTTGAAAATATAGTGACGAAAACCATTGCTAAAGAGGTCACTCCTGGTGAAGGGATCTCAGCTCTTTCCCCGTAGAATGAGGTGCAGGGTATTCCAACTGAATACCACGGTGCAAAGCAAAAGTAATCGGCTATAGTGAAGTTAATGCCCTGACGCAAACTTTTTGTCCAAGGGGTCACTCCCGGTGAAGGGATCTCGGCCCTTGCCTCGTCGACTGAGGAGCAGGATATTCTAAATGAATACCACGATGCAAAACAAAAGTGAACGTCCTTGCAATAACAGCTTTTTGAAAAGTGTTCCAACAACATCAGATTAGGTTTATTTTAACTTGCATTGATCCGAATCAATGCAGTCCCATCAATTGATCACACCAAAAAGAACGAAAATATACTAATGTACGTATATGCCATCCGCATTCGCCACTGGGTCCCGTCATTACCCGTTAGGTTAGCTAACTAACGACAGAGCGGGGACTGGACTAGCGCGGATGTAAAACATATACAACATCTACTAATATATATACCAATATATTATATTCGCTCAAGGCGTGATAAGAAATGCAACATCACAGAAAATGTACAGCATCACAGAAACAATACAGATATCTGGGATCCCCGGGTTTCACAGAGCCACTACTGAAACCCGACGTTCCCCTGGTCGTGTGGATAGCCTGTGCAATGAAATCCTAGACCCCTACGGGCGCGGCAAGTTACCCGCCAAAACCTGAAGCGAGGCAGCCTCCTTCAGCAACGTGAATGGACCACCCAGCACTTCACGGAATCCGGTAACTTGGGCACCCCTCCTGGGTCAACCTGTACCCCCTACGAGTGCGGCGAATATCCCGCCAATCCTAGAGTGAAGCCCCCTCCGTCTCAATGCCATGAGATGCGGGCTTGTTGACCTCTAGAACCCGGCTATCCGTGCACCCCTCCGCGGGGCAATCCTAGTACCGAAAGTAAAATATACATACAACGGGTACATCGACCGCAAACTGGCCGTGCCCCAAAATAATAATACAATCAGGCAGTGACGGCAGTCCACATGTCGGACGCTCGCCCCGCAATATCAAATGTACATAATACAACCAAAACTGTACTAGCATTGCATCCAGGCTATCCCCCACGACCGATCCGCAACATCACAGCAAAAACAGAACATCAACGTGAAAGTCACGTTCGCAAATCCGTCTAACCGGGCTATAGCAGTTAGACCAGATTTACCGATCATGTGACATTCACGGTCGCAAATATAATGTAAATACTGTAAAATAATGTGTTTAAAATATCCGATCGATCAAATTTTAACAAGTGGGCCCCAAAGCATTACTGTAGCAGATCAGGAAATTCTGGGCCCAATATTAATATTCCAAAACCCCCTAAAATCAGCCCAGAAGCCCACTGGAGAAAATTGACAGAGTGATCTTATCATAGTGCGGCGGAACCGCGGCCCAAATGGGGGTTTGGCCGCGGTTCCGCGCTCCAACTATGGAGTCATTTTGTCGAATTTCTACAGTGGCCTTATATTTTCCAGTACATCACTTTTCTGTAACCTGAAAAAAATTTCGACACCAAAAAATTTTAACAGAAAACTGATGTGAGCTAAAATTGGAATTTTGGAATTTTGGTCGATCGGAACTCAAAAACACATTAAACCAAGCTAGATTAAGTTAATGGCGAGTCTCTGATACCACTGTAAGTGCACGGCGGCGTCCCGGCCGTCAATCCGACGGCCAAATGCGGAAGCGGTGATAAACTTTAAATTTTACTTGAACTGGCAAACTGCCGCGCACTAATACCCGGATCGAACCATTAATTAGTCCTAGCTAACGATAAGAAAGGGAATAGAGATATACCGACGATCCAAGTCCTCCGGTCTTCTCATCATCGTCCCGATCTCCTGCGGAATGTCCCATCGTCACCACCTTGCCGGAAGGGCACCACATCGCCTACTTCTTTTACGGGCTCCCACCTCAATGCCGAGGCAACTCGGGCACGAAGCTGGCTAGTCGACGTGCCCAAGATTTGCTGTAGAATGTTGTGTAGAACTTGTGTCTCTTTTTGGGGTTGTAGGAATTGCCTTTTTGATGGAGGGATGATACAAGCTTTTGGAGGTTATTCTTGTGGGATTTTTACCAAAGCAAAAGCACCAAAAACCCCACATAGGAAATTTGGACAGCCCCCACAAGGAGTGGCCGGCCATGGACATGGTGAGAGGAGAGAATGAGAGTTAGTTCTCTAAAAGAGAGAGTGCCAACCTTATTCATGAGAGAGAGAGAGGAATGGATATCATATGAAAAGAAATGATAGCAAGGAAAGTCCAACACTCCAACACCATACTCCAAAAACCAACCTACTACAACCATGATTGCTCACAAAGTCAAGCAATCATGATAGAAGAAGTCAAGGTCAAAAGAATGGTGCACCATCATGATACAAGGAAATAAGCAAAGACACCCTCCACAAACACTTATTTGCAACAATGCAAATAAGCCCTCCTCCACCAATCTTCGGCCAATGAACGGAACAATGGAAATTGGCCGAAACGGAAAGCAAACTGGCAACTCCAGAAAACTGGTCCCGTAATAAATTACAGGAAAACCCCGATACTGTGCATACACACCCGCATCTGTATTTCGACCGAAATACAAATGCAATGAGACAAAATCTACACTGTACTATACTAGGATCCGGCTTAAACCAAAGCCGGCTAGTAATATCCGTTCGATCCTGATCCGTGCAATACCGCACGTATCTGATCGAACCCTGCCATATAACCATACGGCCTATAGTACAGACTGTCCGATCCTGATCCGTGCAATACCGCACGTATCTGATCGGACCTTGCCATATCTCCATACGGCCTCTACAACCTTTCGCCCGAAAGCTGAGTAACTGAATGTGGGGGACTCTAAAGACTCGTCAACACCACGGTTGTGGATTTAACCACTAGCACGTCAGAGGTATAAGCCAATACGTAACGGGCTACCAGGTATTGACTAAAAGGGACGTCTGTGAGCGAACTCAGCCTGACAACCCTACTGAGCCTATCAGTGACAATATCCGTACAGTCCGGTCCGTTCGTCTATGAGCATCGCATGGCGGGCCTAGGGGGTTGGTAAAAGTCAGACCCCCAAAAGCGGTACAAGTCGTGTCGGAGTGTAGCCCAGAACACCCTGAGATACTACTGGAATACCTACCAGCAAATCTCCTTGCCTCGGCCGAGGGCTTCGTGTAATGGCTCTCCTAGACACAGCGCGACCTCACCCCCAATACCGGGAGAGACGAACCCCTGAAGATACGCTCACTGCCTCCATGTGGCTCGGGACTGTACCCAACTAAAACCTGTTTGCACGACTCCTTTGAGCCGTGGTAGGGTAGTAATCAAAGTACAGTGGGAACTCACACGAGACAAATGACGATCCCCAGGTCGATGAACTAACCTGCACACATGTCACCAGGGAACTGCCATCTGACGTCTGGTATATGACCAACTAGCATGTTCCCGGCGAGTCCTGTCCGGTGTACTCATAACCCAATGAGCACCTGTATACATCTTAGGTGATCCAACTGACACCAGTGGCTTGTGAGACCGGCCACCGCCCCTCGTCGGGGTCTCGACTGTATACACTAGTCTACTATGGAGAATCGATGCCCTGTCTCGAAACTCTCACGACTAGGGACCTTTTAAGGATATGCTTATAGACCCCAGCTCCCACTTATATGATCGCCCTCATACTGCTGGTGGTCAAGCAAGAATCCTAGGGGCTCTATCAACGTGTAATAGCGACGTGTCAGGTCACATAAAACAGTACACGATGATAAAGGTAAACCAGATAGCATACTATCATCTCGAGTAAGACTGTCCTACCGGGATAGGTCCTCCATCAATCATTACAATCACGTACCTGTGACCTAATAATTGACTCTGAGGGCACTATCTCCAACATGAATATCACTTCCTACTCTGTGTATGTCATCCAAATACCAGGACATTACACCCTACTACCTTCTTAACAGATCCATCCCCTATTCTGCTGAAGTCAAACCTATGACTGTCACATCAGAAATAGATGGTCTATTTCCGCTATATTTGCTTTAGTCCATAAATAGACATAAGCCTGTTGTCCACCAATGTTTCCACTGCTCCCACAGACTACGACAACCCTCTGGCACAGTCATATACACGTGCACTTCTAAAGCCAGTTCAGAACGACGCTATACTCATCCTCCTGCCGTGTCTCATAGTCTGGAAAAACAGCAATGGAAAGTCTAGGTAAACAAGAACCGCCCTACCACCGTCCTTGAGGCTACCGGAGTACCTCTCGGGTGCCTGATGTTACCCATCATGTCTGCGGAGTAGCCAATGGAGTGTCAAACCAAATTGAATCTTTAAGTTCTTATCAAATTTTCAGTAATCGTCTGCGGTTCAGGAATCACTTCCAGTTCTACCATACTCCCACTACTGTTTTCTGCAAAAATCCATTTTTACTAAAACTGTGGCGAGTCAAGAACAATATTACTATTGATCTTCAAGGTGGTAGAAAGTCAACCCTTGTCATAGCCTGGGTCAACCCACAAACAACCATTACAGAAACGTGCCTTGAGTTATCCAGAGTCTGGTTTTAAGCATAAGCTGGAAAACTCCCCATACCTTAACATCGTTAAGATATGAACTATTCTATATCCAATATAGGAACAGAGGCACTGATTTAATTGGAACCAGATTCAAATCATGCAGCTGTCTCCAATGCATGTCAACTAAATGGAGAGAGGCTGATCAGCATTACTAAACTTAGGTGTGCTTCCAATTATGAATAACCTGAAAGAGAAGCAAGTTCTCTTAATCATTACTATCAACTGAATACCATACACAAGTATCTACATCTTCGATCACCTTGAAGAATCCCGATACTTGCAACATCTGGTTCTCTACTCTATTCTTATACCTATAACTTCTCAAAACTTGGATGTTGTGTCTCTACGAAACACTTGCCTAAGAGTTAGAGAAGTCACAAGTAAACCGAATATAGTACGGGGACCAACCCCTCTGTCCTCATGGACACTGGACAACATACAATACTCTGTATAAGTCCCCTGAGTCTAATAACTCATTCCCTGTGCGTTGTAGGTTGAAAACTGTACTTATGGTTAAGAAGAATTACACTGTTGTTTAATACTCCTTACCTAACCATCCACTGATATAGGTAAATGTCATGGACATAATTTCAAAAAGGGATATCTCACACTATAAAAATAGACGTACAGATATATCAATTTGAAATTGGTGCATAACAGCGGATATTCAAATCCATATATTTGCCGTCCGGCAAACAACCCAGGTGACTTCCTCAAATATCACCAATTACAACGAATTCCAATATAATGAGGTTGATCACCCAATTCCCAATGACTTACTCCCACTCATCATCTGTAAAACCATACAGATGTGAGAATCATACCTGGTAATTACATACCCTGGAGAAAGTGCTAATTGGGAAATTAGTTTTCTTTTAACAGTACAAAGTGAAACTGAAACAGCGAAATGTTTCGTATGGGTATCCGGGTATTCCTAGTAATGACTCTTCCATCAACCAGATTCACAACTGCAACCGTATATTTTTTTGCCAACTCTCCAAATCCCTTTATATGTCTTTAGTCATTTCCTTCTGTACACCCTCTTAGGCTAAATGGTTTTCTTTCTTCCCTACCGTTCGGCACCAGCCTATGGTTTGGAAGAAGACTATCCAATAAGCATAATGGGTGTACTGTCCTAATCCTAGGAGCACTCGCAATGCGAGAGAAGGTGAAGATAAAAGACAACTGAATAAAACCTTATTCCTATTTCTCCTGAACCAGAATCTATCCCCGAACTGGAACAAGTTCCTTTCGAGTTCGTATATAACCATACGATGGAGTATCCAAATAACTGTGGATCTTCGTAGTGATACAGAGTGTTCTGGAGAAATACAAAGGTGAAATGGGAGTGGTAATGAGATACTTGGTTTGGTTGTGAATAGTGTAAGTCCACGTTGCGACCCCCGGTTCTTACGGGGAGGCGGAAACGGTATAAAATCAAAATTTTAACGCAAGAGGCAACATGGACTAAGCTAGGTCGGGATCTTTACCTAAACTAAAACTAGCATACTAAGCTAAAGATATTTAGCTACTCGGATAGAGATGGTTATACCTAGTTTGTCTTGAACTCCTTCGTCTTCAAGCTCCGGTGGTGATCCGATGGCTCCTTCTCGTCGTCTCCGTACGCCGAAGATAGATCCACTTGAAAGCTCCAACCTTTAGCTCCTTCTTCGGTCTTTGATGAAACTAGCTCCCTTGGTTTGCTAAACCTAGTGAACTAGAATGAGTAGAGATGATTTAGAATGGGATTTTATCTATGGTTCTTGATTCTCAACTCATGAGACAAGAGAACCATAGATCAAGAGAGGGAGCAAGAGGTTGAGGGTGAGAGCAAGAGGAGAGCTCAAGAACAAGAGAAAGAATGAGCAAGAAAGAATGAGGCTCTCTTTTTCCTTTCACCCTCTCATAATCCAAAGTGATCATAACTCATCATATCAAAAAAGTCTTTTGGTGATGGTTAGAAGCAACCATAAGGTTATCATATCATGCACTCATTTTACTCAAAAAAGCAAGCAAGAAAAAAGTCTTTGGCATGAAATGATAACCATGGTCATCATGATGGTCAACTAGTCAAGCCTAGTCAACCGGTCAACAAGTCAACAAAAGTCAACAAGTCACCAAAGTCAACAAGTCATCAAAAGTCAACAAGTCAACAACCATATCACCATAATACTTAATTAATATAATAGTTAATCATAAATCATATTCTCATTAGGGTTGAGCAAAAAGTCAAAAGTCAACGGTCAACTGTCAACAACCCTAATGAGAATCTACTGCCTCTGCCTCCCTGTCAACTGTGCATACACACCCGCATCCGCGTTCCGAGGAACACGAATGCAAACTGGATAAATCCAATCCCATAAGGTACACTAGGATCTGGCTTAAACCAAAGCCCGCTAGTGTAAACTGTCCGGACACTGTACGCGCACAAGTGCACGGATGTGACCGAACCCTGTCGCAAAAACCATGCGACCTCTACTCTTTTGCCTAAAGGCGAAAAGCTTTCTGTGTGGGACTCTAAAGACTCGACACTACGCTGGCAGTGGGTTTAACCACAGACCGCAAGCGGCACTAGCTGTGCGTAACGGTCCCCAGGTAGTGCCGACAAGAAGACCGACGAGGCGAAACCCATCTGAACTCCTACTGAGCCTGAGTGTGACATTCTCCGTACAGTCCGGTATGTTCGTCTGATACATCGCATGGCGAGCCTAGGGGGCGGTAAACGTCAGTCCCCCAATAGCGGTACAAGTCGTGCCGGAGTGAAGCCCAAAACACCCTGAGATAACACTGGAAACCTACCAGTATATCTCGTTTGCCCTGGCCAGGGACTACTCGTGTAATGGCTCTCCTAGACACAGCGCGATGTCAACCCCCAATACCGGGAGAGACGAATCCTGTCTAACCGTCACTGCCTCCAAGTGCTTCGGGACTGCACCCAACCACTACCTGTTTGCACGACTCGTTTGAGCCGTGGTAGGGTAGTGATCAAAGTACAGTGGGAACACACTCGAGGCGAAGTGATAGTATCAAGTCAGCGGACTAAGCTGTACTCATGTCACCTGGGAACTGATAACTGACGATAGGTATAATACCAACTAGTCAGTTCCCGACGAGTCCTGTCCAGTGTACCCGTAACCTAACGAGCACCCGCATACTATCTCAAGTACGACGTACTGACGGCTGTGGGACAGACCGTCTCCCACACTGGGATGAGAAGCGCATGCGCTGGTCTACTCCGGAGTATCGATGCCCTGTCTCGATAGTCCTGCGACCAGGGACCTGCATAAGGATGTGCTTATAGATTACCCAGCGCCACTAGTGTGACGGCCATCACATCGCTGGTAATCAAGCAAAGATCCTAAGGGCTCTACTAATGTGTATAGGCGATATACAAAATAAACACATGTACACATTGAAGTAGAAACAAACCAAGTAGCATACTACTATTTTGAGCAAGATTGTATATACAAGGTGAATATCCCAAGCATCCATTAAGTAATATACAAACTAGTATGATACAGTAATGGCCTCTAGGGCATATACACTAACAATCTCCCACTTGCACTAAGGCCATGTACTGGCGTATCGAAGACCTATCATCTCGATCAGCCGCTCGAACTGAGTCTGGGGCAGGGCCTTGGTGAATGGATCAGCAGTGTTATCTTCTGAAGCGACTCTCCGAACCTCGATCTCCTGGCGATCTACGATCTCCCTGATCAGGTGATACCGCCTCAAGATGTGCCTGGATCTCTGATGGGACCTGGGTTCCTTCGCTAATGCTATAGCCCCGTTGTTGTCGCAATACAGAGGTATTGGATCAACAATGGACGGAACCACCTGAAGTTCTTTCAAGAACTTCCTCATCCAGACAGCTTCTTTTGCGGCATCAGATGCAGCGATGTATTCCGCTTCCATCGTCGAGTCTGCAACGGTTTCCTGTTTGGAACTCTTCCAACACACCGCCCCTCCATTGAGGGTAAAGACAAAACCCGACATGGACTTGGAATCATCCTTGTCACTCTGGAAGCTGGAGTCAGCAAAGGCCTCGATCTGGAGGTCCTTTCCGCCATACACCAAGAACATCTCCTTAGTCCTTCTCAGGTACTTGAGAATGTTCTTTACCGCTATCCAGTGTTTCTCCCCAGGGTTAGACTGATACCGGCTTACCACACTCAGTGCATAAGCTACATCCGGTCTGGTACACAGCATCGCATACATTATAGAGCCTACCGCAGAAGCGTAGGGTATAATAGACATGCGATCCCTCTCCAAATCAGTCTTGGGAGACATCTCTTTAGAGAGGGTGATCCCGTGACAAGCCGGTAGGTTACCGCGCTTGGAATCTTCCATACTGAACCTCTTCAGTATGGTGTCGATGTACCTGGACTGTGAAAGTCCTAATATCCTCTTGGATCTGTCACGGTAGATCCGGATACCCAGAATGTATGAGGCATCACCCAGGTCTTTCATGGAGAACCTGTGTGACAAGAACCCCTTGACAGATTGTAGCATAGGAATGTCATTTCCTATTAAGAGAATGTCATCCACGTATAAAACGAGGAATACTACAGTTCTCGCTACAAATCTACTATAGATGCATGGTTCATCTGGATTTTTGATAAAGCCAAATTCTTTGACCGTCTCATCAAAGCAGATGTTCCAACTCCGCGATGCCTGCTTTAGTCAATAGATGGACTTAAGCAACTTGCACACCTTTCCGCTGCTCCCACTCTGAATGAAACCCTCTGGCTGGTCCATATAGACACACTCCTCTAAATTTCCATTTAGAAAAGCTGTCTTTACGTCCATTTGCCAGATCTCATAATCGTGGAAGGCAGCAATGGCAAGAAGGATCCGAATGGATTTCAGCATGGCTACTGGAGAAAAGGTTTCGTCGTAGTCCAAGCCAGGTCTTTGACGAAAACCCTTTGCTACCAGCCTAGCTTTATAGGTCTCAACCTGTCTATCTACACCAATCTTCCTTTTGAAGATCCACTTGCATCCTACGGGTTTTACCCCGTCTGGAGCAATGTCCAACGTCCATACCTTGTTGGTGTACATGGACTCCATTTCGGTCCGCATTGCATCCAGCCATTTCACTGAGTCAACGCTCTGAACGGCCTGCTGGAAGCTAGTAGGCTCATCATAATCTATGATGCAATCCTCTCTATCCCCGTCTATGAGAAAACCGTAGTATCTCTCGGACGGATGAGACTGCCTACTACTTCTGCGGAGCGGCGTAGGAATGTCCTGTTCTGTTGAACCCTCTGGTTCTACCAAGCTTTCAGTAACAGTCTGTGGTTCCGGAATTTCTTCCAGTTCCACTGCGCTCCCACTAATTTCCTTTTCCAAGAACTGGTGTTCTAGAAAGTGGGCATTACGAGAAACAAGGACTTTTTGTTCCTCTGCGTAGTAGAAAAGATACCCCCTGGTGTTCTTTGGGTATCCCACAAACTTGCACAGTACTGAGCGTGCCTCGAGTTTGTCCGCATGCTGCTTTTTTACAAAAGCTGGACATCCCCAGATCTTCAGATATTGAAGATAGGGTTTCTTCCCACTCCACATTTCATATGGGGTGGTAGGCACAGTCTTAGTCGGAACTCGGTTCAAAAGGTATGCTGCTGATTCTAGCGCATATCCCCAGAATGATCGCGGCAACTCAGCGTTACTCATCATGGACCGCACCATATCCAATAGGGTGCGGTTCCGTCTCTCCGATACACCATTATGTTGCGGGGTGTATGGAGGAGTAAGCTGAGAGAGAATTCCGTTCTCTTTTAAATAGTCCAGGAACTCGGCACTTAAGTATTCTCCACCTCGATCCGATCTTAGAATCTTAATACTTTTGCCGGTCTGTTTCTCTACTTCATTCTTATACTCCTGGAATTTTCCAAAGGCTTCGGACTTATGTTTCATTAAGAAGACATAACCGTACCTTGAGAAGTCATCCGTAAAAGTAATGAAGTAAGAATGTCCGCTTCGGGCATGTGTAGACATTGGACCGCACACGTCACTGTGTACGAGTCCCAAGAGCTCGCTCGCTCTTACTCCATGTCCAGTAAACGGAGTCTTTGTCATCTTTCCCTTGAGACAGGATTGACAAGTGGCATACGACTGATATTCGAACGCATTCAAATACCCTTCTGTATGTAACTTCGTCAACCTTCTCTCATTGATGTGACCCAATCTACAATGCCATAAGAAAGTCTGATTTATTTCTGGAGACTTTCTTTTGTGTGTATTCTGGACATTAAAAATCTGTGGTTGGTTTAATACGTATATACCATTACTCAGAGTACCTGACCCAATCAATACTTGATTAAGGTGAATGTTTACAACATTACTTACAAACGCAAATTCATAACCTTCTTTAGAAACTAAAGATACAGAAATGATATTACAAGTTGCGTTGGGTACAAAAAAGCAATTACGCAAAACCAAAACATGTCCATCTGACATTCCCAGGTGATAGTCCCCCACGGCTTTAGCATCCATGCTAGCTCCGTTTGCAACTCTGAGGGTCATGTCACCTGCTTTCAAAACACTACGGTTTCTCAACGCCTGCAAAGAATTACAGATATGAGATCCTGATCCGGTATCCAATACCCAGGAAGTAGAGTTTATTGAAAGACAGTTTTCAATAACATACACACCTGAAGCTGAAGCTGCAACCTGCTTCAATTCCTGTGTTCTGGCCTTCCAGGCCCTGCAATCATTCTTCCAGTGTCCTTTCTTATGACAATAGAAGCATTCTTCCTTATCCACAAGCTTTCCCGCTAACTTTGTTGCTTTGCCTTTTCCCTTCGTTTCCACTTTACCAACACCGCCCCTTGGTTTGGCGGGGGCCTTCTTCTTCTTTCCCTTGGCTTTCGCCTTGGACCTAGAAGAAGATGATCCTCCTACAAACAAAGTGGATGTTTCCCTACCTTTCTGTAGGGTGCCCTCTGCGCTCCTCAGCATGTTGAGGAGCTCTGATAGTTCAACCTCTTTTTCTTGTAGGTTGAAGTTCAGTATAAACTGGGCATAAGTGGAAGGAAGGGACTGGAGAACTATATCCGTATATAGCTCACTCTCCAATGTGATCCCTAGGTCAGCGAGCTCCTCAATGAAGCCGATCATCTTTAGCACGTGCTCGGCTACTGATGATCCGACGGCCATTTTGTCGAAAACAACTTTTTCGACGCTTCGTATCTTGCGATACGTGATTGCTCTCCATACAGTTCTTTTGTATGGAGCAATATGGACTCCATGTCCATATTCTCATGCCTCCTCTGATGTTCGTTGTCCATCGAGGCAAGCAGGAGGCACTTGGCCTTCGCGCTATCAATCTCCCAAGTCTTGCGGATTTCCTTATCCGCGACGCTGGAAGTTGGACCAGGGACAGGGGGAGCTTTGGTGGTAAGAAGATACCCTAGCTTGTCATAAGTGATTGCGATCTTGACATTCCTGAGCCAATCTTTGTAGTTTGGCCCTGTCAGTTTGTTTTTATCTAGGAGTAACTTAAGTCCAGTCATGTTGATTGGTCGCTGCAATTAGGAGAGAGAAGAAGAAACACTCAGCATGATGCTCTTGCAAGTTTAGAGTGGTTTTTAGTTTGTCTAAACAGGATGGCTCCCACTGTTTCTCGAATCCCTCCTCAAACCATAAAGGAAGAATTAGTCAGGATCAATCCCACCGTACAATACTTGCTTAACCGTTCAGCCAGGCCGGTGTCGGTACTTCGAGGGAGGTTTTCCAACGCTTTCGCGAAGTTCCTTAATTAAACAACCTCTTTTCCCTGGGGGCGTAGCCCCGCTAACACCTTTCTAGGCACCTACTAGGTTTATAGCATTGATCGTTAAGTGAGAAATTTCCCGAGGAGTAGCATATACTCACAGTAGGATCGGGATCCAAATATCATCGCGTGACGAAACTGAAGGAATCCTACCAGAATCATCACACTCCAAATGGTATGCAAATCTAGCAAGTTTCAGTACTTATGAAACTCCCTATGTGGATTTTTGCCCCATGCTCTTATGACCTTGGCGTGAGGTCAAAATGTCATAAGTCACATGTCAAGTTCGTCCCATCATTATCCAGGTTAATTTGAACCCACCCGTACATACCCTTGACGTAGGCCAAAATGGCAGTACGACTGTCTCAAACCAACGCATTCTATCTATGCAACAGATAAATATCCGGCAGCTACCAATCACTATACCTTGGCGTGAGGTCAAAATACATAGCTTGAATACTACCGAATATTTAACTGAAATGATGGAGGGCTACGGATGGTTTTGGCAAAACCGTGAACGTAGTGAACTTGATTTGGTCGATGGAACGAGATAGCTTTTAAAAGGAGTGGCTCAAGCTCCGCATTTAAAAGTTGTTTTTGAAAAGAACCGAGTGGTTTTTCGAAAGTGTTCCAACGACTTTAACTTGGTTTATTATCTTGCATTAGTTCTTTTAATGCGTGATATTCTTGCATTAGTTCTTTTAATGCGTCCCATCATTTAATCCTACCATTGCAGAAAACAACCAAAATATGACGTACGCTTATGCCATTCGCATTCGCCACGGGGCCCCGTCATTACCCGTTAGGTTACTTAACTAACGACAGAGCGGGGGCTGGGCTAGCGCGTCTGTAAAACATAAGCAACGCCTAAATAATATCATATATAGATATACTGCAATGATAAACATTTCAGATCACAGATAAATACATTGGATATACTAGGAATCTGTAATTTGTACGAGCCTGTAACAAAAACAGATTACACGGTCGCGGTGAATAGCCAAAACCCCACCCAAGACCCCTACGGGTGCGGCAAACTACCCGCCAAGTACCCGAAGCGTAGCAACCTCCCTCATCTCCATGAGTAGGCCACTCGACACTTCGGCATACCCGGTAGTTTGTGCACCCCTCCATGGGTCTATCCTAGGAGCAAAAACAGTAAAAAGAAATTATACAATGACGGTTACAACCCCTTCCCGGTTGTGCGGCCATACAAATAATTATTACATCAATTTACAAATTTACATGAATTGCAAGAAAAGAAAACTCTCGTCTCACAACCCCCGGCTATTCACCCGCGACAATCCAACATATTTATATACACATTCCAGCACATTACAGATCATGTATAACCCTGACCAATCGACTTATAGCGATTGGCCGACGTTCAATACATGCAAACATCACAGATATAACCATCATAGTCAAAGTGCAGTGAAGTTCGGAAAAATACGGAATTATAGGACCCCATAAGGAAATTTCTTTTCTGGAAAATATGGGCACATATAATATATATCAAAAATCCCAAAACCAACACAGACACACACTGCACGAAAAACGATGCACAGAGGACTACAACTCGCGGCGCTTCCGCGGCGGAAACAGGGACAACGCGGCGGATGGGCGGCGGCTTGGAGGAATTACTGCATCGTTTTTCTTGGGTGTTCACAAAAAACCCTGAGCCGAATTTACAAGTGTAAAGTTTTTCATTTTGACCAGAAAAAATTTCAACAGAAACTCAGATTTTGTAAAAGTTTGGTTTTTGGATTTTTCCGGTTCCGAACTTCGTTACACTTCACTATCAAGCTAGTTTAAGTTTAGTTAGGCTCTGATACCACTGTAAGTCCACGTTGCGACCCCCGGTTCTTACGGGGAGGCGGAAACGGTATAAAATCAAAATTTTAACGCAAGAGACAACATGGACTAAGCTAGGTCGGGATCTTTACCTAAACTAAAACTAGCATACTAAGCTAAAGATATTTAGCTACTCGGATAGAGATGGTTATACCTAGTTGGTCTTGAACTCCTTCGTCTTCAAGCTCCGGTGGTGATCCGATGGCTCCTTCTCGTCGTCTCCGTACGCCGAAGATAGATCCACTTGAAAGCTCCAACCTTTAGCTCCTTCTTCGGTCTTTGAAGAAACTAGCTCCCTTGGTTTGCTAAACCTAGTGAACTAGAATGAGTAGAGATGATTTAGAATGGGATTTTATCTATGGTTCTTGATTCTCAACTCATGAGACAAGAGAACCATAGATCAAGAGAGGGAGCAAGAGGTTGAGGGTGAGAGCAAGAGGAGAGCTCAAGAACAAGAGAGAGAATGAGCAAGAAAGAATGAGGCTCTCTTTTTCCTTTCACCCTCTCATAATCCAAAGTGATCATAACTCATCATATCAAAAAAGTCTTTTGGTGATGGTTAGAAGCAACCATAAGGTTATCATATCATGCACTCATTTTACTCAAAAAAGCAAGCAAGAAAAAAGTCTTTGGTATGAAATGATAACCATGGTCATCATGATGGTCAACTAGTCAAGCCTAGTCAACCGGTCAACAAGTCAACAAAAGTCAACAAGTCACCAAAGTCAACAAGTCATCAAAAGTCAACAAGTCAACAACCATATCACCATAATACTTAATTAATATAATAGTTAATCATAAATCATATTCTCATTAGGGTTGAGCAAAAAGTCAAAAGTCAACGGTCAACTGTCAACAACCCTAATGAGAATCCACTGCCTCTGCCTCCCTGTCAACTGTGCATACACACCCGCATCCGCGTTCCGAGGAACACGAATGCAAACTGGATAAATCCAATCCCATAAGGTACACTAGGATCTGGCTTAAACCAAAGCCCGCTAGTGTAAACTGTCCGGACACTGTACGCGCACAAGTGCACGGATGTGACCGAACCCTGTCGCAAAAACCATGCGACCTCTACTCTTTTGCCTAAAGGCGAAAAGCTTTCTGTGTGGGACTCTAAAGACTCGACACTACGCTGGCAGTGGGTTTAACCACAGACCGCAAGCGGCACTAGCTGTGCGTAACGGTCCCCAGGTAGTGCCGACAAGAAGACCGACGAGGCGAAACCCATCTGAACTCCTACTGAGCCTGAGTGTGACATTCTCCGTACAGCCCGGTCTGTTCGTCTGATACATCGCATGGAGGGCCTAGGGGGCGGTAAACGTCAGTCCCCCAATAGCGGTACAAGTCGTGCCGGAGTGAAGCCCAAAACACCCTGAGATAACACTGGAAACCTACCAGTATATCTCGTTTGCCCTGGCCAGGGACTACTCGTGTAATGGCTCTCCTAGACACAGCGCGATGTCAACCCCCAATACCGGGAGAGACGAATCCTGTCTAACCGTCACTGCCTCCAAGTGCTTCGGGACTGCACCCAACCACTACCTGTTTGCACGACTCCTTTGAGCCGTGGTAGGGTAGTGATCAAAGTACAGTGGGAACACACTCGAGGCGAAGTGATAGTATCAAGTCAGCGGACTAAGCTGTACTCATGTCACCTGGGAACTGATAACTGACGATAGGTATAATACCAACTAGTCAGTTCCCGACGAGTCCTGTCCAGTGTACCCGTAACCTAACGAGCACCCGCATACTATCTCAAGTACGACGTACTGACGGCTGTGGGACAGACCGTCTCCCACACTGGGATGAGAAGCGCATGCGCTGGTCTACTCCGGAGTATCGATGCCCTGTCTCGATAGTCCTGCGACCAGGGACCTGCATAAGGATGTGCTTATAGATTACCCAGCCCCACTAGTGTGACGGCCATCACATCGCTGGTAATCAAGCAAAGATCCTAAGGGCTCTACTAATGTGTATAGGCGATATACAAAATAAACACATGTACACATTGAAGTAGAAACAAACCAAGTAGCATACTACTATTTTGAGCAAGATTGTATATACAAGGTGAATATCCCAAGCATCCATTAAGTAATATACAAACTAGTATGATACAGTAATGGCCTCTAGGGCATATACACTAACAAATAGCAGTCGCAATTTACTTTGCCCTCTTACTAATCCCTTTATTTGTCTTTACTTAATATTTTCTGCACACCATCGTTAGGCTAATTGGTTTTCTTCATTCCCCACCGTTTGGCACCAGCCTATGGTTTGGAAGAAGACTATCCAATAAGAGTAATAGGTGTGCTGTCCTAATCCAAGGAACACTCGCAACCTGAGAGAAGGTAAAAGAAAAAGACAATTGAATAGTCCTATCCGTTTTCTTCAAAACCGGAAACCATCCTCGAATAAATTCCTTCGAGTTCGTATATAACCATACGATGGTTTTATCCAAAGGAATTGGACGTTCGTAGTAATACGGGGTGTCCTGGAGAAATAGGTAAAAGTAGGAGTGGCAATGAGGTATGCAACTCCGACAATCCAAAAGTCAGAGTTTTAAGAAGGTTCGGTTAATCTTGGACACTGAGTCATAGTCAAGGGTCGGGCCATGGTCGCTGCCAAAGAGAGAGAGAAAAGAAACACTCAGCGTGCACTCTAGTCTAGAACAGAATGGTTGTCACTTTATCTAATCAGGAAACTTCTAACTGTAACCTCAAATTCTCCTCCAAACCTGAAAGAAGAATTAGTCGGGATCACCCGAGGAGTAAACCAACTCATCAGTGGGAATCGGGATCCAACTATCATCGCATGATAACGTGACGTAATCCACTCACGTTATCACACTTCAGAAGGTGTGCGCATATCTGGCAAGTTTCAGTTTCTTTAGAAACCCCCGATGTGATTTTTTACCCCTAGGACCCCAGTGACCTTGACAATGCCAACATATCAAAGAGTCCTAGTCAAGTTCAACCCGTCATTATCTTGATTGCGTTAAACCCAACCATACGAGTCCTTGACAATGCCAACATAACCGTACGACTATCTTAACCAATTCACTTATCCATGCGACAGAAAAACATTACAGAGCTACCGAACACTACGCCTCGGCAATGCACGACATACGTAGCACGAATACTAAGCAACGATAATCTGAAATGACGGAGGGCTACAGCAGGTTTTTGGCGAAAAAACTTTTGCGTAATGAACATGATATCGTTGAAGGAACCGGATAACCTTTTTATAAAAAATATAGTGATGAAAACCTTTGCTAAAGAGGTCACTCCCGGTGAAAGGATCTCGGCTCTTTCCTCGTAGAATGAGGTGCAGGATATTCCAAATGAATACCGCGATGCAAGGCAAAAGGCAATCGGCTATATTGAAGTTATTACCCTGACACAAACTTCTGTCCAAGGGGTCACTCCCGGTGAAGGGTTCTCGGCCCTTGCCTCGTCGACTGAGGTGCTGGATATTCATAACCGAATACCACTGTGCAAAACAAAAGAGAACGTCCTTGCAATAACAGCTTTTTTTGAAAAATTGTTCCAACAACATCAGAACAGCTTTGTTTAGCTTTCATTGATCCGAATCAACGCAGTCTCATCAATTGATCACACCAATAAAGAACGAAAATAATGATGTACATATATGCCATTCGCATTCGCCACTGGGTCCCGTCATCACCCGTTAGGTTACTTAACTAACGACAGAGCGGGGACTGGACTAGCATGGGTGCAAAACATATACAACATCTACTAGTATATATCAATAAATAATATTCGCTCAAGGCGTGATAAAATGCAACTTCACAGAAATGTAATAAGCATCACAGAACAATACAGATATCTGGGATCCCCGGGTTTCACAGAGCCGCTACTGAAACCCGACAATCCCCTGGTCGTGTGGATAGCCTGTGCAATGAAATCCTACACCCCTATGGGCGCGGCAAGTTACCCGCCAAAACCTGAAGCGAGGCAGCCCCCTTCAACAACGTGAATGGACCACCCAGCACTTCACGGAATCCGGTAACTTGGGCACCCCTCCTTGGGTCATCCTGTACCCCATACGAGTGCGGCGAATAGCCCGCCAATTCTAAAGTGAAGCCCCCTCCGTCTCAACGCTATGAGATGCGGGCCCATTGCCACTCTAGAACCCGGCTATCCGTGCACCCCACCGTGGTGTAATCCTAGTACAGAAAGTAAAATATACAGATAACGGGTACATCGACCTCAGCCCGGTCGTGCCCCAAAAGAATAATATACAAAAAGGCACTGACGGCAATCCACATGTCGGACGCCCGCCCCGCAATATCAAATGTACGTAATAAACCAAACTGTAATACCATTGCATCCAGGCTATCCACCACGACAATCCGCAACATCACAGCACAACACAGAACATCAACGTGAATGTCACGTTCGCAAATCCATCTAAAAGGGCTATAGCAGTTAGACAGGATTTACTGATCAAATGACATTCACGGTCGCAGATATAATGTAAATACTGTGAACTAACATGTTTAAAATTTTCGATCGACTAAATTTACCGAAGTGGGCCCTAAGCACAACTGTAGCACTCAAAGAAAATCTGGGCCCAAACAGAACATACCAAAAACCCTATTTCCAAGTCAGAAGCCCACTTTGAAAAATTGGTGCAGTTTGGCCACAGAACGGCGGCGGATCAGCGGCCAAAACGTGGTTTTGGCTGCTGATCCACCGCGCTACAGTAACATCAGCTAACCAAATTTTCACAGAATTCATAAAAAACCCTGCACATAATTTTCCAATGTACCAAATAATATTTAGAGCATAGAAAAATTCGACAGAAAGTACGACATGGAAATGCGCTTTTTGGAAAATCCGTTCGATCGAACTTGTAAACACGTTAGAGCAAGCTAGACTAGGTTAATGGCCTGGCTCTGATACCATGTTAGGCCACGGCAGCGCCCCGGCCGTCAGAACGAGGCCAAAATGCGGAATCAAAACTTTTCTTTAAACAAGAAACCTGCGCTACCACGGACGTTTAAACCCGGATCGGGCCATTAACCTAATGCTAGCAAACTAAAGAAGGGGTAGAGAGATATACCGAGCGATCCGTGTCCTTCGGTCTTCTCATCGTTTTCCCGATCTCCCCGCGGAATCTCCGGTCTTCATCTCTTCATCGGAAGGGCACCACATCGCCGGGTTCTTTTACGGGCTCCCATCTCTGGACCGAGGCAACTCACGCACGAAGTTGGCGAGTCGACGTGTCCAAGAATGTTGTAGGCTAATGTAGAACTCTTTTGTCTCGATGGGGTTACTAGAAGTTTCCTTGTATTGGTGGAGGAATGAGATGCAAGTTTTTGGATGAACAAAGGGATTTTGTGCCAACAAAATGAGAACCATCTCTCACCCAAAAATTGGGACAGCCCCTATAAAGAAGTGGCCAGCCTCTTGGTTAAGGGAGACAGAGAAATGCCAAGAGGTGGGTGGAAAACAATAATGCAAGCAAGTGATGATGAGAAACAATGATCACTCCCAAGTCCCCACTCCATCAGATAATCATATCCAAAAGTCAAGCAATCATGATCAAAAGAAAGTCAAGGGATGGTGGAACCATCATGAAACCATCATGATGCAACTACTTGCAAAAACAACCCTCCAAATTGCTAATTTGCACATTTACAAATTAGCCCTCCTCCACCATTTTTCAGCCAAGGAAAGAAACAAAGGAAAATGGCCGAAACGGAATGCAAACAGGCAACTTCAGAAAACTGATCCCGTAATAAATTGCAGGAAAACCCCGCGACAGTATATAGATACCCTCATTTTTATTCCGACCGAATACAAATGCAATGAGACAAAATCTACACTGTACAATACTAGGATCCGGCTTAAACCAAAGCCCGCTAGTATTATCCGTCCGATCATGATCCGTGCAATACCGCACGTATATGATCGAACCCTGCCATATCTCCATACGGCCTCTACAGAGTTTCGCCCGAAACTTATGAAACGGTCTGTGGGGGACTCTAAAAACTCGTCAATACTTTGGTTGTGGATTTAACCACTAGCACGTCAGAGATATTAGCCATACGTAACGGGCTACCAGGTATTGACCAAAAGAGACGTCGTTGAGCGAACTCATCCTGACACCTTACTGAGCCTGTCAGCGACAATATCCGTACAGTCCGGTCCGTTCGTCTATAAGTATCGCATGGCGGGCCTAGGGGGTTGGTAAAAGTCAGACCCCCAAAAGCGGTACAAGTCGTGTCGGAGTGTAGCCCAGAACACCCTGAAATACTACTGGAATGCTTACCAGTAAATCTCCTACTTCGGCCGAGAGCTTTGTGTAATGGCTCTCTTAGACACAGCGCGACCACACCCCCAATACCGGGAGAGACGAACCCCTGCAGATCCGCTCACTGCCTCGATGTGGCTCGGGACTGTACCCAACTAAAATCTGTTTGCACGACTCCTTTGAGCCGTAGTAGGGTAGTAATCAAAGTACAGTGGGAACTCACACGAGACAAATGACGATCTCAGGTCGATGAACTAACCTGTACACATGTCACCAGGGAACTGCTATCTAACGTCAGGTATAAGACCAACTAGCATGGTCCCGGCGAGTCCTGTCCGGTGTACTCATAACCCAATGAGCACCTGTATACATCTTAGGTGAACCAAATAACACCAATGGCTTGTGAGACCGGCCACCGCCCCTCTTCGGGGTCTCGACTGCATACACTAGTCTACTCTGGAGTATCGATGCCCTGTCTCGAAACTCCAACGACTAGGGACCTTTTAAGGATGTGCTTATAGACCCCAGCTCCCACGTATATGATCGCCATCATGCTGCTGGCAGTCATGCAAGAATCCTAGGGGCTCTATCAATGTGCAATAGTGACCTGTAAGGTCATCTAAAACAGTACACGATGATAAAGATAAACCAGATAGCATACTATCATCTTGGGTAAGACTGTCCTACCGGCATAGGTCCTCCATCAATCATTGCAATCACCTGCCTGTGATCCAATAATTGACTTTGAGGGCACTATCTCCAACAGATCTATCATCAATATAAAGCTCGTACATAAATCCGACGTACGGCATCCCAAATCTGGGTACTGGTCGAATCTCATATTTATCTCATCAATTATCTGGTATCCTTATCATCATATGTCATGATCTGGGGTACTGGTCTAAGTCTATTACAACTGAAACCATCTCTCTCTCTTTATATATATATATATATACATATATATATATATATATGCGTGTATGAAAACATACGTCCAAAGGCCCGCTAAAATCTCATGTCGTATCTCATAATAGGAACCACATCATATCACCGATCTCATGGCATCATGCCCAATATCATCGACTCATCTCCAAATATATACAATCCTCATCATCCCTGTATAAGTATACGTATATATATATATACCTAGTCCCATACCTGTGTGTGTGTATATATATACGTATCCCCTTGTACGCACAAGTATAACAAAGTAAGCATGTGTGCGCGTTTGGTTGTAAATCTCATTCTAGGGTTCGCGACTAAGAAGCAACACTAAGTTACTTCTAACTACCCTAGGCTAAACCATGAACAAAAATCCCATCTTGATAATCATCCACGTAGCATAAACACATATATAACCATATATATAAGCTATACTACGAACAGCAGGGGTGCTATACGCCATCCACCCGACTTCCCCCGTAGATATAATCTACTCACCTTGACCTTCACTTGCCGATGCCGATGTCGCCACGCGCTTTCTTGTCGTCTTGAAGTCTTCGCGAGGGTACCTACACATCATAGCATATCGTATCGCATTAAAAATCAAATCAAAACCAAAACGACACGCGGAACTCGCATAGGTCAAAACTTATGGTTTGCCTTCGCAAAACAACCCGATATCACTCGATATAGACGTACAAATGTCAAGTGCTAGAGATCAAACACAAGCACTAGAATTCAGAATTTAAAATACCCAAACCATAACTCGAATTAAAACAGCAACTTAGGGAAGTGGTCCCAGATTTTGATTATGGTGCAAACAATGTTCCAAAACAATACTGGAGTGATGTATAAAGTGTATATGAGCTATGGAAGCAACTGGGACCCCTGACTCCACAATGTGACCGGCCCCCTACCCTAAATGTCACGACCCGAAATTGGCCCGTGACAGCCCTAATACTACGCAACGCCTAATGACGTAACGCAGTAAAAGAAAGCCAAAACCCAGAAATCTAAACCAAGAAAATACGGAAAAGATAATATAAGTTTTTGAAACATTTGAAATCGCAACCCAAATTCTTTAAAAGTCTTACTTTTTTTCTTTAAAATTTTGGCAACACCCCCTTTTGTAAAAACTAGCCAAGATGAATACAACACAAATATATGACGCCGCAGTGAAGAAATAAAGACAATAGAGAGAAAGCTGTATATAAAAGACAACAACCCATAAATAATATACATTATCGTCCTCACCAAGTCTCTAAGTCCACAACATAATAGTAGATGGAGAGTACAAGATACAACGAATGTACAATATGAAATACAGATAATCATCTAACCCACCTAAGCAAAATAGTATACTGTGAGCCGCTGCCGTATCTGTAGCAAAAGATGATAGATGAATACCTGAATAGCATGCCTCGACTACTCTGGGGAACAACCTGAAACACCTGTGGCACAACGGGGGTGAGTTGCCAACTCGTGAATAGTAGATAACATATGCAGGTAATCGCAGGAATGTACGTACAGCATGAATCTAAGATATACAATTGCAGTAACAACAAGTCATGTGAAACGCAGAATAAAGGAAAGTACACTGGCAGGTACAATCAATATATGAAGCAATAATAACATGACAATAGTATGCAATAACTATGCAATAGGGATATGAGAATGTAGATATGCAGCGATCATAAGGGTACACTAACAGGTGCTACCAATATATGAAACCGTGCATAAGTGAATAGGTATGAGGTAAGGAGTGAAATATGTCGTTCCCACGGAAACCTGACATCGTGATAGGATCACCATCCATCAAGACACTCAAATCCCAATTCCTCAAATCAGCCCCCAAGTTGGGCTCTCATATCATATAATTCTCATATGTCCTCAATGTATAATATCGAATAGCTCTCCTATATCTCGAATGTACAAATCAACATTCTCTTTCATATCCAATATCCAATCTCAATGAATCACCTATATCCCAAGTCAAATCCCCAGTAAATTTCTAACATCCTAAGAATGTATATATATAGCTGAAATAAATATGATGGGGTCAACACACATATATTAGTGTCCCATTCCACTAATATTGGTGTAAGGGTATATATAACAACGGCTAAATCGCCTGTTATATATATAAAGGTGTTTAAGAGAAATATCATGAAAACAATATGGCAAGCATCGAAATAGAAATCCTGATCACGTATCATACGCTATCCCGAAAGCACGAGTTCCTAGCTCTGACCCTCGCCTTTCGACGTATGCATACGTACATGACTCCCAACGGTATCTCCATGATCCCCGCCGAGTCATTAGTTCTGTCACCGGTAGGTACTCGCCCGCCTCCAGGCTCAATCAGCAACATCCATCGATCTTCTTGCCGAGGGGAACCATACCGGGCCCCACTATGTACCCTATACGGCCTCGACGCCTCCTCGTAGGGATTTATATAAATCACAACCGATAAAGCTCATGGTGGATGCGCAAATATCATATCGAGGAAACCGGGTTTTTTAATGTATGCATAATTTCATGAACTCCCGCGGTCCCCAAATCCAGAAAACGTCATCTAAAAATCCCAATAAACAATGCGCAAATCCAGGAATAAATATATGCGATATATCTGAAATGCGAGCATATAAATGAGAATATGTAGCTGAAACCAGATGTATACGAAACCAATAAGGTACAGCTAAGTAACATCAGTAAAGGTAAATATGTAACAGCAACTGAATATGTGTGTAACATACAGGTGTAGCAATGTATAGATATCTACCTATAAGAACTGATGTCGTATACCCCCCTGGGTATAAGTAGAATATGTAAGATACCCCCCTGGGTATAAATAAAACATGAGCAAAGTATACCTGTAGCTGTATCGTAAGGTGTATATGTACCTATCACTAATGGTATGATACACTATAGGTATACCGATAAGCTAGATGTCATGTATGATAAGCAATATAGTATCTATAATGTTTGGTGTGTGACATGGCAATTATTGACGCTGTGTGTAGCATACAATCCGTGCTCGTGCAACATGAACCGTCAATAATATGTGCAGTGCCCTATGGCTACTAGTCACAGTACAACTATATCTAAGTAAATAGGGTAAAGGCGCAATTCTAAAAATGACGTAGAATATGCGTCAAGTATTTGAATTCTAGCCCAGACTCATAATGCCATGCGGGCGATTCCCCTGTAGATATTAAATCTACTCACCTATGCTCCACACTAGGTGAATCCTACCATCTGCTCTCCCCTGTAGCAGTGTCCATAGTCCCCTCCAGCAAACCTGCAATTTTGACATGGAAATCATTTATAAGCCAAATATTCCGCAAAACGCGATGTCGAACCCAAACGAGAAACTCGCGTCGCGAACAAAACGCGCGTGAGCACGGTACACTGAAACGTGTGTATACACGTCTAAAACCATCGCGACACGCCCTGATACGCTGGATCACAGAACCCTCTCACGTATCGCGCAAACACAACGAACTAGAAATACGATATATTGTCCCATATTTTCCTATAGGTCAAATCTTACAAAACTCTACATGTCAAAACACTACAATACACTGCAGACAACCCTACCCAAAACCCCAAGACCCAACACCCTACCCAGGCCGCAATTTGCGGCCAATACGATTAAATCTGCGGCCAGGCTTTAGGGATAGGGCTCGTGTTCTGGTGGTGGTATCTATACCTAGTGTACATGCTCCAGTAATCTCAAATATAACCTGAAGGCACCGGGTCAAAAGTTGATTACAAAATGCCATAATATCGCTTAAAAACACTAATTTAGCACAAAACACAAACCCTATGGTATTTTTGTGTAATTCAGGGTTAAACTCAGCTAAGGTGACCCTAACAACACTTAAATAAGTAGGGTTTACCGACACAATCACCAATTTGCCACAACATCTTACAAATCACCATAATTAGCACTTAAACTCACAAATAACACAAACCGACGCTAAACTACGCACAAGCTAGCAATAACGGGAATTGGGTCTAAGAGTTATACCCTAAAGACCCCCAAGAAGCAGGTGAAGAAGTGAATTGAGTTGCTGCTGTTGCTAATGCATAAGCTGATGCTAATGCTGTTTTGCTACTGCTGCTCTTGCTTCTGGTGCTGCCTCTGCTGCTGAAGCTGCTGATGCTGATGCTGAAGCTGCTGTTGCTACTGCCTGATAGAGCTGCTGCTGTTGGTGTTGTCTCGAGCTGCTGCTGCTAGCTGTTGCTGTTGCTTCTATTGTTGTTGCAGTTGTTGCTGATGTTGTTGTTGCTGCCACTGCTGCTTGCTCCTGGGGCTGCTGCTGCTGTTGCTCTGCTGATGATGTTGTGCGTGTCTGTATGAGAGTGAGAGAACAAAGAAAATGAGTGTGAGGATGAGAATGAGAGGAATTCCAACACCCCCCTCTTCTCACTCTCTCTCACTTGATTAAAGAAGCATGGCACAAGCCATGTTGTCCCATGCCCTCTCCCCCCCAAATTCAACATGAAGGCAAAATATAAAAACCCTTTTTATTTTTATCAAAACCCCTTTCATTTAAACAACCATGCACACTTAAAAACTCATTACACCTAAACAATTAATAATACTAGCTTGAAGGAAAAAGCTTAGCTAACCATGATTGCTAATCATGATTAACACCAAATTAACACCCTAGTTAACATGCACAAGTGTGTATGTGCCTAGAAAAATTCTAATAAAATACTCATTAAATAGGATAAAATATTTAAAACCCAAATTGGTAAACTTTTTATTAAAAACCATACATTAAAATATAATTAGCGACAAACACAATCTAAGGTGTTACAATCTCCCCCCCTTAAAAGAAATTCGTCCCCGAATATTAAAAATATACTGCTACGCGTATCTTCATTGAGAAGATTACAACTCTCAAATCTCGCTCGCAGCCTCCTGAGTGATTACCTCACTATACAGCTACGTCCAAGAAAACCCTTCACAGATGGCAAGACCCTTGACCGAAGTTTCCCCACCTGCGGAACCATTTACACCAATGGCTGCCGGTGAACGAAAAGATCGCGTCAAAGCTAAATGGTCTGACGCTGAATCATGTTGGAAAGGTCAAGAAGGTAATTGTAAAGTATTTTCACAAGGAATACGGGGTGAAAATTCAATAATCTGGGCGGAAGTGCCAAATTAAAGGCAACGAAACTAACTCGCTTATAGGATCTCGAAAAGACCTACAATCCTGCGATAAGCTTCCCAGAATCCAACACGTCATTCAACGGAAGGTCCGTAGGAATACATGATCTGTCCCTGTGAACTCGAATCTATGACCAACACAGTCGACATAAGTCCTCAGTTCGCAATGGACAATTTCCATCCTGACCTAACACAACTGGGCCATCTCCGAAGTCTCTAGACATAGCTGGGGTCCAAAATCCTACTTACGTAGAGTCAGAAAAACAACAGACTGGTGATCGACACGACCTAACCCTTAAGCCTAAAGGTTGCCAATTGGAGTGTCTCCTGATAGCAGCTATCGAAGGAGAACCCTAACGATGGCGAGTGACGATCCCCAACCGCTGACAACAAACAATACAAACACACAACTTAACAAGGAGCAACTGAGCAAACTGAGTATAACCGGACGACGAGAAACCGAATGGAGTCACACCCTGACTAAACTTGGGTAGAAACCATAACGAAATTCGTGGAGATCTTCTCCCACTCCTACTTCGGAACGGTTAAAGATTGCAACTTTCCAGCCGGCCTCAGATGCTCAACCCAAACACACAAAAGACACACCTTGAAACGAAACCTGAAACTTCTCTTTACACCCCTGTCCACCCGTAACTATCTCACAAGTCACGTCAATGTTGATGGAACTTGAATGAAAACAGAGAGTTGACTGATGTGCCTGTTCTAGGATTTCACGTCTCTACCTGATAATATTAGGTACACAAACGCGTCCCTAACTTAGCACACCATTGTCACAAATCAAGGACTCCGAATCATTACCCAGCCGAGTATGCTCAAGTATCACTGACGAATAAGCATCGGCGGGCAGTGTCTCGCGAAAGCGATTTAAGGAAAGTGGTCAGGCGCGGACATGAGCAAGCTGTCCCCTCCGTAGAGACGAACTTAAGCTGTACTGAACGATCACACGAGAATTGTAAATCTACAGAAGACTATCACAACAATCAAAATCCGCTGCAGGAAGATGTACATTAAGCTTTGGTGGTCCGTGAAAATCTGACACGACTCCCGAACGAGTAGTGCCTCCAAATCACCAACGCAAAACCACCGCGGCCATCTCCAGATCCTGAGTGGAATATCCTTCTCGTATTTCCTCCAAATGCAGGGAAGCAAAAGCGATAATCCTATAGTGTCACCTCAGTACACACTCGAGCCCACTCAAGAAACATTACAGTTAAACAACAAGGTCGTCCGAACCAAAGGCAAAGAAAGAACTGATGCAGTTGTTAACTGAATCTTCAACTGCTGAAAACTCCGCATACATGCCTCAGGCCACAGAAAAGAAACCTCCCTTCCGGTCTATTCAGTCGACGGTGCAGAACTACCCTAGCAATCCTGCATGAAACGGTGGTAAAACCCTGCTAAGCCCAACAATCTGTGGATCTCCATCCTGCACACAAATCTGGGCAAGCTGTATGGCCACGATCTCCCTCGGAACCATACGAAACCGTCTCCCCTGACTACAAGACCTAGGAGTCAACACAAAACAGGCCGGAAGAAACACTCCGAGAATTTAGCAAACTGCTGGTGCTCTCCCAGTATCTGCATAATAAATCCTCAAGTGCTACTCCTGTTCCTCAAGACACATTAAATAGACCAGAATGTCGTAAATAACACAACAATAACTGGTCGAGGAACGGCCTGAAGAAATCCGGTTCATCACATCTACGAATGCTGCTAGGGCATCAGTGCACATAAAGCCCATCGCACGCATAAGGCAGTCTTCAGAATGCCATCACCCCGAATCCGCAATAATGATAACCTGATCTCAAACAAACTTAGAAAATGTCTCGCACACTGGAGCTGATCAAAGAAATCGTCAATGCGAGGTGAAGGATACCTATCCACACCGTAAGCCGGTTCAATTAACGATCTGTCGATACACAACCTCAAACTTCTGCCTTTCTTCTTGACGAACAGAATTAGGAGCCTCCTAATGCGAAGCACTCAGACACACAAAACTCCCCAAACCACCACTCTACAGCTGATCCTTAAGCTCCCTAAGCTTCGCCGGCTCATCCGGAACAACGTCGGAAAAACTCTCATGCGAAAGGAACACCGGTGCAACAAACCCTCTATGGCTACAGAATCACGAATGAATGCCAAGAATCCATGACATCTCCTCAGTAGCCGACTAGTGAAAAAGGCTGAATTCAAGCTGTGAGAGGCGGTACAACTATCCACCTGCACAACAAGAACTGACCTGCCGGGAAAACAAACCTGACTGTTTCCTCACGGTAGTCTACAGACGCCTAGCACGTAGCTAACCAGTCCGTGCCCAGGAGAACGTCAAATCCAACCTCTTAAGAAGGATCAAAACGACGGACGAATCTCTATCACCTATCCGATTGGCACACAACTGAATACGTGTCGCGTAACAAAAGAATCGCTGACAGAAGTTAGCACAAACTACTACTAATCTACCCAACCACGGTATGAGGTGAAAAATAAACGAATACATCAAAAGAACATATAAATTAAGGATACCTGAAAACTCCACATTGGACGTCTGCGCATCCCGATGAGTAGAAGCAAACTCCAGTGTCTGCCCTCTACCCGCAACTGGCTGAACTCCTCTGGTAGACTGAGCCCTCTGAGCGAACCTTCCACATCTACGACCTCTCAGAATACGATCCTGACACCGTGTTGAGGAACAATCCCTGACGAAGTGCTGAAGGCTTCCGCATCGAAAACATCCACACGCTGACTGCTGACCATCCTAGGGACGAGAGCCGAACGACTGTCCTCGTCCTAAGCCTCTGCTACTCCCGCGACGGCCACAAAATCTGCCTCGATAACCAAATCTCTGTCTCTGGGCTGGTACACTGGTACGAGTCCTCCACTATCCTGGAACTCTCTGAGTACCTCGAATATGTGCCTCGTCAACTGGAGCTGCAACCACTGGTGCTATGTAGGTGACGGACTGCTGCATGCTGATCGTAAGTGACAACTGAGTAACAGGGGTGACAACCTCCTGTCGTAGCTCCCGAACAACATCAACCAATAAACTCATCGTCTGGCGGAAGTCCTGCATCTCTACCAAAAGCCTATCAATAGTATATGTCGTAGGCTGATCCGTCTGCACCTGTGCAACTAGAGTGCCATCCTGGTCAGTACTCGTCCTACCCGAGCCAACACTGACCTCGGCCCTCGCTGCATCACTCTGAGTCCCCATAGTCATCGGCGGCAAGGCTATAAATAGATATAAGATTCGATGAGAATAAGGAATCGAATCTCAAGGATATGAATCATCAAGGAAGGAATTTCAAGCAATTTGTACCTAGGTCAGTTAAGGCGAAGTACCGCATTGTGGGTATGCTACAGACATACACACACTACGTTACTTTACTTAAGCTACCTACTCCATCATACTAAGGTCATCCTACACTCCGAAAGGTAAAACCTAGCGCTCTGATACCAACTTTGTCACGACCCGAAATTAGCCCGTGACGGCCCTAATACTACGCAACGCCTAAAGACGTAACGCAGTAAAAGAAAGCCAAAACCCAGAAATCTAGACCAAGAAAATGCGGAATGGATAATATAAGTTTTTGAAACATTTGAAATCGCAACCCAAATTCTTTAAAAGTCCTACTTTCTTTCTTTAAAATTTTGGCAACACCCCCTTTTGTAAAAACTAGCCAAGATGAATACAACACAAATATATGACGCCGTAGCGAAGAAATAAAGACAATAGAGAGAAAGCTGTATATAAAAGGCAACAACCCAAAAATAATATACAATATCATCCTCACCATGTCTCTAAGTCCACAACATAATAGTAGATGGAGAGTACAAGATACAACGAATGTATAATATGAAATACAGATAATCATCTAACCCACCTAAGCATAATAGTATACTGTGAGCCGATGCGTTATCTGTAGCAAAAGATGATAGATGAATAGCTGAATAGCATGCCTCGACTACTCTGGGGAACAATCTGAAACACCTGTGGCACAACGGGGGTGAGTTGCCAACTCGTGAATTGTAGATAACATATGTAGGTAATCGCAGGAATGTACGTACAACATGAATCTAAGATATACAATTGCAGTAATAACAGGTCATGTGAAACGCAAAATAAAGGAAAGTACACTGGCAGGAACAATCAATATATGAAGCAATAATAACATGACAATAGTATGCAATAACTATGCAATAGGGATATGAGAATGTAGATATGCAGCGATCATAAGGGTACACTAACAGGTACTACCAATATATAAAACTGTGCGTAAGTGAATAGGTATGAGGTAAGGAGTGAAATATGTCGTTCCCACGGAAACCTGACATCGTGGTAGGATCACCATCCATCAAAACACTCAAATCCCAATTCCTCAAATCAGCCCCCAAGTTGGGCTCTCACATCATATAAGTCTCATATCTCCTCATTGTACAATATCGAATAGCTCTCCTATATCTCGAATGTACAAATCAACAATCTCTTTCATATCCAATATCCAATCTCAATAAATCACCTATATCCCAAGTAAATTTCTAACATCCTAAGAATGTATATATATAGCAGAAATAAATATGATAGGGTCAATACACATATATTAGCGTCCCATTCCACTAATATTGGTGTAAGGGTATATATAACAACGGCTAAATCGCCTGTTATATATACAAAGGTGTTTAAGAGAAATATCATTAAAACAATGTGCCAAGCATCGAAATAGAAATCCTGATCACGTATCATACGCTACCCCGAAAGCACGAGTTCCTAGCTCTGACGCCCGCCTTTCGACGTATGCATACGTACATGACTCCCAACGGTATCTTTATGATCCCCGCCGAGTCATTAGTTCTGTTACCGGTAGGTACTCACCCGCCTCCAGGCTCAATCGGCAACATCCATCGATCTTCTTGCCGAGGGGAACCATACCGGGCCCCACTATGTACCCTGTAAGGCCTCGACGCCTCCTCGTAGGGATTTATATAAATCAGAACCGATAAAGCTCATGGTGGATGCGCAAATATCATATCGAGGAAACCGGGTGTTTCAATGTATGCATAATTTCATGAACTCCCGCGGTCCCCAAATCCAGAAAACATCATCTAAAAATCCCAATAAACAATGCGCAAATCCAGGAATAAATATATGCGATATATCTGAAATGCAAGCATATAAATGAGATTATGTTGCTAAAACCAGATGTATGCGAAACCAATAAGGTACAGCTAAGTAACATAAGTAAAGGTAAATATGTAACAGCAACCGAATATGTGTGTAACATACAGGTGTAGCAATGTATAGATATCAACCTATAAGAACTGATGTCGTATACCCCTTGGGTATAAGTAGAATATGTAAGATACCCCCGTGGATATAAATAAAACATGAGCAAGGTATACCTGTAGCTGTATCGTAAGGTGTATATGTACCTATCACTAATGGTATGATACACTATAGGTATACCGATAAGCTAGATGTCATGTGTGATAAGCAATATAGTAACTATAATGGTTGGTGTGTGACATGGCAATTATTGACGGTGTGTGTGTAGCATACAATCCGTGCTCGTGCAACATGAACCGTCAATAAAATGTGCAGTGCCCTATGGCTACTGGTCACAGTACAACTATATCTAAGTAAATAGGGTAAAGGCGCAATTCTAACAATGACGTAGAATATGCGACAAGTATTTGAATTCTAGCACAGATGCATAACGCCATGTGGTCGATTCCCCTGTAGATGTTAAATCTACTCACCTATGCTCCACACTAGGTGAATCCTACCATCTGCTCCGCTCTGTAGCAGTGTCCGTAGTCCCCGCCTGCAAACCTGCAATTTAGACATGGAAATCATATATAAGCCAAATATTCCGCAAAACGCGATATCGAACCCAAATGAGAAACTCGCGTCGCGAACAAAACGCGCGTGTGCATGATACGCTGAAACGTGTGTATACGCGTCTAAAACCATCGGGACACGCCGCGATACGCTGGATCACAGAACCCTCTCACGTATCGTGTGTATCGCGCAAACACAACGAACTAGAAATACGATATATTGTCCCAGATTTTCCGACAGGTCAAATCTTACAAAACTATACATGCCAAAACACTACAATACACTGCAGACAATCGTACCCAAAACCCCAAGACCCAACACCCTACCCTGGCCGCAATTTGCGGCCAATACGATTAAATCTGCGGCTAGGCTTTAGGGATAGGGGCTCGTGTTCTGGTGGTGGTATCTATACCTAGTGTATATGCTCCAGTATTCTCAAATTTAACCTGAAGGCACCGGGTCAAAAGCAGATTACAAAATGCCATAACATCGTTTAAAAACGCTAATTTAGCACAAAACACAAACCCTATGGTATTTTAGTGTAATCCAGGGTAAAACTCAGCTATGGTGGCCCTAACAACACTTAAATAAGTAGGGTTTACCGACACAATCATCAATTTGCCACAACATCTCACAAATCACCATAATTAGCACTTAAACTCACAAATAACACAAACTGACGCTAAACTACGCACAGGCTAGCAATAAGGAGAATTGGGTCTAAGAGTTATACCCTAAAGACCCCCAAGAAGCAGGTGAAGAAGTGAATTGAGTTGCTTCTGTTGCTAATGCATGAGCTGATGCTAATGCTGTTCTGCTACTGCTGCTCTTGCTTCTGGTGCTGTCTCTGCTGCTGAAGCTGCTGATGCTGATGCCTCTGCTGTTGCTGCTGCCTGCTCGAGCTGCTGCTGTTAGTGTTGTCTCGAGCTGCTGCTGCTAGCTGTTGCTGTTGCTTCTATTGTTGTTACAGTTGTTGCTGATGTTGTTGTTGCTGCCACTGCTGCTTGCTCCTGGGGCTCCTGCTGCTGTTGCTCTGCTGATGATGTTGTGTGTGTGTGTATGAGAGTGAGAGAACAAAGAAAATGAGTGTGAGGATGAGAATGAGAGGAATTCCAACACCCCCCTCTTGTCACTCTCTCTCACTTCATTAAAAAAGCATGGCACAAGCCATGTTGTCCCATGCCCTCTCTCTCCCAAAGTCAACATGAAGCCAAAATATAAAAACCCTTTTTTATTTTTATGAAAACCCCTTTCATTTAAACAACCATGCACACATAAAAACACATTACACCTAAACAATTAATAAAACTAGCTTAAAGGAAAAAGGTTAGCTAACCATGATGGCTAATCATGATTGACCCCAAATTCACACCCTAGTTAATATGCACAAGTGTGTGTGTGCCTAGAAAAATTCTAAAAAAATACTCATTAAATATGATAAAATATTTAAAACCCAATTTGGTAAACTTTTTATTAAAAACCATACATTAAAATATAATTAGCTACAAATACAATCTAAGGTGTTACACTAAAATTCCGGCGACCTCAGCCTTGGTAGGGAGTTGGGGTGTCGTGTTTGTAGGGTGGTCTCCTGGTGGTTAATCTAAGCTCCTGAAATTGTTTGCTAGTCTTGAAAATCTCCTAGGTCATCCCAGATTTCTCTGCACACACCAATACCTCACAAACCGAAATTTAAAGTTTCTGTTTTTCGTTTCAGGTTTGGTATTGTGTTTGGTTCGGGGGTTTCTAACATCCAAGGGGTTTATGGTCACCACAAGAGTTCAATTGCACAACCACAACTCAATTAAACCCTAACCCTCACTAGAAAACTTCAAGGTTCACTAAACCGATATAAAACACCTCTAAACTTATATGGGTGCTAAGAAAATCTAAATACCAAACCAATAGTGCAGAAATTACCTTATTTGGAAACTCAAGAGCTTTCTTGAGTTGCCTCAAGTCTCCAAAACCTTTCCTTTCTTGGTCCAAAGTGTTTTCCATGAGCTTGTGCACATTTTTAATGAAATGGGTATTGGCTTTTAAGGTGTTTGTAATGGTGGATTGTGAGGAGGTAATGAGGCAAAGGGAGGGAGAGAGCAGCAGCAGCAAGGGAGTGAGGGAGAGGAGAGAATGTGATGAAGATGGTGAGATGAGAGAATAACCAAGTCAATGTTAACCCCTCACCTCTCTCTCTCTCAGCTATAACCCATTTTTTTATTCATATTCCTTTTTCTTTTCTTTTCATTTTGTTTTCTTCTCTCCTCAATAGTAAACCCAAAACAAACAACCATACACCCAAAATTCATGTAGGAAAATGTAACACAAGTGTAAAAATGATATGGTGCGTGTTTTGCAGAAAACAAGCTTAATGCGTGATTAGCGATATTTAATCACGATTAGCACAAAATTTTTGTGTAATTAATCGTAAAAACTTAAAATTTGCATAATTCACATAAAACACCCTCTTTTAGTAATTCCCATAATTTTTCAAATTTTTTTTTCCAATTAATCGGTATTTAATTATACCGCGTTATTAACATATTCAATATTTTATTATTTAATTATAAAAATTCCCAAAAATCATATTTTATTTTTCTGAAATGTTGCACACCTCATTATTTTCCGTTTCTCATCTTGATCATTTCATCTTCTTCTTCCTCATGAAAGCATTCTAGCTTTCCAAATGGTGAGAAAATAAAATCTAAAGTGAGCACATTTCCTACTTCATCATCTCTTGCCCTTTTGTTTTGGGTGTTTTCTTCACAAAGTTCGTCACCTAGTGAAGAGGTTGCTTGGGTTTGAGTCTTCTCGACGTAGATCATCTTCGGCCACGAAGACTTCGAGCAAGGTTGTTATTTTCTCCAAGGGAACCCATACTAGGGTTCGGGAGATCTTTACATGGAGAGAAGAGACTACTACATGAAACTTTAGAAGTGAAGCACCGATCTACAAAGGTTGTATTCCTCATTCACTTTCTATGTAAAGTTGTTTACATTCTAGTTTAGCTCCTAAAATTCTAGTTAGATCCTAGGTTAGGTTGTTTGGCACACTAGAAAACTAAGAAATTGGCATGTTTGATGCTTTGTGAAACCTTGTGGTTGTGCCAAAGAACCCTACAGTGGTATCAGAGCCTTGCTAGTGCATTAGGAGTTGTCTAGGGAAAGTCAAAAGTTCAAACGAACTCCGAAAACCCGATATTGCCCACTTTCTGGAAATTTTTCAAGATGTTGGAATTTTCACATTAAAAATATTCAGAAAAATATGCAGGTAAAACTATGTACCGTCTAGAAGAACGACACCCTAACTCGACAACATGACCGTGGAACTGCGGCCAAACCATGGATTTGGCGGCGGTTCCGCGTCTCCATGTGTGAGGCTTGGGTCGAGCCTTCTACGGTTTGTCCGTAGCTACTGGGGCATGTTTCTGGTTATTTTTAATACTACTCAAGTGTTGAGCTTTCTGGGAAATTTTGGGAATTCGTTGATTCAGTCGAAAGGTATAACATCGTCTAGCTATCTGTGATTATGATACAATATGTGGAATTCAAATAGTTAGGCATGAAATCCGTAATATGTGATATCGGGTTCATGATGTCTAAGGTTAAAATGTGAAATTTCGGGTGTATTGATGCAGCATGATAGAGTTATCGTTTATGCTTCCCGACAATTGAAGAAGCACGAGCAGGATTATCCCACTCATGATCTTTAGGTGGCCGCGGTGGTCTTGCGCTAATGATTTGGAGGCACTACTGGTACGGAGAGTCGTGTCAGATTTTCAGAGACCACCAGCATAATCTTCCTGCAACAGGATCTGAGCTTGAGACAGCGTCGTTAGATGGATCTTGTGAAGGATTATAACTGTGAGATCCTTTAATTTTCCCGGGGCAAGGCGATTGTGGTAGCTGATGTTTTGAGTCGTAGGCCCGGGGGTTAGCTTGTTCCAGTTGAGCGCAGTTCAGAGACAGTCTTCTGCAGATTACAGTTCTTGTGCGACAGCTGAGTACAATTTAAGTTCACCTCTACAGGGGGAACAACTTGCTCACGTCCGCACTCGTCCACTTCTACTTGATCGTTTTCGTGAGGCACAGCCCGCCGATGCCCATTTGTCTGAAATTCTTGAGCAGGTTCGACAGTATAGAGATTCAGAGTTCTTGATTGATGACCAGGGTGTGCTACGTTGCGGGACTCGCTTGTGAGTACCAGATACTGATCGGTAGAGACACGAGATCCTAGAGCAGGCACATCAGTCAGCTTTTAGTGTTCACCCAAGTTCCACAAAGATGTAACACGACATGAGAGATAGTTACGGGTGGGCAGGGATGAAGAGTGATGTTTTGGATTTCGTTTCGAGGTGCCAGGCTAGTTAGCGAGCTAAGGTTGAGCATTTGAGACCGGCAGGAGAGTTGCAACCTTTATCCTTTCCACAGTAGGAATGGGAGCAAATCTCCATGGAATTCATTATGAGTCTACCCAGGTCTAGTCAAGGGTATGACTCCATTTGGGTGATTGTTGTCCGGTTATGCTCAGTATGCTCAATTATACTTCGATTAGTTTGTGCATTTGCACGGATTTCCTTCATCCATTATATCCAATAGAGGCACCCAGGTGACTAGTCGTCATTGGCAGAAGCTTTAGGAAGCCTTGGGTACCTGTTTGAGCATTAGCACCGCTTTCCATCCGTAGACCGATGGTTAGTCAGAGCGGACTATGCAGACTCTGGAGGATATACTTTGTGTGTGCATGCTTAATATTTTTGGCAGTTGGGATCGTCGCTTGCCATTGATGTAGTTCTCCTACAATAACTGTTATCAGGAGACGATTCAGATAGCAACTTTTTAAGCTTTTTATGGTAGATTGTGTCGATCGCCAGTCTGTTTGACCAACTCCGTGAGAACAGGATTTTTGGACCCCAGCTAGTTAAGAGACTTCGGAGATGATCCAGTTGATTCAGGACAGGATGAGAGCAGCCCAGTGTAGACAGAAATCTTATGCCAACCGTCGTTGTCGCAGACTTGAGTTTGCAGTGGGAGATCATGTATTCCTACGGATTTTTTCCCGATGAATGGCGGGTTGAGTTTTGGGAAGAAGGGAAGCTTAGTCCCAGTTTGTAGGTCCTTTTGAGATCCTTGAGCGAGTTAGTATCCTTGCCTATCGTTGGCACATCCGCCTAGATTTCGGATGTTCACCCCGTATTCCTTGTATCCATACTTCACAAATACCTTCATGACCTATCTCACATGACGCGATCTTTTATTCACCAGCAGTCGATAGTTATATTGGATCGGCAGGTGGAGAAACTTCGGTCAAAGGTCTTGCCATCAGTGAAGGTTCTTTTGCATAACCTGTCTAGTGAGAAGACTGTTAGTTGTATGTATGCCCCAGAGGCCATTATTGTACATGAGATGTATATTATAGTGGATGCTTAGACATATATAGGGAGGACTTTCTTGCTCGACATGATAGTACGCTATCTGGTTTCTCTTTATCTTAACATGTACACTTACTGTCTCTCTGTTACATGTTGATAAAGCCCTTAGGATGTGTACTTGACTTCCAGGATTAAGATGTGGATCATACTAGTAGGGCCTGGGTGGTCCATGAGTTCATCCTTCAATGTTCCTAGTAGTGGGAATATCGAAACGGGGCATCGATATTCCAGACTAGACTAGCGTATATCTTCTCGACCAATGTGATAGGCGATGGATGATCCCATATCCATTGTTGTTTGATATCAGAGATGGTATACTGGTGCTCAGTGGAGACTGGGTACACTGAAGGGGCACGCCGAGAACTCCTAGATGGTATTATACCTCACGTCAGATAGCGGTTCTCTAGTGACACTGGTACAAGTTAGTCTGTCGAATCGAGATCGTCATAGAGTCTTGTGTGTCTCCCACTGTGCTTTGATTTCCACCCTACGACGCCTCTACCGAGTCCTGCAAACATGTGTTTTTTGGGTACAGTCCCGAGTCACATGGAGGCAATGAGCGATTGGAGGGGATTCGTCTCTCCCGGTATTGGGGGTTGATGTTGCGCTATGCTCGATTGGCCATAACTGGAAATCCCTAGCCAGTGTAGATGTGATTTACTGGTAAGCGTTATCAGTTGTTTCACACCCGTTATGGACCTTACATCGGCATGACTTATCAAGCTATTGGGGTCTGAGGTTTACCAACCCTAGGCGAGATATGCGACATATCAGAAGAAGACACCAGACTGTACGGTAGTGTTACCGATTGGATTCGCATGAGTGTGAGCGGGCTTGCTTGTTGATCTTCTGATCGCTCAATACCCAGGTGGCCTTTACGTTTAGCGCGCCTCTTGCGGCTTGTGGGTGTTTGATATGATCATCACCTACTGCCGGCGTATTGACGAATCTTTATAGTCCTACACAGAGGTTTCCTGGCTCATGCGAAACGGAGTAGGAGCACATATGAGATATGTGCGGGACCGAGATTAATACGAGTATGTGATACGATATTCCGATTTGTGTCATCTGTCAGTTATATGAGATATAGCCGGGTTATCGAATCAAATGTTGATTCGATAAATTGATACACTAGATATTAGTCGGTTATATGTGATATGACCGGATCATTAAATCAAGTGTTGATTAAATGATTTAATGTATAATTATATATTTGATATATTACTTTACATTAACTAGTATTGGATAACTTAAGATTGTTTTTCTTACTTGATGTGCACATAGTGTATATGTGATACATGTTTGTCTACATGATTATATCATGCTTGATGATACATGCAAACTTTGATGTGTGTATGACTTACACCATACTTAAGATAATGGTTCGGATTTTTATTTATTTTGTAATTCAAAATTGGTGGCATTTTGTCAAGGCATGAAGTTTCATGAAGCTTGAAGATTACCGTTGACCAAGTCCACTTGTTTTGTTTTACTAAAGGTATTTATTAACTAAACCATTAGCTTAAACCATGATTATGTCTCTGCAATGGTTAGTGTATAACACTAAATCACCCATGGTTGCTATTCTCACCTTGTCACGACACGAAAAAGCACGTGATTGGCCCTTGAATCATATGAAGTCTATAGGACCTCATCTAATTCAAGTAAGCCAAAAGCCCAGAAATCTAAAAACATTTTAAACAATAAATGAAGGAAAACTAGTTTTAAAGAAGTGAAGAAAACATGTTTAAAAAGAACAAGGTTTTTAAATAAATAAGCCGAATATGCATTTTTAAAACCCCAAAACCTTTCTAAAAATTTCGGCAGAGTTTCCTTTGTAAAAACCGGCCCCAAACGGGGTACAACATGAATAATATATGCACAATGATAAAAGTCATCCCCAAGCGGGAGCTAGCTCTTCGTCAATCGACGGATACAACCTCGCAAGCAATATAATATACAACGCCGAAGGGCGGGGATCAAAACTCAAAAGGAAACTCAAAATCATCAACAAAACCATAATACTACAACGCGCGACTCTAAGGTCGAAATAATACACAACTGGTTTTCTAAAACTGAAATAAATATACAAGTCTGGTTGATGGAATTTTACTAGATACAACTGAAAATAAACAAGTAAAAAGGTGGTCACGATGCAAGTGAATCCACCTAGCAAAGCAATCACCCAAAAAGGAAGCAGTGTGCCAGAAAGCTGCATTGAAACCTGTATGGCAAAACCTGCAAGAACTGTAGCACAACGTGGGTAAGTTGCCAACTCGTGAGTAGAAAACATCACAGAGCAGAAATCGTATGCATGACTCAATCCTAGGTCAATACGATCAGTAATAATATATATCCTCAAAATGATAAAGTCTGAAGTATGATAAGGTGTCAAGGGTAAACATCTATACATCAGTGTAATACCAAGTGCTCGTGTCAGTGCCTCAGGTAGCAATATATCATAAATATGAGTTATAATCAATGTAATCATCATGAAATCAGTGTCAACTATATCATGAAGTCTAAATATGTGGATATCATCCAACTATGTAATCAATGTCTGTATGTATGTGGATCTCGTCCATATGTCACCCAATGACACAAAACATCACGCATGTAAATATCATAAAGCATATGCATGGAGGTATGAGGTGTAAGTCGATGTACAACACCCCACGACTAGCGGGGAGGCGGAATAATGAAAAACGATCTTGTTCTTTGCATAAACATCGACTAACCGAGAATCTTTGCTAAACTATAACTAACAAGAATCATAGAAGTTATCAACTACTATGAAAAGTGATTATTCCTAATGAACCATGTCCTTCGCCTTTTCGTTCTCCTCCTCCTCTCCGGCCTTCTCTATGTAGTAGATGATCCACCCGAGTGCTTTACTTCAAGCTTCACCTCTAACTTGAGGTAACTAGGTTTCTTAAAATGCTAATCTAAGTAACCTAGGTGATATAGAGAAGGGTTATGGATTAAGTAGTCTATTCTAATCCTTGGTCTCAACACATGAGAGGGGAGGATTAGGGTTTGAAGAGAAAGAGCTTGAGGAGAGAGAAGGTGAGCATTAGAATGAGAATGAGATACTGATCTCTCATGATATATATGAAGCATTATATTTATCAAATAAATAAAATAAAGGATTTAACAACCATACTTCATAAATACAAATGAGTGATTCATCTACATGAGTCATTAAGCATTTATGATGCATTAATGACAAGGATGAATCGCACAAATGAGTCACTAATCTCATTTAATACTTATGCCACCTAAACCCCTAAGTCACCATACTTCTAGAAGCTTCTCGCGAAATTACGAGAACGCCCCTCCTATCCGTGAAAACACGAAATAATTTTAGACTGTATAAATCCAATATCCCGATACTAGAATCTGGTTTAAACCAAAACCGGCTTGTAAAAAGTGTCCGAAAGTAGTACGTGCGTAAACACACATATGCGTCCGAACCCTTGTCGTAAAACCATACGACCAATATATCGTTTCGCCTGGCGCAGGGATACTCTCTGTGTTGGACTCTTAAGACTCGACTACTATGCTGGCAGTGGGTTTAACCACAGACCGCAAGCGGCACTAGCTGTACGTAACGGTCCCCAGGTAGATGTCGATAAGAAGGCCGATGAGGAAACCCATCCGAACTCAAGAGTCTGATGTGACAATCTCCGTACAGTCCGGTCTGTTCGTCTAAGACTATCGCATATCGGGCCTAGGGGGCGGCAAGCGTCAGTCCCCTAATAGCGGTATATGTCGTGTCGGAGCGTAGCCCATTACACCCTGAGAAATAACTGGAACCTACCAGTAAATCTCGCTTGCCCTGGCTAGGGACTTTGCGTAATGGCTCTCTGACACAGCGCGATATCAACCTCCCAATACCAGGAGAGACGAATCATGTCTAACAGCCACTGCCTCCAAGTGCTCGGGACTGCACCCAACTGCTACCTGTTTGCGCGACTCCTTTGAGCCGTGGTAGGGTAGCAATCTAAGAACAGTGGGACACACTCGAGGCGAAGCAGCAGTGTCAAGTCTGCGGACTATGCTGTACTCATGTCACCTGGGAACTGTTAACTGACGATGGGTATAATACCAACTAACAGTTCCCCGTGAGTCCTGTCCGGTGTACCCGTAACCTAACGAGCACCTGCATACTATCTCCAGTACGACGTACGGATGGCTGTGGGATAGACCATCTCCCCAACTGGGATGAGAAAGGTACACACTAGTCTACTCCGGAGTATCGATGCCCTGTCTCGATAATCCAACGACTAGGGACCTGTAAAAGGATGTGCTTGTAGACTACCCAGCCCCCACTAGTGTGACTGCCATCACAACGCTGGTAGTCAAGCAAGATCCTAAGAGCTCTATCAATCGTATACTCACATATTAAGATAGAAAAAAACCAAGTAGCATACTACCATGTTTAGCAAGACTGTTATATAACTGTGAATATCCCAAGCTTCCATTAAGTAATATACAAACTAGTATAATACAATAATGGCCCCTAGGGCATATACACTAACAATCTCCCACTTGCACTAGGGCCATGTACTGGCATATCGAAGACCGATGATCTCGAGTAGCCTCTCGAACTGAATCTGAGGTAGGGCCTTCGTGAATGGATCGGCAATGTTCTCTTCAGTTGCAACTCTCCGGACCTCGATCTGCCGACGATCAATGATCCCCCTGATCAGGTGATACCGCCTTAAGATGTGTCTGGACTTCTGATGGGACCTTGGTCCCTTCTCTAAAGCTATAGCTCCGTTGTTGTCGCAATACAGAGGTATTGGATCAACAATGGTAGGAACCACCTGAAGTTCTGTTATGAACTTCTTCATCCAGACCGCTTCTTTTGCGGCGTCGCAAGCTGCAATATAATCCGCTTCCATCGTCGAGTCAGCAACGGTGTCCTGCTTGGAGCTCTTCCAGCACACCGCCGCTCCATTGAGGGTAAAGACATAACCTGACAAGGACTTGGAATCGTCCTTATCACTCTGGAAGCCGGAATCAGCAAAGGCCTCCATCTTGAGGTCTTTTCCGCCGTAAACCAAGAACATGTCCTTAGTCCTTCTCAGGTACTTGAGAGTGTTCTTTACTGCTATCCAGTGCTTCTCTCCTGGGTCTGACTGATACTGGCTTACCACGCTCAGTGCGTAAGCTACATCTGGTCTGGTGCACAACATCGCATACATTATAGAGCCTACCGCAGAAGCGTAGGGTATAATAGACATGCGTTCCCTTTCCAAATCAGTCTTGGGAGACATCTTTTTGGATAGGGTGATTCCGTGACAAGCTGGTAGATTATCATGCTTAGAATCTTCCATACTGAATCTTTTCAGTACAGTGTCGATATACCTGGACTGCGAAAGTCCCAACATCCTCTTGGATCTATCACGATAGATCCGGATCCCCAGAATGTAAGAGGCATCAGCCAGGTCTTTCATGGAGAATCTGTGTGACAAGAATCCTTTGATAGATTGTAGCATAGGAATGTCATTTCCTATTAATAGAATGTCATCCACGTACAATACGAGGAATACGACAGTTCTTGCTACAACTTTACTATATATGCATGGTTCATCTGGATTTTTGATAAAGTCATATTCTTTGACTGTTTCATCAAAACAGATGTTCCAAATCCGCGATGCCTTCTTTAGTCCATAAATGGACTTAAGCAACTTGCATACTTTCCCGCTGCTCCCACTCTGATTGAAACCCTCTGGCTGATCCATATAGACGCACTCTTCTAAATTTCCATTCAAAAAAGCTGTCTTTACGTCCATCTGCCAGATTTCATAATCATGAAAGGCAGCAATAGCAAGAAGGACCCGAATGGATTTGAGCATAGCCACTGGAGAAAAAGTTTCGTCATAGTCCAAACCAGGTCTTTGACGAAAACCCTTTGCAACAAGCCTAGCCTTATAGGTTTCCACTTGTCCATATACACCAATCTTTTTCTTGAAGATTCATTTGCATCCTATGGGTTTTACCCCATCTGGAGCAAAGTCCAAAGTCCATACTTTGTTGGTGTACATGGACTCCATTTTGGTCCGCATTGCATCTAGCCATCGTACCGAGTCGCCGCTCTGGATGGCCTGCTGGAAGCTAGTAGGTTCATCATCATCGATGATGCAATCCACTTTATCCCCATCTATGAGAAAACCGTAGTATCTCTCAGGCGGATGAGACGGCCTACTACTCCTGCGGAGCGGTGCGGGAATGCCCTGTTCTTCTTGAACTACTGGTTCTACCAAACTTTCAGTAGTAGTTTGTGGTTATGGAATTTCTTCCAGTTTTATTTGGCTCCCACTTGTTTCCTTTTCTAAAAACTGATGTTCTAGAAAATGGGCATTACGAGAAACAAATACCTTTTGTTCCTCTGCGTAATAGAATAGATATCCCCTGGAGTTCTTTTGATATCCCACAAACTTACACTTTACTGTTCGTGCCTCGAGCTTGTCCACATGCTGCTTTTTAACAAAAGCTGGACATCCCCAAATTTTCAGATACTGAAGATAGGGTTTCTTCCCACTCCATATCTGATATGGTGTGGTTGGCACAGTCTTGGTAGGAACTATGTTCAAAAGATATGCCGCTGATTCTAGCGCATAACCCCAGAAAGGTCGCGCAGCATTACTCATCATGGAACGTACCGTATCCAATAGGGTTCGATTCCGTCTCTCCAATACACCGTTATGCTGTGGAGTGTATGGAGGAGTAAGCTGAGAGAGAATTCCTTTCTCTTTTAGGTAACCTAGGAACTCGGCACTTAAGTATTCACCACCTCGATCAGATCTTAGTGTCTTGATACTTTTGCCGGTTTGGTTTTCTACTTCATTCTTGTACTCTTAGAATTTCTCAAAAGCCTCGGATTTATGTTTCATCAGATAAATGAATCCGTACCTTGAGTAATAATCCGTAAAAGTAATGAAATAGGAAAAACCACCTCTTGCATGTGTAGATATTGGACCACATACATCGCTGTGTATGAGTCCTAGGAGCTCGCTCGCTCTTACTCCATGTCCAGTAAATGGAGTCTTTGTCATCCTTTCTTTGAGACAAGATTGACAAGTGGCATAAGTTTGATATTCGAACGAGTCCAAATATCCTTCTCTATGTAACTTAGTCAACCTTCTCTCATTGATGTGACCCAGTCTACAATGCCATGAGAAAGCTTTATTTAAATCGGGAGACTTTCTGTTAAGAGTGTTCTGGACATTGAAAATTTGGAGTTGGTTTAAGACATATATACCGTTATCCTGTGTACCGGACCCAATCAAACTATGATTAAGGTGGATGTTAACAACATCACTTACAAACGTAAAATCATAACCTTTATTTGATAACAAGGAAACTAATATGATATTACACGTTAAGCTAGGTATACAAAAACAGTTATGTAAAACCAAAATGTGTCCACTCGTCAATCCCAGGTTATAATCCCCAACGGACACAGCTCCCACGCTAGCTCCGTTAGCAACCATCAGGGTCATATCACCATCCTTCAGGACTCTACGGTTTCTCAGTGCCTGCAATGAATTGCATATATGAGATCCTGATCCGGTATCCAATACCCAGGAAGTAGAGTTGATTGACAGACAATTCTCAATTACAAACACACCTGAAGTCGAAGCCACAGCTTGCTTCGGTTCCTGGTTCTTGGCGTTCCACGCCTTGTAATCTTTCTTCCAGTGCCCTTTCCTCTGACAATGGAAACACTCATCCTGGGCCACTACTGGTACCGCAAAATTTTTCTTTCCCTTCGCTCCCACCTTACTACACCTCCTCTAGGTTTGGTGGCGGCCTTCTTTTTCCTTCCTTTGGCCCTAGCCTTGGACCCAGAAGAAGGAGCACCGCTAACATACATAGCGGGTGTTTCCCGTGTCTTTTGCAAGGTGCCCTCTGCACTCCTCAACTTGTTAAGGAGTTCCGGAAGTTCAACTTCTTTTCTTTGAATGTTGAAGTTCAGAATAAACTGGGCGTAGGTGGAAGGGAGGGACTGGAGAATAAGGTATGTATAGAGCTCATTATCCAAAGTCGTCCCAAGGTCTGCGAGCTCTTCTATATAGCCAATCATCTTTAGGACATGTTCTCCTACCGATGATCCGACGGCCAACCTCGCTCGAAACAAGTTCTTAGAGGTCTCGTATCTTGCTATACGAGATTGCTCTCCATAAAGTTCTTTTGTATGGAGAAATGTGGCATCAAGATCCATATCCTCGTGCCTCCTCTGATGTTCGTTGTTTATCGAGGCAAGCACGATGCACTTGGCCTTCACGCAATCATACTCCCAGGTTTTGCGGATTTCCTTATCCGTATTACTGGATTTGGGACCTGGGACTGCAGGTGCCTTAGCGGTGGGGACGTACCCCAATTTGTCATAGGTCAAAGCCAATTTGACATTCCGCAGCCAATCTTTATAGTTTGGCCCTGTCAGTATATTTTTCTCTAAAAGTAACTTAAGTCCAGTCATTTTCGGGGTCGCTGCAAGTAGGAGAGAGAGAAGAAACACTTTAGCTTGATGCTCTTGCAAGTTTAGAGTGGTTTTTAATTTATCTAAACTGGATGGCTCCCCTTGTTTCTCGAATCCTTCCTCAAACCATAAAAGAAGAATTAGCCAGGACTATTCTCACTGTACAATACTTGCTTAACCGTTCAGCCAGGCTGGTGTCGGTACTTTGAGGGAGGTTTTCCAACGCTTTCGCGAAGTTCCTTAATTAAATAACCTCTTTTCTCTGGGGGCGTAACCCCGCTGACACCTTTCTTGACACCTACTTGGTTTATAGCATTGATCGTTAAGTGAAGAATATCCTGATGAGAAGCATATACTCACAGTAGGATCAGGATCCAAATAACATCGTATGATAATGTTGAAGGAATCCTACCAACATTCATCAAACTCCAAATGGTATGCATCTCTTTGCAAATTTCAGTTTCTTTAGAAATTCCCGATATATTTTTTTTTGCCCCATGCTCTTATGACCTTGGCGTTAGGTCAAAATGTCATAAGTCACATGTCAAGTTCTACCCATCATTATCTTGTTGATTTGAACCCATCCATACATATCCTTGACATTCGACCAAAATCATAATACGACTGTCCCAAACTAACTCATCTATCTATGCAACAAATGAATACCCAGCTGCTACCAAACACTATGCCTTGGCGTTAGGTCAAAATACATAGCTTGAATACTACTGAATACCCAAATGAAATGACGGAGGGCTACGAATGGTTTTGGCGAAACCGTGAACGTAGTGAACTTGATATGACCGAAGGAACCTGATAGCTTTTAAAAGGAGTGGTTAAAGCTCCGCAATTTAAAAATATCATCTGTTTTAAAATAACCGAGTGGTTTCTTTTAAATTGTTCCAACGATTCATCTTTTGGTTTATTTTCTTTGCATTATAAATAATGCGTCCCATCATTAACCTATCATTGCAGAAAACAACGAAAATACAACGTCCTCTTATGCCATCCGCATTCGCCACTGGGTCCCGTAATCACCCGTTAGGTTACTTAACTGACGGTGTTGGAGATAGTGCCCTCAGAGTCAATCATTGGATCGCAGGTACGTGATTGCAATGATTGCGGAGGACCTATACCGGTAGGACAGTCTTACTCGAGATGATAGTATGCTATCTGGTTTACCTTTATCAGTCATGTACAGGTTCAGATGACTGATCCCTGTTACACTTTGATAGAGCCCTTAGGATCTTGCTTCACTACAAACAGTATGATGGCGATCATATACGTGAGAGTTGCGTGGTTTATAAGCATATCCTTAATTGTGGTCCCTAGTCATGGGAGTTTCGACACAGGGCATCGATACTCCGGAGTAGACTAGTGTATACAGTCGAGACCCCGACCAGGGGCGATGGCCGGTCTCACAAGCCACTGGTGTTAGTTGGATCACCTAAGATGTATAGAGGTGCTCATTGGGTTATGAGTACACAGGACAGGACTCGCCGGGAACCTGCTAGTTGGTATTATACATATCGTCAGATAGCAGTTCCCTGGTGACATGTGTACAGGTTAGTTCATCGACCTTAGATCGTCATTTGTCTCGTGTGAGTTCCCACCGTGCTTTGATTTCTACCCTGCCACGGCTCAAAGGAGTCGTGCAAACAGGTAGTTTTTGGGTACAGTCCTGAGCCACATGGAGGCACGTGAGCGGATCGGTAGAGGATTCGTCTCTCCCGGTATTGGGGTGAGATCGCGCTGTATCTAGGAGAGCCATTACACAAAGCCCATGGCCGTGGCAGGAGATTTACTGGTAGGTACTCCAGTAGTATCTCAGGGTGTTTTTAGGCTACACTCCGACACGACTTATACTGCTATTGGGGGTCTGACGTTACTAGCCCCCTAGGCAGATATGCGATACTCATAGACGAACGGACCGGACTGTATATACATTGTCACTGTTAGGCTCAGTAGGGTTTCCGGATGAGTTCGCTCATCGGCCTCCCTTGAGGTCAGTCCATGGGCAGCCGTTACGCACAGCTAGTGCCGCTGACGGCTTGTGGTTAAACCCACTGCCAGGGTACTGACGAGTCATTAGAGTCCCCCACCGACAGTTTCCCAAATTCGGGCGAAATGTTGTAGAGGCCGTATGGTTTTATGGAAGGGTTCGGAAAATGCACGTGCGTTTACGCACATGTCATATTTCGGGCAGATAATACTGGTGGGCTTTGGTTTAAGACGGATCCGAATATTAAACTGTGTAGATATAATATCTTTGTCTCAGTTGCATTTGTATTCGTTCGTAATACAAATGCGGGTATGTTTATACTGTTACTGGGTTATCCAGAAATTCATTTCAGGATCGCTTTTGGAAGTTGCCAGTTTTCAGTTTCCAGTTTTCTATCACCCGTATTTAACAATCGGTTAAATACGGATTTATCTTTTCTTTGGATGAGTGTGGAAGGTTCTAGAAGTTTCTAGAAGAGGTGACTAGGTTAGAATGGTGTTATTGTTTCATTGGTTGCATTTAATGAAAGGATGACTAGGTTTATGATTCATTGTTTCCATTAATGCAATTTTTTTAAGCTTGGGATATTTTCTCCTTGATCTTTTGCTTATGGTTACCCTCACTTTGCTCCTACACTCACCCCACCTTCTGTATGATGGCCGGCCACTTCAAATGAGAAGGATTATGGTTGTTCATTTGAAAAGATTATGATAGTTTTGGATACATGGAAATTTGATAGCCTCATTTCTCATTCCATTTCATTTCGAGTGGCAACTTCATTAACCGTTCGTCCACGGCTTTAGACAAAGTGAGACAAAGTATTCTACTCATTCTCTACATCAATCTTGGTCATCTCTTTTAGCAAATTTGATGACCATGTTGCCTCGAGTCAGAGGCGGGAGCCCGTTTAAAGAACCGTTGATGTGATGCCACCTGGACGAGCAGATCGGAGATCGACGAGATCAGAGCAGCCGCAACGGAGCGTGGGATGATGGTTAAAGAACGAAGGACTCGGATCGTTCGGTATAACCTTTCTACCCTCTTTACAGTTTGTTAGTTTAGCAATAATGACAGATCCGGGTTATAGTATACGATAGCGCTAGTTAAAAGTTTTTGTTCCGCATTTGGCGTCTGTTAGACGGCCGGGGTGCTACCGTAGACTTACAGTGGTATCAGAGCCTAACCATTATGCTTTACTAACTTGTGCTAACGCATTTAAAACATCGATCGAACGGATTTTCGAAAACCGCAAATTCCAAGTTCTGAGTTTCTGTCGATTTTAAAAGGGTTCTAAAATTAATTTTACATATCACAGAAAATTCAGCTGGGTTTTATAAGCACGTGGTATAAATTTGGGCACGTGAACTGAAAAGACCGCCGCGGAATCGCGCATCCGCGGCCAGTCTGTTTGATCATTGCTCCAAATTTGCACATTTGCTTCTCTTGGGTAAATTGTGGTTTTTGGTATATATCTTTTGGACCCAGATTATGTTACTGTACAGCAGATGTACGTGGGGCCCACTTCATGATATTTAGTCGATCCAAATTTAAACATGTTAGTCTACAGTACTTACATTATATCTCCGACCGTGAATGTCATTTGATCGGTAAACCGCGTCTGATTTCTATAGTTCTTTTAGACGGGTTTGCGAACGTGACATTCGCGTTGATGTTCTGTGTTGTGCTGTGATGTTGCGGATTTGTTATGGTGGATAGCAGTGTGCAATGGTAGTGCAGTTTGGATTTATTTGTACATTTGATATTGCTGGGCAAGCGTCCAATATGTGGACTACCGTCACTGCCTGTTGTATAATATTCTTTTGGGGCACGACCGGGTTGAGGTCGATGTACCCGTTGTACATATTTTTCATTTCTGTGCTAGGTTTACCCCGCGACGGGGTGCACGGATAGCCGGGTTCTGGAGGGCAACGGGTCCGCATCTCATGGCTATGAGAGGAAGAGGGGCCTCAATCTATTATTGGCAGACTATTCGCCGCACTCGTAAGGGGTACAGGTTGACCCATGGAGGGGTGCTCAAGTTACCGGATTCCGTGAAGTGCTGGGTGGTCCATTCACTATGCTGTAGGGGGCTGCCTCGCTTCAGGGTTTAGCGGGTAACTTGCCGCACCCGTAGGGGTCTGGGTTTCATTGCACAGGCTATCCACACGACTAGAGGAACGTCGGGTTTCGGCAGCGGCTCTGTGAAACCTGAGGAACCCAGATTATCTGTATTGTTCTGTGATGCTTATTACTTTTCTGTAATGTTGCATAATATCACGCCTGGAGCAATTATTGTATATTGGTTTATATACTATTAGATGTTGTATACGTTTTGCACCCGCGCTAGTCCAGTCCCCGCTCTGTCGTTAGTTAAGTAACCTAACGGGTAACGACGGGACCCAGTGACGAATGCGGAAGGCATATACGTAAGTTTTATTTTCGTTCTTTTCTGGTGTGATTGGTTGATGGGACAGCGTTGATTCTGATCAATGCAAAGGAAAAAAAACACTATTTGGCAGTTGTTGGAACAATTTAAAAAGTGTTATTACAAAGTCGTTTCCTTTTGTTTTGCATAGCGGTATTCAGTTGGAATATCCTGCACCTCATTCGACGAGGCAAGGGCCGATATCCCTTCACCGGGAATGACCCCTTGGGCAGAAGTTTGCGTCAGGGTAATAACTTCACTATAGTCGATTACAAGTTGCTTTGCGTCGCGGTATTCAGTTGGAATATCCTGCACCTCATTCCACGGGGAAAGAGCCGAGATCCCTTCACCGGGAGTGACCTCTTTAGCAATGGTTTTTCGCCACTATATTTTTATAAAAAGCTATCAGGTTCCTTCAGCGATATGAAGTTCACCACGTTAAAGGTTTTTCACCAAAAACCAACCGTAGCCCTCCATCATTTCTTTTGGGTATTCAGTAGTATTCAAGCTATGTATTTTGACCTAACGCCAAGGCATAGTGTTTGGTAGCTGTTGGGTATTCATTTGTTGCATAGATAGATGAGTTGGTTTGCGATAGCCGTTCTGCCATTTTGACCTAACGCCAAGGGCATGTGCGGGTGGATTCAAATTGACAAAATAATGATGGGTAGAACTTGGCATGTGACTTATGACATTTTGACCTAACGCCAAGGTCATAAGAGCATGGGGCAAAAATGATATCGGGAGTTTCTAAAGAAACTGAAACTTTCCAGGCATGCGCATACCTTCTGGAGTGTGATAACGTGAGTGGATTCCGTCACGTTATCATGCGATGAGAGTCGGATCCCGATTCCCACTGATGAGTTGGTTTACTCTTCGGGTGATCCCGATTGATTCTTCTTTCAGGTTTGGAGGAGAATTTGACAGTACAGTGGGAGGTTTCCGGATTAGATAAAGTGATAACCATTCTGATCTAGGTTAGAGTGCACGCAGAGTGTTTCCTTTCTCTCTCTCTTTGGCAGCGACCATTGACCGACCCTAGACTATGACTCAGTGACCAAGTTGACCGAACCTTCTTAAAATACTGACTTTTGGATTGTCTCAGTTGCATAAGTCATTTCCACTCCTTCTTTTACCCTTTGCATTTCTCAGAACACCCCGTATTACTACGGACATCCACTTCCATTGGATAGATCCATCGTATGGTTATATACGAACTCGGAGGGATTTCTTCGAGGATGGATCAAGGTTCAGGAGAAATAGAATTGGTTTATTCAGTTGTCTTTTATTATCACCTTCTCTCAGGTTGCGAGGGCTCCTTGGTTTAGGAGAGTACACCTATTATGCTTATTGGATAGTCTTATTCCAAACCATAGGCAGGTGCCGAAAGGTAGGGAATGAAGAAAACCAATTAGCCTAAGTAGGGTGTACATAAGGAAATAACTAAAGACAAAAATAAAGGGATTAGAAAGAAGGCAAAGTAAATTGCGACTGTTATCATTCATGACCAAACTGCGTATTTCATCGCCACTCCAATTTCACCTTTAATAGAATAAGTTATTATTCAGTTGTCTTTTATCATCACCTTCTCTCAAGTTGCGAGTACTCCTTAGTTTAGGAGGGTACACCTATTATGCTTACTGGATAGTCTTCTTCCAAACCATAGGCTGGTGCCGAGAGGTAGGGAAGGAAGAAAACCATTTAGCCTAACAATGGTATACAGAAGGTAATGACTAAAGACAAATAAAGGGATTTGGAGAGATGGCAATAAAATATACGGTTGAAGTCATGAATTGGATTATGGAAGAGGCATTACTAGGAATACCAGGATACCCCTACGAAACATTTTCATGTTTCAGTGCATTGTTAATGCAAAACTGTTTTCCCGATTAGATACTTACTCCAGGGTATGTGTTTACCAGGTTTCATTCTCATATCTGTATGGTTTTACAGATGATGAGTGGGAGTAAGTTATTGGGAATTAGGTGGTCATCCTCATTATATCGGAATTCGTTGTAATTGGTGATATTTGAGGAAATCGCCTGGGTACAATTTTCCACCTACGACGCACAGGTTTTGAGTTGTTCAACTCTGCGGACTTATACAGAGTATTGTATGCTGTCCAGTGTCCATCAGGACAAAGGGGTAGGTCATCGTACTATGTTCTGTTTACTTATGACTTCTCTAGTTTTTAGACAAGTGTTTCGTAGAAATACTGTTAGTGTATATGCCCTAGAGGCCATTACTGTATCATACTAGTTTGTATATTACTTAATGGAAGCTTGGGATATTCACCTTGTATATACAATCTTGCTCAAAATAGTAGTATGCTACTTGGTTTGTTTCTACTTCAATGTGTACATGTGTTTATTTTTGTATATCGCCTATACACATTAGTGGAGCCCTTAGGATCTTTGCTTGATTACCAGCGATGTGATGGCCGTCACACTAGTGGGGCTGGGTAATCTATAAGCACATCCTTATGCAGGTCCCTGGTCGCAGGACTATCGAGACAGGGCATCGATACTCCGGAGTAGACCAGCGCATGCGTTTCTCATCCCAGTGTGGGAGACGGTCTGTCCCACAGCCGTCAGTACGTCGTACTTGAGATAGTATGCGGGTGCTCGTTAGGTTACGGGTACACTAGACAGGACTCGTCGGGAACTGACTAGTTGGTATTATACCTATCGTCAGTTATCAGTTCCCAGGTGACATGAGTACAGCTTAGTCCGCTGACTTGTCACTGTCACTTCGCCTCGAGTGTGTTCCCACTGTACTTTGATCACTACCCTACCACGGCTCAAAGGAGTCGTGCAAACAGGTAGTGGTTGGGTGCAGTCCCGAAGCACTTGGAGGCAGTGACGGTTAGACAGGATTCGTCTCTCCCGGTATTGGGGGTTGACATCGCGCTTTGTCTGGGAGAGCCATTACACGAGTAGTCCCTGGCCAGGGCAAACGAGATATACTGGTAGGTTTCCAGTGTTATCTCAGGGTGTTTTGGGCTTCGCTCCGGCACGACTTGTACCGCTATTGGGGGACTGACGTTTACCACCCCCTAGGCCCGCCATGCGATGTATCAGACGAACAGACCGGACTGTACGGAGAATATCACACTCAGGCTCAGTAGGAGTTCAGATGGGTTTCGCCTCGTCGGTCTTCTTGTCGGCATTACCTGGGGACCGTTACGCACAGCTAGTGCCGCTTGCGGTCTGTGGTTAAACCCACTGCCAGCGTAGTGTCGAGTCTTTAGAGTCCCACACAGAAAGCTTTTCGCCTTTAGGCAAAAGAGTAGAGGTCGCATGGTATTGCGACAGGTCGCATGGTTTTGCGACAGGGTTCGGTCACATCCGTGCACTTGTGCGCGTAGAGTGTCCGGACAGTTTACACTAGCGGGCTTTGGTTTAAGCCAGATCCTAGTGTACCTTATGGGATTGGATTTATCCAGTTTGCATTCGTGTTCCTCGGAACGCGGATGCGGGTGTGTATGCACAGTTGACAGGGAGACAGAGGCAGTGGATTCTCATTAGGGTTGTTGACAGTTGACCGTTGACTATTGACCTTTTGATCAACCCTAATGAGAATATGATATGTGATTAACTATTATATTAATTAAGTATTATGGTGACATGGTTGTTGACTTTTGTTGACTTTGTTGACTTGTTGACTTTGTTGACAGGTTGACTAGGCTTGACTAGTTGACCATCATGATAACCATAGCCATCATTTCATGGCAAAGACTTTTTCTTGCTTGCTCATTTGTGTAAAATGAGTGCATGAAATGATATGGTTATGGTTGCTTCAAACCATCACATAAGACTTTTTTAGTATGATGAGTTATCATGACTTTGGATTATGAGAGGGTGAAAGACAAAAGAGTTGCTCATTCTTTCTTGCTCATTCTCTCTCTTGTTCTTGAGCTCTCTTGCTCTTGCTTTCACTCTCAACCTCTTGCTCCCTCTCTTGACTCTATGGTTCTCTTGTCTCATGAGTTGAGAATAAAGAACCATAGATAAAATCCCACACAAAGTATTCTCTACTCATTCTAGTTCACAAGGTTTAGCAAACCAAGTGAACTAGTTTCTTCAAAGAACGAAGAAGGAGCTAAAGGTTGGAGCTTTCAGGTGGATCTATCTTCGGCGTACGGAGACGACGAGAAGAAGTCGGTCCGGACCACCATCGGAGCTTGAAGACGAAGGAGTTGAAGACAAGCAAGGTATAACCCCCTAACCGAGTAGCTAGAAACTCATAGTTAGGTTGTTAGATAGATGTTTAACCAAGATCCGGGTTTTTAGGTCCATGTTACCATTTTTAAGAAAATCGTTTTTTACCAAATTCCGCATTCCCGAAAGTACCGGGAGAAGTAGCATGGACTTACAGTGGTATCAGAGCCTAGTTAAACTCTATCTAACATGTTAGCAAGTAACTAGAAGATCGATCAAAGAAAAGTCCCGAAAACGAACCCCAAGATTTTCAAGTTTCTGTCGATTTTAAAAGTGCTGGAAAACTTTTTTGAAATACACCTAAAATCGACTCAGGCTTTTTTAAAGAAACTGCAAAAAATTGGGCCCCTGACTCGATCAAAGCGCCGCGTTTCCGCGGCGGGAGCACGCTCCCACCGCGGAACCGCGGCCGAGTTGACTCGGTCATGGGTTTTCTTTTTTGCAGTTTACTCATTGGGGTATTTTGGGATTTTTGGAATATATATTTTCTGCCCAGATTTTCCAGAACGAAAATTTTATTTTTGGTGTCCTGAAAATCCGTATTTTTGATCGAACTTCTAAAAGACTTAAGCTAACGGGTTTTCTGTAATGTGATATTTGTATTGAACGTCTACTAATCGCTATATGTCGATTAGTGGGGGTTATACAAATCTGTGATCTGTATTGTTGCTGGAATGTGTATATGAATATGTTGGATTGTCGCGGGTGAATAGCCGGGGGTTGTGAGACGGGAGTTTTCTTTTCTTTCAATTCATGTAAATTTGTAAATTGATGTAATAATTATTTGTATGGCCGCACAACCGGGTCGGGGTTGTAGCCGTCATTGTATAATTTCTTTTTACTGTTTTTGCTCCTAGGATAGACCCATGGAGGGGGTGCACAAACTACCGGGTATGCCGAAGTGTCGAGTGGCCTACTCATGGAGATGAGGGAGGTTACTACGCTTCGGGTACTTGGCGGGTTGTTTGCCGCACCCGTAGGGGTCTTGGGTGGGGTATTTGGCTATTCACCGCGACCGTGTAATTTGTCTTTCGTTACAGGCTCGTACGAATTACAGATTCCTAGTATATCCAATGTATTCATCTGTGATCTGAAATGTTTATCATTGCAGTATATATATATATGATATTATTTAGGCGTTGCTTATGTTTTACAGACGCGCTTGCCCAGCCCCCGCTCTGTCGTTAGTTAAGTAACCTAACGGGTAATGACGGGGCCCCGTGGCGAATGCGAATGGCATAAGCGTACGTCATATTTTGGTTGTTTTCTGCAATGGTAGGATTAAATGATGGGACGCATTAAAAGAACTAATGCAAGAATATCACCCATTAAAAGAACTAATGCAAGATAATAAACCAAGTTAAAGTCGTTGGAACACTTTCGAAAAACCACTCGGTTCTTTTCAAAACCAACTTTTAAATGCGGAGCTTGAGCCACTCCTTTTAAAAGCTATCTCGTTCCATCGACCAAATCAAGTTCACTACGTTCACGGTTTTGCCAAAACCATTCGTAGCCCTCCGTTGTTTCGTATGAATATTCAATAGTATTCAAGCTGTGTTTGTTGACCTTCGTCAAGGCATAGTGATTGGTAGCTATTGGGTATTCATATGTAGCATAGATAGATGCGTTGGTTTGGGACATTCGCATTACCTCGTTGACCTTCGTCAAGGGTATATATGGGTGGATTCAAATTAACCTGGATAATGACGGGCAGAACTTGACATGTGACTTATGATTTGTTGACCTTCGTCAAGGTCATAAGAGCATGGGGCAAAAATCCACATCGGGAGTTTCATAAGTACTGAAACTTGCTAGATTTGCATACCATTTGGAGTGTGATGATTCTGGTAGGATTCCTTCAGTTTCGTCACGCAATGATATTTGGATCCCGATCCTACTGTGAGTATATGCTACTCCTCGGGAAATTTCTCACTAAACGATCAATGCTATAAACCTAGTAGGTGCCTAGAAAGGTGTTAGCGGGGCTACGCCCCCAGGGAAAAGAGGTTCTCTAATTAAGAAACTTCGCGAAAGCGTTGGAAAACCTCCCTCGAAGTACCGACACCGGCCTGGCTGAACGGTTAAGCAAGTATTGTGCGGTGGGATTGATCCGGGCTAATTCTTCCTTTATGGTTTGAGGAGGGATTCGAGAAACAGTGGGAGCCATCCTGTTTAGACAAACTAAAAACCACTCTAAACTTGCAAGAGCATCATGCTGAGTGTTTCTTCTTCTCTCTCCTAATTGCAGCGACCTAATCGACATGACTGGACTTAAGTTACTCCTAGATAAAAACAAACTGACAGGGCCAAACTACAAAGATTGGCTCAGGAATGTCAAGATAGCAATCACTTACGACAAGCTGGGGTATCTTCTTACCACCAAAGCTCCCCCTGTCCCTGGTCCAACTTCCAGCGTCGCGGATAAGGAAATCCGCAAGACTTGGGAGATTGATAGCGCGAAGGCCAAATGCCTCCTGCTTGCCTCGATGGACAACGAACATCAGAGGAGGCACGAGAATATGGACATGGAATCCATATTGCTTCATACAAAAGAACTGTATGGAGAGCAATCTCATATCGCAAGATACGAAGCGTCGAAAAAGTTATTTTCGACAAGAATGGCCGTCGGATCATCAGTAGCCGAGCACGTGCTAAAGATGATCGGCTACATTGAGGAGCTCGCGGACCTAGGGATCACACTGGAGAGTGAGCTATATACGGATATAGTTCTCCAGTCCCTTCCTTCCACTTACTCCCAGTTTATACTGAACTTCAACTTACAAGAAAAAGAGGTTGAACTTTCAGAGCTCCTCAACATGCTGAGGAGCGCAGAGGGCACCCTACAGAAAGGTAGGGATACATCCATTTTGTTTGTAGGAGGATCATCTTCTTCTAGGTCCAAGGCGAAAGCCAAGGGAAAGAAGAAGAAGGCCCCCGCCAAACCAAGGGGCGGTGTTAGTAAAGTGGATACGAAGGGAAAAGGTAAAGCAACAAAGATAGCGGGGAAGCTTGTGGATAAGGAAGAATGCTTCTATTGTCATAAGAAAGGACACTAGAAGAATGATTGCAGGGCCTGGAAGGCCAGAACACAGGAATTGAAGCAGGTTGCAGCTTCAGCTTCAGGTGTGTATGTTATTGAAAACTGTCTTTCAATAAACTCTACTTCCTGGGTATTGGATACCGGATCAGGATCTCATATCTGTAATTCTTTGCAGGCGTTGAGAAACCGTAGGGTTTTGAAGGCAGGTGACATGACCCTCAGAGTTGCGAACAGAGCTAGCATGGATGCTAAAGCCGTGGGGGACTATCACCTGGGAATGTCAGATGGACATGTTTTGGTTTTGCGTAATTGCTTTTTTGTACCCAACGCAACTTGTAATATCATTTCTGTATCTTTAGTTTCTAAAGAAGGTTATGAATTTGCGTTTGTAAGTAATGTTGTAAACATTCACCTTAATCAAGTTCTGATTGGGTCAGGTACATTGAGTAATGGTATATACGTATTAAACCAACCGCAGATTTTCAATGTCCAGAATACACACAAAAGAAAATCTCCGGAAATGAATCAGACTTTCTTGTGGCATTGTAGACTGGGTCACATCAATGAGAGAAGGTTGACGAAGTTACATACAGAAGGGTATTTGAATGCGTTCGAATATCAATCGTATGCCACTTGTCAATCTTGTCTCAAAGAAAGATGACAAAGACTCCGTTTACTGGACATGGAGTAAGAGCGAGCGAGCTCTTGGGACTCGTACACAGTGACGTGTGCGGTCCAATGTCTACACATGCGCGAAGCGGATATTCTTACTTCATTACTTTTACGGATGACTTCTCAAGGTACGGTTATGTCTTCTTAATGAAACATAAGTCCGAGGCCTTTGGAAAATTCCAGGAGTATAAGAATGAAGTAGAGAAACAGACCGGCAAAAGTATTAAGATTCTAAGATCGGATCGAGGTGGAGAATACTTAAGTGCCGAATTCCTGAATTACTTAAAAGAGAATGGTATTCTCTCTCAGCTTACTCCTCCATACACTCCGCAACATAACGGTGTATCGGAGAGACGGAACCGAACCCTATTGGATATGGTTCGGTCCATGATGAGTAACGCTGAGTTACCGCGATCATTCTGGGGATATGCACTAGAAGCAGCTGCATATCTCTTGAACAAGGCTCCCACCAAGACTGTGCCTACCACCCCATATGAGATGTGGACTGGGAAGAAACCCTGTCTTAAGTATCTTAAGGTATGGGGATGTCCAGCTTTTGTAAAAAAGCAGCATGCGGACAAGCTTGAGGCACGTTCAGTACAGTGTAAGTTTGTGGGATACCCAAGGAACTCCAGGGGGTATCTTTTCTATTCTGCTGAGGAACAAAAGGTTTTTGTTTCTCAGCATGCCCGCTTCTTGGAAACTGAGTTTTTGGAAACCCAGATAAGTGGGAGCACAATAGAACTGGAAGAAGTTCCAGAACCACAGACTGTTACTGAAAGCTTAGTGGAACCAGAAGGTTCAACAGAACAGGACATTTCTGCGCCGCTCCGCAGGAGTAGTAGGCAGACTCATCCGCCCGAAAGATACTACGGTTTTCTCATAGACGGGGATAGAGAGGATTGCATCATAGATTATGATGAGCCTACTAGCTTCCAGCAGGCCGTTCAGAGCGTTGACTCAGTGAAATGGCTGGATGCAATGCGGACCGAAATGGAGTCCATGTACACCAACAAGGTATGGACGTTAGACATTGCTCCAGACAGGGTAAAACCCGTAGGATGCAAGTGGATCTTCAAAAGGAAGATTGGTGTAGATGGGCAGGTTGAGACCTATAAAGCTAGGCTGGTAGCAAAGGGTTTCCGTCAAAGACCTGGCTTGGACTATGACGAAACCTTTTCTCCAGTAGCCATGCTGAAATCCATTCGGATCCTTCTTGCCATTGCTGCCTTCCACGATTATGAGATCTGGCAAATGGACGTAAAGACCGCTTTTCTAAATGAAAATTTAGAGGAGTGTGTCTATATGGACCAACCAGAGGGTTTCATTCAGAGTGGGAGCAGCGGAAAGGTGTGCAAGTTGCTTAAGTCCATCTATGGACTAAAGCAGGCGTCGCGGAGTTGGAACATCTGCTTTGATGAGACGGTCAAAGAATTTGGCTTTATCAAAAATCCAGATGAACCATGCATCTATAGTAGATTTGTAGCGAGAACTGTAGTATTCCTCGTTTTATACGTGGTTGACATTCTCTTAATAGGAAATGACATTCCTATGCTACAATCTGTCAAGGGGTTCTTGTCACACAGGTTCTCCATGAAAGACCTGGGTGATGCCTCATACATCCTGGGGATCCGGATCCATCGTGACAGATCCAAGAGGATATTAGGACTTTCACAGTCCAGGTACATCGACACCATACTGAAAAGATTCAGTATGGAAGATTCCAAGCGCGGTAACCTACCGGCTTGTCACGGGATCACCCTCTCTAAAGAGATGTCTCCCAAGACTGATTTGGAGAGGGATCGCATGTCTATTATACCCTACGCTTCTGCGGTAGGCTCTATAATGTATGCGATGTTGTGTACCAGACCGGATGTAGCTTATGCACTGAGTGTGGTAAGCCGGTATCAGTCAAACCCTGGGGAGAAACACTGGATAGCGGTAAAGAACATTCTCAAGTACCTGAGAAGGACTAAGGAGATGTTCTTGGTGTATGGCGGAAAAGACCTCCAGATCGAGGCCTTTGCTGACTCCAGCTTCCAGAGTGACAAGGATGATTCCAAGTCCATGTCGGGTTTTGTCTTTACCCTCAATGGAGGGGCGGTGTGTTGGAAGAGTTCCAAACAGGAAACCGTTGCAGACTCGACGATGGAAGCGGAATACATCGCTGCATCTGATGCCGCAAAAGAAGCTGTCTGGATGAGGAAGTTCTTGAAAGAACTTCAGGTGGTTCCGTCCATTGTTGATCCAATACCTCTGTATTGCGACAACAACGGGGCTATAGCTTTAGCGAAGGAACCCAGGTCCCATCAGAGATCCAGGCACATCTTGAGGCGGTATCACCTGATCAGGGAGATCGTAGATCGCCAGGAGATCGAGGTTCGGAGAGTCGCTTCAGAAGATAACACTGCAGATCCATTCACCAAGGCCCTGCCCCAGACTCAGTTCGAGCGGCTGATCGAGATGATAGGTCTTCGATACGCCAGTACATGGCCTTAGTGCAAGTGGGAGATTGTTAGTGTATATGCCCTAGAGGCCATTACTGTATCATACTAGTTTGTATATTACTTAATGGAAGCTTGGGATATTAACCTTGTATATAAATCTTGCTCAAAATAGTAGTATGCTACTTGGTTTGTTTCTACTTCAATGTGTACATGTGTTTATTTTTGTATATCGCCTATACACATTAGTGGAGCCCTTAGGATCTTTGCTTGATTACCAGCGATGTGATGGCCGTCACACTAGTGGGGCTGGGTAATCTATAAGCACTTCCTTATGCAGGTCCCTGGTCGCAGGACTATCGAGACCGGGCATCGATACTCCGGAGTAGACCAGCGCATGCGCTTCTCATCCCAGTGTGTGAGACGGTCTGTCCCACAGCCGTCAGTACGTCGTACTTGAGATAGTATGCGGGTGCTCGTTAGGTTACGGGTACACTGGACAGGACTCGTCGGGAACTGACTAGTTGGTATTATACCTATCGTCAGTTATCAGTTCCCAGGTGACATGAGTACAGCTTAGTCCGCTGACTTGACACTGTCACTTCGCCTCGAGTGTGTTCCCACTGTACTTTGATCACTACCCTACCACGGCTCAAAGGAGTCCTGCAAACAGGTAGTGGTTGGGTGCAGTCCCGAAGCACTTGGAGGCAGTGACGGTTAGACAGGATTCGTCTCTCCCGGTATTGGGGGTTGACATCGCGCTGTGTCTAGGAGAGCCATTACACGAGTAGTCCCTGGCCAGGGCAAACGAGATATACTGGTAGGTTTCCAGTGTTATCTCAGGGTGTTTTGGGCTTCGCTCCGGCACGACTTGTACCGCTATTGGGGGACTGACGTTTACCACCCCCTAGGCCCGCCATGCGATGTATCAGACGAACAGACCGGACTGTACGGAGAATGTCACATTCAGGCTCAGTAGGAGTTCAGATGGGTTTCGCCTCGTCGGTCTTCTTGTCGGCATTACCTGGGGACCGTTACGCACAGCTAGTGCCGCTTGCGGTCTGTGGTTAAACCCACTGCCAGCGTAGTGTCGAGTCTTTAGAGTCCCACACAGAAATCTTTTCGCCTCTAGGCAAAATAGTAGAGGTCGCATGGTATTGCGACAGGTTGCATGGTTTTGCGACAGGGTTCGGTCACATCCGTGCACTTGTGCGCGTACAGTGTCCGGACAGTTTACACTAGCGGGCTTTGGTTTAAGCCAGATCTTAGTGTACCTTATGGGATTGGATTTATCCAGTTTGCATTCGTGTTCCTCGGAACGCGGATGCGGGTGTGTATGCACAGTTGACAGGGAGACAGAGGCAGTGGATTCTCATTAGGGTTGTTGACAGTTGACCGTTGACTATTGACCTTTTGATCAACCCTAATGAGAATATGATATGTGATTAACTATTATATTAATTAAGTATTATGGTGACATGGTTGTTGACTTTTGTTGACTTTGTTGACTTGTTGACTTTTGTTGACTTGTTGACTTTGTTGACAGGTTGACTAGGCTTGACTAGTTGACCATCATGATAACCATAGCCATCATTTCATGGCAAAGACTTTTTCTTGTTTGCTCATTTGTGTAAAATGAGTGCATGAAATGATATGGTTATGGTTGCTTCAAACCATCACATAAGACTTTTTTAGTATGATGAGTTATCATGACTTTGGATTATGAGAGGGTGAAAGACAAAAGAGTTGCTCATTCTTTCTTGCTCATTCTCTCTCTTGTTCTTGAGCTCTCTTGCTCTTGCTTTCACTCTCAACCTCTTGCTCCCTCTCTTGACTCTATGGTTCTCTTGTCTCATGAGTTGAGAATAAAGAACCATAGATAAAATCCCACACAAAGTATTCTCTACTCATTCTAGTTCACAATGTTTAGCAAACCAAGTGAACTAGTTTCTTCAAAGAACGAAGAAGGAGCTAAAGGTTGGAGCTTTCAGGTGGATCCATCTTCGGCGTACGGAGACGACGAGAAGAAGCCGGTCCGGACCACCATCGGTGCTTGAAGACGAAGGAGTTCAAGACAAGCAAGGTATAACCCCCTAACCGAGTAGCTAGAAACTCATAGTTAGGTTGTTAGATAGATGTTTAATGAAGATCCGGGTTTTTAGGTCCATGTTACCATTTTTAAGAAAATCGTTTTTTACCAAATTCCGCATTCCCGAAAGTACCGGGAGAGGTAGCATGGACTTACAAATACAAGGTCTAAGTTTAGAGAAGATGTGGGTATAAGAATAAAGTAAAGAACCTGGTGTCACAAGTATCGGGATTCTTCAAAGTGATCGATGATGTAGATTCTTGTGATTGGTGTTCAGATAATAGTAATGTTTTTGAGAAACTTGTTTCTCTTTCAGGTTGCTCATAATTAGATGGATTCCTAAGTTGAGTAATGCTGATTAGCCTCTTTCCATTAAGTTGATATGCACTGGAGACAGCTTCATGATTTGAATCTGGTTCCAATTAAATAAGTGCCAAAGTTTCTATATTGGTTATAGAATGGTTCATATCTTAACGATGTTAAGGTACGGGGAGTTGTCTGGCTTATTCTTAAAACCAGACTCTGGATAACTCAAGGCACGTTTCTGTAATGGCGGTTTGTACGTTGACCCTGGCTACGACGAGGGTTGATTTTCTACCATTTGGAAGATCAATAGTGATATTGTTCTTGACTCACCACAGTTTTAGTAAATTGGATTTTTTCAGAAAACTGTAGTGGGAGTTTGGTAGAACTGGAAGTGATTCCAGAACCCCAAACGATTACGAAAAATTTAATAGGACCTAAAGATTCAATCAGTTTTGACATTTCATTAGCCACTCCGCAGATATGGTGGGTAAACTCAGTCACCCGAGAGGTACTCAGGTAGCCTCAAGGACGGTGACAGGGAGGTTCTTGTTTACCCAGACTTGACACTACTGTTGTTCCAGACTATGAGACCCGGCAGGAGGTTAAGTATAGCGTCGTCCTAAACTAGATTTAGAAGTGCACGTATATATTATTCTGCCAGAGGGTTGTCGTAGTCAGTGGGAGCAGCGGAAGCAAAGTGGGCAAGATGCTTATGTCTATTTATAGACTTAAGCAGTTATAGCAGAGATAGATCATCTAATTTTAATGCGACAGTCATATGTTTGACTTCATCAAAATAGGGGATGTATCTGTTAAGAAGGTAGTAGGGTGTGATGTCCTGGTATTTGGATATCATACACATAGTAGGAAGTAAAATTCCTATACAACGATCAGTTGTACTGCAGTCGTTACACAGTTGTTTCTCCAGACAGGATATGGATATAATATCAGACATTCTGGTTTCTAGATCTATGGTTTTAGATATGGATTTGGGTAGTTTCCCAATGTGGGTACTTTGACAGTATTCTAATGGTTTTTAGAATAGATGACTCCTGGCATGGTAGTGTACCTGCAGGTGATGGAGTCACCCTCTCTAAAGGTGTCTTAAAGACTAAAGGGGAGAGGGATGTGCATGATTGGTAGATCACTTGCTTAGGCAATTGAGTCAATCGTGAGATGTCAAGTACCACACCAGATGTTGTTTTTGCACTAGATGCGATAAGCTTGTATTAATCCAATCCTGGAGAAACATAAGGAAGCAGTTTTAGAACATAAGTGCATGTTCTACGGATATGATGACGACAGCCTCCTTCAGGAGGCGATTATCATTCCAGGCTTCAAAGGTGACATGGTTGACAGAGTGAATATCAGAGTTATAGTTTTCCCTCTGACGAGGGACGGTATTGGACAGGTGGTCCAAGAGGATACTGTGGGAGGCATTGTGCCGGATACTGATTAGGTTCAGTGATCGATACAGTCTAAAATTTTTGGATTTGGAGTTCATTTATGAACTAGGTCCCATCAGATATCCAGACATATTCTAAGACATGTATTACTCAATTCGGGAGATGGTTTTCTCCGCGAACTTGAGATTAAGAGAGATATAGAAAGAAACATCAAGGCGGATCCACTCACTGAGGCTATTTCTCGAACACAATAGTTTTACAAACGGGCTTTGTGAAACTGATTAGTAGAGGAGTTGGATGTTCGGTTTCACACGGGCTGTGAGTAGTCGACATCGCAATAATTAGCCTTAAGTGCAAGTGGGAGATTGTTGGAGATAGTGCCCTCAGATTCAATTATTGGATCGCAGGTACGTGATTGCAATGATTGCGGAGGACCTATACAGGTAGGACAGTCTTACTCGAGATGATAGTATGCTATCTGGTTTACCTTTATCGGTCGTGTACAGGTTCAGGTGACTGATTACTGTTACACTTTGATAAAGCCCTTAGGATCTTGCTTTACTACCAACAGTATGATGGCGATCATATACGTGATTGTTGGGTGGTTTATAAGCATATCCTTAATTGGGGTCCCTAGTCATCGGAGTTTTGAGACAGGGCATCGATACTCCGGAGTAGACTAGTGTATACAGTCGAGACCTCGACGAGGGGCGGTGGCCGGTCTCACAAGCCACTGGTGTCAGTTGGATCACCTAAGATGTATACAGGTGCTGATTGGGTTATGAGTACACCAGACAGGACTCGCCGGGAACCTGCTAGTTGGTATTATACATATCGTCAGATAGTATTTCCCTGGCGACATGTTTACAGGTTAGTTCATCGACCTGAGGTCGTCATTTGTCTCCTGTGAGTTCCCACTGTGCTTTGATTTCAACCCTACCACGTCTCAAAGGAGTCGTGCAAACAGGTAGTTTTTTGGTACAGTCCCGAGCCACATGGAGGCACGTGAGCGGATCGGCAGGGGATTCGTCTCTCCCGGTATTGGGGGTGAGATCGCGCTGTGTCTAGGAGAGCCATTACACAAAGCCCACGGCCGTGGCAAGAGATTTACTGGTAGGTACTCTAGTAGTATCTCAGGGTGTTTTTAGGCTACACTCCGACACGACTTATACTGCTATTGGGGGTCTGACGTTACTAGCCCCCAAGGCAGATATGCGATACTCATAGACGAACGGACCGAACTGTAAATACATTGTCACTGTTAGACTCAGTAGGGTTTCCGGATGAGTTCGCTCATCGGCCTCCCTTGAGGTCAGTCCATGGGCAGCCGTTACGCACAGCTAGTGCCGCTGACGGCTTGTGGTTAAACCCACTACCAGGGTACTGAAGAGTCATTAGAGTCCCCCACAGACAGTTTCCCAAGTTCGGGAGAAACGTTGTAGAGGCCGTATGGTTTTATGGCAGGGTTCGGAAAATGCACGTGCGTTTACGCACGTGTCATATTTCGGGCTGATAATACTTGTGGGCTTTTGTTTAAGCCCGATCCGAGTATTATACTGTGTAGATATAATATCTGTCTCAGTTGCATTTGTATTCGGTCGTAATACAAATGCGGGTATGTTTATACTGTTACGGGGTTATCCAGAAATTCGTTTCAGGATCGCTTTTGGAAGTTGCCAGTTTTCAGTTTCCAGTTTTCTATCACCCCTATTTAACAATCGGTTAAATATGGATTTATCTTTTCTTTGGATGAGTGTGGAAGGTTCTAGAAGTTTCTAGAAGAGGTGACTAGGTTAGAGTGGTGTTATTGTTTCATTGGTTGTATTTAATGAAAGGATGACTAGGTTTATGAGTCATTGTTTCCATTAATGCATTTTTGTTAAGCTTAAGATATTTTCTCCTTGATCTTTTGCTTATGGTTACCCTCACTTTGCTACTACACTCACCCCCTTCTATATGATGGCCGGCCACTTCAAATGCGAAGGATTATGGTTATTGTTCATTTGAAAAGATTATGATAGTTTTGGATACATGGAAATTAGATAGCCTCATTTCTCATTCCATTTCATTTCGAGTGGCAACTTCATTAACCGTTCGTCCACGGCTTTGGACAAAGTGAGACAAAGTATTCTACTCATTCTCTATATCAATCTTGGTCATCTCTTATAGCAAACTTGATGACCGAGTTGCCTCGAGTCAGAGGCGGGAGCCCGTTTAAAGAACCGTTGACGTGGTGCCACCTGGACGAGCAGATCGGAGATCGACGAGATCGGAGCAGCCGCAACGGAGTGTGGGATGATGGTTAAAGAATGAAGGACTCGGATCGTTCGGTATAACCTTTCTACCCTCTTTATAGTTCGTTAGTTTAGCTATAATGGCAGATCCGGGTTATAGTATACGATAGCGCGAGTTAAAAGTTTTTGTTCCGCATTTGGCGTCTGTTAGACGGCCGGGGCGCTACCGTAAACTTACAAACGGCAGAGCAGGGGCTGGGCTAGCGCGGGTGTAAAACATAAGTGACGTCTAAATAGCTATCATATATAGATATTGTACATTCGTTAGACGCAATAATAGGCATTCCAGATCTCATATGAACATTATTGGATTTGCATACAATCCGCGTTTGTTTAGAGCCTGCAACAAAAGACGGATTACACGGTTGTGATGAATAGCCATTACCCTACCCTAGACCCCTACGGGTACGGCAAACTACCCGCCAAATACCCGAAGTGAAGCGGTCTCTCTCAACAACGTGAGTAGGCCACTAAACACTTAAAAGTACCCGGTAGTTTGTGCATCCCACCTTGGGTCTCTCCTAGGAGCAAAAACAGTAAAATGAAATAATACAACGGTGGCAACAACCGCAACCTGGATGTGCCCCGCAAAATAATATTACAACATATTACAATTTGTTTGAATGAATGAATATAACAACCCATCACAAACCCCGGCTAATTATTACAACAGTCCAATACAGTTCACAACCACAAACAGTAAAAACCATTACAGAAATGTGCAACCCCCTGCCAACCGACATACTAGCAGTTAGGGGAGGTTTACGAACACATTATACAATCACAGATATAATCAAATTAGCAAACATCGTAAGATTTCGATCGTGCAAATACTTTAGATTCTACTCCAAAACTTCTCTGTGCACCTGAGACTTGAGCAGAAAAATAAACATTCCAGGAAAGATAAAAACATCACAGAAGAGCCACTGGAAAAACTTGGGCTGAATCGGCTCCAACTCGGCCGTGGATCGGCGGCGGATCGGTGGGATCGGCCGCGGTTTCGCGGCTGTATGGCCGATTCAGGAACCCAATTTTTTTTAGTGTTCTTATATTTCTCTGTAGGTTATTCTGTAGGTCCCTGAAAAATATTCAGAGCCTGTTTTAAATTCGACAGAAACTTAGTGATATCGATGTTTTTTCCGGTTCGTTTTGCGTTCGAAATTCATACGACTTTGCTAATGAGTTAATTATTGTTTAGCGAGGCTCTGATACCACTATAAGTCGATGTACAACACCCCACGACTAGCGGGGAGGCGTAATAATGAAAAACGATCTTGTTCTTTGCATAAACATCGACTAACCGAGAATCTTTGCTAAACTATAACTAACAAGAATCATAGAAGTTATCAACTACTATGAAAAGTGATTATACCTAATGAACCGTGTCCTTCGTCTTTTCGTTCTCCTCCTCCTCTCCGGCCTTCTCTATGTAGTAGATGATCCACCCGAGAGCTTTACTTCAAGCTTCACCTCTAACTTGAGGTAACTAGGTTTCTTAAAGTGCTAATCTAAGTAACCTAGGTGATATAGAGAAGGGTTATGGATTAAGTAGTCTATTCTAATCCTTGGTATCAACACATGAGAGGGGAGGATTAGGGTTTGAAGAGAGAGAGCTTGTGGAGAGAGAAGGTGATCATTAGAATGAGAATGAGCTAATGATCTCTCATGATATATATGGAGCATTATATTTATCAAATAAATAAAATAAAGGATTTAACAATCATGCTTCATAAATACAAATGAGTGATTCATCTACATGATTCATTAAGCATTTATGATGCATTAATGACAAGGATGAATCACACAAATGAGTCACTAATCTCATTTAATACTTATGCCACCTAAACCCCCAAGTCACCATCCTTCTAGAAGCTTCTCGCGAAATTACGAGAACGCCCCTCCTATCCGTGAAAACACGGAAAAACTTTAGACTGTACAAATCCAATATCCCGATACTAGAATCTGGCTTAAACCAAAGCCGGCTAGTAAAAACTGTCCGAAAGTCGCACATGCGTAAACACACGTATGCGTCCGAACCCTTGTCGTAAAACCATACGACCTCTATATCGTTTCGCCTGGAGCAGGGAAACTCTCTATGTGGGACTCTAAAGACTCGACTACTATGCTGGTAGTGGGTTTAACCACAGACCGCAAGCGGCACTAGCTGTACGTAACGGTCCCCAGGTAGATGTCGATAAGAAGGCCGATGAGGAAACCCATCCGAACTCCTACTGAGTCTGATGTGACAATCTCCGTACAGTCCGGTCTGTTCGTCTAAGACTATCGCATATCGGTCCTGGGGGGGCGGCAAGCATCAGTCCCCTAATAGCGGTATAAGTCGTGTCGGAGCGTAGCCCATTACACCCTGAGAAACAACTGTAACCTACCAGTAAATCTCACTTACCCTGGCCAGGGACTTTGCGTAATGGCTCTCTGACACAGCGCGATATCAACTCCCAATACCGGGAGAGACGAATCCTGTCTAACCGCCACTGCCTCCAAGTGCTCGGGACTGCACCCAACTGCTACCTGTTTGCACGACTCCTTTGAGCCGTGGTAGGGGAGCAATCTAAGAACAGTGGGACACACTCGAGGCGAAGCAGCATTGTCAAGTCTACGGACTATGCTGTACTCATGTCACTTGGGAACTGTTAACTGACGATGGGTATAATACCAACTAACAGTTCCCCGTGAGTCCTATCCGGTGTACCCATAACCTAACGAGCACCTACATACTATCTCCAGTACGACGTACCGAAGGCTGTGGGACAGACCATCTCCCCAACTGGGATGAGAAGCGTACACACTAGTCTACTCCGGAGTATCGATGCCCTGTCTCGATAATCCAACGACTAGGGACCTGTAAAAGGATGTGCTTGTAGACTACCCAGCCCCCACTAGTGTGACTGCCATCACAACGCTGGTAGTCAAGCAAGATCCTAAGAGCTCTATTAATACGTATACTCACATATTAAGATAGATAAAACCAAGTAGCATACTACCATGTTTAGCAAGACTGTTATATAACTGTGAATATCCCAAGCTACCATTATGTAATATACAAACTAGTATGATACAATAATGGCCCGTAGGGAATATACACTAACAGGAGGATGTAAATCAACGTGTGCCACTCGCGACACATCAAAATCATGGAACTTGAGTATCCTGCATCGACACTTAAAAACATCATGAAATCCGTGCCCAGCATCGGCATGTAAATCCTCATATATCGGGCTCCGTCAGTACGGATCGGCCCACGGGCTCCGTCAGTCTGGATCTGCCCATATCATCTCTCGACTCCGGTCGGTATCCTCTGGATATCCGCCGAGCCCAAGTACAATCACCGGTAGGTAGTAATCCCTCTTCCAGGCTCACCGTCTGTATACAGAGCATCCCTTTCTTGCCCCAGGGTACCATACCAGGTCCACTATGTACCTGCAATCGGCCTCATCCAGCTCCTCGAATCGGGTTTTACATGTCACACGTCTCAGAACCGAGAAAACGCATGGTGGACGCACTGAAATATCATTTCAAGAGAAACTGGGTTTTTAAACATTGCATAATTTCTGTTAAAATGACTACGGTTCTCAAACCCAGAAATCTCATGAAAACGGCATATCTCAATGCGTAAAATCATAATGCAAGATGTATGCGACATATGATAGAAATGTAAGCATATCCGTATATCATGCAACATAAAACAATAGTACGCACACATCGAGTGGAAAACCGCTCTTTTAAATAAATCCAGTTTTAAAATATATCTTGCAGTTCACCAAATCTCCAAAATAAAGGCAGAGGCATCTATGTATGTGCAAATACGTACGTAAGAAAGTATGGGTGTACAATAAGTCTGTGCACCAATATAGATGTACAAGTATGTATATACGCAAGTATGAGTGTACAATATGCATGTGTGCCAATATGGATGTACAAGTAGTCATATCCTGATGCAGCAATCCGACTATGTAAGGGCATGGCAATTATCGATGATGAATTGTGTGAGCCGGTAAGTAAGTGTATGTGGAACATACGCATCATCGATAATGGTGCTGGTGTCCTGACAGCATGGGTTTAATATAACAATCATCACGTTTACACATGCAATGTGATGCGAATAGCAAGAATATACAGAAAATGAATAATAAACACAACAGTGAAGAACCTGTAGGGATGCTAGGCATGCTCACAAAGGTCTACGTGGCATCAACCATGCCCAATTAAAATTTAATCCGTGCCGAACAACGCAAAGCCGGATCTTTAAACAAGAGTTTATGCGAAAACAAACATGTTAAACACTTTAACATCTAAGAGAGCGGGAATACAACCTTTGTAGACCGGTCCTTCACTTCAATAACTCCGTGTAGATGTCCCCTTCGCTGCGATCATGAACTCCGGACTCTAGAAAAGCACCACAAGAAGAACGAACGTACTTGCTTCGATGACTTCGAGGCCGAAGATGATCTACGTCGGGGTGACACTAACCCAAGCTATTTCTTTACGAGGTCAAGAACTTTGTGAAGAGAACACATTCTACTAAATGGCAAGTAGTAGGGGATGGTGAAGTAGGAAGTTTGCTCATATTAGAATTGATTTTCTCACACTTTTCTCAAGCTCCATTGAAGCTAGAAAGCTTTTGTTGAAGGAAGAAGAAGAAGTGAATAATTCATCCAAATGAAAACTTATCCTTTGAATTATTGCACCATGGTTGAGTTAAGCCGTCATGCTTAACTCTGGTAGAGAATTAACCAACGTATAAGGTTAAGGGTTGGGTTAACTAATATCCTATGGAATCACAAAAGAGTTGACTTTGTCAATGTTGCATACAAGCTTCTACAAGCTTGATAACATTGACTAAAGTCTCCTCTCTTTTGTTATTCTTAAGGAAATAAGTAAACCCTAATTTAACCTAAACTTGATATAAGTCTCATACACCCATCTTTGATGTATCATCAAGCATGACACAATCATATGTACACAAATATATATCACATATACACTTATGCACAATCAAGTGAGAAAATAAATCTTAAGTGAGCTAATACTAGTTAATGTAATGTAATATATCAAATATATAATAATACATTAAATTATTAAATCAACTCTTGATTTAATAACCCGGCTATAACCGACTAATATCATGTGTAACAACTTATCGAATAAACACTTTATCCGATAACCCGGTTATATCGCATACAACCGATCAATGTTACAAATCGCGAGAATAGAATACGGTATCTCATATCGTATCAATCTCGGTCCCGCACATATCATATATGTGCTCCTAGTTCATTTGGATTGAGCCAGGAAACCCCTTTGTAGGACTCTAAAGATCCGTCAATACGCCGGCAGTAGGTAATGATCATATCAAACACCCACAAGCCGCAAGCGGTCTGCTAAACGTAACGGCCACCGTGGTATTGAGCGATCAGAAGATCAACAAGCAAGCTTGTACATTCTCCTGTGAATCCAATCAGTAACACTCTCGTACAGTCCGGTCTCTTCGTCTGATATATCGCATATCTCGCCTAGGGGTGGTAAACGTCAGACCCCAGTAACTCGATAAGTCGTGTCGATATGAGGTCCATAACTGTTTGAGAAACTACTGATAACAATTACCAGTAAATCTCAGCAACCCTGGCCAGGGATTTCCAGTTATAACCAATCGAACACAGCGCAAGATCAACTCCCTATACAGGGAGAAGCGAAGCCCATCCCATCGCTCATTGCCTCCATGTGATTCGGGACTGTACCCAAAAGCCAACTTTTTGCACGCCATCTTGGACATGGTATGATGGAAATCAAAGCACGGTGGGAATCACACAAGACTCTATGACGATATCGGGTCTACAGATTAACCTGTACCAGTGTCACCAGAGAACTGCCATCTGACGTAAGGTATAATACCATCTGGGAGTTCTCGGCGAGTCCGTCCAGTGTACCCAGTCTCCACTGAGCACTCGTACACCATCCTTGATGTCAAACACCGATGGATATGGGATCATCCATCATCCATCATATCGGTCAAGATGCGTATACGCTAGTCTACTCTGGTGTATCGATGCCCTGTCTCGATACACCCTCGTCTAGGAACAGTTATAGGATGTACTCGTCGACTACCGTGGCCCCACTAGTATGATCTCATCATAGTCCCAGTAGTCGAGTATATATCCTAAGGGCTTTATCGACATGTAACATAGAGACAATCAGTGTATATGTTAAGATAAAGAGCAACCAGATAGCGTACTATCATGTCGAGCAAGAAAGTCCTCCCTATATATGTCCATGCATCCATTACAATATACATCGTATGTACAGTAATGGCCTCTAAGGCATACATATAACTAACAATCTTCCACTTGCACTAGGGCCATCTGTTGTGGTATCACATACCCAACAATTAGCTGCGGTTGAAGTATCTCATACTCAACCATCCCATAAAAGTCTCTACAGGGAAAAAGGCCTTTGTGAGTGGATCCGCACTGTTGTCCTCTGTGTCTACTCTCTTAACCTAGATCTCCCTGGAGATCAACCATCTCCACGATCAGGTGATACTGCCTAAGAATTATATCTGGATTTCAGATGCGACGGGGGATTCCTTGGAAAAAGCCACAACTCCTTTGTCACACAATGGTAGGAACGAAGTTCATCTCATGAACTTATATATATACAGACTGCCACTTTGGTAGCATCCTTGGTAACGATGTATCTTGCATTTAATCGTCTAGTAAGTCACGGTATCTAGCATGGAACTCTTCCAACATACCATCCCTCCACTGAGGGTAAAGACAATGCCTGCGACTGACATTCAGTCATCCTTATCACCATGGAACCTTTCCAGTTATTCTCCCTAAGATCGATTGATACCATCTCAGTACAACTAGTGAGTATCCTAACATCCAATTAGATCTATCTCATAGATCCAAAACCCAGGATTTAGGAGGTATCATTTTGATCATATATGGAGAATCCTTGTGATAAGCGGAGATTGACCAATCGTAGCATAGGAAACTCCTTCCCAATCAAGAGTATGTCATCCACGTACTCTACGAGGATCACCACCATACTCCCTACTACCCTTTTTGTATATACAAGGTTCATCTACCATTTTGATGAAATCAAACTCTTTGACTACAACATCAAAACAGACGTTCCAACTCCGCGATGCCTGCTTTATTACATAAAACATCTTGCACACGTTTCCGCTGCTCCCACTATCTACGAAGCCCTCTGGCTGTGTACTTATAGACGCTCCCTTCTAAATCATCATTTAGAAAAGCAGTCATGACACCCAACTGCCAGATATCGTAGTCATGGTATGCAGCCGTGGCAAGTAGGATCTGGATGGACTTAAGCATAGCTTTGAAAGTCTCAACTTTTCCATGTACACCAAGTAATCTTCTCAAGATATACTTGCTCCTGATGGGGATTTAACCCTTCAAATAAAGCAGCCAAAGTCCATACTTTGTTGGTGTATAAGGATTCCATCTCAAATCGCTAAGCATCCAGCCATTCTTACAGTGTCTCACTCCTGATGGCCTGCTCGAAACTAGTTGGGTCATCATCTCATGATGTAATCCTCGCTCCCACTGTCATAGAGAAACCGAAGTATCTCTCAGGTGGGTGAGGAACCCTACTAGATCGCCGGAGAGGCTGAGGTTCGTTGGTTACTATTGAATCCTTTGGTTCTATCAAATCATCTGATGTAGTTTGTATAGCTGGAACTCCTACCAGTTCTACCTCATGACCACTAATTTCTTCACAAAAAATTCCCTTTCACAAAGGTGGCAAGTTGAGAAACAAAACATATTTTGTTCCTCGGTTAGGTAGAAGATATTCCTTTGCGTATGCTTGGGATATCTAATAAACTTCCACAGATCTGACTTTGCCTCGAGCTTGTCCGAATTTTGCTTTTTAGACATAGGCCGGACAACCCTAAATCTTAACAAACTTAAGATATGGGCTCTTCCCTTTCCCTATCACATATGAAGTTGTAGGCAACTGATTCGATTTGAACCCTATTCAACAGGTATGCAGCTTCTCAAGTGCATAACACCCAAAAAATTTAGGAAACTCAGTAGTACTCATCATAGAGCATACCATATCACATAGGGTGTTATTGCTCCACCCCGATATACCATCGTGATATGGTGTATACGGAGGAGTAATGCTGAGAGAGAATCTCATTCTCCTTTAGAATAATCCAGGAATTCCGTGCTCAAGTATTCTCCTCCCTGATCTCATCAAAGGACATAATACTTATACCCGTATTTTGGTTCTCTACTTCTAAATTATATTATGTGAATATCTCAAAAGCTTCGGACTTGTGTTTCAACAGGAACATATGTCTGAATCTTGAGAGATCATCAGAGAATGTAATGAAGTACAAAGAACCGGTCTTGGCATGTGTACACAGGGGACCTTCATACATCAGCATGTATCAATCCCAAGAGTTCACTAACTCTTTCTCTGTTTCCAATAAACAGAGCTATGGTCATCTTATCTTTAGGACATCACCGGCAAGTTTTACAAGATGTAAATTCAAACAAATTTAAATATGCATCTTAATGTAACTTCAGCTAGTCGGGTCGCATTGCTATGACCTAGTCTACAATTCCTCGAGAAGGATTCCTTCATTTCTGAACTCTTCCACTCGTGCGTGTTCTGTATACTAAGAATTGTAGTTTGATTTAGAACGTCAATGCTTTTAGATAACGTGCCTGAACCGATCAACTCTTGATATAGGAAATGTTCAAAACATTATCCAACAATACAAAATTATATCCTTTCTTTACAAATAAAGAGATTAATATGATGTTGTATATCAGGTCCGGTATCTAATAATATTCGTTCAGAATCAATGTATTCTGGTAATACAGGGTGATAATGACCAACAGACTTGGCTGCAATACTTGCACCGTTTTCTGTCTCATGAAACTTATCACCCGTTCTCAGTTCTCTACCTACCTGTAGCCCATGTAACAGATTACATATGCGGGATCCTGATCCGGTATCTCATACCCAGGACGTAAAGGATACTGAGAAACAGTTCTCTATAATGAACATACCCGAAGATGATGCATCTGTATGCACTTTCTTCGTTTGGGCGGCACGGGAATTCTGGTAATCCCTAATTTCCTACTCTGTCTTATAACATTCATAAGTTGGAGCGGGACCAATGTTCCCCAGCTCAGTATAACAAGCGGGTTCGGTTAATACATCCGTATTATTATCTTGATTAAGGCGTGATATGGTCGCTACATGGAGAGAGAGAGAAGAAAACACTCTGCCTATGCTCTTGCAAGATTAGATTGGTTATCTAATATATCTAATCATGATGTTTCCCACTGTTTCAATCAAATCTTCCTTCAAACCCCAAAAGGAAAGCCTAGCCGGGATTAATTATACGCTACAAGTTCGCCAATCTTTCAGCCAGGCCAGTGTCGGTACTTTGAGGGAGGTGCCCCGTGCTTTCACACGGACCTAATTAAAGTAAACCTCGTTTTCCCATAGGCGTAACCCCGTTGACACCTTTCTAGACACCTACTTGATTGGCTAATTGTAATTTGTAAAACTCTCCCAGGAGTAACTCTTACTCACAGCGGGTATCGAGATCCAACTATCTCATAGAAGGTATGCAATCTCATTGCAAATTTCAACACTTGAAATTCACAATAATATTTTACCCCTAGCGTCCCATGTCCTTGACGCAGGCCAACAAACCACAGTACGCTAGTCAAGTTCAACCCGTCATTGCTTGATTGAATTAAACCAACCCGCAAGACCCTTGACGCGGGCCAACAAAGTCGCACGACTACCCAAATCCAATCTGCATCATATGCATAAACAGATAAATACTAGTTAGCTACCGCACACTACGCCTTGACGCAGGCCAACAAACGTAGCACGAATACTAAGTAGGACTTATCTGAAATGACGGAGGGCTACGACATGTTTTTATGAAAACCCTTTTGCGTAATGAACTTGATATCGTTGTAGAATCGAGTGATTTTAAATGGAATGTTTTTGAGGCTTTTCTAGTTTTGCTAAAGGGGTCATTCCCGGTGAAGGGATCGTCGGCCCTTTTCTCATCGAATAAGGTGCAGGATATTTCACAAATATCACTATGCAACGCAAAAACTATAGAAGCAATCAAAAGACAAACCGAGTTTGTAGCATCTGCTAGTTTCACTAAAGAGGTCACTCCCGGTGAAGGGATCTTGGCTCTTTCCTTATCGAATAAGGTGCTGGATGTTCTACAAGAAACACCGCTATGCAAAGGAAGAACTAGAGCAACCAGTTTTTAAACAAGTTTCTACAACATCTTTAGGTTTCTTTTCGTTTCCTTAATCTCATTAATGAAGTCCCATTTTATTATGCTTCGCAAGCATCTCATTTGAAACGAAATCTACAATATAACATATATCTTATATTTATAATATAAACATTCGTCTCAGGCAGTAATATGATCTTATCACAGAACATTGCAGCAGAAGAACATATATGAAATATTGGATATACTAGGACGTCCGTGTTTTAATACGAGCCTGTATAAAACACTTATTCCACGGTCGCGATGAATAGCCAAACCCACATCCCTAGACCCCTACGAGAGCGGCAAGCAACACTGCCAATTCTAGGGTTAGGAGACCCGGTCTCGACTCCTCGAGATGGTCTCCCACTGGACCCCAGAACCCGGTTGCTTGTGCTCCCCGTCTTGAGTCTACCTAATGCGGAAAACTAAATAATATACAATGGTGACATCATCCTCAGCCCGGAAGTGCCCCAATAAAAAAATATTACATACAAATGAATTTTACATGAATGAAAAAGAAAAAACTCGCATCTCACATAAAACCCCCATCTATTCAGAACACGACGATCCAATAATAACATATCACAGCAACACATAATATTTCATATCATCAACGAAAGCAAGTATGCGTATCCCGATTGTCGTTGATGTATAGCAACGCAGCCGGCGATACACTACATACTACGCTTACGGTCACAGAAAAGAAAGTGTAAAACTACAACAGTTGGAATCCGCAACCTCCATAGACATCGCATGCCTAACCAAATGAATTCCTTAGACATCGCATGCCTAACAATTATAAACCCCGCATTTTAGTCTCATTATCGAAAACTCTTTTCAATATCAAGTCGGGCAATTCAACAAGATTCCCGACATCATGATCGAATGCTCGTCGCAAACTTTAGTAGACGGCCGCACCCCCGGATGCCGTCGACGAAGTGCACTAAAGCAGAACACCGCTGCCGCAAGCACCCGAACGGATGCTTTTGGCGATGGGGCTTTCCTACAGTCACTTGGTCGGGGCTATGGGGGGTGGCTGTCTATTAAGTTTACCCGGCGAGTATCCGCGTATGCTACGTGATTGCGACGGACTTTTGATCACATCAAAATTCCGTGGCAACCGATCATCTGAGACTAAACTGCTATGTTTATAACAATCAAATTAGTTATCTCATAACTACATGTGGATTCCAAATATTGTATCACATTCCAGATAAATAGACAATGTCAAACTTTCCGATCGAATAATCAAATATCCCAGTTTTTCCAAATAGTTCTCAACACTTGAAATTAGTTTAAAAACATCCATCACATGCTACAGTACAAATGGTCTAGCCGTAGAAGGGTCAAGCCAACGCCTCACATGTGCCACGCCGTACTGTCACAAACCCTAAGGTTTAGAGGCAGTTCAAGACGGTCACATAATCGAGTTAAGGTTTGTTGTCTTCTAGAGGGTCCACCGCGTTACTTGCACGACTTAGAACGTCCTTAAACTACGGAAAAATCCAACTCTTGGAAATTTTCCGGCAGGGGAAAAAGTGAGTTATTGATATCCGTTCGAACTTTTTAACAGGTTCTAAAAATTACCCGGACAAACTAAACGAAGTTAAATTATCCAATCGAATCAACGAGTACCCAATACAACCCTAGAAAACTTGAGTGGAATTAAAAAATTCCCAGAAAAAAATTACAAGAAAGGACCTAAGAATAAATTTAAGAAGTTCCAGGGACTAATTCAAAATTTTGGCCGCGGAACCGCCGCCAAACCCTTGGTTTGGCCGCGGTTCCACGGTCAAATCAGCGCATTACAGGTCCGCATTACAGGTCAGTTGCCAACTCGTGAGTAGAAAACATCACAGAGCAGAAATCGTATGCATGATTCAATCCTAGGTTAATACGATCAGTAATAATATATATCCTCAAAATGATAAAGTCTGAAGCATGATAAGGTGGCAAGGGTAAACATCTATACATCAGTGTAATACCAAGTGCTCGTGTCAGTGCCTCAGGTAGCAATATATCATAAATATGAGGTATGATCAATGTAATCATCATGAAATCAGTGTCAACTATATCATGAAGTCTAAATATATGGATATCATCCACCTATGTAATCAATGTCTGTATGTATGTGGATCTCGTCCATATGTCACCCAATGACACAAAACATCACGCAAGTAAATATCATAATGCATATGCATGGAGGTATGAGGATGTAAATCAACGTGTGCCACTCGCGACACATCAAAATCATGGAACTTGAGTGTCCAGCATCGACACTCGAAAACATCATGAAATCTGTGCCCAGCATCGGCACGTAAATCCTCATATATCGGGCTCCGTCAATCCGGATCGGCCCACGGGCTCCGTCAGTCCGGAGCTGCCCATATCATCTCTCGACTCCGGTCGGTATCCTCTGGATATCCACCGAGACCAAATACAATCACCGGTACGTAGTAATCCCTTTTCCAGGCCCACCGTCTGTATACACAGCATCCATTTCTTGCCCCGGGGTACCATACCAGGTCCACCATGTACCCGCAATCGGCCTCATCCAGCTCCTCGAATCGGGTTTTACATGTCACATGTCTCAGAACCGAGAAAATGCATGGTGGACGCAGTGAAATATCATTTCAAGAGAAACCGGGTTTTTAAACAATACATACTTTCTTTTAAAATGACCACGGTTCTCAAATCCAGAAATCTCATGAAAACAACATATCTCAATGCGTAAAATCATAAAGCAAGATGTATGCGGCATATGATAGAAATGTAAGCATATCCGTATATCATGCAACATAAAACAGTAGTATGCACACATCGAGGGGAAAACCGCTCTTTTAAATGAATCCAGTTTTAAAATATATCTTGCAGTTCACCAAATCTCCAAAATAAAGGCAGAGTCATCTATGTAAGTGCAAATACGTACGTAAGAAAGTATGGGTGTACAATATGTATGTGCGCCAATATAGATGTACAAGTATGTATATACGCAAGTATGATTGTTCAATATGCATGTGCGCCAATATGGATGTACAAGTAGTCATATCCTGATGCAACAATCCGACTATGTAGTGGCATGGCAATTATCGATGATGAAGTGTGTGAGCCGGCAAGTAGGTGTACGTGGAACATACGCATCATCGATAATGGTGCTGGTGTCCCGACGGCATGTGTTTAATATAACAATCAACACGTTTACACATGCAATGTGATGCGAATAGAAAGAATATACAGAAAATGAATAATAAACACAATAGTGAAGAACCCGTAGGGATGCTAGGCACGCTCACTAGGGTCTACGAGGCATCAACCATGCCTGATTAAAATTTTTGCCGTGCCGAACAACCCAAAGCCGGATCTTTAAACTAGAGTTTATGCGAAAACAAACATGTTAAACACTTTAACATCTAAGAGAGCGGCAATACAACCTTTGTAGACCGGTCCTTCACTACAATAGCACCGTGTAGATGTCCCCTTCGCTGCGATCATGAACTCCGGACACTAGAAAAGCTCCACAAGAAGAACGAACGTGCTTGCTTTGATGACTTCGAGGCCGAAGATGATCTACGTCGGGGAGACAGTAACACAAGCTATTTCTTCACTAGGTCAAGAACTTTGTAAAGAGAACACACTTTACTAAATGGCAAGTAGTAGAGGATGATGAAGTAGGAAGTTTGCTCACATTAGAATTGATTTTCTCACACTTTTTCTCAAGCTCCATTGAAGCTAGAAAGCTTTTGTTGAAGGAAGAAGAAGAAGTGAATAATTCATCCAAATGAAAACTTATCCTTTGAATTATTGCACCATGGTTGAGTTAAGCCCTCAAGCTTAACTCATGTAGAGAATTAACCAAAGTATGAGGTTAAGGGTTGGGTTAACTAATATCCTAAGGAATGACAAAAGAGTTGACTTTGTCAATGTTGCATACAAGCTTCTACAAGCTTGATAACATTGACTAAAGACTCCTCTCTTTTGTTATTCTTAAGGAAATAAGTAAAGCCTAATTTAACCTAAACTTGATATAAGTCTCATACACCCATCTTTGATGTATCATCAAGCATGCCACAATCATATGTACACAAATATATATCACATATACACTTATGCACAATCAAGTGAGAAAATAAATCTTAAGTGAGCTAATATTACTTAATGTAACGTAATATATCAAATATATAACTATACATTAAATTATTAAATCAACTCTTGATTTAATAATCCGGCTATAACCGACTAATATCATGTGTAACAACTTATCGAATCAACACTTTATCCGATAACCCGGTTATATCGCATACAACCGATCAATGTTACAAATCGCGAGAATAGAATACGGTATCTCATATTGTATCAATCTCGGTCCCGCACATATCACATATGTGCTCATACTCCGTTTCGCTTGAGCCAGGAAACCCTTGTTTAGGACTCTAAAGATTCGTCAATACGCCGGCAGTAGGTGATGATCATATCAAACACCCACAAGCCGCAAACGGTCTGCTAAACGTAACGGCCACCCGGGTATTGAGCGATCAGAAGATCAACAAGCAAGCCTGTACATTCTCCTGTGAATCCAATCAGTAACACTTCCGTACAGTCTGGTCTCTTCGTCTGATATGTCGCATATCTCGCCTACGGGTGGTAAACGTCAGACCCCAGTGGCTCGATAAGTCGTGTCGATATGAGGTCCATAACAGTTTGAGAAACTACTGATAACACTTACCAGTAAATCTCAGCAACCCTGGCAAGGGATATCCAGTTATAGCCAATTAAACACAGCGCAACATCAACTCCCTATACCAGGGGAGACGAAATCCCTCCTATCGCTCATTGCCTCCATGTGATTCGGGACTGTACCCAAAAGCCACATTTTTGCACGCCCTCTTGGATGTGGTATGATGGAAATCAAAGCACAGTGGGAATCACACAAGACTCTATGACGATCTCGGGTCTACAGACTAACCTGTACCAGTGTCACCAGAGAACTGCCATCTGACGTAAGGTATAATACCATCTGGGAGTTCTCGGCGAGTCCGTCCAGTGTACCCAGTCTCCACTGAGCACCGGTACACCATCCTTGATGTCAAACACCGATGGATATGGGGTCATCCATCACCCATCATATTGATCAAGATGCATATACGCTAGTCTACTCTGGTGTATCGATGCCCTGTCACGATACACCTTCGACTAGGAACAGTTATAGGATGTACTCGTCGACTACCGTGGCCCCACTAGTATGATTTCATCATAGTCCCAGTAGTCGAGTACATATCCTAAGGGCTTTATCAACATGTAACAGAGAGACAATCAGAGTACATGTTAAGATAAAGAGCAACCAGCTAGCGTACTATCATGTCGAGCAAGAAAGTCCTCCCTATATATGTCCAAACATCCATTACAATATACATCGTATGTACAATAATGGCCTCTAGGGCATATATATTACTAACAGAACCTACATCAATATATATATGTCATACAGTTTTTCCATTTGAAATAACACGAATCGTGGTGTTTAGAGGAATAAGTGCTACGATGTTTTTAAGCAAAGATGCGCCTTTTGAAAATATCCGTAGAATCCCTTGGCCTGTCTTTAAAATACTTACGATTCGTTGTTTTTTGAAATATGTATGACTCGGGCCTAGTCTAACATCTACTAAGTAACTACAGATCTAACTACAAGCTAATCGAAAGGATATGGAAACCACCTAAATCTGAGTCGATATATATAAATATAATAGTCGTTGATCCCGCCTCAATAGTATCACAGACGATACAATATATAGCATGACATCCTCGAGTGAAGAGTGCGGATCTATCATCAATATAAAGCTCGTGCGATACTCTCAAACGAACAGACCGGACTATACGGAGATTGTCACATTCAGGCTCAGTATGAGTCGGATGGGTTCACCTCATCAGTCTTCTTATCGGCATCTACCTGGGACCGTTACGTACAGCTAGTACCGCTTGCGGCCTGTGGTTAAACCCACTGCCAGCGTAGTGTCGAGTCTTTAGAGTCCCACAAAGAGGGATATTCGCCTTTGGGCAAAACAGAGTAGAGGTCGCATGGTTTTGCGACGGGGTTCGTTCACATCCGCGCACTTGTGCACGTTTGGTATCCGGGCAGTTATTACTAGCGGGCTTTGGTTTAAGCCAGATCCTAGTATTTGTTTTAGGATTGGTTTTGTCTCATTGTATTCGTGTTCCTCGGAACACGGATACGGGTGCGTATGCACAGTTGACAGAGGCAGAGTATTCTCATTAAGGTTGTTGACCGTTGACTTTTTCGAAACCCTAATAAGAATGAGAGATATAATTAATGATATTAATTAAGGATAATTGTGCCATGGTTAGGTTGACCATTTGACTTTTGTGGACCTTTTGAATTTGGTTGACCGGTTGACTTATGTTGACAATTTGACCATCATCATTTCATTTGAAAGATGCTTCTTGATTCTTGCAAATTTCATTTAATGTGAAATGATAATGGTCATTCTAAATGAACCATCACAATTTCTTTAATTATTATTATTATTTCATAATTCTCTCATATGAGAGATGGTTGTATTATTCTTCTCATTCTCTATTGCTCATTCTCTCTTATATGTTTGAGCTCTCCCTTTTCCTCTCAAAGCTCTCATCTCTCATGTGTTGAGAACCATGAGCTTATGAGATAAAACCACCAAAACTTCACTCTACTCTTTCTAGGGTTCCAGGTTTAGCAAACCAAGCACTTTAGTTACCTCTTGGTTGAGGTAGGAGCTCAAGGTAGAGGCCTTCGGGTAGATCTTTCTTCGGCAAAGAGAAGGGGACGAGGAGGAGCCGTCTACACCACTCCAAGGAGCAAGCAAGAAGGAGAACCACAATAAGAAGAGTAGGAGTTAAAGACCTAGGTATAACCTTCTAACCGAGTAGCTAAACTTGTAGTTAGTTTGTTAGTTTTTGTTTACCAAAGATCCTTCATGGTTGGTCCATGTCACCTTGTGAGAAAAATTTGATTTTTACCAATTCCGCCTCCTCGAAAGAACCGGGTTGAGTAACGTGGACCTAACAGTGGTATCAGAGCTTTACTAAACAACAACTAGCATGTTAGCAAAGTGTTTAGATCTTCGATCCCGAAAGAAATCGCAAAACGCACCGAAATCATGTACTTTCTGCCGATTTTTAAAACAGCCCTAAAAATATTTCCACATACTTTAAAAATCTGTGCAGGGATTTTTAGGAACAGGCAAGAAAAACGAGCCCACGACAAGGTCAACGCGCCGCGGAAGCGCGGCGAAACCAAGCGTTTCGCCGCGGATCCGCGGCCGAGTATTGACTCTGTTGCGAATCGTTTTTCATGCAATATTCTCAGTTTGGTGTTCTGTGATTTTTTAGATATTTTGTTTCAGCCCAGATTATCCAGAGAACAATGTTGTGTTTGGGGTAGTTACAAATTGGTATTTTGATCGAAGTTCCACAAACTTTTACTAAATGGTTATATCTATAATGTGATATATGCACTGAACGTCGACTAATCGCTATACGTCGATTAGTGGGGGTTGTGCATATCGGTGATCTGTAATGTTGTTGGATTGTGTATATGAACTTGTTGGATTGTCGCGGATGAATTGCCGGGGGTTTTGTGATATGAGAGTTTCTTTATCTTTCATTTGATGTAATATGTAAATTGATGTAATATTATTTTTATGGCCGCACATCTAGGATGAGGTTGTAGCCGCCATTGTATATTATTTCTTTTACTGTTTTTGCTCCTAGGATAGACCCAAGGAGGGGTGCACAAACTACTGGGTACATTGAAGTGCCGAGTGGCCTACTCATGTTGTTGAGGGAGGTTGCTTCACTTAGGGTACTTAGCGGGTAGTTTGTCGCACCCGTAGGGGGTCTAGGGTAGGGTTTTGGCTATTCATCGCGACCGTGTAATCCGTCTTTCGTTGCTGGCTCGAACGAAACGCGGATTCCTAGCATATCCAATGTGTTCATCTGTGATCTGGAATGGCTATCATTGCATCTGACGAATGTATATATATCTATATATGATATCTAGTAGGCGTTGCTTATGTTTTGCATTCGCGCTAGTCCAGCCCCCGCTCTGTCGTTAGTTAACTAACCTAACGGGTGATGACGGGGCCCCGTGGTGAATGTGGATGGCATAAGAGTACGTCATATTTTCGTTGTTTTCTGCAATGGTAGGATTAACTGATGGGACACATTATATTAATGCAAAGAAAAACAAACCTAAAAGATGTTGTTGGAACAATTTTTCAAAAAGCTGTTATTACACGGACGTTCTCTTTTGTTTTACACAGAGGTATTCGGTTATGAATGCCCAGCACCTTATTCGACGAGGCAAGGGCCGAGATCCCTTCATCGGGACCGACCCCTTGGACAGAAGTTTGCGTCAGGGTAATAACTTCATTATAGTCGATTATTCTTGCTTTGCATCGAGGTATTCAGTTTGGAATATCCCGCACCTTATTCGACGAGGAAAGAGCCGAGATCCCTTCACAGGGAGTGACCAATTTAGCAAAAGTTTTCGCCACTATATATTTTAAAAGGCTATCACGTTCCTTTAGCAAAATCAAGTTCATTACGTTAACGGGTTTTTCGCCAAAAACCCAGCCGTAGCCCACCGTCGTTTCAGATAATTAATACTTAGTATTCGTGCCGCGTTTGTTGATTATTCGTTAAGGCACAGTGAACGGTAGCTAAGTTATAATTCTCTGTTGCACTGATAGATGTGATTGGTTAGGACGGTCGCATGATTTTGTTGATTATTCGTCAAGGATCATGCGGGCGGGTCTAATGCAATCCTGGATAACGACTGGTTGAACTGGACTAGGACATTTTGATTTGTTGATTATTCGTCAAGGTCACTAGGTGCCTTGGGGAAAAAACCACATCGGGAGTTTCAAACATACAGGGAACTTGCAGATTCAGCATAGCTTCTGGAGTGTGGTGACTAGAGTGGATTCCATCTAGGTCATCACACAATGATAGTTGGATCCCGATCCTACTGATGAGTTGGATTACTCTCCGAAGATTATTTCACTTAACAATCAATGCTAGAAACCAAGTAGGTGTCTAGAACAGTTTTAGCGGGGCTACGCCTCCAGGGAAAAGAGCTTATATAATTAAGGAACTTCGCGGAAGAGTTGGAAAACCTCCCTCGAAGTACCAACACTAGCCTGGCTGAAAGGTTAAGCAAGTATTGTGACGTGCGATTAATCCTGACTAGTTCTTCTTTTAAAGGTTTGAAGAAGAATTTGAGGAAACAGTGGGAGCCATCCCGCTTAGATAAATTAATAACCAATCTAATCTTCCAAGAGCGCACGCTGAGGGTTTCTTTTCTCTCTCTCCAGTTAGCAACCATTTCACGCCCTAATCAAGATAATAAAATGTATCGCTTGACCGATCCGAATTCTTATTCGGGGCTGGGGAACGTTGGTTCGGCTCTAACTTATGACAACAGTCATAAGTATGAGCAAGGGAAAGAGTATTGTATGGATTCCAAGGATACCCAGTTGAAGAAGATGCATACTTTTGCATCTACTTCAGGTGTTCTTGTAATTGAGAACTGCTTTACGGTCAGCCCTACCTCCTGGGTACTTGATACCAGATCAGGATCTCATATCTGTAATTTATTGCAGGGACTGAGAAAAAGTAGGAAAGTTACACCTGGTGATATGTCGCTTAGGATAGCGAACGGAGCACAAGTTAATGCTGCCGCCGTCGGTGAATATCACCTTGTGTTGCCAAATGGCAATACTATGATTTTGAACGATTGCTACTATGTACCTGTAAGTGCACGGCGGCGCCCCGGCCGTCAATCCGACGCCGGAATGCGGAAGCGGTGAAAAACTTTTTGATCTTGCGGACTTAGCAAACCGGCACCACCGCGCACTAAACACCCGGATCGTAACCATTAACAAGTCTAAGCTAACTAGAAGATGGGTTAGAGATATACCGACGATCCAAGTCCTCCGGTCTTCTCGTCATCGTCCCGATCTCCTGCGGAATGTCCCGTCTCCTCCTCGTCGCCGGAAGTGCACCACATCGCCTAATTTGTTTACGGGCTCCCACCTCAATGCCGAGGCAACTCGGGCACGAAGCCGGCTACTCGACGTGCCCAAGGTTTGCTGTAGAATGTGTAGTAGAGGATTGTGTCTCATTTGGGGTTCATGGAGGTGCCTTTTGGTGGAGGGATGATACAAGGATTATGTGGAGGAACTTGTAGGCTTTTAGAGCATGAAATGAACAAGATTTCCACCCTCAAAAAAATTGGACAGCCCTTCCAAGGGGAAGGCCGGCCATGACATAAAGAGAGGAGAGAATGAGAGTGTCATTAGCAAGATAATGAGAGAGCCCTCCAATAATACCAAAGGGAGAGAGAGAGAAGACTATCATGCAAAAGGAAATGATCACCAAATCAAAACCCACACTCAACCACCTACCACCAACCTCATCATCAACAACCATGATGATATACAAAGTCAAGCAATCATGAGTTTATGAAGTCAAATGATGGGACAAGTATCATGACATGATAATATGCAAAGACCCCCTCCACAAATGCTTATTTGCAACAATGCAAATAAGCCCTCCTCCACCAATCTTCGGCCAATGAACGGAACAAAGGAAATCGGCCGAAACTAAAAGCAAACTGGCAACTCCAGAAAACTGGTCCCGTAATAAATTACAGGAAAACCCCGATACTGTGCATACACACCCGCATCTGTATTTCGACCGAAATACAAATGCAATGAGACAAAATCTACACTGTACTATACTAGGATCCGGCTTATACCAAAGCCGGCTAGTAATATCTGTTCGATCCTGATCCGTGCAATACCGCACGTATCTGATCGAACCCTGCCATATTATCATACGGCCTATAGTACAAACTGTCCGATCCTGATCCGTGCAATACCGCACGTATCTGATCGGACCTTGCCATATCTCCATACGGCCTCTACAACCTTTCGCCCGAAAGCTGAGTAACAGAATGTGGGGGACTCTAAAGACTCGTCAACACCTTGGTTATGGATTTAACCACTAGCACGTCAGAGGTATAAGCCAATACGTAACGGGCTACCAGGTATTGACTAAAAGGGACGTCTGTGAGCGAACTCAGCCTGACTCCCTACTGAGCCTGTCAGTGACAATATCCGTACAGTCCGGTCCGTTCGTCTATGAGTATCGCATGGCGGGCCTAGGGGGTTGGTAAAAGTCAGACCCCCAAAAGCGGTACAAGTCGTGTCGGAGTGTAGCCCAGAACACCCTGAGATACTACTGGAATACCTACCAGTAAATCTCCTTGCCTTGTCCAAGGACTTTGTGTAATGGCTCTCCTAGACACAGCACGACCTCACCCCCAATACCGGGAGAGACGAACCCCTGAAGATACGCTCACTGCCTCCATGTGGCTCGGGACTGTACCCAACTAAAACCTGTTTGCACGACTCCTTTGAGCCGTGGTAGGGTAGTAATCAAAGTACAGTGGGAACTCACACGAGACAAATGACGATCCCCAGGTCGATGAACTAACCTGCACACATGTCACCAGGGAACTGCCATCTGACGTCTGGTATATGACCTACTAGCATGTTCCCGGCGAGTCCTGTCCGGTGTACTCATAACCCAATGAGCACCTGTATACATCTTAGGTGATCCAACTGACACCAGTGGCTTGTGAGACCGGCCACCGCCCCTCGTCGGGGTCTCGAGTGTATACACTAGTCTACTAATGGAGTATCGATGCCCAGTCTCGAAACTCCCACGACTAGGGACCTTTTAAGGATATGCTTATAGACCCCCAGCTCCCACTTATATGATCGCCCTCATACTGCTGGTGGTCAAGCAAGAATCCTATGGGCTCTATCAACGTGTAATAGCGACGTGTCAGGTCACCTAAAGCAGTACACGATGATAAAGGTAAACCAGATAGCATACTATCATCTCGAGTAAGACTGTCCTACCGGGATAGGTCCTCCCTCAATCATTACAATCACGTACCTGTGACCTAATAATTGACTCTGAGGGCACTATCTCCAACAATCTCCCACTTGCACTCAAGGCTAATTATTGCGATGTCGCATACTCACAGCCCGTGTGATACCGAACATCCAACTCCTCTACTAGTCAGTCTCACAAAGCTCGTTTGCGGAACTATTGCGTTCGAGGAATAGCCTCAGTGAGTGGATCCGCTTAGTTGTTTCTTTCTATGTCTCTCTATATCTCAAGTTCGCGGAGAAAACCATCTCTCGAAAAGAGCAATACCTGTCTCAGAATATGTCTGGATGTCTGATGGGACCTAGCTCATAAATGAACTCCAAATCCGAACTTCTTAGACTGTATCGTCAACTGAACTTAATCAGTATCCTGCGCGCCATGCCTCCCTCAGTATTGCCTTGGACCACCTGTCCAAAATACTGCCCCTCATCAGAAGGAAAACTATAACTCTGACAACCTCCTTGTCGTCCATGTCACCTTGGAAGCCTGGAATGATAACTGTCTCCTGAATGAGGCTGTCGTTATCATCTCCCTAGAACATCCACTTATGTTCTAAAACTGCTTCCGACTGTTTCTCCAGGATTGGATTAATGTCAACTTATTGCATCTAGTGCAAGAACAACATCTGGTGTGGTACTTGACATCTCACGATTGACTCAATTGCCTGAGCAAGTGATCTGCCAATCATGCCCGTCCCTCTCCCCTTTAGTCTATAAGACACCTTTGGAGAGGGTGACTCCATTACCTGCAGGTACACTACCGTGCCAGGAGTCGTCCATCCTAAATACTCTTAGAACGCTGTCAAGTACCCTGATTGGGAAACCACCCAAATCTAGATCTAAGACCATAGATCTAGTAACCAGTATGTCTGATATAAAATCCATTTCCTTTGTGGAGAAACAACTGTGTGACGACCAAAGTATAACCGATCGTAGTGTAGGAGTTTCCTTTCCTACTCTGTGTATATCATCCATATACCAGGATATCACACCCTACTACCTTCTCAACAGATCCATCCCCTATTCTGATGAAGTCAAACCCATGACTGTCACGTCAGAAATAGATGATCTATCTCCGCTACATCTGCTTTAGTCTAAAAATAGACATAAGCTACCTGTCCACCAATGCTTCCGCTGCTCCCACTGATTACGACAACCCTCTGGCAGAGTCATATACACGTACACTTCTGAAGCCAGTTCAGAACGACGCTATACTCATCCTCCTGCCGGGTCTCGTAGCCTGGAACAGCAGCAATGGCAAGTGTGGGTAAACAAGAACTTCCCTGTCACCGTCCTTGAGGCTACCGTAGTACCTCTCGGGTGCCTGAAGTTACCCACCTTATCTGCGGAGTGGCCAATGGAATGTCAATCCAGATTGAATCTTTAGGTTCCTTATCAAATCTTCAGTAATCGTTTGTGGTTCTGGAATCACTTCCAGTTCTACCATACTCCCACTACTGTTTTTCTGAAAAAATCCATTTTTATTAAAACTGTGGCGAGTCTAGAACAATATTGCTATTGTTCATCCAGATGGTAGAAAATCAACCCGCGTCATAGCCTGGGTCAACCCACAAACAGCCATTACAGAAACGTGCCTTGAGTTGTCCAGTGTCTGGTTTTAATCATAAACCGGACAACTCCCCGTACCTTAACATCGTTAAGATATGAACTGTTCTATATCCAATATAGAAACAGAGGCACTGATTTAATTGAACCAGATTCAAATCATGCAGCTGTCCCCAGCGCATGTCAACTAAATGGAAGGAGGCCGATGCGCGTTACTCAACTTAGGAATACTTCCAATTATGAGTAACCTGAAAGAGAAGCAAGATCTCTTTATCATTACTATCAACTGAATACCATTGACAAGTATCTACATCTTCGATCTTTTTGAAGAATCCCGATACTTGCTATACCTGGTTCTCTACTCTATTCAAATACCTATAACTTCTCCAAATTCGGACCCTGTGTTTCCACGAAACACCTGTCTAAAAACTAGAGAAGTCATAAGTAAACCGAATATAGTACGAGGACCAACCCCTCTGTCCTGATGGACCCTGGACAACATACAATACTCTGTATAAGTCCTTTGAGTCTGATAACTCTTTCACTGTGTGTCGTAGGTTGAAAACTGTACTTATGGTTAAGAAGAATTACACCGCTGTTTAATGCTCCTTACCTAACCATCCACTGATATAGGTAGATGTCTCAGACATAATTTCAAAAAGGTATATCTCACTCTATGAAGATAGACGTACAGATATATCAATTTGAAATTGGTGCATAACTGCGGATATTCAAAACCAAATATTTGCCAACCGGCAAACAGCCCAGGTGATTTCCTCAAATATCACCGATTACAACGAATCCCGATATAATGAGGATAATCACCCAATTCCCAATAACTTACTCCCACTCATCATCTGTAAAACCATACAGATGTGAGAATCGTATCTGGTAAATACATACCCTGGAGTAAGTATCTAATCGGGAAATCAGTTTTCTATTAACAGTACACAGTGAAACTGAAACATTGAAATGTTTAGATGGGGTATCCTGGTATTCCTAGTAATGCCTCTTCCAGATTCATGACTGTAACCGTATAGTTCTTTGCCACCTCTCCAAATCCCTTCATATGTCTTTAGTCTTTACCTTCTGCACACCCTTTTAGGCCAAATGGTTTTCTTCCTTCCCTACCGTTCGGCACCAGCCTATGGTTTGGAAGAAGACTATCCAATAAGCATAATGGGTGTACTGTCCCAATCCTAGGAACACTCACAATGAGAGAGGGTGAAGATAAAAGACAACCGAATAAACCTTATTGCTATTTCTCCTGAACCAGAATCCATCCCCGAACTGGAACCAGTTCCATTCGAGTTCGTATATAACCATACGATGGAGTATCCAAATAAACTGTGGATCTTCGTAGTGATACGGAGTGTCCTGGAGAAATACAAAGGTGATGTGGGAGTGGTAACGAAATATTTGGTTTGGTCGTGAATATCTGTTGCAATTTACTTTGCCCTCTTACTAATCCCTTGCTTTGTCTGAACTTAATACCTTCTGCACACCATCGTTATGCTAATTGGTTTTCTTCATTCCCTACCGGTCGGCACCAGCCTAAGGTTTGGAAGAAGACAATCCAATTTGCGTAATAGGTGTACTACTCCTAAATCAAGGAGTACTCGCAATCTGAGAGAAGGTGAAAAGAAAAAGACAACTGAATAACCCTATCCGTTTTCACCAGAACCGGAAACCATCCTTGAATAAATTCTTTCGAGTTCGTATCTAACCATACGATGGTTTTGTCCAATGGAAGTGGACGTTCGTAGTAAAACGGGGTGTCCTGGAGAAAAGGGTAAAAGTAGGAGTGGCAATGAGGTTTGCAACTCTGACAATCCAAAAGCCGGTGTTAAAGAAGGTTCGGTCAACTTGGTCACTGAGTCATAGTCTTAGGGTCGGGTCAAATGGTCGCTGCCAGAGAGAGAGAGAAAAGAAACACTCAGCGTGCACTCTAACCTAGATCAGAATGGTTACCAATTTATCTAATCTGGAAACCTCCCACTGTACCTCAAAATCTCCTCCAAACCTGAAAGAAGAATTAGTCGGGGTTACCCGAGGAGTAAACTAACTCATCAGTGGGAATCGGGATCCAACTATCATTGCATGATAACGTGACGGAATCCGCTCACGCTATCACACTCCAGAAGGTATACGCATATCTGGCAAGTTTCAGTTCTTTTGAAACTCCCGATGTAATTTCTGCCCCATGCTCTTATGACCTTGACGAAGGCCAACAAATCATAAGTCACATGTCAAGTTCTACCCATCATTCTCCAGGTTGATTTGAACCCACCCGCACAAGCCCTTGACGAAGGCCAACAAGGCTATACGACTGTCCCAAACCAACGCATCTATCTATGCTGCAGAAAGGCAACAAGCAGCTACCATACACTATGCCTTGACGAAGGCCAACAAACATAGCATGAATACTACGTGCTACCCGTCTGAAACGACGGAGGGCTACGAATGGTTTCTGGCGAAAACCTTTAACGTAATGAACTTGATATCGTTGAAGGAACGGATAGCTTTTTAAAATATAGTGACGAAAACCGCTGCTAAAGAGATCACTCCCGGTGAAGGGATCTCGGCTCTTTCCCCGTAGAATGGGGTGCAGGATATTCCAACTGAATACCACGGTGCAAAGCAAAAGAAATCGGCTATAGTGAAGTTAATGCCCTGACGCAAACTTTTTGTCCAAGGGGTCACTCCCGGTGAAGGGATCTCGGCCCTTGCCTCGTCGACTGAGGAGCAGGATATTCCAACTGAATACCACGATGCAAAACAAAAGTAAACGTCCTTGCAATAACAGCTTTTTGAAAAGTGTTCCAACAACATCAGATTAGGTTTGTTTTTAACTTGCATTGATCCGAATCAATGCAGTCCCATCAATTGATCACACCAAAAAGAACGAAAATATACTGATGTACGTATATGCCATCCGCATTCGCCACTGGGTCCCGTCATTACCCGTTAGGTTAGCTTACTAACGACAGAGCGGGGACTGGACTAGCGCGGATGCAAAACATATACTACATCTACTAATATATACACCAATATATTATATTCGCTCAAGGCGTGAAAGAAATGCAACATCACAGAGAATGAACAGCATCACAGAAACAATACAGATATCTGGGATCCCCGGGTTTCACAGAGCCGCTGAAACCCGACGTTCCCCTGGTCGTGTGGATAGCCTGTGCAATGAAATCCTAGACCCCTACGGGCGCGGCAAGTCACCCGCCAAAACCTGAAGCGAGGCAGCCCCCTTCAGCGCCGTGAATGGACCACCCAGCACTTCACGGAATCCGGTAACTTGGGCACCCCTCCTGGGTCAACCTGTACCCCCTACGAGTGCGGCGAATAGCCCGCCAATCCTAGAGTGAATCCCCCTCCGTCCCAATGCCATGAGATGCGGGCTTGCTGCCCTCTAGAACCCGGCTATCCGTGCACCCCTCCGCGGGGTAATCCTAGTACAGAAAGTAAAATATACATACAACGGGTACATCGACCGCAACCAGGTCGTGCCCCAAAATAATAATACAAACAGGCAGTGACGGCAGTCCACATGTCGGACGCTCGCCCCGCAATATCAAATGTACATAATACAACAGCACACTGTACTAGCATTGCATCCAGGCTATCCCCCACGACCGATCCGCAACATCACAGCAAAAACAAAACATCAACGTGAAAGTCACGTTCGCAAATTCGTCTAACCGGGCTATAGCAGTTAGACCGGATTTACCGATCGAGTGACATTCACGGTCGCAGATAAAATGTAAATACTGTGAAAAATGTGTTTAAAATATCCGATCGATCAAAAATTAACAAGTGGGCCCCCAATCAAAACTGTAGCACTCACAGAAATCCTGGGCCCAATTTTAATATTCCAAAACCCATATTTTAAGCCCAGAAGGCCTCTGTAAAAAATTGGTGAAGTGATCTCCACAGTGTGCGGCGGAAGGGCGGCGGGAAGGGGGTTTTCGCGGCGGTTCCGCGCTCCCACTGTGGAGTTACTTCGTCGAATTTTTACAGAGCTCTTAGATATTCCAGTACATCAATATTTTACAACCTGAAAAATTTTTCGAGACCAAAAATTTTCAACAGAAACTGATGCGAACTAAAATGCAGTTTTGGAACATTCGATCGATCGAAACAGAAAAACACATTACACCAAGCTAGACTATGTTAATGGCGAGGCTCTGATACCCCTGTAAGTGCACGGCGGCGCCCCGGCCGTCAATCCGACGCCGGAATGCGGAAGCGGTGAAAAACTTTTTGATCTTGCGGACTTAGCAAACCGGCACCACCGCGCACTAAACACCCGGATCGTAACCATTAACAAGTCTAAGCTAACTAGAAGATGGGTTAGAGATATACCGACTATCCAAGTCCTCCGGTCTTCTCGTCATCGTCCCGATCTCCTGCGGAATGTCCCGTCTCCTCCTCGTCGCCGGAAGTGCACCACATCGCCTACTTTGTTTACGGGCTCCCACCTCAATGCCGAGGCAACTCGGGCACGAAGCCGGCTACTCGACGTGCCCAAGGTTTGCTGTAGAATGTGTAGTAGAGGATTGTGTCTCATTTGGGGTTCATGGAGGTGCCTTTTGGTGGAGGGATGATACAAGGATTATGTGGAGGAACTTGTAGGCTTTTGGAGCATGAAATGAACAAGATTTCCACCCTCAAAAAAATTGGACAGCCCTTCCAAGGGGAAGGCCGGCCATGACATAAAGAGAGGAGAGAATGAGAGTGTCATTAGCAAGATAATGAGAGAGCCCTCCAATAATACCAAAGGGAGAGAGAGAGAAGACTATCATGCAAAAGGAAATGATCACCAAATCAAAACCCACACTCAACCACCTACCACCAACCTCATCATCAACAACCATGATGATATACAAAGTCAAGCAATCATGAGTTTATGAAGTCAAATGATGGGACAAGTATCATGACATGATAATATGCAAAGACCCCCTCCACAAATGCTTATTTGCAACAATGCAAATAAGCCCTCCTCCACCAATCTTCGGCCAATGAACGGAACAAAGGAAATCGGCCGAAACTAAAAGCAAACTGGCAACTCCAGAAAACTGGTCCCGTAATAAATTACAGGAAAACCCCGATACTGTGCATACACACCCGCATCTGTATTTCGACCGAAATACAAATGCAATGAGACAAAATCTACACTGTACTATACTAGGATCCGGCTTATACCAAAGCCGGCTAGTAATATCTGTTCGATCCTGATCCGTGCAATACCGCACGTATCTGATCGAACCCTGCCATATTATCATACGGCCTATAGTACAAACTGTCCGATCCTGATCCGTGCAATACCGCACGTATCTGATCGGACCTTGCCATATCTCCATACGGCCTCTACAACCTTTCGCCCGAAAGCTGAGTAACAGAATGTGGGGGACTCTAAAGACTCGTCAACACCTTGGTTGTGGATTTAACCACTAGCACGTCAGAGGTATAAGCCAATACGTAACGGGCTACCAGGTATTGACTAAAAGGGACGTCTGTGAGCGAACTCAGCCTGACTCCCTACTGAGCCTGTCAGTGACAATATCCGTACAGTCCGGTCCGTTCGTCTATGAGTATCGCATGGCGGGCCTATGGGGTTGGTAAAAGTCAGACCCCCAAAAGCGGTACAAGTCGTGTCGGAGTGTAGCCCAGAACACCCTGAGATACTACTGGAATACCTACCAGTAAATCTCCTTGCCTTGGCCAAGGACTTTGTGTAATGGCTCTCCTAGACACAGCACGACCTCACCCCCAATACCGGGAGAGACGAACCCCTGAAGATACGCTCACTTCCTCCATGTGGCTCGGGACTGTACCCAACTAAAACCTGTTTGCACGACTCCTTTGAGCCGTGGTAGGGTAGTAATCAAAGTACAGTGGGAACTCACACGAGACAAATGACGATCCCCAGGTCGATGAACTAACCTGCACACATGTCACCAGGGAACTGCCATCTGACGTCTGGTATATGACCAACTAGCATGTTCCCGGCGAGTCATGTCCGGTGTACTAATAACCCAATGAGCACCTGTATACATCTTAGGTGATCCAACTGACACCAGTGGCTTGTGAGACCGGCCACCGCCCCTCGTCGGGGTCTCGACTGTATACACTAGTCTACTAATGGAGTATCGATGCCCAGTCTCGAAACTCCCACGACTAGGGACCTTTTAAGGATAAGCTTATAGACCCCCAGCTCCCACTTATATGATCGCCCTCATACTGCTGGTGGTCAAGCAAGAATCCTATGGGCTCTATCAACGTGTAATAGCGACGTGTCAGGTCACCTAAAGCAGTACACGATGATAAAGGTAAACCAGATAGCATACTATCATCTCGAGTAAGACTGTCCTACCGGGATAGGTCCTCCCTCAATCATTACAATCACGTACCTGTGACCTAATAATTGACTCTGAGGGCACTATCTCCAACAGTACCTTCCAAGGTTTGCAACATCATATCAGTTTCTTTACTCGATAAAGATGGATATATCTTTGTTCTCGATAGAAATATCATGAACATCTACCTTCATAAAGTACTGGTTGCAGAAGGTATACTGTGTAATGGTATCTACATTCTAAATCAGAATACAGTTCTTAATATAAAAAACACACGCAAGAGGAAGAGTTCAGATACGAATGAATCCTACTTATGGGATTGTAGACTTGGCCATATCAGAGAGAAAAGACTAAGTAAGTTGCATAAAGATGGACTCTTGGATACGTTCGAATTTTCATCTTATGAAACTTGTCAGTCTTGTCTGAAAGGAAAAATGACCAAATCTCCATTCACCGGACATGGAGAAAGAGCAACAGAGCTCTTAGGACTCATACACAGTGATGTATGTGGTCTGATGTCTATACATGCAAGGTGTGGGTTCTCATACTTCATCACATTCACTGACGATTTCTCTAGATTCGGATATGTGTATCTTATGAAACACAAATCTAAAGCTTTTGAGAAATTCAGAGAATTCAGGAACGAAGTAGAGAACCATATAGGCAAAAGTATCAAGATCCTCCGGTCTATTAGAGGAGGGGAGTACTTAAGCACGGAATTCCTAGATTACATAAAAGAGAATGGTATTCTCTCTTAGCTTACTCCTCCTTATACACCACAGCACAACGGTGTATCGGAGCGCAGGAATCGTACCCTATTGGATATGGTTCGCTCCATGATGAGTAGCGCTGAGTTGCCTCTTTCATTCTGGGGACATGCGCTTCAGACAGCGGCATACCTTTTGAATCAATTTCCATCCAAATCTGTGCCTAAAACTCCGTATGAAATATGGAGCAGTAAGAAACCATGTCTTAAATTTATTAAGATATGGGGTTGTCCAGCCTATGTGAAAACACAGAAACTGGACAAGCTTCAGGCACGTTCTGTTCTATGTAAATTTATGGGATATCCTAAAGATTCACTAGGATATCTTGTCTACCACACTGAGGAACAGAGGGTGTTTGTATCTCGCCATGCTAACTTTTTAGAAATGGTGTTTCTTGCAAAAGAAACTAGCGGGAGATCAGTAGAACTGGGAGAAATCCATGAACCACAAAATGTAACTGAAGATTAGGAGGAACCACTAGATTCAATAACGCCAGACGAACCTCAGCCACTCCGTAGAACTTGTAGGATTTCTCATCCGCCCGAGAGATACTACGGTTTTCTCATAGAAGGGGATCGAGAGGATTGCATCTTGGAAGAAGATGACCCTACCAATTTCAGGTAAGCCATTATCTGTAGGACTCTGATAAGTGGCCGGATGCTATGCGATCCGAAATGGAGTCCATGTACACCAATAAAGTGTGGACCTTGGATATTGCTCCACCTGGGGTAAAACCCGTTGGATGCAAATGTATCTACAAAAGGAAACTTGGTGTAGATGGGCAGGTGGAAACCTATAAGGCTAGACTCGTTGCAAAAGGTTTTCGCCAAAGACCTGGCGTGGACTATGACGAAACTTTTTTTCCAGTGGCTATGCTCAAATCCATTCGGATCCTACTTGCCATTGCTGCCTTCCATGACTATGAAATCGGGCAGATGGACGTAAAAACGGCTTTTCTAAACAGCTGTTTGGAAGAGTGCGTTTACATGGATCAGCCAGACGATTTTGTAGACAGTGGGAGCAGCGGGAAGGTGTGCAAGTTGCTTAAATACATTTATGGATTAAAGCAGGCATCGCGGATCTGGAACATCTGTTTTGATGAGGCAATCAAGGAATTTGATTTCATCAAGAACGAAGATGAACCTTCTGTAAGTGCACGGCGGCGCCCCGGCCGTCAATCCGACGCCGGAATGCGGAAGCGGTGAATAACTTAAATTTTGCGGACTTTGCAAACCGGCACCACCGCGCACTTTAACCGGATCGTAACCATTAAACTAGTCTAAGCTAACTAGAAGATGGGTTAGAGATATACCGACGATCCAAGTCCTCCGGTCTTCTCGTCATGGTCCCGATCTCCTGCGGAAAAGTCCCGTCTCCTCCTCGTCGCCGGAAGTGCACCACATCGCCTTCTTCGTTTACGGGCTCCCACCTCAATGCCGAGGCAACTCGGGCGCGAAGCTGGCGAATCGACGCGTCCAAGATTTGCTGTAGGAAGTGTAGTGTAGAATCATAGTCTCTTTTGGGGTGGTTGCCATTGGATGGAGGAATGAAGATTGAGCTTTGGAGGGAAATGAAGCTCTCAATTTCTTTTGCATACAAAATGATATGAACCAATATATCTCCTCACAAATGAAGCACTCTCTCTCCCTCAAAGATTTGGCCGGCCATGACTTATGGAAAATGGTGGAGGGAATCAAATAATTAGTATGAAGGAAGGTGAGTGTAGGATAACAAAAGAGGTGATCACATCCAAACAACAACCATGCTTCACTTTTATCAAACCATACCCTCATCAAATCACATTAATGCAAGCATGGATGAAAGATTCAAATCCTATCATAATCAAACCATTATGCAAGAAAACCCCTCCACAAAAGTAATTTGCAAAACTGCAAATTACCCCCTCCATCGGAAAAGTCCGGCCGGGAAAGAACAAAGGAAAACCGGCCGGAACGGAATGCAAACTGGCAACTCCAGAAAACTGGTCCCGTAATAAATTACAGGAAAACCCCGATACTGTGCATACACACCCGCATCTGTATTCCGTCCGGATACAAATGCAAAGAGACAAAATCTACACTGTACTAAACTAGGACCGGCTTAAACCAAAGCCGGCTAGTAATATCCGTCCGATCCTGATCCGTGCAATACCGCACGTATCTGATCGAACCCTGCCATATAACCATACGGCTACCAGTACAAACCGTCCGATCCTGATCCGTGCAATACCGCACGTATCTGATCGGACCCTGCCATATCTCCATACGGCCTCTACAGCGTTTCGCCCGAAACTTGAGTAACTGAAAGTGTGGTGGACTCTAAAGACTCGTCAATACAATGGCTGTGGATTTAACCACTAGCCCGTCAGAGGTATAAGCCAATACGTAACGGGCCACCAGCTATTGACTAAAAGGGACGTCGATGAGCGAACTCATCCTGACACCCTACTGAGCCTGTCAGTGACAATATCCGTGCAGTCCGGTCCGTTCGTCTATGAGTATCGCATGGCGGGCCTAGGGGGTTGGTAAAAGTCAGACCCCCAAAAGCGGTACAAGTCGTGTCGGAGTATAGCCCAGAACACCCTGAGATACTACTGGAATACCTACCAGTAAATCTCCTTGCCTTGGCCAAGGACTTTGTGTAATGGCTCTCCTAGACACAGCACGACCTCACCCCCAATACCGGGAGAGACGAACCCCTGAAGATACGCTCACTGCCTCCATGTGGCTCGGGACTGTACCCAACTAAAACCTGTTTGCACGACTCCTTTGAGCCGTGGTAGGGTAGTAATCAAAGTACAGTGGGAACTCACACGAGACAAATGACGATCCCCAGGTCGATGAACTAACCTGCACACATGTCACCAGGGAACTGCCATCTGACGTCTGGTATATGACCAAATAGCATGTTCCCGGCGAGTCCTGTCCGGTGTACTCATAACCCAATGAGCACCTGTATACATCTTAGGTGATCCAACTGACACCAGTGGCTTGTGAGACCGGCCACCGCCCCTCGTCGGGGTCTCGACTGTATACACTAGTCTACTAATGGAGTATCGATGCCCGGTCTCGAAACTCCCACGACTAGGGACCTTTTAAGGATATGCTTGTAGACCCCCAGCTCCCACTTATATGATCGCCCTCATACTGCTGGTGGTCAAGCAAGAATCCTAGGGGCTCTATCAACGTGTAATAGCGACGTGTCAGGTCACCTAAAGCAGTACACGATGATAAAGGTAAACCAGATAGCATACTATCATCTCGAGTAAGACTGTCCTACCGGGATAGGTCCTCCCTCAATCATTACAATCACGTACCTGTGACCTAATAATTGACTCTGAGGGCACTATCTCCAACAATCTCCCACTTGCACTCAAGGCTAATTATTGCGATGTCGCATACTCACAGCCCGTGTGATACCGAACATCCAACTCCTCTACTAGTCAGTCTCACAAAGCCTGTTTGCGAAACTCTTGCGTTCGAGGAATAGCCTCAGCGAGTGGATCCGCTCTGAAGTTTCTTTCTATGTCTCTCTATATCTCAAGTTCGTAGAGAAGGCCATCTCCCGAAATGAGCAATACCTGTCTTAGAATGTGTCTGGATGTCTGATGGGACATAGCTCATAAATGAACTCCAAATCCAAACTTCTTAGACTGTATCGTCAACTGAACTTAATCAGTATCCTGCGCCATGCCTCCCTCAGTATTGCCTTGGACCACCTGTCCAAAATACTGTCCCTCGTCAGAGGGAAAACTATAACTCTGACAACCTCCTTGTCGTCCATGTCACCTTGGAAGCCTGGAATGATAACCGTCTCCTGAATGAGGCTGTCGTTATCATATCCCTAGAACATCCACTTATGTTCCAAAACTGCTTCCAACTGTTTCTCCAGGATTGGATTAATGTCAACTTATTGCATCTTGTGCAAGAACAACATCTGGTGTGGTACTTGACATCTCACGATTGACTCAATTGCCTGAGCAAGTGATCTGCCAATCATGCCCGTCCCTCTCCCCTTTAGTCTATAAGACACCTTTGGAGAGGGTGACTCCATTACCTGCAGGTACACTACCGTGCCAGGAGTCGTCCATCCTAAATACTCTTAGAATGCTGTCAAGTACCCTGATTGGGAAACCACCCAAATCTAGATCTAAAACCATAGATCCAGTAACCAGTATGTCAGATATAAAATCCACTTCCTTTGTGGAGAAACCACTGTGTGACGACCAAAGTATAACCGATCGTAGTATAGGAGTTTCTTTTCCTACTCTGTGTATATCATCCAAATACCAGGATATCACACCCTACTACCTTCTCAACAGATCCATCCCCTTTTCTGATGAAGTCAAACCCATGACTGTCACATCAGAAATAGATGATCTATCTCCGCTACATCTGCTCTAGTCTATAAATAGACATAAGCTCCCTGTCCACCAATGCTTCCGCTGCTCCCTCTGATTACGACAACCCTCTGGCAGAGTCATATAGACGTGCACTTCTAAAGCTAGTTCAGAACGACGCTATACTCATCCTCCTGCCGGGTCTCGCAGCCTGGAACAACAGCAATGGCAAGTGTGGGTAAACAAGAACTTCCCTGTCACCGTCCTTGAGGCTACCGGAGTACCTCTCGGGTGCCTGAAGTTACCCACCTTATCTGCGGAGTGGCCAATGGAATGTCAAATCAGATTGAATCTTTAGGTTCCTTATCAAATCTTCAGTAATCGTTTGCGGTTCTGGAATCACTTCCAGTTCTACCATACTCCCACTACTGTTTTTGAAAAAATCCATTTTTATTAAAACTGTGGCGAGTCAAGAACAATATCACTATCGATCTTTCTTATGGTAGAAAGTCAACCCTCGTCATAGCCTGGGTCAACCCACAAACAGCCATTACAGAAACGTGCCTTGAGTTATCCAGAGTCTGGTTTTAATCATAAGCCGGACAACTCCCCGTACCTTAACAATGTTAAGATATGAACTGTACTATATCCAATATAGAGCCAGAGGCACTGATTTAATTGAACCAGATTCAAATCATGCATCTATCTCCAGTGCATGTCAACTAAATGGACAGAGGCCGATCAGCGTTATTCAACTTAGGAATGCTTCCAATTATGAGTAACCTGAAAGAGAAGCAATTTCTCTTTATCATTACTATCAACTGAATACCATACACAAGTATCTACATCTTCGATCACCTTGAAGAATCCCGATACTTGCTACACCTGGTTCTCTACTCTATTCAAATACCTATAACTCCTCAAAACTTAGACCCTGTGTTTCTACGAAACACATGTCTAAGAACTAGAGAAGTTAAAAGTAAACAGAATATAGTATGAGGACCAACCCCTCTGTCCTAATGGACACTGGACAACACACAATACTCTGTATAAGTCCCTTGAGTCTGATAATTCTTTCACTGTGTGTCGTAGGTTGAAAACTGTACTTATGGTCAAGAAGAATTACACCGCTGTTTAATGCTCCTTACCTAACCATCCACTGATATAGGTAAATGTCGTAGACATAATTTCAGAAAGGTATATCTCACTCTATGAAAATAGACGTACAGATATATCAATTGAAATTGGTGCATAACAGCGGATATTCAAAACCAAATATTTGCCGACCGGCAAACAACCCAGGTGATTTCCTCAAATATCACCGATTACAACGAATCCCGATATAATGAGGATGATCACCCAATTCCCAATAACTTACTCCCACTCATCATCTGTAAAACTATACAGATGTGAGAATCGTACCTGGTAAATACATACCCTGGAGTAAGTATCTAATCGGGAAATCAGTTTTCCTTTAACATTACACAGTGAAACTGAAACATCGAAATGTTCCGATGGGGTATTCTGGTATTCCTAGTAATGCCTCTTCCAGATTCACGACTGTAACCGTATAGTTCTTTGCCACCTCTCCAAATCCCTTTATATGTCTTTAGTCATTACCTTCTGCACACCCCTTTAGGCCAATTGGTTTTCTTCCTTCCCTACCGTTCGGCACCAGCCTATGGTTTGGAAGAAGACTATCCAATAAGCATAATGGGTGTACTGTCATAATCCTAGGAGCACTCGCAATGCGAGAGAAGGTGAAGATAAAAGACAACCGAATAAACCTTATTCCTATTTCTCCTGGACCAGAATCCATCCCCGAACTGGAACAAGTTCCTTTCGAGTTCGTATATAACCATACGATGGAGTATCCAATAAACTGTGGATCTTCGTAGTGATACGGAGTGTCCTGGAGAAATACAAAGGTGATTTAGGATTGGCGAAGAAATATTTGGTTTGGTCGTGAATATCAGTCGCAATTTACTTTGCCCTCTTACTAATCCCTTGCTTTGTCTTAATCCTAATACCTTCTGCACACCGTTTAGGCTAATTGGTTTTCTTCATTCCCTACCGGTCGGCATCAGCCTAAGGTTTGGAAGAAGACTATCCAATATGCATAATAGGTGTACTATCTCCTAAACCAAGGAGTACTCACAACTTGAGAGAAGGTAAAAGGGAAAAGACAACTGAATAATCCTATCCGTTTTCTCCAGAACCGGAAACCATCCTCGAATTCCTTCGAGTTCGTATCTAACCATACGATGGTTTTGTCCAATGGAAGTGGACGTTCGTAGTAATACGGGGTGTCCTGGAGAAAGGGGTAAAAGTAGGAGTGGCAATGAGGTCTGCAACTCTGACAATCCAAAAGCCAGTGATAAGAAGGTTCGGTTAACTTGGTCTCTGAGTCATAGTCTTAGGGTCGGGTCAATGGTCCCTGCCAGAGAGAGAGAGAAAGGAAACACTCAGCGTGCACTCTAACCTAGATCAGAATGGTTACCAATTTATCTAATCTGGAAACCTCCCACTGTACCTCAAATTCTCCTCCAAACCTTAAAGAAGAATTAGTCGGGGTCACCCGAGGAGTAAACCAACTCATCAGTGGGAATCGGGATCCAACTCTCATCGCATGACAACGTGACGGAATCCGCTCACGGTATCACACTCCAGAAGGTATGCGCATATCTGGCAAGTTTCAGTACTTTTGAAACTCCCGATGTGATTTCTGCCCCATGCTCTTATGACCTTGACTTTGGCCAACATATCATAAGTCACATGTCAAGTTCTACCCGTCATTCTCCAGGTTAATTTGAATCCACCCGTACATACCCTTGACTTTGGCCAAAATGGCAGCACGACTGTCCCAAACCAACGCATCTATCTATGCTGCATATGAATACCCCAATAGCTACCAATCACTGTGCCTTGACTTTGGCCAACATACACAGCTTGAATACTATTGACCACCCATATGAAACGACGGAGGGCTACGAATGGTTTCTGGCGAAAACCTTTAACGTAAAGAACTTGATATCGTCGAAGGAACGGATAGCTTTTAAGAAAATATAGTGACGAAAACCTTTACTAAAGAGGTCACTCCCGGTGAAGGGATCTCGGCTCTTTCCCCGTAGAATGGGGTGCAGGATATTCCAACTGAATACCACGGTGCAAAGCAAAAGTAATCGGCTATAGTGAAGTTAATGCCCTGACGCAAACTTCTGTCCAAGGGGTCACTCCCGGTGAAGGGATCTCGGCCCTTGCCTCGTCGACTGAGGAGCAGGATATTCCAAATGAATACCACGATGCAAAACAAAAGTGAACGTCCTTGCAATAACAGCTTTTTGAAAAGTGTTCCAACAACATCAGAATAGGTTTGTTTAACTTGCATTGATCCAAATCAACGCAGTCCCATCAATTGATCACACCACAAAGAACGAAAATATACTGACGTACGTATATGCCATCCGCATTCGCCACTGGGTCCCGTCATCACCCGTTAGGTTAGCTAACTAACGGCAGAGCGGGGACTGGACTAGCGCGGATGAAAAACATATACAACATCTACTAATACATATACCAATATATAGTATTTCGCTCAAGGCGTGAATAAAAATGCAACATCACAGAAATGTACAGCATCACAGAACAAATCAGATATCTGGGATCCCCGGGTTTCACAGAGCCACTACTGAAACCCGACGTTCCCCTGGTCGTGTGGATAGCCTGTGCAATGAAATCCTATACCCCTACGGGCGCGGCAAGTCACCCGCCAAAACCTGAAGCGAGGCAGCCCCCTTCAGCACCGTGAATGGACCACCCAGCACTTCACGGAATCCGGTAACTTGGGCACCCCTCCTGGGTCAACCTGTACCCCCTACGAGTGCGGCGAATAGCCCGCCAATTCCAAACTGAAGCCCCTCCGTCTCAATGCCCTGAGATGCGGGCCCGTTGCCCTCTAGAACCCGGCTATCCGTGCACCCCTCCGCGGGGTAACCCTAGTACAGAAAGTAAAATATACATACACCGGGTACATCGACCGCAACCAGGTCGTGTCCCAAAAGAATAATACAAACAGGCAGTGACGGCAGTCCACATGTCGGACGCTCGCCCCGCAATATCAAATGTACATAATACAACAACACAGTACTAGCATTGCATCCAGGCTATCCCCCACGACCGATCCACAACATCACAGCAAATACATAGAACATCAACGTGAAGGTCACGTTCGCAAATCCGTCTAACCGGGCTATAGCAGTTAGACCGGATTTACCGATCGAGTGACATTCACGGTCGCAGATATAATGTAAATACTGTGAAAAATGTGTTTAAAAAATTTCCGATTGATCAAACAATTAACAAGTGGGCCCCAAAGAAAACTGTAGCACTCACAGAAATAATTGGCCCAACTTTAATATTCCAAAGCCCATATTTTAAGCCCAGAAGGCCTCTGTAAAAAAATGGTGAAGTGATGTGAATAGTGCGCGGCGGAAGGGCCGCAAAAAGGTGGTTTTCGCGGCGGTTCCGCGCTCCAACTGTGGAGTTACTTCGTCAAATTTTTACAGAACTCTTAGATTTTCCAGTACATCAATATTTTACAACCTGAAAAATTTTTCGAGACTGAAAAATTTCAACAGAAACTGTCGTGGGTAAAATGCAGTTTTGGAACTTTTTGATCGATCGGAAATGCAAACACATTACACAAAGCTAGACTAAGTTAATGGCGAGGCTCTGATACCACTGTAAGTGCACGGCGGCGCCCCGGCCGTCAATCCGACGCCGGAATGCGGAAGCGGTGAATAACTTAAATTTTGCGGACTTTGCAAACCGGCACCACCGCGCACTTTAACCGGATCGTAACCATTAAACTAGTCTAAGCTAACTAGAAGATGGGTTAGAGATATACCGATGATCCAAGTCCTCCGGTCTTCTCGTCATGGTCCCGATCTCCTGCGGAAAAGTCCCGTCTCCTCCTCGTCGCCGGAAGTGCACCACATCGCCTTCTTCGTTTACGGGCTCCCACCTCAATGCCGAGGCAACTCGGGCGCGAAGCTGGCGAATCGACGCGTCCAAGATTTGCTGTAGGAAGTGTAGTGTAGAATCATAGTCTCTTTTGGGGTGGTTGCCATTGGATGGAGGAATGAAGATTGAGCTTTGGAGGGAAATGAAGCTCTCAATTTCTTTTGCATATAAAATGATATGAACCAATATATCTCCTCACAAATGAAGCACTCTCTCTCCCTCAAAGATTTGGCCGGCCATGACTTATGGAAAATGGTGGAGGGAATCAAATAATTAGTATGAAGGAAGGTGAGTGTAGGATAACAAAAGAGGTGATCACATCCAAACAACAACCATGCTTCACTTTTATCAAACCATACCCTCATCAAATCACATTAATGCAAGCATGGATGAAAGATTCAAATCCTATCATAATCAAACCATTATGCAAGAAAACCCCTCCACAAAAGTAATTTGCAAAACTGCAAATTACCCCCTCCATCGGAAAAGTCCGGCCGGGAAAGAACAAAGGAAAACCGGCCGGAACGGAATGCAAACTGGCAACTCCAGAAAACTGGTCCCGTAATAAATTACAGGAAAACCCCGATACTGTGCATACACACCCGCATCTGTATTCCGTCCGGATACAAATGCAAAGAGACAAAATCTACACTGTACTAAACTAGGACCGGCTTAAACCAAAGCCGGCTAGTAATATCCGTCCGATCCTGATCCGTGCAATACCGCACGTATCTGATCGAACCCTGCCATATAACCATACGGCTACCAGTACAAACCGTCCGATCCTGATCCGTGCAATACCGCACGTATCTGATCGGACCCTGCCATATCTCCATACGGCCTCTACAGCGTTTCGCCCGAAACTTGAGTAACTGAAAGTGTGGTGGACTCTAAAGACTCGTCAATACAATGGATGTGGATTTAACCACTAGACCGTCAGAGGTATAAGCCAATACGTAACGGGCCACCAGCTATTGACTAAAAGGGACGTCGATGAGCGAACTCATCCTGACACCCTACTGAGCCTGTCAGTGACAATATCCGTGCAGTCCGGTCCGTTCGTCTATGAGTATCGCATGGCGGGCCTAGGGGGTTGGTAAAAGTCAGACCCCCAAAAGCGGTACAAGTCGTGTCGGAGTATAGCCCAGAACACCCTGAGATACTACTGGAATACCTACCAGTAAATCTCCTTGCCTTGGCCAAGGACTTTGTGTAATGGCTCTCCTAGACACAGCACGACCTCACCCCCAATACCGGGAGAGACGAACCCCTGAAGATACGCTCACTGCCTCCATGTGGCTCGGGACTGTACCCAACTAAAACCTGTTTGCACGACTCCTTTGAGCCGTGGTAGGGTAGTAATCAAAGTACAGTGGGAACTCACACGAGACAAATGACGATCCCCAGGTCGATGAACTAACCTGCACACATGTCACCAGGGAACTGCCATCTGACGTCTGGTATATGACCAACTAGCATGTTCCCGGCGAGTCCTGTCCGGTGTACTCATAACCCAATGAGCACCTGTATACATCTTAGGTGATCCAACTGACACCAGTGGCTTGTGAGACCGGCCACCGCCCCTCGTCGGGGTCTCGACTGTATACACTAGTCTACTAATGGAGTATCGATGCCCGGTCTCGAAACTCCCACGACTAGGGACCTTTTAAGGATATGCTTGTAGACCCCCAGCTCCCACTTATATGATCGCCCTCATACTGCTGGTGGTCAAGCAAGAATCCTAGGGGCTCTATCAACGTGTAATAGCGACGTGTCAGGTCACCTAAAGCAGTACACGATGATAAAGGTAAACCAGATAGCATACTATCATCTCGAGTAAGACTGTCCTACCGGGATAGGTCCTCCCTCAATCATTTCAATCACGTACCTGTGACCTAATAATTGACTCTGAGGGCACTATCTCCAACAATCTCCCACTTGCACTCAAGGCTAATTATTGCGATGTCGCATACTCACAGCCCGTGTGATACCGAACATCCAACTCCTCTACTAGTCAGTCTCACAAAGCCTGTTTGCGAAACTCTTGCGTTCGAGGAATAGCCTCAGCGAGTGGATCCGCTCTGAAGTTTCTTTCTATGTCTCTCTATATCTCAAGTTCGTAGAGAAGGCCATCTCCCGAAATGAGCAATACCTGTCTTAGAATGTGTCTGGATGTCTGATGGGACATAGCTCATAAATGAACTCCAAATCCAAACTTCTTAGACTGTATCGTCAACTGAACTTAATCAGTATCCTGCGCCATGCCTCCCTCAGTATTGCCTTGGACCACCTGTCCAAAATACTGTCCCTCGTCAGAGGGAAAACTATAACTCTGACAACCTCCTTGTCGTCCATGTCACCTTGGAAGCCTGGAATGATAACCGTCTCCTGAATGAGGCTGTCGTTATCATATCCCTAGAACATCCACTTATGTTCCAAAACTGCTTCCAGCTGTTTCTCCAGGATTGGATTAATGTCAACTTATTGCATCTTGTGCAAGAACAACATCTGGTGTGGTACTTGACATCTCACGATTGACTCAATTGCCTGAGCAAGTGATCTGCCAATCATGCCCGTCCCTCTCCCCTTTAGTCTGTAAGACACCTTTGGAGAGGGTGACTCCATTACCTGCAGGTACACTACCGTGCCAGGAGTCGTCCATCCTAAATACTCTTAGAATGCTGTCAAGTACCCTGATTGGGAAACCACCCAAATCTAGATCTAAAACCATAGATCCAGTAACCAGTATGTCAGATATAAAATCCACTTCCTTTGTGGAGAAACCACTGTGTGACGACCAAAGTATAACCGATCGTAGTATAGGAGTTTCTTTTCCTACTCTGTGTATATCATCCAAATACCAGGATATCACACCCTACTACCTTCTCAACAGATCCATCCCCTTTTCTGATGAAGTCAAACCCATGACTGTCACATCAGAAATAGATGATTTATCTCCGCTACATCTGCTCTAGTCTATAAATAGACATAAGCTCCCTGTCCACCAATGCTTCCGCTGCTCCCTCTGATTACGACAACCCTCTGGCAGAGTCATATAGACGTGCACTTCTAAAGCTAGTTCAGAACGACGCTATACTCATCCTCCTGCCGTGTCTCGCAGCCTGGAACAACAGCAATGGCAAGTGTGGGTAAACAAGAACTTCCCTGTCACCGTCCTTGAGGCTACCGGAGTACCTCTCGGGTGCCTGAAGTTACCCACCTTATCTGCGGAGTGGCCAATGGAATGTCAAATCAGATTGAATCTTTAGGTTCCTTATCAAATCTTCAGTAATCGTTTGCGGTTCTGGAATCACTTCCAGTTCTACCATACTCCCACTACTGTTTTTGAAAAAATCCATTTTTATTAAAACTGTGGCGAGTCAAGAACAATATCACTATCGATCTTTCTTATGGTAGAAAGTCAACCCTCGTCATAGCCTGGGTCAACCCACAAACAGCCATTACAGAAACGTGCCTTGAGTTATCCAGAGTCTGGTTTTAATCATAAGCCGGACAACTCCCCGTACCTTAACAATGTTAAGATATGAACTGTACTATATCCAATATAGAGCCAGAGGCACTGATTTAATTGAACCAGATTCAAATCATGCATCTATCTCCAGTGCATGTCAACTAAATGGACAGAGGCCGATCAGCGTTATTCAACTTAGGAATGCTTCCAATTATGAGTAACCTGAAAGAGAAGCAATTTCTCTTTATCATTACTATCAACTGAATACCATACACAAGTATCTACATCTTCGATCACCTTGAAGAATCCCGATACTTGCTACACCTGGTTCTCTACTCTATTCAAATACCTATAACTCCTCAAAACTTAGACCCTGTGTTTCTACGAAACACATGTCTAAGAACTAGAGAAGTTAAAAGTAAACAGAATATAGTATGAGGACCAACCCCTCTGTCCTAATGGACACTGGACAACACACAATACTCTGTATAAGTCCCTTGAGTCTGATAATTCTTTCACTGTGTGTCGTAGGTTGAAAACTGTACTTATGGTCAAGAAGAATTACACCGCTGTTTAATGCTCCTTACCTAACCATCCACTGATATAGGTAAATGTCGTAGACATAATTTCAGAAAGGTATATCTCACTCTATGAAAATAGACGTACAGATATATCAATTGAAATTGGTGCATAACAGCGGATATTCAAAACCAAATATTTGCCGACCGGCAAACAACCCAGGTGATTTCCTCAAATATCACCGATTACAACGAATCCCGATATAATGAGGATGATCACCCAATTCCCAATAACTTACTCCCACTCATCATCTGTAAAACTATACAGATGTGAGAATCGTACCTGGTAAATACATACCCTGGAGTAAGTATCTAATCGGGAAATCAGTTTTCCTTTAACATTACACAGTGAAACTGAAACATCGAAATGTTCCGATGGGGTATTCTGGTATTCCTAGTAATGCCTCTTCCAGATTCACGACTGTAACCGTATAGTTCTTTGCCACCTCTCCAAATCCCTTTATATGTCTTTAGTCATTACCTTCTGCACACCCCTTTAGGCCAATTGGTTTTCTTCCTTCCCTACCGTTCGGCACCAGCCTATGGTTTGGAAGAAGACTATCCAATAAGCATAATAGGTGTACTGTCATAATCCTAGGAGCACTCGCAATGCGAGAGAAGGTGAAGATAAAAGACAACCGAATAAACCTTATTCCTATTTCTCCTGGACCAGAATCCATCCCCGAACTGGAACAAGTTCCTTTCGAGTTCGTATATAACCATACGATGGAGTATCCAATAAACTGTGGATCTTCGTAGTGATACGGAGTGTCCTGGAGAAATACAAAGGTGATTTAGGATTGGCGAAGAAATATTTGGTTTGGTCGTGAATATCAGTCGCAATTTACTTTGCCCTCTTACTAATCCCTTGCTTTGTCTTAATCCTAATACCTTCTGCACACCGTTTAGGCTAATTGGTTTTCTTCATTCCCTACCGGTCGGCACCAGCCTAAGGTTTGGAAGAAGACTATCCAATATGCATAATAGGTGTACTATCTCCTAAACCAAGGAGTACTCACAACTTGAGAGAAGGTAAAAGGGAAAAGACAACTGAATAATCCTATCCGTTTTCTCCAGAACCGGAAACCATCCTCGAATTCCTTCGAGTTCGTATCTAACCATACGATGGTTTTGTCCAATGGAAGTGGACGTTCGTAGTAATACGGGGTGTCCTGGAGAAAGGGGTAAAAGTAGGAGTGGCAATGAGGTCTGCAACTCTGACAATCCAAAAGCCAGTGATAAGAAGGTTCGGTTAACTTGGTCTCTGAGTCATAGTCTTAGGGTCGGGTCAATGGTCCCTGCCAGAGAGAGAGAGAAAGGAAACACTCAGCGTGCACTCTAACCTAGATCAGAATGGTTACCAATTTATCTAATCTGGAAACCTCCCACTGTACCTCAAATTCTCCTCCAAACCTTAAAGAAGAATTAGTCGGGGTCACCCGAGGAGTAAACCAACTCATCAGTGGGAATCGGGATCCAACTCTCATCGCATGACAACGTGACGGAATCCGCTCACGGTATCACACTCCAGAAGGTATGCGCATATCTGGCAAGTTTCAGTACTTTTGAAACTCCCGATGTGATTTCTGCCCCATGCTCTTATGACCTTGACTTTGGCCAACATATCATAAGTCACATGTCAAGTTCTACCCGTCATTCTCCAGGTTAATTTGAATCCACCCGTACATACCCTTGACTTTGGCCAAAATGGCAGCACGACTGTCCCAAACCAACGCATCTATCTATGCTGCATATGAATACCCCAATAGCTACCAATCACTGTGCCTTGACTTTGGCCAACATACACAGCTTGAATACTATTGACCACCCATATGAAACGACGGAGGGCTACGAATGGTTTCTGGCGAAAACCTTTAACGTAAAGAACTTGATATCGTCGAAGGAACGGATAGCTTTTAAGAAAATATAGTGACGAAAACCTTTACTAAAGAGGTCACTCCCGGTGAAGGGATCTCGGCTCTTTCCCCGTAGAATGGGGTGCAGGATATTCCAACTGAATACCACGGTGCAAAGCAAAAGTAATCGGCTATAGTGAAGTTAATGCCCTGACGCAAACTTCTGTCCAAGGGGTCACTCCCGGTGAAGGGATCTCGGCCCTTGCCTCGTCGACTGAGGAGCAGGATATTCCAAATGAATACCACGATGCAAAACAAAAGTGAACGTCCTTGCAATAACAGCTTTTTGAAAAGTGTTCCAACAACATCAGAATAGGTTTGTTTAACTTGCATTGATCCAAATCAACGCAGTCCCATCAATTGATCACACCACAAAGAACGAAAATATACTGACGTACGTATATGCCATCCGCATTCGCCACTGGGTCCCGTCATCACCCGTTAGGTTAGCTAACTAACGGCAGAGCGGGGACTGGACTAGCGCGGATGAAAAACATATACAACATCTACTAATACATATACCAATATATAGTATTTCGCTCAAGGCGTGAATAAAAATGCAACATCACAGAAATGTACAGCATCACAGAACAAATCAGATATCTGGGATCCCCGGGTTTCACAGAGCTACTACTGAAACCCGACGTTCCCCTGGTCGTGTGGATAGCCTGTGCAATGAAATCCTATACCCCTACGGGCGCGGCAAGTCACCCGCCAAAACCTGAAGCGAGGCAGCCCCCTTCAGCACCGTGAATGGACCACCCAGCACTTCACGGAATCCGGTAACTTGGGCACCCCTCCTGGGTCAACCTGTACCCCCTACGAGTGCGGCGAATAGCCCGCCAATTCCAAACTGAAGCCCCTCCGTCTCAATGCCCTGAGATGCGGGCCCGTTGCCCTCTAGAACCCGGCTATCCGTGCACCCCTCCGCGGGGTAACCCTAGTACAGAAAGTAAAATATACATACACCGGGTACATCGACCGCAACCAGGTCGTGTCCCAAAAGAATAATACAAACAGGCAGTGACGGCAGTCCACATGTCGGACGCTCGCCCCGCAATATCAAATGTACATAATACAACAACACAGTACTAGCATTGCATCCAGGCTATCCCCCACGACCGATCCACAACATCACAGCAAATACATAGAACATCAACGTGAAGGTCACGTTCGCAAATCCGTCTAACCGGGCTATAGCAGTTAGACCGGATTTACCGATCGAGTGACATTCACGGTCGCAGATATAATGTAAATACTGTGAAAAATGTGTTTAAAAAATTTCCGATTGATCAAACAATTAACAAGTGGGCCCCAAAGAAAACTGTAGCACTCACAGAAATAATTGGCCCAACTTTAATATTCCAAAGCCCATATTTTAAGCCCAGAAGGCCTCTGTAAAAAAATGGTGAAGTGATGTGAATAGTGCGCGGCGGAAGGGCCGCACAAAGGTGGTTTTCGCGGCGGTTCCGCGCTCCAACTGTGGAGTTACTTCGTCAAATTTTTACAGAACTCTTAGATTTTCCAGTACATCAATATTTTACAACCTGAAAAAATTTTCGAGACTGAAAAATTTCAACAGAAACTGTCGTGGGTAAAATGCAGTTTTGGAACTTTTTGATCGATCGGAAATGCAAACACATTACACAAAGCTAGACTAAGTTAATGGCGAGGCTCTGATACCACTGTAAGTGCACGGCGGCGCCCCGGCCGTCAATCCGACGCCGGAATGCGGAAGCGGTGAATAACTTAAATTTTGCGGACTTTGCAAACCGGCACCACCGCGCACTTTAACCGGATCGTAACCATTAAACTAGTCTAAGCTAACTAGAAGATGGGTTAGAGATATACCGACGATCCAAGTCCTCCGGTCTTCTCGTCATGGTCCCGATCTCCTGCGGAAAAGTCCCGTCTCCTCCTCGTCGCCGGAAGTGCACCACATCGCCTTCTTCGTTTACGGGCTCCCACCTCAATGCCGAGGCAACTCGGGCGCGAAGCTGGCGAATCGACGCGTCCAAGATTTGCTGTAGGAAGTGTAGTGTAGAATCATAGTCTCTTTTGGGGTGGTTGCCATTGGATGGAGGAATGAAGATTGAGCTTTGGAGGGAAATGAAGCTCTCAATTTCTTTTGCATACAAAATGATATGAACCAATATATCTCCTCACAAATGAAGCACTCTCTCTCCCTCAAAGATTTGGCCGGCCATGACTTATGGAAAATGGTGGAGGGAATCAAATAATTAGTATGAAGGAAGGTGAGTGTAGGATAACAAAAGAGGTGATCACATCCAAACAACAACCATGCTTCACTTTTATCAAACCATACCCTCATCAAATCACATTAATGCAAGCATGGATGAAAGATTCAAATCCTATCATAATCAAACCATTATGCAAGAAAACCCCTCCACAAAAGTAATTTGCAAAACTGCAAATTACCCCCTCCATCGGAAAAGTCCGGCCGGGAAAGAACAAAGGAAAACCGGCCGGAACGGAATGCAAACTGGCAACTCCAGAAAACTGGTCCCGTAATAAATTACAGGAAAACCCCGATACTGTGCATACACACCCGCATCTGTATTCCGTCCGGATACAAATGCAAAGAGACAAAATCTACACTGTACTAAACTAGGACCGGCTTAAACCAAAGCCGGCTAGTAATATCCGTCCGATCCTGATCCGTGCAATACCGCACGTATCTGATCGAACCCTGCCATATAACCATACGGCTACCAGTACAAACCGTCCGATCCTGATCCGTGCAATACCGCACGTATCTGATCGGACCCTGCCATATCTCCATACGGCCTCTACAGCGTTTCGCCCGAAACTTGAGTAACTGAAAGTGTGGTGGACTCTAAAGACTCGTCAATACAATGGATGTGGATTTAACCACTAGCCCGTCAGAGGTATAAGCCAATACGTAACGGGCCACCAGCTATTGACTAAAAGGGACGTCGATGAGCGAACTCATCCTGACACCCTACTGAGCCTGTCAGTGACAATATCCGTGCAGTCCGGTCCGTTCGTCTATGAGTATCGCATGGCGGGCCTAGGGGGTTGGTAAAAGTCAGACCCCCAAAAGCGGTACAAGTCGTGTCGGAGTATAGCCCAGAACACCCTGAGATACTACTGGAATACCTACCAGTAAATCTCCTTGCCTTGGCCAAGGACTTTGTGTAATGGCTCTCCTAGACACAGCACGACCTCACCCCCAATACCGGGAGAGACGAACCCCTGAAGATACGCTCACTGCCTCCATGTGGCTCGGGACTGTACCCAACTAAAACCTGTTTGCACGACTCCTTTGAGCCGTGGTAGGGTAGTAATCAAAGTACAGTGGGAACTCACACGAGACAAATGACGATCCCCAGGTCGATGAACTAACCTGCACACATGTCACCAGGGAACTGCCATCTGACGTCTGGTATATGACCAACTAGCATGTTCCCGGCGAGTCCTGTCCGGTGTACTCATAACCCAATGAGCACCTGTATACATCTTAGGTGATCCAACTGACACCAGTGGCTTGTGAGACCGGCCACCGCCCCTCGTCGGGGTCTCGACTGTATACACTAGTCTACTAATGGAGTATCGATGCCCGGTCTCGAAACTCCCACGACTAGGGACCTTTTAAGGATATGCTTGTAGACCCCCAGCTCCCACTTATATGATCGCCCTCATACTGCTGGTGGTCAAGCAAGAATCCTAGGGGCTCTATCAACGTGTAATAGCGACGTGTCAGGTCACCTAAAGCAGTACACGATGATAAAGGTAAACCAGATAGCATACTATCATCTCGAGTAAGACTGTCCTACCGGGATAGGTCCTCCCTCAATCATTTCAATCACGTACCTGTGACCTAATAATTGACTCTGAGGGCACTATCTCCAACACCTTGTATCTATAAGAAGATTGTAGGACGAACTGTCGTGTTCCTAGTCTTGTACGTGGACGACATTCTTTTGATAGGAAATGACATTCCTATGCTACAATCGGTCAAGCTATTCTTGTCACAACGGTTCTCCATGAAGGACCTGGGTGATTCCTCGTACATTCTGGGGATCTAGATCTACAGAGATAGATCCAAGAGACTACTGGAACTTTCGCAGTCCAGGTATATAGAGACCGTACTAAAGAGATTTAGTATAGAAGATTCCAAGCACGGTAATATACCCGCATTGCACGGAATCACCCTCTCCAAGAATATGTCTCCTAAGACTGACGAGGAGAGGGTTCGCATGAGCACTATACCCTACGCTTCGGCGGTAGGATCTATAATGTATGCGATGCTATGTACAAGACCAGATGTAGCTTACGCGCTGAGCGTGGTGAGACGGTATCAGTCAGACCCAGGTGAGAACCACTGGACGGCAGTGAAGAACATTCTCAAGTAACTGAGAAGGACTAAGGAGATGTTCCTGGTTTACGGTAATGGAGACCTCAGGGTCGAGTCCTTTACCGATTCAAGCTTCTAGAGTGACAAAGATGACAGCGAGTCTGTCTCTGGTTTTGTGTTTACCCTCAACGGAGGGGCGGTGTGTTGGAGGAGTTCCAAACAGGATACCGTCGCAGAATCGACGATGGAGGCTGAATACATTGCTGCAAGCGATGCCGCAAAAGAGGCTATCTGGATGAAGAAGTTCATTAGTGAACTTCAGGTGGTTCCGTCCATTGTTGACCCAATACCTTTGTATTGCGATAACAATGGGGCTATAGCTTTAGCGAAGGAAACAAGGTCCCATCAGAAATCCAGGCACATCTTAAGGTGGTATCACCTGATCAGGGAGATCATTGATCGCCAGGAGATCGAGGTACGGAGAGTGGACACAAAAGACAAGACGGCGGATCCATTCACAAAGGCCCTCCCTCAAACACAGTTCGAGCGACTTTTTGGGATATTGGGTATGCGGTACGCCAGCAGCTGGCCTTAGTGTAGACGTTGGGTATGCGGTACACCAATTTCTGGCCTTTAGTGCAAGTGGGAGATTGTTGGATATGTATGCCCTAGAGGCCATTATTGTATAGTACAAGTTTGTATAATACATTTTGGAAGCTTGGGATATATACACGGGTTTACAAAAGTCTTGCTCGATATAGTAGTATATTACTTGGTTTGTATCTATCTTAATATGTGTATATGTTTCTTTTAACATATTGCTAAAAAAATATTGATGGAGCCCTTAGGATCTTTGCTTGACTACCGGCGTTGTGATGGCGATCACACTAGTGGGGGCTAGGTAGTCTATAAGCACATCCTTATCTTGGTCCCTAGTCGTAGGATTATCGAGACAGGGCATCGATACTCCAGAGTAGACTGGTGCATACGCAGGGGAGATAGTCTGTTCCACAGCCATCAGTACGTCGTACTGGAGATAGTATGCAGGTGCTTGTTAGGTTAAGAGTACACTGGACAGGACTCGTCGGGAACTGTTGGTTGGTATTATACCTATCGTCAGTTAACAGTTCCCAGGTGACATGAGTCCAGCTTAGTCCGCTGACTTGACACTGTCACTTTGCCTCGAGTGTGTTCCCACTGTTCTTAGATTACTACCCTACCACGGCTTTATTGAGTCATGCAAATAGGTAGTAGTTGGGTGCAGTCCCGAAGCACTTGGAGGCAGTTACGGTTAGACAAGATTCGTCTCTTCCGGTATTGGGAGTGGATATCGCGTTGTGTCTAAGAGAGCCATTACACATCGTCGTCCCTGGCCAGGGCAAGCGAGAATTAATGGTAGTGTTTCCAGTAGTTTCTGTAACGTTTTGAAAATCGCTTCGGTGAAATTTCAAAAAAAGGGTAAAATAAGGGGGTTTTCTGTAAAAAGTCAAAATACAAATATCTTATTATAAAAATTAAATATACATATTCTAGCTATGTTATTGCTAGTATTTGGTGTTTATTGACCCACTGGTGAAATTTCAAATTTTCTGAAAAATTTTCCGAAAATAATTATTTTAATATTATTTTAAGCCGTCACTAATATATTTAATTAGGGAAAATTACAAATTGGAATGAGTTGAAATAAATTTTGTGCATCATAATACATTAAATAAAATTTTATCATGTGGGATTTGAAACGAAATCGTTTGCCAAAACGGTTTAGAAAATATCGAAGAAAAAGGCTTTTTTTAGTGTAAATGGATATTTGGGGTATTGTATTTGTCATTTTCCATCACCCCACACCCATACCCACACTCACACACCCCCATTTTCCCTCCCCCTTGGCTGAATTCAGCAGCCCCCCCTCTCCTGTCCCCACTTGTTTTGCAAAAGAAAAGAAATGAAAGAAAAGAAAAGAAAATGGATAAAAGAGTTGACCTTTTGTTGACTTGGACTTTTCCCTCACCATACCTCACACCACACCCCCTCTCTCCTCTCCCCCACATGCTTGTGGCCGGCCCTTCCAACAGCAGCCCCCTCCCCCTTTTTTCTCCTCTCATTCCTCTTCCAAAATGCTTAAAAATTGCCTCAAAACCCATCAAATAAATCCCAAAATCCAAATCAAACTCCTACCCATTTCTCATTAGCCTTTCTAGCATGGATCTAGGGATCAAAATGGCATTTTAGGAGGCTAGATCTTGAGCTTGATCTCATCATGGGAGGTATAATCTCATGCTTTTGTTAAAATTTGTTATCTAGTTGCTTTAATCTAAATTAACTAAGTGCTTAATTAGGTTGTGATGAGTTTAATTGCATGATTAAAGATTTCAAGTTAGGGTTTTGTTGTGGAAATGGGTTATGATAAATTGTGCATGGTTTTTTGTTGTGGATTAACATCTTAAGTTTTATAGAAAGCTAATTTAGTTGTTAATTCCAAACCATTACTTATAAAATGCCCTAATTAAGTTATTTTGCTAACTAGTGTTTCGGAAAATTGTTAAATGCTTTAGATTAAAATATAATTATGGTTTCATGTCATTATTAATATTATAATGAGTGGTTTAATGACTTTGGATCATGCAAAACCAAGCTTAATTGTTAAATTGTGAATTTTGCTTTAACAAGAGTTAAAATCAGTATTTTTGCAAACTAGTTTTTTTTAACATATATGGTTAGGTGAAATTAAATTATGGAAATGATTTATATGACTTAATTAAGATGGTTAGTGAGCCTTATGGCCATTAGTTTTGTTAAAATATCTTGTTTTGTACAAAAACGGGTAAATTTTGCTTGCTAGATTTTCGGAAAAATAGCTTTTAAAGTGAGTTTGAAGTTTTTGTGAATTTTAACCTATTCTATATTTAAATTAGTATTCGTGAATGTGCAAATGAGTGTACTTAGGTTTTTCTCGATGGTCGGGCATTTGCACGCCGACGTCGAGGGTTTTTGGGTTGGTTTGTGAGAGCAACCATAGGTTTTGACCTATGTGGATTCGTGCGTCGTTTTGGTCATAAGTCGGGTTTTAGTGCGATATGGTGCGTTTTGATATGTAGGTAGCTCATGTGGACTTCGAGACGACAACCAAGAGCGTGGCGACGTCGGCACCGGCTAGCGAGGACCAGGTGAGTAGATTTATATCTACGGGGAGAAGTCGGGTGGATGGCGTATAGCACCCCCGCAGTCCGTGGTGGTGTATACGGACGCGTATACACACCAACAATTATTATATGTTATTTGGGATTAATAACCATGTTTAGGATGGATATTGATGTGTTGGATTATTTTAGTGCTGCGAACCCTAGGGTAGTGTTGCACTACACATACACACATACATACTTGCATACATTCCTTTTTATATGTGCTCATGAGATTCTTTATAGTTATGTGTTCACATGGGTATGGGACTATGTGTTCACATACGGATTTGCGGATGATACTTGGGATTGAGCTGAGTCGATGAGATTAGTTTTGTGGTTGTGATATCGGTGATATGGCAGGATTCGTTCTTGAGGTACGTCATGGTGTTATAGAGGATCTTGGGGCGGTGATACGGGTGAATAGTGTTATAAATAAAATGGTCGACATGTGATCGTGATATGAGGCCTGATATGCTAGGATATTGATATTAGGCCGTATCGGTTTGTATGAGATTGTCGATCTGTACTCAGATCATGGGTATATTGAGGATATTAGTATTGTACTAGACATAGGTCAGTACCCTAGACTTTGATCTTGAATAAAGAGGATACCAGAGGAATGGTGTGAGGAATATGATATTGGCCCGTACCCAGATTTGGGGATGCCGTACGACGGATTTACGTACGAGCTATATCTTGATGATTGATCCGCACTCTTGACTTGGGATGTCTGATTGTAGATATGGTATCGGATATGATATTATTGAGGCGGGATCACCGAATAATATATATACAGGTATGTATATGGATCGACTCAGATGTCAGGCGATTTCCTTACCTGTAGTCCAGCTTGTTAGCTTAGCCCTTTAGTTTAGTTTAGTTGTTAGATTAAATTCGATTCTTACCTATTTCAAAAACTAACGAATCGTGGGTATTTTAAAAGACAGCCCAAGGGATCCTACGGATATTTCAAAAGACGTATCTTTTCATAAAAACACCGTAGCCCCTATTATCAAAACCCCATGATTCGTGTTATTTCAAAAGGCACCATTTGTAGGACTTATATTAGATTAATGCAGGTTAGTTACAGTTGCGTATAGTATTCAGCTCCCACTTATTATTGTGGTTCGCTTCGCATCACATACTTATGCTATAATTTCTTATTGCAATGTTGATATCATATTGTTAGGACACCAGCACCATTACCGATGATGCGTAAGTACCTCGTACACTTACTTGCCGGCTCATACACATCTTCATCAGTAATTGCCATGTCACGTACACCTTAGAAGATATTATTGCCTGACATAGCGTACTTGCCTTATATGTTAGTTTAGACATTGTAGTTATTACCTGCTACTTCATGCATACTGTTATTCATTGTTATGCCGCATTCATGGATTCTCTTGCATATATTCACTATTTCACGTGTTATTGAGGTTTTGGATTCGGATTTCCATGAGATTTTCTGGATTTGGAGGAAAACCGCAAAATCATAAATAAACCTTTTCTCTTTTAAAATAAAAAGTACGGTTTTTCCCATGATGTATGAGTCGTCCACCATGAGTTTGCTGATGGATTTCGAGACCTGATTTGAGGAGACGGATGAACCGTTTCGGGTACATGGTGGACCCGGTAAGGTACCCCGGGGCAAGAAGCGCGTGATGATGACGATGTGAGCCTGGCAGGGGAGCACTACCTACCGGTGATTTTACCCGACGCGTCGGATATCCGGAGGATACCGTCGTGGTCTTGAGATGGATGGTAGGGGCCGGTCTGGACTGACGGTGCCCTAGATATTATGAGTGAGACATTGAGATTTCGAGATATTGAGGTACAGAGACTGTGATACAGAGATATCAAGATATTGGGATTACGTTTTGTGCCGATGCTAGGCACTGTTTTATGCTGATTTCATTATGATACCTCATTTTAAAAATACAAAGGAAATCTCACTAAATTATGAAAACAGTTCTTCATTTAGATGTATTCTATTTTCATGCATTCATACCTCATTCATATGATATATTGCTACTTGAGGCACTGACACGGGCACATGAGATTACACTCGGGTTAGATATTTACCCTAGCCTTGTTATAGGCTACGTGTTATTCATATATTTGAGGATATATTATGATCATTGACCTAGGTTGCGTTATTTATGCGATTTATGTGCGTAGATATTTTTCTATTCACGAGTTGGCAACTCACCCCCGTTGTGCCCCAGTTTCTTGCAGGTTTGCCGTACAGGTTTCATTACGGCTTTGCGGGCATAGTTTTCTTCGGGTGTTTTGCTAGTAGGTGGGTTTACTTGTATCGTACCCCCATTATATATCTTGTATATCATTATTCTATTGTATCTAGAAGTTCCATCAACCAAACATGTATTTATTTGAGATAGATACCAGTGATGCTTATTCTTTCGACCTTAGAGTCGCGCGTTGTATTTATGTGGTTTTCTTGTGGTTTTTGAGTTTCCTTTTGAATTTTGATCCTCGCCCTTGGCGTTGTATATTTATTGCTTGTGTGGTTGTGACCGTCGATTGACGAAGAGCTAGCTCCCGCTTGGGGATGCCTTTTTATTGATTTCGTATACTATTCATGTTGTATCCCATTTGGGGGCCAGTATTTTCAAAGGAGACTCTGCCGAAAGTTTCGGGAAATTTTTGATGTTTTTAAAACCGCCTAATTCGGCTTATGCTATTGAAACTACTTGCTTTAAGTTGGTTTTTCCTGCACTCTACATCTTTCTTGGTTTGGATTTCTTGGTTTTCGGTTTACTTAGATTAGGTACGCCTCGAGACGTTCGTAGTTTAAGTGCCGGTCATGTTCCGTACATTCGGGTCTTGACAAAGTTGGTATCAGAGCGTTAGGTTTTACCTTCGGAGCGTAGGATGACCCTTGGTTGATGGAATAGGTGACTAAAGTAGAGTGACGTGCCGTGGGTATGTTCCGCTGCATATTTACGATACGCTACTCTACTTAAGAAGCCTTAGGATGTACATTTCTTTGCTCAGTATTATATTCATTTCGATCTATCCTCATCAGTACCAGTTATGGTTTTGCTGCCACGATTACGGGCAGGGAGAGCTACGGCTAGAGTTGCGGTCAGCACGAGCTCGTCACGAACGAGGACTGACCAGGGCGAAATTCCGGCGACACTCGATTGCGGAGATGTGTCTTTTTACTGTGTTTCCACGCCACGAGCGTTTGGCGGATCGCCTTTATGAGATTTCTCGGACGTGCCGATCAGTATCATAGGATTGGGCCACTGACAGAGGCCAGCCAGATTTTGATGACCGTTGGTGTGTTGCTTATCCATGATGGTCGAGGCACTGTTCAGCATGCAGACGAGCGAGCCAGTTATTGCAGCGAACGACGAGATATTGCTCCAAGATGCTAGCATTAGTGCAGAACGAGTTGTATTAAGAGATGATAGAAGGTCGCTAGTTATCGAGGATGAATGACTAGGACATATGGATCGTTCGCCTACCCCGATGCGAGGTCATCAGATAGATTGATTCCAGCTAGAGACGACTTCACGCGGAGGCGTTGGGAGTCGACAGAGACGATCGAATGTCAGAAACCTATTATTCCAAGTTTAAAGTAGTCGGAAAGACATGCAGGCAATTCTATGGTCCCTCTAGAAGAATGAAACCCTAACTCGACTTAATGACCGTGTGAAAGCCTTTGAACCTTCGGATTTGCGGCAGTTCTACGGCGCCATTAGTGAGGCTTGGGTTTGCCCTTCTACTGCTGGACCACCGATGCTGTGGTATGTACTCGATACTATTAAACTGTGCCCAAGATGTTGAGCTCTTCGGGGATTATGAGGTTTTGACGACTCGATCGGATGGCTCGACTTAATTCGGATGCTAGGTGGTGAGATGCATTTCTTGGGAGACTCCAGATACGAGGATAGCCGTTGGAGCTCTGTCCATGCAGCCGCGACGAGACGAGTCCAAAGAAGACGACATTAGAGGAAAGTGAAGTAAGAGGTTCGTACCAGATCTAGATGAGATGACGTTCCACTCCGCCGACATCAGAGATGCGATGCGCAATCCGAGGTATGGTACTTGGATTTACCTTCCAGAAGGAGTCGTGATGAGTATGCAGCCGTTCTGGAACGAGAACAGATCTAGTAAGGAACGATGACTTTCGGATAGTTCGGCAGAGGCGAGATTTGGGAGAGACCTCGACAGGACCTTTCTGGGATAAATTACGAGAAGACTTGGACCCAGGAGTGGTCGTGTTACGCACACCAGCAGGCCAGAGTTCATGATCATCGACGAGACGTCCCACTAGTGACCGCGACAGTTGGCCCGAGATTCTTAGATGATGCACTTGAGCGGTACTATTCCGCCATTATTGATTTCGATGTTTTGGGTGATTTATTCGCATGATTTGATTTTGATGATTGAGGATTTACGATCTTTGCACAGTGTTGCACTTGATATCGTTTTCGTGCTTGGTTTCACATGTTTGCGATTTTACGGTTTTAGACATTTGAGTTGAATTTGTGCGTATATACGCACACGATTTGGTTTTTGCACGCGGTATAGTTCATATATGCTTGCAGTGCAGTGTTACGTATGTTGTGCTTTTAGATGCCCTGGACTTTGATTTCGATGGTGATGTTCGATATTAGTTTTGTGCACCTTGTGCACCTGATTTGATTTTGCGAATGTTCGGCGTTTGATATTGGATTTCATGATTTCGTGCACGATGGATGCACCTGATTTTGCTGTCAGGCACACATGTTGCCTATGACAGATGTTTCGTGCACACCCGATGCACTTAGATGTTGTTTCTGTGCATATGTATGGCACATATTTGGATTTTGATTTCCGTGCGCACCAGACGCATGTAGTATTCATACGCGTATTTTGGGATTGATTTTTTTTCTCTTATAGAGCGGTACGTTTTTATGATATTGCTATGTGTTTTCGTACTGAGCAGGACTAGTCAGAGGACAGTACCTGAATATATTTTGCATGCATTGATAGTTATTGAAGGGATTTCCAAAAAGCGAGCTATAGCCTCAGTATTTACCTACGTGTCTGATATGACACGAAATGTTTAAAACAAGGAGACCCTTCTAAATTGTTTCCAAAACGGCGGAACGTACATTTCAAACAAAGGTATATATGTATATAGTTATTTTCTTATGATAGACGTCCGCCACTGTGCAGTGCTATACGCGTGCACAGCGACTTAAAGAGATTTGGCATGCATTTCCTTCAGATACTTACATATATAGATTCGATATTTACATGTATAGTTTCGAGTTATATCATATTGGTTTTGCTTTGGATTTGGCATTGATGTCTTCTCCATGACTCCGATGATTGCGGGATGCTTGACGGAGTTGTGATTTGAGTTATATGCTCATTTTTCATGCGCATGCGCTGCGCTACGATTTGTTTTATGTATTTACAAATTCGGAGCCCCGACGACTTGATGGTTTTGGTTTAGATGTTTTAGTATTTGGGGAGAGTTTTAATTTAAATTCGGGGAACGAATTTCTTTAAGGGGGGAAGATTTTAACGTTTTGAAAATCGTTTCGGTGAAATTTCAAAAAAACGGTAAAATAAGGGGGTTTTCTGTAAAAAGTCAAAATACAAATATCTTATTATAAAAATTAAATATACATATTCTAGCTATGTAATTGCTAGTATTTGGTGTTTATTGACCCACTGGTGAAATTTCAAATTTTCTGAAAAATTTTCCGAAAATAATTATTTTAATATTATTTTAAGCCGTCACTAATATATTTAATTAGGGAAAATTACAAATTGGAATGAGTTGAAATAAATTTTTTGCATCATAATACATTAAATAAAATTTTATCATGTGGGTTTTGAAACAAAATCGTTTGCCAAAACGGTTTAGAAAATATCGAAGAAAAAGGATTTTTTTTGGTGTAAATGGATGTTTGGGGTATTGTATTTGTCATTTTCCATCACCCCACACCCATACCCACACTCACACACCCCCATTTTCCCTCCCCCTTGGCTGAATTCAGCAGCCCCCCCTCTCTTGTCCCCACTTGTTTTGCAAAAGAAAAGAAATGAAAGAAAAGAAAAGAAAATGTATAAAAGAGTTGACCTTTTGTTGACTTGGACTTTTCCCTCACCATACCTCACACCACACCCCGTCTCTCCTCTCCCCCACATGCTTGTGGCCGGCCCTTCCAACAGCAGCCCCCTCCCCCTTTTTTCTCCTCTCATTCCTCTTCCAAAATGCTTAAAAATTGCCTCAAAGCCCATCAAATAAATCCCAAAATCCAAATCCAACTCCTACCCATTTCTCATTAGCCTTTCTAGCATGGATCTAGGGATCAAAATGGCATTTTAGGAGGCTAGATCTTGAGCTTGATCACATCATGGGAGGTATAATCTCATACTTTTGTTAAAATTTGTTATCTAGTTGCTTTAATCTAAATTAACTAAGTGCTTAATTAGGTTGTGATGAGTTTAATTGCATGATTAAAGATTTCAAGTTAGGGTTTTGTTGTGGAAATGGGTTATGATAAATTGTGCATGGTTTTGTGTTGTGGATTAACATCTTAAGTTTTATAGAAAGCTAATTTAGTTGTTAATTCCAAACCATTACTTATAAAATGCCCTAATTAAGTTATTTTGCTAACTAGAGTTTCGGAAAATTGTTAAATGCATTAGATTAAAATATAATTATGGTTTCATGTCATTATTAATATTATAATGAGTGGTTTAATGACTTTGGATCATGCAAAACCAAGGTTAATTGTTAAATTGTGAATTTTGCTTTAACAAGAGTTAAAATCGGTATTTTTCCAAACTAGTTTTTTTTAACATATATGGTTTGGTGAAATTAAATTATGGAAATGATTTATATGACTTAATTAAGATGGTTAGTGAGCCTTATGGCCATTAGTTTTGTTAAAATATCATGTTTTGTACAAAAACGGGTAAATTTTGCTTGCTAGATTTTCGGAAAAATAGCTTTTAAAGTGAGTTTGAGGTTTTTGTGAATTTTAACATATTCTATATTTAAATTAGTATTCGTGAATGTGCAAGTGAGTGTACTTGGGTTTTTCTCGATGGTCGGGCGTTTGCACGCCGACGTCGAGGGTTTTTGGGTTGGTTTGTGAGAGCAACCAAAGGTTTTGACCTATGTGGGATTCGTGCGACGTTTTGGTCATGAGTCGGGTTTTAATGCGATATGGTGCGTTTTGATATGTAGGTACCCAATGTAGATTTCGAGACGACAAGCAAGCGCGTGGCGACGTCGGCACTGGCGAGCGAGGACCAGGTGAGTAGATTTATATCTACGGGGAGAAGTCGGGTGGATGGCGTATAGCACCCCCGCAGTCCGTGGTGGTGTATACGGATGCGTATACACACCAACAATTATTATATGTTATTTGGGATTAATAACCATGTTTAGGATGGATATTGATGTGTTGGATTATTTTAGTGTTGCGAACCCTAGGGTAGTGTTGCACTACACATACACACATACATACTTGCATACATTCATTTTTATATGTGCTCATGAGATTCTTTATAGTTATGTGTTCACATGGGTATGGGACTATGTGTTCACATACGGATTTGAGGATGATACTTGGGATTGAGCTGAGTCGATGAGATTTGTTTTGTGGTTGTGATATCGGTGATATGGCAGGATTCGTACTTGAGGTATGTCTTGGTGTTATAGCGGATCTTGGGGCGGCGATACGGGTGAATAGTGTTATAAATAAAATGGTCGACATGTGATCGTGATATGAGGCATGATATGCTAGGATATTGATATTAGGCCGTATCGGTTTGTACGAGATTGTCGATCTGTAGTCAGATCATGGGTATATTGAGGATATTAGTATTGTACTAGACATAGGTCAGTACCCTAGACTATGATCTTGAATAAAGAGGATACCAGAGGAATGGTGTGAGGAATATGATATTGACCCGTACCCAGATTTGGGGATGCCGTACGACGGATTTACGTACGAGCTATATCTTGATGATTGATCCGCACTCTTGACTTGGGATGTCTGATTGTAGATATGGTATCGGATATGATATTATTGAGGCGGGATCACCGACTAATATATATACAGGTATGTATATGGATCGACTCAGATGTTAGGCGGTTTCCTTACCTGTAGTCCAGCTTGTTAGCTTAGCCCTTTAGTTTAGTTTAGTTGTTAGATTAGATTCGATTCTTACCTATTTCAAAAACTAACGAATCGTGGTTATTTTAAACGACAGCCCAAGGGATCCTACGGATATTTCAAAAGACGTATCTTTTCATAAAAACACCGTAGCCCTTTATTTTCAAAACCCCATGATTCGTGTTATTTCAAAAGGCACCATTTGTAGGACTTATATTAGATTAATGCATGTTAATTACAGTTGCGTCTAGTATTCAGCTCCCACTTATTATTGTGGTTCGCTTCGCATCGCATATTTATGCTATAATTTCTTATTGCAAAGTTGATATCATATTGTTAGGACACCAGCACCATTACCGATGATGCGTATGTACCACGTACACTTACTTGCCGGCTCACACACATCTTCATCGGTAATTGCCATGTCACGTACACCTTAGAAGATATTATTGCCTGACATAGCGTACTTGCCTTATATGTTAGTTTAGACATTGTAGTTATTACCTGCTACTTCATCCATACTGTTATTCATTGTTATGCCGCATTCACGGATTCTCATGCATATATTTACTATTTTACGTGTTATTGAGGTTTTGGATTTGGATTTCCATGAGATTTTCTGAATTTGGAGGAAAACCGCAAAAACATAAATAAACCTTTTCTCTCTTTTAAAATAAAAAGTGCGGTTTTTCCTATGATGTATGAGTCTTCCACCATGAGTTTGCTGATGGATTTCGAGACCCGATTCGAGGAGACGGATGAATCGTTTCGGGTACATGGTGGACCCGGTAAGGTACCCCGGGGCAAGAAGCGCGTGATGATGACGATGTGAGCCTGGCAGGGGAGCACTACCTACCGGTGATTTTACCCGACGTGTCGGATATCCGGAGGATACAGTCGTGGTCTTGAGATGGATGGTAGGGGCCGGTCTGGACTGACGGTGCCCTAGATATTGTGATTGAGACATTGAGATTTCGAGATATTGAGGTACAGAGACTGTGATACAGAGATATCGAGATATTGGGATTACGTTTTGTGCCGATGCTAGGCACTGTTTTATGCTGATTTCATTATGATACCTCATTTTAAAAATACAAAGGAAATCTCACTAAATTATGAAAACATTTCTTCATTTACATGTATTCTTTTTTCATGCATTCATACCTCATTCATATGATATATTGCTACTTGAGGCACTGACACGGGCACATGAGATTACACTCGGGTTAGATATTTACCCTAGCCTTGTTATAGGCTACGTGTTATTCATATATTTGAGGATATATTATGATCATTGACCTAGGTTGCGTTATTTATGCGATTTCTGTGCATAGATATTTTTCTATTCACGAGTTGGCAACTCACCCCCGTTGTGCCCCAGTTTCTTGCAGGTTTGCCGTACAGGTTTCATTACGGCTTTGCGGGCATAGTTTCCTTCGGGTGTTTTGCTAGTAGGTGGGTTTACTTGTATCGTACCCCTATTATATATCTTGTATATCATTATTCTGTTGTATCTAGAAGTTCCATCAACCAAACATGTATTTATTTGAGATAGAGACCAGTGATGTTTATTCTTTCGACCTTAGAGTCGCGCGTTGTATTTATGTGGTTTTCTTGTGGTTTTTGAGTTTCCTATTGAATTTTGATCCTCGCCCTTGACGTTGTATATTATATTGCTTGTGTGGTTGTGACCGTCGATTGACGAAGTGCTAGCTCCCGCTTGGGGATGCCTTTTTATTGATTTCGTATACTATTCATGTTGTATCCCATTTGGGGCCAGTATTTTCAAAGGAGACTCTGCCGAAATTTTCGGGAAATTTTTGATGTTTTTAAAACCGCCTAATTCGGCTTATGGTATTGAAACTACTTTCTTTAAGTTGGTTTTTCCTGCACTCTACATCTTTCTTGGTTTGGATTTCTGGGTTTTCGGTTTACTTAGATTACGTACGCCTCGAGACGTTCGTAGTTTAAGTGCCGGTCATGTTCCGTACTTTCGGGTCGTGACAGTTTCTCAGGGTGTTCTGGGCTATACTCCGACACAACTTGTACCGCTATTAGGGGACTGACGTTTACCGCCCCCCTAGGCCCGCCATGCGATACTCTCAGACGAACAGACCGGACTATACGGAGATTGTCACATTCAGGCTCAGTAGGAGTTCGGATGGGTTCACCTCATCAGTCTTCTTATCGGCATCCACCTGGGGACCGTTACGTACATCTAGTACTGCTTGCAACCTATGGTTAAACCCATTGCCAGCGCAGTATTGAGTCTTAAGAGTCCCACACAAAGGGCTATTCGCCTTTGGGCAAAACAGAGTAGAGGTCGCATGGTTTTGCGACGGGGTTCGTTCATATCCGCGCACTTGTGCACGTTTGGTGTCCGGGCAGTTGTTACTAGCGGGCTTTGGTTTAAGCCAGATCGTAGTATTTGTCTTGGGATTGGTTTTGTCTCATTTTATGTGTGTTCCTCGGAACACGGATACGTGTGTGTATGCACAGTTGACAGAGGCAGTGGATTCTCATTAGGGTTGTTGACCGTTGACTTTTTCTAAACCCTAATGAGAATGAGAGATATGATTAATGATATTAATCAAGGATAATTGTGCCATGGTTAGGTTGACCATTTGACTTTAGTTGACCTTTTGACTTTGGTTGACCGGTTGACTTATGTTGACAATTTGACCATCATCATTTCATATGAAAGATGCTTCTTCATTCTAGCAAATTTCATTTAATATGAAATGATAATGGTCATTCCAAATGAACAATCACAATTTTTTTAATTATTATTATTATTTCATAATTCTCTCATATGAGAGATGGTTGTATTATTCTTCTCATTCTCTATTGCTCTTTCTCTCTTATATGTTTGAGCTATCCCTTTTCCTCTCAAAGCTCTCATTTCTCATGTGCTGAGAACCATGAGCTTGTGAGATAAAATCACCAAAACATCTCTCTACTCTTTCTAGGGTTCTAGGTTTAGCAAACCAAGCAGTTTAGTTACCTCTTTGTTAAGGTAGGAGCTCAAGGTAGAGGCCTTCGGGTGGATCTTTCTTCGGCAAAGAGAAGACGACGAGGATGAGCCGTCTACACCACTCCAAGAAGCAAGCAAAAAGGAGAACCACAACAAGAAGAGAAGGAGTTCAAGACTTAGGTATAACCTTCTAACCGAGTAGCTAAACTTGTAGTTAGTTTGTTAGTTTTTGTTTAGCAAAGATCCTTCATGGTTGGTCCATGTCACCTTGTGAGAAAATTTTGATTTTTACCTATTCCGCCTCCTCGAAAGAACCGGGGTGGGTAACGTGCACCTAACACTCTGCCTTCTGAGTGTACGCAAAATGACCACTCCTGGGTCCAAGTCTCCTCGTATAATATTCCCGAAAGGTCCTGTCGAGGTCTCTCCCAAATCTCATCTCTGCCGAACTGCCCGGAAGTCATCACCCTTCACTAAATATGTTTCTTGTTCCGGAACGGCTGCATACTCATCGCGACTCCTTCTGGAAGATATATCCATATACAACGCCCCTGCAAGCGTATCACATTTTTGATGCCGACGGAGTGGAACGTCGTCTCATCAAGATCTCATACGAACCTCTTACTCCACTTTTCTCTAATGTCAACTGTTTCTGACTCGTCTCATCGTTGTAGGGTTACCAGGCACTCTAACGAGGTTCTATATGGCATCAAACATGCCCAATTAAAATTTTAGCCGTTCCGAGCAACCCTAAACAAGATCTTTGCTAGATCATTAGGGTTTCAAATGCAAGTAAATAACATTTACCACTAAGTGAATACGAAATACAACCTTTGTATATCGGTCCTTCAATTCTAAAGCTCCTTGTTGTAGTCCCTTCTCTGCGATCATGGTTCTCCCGGGCTCTTGCATGGCTTCACAAAGAGAAAGAAGCGTCCTTGCTTGAAGTCTTCGAGGACGAAGATGATCAACGTCGAGGGAATACCAACTCAAACTACTACTTCACTAACTAGAGAATTAGTGAAGAAAACACCTTAAACTAATGTGCTAGTCTAGTAGAGGATGGAGAAATAGGAAGTGGGTTCTCTTTAAAATTTTATTTCACACAATCTTTCACTCTCTTTTTAAAACCCTAGCAAGCTTTTCTTTTGCTCAAAGAAGAAGATGAAGATAAACAAAAGAAAAGATGAGGATAATGATCAAGTCAAGAGTGCTAACCATGGGTGAGTGAGTATCATATACTAACTCATGTAGAGACATTACCATGGCTATTCCAAAATGGTTAGGTTAATAAAAATGTAAAGTAAAACAAAGTTTGTGGATTTTGTCAAAGCATCCACAAGCTTCCACAAGCTTCATGCTTAAGACAAAAGCTCCACTAATTTGTAATTATCTTAAATAATTATAACACACCATTTAAAATATAATGGTGTATGTCTTGCACACCCATTCATGATGTATCAACAACCATGATACAAAATGAAAAACAGATTTTAATATATATCACATATATACTAATGTTGTGCACATGTGAGAAAAATCCTTAAGTGAACAAATGTTAGTTAATGTAAATTAGTATATCAAATATACAATTATACACTAAATTAATAAATCAACACTTGACTTAATAATCCGGTTATATCTCATATAACCGACTAACATTCAATGTATCGACTTATCGAATCAACCCTTGATTCGATAACCCGACTATATCTCATATAACCGACCCATACAAAAAGTCGCGAGAATAGAATACGGTATCACATACACGCATTATTCTCGGTCCCGCACATATCACATATGCGCTCCTATTTCGTTTTGCCAGAGCTAGTAAAACCTCTATGTAGGACTCTAAAGACTCGTCAATACGCCGGCAGTAGGTGATGATCACATCAAGCACCCACAAGCCGTCAGCGGTACTAGCTGGACGTAACTGCTACCCGGGTATTGAGCTATCAGAAGATCAGCAAGCAATCCCGCTCTAACTCCTGTATAAGCCTAACGGTGCCACTTCCCGTACAGTCCGGTCTCCTCGTCTGATATGTCGCATATCAAGTATAGGGGTGGTAAACGTTAGACCCCAATAACCGATAAGTCGTGTCGATGTAAGGCTCATAACTGGTCGAGAAACTACTGGTAACACTTACTAGTAAATTTCTAAATCAGCCCTGGCCAGGGACTTCCCTGTTATGGCCAATCAAGCACAGCACAACATCAACCCCCAATACCGGGAGAGACGAAACCCCTCCTATCGCTCATTGCCTCCATGTGACTCGGGACTGTACCAAAAAACCGCCATTTCGCACGCCCTCTTGGACGTGGTAAGGTAGAAATCAAAGCACAGTGGGAATCACACAAGACTCTATGACGATCTCGGGTCTACAGAATAACCTGCACAAGTGTCACCAGAGAACTGCCATCTGACGTGAGGTATAATACCATCTGGGAGTTCTCGGCGAGTTCGTCCAGTGTACCCAATCTCCACTGAGCACCCGTATACCATCTCTGATGTCAAACACCAATGGATATAGGATCATCCATCGCCCATCTCATGGGTCGAGAAGGGTATACGCTAGTCTACTCTGGCATATCGATGCCCTGTCTCGATACACCCACGACTAGGAACATTAAAGTATGTACTTATGGACTACTCTGTCCCCACTAGTATGATCTGCATCATAGTCCAGGTAGTCAAGTACACATCCTAAGGGCTTTACCAACATGTAACTATAAGACAGTATCAAGAGACAAGTATACATGTTAAGATAAAGAGCAACCAGATAGCAAACTATCATATCGAGCAAGAAAGTCCTCTCTATATATGTCCAAGCATCCAATATAATATACATCATCTGTACAATACTGGCCTCTAAGGCATACATACAACTAACAATCTCCCACTTGCACTAGGGCCAGCTGCTGTAGTATCGCATACCAAGTATCCCAAAGAGTCTCTCAAACTGTATCTGGGGAATGGCCTTCGTGAGTGGATCCGCAGTGTTGATCTTCGTGTCAACCCTCCTGACCTCGATCTCCCGGCGATCTACTATCTCCCGGATCAGGTGATACCGCCTCAGAATATGCCTGGATCGCTGATGGGACCTGGGTTCCTTAGCCAAAGTCACCGCTCCATTGTTATCATAATACAAGGGTATTGGATGCTCAATGGATGGAACCACTCCAAGTTCAGTAATGAACTTCTTGATCAAGACAGCCTCTTTGGCAGCATCGTTGGCAGCGATGTATTCAGCCTCCATCGTCGAGTCTGCCACGGTTTCCTGCTTGGAACTCTTCCAGCTAACCGCCCCTCCGTAAAGGGTAAAGACAAATCCCGAGTGTGACTTAGAGTCGTCCTTATCACTCTGGAAGCTCGAATCGGTAAAGGACTCCACTTGGAGTTCTCCGTTACCATACACCAAGAGCATCTCCTTAGTCCTTCGCAAGTACTTGAGAATGCTCTTCAAAGCTGTCCAGTGACTCTCTCCAGGATCAGCTTGATACCTACTCACTACATAGAGTGAGTGTGCTACATCGGGTCTGGTACATAGCATCGCGTACATGATAGAGCCTACAGCTGAAGCATAGGGTATCCCTTGCATGCGAGCTCTCTCCAAATCAGTCTTGGGAGACATCTCTTTGGAGAGAGTGAGTCCAGAGATCGTGGGTAAGTTCCCACGCTTGGATTCTTCCATACTAAACCTCTTTAGTATGGTGTCAATGTACCTGGATTAGGACAATCCCAATATCCTTTTAGATCTATCTCTATAGATCATAATTCCCAGTATGCAGGAGCATCACCTAAATCTTTCATTGAGAATCTTTGTGATAAGAAGAGCTTGACCGATTGCAGCATAGGAATGTCATTTCCTATCAAGAGTATGCCGTCCACGTACAATACGAGGAAGACAACCTTACTTTCTGCCACCTTCTTGTAGATACAAGGTTCATCTACGTTTTTGACGAAATCAAACTTTTTCTTAACGACGTCAAAGCAGATGTTCCAACTACGCGATGCTTTCTTTAATCCGTAAATGGATTTAAGCAGCTTGCACACCTTCCCGCTGCTCCCACTAACTACGAAGCCATCTGGCTGAGTCATGTACGCGCTCTCTTCTAAATCACCGTTTAGAAAGGCGGTCTTAACATCCATTTGCCAGATTTCGTAGTCATGATATGCAGCGATGGCAAGCATGATCTGGATGGATTTAAGCATAGCCACTGGAGAAAAGGTTTCGTCATAGTCCACACCTGGTCTTTGACGAAAACCGTTTGCAACAAGTCTAGCTTTGAAAGTCTCCACTTTCCTATCTACACCAAGTTTTTTCTTGAAGATCCACTTGCTCTCAATTGGTTTTACCCCTTCAGGAGCATCTTCCAAAGTCCATACTTTGTTGGTGTAAATGGATTCCATCTCGGACCGCATTGCATCCAGCCATTTCACCGAGTCCCCACTCGTGATGGCCTACTCGAAGCTAGTTGGGTCATCATCAACCATGATACAATTCTCGCACCCACCATCCATGAGAAAACCGTAGTATCTCTTAGGTGGGTGAGGAACCCTACTAGATCGGCGGAGAGGCTGAGGTTCGTTGGGAACTACCGAATCCTCTGGTTCCACCAAATCTTCTGTTGTGGTTTGTATGTAGGGTTCCTAGGCACTCTAGTGAGGTCTCACAAGGCATCGAACATGCCAATTTCAAAAATTCTAGGTGCCGAGAGACCCGACTACGGATCGTTTGCTAGAAAACTAGGCGAAAAAGCTAACTAGTTAACATTTGACTATGAGAATACGGATATACAACCTTTGTAGATCCGGTGCTACACATCCACGGCTCCGCAATGAAGTCTCCTCGCTGTCCAAGACGGATCCCGGGCTCTAGCGTCGGCTTCATCGGAGAATGGACGGGCTAGGTCATCGATGTCCATGCCGAAGATGATCTACGTCGAGGCATCGCTAAATCAAGCTCCGACTTCACCAAGTCAAGAAACTTGTGAAGGAAACACACTCTACTACTTGGCAAGAGGTAGAGGATGAAGAAATGGGAAGTGGGTAGACTTTAGAATTGGATTTCTCACTCTAATTCATCACTTGCCATTGATGGAGGCAAGCTTTCTTCACTTGAAGAAATGAAGAAGAAGAAGAATAATGATATGATAAGTTAATTCCAAAAAAAAAAAAAAAGAAAACTTATCATAACCAAACCATGGTCAAGTGTAGAGAATAAATCATGGTTAGTGGGATGGTTAGGGTTAAGCATGAGACAAAATGGTCACTTGGTCAAAGTCTTCATGAAGCTTCAAGAAAGAACAAAGAAAGCAACCATTTTTCTCTTTTGCTTTTCTATTTCCAAAAGAATAAATAAATGAATAAATGAATAAGGAAATAGTAAACCCTAATCATTTCATTAACCAAGGTTTAATTCTTTACACTTAACCAAAAGGCATGTATCATCAAACATGATACAAGCAAGTGCACAAAATCATATCGCATATGCAATGCGCACATCCGAGTGAGAAAATCCATCTTAAGTAAACCGATACTAGTTGATGCAAAGTAATATATCAAATATATAAATATGCATTAAATCATTAAATCAACACTTGATTCAATGATCCGGTCATGTCGCACACAACCGACTAGTATTCAATGTATCGGCTTATCGATTCAATGCTTGAATCGATAACTAGGTTATATCGCATACAACTATCCGACACATTGATCGCGAGAATGAAATACGGTATCACATACACGCATTATTCTCGGTCCCGCACATATCTCATATGCGCTCCTATTTCGTTTCGCTTGAGCCAGGAAACCTCTGTGTAGGACTCTAAAGACTCGTCAATACGCCGGCAGCAGGTGATGATCATATCAAACACCCACAAGCCGCAAGCGGTCTGCTAAACGTAACGTCCACCCGGGTATTGAGCGATCAGAAGATCGATGAGCAAGCCCGCTCACACTCCTGTGAATCCAACCAGTAACACTACCGTACAGTCCGGTCTGATCGTCTGATATGTCGCATATCTTGCCTAGGGGTGGTAAACGTCAGACCCCAATAGCTCGATAAGTCATGTCGATATGAGGTCTATAACAATTCGAGAAACTACTGGTAACACTTACCAGTAAATCTCAGCAACCCTGGCCAGGGATTTCCTGTTATAGCCAATCGAACACAGCGCAACATCAACTCCCTATACCGGGAGAGACGAATCCCCTCCTATCGCTCATTGCCTCCATGTGACTCGGGAATGTACCCAAAAACCACCGTTTTGCATGCCCTCTTGGACGTGGTAAGATGGAAATCAAAGCACAGTGGGAACCACACAAGACTCTATGACGATCTCGGGTCAACAGACTACTCTGTACCAGTGTCACCAGAGAACTGCCATCTGACGTGAGGTATAATACCATCTGGGAGTTCTCGGCGAGTCCGTCCAGTGTACCCAGTCTCTACTGAGCACCCGTATATCATCTCTGATGTCAAACACCGATGGATATGGGATCATCCATCGCCCATCTGTATAGGTCGAGAAGGTATACGCTAGTCTACTCTGGTATATCGATGCCCCGTCTCGATACACCCACGACTAGGGACTTTGAAGGATGTACTTATGGACTACCATGTCCCCACTAGTATGATCTGCATCATAGTCCAGGTAGTCAAGTACATATCCTAAGGGCTTTACCAACATGTAACAGAGAGACAATCAGCATACACGTTAAGGTAAAGTATAACCAGATAGCATACTATCATGTCTAGCAAGAAAGTCCTCCCTATATATGTCCCAGCATCCACTACAATATACATCCTATGTACAGTAATGGACTCTAGGGCATACATATAACTAACAATCTCCCGCTTGCACTAGGGCCATCTGTAGCAGTGGTTGTAGTATCTCATACTCAACCATCCTATAAAAGTCTCTCTCTGGGAAAAGGCCTTTCGTGAGTGGATCCGCTGTGTTTGTCCTTTGAGTCTACTCTCCTAACCTCGATCCCTTGGAGATCAACCATCTCCATGATCAGGTGATACTGCCTTAGAATATGTCTGGATCACTGATGGGACGGACGTTCCTTGGCATAAGCCACAACTCCATTGTCACACAATGGGAGGAACATGGTTCATCTTATGAACCAATATATACCCAAACAGCCTCTTTGGTAGCATCTTAAGTAGCGATGTATCGAGCCTTTATCTTCTAGTATGCCACGGTATCTTGCTTGGAACTCTTCCAACATACCGTCCCTTTAATGAGGGTTAAGACAATGCCTGTGACTGACACTCAGACGTCTTTATCACCCTGGAACACTTCCAGCGGTTCTTCCCAGGATCAATTGATACCGTCTCACTACAACTAGTGAGGCTCCTAACATCCATTTAGATCTATCTCATAGATCCAAAACCCAGGATTTAGGAGGTATCACTTTGATCCTATATGGAGAACCATTGTAATAAGCGGAGATTGACCGAGCGTAGCATAGGAAACTCCTTCCCTATCAAGAGTATGTCATCCACGTACTCTACGAGGATTGTCACCATACTCCCTACTACCTTTTTGTTTATACAAGGTTCATCTACCATTTTGATGATGTCAAGTTCTTTGACTAAACCATCAAAACAGATGTTCCAACTCCGCGATGCCTGCTTTATTCTATAAAGCATCTTGTACACGTTTCCGCTGCTCCCACTGTTTACGAAGCCCTCTGGCTATGTACTTACAGACGCTCTCTTCTAAAACATCATTTTAGAAAAGCAGTCATGACACCCAATCGCCAGATATCGTAGTTATGGTATGTAGCCGTGGCAAGTAGGATCTGGATGGACTTAAGCATAGCTGCTTGAAAAGGTTTCATCATAATCCACGCCTGGTCGATGACGAAAAGCTTTAACAAGTCTAGCTTTGAAAGTCTCAACTTTTCCATATACACCAAGTAATCTTCTCAAGATATACTTGCTCCTGATGGGGATTTAACCCTTCAGATATAGCAACCAAAGTCCATACTTTGTTGGTGTATAAGGATTCCATATCAGATCACTAAGCATCCAGCCATTCTTACAGAGTCCTACTCCTGATGGCCAGCTCGAAACTAGTTGGGTCATCATCTCATGATGCAATCCTCGCTCCCACTGTCATAGAGAAACCGAAGTATCTCTCAGGTGGGTGAGGAACCCTACTAGATCTGCAGAGAGGCTGAGGTTCGTTGGTATCTACTGAATCCTTTGGTTTTATCAAATCATCTACTGTAGTTTGTATAGCTGGAACATTTCCAGTTCTACATAACTAACCTTGCCTCGAGATTGTCCGGATTTTGCTTTTAGACATAGGCCGGACAACCCCATATCTTAACTAACTTAAGATATGGGCTCTTCGCTTTCCATATCACATATGAAGTGGTAGGCAACTGATTTGATTGGAACCCTATTCAATAGGTATGCAACTTCATAAGTGCATAACTCCCAAAAGGAAAAAGGTAACTCAGTAGTACTCATCATAGAGCACACCTTATCATATAGGGTGAGATAGCTCCGCCCCGATATACCATCGTGCTATGGTGTATACAGAGAAGTAATGCTGAGAGAGAATCTCATTCTCCTTTAGAATAGTTCCGGAATTCCGTGCTCAAGTATTCTCCTCCCTGATCACATCAAAGGACATAATACTTATACCCGTATTTTGGTTCTCTACTTCTAACTTATATTCTGTGAATATCTCAAAAGGTTCAGACTTGTGTTTCAACAGGAACATATGTCTGAATCTTGAGAGATTATCAGGGAACGTAATGAAGTATAAAGAATCAGTCCTGGCATGTGTAAACTGGGGACCTACATACATCATCATGTATCATCCCAAGAGTTCACTATCTCTTTCTCTGTTTCCAATAAACAGAGCTGTGGTCATCTTATCTTTATGACATGACTAGCAAGTTTCACAAGATGTAAATTCAAACTGATTTAAATATGCATCTAAATGTAACTTCAGCTAGTCGGGTCACATTGATATGACCTAGTCTACAATGCCTCAAGAAGGATCCGTTCATTTCTGAACTCTTCCTCTTGTGTGTGTTCCGTATACTTAGAACTGTAGTTTGATTTAGAACATCAATGCTTTTAGATAACGTGCCTGAACCGATCAACTTTTGATATAGGAAATGTTCAAAACATTATCCAACAATACAAAATTATATCCTTTCTTTACTAATAAAGAGACTGATATGATTTTGTATATCAGGTTCGGTAACTAATAACATTCGTTCAGAATCAATGTATTCTAGTAATACAGGGTGACAGTGACCAACAGACTTGGCTGCAACACTTGCCCCATTTTCTGCCTCATGAAACTTATCACCCGTTCTCAGTTCTCTACCTTTCTGTAGCCCTATGTAACAGATTACATATCTGGGATCCTGATTTGGTATCACATACCCAGGACGTAAAGGACACTGAGAAACAGTTCTATATAATGAACACACCCGAAGATGATGCATCAGCATGCACTCTCTTCGTTTGGGCGGCATAGGAATTCTGGTAATCCCCAATTTCCTGCTCTGTCTTGTAACAATTATAAGGTGGAGCGGGACCAACGTTCCCCAGCTCAGTATAACAAGCGGGTTCGGTCAACAATCCGTATTATTATCTTGATTAAGGCGTGATATGGTCGCTACCTGGAGAGAGAGAGAAGAAAACACTCAGCGTGCGCTCTGTCAAGAATAGATTGGTTATTATTTTATCTAATCAGGATGGCTCCCACTGCTTTTTATCAAATCTTCCTTCAAACCCTAAAAGGAAAGACTAGCCGGGATTAATTACACACTACAAGTTCGCCAATCTTTCAGCCACGCCAGTGTCGGTACTTTGAGGGAGGTCCCCCGTGCTTTCGCACGAACCTAATTAATGTAAACCTCGTATTCCCAGAGGCGTAACCTCGTTAACACCTTTCTAGACACTTACTTGATCGGCTAATTGTAATGTGTAAAACTCTCCCAGGAGTAACTCTTACTCGCAGCGGGTATCGGGATCCAACTATCTCATAGAAGGTATGCAATCTCATTGCAAATTTCAACACTTGAAATTCCCGATAATATTTTGCCCCGAACGATCTATGACCTTGACAAGGTCAACAAACCATAGACCGCAAGTCAAGTTCTACCCGTCATTTCTTGATTGAATCAAACCCACCCGCACGACCCTTGACAAGGTCAACAAGGCCGCACGACTACCCTAACCCAATCTGCATCATATGCATAAGCAGATAAATACTGGTTAGCTATCGCACACTGCGCCTTGACAAGGTCAACAAACGCAGCACGAATACTAAACAGGATTTATCTGAAATGACGGAGGGCTACGACAGGTTTTTCTGAAAACCTATTGCGTAATGAACTTGATATCTTTGTAGAATCAAATGATTTTAAAATGGAGTGCTTTTGAGGCTTTTCTAGTTTTGCTAAAGGATTCACTCCCGGTGAAGGGATCGTCGGTCCTTTCCTCGTCGAATGAGGTGCGGGATATATCATATATATCTCTGTGCAAAGCAAAAACTCTTAAAAGCAATCAAAAGACAAACCGAGTGTGTAGCATCTGCCAGTTATTGCTAAAGGAGTCACTCCCGGTGAAGGGATCTCGGTCCTTTCCTTATCGAATAAGGTGCAGGATATATCACATATACCGCTGTGCAAAGCAAGAACTGTAGCTACCTGTTTTATTTTGAAATTCGATTCTACAACATCTTAGGTTTCTTTTATTTCATTAATCACATTAATGAAGTCCCATCATTTAAGTACCTAAACATCACAGATAAATACGACGTACACTTATGCCATCCGCATTCGCCTCGATGTCCCCTCGTGCACCGTTAGGTTAGGTAACTAACGGCAGAGCGGGGCAGGGCTAGCGCGGGTGTAAAACATAAGTAACGCCTATATAATATATCATATATACTATATATAGTATCTATCACAGAATCACAACACAGATATCGCAGCAGAAGAAACATATGAAATATTGGATATACTAGGACGTCCGTGTTTTCAATACGAGCCAGTATAAAACACGGATTCCACGGTCGTGATGAATAGCCAAACCCACACCCCTAGACCCCTACGAGAGCGGCAAGCAACCCTGCCAATTCTAGGGTTAGGAGACCCGGACTCGACTCCTCGAGTTGGTCTCCCACTGGACCCCAGAACCCGGTTACTTGTGCTCCCCTCCTTGGGTCTATCCTAATGCGGAAAAGTAAATAATATACAAAGGGTGACAACTTCCGCTACCTGGAAGTGCCCTAAATAAAAGAATATTACATACAAGTTTTTACATGAATGAAAATGAAAAACACTCATCTCACATAAAAACCCCCGGCTATTCGAACACGACGATCCAATATAACATATCCAGCAACACATAACATCACATGTCATCAACGTAAGTAAATATGCGCATCCCAATTGTCGTTGACATATAGCAACGAAACCGGCGATATCACATATTACACTTACGGTCACAGAAAAGAAAGTGTAAAACTACAACAGTTGGAATCCGCAACCACCTCAGACATCGCATGCCTGACCAAATGAATTCCTTAGACATCGCATGCCTAACAATTATAAACCCCGCATTTTAGTCTCATTATCGAAAACACTTTTCAATATCAAGTCGGGTAATTCAACAAGATTCCCGACATCCTGATCGAATGCTCCTCGCAAACTTCAGTAGACGGCCGCACCCCCGATACCGTCGACGAAGTGCACCAAGGCGGAACACCGCTACCGCGAGCACCCGAACGGATGCTTTCGGCGACGGGGTTCTCCTACAGTCACTTGGTCGGGGCTATGGAGTGAGGCTGTCTATTAAGTTTACCCGGCGAGTATCCGCGTACGCTACGTGATTGCGACGGACATTTGATCACATCAAAATTCCGTGGCAACCGATCAAGTGAGACTAAACTGCTATGTTTATAACATTCATTCAGTTATCTCATAACTAATTGTGAATTCCAATTATTGTATCCCATTCCAGATAAATAGAAAATGTTAAACTTTCCGATCGAACAGTCGAACACCCAAGTTTTCCCGATACAGATCAACACATGAAACAAGTCTAACAACATTCAGTTCGTGCCACAGTACCAACGGTCCAGCCGTAGAAGGGTCAAGCCAACGCCTCACATGTAGCACGCCGTACTGCCCCAAACCCGAAGGTTCAAAGGGCAGTTCAAGACGGTCACATAATCGAGTTAAGGTTTGTTGTCTTCTAGAGGGTCCATCGAGTTACTTGCACTACTTAGAACGTCATTAAACTACGGAAAAATCCAACACTTGGAAATTTCCCGACAGGGGAAAAATTGGGTATTTATATCCGGTCGAACTTTTTAACATATTCTAAAATTTATCCGGAAAGCCATAAACAAAGTTAAATTATCCGATCAAATTAACGAATCCCCAATAAAACCCTAGAAAACTCAACACCATAGTGGAATTAAAAAATTCACAAAAAAATTTGCCAAGAAAGGACCTAAGAATAAATATATGAAATTTGAGGGACCAAGTGGAAATTTGAGCCGCGGAAGCGCCGCCAAACCCCTGGTTTGGCCGCGGTTCCGCGCTCCAATTATTGAATTAGTCGACCAAACATCACAGTAATTCTTAGTTTTTCCTGCTTATTTTTCTGCATATTTTTAATTCACAAAATTCAACAGTTTTGAAAAATGTACAGAGAGCGATTTTGCTTGGGGTTTCGCGGTTCGATCGGATCTCTAACTTCGTCTACCGATCGCCTAAGGCTCTAGCTAGGCTCTGATACCACTGTAGGGTTCCTAGGCACTCTAGTGAGGTCTCACAAGGCATCGAACATGCCAATTTCAAAAATTCTAGGTGCCGAGAGACCCGACTACGGATCGTTTGCTAGAAAACTAGGCGAAAAAGCTAACTAGTTAACATTTAACTATGAGAATACGGATATACAACCTTTGTAGATCCGGTGCTCCACCTCCACGGCTCCGCAATGAAGTCTCCTCGCTGTCCAAGACGGATCCCGGGCTCTAGCGTCGGCTTCATCGGAGAATGGACGGGCTAGGTCATCGATGTCCATGCCGAAGATGATCTACGTCGAGGCATCGCTAAATCAAGCTCCGACTTCACCAAGTCAAGAAACTTGTGAAGGAAACACACTCTACTACTTGGCAAGAGGTAGAGGATGAAGAAATAGGAAGTGGGTAGACTTTAGAATTGGATTTCTCACTCTAATTCATCACTTGCCATTGATGGAGGCAAGCTTTCTTCACTTGAAGAAATGAAGAAGAAGAAGAATAATGATATGATAAGTTAATTCCAAAAAAAAAAAATAAAAGAATACTTATCATAACCAAACCATGGTCAAGTGTAGAGAATAAATCATGGTTAGTGGGATGGTTAGGGTTAAGCATGAGACAAAATGGTCACTTGGTCAAAGTCTTCATGAAGCTTCAAGAAAGAACAAAGAAAGCAACCATTTTTCTCTTTTGCTTTTCTATTTCCAAAAGAATAAATAAATGAATAAATGAATAAGGAAATAGTAAACCCTAATCATTTCATTAACCAAGGTTTAATTCTTTACACTTAACCAAAAGGCATGTATCATCAAACATGATACAAGCAAGTGCACAAAATCATATCGCATATGCAATGCGCACATCCGAGTGAGAAAATCCATCTTAAGTAAACCGATACTAGTTGATGCAAAGTAATATATCAAATATATAAATATGCATTAAATCATTAAATCAACACTTGATTCAATGATCCGGTCATGTCGCACACAACCGACTAGTATTCAATGTATCGGCTTATCGATTCAATGCTTGAATCGATAACTAGGTTATATCGCATACAACTATCCGACACATTGATCGCGAGAATGAAATACGGTATCACATACACGCATTATTCTCGGTCCCGCACATATCTCATATGCGCTCCTATTTCGTTTCGCTTGAGCCAGGAAACCTCTGTGTAGGACTCTAAAGACTCGTCAATACGCCGGCAGCAGGTGATGATCATATCAAACACCCACAAGCCGCAAGCGGTCTGCTAAACGTAACGGCCACCCGGGTATTGAGCGATCAGAAGATCGACGAGCAAGCCCGCTCACACTCCTGTGAATCCAACCAGTAACACTACCGTACAGTCCGGTCAGATCGTCTGATATGTCGCATATCTTGCCTAGGGGTGGTAAACGTCAGACCCCAATAGCTCGATAAGTCGTGTCGATATGATGTCTATAACAATTCGAGAAACTACTGGTAACACTTACCAGTAAATCTCAGCAACCCTGGCCAGGGATTTCCTGTTATAGCCAATCGAACACAGCGCAACATCAACTCCCTATACCGGGAGAGACGAATCCCCTCCTATCGCTCATTGCCTCCATGTGACTCGGGACTGTACCCAAAAACCACCGTTTTGCACGCCCTCTTGGACGTGGTAAGATGGAAATCAAAGCACAGTGGGAACCACACAAGACTCTATGACGATCTCGGGTCAATAGACTACTCTGTACCAGTGTCACCAGAGAACTGCCATCTGACGTGAGGTATAATACCATCTGGGAGTTCTCGGCAAGTCCGTCCAGTGTACCCAGTCTCTACTGAGCACCCGTATATCATCTCTGATGTCAAACACCGATGGATATGGGATCATCCATCGCCCATCTGTATAGGTCGAGAAGGTATACGCTAGTCTACTCTGGTATATCGATGCCCCGTCTCGATACACCCACGACTAGGGACTTTGAAGGATGTACTTATGGACTACCATGTCCCCACTAGTATGATCTGCATCATAGTCCAGGTAGTCAAGTACATATCCTAACGGCTTTACCAACATGTAACAGAGAGACAATCAGCATACACGTTAAGGTAAAGTATAACCAGATAGCATACTATCATGTCGAGCAAGAAAGTCCTCCCTATATATGTCCCAGCATCCACTACAATATACATCCTATGTACAGTAATGGCCTCTAGGGCATACATATAACTAACATTGTACAGCTGGAACCTCTTCCAGTTCTACTTCTGAGCCAATAATCTCTTTTGCAAGAAATTCCTTTTCTAAAAAGGTGGCGTGTTGAGCAACAAACACCCTTTGTTTCTCACTGTGGTAGATGATATACCCTCACGAATGCTTGGGATATCCAACAAACTTACACAAAACAGACCTTGCCTCGAGTTTTTCCGGTTTTTGTCTTTTGACATAGGCCGGGAAACCCCATATCTTAATAAAATTAAGATATGGTCTCTTCCCCTCCCATATCTCATATGGGGTGGTAGACATAGCTTTGGTACGAACCCTATTCAGTAGGTATGCTGCTGTCTCCAGTGCATAGCCCCAGAAAGAAATAGGTAACTCAGTTATGCTCATCATAGAGCGCACCATATCTAATAGGGTGCGATTCCTCCGTTCTGATGCACCGTTGTGCTGTGGTGTATATGGAGGAGTTTGCTGAGAGAGAATCCCATTCTCTTTTAGGAAGTCCAGGAATTCATTGCTCAAGTATTTACCTCCTCGATCAGATCGAAGGATTTTAATACTTTTCCCGGTGTGGTTCTCGACTTCTTGTTTATATTCTCTAAATTTCTTAAAAGCTTCTGATTTGTGTTTCATCTGGAACACATACCCGAATCTAGAGAGATCGTCAGTGAATGTAATGAAGTACGAAGAACCATCCCTTGCATGTGTAGACATAGGACCGCATACATCACTATGTACTAGTCCTAAGACTTCAGTAACTCTTTCTCCGTGTCCCGTAAACGGAGTTTTGGTCATCATGCCTTTGAGACATGACTGGAAAGTGTCATAAGATGAAAATTCGAACGGTTTCAAATATCCATCCTTATGCAACTTAGCTAGCCGTGTCGCATTTATATGACCAAGTCTACAATACCACAAGAAGGATTCGTTCATTTCTGAACTCTTCCTCTTGTGTGTGTTTGTTATATTAAGGACTGTAGTTTGATTGAGAACGTATATGCCATTAAATAACGAGCCTGATCCAATCAACTTTTGATTCAGGAATATGTTCATAACATCATCCTGTATTACAAAATTATATCCTTCTTTGCTCAATAAAAAAACTGATATAAGATTGCATATCAGGGTCAGAATGTAATAGCATTCGTTCAGAACCAATGTATTACCATTTTGTAACACAAGGAGATATTCGCCAACTGCTTTGGCTGCAACATTTGCACCATTCCCTACTCTTACGGAATGATCACCCTCTCCCAGTTCCCTACTTTTACGTAGCCCATGCAACATATTACATATATGGGATCCCGAACCGGTATCTAATACCCAGGACGTAGAGTGAACTGAGAAACAGTTCTCTGTAACGAACACACCCGAAGAAAATGCATCATCATGTACTTTCTTCATTCGGGTAGCATGGGAATCATGGTGTTCTCCTATATCATGTTCAGTCCAATAACTCTTATTAGAAAGAACGGAACCAACATTCCCCAGCACTGTATAACATGCGGGTTCGGTCAATACATCCATATTATTATCTTGATTAAGGCATGATATAGTCGCAACCTGGAAAGAGAGAGAAGAAAAACACTTTAGCGTATGCTCTTGCAAGATCAGAATTGTTATTATTTTATCTAATCAGGATGGCTCCCACAGTTTTTATCAAATCTTACTTCAAACCCTAAAAGGAAAGACTAGCCGGGATTAAGTGCACCCTACAATTTCGCCAATATTTCAGCCAGGACAGTGTCGGTGCTCTGAGGGAGGTTCCCCGTGCTTTCGCACGGACCTAATTAAAGTAAACCTTGTTTTCCCTGAGGCGTGTCCCCGTTGACACCTTTCTAGACACCTACTTGATCGTCTAATTGTCATGTGTAAAATTCTCCCAGGAGTAACAATTACACGCAGTGGGTATCGGGATCCAACTATCTCATAGAAGGTATGCAATCTTATTGCAAATTTCTACACTTGAAATTCCCGATAATATTTTGCCCCAAGCATCCTATGACCTAGACGGAGGTCAACAAACCACAGGATGCAAGTCAAGTTCAACTCGTCATTTCTTGATTGAATCAAACCCATCCGCACGACCCTTGACGGAGGTCAACAAGGTCGTACGACTACCCTAATCCAATCTTCATCATATGCATATGTAAGTCTACGGTAGCGCCCCGGCCGTCTTTTAGACGCCAAATGCGGAACAAAAACTTTTACAACTGGCTCTATCGTATACTATATCCCAGGATCTGCCATTAACGCTAAACTAACAAACTAAAAAGTTGGTAGAAATGTTATACCGAACGATCCGGGTCCTTCGGTCTTCAACCATCAACCCACGCTTTGTTGCAGCTGATCCGATCTCGCTCGATCTCCGATCTCGTCGTCCAGGTGGCACCACGTCGACGGATCTTTAAACGGGCTCCTGCCTCTGAACCGAGGCAACTCGATCATCAAGTTTGCAAAAAGAGATGACCAAGACTGATGTAGAGAATGAGTAGAACACTTTGTCTCGTTACGTCCAAAGCTGTGGACGAACGGTTAATGAAGTTGCCTTTTGGATCGGGTGAAAATGAGAAATGAATATACTAATTTCCATGAACCAAATACTTGCATCTTTTTCAAATCAACAACCATGATCATTTCACAATGAGGGGCCGGCCAATATATGAGGTGGGGGGTGAGTGTAGGAGAGGGGAGGGTAACCCTAGGCACTAAAAGAACAGGATGAGTCAAAAGAACACCTTGCTTAACATTAAATGAATCAATTAATGCATAATGAGTCATAACAACACATCACCATTTCATTTAATGCAACCTATGATTCATGAACCTAGTCACCTCATTTAGAAACTTCTAGAATCACGACTCACCTCATGACTCACTCAACTGACGAAAAGACAAATCCGTGTTTAACCGAATGTTAAAGAGGGGTGATAGAAAACTGGAAACTAGCAACTTCCAAAAGCGATCCCGAAACGAATTTCAGGATAACCCCGTAACAGTATATGCATACCCGCATTTGTATTACGACCGAATATATATGCAACTGAGACAAAGATGTTATATCTACACAGTATAATACTCGGATCCGGCTTAAACCAAAGCCTACCAGTATTATCTGCCCGAAATATGACACGTGCGTAAACGCACGTGCATTTTCCGAACCCCGCCATAAAACCATACAGCCTCTACAACGTTTCTCCCGAACTTGGGAAACTGTCTGTCGGGGACTCTAATGACTCATCAATAAACTGGCACTGGGTATAACCTCTAGCACGTCAGAGGTACTTACTGTACGTAACGGTTGCCTATGTATTGATTGGAAGGGAAGCTGACGAGCGAACTCATCCAGAAACCCTTCTGAGCCAGACAGTGACAATATCCGTACAGTCCGGTCCATTCGTCTATGAGTATCGCATATTGGGCATAGGGGGCCGGTAAACGTCATACCCCCAATAGCTGCATAAGTCGTGTCAAAGAGCAGCCCAGAACACTCTGAGATACTACTGGAATACCTTCCAATAAATCTCGATTACCCTGGCCAGGGATTTCGTGTAATGGCTCTCCTAAACACAGCGTGATCTCACCCCCAATACCGGGAGAGACGAATCCTCGACGATCTGCTCACTACCTCTATGTGGCTCGGGGCTATAACCAAAAAATACCTGTTTGCACGACTCCTTTGACCCGTGGTAGGGTATAAATCAAAGTACAGTGGGAACTCACACGAGAAAAATGAGGACCTCAGGTCGATGAACTAACCTGTACACATATCACCAGGGAACTGCTATCTGACGCTAGGTATAATACCAACCAGCAAGTTCCCGGCGAGTCCTGTCCGGTGTACTCATAACCCAATGAGCACCTGTATACATCTTATGTGAACAAACTAACACCAATGGCTTGTGAGACCGGCCACCGCCCCTCGTCGGTGTCTCAAATGTATACACTAGTCTACTTTGGAGTGTCGATGCTCTGTCTCGAAACTCCCGTGACTAGAGACACTTTAAATATGTGCTTATAGACCCTAGCTCCCACATATATGATCGCCATCATACTGTTGGTAGTCAAGCAAGATCCTAAGGGCTCTATCAAAGTGTAATAGTGATAAAGACAAACAAGATAGCATACTATCATCTGGAGTAAGACTGTTTTGTCGGTATAGGTCCTCCCTCAATCATTGCAATCACGTGCCTGCGATCGAATAATTGACTTAGAGGGCACTATATCCAACAATCTCCCACTTGCACTTAAGGATAATTATTGCAATGTCGCGTACTCACAGCTCGTTTGAAAAACTATTGTGTTCGAGAAATAGCCTCAGTGAGTGGATCCGCCCTGATGTTTCTTTCTATGTCTCTCTTAATCTCAAGTTCGCGGAGAAAACCATCTCCCGAATGGAGTAATACCTATGTTAGAATATGTCTGGATATCTGATGGGACCTAGTTCATAAATGAACTCCAAATCCAAACTTCTTAGACTGTAGTGACTACTGAACCTAATCAGCATCCAGCACCATGCCTCCCTCAGTATCCTCTTGGACTCCCTGTCCATAATACCGTCCCTCGTCAGAGGGAAAACTATAACTCTGACAATTACTCTGTCATCCATGTCATCTTTGAAGCCTGGAATGATAACCGTCACCTGAAGGAGGCCGCCGTCATCAAATCCATAGAACATGCACTTATGTTCTAAAACTGCTTCCTTATGTTTCTTCAGGATTGGATTAATATAAACTTATCGCATCTAGTGCAAAAAACATCTAGTGTGGTACTTGACATCTCACGATTGACTCAATTGCCTAAGCAAGTGATCTGCCAATCATGCACATCCCTCTCCCCTTTAGTCTGTAAGACACCTTTAGAGAAGGTGACTGCATCACCTGCAGGTACACCATCATGCCAGGAGCCATCTATTCTAAAATACTATTAGAATACTGTCAAAATACCCTCATTGGGATACTACCCAAATCTAGATCTAAATCCATAGATCTAGTATCCAGAATTTCAGATATTATATCCATGTCCTTTGTGGAGAAACAACTGTGTGACGACCACAGTACAACCGTTCGAAGTATAGGAATTTTACTTCCTACTCTGTGTATGTCATCCAAATACCAGGACATTACACCCTACTACCTTCTCAACAGATCCATCCCCTATTCTGATGAAGTCAAACCCATGACTGTCACATCAAAAATAGATGATCTATCTCCGCTATTTCTGCTCTAGTCTAAAAATAGACTTAAGCTACTTGTCCACTATGCTTCCGCTGCTCCCACTGACTACGAAAACCCTCTGGAAGAATAATATATACGTTCACTTCTAAAGCTAGTTTAGAACGACGCTATACTCAACCTCCTGCCGGGTCTCATATCCTGAAACAACAGTAGTGTCAAGTCTGGGTAAACAATAACCTCCCTGTCACCGTCCTTGAGGCTACTGGAGTACCTCTCGGGTGTCCGAGGTTACCCTCCATGTCTGCAGGGTGGCTATTGGAATGTCAAACCTGATTGAATATATAGGTCCTATTAAATTTTCCGTAATCGTTTACGGTTCTGGAATCACTTCCAGTTCTACCATACCCCCACTACTTTTTTCTGAAAAAATCCATTTTACTAAAACTGTGGCGAGTCTGGAACAATATCACTATTGATCTTCTAGATGGTAAAAAATCAACCCTCGTCAATGTTAGGGTCAACGCATAAACTGCAATTACAGAAACGTGCCTTGAGTTATCCAGTGTCTGGTTTTAAGCATAAGCTGGACAACTCCCCTTACCTTAACATCGTTAAGATATTAACCATTCTATATCGAATATAGAAACATTGGCACTAATTTAATTGGAACCAGATTCTAATCATGCAGCTATCTCCAATGCATATTAACTTAATGGAGAGAGGCTAATCAGCATTACTCAACTTAGGAATCCATCCAATTATGAGTAACCTTAAAGAGAAACAAGTTTCTCAAAATCATTAACTGAATACCAATCACAAGAATCTACATCTTCGATTTCTTTGAAGAATCCCGATACTTGCGATACCTGGTTCTCTACTTTATTCCTATACCCATAACTTCTCAAAACTTAGGCATTGTATTTCTATGAAACACTTGTCTAAAAGTTAGAGAAGTCACAAGTAAACAGAACAGAGTACGAGGACCAACCCCTTTATCCTGATCGACACTGGACAACATACAATACTCTGTATAAGTCCGCTGAGTTGAATAACTCAACACTTGTGCATCGTAGGTTGAAAAATGTACCGAGGCGATTTCCTCAAATATCATCAATTACAACGAATTCCGATATAATGAGGATGATCACCTAATTCACAATAACTTACACCTACTCATCATCTGTAAAACCATGCAGATGTGAGAATCTTACATGGTAAATACATACCATGGAGTAAGTATCTAATCGGGAAATCAGTTTTCCATTAACAATGCACTGAAACAAAAAAATGTTTCGTAGGGGTATCCTGCTATTCCTAGCAATGCCTCTTCCATAATCCAATTCACGATGGTCGTGAATGAAAACAGTCGCAATTTACTTTACCCACTTTCTAATCCCTTTATTTTGCCTTTAGTTATTACCTTCTGTACAGCCTACTTAGGCTAATTGGTTTTCATCATTCCTTACCTTTCGGCACCTGCCTGTGGTTTGGAATAAGACTATCCAATAAGCGTAATGGATGTACTCTCCTAAACTAAGGAGCCCTCGCAACCTGAGAGAATGTGATAATAAAAGACAACTGGATTAATGTCACGACCCGAACATTTCGACTCGTGACCGGCACTTAACCCCGCTACGTCTACAGGCGTAACGCGACTAAGTAAGCCGAACCCAGAAATCAAAACCATTTAAAGTAGCGAGTGTTGAAAACATTTAATTAAAACATTTAGAAAACCTTAAATAATTCAATAAGTTCTTTTAAAGTTACGTTGTCATTTAAATAATTTTGGCAGCATTTCCTTTGTAAAAGTAACCCTGAAATCGGGTATAAAACCGGATAAAAGTAAAGATGAAATATAATGAAATGAAACATTCCCAAACGGGAGCAATCACGCCCAACGGCGGAAACCATCATCACAAGAGTAACATACGACGCCGTAGCGAAGAATGAGCAATAAGTAAACATCACAGAAATATAAACTGCATATAAAAACAGTCGGCTCCCACGAGCTCGACACCAGAATACAAAATATACATCATCGTCCTCACATAGTATCTAAGTCCAGTACATAAATGGTAGATAGAGAATACTAGATAAAAAAGGAGTACAATAAAAGGAATCAGATACCACAACCCACCTAAAATGCAAAACAGCTCTCACACTAACTGTAGTGGTATCTGTAGCCAAAAGATACAAAAGGCAGCCTGCCGCGACTACTCTGAAGGGCAACCTGCAAATACTGTGGCACAACGGGGGTGAGTTGCCAACTCATGAATAGAGATAACATATAAAGGTAATCGCGAGCATGCACATACTGCGCTACTCTATCAAATGCCAGCAAGTAAGATCTATATGCGACAAGCAGTAGGTGCAATAATCAAGCAAATGCTACGTCAGGCAAAGTAACTACTGTTAGTTATATGTATGCCCTAGAGGCAATTACTATACATAGGATGTATATTGTAGTGGATGCTTGGACATATATAGGGAGGACTTTCTTGCTCGACATGATAGTATGCTATCTGGTTGCTCTTTACCTTAACGTATACACTGATTGTCTCTCTGTTACATGTTGGTAAAGCCCTTAGGATGTGTACTTGACTACTTGGACTATGATGCGGATCATACTAGTGGGGACATGGTAGTCCATAAGTACATCCTTCAAAGTCCCTAGTCGTGGGTGTATCGAGACGGGGCATCGATATACCAGAGTAGACTAGCGTGTACCTTCTCGACCCATACAGATGGGCGATGGATGATCCCATATCCATTGGTGTTTGACATCAGAGATGATATACGGGTGCTCAGTAGAGACTGGGTACACTGGACGGACTCGCCGAGAACTCCCAGATGGTATTATACCTCACGTCAGATGGCAGTTCTCTGGTGACACTGGTACAGAGTAGTCTGTTGACCCGAGATCGTCATAGAGTCTTGTGTGGTTCCCACTGTACTTTGATTTCCATCTTACCATGTCCAAGAGGGCGTGCAAAACGGTGGATTTTGGGTACAGTCCCGAGTCACATGGAGGCAATGAGCGATAGGAGGGGATTCGTCTCTCCCGGTATAGGGAGTTGATGTTGCGCTGTGTTCGATTGGATATAACAGGAAATCCCTGGCCAGGGTTGCTGAGATTTACTGGTAAGTGTTACCTGTAGTTTCTCAAATGTTATAGACCTCATATCGACACGACTTATCGAGCTATTGGGGTCTGACGTTTACCACCCCTAGGCAGGATATGCGACATATCAGACGATCAGACCGGACTGTACGGTAGTGTTACTGGTTGGATTCACAGGAGTGTGAGCGGGCTTGCTCGTCGATCTTCTGATCGCTCAATACCCGGGTGGCCGTTACGTTTAGCAGACCGCTTGCGGCTTGTGGGTGCTTGATATGATCATCATCTGCTGCCGGCGTATTGACGAGTCTTTAGAGTCCTACACAGAGGTTTCCTGGTTCAAGCGAAACGAAATAGGAGCGCATATGAGATATGTGCGGGACCGAGAATAATACGTGTATGTGATACCGTATTCCATTCTCGCGATGAATGTGTCGAATGGTTGTATGCGATATAACCTAGTTATCGAATCAAGGATTGATTCGATAAGCCGATACATTGTATACTAGTCGGTTGTGTGCGACATGACCGGATCATTGAATCAAGTGTTGATTTAATGATTTAATGCATAATTATATATTTGATATATTACTTTGCATTAACTAGTATTGGTTCACTTAAGATGGATTTTCTCACTCGGATGTGCACATTGTATATGTGTTATACTTTTTGTGCACTTGCTTGTATCATGTTTGATGATACATGTTAGCTTGAGTTTGTGTAAAGATTGAACCATGGTTATTTAAATGATTAGGGTTTACATTTTCATATCTATTTATTTATTTATTTATTATGGAAATGATAATGAGAAGAATGGTTGCTAGTTTTGTTTTATTCTTTGAACCTTCATGAAGCATTGACTTTAGTCAACCATTCTTATCTCATCCTTAACCCTAACCATTCCAACTAACCTTGGTTTAATCTCTACACCTAACCATGGTTTGCTAATGATAAGAATTGATTTTCTTTTCTATTTTAATAATTCTTATCATATCATTTTCTTCTTCTTCTTCCTTGAACTCAAAAAGAAAACCTTGACTTCATCAATGGTGGATTGATGAAATGAGTGAGAAATCCAATTCTAAAGTCTACCCACTTCCTATTTCTTCATCCTCTACCTCTTGCCAAGTAGTAGAGTGTGTTTCCTTCACAAGTTTTCATGGCTTGGTGAAGGTGGAGCTTGTTCTAGCGATGCTTCGACGTAGATCATCTTCGGCACGTCGTCGATGACCTAGCCCGTCTATTCTCCGATGAAGCCGACGCTAGAGCCCGGGATTTGTTATGGACAGCGAGGAGACTTCATTGCGGAGCTAAGGAGGTGGAGCACCGGATCTACAAAGGTTGTATTTCCGTTAAACTTTTAGTTAAGTGTTAACTAGTTAGTTTTTCGCCTAGACATCTAGCCAACGATCCGTACTTTAGGGTTTCCCGGCACCGTTAAATTTAAAATTGGCATGGTTGATGCCTTGTGAGACCTCATTAGGGTGCCTAGGAACCCTACAGTGGTATCAGAGCCTAGCTAGAGCCTTAGGCGAAGTCCATACGGAATTTGAAGTCCGAACGAACCCGAAACCCCAAATCAAAATTGCTCTCTGTCTTTTTTTCAAAAACTGGGATTTTTCCAAATTAAAAATATGCAGAAAACCCAGCAGGGAAATATAAGAATTACGGCGCAAAAAGTTTTGAATGAACAGTGTATGCGGCGGCGGAACCGCGGCAGAAGCCTGGCTTCTGCGGCGGTTCCGCGGCAACAAGGTAACGTCATCCTCCCATTTTTGCACAGTAATTCATTTTGTCAAATGCTGAGTTTTCTGGGAATTTTTAAAATTTATTCAAGAGTTGAATTTTCTGGGATTGTTTTGGGGATTCGGTGTTTCGATCGGAGTATCAAATTTTGTCTGTGTGGCTTTCCGGATAATTTTTTGAATATGTTAAAAAGTTCGACCGGATATAAATACCCAATTTTTCCCCTATCGGGAAATTTCCAAGTGTTGGATTTTTCCGTAGTTTAACGACGTTCTAAGTAGTGCAAGTAACGCGATGGTCCCTCTAGAAGACAACAAACCTTAACTCGATTATGTGACCGTCTTGAACTGCCCTTTGAACCTCCGGGTTTGGGGCAGTACGGTGTGCCACATGTGAGGCGTTGGCTTGACCCTTCTACGGCTGGACCGTTGGTACTGAGGCACGAACTGAATGTTGTTAGACTTGTTTCATGTGTTGATCTGCATCGGGAAAACTTGGGTGTTCGATTGTTCGATCGAAAAGTTTAACATTTTCTATTTATCTGGAATGGGATACAATAATTGGAATTCACAAGAAGTTATGAGATAACTGAATGAATGTTATAAACATAGCAGTTTAGTCTCACTTGATCGGTTGCCACGGAATTTTGATGCGATCAAAAGTCCGTCGCAATCACGTAGCGTACGCGGATACCCGCCGGGTAAACTTAATAGACAGCCTCACTCCATAGCCCCGACCAAGTGACTGTAGGAGAACCCCGTCGCCGAAAGCATCCGTTCGGGTGCTCGCGGTAGCGGTGTTCCGCCTTGGTGCACTTCGTCGACGGTATCAGGGGTGCGGCCGTCTACTGAAGTTTGCGACGAGCATTCGATCAGAATGTCGGGAATCCTGTTGAATTGCCCGACTTGATATTGAAAAGTGTTTTCGATTTTGAGACTAAAATGCGGGGTTTATAATTGTTAGGCATGCGATGTCTAAAGAATTCATTTGATTAGGCATGCGATGTCTATGCAGGTTGCGGATTCCAACTGTTGTAGTTTTACACTTTCTTTTCTGTGACCGTAAGTGTAATATAGGATATCGCCGATTTCGTTGCTATATGTCAACGACAATTGGGATGCAAATATTTACTTACGTTGATGACATGTGATGTTATGTGTTGCTGGATATGTTATATTGGATCGTCGTGTTTGAATAGCCGGGGTTTTTTATGTGAGATGAGTTTTTTTTCATTTTCATTCATGTAAAAACTTGTATGTAATATTCTTTTATTGGGGAGCTTCCAGGTTGCGGAAGTTGTCACCGTTTGTATATTATTTACTTTTCCGCACTAGGATAGACCCAAGGAGGGGAGCACAAGTAACCGGGTTCTGGAGTCCAGTGGGAGACCAACTCGAGGAGTCGAGTCCGCGTCTCCTGACTCCAGAATTGGTAGGGTTGCTTGCCGCTCTCGTAGGGGTCTAGGAGTGTGGGTTTGGCTATTCATCGCGACCGTGGAATCCGTGTTTTATACTGGCTCGTATTGAAAACACGGACGTCCTAGTATATCCAATATTTAATATGATTCTTCTGCTGCGATATCTGTGATGTGATCATGTGATGTTCTGTGATAGATACTATATATAGTATATATGATATATTATATAGACGTTACTTATGTTTTACACCCGCGCTAGCCCTGCCCCGCTCTGCCGTTAGTTACCTAACCAAACGGTGCACGAGGGGACATCGAGGCGAATACGGATGGCATAAGTGTACGTCGTATTTATCTGTGATGTTTAGGTACTTAAATGATGGGACTTCATTAATGTGATTAATGAAATAAAAGAAACCTAAGATGTTGTAGAATTGAATTTCAAAATAAAACAGGTAGCTACAGTTCTTGCTTTGCACAGCGGTATATGTGATATATCCTGCACCTTATTCGATGAGGAAAGGACCGAGATCCCTTCACCGGGAGTGACTCCTTTAGCAATAACTGGCAGATGCTACACACTCGGTTTGTCTTTTGATTGCTTTTAAGAGTTTTTGCTTTGCACAGTGATATATATGATATATCCCGCACCTCATTCGACGAGGAAAGGACCGACGATCCCTTCACCGGGAGTGACTCCTTTAGCAAAACTAGAAAAGCCTCAAAAACACTCCATTTCAAAATTCATTCGATCCTACAACGATATCAAGTTCATTACGCAATAGGTTTTCAGAAAAACCTGTCGTAGCTCTCCATCATTTCAGATAAGTAGTAGTTAGTATTCGTGCTGCGTTTGTTGGCCTTTGTCAAGGCGCAGTGTGCGGTAGCTAACTGGTGCTTATCTGCTTATGCATATGATGCAGATTGGGTTAGGATAGTCGTGCGACCTTGTTGGCCTTTGTCAAGGGCCGTGCGGGTGGGTTTAATTCAATCAGGAAATGACGGGTTGAACTTGACTAGCATCCTATGGTTTGTTGGCCTTTGTCAAGGTCATAGGAGGTTAGGGGCGAAATATTATCGGGAATTTCAAGTGTTGAAATTTGCAATGAGATTGCATACCTTCTATGAGATAGTTGGATCCCGATACCCGCTGCGAGTAAGAGTTACTCCTGGGAGAGTTTTATACATTACAATTAGCCGATCAAGTAGGTGTCTAGAAAGGTGTCAACGGGGTTACGCCTCAGGGAAAACGAGGTTTACATTAATTAGGTTCGTGCGAAAGCACGGGGGACCTCCCTCAAAGTACCGACACTGGCCTGGCTGAAAGATTGGCGAACTTGTAGTGTGTAATTAATCCCGGCTAGTCTTTCCTTTTAGGGTTTGAAGGAAGATTTGATAAAAAGCAGTGGGAGCCATCCTGATTAGATAAAATAAATAACCAATCTATTCTTGCAAGTGCGCACGCTGAGTGTTTTCTTCTCTCTCTCTCCAAGTAGCGACCATATCACGCCTTAATCAAGATAATAATACGGATTTTTGACCGAACCCGCTTGTTATACTGAGCTGGGGAACGTTGGTCCCGCTCCAACTTTTAATTGTTATAAGACAGAGCAGGAAATTGGGGAATACCAGAATACCCGTGCCGCCCAAACGAAGAGAGTGCATGATGATGCATCATCTTCGGGTGTGTTCATTATATAGAACTGTTTCTCAGTGTCCTTTACGTCCTGGGTATGTGATACCAGATCAGGATCCCAGATATGTAATCTGTTACATAGGGCTACATAATGGTAGAGAACTGAGAACGGGTGATAAGTTTCATGAGGCAGAAAACGGGGCAAGAGTTGCAGCAAAGTCTGTTGGTCACTGTCACCCTGTATTACAATGCATTGATTCTGAACGAATGTTATTAGATACCGAACCTGATATACAAAATCATATCTGTCTCTTTATTAGTAAAGAAACGATAAAATTTTGTATTGTTGGATAATGTTTTGAACATTTCCTATATCAAAAGTTGATCGGTTCAGGCACGTTATCTAAAAGCATTGATGTTCTAAATCAAACTACAGTTCTTAGTATACGGAACACACACAAGAGGAAGAGTTCAGAAATGAACGAATCCTTCTTGAGGTATTGTAGACTAGGTCAGATCAATGCGACCCGACTAGCTAGAGTTACATATAGATGTATATTTAAATCAGTTTGAATTTACATCTTGTGAAACTCGCCAGTCATGTCACAAAGATAAGATGACCATAGCTCCGTTTATTGGAAACAGAGAAAGAGTTAGTGAACTCTTGGGATGATACATGTTGATGTATGTAGATCCCCAGTCTGCATATGCCAAGACCGGTTCTTTGTACTTCATTACGTTCTCTGATAAATCTCTCAAGATTCAGACATATGTTCCTATTGAAACACAAGTCCGAACCTTTTGAGATATTCACAGAATATAAGTTAGAAGTAGAGAACCAAAATACGGGTATAAGTATTATGTCCTTTGATGTGATCAAGGAGGAGAATACTTGAGCACGGAATTCCTGGATTATTCTAAAGGAGAATGAGATTCTCTCTCAGCATTACTCCTCCGTATACACCATAGCACAATGGTGTATCGGGGTGGAGCAATCACACCCTATATGATAAGGTGTGCTCTATGATGAGTACTACTGAGTTACCTATTTCCTTTTGGGAGTTATGCACTTGAGAAGTTGCATACCTATTGAATAGGGTTCAAATCAAATCAGTTGCCTACCACTTCATATTTAATATGATAAGGGAAGAGCCCATCTCTTAAGTTAGTTAAGATTTGGGGTTGTCCGGCCTATGTCTAAAAGCAAAATCCGGACAAGCTCGAGGCAAGATCTGTTATGTAGAACTGGAAAGGTTCCAGCTATACAAACTGCAGCTGATGATTTGTTACAACCAAAGGATTCAGTAGATACCAACGAACCTCAGCCTCTCCGCCGATCTAGTAGGGTTCCTCACCCACCTGAGAGATACTTCGGTTTCTCTATGACAGTGGGAGTGAGGATTGCATCATGAGATGATGACCCAACTAGTTTCGAACTGGCCATCAGGAGTAAGACTCTGTAAGAATGGCTGGATGCTTAGCGATCTGAGATGGAATCCTTATACACCAACAAAGTATGGACTTTGGTTGCTATATCTGAAGGGTGAAATCCCCATCAGGAGCAAGTATATCTTGAGAAGATTACTTGGTGTAGATGGAAAAGTTGAGACTTTCAAAGCTAGACTTGTTAAAGGTTTTCGTCATTGACCAGGCGTGGATAATGATGAAACCTTTTTCCAGTATCTATGCTTAAGTCCATCCAGATCCTACTTGCCACGGCTACATACCATGACTACGATATCAGGTGGTTGGGTGTCATGACTGCTTTTCTAAATGCTGTTTTAGAAAAGAACGTCTATAAGTACACAGCCAGAGGGCTTCGTAGACAGTGGGAGCAGCGGAAACGTGTGCAAGATGTTTTATAGGATAAAGCAGGTATCGCGAAGTTGGAACATCTGTTTTGATGGATTAGTCAAAGAAGTTGACATCATCAAAATGATAGATGAACCTTGTATAAACAAAAAGGTAGTAGGGAGTATGGTGATGATCCTCGTAGAGTACGTGGATGACATACTCTTGATAAGAAAGGAGTTTCCTATGCTACGCTCGGTCAATCTCCGCTTATCCCAAAGATTCTCCGTGTAGGATCAAAATGATACCTCCTAAATCCTGGGTTTTGGATCTATGAGATAGATCTAATTGGATGTTAGGATTCTCACTAGTTATAGTGAGATGGTATCAATTGATCCTGGGGAGAATCACCGGAAGGGTTCCAGGGTGATAAAGACGACTGAATGTCAGTCGCAGGCATTGTCTTTACCCTCAGTAAAGGGACGGTATGTTGGAAGAGTTCCAAGCTAGATACCGTGGCATACTAGAAGATAAAGGCAGGATACATCGCTACTTAAGATGCTACCAAAGAGGATGTTTGGGTGTATATTGGTTCATGAGATGAACTACGTTCCAACCATTGTGAGACAATGGAGTTGTGGCTTATGCCAAGGAACGTCCGTCCCATCAGTGATCCAGACATATTCTAAGGCTGTATCACCTGATCATGGAGATAGTTGATCTCCAGGGAGATCGAGGTTAGGAGAGTAGACTCAGAGGACAACACAGCGGATCCACTCACAAAGGCCTGTTCCCAGAGAGAGACTTTTATGGGATGGTTGAGTATGAGATACTGCAACCACTGCTATCAGATGGCCCTAGTGCAAGTGGGAGATTGTTAGTTATATGTATGCCCTAGAGGCCATTACTATACATAGGATGTATATTGTAGTGGATGCTTGGACATATATAGGGAGGACTTTCTTGCTCGACATGATAGTATGCTATCTGGTTGCTCTTTACATTAACGTATACACTGATTGTCTTTCTGTTACATGTTGGTAAAGCCCTTAGGATGTGTACTTGACTACTTGGACTATGATGCGGATCATACTAGTGGGGACATGGTAGTCCATAAGTACATCCTTCAAAGTCCCTAGTCGTGGGTGTATCGAGACGGGGCATCGATATACCAGAGTAGACTAGCGTGTACCTTCTCGACCCATACAGATGGGCGATGGATGATCCCATATCCATTGGTGTTTGACATCAGAGATGATATACGGGTGCTCAGTAGAGACTGGGTACACTGGACGGACTCGCCGAGAACTCCCAGATGGTATTATACCTCACGTCAGATGGCAGTTCTCTGGTGATACTGGTACAGAGTAGTCTGTTGACCCGAGATCGTCATAGAGTCTTGTGTGGTTCCCACTGTGCTTTGATTTCCATCTTACCACGTCCAAGAGGGCGTGCAAAACGGTGGTTTTTGGGTACAGTCCCGAGTCACATGGAGGCAATGAGCGATAGGAGGGGATTCGTCTCTCCCGGTATAGAGAGTTGATGTTGCGCTGTGTTCGATTGGATATAACAGGAAATCCCTGGCCAGGGTTGCTGAGATTTACTGGTAAGTGTTACCTGTAGTTTCTCGAATGTTATAGACCTCATATCGACACGACTTATCGAGCTATTGGGGTCTGACGTTTACCACCCCTAGGCAGGATATGGGACATATCAGACGATCAGACCGGATTGTACGGTAGTGTTACTGGTTGGATTCACAGGAGTGTGAGCGGGCTTGCTCGTCGATCTTCTGATCGCTCAATACCCGGGTGGCCGTTACGTTTAGCAGACCGCTTGCGGCTTGTGGGTGCTTGATATGATCATCATCTGCTGCCGGCGTACTGACGAGTCTTTAGAGTCCTACATAGAGGTTTCTTGGTTCAAGCGAAACGAAATAGGAGCGCATATGAGATATGTGCGGGACCGAGAATAATACGTGTATGTGATACCGTATTCCATTCTCGCGATGAATGTGTCGAATGGTTGTATGCGATATAACTTAGTTATCGAATCAAGGATTGATTCGATAAGCCGATACATTGTATACTCGTCGGTTGTGTGCGACATGACCGGATCATTGAATCAAGTGTTGATTTAATTATTTAATGCATAATTATATATTTGATATATTACTTTGCATTAACTAGTATTGGTTCACTTAAGATGGATTTTCTCACTCGGATGTGCACATTGTATATGTGTTATACTTTTTGTGCACTTGCTTGTATCATGTTTGATGATACATGTTAGCTTGAGTTTGTGTAAAGATTGAACCATGGTTATTTAAATGATTAGGGTTTACATTTTCATATCTATTTATTTATTATGGAAATGATAATGAGAAGAATGGTTGCTAGTTTTGTTTTATTCTTTGAACCTTCATGAAGCATTGACTTTAGTCAACCATTCTTATCTCATCCTTAACCCTAACCATTCCAACTAACCTTGGTTTAATCTCTACACCTAGCCATTGTTTGCTAATGATAAGAATTGATTTTCTTTTCTATTTTAATAATTCTTATCATATCATTTTCTTCTTCTTCTTCCTTGAACTCAAGAAGAAAACCTTGACTTCATCAATGGTGGATTGATGAAATGAGTGAGAAATCCAATTCTAAAGTCTACCCACTTCCTATTTCTTCATCCTCTACCTCTTGTCAAGTAGTAGAGTGTGTTTCCTTCACAAGTTTTCATGGCTTGGTGAAGGTGGAGCTTGTTCTAGCGATGCTTCGACGTAGATCATCTTCGGTACATCGTCGATGACCTAGCCCGTCTATTCTCCGATGAAGCCGACGCTAGAGCCCGGCATTTGTTATGGACAGCGAGGAGACTTCATTGCGGAGCTATGGAGGTGGAGCACCGGATCTACAAAGGTTGTATTTCCGTTAAACTTTTAGTTAAGTGTTAACTAGTTAGTTTTTCGCCTAGACATCTAGCCAACGATCCTTAGTTTAGGGTTTCCCGGCACCGTTAAATTTAAAATTGGCATGGTTGATGCCTTGTGAGACCTCATTAGGGTGCCTAGGAACCCTACAACTACAGGATGAGATATATGATAATCAATGCTGAGCATGGGATAAACAACATCTACACGGAATATCAAAGCGGAAAAATAATCGGTGCCCAAGCCTGCACCCAAATCCCAAATAACTTAGGCGCCGGCACACCCATCGGCCCTCAAATCCTGTAAATATCTGAGAAATCCCGAGTGCCCAACATCGGCACCCAAAATATCATAAAATACTCGTGTCCAGCATCGACACGCAAATCCTCATAAATCGGGATCCGTCAGTCCGGATCAGCCCACGGGCTCCATCTGCGGTATCGGCCCTCGGCCCCGGCAGTACGGATCTTCCCGCATCCATCTCTCGACTCTGGTCAGTATCCTCCGGATAACCGCCAGGTCCAACCAATCACCGGTAGGTACTCGCCACCCTGCCAGGCTCATCGTCTTCTCCCCGATAAAACATTTCTCATCCCGGGAAACCATACCAGGTCCACCACGAACCCGCAAACGGATCATCCATCTCCTCGAATCGGGTTTCAAGCACACGTCTCAGCATCGAGAAAAAGCGTGGTGGACGCACCAAAATATCATATCATGAGGAACCGGGTTTTCAAATAGTGCATCTTTTCTTAAAAATCCCACGGTCCTCAAAACCAGAAATCACATGAAAATCCAACACCAAGAAGTAAATCCAATGCGATGTGCTATGTACATCAATCCATGATATAGGTATAAGGGAAAACCGCTTTTAAAAATAGTTTCCGTTTTTAAAGATATCATGAGGCTCCCAATTTCCATGAAAATCATATCGAATCATATGTGAAATGAACTACAACAATATAATCATGGCAGTTCTACAGTGAGTGTGTCATGGCAATTACTAACGGTGTGTGTGTAACATGCAGATTAGTGCTCGTGCAACATGAACCGTTAGTAATAGTGCGATGTTCTATCATTTCTAAGTTTACATACAGCAGGGAATGCAATATGCAATGACAGTCCATGAGTTAAATGCAACATATAACAATAAGGTCCTATCAGCCCTGACGCAAAACGCCATTCGGGCGATATCCCCGTAGATGTTAAATCTACTCACCGAAGTCTCGCGCTAAGTAGAGCTGACGACTTGCTTTCCCTTCTTCGCCGCGTCCGTCTCACTCGCCTGCGAACCTAGAATCACACAATATATCACACATAAGCTCAAATCCACAAAAAAGTGACATTAATGTCAAACTAGAAACCCGTGTCGCAAACCAAGCGCGCGTGTGCGCGATACGTAAAAACGTGTGATCACGCGCCTGAAACTACCCCGACGCGTCGCGATACGCAGAAACCCCAAACCCACACACGTATCACGCGTGTCGCGAAGGTTAGAAATACGGAAAAACAGGTATTCAGCCCCAGATTTTTCTATAGCAAGAATCAAACAAAATTGCACATGCCATAAGTCTAAGAATTGCAGTAGACACCTATAGGACCAAACCCCAACCCAAACCCTACCCATCTGGCCGCAAATTGCGGCCAGAAACAATATTTCGGCGGCCACTGTACGGAATATGGGGGTCGGGTTCTACCTGGGGGATCAGCACCTAACCACTATACTGTAGTCATCTCAAAATTAATCTGAACTCACCGGATCGATAACAGTTTACAGAAAGTCAAAATTTGCCTTAAAACGACGAATCTGCATCAAATACGGATCTGGTGGTATTTTAGTGCAATTGGGGGTTAAGCTAGGTTAATATGGCCCTAACAACACTCCAGCAACTTACTAACACCAAAACATACATCACTTGGTCATGGTTCCCACTAATCACCACATATTGCACTAAAATGCACCAAAAACACAAACCGAAGCTAAACTACACTAGACGAGTAAACTACAGAGTAGGTTCAGGAAATATACCCCACACTCGACCCTAGGGAGCTGGAGGAAGAAGAAGAAGGGAAGGAGCTGCAGCTGGAGTTGTGGCTGCTACTCCTCACTGCTGCTGCTGCTCTCACTGTTGTTGCTGCTGTTTACTGCTGCTTGCTATTGCTGTGGCTTGCTGCTGCTGTCCTGCTTGCTTCTGCTGCTGAGATGGTGTTGTTGCTGCTGTGGAGGTAAGTGGGTGTGTGTGTGTGTGAGTGAGGTTGAGAGAAAAGTGTAAGTCCGTGTTGCCCACCCCGGTGCTTACGGGGAGGCGGAAAACATAATAAAAAACGGATTTTTAATGACTTAGGCAACATGGACTGTGCTTGTGAGGATCTTTGCTAAACTTAAACTAGCTAACTCTAACTACAAAGTAGCTAAGTGAAGAAAAGTTATACCTTTGGTCTTTAGTCCTTCTCTCCTTGCTCCTAGGTATGGTAGAAAAGGATCACCTTGCTTGTCTTCTCCCGTCAAAGAAGGATCCACCCGAAAGCCACCACCTTTAGCTTCAACTCCAAGCTAGGAGTAACTAGAGTGCAAGAAATGCTAAGACTTGAACCCTAGAAGTGAGTAGAGAAGATCAAGAGAGGGTTTTTCTCAAGCTTTTTGTTTCTCAACACATGAGAGGGAGAGAGCTTGAGGGAGAGGATGAGCAAGAGAGAGAAAAGAAATGAGAGAATAAGAATAATAGTGAGCCATTCTCACTAATATGTGTGAGTTATTTTAATTAATCAATTAGCAAGAAAATTGTCATGGTTTAATCAAGAGGTGACCATTATCATTTCATTATTAATGCAAATTGCAAGAATCAAAGAGCATCTTCCAAATGAAATGATCATGGTCAAATTGTCAACTTGGTCAACAAGTCAACAAAGTCAAAGTGTCAACAACAACAACCATGCACAATAATTAAGCTAATTATTAATTAACAATAATACACACAAAAACAATAGGGTTAATAAAATGACAATAGTCATTAACCCTAAACAAGGTCCTCTCCCTCAATCTCAAGCAACCGTGCATACGCACCCGCATTCGTGAACCGAGGAACACGAACACAATGAGAAAAACCAATCTCAAATCATATACTAGGATCCGGCTTAAACCAAAGCCCGCTAGTATAAACTGTCCGGACAGCAAACGTGCACAAGTGCGCGGATGCGAACGAACCCTGTCGCAAAACCATGCGACCTCTACTCATTTTGCCTAAAGGCGAATAGCTCTCTGTGTGGGACTCTAAAGACTCGACACTACGCTGGCAGTGGGTTTAACCACAGACCGCAAGCGGCACTAGCTGTACGTAACGGTCCCCAGGTAGATGTCGATAAGAAGACTGACGAGGTGAACCCCATCTGCACTCCTACTGAGCCTGTATGTGACAGTCTCCGTACAGTCCGGTCTGTTCGTCTGATACATCGCATGGCGGGCCTAGGGGGGCGGTGAACGTCAGTCCCCTAATAGCGGTACAAGTCGTGTCGGAGTGAAGCCCAGAACACCCTGAGATAACACTGGAAGCCTACCAGTATATCTCGCTTGCCCTGGCCAGGGACTACTCGTGTAATGGCTCTCCTGGACACAGCGCGATGTCAACCCCCAATACCGGGAGAGACGAATCCTGTCTAACCGTCACTGCCTCCAAGTGCTTCGGGACTGCACCCAAAAACTACCTGTTTGCACGACTCCTCTGAGCCGTGGTAGGGTAGTAATCAAAGTGCAGTGGGAACACACTCGAGGCGAAGTGACAGTGTCAAGTCAGCGGACTAAGCTGTACTCATGTCACCTGGGAACTGATAACTGACGATAGGTATATTACCAACCAACAGTTCCCGACGAGTCCTGTCCAGTGTACTCATAACCTAACGAGCACCCGCATACTATCCCAAGTACGACGTACTAACGGCTGTGGGACAGACCGTCTCCCACACTGGGATGAGAAGCGCATACGCTAGTCTACTCCGGAGTATCGATGCCCTGTCTCGATAGTCCAACGACCAGGGACCTGTATAAGGATGTGCTTATAGATTACCCAGCTCCCACGAGTGCGAGCGCCATCACAACGCTGGTAATCAAGCAAAGATCCTAAGGGCTCTACTAATATGTATACCAGCAATATGCTAAAAGAAACACATGCACATATTAAAGCAGAGACAAACCAAGTAGCATACTACCATTTCGAGCAAGATTGTATATACAACTGTGAATATCCCAAGCTTCCATTAAGTAATATACAAGCTAGTATGATACAGTAATGGCCTCTAGGGCATATACACTAACAATCTCCCACTTGCACTAAGGCCATGTACTGGCGTATCGAAGACCTATCATCTCGATCAGCCGCTCGAACTGAGTCTGGGGTAGGGCCTTCGTGAGTGGATCTGCAGTGTTCTTCTCCGTATTAACTCTCTTTACCTCGATCTCCTGGCGATCTATGATCTCCCTGATCAGGTGGTACCGCCTCAAAATGTGCCTGGACTTCTGATGGGACCTGGGTTCCTTCGCTAAAGCTATAGCTCCGTTGTTGTCGCAATACAGCGGTATTGGATCAACAATGGTAGGAACCACCTGAAGCTCCGTGAGGAACTTCTTCATCCAGACAGCTTCCTTTGCGGCATCGCAAGCAGCTATGTACTCCGCTTCCATTGTTGAGTCTGCAACGGTCTCCTGCTTGGAACTCTTCCAGCAAACCGCCCCTCCATTGAGGGTAAAGACATAACCCGACATGGACTTGGAGTCATCCTTGTCACTCTGGAAGCTGGAGTCAGCAAAGGCCTCGAGCTGGAGGTCTTTTCCGCCATACACCAAGAACATCTCCTTAGTCCTTCTCAGGTACTTGAGAATGTTCTTTACCGCTATCCAGTGTTTCTCCCCTGGGTTTGACTGATACCGGCTTACAACGCTCAATGCGTACGCTACATCTGGTCTGGTACACAACATCGCATACATTATAGAGCCTACCGCAGAAGCGTAGGGTATAATAGACATGCGATCCCTTTCCAAATCAGTCTTGGGAGACATCTCTTTGGAGAGGGTGATCCCGTGACAAGCCGGTAGATTACCGCGCTTGGAATCTTCCATACTGAACCTTTTCAGTATGGTGTCAATGTACCTTGACTGTGAAAGTCCCAACATCCTCTTAGATCTATCACGATAGATCTGGATCCCCAGAATGTAGTTGGCATCACCCAGGTCCTTCATGGAGAACCTCTGCGACAAGAATCCTTTGACTGACTGTAGCATAGGAATATCATTTCCTATTAGGAGAATGTCATCCACGTACAAGACGAGGAATACCACAGTTCTCCCTACAATCTTACTGTAAATGCATGGTTCATCTGGGTTTTTGATAAAGTCGAATTCTTTGACAGTATCATCAAAGCAGATGTTCCAACTCCGCGATGCCTGCTTAAGTCCATAGATGGACTTTAGCAACTTGCACACTCTACCGCTGCTCCCACTCTGATTGAATCCCTCCGGCTGATCCATATAGACGCACTCTTCCAAATTTCCATTTAGGAAAGCCGTCTTTACGTCCATCTGCCAGATTTCATAATCGTGGAAGGCAGCAATGGCAAGTAGGATCCGAATGGATTTCAGCATAGCCACTGGAGAAAAGGTCTCGTCATAGTCCAAACCAGGTCTTTGACGAAAACCCTTTGCTACAAGTCTAGCTTTATAGGTCTCAACCTGCCCATCTACACCAATCTTCTTTCTGAAGATCCATTTGCAGCCTACGGGTTTTACCCCTTCTGGTGCAAAGTCCAAAGTCCAAACTTTGTTGGTGTACATGGACTCCATCTCGGCCCGCATAGCATCTAGCCATTTTACCGAGTCGCCGCTCTGGATGGCTTGCTGGAAGCTAGTAGGCTCACCATAATCCATGGTGCAATCCTCTCTATCCCCGTCTATGAGAAAACCGTAGTATCTCTCGGGCGGATGAGACTGCCTACTACTTCTGCGGAGTGGCGCTGGGATATCCGGTTCTCTTGAAACTTCTGGTTCTTCCAAGCTTTCAGTAATAGCTTGTGGTTCTGGAATTTCTTCCAGTTCTATTGCGCTCCCACTTATCTGATTTTCTAAAAATTCAGTTTCCAAGAAGTGGGCATGCTGAGAAACAAAAACCTTTTGTTCCTCTGCGGAATAGAAAAGATACCCCCTGGAGTTCTTCGGGTATCCCACAAACTTACACAGTACTGAACGTGCCTCGAGCTTGTCCGCATGCTGCTTTTTTACAAAAGCTGGACATCCCCATGTCTTAAGGTACTTGAGACAGGGTTTCTTCCCACTCCACATCTGATATGGAGTGGTAGGCACAGTCTTGGTGGGAGCCTTGTTCAAGAGATATGCAGCTGTTTCTAGTGCATAACTCCAGAAGGATCGCGGCAACTCAGCCTTACTCATCATGGAACGAACCATATCCAATAGGGTTCGATTCCTCCTTTCCGATACACCGTTGTGTTGTGGTGTGTATGGGGGAGTAAGTTGAGAGAGAATTCCATTCTCTTTTAAGAAGCCCAGAAACTCGGCACTTAAGTATTCTCCTCCTCGATCCGATCTTAGGATCTTGATACTTTTGCCTGTTTGTTTTTCAACTTCATTCTTGTATTCTTGAAATTTCTCAAAGGCCTCGGATTTGTGCTTCATAAAGAAGACATGCCCATACCTAGAGAAATCATCGGTGAAAGTAATGAAGTATGAATAACCACTTCGCGCATGTGTAGACATTGGACCACACACATCACTGTGTATGAGTCCCAAGAGCTCGCTTGCTCTTTCTCCGTGTCCAGTGAACGGAGTCTTTGTCATCTTTCCCATGAGACAAGATTCACAAGTGGCATAAGACTGATACTCAAACGGATTCAAGTATCCCTCTTTATGTAACTTTGTTAACCGTGTCTCATTAATGTGACCCAGTCTACAATGCCATAAGAAAGCCTGATTTGTTTCCGGAGACTTTCTTTTAAGTGTGTTCTGGACACTGAAGATCTGAGCTTGATTCAGTACGTATATACCGTTCTGTAATGTACCTGACCCAATCAGAACTTGATTTAGGTGGATGTTAACTACATCGCTTACAAAAGTAAAATCATATCCTTCCTTAGAAATTAAGGATACAGATATGATATTACATGTCGCACCTGGTACATAAAAACAGTTACGCAGAATCAATATCTGCCCAGTTGTCAGTCCTAGATGATATTCCCCTACGGATTCAGCATACATGCTCATTCCGTTAGCAACCCTGAGAGTCATATCACCTTTCCTGATAACCCTACGGTTTCTCAAAGCCTGTAATGAATTACAGATATGAGATCCTGATCCGGTATCCAATACCCAGGAAGTAGGGTTAACTGACATACAGTTCTCAATCACAAACACACCCGAAGCCGAAGCCACAACATGCTTCGAATTCTGGCTACTGGCTTTACAAGCCCTGCAATCCTTCTGTCCATGTTCATTCCCGTAACAATAGGAACATCCTTCTTTTACTACATCTGTTCCTGAAACTTCTGCCCTTCCCTTTCTTTCTACTTCCCTAGTTTCCTTTAGGGTAGTAGACAGAGACTGTTGAACTGAGTCAGCATCTGACCTGTTCTTCAACGTGGTCTTCAGGTCCGAGAGCTCAATAGAGCTGGTCTCTGTAAGGACGTTGCCCCCTACAGATGACCCGATAGCCAACCTCGCTGGAAGCAATTCGTTCGAGGTCTCATATCTTGCGATACGAGATTGCTCTCCATATAAAACTTTGTTATGGAGGAAGATAGAAGCTAAGTCCATCTTCTCGTGCTGCCTCTGGTATATACCATCAACTGAGGCTAACACGAGGCACTTGGCTTTCGCACAGACTTTTTCCGATGTCCTACGAATATCAATATCCGTGACAGGGGAAACTGGATCTGAGACGGCAGGGGTTGGATCAGTTAAGAGGTGTCCCAGCTTGTCCTGGGTAATGGACATCTGGACAGACCTTTGCCAGTCAAAACAGTTAGATTCAGTCATCTTTTTATCTAGATGTAACCTAGGTGTGGTCACAGGGTCGCTGCAATTAAGAGAGAGAGAAGAAAACACTTAGCATGTTGCTCTTGCAAGTTTAGATTGGTTTTTAATTTATCTAAACAGGATGGCTCCCACTGTCTCTCGAATCCCTTCTCAAACCGTAAAGAAAAGATTAGTCGGGATCAATCTCACCGTACAATACTTGCTTAACCGTTCAGCCAGGCCAGTGTCGGTACTTCGAGGGAGGTTTTCCAACGCTTTCGCGAAGTTCCTTAATTAAGTAACCTCTTTTCCCTGTGGGCGTAGCCCCGCTAACACCTTTCTAGGCACCTACTAGGTTTATAGCATTGATCGTTAAGTGAGAGTTTTCCCGAGGAGTAGCATATACTCACAGTAGGATCGGGATCCAAATATCATCGCGTGATAAAACCGAAGGAATCCTACCAGAATCATCACACTCCAAATGGTATGCAACGCTAGCAAGTTTCAGTACTTATGAAACTCCCGATGTGGATTTTTGCCCCATGCTCTTATGACCTTGACGAAGGTCAACAAATCATAAGTCACATGTCAAGTTCTACCCGTCATTATCCAGGTTAATTTGAACCCACCCGTACATACCCTTGACGAAGGTCAACAAGGTAGTACGACTGTCCCAAACCAACGCATCTATCTATGCTACATATGAACACCCAACAGCTACCAATCACTATGCCTTGACGAAGGTCAACAAACATAGCTTGAATACTATTGAATATTCATACGAAACGACGGAGGGCTACGGATGGTTTTGGCGAAACCGTGAACGTAGTGAACTTGATCTAATCGATGGAACGAGATAGCTTTTAAAAGGAGTGGTTCAAGCTCCGCGTTTAAAAGTTTAGTTTTGAAAAGAACCGAGTGGTTTTCAAAGTGTTCCAATCGACTTTTACTTGGTTTATTTCTTGCATTAGTTCTTTTAATGCGTCCCATCATTTAATCCTACCATTGCAGAAAACAACCAAAATATGACGTACGCTTATGCCATTCGCATTCGCCACGGGGCCCCGTCATCACCCGTTAGGTTACTTAACTAACGACAGAGCGGGGGCTGGGCTAGCGCGGCTGTAAAACATAAGCAACGCCTAAATAGTTATTATATAATTATACAGCAATGATAGACATTACAGATCACAGATGAATACATTGGATATACTAGGAATCCGCAATGCGTTCGAGCCTGCAACGCAAAACGGATTACATGGTCGCGGTGAATAGCCAATACCCCACCCAAGACCCCTACGGGTGCGGCAAACTACCCGCCAAGCACTCGAAGCGAAGCAACCTCCCTCACCACCGTGAGTAGGCCACTCGGCACTTCGAGATACCCGGTAGTTTGTGCACCCCCTCCATGGGTCTATCCTAGGAGCAAAAATAGTAAAAAGAATTATACAATGGCGGCTACAACCCCGACCCGGTTGTGCGGCCATACAAAGAATATTATTACATCAATTTACATGTTACAAATGAATGAAAGAAAAACAACGCTCATCTCACATCCACCCCGGCCATTCACCCGCGACAATCCAATCCATTCATATCCACAAACCAATAACAATCACAGATCATGTATAACCCCGACTAATCGTCTTATAGCGATTAGCCGACGTTCAATACATGCAAGCATTACAGATATAACCGATGTAGTTAAAGTGTAGTGAAGTTCCGAAAAATACGGATTTATAGGCCCCCAAAAGTAAATTTTAGTTCTGGAAAATCTGGGCATATATTATATATCCTAAAAATCCCAAAATCAACACATACAGACACTGCACGAAAAACGATGCAGAGAGGACATCAAACCGCGGCGGTTCCGCGGCACGAGCCTACCTCGTGCGGCGGAAGGGCGGCGGTTTGAACGAATCTCTGTGTCGTTTTTCATGGGTGTTCATAAAAAACCCTGAGATGAATTTACAAATATAAAGTTTTCTATTTTGAGCAGAAAAAATTTCAACAGAAACTAGGGTTTTTCAAAAGTTCGGTTTTTGGATTTTCGGTTTCGAAACTTCGTTACACTTCACTACCTAGCTAGTTTGAGTTTAGTTAGGCTCTGATACCACTGTAAGTCCGTGTTGCCCACCCCGGTGCTTACGGGGAGGCGGAAAACATAATAAAAAACGGATTTTTAATGACTTAGGCAACATGGACTGTGCTTGTGAGGATCTTTGCTAAACTTAAACTAGCTAACTCTAACTACAAAGTAGCTAAGTGAAGAAAAGTTATACCTTTGGTCTTTAGTCCTTCTCTCCTTGCTCCTAGGTATGGTAGAAAAGGATCACCTTGCTTGTCTTCTCCCGTCAAAGAAGGATCCACCCGAAAGCCACCACCTTTAGCTTCAACTCCAAGCTAGGAGTAACTAGAGTGCAAGAAATGCTAAGACTTGAACCCTAGAAGTGAGTAGAGAAGATCAAGAGAGGGTTTTTCTCAAGCTTTTTGTTTCTCAACACATGAGAGGGAGAGAGCTTGAGGGAGAGGATGAGCAAGAGAGAGAAAAGAAATGAGAGAATAAGAATAATAGTGAGCCATTCTCACTAATATGTGTGAGTTATTTTAATTAATCAATTAGCAAGAAAATTGTCATGGTTTAATCAAGAGGTGACCATTATCATTTCATTATTAATGCAAATTGCAAGAATCAAAGAGCATCTTCCAAATGAAATGATCATGGTCAAATTGTCAACTTGGTCAACAAGTCAACAAAGTCAAAGTGTCAACAACAACAACCATGCACAATAATTAAGCTAATTATTAATTAACAATAATACACACAAAAACAATAGGGTTAATAAAATGACAATAGTCATTAACCCTAAACAAGGTCCTCTCCCTCAATCTCAAGCAACCGTGCATACGCACCCGCATTCGTGAACCGAGGAACACGAACACAATGAGAAAAACCAATCTCAAATCATATACTAGGATCCGGCTTAAACCAAAGCCCGCTAGTATAAACTGTCCGGACAGCAAACGTGCACAAGTGCGCGGATGCGAACGAACCCTGTCGCAAAACCATGCGACCTCTACTCATTTTGCCTAAAGGCGAATAGCTCTCTGTGTGGGACTCTAAAGACTCGACACTACGCTGGCAGTGGGTTTAACCACAGACCGCAAGCGGCACTAGCTGTACGTAACGGTCCCCAGGTAGATGTCGATAAGAAGACTGACGAGGTGAACCCCATCTGCACTCCTACTGAGCCTGTATGTGACAGTCTCCGTACAGTCCGGTCTGTTCGTCTGATACATCGCATGGCGGGCCTAGGGGGGCGGTGAACGTCAGTCCCCTAATAGCGGTACAAGTCGTGTCGGAGTGAAGCCCAGAACACCCTGAGATAACACTGGAAGCCTACCAGTATATCTCGCTTGCCCTGGCCAGGGACTACTCGTGTAATGGCTCTCCTGGACACAGCGCGATGTCAACCCCCAATACCGGGAGAGACGAATCCTGTCTAACCGTCACTGCCTCCAAGTGCTTCGGGACTGCACCCAAAAACTACCTGTTTGCACGACTCCTCTGAGCCGTGGTAGGGTAGTAATCAAAGTGCAGTGGGAACACACTCGAGGCGAAGTGACAGTGTCAAGTCAGCGGACTAAGCTGTACTCATGTCACCTGGGAACTGATAACTGACGATAGGTATATTACCAACCAACAGTTCCCGACGAGTCCTGTCCAGTGTACTCATAACCTAACGAGCACCCGCATACTATCCCAAGTACGACGTACTAACGGCTGTGGGACAGACCGTCTCCCACACTGGGATGAGAAGCGCATACGCTAGTCTACTCCGGAGTATCGATGCCCTGTCTCGATAGTCCAACGACCAGGGACCTGTATAAGGATGTGCTTATAGATTACCCAGCTCCCACGAGTGCGAGCGCCATCACAACGCTGGTAATCAAGCAAAGATCCTAAGGGCTCTACTAATATGTATACCAGCAATATGCTAAAAGAAACACATGCACATATTAAAGCAGAGACAAACCAAGTAGCATACTACCATTTCGAGCAAGATTGTATATACAACTGTGAATATCCCAAGCTTCCATTAAGTAATATACAAGCTAGTATGATACAGTAATGGCCTCTAGGGCATATACACTAACAAAAAGAACAAAAGAATGAGAGGAATCATAACCCCAATGTCCACCCCTCCACTCTCTCTCTTCATTAAATGCAAGCATGGCTTAAGCCATGATGCATTCTCTCTCTCTCTCTCATTCTCACCAAGGCAACACCCAAAAGGAGATTCAAATTAAAGCAACCACTAAATAACTAATTACACTTAATTAAAACCCAAAAGTCTTAATCCCCATGATTAAACCCACCATGGTTACTAATCATGGTATTTCCTCATTTAAAAACCCCAGTTTAAATGCACATGTGTGTGCAAGCCTAGGAAAATTCTAGAAAGATATTTATTAAATTAGGAAAAATATTTGAAACACAATTTGGTAAACTTTTTATTAAAAACCCTTTGTTTAAATATAATTAGTCACTAAACACATCCTAAGGTGTTACAATCTTTCCCCCTTAAAGAAATTCGTCCCCGAATTTCAAAATCTAACTATACGTACCTTCGAAAAGACGGGGATACTTCTTCCTCATCTCGCTTTCGTTCTCCCAAGTGACCTCCTCACTGCCCTGACCACGCCAAAGTACCTTGACCGAAGGAATGTCTTTTGATCTCAATTTCTTCACTTATCGATCCAAGATCATCACCGGCTGCTCTGCATAGGAAAGGTCGCTCTCAAGCTGGATCGTTGGGTGCTGAATTGTAAGCGAAGGATCATGAAGATACCTACGGAGCATCGAAACGTGAAATACAGGGTGCACATCTGGAAAACTAGGCGTAAGGGCTAATCGGTATGCTACTGCACCAACATGCTCGAGGATCTCGAAGGGGCCCATATATCTGGGACTGAGCTTCCCCTTCTTCCCAAACCCCATCACACCTTTCATTGGGGAGACCCTTAAGAAAACATGATCACCAACAGAAAACTCAAGTCGGCGTCGCCGACGGTCCGCATAAGATCTCTGCCTTCTCTGGGCTGCTCTCATCCTATCGCGAATCAACTGGATCTTCACGGTCGTCTCCTCAACAATCTGTGGCCCTAAGATACCGCTCTCACTGAGCTCTGTCCAACAGGTGGGCGATCTGCATCTCCTCCCTTAAAGAGCCTCAAATGGTGCCATCTGAATGGTCTCCTGGTAGCTGTTATTGTAGGAGAACTCTACTAAGGGCAAGTGATGATCCCAGCTACCTCCGAAATCTAATACACATGCTCTGAGCATGTCCTCGAGAGTCTGAATAGTCCGTTCTGACTGTCCATCGGTCTGCGGATGAAATGCTGTACTGAAACTCAAGCGAGTGCCCATAGCCTCCTGAAGCCTCTGCCATAATCGGCTGGTAAACTGGGTGCCTCTGTCGGACACAATACACGTCGGGACTCCGTGCAGTCGTACAATCTCGTCGATGTAGATCTGGGCATACTGAGTAAATCTGAAAGTCGTCTTCACTGGTAGGAAGTGAGTCGCTTTCGTCAAACGATCCACGATCACCCAGATGGAGTCATACCCTCGACTAGTCCTGGGTCGACCCACAATGAAGTCCATAGAGATCTGCTCCCATTTCCACTCCAGAATGGGTAACGGGTGTAGCTCTCCCGCGGGCCTCTGGTGCTCGGCCTTGACTTGCTGACAAGTCAGGCATCTCGACACGAAATCTGCGATGTCCCTCTTCATTCCGTCCCACCAGTAAACATCTCTCATATCATGATACATCTTGGTGGAACCGGGATGGACGCTGTACATCGATCGATGTGCCTCCTCAAGAATCTCACGCCGCAGTCCCTCAGCATCTGGTACGCACAGTCTAACTCCAAATCGTAGTACCCCTTGATCATCGATCACGAACTCGGAAAATCTGCCCTGTCCGATCTGTGCCATGATCTCTGAACAACGGTCATCACTGTGCTGTGCCTCGTGTATACGGTCGATCAACTGTGGGCGTGCACGGACATGCACTATCTGCCCTCCAATCGGCATGAACTCAAACTGTACCCGGCTGTCGCATAATATCTGCCAATCTGCTGACGACTGCCCATGTACTGCGCTCAAACAAGATAGACTACCCCTGGGCCTCCTGCTCAAAGCATCCGCCACCACATTTGCCTTGCCCGGGTGATACAAAATCTCGCAGTCGTAATCCTTCACTAACTCCATCCATCGGCGCTGTCTAAGGTTCAGGTCTCGCTGCTGAAATATATACTTTAAACTCATGTGATCAGTGAATATCTGGCACGACTCGCCGTATAGGTAATGTCACCAGATCTTAAGTGCAAAGACCACTGCATCCATCTCCAAATCGTGAGTGGGGTAGTTTTGTTCGTGTTTCTTCAATTGTCGCGAAGCATACGCGATCACCCTGTGATGCTGCATCAATAAGCACCCTAGCCCCACTCGCGAACCATCACAATAGACCACAAATCCGCCTGATCTGGAAGGTAATGATAATACCGGTGCCGTAGTCAGCCGAGTCCGTAGCTGCTGGAAACTGTGCTCGCACTCCTCCGTCCAATCGAAAGGAACTCCCTTCCTGGTCAACCCGGTCAAAGGTGTAGCAATACTTGAGAAGTCCTGCATAAATTGCCTGTAGTAACCGGCCAACCCCAAAATGCTACGAATCTCCGTAACCGATGTGGGTCTGGGCCAACGCTGCACGGCCTCGATCTTCCTCGGGTCTACACATATACCGTCTCGTGAAATCACATGCCCCAAGAAGTCTGCGCTGTCCAGCCAGAAAGCACACTTGGAGAATTTCGCATAAAGATGGTGCTCCCTCAAAGTCTGCAGTGTAATCCGCAGGTACTGCTCGTGCTCCTCACTACTCCGGGAATACACCAAGATATCGTCAATGAAGACTATGATGAACAGGTCCAAATATGGCCGGAAAATACGGTTTATCAAGTCCATGAATGCTGCTGGCGCATTGGTGAGTCCGAACGACATCACCAAAAACTCATAATGGCCGTAGCGCGTACGGAAAGCCGTCCTAGGAATGACCTCATGTTGAACCCGCAGCTGATGATAGTCCGATCGTAAATCGATCCTCGAAAAATATCCTGCCCCCTGAAGCTGGTTGAACAAATCGTCGATACGCGGCAAAGGATATCTGTTCCGCACTGTCACCCTGTTCAGCTGGCGGTAGTCGATACACAGACGCAAACTGCCGTCCTTCTTCTTGACGAACAGGACTGGAGCACCCTAAGGAGAAACACTGGGTCGAATAAGTCCCTTATCCAGCAAATCTTGCAACTGACCCTTCAACTCTCGAAGTTCTGCCGGGGCCATCCGATAAGGCGGTATGGAAATAGGCCCCGTGCTAGGAACCAGATCAATACAGAAAGAAATGTCACGCTCGGGCGGTAGCCCAGGAAGCTCGTCAGGGAACACATCAGGAAACTCGCTAACAACCGGAACCTGATCCAATGGAACCTGTGTAGCGCTAGCATCGCAAACTTAAGAGAGAAATCCCTGACATCCCTTCCTCAAAAGCTGTCCAGCGCGAAAAGAAGAAATCACACTGTGAGGGGCGGCACCACGGTCCCCCAACACAACAAAAACCGACTCACCGGGAAAGCAGAATCTAACTGTCTTCTCACGGCAATCCACAGAAGTATAGCACGTGGCTAACCAATCCATGCCCAAAAGAACGTCGAAGTCCAACATCTCGAGAAGGATCAAGTCGACAGGCAACTCTCTCTCGCCAATACAGACGGTACAGGATCGGAACACGTGCCTAGCAACAAACGACTCTCCCACAGGAGTGGTCACAACAAGAGGCTAATCAAGCAAACCGGACTCTCTACCCAAACTCGGCACAAAGTGTGTGGATATGTACGAGTGCGTAGATCCGGGATCGAACAACACGTGTGCATTAACATACCATACTGAAAAGATACCTGAAACCACCGCATTGGACGCCTGTGCGTCCTGATGCGTCAAAGCAAAGAACCACGCCTGTCCACCACCTGTGACTGACTGCCCTCTGCCTCGGTCATCCCGTCGTCTCTGAGCAACTCCTCCATGCCCACGACCTCTCTGAGTATGGGTCTGACGCGGAACAACGGTAGGTACAACAGGTAACGCCCTCTGGGGTGGTGAAGGTGGTAAAGTAACATGCGGTGCTGCCGCCTCCCTCCGGTGTATCTCATGACAATCTCTAACGAGGTGAAGTAGACTACCGCATCTAAAGCAACCCCGCGACGACTGCTGACTCTCCTGGGGATACGAACTAAACATCTGGCCTCGTCCCGAATCTCTGCTACTCCTCGTACCAGAACGATACCTGTCGCGGCGTCTGAATGACTGCCTCCGTGCGAATATACTAGTACGAACTCTCTTCGGCTCTGGAACTACCGAAGTCTCAGCAAGGCGCTCCTTGACTAATAGGGCTGCGTCTACAGCTGCTGCATATGTCTCGTGGTGCTGCACGCTAATCGCAAGGAACAGTGGTGTAAGTAAGCCTCGAACAAATCTCTTGACTCGCAACTCCTCGGTAGCCACTAAATACGGGGCATAAACTGCTAGCTTTGTAAACAGCACGTCATACTCTGCCACTGTCATCTCTGGCGTCTGGCGCAAGGACTCAAATCTGCGTGCTCGGGCATCCCTAACACTCTGGGGAAGGAAACGGGCTAGAAATACTGTCACAAACTCCGTCCAGGTCATAGGAGGAAGACCTGCCGCTCTGCCCTTCTCTACTGAATCACACCACTTCTGCGCAAGACCTTCCAGGCGAAAGCTCGCGAACTCAACCCATCTCGCATCTGCGCATCTAAGGGAACGGCATATCCGGGCCATCCTATCGATGAAAGACTGTGGGTCCTCGGCTGTATCGGTGCCTGTGAAGTCCGGAGGCTTCAGCCTCATGAACTCTGATAGCGATACTGTAATCACCTCCGTGGCTGCAGGGGCAACTGGCTGTGCGGTAGGTACCATCGCGGTCTCTGGAACTGGTGGAGCTACCACTGGTCGCTGTGCTCGAAGCGTCTCAACTAGCGATCCTATCATCTGGCGCATCTCCTGCATGCTGGATCCCTCCGTCTGGTGCATCTCCTGCATACCAGCCCCTAGCGTGGCGATCTGATATGTCACAGGAGGGACAGTATGCTTGGGTACAACGGGTGCACGGCCCGGATCAGTCCTCGTCTCGGACGAGTCAACTCGAATCTCGGCCCTCGCGGCCGCTCTCGGCGCCCTCGTAGTCTTTGGCGGCATAATGGCTGAAAGGAAATTAGGATTCGATAAGAATACGGAAATCGAATCACAAGAATATATATACTCAAGAAGGAATCTAAATCAATAAGTCCTAAGGTCGCCTTGGCGGAGTACCGTGTCGTGAGTATGCCGCGGAACATACACACGCTACGCCACTCTGCTTCAGCTACCTACTCCATCATACCAAGGTCATCCTACACTCCGAAAGGTAAAACCTACGCTCTGATACCAACTTTGTCATGACCCGAATATTTCGACTCGTGACCGGCACTTAAGCACGCTACGTCTACAGGCATTACGCGACTAAGTAAGCCAAACCCAGAAATCAAAACCATTTAAAGTAGCGAGTGTTGAAAACATTTAATTAAAACATTTAGAAAACCTTAAATAATTCAATAAGTTCTTTTAAAGTTACACCGTCATTTAAATAATTTTGGCAGCATTTCCTTTGTAAAAGTAACCACGAAATCGGGTAAAAAACCGGATAAAAGTAAAGATGAAATATAATGAAATGAAACATTCCCAAACGGGAGCAATCATGCCCAACGGCGGAAACCATCATCACTAGAGTAATATACGACGCCGTAGCGAAGAATGAGCAATAAGTAAACATCACAGAAATATAAACTGCATATAAAAACAGTCGGCTCCCACGAGCTCGACACCAGAATACAAAATATACATCATCGTCCTCACATAGTATCTATGTCCAGCACATAAATGGTAGATGGAGAATACTAGATACAAAAGGAGTACAATAAAAGGAATCAGATACCAGAACCCACCTAAAATGCAAAACAGCTCTCACACCAACTGTAGTGGTATCTGTAGCCAAAAGATGCAAAAGGCAGCCTGCCGCAACTACTCTGAAGGGCAACCTGCAAATACTGTGGCACAACGGGGGTGAGTTTCCAACTCGTGAATAGAGATAACATATAAAGGTAATCGCGAGCATGCACGTATTGCGCTACTCTATCAAATGCCAGCAAGTAAGATCTATATGCGAAAAGCAGTAGGTGCAATAATCATGCAAATGCCATGTCTGGTAAAGTAACTACAAGATGAGATATATGATAATCAATGCTGAGCATGGGATAAACAACATCTACACGGAATATCAAAGCGGAAAAATAATCGGTGCCCATGACTGCACCCAAATCCTAAATAACTCAGGCGCCGGCACACTCATCGGCCCTCAAATGCTGTAAATCTCTGAGAAATCACGAGTGCCCAACATCGGCACCCAAAATATCATAAAATACTCATGTCCAGTATCGACACGCAAATCCTCATATATCGTTCTCCGTCAGTCCGGATCAGCCCACGGGCTCCGTCTGCGGTATCGGCCCCGGCAGTACGGATCATCCCGCATCCATCTCTCGACTCTGGTCAGTATCCTCCGGATAACCGCCAGGTCCAACCAATCACCGGTAGGTACTCCCCACCCTGCCAGGCTCATCGTCTACTCCACGAAAAAACATTTCTCGCCCCGGGGAACCATACCGGGTCCACCACGAACCCGCAAACGGATCATCCATCTCCTCGAATCGGGTTTCAAGCACACGTCTCAGCACCGAGAAAACGCGTGGTGGACGCACCAAAATATCTTATCACGAGGAACCGGGTTTTCAAATAGTGCATCTTTTCTTAAAAATCCCACGGTCCTCAAAACCAGAAATCACATGAAAATCCAACACTAAGAAGTAAATCCAATGCGATGTGCTATGCACATCAATCCATGATATAGGTATAAGGGAAACCGCTTTTAAAAATAGTTTCCGTTTTTAAAGATATCGTGCGGCTCCCAATTTTTATGAAAATCATATCGAATCATATGTGAAATGAACTACAGCAATATAATCATGGCAGTTCTACAGTGAGTGTGTCATGGCAATTAATAACGGTGTGTGTGTAACATGCAGATTAGTGCTCGTGCAACATGAACCGTTAGCAATAGTGCGGTGTTCAATCAATTCTATGTTTACATACAGCAGGGAATGCAATATGCAAGGACAGTCCATGAGGTAAATGCAACATATAACAATAAGGTCCTATCAGCCCTGACGCATAACGCCATTCGGGCGATATCCCCGTAGATGTTAAATCTACTCACCGAAGTCTCGCGCTAAGTGTAGCTGACGACTTGCTTTCCCGTCTTCGCCGCGTCCGTCTCACTCGCCTGCGAACCTAGAATCACACAATATATCACACATAAGCTCAAATCCACAAAAACGTGACATTAAGGTCAAACTAGAAACCCGTATCGCAAACCAAGCGCGTGTGTGCGCGATACGTAAAAACATGTGATCACGCGCCTGAAACTACCCCGACGCGTCGCGATACGCAGAAACCCCAAACCCACACTCGTATCACGCGTGTCGCGAAGGTTAAAAATACGGAAAAACAGGTATTCAGCCCCAGATTTTTCTACAGCAAGAATCAAACAAAATTGCACATGCCATAAGTCTAAGAATTGCAGCAGACACCTATAGGACCAAACCCCAACCCAAACCCTACCCATCTGGCCGCAAATTGCGGCCAGAAACAATATTTCGGCGGCCACTGTATGGAATTTATGGGTCGGGTTCTACCTGGGGGATCAGCACCTAACCACTATACAGTAGTCATCTCAAAATTAATCTGAACTCACCGGGTCGATAGCAGTTTACAGAAAGTCAAAATTTGCCTTAAAACGACGAATCTGCATCAAATACGGATCTGGTGGTATTTTAGTGCAATTGGGGGTTAAGCTAGGTTAATATGGCCCTAACAACACTCCAGCAACTTACTAACACCAAAACATACATCACTTGGTCATGGTTCCCACTAATCACCACATATTGCACTAAAACGCACCAAAAACAAAAACCGAAGCTAAACTACACTAGACGAGTAAACTACAGAGTAGGTTCAGGAAATATACCCCACACTCGACCCTAGGGAGCTGGAGGAAGAAGAAGAAGTGAAGGGAAGGAGCTGCAGCTGGGGTTATTGCTGCTGCTGCTCTCTGCTGCTGCTGCTCTCACTGTTGCTGCTGCTGTTAACTGCTGCTTGCTGTTGCTGTGGCTTGCTGCTGCTGTGCTGCTTGCTTCTGCTGCTGAGATGGTGTTGTTGCTGCTGTGGAGGTAAGTGTGTTTGTGTGTGTGTGAGTGAGGTTGAGAGAAAAGAACAAAAGAATGAGAGGAATCATAACCCCAATGTCAACCCCTCCACTCTCTCTCTTCATTAAATGCAAGCATGGCTTAAGCCATGATGCATTCTCTCTCTCTCTCATTCTCACCAAGGCAACACCCAAAAGGAGATTCAAATTAAAGCAACCACTAAATTACTAATTACACTTAATTAAAACCCAAAAGTCTTAATCCCCATGATTAAACCCACCATGGTTACTAATCATGGTATTTCCTCATTTAAAAACCCTAGTTTACATGCACATCTGTGTGCAAGCCTAGGAAAATTCTAGAAAAATATTTATTAAATTAGGAAAAATATTCGAAACACAATTTGGTAAACTTTTATTAAAAACCCTTTATTTAAATATAATTAGTCACTAAACACTTCCTAAGGTGTTACAATAAACCAATTCAATTTCTCCTGAACCTGGATCCATCCTCGAAGAAGTCCCATCGAGTTCGTATATAACCATACGATGGATCTATCCAATGGAAGTAGATGTCCGTATTAATACGGGGTGTTCTGAGAAATACAAAGGGTAAAAGAAGGAGAGGCATTGACTTATGCAACTATAGACAATCCAATAGCCAGTATTCTAAAGAAGGTTCGGTCAACTTGGTCACTGAGTCATAGTCTAGGGTCGGTCAAAGGTCGCTGCTCAAAGAGAGAGAGAAAAGAAACACTCTGCGTGCACTCTAACCTAGATCAGAATGGTTATCAATTTATCTAATCAGGAAACCTCCCACTGTTATCTCAAATTCTCCTCCAAACCTGAAAGAAGAATCAATCGGGTTCACCCGAAGAGTAATCTAACTCATCAGTGGGTATCGGGATCCAACTCTCATCGCATGATAACGTGACGGTATCCACTCACGTTATCACACTCGAGAAGGTATGCTCAAGTGTGGCAAGTTTCCTGTATGTTTGAAACTCCCGAAGTAATTTTTATCCCATGCTCTTTTGACCTTGACGTAGGCCAACAAATCATAAGCCACATGTCAAGTTCTACCCGTCGTTGTCCTGATTAATTTAGGTCATCGTAAATGCCTTTGACGTAGGCCAACAAGGTTGTACGTCTGTCCTAAACTAATGCATCTATCTATGCAACAAATGAATACCCAACAGCTACCAAACACTATGCCTTGACGTAGGCCAACAAACATAGCTTGAATACTATTGACCATCCATAAGAAATGACGGAGGATTACGGCTGGTTTTTGGCGAAAAACCTTTAACGTAATGAACTTGATCTCGTTGAAGGAACCTGATAGCTTTTTATAAAAATATAGTGGCGAAAACCTTTGCTAAAGAGGTCACTCCCGGTGAAGGGATCTCGTCTCTTTCCTCGTGGAATGAGGTGCAGGATATTCCAACTGAATACCACGATGCAAAGCAACTTGTAATCAACTATATTGAAGTTATTACCCTGATGCAATCTTCTGCCCAAGGGGTCACTCCCGGTGAAGGGACCTCGGACCTTGCCTCGTCGAATGAGGTGCAGGGTATTCTAACTGAATACCGCTATGCAAAACAAAAGGAAACGTCTTTGTAATAACTCCTTTTTAAAATTTGTTCCAACAACATCAAATATTGGTTTGTTTTATCCATGCATTGATAAGAATCAATGCAGTCCCATCAATTAAACACACCAGAAATGAACGAAAATATAATGTACGTATATGCCATCCGCATTCGCCACTGGGTCCCGTCATCACCCGTTAGGTTACTTAACTAACGACAGAGCGGGAACTGGACTAGCGCGGGTGTAAAATATATACAACATCTAATAGTATATATACTAATATACAATAATCGCTCCAGGCGTGATAATATGCAACATTACAGAAAAGTAATAAGCATCACAGAACAATACAGATAATCTGGGATCCCCGGGTTTCACAGAGCTGCTGCTGAAACCCGACGTTCCCCTGGTCGTGTGGATAGCCTGTGCAATGAAACCTAGACCCCTATGGGTGCGACAAGTTACCCGCCAAAACCTGAAGCGTGGCAGCCCCCTACAGCATAATGAATGGACCTCCCAGCACTTTATGGAATCCAATAACTTGAGCACCCCTCCATGGGTCAACCTGTACCCCCCACGAGTGCGGCGAATAGTCTGCTAATTCTAGAGTGAGGCCCCTCTGCCTCACAAAGCCATGAGATACGGACCCGTTGCCCTCCAGAACCCGGCTAACCGTGCACCCCACCGCGGGGTAAACCTAGTACAGAAATGAAAATATATACAACTTGTACATCGACCTCATCCCGGTCGTGCCCCAAAAGAATAATATACAAACAGGCAGTGACGACAGTCCACAAGTCGGACGCTCGCCCCGTAATATCAAATGTACAAATAAATCCAAACAGCACTACCATTGCACACTGCTATCCACAACGACATATCCGCAACATCACAGCACAACACAGAACATCAACACGAATGTCACGTTCGCAAACCCGTCTAAAAGAACTATAGCAATTAGACGCGGTTTACCGCTCGAATGACATTCACGGTCGGAGATTTAAAGTAATTACTGTAAACTAACACGTTTAAATTTCGATCGACAAAATTTCCCAAAGTAGGCCCTACAAACATCTGCTGTACAGTAACAAAAACTGGGCCCAAAAGAACATTTCCAGAAACCACAATTTCCCATGTATAAGCTACAGAAGAAATATGGCCCACTGATTCACCGAGACGGCCGCGATTCCGCGGCCAAAGCATGGCTTTGGCGGCGGATCCGCGGCCGTACGGTCAGATCAGTGGATCGAATTTCCTCTGTTTTCTAATAAAAGCCTGCACGTTTTTCTGGTATAGTTAGAATAATTTTTAGAACAGATTTAAAATTAACAGAAACTTTAACACATTAAATTGCGATTTTGAAAATTCCGCTCGATCGAAATTTTAAACGCGTTAGCACAAGTTAGTAAAGCTTAATGGCGAGGCTCTGATACCAATGTAAGTCTACGGTAGCGCCCCGGCCGTCTTTCATACGCCAAATGCGGAACAAAAACTTTTACAACTGGCGCTATCGTATACTATATCCCAGGATCTGCCATTAACACTAAACTAACAAACTACAAAGTGGGTAGAAATGTTATACCGAACGATCCAGATCCTTCGGTCTTCAACCAACATCCCACGCTTTGTAGCAGCTGATCCGATCTCGCTTGATCTCCGGTCTCGCCGTCCAGGTGGCACCACGTCGACGGATCTTTAAACGGGCTCCCGCCTCAGAACCGAGGCAACTCGATCATCAAGTTTGCTAAAAGAGATGACCAAAATTGATGTAGAGAATTAGTATAATACTTTTTCTCGTTACGTCCAAAGCTGTGGACGAACGGTTAATGAAGTTGCCTTTTGGATCGGGTGAAAATGTGAAATTAATATACTAATTTCCATGAACCAAATACTTGCATCTTTTTTAAATCAACAACCATGATCATTTCACAATGAGGAGCCGGCCAATATATGAGGTGGGGGTGAGTGTAGGAGAGGGGAGGGTAGCCCTAAGCACTAAAAGAAAAGGATGAGTCAAAAGAACATCTTGCTTAACATTAAATGAAACAATTAATGCATAATGAGTCATAACAACACATCACCATTTTATTTAATGCAACCTATGATTCATGAACCTAGTCACCTCATCTAGAAACTTCTAGAATCACGGCTCACCTCATGACTCACTCAAGTGACGAAAAGATAAATCCGTATTTAACCGAATGTTAAAGACGGGTGATAGAAAATTGGAAACTGGCAACTTCCAAAAGCGATCCCGAAACGAATTTCAGGATAACCCCGTAACAGTATAAACATACCCGTATTTGTATTACGATCAAATACAAATGCAACTGAGACAAAGATATTATATCTACACGGTATAATACTCGGATCCGGCTTAAACTAAAGCCTACCAGTATTATCTGCCCGAAATATGACACGTGCGTAAACGCACGTGCATTTTCCGAACCCCGCCATAAAACCATACGGCCTCTACAACATTTCGCCTGAACTTGGGAAACTGTCTGTGGGGGACTCTAATGACTCATCAATAAACTGGCACTGGATATAACCTCTAGCACGTCAGAGGTACTTACTGTACGTAACGGTTGCCTATGTATTGATTGGAAGAGAAGCTGACGAGCGAACTCATCCAGAAACCCTACTGAGCCCGACAGTCACAATATCCGTAGAGTCCGGTCCATTCGTCTATGAGTACCGCATATAGGGCCTAGGGGGCCGGTAAACGTCAGACCCCCAATAGCTGTATATGTCGTGTCAGAGAGCAGCCCAGAACACTCTGAGATACTACTGGAAGGCCTTCCAGTAAATCTCGATTACCCTGGCCAGGGATTTCGTGTAATGGCTCTCCTAAACACAGCGCGATCTCACCCCCAATACCGGAAGAGACGAATCCCCGACGATCTGCTCACTACCTCCATGTCGCTCGGGACTGTACCCAAAAAATACCTGTTTGCACGACTCCTTTGACCCGTGGTAGGGTATAAATAAAGTATAGTGGGAACTCACACGAGACAAATGACGACCTCAGGTAGATGAACTAACCTATACATATGTCACCAGGGAACTGCTATCTGACGCTAGGTATAATACCAACCAGCAAGTTCCCGGCGAGTCCTGTCCGTTGTACTCATAACCCAATGAGCACCTGTATACATCACAGGTGAACCAACTAACACTAATGGCTTGTGAGACCGGCCACCGCCCATCGTCGGGGTCTCGAATGTATACACTAGTTTACTTTGGAGTATCGATGCCCTATCTCGAAACTCCCATGATTAAGGACACTTTAAAGATGTGCTTATAGACCCCAGCTCCCACATATATGATCGACATCATACTGTTGGTAGTCAAGCAAGATCCTTAGGGCTCTATCAAAGTGTAACAGTGATAAAGACAAACCAGATAGCATAGTATCATCTCGAGTAAGACTGTTTTGTCGGTATATGTCCTCCCTCAATCATTGCAATCACATGTCTGTGATCGAATAATTGACTTAGAGGGCACTATATCCAACAGCATAAGCAGATAAATACTAGTTAGCTACCGCACACTACGCCTTGACGGAGGTCAACAAACATAGCACGAATACTAAGTAGGACTTATCTGAAATGACGGAGGGCTACGGCAGGTTTTTCTGAAAACCTATTGCGTAATGAACTTGATATCGTTGTAGAATCATGTGAATTTTGAAATGGAGTGATTTTGAGGTTTTTATTAGTTTTGCTAAAGAGGTCACTCCTGGTGAAGGGATCTCGGCTCTTTCCTTATGGAATAAGGTGCAGGATATATCATATATATCGCTATGCAAAGCAAAAACTCCAAAAGCAATCAAAAACAAACCGAGTGTTGTAGCATCTGTCAGTTTTTCTAAAGAGGTCACTCCCGGTGAAAGGATCTCGGCTCTTTCCTCATCGAATAAGGTGCAGGATATATCATATATATTTCTATGCAAAGCAAAAACTGTAGCTACCCTTTTTGAAAATTTGATTCTACAACATCTTTTAGGTTTCTTTCCTTTCATCAATCATATTAATGAAGTCCCATCATTTAAGTCCCCTAAACATCACAGATAAATACGACGTACACTTATGCCATCCGCATTCGCCTCGATGTCCCCTCATGCACCCTTAGGTTAGGTAACTAACGGTAGAGCGGAGCAGGGCTAGCGCGAGTGTAAAACATAAGTAACGTCTATATAATATATCATATATATTATATACAGTATCTATCACAACATATCAAATGATCACATCACAGATATCGCAGCAGAAGAATCATATGAAACATTGGATATACTAGGACGTCCGTGTTTTATTTTGAGCCTCTATAAAACACGGATTCCACGGTCGCGATGAATAGCCAAACCCACATCCCTAGACCCCTACGAGAGCGGCAAGCAACCCTACCAATTCTAGAGTTAGGAGACCCGGACTCGACTCCTCGAGTTGGTCTCCCACTGGACTCTAGAACCCGGTTACTTATGCTCTCCTCCTTGGGTCTATCCTAGTGCGGAAAAGTAAATAATATACAAATGGTGACATCAACCTCATCCCGGAAGTGCCCCACTATAAGAATATTACATATATTTAATTTTACATGAATGAAAAATAAAAGCCCTCATCTCACATAAAACCCCCGACTATTCAAAAACGCGACGATCCAATATAACATATCCAGCAACATATATCTTCACATGTCATCAACGTAAGTAAATATGCGCATCCCAATTGTCGTTGACATACAGCAACGAAACCGGTGATATCACATATTACACTTACGGTCGCAGAAAAGAAAGTGTAAAACTACAACATTTGGAATCCACAATCTCATTAAACATCGTAAATCCGAAATATCACATACTTCGCATTTCATGCCTAACTATATGAATTCCACATATTGTTTCACATTCCAGATAAATAGACAGTATTAAACTTTCCGATCGAATAATCGAATACCCATGATTTTCTAAATAGCTAAACACTTGAGCGGAGTTCTAAAATTCCAGAATACGTCACGGTACCAACGGTCCAGCCGTAGAAGGGTCAAGCCAACGCCTCACATGTGGCACGCCGTACTGCCCTAAAGCCTTAGGTTTAGAGGCGGTTCAGACGGTCACATAATCGAGTTAAGGTTTGTGTTCTTCTAGAGGGTCCATCGTGTTACTTGCACGTTTTTCCGAAAGATTTAAACTCAAGAAAAATTCAACACTTAAAAGTTTTTCGTGTCGGGAAAAATGAGTTAATGATATCCATTCGAACATTTTAAAACTTTCTAAATTATCCGGAAAAAGCACGAAATTAAATTTTCCGATCGAATCAACGAATTCAAAATAATCCCCAGAACACTCAACGCTTGAGCCAGATTAAAAATACCCAGAAATATGCAGGAATAGAAACGGATATTACTGCATAAAGAACCGTCCCCAATACGCTGTTCATGCCGCGGAGCCGCCGCCACAAGTAGCTTATTGCCGCGGTTCCGTGGCTATATAGATGAATTGGGGGCTCGTTTTTCATGGTAATTCTTAGAATTTCCTGCTGATTTTTTAAAGTATTTTTAATACAAAAATAACCACATTTTAAAAAATGTCCAGAGAGGGGGTCATTTTGACGTTTCGTGGTACATTCGGAGTTTTAACTTCTTAAACACGTCGCCTAATGCTCTAGCTAGGCTCTGATACCATTGTAGGGTTACCAGGCACTCTAACAAGGTTCTATAAGACATCAAACCTGCCCGATTAAAATTTTAGCCGTGCCGAGCAACCCTAAACAAGATCTTTGCTGGATAATTAGGGTTTCAAATGCAAGTAAATAACATTTACCACTAAGTGAATAAGAAATACAACCTTTGTAGATCGGTCCTTCACTTCTAAAGCTCCTTGTTGTAGTCCCTTCACTGCGATCATGGTATTCCCGGGCTCTTGCATGGCTTCACGAGGCGAAAGAAGCGTCCTTGCTTGAAGTCTTCGAGGCCGAAGATGATCTACGTCGAGGGAATACCAATCCATGCTACTACTTCACTAACTAGAGAATTAGTGAAGCAAACACCCTAAACTAAAGTGCTAGTCTAGTAGAGGATGGAGAAATAGGAAGTGGGTTCTCTTTAGAATTTTATTTCTCACAATCTTTCACTCTCTTTTTAAAACCCTAGCAAGCTTTTCTTTTGCACAAAGAAGAAGAAGAAGATGAAAAAAGAAAAGATGAGGGTAATGATCAAGTCAAGAGAGCTAAACATGGGTGAGTGAGTATCATATACTAACTCATGTAGAGACATTACCATGGCTAATCCAAAATGGTTAGGTTAATAAAAATCTAAAGTAAAACAAAGTTAGTGGACTTTGTCAAAGCATCCACAAGCTTCCACAAGCTTCATGCTTATGACAAAAGCTCCACTAATTTGTAATTACCTTAAATAATTATAAACCACCATTTAAAATAGAATGGTGTATGTCTTGCACACCCATGCATGATGTATCAACAACCATGATACAAAATGAAAAACACGTTTTAATATATATCACATATATACTAAAATTGTGCACATGTAAGAAAAATCCTTAAGTGAACAAATGTTAGTTAATGTAAATTAGTATATCAAATATACAATTATACACTAAATTATTAAATCAACACTTGACTTAATAATCCGGTTATATCTCATATAACCGACTAACATTCAATGTATCGACTTATCGAATCAACCCTTGATTCGATAACCCGGCTATATCTCATATAGCCGACCGATACAAAAAGTCATGAGAATAGAATACGGTATCACATACACGCATTATTCTCGATCCCGCACATATCACATATGCGCTCCTATTTCGTTTTGCCTGAGCCAGTAAAACCACTATGTAGGACTCTAAAGACTCGTCAATACGCCGGCAGTAGGTGATGATCACATCAAGCACCCACAAGCCGTCAGCGGTACTAGCTGGACATAATGGCTACCCAGGCATTGAGCGATCAGAAGATCAGCAAGCAAACCCGCTCCAACTCCTGTATAAGCCTAACAGTAACACTTCCCGTACAGTCCGGTCTCCTCGTCTGAAATGTCGCATATCAAGTCTAGGGGTGGTAAACGTCAGACCCCAATTACCGATAAGTCATGTCGATGTGAGGCTCATAACTGGTCGAGAAACTACTGGTAACACTTACCAGTAAATCTCTAAATCAGCCCTGGCCAGGGACTTCCCTATTATGGCCAATCGAGCACAGCGCAACATCAAACCCCAATACCAGGTGAGACAAAACACCTCCTATCGCTGATTGCCTCCATGTGACTCGAGACTGTACCTAAAAACCACCCTTTTGCACGCCCTCTTGGACGTGGTAAGGTGGAAATCAAAGCACAGTGGGAATCACACAAGACTCTATGACGATCTCGGTTCTACAGACTAACCTGCACAAGTGTCACCAGAGAACTGCCATCCGACGTGAAGTATAATACCATCTGGTAGTTCTCGGCGAGTCTGTCCAGTGTACCCAGTCTCCACTGAGCACCCGTATACCATCATTGATGTCAAACACCAATGGATATGGGATCATCCATCGCCCATCTCATGGGTCTAGAAGCGTATACGCTAGTCTACTCTGGCATATCGATGCCCTGTCTCGTTACACCCACGACTAGGAACATTAAAGGATGTACTTATGGACTACTCTGTCCCTACTAGTATGATCTGCATCATAGTCCAGGTAGTCAAGTACACATCTTAAAGGCTTTACCAACATGTAACTATAAGATAGTATCAAGAGACAAGTATACATGTTAAGATAAAGAGCAACCAGATAGCATACTATCATATCGAGCAAGAAATTCCTCTCTATATATGTCCAAGCATCCAATATAATATACATCATCTATACAATACTGGCCTCTAGGGCTTATATACAACTAACAATCGTGGCTGCATGGACTGTGCTCCAACGGCTATACTCGTATCTGGAGTCTCCCAAGCAATGCATCCCATCGCATAGCATCCGAATGAAGTCGAACCATTCGATCGATTCGTCAAAACCTCATAATCCTCTAAGAGCTCAACATCTTGGGTACAGTTTAATAGTATCGAGTACATACCACAGCATCGGTGGACCAGCCATAGAAGGGCAAACCCAAGCCTCATTAATGGCACCGCGGAACTGCCGCAAACCCTAAGGTTCAAAGGCTTTCACATGGTCATTATGTCGAGTTAGGCTTTCATTCTTCTAGAGGGTCCGTAGAATTGCTTGCATGTCTTTTCGAATACTTTAAACTTGGAATATGGGTTTCTGACATTCGATCGCCTCTATCGACTCTCAACATACCTGTGTGAAGTCGTCTCTAGCTGGAATCAATCTCTCTGATGACCTCGCATCGGGTAAGTGAACGGACCACATGTCCTAGTCATTAATCCTCGGGTGACTAGCGACCTTCTATCATATCTCTAAGTATATACTCATGCTGTAGTAGCTCCAACATCTGGGCAATATCTTGTCATTTGCAACAACAACTGGCTCATTCATTTCCATGCAGAACAGTGCTTCAATCATCAGGAATAAGCGATACATCAATAGTCATCACATTCTTGCTGGTCTCCATCAGTAGCTCAATCCTCTGGTGCAGATCTGTACGTCCGAGAAATCTCATAAAAGCGATCCATCAAATGCACATGGCGCGAAAACACAAGAACACGGTGCATCTATGCAAATCATATGTCCCTGGAATCATGCCCTGGTCAGTCCTCATCCGTGACGAGCTCGTGCTGACCGCAACTCTAGCCGTAGCTCACTCTGCTCGTATTCGTGGTAGCAAAACCATAACCAATATCGATGAGGATAGATCATAGGAATGAATAAATTACAGTGTAAGGAAATGTACATCCTAAGGCTCTTTAAGCGGAGTGGCGTATCGTAAGTATGCTGTGGAACATACACACGGTACATCACTTTACTGAAGTCACCTACTCAATCAACCAAGGTCAACCTATGCGACGAAAGTTCGGGTCTAATACCTCCTCGACTAAGTCTAAGTTCCGTAAGGTCAAGCCTAAGTTCCGAATATATACAAACGCACTAGGCTCCGCATAGTCAAACTTAGAATCGAACCAAGGTTAACCTAGCGCTCTGATACCAACTTTGTCCTGACCTGAAAAAGCACGTGACTGGCCCTTGAATCATATGAAGTCTATAGGACCTCATCTAAATCAAGTAAGCCAATAGCCCAGAAATCTAAAACCATTTTAACTAATAAATGATGGAAAACTAGTTTTAAAGAAGTGAAGAAAACATGTTTAAAAAAAACAAGGTTTTTAATTAAGTAAGCCGAATATGCATTTTTAAAACCCCAAATCGTTTCTAAAAATTTCGGCAGAGTTTCCTTTGTAAAAAACGGCCCCAAACGGGGTACAACATGAATAATATATGCACAATGATAAAAGGCATCCCCAAGCGGGAGCTAGCTCTTCGTCAATCGACGGTCACAACCACGCAATCAATATAATATACAACGCCGAAGGGCGAGGATAAAAACTCAAAAGGAAACTCAAAATCATCAAGAAAACCATAATACTACAACACGCGACTCTAAGGTCGAAATAATACACAACTGGTTTTCTAAGTCTGAAATAAATATACAAGTCTGGTTGATGGAATTTTACTACATACAACTGAAAATAAATAAGTACAATGGTGGTCACGATGCAAGTGAACCCACCTACCAAAGCAATCACCCAGAAAGGAAGCAGTGTGCCAGAAAGCCGCATTGAAACCTGTACAGCAAAACCTGCAAGAATTGTGGCACAACGGGGGTGAATTGCCAACTCGTGAGTAGAAAACATCACAGAGTAGAAATCGTATGCATGACTCAATCCTAGGTCAATACGATCGGTAATAATATATATCCTCAAAATGATAAAGTTTGAAGTATGATAAGGTAGTAAGGGTAAACATCTATACATCAGTGTAATACTAAGTGCTCGTGTCAGTGCATCAGGTAGCAACATATCAAAAATATTAGGTATGATCAATGTAATCATCATGAAATCAGTGTCAACTATATCATGGAGTCTAAATATGTGGATTTCATCCAACTATGTAATCAATGTCTGTATGTATGTGGATCTCGTCCACGTGTCACCTAATGACACAAAACATCATGCATGTAAATATCATAAAGAATATGCATGGAGGTATTAGGATGTAAATCAACGTGTGTCCCTCGCGACACATCAAAATCATCGAACCTGAGTGTCCAGCATCGACACTTGAAAATATCATGAAATCCGTGCCCAGCATCAGCATGTAAATTCTCATATATCGGGCTCCGTCAGTCCGGATCGGCCCACTGGCTCCGTCAGTCCGGATCGGCCCATATCATCTCTCAAATCTGGTCGGTATCCTCCAGATATCCGCCGAGCCCAAATACAATCACCAGTAGGTAGTAGTCCCTCTGCCAGGCTCACCGTCTGTATACACAGCATCCCTTTCTTACCCCGGGGTACCATATCGGGTCCACCATGTACCCGCAATCGGCCTCATCTAGCTCCTCGAATCGGGTTTCACATGTCACATGTCTCAGAATCGAGAAAACGCATGGTGGACGCACTGAAATATCATATCAAGAGTAACCGGGTTTTTAAACAATGCATACATTCTTTTAAAATGACCACGGTTCTCAAGTCCAGAAATCTCATGAAAACGGCATATCTCAGTGCGTAAAATCATAAAGCATGATGTATGCGACATATGATAGAAATGTAAGCATATCCATATATCATGCAACACAAAAAAGTAGTATGCATACATCGAGGGGAAAACCACTCTTTTAAATGAATCCAGTTTTAAAATATATCTTGCGGTTCCCAAAATCTCCAAAATAAATCCAGAGTCATCTATGTTTGTGCAAATACATATGTAAGCAAGTATGGGTGTATAATATGTCTGTGCGCCAATATAGATGTACAAGTATTTATATACGCAAGTATGAGTGTACAATATGCATGTGCACCAATATGGATGTACAAGTAGTCATATCCAGATGCAACAATCCTACTGTGTAGTGGCATGGTAATTATCGATGATGAAGTGTGTGAGCCGGCAAGTAGGTGTACGTAGAACATACGCATCATCGATAATGGTGCTGGTGTCCTGATAGCATGGGTTTAATATAACAATCAACACGTTTACACATGCGATGTGATGCGAATAGCAAGAATATATGGAAAATGAATAATAAACACAACAGTGAAGAACCTACATCAATATATATATGTCAAACAGTTTTGTCATTTGAAATAACACGAATCGTGGTGTTTAGAAAAATAAGGGCTGCGGTGCTTTTAAGCAAAGATGCGTCTTTTGAAAATATCCGTAGATTCGTCTTTAAAATACTCACGATTCGTTAGTTTTAGAAATAGGTATGACTCGGGTCTTGTCTAACATCTACTAAGTAACTACAGATCTAACTACAAGCTAATCGAAAGGATATGGAAACCATCTAAATCTGAGTCGATATATATAAATATAATAGTCGTTGATCCCGCCTCAATAGTATCGCATACGATACGATATATAACATTACATCCTCGAGTCAAGAGTGCGAATCTATCATCAATATAAAGCTCGTATATAAATTCGTCGTACGGCATCCCAAATCTGGGTACGGGTCGAATCTCACATTTATCTCATTAATTATCTAGTATCCTTATCATCATATCTCATGATCTAAGTCTAGTACAACTGATACCATCCATATATATATATATATATGTATATATATATATATATGTATATATATATATGCGTGTATGAAAACACACGTCCAAAGGCCCGCTAAAATCTCATGTCGTATCTCATAATACGAACCACATCATATCACCGATCTCATGGCGCCATGCCTAATCTCATCGACTCATCTCCAAATATATACAATCCTAATCATCCCTGTATAAGTATACGTATATATATACCTAGTCCCATACTTGTGTGTGTGTATATATATATATATATACATATCCCCATGTACGCACAAGTATAACAAAGTAAGCATGTGTGTGCGTGTGGGTGTAAACCTCGTTCTAGGGTTCGCGACTAAAAAGCTAAACTAAGTTACTTCTAACTACCCTAGGCTAAACCATGAACACAAATCACATCTTGATAATCATCCACGTAGCATAAACACATATATAACCATATATATAAGCTATACTACGAACTGCAGGGTTGCTATACGCCATCCACCCGACTTCCTCCATAGATATAATCTACTCACCTTGACCTTCGCTTGCCGATACCGACGTCGCCACGCGCTTGCTTGTCGTCTCGAAGTCTTCGTGAGGGTTCCTACACATCATAGTGTATCATATCGCATTAAAAACGAAATCAAAACCAAAACGACACGCGGAACTTGCATAGGTCAAAACCTATGGTTTGCCCTCACAAAACAACCCGATATCACTCGATATAGACGTACAAACGTCAACTGATTGAGATCAAACACAAGCATTAAAATCCATAATTTAAAATACGCAAACCATAACTTGAATAAAAACAGCAACTTAAAGAAGTGGTCCCAGATTTTGATTAAGGTGCAAACAATGTTCCAAAACAATACTGGAGTGATGTATAAAGTGTATATGAGCTATGGAAGCAACTAGGACACCTGACTCCACAATGTGGCCGGCCCCCTACCTTAAAATTCCGGCAACCTCGGCCTTGTTATGGAGTTGGGGTGTCGTGTTTGTAGGTTGGTCTGCTGGTGGTCAATCTAAGCTCCTGAAGTTGTTTGCTAGTCTTGAAAATCTCCCAGGTCATCCCAGATTTCTCTTCACACACCAACACCTCACAAACCGACATTTAAAGTTTCTATTTTTTGCTTCAGGTTTGGTATTGTGTTTGGTTCGGGTGTTTTTAACATCTAAGGGGTTTTAAGGTCACCACAAGAGTTCAATTGCACAACCACAACTCAATTAAATCCAAACCCTCAATAGAAAACTTCAAGGTTCACTAAACCGATATAAAACACCTCTAAACTTATATGGGTGCTAAGAAAATCTAAATACCATACCAATAGTGCAGAAATTACCATATTTGGCATTTCAAGAACATTCTTGAGTTGCCTCAAGTCTCTAAAACCTTTCCTTTCTTGGTCCAAACTATTTTCCATGAGCTTGTGCACACTTTTAATGAAATGGGTATTGGGTTTTGAGGTGTTTTTAATGGTGGATTGTGAGGAGGTAGTGAGGCAAATGGAGGGAGAGAGCAGCAGCAGCAGCAAGAGAGTGAGGGAGAGGAGAGAATGTGATGAAGATGGTGAGATGAGAGAATAACCAAGTCAATGTTAACCCCTCACCTTTCTCTCTCTCACCCATAGCCCATTTCTTTATTCATATTCCTTTTTCTTTTCTTTTCATTTTGTTTTCTTCTCTCCTCAATAGTAAACCCAAAACAAACAACCATACACCCAAAAATCATGTAAGAAAAATGTAACACAAGTGTAAAAATGATATGGTGCATGTTTTGCACAAAACAAGCTTAATGCGTGATTAGCGATATTTAATCGCGATTAGCACAAAATTGGTGTGTAATTAATCATAAAAACTTAAAATTTACATAATTCACATAAAACACCCTCTTTTAGTAATTCCCATAATTTTTCAAATTTTTTTTCCAATTAATCGGTATTTAATTATACAGCCTTATTAACATATTCAATATTTTATTATTTAATTATAAAAATTCCCAAAAATAATATTTTATTTTTCTGAAATGTTACACACCCCATTACTTTTTCGTTTCTCGTCTTGAGCATTTCATCTTCTTCTTTCTCTTGAAAGCTTTCTAGCTTTCCAAATGGTGAGAAAATATTGTGAGAAAATAAAATATAAAGTGAGCCCATTTCCTACATCATCATCCACTAATACTTGTCATTTTGTTTAGGGTGTTCTCTTCACAAAGTTCATCACCTAGTGAAGAGCTAGCTTGGGTTTGAGTCTCCTCGACGTAGATCATCTTCAGGCTCGTTGATTTTGAGCAAGGTTGTTCATTTCTCCAAGGGAACCCATACTAGGGTTCGGGAGATCTTTACATGGAGCGAAGGGACTACTACATGGAGCTTTAGAAGTGAAGGACCGGTCTACAAAGGCCGTATTCCTCATTCACTTTCTATGTAATGTTGTTCATATTTTAGTTTAGCTCCTAAAATTCTAGTTAGATCCTAGGTTAGGTTGTTTGGCACACTAGAAAACTATGAAATTGGCATGTTTGATACTTTGTGAAACCTTGTGGTTGTGCCAAAGAACCCTACAGTGGTATCTAAGCCTTACTAGAGCATTAGGAGTTGTCTAGGAGAAGTTAAAAGTTCAAACGAACTCCGAAAACCCGATATTGCCCACTTTCTGGAAATTTTTCAAGATGTTGGAATTTTTCACATTAAAAATATTCAGAAAAATATGCAGGTAAAACTATGGACCCTCTAGAAGAACGACACCCTAACTCGACAACATGACCATGGAACCGCGGCTAAACCATGGGTTTGGCGGCGGTTCCGCGGCTCCATGTGTGAGGCTTGGGCTGAGCCTTCTACGGTTTGTCCGTAACTGCTGGGGCATGTTTCTGGGTATTTTTAATACTGCTCAAGTGTTTAGCTTTCTGGAAAATTTTGGGAATTCGTTGATTCGGTCGAAAGGTATAACATCGTCTAGCAATCTGTGATTGTGATACAATATGTGGAATTCAAATAGTTAGGCATGAAATCCGTAATATGTGATATTTCGGGTTTATGATGTCTAAGGTTATTAAGGATTCCAAATGTTATAGTTTGACATTTTCTTTTCTGCGACCGTAAGTGTAATATGTGGTGTATTGCCGGTTTCATTGCTATATGTCAAGGACAATTGGGATACGCATATTTACTTACGATGATGACATGTGATGTTATGTGTTAATGTGATATGTAATATTGGATCATCGCGTTTTGAATAGCCGGGGGATTTATATGAGATGAGAGTTTTTATTTTCATTCATGTAAAAACTTGTATGTAATATTCTTTTATTGGGTCACTTCCGGGTTGAGGAAGATGTCACCGTTGTTGTATATTATTCACTTTTCCGCATTAGGATAGACCCAAGGAGGGGAGCACAAGTAACCGGGTTCTAGAGTAGGAGGCCATCTCGAGGAGTCGAGTCTGGGTCTCCTAACTCTAAAATTGGTAGGATTGCTTGCCGCTCTCGTAGAGGTCTTGGGATGTGCGATTGGCTATTCATCACGAACGTGGAATCCGTATTTTATACAGGCTTAAAATAAAACACGGACATCCTAGTCTATCCAATATTTCATATGATGTTTTCTGCTGCGATATCTGTGATGTGATCATTTGATATGATGAGATAGATACTGTATATAGTATATGTGATATATTATATAGACGTTGCTTATGTTTTACACCCTTGCTAGCCCTGCCCTCCTCTGCCGTTAGTTATCTAACCTAACAGTGCATGACGGGACATCGAGGCGAATGCGGATGGCATAAGCGTACGTTGTATTTATCTGCGATGCTTAGGTAACTTAAATGATGGGACATTCATTAATAAGATTAATGAAAGAAAATAAACCTAATAATGTTGTGGAATCGAATTTTCAAAAACTGGTAGCCCTAGTTGTTGCTTTGCATAGCGGTGTTCCTTGTAGAACATCCTGCAGCTTATTCGATAAGGAAAGAGCCGTGATCCCTTCACCGGGAGTGACCTCTTTAGCAATAACTAGCAGATGCTACAACCCTCGGTTTTGTCTTTTTATTGCTTTTCTATTTATTGCTTTGCAAAGTGCTATTGTGAATATCCTGCATCTCATTCGACTAGGAATGAGCCGAGATCCCTTCATCGGGAGTGACCTCTTTTGCGAAACTAGCAAAAGCCTAAAAAACACTCCAATGAAAATCATTTGATTCTGCAATGATATCAAGTTCAAATCATTAAAGGTTTTCCTAAAAACCATCTGCAACCCTCCGTCATTTTAGGAACTAGAGTACTTAGTATTCGTGCAGCGTTTGTCGACCATAGCCGAGGCGTAGTGTACGGTTGCTAAGTGATATCTTCCTACACAGTATATGATGCAATTAGTTAGGACAGTATATGATGCAATTAGTTGGATCTTGATACCCACTGCGAGTAATTGTTACTCATGGGAGAGTTTTGCACTTTACAATTAGCCGATCAAGTAGGTGTCTAGAAAGGTGTCAACGGGGTAACGCCCCTGGGAAAACGAGGTTTATTTTAATTAAGTCCGTGCGATAGAACGGGGAACCTCCCTCAAAATACCGGCACTGGCCTGGCTGACGGATTGGCGAACTTGTAGGGTGTAATTAATGCCGGCTAGTCTTTCCTTTTAAGGTTTGAAGGAAGATTTGATAAAAACAGTGGGAGCCATCCTGATTAGATAAAATACATAACCAATCTAATCTTGCAAGAGCGCACGCAAATTGTTTTCTTCTCTCTCTCTCTCTAGGTAGCGACCATGTCATGCCTTAATCAAAATAATAATATGAATGTATTGACCGAACCCACTTGTTATACTGAGCTGGGGAACGTTGGTCCCGCTACAACTTATAATTGTTATAAGACCGAGCAGGAAATAGGGGATTACCAGAATTCCCATACCACCCAAACGAAGAAAGTGCATGTTGATGCATCTTCTTCGGGTGTGTTCATTTCCGAGAACCATTTTTCAGTATCCTCTACGTCCTGGGTATGTGATACCGGATCAGGATCCCCTATATGCAATATGTTACATGGGCTACAGATGGGTAGAGAACTAAGAATGGGTGATAAAAATTTCAAGAGTTGGAAACGGTACAATTGTTGCAGCCAAGATATTGGCAGTTATCACCCTGTATTACCAAATACATTGATTCTGAACGAATGTTATTAGATACCGAACTTGATATACAACATCATATCAGTCTCCTTATTATGTAAAGAAGGATATAATTTTGTATAGTTGGATAATGTTTTGAACATTTCCTATATCAAGAGTTGATCGGTTCAGGAACGTTATCTAAAAGCATATACGTTCTAAATCAAACCATAGTTCTCAATGTAAAGAACATACACATGAGGATAAGTTCAGAAACGAATGAATCCTTCTTGAGGTATTGTAGACTAGGTCATATCAATGCGACCTGACTAGCTAAGTTACACTAAGATGAATATTTAAATCAGTTTGAATTTACTGTAGGGTTGATGGGCACTGCCACAAGGGTCTACGAGGTATCAACTATCCCCGATAAAAATTTTAGCCGTGCCGAACAACCCAAAGCCGGATCTTTAAACTAGAGTTTATGCGAAAACAAGCATGTTAAACACTATAACACTAAGTGAGAGGGATTACAACCTTTGTAGATCCGGTCCTTCACTTCATAAGCTTCGTGTTGTGGTCCCTTCGCTGCGATCATCGTGTTCCGGACTCTCGAGGGGCTCCACGAAGAGAAAAATGCAGTCTTGCTTCCGATCTTCGATAACATAGATGATCTACCTTGAAATTTCATTAACACAAGCTAACACTTACTAAATGAAGTGAACACCCTCATCTAAATGGCAAGGATAGATGAGGATGATGAAGTAGGATTTTTGCCCTCATTTGTTTTCTTATTCTCACTCATTTTCATCACTTAGGAAAATCCTAGAAAGCTTTTCCATGAAAGAAAGAAGAAGGAAGAAGAAGAAGAATATCATAATCCTTTTGTGATGAATAATGCAAAGTAATCATAAGGCTAGAAATGCAACCATGGTTCAAGTAACCATTGTAGAGAATAAACCAAGTTTAAAGGGTGTGGTTGGGTAAAGGAAATATCATGCAAAAATATCTAAACAAATATCTTTGCACAAAACAAAAAGAAAGCTTCTAGAAACTTCGTGAATAGCTTAACCCTAATCAAACCCTAACCATGTTTAATCTCCAATAAACATGTTGCATTAATAACCACATCATGTTACAATATTATATATCACATATATAATATTTATTGTAACAAAATAAAATAATACAATTAACATATATCGCATATATATCAATGTATTACCCGAGTGAGAAAAAGAATCTTTTAGTGAGCTAATATTAGTTAATGTATTATATATATTATTATACATTAAATTATCGAATCAACACTTGATCCGACAATCCGGCTATATCGCATATAACCGAGTAATATATCATTTACCGATTCATCGAATCAACACTTGATCCGATGACCGGGCTGATATCATTTATCGCGAGAATAGAATACGGTATCTCATATCGCATTATCCTCGGTCCTGCACATATCACATATGTGCCCCTACTCCATTTTGCCTGAGCCAAGAAACTTCTATGTAGGACTTTAAAGAATCGTCAATACGTCGGCAGTAGGTGATGATCATATCAAACACCCACAAGCTACAAGCGGTCAGCTAAACATAACAGCTACGCAGGTTTTAAGCACTCAGAAGATCAACAAGCAAACCTGTACATTCTCCTGTGAATCTAATCAGTAACACTGTCGTACAGTCCGGGCTCGTTGTCTGATATGTCGCATATCTCGCCTACGGGTGGTAAACGTCAGACCCCAGTAGCTTGATAAGTCGTGTCGATATGAGGTCTATAACAGATTGAGAAACTACTGATAACACTTATCAGTAAATCTCTGCAAGCCTGGCCAGGGATTTCCAGTTATAGCCAATCGGACACAGCACAACATCAACTCCCTATACCGGGAGAGACCAATCCCCTCCAATCTCTCATTGCCTCCATGTGACTCGGGACTGTACCAAAAGCCACCTTTTTACATGCCCTCTTGGACGTGGTATGATGGAAATCAAAGCACAGTGGGAATCACACAAGACTCTAACATACTACTCTGTACCAGTGTCACCGGAGAACTGCCATCTGACGTGAGGTATAATACCATCAGGGAGTTCTCGGCGAGTCCGTCCAGTGTACCCAGTCTCCACTGAGCACCCGTACACCATCCTTGATGTCAAACACCGATGGATATGGGATCATCCATCGCCCATCATATGGGTCAAGATGCGTATACGCTAGTCTACTCTGGTGCATCGATGCCCTGTCTCGATACACCCTCGACTAGGAACAGTTAAAGGATGTACTCGTCGACTACCGTGGCCCCACTAGTATGATCTCATCATAGTCCCAGTAGTCGAGTACATATCCTAAGGGCTTTATCAACATGTAACATAGAGACAATCGGAGTACATGTTAACATAAAGTACAACTAGATAGCATACTATCATGTCGAGCAAGAATGTCCTCCTTATATATGTCCAAGCATCCATTACAATATACATCGTATGTACAGTAATGGACTCTAGGGCATACATATAACTAACAATTACATCTTGTGAAACTTTCCAGTCATGTCACAATGATAAAATGACCATAGCTCCGTTTACTGGAAACAGAGAAAGAGTTAGAGAACTCTTGGGATTGATACATGATGATGTATAAAGGTCCCCAGTCTACACATGCCAAGAATGGTTCTTTGTACTTCATTACATTCACTGATGATCTCTCAAGATTCGGACATATGTTCCTGTTGAAACACAAGTCAGAAGCTTTTGAGAAATTCGATGAATATAAGTCAGAAGTAGAGAACCAAAATGGGTATAATTATTATGTCCTTTGATGTGATCATGGAGGAGAATACTTAAGCATGGAATGTTAGGTTTGCCTAGCACCCTATGTAGAGTTTGGAAGCATCACATGTCACAAAGTTTTAATTTTTATGGTGCTAAGCAAGCATACAAAGGAATCGATCCCAGAAAATTAGGGTTTCAAAAGATAAAGGCAATAAAGATTAGAGTTTCGAGACTACAACCTTTGTATCTCCCTTTGCTAGACTCTTTGGCCTCTTGGGTGTTGGAAGAAGGTCCTCTTGAAGTCTTCTCGCGTCCACGACGATCCACCCGAAGTTCCTCGTCCAAGCTCGCAACTTCACTTTTCAAGATGAGAAATAAAGAGAACACTCTAAACAAGTTGGCTAAACTTATGTAGAATGATGTTGTGGTTATGATTCTCACTTCAAAAACCTTTCTTTATGTGTGTTTTACTCACTAGAAGAAACTAGAGAGCAAATGGTGAAGGAGGAAGAAGATGGTGGCTTTCTTTTAACAAGAGTAAAATGATAACCCTTGTAAAGGAAAAAGAAAATATATGAATATATATTTTCTAATCCTCATCTCAAACCATGGTTAGATAATGGAGACATTATTTAACTTGAGTTTAAAACACAAAGAGAAGGATAACTCATGGTTAGAAGTAGGTGAGCATGGCTAGGTTTAAAGAAGAGTGTAGAAGCTAAGCAAGAATTATCCTTTTCTTTACCATTTTGTTTTAAACAAAAAATCAAATAATAATCCATATATATATCCATGGTGTGAGTCTTATATTGCCACCATTTCCATGTGTAAACAACCATGATAGATGGTGTATGTATGTATGTATGTATGTATGCACATCCATATGTGTATGAAACTAGAAAGAAAGAAAGAAAAACATGCATGCATGCATACATCCATCATATACTTGAAAAGGTTTTAAGTGAGAAAACTAATGGTTAAATGATAAATCAACACTTGATTTATCAATCCGGCCATATCACATATGACCCTACCAAAAGCAAGCCTCCCGATCAATATACGGTATCATATACGCGCATTTTAATCGGGTCCATGCGCATATCGCATACGCGCACCACAACGTTTCGCCTGAACTAGGTAACTCCTTTATGGGACTCTAAGACTCGTCAATACGCCGGCAGTGGGTGATGATCATATCAAGCACCCCAAGCCACAAGCGGTCAGCTAAACGTAACGGCCACCCGGGTATTGAGCGATCAGAAGAAAACAAGCGAACCAGCTACAACTCCCGTCGAGCCAACAGGCAACACTACCGTACAGTCCGGTCTCTTCGTCAGATATGCTGCATATCGAGCCTAGGGATGGTCACGTCGACCCCAATAACTCAATAAATCATGCCGGTGAATGGTCTATAACAGATTGAGAAACTACTGATAACACTTATCAGCAAATCTCAGCAGCCCTGGCTACGGACTTACTGATATTACCAGTCGGGCACAGCACAGCATCAACTCCCAATATCGGAAGAGACGAAACCCCTCCTATCGCTCATTGCCTTCGTGTGTCTCGGGACAGTACCCAACGGCCACCTGTTTGCACGACTCAGTAGTGCCGTGGTAAGATGGCAATCAAAGTACAGTGGGAGAACACACAAGACTCTATGACGATCTCGGGTCTAAAGACTAACCTGTACCAGTGTCACCTGAGAACTGCTATCCGACGATAGATATAATTCCATATAGGAGTTCTCGGTGAGTCCGTCCAGTGTACCCAGTCACCACTGAGCACCCGTATATGATCTTGATGTCAAACAACGATGAATGTGGGAACATCCATCGCCCATCGTATGGGTCTAGTATCATGTACGCTAGTCTACTCTGGTATATCAATGCCCCGTCTCGATACACCTACGACTAGGGACTTTTCAGGATATGCTTATAGACTACAGATGTCCCACTAGTATGATCTCCATCATAATCAGAGCAGTCAAGCCGATATCCTCAGGGCTTTATCGGCATGTATGAATGAATAAAAGCATGATCAAATCAACATGTCAGATAAAGAAGAACCATATAGCATACTGTCATGTCGAGCAAGAATGCATACTGAATATATATACATGTATAGATACATCCACTATCAAATAATGGCCTCTATGGCATACATATATCCAAAAATCTCCCATAAGCACTAAGGCCAGTTATTGGTGTATCTCATACCCAACATCTCAAAAAGTCGCTCATGCTGCGGCTGAGGGAGGGCCTTGGTGAATGGATCCGCGGCGTTATTCTTTGTGTCTACTCTCCTAATCTCGATGTCTCGGCGATCTACAATCTCCCGGATCAAATGAAAACGCCTCAGGATGTGTTTAGACCGCTGATGGGATCTGGGCTCCTTGGCTAACGCCATAGCCCCATTATTATCACAATACAAAGGTATTGGATCAATAATGGTTGGAACTACTCCTAGCTCCGAGACGAACTTCTTCATCCAGACGGCTTCCTCGGCGGCATCATTTGCAGCAATGTACTCTGCTTCCATCGTAGAGTCTGCAACGGTATCCTGTTTGGAACTCTTCCAACATACCGCCCCTCCGTTGAGGGTAAATACAAACCCAGAGATAGATTTGCTGTCGTCCTTATCGCTCTGGAAGCTCGAATAGGTAAAGGCCTCCATTTGGAGATTTGCATTACCATACACCAAGAACAATTCTTTAGTCCTTCGCAAGTACTTAAGAATGTTCTTCACAGCTGTCCAGTGGTTCTCCCCTGGGTTGGATTGATACCTGCTTACAACACTAAGTGCATAAGCTACATCTGGGCGTGTACATAACATCGCATACATTATAGATCCTACTGCCGAGGCATAGGGTATAATACACATGCGAGCTCTCTCTTCATCGGTCTTTGGGCAAGAATCCTTGGTGAGAGTGACCCCATGGCAAGCGAGTAAGACACCCCGCTTGGAGTCTTCCATACTAAACCTTCTTAGGATGGTGTTGATGTACATGGTTTGGGACAATCCCAATAACTTTTTGGATCTATCCCTATAGATCCTTATACCCAGGATCTATGTGGCATCACCCAGGTCCTTCATAGAGAACCTTAGTGATAAGAAAGATTTGACCGACTGTAGCATAGGAATATCATTTCCTATCAGAAGAATGTCATCCACGTACAATACGAGGAATGTGACAGCTCTTCCTACAGCCTTCTTATAAACACAAGGTTCATCTGGATTTTTGATGAAATCAAACTCTTTGATAACATCATCGAAACAGATGTTCCAACTCCGAGATGCCTGCTTTAACCCATATATGGATTTAAGCAATCTACATGCTTTCCCGCTGCTCCCACTGTCAATGAAGCCCTCTGGCTGATCCATATAAACGCATTCTTCTAAATCTCCATTTAGAAATGCTGTTTTAACATCCATCTGCCAGATTTCTTAGTCGTAGTGAGCAGCAATAGCAAGTAAGATCCGAATGGATTTAAGCATGGCTACGGGCGAAAAAGTTTCGTCATAGTCCAAACCTGGTCTTCGACGAAAGCCTTTCGCCACAAGTCTTGCCTTATAGGTCTCTACCTGCCCATCTACACCAATTTTTCTTTTAAAGATCCATTTGCAACCCACAGGTTTTACCCCAGGGGGTACAATGTCCAAAGTCCATACTTTGTTTGTGTACATAGACTCCATTTCGGATCTCATAGCATCCAGCCACTTCACAGAGTCTCCACTTGTGATAGCTTGCTGAAAACTTGTAGGATCATCATCATCCATGATGCAGTCTTCTCTGTCACCATCAATGAGGAAACCGTAGTACCTCTCCGGTGGGCGAGAAGTCCTACCAGACCTTCGGAGTGGCCGAGGTTCCTCAGTTTCTGTTGCAACAGCCGGTTCAACCAAATCGTCATTTGTAGTTTGTGTCCCTAGAACCTCTTCTAGATCCACCATCTTGCCATCATCTTTATCTGTGAAAAACTCTTTTTCCAAGAATGTAGCATGTTGAGAAACAAACACCTTTTGTTCCTCTTTGTGGTAGAATAGATATCCATAAGAATTCTTTGGATATCCTACAAAGTTACACATGACTGACCGTGTCTCGAGTTTGTCCGGATTCTTCTTTCTAACATAGGCCGGGCAACCCCAAATCTTAATTCTCTTAAGAGATGGTCTCTTCCCATGCCATATCTCATATGGCGTGGTAGACACGGTTTTGGTTGGAACCCTGTTTAGCAGAAACGCTGCAGTCTCCAATGCATGCCCCCAAAACAAGACTGGTAACTCAGCATCACTCATCATGGACCGGACCATATCTAATAGGGTCCTATTCCGTCGATCTGACACACCGTTGTGCTGTGGTGTGTAAGGAGGAGTGAGCTGAGAGAGAATCCCATTCTCTTTTAGGAAGTTTGCAAATTCTGTACTGAAATACTCACCACCTCGATCTGATCGAAGCATCTTGATACTCAAGCCGGTTTGTTTTTTTACTTCTTGTTTATATTCAATGAATTTCTCAAAAGTTTCGGAGTTGTGCATTAATAAAAATACATGACCGAATCTGGAGAAACCGTCAGTGAATTTAATGAAGTATGAAAAACCGCCTCTAGCCTGTGTAGACATTGGCCCACATACATCACTATGTATGAGGCCCAGGAGCTGAGTAGCTCTTTCTCCGTGTCCAGTAAACGGAGTTTTGGTAATTTTATCCTTGATACAAGACCGACAAGTCACATAAGATTTATATTCAAAAGAATTTAAATATCCATCTTTGTGTAACTTGTTTAGTATTATTTCGTTAATATGACCAAGTCTACAGTGCCAAAGAAAAGCTTCATTTAATTCTAAAAGTTTTCTTTTATTCGTGTGTTGTATACTGAAAACTGTGTGTTGATTTAGGACATATATTCCATTATTAAGCGTACCATACCCAACCAACATTTGATTTAGGTGAATGTTCATAACATTGTTCTGCAATATAAAATTATATCCTTCATTGTCTAACAAAGAAACGGTTATTATATTACAAAGCATACTTGGTACAAAATAACATGGATTCAAAACCAAAATACATCCAGATGGCAACCCCGAGTGATACTCTCCCACTGCGACTGTATGTACATTGGAACCATTTCCAACGCGGAGAGTATGGTCACCTGTCTTCAAAACTTTGCTATTTCTCAGCCCCTGCATAGAATTACAAATGTGAGAACCTGAACCGGTATCCAATACCCAGGAAGCAGAGTTTATTGAAAAACAGTTTTCTGTCACAAACGCACCTGAAGAAGAAGCATCCCCATGCTTCTTCTTGAGACTTAAGTACTCCGTGCAGTTGCGCTTCCAATGTCATGTCTTGTGGCAATGAAAACATTCGCCTTTCCCCGAGTCTCCAGCTTTGGACTTTTCCTTTCCCTTCACCTTTTTAACTCCACCCTTAGGATTAGAGGGCTTCTTCTTTTTCTTTCCCTTGGCCTTAGCTTTCGGGTGAGAAGAGGAAGACTGTCCAATAGTCATAACGGGAGTTTTTGCTGACTTCATTGTGCTCTCTGCACTCCTTAACATATTAAGGAGTTCAGGGAGTTCCTTCTCCATGCCGTGCTTGTTGAAGTTCACTATGAATTGAGCAAAGGTGGAGGGGAGGGACTGCAGAATAATATCTATATATTGTTCATTGTCCATCGTCCATCCAAGGTCCTCAAGTTTTTCTATAAGAGCTATCATCTTCAGAACATGGTCTTCTACAGGTGTGCCAGGGGCCATTCGCATCTGAAACAATTTCTTTGATGCTTCGTATCGCAATACGCGGGATTGCTCTCCATACAACTCCTTTGTATGGAGCAATATGGTTTGAATGTCCATATTCTCGTGCTGCATTTGATGTGTATTGTCCATCGATGCAAGCGCGAGGCATTTGGCCGTGGCACAATCAGCGTCCCATGTCTTGCGGACTTCTTTGTCCGCAATTGAGGATTTTGGACCTGGGACGGGCGGGGCTGAAGCCGTGAGGACATATGATACTTTATCATAAGTCAATGCTATTTTCAGATTCCTCAGCCAGTCTTTATAATTGGTCCAATTCAGTTTGTTTTTACCTAGTAGAAGCTTGAGTCCAGTCATGGGTATCTGCCATTAAGAGAGAGAAAAGAATACACTCAGCGAAAGCTCTTGCATAGATCAGATTGGTTATTATCTTGTCTAATCGATGTTTCCCACTGCTTTTATCGAGTTTTTCTTTCAAACCCTAAAAAGAAAAACTAGCCAGGATTAATTACAGTCTACAACTTCGCTAACCGTTCAGCCAGGCCAGTGTCGGTACATGAGGGAGGTTCCCCGTGCTTTCGCACGGACCTAATTAGAGTAAACCTCGTTTTCCCAGAGGCGGAGCCCCGTTAACACCTTTCTAGACACCTAATGAGTTAGCTAATTGTAAACTGTAAAACTCTTTTAGGAGCAACTATTGCCCACAGTGGGATCGGGATCCAACCATCACATGGAAGGTATGCAATCTCATTGCAAATTTCAACTATTGAAATTCCCGATGTGGTTTTTACCCCTAGCACTCGTGACCTTGGCTAAGATCAACAAATCACGAGTACTAGTCAAGCTCAACCCGTCATTTCTTGATTAATTAGACCCGTTTACATGACCCTTGGCTAAGGTCAACAAAGTCATATGCCCGTCCTAATTAATCTGCATCATATGCATTTATAGGAAGACATCACTTAGCTACCGTACACTACGCCTTGGCTAAGGTCAACAAACGTAGCACGAATACTAAGTACTCTACTTCCTAAAATGACTGAGGGTTGCGGATGATTTTTAAGAAAATCTTTAACGCTTTGAGCTTGATATCGTTGTAGAATCAAATGGTTTTCAAAAGGAGTGGCTTAAGCTCCGCAGTTTTGAATTATAGCTTTTTCATAAATAGCCGAGTGGTTTTCAAATCCGATTCTACAACATCTTTTTAGGTTTATTTTCTATACATTAATCACATTAATGTAATCCCATCATTTAAGTACTTAAGCCAATCACAGAAAAGAAACGAAAATAACACGTACGCTTATGCAATCCGCATTCGCCGCAATGTTCCGTTATGCACCGTTAGGTTACTTAACTAATGGCATACCGGGACGGGACTAGCGCGGGTGTAAAACATAAGCAACGTCAACTATATATCATATATATAATATGTCATTCGTCTCAGATATCACAGAACACAGGCAGCAGAAACATAGATATAATGTGGGATATACTAGGACGTCCGTATTTAGTATTTTAGCCAGAATAGAAAATACGGATTCCACAGTCGCGATGAATAGCCAAGCCCACACCCTGGACCCCTACGAGAGCGGCAAGCGACCCTACCAATTCTGGAGTTTAGGAGACCCGGTCTCGACACCTCGATATGGCCTCCCACTGAACCCCAGAACCCGGTCACCTGTGCTCCCCTCCTTGGGTCCATCCTAATATGAAAAAGTAAATAATATACAACACTGGTGACACAACCTCAACCCGGAAGTGCCCCAAATAAATGAATATTACATTACATTTGAATTTATATGAATGAAAATATAAAACTCTCATCTCACATAAAAAAAAAACCCGTCTATTCAATCGCGACAATCCTACATCATATCTCAGCAACACATAATATCTCATATTATCAACGTAAGTAAGTATGCATACCCCAATTGTCGTTGATGTATAGCAACGAAACCGGCGATATCGAACATACTACACTTACGGTCACAGAAAAGAAAGTGTAAAACTACAATATTTGGAATCCGCATTCTCTTTAGACATCATAATGCGAAATATCAAATATTTCGTATTTCATGCCTAAACTATATGAATTCCACATATTGTATCACATTCCAAATAAACAGACAGTATTAAAGTTTTCGAACGAACGATCAAGTACCCAAGATTCACTAAAGCTCAACACTTGAGCAGGGTTCAAAAATCTGGAGTGTGACACAGTAGTAGCGGTCCAGCCGTAGAAGGGTCAAGCCAACGCCTCACATGTGGCACGTCGTACTGCCCCAAACCCTAAGGTTCAAAGGGCAGTTCAAGACGGTCACATAATCGAGTTAAGGTTTGTTGTCTTCTAGAGGGTCCACCACAAAAAGACTTGAACGTACCTTCAAAGTATTTAAACCCCGTGAATAGTGAGCAAATGATACTCGTTCAAACACTTCAATACTTTCTAATTTACCCGGAAAAGCAACGAAATGAAAATTCCGATCGAATCTACGCGTCCAAAACCATCTCCAGAAAATACAATACTATATTCAGATTAAACATACCTAAAACACTGTACAAGCAGTATTATGAATTACTGTGGAAAAATGATGAAATGAACTCTCTGTACGGCCGCGGAATCGCGGCCTAAGCAAGTAATTGCCGCGGTTCGGCGTCCATATGTACAGATCATTGGTTCATTTTTCACAGTATTTCATATAATTTCCTGCTCAATTTTTTAAGTATTTTTAATTCAAAAAAATATCAGATTTCAAAATTTGTCCGGAGAGGGTCTAAAAAAGGCATATTTTTGTCCGATCGGGATTTTTACTTCGTAAAAGTGTCGCCTAATGTTCTAGGTCGTCTCTGATGCCAATGTTAGATTTGCCTAGCACCCTATGTAGAGTTTGGAAGCATCACATGTCACAAAGTTTAAATTTTTATGGTGCTAAGCAAGGATACAAAGGAATCGATCCTAGAAAATTAGGGTTACAAAAGATAAAGGGAATAAAGACTAGGGTTTCGAGACTACAACCTTTGTAGCTCCCTTTGCTAGACTCTTTGGCCTCTTGGGTGTTGGAAGAAGGTCCTCTTGAAGTCTTCTCGCGTCCACGACGATCCACCCGAAGTTCCTCGTCCAAGCTCGCAACTTCACTTTTCAAGATGAGAAATAAAGAGAACACTCTAAACAAGTTGGCTAAACTTGTGTAGAATGATGTTGTGGTTATGATTCTCACTTCAAAAACCTTTCTTTATGTGTGTTTTACTCACTAGAAGAAACTAGAGAGCAAATGTTGAAGGAGGAAGAAGATGGTGGCTTTCTTTTAACAAGAGTAAAATGATAACCCTTGTAAAGGAAAAAGAAAATTTATGAATATATATTTTCTAATCCTCATCTCAAACCATGGTTAGATGATGGAGACATTATTTAACTTGAGTTTAAAACACAAAGAGAAGGATAACTCATGGTTAGAAGTAGGTGAGCATGGTTAGGTTTAAAGAAGAGTGTAGAAGCTAAGCAAGAATTATCCTTTTGTTTTAAACAAAAAATCAAATAATAATCCATATATATATCCATGGTGTGAGTCTTATATTGCCACCATTTCCATGTGTAAACAACCATGATAGATGGTGTATGTATGTATGTATGTATGCACATCCATGTGTGAATGAAACTAGAAAGAAAGAAAGAAAAACATACATGCATGCATACATCCATCATATACTAGAAAAGGTTTTAAGTGAGAAAACTAATGGTTCAATGATAAATCAACACTTGATTTATCAATCCGGCCATATCACATATGACCCTACCAAAAGCAAGCCGCCCGATCAATATACGGTATCATATACGCGCATTTTAATCGGGTCCATGCGCATATCGCATACGCGCAACACAACGTTTCGCCTGGACTAGGTAACTCCTTTGTGGGACTCTAAGACTCGTCAATACACCGGCAGTGGGTGATGATCATATCAAGCATCCCCAAGCCGCAAGTGGTCAGCTAAACGTAACGGCCACCCGGGTATTGAGCGATCAGAAGAAAACAAGCGAACCTGCTACAACTCCCGTCGAGCCAACCGGCAACACTACCGTACAGTCCAGTCTCTTCGTCAGATATGCTGCATATCGAGCATAGGGATGGTCACGTCGACCCCAATAACTCAATAAGTCATGCCAGTGAATGGTCTATAACAGATCGAGAAACTACCGCTAACACTTATCAGCAAATCTAAGCAGCCCTGGCCAAGGACTTACTGATATAACCAGTCGGGCACAGCACAGCATCAAATCCCAATATCGGGAGAGACGAAACCCCTCCTATCGCTCATTGCCTTCGTGTGTCTCGGGACTGTACCCAACGGCCAACTGTTTGCACGAATCGGTAGAGCCGTGGTAGGATGGCAATCAAAGTACAGTGGGAGAACACACAAGACTCTATGACGATCTTGGGTCTACAGACTAACCTGTACCAGTGTCACCTGAGAACTGCTATCCGACGATAGATATAATTCCATATAGGATTTCTCGGTGAGTCCGTCCAGTGTACCTAGTCACCACTGAGCACCCGTATAAGATCTTGATGTCAAACATCGATGAATGTGGGAACATCCATCGCCCATCGTATGGGTCTAGTATCATGTACGCTAGTCTACTCTGTTATATCAATGCCCCATCTCGATACACCTATGACTAGGGACTTTTCAGGATATTCTTATAGACTACAGATGTCCCACTAATATGATATCCATCATAATCAGAGCAGTCAAGCCGATATCCTCCGGGCTTTATCAGCATGTATGAATGAATAAAAGCATGATCAAATCAACATGTCAGATAAAGAAGAACCAGATAGCATACTATCATGTCGAGCAAGAATGCATACTAAATATATATACATGTATAGATACATCCACTATCAAATAATGGCCTCTAGGGCATACATATATCCAACACGGAATTCTTGGACTATTCTAAAAGAGAATAAGATTCTGTGTCAGCAATACTTGTTAGTGTATATGCCCTAGAGGCCATTACTGTATCATACTAGTTTGTATATTACTTAATGGAAGTTTGGGATATTCACCTTGTATAAACAATCTTGCTCAATATAGTAGTATGCTACTTGCTTTGTTTCTACTTCAATGTGTACATGTGTTTATTTTAGTATATCACCTATACACATTAGTGGAGCCCTTAGGATCTTTGCTTGATTACCAGCGTTGTGATGGCAGTCACACTAGTGGGGGCTGGGAAATCTATAAGCACATCCTTATGCAGGTCCCTAGTCGCAGGATTATCGAGACAGGACATCGATACTCCGGAGTAGACTAGCGTATGCGCTTCTCATCCCAGTGTGGGAGATGGTCTGTCCCACAGCCATCAGTACGTCGTACTGGAGATAGTATGCTGGTGCTCGTTAGGTTACGAGTACACTGGACAGGACTCGTCGGGAACTGATTGGTTGGTATTATACCTATCGTCAGTTATCAGTTCCCAGGTGACATGAGTACAGCTTAGTCCGCTGACTTGACACTGTCACTTCGCCTCGAGTGTGTTCCCACTGTACTTTGATTACTACCGTACCACGGCTCAAAGGAGTCGTGCAAACAGGTAGTAGTTGGGTGCAGTTCCGAAGCACTTGGATGCAGTGACGGTTAGACAGGATTCGTCTCTCCCGGTATTGGGGGTTGACATCGCGCTGTGTCTAGGAGAGCTATTACACGAGTAGTCCCTGGCCAGGGCAAGCGAGATATACTGGTAGGCTTCCGGTGTTATCTCAGGGTGTTTTGGGCTTCACTCCGACACGACTTGTACCGCTATTAGGGGACTGACGTTTACCGCCCCTAGGCCCGCCATGCGATGTATCAGACGAACAGACCGGACTGTACGGAGACTGTCACATTCAGGCTCAGTAAGAGTTCAGATGGGTTTCACCTCGTCAGTCTTCTTGTCGGCATCTACCTGGGGACCGTTACGCACAGCTAGTGCCGCTTGCGGTCTGTGGTTAAACCCACTGCCAGCGTAGTGTCGAGTCTTTAGAGTCCCACACAAAAAGCTATTCGCCTTTAGGCAAAAGAGTAGAGGTCGCATGGTTTTGCGACAGGTCGCATGGTTTTGCGACAGGGTTCGGTCACATCCGTGCACTTGTGCACACTTATTGTCCGGACAATTAACACTAGTGGGCTTTGGTTTAAGCCAGATCCTAGTGTACGTTTTGGGATTGATTTTATCTTGTATGTATTCGTGTTCCTCGGAACGCGGATGCTGGTGTGTATGCACAGTTGACGGAGAGACAGAGGCAGAGGATTCTCATTAGGGTTGTTGACTGTTGACTGTTGACCATTGACTTTTTGCTAAACCCTAATGAGAATATGATTTATGATTAACAATAATATTAATTAAGTATTATGGTGACGTGGTTGTTGAGGGGTTGACTTTGTTGACTTGTTGACTTTGTTGACCGGTTGACTAGGTTGGACTAGTTGACCATCATGATGACAATGGCTATCATTTCATGGCAAAGACTTTTGCTTTCTTGTTTTTCTTGTGCAAATGAGTGCATGAAATGATATGGCTATTGTAGCTTAAACCATCACATAATACTTGATTGCTATGATTTGTTATGATGGCTTTAGATTATGAGAGCCAAGAGAGAAAAGTCTTGCTCATTCTCTCATTTCCTTTCTCTCTCTTGTTCTTGAGCTCTCATCCTCTTTCTCTTGCTCTCCCTCTCTTTAGTCTATGGTTCACTTGTCTCATGTGTTGAGAACCAAGAACCATAGAGAAAAATCCCAACACGCTCTCCTCTACTCACTCTAGTTCACAAGGTTTAGCAAACCGAGTGAACTAGTTTCTACAAAGTTCGAAGAAGAAGCCTAAGGTAGAAGCTTTCGGGTGGATCGATCTTCGGCGCAAGGAGACAACGGGGTGAAGCCGATCCGTACACCATCGAGGCTTGAAGACGAAGGAGTTCAAGAAAAGAAAGGTATAACCCCCTAATCGAGTAGTTAACAACTCCTATTTAGGTTGTTAGGTAAATAGTTTAACAAAGATCAGTTTTGAGTCCATGTTACCGCCTCTAGAAAATTGTTTTTCATCAAATTCCGCAAGCCCGTAAGTACCGGAAGAGGTAGCATGCACTTACAGTGGTATCAGAGCCTAGTTAAACACTACCTAATATGTTAGCATAGTAACTAGAAATTCGATTGGAGAAAAAGTCACGAAATACACCCAAAAATCCAACTTGCTGTCGATTTTTTTAAGTCTGTAAAAATAATAAATCATGCTTTAAAAATCGACCCAGGGTTTTTTAAAGATACTGTAGAAAAACGATGCAAAGATTCCATCAAACCGCCGCGGAAACGCGGCAATAGCTTGCTATTGCCGTGGTTCCGCGGCCATCTTGGCTCTTCTCTGGATCGTCTTTGCTGCAGTATATTCAGTGGGGTATTTTGGGAATTTTGGTATATGTTTTTTCAGCCCAGATTTTCCAGAAAGAAAAATTTGTTTTTGGGGCTTTAAAAACCGTATTTTGATCGAGTTTCTAAAGACTTAAGCTGACGGGTATTTCTGTGATGTGATATTTGTATTGAACGTCTGCTAATCGCTATATGTCGATTAGTGGGGGTTATACAAATCTGTGATCTGTAATGTTGCTGGAATGTGTATATGAATTCATTGGATTGTCGTGGGTGAATAGCCGGGGGTTGTGAGACGGGTGTTTTCTTTTCTTTCAATTCATGTAAATTTGTAAATTGATGTAATAATTATTTGTATGACCGCACAACCGGATCGGGGTTGTAGCCGTCATTGTATAATTTCTTTTTACTGTTTTTGCTCCTAGGATAGACCCATGGAAGGGGTGCACAAACTACCGGGTATCCCGAAGTGCCGAGTGGCCTACTCACGGAGTTGAGGGAGGTTGCTTCGCTTCGGGTACTTGGTGGGTAGTTTGCCGCACCCGTAGGGTCTTGGGTAGGGTACTGGCGGGTAGTTTGCCGATGATACAAATCGTGAGAATAGAATACAGTATCACATACTGGTATTATTCTCGGTCCCGCACATATCTCATATGCGTTGCTATTTCGTTTCGCTTGAGCCAGGAAACCTCTGTGTAGGACTCTAAAGACTCGTCAATTCGCCGGCAGCAGGTGATGATCATATCAAACACCCACAAGCCGCAAGCGGTCTGCTAAACGTAACGGCCACCCGGGTATTGAGCGATCAGAAGATCAATGAGCAAGCCCGCTCACACTCCTGTGAATCCGACCAGTAACACTTACCATACAGTCCGGTCTGTTCGTCTGATATGTCGCATATCTCGCCTAGGGGTGTTAAAGGTCAGACCCCAGCAGCTCGATAAGTCGTGTCGATATGAGGTCTATAACAGTTCGAGAAACTACTGGTAACACTTAGCAGTAAATCTCAGCAACCCTGGCCAGGGATTTCTGGTTATACCCAATCGAACACAGCGCAACATCAACTACCTATACCGGGAGAGACGAATCCCCTCCTATCGCTCATTGCCTCCATATGATTCGGGACTGTACCCAAAAACCACCGTTTTGCACGCCCTCTTGGACGTTGTAAGGTGGAAATCAAAGCACAGTGGGAATCACACAAGGCTCTATGACGATCTCGGGTCTACAGACTAACCTGTACCAGTGTCACCAGAGAATTGCCATCTTACGTAAGGTATGTAAGTCTACGCTAGCGCCCCGGCCGTCTACAGACGCCAAATGTGGAACAAAAACTTTTTAACTGGCGCTATCGTATACTTTAACCCGGATCTTCCATTATTGCTAAACTAACAAACTGTAAAGAGTGTAGAAAGGTTATACCGAACGATCCGAGTCCTTCGTTCTTTAACCATCATCCCATGCTCCGTTGCGCCTGCTCCGATCTCGTCGATCTCCGATATCCTCGTCGAGGTGGCACCACATCACCGATTCTTTAAACGGGCTCCCGCCTCTGACTCGAGGCAACTCAGTCGTCAAGTTTGCTAGAAGAGACGACCAAGATTGATGTAGAGAATGAGTAGATGACTTTGTCTCGTTCCGTCATAAGCTATGGACGGACGGTTAATGAAGTTGCCGAGGGAATCGGGTGATGGAATGAAATGGACTGTGAAATTCCATACACCGATAAAACCTATCATAATCTTTTCTTAGCAAATGAAAACCTCAAGTGAGAGAGATCAAGAGAAGAGGGGGAAGGGGCCGGCCATATATATAGAATGAGGAGGGTGAGTGTAGGAGCAAAGGTGGTGACCATAAGACATGAAGCTTCTCACAAAATATCTTAAGCTTAACAAAACTCTTTAATGAAAACAATGACTCACAAAAACACCTCATCAAGTCATTAATGCAACCATTAATGTCAAGATGACTCATTAGCCACTTCATCACTTCTAGAACCTTCTAGAATGATGACTCACTCTTATCTGAAGAAAAGATAAATCCGTTTTTAACCGAATGTTAAAAGACGGCTGATAGAAAACTGGAAACTGGTAACTTCCAAAAGTGATCCCGAAACGACTTTCAGGATAACCCCGTAACTGTATAAATATACCCGCATTTGTATTACGACCGAATACAAATGCAACTGAGACAAAAGATGTTATACCTACTCAATATAATACTCGGATCCGGCTTAAACCAAAACCGACCAGTATTATCTGCCCGAAAATTGACACGTGCGTAAACGCACGTCCATTTTCCGAACCCTGCCATAAAACCATACGGCCTCTACAACGTTTCGCCCGAACTTGGGAAACTGTCTGTGGGGGACTCTAATGACTCGTCGGTACTCTGGCAGTGGGTTTAACCACAAACCGTCAGCGGCACTAGCTATGCGTAACGGCTGCCCATGGACTGACCTCAAGGGAGGCTGAGGAGCGAACTCAAGGGAGACCGATGAGCGAACTCCTCCGAAAACCCTACTGAGCCTAACAGTGACAATGTATATACAGTCCGGTCTGTTCGTCAATGAGTTTCGCATATCCGCCTAGGGGGCTAGAAACGTCAGACCCCCAATAGCAGTATAAGTCGTGTCGGAGTGTAGCCCAAAAACACCCTGAGATACTACTGGCGTACCTACCAGTAAATCTCCTGCCATGGCCATGGACTTTGTGTAATGGCTCTCATAGACACAGCACGACCTCGCCCCCAATACCGGGAGAGACGAATCCCCTGCCGATCCGCTCACGTGCCTCCATATGGCTCGGGACTGTACCCAAAAGCTACCTGTTTGCACGACTCCTTTGAGTCGTGGTAGGGTAGAAATCAAAGCACAGTGGGAACTCACACGAGACAAATGACGACCTCAGGTCGATGAACTAACCTGTACACATGTCACCAGGGAACTGCTATCTGACGATAGGTATAGTACTAACTAGCAGATTCCCGGCGAGTCCTGTCCGGTGTACTCATAACCCAATTGTTAGTTATATGTATGCCCTAGAGGCCATTACTGTACATAGGATGTATATTGTAGTGGATGCTGGGACATATATAGGGAGGACTTTCTTGCTCGACATGATAGTATGCTATCTGGTTGCTCTTTACCTTAACGTGTATGCTGGGTGTCTCTCTGTTACATGTTGGTAAAGCCCTTAGGATCTGTACTTGACTACCTGGACTATGATGCGGATCATACTAGTGGGGACATGGTAGTCCATAAGTACATCCTTCAAAGTCCCTAGTCGTGGGTGTATCGAGACGGGGCATCGATATACCAGAGTAGACTAGCGTATACCTTCTCGACCCATACAGATGGGCGATGGATGATCCCATATCCATTGGTGTTTGACATCAGAGAAGATATACGGGTGCTCAGTAGAGACTGGGTACACTGGACGGACTCGCCGAGAACTCCCAGATGGTATTATACCTCACGTCAGATGGCAGTTCTCTGGTGACACTGGTACAGAGTAGTCTGTTGACCCGAGATCGCCATAGAGTCTTGTGTGGTTCCCACTGTGCTTTGATTTCCATCTTACCACGTCCAAGAGGGCGTGCAAAACGGTGGTTTTTGGGTACAGTCCCGAGTCACATGGAGGCAATGAGCGATAGGAGGGGATTCGTCTCTCCCGGTATAGGGGGTTGATGTTGCGCTGTGTTCGATTGGCTATAACAGGAAATCCCTGGCCAGGGTTGCTGAGATTTACTGGTAAGTGTTACCAGTAGTTTCTCGAACAGTTATAGACCTCATATCGACACGACTTATTGAGCTATTGGGGTCTGACGTTTACCACCCCTAGGCGAGATATGCGACATATCAGACGATCAGACCGGACTGTATGGTAGTGTTACTGGTCGGATTCACTGGAGTGTAAGCGGCCTTGCTCGTCGATCTTCAGATCGCTCAATACCCGGGTGGCCGTTACGTTTGGCAGACCGCTTGCGGCTTGTGGGTGTTTGATATGATCATCACCTGCTGCCGGCGTATTGACGAGTCTTTAGAGTCCTACACAGAGGTTTCCTGGCTCAAGCGAAACGAAATAGGAGCGCATATGAGATATGTGCGGGACCGAGAATCATGCGTGTATGTGATACCGTATTTCATTCTCGCGATCAATGTGTCGGATGGTTGTATGCGATATAACCTAGTTATCGATTCAAGCGTTGAATCGATAAGCCGATACATTGAATACTAGTCGGTTGTGTGCGACATGACCGGATCATTGAATCAAGTGTTGATTTAATGATTTAATGCATGATAATATATTTGATATATTACTTTGCGTTAACTAGTATTGGTTCACTTTATATGGATTTTCTCACTTGTATTGTGCACATTGTATATGTGATATACATTTGTACATTTGCTTGTATCATGTTTGATGATACATGATTGTTTAAGTGTATGTTAAGAATAAACCATGGTTATTTATATGATTAGGGTTTTATTTCCTTTTCTTATTTATATATCTATTTATTCATTTTGGAAATAATTAGAAAAGGCATTAAGAGAAAATGGTGGCTACTTTTGTTTCATATTGAAGCTTCATGAAGACTTTGACTTTAGCAACCATTTTGTCTCATGCTTAACCCTAACCATCCCATTTAACCATGATTGATTCTCTACACATTACAATGGTTAGTGTTATGATAAGAATGGATTATTCTTTTCTTTTTTAATTAATCTTATCATAACCTTTTTCCATCTTCTTCTTCTTCACTTCAAGAAGAAGCTTGCTTCATCAATGGTGATTGATGAAACCAAGTGAGAAATCCAATTCTAAAGTCTACCCACTTCCTATTTCTTCATCCTCTACCTCTTGCCAAGTAGTAGAGTGTGTTTACTTCACAAGTTTCATGACTTGGTGAAGTTGTGAGCTTGATCTAGCGATGCCTCGACGTAGATCATCTTCGGCATGGACATCGACGACCTAGCTTGCCCGTTCTCCGACGAAGCCGACGCTAGAGCCCGAATTTGATTTGGACAGCGGAGAGGACCTCGTTACGGAGCCGTGGAGGTGGAGCACCGGATCTACAAAGGTTGTATTTCCGTATCTCTTAGTTAATTGTTAATTAGTTAGCTTTTTCGCCTAGTTTTCTAGCAAACGATCCGTAGTCGGGTCTCTCGGCACCCATAAAATTTTATATTGGCATGTTCGATGCCTTGTGAGACCTCATTAGGGTGCCTAGGAACCCTACAGTGGTATCAGAGCCTAGCTAGAGCCTTAGGCGATGCGTAGACGGAGTTAGAAGTCCGATCGACCCGAAACCCCGACTTTAAAATGCTCTCTGGACTTTTTTGTAAAATGTGGATTTTTGCAAATTAAAAATATGCAGAAAAATCAGCAGGAAAATCTAAGAATTACGATGCAAAAATTACCTAATGATCTTTCTAAAGTGCGGCGGAACCGCGGCATTAGCGTGCTAATGCGGCCCTTCCGCGGCCCTTTTGTCTTATCTGCCATTGAATTTTGCACAGTAACTCCTATTTTTCAGTGTTGGTTTTCCTGGGAATTTTTAATATGCAGTAAACAGTTGAGCATTTTTGGGTTGTATTGGGAATCAAAGATTCGATCGGGGTTTCAAATTTTGTCTGTGTGGCTTTCCGGATAAATTTTAGAATATGTTAAAAAGTTCGACCGGATATAAATACCCAATTTTTCCCCTGTCGGGAAATTTCCAAGTGTTGGATTTTTCCGTAGTTTAACGACGTTCTAAGTAGTGCAAGTAACGCGATGGTCCCTCTAGAAGACAACAAACCTTAACTCGATTATGTGACCGTCTTGAACTGCCCTTTGAACCTTCGGGTTTGGGGAAGTACGGCGTGCAACATGTGAGGCGTTGGCTTGACCCTTCTACGGCTGGACCGTTGGTACTGAGGCACGAACTGAATGTTGTTAGACTTGTTTCATTTGTTGATCTGTATCGGGAAAACTTGGGTGTTCGATTGTTCGATCGGAAAGTTTAACATTTTCTGTTTATCTGGAATGTGATACAATAATTGGAATTCATAAATAGTTATGAGATAACTGAATGAATGTTATAAACATAGCAGTTTAGTCTCACTTGATCGGTTGCCACGGAATTTTGATGTGATCAAAAGTCCGTCGCAATCACGTAGCGTACATGGATACTCGCCGGATAAACTTAATAGACAGCTTCACTCCATAGCCCCGACCAAGTGACTGTAGGAGAACCCCGTCGCCGAAAGCATCCGTTCGGGTGCTCCCGGTAACGGTGTTCCGCCTTGGTGCACTTCGTCGACGGTATCGCGGGTGTGACTGTCTACTGAAGTTTGCGAAGAGCATTCGATCAGGATGTCGGGAATCTTGTTGAATTACCCGACTTGATATTGAAAAGTGTTTTCGATAATGAGACTAAAATGCGGGGTTTATAATTGTTAGGCATGCGATGTCTAAGTAATTCATTTGGTCAGGCATGCGATGTCTGAGGTGGATGCGGATTCCAACTGTTGTAGTTTTACACTTTCTTTTCTGTGACCGTAAGTGTAGTATGTTCATATCGCCGGTTTCGTTGCTATACGTCAACGACAATTGGGGTATGCATACTTACTTACGTTGATGACATGTGATGTTATGTGTTGCTGGATATGTTTTATTGGATCGTCGTGTTTGAATAGCCGGGGGTTTTTATGTGAGATGAGTGTTTTTCATTTTCATTCATGTAAAAACTTGTATGTAATATTCTTTTTATTGGGGCACTTTCAGGTTGCGGAAGTTGTCACCGTTTGTATATTATTTACTTTTCCGCACTAGGATAGACCGAAGGAGGGGAGCACAAGTAACCGGGTTCTGGAGTCCAGTGGGAGACCAACTCGAGGAGTCGAGTCCGGGTCTCCTAACTCTAGAATTGGCAGGGTTGCTTGCCGCTCTCGTAGGGGTCTAGGGGTGTGGGTTTGGCTATTCATCACGACCGTGGAATCCGTGTTTTATACTGGCTCGTATTGAAAACACGGACGTCCTAGTATATCCAATATTTCATATGATTCTTCTGCTGCGATATCTGTGATGTGATCATGTGATGTTCTATGATAGATACAGTATATAGTATATATGATATATTATATAGGCGTTACTTATGTTTTACACCCGCGCTAGCCCTGCCCCGCTCTGCCGTTAGTTACCTAACCTAACGGTGCATGAGGGGACATCGAGGCGAATGCGGATGGCATAAGTGTACGTCGTATTTATCTGTGATGTTTAGATACATAATAGATGGGACTTCATTAATGTGATTAATGAAATAAAAGAAACCTAAGATGTTGTAGAATCGAATTTCAAAATAAAACAGGTAGCTACAGTTCTTGCTTTGCACAGCGGTATATGCGATATATCCTGCACCTTATTCGATGAGGAAAGGACCGAGATCCCTTCACCGGGAGTGACTCCTTTAGCAATAACTAGCAGATGCTACACCCTCGGTTTGTCTTTTGATTTCTTTTAAGAGTTTTTGCTTTGCACAGTGATATATATGATATATCCCGCACCTCATTCGACGAGGAAAGGACCGACGATCCCTTCACCGGGAGTGACTCCTTTAGCAAAACTAGAAAAGCCTCAAAAACACTCCATTTTAAAATCATTTGATTCTACAACGATATCAAGTTCATTACGCAATAGGTTTTCAGAAAAACCTGTCGTAGCCCTCCGTCATTTCAGATAAGTGCTGTTTAGTATTCGTGCTGCGTTTGTTGGCCTCCGTCAAGGCGCAGTGTGCGGTAGCTAACCAGTATTTATCTGCTTATGCATATGATGCAGATTGAGTTAGGGTAGTCGTGCGGCCTTGTTGACCTCCGTCAAGGGTCGTGCGGGTGGGTTTAATTCGATCAAGAAATGACGGGTTGAACTTGACTAGTAGCCTATGGTTTGTTGACCTCCGTCAAGGTCATAGGGTGCTAGGGGCAAAATATTATCGGGAATTTCAAGTGTTGAAATTTGCAATGAGATTGCATACCTTCTATGAGATAGTTGGATCCCGATACCCGCTGCGAGTAAGTGTTACTCCTGGGAGAGTTTTATACAATACAATTAGCCGATCAAGTAGGTGTCTAGAAAGGTGTCAACGGGGTTACGCCTCTGGGAAAACGAGGTTTACATTAATTAGGTTCATGCGAAAGCACGGGGGACCTCCCTCAAAGTACCGACACTGGCCTGGCTGAAAGATTGGCGAACTTGTAGTGTGTAATTAATCCCGGCTAGTCTTTCCTTTTAGGGTTTGAAGGAAGATTTGATAAAAAGCAGTGGGAGCCATCCTGATTAGATAAAATAATAACCAATCTATTCTTGACAGAGCGCACGCTGAGTGTTTTCTTCTCTCTCTCTCCAGGTAGCGACCATATCACGCCTTAATCAAGATAATAATACGGATTATTGACCGAACCCGCTTGTTATACTGAGCTGGGGAACGTTGGTCCCGCTCCAACTTATAATTGTTATAAGACAGAGCATGAATTTGGGGAATACCAGATTTCCCGTGCCGCCCAAACGAAGAGAGTGCATGATGATGCATCATCTTCGGGTGTGTTCATTATACAGAACTGTTTCTCAGTATCCTTTACGTCCTGGGTATGTGATACCAGATCAGGATCCCAGATATGTAATCTGTTACATAGGGCTACAGAAAGGTAGAGAACTGAGAACGGGTGATAAGTTTCATGAGGCAGAAAACGGGGTAAGAGTTGCAGCCAAGTCTGTTGGTCACTGTCACCCTGTATTACAATACATTGATTCTGAACGAATGTTATTAGATACCGAACCTGATATACAAAATCATATCAGTCTCTTTATTAATAAAGAAATGATAAAATTTTGTATTGTTGGATAATGTTTTGAACATTTCCTATATCAAAAGTTGATCGGTTCAGGCAAGTTATCTAAAAGCATTGATGTTCTAAATCAAACTACAGTTCTTAGTATACAGAACACACACAAGAGGAAGAGTTCAGAAATGAACAAATCCTTCTTGAGGTATTGTAGACTAGGTCATATCAATGCGACCCGACTAGCTAAGTTCCACATAGATGCATATTTAAAACAGTTTGAATCTACATCTTATGAAACTTGCCAGTCATGTCACAAAGATAAGATGACCATAGCTCCGTTTATTGGAAACAGAGAAAGAGTTAGTGAACTCATGGGATGATACATGTTGATGTATGTAGGTCCCCAGTCTACACATGCCAAGACCGGTTCTTTGTACTTCATTACATTCTCTGATAATCTCTCGAGATTCAGACATATGTTCATGTTGAAACACAAGTCCGAACCTTTTGAGATATTCACAGAATATAAGTTAGAAGTAGAGAACCAATACGGGTATAAGTATTATGTCCTATGATGAGATCAAGGAGGAGAATACTTGTGCACGGAAATCCTGGATTATACTAAAGGAGAATGAGATTCTCTCTCAGCATTACTCCTCTGTATACACCATAACACGATGGTATATCAGGGCGGATCAATCACACCCTATATGATAAGGTGTGCTCTATGATGAGTACTACTGAGTTACCTTTTTCCTTTTTGGGAGTTATGCACTTGAGAAGCTGCATACCTATTGAATAGGGTTCCAATCAAATCAATTGCCTACCATTTCATATGTGATATGGAAAGGGAAGAGCCCATATCTTAAGTTGGTTAAGATTTGGGGTTGTCCGGGCTATGTCTAAAAGCAAAATCCGGACAAGCTCGAGGCAAGGACTGTTATGTAGAACTGGAAATGTTCCAGCTATACAAACTGCAGCTGATGATTTGAAAGAACCAAAGGATTCAATAGTTACCAATGAACCTCAGCCTCTCCGCCGATCTTGTAGGGTTCCTCACCCAGCTGAGAGATACTTCGTTTTCTCTATGACAGTGGGAGCGAGGATTGCATCATGAGATGATGACCCAACTAGCTTCGAGCAGGCCATCGAGAGTAAGACTCTGTAAGAATGGCTGGATGTTTAGCGATCTGAGATGGAATCCTTACACACCAACAAAGTATGGACTTTGGTTGCTATATCTGAAGGGTTAAATCCCCATCAGGAGCAAGTATATCTTGAGAAGATTACTTGGTGTACATCGAAAAGTTGAGACTTTCAAAGCTAGACTTGTTAAAAGTTTGCATCATTTACCAGGCGTGGATTATGATGAAACCTTTTTCAAGTAACCAAGCTTAAGTCCATCCAGATCCTACTTGCCACGGCTACATACCATGACTACGATATCTGGTGGTTGGGTGTCTTGACTGCTTTTCTAAATGATGATTTGGAAGAGAGCGACTATAAGTAGACAGCCAGAGGGCTTCGTAGACAGTGGGAGCAGCGGAAACGTGTGCAAGATGCTTTATAGGATAAAGCAGGCATCGCGGAGTTGGAACATCTGTTTTGATGAAGCAGTCAAAGAGTTTGCTATCATCAAAATGGTAGATGAACCTTGTATATACAAAAAGGTAGTAGGGAGTATGGTAATGATCCTCGTAGAGTACGAGGATGACATACTCTTGATAGGGAAGGAGTTTCCTATGCTACGCTCGATCAATCTCCGCTTATCACGATGATTCTCCATATAGGATCAAAGTGATACCTCCTAAATCCTGGATTTTGGATCTATGAGATAGATCTAATTGGATGTTAGGATACTCACTAGTTGTAGTGAGATAGTATCAATTGACCCTGGGGAGAATCACTGGAATGGTTCCAGGATGATAAAACGACTGAATGTCAGTCACAGGCATTGTCTTTACCCTAAGTAAAGGGACGGTATGTTGGAAGAGTTCCAAGCTAGATACCGTGACATACTAGACGATAAAGGCAGGATACATCGCTACTTAAGATGCTACCAAAGAGGCTGTTTGGGTGTATATTTGTTCATGAGATGAACTTTGTTCCTCCCATTGTGTGACAATGGAGTTGTGGCTTATGCCAAGGAACGCCGGTCCCATCAGTGATCCAGACATATTCTATGGCAGTATCACTTGATCATGGAGATGGTTGATCTCCAGGGAGATCGAGGTTTGGAGAGTAGACTCAGAGGACAAACACAGCGGATCCACTCACAAAGGCCTGTTCCCAGAGAGAGACTTTTATGGGATGGTTGAGTATGAGATACTGCAACCACTGCTATCAGATGGCCTTAGTGCAAGTGGGAGATTGTTAGTTATATGTATGCCCTAGAGGCCATTACTGTACATAGGATGTATATTGTAGTGGATGCTGGGACATATATAGGGAGGACTTTCTTGCTCGACATGATAGTATGCTATCTGGTTTCTCTTTACCTTAACGTGTATGCTGAGTGTCTCTCTATTACATGTTGCTAAAGCCCTTAGGATCTGTACTTGACTACCTGGACTATGATGCAGATCATACTAGTGGGGACATGGTAGTCCATAAGTACATCCTTCAAAGTCCCTAGTCGTGGGTGTATCGAGACGGGGCATCGATATACCAGAGTAGACTAGCGTATACCTTCTCGACCCATACAGATGGGCGATGGATGATCCCATATCCATTGGTGTTTGACATCAGAGAAGATATACGGGTGCTCAGTAGAGACTGGGTACACTGGACGGACTCGCCGAGAACTCCCAGATGGTATTATACCTCACGTCAGATGGCAGTTCTCTGGTGACACTGGTACAGAGTAGTCTGTTGACCCGAGATCGCCATAGAGTCTTGTGTGGTTCCCACTGTGCTTTGATTTCCATCTTACCACGTCCAAGAGGGCGTGCAAAACGGTGGTTTTTGGGTACAGTCCCGAGTCATATGGAGGCAATGAGCGATAGGAGGGGATTCGTTTCTCCCGGTATAGGGGGTTGATGTTGCGCTGTGTTCGATTGGCTATAACAGGAAATCCCTGGCCAGGGTTGCTGAGATTTACTGGTAAGTGTTACCAGTAGTTTCTCGAACAGTTATAGACCTCATATCGACACGACTTATTGAGCTATTGGGGTCTGACGTTTACCACCCCTAGGCGAGATATGCGACATATCAGACGATCAGACCGGACTGTATGGTAGTGTTACTGGTCGGATTCACTGGAGTGTGAGCGGGCTTGCTCGTCGATCTTCAGATCGCTCAATACCCGGGTGGCCGTTACGTTTGGCAGACCGCTTGCGGCTTGTGGGTGTTTGATATGATCATCACCTGCTGCCGGCGTATTGACGAGTCTTTAGAGTCCTACACAGAGGTTTCCTGGCTCAAGCGAAACGAAATAGGAGCGCATATGAGATATGTGCGGGACCGAGAATCATGCGTGTATGTGATACCGTATTTCATTCTCGCGATCAATGTGTCGGATGGTTGTATGCGATATAACCTAGTTATCGATTCAAGCGTTGAATCGATAAGCCGATACATTGAATACTAGTCGGTTGTGTGCGACATGACCGGATCATTGAATCAAGTGTTGATTTAATGATTTAATGCATGATAATATATTTGATATATTACTTTGCGTTAACTAGTATTGGTTCACTTTATATGGATTTTCTCACTTGTATTGTGCACATTGTATATGTGATATACATTTGTACATTTGCTTGTATCATGTTTGATGATACATGATTGTTTAAGTGTATGTTAAGAATAAACCATGGTTATTTATATGATTAGGGTTTTATTTCCTTTTCTTATTTATTTATCTATTTATTCATTTTGGAAATAATTAGAAAAGGCATTAAGAGAAAATGGTGGCTACTTTTGTTTCATATTGAAGCTTCATGAAGACTTTGACTTTAGCAACCATTTTGTCTCATGCTTAACCCTAACCATCCCATTTAACCATGATTGATTCTCTACACATTACCATGGTTAGTGTTATGATAAGAATGGATTATTCTTTTCTTTTTTAATTAATCTTATCATAACCTTTTTCCATCTTCTTCTTCTTCACTTCAAGAAGAAGCTTGCTTCATCAATGGTGATTGATGAAAACAAGTGAGAAATCCAATTCTAAAGTCTACCCACTTCCTATTTCTTCATCCTCTACCTCTTGCCAAGTAGTAGAGTGTGTTTACTTCACAAGTTTCATGACTTGGTGAAGTTGTGAGCTTGATCTAGCTATGCCTCGACGTAGATCATCTTCGGCATGGACATCGACGACCTAGCTTGCCCATTCTCCGACGAAGCCGACGCTAGAGCCCGGATTTGATTTGGACAGCGGAGAGGACCTCGTTACGGAGCCGTGGAGGTGGAGCACCGGATCTACAAAGGTTGTATTTCCGTATCTCTTAGTTAATTGTTAACTAGTTAGCTTTTTCGCCTAGTTTTCTAGCAAACGATCCGTAGTCGGGTCTCTCGGCACCCGTAAAATTTTATATTGGCATGTTCGATGCCTTGTGAGACCTCATTAGGGTGCCTAAGAACCCTACACCAATGAGCACCTGTATACATCTTAGGTGATCCAACTGACACCAGTGGCTTGTGAGACCGGCCACCGCCCCTCGTCGGGGTCTCGACTGTATACACTAGTCTACTCCGGAGTATCGATGCCCTGTCTCGAAACTCCTACGACTAGGGACCACAATTAAGGATATGCATATAAACTACCCAACTCTCACGTATATGATCGCCATCATACTGTTGGTAGTAAAGCAAGATCCTAAGGGCTCTATCAAAGTGTAACATGCAATCGGTCACCTGAACATGTACACGACTGATAAAGGCAAACCAGATAGCATACTATCATCTCGAGTAAGACTGTCCTACCGGGATAGGTCCTCCGCAATCATTGCAATCACGTACCTGCGATCCAATAATTGACTATGAGGGCACTATCTCCAACAATCTCCCACTTGCACTCAAGGCTAATTATTGCGATGTCGACTACTCACAGCCCGTGTGAAACCGAACATCCAACTCCTCTACTAATCAGTTTCACAAAGCCCGTTTGTAAAACTATTGTGTTCGAGAAATAGCCTCAGTGAGTGGATCCGCCTAGATGTTTCTTTCTATATCTCTCTAAATCTCAAGTTCGCGGAGAAAGCTATCTCCCGAATCGAGTAATACCTGTCTTAGAATATGTCTGGATATCTGATGGGACCTAGTTCATAAATGAACTCCAAATCCAAACTTCTTAGACTGTATCGATCACTGAACCTAATCAGTATCCGGCACCATGCCACCCACAGTATCCTCTTGGACCACCTGTCCATAATACTGTCCCTCTTCGTCAGAGGGAAAAACTATAACTCTGACAATCACTCTGTCAACCATGTCACCTTTGAAGCCTGGAATGATGATCGTCTCCCGAAGGAGGCTGCCGTCATCAAATCCGTAGAACATCCACTTATGTTCTAAAAACTGCTTCCTTATGTCTCTCCAGGATTGGATTAATACAAACTTATCGCATCTAGTGCAAAAACAACATCTGGTGTGGTACTTGACATCTCACGATTGACTCAATTGCCTAAGCAAGTGATCTGCCAATCATGCACTTCCCTCTCCCCTTTAGTCTATACGACACCTTTAGAGAGGGTGACTCCATCACCTGCAGGTACACCACCATGCTAGGAGTCAACTATTCTAAAAACCATTAGAATATCTGTCAAAGTACCCACATTGGGAAACTACCCAAATCCAGATATAAAACCATAGATCCAGAAACCAAAATGTCAAATATTATATCCATATCATGTCTGGAGAAACAACTGTGTGACGACCACAGTACAACCGATCGTAGTATAGGAATTTTACTTCCCACTCTGTGTATGTCATTCAGATACCATGACATCACACCCTACTACCTTCTTAACAGATCCATCCCCTATTCTGATGAAGTCAAACCCATGACTGTCACATCAAAATTAGATGATCTATCTCCGCTATAACTGCTCAAGTCTATAAATAGACATAAGCTACTTGCCCACTATACTTCCGCTGCTCCCACTGACTACGACAACCCTCCTACCGGGTCTCATATCTTGGAACAACAGTAGTGTCAAGTCTGGGTAGATAATAACCTCCCTGTCACCGTCCTTGAGGCTACCGGAGTACCTTTCGGGTGTCTGAGGTCACCCACCATATCTTTGGAGTGGCTATTGGAATGTCAAACCTGATTGAATATATAGGTCCTATTAAATTTTCCGTAATCGTTCGCGGTTCTGGAATCACTTCCAGTTCTACCATACTCCCACTACTGTTTTCTGAAAAAATCCATTTTACTAAAACTGTGGCGAGTCAAGAACAATATCACTATTGATCTTCCAAATGGTAGAATATCAACCCTCGTCATAGCCAGGGTCAACCCACAAACAGCCATTACAGAAACGTGCCCTGAGTTATCCAGAGTCTGGTTTTAAGCAAAAGCTGGACAACTCCCCGTACCTTAATATCTTTTAAGGTACGATCCATTCTATATCCAATACAGAAACTTTGGCACTTATTTAATTGGAACCATATTCAAATCATGCAGCTATCTCCAGTGCATTTTAACTTAATGGAAAGAGGCTAATCAGCATTACTCAACTTAGGAATCCATCCAATTATGAGTAACCTGAAAGAGAAACACGTTTCTCAAAACCATCACTATCATCTGAATACCAATCACAAGAATCTACATCTTCGATCTCTTTGAAGAATCCCGATACTTGTGATATCTGGTTCTCTACTTTATTCTTATACCCATAACTTCTCAAAACTTAGACCTTGTATTTCAAGGAAACACTTGTCTAAATACTAGAGAAGTTATAAGTAAACAGAACATAGTACGAGGACCTACCCCTTTGTCCTGATGGACACTGGACAACATACAATGCTCTGTATAAGTCCGCTGAGTTTGAACAACTCAAATCCTGTGCGTCGTAGGTGAAAAACTGTACCCTGGCGATTTCCTCAAATATCACCAATTACAACGAATTCCGATATAATGAGGATAATCACCTAATTCCCAATAACTTACTCCCACTCATCATCTGTAAAACCATACAGATATGAGAATGAAACCTGGTAAATACAAACCCTTGGAGTAAGTGTCTAATCGGGAAAACAGTTTTTCTTTAACAATGCACTGAAACATGAAAATGTTTCGTAGGGGTATCCTGTTATTCATAGCAATGCCTCTTCCATAATCTAATTCATGACTTCAACCGTATATCTCTTTGCCATCTCTCCAAATCCCTTTATATGTCTTTAGTCGTTACCTTCTGTACACCATCGTTAGGCTAAATGGTTTTCTTCCTTCCCTACCGTTCGGCACCAGCCTCTGGTTTGGAAGAAGACTATCCAGTAAGCATAATAGGTGTACCCTCCTAAACCAAGGAGTACTCGCATCTCGAGAGAAGGTGATGATAAAAGACAATCGAATAATACCTTATTCTTTTAAAGGTGAAATAGTAGTGGCGATGAAGTACGCGGTTTGGTCGTGAATGATATCAGTCGCAATTTACTTTGCCCTCTTTCTAATCCCTTTATTTTGTCTTTACAAATTACCTTCTGTACACCCTACTTAGGCTAATTGGTTTTCTTCATTCCCTACCTTTCGGCACCAGCCTATGGTTTGGAATAAGACTATCCAATAAGCGTAATAGGTGTACTCTCCTAAACCAAGGAGCTCTCGCAACCTGAGAGAAGGTGATAATAAAAGACAACTGAATAAACCAATTCAATTTCTCCTGAACCTGGATCCATCCTCGAAGAAGTCCCTTCGAGTTCGTATATAACCATACGATGGATCTATCCAATGGAAGTGGATGTCCGTAGTAATACGGGTGTTCTGAGAAATTCAAAGGGTAGAAGAAGGAGTGGCAATGACTTATGCAACAAAGACAAACCAAAAGCCAGTATTTTAAGAAGGTTCGGTCAACCTGGTCACTGAGTCATAGTCCAGGGTCGGTCAAAGGTCGCTGCCAAAGAGAGAGAGAAAAGAAACACTCTGCGTGCACTCTAACCTAGATCAGAATGGTTATCACTTTATCTAATCCGGAAACCTCCCACTGTCCTGTCAAATTCTCCCCCAAACCTGAAAGAAGAATCAATCGGGATCACCCGAAGAGTAAACCAACTCATCAGTGGGAATCGGGATCCAACTCTCATCGCATGATAACGTGATGGAATGCATCCACGTTACTCATACTCCAGAAGGTATGCGCATACTTGGCAAGTTTCAGTTTCTTTAGAAACTCCCGATCTGATTTTTGCCCCATGCTCTTATAACCTTGGCGTTAGGTCAAAATTTCATAAGTCACATGCCATGTTCTACCCATCACTATCTTGTTAATTTGAACCCACCCACACATGCCCTTGGCGTTAGGTCAAAATGGCAGAACGGCTGTCCCAAACCAACTCATCTATCTATGCAACAATTGAATACCCAGCAGCTACCAAACACTATGCCTTGGTGTTAGGTCAAAATACATAGCTTAAATACTACTGAATACCCAAAAGAAGTGACGGAGGGCTACGGCTGGTTTTTGGCGAAAAACCTTTAACGTAGTGAACTTGATATCGCTGAAGGAACATGATAGCTTTTTAAAATATAGTGGCGAAAACCTTTTACTAAAGAGGTCACTCCCGGTAAAGGGATCTCGGCTCTTTCCTCGTGGAATGAGGTGCAGGATATTCCACTGAATACCGCTATGCAAAGCAACTTGTAATCGACTATAGTGAAGTTATTACCCTGACGCAAACTTCTGCCCAAGGGGTCAGTCCCGGTGAAGGGATATCGGCCCTTGCCCCGTCGAATGAGGTGCAGGATATTCCACTGAATACCGCTATGCAAAACAAAAGGAAACGACTTTGCAATAACACTTTTTAAATTTGTTCCAACAACTAAAACAGGTTTGTTTAATTTTGCATTGATCAGAATCAACGCAGACCCATCAATCAATCACACCAGAAAAGAACGAAAATAAAATGTACGTATATGCCATCCGCATTCGTCACTGGGTCCCGTCATCACCCGTTAGGTTACTTAACTAACGACAGAGCGGGGACTGGACTAGCGTGGGTGTAAAACATATACAACATCTAATAGTATATAAACCAATATACAATAATCGCTCCAGGCGTGATAATATGCAACATTACAGAAAAGTAATAAGCATCACAGAACAATACAGATAATCTGGGATCCCCGGGTTTCACAGAGCCGCTGCTGAAACCCGACGTTCCCCTGTCGTGTGGATAGCCTGTGCAATGAAACCTAGACCCCTACGGGTGCGGCAAGTTACCCGCCAAAACCTGAAGCGAGGTAGTCCCCACAGCATAGTGAATGGAACACCCGGCACTTCACGGAATCCGGTAAATTGAGCACCCCTCCTTGGGTCAACCTGTACCCCCTACGAGTGCGGCGAATAGTCTGCCAATTTTAGAGTGGGGCCCCTCTGCCTCTCAAAGCCATGAGATGCGGACCCGTTGCCCTCCAGAACCCGGCTATCCGTGCACTCCGTCGCGGGGTAAAACCTAGTACAGTAATGAAAAATAGTACAATAGGTACATCGACCGCAACCTGGTCGTGCCCCAAAAGAATATTATACAACAGGCAGTGACGGCAGTCCACATGTTGGACGCTCGCCCCGCAATATCAAATGTACAAATAAACTCAAACTGTACTACCATTGCACACTGCTATCCACCACGACAAATCCGCAACAATACAGCACAACACAGAACATCAACGCGAATGTCACGTTCGCAAACCCGTCTAAAAGAACTATAGCAATCAGACGCGGTTTACCGATCAAATGACATTCCCGGTCGGAGATATAATGTAAGCACTGTAAACTAACATGTTTAAATTTCGATCGACAAAATATCATAAAGTGGGCCCCACGACTTACTGGTGAACAGTAACAAAATCTGGGCCAAAACGATATTTACCAAAAACCATAAAATCAAACAGAGAACTCACTGTACAAATTTGGGAGCATGAGCTCACCAAGTGGCCGCGGATGCGCGGCCAAACCATGGGTTTGGCCGCGTTTCCGCGGCGGTTTGGTGGATTCATGTCCCCAAATTTTGTCGTGGTTCTTAGAAAAGCCTGCACAGTTTTCTGAGACATGTAGAAAAATTTTAGGAGGCCATTTAAAATCAACAGAAACTGTCAAGTTGGAATTTTGCAATTTTCGATTTCCGGTTCGATCGATATTTTAAACGCGTTAGCACAAGTTAGTATAGCAAAATGGTGAGGCTCTGATACCACTGTAAGTCTACGCTAGTGCCCCGGCCGTCTACAGACGCCAAATGCGGAACAAAAACTTTTAAACTGGCGCTATCGTATACTTTAACCCGGATCTTCCATTATTGCTAAACTAATAAACTGTAAAGAGTGTAGAAAGGTTATACCGAACGATCCGAGTCCTTCGTTCTTTAACCATCATCCCACGCTCCGTTGCGGCTGCTCCGATCTCGTCGATCTCCGATATCCTCGTCGAGGTGGCACCACATCACCGATTCTTTAAACGGGCTCCCGCCTCTGACTCGAGGCAACTCGGTCGTCAAGTTTGCTAGAAGAGACGACCAAGATTGATGTAGAGAATGAGTAGATGACTTTGTCTCGTTCCGTCCAAAGCTATGGACGGACGGTTAATGAAGTTGCCGAGGGAATCGGGTGATGGAATGAAATGGACTGTGAAATTACATACACCGATAAAACCTATCATAATCTTTTCTTAGCAAATGAAAACCTCAAGTGAGAGAGATCAAGAGAGGAGGGGGAAGGGGCCGGCCATATATATAGAATGAGGAGGGTGAGTGTAGGAGCAAAGGTGGTGACCATAAGACATGAAGCTTCTCACAAAATATCTTAAGCTTAACAAAACTCTTTAATGAAAACAATGACTCACAAAAACACCTCATCAAGTCATTAATGCAACCATTAATGTCAAGATGACTCATTAGCCACTTCATCACTTCTAGAACCTTCTAGAATGATGACTCACTCTTATCTGAAGAAAAGATAAATCCGTTTTTAACCGAATGTTAAAAGACGGCTGATAGAAAACTGGAAACTGGTAACTTCCAAAAGTGATCCCGAAACGACTTTCAGGATAACCCCGTAACTGTATAAATATACCCGTATTTGTATTACGACCGAATACAAATGCAACTGAGACAAAAGATGTTATACCTACTCAATAAAATACTCGGATCCGGCTTAAACCAAAGCCGACCAGTATTATCTGCCCGAAAATTGACACGTGCGTAAACGCACGTGCATTTTCCGAACCCTGCCATAAAACCATACGGCCTCTACAACGTTTCGCCCGAACTTGGGAAACTGTCTGTGGGGACTCTAATGACTCGTCAGTACCCTGGCAGTGGGTTTAACCACAAACCGTCAGCGGCACTAGCTATGCGTAACGGCTGCCCATGGACTGACCTCAAGGGAGGCCGAGGAGCGAACTCAAGGGAGACCGATGAGCGAACTCCTCCGAAAACCCTACTGAGCCTAACAGTGACAATGTATATACAGTCCGGTCCGTTCGTCAATGAGTTTCGCATATCCGCCTAGGGGGCTAGAAACGTCAGACCCCCAATAGCAGTATAAGTCGTGTCGGAGTGTAGCCCAAAAACACCCTGAGATACTACTGGAGTACCTACCAGTAAATCTCCTGCCATGGCCATGGACTTTGTGTAATGGCTCTCCTAGACACAGCACGACCTCGCCCCCAATACCGGGAGAGACGAATCCCCTGCCGATCCGCTCACGTGCCTCCATATGGCTCGGGACTGTACCCAAAAGCTACCTGTTTGCACGACTCCTTTGAGCCGTGGTAGGGTAGAAATCAAAGCACAGTGGGAACTCACACGAGACAAATGACGACCTCAGGTCGATGAACTAACCTGTACACATGTCACCAGGGAACTGCTATCTGACGATAGGTATAGTACTAACTAGCAGATTCCCGGCGAGTCCTGTCTGGTGTACTCATAACCCAATGAGCACCTGTATACATCTTAGGTGATCCAACTGACACCAGTGGCTTGTGAGACCGGCCACCGCCCCTCGTCGGGGTCTCGACTGTATACACTAGTCTATTCTGGAGTATCGATGCCCTGTCTCGAAACTCCCACGACTAGGGACCACAATTAAGGATATGCATATAAACTACCCAACTCTCACGTATATGATCGCCATCAGACTGTTGGTAGTAAAGCAAGATCCTAAGGGCTCTATCAAAGTGTAACATGCAATCAGTCACCTGAACATGTACACGACTGATAAAGGCAAACCAGATAGCATACTATCATCTCGAGTAAGACTGTCCTACCGGGATAGGTCCTCCGCAATCATTGCAATCACGTACCTGCGATCCAATAATTGACTATGAGGGCACTATCTCCAACAATCTCCCACTTGCACTCAAGGCTAATTATTGCGATGTCGACTACTCACAGCCCGTGTGAAACCGAACATCCAACTCCTCTACTAATCAGTTTCACAAAGCCCGTTTGTAAAACTATTGTGTTCGAGAAATAGCCTCAGTGAGTGGATCCTCCTAGATGTTTCTTTCTATATCTCTCTAAATCTCAAGTTCGCGGAGAAAGCTATCTCCCGAATCGAGTAATACCTGTCTTAGAATATGTCTGGATATCTGATGGGACCTAGTTCATAAATGAACTCCAAATCCAAACTTCTTAGACTGTATCGATCACTGAACCTAATCAGTATCCGGCACCATGCCACCCACAGTATCCTCTTGGACCACCTGTCCATAATACTGTCCCTCTTCTTCAGAGGGAAAAACTATAACTCTGACAATCACTCTGTCAACCATGTCACCTTTGAAGCCTGGAATGATGATCGTCTCCCGAAGGAGGCTGCCGTCATCAAATCCGTAGAACATCCACTTATGTTCTAAAAACTGCTTCCTTATGTCTCTCCAGGATTGGATTAATACAAACTTATCGCATCTAGTGCAAAAACAACATCTGGTGTGGTACTTGACATCTCACGATTGACTCAATTGCCTAAGCAAGTGATCTGCCAATCATGCACTTCCCTCTCCCCTTTAGTCTATACGACACCATTAGAGAGGGTGACTCCATCACCTGCAGGTACACCACCATGCTAGGAGTCAACTATTCTAAAAACCATTAGAATATCTTTCAAAGTACCCACATTGGGAAACTACCCAAATCCAGATCTAAAACCATAGATCCAGAAAACAAAATGTCAAATATTATATCCATATCATGTCTGGAGAAACAACTGTGTGACGACCACAGTACAACCGATCGTAGTATAGGAATTTTACTTCCCACTCTGTGTATGTCATTCAGATACCATGACATCACACCCTACTACCTTCTTAACAGATCCATCCCCTATTCTGATGAAGTCAAACCCATGACTGTCACATCAAAATTAGATGATCTATTTCCGCTATAACTGCTCAAGTCTATAAATAGACATAAGCTACTTGCCCACTATACTTCCGCTGCTCCCACTGACTACGAAAACCCTCTTACCGGGTCTCATATCCTGGAACAATAGTAGTGTCATGTCTGGGTAGATAATAACCTCCCTGTCACCGTCCTTGAGGCTACCGGAGTACCTTTCGGGTGTCTGAGGTCACCCACCATATCTTCGGAGTGGCTATTGGAATGTCAAACCTGATTGAATATATAGGTCCTATTAAATTTTTCGTAATCGTTCGCGGTTCTGGAATCACTTCCAGTTCTACCATACTCCCACTACTGTTTTCTGAAAAAGTCCATTTTACTAAAACTGTGGCGAGTCATGAACAATATCACTATTGATCTTCCAAATGGTAGAATATCAACCCTCGTCATAGCCAGGGTCAACCCACAAACAGCCATTACAGAAACGTGCCATGAGTTATCCAGAGTCTGGTTTTAAGCAAAAGCTGGACAACTCCCCGTACCTTAATATCTTTTAAGGTACGATCCATTCTATATCCAATACAGAAACTTTGGCACTTATTTAATTGGAACCATATTCAAATCATGCAGCTATCTCCAGTGCATTTTAACTTAATGGAAAGAGGCTAATCTGCATTACTCAACTTAGGAATCCATCCAATTATGAGTAACCTGAAAGAGAAACACGTTTCTCAAAACCATCACTATCATCTGAATACCAATCACAAGAATCTACATCTTCGATCTCTTTGAAGAATCCCGATACTTGTGATATCTGGTTCTCTACTTTATTCTTATACCCATAACTTCTCAAAACTTAGACCTTGTATTTCTAGGAAACACTTGTCTAAATACTAGAGAAGTTATAAGTAAACAGAACATAGTACGAGGACCTACCCCTTTGTCCTGATGGACACTGGACAACATACAATGCTCTGTATAAGTCCGCTGAGTTTGACAACTCAAATCCTGTGCGTCGTAGGTGAAAAACTGTACCCTGGCGATTTCCTCAAATATCACCAATTACAACGAATTCCGATATAATGAGGATAATCACCTAATTCCCAATAACTTACTCCCACTCATCATCTGTAAAACCATACAGATATGAGAATGAAACCTGGTAAATACATACCCTTGGAGTAAGTGTCTAATCGGGAAAACAGTTTTTCTTTAACAATGCACTGAAACATGAAAATGTTTCGTAGGGGTATCCTGGTATTCATAGCAATGCCTCTTCCATAATCTAATTCATGACTTCAACCGTATATCTCTTTGCCATCTCTCTAAATCCCTTTATTTGTCTTTAGTCGTTACCTTCTGTACACCATCGTTAGGCTAAATGGTTTTCTTCCTTCCCTACCGTTCGGCACCAGCCTCTGGTTTGGAAGAAGACTATCCAGTAAGCATAATAGGTGTACCCTCCTAAACCAAGGAGTACTCGCATCTCGAGAGAAGGTGATGATAAAAGACAATCGAAGAATACCTTATTCTTTTAAAGGTGAAATAGTAGTGGCGATGAAGTACGCGGTTTGGTCGTGAATGATATCAGTCGTAATTTACTTTGCCCTCTTTCTAATCCCTTTATTTTGTCTTTACAAATTACCTTCTGTACACCCTACTTAGGCTAATTGGTTTTCTTCATTCCCTACCTTTCGGCACCAGCCTATGGTTTGGAATAAGACTATCCAATAAGCGTAATAGGTGTACTCTCCTAAACCAAGGAGCTCTCGCAACCTGAGAGAAGGTGATAATAAAAGACAACTGAATAAACCAATTCAATTTCTCCTGAACCTGGATCCATCCTCGAAGAAGTCCCTTCGAGTTCGTATATAACCATACGATGGATCTATCCAATGGAAGTGGATGTCCGTAGTAATACGGGTGTTCTGAGAAATTCAAAGGGTAGAAGAAGGAGTGGCAATGACTTATGCAACAAAGACAATCCAAAAGCCAGTATTTTAAGAAGGTTCGGTCAACCTGGTCACTGAGTCATAGTCTAGGGTCGGTCAAAGGTCGCTGCCAAAGAGAGAGAGAAAAGAAACACTCTGCGTGCACTCTAACCTAGATCAGAATGGTTATCACTTTATCTAATCCGGAAACCTCCCACTGTCCTGTCAAATTCTCCCCCAAACCTGAAAGAAGAATCAATCGGGATCACCCGAAGAGTAAACCAACTCATCAGTGGGAATCAGGATCCAACTCTCATCGCATGATAACGTGATGGAATGCATCCACGTTACTCATACTCCAGAAGGTATGCGCATACTTGGCAAGTTTCAGTTTCTTTAGAACTCCCGATCTGATTTTTGCCCCATGCTCTTATAACCTTGGCGTTAGGTCAAAATGTCATAAGTCACATGCCAAGTTCTACCCATCACTATCTTGTTAATTTGAACCCACCCGCACATGCCCTTGGCGTTAGGTCAAAATGGCAGAACGGCTGTCCCAAACCAACTCATCTATCTATGCAACAATTGAATACCCAGCAGCTACCAAACACTATGCCTTGGCGTTAGGTCAAAATACATAGCTTGAATACTACTGAATACCCAAAAGAAGTGACGGAGGGCTACGGCTGGTTTTTGGCGAAAAACCTTTAACGTAGTGAACTTGATATCGCTGAAGGAACATGATAGCTTTTTAAAATATAGTGGCGAAAACCTTTTACTAAAGAGGTCACTCCCGGTAAAGGGATCTCGGCTCTTTCCTCGTGGAATGAGGTGCAGGATATTCCACTGAATACCGCTATGCAAAGCAACTTGTAATCGACTATAGTGAAGTTATTACCCTGACGCAAACTTCTGCCCAAGGGGTCAGTCCCGGTGAAGGGATATCGGCCCTTGCCCCGTCGAATGAGGTGCAGGATATTCCACTGAATACCGCTATGCAAAACAAAAGGAAAAGACTTTACAATAACACTTTTTAAATTTGTTCCAACAACTAAAACAGGTTTGTTTAATTTTGCATTGATCAGAATCAACGCAGTCCCATCAATCAATCACACCAGAAAAGAACGAAAATAAAATGTACGTATATGCCATCCGCATTCGTCACTGGGTCCCGTCATCACCCGTTAAGTTACTTAACTAACGACAGAGCGGGGACTGGACTAGCGCGGGTGTAAAACATATACAACATCTAATAGTATATAAACCAATATACAATAATCGCTCCAGGCGTGATAATATGCAACATTACAGAAAAGTAATAAGCATCACAGAACAATACAGATAATCTGGGATCCCCGGGTTTCACAGAGCCGCTGCTGAAACCCGACGTTCCCCTGTCGTGTGGATAGCCTGTGCAATGAAACCTAGACCCCTACGGGTGCGGCAAGTTACCCGCCAAAACCTGAAGCGAGGTAGTCCCCACAGCATAGTGAATGGAACACCCGGCACTTCACGGAATCCGGTAAATTGAGCACCCCTCCTTGGGTCAACCTGTACCCCCTACGAGTGCGGCGAATAGTCTGCCAATTTTAGAGTGGGGCCCCTCTGCCTCTCAAAGCCATGAGATGCGGACCCGTTGCCCTCCAGAACCCGGCTATCCGTGCACTCCGTCGCGGGGTAAAACCTAGTACAGTAATGAAAAATAGTACAATAGGTACATCGACCGCAACCTGGTCGTGCCCCAAAAGAATATTATACAACAGGCAGTGACGGCAGTCCACATGTTGGACGCTCGCCCTGCAATATCAAATGTACAAATAAACTCAAACTGTACTACCATTGCACACTGCTATCCACCACGACAAATCCGCAACAATACAGCACAACACAGAACATCAACGCGAATGTCACGTTCGCAAACCCGTCTAAAAGAACTATAGCAATCAGACGCGGTTTACCGATCAAATGACATTCCCGGTCGGAGATATAATGTAAGCACTGTAAACTAACATGTTTAAATTTCGATCGACAAAATATCATAAAGTGGGCCCCACGACTTACTGGTGAACAGTAACAAAATCTGGGCCAAAACGATATTTACCAAAAACCACAAAATCCAACAGAGAACTCACTGTACAAATTTGGGAGCATGAGCTCACCAAGTGGCCACGGATGCGCGGCCAAACCATGGGTTTGGCCGCGTTTCCGCGGTGGTTTGGTGGATTCATGTCCCCAAATTTTGTCGTGGTTCTTAGAAAAGCCTGCACAGTTTTCTGAGACATGTAGAAAAATTTTAGGAGGCCATTTAAAATCAACAGAAACTGTCAAGTTGGAATTTTGCAATTTTCGATTTCCGGTTCGATCGATGTTTTAAACGCGTTAGCACAAGTTAGTATAGCAAAATGGTGAGGCTCTGATACCACTGTAAGTCTACGCTAGCGCCCCGGCCGTCTACAGACGCCAAATGCGGAACAAAAACTTTTTAACTGGCGCTATCGTATACTTTAACCCGGATCTTCCATTATTGCTAAACTAACAAACTGTAAAGAGTGTAGAAAGGTTATACCGAACGATTCGAGTCCTTCGTTCTTTAACCATCATCCCACACTCCGTTGCGGCTGCTCCGATCTCGTCGATCTCCGATATCCTCGTCGAGGTGGCACCACATCACCGATTCTTTAAACGGGCTCCCGCCTCTGACTCGAGGCAACTCGGTCGTCAAGTTTGCTAGAAGAGACGACCAAGATTGATGTAGAGAATGAGTAGATGACTTTGTCTCGTTCCGTCCAAAGCTATGGACGGATGGTTAATGAAGTTGCCGAGGGAATCGGGTGATGGAATGAAATGGACTGTGAAATTCCATACACCGATAAAACCTATCATAATCTTTTCTTAGCAAATGAAAACCTCAAGTGAGAGAGATCAAGAGAGGAGGGGGAAGGGGCCGGCCATATATATAGAATGAGGAGGGTGAGTGTAGGAGCAAAGGTGGTGACCATAAGACATGAAGCTTCTCACAAAATATCTTAAGCTTAACAAAACTCTTTAATGAAAACAATGACTCACAAAAACACCTCATCAAGTCATTAATGCAACCATTAATGTCAAGATGACTCATTAGCCACTTCATCACTTCTAGAACCTTCTAGAATGATGACTCACTCTTATCTGAAGAAAAGATAAATCCGTTTTTAACCGAATGTTAAAAGACGGCTGATAGAAAACTGGAAACTGGTAACTTCCAAAAGTGATCCCGAAACGACTTTCAGGATAACCCCGTAACTGTATAAATATACCCGCATTTGTATTACGACCGAATACAAATGCAACTGAGACAAAAGATGTTATACCTACTCAATATAATACTCGGATCCGGCTTAAACCAAAGACGACCAGTATTATCTGCCCGAAAATTGACACGTGCGTAAACGCACGTGCATTTTCCGAACCCTGCCATAAAACCATACGGCCTCTACAACGTTTCGCCCGAACTTGGGAAACTGTCTGTGGGGGACTCTAATGACTCGTCAGTACCCTGGCAGTGGGTTTAACCACAAACCGTCAGCGGCACTAGCTATGCGTAACGGCTGCCCATGGACTGACCTCAAGGGAGGCCGAGGAGCGAACTCAAGGGAGACCGATGAGCGAACTCCTCCGAAAACCCTACTGAGCCTAACAGTGACAATGTATATACAGTCCGGTCCGTTCGTCAATGAGTATCGCATATCCGCCTAGGGGGCTAGAAACGTCAGACCCCCAATAGCAGTATAAGTCGTGTCGGAGTGTAGCCCAAAAACACCCTGAGATACTACTGGAGTACCTACCAGTAAATCTCCTGCCATGGCCATGGACTTTGTGTAATGGCTCTCCTAGACACAGCACGACCTCGCCCCCAATACCGGGAGAGACGAATCCCCTGCCGATCCGCTCACGTGCCTCCATATGGCTCGGGACTGTACCCAAAAGCTACCTGTTTGCACGACTCCTTTGAGCCGTGGTAGGGTAGAAATCAAAGCACAGTGGGAACTCACACGAGACAAATGACGACCTCAGGTCGATGAACTAACCTGTACACATGTCACCAGGGAACTGCTATCTGACGATAGGTATAGTACTAACTAGCAGATTCCCGGCGAGTCCTGTCCGGTGTACTCATAACCCAATGAGCACCTGTATACATATTAGGTGATCCAACTGACACCAGTGGCTTGTGAGACCGGCCACCGCCCCTCGTCGGGGTCTCGACTGTATACACTAGTCTACTCCGGAGTATCGATGCCCTGTCTCGAAACTCCCACGACTAGGGACCACAATTAAGGATATGCATATAAACTACCCAACTCTCACGTATATGATCGCCATCATACTGTTGGTAGTAAAGCAAGATCCTAAGGGCTCTATCAAAATGTAACATGCAATCAGTCACCTGAACATGTACACGACTGATAAAGGCAAACCAGATAGCATACTATCATCTCGAGTAAGACTGTCCTACCGGGATAGGTCCTCCGCAATCATTGCAATCACGTACCTGCGATCCAATAATTGACTATGAGGGCACTATCTCCAACAAGGTATAATACCATCTGGGAGTTCTCGGCGAGTCCGTCCAGTGTACCCAGTCTCCACTGAGCACCCGTATATCATCTCTGATGTCAAACACCAATGGATATGGGATCATCCATCGCCCATCTGTATGGGTCGAGAAGGTATACGCTCTGGTATATCGATGCCCCGTCTCGATACACCCACGACTAGGGACCTTGAAGGATGTACTTATGGACTACCATGTCCCCACTAGTATGATCTGCATCATAGTCCAGGTAGTCAAGTATACATCCTAAGGGCTTTACCAACATCTAACAGAGAGACAATCAGTGTACACGTTAAGGTAAAGAGCAACCAGATAGCATACTATCATGTCGAGCAAGAAAGTCCTCCCTATATATGTTTAAGCATCCACTACAATATACATCCTATGTATAGCAATAGTCTCTAGGGCATACATATAACTAACAATCTCCCACTTGCACTAGGGCCATCAGATAGCAGTGGTTGTAGTATCTCATACTTAACCATCCCGTAAAAGTCTCCCTCTGGGAAAAGACCTTTTTGAGTGGATCCTCCGTGTTGTCCTCTGAGTCTACTCTCCTGTCCTCGATCCCCTGGAGATCAACCATCTCTACGATCAGGTGACACTGCCTTAGAATATGTCTGGATCACAGATGGGACGGACGTTCCTTGGCATAAACCACAACTCCATTGTCATACAATGGGAGAACTAAGTTCATCTCATGAACTAATATACACCCAGACAGCCTCTTTGGTAGCATCTTAAGTAGCGATGTATCTTGCCTTTAATCGTCTAGTATGTCACGGTATCTATCTTGGAACTCTTCCAACATACCATCCCTCCATAGAGGGTAAAGACAATGCCTGTGACTGACATTCAGTCGTCCTTATCACCCTGGAACACTTCCAGTCATTCTCCCCAGGATCAACTGATACCATCTCACTACAACTAGTGAGTATCCTAACATCTAATTAGATCTATCTCATAGATCCAAAACCCAGGATTTAGGAGGTATCACTTTGATCCTATATGGAGAATCATTGTGATAAGCGGAGATTGGCCGAGCGTAGCATAAGAAACTCCTTTCTTATCAAGAGTATGTCATCCACGTACTCTACGAGGATCACCACCATACTCCCTACTACCCTTTTGTTTATACAAGGTTCATCTACCATTTTGATGATGTCAAACTCTTTGACTAACACATCAAAATAGACGTTCCAACTCCGCGATGCCTGCTTTATCACAAAAAACATCTTGCTCGCGTTTGCGCTGCTCCCACTGTCTACGAGGCCCTCTGGCTGTGTACTTATAGACGCACTCTTTTAAAATATCACTTAGAAAAGCAGTCATGGCACCCAACCGCCAGATATCATTGTCATGGTATGTAGCCGTGGCAAGTAGGATCTGGATGGACTTAAGCATAGATCCTTAGAAAATGTTTCAACATAATCCATACCTGGTCAATGATGCAAACCTTTAACAAGTCTAGCTTTGAAAGTCTCAACTTTTCCATGTGCACCAAGTAATCTTCTCATGATATACTTGCTCCTGATGGGGATTTAACCCTTCAGATATAGCAACCAAAGTCCATACTTTGTTGGTGTACATGGATTCCATCTCAGATCGCTAAGCATCCAGCCATTCTTACAGAGTCCCTACTCTCGATGGCCTGCTCGAAACTTGTTGGGTCATCATCTCATGATGCAATCCTCGCTCCCACTGTCATAGAGAAACCGAAGTATCTCTCAGTTGGGTGAGGAAGCCTACTAGATCGGCGGAGAGGCTGATGTTCGTTGGTTACTATTGAATCCTTTGGTTCTATCAAATCATTTTCTGTAGTTTGTATAGCTGGAACCTTTTCAGTTCTACATAACAGACCTGGCCTCGAGCTTGTCCGGATTTTGCTCTTAGACATAGGCTGGACAATCCCAAATCTTAACCAACTTAAGATATGGGCTTTCCCGTTTCCATATCACATATGAAGTGGTAGGCAACTGATTTGATTTGAACCCTATTCAATAGGTATGCAGCTTCTCAAGTGCATAACTCCCAAAAGGAAATAGGAAACTCAGTAGTACTCATCATAGAGCACACCATATCACATAGGGTGCTATTGCTCCGCCCCGATATACCATCGTGCTATGGTGTATACGGAGGAGTAATGCTGAGAGAGAATCTCATTCTCCTTTACAATAGTCCAGGATTTCCGTGCTCAAGTATTCTCTTCCCTGATCTTATCATAGGATATAATATTTATACCCGTTTTGGTTCTCTACTTCTTACTTATATTCTGTGAATATCTCAAAAGGTTTGGACTTGTGTTTCAACAGGAACATATGACTGAATCTTGAGAGATCATCAGAGAATGTAATGAAATACAAAGAACCGGTCTTGGCATGTGTAGACAGGGGACCTTCATACATCAGCATGTATCAATCCCAAGAGTTCACTAACTCTTTCTCTGTTTCCAATAAACAGAGCTATGGTCATCATATCTCTATGACATGACTGGCAAGTTTCACAAGATGTAAATTCAAACTTATTTAAATATGCATCTTAATGTAACTTCAGCCAGTAGGGTCGCATTGATATGACCTAGTCTACAATGCCTCAAGAGGGATTCATTCATTTCTGAACTCTTCCTCTTGTGTGTGTTCTGTATACTAAGAACTGTAGTTTGATTTAGAACATTAATGCTTTTAGATAACGTGCCAGAACCGATCAACTTTTGATATAGAAAATGTTCAAAACATTTTCCAACAATACAAAATTTTATCATTTCTTTACTAATAAAGAGACTTTTATGATTTTGTATATCACGTTCGATATCTAATAGCATTCGTTCAGAATCAATGTATTTGGAATACAGGGTGACAGTGACCAACAGACTTGGCTGCAACACTTGCCCCGTTTTCTGTCTCATGAAACTTATCACCCGTTCTTAGTTCTCTACCTTTCTGTAGCCCTATGTAACAGATTACATATCTGGGATCCTGATCTGGTATCAAATACCCAAGACGTAGAGGATACAGAGAAACAGTTCTTTGTAATGAACACACCCGTAGGAGATGCAACATATGCACTTTCTTCGTTTGGGTGGCACGGGAATTCTGGTAATCCCCAATTTCCTGCTCTGTCTTCTAACAATTATAAGTTGGAGCGGGACCAACGTTCCCCAGCTCAGTATAACAAGCGGTTTCGGTCAATATTCCGTATTATTATCTAGATTAAGGCGTGATATGGTCGCTACCTGGAGAGAGAGAGAAGAAAACACTCAGCGTGCGCTCTTGCAAGAATAGATTGGTTATTATTTTATCTAATCTGGATGGCTCCCACTGTTTTTATCAAATCTTCCTTCAAACCCTAAAAGGAAAGACTGGCCGGGATTAATTACACACTACAAGTTCGCCAATCTTTCAGCCAGGCCAGTGTCGGTACTTTAAGGGAGGTCCCCCGTGCTTTCGCACGAACCTAATTACAGTAAACCTCGTTTTCCCAGAGGCGTAACCCCGTTGACACCTTTCTAGACACCTATTATATCGGCTAATTATAAAGTGTAAAACTCTCCCAGGAGTAACAATTACTCGCAGTGGGTATCGGGATCCAACTATCTCATAGAAGGTATGCAATCTCATTGCAAATTTCTACACTTGAAATTCCCGATAACATTTTGCTCCAGACGATCTATGACCTTAACAAGGTCAACAAACCATAAACCATAAGTCAAGTTCAACCCATCATTTCTTGATTGAATCAAACCCACCCGCACGACCCTTGACAAGGTCAACAAGGCCGTACGACTACCCTAACCCAATCTGCATCATATGCATAAGCAGATAAATATTGGTTAGCTACCGCACACTGCGCCTTGACAAGGTCAACAAACGCAGCACGAATACTAAGCAGGACTTATCTGAAATGATGGAGAGCTATGACAGGTTTTTCTGAAAAGTTATTGCGTAATGAACTTGATATCGTTGTAGAATCAAATGATTTTGAAATGGAGGGTTTTCGAGGCTTTTCTAGTTTTGCTAAAGGGGTCACTCCCGGTGAAGGGATCGTCGGCCCTTTCCTCATCGAATAAGGTGTGGGATATATCATATATATCACTGTGCAAAGCAAAAACTCTTCAAAGCAATCAAAAGACAAACCGAGTGTTGTAGCATCTACCGGTTATTGCTAAAGGGGTCACTCCCGGTGAAGGGTCGTCGGCCCTTTCCTCATCAAATAAGGTGCAGGATATATCATATATACCGCTGTGCAAAGCAAGAACTGTAGCTACCTGTTTTATTTTTTAAATTCGATTCCACAACATCTTAGGTTTCTTTTCTTTCATTAATCATATTAATGAAGTCCCATCATTTAAGTCACCTAAACATCACAGATAAATACGACGTAAACTTATGCCATCCGTGTTCGCCTCGATGTCCCCTCGTGCACCGTTAGGTTAGGTGACTAACGGCAGAGCGGTGCAGGGCTAGCGCGGATGTAAAACATAAGTAATGTATATATAATATATCATATATACTATATATAATATCTATCACAGAACAGCAAATGATCACATCACAGATATCGCAGCAGAAGAATCATATATGAAATATTGGATACACTAGGACATCCGTGTTTTCAATACGAGCCAGTATAAAACATGGATTCCACGGTCGCGATGAATAGCCAAACCCACACCCCTAGACCCCTACGAGAGCGGTAAGCAACCCTACCAATTCTAGAGTTAGGAGACCCGGACTCGACCCCTTGAGTTGGTCTCCCACTGGACCCTGGAACCCGGTTACTTGTGCCCTCCTCCTTGGGTCTATCCTAGTGCGGAAAAGTAAATAATATACAAAGGGTGACATCTTCCGCAACCTGGAAGTGCCCCAATAAAAGAATATTACATACAAGTTTTTTACATGAATGAAAATGAAAAACACTCATCTCACATAAAAAAAACCCGGCTATTCAAAACGCGACGATCCAATATAACATATCTAGCAACACATAACATCACATATCATCAACGTAAGTAAATATGCCCATCCCAATTGTCGTTGACATATAGCAACGAAACCGGCGATATCACATATTACACTTACGGTCGCAGAAAAGAAGTGTAAAACTACAACAGTTTGAATCCGCAAACACTTTAGACATCGCATGCCTAATCATATGAATTCCTTAGACATCACATGCCTAACAATTATAAACCCCCGCATTTTAGTCTCATTTATCGAAAACTCTTTTCAATATCTAGTCGGGCAATTCAACAAGATTCCCGGCATCCTAACCGAATGCTCGTCGCAAACTTTAGTAGATGGCCGCACCCCCAATACCGTCGACGAAGTGCATTAAGGCGGAACACCGCTGCCGCGAGCACCCGAACGGATGCTTTCGGCGACGGAGTTCTCCTACAGTTACTTGGTCGGGGCTATGGGGCGTAGCTATCTATTAAGTTTACCGGCGAGTATCCGCGTACGCTACGCGATTGCGACGGACTTTTGATCGCATCAAAATTCTGTGGCAACCGATCAAGTGAGACTAAATTGCTATGTATATAACATTCATTCAGTTATCTCATAACTACTAACCACTTGTGAATTCCAATTATTGTATCACCTTCCAGATAAATAGAAAATGTTAAACTTTCCGATCGAACAATCAAACACCCAAGTTTTCCCGAAACAGATCAACACATGAAATAAGTTTTAAAACATTCACTTCATGCCTCAGTACCAACGGTCCAGCCGTAGAAGGGTCAAGCCAACGCCTCACATGTGGCACGCCGTACTGCCCTAAACCCTAAGGTTCAAAGGGCAGTTCAAGACGGTCACATAATCTAGTTAAGGTTTGTTGTCTTCTAGAGGGTCCATCGCGTTACTTGCACTACTTAGAACATTCTTAAACTACGGAAAAATCCAACACTTGGAAATTTCCCGGTAGGGGAAAAAGTGGGTATTTATATCCGGTCGAACTTTTTAACAGTTTCTAAAATATCCGGAAAAAACATAAACGAAGTTAAATTATCCAATCAAATTAACGAGTCCCCAATAAAACCCTAGAAAACTCAACATTTGAGTGGAATTAAACAATTCCCATAAAAAATTGCCAAGAAAGGACCTAAGAATAAATATATGAAATTTCAGGGACTAAGTCCAAATTTTGGCCGCGGAACCGCCGCCAAACCCATGGTCTCGCCGCGGTTCCGCGGTCAAATTATTGACTTAGTGGACCGTACTTCACAGTAATTCTTAGTTTTTCCTGCTTGTTTTTCTGAGAATTTTTAATTCACAAAAATCCACTGTTTTGAAAAATGTACAGAGAAGGGTTTTGTCGGGGATTACGGGTTCAATCGGACTTCTAACTTCGTCTATACTTCACATAAAGCTCTAGCTAGGCTTTGATACCACTGTAGGGTTTCTAGGTATAATAATGAGGTCTCACAAGGCATCAACCATGCCAAATTATAATTTTTCCGGTGCCGCGATCGTTAACTAGAGTTTAGGCGAAACTACAAGCTGCTAAACTATTTTAGTGCTAAGTGAACGGAAATACAACCTTTGTAGATCCGGTACTCCACCTCCATAGCTCCGCGTTGACGTCCCTCCGCTGCGATCATCGGATCCCGGACTCTACTAATGCTTTCGTCGAAAAAATGATCGGGCTAGGTCGTCGACTTTAATGCCGAAGATGATCTACGTCGAGGCAACACAAGATCAAGCTCCAACTTCACCAAGCCATGAAACTTGTGAAGAAAACACCCTATACTACTTGGCAAGTGGTAGAGGATAAAGAAATAGGAAGTGGGTTCACTTTAGAATTGGATTTCTCACTCTTTTTCTCAAGTCACCATTGAAGCTAGCAAGCTTCTTTCTTCTTGAAGAAGAAGAAGAACAAGAAAAAGAATATAATAAGAATAATGAATAAATGGAAAATAATGTGATTCTTATCATAATGCAACCTTGGGTTAATTTAACAAGTGTAGAGAATAAACTAGGGTTAGGTGAATGGTTAGGTTTAGGAAAGAAACAAAGTGGTCAAAGCTTCATGAAGCTTCAAGGTCAAAACAAAAGATGCCACCATTTTGTTTCTTGCCCTAAATTAAATAAATAAAATAAATAATTAAGAAAATATAATAAAACCCTAACCATTCACTTAAACATGGTTTAAAGTAAACATACACCCAAGCTTGCATGTATCATCAAACATGATACAATCAAGTGCACAAAAATATATCACATATACAATGCGCACATCAAGTGAGAAAATCCATCTTAAGTGAACCAATATTAGTTAATGCAAAGTAATATATAAAATATATAATTATACATTAAATCATTAAATCAACACTTGATTTAATGATCCGGTCATACTGCATATAACCGACTAATATCAAGTGTATCAATGTATCGAATCAACACTTGATTCGGTAACCCGGCTATATCACATATAACCTGCCGATGATACAAATCGCGAGAATAGAATACAGTATCACATACTGGTATTATTCTCGGTCCCGCACATACCTCATATGCGCTCCTATTTCGTTTTTCTTGAGCCAGGAAACCTCTGTGTAGGACTCTAAAGACTCGTCAATACGCCAGCAGCAGGTGATGATCATATCAAACACCCACAAGCCGCAAGCGGTCTGCTAAACGTAACGGCCATCCGGGTATTGAGCGATCAGAAGATCAACGAGCAAGCCCGCTCACACACCTGTGAATTCGACCAGTAACACTTACCGTACAGTCCGGTCTGTTTGTCTGATATGTCGCATATCTCGCCTAGGGGTGGAAAACGTCAGACCCCAGCAGCTCGATAAGTCGTGTCGATATGAGGTCTATAACAATTCGAGAAACTACTGGTAACACTTATCAGTAAATCTCAGCAACCCTGGCCAGGGATTTCTGGTTATAACCAATCGAACAAAGCGCAACATCAACTCCCTATACCGGGAGAGACGAATCCCCTCCTATCGCTCATTGCCTCCATGTGATTCGAGACTGTACCCAAAAACCACCGTTTTGCATGCCCTCTTGGACGTGGTAAGGTGGAAATCAAAGCACAGTGGGAATCACAAAAGACACTATGACGATCTCGGGTCTACAGACAAACCTGTACCAGTGTCACCAGAGAACTGCCATCTGACGTAAGGTATAATACCATCTGGGAGTTCTCGGCGAGTCCGTCCAGTGTACCCAGTCTCCACTGAGCACCCTATATCATCTCTGATGTCAAACACTAATGGATATGGGATCATCCATCGCCCATCTGTATGGGTCGAGAAGGTATACGCTAGTCTACTCTGGTATATCGATGCCCCGTCTCGATACACCCATGACTAGGGACCTTGAAGGATGTACTTATGGACTACCATGTCCCCACTAGTATGATCCGCCTCATAGTCCAGGTAGTCAAGTACACATCCTAAGGGCTTTACCAACATGTAACAGAGAGACAATCAGTGTACACGTTAAGGTAAAGAGCAACCGGATAGCATACTATCATGTCGAGCAAGAAAGTCCTCCCTATATATGTCCAAGCATCCACTACAATATACATCCTATGTATAGCAATGGCCTCTAGGGCATACATATAACTAACAGAGGGTTATTCACCTTTGGGCGAAACAGAGTAGAGGTCGCATGGTTTTGCGACGGGGTTCGTTCACATCCGCGCACTTATGCACGTTTGGTGTCCGGACGGTCATTACTAGTGGGCTCTGGTTTGAGCCAGATCCTAGAATATGTTTTGGGGTTAGTTTTATCTCATTGTATTCATGTTTCTCGGGACATGAATGCGGGTGTGTATGCACAGTTGTTTGAGCCGGAGGAAGAGGTTTTCATTAGTGTTTTGGAACGGGTGTGTATGCACAGTTGACAGTCGTCTTTTTCCAAACCCTAATGAACTTGTGATTTATCAATTAATAATATTAATTAAATGAAATTGTGTCATGGTTGGGTTTGTTGACTTGTTGACCAAGGTTGACTTGTTGACCATGGTTGAAACATTGACTATCATCATTACACATCAAAGATGCTCTTTGATCTTTGCAAAACCATTTAATGTGAGATGATAATGGTCTCATCAAACCTTCCATCAACTTTTTCATTTGATTAAATTTATTAATTTGATTAAATCACTTATATTGTTATGGTTGTAAAAAACCATCTCATTCTATCATTACCATTCTCTCTCTTCCTCTCTTCTTCCTCCTCCTCTAGTTCAAGGAGAACAATTCTCATGTGTTGAGAAACATCTCCTTGAAGATAAAACACCTTAAGACACTCTCTACTCACTCTATGGTAGAAGGTTTAGCAAGCCGGATACCTTAGTTCTCTCAAAGTTCGAGAAAGGAGCTCAAGGAAGAAACCCTAAGGTGGATCGATCTTCGACAAGAGAAGGCGACGAGGAAGACACCATCCGACCACTACAAAGAGTCCAAGACGAAGGAGTTCAAGTTGAGGTATAACCCCTAACCAAGTAGACAACTCTCTAGTTTGGTTACTCGTGTGTAGTTTAGCCAAGATCCGTTTTCGTAGTCCAAGTTACCTATACCCGAAAAATTGTTTTTCACCATTTCCGCAAGCCCGAAAGAACCGGGAGAGGTAACATGGACTTACAGGGTAGCAATCTAAGAACAGTGGGAACACACTTGAGGCGAAGCAGCAGTGTCAAGTCTACGGACTATGTTGTACTCATGTCACCTGGGAACTGTTACCTGACGATAGGTGTAATACAAACCAACAGTTCTTGATGAGTCATGTCCGGTGTACTCGTAACCCAACGAGCACGTGCATACTATCTCCAGTACAACGTACTAATGGCTTTGGGACAGACCATTTCCCCTGCTGGGACGAGAAGCGTATACACTAGTCTACTCCGGAGTATCGATGCCTTGTCTCTATAATCCTACAACTAGGGACCTAAAAAAAGATGCGCTTGTTGACTACCCAGCCCCTACTAGTGTGACTGCCATCACAACGCTGGTAGTCAAGCAAGATCCCAAGGGCTCTATCAATATGTATTCGCGATTTGCTAAAAGAAACATATACACATATTAAGATAGATACAACTACATTGTTGAGTAAGACTGTTATAAACCCGTGTATATATCCGAAGCTTCCAAAATGTAATATACAAGCCAGTACTATACAATAATGGCCTCTAGGGTATATAACACTAACATAAATATCAACCATGAATTAATTCTATTATCCTTTAACTCAAAAATAAATATAAAGATAAATACTTCCATGTGAGTCTTGCATTGCCACCACTAGTGTATCAACAACCATGATACACACAAGTGTATGCATGTATGTGTGCATGCACACCAACATAAACATATGCATACATGCATGCATACAATAAAGAAAAGGGTTTAAAAAAGAAGTGAGCTAAAAGTCAATGTTAAATCAACACTTGATTTAACAAACCGGTCATATCACATATGAACCGACCAATAGTAAACGCTCGCTTAATATACGGTATCACATACGCGCATTTAATCGGGTCCCCGCGCATATCCTATATGCACACAACATCGTTTCGCCTGGGCTAGGAAACTCCTCTGTGGGACTCTAAGACTCGTCAATACGCCGGAAGTGGGTGATGATCATATCAAGCACCCCCAAGCCGCAAGAGGTCAGCTAAATGTATCGGCCACCCGGGTGTTGAGCGATCAGAAGAAAACAAGCGAACCTGTCAAAACTCCCGTCGAGGCAACTGGCAATACTACCATACAGTCCGGTCTATTCGTCAGATATGCTGCATATCAAGTCTAAGGATGGCATCGTCGTCCCCAATAACTCAATAAGTCATGTCGTTGTATGGACTATAATCAGACCGAGAAACTACTGATAACTCTTATCAGTAAATCTCAACAGCCCTGGCCAGAGACTTACGGATATAGCCAATCGAGCACAACACAACATCAACCCCCAATATCGGGAGAGACGAAACCCCTCCTATCGCTCATTGCCTCCATATATCTCGGGACTGTACCTAAAAGCCACCTGTTTACACGACTTAGCAGAGCCGTGGTAGGGAGGAAATCAAAGCACAGTAGGAGAACATGTGAGACTCTATGACGATCTCGGGTCTACAGACTAACCTGTACCAGTGTAATCTGAGAACTGCTATCCGACGATAGATATAATATCATATAGGAGTTCTCGGCGAGTCCGTACAGTGTAACCACTCTCCACTGAGCACCCGCATACGATCTTGATGTCAAACATCAATGGATATGAGAACATCCATCGCCCATCATATGGGTCTAGTATCATATACGCTAGTCTACTCTGGAATATCGATGCACCGTCTCGATACACCCACGACTAGGGACATTTCAGGATACGCTTATAAACTACACATGTCCCACTAGTATGATCTGCATCATAATCACAGTAGTCAAGCAAATATCCTCAGGGCTTTATCAACATGTACAAATGGATAAAAGCATGATCAAGTGAACATGTCAGATAAAGAGTAACCAGATAGCATACTATCATGTCAAGCAAGAAATTCCTTTGTATATATATACATGTATAAAAACATCCACTATCATATAATGGCTTTTAAGGCCTACATAAACCCAACAATCTCCAACTTGCACTAAGGCCGGTTATTAGCGTATCTCATACCAAACATCTCAAAAATTCACTAATGTTGCGGCTGAGGGAGGGCCTTGGTGAGTGGATCCACAGTGTTATTCTTTGTATCTACTCTCTGAAGCTCGATCTCGCGGCGATCATCTATCTCCCGGATCAAATCTTATCGCCTCATGATGTGTCTGGACCGCTGATGGGACCTGGGCTCCTTGGCTAACGCCATAGCCCCATTATTACCATAATACAATGGTATTGGATCAATAATGGTTGGAACTACTCATAGCTCCAAGACGAACTTTCTCATCCAGACTGCTTCCTTTACGGTATCATTTGCAGCAATGTACTCAGCTTTCATCGTGGAGTCTGCAACGGTATCCTATTTAGAACTCTTCCAACTTACCGCCCCTCCATAGAGGGTAAATACAAACCCATAGATAGATTTGCTATCGTCCTTATCAATCTGGAAGCTCGAATCGGTAAAGGCCTCCATTTGGAGATCTCCGTTACCATACACCAAGAACAATTCTTTAGTCCTTCGCAAGTACTTAAGAATATTCTTCACAGCTATCCAGTGATTTTCCCCTGGGTTGGACTGATACCTGCTTACTACACCTAGTGCATAAGCTACATAAGGGCGTGTACATAACATCGCATACATTATAGATCCTACGGCTGAAGCATAGGGTACAATGCTCATGCGAGCTCTCTCTTCATCAGTCTTTGGGCATAAGTCTTTGGAGAGTGACTCCATGGCAAGCGGGTAAGGCACCCCGCTTGGAGTCTTCCATAATAAATCTCTTTACGATGGTGTTGATGTACCTGGTTTGGGACAATCCCAACAACCTTTTGGATCTATCCCTATAGATCGGAATGCCTAATATGTATGTGGCATCACCCAGGTCCTTCATGGAGAACCTTTGTGATAAGAATGATTTGACCGACTGTAGCATAGGAAAGTCATTTCCTATCAGAAGAATGTCATCCACATACAATACGAAGAATGTGACAGCTCTCCCTACAGCCTTCTTATAAACACAAGGTTCATCTGGATTTTTGATGAAATCAAACTCTTTGATAACATCATCAAAACAGATGTTCCAACTCCGTGATTCCTACTTTAATCCATAAATGGATTTAAGCAATCTACATCCTTTCCCGCTGCTCCCACTATCAACAAAGCCCTCTGGCTGATCCATATAAACGCATTCTTCTAAATCACCATATAGAAATGCAGTTTTAACGTCCATCTACCAGATTTCATAGTCGTAGTGAGCAGCAATAGCAATTAGGATCCGAATGGATTTAAGCATGGCTACGGGAGAAAAAGTTTCGTCATAGTCCAGACCCGGTCTTTGACGAAATCCTTTCGCTAGAACTTGTTGGATATATGTATGCCCTAGAGGCCATTATGTGATAGTGGATGTATCTATACATGTATATATATTCAGTTTGCATTCTTGCTCGACATGATAGTATGCTATCTGGTTATTCTTTATCTGACATGTTGATTTGATCATGCTTTTATTCATTCATACATGCTGATAAAGTCCCAAGGATATCTGCTTGACTACTCTGATTATGATAGAGATCATACTAGTGGGACATTTGTAGTCTATAAGCATATCCTGAAATGTCCCTAGTCGGAGGTGTATCGAGACGGGGCATCGATATACTAGAGTAGACTAGCGTATATGATACTAGACCCATATGATGGGCGATGGATGTTCCCACATTCAACGATGTTTGACATCAAGATCATATACGGGTGCTCAGTGCTGACTGGGTACACTGGACGGACTCAGCGAGAACTCCTATATGGAATTATATCTATCGTCGGATAGTAGTTCTCAGGTGACACTGGTACAGGTTAGTCTGTAGACCCGAGATCGTCATGGAGCCTTGTGTGTTCTCCCACTGTGTTTTGATTGCCACCCTACCACGGCTCTACTGAGTCCTGCAAACAGGTGGCCGTTGGGTACAGTCCCGAGACACACGAAGGCAATGAGCGATAGGAGGGGTTTCGTCTCTCCCGGTATTGGGAGTTGATACTGTGCTGTGCTCGACTGGTTATAACAGCAAGTCCCTGGCCAGGGCTGCTGAGATTTGCTGATAAGTGTTATCAGTAGTTTCTCAATCTGTTATAGACCATTCACCGACACGACTTATTGAGTTATTGGGGTCGACGTGACCATCCCTAGGCTCGATATGCAGCATATCTGATGAAGAGACCGGACTGTACGGTAGTGTTGCCGGATGGCTCGACGGGAGTTGTAGCAGGTTCGCTTGTTGTCTTCTGATCGCTCAATACCCGGGCGGCCGTTACGTTTAGCTGACCGCTTGCGGCTTGAGGGTACTTGATATGATCATTACCCTCTGCCGGCATATTGATGAGTCTTAGAGTCCCAAAAAGGAGTTACCCAGTCCAGGCGAAACGTTGTGCTGCGCGTATGCGATATGCGCATGCACCCGATTGAAATGTGCGTATATGATACCGAACATTGATCGGGTGGCCTACTTTTGGTGGGGTCGTATGAGATATTACTGGATTGATAAATTAAGTGTTGATTTATCATCTAACCATAAATTATCTCACTTGAAACCTTTCTAGGGTTTGATGGATGTAAGCATGCATGCATGTGTTTCTTTATTTTCATTCTAGTTTCATGCACATGTGAATGTGCATACATGCATACATACATACACCCATCCATCATGGTTGTTAGCATATGGAAATGGTGGCAATGCAAGACTTACACCATGGATTAAATAATGGATAATTATTTAATTTTGGTTTTAAAGTTAAATGAAAAAGAAAAGGATAATCATGTTAGTTTCCACACTCTTCTTCTAACCTAACCTAGCTCAACTACCACTAACCTATGGTTATCCTTCTCTTTATCATTCTAAACCCAAGTTAAATTAACTATCTATCATTTAATCATGGTTGAAGTCAAGAAGGAATTAAATATATATAGTGATATATATTTCTTTCTCTTGCTTAACTCATGGTTATCTTTTACCTCTTGTCAAAAAGTTGCCACCATCTTCTTCCTCTTGCTCTTTTGCTCTCTAGTTCTTTCTAGTAATCAAATACCATTCAAAGATAGGTTTTTGAAGTGAGAAACCTAACCACAACATCATTCTACACAAGCTTAGCCGCTTTGTTTAGAGTGTTCTCTTCAGTTTGTCGAAATTGCGAGCTTGGACGGATATCTCCGTGGTGGATCGTTGTGGACACAAGGGGACATCAAAAGGACCTTCGTTCAACACCTTAGAGACCAAGGAGTCCAGCGAAGGGGAGCTACAAAGGTTGTAGCCTTCAAACCTTTAACTTTATTAGCTTAAAGTTTCATAACCCTAATTTTCTAGGATCGATCCATGTGCATGTTAGTTTAGCACCTTAAAAATTATAACTTTGGGTCATGTGATGCTTAAAATCTCTTCATAGGGTGCTATACTAACCTTACATTGGTATCAGAGCCGACCTAGAACATTAGGCGACGTTTTTACGAAGTGAAAACCCCGATCGGACAAAAATACGATATTATGGGATGCTCTCTGGAAATTTTCTAAATTTTGACATTTTGCAGAATTAAAAATATGTAAAAAATAAAGCAGGGAAAAATAAGGTTTACGGCAGAAAATTTATCCAATGAACAGTGTTTCTTGCCGCGAAAATGCGGCCTAAGCTTGTTTAGACCGCGGTTCCGCGGCCTTATATATGAATTAGTGGATAATTTTTCTTCTGTAATTTTTGGTTCTGCATGTATAATTTTTTGGGTATTTTTAAACTGTATAAAGTTTTGAAAAATTCTGGAGATATTTTTGGATTCGTCGATTCGATCGGGACTTTCATTTCGTAGCTTTTCCGGGTAAATTAGAAAGTATTGAAGTGTTTGAACGAATGTCATTTGCTCACTATTCACGGGGTTTAAATACTTTGGAGATACGTGCAAGTCTTTTTGCGGTGGTCCCTCTAGAAGACAACAAACCTTAACTCGATTATGTGACCGTCTTGAACTGCCCTTTGAACCTTAGGGTTTGGGGCAGTACGGCGTGCCACATGTGAGGCGTTGGCTTGACCCTTCTACGGCTGGACCGCTACTACTGTGTCACACTCCAGGTTTTTGAACCCTGCTCAAGTGTTGAGCTTTAGTGAATCTTGGGTGCTTGATAGTTCGTTCGAAAACTTTAATACTGTCTGTTTATCTGGAATGTGATACAATATGTGGAATTCATATAGTGTAGGCAAGAAATACGAAATATGTGATATTTCGCATTTATGATGTCTAAAGAGAATCTGGATTCCAAATATTGTAGTTTTACACTTTCTTTTCTGTGACCGTAAGTGTAGTATGTTAGATATCGCCGGTTTCGTTGCTATACATCAACGACAATCGGGGTACGCATACTTACTTACGTTGATGATATATGATATTAGGTGTTGCTGAGATATGATGTGCAGGATTGTCGCGATCGAATAGCCGGGGGTTTTTGTGAGATGAGAGTTTTATATTTTCATTCATGTAAATTCAAATGTAATGTAATATTCTTTTATTTGGGGCACTTCCAGGTTGCGGTTGTGTCACCAGTGTTGTATATTATTTACTCTTCCGCATTAGGATGGACCCAAGGAGGGGAGCACAGGTGACCGGGTTTTGGGGTTCAGTGGGAGGCCATCTCGAGGAGTCGAGACCGGGTCTCCTAAACTCCAGGATTGGTAGGGTCACTTGCCGCTCTCGTAGGGGTCCAGGGTGTGGGCTTGGCTATTCATCGCGACTGTGGAATCCGTATTTTCTATTCTGGCTAAATACTAAATACGGACGTCCTAGGATATCCCACGTTATATCTATGTTTCTGCTGCCTGTGTTCTGTGATATCTGAGACGAATGACATATTATATATATGATATATAGTAGACGTTGCTTATGTTTTACACCCGCGCTAGTCCCGTCCCGGTATGCCGTTAGTTAAGTAACCTAACGGTGCATAACGGAACATTGCGGCGAATGCGGATGGCATAAGCGTACGTGTTATTTTCGTTTCTTTTCTGTGATTGGCTTAAGGACTTAAATGATGGGATTACATTAATGTGATTAATGTAAAGAAAATAAACCTAAAAAGATGTTGTAGAATCGGATTTAAAAACTACTCGGCTATTTGTGAAAAAGCTACATTTCAAAACTGCGGAGCTTAAGCCACTCCTTTTGAAAACTGTTTGATTCTACGACGATATCAAGTTCAAAGCGTTAAAGATTTTCTTAAAAATCATTCGCAACCCTCCGTCATTTTAGGAAGTAGAGTACTTAGTATTCGTGCTACGTTTGTTGACTTTAGTTAAGGCGTAGTGTACGGTAGCTAAGTGATGTCTTCCTACACTGCATATGATGCAGATTAATTAGGACATTCATGCGACTTTGTTGACCATAGTTAAGGGTCATATGGGTGGGTCTAATTGATCAAGAAATGACGGGTAGAACTTGACTGGTACTTATGATTTGTTGACTATAGTTAAGGTCATAAGTACTAGGGGTAAAAATTACATCGGGAATTTCAAGTGTTGAAATTTGCAATGAGATTGCATACCTTCCATGTGATGGTTGGATCCCGATCCCACTGTGGGCAATAGTTGCTTCTAGGAGAGTTTTACAGTTTACAATTAGCTAACTCATTAGGTGTCTAGAAAGGTGTTAACGGGGCTCCGCCTCTGGGAAAACGAGGTTTACTCTAATTAGGTCCGTGCGAAAGCACGGGGAACCTCCCTCAAAGTACCGACACTGGCCTGGCTGAACGGTTAGCGAAGTTGTAGACTGTAATTAATCCTGGCTAGTTTTTCTTTTTAAGGTTTGAAAGAAAAACTTGATAAAAAGCAGTGGGAAACTTCGATTAGACAAGATAATAAACCAATCTAATCTATGCAAGAGCTTTCGCTGAGTGTATTCTTTTCTCTCTCTTAATAGCAGATACCAATGACTGGACTTAAGCTTCTACTAGATAAAAACAAACTGAATGGGACCAACTATAAAGACTGGCTAAGGAATCTGAAGATCGCCTTGACTTATGATAAAGTATCATATGTCCTCACGGCTTCAGCCCCGCCCGTCCCAGGACCAAAATCCTCAATTGCGGACATTGAAGTCCGCAAGACATGGGACGCTGACTGTGCCACGGCCACATGCCTCGCGCTTGCATCGATGGATAACACACATCAAAAGCAGCACGAGGACATGGACATTCACGGGATACTGCTCCATACAAAGGAGTTGTATGGGGAGCAATCCCACGTATTACGATACGAAGCATCAAAGAAACTGTTTCAGATGCGAATGGCCCCTGGCACACCAGTAGGAGACCATGTGTTAAAGATGATAGCTCTTATAGAAGAGCTTGAGGACCTTGGATGGACAATGGACAATGAACAATATATAGATATTATTCTGCAGTCCCACCCCTCCACCTTTGCTCAGTTCATAGTGAACTTCAACATGCATGGCATAGAGAAGGACCTCCCTGAACTCCTTAATATGTTAAGGAGTGCAGAGAGCACTATGAAGTCAGCAAAGACTCCCGTTATGACCATTGGACAGTCTTCTTCTTCTCGCCCAAAAGCTAAGGCCAAGGGAAAGAAAAAGAAGAAACCCACTAATCCTAAGGGCGGAGTCAAAAAGGTGAAGGGAAAGGGAAAGTCCACGGCTGGAGACCCAGGGAAAGGCGAGTGTTTTCATTGCCACAAGACAGGACATTGGAAGCGCAATTGCACGGAGTACCTAAGTCTCAAGAAGAAGCATGGTGATGCTTCTGCTTCAGGTGCGTTTGTGACTGAAAACTGTTTTTCTATAAACTCTGCTTCCTGGGTATTGGATACCGGTTCAGGTTCTCACATTTGCAATTCTATGCAGGGGCTGAGAAATAGCAAGGTTTTGACGACAGGTGACCATACTCTCCGCGTTGGAAATGGTTCCAATGTACATACAGTCGCAGTGGGAGAGTATCACTTGGGGTTGCCATCTGGATGTATTTTGATTTTGAATCCATGTTATTTTGTACCAAGTATGCTATGTAATATAATATCCGTTTCTTTGTTGGACAATGAAGGATATATAATTTTGTGTTGCAGAACAATGTTATGAACATTCACCTGAATCAAATGTTGGTTGGGTATGGTACGCTTAATAACGGAATATATGTCCTAAATCAACACACAGTTTTCAGTATACAACACACTAATATAAGAAAACTTTCAGAATTAAATGAAGCTTTTCTTTGGCATTGTAGACTTGGTCATATTAACGAAACAAGACTAAACAAGTTACATAAAGATAGATATTTAAACTCTTTTGAATATAAATCTTATGAGACTTTCCAGTCTTGTATCAAGGGTAAAATGACCAAAACTCCGTTTACAGGACACGGAGAAAGAGCTACTCAGCTCCTTGACCTCATACATAGTGATGTATGTGGGCCAATGTCTACACAGGCTAGAGGCGGTTTTTCATACTTCATTACATTCACCGACGATTTCTCAAGATTCGGTCATGTATTTTTATTAAAACACAAGTCCGACGCTTTCGAGAAATTCGTTGAATATAAACAAGAAGTAGAAAAACAAACCGGCTTGAGTATTAAGATGCTTCGATCAGATCGAGGTGGAGAGTATCTCAGTACAGAATTTGCAAACTTCCTAAAAGAGAATGGGATTCTCTCTCATCTCACTCCGCCTTACACACCACAGCACAACGGTGTGTCAGAACGACGGAATAGGACCCTATTAGATATGGTCCGGTCCATGATGAGTGACGCTGAGTTACCAGTCTCGTTTTGGGGGCATGCATTGGAGACTGCAGCGTTTCTGCTAAACAGGGTTCCGACCAAAGCCGTGTCTACCACGCCATATGAGATATGGAATGGGAAGAGACCATCTCTTAAGAGAATTAAGATTTGGGGTTGCCCGGCCTATGTTAAAAAACAGAATCCGGACAAACTCGAGACACGGTCAGTCATGTGTAACTTTGTGGGATATCCAAAGAATTCTTATGGATATCTGTTCTACCACAAAGAGGAACAAAAAGTGTTTGTTTCTCAGTATGCCACATTCTTGGAAAAAGAGTTTTTCACAGATAAAGATGATGGCAAGGTGGTAGATCTAGAAGAGGTTCTGGAGACACAAACTACAAATGACGATTTGGTTGAACCGGCTGTTGCAACAGAAACTGAAGAACCTCGGCCACTCCGTAGGTCTGGTAGGACTTCTCGCCCACCGGAGAGGTACTACGGTTTCCTCATTGATGGTAACGGAGAAGATTGCATCATGGATGATGATGATCCTACCAGTTTTCAGCAGGTTATCACGAGTGGTGACTCTGTGAAGTGGCTGGATGCCATGAGATCCGAAATGGAGTCTATGTACACCAACAAAGTATGGACTTTGGACGTTGTACCCCCTGGGGTAAAACCTGTAGGGTGCAAATGGATCTTTAAAAGAAAGATTGGTGTGGATGGGCAGGTAGAGACCTATAAGGCAAGACTTGTGGTGAAAGGTTTTCATCAAAGACCAGGTTTGGACTATGACGAAACTTTTTCACCTGTAGCCATGCTTAAATCCATTCGGATCCTACTTGCTATTGCTGCTCACTACGACTATGAAATCTGGCAGATGGACGTTAAAACAGCATTTCTAAATGGAAATTTAGAAGAATGCGTTTATATGGATCAGCCAGAGGGCTTCATTGACAGTGGGGGCAGCGAGAAAGCATGTAGATTGCTTAAATCCATATATGGGTTGAAGCAGGCATCTCGGAGTTGGAACATCTGTTTCGATGATGTTATCAAAGAGTTTGATTTCATCAAAAATCCAGATGAACCTTGTGTTTATAAGAAGGCTGTAGGAAGAGCTGTCACATTCCTCGTATTGTACGTGGATGACATTCTTCTGATAGGAAATGATATTCCTATGCTACAGTCGGTCAAATCATTCTTATCACTAAGGTTCTCCATGAAGGACCTGGATGATGCCACATACATCCTGGGCATAAGGATCTATTGGGATAGATCCAAAAAGTTATTGGGATTATCCCAAACCAGGTACATCAACACCATCCTAAAGAGGTTTAGAATGGAAGACTCCAAGCGGGGTGCCTTACCCGCTTGCCATGGAGTCACTCTCTCCAAGGATTCTTGTCCAAAGACCGATGAAGAGAGAGCTCGCATGAGCATTATACCTTATGCTTCGGCAGTAGGGTCTATAATGTATGCGATGTTATGTACACGCCCAGATGTAGCTTATGCACTTAGTGTTGTAAGCAGGTATCAATCCAACCCAGGGGAGAACCACTGGACAGCTCTGAAGAACATTCTTAAGTACTTACGAAGGACTAAAGAATTGTTCTTGGTGTATGGTAATACAGATCTCCAAATGGTGGCCTTTACCGATTCGAGCTTCCAGAGTGATAAGGATGACAGCAAATCTATCTCAGGGTTTGTATTTACCCTCAATGGAGGGGCGGTAAGTTGGAATAGTTCCAAACAGGATACCGTTGCAGACTCTACGATGGAAGCTGAGTACATTGCGGCAAAAGATGCCGCCAAGGAAGCCGTCTGGATGAAGAAGTTCGTCTCGGAGCTAGGAGTAGTTCCAACCATTATTGATCCAATACCTTTGTATTGTGACAATAATGGGGCGATGGCGTTAGCCAAAGAGCCCAGATCCCATCAGCGGTCCAGACACATCCTGAGGCGCTTTCATTTGATCCGGGAGATTGTAGATCGCCGCGAGATCGTGATTAAGAGAGTTGACACAAAGAACAACGCTGCGGATCCACTCACCAAGGCCCTCCCTCAGCCACAGCATGAGCGACTTTTTGAGATGTTGGGTATGAGATACGCCAATAACTGGCCTTAGTGCATGTGGGAGATTGTTGGATATATGTATGCCCTAGAGGCCATTATGTGATAGTGGATGTATCTATACATGTATATATATTCAGTTTGCATTCTTGCTCGACATGATAGTATGCTATCTGGTTATTCTTTATCTGACATGTTGATTTGATCATGCTTTTATTCATTCATACATGCTGATAAAGTCCCAAGGATATCTGCTTGACTACTCTGATTATGATAGAGATCATACTAGTGGGACATTTGTAGTCTATAAGCATATCCTGAAATGTCCCTAGTCGGAGGTGTATCGAGAAGGGGCATCGATATACCAGAGTAGACTAGCGTATATGATACTAGACCCATATGATGGGCGATGGATGTTCCCACATTTATCGATGTTTGACATCAAGATCATATACGGGTGCTCAGTGCTGACTGGGTACACTGGACGGACTCACCGAGAAATCCTATATGGAATTATATCTATCGTCGGATAGCAGTTCTCAGGTGACACTGGTACAGGTTAGTCTGTAGACCCGAGATCGTCATGGAGCCTTGTGTGTTCTTCCACTGTGTTTTGATTGCCACCCTAACACGGCTCTACTGAGTCGTGCAAACAGGTGGCCGTTGGGTACAGTCCCGAGACACACGAAGGCAATGAGCGATAGGAGGGGTTTCGTCTCTCTCGGTATTGGGAGTTGATGCTGTGCTGTGCTCGACTGGTTATAACAGCAAGTCCCTGGCCAGGGCTGCTGAGATTTGCTGATAAGTGTTATCAGTAGTTTCTCAATCTGTTATAGACCATTTACCGACACGACTTATTGAGTTATTGGGGTCGACGTGACCATCCCTAGGCTCGATATGCAGCATATCTGACGAAGAGACCGGACTGTACGGTAGTGTTGCCGGATGGCTCGACGGGAGTTATAGCAGGTTCGCTTGTTGTCTTCTGATCGCTCAATACCCGGGCGGCCGTTACGTTTAGCTGACCGCTTGCGGCTTGAGGGTACTTGATATGATCATTACCCTTATTGGAGATAGTGCCCTCAGAGTCAATTATTAGGTCACTGGTACGTGATTGCAATGATTGATGGAGGACCTATCCCGGTAGGACAGTCTTACTCGAGATGATAGTATGCTATCTGGTTTACCTTTATCATTGTGTACTACTTTAGGTGACCTGACAAGTCGCTATTACACGTTGATAGAGCCCCTAGGATTCTTGCTTGACCACCAGCAGTATGAGGGCGATCATATAAGTGGGAGCTGGGGGTCTATAAGCATATCCTTAAATGGTCCCTAGTCGTGTGAGTTTCGAGACAGGGCATCGATACTCCAGAGTAGACTAGTGTATACAGTCGAGACCCCGACGAAGGGCGGTGGCCGGTCTCACAAGCCACTGGTGTCAGTTGGATCACCTAAGATGTATACAGGTGCTCATTGGGTTATGAGTACACCGGACAGGACTCGCCGGGAACATGCTAGTTGGTCATATACCAGACGTCAGATGGCAGTTCCCTGGTGACATGTGTACAGGTTAGTTCATCGACCTGGGGATCGTCATTTGTCTTGTGTGAGTTCCCACTGTACTTTGATTACTACCCTACCACGGCTCAAAGGAGTCGTGCAAACAGGTTTTAGTTGGGTACAGTCCCGAGCCACATGGAGGCAGTGAGCGCATCTTCAGGGGTTCGTCTCTCCCGGTATTGGGGGTGAGGTCGTGCTGTGTCTAGGAGAGCCATTACACGAAGCCCTCGGCCGAGGCAAGGAGATTTACTGGTAGGTATTCCAGTAGTATCTCAGGGTGTTCTGGGCTACACTCCGACACGACTTGTACCGCTTTTGGGGGTCTGACTTTTACCAACCTCCTAGGCCCTCCATGCGATGCTCATAGACGAATGGACCGGACTGTACGGATATTGTCACTGACAGGCTCAGTAGGGTGTCAGGCTGAGTTCGCTCACAGACGTCCCTTTTAGTCAATACCTGGTAGCCCGTTACGTATTGGCTTATACCTCTGACGTGCTAGTGGTTAAATCCATAACCATGGTGTTGACGAGTCTTTAGAGTCCCCCACATTCAGTTACTCAGCTTTCGGGCGAAAAGTCGTAGAGGCCGTATGGAGATATGGCAAGGTCCGATCAGATACGTGCGGTATTGAACGGATCAGGATCGGACAGTTTGTACTATAGGCCGTATGGATATATGGCAGGATTCGATCAGATACGTGCGGTATTGCACGGATCAGGATCGAACGGATAATACTAGCCGGCTTTGGTATAACCCGGATCCTGGTATAGTACAGTGTAGATTTTGTCTCATTGCATTTGTATTTCGGTCGGAATACAAGTGCGGGTGTGTATGCACAGTATCGGGGTTTCCCTGTAATTTATTACAGGACCAGTTTTATGGAGTTGCCAGTTTGCTCTTCGTTTCGTCCAATTTCCTTTGTATCATTCATTGGCCGAAGTTTGGTGGAGGAGGGCTTATTTGCATTGTTGCAAATAAGTATTTGTGGAGGGGTTCTTTGCATATTGGTTGGATCATCATGGTTGCTCCATTGACCTTGACTTATTGACTTCTTCATGATGGCTTGACCATTTGGAGTCATCATGGTTGTTTTGGAGTGTTTGTTTATGTTTGTGATGATATTGTCTTAATCATCACTCTTTATCCATGCTTGCATGATAGCTCACCCACTCCCTTGACTTTCTCTCCATTCTCACCCTTCACACATGCTTGGGCCGGCCACTATTGGAAGGGGATGGAATTCATTTTTGGTGTGGCATTTTTGGTTCTCATGGTGCTAAGAAAAGCTCTCTAGTTCATCTCAAAAATCAATTCCTCCACCATCTCAAAAGGCAACATCCTACAACCCCAAATTGAGACACAAATTCTACTACATATTCTACAGCAAATCTTGGGCATGTCGACTAGCCAGCTTCATGCCCGAGTTGCCTCGGCATTGAGGTGGGAGCCCGTAAAAGAAGTAGGCGATGTGGTGCACTTCCGGCGACGAGGAGGAGACGGGACATTCCGCAGGAGATCGGGATGACGACGAGAAGACCGGAGGACTCGGATCTGTCGGTATATCTCTCTTCCCTTTCTTGTAGATAGCTAGGACTAGTTAGTGGTTCGATCCGGGTAATAGTGCGCGGCGGTTTGCCAGTTCAAGTAAAATTTAAAGTTTATCACCGCTTCCGCATTTGGCCGTCGGATTGACGGCCGGGACGCCGCCGTGCACTTACAGTGGTATCAGAGCCTCGCCATTAACTTAGTCTAGCTTTGTGTAATGTGTTTGCATTTCCGATCGATCAAAAAGTTCCAAAACCGTGTTTTTCAAAGTGACAGTTTTCTGTTGAAATTTTTTAGTCTCCAAAAATTTTTCAGGTTGTATAAAAGTACTGTACTGGAGACCACTAGGCTACTGTAGAAATTCGACAGGGTGAATCGACAGTGGAGGCGCGGAACCGCGGCCAAAACCCCCTTTGGGCCGCGTTTCCGCCGCGCACTGTGGAGATCCCTGCACCAAATTTCTACAGTGTCTTTGTGGGCTTAAAATATGGGTTTTGGAATATTAATTTTGGGCCCAGAATTTCTTGATGTGCTACAGTAGTACTTGGGGGCCCACTTGCTAAAGTTTGATCGATCGGATATTTTAAACACATTTTTCACAGTATTTACATTATATCTGCGACCGTGAATGTCACTCGATCGGTAAATCCGGTCTAACTGCTATAGCCCGGTTAGACGGATTTGCGAACGTGACTTTCACGTTGATGTTCTGTTTTTGCTGTGATGTTGCGGATCGGTCGTGGGGATAGCCTGGATGCAATGCTAGTACAGTTTTGTTGTATTATGTACATTTGATATTGCGGGGCGAGCGTCCGACATGTGGACTGCCGTCACTGCCTGATTGTATTATTATTTTGGGGCACGGCCAGGTTGCGGTCGATGTACCCGTTGTATGTATATTTTACTTTCTGTACTAGGCTTGCCCCGCGGAGGGGTGCACGGATGGCCGGGTTCTGGAGGGCAACAAGCCCGCATCTCATGGCATTGAGACGGAGGGGGCTTTACTCTAGGATTGACGGGCGATTCGCCGCACTCGTAGGGGGTACAGGTAGACCCAGGAGGGGTGCCCAAGTTACCGGATTCCGTGAAGTGCTGGGTGGTCCATTCACGGCACTGAAGGGGGCTGCCTCGCTTCAGGTTTTGGCGGGTGACTTGCCGCGCCCGTAGGGGTCTAGGATTTCATTGCACAGGCTATCCATACGACCAGGGGAACGTCGGGTTTCTTTAGTGGCTCTGTGAAACCCGGGGATCCCAGATATCTGTATTGTTTCTGTGATGCTGTACATTTCTGTGATGTTGCATTTTATTCACGCCTTGAGCGAAATATAATATATTGGTATATATATATTAGTAGATGTTGTATATGTTTTACATCCGCGCTAGTCCAGTCCCCGCTCTGTCGTTAGTTAGCTAACCTAACGGGTAATGACGGGACCCAGTGGCGAATGCGGATGGCATATACGTACATCAGTATATTTTCGTTCTTTTTGGTGTGATCAATTGATGGGACTGCATTGATTCGGATCAATGCAAGTTAAAAACAAACCTAATCTGATGTTGTTGGAACACTTTTCAAAAAGCTGTTATTGCAAGAACGTTCACTTTTGTTTTGCATCGTGGTATTCAGTTGGAATATCCTGCTCCTCAGTCGACGAGGCAAGGGCCGAGATCCCTTCACCGGGAGTGACCCCTTGGATAAAAACTTTGCGTCAGGGCATTAACTTCACTATAGCCGATTACTTTTGCTTTGCACCGTGGTATTCAGTTGGAATATCCTGCACCCCATTCTACGGGGAAAGAGCCGAGATCCCTTCACCGGGTGTGACCTCTTTAGCGAAGATTTTCGTCACTATATTTTTAAAAGCTATCCGTTCCTTCAACGATATCAAGTTCATTACGTTAAAGGTTTTCGCCAGAAACCATTCGTAGCCCTCCGTCGTTTCATAAGGGTAGTCAATAGTATTCAAGCTGTGTTTGTTGGCCATAGTCAAGGCACAGTGTTTGGTAGCTATTGGGTGTTCATATGCTGCATAGATAGATGCGTTGGTTTGGGACAGTCGTATAGCCTTGTTGGCCCTAGTCAAGGGCTTGTACGGGTGGGTTCAAATCAACCTGGATAATGACGGGTAGAACTTGACATGTGACTTATGATTTGTTGGCCTTAGTCAAGGTCATAAGAGCATGGGGTAAAAATCACATCGGGAGTTTCAAAAGAACTGAAACTTGCCAGATATGCGCATACCTTCTGGAGTGTGATAACGTGAGCGGATTCCGTCACGTTATCATGCGGTGATAGTTGGATCCCGATTCCCACTGATGAGTTGGTTTACTCCTCGGGTGACCCCGACTAATTCTTCTTTCAGGTTTGGAGGAGAATTTGAGGTACAGTGGGAGGTTTCCAGATTAGATAAATTGGTAACCATTCTGATCTAGGTTAGAGTGCACGCTGAGTGTTTCTTTTCTCTCTCTCTTTGGCAGCGACCATTGACCCGACCCTAAGACTATGACTCAGTGACCAAGATTGACCGAACCTTCTTAAACATTGGCTTTTGGATTGTCAAAGTTGCAAACCTCATTGCCACTCCTACTTTTACCCTTTTCTCCAGGACACCCCGTATTACTACGAACGTCCACTTCCATTGGACAAAACCATCGTATGGTTAGATACGAACTCGAAAGAATTTATTCGAGGATGGTTTCCGGTTCTGGAGAAAACGGATAGGATTATTCAGTTGTCTTTTCCTTTTACCTTCTCTCAAGCTGTAAGTACTCCTTGGTTTAGGAGATAGTACACCTATTACGCAAATTGGATAGTCTTCTTCCAAACCATAGGCTGGTGCCGACCGGTAGGGAATGAAGAAAACCAATTAGCATAACGATGGTGTACAGAAGGTATTAAGTTAAGACAAAGCAAGGGATTAGTAAGAGGGCAAAGTAAATTGCAACAGATATTCACGACCAAACCAAGTATTCCTTCGCCAATCCTAAAATCACCTTTGTATTTCTCCAGGACACTCCGTATCACTACGAAGATCCACAGTTTATTGGATACTCCATCGTATGGTTATATACGAACTCGAAAGGAACTTGTTCCAGTTCGGGGATGGATTCTGGTTCAGGAGAAATAGGAATAAGGTTTATTCGGTTGTATTTTATCTTCACCCTCTCTCATTGCGAGTGTTCCTAGGATTGGGACAGTACACCCATTATGCTTATTGGATAGTCTTCTTCCAAACCATAGGCTGGTGCCGAATGGTAGGGAAGGAAGAAAACCATTTGGCCTAAAGGGGTGTGCAGAAGGTAAAGACTAAAGACATATGAAGGGATTTGGAGAGGTGGCAAAGAATTACACGGTTATAGTTGTGAATCTGGATAATGGTAGAGGCATTACTTGGAATACCAGGATACCCCATCGAGACATTTCAATGTTTCAATTTCACTGTGTAATGTTAAAAGAAAACTGATTTCCCGATTAGATGCTTACTCCAGGGTATGTATTTACCAGGTTTGATTCTCATATCTGTATGGTTTTACAGATGATGAGTGGGAGTAAGTTATTGGGAATTAGGTGATCATCCTCATTATATCGGGATTCGTTGTAATCGGTGATATTTGAGGAACTCACCTGGGTTGGTTGCCGGACGACAAATATTTGGTTTTGAATATCCGCTGTTGTGCACCAATTTCAAATCGATATATCTGTACGTCTATTTTCATAGAGTGAGATATACCTTTTTGAAATTATGTCTACGACATTTACCTATATCAGTGGATGGTTAGGTAAGGAGCATTAAACAGCAGTGTAATTCTTCTTAACCATAAGTACAGTTTTCAACCTACGACACACAGTGAATGAGTTATCAGACTCAAGGGACTTATACAGAGTATTGTATGTTGTCCAGGGTCCATCAGGACAGAGGGGTTGGTCCTCGTACTATATTCGGTTTACTTATGACTTTTCTAGTTTTTAGACAAGTGTTTCGCGGAAACACAGGGTCTGAATTTTGAGAAGTTATAGGTATTTGAATAGAGTAGAGAACCAGGTGTAGCAAGTATCGGGATTCTTCAAAGTGATCGAAGATGTAGATACTTGTGTATGGTATTCAGTTGATAGTAATGATAAAGAGATCTTGCTTCTCTTTCAGGTTACTCATAATTGGAAGCATTCCTAAGTTGAGTAACGCTGATAGACCTCCTTCCATTTAGTTGACATGCACTGGGGACAGCTGCATGATTTGAATCTGGTTCAATTAAACCAGTGCCTCTGTTTCTATATGGGATATAGAACAGTTCATATCTTAACGGTGTTAAGGTACGGGGAGTTGTCCGGCTTATGATTAAAACCAGACACTGGACAACTCAAGGCACGTTTCTGTAATGGCTGTTTGTGGGTTGACCCAGGATATGACGAGGGTTGACTTTCTACCATCTGGATGAACAATAGCAATATTGTTCTAGACTCGCCACAGTTTTATTAAAAATGGATTTTTTCAGAAAACAGTAGTGGGAGTATGGTAGAACTGGAAGCGATTCCAGAACCGCAAACTATTACTGAAGATTTGATAAGGAACCTAAAGATTCTATCTGGATTGACATTCCATTGGCCACTCCGCAGATAAGATGGGTAACTTCAGGCACCCGAGAGGTACTAAGGTAGCCTCAAGGACGGTGACAGGGAAGTTCTTGTTTACCCACACCTGCCATTGCTGTTGTTCTAGACTGTGAGACCCGGCAGGAGGATGAGTATAGCGTCGTTCTGAACTCGCTTCAGAAGTGTACGTGTATATGACTCTGCCAGAGGGTTGTCGTAGTCAGTGGGAGCAGCGAAAGCATTGGTGGACAGGTAGCTTATGTCTATTTATAGACTAAAGCAGATGTAGCGGAGATAGATCATCTATTTCTGACGTGACAGTCATAGGTTTGACTTCATCAGAATAGGGGATGGATCTGTTGAGAAGGTAGTAGGGTGTGATATCCTGGTATTTGGATGACATACACAAAATAGGAAAAGAAACTCCTATACTACAATCGGTTATACTTTGGTCATCACACAGTGGTTTCTCCACAAATGACTTGGATTTTATATCTGACATACTGGTTACTGGATCTATGGTTTTAGATCTAGATTTGGGTGGTTTCCCAATTAAGGGTACTTAGACAGCATTCTAAGAGTATTTAGAATGGACGACTCCATGCACGGTAGTGTACCTGCAGATGATGGAGTCACCCTCTCTAAAGGTGTCTTACAGACTAAAGGGGAGAGGGATGTGCATGATTGGCAGATCACTTGCTCAGGCAATTGAGTCAATCAGGAGATGTCAAGTACCACACCAGATGTTGTTCTTGCACTAGATGAAATAAGTAGACATTAATCCAATCCTGGAGAAACAGTCGGAAGCAGTTTTAGAACATAAGTGAATGTTCTAAGGATATGATAACGACAGCCTCATTCGGGAAACAGTTATCATTCCAGGCTTCCAAGGTGACCTGGACAACAAGGAGGTTGTCAGAGTTATAGTTTTCCTTCTGATGAGGGGCTGTATTTTGGACAGGAGGTCCAAGGCAATACTGAGGGTGGCATGGCGCAGAATACTGATTAAGTTCAGTTGACGATACAGTCTAAGAAGTTTGGATTTGGTGTTCATTTATGAACTATGTCCCATCAGACATCCAGACACTTTCTAAGACAGGTATTGCTCATTTCGGGAGATGGGTTTCTCCACGAACTTGAGATATAGAGAGACATAGAAAGAAACAACTAAGCGGATCCACTCACTAAGGCTATTCCTCGAACGCAATAGTCTCGCAAACGAGCTTTGGGAGACTGACTAGTAGAGGAGTTGGGTGTTCGGTATCACACGGGCTGTGAGTATGCGACATCGCAATAATTAGCCTTGAGTGCAAGTGGGAGATTGTTGGAGATAGTGCCCTCAGAGTCAATTATTAGGTCATTGGTACGTGATTGCAATGATTGATGGAGGACCTATCCCGGTAGGACAGTCTTACTCGAGATGATAGTATGCTATCTGGTTTACCTTTATCATTGTGTACTGCTTTAGGTGACCTGACAAGTCGCTATTACACGTTGATAGAGCCCCTAGGATTCTTGCTTGACCACCAGCAGTATGAGGGCGATCACATAAGTGGGAGCTGGGGGTCTAAAAGCATATCCTTAAATGGTCCCTAGTCGTGTGAGTTTCGAGACAGGGCATCGATACTCCAGAGTAGACTAGTGTATACAGTCGAGACCCCGACGAGGGGCGGTGGCCGGTCTCACAAGCCACTGGTGTCAGTTGGATCACCTAAGATGTATACAGGTGCTCATTGGGTTATGAGTACACCGGACAGGACTCGCCGGGAACATGCTAGTTGGTCATATACCAGACGTCAGATGGCAGTTCCCTGGTGACATGTGTACAGGTTAGTTCATCGACCTGGGGATCGTCATTTGTCTTGTGTGAGTTCCCACTGTACTTTGATTACTACCCTACCACGGCTCAAAGGAGTCGTGCAAACAGGTTTTAGTTGGGTACAGTCCCGAGCCACATGGAGGCAGTGAGCGCATCTTCAGGGGTTCGTCTCTCCCGGTATTGGGGGTGAGGTCGTGCTGTGTCTAGGAGAGCCATTACACGAAGCCCTCGGCCGAGGCAAGGAGATTTACTGGTAGGTATTCCAGTAGTATCTCAGGGTGTTCTGGGCTACACTCTGACACGACTTGTACCGCTTTTGGGGGTCTGACTTTTACCAACCCCCTAGGCCCGCCATGCGATGCTCATAGACGAACGGACCAGACTGTACGGATATTGTCACTGACAGGCTCAGTAGGGTGTCAGGCTGAGTTCGCTCACAGACGTCCCTTTTAGTCAATACCTAGTAGCCCGTTACGTATTGGCTTATACCTCTGACGTGCTAGTGGTTAAATCCACAACCAAGGTGTTGACGAGTCTTTAGAGTCCCCCACATTCAGTTATTCAGCTTTCGGGCGAAAAGTTGTAGAGGCCGTATGGAGATATGGCAAGGTCCGATCAGATACGTGCAGTATTGAACGGATCAGGATCGGACAGTTTGTACTATAGGCCGTATGGATATATGGCAGGGTTCGATCAGATACGTGCGGTATTGGACGGATCAGGATCGAACGGATAATACTAGCCGGCTTTGGTATAAGCCGGATCCTAGTATAGTACAGTGTAGATTTTGTCTCATTGCATTTGTATTTCGGTCGGAATACAAGTGCGGGTGTGTATGCACAGTATCGGGGTTTCCCTGTAATTTATTACAGGACCAGTTTTATGGAGTTGCCAGTTTGCTCTTCGTTTCGGCCAATTTCCTTTGTATCGTTCATTGGCCGAAGTTTGGTGGAGGAGGGCTTATTTGCATTGTTGCAAATAAGTATTTGTGGAGGGGTTCTTTGCATATTGGTTGCTCCATTGACCTTAACTTATTGACTTCTTCATGATGGCTTGACCATTTGGAGTCATCATGGTTGTTTTGGAGTGTTTGTTTATGTTTGTGATGATATTGTCTTAATCATCACTCTTTATCCATGCTTGCATGATAGCTCACCCACTCCCTTGACTTTCTTTCCATTCTCACCCTTCACACATGCTTGGGCCGGCCACTATTGGAAGGGGATGGGATTCATTTTTGGTGTGGCATTTTTGGTTCTCATGGTGCTAAGAAAAGCTCTCTAGTTCATCTCAAAAAGCAATTACTCCACCATCTCAAAAGGCAACATCCTACAACCCCAAAATGAGACACAAATTCTACTACATATTCTACAGCAAATCTTGGGCATGTCGACTAGCCAGCTTCATGCCCGAGTTGCCTCGGCATTGAGGTGGGAGCCCGTAAAAGAAGTAGGCGATGTGGTGCACTTCCGGCGACGAGGAGGAGACGGGACATTCCGCAGGAGATCGGGACGACGACGAGAAGACCGGAGGACTCGGATCTGTCGGTATATCTCTCTTCCCTTTCTTGTAGATAGCTAGGACTAGTTAGTGGTTCGATCCGGGTAATAGTGCGCCGCGATTTGCCAGTTCAAGTAAAATTTAAAGTTTATCACCGCTTCCGCATTTGGCCGTCGGATTGACGGCCGGGGCGCCGCCGTGCACTTACAACCCTCTGCCGGCGTATTGACGAGTCTTAGAGTCCCACAAAGGAGTTACCCAGTCCAGGCGAAACGTTGTGGTGCGCGTATGCGATATGCGCATGCACCCGATTGAAATGTGCGTATATGATACCGAACATTGATCGGGTGGCCTACTTTTGGTGGGGTCGTATGAGATATGACTGGATTGATAAATTAAGTGTTGATTTATCATCTAACCATAAGTTATCTCACTTGAAACCTTTCTAGGGTTTGATGGATGTAAGCATGCATGCATGTGTTTCTTTATTTTCATTCTAGTTTCATGCACACGTGAATGTGCATACATGCATACATACATACACCCATCCATCATGGTTGTTAGCATATGGAAATGGTGTCAATGCAAGACCTACACCATGGATTAAATAATGGATAATTATTTAATTTTGGTTTTAAAGTTAAATGAAGAAGAAAAGGATAATCATGTTAGTTTCCACACTCTTCTTCTAACCTAACCTAGCTCAACTACCACTAACCTATGGTTATCCTTCTCTTTATCATTCTAAACCCAAGTTAAATTAACTATCTATCATTTAATCATGGTTGAAGTCAAGAAGGAATTAAATATATATAGTGATATATATTTCTTTCTATTGCTTAACTCATGGTTATCTTTTACCTCTTGTCAAAAAGTTGCCACCATCTTCTTCCTCTTGCTCTTCTGCTCTCTAGTTCTTTCTAGTGATCAAATACCATTGAAAGATAGGTTTTTGAAGTGAGAAACCTAACCACAACATCATTCTACACAAGCTTAGCCGCTTTGTTTAGAGTGTTCTCTTCGGTTTGTCGAAATTGCGAGCTTGGACGGATATCTCCGTGGTGGATCGTCGTGAACACAAGGGGACATCAAAAGGACGTTCGTTCAACACCTTAGAGACCAAGGAGTCCAGTGCAGGGGAGCTACAAAGGTTGTAGCCTTCAAACCCTTAACTTTACTAGCTTAAAGTTTCATAACCCTAATTTTCTAGGATCGATCCATGTGCATGTTAGTTTAGCACCTTAAAAATTATAACTTTGGGTCATGTGATGCTTCAAAACTCTTCATAGGGTGCTATACTAACCTTACAGAACTCTTGCCTTATAGGTCTCCACCTGCCATCTACACCAATCTTTCTTTTAAAGATCCATTTGCACCCAACGGGTTTTACCCCAGGGGGTACAATGTCCAAAGTCCATACTTTGTTGGTGTACATTGACTTCATTTCAGATCTCATGGCATCCAGCCACTTCACAGAGTCTCCACTCGTGATAGCTTGCTGAAAACTGGTAGGATCATCATCATCCATGATGCAATCTTCTCTATCATCATCAACGAGGAAACCGTAGTACCTCTCCGGTGAGATGTCCTACCAGATCTACGGAGTGGTTGAGGTTCATTTGTTTCTGTTGCAACAGCCGGTTCAACCAAGTCGTCATTTGTAATTTGTGTTTTTAGAACTTCTTCTAGGTCTACCACACTGCCATCTATATCATTTGTACAAAAATATTTTTCTAAAAATGTGGCATACTGAGAAACAAACACCTTTTGTTCCTCCTTATGGTAGAACATATATCCATAGGAATTCTATGGATACCCCACAAAATTACACATCACTGGCCGTGTATCAAATTTGTCCGGATTTTTCTTTTTGACATAGGCCAGACAACCCCAAATCATAACTCGTTTAAGAGATGGTCTTTTGCCATGCCATATCTCATATGGCGTGGTAGACACGGTTTTGGTTGGAACCCTGTTCAATAGAAATGCTGGAGTCTCCAATGCATGCCCCAAAAATGTGACAGGTAAGTCAGCATCACTCATCATGGAACGAACCATATCTAATAGGGTCCGATTTCGTCGTTCTGACACACCGTTGTGCAGTGGTGTGTAAGGAGGAGTAAGCTGAGAGAGAATCCCATTCTCTTTTAGAAAGTCTGCAAACTCTATACTGAGATACTCCCCACCTCGATCTGATCGAAGCATCTTGATACTCAATCCGGTTTTTTTTTCTACTTCAAGTTTGTACTCAGTGAATTTCTCGAAAGCTTCAGATTTATGTTTTAACAAAAACACATGACCAACTGTTGAGAAATCATCAGTAAAAGTTATGAGGTGAGAAAAACCGCCTCTAGCTTGTGTAGACATTTGCCCGCATACATCACTATGTATCAGAGCTAAAAGCTGAGTAGCACTTTCTCCGTGTCCTGTAAACGGAGATTTGGTCATTTTACCCTTGATACAAGACTGGCAAGTCGCATAAGATTTATATTCAAAAAGGTTTAAATATCCATCTTTATGTAGCTTTTTTTGTCGTGTTTCATTAATATGACCAAGTCTACAGTGCTAAAGAAAATCTTCATTTATTTCTGAAAGTTATCTTTTATTAGTGTGTTGTATGCTGAAAACTGTGTGTTGATTTAGGACGTATATCCCGTTATTAAGTGTACCATACCCAACAAACATTTGATTCAGGTTAATGTTCATAACATTATTCTGCAATACAAAATGATATCCTTCATTGTCTAACAAAGAAACGGATATTATATTACAAAGCATACTAGGTACATAATAACATGGGTTCGAAACCAATATACACCGTGATGGCAACCCAGGTGATACTCTCCCACTGAAACTGCATGTACATTGGAACAATTTCCAACCCGGAGTGTATGGTCATCTGTCTTCAAAACTTTGCTATTTCTCAGCCCCTGCAAGAAATTGCAAATGAGAGAACCTGAACCGGTATCTAATACCCAGGAAGCAGAGTTTATAGAAAAATAGTTTTCTGTCACAAACACACCTGAAACGGAAGCATATCCATGCTTCTTCCTTTTGAGATCCAAGTACTCAGTGCAGTTGCGCTTCCAGTGTCCCGATTTGTGGCAGTGATAACATTCCCTTTCCCCAATTCCCCAGGCGTGGACTTGTCTTTCCCCTTATCATTTTTAACTCCACCTCTAGGTTTGGCGGGTTTTTTCTTCATCTTTCCCTTGGCCTTGGCCTTCGGGTGAGAAGAGGAAGATGGCCCAGCAATCAAAGCTGGAGTCTTCACTGATTTTAGCATGCTCTCTGCACTCCTCAACATATTGAGGAGTTCTTCTCCATGTTGTCCATGTTGAAGTTCACTACAAACTGAGCAAAGGTAGGGGGGTGACTGCGGAATGATATCAGTATATTGTTCGTTGTCCATTGACTATCCGAGTTCCTCTTGCTCTTCTATAAGAGTTATCATCTTCAGAACATGGTCACCTACTAGTGTGCCAGGAGCCATCCGCGTCTAAAACAGCTTTCGTGAAGCTTCGTATCGTAAGACACGAGATTGCTCACCATACAACTCTTTTATATGGAGAAAAATGGATTGGACATCCATCTGCTCGTGCTGCTTTTGATGTGTGTTATCCATCGATGCAAGCGCGAGGCATTTGGCCATGGCACAGTCAGCGTCCCATGTCTTGCGGACTTTCCTATCCACAACCGAAGATTTAGGACCTGGAACGGGAGGGGCTGGAGCCGTAAGGACATATGATACCTTATCATAAGTCAAGGCTATATTAATGTTCCTCGGCCAGTCTTTATAATTGGTTCCATTCAGTTTATTTTTATCTAGTAGAAGCTTGAGTCCTGTCATAGGTATCTGCCATTAAGAGAGAGAAAAGAATACACTCAGCGAAAGCTCTTGCAAAGATCAGATTGGTTATTATCTTATCTAATTGATGTCTCCCACTGCTTTTATAAAATTTTCCTTCAAACCTTAAAAAGAAAACTAGCCAGGATTAATTACATTCTACAACTTCGCTAACCATTCAGCCAGGCCAGTGTCGGTACTTGAGCGAGGTTCCCCGTGCTTTCGCACAGACATAATTAAAGTAAACCTCATTTTCCCAGAGGCGTAGCCTCATTAACACCTTTCTAGACATCTAATGGGTTAGCTAATTGTAATGTGCAAAACTCTCCTAGGAGCAACTTTTGCTCATATTGGGATCGAGATCCAACCATCATATGGAAGGTATGCAATCTCATTACAAATTTCAACTCTTGAAACTCCCGATATGGTTTTTACCCCTAGTACTCATGACCTTAACTATGGTCAACAAATCATGAGCACTAGTCAAGCTCAACCCGTCATTTCTTGATTAATTGGACCCAGTTATATGACCCTTAACTATGGTCAACAAAGTCATATAATTGTCCCAATTAATCACATCATATGCTCTATAGGAAGACATCACTTAGCTATCGTACACTACGCCTTAACTATAGTCAACAAACATAGCACGAATACTAAGTACTCTACTTCCTAAAATGACGGAGGGTTGCGGATGGTTTTGAAGAAAACCCTTAACGCTTTGAACTTGATATCGTTGTAGAATCAAACGGTTTTTCACAAGGAGTGGCTTAAGCTCCGCAATTTTGAAATGTAGCTTTTCCAAAAAAATCCTAGTGGTTTTTAAATTCGATTCTGTAGGGTTACTAGGCACTCTAACAAGGTTCTACAAGGTATCAACCATACCCGATTAAAATTTTAGCCGTGCCGAATAACCCTAAATAAGATCTTTGCTAGACTATTAGGGTAACACATGCTAGTATATAACAATTATCACTAAGTGAATACGAAATACAACCTTTGTAGATCGGTCCTTCACTTCTAAAGCTCCTTGTTGTACTCCTTTCACTACGATCATCGAACTCCCGGACTCTCGGACGGCTCCATGAGAAGATTGCAACGGTATTGCTTGAGGTCTTCGAGGCCGAAGATGATCTACGTCGAGGGAATACGAACTCAAGCTTCTACTTCACTAACTAGAGAATTAGTGAAGCAAACATCCTAAACTAAAGTGCTAGTCTAGTAGAGGATGATGAAATAGGAAATGGGTACACTTTAGAATTTCTTTTCATACAATGATACTCTGTCTTTATCAAACCCTAGAAAGAATTTGAAAGAGGAAGAAGATGAGCTCAAAATGAGAATGAAAACTAATCAAGAGAGAGAGTGGGCAAACCATGGGTGAGTGGGTATCATATACTAACTCATGTAGAGACATAACAATGGCTAATTATAGTGGTTAGGTTTATAAATATGCTAAGTAAAACAAAACTAGTGGATTTTGGTCAATGCACTCACAAGCTTCATGAAGCTTCATGCACTTGAACAATTATCCACTAATTTTGTATTTACTTTGTATATTAAAGCCCCACCAATATAATTATAATGGTGTATGTCTCATACACCCATGTAGTGTGTATCAACAACAATGATACAAAATGAACACAAATTAATATATATCACATATATATTAAGTTGTGCACAAGTGAAAAAAACAAATGCTTAAGTGAACCAATGTTAGTTAATGTAAATTAGTATATCACATATACAATTATACACTAAATTATTAAATCAACACTTGACTTAATAATCCGGTTATATCACATATAACCGACTAACATCCAATTTATCGACTTATCGAATCATCCCTTGATTCGATAACCTAGTTATATCGCATATAACCGATCGATGCAAACATCGCGAGAATTTAATACAGTATCACATACACGCATTATTCTCGGTCCCGCACATATCACATATGCGTTCCTATTTCGTTTTGCCTGAGCCAGTAAAACCTCTATGTAGGACTCTAATGACTCGTCAATACGCCGGCTGTAGGTGATGGTCATATCAAGCACGCACAAGCCGTCAGCGGTACTAGCTGGACGTAACGGCTACCCGGGTAATGAGCGATCAGATGATCAGCAAGCAATCCCGCTCCAACTCCTGCAAAAAGCCTGACAGTGAAACTACCGTAGAGTCCGGTCTCCTCGTCTGATATGTTGCATATCAAGTCTAGGGGTGGTAAACCTCAGACCCCAATAACCGATAAGTCATGCCGATATGAGGCTCATAATCGGTCGAGAAACTACTGGTAACACTTACCAGTAAATCTCTAAACTAGCCCTGGCCAAGGACTTCCCTGTTATGGCCAATCGAGCATAGCGCAACATCAACCCCCAATATCGGGAGAGACGGAACCCCTCCTTTCCCTCATTGCCTCCATGTGACTCAGGACTGTACCCAAAAACCACCGTTTTGCACGCCCTCTTGGACGTGGTAAGGTGGAAATCAAAGCACAGTGGGAATCACACAAGACGCTATGACGATCTTGGGTCTACAGACTAACCTGTACCAGTGTCACCAGAGAACGACCATCTGACGTATGGTATAATACCATCTGGGAGTTCTCGGCGAGTCCGTCCAGTGTACCCAGTCTCCATTGAGGACACGTATATCATCTCTGATGTCAAACACCAATGGATATGGGATCATCCATCACCCATCTACAAGGTTCGAGAAGGTATTTGCTAGTCTACGATGGTATATCGATGCCCCGTCTCGATACACCCACGACTAGGGACCTTGAAGGATGTACGTATGGACTACCATGTTGCCACTAGTATGATCTGCATCATAGTCCAGGTAGTCAAGCACACATCCTAAGGGCTTTACCAACATGTAACAGAGAGACAATCGGTATACACGTTAAGGTAAAGAGTAACCAGATATCATACTATCATGTCGATCAAGAAAGTCCTCCCTATATATGTCCAAGCATCCACTACGATTTACATCTCATGTATAGTAATGGCCTCTAGGGCATACATATAACTAACAATCTCCCACTTGCACTAGGGCTATCTGATAACAGTGGTTGTAGTATCTCTTACTCAACCATCCCATAATAGTCTCTCTCTTGGAAAAGGCCTTTGTGAGTGGATCCGCCGTGTTGTCCTCTGAGTCTACTCTCCTGACCTCGATCCCCTGGAGATCAACCATCTCCATGATCAGGTGACACTGCCTTACAATATGTCTGGGTCACTGATGGGACCAGGGTTCCTTGGCTAAAGCCACACTTCCATTGTCACACAATGGTAGGAGCGAAGTTCATCTCATGAACTAATATACACCCAGACTGCCTCTTTGGTAGCATCTTTGGTAGCGATGTATCCATCCTTTATCTTCTAGTATGCCACGGTATCTAGCTTGGAACTCTTCCAACATACCGTCCCTTTACTGAGGGTAAAGACAATGCCTGCAACCGACACTCAGTCGTCCTTATCACCCTGGAACTTTTCCAGTAATTCTCCCTAGGATCAATTGATACCATCTCAGTACAACTAGTGAGTATCCTAACATCCAATTAGATCTATCATATAGATCCAAAACCCAGGATTTAGTAGGTATCACTTTGATCCTATATGTAGAATCCTTGTGATAAGCGGAGATTGATCGAGCGTAGCATAGGAAACTCCTTACCTATCAAGAGTATGTCATCCGCGTACTCTACGAGGATCTCCACCATACTCTCTATTACCTTTTTGTATATACAAGGTTCATCTACCATTTTGATGATGTCAAACTCTTTGACTAACACATCAAAACAGATGTTCCAACTCCGCGATGCCTGCTTTATCACATAAAACATCTTGCACACGTTTCCGCTGCTCCCACTGTCTATGAAGCCCTCTGATTGTGTACTTATAGACTCTCTCTTCTAAAACATCATTTAGAAAAGCAGTCATGACACCCAACCTCCAGATATCGAAGTCATGGTATGTAGCCGTGGCAAGTAGGATCTGGATGGACTTAAGCATAGCTACTTAGAAAAGGTTTCATCATAATCCATACCTGGTCAATGATGCAAACCTTTAACAAGTCTTAACTTTTCCATGTACACCAAGTAATCTTCTCAAGATATACTTGCTCCTGATGGGGATTTAACCCTTCAGATAAGGCAACCAAAGTCCATACATTGTTGGTGTATAAGGATTCCATCTCAGATCGTTAAGCATCCAGCCTTTCTTACAGAGTCCCAGTCCTGATGGCCAGCTCGAAACTAGTTGGGTCATCATCTCATGATGCATTCCTCGCTCCCACTGTCATAGAGAAACTGAATTATCTCTCAGGTGGGTGAGGAACCCTACTAGATCGGCGGAGAGGCTGAGGTTCATTGGAAACTATTGAATCATTTTGTTCTACCAAATCATCAGCTGCAGTTTGTATAACTGGAACTCCTTCCAGTTCTACCTCATGACCATTAATTTCTTCACAAGAAATTCCCATTCACAAAAGTGGCATATTGAGAAACAAAACATCTTTTGTTCCTCGGTTTGGTAGAAGATATTCCCTTGCATATGCTTGGGATATCCAACAAACTTCTACAGAACTGACTTTGCCTCGAGCTTGTCCGGATTTTTCTTTTAGACATAGGCCGGACAACCCCAAATCTTAACAAACTTAAGATATGGGGTCTTCCCTTTCCATATCTCATATGAAGTGGTAGGCAACTGATTTGGTTGGAACGCCATTCAATAGGTATGCAGCTTCACAAGTGCATAACCCCTAAAAGGAAATAGGCAACTCAGTAATACTCATCATAGAGCACACCTTATCACATAGGGTGTGATTGCTCCGCCCTGATACACCGACGTGCTGTGGTGTATACGGAGGAGTGATGCTGAGAGAGAATCTCATTCTCCGTTAGAATAATCCCAGAATTCCGTGCTCAAGTATTCTCCTCCCTGATCACATCAAAGGACATAATACTTATACCCATTTTGGTTCTCTACTTCTAACTTATATTCTGTGAATATCTCAAAAGGTTCGGACTTGTGTTTTAACATGAACATATGTCTGAATCTTGAGAGATCATCAGAGAATGTAATGAAGTACAAAGAACCGGTCTTGGCATGTGTAGACAGGGGACCTTCATACATCAACATGTATTATCCCAAGAGTTCACGAACTCTTTCTTTGTTTCCTAAAAACAGAGCTATGGTCATCTTATCTCTGTGACATGACCGGCAAGTTTCACAAGATGTAAATTCAAACTAATTTAAATATGCATCTATATGTAACTTCAGCTAGTCGGGTCATATTGATATGACCTAGTCTACAATACCTCAAGAAGGATTCGTTCATTTCTGAACTCTTCCTCTTGTGTGTGTTCTGTATACCAAGAACTGTAGTTTGATTTAGAACGTCAACGCTTTTAGATAACGTGCCTGAACAGATCAACTCTTGATATAGGAAATGTTCAAAACATTATCCAACAATACAAAATTATATCCTTCTTTACTAATAAAGAAACTGATATGAGAGGTTCGGTATCTAATGACATTCGTTCAGAATCAATGTATTCTGGTAATACAGGGTGATAACTACCAACATCTTGGCTGCAACCATTGCACTGTTTCCAACTCTTGAAATTTTATCACACATTCTCAGTTCTCTACCTATCTGTAGCCCACGTAACAAATTACATATGTGGGATCCTGATCCGGTATCTCATACCCAGGACGTAAAGGATACTGAGAAACAGTTCTCTGTAAAGAAAGCACCCGAAGAAGATGCATCATCATGTACTTTCTTCGTTTGGGCGGCACGGGAATTCTGGTAATCCTATATTTCCTGCTCTGTCTTATAACATTTATAAGTTAGAGCGGGACCAACGTTCCCCAGCTCAGTATAATAAGTGGGTTCGGTCAGTACATCCATATTATTATCTTGATTAAGGCGTGATATGGTCGCTACCTGGAGAGAGAGAGAAGAAAACACTTTGCGTGCGCTCTTGCATGATCAGATTGGTTATTATTTTATCGAATCAGGATGGCTCCCACTGTTTTTTATGAAATCTTTCTTCAAACCCTAAAAGGAAAGACTAGCCGGGATTAATTACACCCTACAATTTCGCCAATCTTTCAGCCAGGCCAGTGTCGGTACTTTGAGGGAGGTTCCCCGTGCTTTCGCACGGACCTAATTAAAGTAAACCTCGTTTTCCCAGATGCGTAACCCCGTTGACACCTTTCTAGACGCCTACTTGATCGGCTAATTGTAATGTGTAAAACTCTCCCAGGAGTAACAATTACTCGCAGTGGGTATCGGGATCCAACTATCTCATAGAAGGTATGCAATCTCATTGCAAATTTCAACACTTGAAATTCCCGATAATTTTTCCCCAAGCATCCAATGACCTTGACGGAGGTGAACAAACCACAGGGTGCAAGTCAAGTTCAACCCGTCATTTCTTGATTGAATCAAACCCACCCGCACGACCCTTGACGGAGGTCAACAAGGTTGTACGACTACCCTAATCCACTCTGCATCATATGCATAAGCAGATAAATACTAGTTAGCTACTGCACACTACGCCTTGACGGAGGTCAACAAACGTAGCACGAATACTAAGTAGGATTTATCTGAAATCACGGAGAGCTACGACAGGTTTTTCTGAAAACCTATTGCGTAATGAACTTTATATCGTTGTAGAATCAAATAATTTTAAAATGGATTGTTTTTTGGGCTTTTGCTAGTTTCACTAAAGAGGTCACTCCCGGTGAAGGGATCTCGACTCTTTCTATAAGTTGATGTACAACACCCCACTTGTTGCGGGGACGCGGAAATATGAAAAACGATCTTGTTCTTTATGCAAACATCGACTAACCGAAGAACTTTACTAAACGATAATTAAAAACAACCATAGATGTTCTTAGCTACTATGAAAAGAGATTATACCTAGTGAATCGTGCCCTTCACCTTTTCGTTCTCTTCGTCCTCCTCGGCCTCCTCTATGTGATAGATGATCCACCCGAGAACCTTAATCCAAGCTTCACCTATAGTCTTGAGGTAACTAAGTTTCTCTAGTTGCTAATCAAAGGAACTTAGGTGAGAGTTAGGCAATGGATTAATTAGTGTATTCTAATCCTTGACCTCAACTCATGAGTGGTAGGATTTGGGTTTGAAGAGACAGTGAGCTTGAGGAGAGAGAAGGTGAACATGATAATGATAATGATATTGTTTCTCACTTGAATATATGAAGCATAATGAATAAACAAATAAATGAATAAATGTGATTATTCATCATGCTACATTAATTCAATGAGTGATTCACTATGTGAGTCATTAAGCATTTAATAATGCATTAATGACATGATGAATCATACAAAATGAGTCACAATTGCATTTAATGATAATGCCACCTAAACCCTCAAGTCACCATGCTTCTAGAAGCTTCCCGTAAAATTACGAGAACGCCGCTCCTATCCGTGAAAACACGGAAAAACTTTAGACTGTATAAATCCAATAACCTGATACTAGAATCTGGCTTAAACTAAAGCCGGCTAGTAAAAACTGTCCGAACGTCGTACGTGCGTTTAAACACGTATGCGTCCAAACCCTTGTCGTAAAACTGTACGACCTCGATATCGTTTCGCCTAGAGTAGGGAAATCTCTGTGTGGGACTCTAAAGACTCGACTACTACGCTGGTAATGGGTTTAACCATAGACCGCAAGCGGCACTAGCTATGCGTAACGGTCCCCAGGTAGATGTCGATAAGAAGGCCGATGAGGAAACCCATCCGAACTCCTACTGAGCCTGTCGGTGACAATATCCGCGCAGTCCGGTCTGTTCATCTAAGAGTATCGCATGTATGGTCTAGGGAGCTGGTAAACGTCAGACCCCTAATAACCGTACAAGTCATGTCGGCATGACTCAAGACCATCAGAGAATCTACTGATCAGTCCATCAATAATTCTCAATCAGCCCTGGCCAGGGACTTATGGTAATGACCAACCGATCACCGTGTGATATCAACTCCCTATACCAGGAGAGACGAATCCCTAAAGTCGCTCACTGCCTCCACGTGGCTCGGGACTGTACCCAACTACAACCTGTTTGCACGACTCCTTTGAACCGTTGTAGGGTAGTAATCAAAGCACAGTGGGAACTCACACGAGACAAATGACGACCTTAAGTCAACGGACTATCTGCACACATGTCACCTGAGAACTGCTATCTGACGTTAGGTATAAATACCATCCAGTCAGTTCTCGGCGAGTCCTGTCCGGTGTACTCACACCTAGTGAGCATCTGTATACAATCTTAGGTGCACATCACCAATGGCTGCGGGACCAATCCATCGCCCCTCGTCAGGGTCTAAATATGTATACACTAGTCTACTCTGGAGTATCGATGCCCAGTCTCGATACTCCTGTGACCAGGGACATCTAAGGATGTGCCTATTGACTATCCAGCTCCCACAAGTATGACTGCCATCACAACGCCGGTAGTCAGGCAAACACCATATTGGCTTTATCAACATTTATATATAAATACAAAGTAAAATATATCATATGTTAAGATAAAGACAAACTAAATAGCATACAATCATATTAAGTAAGATTGTCATGTACATACTTATCCCTAGCATCCTATACAATGAAGGCCTCTAGGACATATATATCCAACAATCTCCCACTTGCACTAAGGCCTATAATTGGCGCATTGAGAACCCACTGTCTGCACTAGATCCAGTTGCTGGCGTACCGTATGCCCAACATCTTAAACAGCCCCATGAACTGGACTTGAGGGATGGCCTTGGTGAATGGATCTGCCGTGTTGTCTTTTGTGTCCACTCTCCGTACCTCGATCTCCCGACGATCCACGATCTCCCTGATCAGGTGAAACCGCCTTAAGATATGCCTGGATTACTGATGGGACCTTGGTTCCTTCGCTAATGCTACTGCCCTATTGTTATCACAATACAAAGGAATTGGATTGGCAATGGACGGAACCACCACAAGTTCAGAGATGAACTTCCTCATCCAGACAGCCTCTTTTGCGGCTTCACTAGCAGCTATATACTCAGCCTCCATAGTTGAGTCTGCGACGGTATCCTGTTTGGAACTCCTCCAACATACCGCCCATCCATTGAGGGTAAACACAAAACCCGAAATGGATTTAGAATAATCTTTGTCACTTTGGAAGCCGGAGTCGGTAAAAGCCTCTACCTGGAGGTCCCTATTACCGTAAACTAAGAACATCTCCTTAGTCCTTCTCAGGTACTTTAGAATGTTCTTTACCGCTATCCAATGGTTCTGACCTGGGTCAGATTGATACCTGCTTGCCACACTAAGTGCATAAGCTATATCTGGTCTGGTACATAACATCGCATACATTATAGATCCTATTGCCGAAGCGTGGGGTATAATGCCCATGCGAGCCCTCTCTTCATCAGTCTTTGGAGACATCTTTTTGGTGAGGGTGATCCCATGACAAGCGGGTAAATTACCGCGCTTGGAATCTTCCATACTAAATCTCTTTAGTATAGTGTCATTATACCTGGAATGTGAAAGTCCCAACATTCTATTACATCTATCACGATAGATCTTAATGCCCAGAATGTAGGTTGCATCTCCCAAGTCTTTCATGGAGAATTTCTGTGACAAGAAGAGCTTTATTGATTGTAGCATAGAGACATCATTCCCTATCAGTAGTATGTCGTCGACGTACAAAACGAGGAAGACTACTGCTCCTTCTAAAATCTTCCTATAAATACATGGTTCATCTATATTTTTGATAAAGTCAAATTCTATGACTATCTCATCAAAGCAGATGTTCCAACTCCGCGATGCTTGCTTTAATCCATAGATGGATTTAAGCAACTTGCACACTCCTCCGCTGCTCCCACTGTCTAAGAAACCTTCTGGTTGATCCATGTAAACACTCTATTCTAAATGTACATTTAGAAAAGCTGTTTTTATGTCCATCTGCCAGATTTCATAGTCATGGAAGGCAGCAATGGCAAGCAGGATCCGAATGGATTTAACCATAGCTACAGGTGAAAAGGTTTCATCATATTCCAATCCTGGTCTTTGACGAAAACCTTTTGCAACGAGTCTAGCTTTGTAGGTTTCCACTTGTCCAAGTGTACCAATCTTCTTTTTGAAGATCCATTTGCGTCCAACTGGTTTCACCCCAGGAGGAGCAACTTCTAAAGTCCATACTTTATTGGTGTACATGGATTCCATTTTCGGATCTCATAGCATCCAGCCACTTCACCGAGTCTCTACTCGTGATAGCCTGCTGAAAACTAGTAGGCTCATCATCATCGATGATGCAATCCTCTCGATCCCCATCTAGAAGAAAACCATAGTATCTTTCTGGAGGATGAGAAAGCCTACCAGATCTGCGTAGTGGCGTTGGTTCGTCGGGTTCTATTTAAACCTGAGGTTCTACTAAGTCCTCGGCAGCAGTTTGAGGTTCTGGAATTTCTTCCAGCTCTACCGCGCTCCCACTAATTTCTTTTGCAAGAAATTCGCTCTCTAAGAAGACAATATGGCGAGCGACAAACACCTTTTGTTCTTCAGTGTGGTAGACCATGTACCCCCTTGAATGTTTGGGGTATTCTACAAACTTGCACAAAACCGATCGTGCCTCGAGCTTGTCCGGTCTATGCTTTTTAACATATGCCGGACACCCCCATATCTTGATATACTTGAGATATGGTTTCTTCCCGCTCCACATTTCATATGGAGTGGTAGGCACAGACTTAGTCGGAACTCTATTCAATAAGTATGTTGCTGATTCTAGAGCAAAACCCCAGAAGGAAAGTGGCAACTCAGCATTACTCATTATTGAACGCACCATATCTAATAGCGTGCAATTCCACCTTTCTGATACACCATTATGCTGAGGTGTATAAGGTGGAGTAAGCTGAGAGAGAATTCCATTCTCCTTTAAGTTATCAAGGAAACTGGTACTCAAGTATTCTCCACCTCGATCAGATCGAAGTGTCTTGATGCTTTTACCAGTCTGTTTCTCTACTTCATTTTTATACTCCTTAAACTTTTCAAAGGCCTCGGATTTATGTTTCATTAAGAACACATGTCCATACCTAGAGAAGTCATCAGTAAAAGTGATGAAGTAGGAGTGACCGCTTCTCACATGCGTAGACATTGGACCACATACATCACTGTGTACAAGTCCCGAGAGTTCTGTGGCTCTTTCTCCGTATCCGGTGAACGGAGATTTGGTCATTTTTCCTTTGATACATGATTGAAAAGTTGCATATGATGAATATTCAAACGGATCTAAATATCCATCTTTATGTAACTTAGTCAACCTTGTTTCGTTTATATGACCAAGTTTACAATGCCATAGAAAGGCTTGGTTTGAATCTGGAGCCTTTCTTTTAAGCGTGTTTTGAATATTGAAAATTCGAGGTTGATTAAGTATGTATATGCCGTTTTCCAGTGTGTCATACCCAATCAGTTCTTTATTTAGGAGAATGTTCAAGACATTTCTTTCAAGCGCAAAATTATATCCTTCATTAGATAACAAAGATACTGATATAATATTACACAACATACTGGGAATACAAAAACAGCTGTACAGCACCAAAATGTGCCCACTAGTCAACCCTAGGTGATATTCCCCTATTGCAATAGCATCTACATGAATTCCATTGCCCATCCGGAGAGTCATATCACCTGTCCCCAGTACTCTACTATTTCTCAGATCCTGCAAAGAATTACAGATGTGAGAACCAGAACCGGTATCAAGTATCCATGATGTAGAGTTTACTGAAAGACAATTTTCGATTACGAACACACCTGAAGTAGAAGCAACAGCTTGCTCTTGTCCTTGGCTTTGAAGGCCATACAATCCTTCTTCCAGTGCCCTTGCCTGTGGAAATAAAAGCATTCGTTTATATCCACCTTCACCCTTCGTACCTTGTTCGTTCCCTGCACCTTCTTGACCCCACCCTTCGGTTTGGTGGCTTTCATATTCTTCTTCCCTTTAGCTTTCGCTTTAGATTTAGAAGAGGATGATTGGCTAACATACAGAATGGTGGTCTTCTCCTTTTTCAAGGAGGTCTCTGTTACCCTCAACATGTTGAGGAGCTTTGGAAGATCAGCTTCTATTTCGTGCATATTGAAGTTCAGCACGAACTGAGAGATGCTGTGGGGAAGGGACTGCAAAATCAATTCGATATATAAATCATTCTCTAGCACGCATCCCAGGTTTGCGAGTTCCTCAATGAGGATGATCATTTTGAGGACGTGCCCTCCTACAGGTGATCCTGGAGCTAACCTCATCTGGAAAAGTTTCCTTGAGGTCTCATACCTCGCGATACGGGAGTGCTCCCCATACAATTCCTTGCAATGGAGAAAATGGATATAATATCCATACTCTCGTGCTGTTTCTGGAGTTCATTGTTCAAGGATGCCAGCACGATACACTTAGCTCTCTCACAGTCTAAATCCTAGGTTTTGCGAACTTCCTTGTCCGCAACTGAGGAATCTTGTCCAGAGATAAGGGGAAGAACAGCGGTGGTAACATATGCTACTTTGTCATAAGTCCGTGCAATGTTGACCTTCCTTAGCCAATCTTTATAGTTCTGCCCGGTCAGTATATTTTTTTCAAGTAATAGTTTTAGTCCTGTCATGGTAGCTGCAACAGAGAGAGAGAAAAGAAAACACTCAGCAAATGCTCTTGCAAGTTTTGATTGCTTATTAGTTTATCTAAACAGGATGGCTCCCACTGTTTGCTCAAATCCTTCTTCAAAACCTAAAAGAAGAACTAGTCAGGATTTAATCACACGTCATAATACTTGCTTAACCTTTTAGCCAGGCCAGTGTTGGTACTTCGAGGGAGGTTTTCCAACGCTTTCGCGAAGTTCCTTAATTAAAAACCTCTTTTCCCTAGAAGCGTAGCCCCTCTAACACCTTTCTAGACACCTACTTGGTTTATAGCATTGATTGTTAAGTGAGAAAAATTCCCGAGAGTAATCCTACTCATCAGTGGGATTGGGATCCAACTATCATTGCATGATGCCCTAGATGGAAACCACTCTAATCCCCACACTCCAGAAGGTATGCTAAATCTGCAAGTTTCCTTTATGTTTGAAACTCCCGATGTGATTTTTACCCCAAGCTCTTATGACCTTGACGTAGGCCAACAAATCATAAGACGCAAGTCAAGTTCTACCCGTCGTTGTCCTGATTAATTTAGGTACATCGTACATGCCCTTGACGTAGGCCAACAAGGCTGTACGTCTGTCCTAAACTAATGCATCTATCTATGCAACAAATAAGCAAACACACTGCAACCATACACTATGCCTTGAGGTAGGCCAACAAACATAGCATGAATCCATGTGCTGTCTATTTCAAACGACGGAGGGTTACGGCTAGTTTTTGGCAAAAAACCGTTAACGTAGTGAACTCGATATAATCGAAGGAACCAAGATATCCTTTATTAAAAGGAGTGGTTTAAGCTCCGCATTTAAATTTTGCTTTTTGAAGAAAACCGAGTGGTTTTGAAATTGTTCCAACGATTCAGTTTAGGTTTTATTTTCTTTGCGTTAATAATAATGCATCCCATCATTAATCTATCATTATAGAAAACAACGAAAATACAACGTCCTCTTATGCCATCTGCATTCACCACGGGGTCTCGTCATCACCCGTTAGGTTACTTAACTAACGGCAGAGCTGGGGCTGGGCTAGCGCAGGTGTAAAACATAAGTGACGTCTAAATAGATATCATATATAGATATTGTACATTCTTCAGACGCAATAATAGGCATTCCAGATCACAGATGATCTTCATTGGACATTCAAGCAATCCGCGTTTCTTTTGAGCCTGCAACGAAAGACGGATTACACGGTTGTGATGAATAGCCATTACCCCACCCAGACCCCTACGGGTACGGCAAACTACCCGCCAAGTACCAGAAGTGAAGCGGTCTCCCTCAACAACGTGAGTAGGCCACTAAACACTTCGAAATACCCGGTAGTTTGTGCACCCCACCTTGGGTCTATCCTAGGAGAAAAAAACAATAAAAAGAAATAATACAACGGTGGCTACAACCGCAACCTGGATGTGCCCCGCAAGATAATATTACAAATTATTACAATTATATCGAATGAATTAATACAATAACCCATCACATAACCCCGGCTAATCATCACAACAATCCAATTCAGTTCATAATCACAAACAGTTAAAATTATTACAGATATGTGCAACCCCCTGCCAACCGACATACTAGCAGTTAGGGAAGGTTTACGAACACATAATACAGTTCACAGATATAATCAAATTAGCAAACATCGTATAATTTCGATCGATCAAACACATTAGATTCTACTCCAAAACTTCTCTGTAAACCTGAGACTTGAGCAGAAAATAAATCATTCCAGAAAAGACAAAACATCACCGAAGAGCCACAGGGAAAAACTGGGCTGAATCGGCTTCAACTCGGCCGCGGATCCACGTCGGATCGGTGGGATCGGCCGCGGTTCCGTGGCTCAGTGGCCGATTCAGGAGCCCATTGTTATCCTGTGTTCTTATACTTTCATGTAGGTTATACTAAAGGTCCCTGAAAAATTTTTAGGCCTCATTTTAAAAACGACAGAAACTTAATGATATTCGTGTATTTTCGGATTCGTTTTGCGTTCGAAATTCATACGACTTTGCAAATAAGTTAATTATGGTTTAGTGAGGCTCTGATACCACTGTAAGTCGATGTACAACACCCCACGAGTTGCGGGGATGCGGAAATATGAAAAACGATCTTGTTCTTTATGCAAACATCGACAAACCGAAGATCTTTACTAAACGATAATTAAAAACAACCATAGAAGTTCTTAGCTACTATGAAAAGAGATTATACCTAGTGAATCGTGTCCTTCATCTTTTCGTTCTCTTCGTCCTCCTCGGCCTCCTCTACGTGATAGATGATCCACCCGAGAACCTTAATCCAAGCTTCACCTCTAATCTTGAGGTAACTAAGTTTCTCTAGGTGCTAATCAAAGGAACTTAGGTGATATAGAGTTAGGTAATGGATTAATTAGTCTATTCGAATCCTTGATCTCAACTCATGAGTGGTAGGATTAGGGTTTGAAGAGAGAGTGAGTTTGAGGAGAGAGAAGGTGAACATGATAATGATAATGATATTGTTTCTCACTTGAATATATGAAGCATAATGAATAAACAAATAAATGAATAAATGTGATTATTCATAATGTTACATTAATTCAATATGAGTGATTCACTATGTGAGTCATTAAGCATTTAATATTGTATTAATGACATGATGAATCACACAAAATGAGTCACAATTGCATTTAATGATAATGCCACCTAAACCCTCAAGTCACCATGCTTCTAGAAGCTTCCCGTAAAATTACGAGAATGCCCCTCCTATCCGTGAAAACTCGAAAAAACTTTAGACTGTATAAATCCAATAACCTGATACTAGAATCTGGCTTTAACCAAAGTCGGCAAGTAAAAACTGTCCGAACGTCGTACGTGCGTTTAAACACGTATGCGTCTGAACCCTTGTCGTAAAACCGTACGACCTCTATATCGTTTCGTCTGGAGTAGGGAAATCTCTGTGTGGGACTCTAAAGACTCGACTAATACGCTGGCAGTGGGTTTAACCACAGACCACAAGCGGCACTAGCTGTACGTAACGGTTTCCAGGTAGATGTCGATAAGAAGGCCGATGAGGAAACCCATCCGAACTCCTACAGAGCCTGGCCGTGACAATATACGCGCGGTCCGGTCCGTTCGTCTAAGAGTATCGCATGCATGGTCTAGGGAGGTGGTAAACGTCAGACCCCTAATAACCGTACATGTCGTGTCGGCATGGCTCAACACCATCAGAGAATCTACTGATCAGTCCATCAGTAGTTCTCAATCAGCCCTGGCCAGGGACTTATGGTAATGACTAAACGAACACCGTGTGATATCAACGCCCTATACTAGGAGAGACGAATCCCTAACAGTCGCTCACTGCCTCCACGTGGCTCGGGAATGTGCCCAACTAAAACCTGTTTGCACGACTCCTTTGAACCGTGGTAAGGTAGCAATCAAAGCACAGTGGGAACTCATGTTAGTGTATATGCCCTAGAGGCCATTACTGTATCATACTAGTTTGTATATTACTTGATGGAAGCTTGGGATATTCACAGTTGTATATACAATCTTGCTCGAAATGGTAGTATGCTACTTGGTTTGTCTCTGCTTTAATATGTGCATGTGTTTCTTTTAGCATATCGTTGTTATACATATTAGTAGAGCCCTTAGGATCTTTGCTTGATTACCAGCGTTGTGATGGCGCTCACACTCATGGGAGCTGGGTGATCTATAAGCACATCCTTATACAGGTCCCTAGTCGTTGGACTATCGAGACAGGGCATCGATACTCCGGAGTAGACTAGCGTATGCACTTCTCATCCCAGCGTGGGAGACGGTCTGTCCCACAGCCGTCAGTACGTCGTACTTGAGATAGTATGCGGGTGCTCGTTAGGTTACGAGTACACTGGACAGGACTCGTCGGGAACTGTTGGTTGGTATTATACCTATCGTCAGTTATCAGTTCCCAGGTGACATGAGTACAGCTTAGTCCGTTGACTTGACACTGTCACTTCGGCTCGAGTGTGTTCCCACTGCACTTTGATTACTACCCTACCACGGCTCAAAGGAGTCGTGCAAACAGGTAGTTTTTGGGTGCAGTCCCGAAGCACTTGGAGGCAGTGACGGTTAGACAGGATTCGTCTCTCCCGGTATTGGGGGTTGACATCGCGCTGTGTCCAGGAGAGCCATTACACGAGTAGTCCCTGGCCAGGGCAAGCGAGATATACTGGTAGGTTTCCAGTGTTATCTCAGGGTGTTCTGGGCTACACTCCGACACGACTTGTACCGCTATTAGGGGACTGACGTTCACCGCCCCCCTAGGCCCGCCATGCGATGTATCAGACGAACAGACCGGACTGTACGGAGATTGTCACATGCAGGCTCAGTAGGAGTTCGGATGGGGTTCACCTCGTCAGTCTTCTTATCGACTTCTACCTGGGGACCGTTACGTACAGCTAGTGCCGCTTGCGGTCTGTGGTTAAACCCACTGCCAGCGTAGTGTCGAGTCTTTAGAGTCCCACACAGAGAGCTATTCTCCTTTAGGCAAAATGAGTAGAGGTCGCATGGTTTTGCGACAGGGTTCGTTCACATTCGCGCACTTGTGCACGTTTGCTGTCCGGACAGTTTATACTAGCGGGCTTTGGTTTAAGCCGGATCCTAGTATATGATTTAAGATTGGTTTTTCTCTTTGTATTCGTGTTCCTCGGATCACGAATGCGGGTGCGTATGCACAGTTGCTTGAGATTGAGGGAGAGGACCTTGATTAGGGTTAATGGCAATTGTCATTTTATTAACCCTAATGTTTATGTGTGTATTATTGTTAATTAATAATTAGTTTAATAATTGTCCATGGTTATGGTTGTTGACTATTTGACTTCTTTGACTTGTTGACCTAGGTTGACACTTTGACCATCATCATTTCTTTTGGAAGATGCTTTTTGATCTTTGCAAATTGAAATGATAATGGTCATGTCATGATTAACCATGACAATTATCTTGCTAATTATTCAATTAAAATAATTCACACATATTAGTGAGAATGGCTCAATTATTTCTCATTCTATCATATCCTTTCTCTCTCTTGTTCTTCCTCTCCCTCAAGCTCTCTCCCTCTCATGTGTTGAGAAACACTTGAGCTTGAGAAAAACCCTCTCTTGATCTTCTCTACTCTCATCTAGGGTTGAAGGACTAGCACTTCTTGAACCCTAGTTACTTCTAGCTTGGAGTTGAAGCCAAAGGTCGACGCTTTCGGGTGGATCTTTCTTCGGCGTGAGAAGACGAGCAAGGTGACCTCCTTCCACTACTCCAAGGAGCAAGGAGAGAAGGACTAAGAGACCAAAGGTATAACTTTTCTACCACTAAGCTACTTTCAAGTTAGCTTTAGCAAGTTTTTGTTTAGTAAAGATCCTTAAAGCATAGTCCATGTTGCCTATAGTTGATAAAAATCCGATTCTTATTATGTTTTCCGCCTCCCCGTAAGCACCGGGGTGGGCAACGTGGACTTCCAACTCACACGAGACAAATGATGACCTTAAGTCAACGGACTATCTGCACACATGTCACCTGAGAACTGCTATCTGACGTTAGGTATAAATACCATCCAGTCAGTTCTCGGTGAGTCATGTCCGGTGTACTCACACCCAGTGAGCATCTGTATACAATCTTAGGTGCACATCACCAATGGCTGCGGGACCAATCCATCGCCCCTCGTCAGGGTCTAGATATGTATACACTAGTCTACTCTAGAGTATCGATGCCCAGTCTCGATACTCCTGCGACCAGGGACATCTAAGGATGTGCCTATTGACTATCCAGCTCCCACAAGTATGACTGCCATCACAACGCCGGTAGTTAGGCAAACACCCTATGGGCTTTATCAACATTTATATATAAATACTAAGTAAAATATATCATATGTTATGATAAAGACAAACCAAATAGCATACTATCATATTAAGCAAGATTTTCATGTACATACATATCCCTAACATCCTATACAATGAAGGCCTCTAGGGCATATATATCCAACACTTTCCTCGTCGAATGAGGTGCAGGATATATCATATATATCACTGTGCAAAGCAAGAACTAGAAAAGCAATCCAAAGACAAAACCGAGGGGTGTAGCATCTGCCTGTCTCTGCTAAAGGGGTCACTCCCGGTGAAGGGATCTCGACCCTTTCCTTATCGAATAAGGTGCAGGATGTTCTATAAGGAACACCGCGATGCAAAGCAAGAGCTGTAGCTACCAGTTTTTTAAAATTCGATTCCCCAACATCTTTTAGGTTTCTTTTCTTTCATTAATCACATTAATGAAGTCACATCATTTAAGTTACCTAAACATTACAAATAAATACGACGTACACTTATGTCATCCGCATTCGCCTCGATGTCCCCTCGTGCACCGTTAGGTTAGGTAACTAACGGCAGAGCAGGGCAGGGCTAGCGCGGGTGTAAAACATAAGTAACGTCTATATAATATATCATATATACTATATACAATATCTATCACAACATATCAAATGATCACATCACAGATATCGCAGCAGAAGAATCATATGAAACATTGGATATACTAGGAAGTCCGTGTTTTTAATACGAGCCTGTATAAAACACGGATTCCACGGTCGCGATGAATAGCCAAACCCACATCCCTAGACCCCTACGAGAGTGGCAAGCAACCCTTCCAATTCTAGACTTAGGAGACCCGGACTCAACTCCTCGAGTTGGTCTCCCACTGGACCCTAGAACCCGGTTACTTGTGCTCCCCTCCTTGGGTCTACCTAATGCGGAAAAGTAAATAATATACAAATGGTGACATCAACATCAACCCGGAAGTGCCCCAATAAAAGAATATTACATACAATGAATTTTACATGAATAAAAATAAAAACCCCCAACTCACATAAAACCCCCGGCTATTCAGAACGCGACGATCCAATATAACATATCCAGCAACACATAACATCACATGTCATCAACATAAGTAAATATGCGGATCCCAATTGTCGTTGACATATAGCAACGAAACCGGCGATAACACATATTACACTTACGGTCCCAGAAAAGAAAGTGCAAAACTACAACAGTTGGAATCCGCAACCTCCTTAGACATCGCATGCCTAACAATTATAAACCCCACATTTTAGTCTCTATATCGAAAACACTTTTCTGTATCCTGTCGAGCAATTCAACAGGATTCCCGATATGTGATCGAATGCTCGTCGTAAACATTAGTAGACGGCCGCACCCCCGGATGCCGTCGACGAAGTGCACTAAGGCGGAACACCGCTGCCGTGAGCACCCAAACGGATGCTTTTGGCGACGGGGTTCTCCTACAGTCACTTGGTCAGGGCTTTGGGACATGGCTGTCTATTAAGTTTACCCGACGAGTATCCGTGTACGCTACGTGATTGCGACGGACTTTTGATCGCATCAAAATTTCATGGCAACCGATCATTTGAGACTAAACTGCTATGTTTATAACATTCAAATTAGTTATCTCATAACTACTTGTGGATTCCAAATATTGTATCACATTCCAGATAAATAGACAATGCTAAACTTTCCGATCGAATAAACAGGCACCCAAGATTTCCCAAATTGTTCTCAACACTTGAAATTAGTTTTAAAACATCCATGACATGCCACAGTACCAATGGTCCAACCGTAGAAGGGTCAAGCCAACGCCTCACATGTGGCACGCCGTACTGCCCCAAACACTATGGTTCAAAAGGCAGTTCAAGACGGTCACATAATCGAGTTAAGGTTTGTTGTTTTCTAGAGGGTCTATCGCATTACTTGCACGACATAGAACGTTCTTAAACTACGGAAAAATCCAACACTTGGAAATTTTCCGGCAGGGGAAAAAGTGAGCTATTGCTATCCGTTCGAACTTTTTAACACGTTCTAAAAATTACCCGGAATAACACATAGACGAAGTTAAACTTTCCGATCGAATCGATGAGCTCCCAATACAACCCAGAAAACTCAACACTTGAGTATAAATTAAAAATACTCAGAAACATCACGAAATTAAATAGGAACATTACTGTGCGAAAAGATAAGCGTGACGTCACCTTATGGCCGCGGAACCACCGCGGGAGCCATGCTCGTGCCGTTGTTCCGCGGCGCTTTGGGCGTCAAACTTTGTCGTTTTGCACAGTTTTCCATATAATTGCCAGCTGATTTTTTTAAGCTTTTTTAATCCAGAAAAAACCAACATTTTCAAAAATGTCCAGAGAATGGTAAAATCGGGGGATTCCGGGTTCGATCGGACATTAAATTTCGTCTAGACTTCGCCTAAAGCTCTTGCTTGGCTCTGATACCACTATAATAGGCACTCTAACAAGGTTCTACAAGGCATCAACCATACCCGATTAAAATTTTAGCCATGCCGAATAACCCTAAACAAGATTTTTTCTAGACTATTAGGGTAACACATGCTAGTAAATAACAATTATCACTAAGTGAATACGAAATACAACCTTTGTAGATCGGTCCTTCACTTCTAAAGCTCCTTGTTGTAGTCCTTTCGCTGGGATCATCGAACTCCCGGACTCTCGGACGGCTCCATGAGAAGATTGCAACGGTATTGCTTGACGTCTTCGAGGCCGAAGATGATCTACGTCGAGGGAATACGAACTCAAGCTTCTACTTCACTAACTAGAGAATTAGTGAAGCAAACACCCTAAACTAAAGTGCTAGTCTAGTAGAGGATGATGAAATAAGAAATGGGTATACTTTAGAATTTCTTTTCTCACAATGATTCTCTCTCTTTATCAAACCCTAGAAAGAATTTGAAGGAGGAAGAAGATGAGCTCAAAATGAGAATGAAAACTAATCAAGAGAGAAAGTGAGCTAACCATGGGTGAGTGGGTATCATATACTAACTCATGTAGAGACATAACCATGGCTAATTATAGTGGTTAGCTTTATAAATATGCTAAGTAAAACAAAACTAGTAGACTTTGGTCAATGCACTCACAAGCTTCATGAAGCTTTATGCACTTGAACAATTATCCACTAATTTTGTATTTACTTTGTATATTAAAACCCCACCAATATAATTATAATGGTGTATGTCTCATACACCCATGTAGTGTGTATCAACAACCATGATACAAAATGAACACAAATTAATATATATCACATATATATTAAGTTGTGCACAAGTGAGAAAAACAAATGCTTAAGTGAACCAATGTTAGTTAATGTAAATTAGTATATCACATATACAATTATACACTAAATTACTAAATCAACACTTGACTTAATAATCCAGTTATATCATATATAACCGACTAACATCCAATGTATCGACTTATCGAATCATCCCTTGATTCGATAACCTAGTTATATCGCATATAACCGATCGATACAAACATCACGAGAATTGAATACGGTATCACATACACGCATTATTCTCGGTCCCGCACATATCACATATGCTCTCCTATTTCATTTTGCCTGAGCCAGTAAAACCTCTATGTAGGACTCTAAAGGCTCGTCAATACGCCGGCAGTAGGTGATGATCATATCAAGCACCCACAAGCCGTCAGCGGTACTAGCTGGACGTAACGGCTACCCGGGTATTGAGCGATCAGAAGATCAGCAAGCAAGCCCGCTCCAACTCCTACAAAATGCCTGACAGTGACACTACCGTACAGTCCGGTCTCCTCGTCAGATATGTCGCATATCAAGTCTAGGGGTGGTAAACGTCAGACCCCAATAACCGATAAGTCATGTAGATATGATGCTCATAACGGGTCGAGAAACTACTGGTTACACTTACCAGTAAATCTCTCAACCAGCCCTGGCCAGGGACTTCCCTGTTATGGCCAATCGAGCAAAGCGCAACATCAACCCCCAATACCGGGAGAGACAAAACCCCTCCTATCGCTCATTGCCTCCATGTGACTCGGGACTATACCTAAAATCCACCGTTTTGCACGCCCTCTTGGACATGGTAAGGTGGAAATCAAAGCACAGCGGGAATCACACAAGACTCTATGACGATCTCGGGTCTACAGACTAACCTTGTTGGAGATAGTGCCCTCAGAGTCAATTATTGGATCACAGGCACGTGATTGCAATGATTGAGGAAGGACCTATTCCGGTAGGACTGTCTTACTCAAGATGATAGTATGCTATCTGGTTTATCTTTATCATCGTGTACTGCTTTAGGTGACCTGATAGGTCGCTATTACACGTTGATAGAACCCCTAGGATTCTTGCTTGACTGCCAGCAGTATGAGGGCGATCATATACGTGGGAGCTGGTAGTCTATAAGCACATCCTTAAAAGGTCCCTAGTCGTGGGAGTTTCGAGACAGGGCCTCGATACTCCAGAGTAGACTAGTGTATACAGTCGAGACCCCGACGAGGGGCGGTGTCCGGTCTCACAAGCCACTGGTGTCAGTTGGTTCACCTAAGATGTATATAGGTGCTCATTGGGTTATGAGTACACCGGACAGGACTCGCCGGGAACTTGCTAGTTGGTCTTATACCTGACGTCAGATAGCAGTTCCCCGGTGACATGTGTACAAGTTAGTTCATCGACCTGAGGATCGTCATTTGTCTCGTGTGAGTTCCCACTGTACTTTGATTACTACCCTACCACGCTCAAAGGAGATGTGCAAACTGGTTTTAGTTGGGTACAGTCCCGAGCCACATGGAGGCAGTGAGCGGATCTTCAGGGGTTCGTCTCTCCCGGTATTGGGGGTGAGGTCGCGCTGTGTCTAGGAGAGCCCTTACACGAAGTCCTTGGCCAAGGCAGGAGATTTACTGGTAGGTATTCCAGTAGTATCTCAGGGTGTTCTGGGCTACACTCCGACACGACTTGTACCGCTTTTGGGGGTCTGACTTTTACCAACCCCCTAGGCCCGCCATGCGATGCTCATAGACGAACGGACCGGACTGTACGGATATTGTCACTGACCGGCTCAGTAGGGTGTCAGGATGAGTTCGCTCATCGACGTCCCTTTTGGTCAATAGCTGGTAGCCCGTTACGTATGGTTAATACCTCTGACGTGCAAGTGGTTAAATCCACAGCCATAGTATTGACGAGTCCTTAGAGTCCCCCACAGACCAGTTACTCAAGTTTCGGGCGAAACGCTGTAGAGGCCGTATGGAGATATGGCAGGGTTCGATCAGATACGTGCAGTATTGCACGGATCATGATCGGACGGAATATACTAGCGGGCTTTGGTTTAAGCCAGATCCTAGTATAGTACAATGTAGATTTTGTCTCTTTGCATTTGTATTCGGTCGGAATACAAATGCGGGTATGTATATACAGTCGCAGGGTTTTACTGTAATTTATTACGGGATCAGTTTTTTGGAGTTGCCAGTTTGTTTTCTGTTTCGGACAATTTTTTCTTTGTATCTTTCATTGGCAGAAGATTGGTGGAAGAGGGCTTATTTGCATTTGTGCAAATAAGCATTTTGGAGGGTGGTCTTTGCATATTGTTGCTTCATGAGGGTTATGATAGGGTTTGACTTCTTGACCTCATCATTGCTTGACTTTTGTGATGGTGATGGGTTATGATGGGGTTGGTGGAGTGTTGGTTTTGATTGGTGATGATTTTTTCTCATCATCTCTTTTCTCTCTCTTGCATTATGAGGGCTCACCCATGTTTGATCCATATACTCTTGTAACACCTTAGAATGTGTTTTGTAGCTAATTATATTTTAATGTATTGTTTTTTTATAAAAAGTTAACCAAATTAAGTTTTAAATATTTTATCCTATTTAATGAATATTTTATTAGATTTTTCCTAGCCTTGCACACACTTGTGCATGATAACTAGGGTTGTTTTGGGGGTTTAACCATGATTAGTAACATGGTGAACTAACCATTCCTTAATCTAGTTTAATATTGTATTAGGTGTTTTGGGTTTAATAGTGTATGGTTGTTTTAAAATGAAAATGAATTTGAAATGGAATTTTAAATATTTTTGAATGGTTGACCTTGGTGAGAGAGAGAGAGAGAGTGCATGATGGGGCATCATGGCTTTGCCCATGCCTTAATTAATGATGAGAGAGAAGGAGAGAGGGAGGGGTTCTAGCCTTACTCTCATTTTCTCACTCTCATATCACTCATCTCTCACTCTCTCTCACACACACACACACCTATAACAGCAGAGTAGCAGCTGCAGCAGCCCCAGGAGAAGCAGCAGCAACACAAGAAGTAGCAGCAGAGCAGCATCAGCAGCCCAAGCAACATTAGCATCAGCAGCAAGCAGCTGTAGCAGCAACAGCAACAGCCTTAGCAGCAACAGGAGCCCCAACAGCAGTAGCAACCCCTCATCTTCTTCTTCACCTGCCTTCTAGGATTTGTTAGGGTATATTTTCTGAACCCAATTCCTAGTTTGCTTAGTTGTGTGTTAGTTTAGCTTCGGTTTGCGATTTATGTGAGTTTAGTGCTAGATTATGGTGTTTTATTTGGAAATTTGGTTAGAATGAGTTTGAGTTGGTTAACCTAGCTTATTTAAGTGTTGTTAGGGTCACCTTAACTGAGTTTAACCCTGGATTACACTAAAATATCATAGGGTTTGTGTTTTGTGTAAAATTAGCGTTTGTAAGCGATATTGTGACATTCTGTGATTTGCTATTGACCCGGGGCCTTCAGGTTAAATTTGAGAATACTGGAGCATACTGATTAGGTCTAGGACACACCACCAGAATACGAACCCTCCACTCCCAATTATGGCCGCCGGTTTAATCAATCTGGCCGCAAATTGCGGCCAGGAAGAGGGGTAGGGTCTTGGGGTTTTGGGTAGGGTACTCTGCAGTGTTGTCTAGTGCCTTGGCATGTCTAGTTTTGTAAGATTTTACCTGTAGGAAAATCTGGGACAATATATCGTATTTCTAGTTTGTTGTGCTTGCGCGATACGCGCGATACGTGAGAGGGTTCTGTGATCCAGCGTATCGCGGCAAGTCGCGATGGTTTTAGACGCGTACACACACGTTTTAGCGTATCGTGCACACGCGCGTTTAGTTCACGACGCGAGTTTCTCGTTTTGGTTCGATATCGCGTTTTGCGGAATATTTGGCTTATATATGATTTCCATGTCTTATTTGCAGTTTTGCAGGCGGGGACTACGGACACTGCTATATGGAGGAGCAGATGGTAGGATTCACCTAGCGTGGAGCGTAGTTGAGTAGATTTAACATCTACAGGGGAATCGCCCGCATGGCGTTATGCATCTGGGCTAGGATTCAATACCTGTCGTACATTTTACGTCATTGTTAGAATTGCGCATTTACTTTATTTCCTTGATATAGTTGTACTGTAACTAGCAGTCGTAGGACACTGCACATATTATTGACGGTTCATGTTGCATGAGCATGGATTATATGCTACACACACACCGTCAATAATTGCCATGTCACACACAATCCCTTATAAGTTTTATTGCTTATCACATATGACATTACCATACCTATATACCTATAGAGTATCGTACCATTAGTGATAGGTACACATACCCTTTACGATACATCTGCAGGTATACCTTACTCATATTTTATTATACCCAGGGGGGTATACGACATCTTTTATTTATAGGTAGATACCCATACTTAGCTGTACCATATTGATTTCGTATACATCTGGTTTCTGCTACCTGTTCTCATTTATATGCTCACATTTAGATATATCGCACATATTGTTCCTGGATTTCCGCATTTATTTATTTGGGTTTCATATGATGTTTTCTGGATTTGGGAACCGTGGGAGTTCATGAAATTATGCATACATTGAAAAACCCGGTTTTCTTAAGATGATATATGTGCGTCCACCATGAGTTTTATCAGTGCTGATTATATACTCCATACGAGGTGTGGTTGCCGTATGAGAGTACATGGTAGGGAACGGTATGGTTCCCCTCGGCAAGAAGATCGATGGACTTTGCCGATTGAGCCTGGAGGCGGGCGAGTACCTACCGGTGACAATACCCATGACTCGGCGGGGGATCATGGAGACACCGCTGGGAGTCATGTGTATGGTTAGTCTAGCACCCTATGAAGAGTTTTGAAGTATCACATGACCCAAAGTTTTAATTTATTTTTGGTGCTAAACTAACATGCAAAGGGATCGATCCTAGAAAATTAGGGTTATAAAACAATAAGCTAGTAAAGATTAGGGTTTGAAGGCTACAACCTTTGTAGCTCCCCTTTGCTAGACTCCTTGGTGTCTTGGGTGTTGAATCGAGGTCCTCTTGAAGTTCCCTTGCGTCCACGATGATCCACCACGGAATACTCCGTCCAAGCTCGCTACTTTGAAAAACCGAAGGAAACACTTTAATCAAGTTGGCTAGACTTGAGTAGAATGATGTTGTGGTTTGGAATATCACTTCAAAAACCTTTCTTTAGTTGTATTTAACTCACTAGAAAAAACTAGAGAGGAAAAGATGAAGGAGGATGAAGATGGTGGCTAATTTTAGCAAGAGGTGTAAAAAGATAACCTTGAGTTAAGAAGAAAATGAAATATATATCACTATATATATTTATTTCCTTCTTAACTTCAACCATGATTAAATGATGGATAGTTAGTTTAACTTGGGTTTTAAATAATAAAGAGAAGGATAACCATAGGTTAGTGGTAGTTGAGATAGGTTAGGTTAGAAGAAGAGTGTAGAATCAAGAATGATTATCCTTTTCTTTTTCATTTTACTTTAAAACCAAAATTAAATAATAATCCATTATTTAATCTATGGTGTGAGTCTTATATTGCCACCATTTCCATATGCAATCAACCATGATGGATGGGTGTATATATGTATACATGTATGCACATCTTCATGTGCATGAAACTAGAAAGGAAGAAATAAACACATGCATGCATGCATACATCCATCAAACCCTAGAAAGGTTTCAAGTGAGAAAACTAATGGTTAGATGATAAATCAACACTTAATTTATCAATCCGGTCATATCTCATATGACCCCACCAAAAGCAAGCCACCCGATCAATGTTCGGTATCATATACGCACATTTCAATCGGGTGCAAGCGCATATCGCATACGCGCACCACAACGTTTCGCCTGGACTGGGTAACTCCTTTGTGGGACTCTAAGACTCGTCAATACGCCGGCAGAGGGTGATGATCATATCAGGTACCCTAAAGCCGCAAGCGGTCAGCTAAACGTAACGGCCACCCGGGTATTGAGCGATCAGAAGACAACAAGCGAACCTGCTACAACTCCCGTCGAGCCATCCGGCAACACTACCGTACAGTCCGGTCTCTTCGTCAGATATGCTGCATATCGAGCCTGGGGATGGTCACGTCGACCCCAATAACTCAATAAGTCGTGCCGGTGAATGGTCTATAACAGATCGAGAAACTACTGATAACACTTATCAGCAAATCTCAGCAGCCCTGGCCAAGGACTTGCTGTTATAACCAGTCGGGCACAGCACAGCATCAACTCCCAATACCGGGAGAAACGAAACCCCTCCTATCGCTCATCGTCTTCGTGTGTCTCGGGACTGTACCCAACGGCCACCTGTTTGCACGACTCAGTAGAGCCGTGGTAGGATGGCAATCAAAGTACAGTGGGAGAACACACAAGACTCCATGACGATCTCGGGTCTACAGACTAACCTGTACCAGTGTCACCTGAGAACTGCTATCCGACGATAGATATAATTCCATATAGGAGTTCTCGGTGAGTCCGTCCAGTGTACCCAGTCACCACTGAGCACCCGTATATGATCTTGATGTCAAACATCGATGAATGTGGGAACATCCATCGCCCATCGTATGGGTCTAGTATCATATACGCTAGTCTACTCTGGTATATCGATGCCTCGTCTCGATATACCTACGACTAGGGACGTTCCAGGATATGCTTATAGACTACAGATGTCCCACTAGTATGATCTCCATCATAATCAGAGTAGTCAAGCCGATATCCTCAGGGCTTTATCAGCATGTATGAATGAATAAAAGCATGATCAAATCAACATGTCAGATAAAGAAGAACCAGATAGCATACTATCATGTCGAGCAAGAATGCAAACTGAATATATATACATGTATAGATACATCGACTATCACATAATGGCCTTTAGGGCATACATATATCCAAGAATCTCCCACTTGCACTAAGGCCAGTTATTGGCGTATCTCATACCCAACATCTCAAAAAGTCGCTCATGCTGCGGCTGAGGGAGGGCCTTGGTGAATAGATCTGCGGCGTTGTTCATTGTGTCTACTCTCTTAATCTCGATCTCGCGGCGATCTACAATCTCCCGGATCAAATGAAAGCGCCTCAGGATGTGTCTGGATCGTTGATGGGATCTGGGCTCCTTGGCTAACGTCATCGCCCCATTATTGTCACAATACAAAGGTATTGGATCAATAATGGTTGGAACTACTCCTAGCTCCGAGACGAACTTCTTCATCCAGACGGCTTCCTTGGCGGCATCATTTGCAGCAATGTACTCAGCCTCCATCGTAGAGTCTATAACGGTATCCTGTTTGGAACTCTTCCAACTTACCGCCCCTCCATTGAGGGTAAATACAAACCCTGAGATAGATTTGCTGTCATCCTTATCGCTCTGGAAGCTCGAATCGGTAAATGCCTCCATTTGGAGATATGTATTACCATACACCAAGAACAATTCTTTAGTCCTTCGTAAGTACTTAAGAATGTTCTTCACAGCTGTCCAGTGGTTCTCCCCTGGGTTGGATTGATACCTGCTTACAACACTGAGTGCATAAGCTACATCTGGGCGTGTACATAACATCGCATACATTATAGATCCTACTGCCGAGGCATAGGGTATAATGCTCATGGGAGCTCTCTCTTCATCGGTCTTTGGACAAGAATCCTTGGAGAGAGTGACTCCATGGCAAGCGGGTAAGGCACCCCGCTTGGAGTCTTCCATACTAAACCTTTTTAGGATGGTGTTGATGTACCTGGTTTGGGACAATCCCAATAACTTTTTGGATCTATCCCTATAGATCCGTATGCCCAGGATGTATGTGGCATCACCCAGGTCCTTCATGGAGAACCTTAGTGATAAGAATGATTTGACCGACTGTAGCATTGGAATATCATTTCCTATCAGAAGAATATCATCCACGTACAATACGAGGAATGTGACAGCCCTTCCTACAGCCTTCTTATAAACACAAGGTTCATCTGGATTTTTGATGAAATCAAACTCTTTGATAACATCATCGAAACAGATGTTCCAACTCCGAGATGCCTGCTTTAACCCATATATGGATTTAAGCAGTCTACATGCTTTTTCGCTGCTCCCAATGTCAATGAAGCCCTCTGGCTGATCCATATAAACGCATTCTTCTAAATCTCCATTTAGAAATGCTGTTTTAACGTCCATCTGCCAGATTTCATAGTCGTAGTGAGCAGCAATAGCAAGTAGGATCCGAATGGATTTAAGCATGGCTACGGGCGAAAAAGTTTCGTCATAGTCCAAACCTGGTCTTTGACGAAAACCTTTCGCTACAAGTCTTGCCTTATAGGTCTCTACCTGCCCATCTACACCAATCTTTCTTTTAAAGATCCATTTGCACCCTACAGGTTTTACCCCAGGGGGTACAACGTCCAAAGTCCATACTTTGTTGGTGTACATAGACTCCATTTCGGATCTCATGGCATCCAGCCACTTCACAGAGTCACCACTCGTGATAGCTTGCTGAAAACTGGTAGGATCATCATCATCCATGATGCAATCTTCTCTGTCACCATCAATGAGGAAACCGTAGTACCTCTCCGGTGGGCGAGAAGTCCTACCAGACCTACGGAGTGGCCGAGGTTCTTCAGTTTCTGCTGCAACAGCCGGTTCAACCAAATCGTCATTTATAGTTTGTGTCTCTAGAACCTCTTCTAGATCTACCACCTTGCCATCATCTTTGTCTGTGAAAAACTCTTTTTCTAAGAATGTGGCATGTTGAGAAACGAACACTTTTTGTTCCTCTTTGTAGTAGAATAGATATCCATAAGAATTCTTTGGATATCCCACAAAGTTACACATGACCGACCGTGTCTCGAGTTTGTCCGGATTCTGCTTTTTAACATAGGCCGGGCAACCCCAAGTCTTAATTCTCTTAAGAGATGGTCTCTTCCCATTCCATATCTCATATGGCGTGGTAGACACGGCTTTGGTTGGAACCCTGTTTAGCAGATACGCTGCAGTCTCCAATGCATGCCCCCAAAACGAGACTGGTAACTCAGCGTCACACATCATGGACCGGACCATATCTAATAGGGTCCTATTCCGTCGTTCTGACACACCGTTGTGCTGTGGTGTGTAAGGAGGAGTGAGCTGAGAGAGAATCCCATTCTCTTTTAGGAAGTTTGCAAATTCTGTACTGAGATACTCTCCACCTCGATCTGATCGAAGCATCTTAATACTCAAGCCGGTTTGTTTTTCTACTTCTTGTTTATATTCAATGAATTTCTCGAAAGCGTCGGACTTGTGCTTTAATAAAAATACATGACCGAATCATGAGAAATCGTCGGTGAATGTAATGAAGTATGAAAAACCGCCTCTAGCCTGTGTAGACATTGGCCCACATACATCACTATGTATGAGGCCAAGGAGCTGAGTAGCTCTTTCTCCGTGTCCGGTAAACGGAGTTTTGGTCATTTTACCCTTGATACAAGACTGGCAAGTCGCATAAGATTTATATTCAAAAGAGTTTAAATATCCATCTTTATGTAACTTGTTTAGTCTTGTTTCGTTAATATGACCAAGTCTACAATGCCAAAGAAAAGCTTCATTTAATTCTGAAAGTTTACTTTTATTAGTGTGTTGTATACTGAAAACTATGTGTTGATTTAGGACATATATTCCATTATTAAGCGTACCATACCCAACCAACATTTGATTTAGGTGAATGTTCATAACATTGTTCTGCAACACAAAATTATACCCTTAATTGTCCAACAAAGAAACGGATATTATATTACATAGCATACTTGGTACAAATTAACATGGATTCAAAATCAAAATACATCCAGACGGCAACCCCAAGTGATACTCTCCCACTGCGACTGTATGTACATTGGAACCATTTCCAATGCGGAGAGTATGGTCACCTGTCCTCAAAACCTTGCTATTTCTCAGCCCCTGCATAGAATTGCAAATGTGAGAACCTGAACCGGTATCCAATACAAAGGAAGCAGAGTTTATAGAAAAACAGTTTTCAGTCACAAATGCACCTGAAGCAGAAGCATCACCATTCTTCTTCTTGAGACTTAAGTACTCCGTGCAATTGCGCTTCCAGTGTCCTGTCTTGTGGCAATGGAAACATTCGCCCTTCCCTGAGTCTCCAGCCTTGGACTTTCCCTTTCCCTTCACCTTTTTAACTCCCCCTTTAGGATTAGTGGGTTTCTTCTTTTTCTTTCCCTTGGCCTTGGCTTTCGGGCGAGAAGAGGAAGACTGTCCAATAGTCATAACGGGAGTTTTTGCTAACTTCATAGTGCTCTCTGCACTCCTTAACATATTAAGGAGTTCAGGGAGATCCTTCTCCATGCCATGCATGTTGAAGTTCACTATGAACTGAGCAAAGGTGGAGGGGAGGGACTGCAGAATAATATCTATATATTGTTCATTGTCCATTGTCCATCCAAGGTCCTCAAGCTCTTCTATAAGAGCTATCATCTTCAGAACATGGTCTCCTACTGGTGTGCCAGGGGCCATTCGCATCTGAAACAATTTCTTTGATGCTTCGTATCGTAATACGCGGGATTGCTCCCTATACAACTCCTTTGTATAGAGCAATATACCGTGAATGTCCATGTCCTCGTGCTGCTTTTGATGTGTGTTATCCATCGATGCAAGCGCGAGGCATGTGGCCATGGCACAGTCAGCGTCCCATGTCTTGCGGACTTCAATGTCCGCAACTGAGGATTTTGGACCAGGGACGGGCGGGGCTGAAGCCGTGAGGACATATGATACTTTATCATAAGTCAAGGCGATCTTCAGATTCCTCAGCCAGTCTTTATAGTTGGTTCCATTCAGTTTGTTTTTATCTAGTAGAAGCTTAAGTCCAGTCATTGGTATCTGCCATTAAGAGAGAGAAAAGAATACACTCAGCGAAAGCTCTTGCATAGATTAGATTGGTTTATTATCTTGTCTAATCGATGTTTCCCACTGCTTTTATCGAGTTTTTCTTTCAAACCTTAAAAAGAAAAACTAGCCAGGATTAATTACAGTCTACAATTTCGCTAACCGTTCAGCCAGGCCAGTGTCGGTACTTGAGGGAGGTTCCCCGTGCTTTCGCATGGACCTAATTAGAGTAAACCTCGTTTTCCCAGAGGCGGAGCCCCGTTAACACCTTTCTAGACACCTAATGAGTTAGCTAATTGTAAACTGTAAAACTCTCCTAGGAGCAACTATTGCCCACAGTGGGATCGGGATCCAACCATCATATGGAAGGTATGCAATCTCATTGCAAATTTCAACTATTGAAATTCCCGATGTGGTTTTTACCCCTAATACCCGTGACCTTGGCTAAGGTCAACAAATCACGAGCACTAGTTAAGCTCAACCCGTCATTTCTTGATTAATTTAGCCCCGTTCACATGACCCTTGGCTAAGGTCAACAAAGTCATATGCCCGTCCTAATTAATCTGCATCATATGCGTTTGTAGGAAGACATCACTTAGCTACCGTACACTACGCCTTGGCTAAGGTCAACAAACGTAGCACGAATACTAAGTACTCTACTTCCTAAAATGACGGAGGGTTGCGAATGATTTTTAAGAAAATCTTTACCGCTTTGAACTTGATATCGTTGTAGAATCAAATGGTTTTCAAAAGGAGTGGCTTAAGCTCCGCAGTTTTGAAATATAGCTTTTTCATAAATAGCCGAGTGGTTTTCAAATCCGATTCTACAACATCTTTTTAGGTTTATTTTCTTTACATTAATCACATTAATGTAATCCCATCATTTAAGTCCTAAAGCCAATCACAGAGTAGAAACGAAAATAACACGTACGCTTATGCCATCCGCATTCGCCGCAATGTTCCGTTATGCACCGTTAGGTTACTTAACTAACGGCATACCGGGACGGGACTAGCGCGGCTGTAAAACATAAGCAACGTCTACTATATATCATATATATAATATGTCATTCATCTCAGATATCACAGAACACAGGCAGCAGAAACATAGATATAATGTGGGATATCCTAGGACGTCCGTATTTAGTATTTAGCCAGAATAGAAAATACGGATTCCACAGTCACGATGAATAGCCAAGCCCACACCCTGGACCCCTACGAGAGCGGCAAGTGACCCTACCAATCCTGGAGTTTAGGAGACCCGGTCTCGACTCCTCGAGATGGCCTCCCACTGAACCCCAGAACCCGGTCACCTGTGCTTCCCTCCTTGGGTCCATCCTAATGCGGAAAAGTAAATAATATACAACACTGGTGACACAACCGCAACCTGGAAGTGCCCCAAATAAAAGAATATTACATTTGAATTTACATAAATGAAAATATAAAACTCTCATCTCACAAAACCCCCCCGGCTATTCGATCGCGACAATCCTGCACATCATATCTTAGCAACACATAATATCACATATCATCAACGTAAGTAAGTATGCGTTTCCCGATTGTCGTTGATGTATAGCAACGAAACCGGCGATATCGAACATACTACACTTACGGTCACAGAAAAGAAAGTGTAAAACTACAATATTTGGAATCCAGATTCTCTTTAGACATCATAAATGCGAAATATCACATATTTCGTATTTCATGCCTAAACTATATGAATTCCACATATTGTATCACATTCCAGACAAACAGACAGTATTAAAGTTTTCGAACGAACGATCAAATACCCAAGATTCACTAAAAGCTCAACACTTGAGCAGGGTTCAAAAATCCGGAGTGTGATACAGTAGTAGCGGTCCAGCCGTAGAAGGGTCAAGCCAACGCCTCACATATGGCACGCCGTACTGCCCCAAACCCTAAGGTTCAAAGGGCAGTTCGAGACGGTCACATAATCGAGTTAAGGTTTGTTGTCTTCTAGAGGGACCACCGCAAAAAGACTTGCACGTATCTCCAAAGTATTTAAATCCCGTGAATAGTGAGTAAATGACACTCGTTCAAACAGTTCAATACTTTCTAATTTACCCGGAAAAACTACGAAATGAAAATCCCGATCGATTTGACGAGTCCAAAACCATCTCCAGAATTTTTCAAAACCAAATACAGATTAAAAATATCCAAAAATTTATACAAGCAGATTCATGAATTACTGTATAAAAAGTATCCATCAATTCATATATACGGCCGCGGAACCGCGGCCTAAGCAAGCTTAGGCCGCGTTTCCGCGGCGAGAATCACTGTTCACTGGAAAATTTTTGTACCGTAATCCTTATTTTTTCCTGCTGTATTTTTTACATATTTTTAATTCTGCAAATTATCAAATTTTAGAAAATTTCCAGAGAGCACCCAAAAATACCGTATTTTTGTCCGATCGGGGTTTTCACTTCGTAAAAACGTCGCCTAATGTTCTAGGTCGGCTCTGATACCAATGTAGGTTAAGCAGCCACCCCATCCAATGGGGTCGCCGTGGCACCAACGGGTCCCTCAGCCGCTACTTTTTACGCATGCCCCCTCGCGAGGACTACAACCCGCCGGAACACCTTCCGGTCTCGGGACACCCTGGGGATAAGAGCCTATGCTTCGCCACACTGTCACACAGTGAGAACCCCCCATAGGTCGACATCCAATGCCTAGTAGCTCTGATACCAATGTAAGGTTAGTCTAGCACCCTATGAAGAGTTTTGAAGCATCACATGACCCAAAGTTTTAATTTTTTTTTTGGTGCTAAACTAACATGCAAAGGGATCGATCCTAGAAAATTTGGGTTATAAAACAATAAGCTAGTAAAGATTAGGGTTTGAAGGCTACAACCTTTGTAGCTCCCCTTTGCCAGACTCCTTGGTGTCTTGGGTGTTGAATCGAGTTCCTCTTGAAGTTCCCTTGTGTCCACGACGATCCACTACGGAATACTCCGTCCAAGCTCGCTACTTTGGAAAACCGAAGGAAACACTCTAATCAAGTTGGCTAGACTTGAGTAGAATGATGTTGTGGTTTGGAATCTCACTTCAAAAACCTTTCTTTAGTTGTATTTAACTCACTAGAAGAAACTAGAGAGGAAAAGATGAAGGAGGATGAAGATGGTGGCTAATTTTAGCAAGAGGTGTAAAAAGATAACCTTGAGTTAAGAAGAAAATGAAATATATATCACTATATATATTTATTTCCTTCTTAACTTCAACCATGATTAAATGATGGATAGTTAGTTTAAGTTGGGTTTTAAATGATAAAGAGAAGGATAACCATAGGTTAGTGGTAGTTGAGATAGGTTAGGTTAGAAGAAGAGTGTAGAATCAAGAATGATTATCCTTTTCTTTTTCATTTTACTTTAATACCAAAATTAAATAATAATCCATTATTTAATCTATGGTGTGAGTCTTATATTGCCACCATTTCCATATGCAATCAACCATGATGGATGGGTGTATGTATGTATACATGTATGCACATCTTCATGTGCATGAAACTAGAAAGGAAGAAAGAAACACATGCATGCATGCATACATCCATCAAACCCTAGAAAGGTTTCAAGTGAGAAAACTAATGGTTAGATGATAAATCAACACTTAATTTATCAATCCGGTCATATCTCATATGACCCCACCAAAAGCAAGCCACCCGATCAATGTTCGGTATCATATACGCACATTTCAATCGGGTGCAAGCGCATATCGCATACGCGCACCACAACGTTTCGCCTGGACTGAGTAACTCCTTTGTGGGACTCTAAGACTCGTCAATACGCCGGCAGAGGGTGATGATCATATCAGGTACCCTCAAGCCGCAAGCGGTCAGCTAAACGTAACGGCCACCCGGGTATTGAGCGATCAAAAGACAACAAGCGAACCTGCTACAACTCCCGTCGAGCCATCCTGCAACACTACCGTACAGTCCGGTCTCTTCGTCAGATATGCTGCATATCAAGCCTAGGGATGGTCACGTCGACCCTAATAACTCAATAAGTCGTGCCGGTGAATGGTCTATAACAGATCGAGAAACTACTGATAACACTTATCAGCAAATCTCAGCAGCCCTGGCCAGGGACTTGTTGTTATAACCAGTCGGGCACAGCACAGCATCAACTCCCGATACCGGGAGAGACGAAACCCCTCCTATCGCTCATCGTCTTCATGTGTCTCGGGACAGTACCCAACGGCCACATGTTTGCACGACTCAGTAGAGCCGTGGTAGGGTGGCAATCAAAGTACAGTGGGAGAACACACAAGACTCCATGACGATCTCGGGTCTACAGACTAACCTGTACCAGTGTCACCTGAGAACTGCTATCCGACGATAGATATAATTCTATATAGTAGTTCTCGGTGAGTCCGTCCAGTGTACCCAGTCACCACTGAGCACCCGTATATGATCTTGATGTCAAACATCGATGAATGTGGGAACATCCATCGCCCATCGTATGGGTCTAGTATCATATACGCTAGTCTACTCTGGTATATCGATGCCCCGTCTCGATATACCTACGACTAGGGACGTTCCAGGATATGCTTATAGACTACAGATGTCCCACTAGTATGATCTCCATCATAATCAGAGTAGTCAAGCCGATATCCTCAGGGCTTTATCAGCATGTATGAATGAATAAAAGCATGATCAAATCAACATGTCAGATAAAGAAGAACAAGATAGCATACTATCATATCGAGCAAGAATGCAAACTGAATATATATACATGTATAGATACATCGACTATCACATAATGGTCTTTAGGGTATACATATATTCAACATCATGTACGTATGCACACGTCGAAAGGCCTGGGTCAGAGCTAGGCACTCGTGCTTTCGGGATAGCGTATGATACGTGATCAGGATTTCTGTGTCGATGCTTGGCACATTAGTTTTCATGATATTTCTTCTAATACCTTTGTATATATAACAGGGGATTTAGCCGTTGTTATATATACCCTTACACCAATATTAATGGAATGGGACACTAATATATGTGTATTGCCCCATCATATTTTACTTCTGCATATATATATATATATAGGATGTTAGAAATTATTTGAGATTCGACTTGGGATATAGGTGATTCATTGAGATTGGATATTGGATATGGAAGAGATTGATGATTTGTACATTCGGGATATAGGGGATCTTTTCGATATTGTACATTGAGGAGGTGTGAGACTTATATGATATGAGAGCCCAACTTGGGGGCTGATTTGAGGATTTGGGATTTGAGTGTCATGAGGGATTGTGATCCTGCCACGATGTCAGGTTTCCGTGGAACTGACATATTCCACACCATACCTCACACTTATCTATTTTATGCACAGATTCATATATTGATTGTACCTGTTAGTGTACTTTCCTTTTTTAGCATTTGCATGACATGTTATTACTGTAATCGCATATCTTAGATTCATGCTGTACGTGCATTCCTGGGATTACCTGCATATGTTATCTACTATTCACGAGTTGGCAACTTACCCCCGTTATGCCACAGGTGTTTCAGGTTTTCCCCCAGAGTAGTCGAGGCAGGCTATTCAGCTTTTCAGCTATCATTTTTTGCTACAGATACCGCATCAGCTCACAGTACCATTTTGCTTAGGTGGGTTAGATGATTATCTGTATTTCATATTGTACATTCGTTGTATTTTGTACTCTCCATCTACTATTGTATTATTGACTTAGAGACTTGGTGAGGACGTTATTGTGGATTATTGTGGATTTGATGTCTTTTATATACAGCTTTCTCTCTATTGTCTCTTATTTCTTCGCTACGGCGTCGTATATTTATGATGTTATTATTCTCCGTCTTGAGCTAGTTTTTACAAAAGGGGTGTTGCCAAATTTTAAAGAAAGAAAGACAGACTTTTAAAGAATTTGGGTTGCGATTTCAAATGTTTCAAAAACTTATATTATCTTTTCCGTATTTTCTTGGATTAGATTTCTGGGTTTTGGCTTTCTTTTACTACGTTACGTCTTTAGACGTTGCATAGTATTAGGGCCGTCACGGGCCAATTTTGGGTCGTGACAAAGTTGGTATCAGAGCTATAGGTTTTACCTTTCGGGGTGTAAGATGACCTTAGTATGATGGAGTAGGTAGCTTAAGCAGAGTAACGTAGTGTGTGTATGTCTGCAGCATACCCACGGTGCGGTACTTTGCATTAAGTGACCTAAGTACAATTTGCTTGAAATTCCTTCCTTGATGATTCATATCCTTAAGATTCGATTCCTTATTCTCATCGAATCTTATATCTATTTATAGCCTTGCTGTCGATGTCTATGGGGACTCAGAGTGATGCAGCGAGGGCCGAGGTCAGAGTTGGCTCGGCCGAGACGAGTACTGACCAGGACGGCACTCTAGTTGCACAGGTGCAGACGGATCAGCCTACGACATATACTATTGATAGACTTTTAGCAGAGATGCAGGACTTCCGCCAGGCTATGAGTTTATTGGTTGATGTCGTTCGGGAGCTACGACAGGAGGTTGTCACCCCTGTTACTCAGTTGTCACTTACGATCAGCATGCAGCAGTCCGTCACCTACATAGCACCAGTGGTTGCAGCTCCAGTTGACGAGGCACATATTCCAGAGGCTCAGACAGTTCCAGGACAGTGGAGGACTCGTACCAGTGTACCAGCCCAGAGACAGAGGTTTGGTCATCGAGACAGATCTCGTGGCCATCGCGGGAGTAGCAGAGGCTTAGGATGAGGACAATCGTTCAGCTCTCATCCCCAGGATGGTCAGCAGTCAACGCGTGGTTGTTTTCGATGCGGAAGCCTTTAGCACTTCGTCAGGGCTTGTTCCTTAGCACCTCGTCAGAGTCGTATTCAGAGAGGCCGTGGATGTGGAAGATTCGCTCAGAGGGCTCAGTCTACCAGAGGAGTTCATCCAGTTGCGAGTAAAGGGCAGACACCGGAGTTTGCTTCTACTCATCGGGACGCGCAGACGTCCAATGTGGAGTTTTCAGGTATCTTTTATTTATATGTTCTTTTGACGTATTCGTTTGTTTTCTTGCTTGTACCGTGGCTGGGTAGATTAGTCGTAGTTGTTTTTAACTTCTGTCAGCGATTCTTTTGTTGCGCGACACGTATTTCAGTTGTGTGCCAATCGGATAGGAGATAGAGATTCGTCCGTCGTTTTAATTCTTCTAGAGAAGTTGGATTTGACGTTCTCCTGGGCACGGACTGGTTAACTACGTGCTAGGTATCTGTGGACTACCGTGACGAAACAGTCAAGTTTGTTTTCCCGGCAAGTCAGTTCTTATTGTGCAGGTGGATAGTTGTGCCGCCTCTCACAGCTTGAATTCAGCCATTTTCGCTAGTCGGCTACTGAGGAGATGTCATGGATTCTTGGCGTTCATTTGTGATACCGGAGCCACAGTTTGGATTGTTGGACCGGGTTCCTTTCGTGCGAGAGTTTTTCCGACGTTGTTCCGGATGAGCCGGCGAAGCTTGGGAGCTTAAGGATCAGCTGCAGAGTTGTGGTTTAGGGAGTTTTGTGCGTCTGAGTGTTTCGCTTTTGGAAGCTCCTAATTCTGTTCGTCAAGAAGAAAGACGGCATTTTAAGGTTGTGTATCGACGAACCGTTAATTGAACCGGCTTACCGTGCGGATAGGTAACCCTTACCTCGCATTGACGATTTCTTCGATCAGCTCCAGAGTGCGAGACATTTTCTAAGTTTGCTTGGGATCAGGTCATCATTATTGCAGGTTCGGAGTGATGGCATTCCGAAGACTGCCTTCTGCGTGCTACGGGCTTTGTGTGTTTGATGTGTCATTGGACTCACCAGTGCCCTGGCAGCATTTGTAAATGTGATGAACCAGATTTCTGCAGGCCGTTCCCCGACCAGTTATTGTTGTGTTATTTACGATATTCTGTTCTATCTAATGTGTCTTGAGGAACAGGAGCAGCACTTGAGGATTTGTTATGCAGATGCTGGGAGAGCACCAGCAGTTTGCTAAATTCTCGGGGTGTTTCTTTAGGCTTGTTTTGTGTTGACTCCTAGGTCTTATAGTCGCGAGAGACGGTTTCGTATGGTTCCGAGGGAGGATCTTGGCCGTACAGCTTAGGCCCAGACATGTGTGCAGGACGGAGATCCGCAGATTTTTGGGCTTAGCAGGTTTTTTACCGCCGTTTCATGCAGGATTGCTAGAGTAGTGCTGCACCGTCGACTGAATGGACCGGAAGGGAGGTTTCTTTTCTTTGGACTGAGGCATGTGTACGGAGTTTTCGCCAGTTGGAGATTCAGTTAACAACTGCATTAGTCTTTTGTTTGCTTTTGGTTCGGGCGACCTCGTTGTTAACTGTAATGTTTCTTGAGTGGGCTCGATTGTGTACTGAGGTGACACTATAGAGTTATCGCTTTTGCTTCCCTACATTTAGAGGAAGTACGAGAAGGATGTTCCACTCATGATCTGGAGATGGCCGCGGTGGTTTTGCGTTGGAGATTTGGAGACACTATCTGTTCGAGAGTCGTGTCAGATTTTCACGGACCACCAGAGCTTAATGTACATCTTCCAGCAGCGGATTTGATTGTTGTGACAGTCTTCTGCAGATTTACAGTTCTTGTGTGATCGTCGAGTACAGCTTAAGTTCGTCTCTATGGAGGGGACAGCTTGCTCATGTCCGTGCCCGACCACTTTCCTTAAATCGTTTTCGCGAGACACTGCCCGCCGATGCTCGTTCGTCAGTGATACTTGAGCATACTCGGCTGGGTAACGATTCGAAGACCTTGATTTGTGACAATGATGTGCTAAGTTAGGGACATGTTTGTGTACCTGAAATTATCAGGTAGAGACGTGAAATCCTAGAACATGCACATCTGTCAACTCTCTTTACGCATTCCAATTCCACCAGCTTTGACGTGACTTGTGAGATAGTTACGGGTGGACAGGGATGTAAAGAGAAATTTCAGATATCGTTTCAAGGTGTCTGTCTTGTTGTGTGTTGGGTCGAGCATCTGAGGCCGACTGGAGAGTTGCAATCTTTTACCGTTCCGAAGTAGGAGTGGGAGCAGATCTCCATGAATTTCGTTATGGTTTCTACCCAAGTTTAGTAAGGGTATGACTCCATTCGGATTCTTGTCGTCCGGTTATACTCAATGTGCTCAGTTGTTTCTTGTTAAGTGGTGTGTTTGTTTTGATTGTTGTCAGCAGTTGGGGATCGTCGCTCGCCATCGTTAGGGTTCTCCTTCGATAGCTGTTATCAGGAGACACTTCAATTGGCCACCCTTAGGCTTAGGGGTTATGTCGTGTCGATCACCAGTCTGTTCTTCTGACTCTGCGTAAGTAGGATTTTGGACCCCAGCTATGTCTAGAGACTTCGGAGATGGTCCAGCTATGTTAGGTCAGGATGAGGATTGTCCATTGCGAACTGAGGTCATATGCCGACTGCGTTGGTCATAGACTCGAGCTTGCAAGGACAGATCATGTATTCCTACGGACTTTCCGATGAATGACGTGTTTGATTTTGGGAAGCTTGTCCCAGGATTTAGGTCCTTCTGAGATCCTATAAGCGAGTTAGTTTCGTTGCCATTAATTTGGCACTTCCGCCCAGATTATTGGATTTTCACCCCGTATTCCTTGTGATGATACTTTACAATTACCTTCTTGACCTTTCTCACATGTTTTGGCACCAGACCAATTAGCTTGGGCGTGATCGTTTCGCTCACTGGCAGCCATGCGTGTTAATGGCTCGGCAGGTGAAGGAACGTCGGTCAAGGGTCTTGCCATCTGTGAAGGGTTTTCTTGAACGTAGCCGTATAGTGAGGTAATCACTTGGGAGGCTGCGAGCGAGATTTGAGAGTTGTAATCTTCTCATTGAAGGTACGCGTATCGATATATTTTTAAATTCGGGGACGAATTTATTTTATGGGGGGGAGATTGTAACACCTTAGAATGTGTTTTGTAGCTAATTATATTTTAATGTATTGTTTTTTTATAAAAAGTTTACCAAATTAAGTTTTAAATATTTTATCCTATTTAATGAATATTTTATTAGATTTTTCCTAGCCTTGCTCACACTTGTGCATGATAACTAGGGTTGTTTTGGGGGTTTAACCATGATTAGTAACATGGTGAACTAACCATTCCTTAATCTAGTTTAATATTGTATTAGGTGTTTTGGGTTTAATAGTGTATGGTTGTTTTAAAATGAAAATGAATTTGAAATGGAATTTTAAATATTTTTGAATGGTTGACCTTGGTGAGAGAGAGAGAGAGAGAGTGCATGATGGGGTATCATGGATTTGCCCATGCCTTAATTAATGATGAGAGAGAAGGAGAGAGGGAGGGGTTCTAGCCTTACTCTCATTTTCTCACTCTCATATCACTCATCTCTCACTCTCTCACTCACACATACACACCTACAACAGCAGAGCAGCAGCTGCAGCAGCCCCAGGAGAAGCAGCAGCAACACCAGAAGCAGCAGCAGAGCAGCATCAGCAGCCCAAGCAACATTAGCATTAGCAGCAAGCAGCTGTAGCAGCAACAGCATCAGCCTTAGCAGCAACAGGAGCCCCAGCAGCAGTAGCAACCCCTCATCTTCTTCTTCACCTGCCTTCTAGGGTTTGTTAGGGTATATTTTCTGAACCCAATTCCTAGTTTGCTAAGTTGTGTGTTAGTTTAGCTTCGGTTTGCGATTTATGTGAGTTTAGTGCTAGATTATGGTGTTTTATGTGGAAATTTGGTTAGGATGAGTTTGAGTTGGTTAACCTAGCTTATTTAAGTGTTGTTAGGGTCACCTTAACTGAGTTTAACCCTGGATTACACTAAAATACCATAGGGTTTGTGTTTTATGCAAAATTAGCGTTTGTAAGCGATATTGTGACATTCTGTGATCTGCTATTGACCCGGGGCCTTCAGGTTAAATTTGAGAATACTGGAGTATATTGATTAGGTCTAGGAAACACCACCAGAATACGAACCCTCCACTCCCAATTATGGCCGCCGGTTTAATCAATCTTGCCGCAAATTGCGGCCAGGAAGAGGGGTAGGGTCTTGGGGTTTTGGGTAGGGTACTCTGCAGTGTTGTCTAGTGCCTTGGCATGTCTAGTTTTGTGAGATTTGACCAGTAGGAAAATCTGGGACAATATATCGTATATCTAGTTTGTTGTGCTTGCGCGATACGCGTGATACGTGAGAGGGTTCTATGATCCAGCGTAACGCGGCGTGTCGCGATGGTTTTAGACGCGTACACACACGTTTTAGCGTATCGTGCACACGCGCGTTTAGTTCGCGACGCGAGTTTCTCGTTTTGGTTCGATATCGCGTTTTGCGGAATATTTGGCTTATATATGATTTCCATGTCTTATTTGCAGGTTTGCAGGCGGGGACTACGGACACTGCTACAGGGGGGAGCAGATGGTAGGATTCACCTAGTGTGGAGCGTAGGTGAGTAGATTTAACATCTACAGGGGAATCGCCCGCATGGCGTTATGCGTCTGGGATAGGATTCAATACCTGTCGTACATTCTACGCTATTATTAGAATTGCGCCTTTACTTTATTTCCTTGATATAGTTGTACTGTGACTAGCAGCCGTAGGACACTGCTCATATTATTGACGGTTCATGTTGCACGAGCACGGATTATATGCTACACACACACCATCAATAATTGCCATGTCACACACAATCCCTTATAGATTCTATTGCTTATCACATATGACATTACCATACCTATATACCTATAGTGTATCGTACCATTAGTGATAGGTAGACATACCCTTTACGATACATCTGCAGGTATACCTTACTCATATTTTATTATACCCAGGGGGGTATACGACATCTTTTATTTATAGGTAGATACCTATACTTAGCTGTACCTTATTGATTTCGCATACATCTGGTTTCAGCTACCTGTTCTCATTTATATGCTCACATTTAGATATATCGCACATATTGTTCGTGGATTTGCGCATTTATTTGTTTGGGTTTCATATGATGTTTTCTGGATTTGGGAACCGTGGGAGTTCATGAAATTATGCATATATTGAAAAACCCGGTTTCCTTGAGATGATATTTGTGCGTCCACCATGAGTTGTATCGGTGCTGATTATATACTCCATACGAGGTGTGGTTGCCGTATGAGAGTATAAGGTGGGGCCCGGTATGGTTCCCCTCGGAAAAAAGATCGATGGACTTTGCCGATTGAGCCTGAAGGCAGGCGAGTACCTACCGGTGACAGTACCCATGACGCGGCGGGGGATCACGGAGACACCGCTGGGAGTCATGTACATATGCACACGTCGAAAGGTGAGGGTCAGAGCTAGGCACTCGTGCTTTCGGGATAGCATATGATAGGTGATCAGGATTTCTGTGTCGATGCTTGGCACATTGGTTTTCATGATATTTCTTCTAATACCTTTGTATATATAACAGGGGATTTAGCCGTTGTTATAAATACCCTTACACCAATATTAGTGGAATGGGAAGCTAATATATGTGTATTGCCCCCATCATATTTTACTTCTGCATATATATATATATATATATATATAGGATGTTAGAAATTATTTGAGATTCGACTTGGGATATAGGTGATTCATTGAGATTGGATATTGGATATGGAAGAGATTGATGATTTGTACATTCGGGATATAGGGGATCTTTTCGATATTCTACATTGAGGAGGTGTGGGACTTATATGATATGAGAGCCCAACTTAGGGGCTGATTTGAGGATTTGGGATTTGAGTGTCTTGAGGGATTGTGATCCTGCCACGATGTCAGGTTTCCGTGGAAATGACATATTCCACCCCATACCTCACACTTATCTATTTTATGCACAGATTCATATATTGATTGTACCTGTTAGTGTACTTTCCTTTTTTAGCATTTGCATGATATGTTATTACTGTAATCGCATATCTTAGATTCATGCTGTACATGCATTCCTGCGATTACCTGCATATGTTATCAACTGTTCATGTGTTGGCAACTCACCACGTTGTGCCACAGGTGTTTCAGGTTTTTCCCCAGAGTAGTCGAGGCAGGCTATTCAGCTTTTCAGCTATCATCTTTTGCTACAGATACCGCATCAGCTCACAGTACCATTTTTCTTAGGTGGGTTAGATGATTATCTATATTTCATATTGTACATTCGTTGTATTTTGTACTCTCCATCTACTATTGTATTGCGGACTTAGAGACTTGGTGAGGACGTTATTTTGTATTATTGTGGATTTGATGTCTTTTATACACAGCTTTCTCTCTATTGTCTCTTATTTCTTCGCTACGTCGTCGTATATTTATGATGTTATTGTTCTCCGTCTTGAGCTAGTTTTTACAAAAGGGGTGTTGCCAAATTTTAAAGAAAGAAAGTAAGAATTTTAAAGAATTTGGGTTGCTATTTCAAATGTTTCAAAAACTTATATTATCTTTTCTGTATTTTCTTGGTTTAGATTTCTGGGTTTTGGATTTCTTTTACTACGTTACGTCTTTAGACGTTGCGTAGTCTTAGGGCCGTCACGGGCCAATTTTGGGTCGTGACAACTCTTCTCTCATTCTCTTTTTGAGCCATGGCCGGCCACATGAGGGTAGGGGCTGTCCCAATTTTTGGTGTGGGAAATACTCTCATTTGGCTTTGCAAAAATCATATAGCTGCTCCTCCAAAAGTTCATTTCTTCACCTCCACCAAAAAAGGCAACTTTTAGTAACACCAATGAGACATAGCACTACACTATTCTACAGCAATTCTTGGGCACGTCGGCTCGCCAACTTCGTTCCCGAGTTGCCTCGGTCCAGAGGTGGGAGCCCGTAAAAGAACCCGGCGATGTGGTGCCCTTCCGGTGAGGAGATGAAGAACGGAGATTCCGCGGGGAGATCGGGACGACGACGAGAAGACCGAAGGACACGGATCGCTCGGTATATCTCTCTACCCCTTCTCTAGTTAGCTTGGATTAGATTAATGGCCCGATCCAGGATTTTTGTGCGCGGTGGTGCCGGTTCAAAAGTTCAAATAAATTATCGTTTCCGCATTTTGGCCTCGGTTTGACGGCTGGGGCGCCGCCGTGCACATACACTGGTATCAGAGCCACGCCATTAACCTTGTCTAGCTTTGTCTAGTGTGTTTACATTTCCGATCGAACAAAATTCCGAAACCGCATTTTCAAAAGCATCAGTTCTCTGTCGAAATTTTTTGGGCTCCAAAAATTTTTCAGGTTGTTGCAGAGACATGTACAGGGAATTCTAAGCACTCTGTAAAATTTTGGTCGTGTGACGACATGATCCCACCGCAGAACCGCGGCCAAACCCATGCTTGGGCCGTGGTTCCGCCGCTGGATTTACTGTTCAATGCACCAATTTTTTACAGTGGCCTCCCGACTTGAAAATAGGGTTTTTGAAACATTCTTTTTGGGCCCAGATTTTCTGTGAGTGCTACAGTAGTGCTTGGGGCCCACTTGGGTAAATTTGATCGATCGATAATTTTAAACATGTTAGTTCACAGTATTTACATTATATCTGCGACCGTGAATGTCACTTGATCGGTAAATCCTTTCTAACTGCTATAGCCCGGTTAGACGGATTTGTGAACGTGACATTCACGTTGATGTTCTGTGTTGTGCTGTGATGTTGCGGATTGTCGTGGTGGATAGCCTGGATGCAATGTTAGTACAGATTTGGTTGTATTATGTACATTTGTTATCGCGGGGAAAGCGTTCGACATGAGGACTGCCGTCACTGCCCGTTTGTATATTATTCTTTTGGGGCACGACCAGGTTGAGGTCGATGTACCCGTTGTATGTATATTTTACTTTCTATACTAGGATTACCCCGCGGAGGGGTGCACGGATAGCCGGGTTCTAGGGGGCAACGGGCCCGCATCTCATGGCGTTGAGACAGAGGAGGCCTCACTGTAGAATTGGCGGGCTATTCGCCGCATTCGTAGGGGTACAGGTTGACCCAAGAGGGGTGCCCAAGTTACCGGATTCCTTGAAGTGCTGGGTGGTCCATTCACGTTGCTGAAAGGGGCTCCCTCGCTTCAGGTTTTGGCGGGTAACTTGCCGCGCCCGTAGGGGTCTAGGATTTCATTGCACAGGCTATCCACACGACCATGGGAACATCGGGTTTTAGTAGCGGCTCTATGAAACCCGGGGATCCCAGATATCTGTATTGTTCTGTGATGCTTATTACATTTCTGTGATGTTGCATTTTTTTCACGCCTTGAGCGAATATTATATATTGATATATATACTAGTAGATGCTGTATATGTTTTGCATCCGCGCATGTCCAGTCCCCGCTCTGTCGTTAGTTAACTAACCTAACGAGTAATGACGGGACCCAGTGGCGAATGCGGATGGCATATACGTACGTCATTATTTTCGTTCTTTATTGGTATGATCTATTGATGGGTCTTCATTGATTCGGATCAATGCAAGTTAAAAACAAACCTATTCTGATGTTGTTGGAACATTTTTCAAAAAGCTGTTATTGCAAGGACGTTCACTTTTGTTTTGCACAGTGGTATTCAGTTGGAATATCCTGCTCCTCAGTCGACGAGGCAAGGGCCGAGATCCCTTCACCGGGAGTGACCCCTTGGACAGAAGTTTGCGTCAGGGCAATAACTTCACTATAGTCGTTTACTTTTGCTTTGCATCGTGGTATTCAGTTGGAATATCCTGTACCTCATTCTACGGGGAAAGAGCCGAGATCCCTTCACCGGGAGTGACCTCTTTAGCAAAGGTTTTCGTTACTATATTTTTATAAAATCTATCCAGTTCCTTCAACGATATCAAGTTCATTACGTTAAAGGTTTTTCGCCAGAAACCATTCATAGCCCTCCGTCATTTCAAGAAGGTAGCACTTAGTATTCATGCAATGTATGTTGGCCTTCGTCAAGGCATAGTGTATGGTAGCTATTTGTTACTTTTCTGCAGCATAGATAGATGCGTTGATTTGGGACAGTCGTACTACTATTTTGGCCTTCGTCAAGGGTATGTACGGGTGGGTTCAAATTAACTTGGATAATGACGGGTAGAACTTGACATGTGACTTATGATATGTTGGCCTTCGTCAAGGTCATAAGTGCATGGGGCAAAAATCACATCGGGAGTTTCTAAAGAAACTGAAACTTGCCAGATATGCGCATACCTTCTGGAGTGTGATAACGTGAGCGGATTCCGTCACGTTATCATGAGATGATAGTTGGATCCCGATTCCCACTTATGAGTTAGTTTACTCCTCGGGTGATCCCGAATAATTCTTCTTTCAGGTTTGGAGGAGAATTTGACGGTACAGCGGGAGGTTTCCAGATTAGATAAATTGGTAACCATTCTGATCTAGGATAGAGTGCACGCTGAGTGTTTCTTTTTTCTCTCTCTTTGGCAGCGACCATGACCCGACCCTAAGACTATGACTCGGTGACCAAAATTAACCGAACCTTCTTAAACACTGGCTTTTGGATTGTCAGAGTTGCATACCTCATTGCCACTCCTACTTTTACCCTTTTCTCCAGGACACCCCGTATTACTACGAACGTCCACTTCTATTAGACAAAACCATCGTATGGTTATATACGAACTCGAAGGAATTTATTCGAGGATGGTTTCCGGTTCTGGAGAAAACGAATAGGTCTATTCAGTTGTCTTTTCCTTTTACCCTCTCTCAGGTTGCGAGTACTCCTTGGTTTAGGAGATAGTACACCTATTACGAAAATTGGATAGTCTTTTTCCAAACCTTAGGCTGGTGCCAAACGGTAGGGAATGAAGAAAACCAATTAGCATAACGATGGTGTACAGAAGATATTATGTAAAGACAAAGAAAGGTATTAGAAGGAGGGCAAAGTAAATTGCGACTGATATTCACGACCAAACCAAGTATTTCATCGCCACTCCCACATCACCTTTGTATTTCTCCAGGACACTCCGTATCACTATGAAGATTCACAGTTTATTGGATACTCCATCGTATGGTTATATACGAACTCGAAAGGAACTTGTTCCAGTTCGGGGATGGATTCTGGTTCAGGAGAAATAGGAATAAGGTTTATTCGGTTGTCTTTTATCTTCACCTTCTCTCGCAAATTATTGTATCGCAGGTACGTGATTGCAATGATTGCGGAGGACCTATCTCGATAGGACAGTCTTACTCGAGATGATAGTATGCTATCTGGTTTGCCTTTATCAGTCGTGTACATGTTCAGGTGACTGATTGCATGTTACACTTTGATAGAGCCCTTAGGATCTTGCTTTACTACCAACAGTATGATGGCGATCATATACGTGAGAGTTGGATAGTTTATATGCATATCCTTAATTGTGGTCCCTAGTCGTGGGAGTTTCGAGACAGGGCATCGATACTCCGGAGTAGACTAGTTTATACAGTCGAGACCCCGACGAGGGGCGGTGGCCGGTCTCACAAGCCACTGGTGTCAGTTGGATCACCTAAGATGTATACAGGTGCTCATTGGGTTATGAGTACACCGGACAGGACTCGCCGGGAATCTGCTAGTTAGTACTATACCTATCGTCAGATAGCAGTTCCCTGGTGACATGTGTACAGGTTAGTTCATCGACCTGAGGTCGTCATTTGTCTCGTGTGAGTTCCCACTGTGCTTTGATTCCTACCCTACCACGGCTCAAAGGAGTCGTGCAAACAGGTAGCTTTTGGGTACAGTCCCGAGCCATATGGAGGCACGTGAGCGGATCGGCAGGGGATTCGTCTCTCCCGGTATTGGGGGAGAGGTCGTGCTGTGTCTAGGAGAGCCATTACACAAAGTCCATGGCCATGGCAAGAGATTTACTGGTAGGTACTCCAGTAGTATCTCAGGGTGTGATTGGGCTACACTCCGACACGACTTATACTGCTTCTGGGGGTCTGACGTTACTAGCCCCCTAGGCGGATATGCGATACTCATTGACGAACGGACCGGACTGTATATACATTGTCACTGTTAGGCTCAGTAGGGTTTCTGGATGAGTTCGCTCATCGGTCTCCCTTGAGTGCGCTCATCGGCCTCCCTTGAGGTCAATCCATGGGCAGCCGTTACGCATAGCTAGTGCCGCTGACGGTTTGTGGTTAAACCCACTGCCAGGGTACTGACGAGTCATTTGAGTCCCCCACAGACAGATTCCCAAGTTCGGGCGAAACGTTGTAGAGGCCGTATGGTTTTATGGCAGGGTTTGAAAAAAGCACGTGCGTTTACGCACGTGTTATTTTTCGGGCAGATGATACTGGTCGGCTTTGGTTTAAGCCGGATCCGAGTATTATATTGAGTAGGTATAATATCTTTGTCTCAGTTGCATTTGTATTCGGTCGTAATACAAATGCGGGTATATTTATACAGTTACGGGGTTATCCTGAAAGTCGTTTCAGGATCACTTTTGGAAGTTGCCAGTTTCCAGTTTTCTATCAGCCGTCTTTTAACATTCGGTTAAAGACGGATTTATCTTTTCTTCAGTTGAGGTGAGTCAGTGTTCTAGAAGCATCTAGATGAGGTGACTAAGATTAATTGGTGTTGAGTTTTCATTGGATGATTTTAATGGTTCATTAATGCATGATGACTAGGTTTATGACTCATGCTTTAACATTAAAGCATTTTGTTTTGGTTAAGATTATTTGTTCATGATATTATTTCTAATGGTCACCTCCCTCCACCTACCATCACCTCCCTCCTCTATAATAGTGGCCGGCCCCTCTCTCCTCCTCACTTCACTCATTTTTGAGAAATTATGGTTGCTAAAAAGAAAAGACTATAGTTTTGGATGCATGGAAATTTCATAGTTCATTTCTTGTTCCATTTCATTTCCATCGGCAACTTCATTTACCGATCGTCCACGGACTTGGACGAAATGAGACAAAGTCATCTACTCATTCTCTACATCAATCTTGGTCGTCTCTTTTAGCAAACTTGACGATCGAGTTGCCTCAAGACAGAGGCGGGAGCCCGTTTAAAGAATCGTCGACGTGGTGCCACCTCGACGAGGAGATCGGAGATCGACGAGATCGGAGCAGCCGCAACGGAGCGTGGGATGATGGTTAAAGAACGAAGGACTCGGATCGTTCGGTATAACCTTTCTACACTCTTTACAGTATGTTAGTTTAGCAATAATGGCAGATCCGGGTTAAAGTATACGATAGCGCCAGTTAAAAGTTTTTTTGTTCCGCATTTGGCGTCTGTAGACGGCCGGGGCGCTAGCGTAGACTTACAGTGGTATCAGAGCCTCACCATTTTGCTATACTAACTTGTGCTAACGCGTTTAAAACATCGATCGAACCGAAAATCAAAAATCGCATTTTTCTTGCTTGACAGTTTCTGTTGATTTTAAACGGTGTCCTAAAAATATTTCACACATCTCAGAAAACTGTGCAGGGTTTTTTAAGAACGACGTACAAATTTGAGCACATGAGTCGACAAGACAGCCGCGGAAACGCGGCCAAACCCATGCTTTGGCCGCGCATCCGCGGCAGTTCTGGGCGATCATGCCCCCAAATTTGCACAGTGTGTTCCCCTCTGGAAATTGTGGTTTTTGGTATATATATTTTGGGCCCAGATTTTGTTACTGTTCTACAGATGTTCGTGGGGCCCACTTTATGATATTTTGTCGATCGAAATTTAAACATGTTAGTTTACAGTGCTTATATTATATCTCCGACTGGGAATGTCATTTGATCGGTAAACCGCGTCCGATTGCTATAGTTCTTTTAGACCGGTTTGCGAACGTGACATTCGCGTTGATGTTCTGTGTTGTGCTGTGATGTTGCGGATTTGTCGTGGTGGATAGCAGTGTGCAATGATAGTGCAGTTTGAGTTTATTTGTACCTTTGATATTGCGGGGCGAGCGTCCAACTTGTGGACTGCCGTCACTGCCTGTTGTATAATATTCTTTTGGGGCACGACCAGGTTGCGGTCGATGTACCTGTTGTACTATTTTTCATTACTGTACTAGGTTTTGCCCCGAGACGGAGTGCACGGATAGCCGGGTTCTGGAGGGCAACGGGTCCGCATCTCATGGCTTTGAGAGGCAGAGGGGTCCCACTCTAGAATTGGCAGACTATTCGCCGCACTCGTAGGGGGTACAGGTTGACCCAAGGAGGGGTGCTCAATTTACCGGATTCCGTGAAGTGCCGGGTGTTCCATTCACTATGCCGTGGGGACTACCTCGCTTCAGGTTTTGGCGGGTAACTTGCCGCACCCGTAGGGGTCTAGGTTTCATTGCACAGGCTATCCACACGACAGGGGAACGTCGGGTTTCAGCAGCGGCTCTGTGAAACTCGGGGATCCCAGATTATCTGTATTGTCCTGTGATGCTTATTACTTTTCTGCAATGTTGCATATTATCACGCCTGGAGCGATTATTGTATATTGGCTTATATACTATTAGATGTTGTATATGTTTTACACCCGCGCTAGTCCAGTCCCCGCTCTGTCGTTAGTTAAGTAACCTAACGGGTGATGACGGGACCCAGTGACGAATGCGGATGGCATATACGTACATTTTATTTTCGTTCTTTTCTGGTGTGATTGATTGATGGGACTGCGTTGATTCTGATCAATGCAAAATAAAACAAACCTGTTTGATATTGTTGGAACAATTTAAAAAGTGTTATTGCAAAGACGTTTCCTTTTGTTTTGCATAGCGGTATTCAGTGGAATATCCTGCACCTCATTCGACGGGGCAAGGGCCGATATCCCTTCACCGGGACTGACCCCTTGAGCAGAAGTTTGCGTCAGGGTAATAACTTCACTATAGTCGATTACATGTTGCTTTGCATAGCGGTATTCAGTAGAATATCCTGCACCTTATTCCATGAGGAAAGAGCCGAGATCCCTTCACCGGGAGTGACCTCTTTAGCAAAGGTTTTCTCCACTATATTTTAAAAAGCTATCAGGTTCCTTCAACGAGATCAAGTTCATTACGCTAAAGGTTTTTCGCCAAAAACCAGCCGTAGCCCTCCGTCACTTCTTTTGGGTATTCAGTAGTATTCAAGCTATGTATTTTGACCAACGCCAAGGCATAGTGTTTGGTAGCTGCTGGGTATTCAATTGTTGCATAGATAGATGAGTTGGTTTGGGACAGCCGTTCTGCCATTTTGACCTAACGCCAAGGGCATGTGCGGGTGGGTTCAAATTAACAAGATAGTGATGGGTAGAACTTGGCATGTGACTTATGACATTTTGACCTAACGCCAAGGTTATAAGAGCATGGGGCAAAAATCAGATCGGGAGTTTCTAAAGAAACTGAAACTTGCCAAGTATGCGCAAACCTTCTGGAGTATGAGTAACATGGATGCATTCCATCACGTTATCATGCGATGAGAATTGGATCCCGATTCCCACTGATGAGTTGGTTTACTCTTCGGGTGATCCCGATTGATTCTTCTTTCAGGTTTGGAGGAGAATTTGACAGGACAGTGGGAGGTTTCCGGATTAGATAAAGTGATAACCATTCTGATCTAGGATAGAGTGCACGCAGAGTGTTTCTTTTCTCTCTCTCTTTGGCAGCGACCTTTGACCGACCCTAGACTATGACTCAGTGACCAGGTTGACCGAACCTTCTTAAAATACTGGCTTTTGGATTGTCTATGTTGCATAAGTCATTGCCACTCCTTCTTCTACCCTTTGAATTTCTCAGAACACCCGTATTACTACGGACATCCACTTCCATTGGATAGATCCATCGTATGGTTATATACGAACTCGAAGGGACTTCTTCGAGGATGGATCCAGGTTCAGGAGAAATAGAATTGGTTTATTCAGTTGTCTTTTATTATCACCTTCTCTCAGGTTGCCAGAGCTCCTTGGTTTAGGAGAGTACACCTATTACGCTTATTGGATAATCTTATTCCAAACCATAGGCAGGTGCCGAAAGGTAGGGAATGAAGAAAACCAATTTGCCTAAGTAGGGTGTACAGAAGGTAATATGTAAAGACAAAATAAAGGGATTAGAAAGAGGGCAAAGTAAATTGCGACTGATATCATTCACGACCAAACCGCGTACTTCATCGCCACTACTATTTCACCTTTAAAGGAATAAGGTATTATTCAGTTGTCTTTTATCATCACCTTCTCTCGAGATGCGAGTACTCCTTGGTTTAGGAGGGTACACCTATTATGCTTACTGGATAGTCTTCTTCCAAACCATAGGCTGGTGCCGAACGGTAGGGAAGGAAGAAAACCATTTAGCCTAACGATGGTGTACAGAAGGTAACGACTAAAGACAAATAAAGGGATTTGGAGAGATGGCAATAAAATATACGGTTGAAGTCATGAATTGAATTATGGAAGAGGCATTACTATGAATACCAGGATACCCCTACGAAACATTTTCATGTTTCAGTGCATTGTTAAAGAAAAACTGTCTTCCCGATTAGACACTTAATCCAAAGGTATGTATTTACCAGGTTTCATTCTCATATCTGTATGGTTTTACAGATGATGAGTGGGAGTAAGTTATTGGGAATTAGGTGATTATCCTCATTATATCGGAATTCGTTGTAATTGGTGATATTTGTGGAAATCGCCAGGGTACAGTTTTCAACCTACGACGCACAGGTTATGAGTTGTTCAACTCAGCGGACTTATACAGAGTATTGTATGTTGTCCAGTGTCCTTCAGGACAAAGGGGTAGGTCCTCGTACTATATTCTGTTTACTTATAACTTCTCTAGTATTTAGACAAGTGTTTCGTAGAAATACAAGGTCTAAGTTTTGAGAAGTTATGGGTATAAGAATAAAGTAGAGAACCAGGTATCACAAGTATAGGGATTCTTCAAAGAGATCGAAGATATAGATTCTTGTGATTGGTATTCAGATGATGGTAATGGTTTTGAGAAACGTGTTTCTCTTTCAGGTTACTCATAATTGGATGGATTCCTAAGTTGAGTAATGCTGATTAGCCTCTTTCCATTAAGTTGATATGCACTGGAAACAGCTGCATGATTTGAATATGGTTCCAATTAAATAAGTGCCAAAGTTTCTATATTGGATATATAATAGTTCGTACCTTAAAAGATGTTAAGGTACGGGGAGTTGTCCAGCTTATGCTTAAAACCAGACTCTGGATAACTCAGGGCACGTTTCTGTAATGGCTGTTTGTGGGTTGACCCTGGCTATGACGAGGGTTGATATTCTACCATTTAGAAGATCAATAGTGATATTGTTCTTGACTCGCCACAGTTTTAGTAAAATGGATTTTTTCAGAAAACAGTAGTGGGAGTATGGTAGAACTGGAAGTGATTCCAGAACCGCGAACGATTACGGAAAATTTAATAGAACCTATATATTCAATCAGGTTTGACATTCCAATAGCCACTCCGCAGATATGGTGGGTGACCTCAGACACCCGAGAGGTACTCCGGTAGCCTCAAGGACGGTGACAGGGAGGTTCTTATCTACCCAGACTTGACACTACTGATGTTCCAGGTTATGAGACCCGGTAGGAGGGTTGTCGTAATCAGTGGGAGCAGCGAAAGCATGGTGGGCAAGTAGCTTATGTCTATTTATAGACTAGAGCAGTTATAGCGGAGATAGATCATCTAGTTTTAATGTGACAGTCATGGGTTTGACTTCAATCAGAATAGGGGATGGATCTGTTAAAAAGGTAGTAGGGTGTGATGTCATGGTATTTGGATGACATACACAGAGTAGGAAGTAAAATTCCTATACTGCGATCGGTTGTACTGTGGTCGTCACACAGTTGTTTCTCCTGACAGGATATGGATATAATATCAGACATTATGGTTTCTAGATCTATGGTTTTAGATCTGGATTTGGGTAGTTTCCCAATGTGGGTACTTTGACAGATATTCTAATGGTTTTTAGAATAGTTGACTCCTAGCATGGTGGTGTACCTGCAGGTGATGGAGTCACCTTCTCTAAAGGTGTCGTATAGACTAAAGTGGAGAGGGAAGTGCATGATTGGCAGATCACTTGCTTAGGCAATTGAGTCAATCATGAGATGTCAAGTACAACACCAGATGTTGTTTTTGCACTAGATGCGATGAGTTTGTATTAATCCAATCCTGGAGAAACATAAGGAAGCAGTTTTAGAACATAAGTACATGTTCTACGGATTTGATGACGGCAGCCTCCTTCGGGAGACGGTCATCATTCCAGGCTTCAAAGGTGACATGGTTGACAGAGTGATTGTCAGAGTTATAGTTTTTCCCTCTGACGAAGAGGGACAGTATTGTGGACAGATGGTCCAAGAGGATACTGTGGGTGGCAGGGTGCCGGATACTGATTAGGTTCAGTGATCGATACAGTCTAAGAAGTTTGGATTTGGAGTTCATTTATGAACTAGGTCCCATCAGATTTCCAGACATATTCTAAGACAGGTATTACTCGATTCGGGAGATGGCTTTCTCCGCGAACTTGAGATTTAGAGAGATATAGAAAGAAACATCTAGGCGGATCCACTCACTGAGGCTATTTCTCGAACACAATAGTTTTACAAACGGGCTTTGTGAAACTGATTAGTAGAGGAGTTGGATGTTCGGTTTCACACGGGCTGTGAGTAGTCGACATCGCAATAATTAGCCTTGAGTGCAAGTGGGAGATTGTTGGAGATAGTGCCCTCATAGTCAATTATTGGATCGCAGGTACGTGATTGCAATGATTGCGGAGGACCTATCTCGGTAGGATAGTCTTACTCGAGATGATAGTATGCTATCTGGTTTGCCTTTATCAGTCGTGTACATGTTCAGGTGACTGATTGCATGTTACACTTTGATAGAGCCCTTAGGATCTTGCTTTACTACCAACAGTATGATGGTGATCATATACGTGAGAGTTGGGTAGTTTATATGCATATCCTTAATTGTGGTCCCTAGTCGTGGGAGTTTCGAGACAGGGCATCGATACTCCGGAGTAGACTAGTGTATGCAGTTGAGACCCCGACGAGAGGCGGTGGCCGGTCTCACAAGCCACTGGTGTCAGTTGGATCACCTAAGATGTATACAGGTGCTCATTGGGTTATGAGTACACCGGACAGGACTCGCCGGGAATCTGCTAGTTAGTACTATACCTATCGTCAGATAGCAGTTCCCTGGTGACATGTGTACAGGTTAGTTCATCGACCTGAGGTCGTCATTTGTCTTGTGTGAGTTCCCACAGTGCTTTGATTCCTACCCTACCACGGCTCAAAGGAGTCGTGCAAACAGGTAGCTTTTGGGTACAGTCCCGAGCCATATGGAGGCACGTGAGCGGATCGGCAGGGGATTCGTCTCTCCCGGTATTGGGGGCGAGGTCGTGCTGTGTCTAGGAGAGCCATTACACAAAGTCCATGGCCATGGCAAGAGATTTACTGGTAGGTACTCCAGTAGTATCTCAGGGTGTGATTGGGCTACACTCCGACACGACTTATACTGCTTCTGGGGGTCTGACGTTACTAGCCCCCTAGGCGGATATGCGATACTCATTGACGAACGGACCGGACTGTATATACATTGTCACTGTTAGGCTCTGTAGGGTTTCTGGATGAGTTCGCTCATCGGTCTCCCTTGAGTGCGCTCATCGGCCTCCCTTGAGGTCAGTCCATGGGCAGCCGTTACGCATAGCTAGTGCCGCTGACGGTTTGTGGTTAAACCCACTGCCAGGGTACTGACGAGTCATTAGAGTCCCCCACAGACAGTTTCCCAAGTTCGGGCGAAACGTTGTAGAGGCCGTATGGTTTTATGGCAGGGTTCGAAAAAAGCACGTGCGTTTACGCACGTGTTATTTTTCGAGCAGATGATACTGGTCGGCTTTGGTTTAAGTCGGATCCGAGTATTATATTGAGTAGGTATAATATCTTTGTCTCAGTTGCATTTGTATTCGGTCGTAATACAAATGCGGGTATATTTATACAGTTACGGGGTTATCCTGAAAGTCGTTTCAGGATCACTTTTGGAAGTTGCCAGTTTCCAGTTTTCTATCAGCCGTCTTTTAACATTCGGTTAAAGACGGATTTATCTTTTCTTTAGTTGAGGTGAGTCAGTGTTCTAGAAGCATCTAGATGAGGTGACTAGGATTAATTGCTGTTGAGTTTTCATTGGATGCTTTTAATGATTCATTAATGCATGATGACTAGGTTTATGACTCATGCTTTAACATTAAAGCATTTTGTTTTGGTTAAAATCTTTTGTTCATGATATTATTTCTAATGGTCACCTCCCTCCACCTACCATCACCTCCCTCTTCTATAATAGTGGCCGGCCCCTCTCTCCTCCTCACTTCACTCATTTTTGAGAAATTATGGTTGCTAAAAAGAAAGGACTATAGTTTTGGATGCATGGAAATTTCATAGTTCATTTCTTGTTCCATTTCATTTCCATCGGCAACTTCATTTACCGATCGTCCACGGACTTGGACGAAATGAGACAAAGTCATCTACTCATTCTCTACATCAATCTTGGTCGTCTCTTTTAGCAAACTTGACGATCGAGTTGCCTCAAGACAGAGGCGGGAGCCCGTTTAAAGAATCGTCGACATGGTGCCACCTCGACGAGGAGATCGGAGATCGATGAGATCGAAGCAGCCGCAACGGAGCGTGGGATGATGGTTAAAGAACGAAGGACTCGGATCGTTCGGTATAACCTTTCTACACTCTTTACAGTATGTTAGTTTAGCAATAATGGCAGATCCGGGTTAAAGTATACGATAGCGCCAGTTAAAAGTTTTTTGTTCCGCATTTGGCGTCTGTAGACGGCCGGGGTGCTAGCGTAGACTTACATCCAGGACACTCCGTATCACTATGAAGATTCACAGTTTATTGGATACTCCATCGTATGGTTATATACGAACTCGAAAGGAACTTGTTCCAGTTCGGGGATGGATTCTGGTTCAGGAGAAATAGGAATAAGGTTTATTCGGTTGTCTTTTATCTTCACCTTCTCTCGCATTGCGAGTGTACCTAGGATTAGGACAGTACACCCATTATGCCTAATGGATAGTCTTCTTCCAAACCATAGGCTGGTGCCGAACGGTAGGAAAGGTAGAAAACCATTTGGCCTAAAGGGGTGTACAGAAGGTAATGACTAAAGACATATAAAGGGATTTGGAGAGATGGCAAAGAATTATACAGTTACAGTTGTGAATCTGGATAATGGAAGAGGCATTACTAGGAATACCCGGATACCCCTACGAAGCTTTTACATGTTTCAGTTTCACTGTGTACTGTTAAAAGAAAACTAATTTCCTAATTAGACACTTGCTCCACGATATGTATTTACCAGGTTTGATTCTCACATCTGTATGGTTTTACAGATGATGAGTGGGAGTAAGTTATTGGGAATTGGGTGATCATCCTCACTATATCGGGATTCGTTGTAATCGGTGATATTTGAGGAAGTCACCTGGGTTGTTTGTCGAAAGGCAAATATTTGGTTTTGAATATCCGCTGTTATGCACCAATTTCAAATTGATATATCTGTACGTCTATTTTCATAGTGTGAGATATACCATTTTGAAATTATGTCTATGACATTTACCTATATCAGTGGATGGTTAGGTAAGGAGCATTAAATAGCGGTGTAATTCTTCATAACCATAGTACAGTTTTCAACCTACAACACACAGGGAGTAAGTTATTAGACTCAAGGGACTTGTACAGAGTATTGTATATTGTCCAGTGTCCATTAGGACAGAGGGGATGGTCCTCGTACTATATTCGGTTTACTTATGACTTCTCTAGTTCTTAGACAGGTGTTTCGTAGAAACACAGGGTCCAAGTTTTGAGAAGTTATAGGTATAAGTGTAAAGTAGAGAAACAGATGTTGCAAGTATCGGGATTCTTCAAGGTGATCGAAGATGTAGATACTTGTGTATGGTATTCAGTTGATAGTAATGATTAAGAGAACTTGCTTCTCTTTCGGGTTACTCATAATTGGAAGCATTCCTAAGTTGAGTAACGTTGATCGGCCTTTCTCCATTTAGTTGACATGCAATGGAGATAGCTGCATGATTTGAATCTGGTTCAATTAAATTAGTGTCTCTGTTTCTTTATTGGATATAGAACAGTTCATATCTTAACATTGTTAAGGTACGGGGAGTTGTCTGGCATATGCTTAAAAGCAGACTCTGGATAACTCAAGGCACGTTTCTGTAATGGCTGTTTGTGGGTTGACCCAGGCTATGACGATGGTTGACTTTCTACCATCTGGAAGATCAATAGTGATATTGTTCAAGACTCGCCACAGTTTTAACAAAAATGGACTTTTTCAGAAAACAGTAGTGGGAGTATGGTAGAATTGGAAGTGGTTTCAGAACTGCAAACGATTACTGAAGATTTGATAAGAACCTAAAGATTCAATCTTGTTTGACATTCTATTGGCCACTCCGCAGATACGGTGGGTAACCTCAGGCACCCGAGGGGTACTCCGGTAGCCTCAAGGACGGTGACAGGGAGGTTCTTGTTTACCCAGACTTGCCATTGTTGTTGTTCCAGGATGCGAGACCCGGCAGGAGGATGAGTATAGCGTCATTCTAAACTAGCTTAAGAAGTGTACGTCTATATGACTCTGCCAGAGGGTTGTCGTAGTCAGTGAGAGCAGCGGAAGCATTGGTGGATAGGTGGCTTATGTCTATTTATAGACTAAAGCAGATATAGCGGAGATAGATCATCTATTTCTGATGTGACAGTCATAGGTTTGACTTCATCAGAATAGGGGATAAATCTTTTAAGAAGGTAGTAGGGTGTGATGTCCTGGTATTGGATGACATACACAGAGTAGGAAGTGAAATTCCTATACTACGGTCGGTTATACATTGGTTGTCACACAGTGGTTTCTCCACATAGGACTTGGATATTATATCAGACATTCTGTTTACTAGATCTATGGTTTTAGATCTAGATTTGGGTAGTTTCCCAATCTGGGTACTTATACAGCATTCCACAGGTGTTTTAGAATGGGCGACTCCTTGCACGGTAGTGTACCTATAGGTGGTGGAGTCACCCTCTCTGCAGGTGTCTTACAGACTAAAAGGGAGAGGGATGTGCATGATTGGAAGATCAATTGCTTAGGCAATTGAGTCAATCATGAGATGTCAAGTACCACACCAGATGTTGTTTTTTGCAGTAGATGCAATAAGTTGATCCAATCCTGGAGAAACGATCGGAAGCAGTTTTAGAACATAAGTGGATGTTCTGTGGATATGATAACGACAGCCTCTTTTGGGAACAGTTATCGTTCCAGGCTTCCAAGGTGACCTGGATGACAGAGAGGTTGTCAGAATTATAGTTTTCCCTCTGATGAGGGGAAGTATTTTGGACAGGTGGTCCAGGCGGATACTAAGGGAGCCATGGCGCAGGATACTGATTAAGTTCAGTTGACGATACAGTCTAAGAAGTTTGGATTCGGAGTTCATTTATGAGCTAGGTCCCATCAGACATCCAGACACATTCCAAGACAGGTATTGCTCATTTCGGGAGGTGGGTTTCTCCGCGAACTTGAGATATAGAGAGACATAGAAAGAAACATCAAAGCGGATCCACTCACTGAGGCTATTCCTCGAACGCAATACTTTCGCAAACGGGTTTTGTGAGACTGAATAGTTGAGGAGTTGGGTATTCGGTATCACACGGACTGTGAGTAAGCGACATCGCAATAATTAGCCTTGAGTGCAAGTGGGAGATTGTTGGAGATAGTGCCCTCAGAGTCGATTATTGGATCACAGGCACGTGATTGCAATGATTGAGGGAAGACCTATTCCGGTAGGACAATCTTACTCAAAATGATAATATGCTATCTGGTTTATCTTTATCATCGTGTACTGCTTTAGATGACTTGATAGGTCGCTATTACACGTTGATAGAGCCCCTAGGATTCTTGCTTGACTGCCAGCAGTATGAGGGCGATCATATACATGGGAGCCGGTAGTCTATAAGCACATCCTTAAAAGGTCCCTAGTCGTGGGAGTTTCGAGACAGGGCATCGATACTCCAGAGTAGACTAGTGTATACAGTCGAGACCCCGACGAGGGGCGGTGGCCGGTCTCACAAGCCACTGGTGTCAGTTGGTTCACCTAAGATGTATACAGGTGCTCATTGGGTTATGAGTACACCGGACATGACTCGCCGGAAACATGCTAGTTGGTCTTATACCTGACGTCAGATAGCAGTTCCCTGGTGACATGTGTACAGGTTATTTCATCGACCTGAGGATCGTCATTTGTCTCATGTGAGTTCCCACTGTACTTTGATTACTACCATACCAAGCTCAAAGGAGACGTGCTAACAGGTTTTAGTTGGGTACAGTCCCGAGCCATATGGAGGCAGTGAGCGGATCTTCAGTGGTTCGTCTCTCCCGGTATTGGGGGTGAGGTCTCGCTGTGTCTAGGTGAGCCCTTACACGAAGTCCTTGGCCAAGGCAGGAGATTTACTGGTAGGTATTCCCGTAGTATCTCAGGGTGTTTTGGGCTACACTCCGAAGCGACTTGTACCGCTTTTGGGCGTCTGACTTTTACCAACCCCCTAGGCCCGCCATGCGATGCTCATAGATGAACGGACCGGACTGTACGGATATTGTCACTGTCAGGCTCAGTAGGGTGTTAGGATGAGTTCGCTCATCGACGTCCTTTTTGGTCAATAGCTGGTAGCCCATTACGTATGGCTAATACCTCGGATGTGCTAGTGGGTAAATCAATAGCCATAGTATTGACGAGTCTTTAGAGTCCCCCACAGACCAGTTACTCAAGTTTCGGGCGAAACGCTGTAGAGGCCGTGTGGAGATATGGCAGGGTTTGATCAGATACGTGCGGTATTGCACGGATCATGATCGGACGGAATATACTAGCGGGCTTTGGTTTAAGCCAGATCCTAGTATAGTACAGTGTAGATTTTGTCTCTTTGCATTTGTAGTCGGTCGGAATACAAATGCGGGTATGTATATACAGTCGTGAGGTTTTCCTATAATTTATTACGGGATCAGTTTTTTTGTGTTGCCAGTTTGTTTTCCGTTTCGGCCAATTTTCTTTGTATCTTTCATTGGCTGAAGATTTGTAGAGGAGGGCTTATTTGCATTTGTGCAAATAAGAATTTTAGAGGGTGGTCTTTGCATATTGTTGCTTCATGATGGTTGCACCATCATTTGACTTCTTGACCTCATCATTGCTTGACTTTTGTTATGGTGATGGGTTATGATGAGATTGGGGGAGTGTCGGTTTTGATTGGTGACGATTTCTTCTCATCGTCTCTTTTCTCTCTCTTGCATTATGAGGGCTCACTCATGTTTAATCCATATACTCTCCTCTCATTCTCTTTTTTATCCATGGCCGGCCACATGAGGGTAGGGGCTGTCCCAATTTATGGTGTAGGAAATACTCTCATTTGGCTTTGCAAAAATCATATAGCTGCTCCTCCAAAAGTTCATTTCTTCACCTCCACCAAAAAGGGCAACTTTTAGTAACCCCAATGAGACATAGCACTACACTATTCTACAGCAATTCTTGGGCACGTCGGCTCGCCAACTTCATGCCCGAGTTGCCTCGGTCCAGAGGTGGGAGCCCGTAAAAGAACCCGGCAATGTGGTGCCCTTCCGGCGAGGAGATGAAGATCGGAGATTCCGCGGGGAGATCGGGACGACGACGAGAAGACCGAAGGACACGGATCACTTGGTATATCTCTCTACCCCTTCTCTAGTTAGCTAGGATTAGATTAATGGCCCGATCCGGGATTTTTGTGCGCGGTGGTGCCTGTTCAAAAGTAAAAGTAAATTATCGTTTCCGCATTTTGGCCTCGGATTGACGGCCGGGGCGCCGCCGTGCACTTACAAACCTGTACCAGTGTCACCAAAGAACTGCCATCTGACGTAAGGTATAATACCATCTTGGAGTTCTCGGCGAGTCCGTCCAGTGTACCCAGTCTCCACTGAGCACCCGTATATCATCTCTGATGTCAAACACCAATGGATATGGGATCATCCATCGCCCATCTACATGGGTCTAGAAGGTATACGCTAGTCTACTCTGATATATCGATGCCCCGTCTCGATACACCCACCACTAGGGACCTTGAGGGATGTACTTATGGACTACCATGTCCCCACTAGTATAATCCGCACATTGTCCAGGTTGTCAAGTACACATCCTAAGGGCTTTACCAACATGTAACAGAGAGACAATCAGTATACACGTTAAGGTAAAGAGTAACCAGATAGCATATTATCATGTCGAGCAAGAAAGTCCTCCCTATATATGTCCAAGCATCCACTACGATATATATCTCTTGTATAGTAATGGCCTCTAGGGCATACATATAACTAACAGATTCTACAACATCTTTTTAGGTTTATTTTTCCTTACATTAACCATATTAATGTAGTCCCATCATTTAAGTCCTTAAGCCAAACACAGAAAAGAAAATAAAAATACAACGTACGCTTATGCCATCCGCATTCACCACAATGTTCCGTTATGCACCGTTAGGTTACTTAACTAACGGCATACCGTGACGGGACTAGCTCGGGTGCAAAACATAAGCAACGCCTACTATATATCTCATATATAATATTGCATTCGTCTCAGATATATCAAGTGATCACATCACAGAATATAAACAGCAGAAGCACACATATAAAATATAGGATATACTAGGACTTACGTATTTTATATTTAGCTAACGATAGAAAATACGTGTTCCACGGTCGTGATGAATAGCCAATCCCACACCATAGACCCCTACGAGAGCGGCATGCGACCCTACCAATTCTAGAGTTAGGAGACCCCATCTCGACTCCTCGAGATGGCCTCCCACTGGACTCTAGAACCCAGTCACTTGTGCTCCCCACCTTGGGTCTATCCTAAAGCGGAAAAGTGAATAATATACATCGAAGGAAACATCATCCTCAACCCGGATGTGCCCCAATGAAAGAATATTACAAAGAAATGAATTTTACATGAATGAAAAGAAAACTGTCATCTCACATAAAACCCACGGCCATTCATTACGACAGTCCTATACTTCATTTCACAGCAACATACAACATCGCATGTCAATATATGCAAATAAACTAGGCGATGTTAAACCATTTGATCGATCAATCAATGACCCAAAAATCCACACAGAAGCTCAACACCAGAGCAGTTTTAAAATTACCCAGAAGCATGCCATAGTACCTATGGACCATCCGTAAAAGGGCCGACCCGAGCCTCACAAATGGCGCCGTGGAACCGCCGCAAAAAGCTGGTTTCTGCCGTGGTTCCACGGTCGTTTAGTCGAGTTAAGGTATCGTTCGTCTAGAGGGTCCATAGAATTACCTGCATGATTTTCTGAATATTTTTAATGTGAAAATTTTCAACATTTTGAAAAATTTTCAAAAAGTGGTTTTTTCGGCCAATCGTTGTTCGTTCAATGTGTTTTAATGTCGTCTAGGTTACTTTAATGCTCTATCTTGGGTCTGATACCACTGTAGGGTTTACCTAGCACCCTACAAGGGTTTGCAATGCATCAAACATGCTACAATTAAATTTTTAGGGTGCTAAGCAAACTAACCGAGGATCAAACTAGAAATTTAAAGTAACATATGAAGTAGTATCACATACTACAAGTAATATAACACTAAGTAAAATGAATACAACCTTTGTAGTTCTCTTTGCTTGACTCCATGGCTACTTGAGAGTTGGAACGGGCTTGCTTGTGATCTTCCGAGTCCACGATGATCCACCCGGAGTGCTCTTTGTCCAAGCTCCAAGCTCTATTTGATCCAAAGATGAAGATGAAGATAACACTCTAAACTAGTGTAGAATGATGATGAGGTTTTTTTTCTCACTTCAAAACCCTAATTTTATCACTATCTCACTCACTAGCTAGGTCAAGAGAGCAAGAGAGAGGAGGAAGAAGATGATGGCAACTCAAAAGCTCAAGTTATGATAATGAAAAAGAATAAAAATGAGAATAGAAATTATATATAATTTTCACTCTCATTCCAAACCATGGGTTAATAAATATCTAGATATTTACTTTGGAGTTAATAGAGCCATAGAAAATTAACTCATGGTTAATTGAAGGTTAAGTGAAGGATGAAGGATAAATATCAACCATGAATTAATTCTATTTTCCTTTAACTCAAAAATAAATATAAAGATAAATACTTCCATGTGATTCTTGCATTGCCACCACTAGTGTATCAACAACCATAATACATACAAGTGTATGCATGTATGTGTGCATGCACATCAACATGTGCATCAGCATAAACATATGCATACATGCATGCATACAATAAAGAAAATGGTTTAAAAAAGAAGTGAGCTAAAAGTCAATGTTAAATCTGTAAGGTTTACCTAGCACCCTATGAGAGGTTTGGAAGCATCACATGTCACAAAGATCAAATTTTTAGAGTGCTAAGTGAACACACAAAGAATCAATCCTAGAAAATTAGGGTTTCATAACTTTACAAGTAACAAAGACTAGGGTTTTGAGAGTACAACCTTTGTAGCTCCCTACGCTAGACTCCTTGGCCACTTGAGGGTTGGAAAAGGGTTTGCTTGAGGTCTTCTAATGTCCACGACGATCCACCCGATGCTCCTTTGTCCAAGCTAACAACTTCACTTTATCAAGAGAAAGAAATGAAGCTAACACTCTAAACAAGTGGACAAGACTTGTATAGAATGGTGTTGTGGTTCTTTTTCTCACTTCAAAATGCTATCTTCTTAAGTATTTTGCTCACTTGAAAGATCTAGAGAGCAAAAGAGCAAGGTTGAAGAAGATGATAGCTTTTTAAGAAGAAGAGAAAAGATAATCTCATGAAAGAAAAATAGAAAATATATGTATATATATTTTCCTCTTCTCATCTCAAACCATGGTTAAATGATAAAGATATTATTTATTTTGAGTTAAAACATAAAAGGAAAGTTTAATCCATGGTTAAAAGTAGGTGAGCATGGTTAGGTCAAAGAAGAGTGTAGAAACAAACCATGAATTATCCTTTCCTTTTTCATTTTGTTTTAACACAAAATAGAAATAATTATCCATATAAATAACCAAGGTGTGAGTCTTATATTGCCACCATTTTCTATGTATAAGCAATCATGATAGAATGATGTATGTATGCATGTGTGCATGCACATCCATATGTGCATGAACAAGAATGAATGCATACATGCATGCATACATCCAAATGGAACAAGAAAGGATTTCTAGTGAGAAGCTAATGGTTAAATGATAAATCAACACTTGATTTATCAATCCGGCCATATCACATACGACCTAACCAAAAGGAAGCCGCCCATTTAATATACGGTATCTCATACGCGCATTTTAACCGGGTCCATGCGCATATCGCATACGCGCACCACAACATTTTGCCTGGACTAGGTAACTCGTTTGTGGGACTCTAAGACTCGTCAATACGCCGGCAGTGGGTGATGATCATATCAAACACCCCCTAGCCGCAAGCGGTCAGCTAAACGTAACGGCCATCCGGGTATTGAGCGATCAGAAGAAAACAAGCGAACCTGCTACAACTCCCGTCGAGCCAACCAGCAACACTACCATACAGTCCGGTCTCTTCGTCAGATATGCTGCATATCGAGCCTAGGGATGGTCACGTCGACCCCAATAACTTAATAAGTCATGCCGGTGAATGGTCTATAACAGATCGAGAAACTACTGATAACACTTATCAGCAAATCTCAGCAGCCCTGCCTAGGGACATACTGATATAACCAGTCGAGCACAGTACAGCATCAACTCCCAATACCGGGAGAGACGAAACCCCTCCTATCGCTCGTCACCTTCGTGTGTCTCGGGACTGTACCCAACGGCCACCTGTTTGCACGACTCAGTAGAGCCATGGTAGGGTGGTAATCAAAGTACAGTGGAAGAGCACACAAGACTCTATGACGATCTCGGGTCTACAGACTAACCTGTACCAGTGTCACCTGAGAACTGCTATCCGACGATAGATATAATTCCATATAGGAGTTCTCGGTGAGTACGTCCAGTGTACCCAGTCACCACTGAGCACCCGTATATGATCTTGATGTCAAACATCGATGAATGTGGGAACATCCATCGCCCATCATATGGGTCTAGTATCATGTACGCTAGTCTACTCTGGTATATCGATGCCCCGTCTCGATACACCTACAACTAGGGATATTTCAGGATATGCTTATAAACTACAGATGTCCCACTAGTATGATCTCTATCATAATCACTGTAGTCAAGCCAATATCCTTAGGGCTTTATCAACATGTATGAATGAATAAAAGCATGATCAAATCAACATGTCAGATAAAGAAGAACCAGATAGCATACTATCATGTCGAGCAAGAATGTACACTGAGTATATATATATATACATGTATAAATACATCCACTATCACATAAGGGCCTCTAGGGCATACATATATCCAACAATCTCCCACTTGCACTAAGGCCAGTTATTGGCGTATCTCATACCCAACATCTCAAAAAGTCGTTCATGCTACGACTGAGGGAGGGCCTTGGTGAATGGATCCGCGGCGTTATTCTTTGTGTCTACTCTCTTAATCTCGATCTCACGGCGATCTACAATCTCCCGGATCAAATGAAAGCGCCTCATGATGTGTCTGGACCGCTGATGGGACCTGGGCTCCTTGGCTAACGCCATAGCCCCATTATTATCACAATACTACGGTATTGGATCAATAATGGTTGGAACTACTCCTAGCTCCGAGATGAACTTCCTCATCCAGACGGCTTCCTTTGCGGCATCATTCGCAGCAATGTACTCAGCTTCCATCGTAGAGTCTGCAACGGTATCCTGTTTGAAACTTTTCCAACTTAACGCCCCTCCGTTGAGGGTAAATACAAACCCAGAGATAGATTTGTTGTCATCCTTATCGCTCTGGAAGCTCGAATCGGCAAAAGCCTCCATTTGGAGATCTCCATTACCATACACCAAGAACAATTCTTTAGTCCTTCGTAAGTACTTAAGAATGTTCTTCACAGCTATCTAGTGATTCTCCCCTAGGTTGGATTGATACATGCTTACAACACTCAGTGCATAAGCTACATCTAGGCGTGTACATAACATCACATACATTATAGATCCTACTGCAGAAGCATAGGGTATAATGCTCATGCGAGCTCTCTCTTCATCGGTCTTTGGACAAGAATCCTTGGAGAGAGTGACTCCATGGCAAGCGGGTAAGGCACCCCGCTTGGAGTCTTCCATACTAAACCTTTTTAGGATGGTGTTGATGTACCTGGTTTGGGACAATCACAATAACTTTTTGGATCTATCCCTATAGATCCTTATGCCTAGGATGTATGTGGCATCATGATTGGTAGAGATTCTGCGTGTTTAAGTTTAATTACCGCAATCAAGACGGTGTTGCTTTGCAGCTAGCCGGATGAGTACGGGTCGATCCACAGAGAGATGGGAGTCTTTTTCTTAATGTCTTGACGAGTTAAGTCCAAATATGTTGGGGTTTGTTTGAGTTTAGCTAAGTGAAAAATGAATGATAAGAGAACTTGTAAAGGGTAGGATTTGGTTGGTTTGAGTTAGGAGGATCGCTCACTTGATTCTTTTTGCCACTTCTTAATATTGATGTTACGGTAATCGGCAACAACGGGGATTATGACGACTAAGAGAAAACTTGCGAGTATAAGCTAGGCTTTCCAACACTTCGTTTTCTCTTTTTGGTCCTTGTCCGTCCGTTCTTGGCTCTTAGCCCCAACCTCAGGTTGATTCAACCACAACCGGTCTCACTAGGGTATCACCGCTATTATGAAGAATAGGATGCCGTAGGGAGCGGATTGTGGATCAATTAACGAGAGTTCAAATCAAGATATATGTAAAAAAATGAGGGAGTTTTCCGTCTTTCAAACTTTCCAATTCCTACCCTAACAAGTGAAAAATTACTCACTCATTAGAAATGTTAAATGAAAATAAAACAAAGAAAGAGGGTAATAAGAATTGAGGTAGAAAATCACAACTAGCTATTCGGGACCTCACTTAGGCAAGGATCACACTAAGCATCATGGTTGTAAGGATAACCGAAAAATGGAAGAAAATTAAAACGACAATTTTAAGAAATAACAACAACTACGTTTAACAATAAAAATTACAAGCAACATAAGAAACGGAATTACAAATTACACAAATAGATAAAGAACACTTCTTGCATGCTTCACACTCAACAAAACCTCTCACAAGCTTTAATGGAGGAAGATGGAGGAAAATGGACTTTTATTAGAAACTAAATAATTCTAATACAAAAATTATACATGAAAACTAACTCCCTCTCTTGGTTCTGCTCGGGGCTATTTATAGGCCTGAGTTTGAGAAATTTGCAATAAAACCCAACCCTACACAACATTTCAGAAAATACCCCAAAAGCCCACAGCCTGAGGACACGTGTCCGCCGCGCTTGCGCGGCCAAAGCAATGGTTTTGCCGCGCATGCGCGGCGGTTTGGTGGCCAAACCTTGGCTTCTCTTTTCCATGGTCTTGTGCTTGTTTTTCCTGATGTTTGAAATCCTCATACTGCTGTATCAATTTCCAGAAGATCTCCAGATTTCTTTTCCAAAATGTCTTCATTTCTTCACTTTTGACTTTTCACCATTTTGACTTCAAATTTCCCTTTAGTCCCAAATGACGACTCTTTTCGTCCCCTCTTCTGAACTGGTACGGGACGGATGCTGGAACCCGGCTTTTATCTGTTTGTGACAGATGTTCTGGAGTTTGCCGTAAATGTGGTGATTTTGTCGGATTTTGCTCTCTTTTGGACTGGAAACCTGTAATCTGTAACATGCAGCAAATACGGATAAAAAGCACCTATCTGTATGCAATGTGATTAAGAATGGGCGGTACAAATATACAAAAATATGCAATGAACAAATACCCCCAAACTTATCTTTTGCTCGTCCCGAGCAAAACCATTTTATTCACAAAAATTCCTAACCTCACTTTCGCAGGGAACGCGATTGCACTGAGCACGTGCAACAAGCCGTTAAACCTCTAGGTGGCCCTAGTAGGAGGAGTGTTGTCTCCTGAGGGTTTTCAGCGGATTACACCCACAAAATCCGATAAATTGGCCGTCTACTCTAATCCTCTATTTCAGCTTTCTAGCCGAAAACCCTATTATCATAAACTTAGAAATCATTAACCCTTATTCTTCACGCTTCCTTTTTATTTAACTTAAGATCCTATACGCCTAGCCAGTTTATAAAGCTTTCAGCATCTCCTGAGTTTTCCTTCTTAAGCGGAATCTCAAATCCGGAATTTTTATCCACTCTACTGAAGAAATAAACCCTATTTTTCATTCCTCATCTCTCCTCCAAATTCTGATCATATACCCCTACGTGTGTGTAATTGTCACCCCTACACTTGGAAATTCAGTTCAAGCTATAATACCCTTGCCTTAATACCTAGCACTACTTCTTTTTATTAATGATGGACGGTTTTGTTCATACATCTTTCATGCGACTATTAATGCTTCTTGAGGCACTAACGGCCGATTACGGAATGTGTGAACTTAAAGCGTAAATAGCAGTATCCAGGTCTTGACTTTATTCTATTTTTCTCTTTCTTTTTCTTTTCCTCTTTTTTTTTTTTTTTTTCAAGACCGGATATATTTTTCAGCGTTTTCTTTTTTGGTGTTTAGCTTCAAATACCGTTTTTTCTTTCATACTAGGCTTTCAGGCAAGAGTATTTCTAGGTATCCTCTACTATTCCGAGTTTCAAGGTGGTGTATGTGCATTTTGTAGGGTATATACTTTCAACAATTTGGACTTAAGATTTAGAATTATTTTTCAGAATTATTCTTCAAATAGAGCTTCAATAATTTTCCCTCATCTTGATTTCGCCTAAGAACTAGACTCAAAATTTGCTTATTTCAAAACAAACCGCTGGAGCGTATACTTTCTGTAGTTAAACTTCAAGGAATGTTATTTTTAGGGTTCATAATTAACTAAGTTTAAGATCTAGTAGCTTCTAGCTAGTTAACTGTCATATTAGACTTGAGTCAGAAACGGTCAATAATATTTTTGTTTTTTTTTCTTTTCTTTTAAAATTTTTGTTTTTATTTTCAAGTTTTTCAAATTTTTTTTTTTTGTATTTTTTCAATTTTCATTTTTTTTTTATTTTTATTTAAAAATGCAGTGCAGAATTTAAACATGCAAAGTAAAACCAAATATTTACATAAAAGATAAATAAAATATGCAGATGCAATGCTAGATAACTATTTACAATCTAACCCCTCCCCCAAACTTGTTAATGGCAGTGTCCTCACTGCCCCCTGCGTCGTCTCCTAGACGCTGCGGCACTCGTCCCTGGTTCACTTGAATCTGCCCTAGGGGCCCTAGATCGCGACCTCGATCTCTCCTCTCGTGCCAAAAGGGTTGCCATCCCTTGTTCTAAGCTTGTCATTCTCTGATCGAAGTTTGTCATCATACCCATTATTCTTTCTACCCCCCTATGTGTCCGTCTAAGTAAGCGTGCTTGCTCAGCGGGGGTAAGCTCTTCATCGCTCGCTGTGGAGCTCGAGCTGGCCACTACATGCTCGGTCGGCTCGGTGCGTGACCATACATCGTGAAGTCTAGTGTAGGATGTCGAAACACCCTCAAGAACAGGTCGAATGCATGTGTCAGCTTGCATGTGTACTGCAAACTCGTCAGAAGGGATGAACTGGCGACACAGTTGTGTCACCAGCATAGGGCACGGAAGGTTGGCTGAAGTCTTGCCAGCATCAATCGACTGAAGTAGTACCGTGCACATGTCATACTTTGGGTGTTTGTTCATTAATGTGTGCACGATGTGTAGCGATGGTGTGAAAAATGTCGTGTTGTGCGAGCTGCCAAAAATGTTATTTTGTGCCCATCGGCACACAGTCAGCACATTCGCGTAAAGTGTACGCGCCGGAATCCCTTTACGCGGCTCCCTATAACAATCGTTTCCCATCAACGGGGTGTAATCCTCAAATTGGAGGGGTTGGTCATGTGCGGGTATTCGTGGGATCAATGTGACTTCATGAATGAAGTCCCTATCTATGCGTATTTCTTGCCCTCCCCAAAACAACCTAATAAATCCGTATTTTTGATAGCTACCCTCCTCCATGTACGCATAAAATCGTTGGACTAGATCCGGAATCGCGAATGCGTTCGGATGGTTATACAGAAGATAATTCCATCCGCGTTTCCGGATCTCGTTGCCAAAATAACTCCCGTACACATTATGTTCAAAAATTTGGGAGAAATTTCGCTCATATTGCAAGTTTGAAGCCATTACAGAATTTTACAAATTTTTACAGATCAGAATGGGGAAAAAATGGTGCAAACCTCCTCTGGAAAAAATTCCAGAGGCAGAAGAGGGTAGTCGGCGGCTCTTCCGCGGCGGTAAGGGGGTTCCAGCGGCGGAAGGGCGGCGGCGGCAGAGCTTCAGTAGTCGGGCTTTGGGTGGCGGCTAGGGTTTCTGATGGGGAGAGTTGTGAGGCAGAAAAACAAAACTGAAGGGTTAGAGGGCTATTTATAGGGGTTTTTATTTGGTTATTTACACTTAAACCCCTATAAATAGATCAATTAGAAAAACAAATATATATTTACATATTTATTATTAATTTTTTTCTGAAAATTTTTATTTTTAGTTTTTGTTTTTATTTTTATTATTTGAAATTTTTCCAGGCACACAAAAAAACAAAATTGTATTTACATACCCCCAAACTTATTTGAAACAGTGTTTCCACTGTTTTTGGCTGGATTGTCGAAGTTTGGGTGTAGGGGGAGAGGAAGTTTATTCAGGGTAAACCGGCTCCTGTAAAAACAGGAGCTCCTCTGTTTGATCGGCGCTAAGGTACGGTTTGAGTCGATGTCCGTTTACCTTAAAAAATGAACCGTCCTTTGGATTCTCCAAATCCACAGCGCCATGCGGATACACATTCCGCACGAAATACGGCCCGTTCCATCGAGATCTGAGCTTTCCTGGATGGAAATGTAGCCGGGTGTCGTAGAGAAGTACCTGCTGACCAGGCACGAAGGTTTTGCGCACAAGGTGTTTATCATGAAACACCTTCGTTCGATTCTTTACGACAACCGCGTTATCGTAAGCTTCATCCCTAAGCTCGCTCAGCTCGTTCAGTTGCAGCTTCCGATTGCTGCCCGCATCTTCTAGCGATAGATTCAGCTCTCTTATCGCCCAAAATGCGCGATGCTCTATTTCGACAGGAAGGTGGCAAGCTTTTCCGTATACAAGCCGATAAGGAGACATGCCAAGGTTGGTCTTATAAGCGGTTCGGAAGGCCCAAAGGGCATCAGTCAGTTTTAAAGACCAATCCTTACGGTTCTTGGAAACCGTCTTCTCCAATATCTGCTTGATCTGCCGATTTGAAACTTCGGCTTGACCACTGGTTTGGGGGTGATAGGGCGTGGATAACTTATGATTAATGGAATACTTCCGCATCAAGGCTTCGAAAGTCTTATTGCAGAAGTGAGTTCCATTGTCGCTAATGATTGCTCGGGGGTGCCCAAAACGAGAGAAAATGTTTTCTTTAAGGAACCTAACGACAACCTTGTTGTCGTTAGTCCGGCTGGGCACAGCCTCGACCCATTTAGAGACGTAATCAACAGCTAGAAGGATGTACAAGTTCCCGAAAGAGCTGGGAAACGGCCCCATGAAATCTATTCCCCAAACATCGAAAATCTCCACAACCAAGATTGGTTGGAGCGGCATCTCATTCCTCCGGGATATCCGGCCCATGTGTTGGCACCGGGAGCAAGTCTTGCAATAGTCATGAGCGTCTTTGAAGAGTTGTGGCCAGTAGAAACCACATTGCAAGATCTTCTCTGCTGTCTTTCTGGGGCCAAAATGCCCGCCACATGCTTGGTCGTGGCAAAACGACAGCACACTCTTGAATTCATTGTCCGGAACACACCGACGAATAATCTGGTCAGGACAGTATTTGAACAGATAAGGTTCGTCCCAGTAAAAGTGTTTTACTTGGGATAAGAAGCGAAGTTTGTCCTGACTTGTCCATTCATTCGGTAGTAATCCCGTGGCTAAATAGTTCACAATATCCGCGAACCAGGGTTCGCAAGATACCGTCAAGAGCTGTTCATCCGGGAAATCATCATTGATCGGGATTTGAAGCGACGGCGAAGAAGGAAGTCGTGAGAGATGGTCGGCAACCACGTTTTCACATCCTCGTTTGTCCTTAATGACAAGGTCAAACTCTTGAAGTAAGAGGATCCAACGGATTAACCGAGACTTGGCATCTTTCTTCGCAAAAAGATGGCGTAGAGCAGAATGGTCCGTGTAAATAATGACCGGAGAGCCGATGAGGTATGGCCTGAACTTTTCTAGAGCAAATACAACAGCCAAGAATTCCTTCTCAGTTGTTGTATAATTGAGTTGTGCGTCGTTCAGGGTTCGGCTAGCGTAATAGATCACGTGCGGCATCTTGTTGATGTGCTGTCCAAGGACAGCACCGATGGCAAAGTCGGATGCATCGCACATGATCTCGAATGGGTGCGTCCAGTCAGGAGAAGAAAGAACGGGAGCAGAAGTGAGTGAGCGTTTCAGTGACTCGAATGCAGTCACACAGCTCGAGTTGAAGTCGAAAGGTGTATCCTTGGCCAGCAAAAGAGTCAAGGGCCTAGCAATCTTGCTAAAGTCCTTGATGAACCGTCTATAAAAACCGGCATGGCCAAGAAAGGCTCGGATATCTCTGACGCATCGGGGAGGAGGCAGATTGGAAATGACCTCAATCTTTGCTTTGTCAACCTCTATGCCGTTTTGCGAAATGATATGTCCTAAGACAATACCTTCTCGCACCATGAAGTGGCATTTCTCCCAGTTCAAAGTGAGATTCTTGTCCTTACATCGGGTAAGGACAGCGTCAAGATGCAGCAAACACTCGTCAAAGGAGTCGCCGAAGATGGAGAAGTCATCCATGAAAATCTCCAGAAATTTTTCCACCATGTCAGAGAAAATTCCCATCATACATCGCTGGAAGGTAGCGGGCGCATTGCATAACCCAAAGGGCATGCGTCGATATGCAAACGTGCCGAAAGGACAAGTGAAAGTGGTCTTGTCCTGGTCTTTTTCGGCGATGGGAATTTGGTTGTAGCCAGAGTAGCCATCAAGAAAGCAGTAGTACTCATGTCCAGCCAATCGTTCAAGCATCTGGTCAATGAAAGGTAGCGGAAAGTGGTCTTTCCGTGTTGCGGCGTTGAGTTTTCTGTAATCGATGCAAACTCGCCACCCAGTTTGGGTGCGAGTAGGGATTAACTCATTCGCCTCGTTGGTTATGACCGTGATGCCCGACTTCTTGGGGACAACGTGAATGGGGCTAACCCACTGGCTATCAGAGATAGGGTAAATGATACCACTATCTAGACATTTGACGATCTCCTTCTTCACAGCCTCCTTCATGACTGGATTAAGACGTCTTTGTGGATCCCGGGCTGGTTTGGCATCATCCATCAGATGAATGTGATGCTCAACGATGAGGGGACTAATCCCCTTGATGTCCGCCATGGACCAGCCAAAAGCTTGCCTGTTGCTGTGCAAGACCGCTAGAAGGGCTTTCTCTTGCTCGGGAGCTAGAGAAGCCGAGATGATGACAGGGAGGGTCTCGTTCTCACCTAAGTAAGCATACTTAAGGTGAGATGGCAACGGCTTGAGTTCGAGCGTTGGAGGTGAAATGATGGAAGGCAAAACCGGTGCAAAGGTCTCGAACTCAAAGGACTCCAGCAAAGGTTCAAAACGAGTGTAGGCAACCGAGTCGGATGGTTCAGGTAACTCATCCGGAAAGTCGAAGGATTCAAGCTCGGGTTGTGCGCAGCTAAGATCGTTCAAGAACGTGAAACACTCGTATTCGTTGTCGGGCGCAGAAACAGCAGCAGGTTCGAAGAGAAACGCACTAGTGGCGTCAAGATTTTCGTGATCAAACAGAAACTCCTCGAATTCACACTCTTCTGAGGTGATCTCCTGGATCGAGCAGACGTCCAGTATATGAGCATTAGGTTCAGAGGGCTGATTCCCCAACCTAAAAATGTTGAGTTCAATCGTCATATTTCCAAAAGATAGGTTCATAGAACCATTGCGACAATTGATCACAGCATTTGAGGTTGCGAGGAATGGGCGGCCGAGTATCACAGGAATTTGATTCCGGGGGTTAGCTACAGGTTGTGTGTCTAATACAATGAAATCAACAGGGAAGATGAAGTCCCCGACTTTTATTAACACATCCTCTAGCTCACCCCTAGGATGGGTGATCGATCGGTCGGCCATTTGGAGAGTACAATGCGTAGGTTTCAGCTCTCCTATGCCTAATTGCTCGTATACTGAATATGGAAGCAGGTTAACACTGGCACCAAGATCTAATAGTGCGCGGTTGATGTTCTTATCCCCAATGGTAATAGAAATAGTAGGACAGCCAGGGTCTTTCCGTTTCAGTGGTAAAGATTGGGTAAGGGCATCACTCACAGCACTGGCCAAGAAAACTTTCTTTGGTACCTGAGACTTCCTCTTTTTCGTGCACAAGTCCTTTAAGATTTTTGCGTAGGATGGAACTTGTTGGACGGCATCTAAAAGAGGAATGTTAATGTTAACCTGCTTAAATAACTCCAGAATCTTCTCCATTTGAGGATTTTGTTTATTAGACCTCAACCGGTTTGGAAATGGGACGTTTTGAAAATTGGTTGAGTCTAAAGCTGGAGGAGGAGATTGTGGAGTTGGAACGGATCCCAGAACAGGTGTTTTCGTGGAGTGAGCAGTGGGTCCGTTCAGAGCAGAAGAAGAGGAAGGAGAGCCTTGTGAAGAACGGAGAATAGGCTCAGAAGACGAAGAAGAAGAAGGAGAAGAAGAAACAGCGGCCGGGGTGTCATCGTTGATCCGTGTGCCAATGTTGTTTTGCAGTATCCTCCCCGATCTCAGTGTGGTCACGGCACTCACATTATGGTTTTGTTGTTCAAGAGCAACATGTGCATTATGTGGGTGACCGGGATTTGGAAGTGGCTGGGACGGGAGCTTCCCCTTCTCTCGCTCGCTCAAGGCCGCGTTCAGCTGTGCAATCTGGGCCTCAATCGTCTTGATGCTTTGCCCGTGTGCGGCAGTGTGTTGCACTAAAGATTGAATCGAAGACTGGATGTTGGCGGTGGATTGAGTCGATTGTTTAACAAACGCCTCCAGACTTCGCTCGAGCGAGGAAACCTTATCAGTGTTTGACGGAACAAAATTGTTTGGTGGAAAAGAGTTGTTGGGTGCAAAGTTGTTCGTCTGGTTTTGGTAAGGTTGGGGTTGGAAGGGCTGCTGAAATTGAGTTTGTTGCTGCGCTTGTTGTTGCGGCGGAGGGGGTCTCTGGAAATTGTTGCCCTGGAATTGATTCTGATTCTGATTCCAGGCGAAATTGGGATGGTTCCTCCAGCCGGGATTGTACGTGGAAGAGTATGGATCATTCCTTGGTCTTTGCTGAAATGCAGCATTGACCTGATCCTGTCCTTGCGATGGTGGATTGTAAGGACACTCTTCGGTCAAGTGAGAAGGATCGGAACAACAAGCGCAGATGGTACGAAGGGGGAGAACAGGGGTAGGAGCAGGAGCAGAAAATTTGCTCTCAATTGCCTCAAGCTTTCTCGTTATTGCAGCCATTTCAGCTTTCATCGCAATAGAGACATCAAGTTGATGGATTCCTACCCTAGACTGACCGGTAGAAGTGGATGTAGCGGAAGATGAAGAAGAAGAAGTCGGTCTGGTGCTCTCCCACTGTAGCGTTTGCTCCGCAAGGTCGTCGAAAAACTGCCACGCTTCCTCGTCAGATTTCGATAGGAAGTGGCCCTGACAAATGGTTTCCAACAACTGTTTGGTTGCTGGGTTCAGGCCCTCGTATAAGGTTTGGCAGAGTTGCCATTTCTCTATACCGTGGTGAGGACACTGAACAAGAAGGTCTTTGTATCGGTCAAAGCACTTCCAGAAGGGTTCAGAAGGAAGCTGGGAGAATTGGTTGATCTCATTTCGAATTCTTGCGGTCTTATGATTTGGGTAAAATTTTTTCAGAAACGCTTTAACAAACTCATCCCAGCTGGTGATTGAGTGGGAAGCGGTGCTATACAGCCATTTTTCAGCGAGATCGCATAAAGTAAACGGAATGACCCGTAGACGTATAGCATCGTCCGACAGCTGGGTTGTTTTCATCATGGCACAGACATTTTGAAATTTGTTTATGAAGATATAGGCATCTTCAGATTCAAGCCCATGAAAACGTGGAAGCATGTTGATGAAATGGGGCTTAATTTCAAAGTTGTCCCCATTGGCCGGAGGAAGAGAAAGGCAGGTTGGAAGTGCAGAACGGGTAGGGTAGAAACGATCCTGGAGCGCAATTCGCTGCGGCGCTACAACAGGCGGAGGTGGTGGAAGATTGGTCTCCGTAGGAGGTGGAGCCAATCCAGGGGTGGTCAAAGAGATGTTCGGATTAAGTCCTGACATCGCGGAAGAAGAGGTTGGTGATGGTGTATCGACGTCTGAGTCGATAGCGCAGTCGGTGGCGACTAACGAAACGCGGACTAAGCGGGCGCTAGTGTCCCGAGTCCAAGCGGACATATACTAAACGAGTTTAGTATAGTCAAAGCGAAGAAGGTGAGGGTAAGAAAACGTAAATGAGAAAGGTAATGGGTGGTGGAGTGAAAAAATGGAACGTGGCGGCGACAAAGGGCAAGTTTTTATAAAAGTTTTTGATTTTTTTCTTTTTATTTATTTATTTTTTTTTTGAAAGAGTTTACAGAGATATGTACAGATTTACGGCTTTAAGCAATCACAAACAAGATATGCACACTCACACCTAGATTTAGAGTCACCTAGGTCTTCTAGACCTGCTCCAAGACTTGATTGTCGAAGCAAAACTGTGTCGAGAAACATGCTCAAGATACACTGATCAAGAGGCCAGGTAAGTGCAGAGATAAGGGGAGGTTTTCCAACGCTTTCGCGAAGTTCCTTAATTATGTAACCCTTTCTCTTTTGGCGGTTGCGCCGTTTAACACTTTCCTAGGCACCCCTTAAACAATATACCGTTGAACGAGGTTCTAAACACGGTTTAACTTCTCCTAATGAGCGCGAAGTCCTTAGGGCTAAGTCTAGTATTTTTTATTAACAATGGTCAATGCATATGCTTTTGTGATTTCTGGGGTCCTGGGAAGGGTGATGAAATCCCCACCCAATCTGAATTGGTTTCAAGCCCCTTAAAGTCCGTATTTTTCAATGCAAAGCAGTAACAAATCAACTGCAAACAATTTTTATTTTCAGCGCGGCGCAAAGAATGCTGCAGAAAACACAGTTCAGTGGAGTTTTAGAGGAGTTGAGAAGATGGTTGGGATACTCACAGAGGATTTTTGGTTTTCGCCTTGATCCGCCGCGGTGTAGCCGCGAGATATGGGTCTAACTTCCCACAACTTTGGCACTGAACTTGAAATTCTCCTTTTCCTGCACTCTTGCACAAAGAATAACAAAATGATTTTGTACAGTATATTTTTTTTTGTTTTGTTTTTGGTTATATTTATATTTACAAATTAACCCGAAATTACAAAAAGAAATAAACTACCGTCTCCCCGGCAACGGCGCCATTTGATTGGTAGAGATTCTGCGTGTTTAAGTTTAATTACCGCAATCAAGACGGTGTTGCTTTGCAGCTAGCCGGATGAGTACGGGTCGATCCACAGAGAGATGGGAGTCTTTTTCTTAATGTCTTGACGAGTTAAGTCCAAATATGTTGGGGTTTGTTTGAGTTTAGCTAAGTGAAAAATGAATGATAAGAGAACTTGTAAAGGGTAGGATTTGGTTGGTTTGAGTTAGGAGGATCGCTCACTTGATTCTTTTTGCCACTTCTTAATATTGATGTTACGGTAATCGGCAACAACGGGGATTATGACGACTAAGAGAAAACTTGCGAGTATAAGCTAGGCTTTCCAACACTTCGTTTTCTCTTTTTGGTCCTTGTCCGTCCGTTCTTGGCTCTTAGCCCCAACCTCAGGTTGATTCAACCACAACCGGTCTCACTAGGGTATCACCGCTATTATGAAGAATAGGATGCCCTAGGGAGCGGATTGTGGATCAATTAACGAGAGTTCAAATCAAGATATATGTAAAAAAATGAGGGAGTTTTCCGTCTTTCAAACTTTCCAATTCCTACCCTAACAAGTGAAAAATTACTCACTCATTAGAAATGTTAAATGAAAATAAAACAAAGAAAGAGGGTAATAAGAATTGAGGTAGAAAATCACAACTAGCTATTCGGGACCTCACTTAGGCAAGGATCACACTAAGCATCATGGTTGTAAGGATAACCGAAAAATGGAAGAAAATTAAAACGACAATTTTAAGAAATAACAACAACTACGTTTAACAATAAAAATTACAAGCAACATAAGAAACGGAATTACAAATTACACAAATAGATAAAGAACACTTCTTGCATGCTTCACACTCAACAAAACCTCTCACAAGCTTTAATGGAGGAAGATGGAGGAAAATGGACTTTTATTAGAAACTAAATAATTCTAATACAAAAATTATACATGAAAACTAACTCCCTCTCTTGGTTCTGCTCGGGGCTATTTATAGGCCTGAGTTTGAGAAATTTGCAATAAAACCCAACCCTACACAACATTTCAGAAAATACCCCAAAAGCCCACAGCCTGAGGACACGTGTCCGCCGCGCTTGCGCGGCCAAAGCAATGGTTTTGCCGCGCATGCGCGGCGGTTTGGTGGCCAAACCTTGGCTTCTCTTTTCCATGGTCTTGTGCTTGTTTTTCCTGATGTTTGAAATCCTCATACTGCTGTATCAATTTCCAGAAGATCTCCAGATTTCTTTTCCAAAATGTCTTCATTTCTTCACTTTTGACTTTTCACCATTTTGACTTCAAATTTCCCTTTAGTCCCAAATGACGACTCTTTTCGTCCCCTCTTCTGAACTGGTACGGGACGGATGCTGGAACCCGGCTTTTATCTGTTTGTGACAGATGTTCTGGAGTTTGCCGTAAATGTGGTGATTTTGTCGGATTTTGCTCTCTTTTGGACTGGAAACCTGTAATCTGTAACATGCAGCAAATACGGATAAAAAGCACCTATCTGTATGCAATGTGATTAAGAATGGGCGGTACAAATATACAAAAATATGCAATGAACACATCACCTAGGTCCTTCATGGAGAACCTTAGTGATAAGAAAGATTTGACCGACTGTAGCATAGGTATATCAATTCCTATCAGAAGAATGTCGTCCACGTACAATACGAGGAATGTGACAGCTCTCCCTACAGCCTTCTTATAAACACAAGGTTCATCTGGATTTTTGATGAAATCAAACTCTTTGATGACATCATCTAAACAGATGTTCCAACTCCGTGATGCTTGCTTTAACCCATATATGGATTTAAGCAATCTACATGCTTTCCCGCTGCTCCCACTGTCAATGAAGCCCTCTGGCTGATCCATATAAACGCATTCTTCTAAATCTCCATTTAGAAATGCCGTTTTAACGTCCATCTGCCAGATTTCATAGTCATAGTGAGCAGCAATAGCAAGTAGGATCCGAATGGATTTAAGCATGGCTACAGGTGAAAAAGTCTCATCATAGTCCAAACCTGGTCTTTGACGAAAACCCTTCGCCACAAGTCTTGCCTTGTAGGTCTCTACCTGCCCATCTACACCAATCTTTCTTTTAAAGATCCATTTGCATCACACAGGTTTTACCCCAGGGGGTACAACGTCCAAAGTCCAAACTTTGTTGGTTTACATAGACTCCATTTCGGATCTCATGGCATCCAGCCACTTCACAGAGTCACCACTCGTGATAGCTTGTTGAAAACTGGTAGGATCATCATCCTCCATGATGCAGTCTTCTCTGTCACCATCAATGAGGAAACCGTAGTACCTCTCTGGTGGGCGAGAAGTCCTACCAGACCTACGGAGTGGCCGAGGTTCCTCAGTTTCTATTGCAACAGCCGGTTCAACCAAGTCGTCATTTGTAGTTTGTGTCTCTAGAACCTCTTCTAGATCCACTACATTGCCATCATTTTTATCTGTGAAAAACTCTTTTTCCAAGAATGTGGCATGCTGAGAAACAAACACCTTTTGTTCCTCCTTGTGGTAGAATAAATATCCATATGAGTTCTTTGGATATCCCACAAAGTTACACATGACTGACCGTGTCTCGAGTTTGTCCGGATTCTGCTTTTTAACATAGGCCGGGCAACCCCAAATCTTAATTCTCTTAAGAGATGGTCTCTTTCCATGGCATATCTCATATGGCGTAGTAGACACGGTTTTGGTTGGAACCCTGTTCAAAAGAAACGCTGCAGTTTCCAGTGCATGCCCCTAAAATGAGACAGGTAACTCAGCATCACTCATCATGGAACGGACCATATCTAATAGGGTCCTATTCCGTCGTTCAGACACACCGTTGTGCTGTGGTGTGTAAGGAGGAGTGAGTTGAGAGAGAATCCCATTCTCTTTTAGGAAGTTTGCAATTTCTGTACTGAGGTACTCCCCACCTCGATCTGATCGAAGCATCTTGATACTCAAGCCGGTTTGTTTTTCTACTTCTTGTTTATATTCAATGAATTTCTCGAAAGCTTCGGACTTGTGCTTTAATAAAAATACATGACCGAATCTTGAGAAATCGTCAGTGAACGTAATGAAGTATGAAAAACCGCCTCTAGCCTGTATAGACATTGGCCCGCATACATCACTATGTATGAGGCCTAGGAGCTCATTAGCTCTTTCTCCGTGTCCGGTAAACGGAGTTTTGGTCATTTTACCCTTGATACAAGACCGGCAAGTCGCATAAGATTTATATTCAAAAGGGTTTAAATATCCATCTTTGTGTAACTTGTTTATTCTTGCTTCGTTAATATAACCAAGTCTACAGTGCCAAAGAAAAGCTTCATTTATTTCTGAAAGTTTTCTTTTCTTAGTGTGTTGTATACTGAAAACTGTGTGTTTATTTAGGACGTATATCCCGTTATTAAGTGTACCATACCCAAACAACATTTGATTTAGGTGAATGTTCATAAAATTGTTCTGCAATACAAAATTATATCATTCATTGTCTAACAAAGAAATAGATATTATATTACATAAAATACTTGGTACAAAAGAACATGGGTTCAAAACCAATATACACCCAGATGGCAACCCCAAGTGATACTCTCCCACTGCGACTGTATGTACATTGGAACCATTTCCAACACGGAGAGTATGGTCACCTGTCTTCAAAACTTTGCTATTTCTCAGCCCCTGCATAGAATTGCAAATGTGAGAACCTGAACCGGTATCTAATACCCAGGAAGCAGAGTTTATTGAAAAACAGTTTTCTGTCACAAACACACCTGAAGTGGAAGCATCCCCATGCTTCTTCTTGAGGTTCAAGAACTCCGTACAGTTGCGCTTCCAATGTCCTGTCTTGTGGCAATGAAAACATTCACCTTTCTCCGAGTCTCCAGCTTTGGACTTTTCCTTTCCCTTCACCTTTTTAACTCCACCCTTAGGATTGGTGGGCTTCTTCTTTTTCTTTTCCTTGGCCTTAGCCTTTGGGCGAGAAGAGGAAGATTGTCCAATAGTCATAACGGGAGTTTTCACTGATTTCATAGTGCTCTCTGCACTCCTTAACATATTAAGGAGTTCTTGTAGCTCCTTCTCCATGCCGTGCATGTTGAAGTTAACTATGAACTGAGCATAGGTGGAGGGGAGGGACTGCAGAATAATATCCGTATATTGTTCATTGTCCATTGTCCATCCTAGGTCCTCAACCTCTTCTATAAGAGCTATCATCTTCAGAACATGGTCTCCTACTGATGTGCCAGGGGCCATTCGCATCTGAAACAATTTCTTTGATGCTCCGTATCGTAATACGTGGGATTGCTCTCCATACAACTCCTTTGTATGGAGGAATATGTCATGAATGTCCATATTCTCGTGATGCTTTTGATGTGTATTGTCCATCGATGCAAGCGCGAGGCATTTGGCCGTGGCACAGTCGGCGTCCCATGTCTTGCGGACTTCAATGTCCGCAACTGAGGATTTTGGACCTGGGGTGGGCGGGGCTGAAGCCGTGAGGACATATGATACTTTATCATAAGTCAAGGCTATTTTCAGATTCCTCAGCCAGTCTTTATAATTGGTCCCATTCAGTTTGTTTTTATCTAGTAAAAGCTTGAGTCCTGTCATTGGTATCTGCCATTAAGAGAGAGAAAAGAATACACTCAGCGAAAGCTCTTGCATAGATCAGATTGGCTATTATCTTGTCTAATCGATGTCTCCCACTGCTTTAATCAAGTTTTTCTTTCAAACCTTAAAAAGAAAACTAGCCAGGATTAATTACAGTCTACAACTTCGCTAACGGTTCAGCCAGGCCAGTGTCGGTACTTGAGGGAGGTTCCCTGTGCTTTCGCTCGGACCTAATTAAAGTAAACCTCATTTTCCCAGAGGCGTAGCCCCGTTAACACCTTTCTAGACACCTAATGCGTTTGCTAAGTGTAAACTGCAAAACTCTCCTAGGAGCAACTATTGCCCACAGTGGGATCGGGATCCAACCATCATATGGAAGGTATGCAATCTCATTGCAAATCTCAACACTTGAAATTCCCGATGTGATTTTTACCCCTAGTACCTATGACCTTGGCTATGGTCAACAAATCACAAGTACTAGTCAAGTTCAGCCCGTCATTTCTTCATTAATCAGACCCGTTTACATGACCCTTGGCTAAGGTCAACAAAGTCATATACCCGTCTTAATTAATCTGCATCATATGCATTGTAGGAAGACATCACTTAGCTACCGTACACTGCGCCTTGGCTAAGGTCAACAAACGTAGCACGAATACTAAGTACTCTACCTCCTAAAATGACGGAGGGTTGCGAATGATTTTTAAGAAAATCTTTAACGCTTTGAACTTGATATCGTCGTAGAATCAAATGGTTTTCAGAAGGAGTGGCTTGAGCTCCGCAGTTTTGAAATGTAGCTTTTTCATAATGAGCCGAGTGGTTTTCAAATCTGATTCTACAACATCTTTTTAGGTTTATTTTCTTTACAGTAATCATATTAATGTAATCCCATCATTTAAGCCCTTAAGCCAATCACAGAAAAGAAACGAAAATACAACGTACGCTTATGCCATCCGCATTCGCCGCAATGTTCCGTTATGCACCGTTAGGTTACTTAACTAACGGCATACTGGGACGGGACTAGCGCGGGTGTAAAACATAAGCAACGTCTACTATATATCTCATATATAATATATCATTCGTCTCAGATATCACAGAACACAGGAAGCAGAAACATATTTATAATGTGGGATATACTAGGACGTCCGTATTTAGTATTTAGCCAACAATAGAAAATACGGATTCCACAGTCGCGATGAATAGCCAAGCCCACACCCCTAGACCCCTACGAGAGCGGCAAGCGACCCTACTAATCCTGGAGTTTAGGAGACTCGGTCTCGACTCCTCGAGATGGCCTCCCACTGAACCCCAGAACCCGGTCACTTGTGCTCCCCTCCTTGGGTCTATCCTAATGCGGAAAAGTAAATAATATACAACACTGGTGGCATCAACCTCAACCCGGAAGTGCCCCAAATAAAAGAATATTACATTACATTTGAATTTTACATGAATGAAAAATAAAACTCTCATCTCACATAAAAAACCCCGGCTATTCGATCGCGACAATCCAGCACATCATATCTCAAGAACACATAATATCATATATCATCAACGTAAGTTAGTATGCGTACCCCGATTGTCGTTGATGTATAGCAACGAAACCGGCGATATCGAACATACTACACTTACGGTCACAGAAAAGAAAGTCTAAAACTACAATATTTAGAATGCACATTCTCTTTAGACATCATAAATGCAAAATATCACATACTTCGTATTTCATGCCTAACTATATGAATTCCACATATTGTATCACATTCCAGATAAATAGACAGTATTAAAGTTTTCGAACGAATGACCAAATACCCAAAATTCCCTATAGCTCAACACTTGAGCGGAGTTCAAAAACCCGGAGTGTGACACAGTTGTAGCGGTCCAGCAGTAGAAGGGTCAAGCCAACGCCTCACATGTGGCACGCCGTACTGCCCCAAACCCTAAGGTTCAAGAAGCAGTTCAAGACGGTCACATAATCGAGTTAAGGTTTGTTGTCTTCTAGAGGGTCCACCACAGAACTTGCACGTATCTCCGAAAGATTTAAACCCCGTGAAAAGTGAGCAAACGACACTCGTTCGAACAATTCAATACTTTCTAATTATTCGGAAAAACATGAAGTTAAAATTCTGATCGAATCAATGAACTCAAAACAATCTACAGAACTAACAGTACTAAATTCAGATTAAAAATACTCCAAAAAATATACAAGCAGAAAAAAAAGTTACTGTACAAAAAAAACACAATGATGCATCCGTATGGCCGCGGAACCGCGGCCCAAGCAGGCTCTTGCCGCGGTTCCGCGGTGGAATGTACTGTTCATGGCATCGTTTTTTACAGTTGTTCTTATATTTAGCTGCTGAATTTTTTGCATATTTTTAATTCTGAAAAATATCAGTTTTCAAAAAATGCCCAGCGAGTGTCCCGAAAATCCGTATTTCGGTTCGATCGGAGTTTTTGCTTCGCTAAAGTGTCGCCTAATGTTCTAGGTCGGCTCTGATACCAATGTAAGGTTTACCTAGCACCCTATGAGAGGTTTGGAAGCATCACATGTCACAAAGATCAAATTTTTAGAGTGCTAAGTGAACACACAAAGAATCAATCCTAGAAAATTAGGGTTTCATAACTTTACAAGTAACAAAGACTAGGGTTTTGGCCGTACAACCTTTGTAGCTCCCTACGCTAGACTCCTTGGCCACTTGAGGGTTAGAAATGGGTTTGCTTGAGGTCTTCTTATATCCATGACGATCCACCCGAAGCTCCTTTATCCAAGCTAATAACTTCACTTTATCAAGGGAAAGAAATGAATCTAACACACTAAACAAGTGGGCAAGACTTGTGTAGAATGGTGTTGTGGTTCTTTTTCTCACTATAAAATTCGATCTTGTTGAGTATTTTGCTCGCTTGAAAGATCTAGAGAGCAAAAGAGTATGGTTGAAGAAGATGATGGCTTCTTAAGAAGAAGAGAAAAGATAATATCATGAAAGAAAAATAGAAAATATATCTATATATATTTTCCTCTTCTCATCTCAAACCATGGTTAAATGATAAAGATATTATTTAATTTGAGTTAAAAGATAAAAAGAAAGTTTAATCCATGGTTAAAAGTAGGTGAGCATGGTTAGGTCAAAGAAGGGTATAGAAACAAACCATGAATTATCCTTTTCTTTTTCATTTTGTTTTAACACAAAATAGAAATAATTATCCATATAAATAACCAAGGTGTGAGTCTTATATGGCCACCATTTTCTATGTATAAACAACCATGATAGAATGATGTATGTATGCATGTGTGCATGCACATCCATATGTGCATGAATAAGAATGAATGCATACATGCTTGCATACATCCAAAAGGAACAAGAAAGGATTTCTTGTGAGAAGCTTATGGTTAAATGATAAATCAACACATTGATTTATCAATCCGGCCATATCACATACGACCTCACCAAAAGCAAGCCGCCCGATTAATATACTGTATCTCATATGCGCATTTTAACCGGGTCCATGCGCATATCGCATACGCGCACCACAACATTTCGCCTGGACTAGGTAACTCCTTTATGGGACTCCAAGACTCGTCAATACGCCGGCAGTGGGTGATGATCATATCAAACACCCCCAAGCCGCAAGCGGTCAGCTAAACGTAACGGCCACCCGTGTATTGAGCGATCAGAAGAAAACAAGCGAATCTGCTACAACTCCCGTCGAGCCAACCGGCAACACTATCGTACAGTCCGGTCTCTTCGTCAGATTTGCTGCATATCGAGCCTAGGGATGGTCATGTCGACCCCAATAACTCAATAAGTCGTGCCGGTGAATGGTCTATAACAGATCGAGAAACTACTGATAACACTTATCAGTTAATCTCAGCAGCCCTGGCCAGGGACTTACTGATATAACCAGTCGAGCACAGCACAGCATCAACTCCCAATACCGGGAGAGACGAAACCCCTCCTATCGCTCATCGCCTTCGTGTGTCTCGGGACTCTACCCAACGTCCACCTGTTTGCACGACTCAGTAGAGACGTGGTAGGGTGGTAATCAAAGTACTGTGGGAGAGCACAAAAGACTCTATGACGATCTCGGGTCTACAGACTAACCTGTACCAGTGTCACCTGAGAACTGCTATCCGACGATAGATATAATTCCATATAGGAGTTCTCGGTGAGTCCGTCCAGTGTACCCAGTCACCACTGAACACCCATATATGATCTTGATGTCAAACATCGATGAATGTGGGAACATCCATCGCCCATCATATGGGTCTAGTATTATGTACGCTAGTCTACTCTGGTATATCAAAGCCCCATCTCGATACACCTAAGACTAGGGACATTTCAGGATATGCTTATAAACTACAGATGTCCCACTAGTATGATCTCTATCATAATCACTGCAGTCAAGCCAATATCCTCAGGGCTTTATCAATATGTATGAATGAATAAAAGCATGATCAAATCAACATGTCAGATAAAGAAGAACCAGATAGCATACTATCATGTCGAGCAAGAATGTACACTGAGTATATATATATATACATACATGTACAAATACATCCACTATCACATAATGGCCTTTAGGGCATACATATATCCAACAAAATCAACACTTGATTTAACAAACCGGTCATATCACATACGACCCTTGTAGTTCTCTTTGCTTGACTACTTGGCGACTTGAGAGTTAGAACGGGCTTGCTTGTGATCTTCCGAGTCCGCAATGATCCACCCGGAGTCCTCTTTGTCCAAGATCCTAGTTCTACTTGATCAACAGATGAAGATAACACTCTAAACTAATTGGCTAGACTAGTGTAGAATGATGATGTGGTTTGTTTTCTCACTTTAAAACCCTAATTTTATGACTATCTCACTCACTAGCTAGGTCAAGAGAGCAATAGAGAGGAGGAAGAAGAAGATGGCAACTCAAGAGCTCAAGTTATGATAATGATAAAGAATAAAAATGAGTATAGAAATTATATATAATTTCCACTCTCATTCCAAACCATGGGTTAATAAATATCTAGATATTTACTTTGGAGTAAAGAGAGCCGTAGAAAATTAACTCATGGTTAATTCAAGGTTATGTGAAGGATGAAGGATAAATATCAACCATGAATTAATTCTATTTTCCTTTAACTCAAAAATAAATATAAAGATAAATACTTCCATGTGATTCTTGCATTGCCACCACTAGTGTATCAACAACCATGATACATACAAGTGTATGCATGTATGTGTTCATGCACATCAACATGTGCATCAACATAAACATATGCATACATGCATGCATACAATAAAGAAAAATGTTTAAAAAAGAAGTGAGCTAAAAGTCAATGTTAAATCAACACTTGATTTAACAAACCGGTCATATCACATACGACCCAACCAATAGTAAACGCCCGATTAATATACGGTATCACATACGCGCATTTAATCAGGTCCCCGCGCATATCTCATATGCACACCACATCATTTCGCCTGGGCTAGGAAAATCCTCTGTGGGACTCTAAGACTCGTCAATACGCCAGCTGTGGTGATGATCATATCAAGCACACCCAAGCTGCAAGAGGTCAGCTAAACATAATGTCTACCCGGGTATTGAGCGATCAGAAGAAAACAAGGGAACCTGTAAACTCCCGTCGAGCCAACTTGCAACACTACCGTACAGTCCGGTCTCTTCGTCAGATATGCTGCATATTAAGTCTAGGGATGGCATCATCGACCCCAATAACTCAATAAGTCATGCCGATGTATGGCCTATAATCAGACCAAGAAACTACTGATAACTCTTATCAGTAAATCTCAACAGCCCTGGACAGGGACTTACGGATATAACCAATCGAGCACAGCGCAACATCAACCCCCAATACCGGGAGAGACGAAACCCCTCTTATCGCTTATTGCCTCCACATGTCTCGGGACTGTACCCAAAAGCCACCTGTTTGCACGACTCAGCAGAGCTGTGGTAGGGTGGAAATTAAAGCACAGTAGGAGAACACATGAGACTTATGATGATCTCGGGTCTACAGACTAACTTGTACCAGTGTCACCTGAGAACTGCTATCCGACGATAGATATAATACCATATAAGAGTTCTCGGTGAGTTCGTCCAGTGTACCCAGTCTCCACTGAGCACCCGCATACGATCTTGATGTCAAGCATAAATGGATATGGGAACATCCATCGCCCATCATATGGGTCTAGATCATATACGCTTGTCTACTCTGAAATATCGATGCCCCGTCTCGATACAACCACGACTAGGGACATTTCAGGATACGCTTATAAACTACACATGTTCCACTAGTATGATCTGCATCATAATCACAGTAGTCAAGAAAATAACCTCAGGGCATTATCAACATATACAAATGAATAAAAGCATGATCAAGTGAACTTATCAGATAAAGAGTAACCAGATTGCATACTACCATGTCGAGCGAGAAAGTCCTCTGTATATATATACATATATAAATACATCCACTATCATATAATGGCCTCTAAGGCATACATATACCCAACAATATCTGGGTGTCATGACTGCTTTTCTAAATAGTGATTTAGAAGAAAGCATCTATAAGTACAAAGCCAGAGGGCTTCGTAGACAGTGTGAGCAGCGGAAACATGTGCAAGTTGCTTTATGCGTTAAAGCAAGCATCGCGGAGTTGGAACATCTGTTTTGATGTGATAGTCAATGTGTTTGACTTCATCAAAATGGTAGTTGAACCTTGTATATACAAAAGGGTATTAGAGAGTAAGGTGGTTTTTCCTCGTATTGTACATGGATACCATACTCTTGATAGGAAAGGAGTTTCCTATGCTACACTCGGTCAATCTTCTCTTATCACATTGATTCTCCATATAGGATCTAGGTGATACCTCCTAAATCCCTGTTTCTGGATCTATGGGATAGATCTAAGTGGATGTGTGGATTCTTACTAGGTGTAGTGAAATGGTATCAATCGATCCTGGGTAGAATCACTGGATAGCTTCCAGGGTGGTGTTATTTATATGTATGCCCTAGAGGCCATTACTGTACATACGTTGTATATTGTAGTGGATGCTTGGACATATATATGTGTTAGTGTTTATACCCTAGAAGGCCATTACTGTATCATACTAGTTTGTATATTACTTAATGGAAGCTTAGGATATTCACATGTATATAACAGTCTTGCTAAACATGGTAGTATGCTACTTGGTTTTTCTATCTTAATATGTGAGTATACGTATTGATAGAGCTCTTAGGATCTTGCATGACTACCAGCGTTGTGATGGCAGTCACACTAGTGGGGGCTGGGTAGTCTACAAGCACATCCTTATTCAGGTCCCTGGTCGTCGGATTATCGAGACAGAGCATCGATACTACGGAGTAGACTAGTGTGTACGCTTCTCATCCCAGTTGGGGAGATGGTCTGTCCCACAGCCGTCAGTACGTCGTACTGGAGATAGTATACAGGTGCTAATTAGGTTACGGGTACACCGGACAGGACTCACAGGGAACAGTTGGTTGGTTTTATACCAGTCGTCAGTGAACAGTTCCCAGGTGACATGAGTACAGCATAGTCCGCAGACTTCACACTGCTACTTCGCCTCGAGTGTGTCCCACTGTTCTTAGATTGCTACCCTACCACGGCTGAAAGGAGTCGTGCAAACAGGTAGCAGTTAGGTGCAGTCCCGAGCACTTGGAGGCAGTGGCGGTTAGACAGGATTCGTCTCTTCCGGTATTGGGGGTTGATATCGTGCTGTGTCAGGGAGCCATTACGCAAAGTCCCTGACCAGGGCAAGAGAGATTTGCTGGTAGGTTCCAGTAGTTTCTCAGGGTGTAATAGGCTTCCCTCCGACACGACTTATACCGCTATTAGGGGACTGACGCTTGCCGCCCCCTAGGCCCGATATGCGATAGTCTTGGACGAACGGACCGGACTGTATGGAGATTGTCACAGCAGGCTCAGTAGGAGTTCGGATGGGTTTCCTCATCGGCCTTCTTATCGACATCTACCTAGGGACCGTTACGTACAGCTTGTGCCGCTTGCGGTCTGTGGTTAAACCCACTGCCAGCGTAGTAGTCGAGTCTTTAGAGTCCCACACAGAGAGTTTCCCTACTCCAGGCGAAACGATATAGAGGTCATATAGTTTTACGACAAGGGTTCGGACGCATACGTGTGTTTTCGCACGTACGACTTTCGGACAGTTTTTACCAGTCGGCTTTGGTTTAAGGCAGTTACTGGTATCCGGTTATTGGATTTATACAGTCTAAAGTTTTTCCGTATTTTTGCGGAAAGGAGGGGCGTTCTCGTAATTGCGCGAGAAGCTTCTAGAAAATGGTGACTAAGGAGGTTTAGGTGGCATATACAATGAATGTGATTAGTGAGTCATATGGATGATTCATCCATGTCATTAACGCATCATAAATGCTTAATGACTCATAGATGTGAATCATCACTAGATATTATCAAGCATGGTTGTTAAATTCATTTCTTTTCTTTTCTTGATAAAAGAAATGCTTGATATATATCATCATAACTCATTCTTCTCACTTCATTATTATCTTCACCTTCTCTCTCCTCAAGCTCTCCCTCTTCAAACCCTAATCCTCCCCTCTCATGTGTTGAGTACAAGGATTAGTTAGACTAATTAAACCACAACCCTCACTCTATATAACCTAGCTTCTTTGATTAGCACTTAAAGAAGGTTAGTTGCCTCAAGTTTAGAGGCTAAGCTTGGAGTAAAGCTCTCGGGTGGATCGTCTACTACTTCGAGAAGGCCGAGGAGGAGGTGGAGTTCGCAAAGACGAAGGACACGATTCATTAGGTATAATCCCTAAACATGGTAGCATAGAAACTCTGTGTTTGTAGTTAGTTATCGTTTAGCTTCGATTCAAGCGGTTAGTCGATGTTTGTTCACTAAACAAGTTCGTTTTTGAAAATTCCGCCTCCCCACAAGTACTGGGGTGTTGTACATCGACTTACAGTGGTATCAGAGCCTTGCTAAACAATAAATAAATTACTTGCAAATTTGTATGAATTTCGAACGGAAAAAAAGAAACCGGAAAAACCCGAAATCACAAGTTTCTGTCGATTTTTAAATGAAGTCCAAAAATTTTTCAGGGAGGTTCAGAAAGCTTAAAAAGACAGTAGAAGAACACCCAAGAAATTTGGGCCCCTGAATCGTCTAAAGCGCCGCGGAACCGCGGCGGATCGCACCGATCCGCCGCGCTTCCGCCGCCGAGTTGGCGTTTCAGGAACCCAAATTTCCTGTGTTGCTTCTATGTGATATTTGGTATTTTCTGGAAGTTTTTATTTTTGCTCAGGTTTCAGATTTACAGAGAAGTATTGGAGCAAAATTAAAAGTGTTTAATCGATCGAAATTATACAGTATTTGCTTGTTGGATTATATCTGTGTTTGTATAATGTGTTCGTAAACCTCCCCTAACTGCTAGTATATCGGTTGGCAGGGGGTTGCACATTTCTGTAATGGTTTTTTTACTGTTTGTGGATATGAACTGTGTTGGACTGTTGTGATGTATAGCCGGGGTTATGTGATGGGTTATTATTTAATTCATTTGATGTAAATGTAATTTGTTGTAATATTATTTTGCGGGGCACATCCAGGTTGCGGTTGTAGCCACCGTTGTATTATTTCATTTTACTGTTTTTGCTCCTAGGACAGACCCAAGGTGGGGTGCACAAACAGCCGGGCGGGTAGTTTGCCGTACCCGTTGGGGTCTTGGGTGGGGTAATGGCTATTCATCACAACTGTGTAATCCATCTTTTGTTGCAGGCTCAAAACAAACACGGATTACTTGCAAATCCAATAAAGTTCATCTGTGATCTGGAATGCCTATTATTGCGTCTGACGAATGTACAATATCTATATATGATAGCTATTTAGACGTCACTTATGTTTTACACCCGCGCTAGCCCAGCCCCCGCTCTGTCGTTAGTTAAGTAACCTAACGGGTGATGACGGGACCCCGTGGCGAATACGGATGGCATAAGAGGACGTTGTATTTTCGTTGTTTTCTGCAATGATAGGTTAATGATAGGACGCATTATCTATAATGCAAAGAAAAACAAACCAAAGTTTAAATCGTTGGAACAATTTAAAAGAAACCACTCGGTTAATTTTAAAAACAGATATTTTTAAATGCGGAGCTTTAACCACTCCTTTTAAAAGCTATCAGGTTCCTTCGGTTATATCAAGTTCACTACGTTCACGGTTTCGCCAAAACCAGTCGTAGCCCTCCGTCATTTCTTATGAATGGTCAGTAGTATTCAAGCTATGTTTGTTTGGCCCTTAGTCAAGACATAGTGATTGGTAGCTGCTGGGGTATTCATTTGTTGCATAGATAGATGAGTTGGTTTGGGACACTCGTATTACTTTGTTTGGCCCTTAGTCAAGAGTATATACGGATGGGTTCAAATCAACAGGATAATGATGGGCAGAACTTGACATGTGACTTATGATTTGTTGGCTCTTAGTCAAGATCATAAGAACATGGGGAAAAAATCAATATCGGGAATTTCTAAAGAAACTGAAATTTGCAAAGAGGTGCATACCATATGGAGTTTGATGAATGTTGGTAGGATTCCTCCAACATTATCATACGATGATATTTGGATCCTGATCCTACTGTGAGTATATGATACTTATCAGGAGATTCGTCACTTAACTATCAATGCTATAAACCAAGTAGGTGTCAAGAAAGGTGTCAGCGGGGTTACGCCCCCAGAGAAAAGAGGTTATTTAATTAAGGAACTTCGTGAAAGCGTTGGAAAACCTCCCTCGAAGTATCGACACTAGCCTGGCTGAACGGTTAAGCAAGTATTGTACAGTGAGAATAGTCCTGGCTAATTCTTCTTTTATGGTTTGAGGAAGGATTCGAAAAACAGTGGGAGCCATCCAGTTTAGATAAACTAAAAACCACTCTAAACTTGCAAGAGCATCATGCTAAAGAGTTTTCTTCTCTCTCTCCTAATTGCAGCGACCCTGAAAATGACTGGACTTAAGTTACTTTTAGAGAAAAATATACTGACAGTGCCAAATTATAAAGATTGGCTGCGGAATGTCAAAATGGCTTTGACCTATGACAAATTGGGGTACGTCCTCACCGCTACGGCACCTGCTGTCCCTGGTCCCAAATCCAGCAATGCGGATAAGGAAATCCGCAAAACCTGGGATTTAGATTGCGCGAAAGCCAAGTGCATCGTGCTTGCCTCAATGAACAATGAACATCAGAGGAGGCACGAGGATATGAACCTAGATGGCATATTTCTCCATACAAAGGAACTTTATGGAGAGCAATCTCGTATAGCAAGATACGAGACCTCTAAGAACTTGTTTCGAGCGAGGTTGGCTGTCGGGTCATCGGTAGGAGAACATGTCCTAAAGATGATCGGCTATATTGAAGAGCTCGCAGACCTTGGGACGACTTTGGATAATGAGCTCTATACAGACCTTATTCTCCAGTCCCTTCCTCCCACCTGCGCCCAGTTTATCCTGAACTTCAACCTTCAAAGAAAAGAAGTTGAACTTCCGGAACTCCTGAACATGTTAAGGAGTGCAGAGGGCACCTTGCAGAAGGCAAGTGAAACACTCGCTATGTTTGTTGGCGGTGCATCTTCTTCCGGGTCCAAGGCTAGGGCCAAAGAAAGGAAGAAGAAGGCCGTCCCCAGACCTAGAGGAGGTGTTAGTAAGGTGGGAGGGAAGGGAAAGAAAAAGTTTGCGGTACCGGTAGTGGGCCAGGATGAGTGCTTCCATTGTCACAGGAAAGGGCACTGGAAGAAGGATTGCAAGGCGTGGAACGCCAAGAACCAGGAACCGAAGCAAGCTGTGGCTTCGACTTCAGGTGTGTTTGTAATTGAGAATTGTCTGTCGATCAACTCTACTTCCTGGGTATTGGATACCGGATCAGGATCTCATATTTGCAATTCATTGCAGGCACTGAGAAACCGTAGAGTGCTGAAGGAAGGTGATATGACCCTAAAGGTTGCTAACGGAGCTAGCGTGGGAGCTGCGTCCGTCGGGGATTATCACCTAGGATTGACGAGTGGACACATTTTGGTTTTACATAACTGTTATTTTGTACCAAGCTTAACGTGTAATATAATATCAGTTTCCTTGTTATCAAATAAAGGTTATGATTTCAAGTTTGTAAGAGATGTTGTCAACATCCACCTTAATCATGGTTTGATTGGGTCCGGTACACAAAATAACGGTATATATGTTTTAAACCAACTCCAAATTTTCAATGTTAAGAACACACTAAAAAGAAAGTCTCCAGATTTAAATAAAGCTTTCTTATGGCATTGTAGACTGGGTCACATCAATGAGAGAAGGTTGACTAAGTTGCATAGAGAAGGATATTTGGACTCGTTCGAATATCAAACCTATGACACTTGTCAATCTTGTCTCAAAGGAAAGATGACAAAGACTCCATTTACTGGACAAGGAGTAAGAGCGAGCGAGCTCTTAGGACTCATACACAGCGATGTATGTGGTCCAATGTCTACACATGCGAGAGGTGGTTATTCCTACTTCATTACTTTTACAGATGATTTCTCTAGGTATGGACATGTTTTCTTAATGAAACATAAATCCGAGGCCTTTGAGAAATTCCAGGAATACAAGAGTGAAGCGGAAAACCAAACAGGCAAAAGTATTAAGACACTGAGATCTGATCGAGGTGGAGAATACTTAAGTGCCGAGTTCCTAGGTTACCTAAAGGAGAAAGGAATTCTCTCTCAGCTTACTCCTCCATACACTCCACAGCACCACGGTGTATCGGAGAGACGGAATCGAACCCTATTGGATATGGTACGATCCATGATGAGTAATGCTGAGTTACCGCGATCTTTCTGGGGTTATGCGCTAGAATCAGCGGCATATCTTTTAAACCAGGTTCCAACCAAGACTGTGCCTACCACACCATATCAGATGTGGAGTGGGAAGAAACCCTGTCTAAAACATTTTAGGACATGGGGGTGTCCAGCTTTTGTAAAAAAGCAGCATTCGGACAAGCTCGAGGCACGCTTAGTACAGTGTAAGCTTGTGGGATATCCAAAGAACTCCAAGGGATATTATTTCTATTACGCAGAGGAACAAAAGGTTTTTGTTTCTCGTCATGCCCACTTCTTAGAAACTTAATTTTTAGAAAATCAGAAGAGTGGGAGCGCAGTAGAACTGGAAGAAATTCCAGAACCACAAGCTGCTACTGAAAGTTTGGTAGAACCAGAAGTTCAAGAAGAACAGGACATTCCCACACCCCTCCGCAGGAGTAGTAGGCCGTCTCATCCGCCTGAGAGATACTACTATTTTCTCATAGATGGGGATAGAGAGGATTGCATCATAGATGATGATGAACCTAATGACTTCCAGCAGGCCATCCAGAGCGGCGACTCGGTACGATGGCTAGATGCAATGCGGACCGAAATGGAGTCCATGTACACCAACAAAGTATGGACTTTGGACTTTGCTCCAGATGGGGTAAAACCCATAGGATGCAAATGGATCTTCAAGAAAAAGATTGGTGTAGATGGACAGGTGGAAACCTATAAGGCTAGACTTGTTGCAAAGGGTTTTCGTCAAAGACCTGGTTTGGACTATGACGAAACTTTTTCTCCAGTGGCTATGCTCAAATCCATTCGGGTCCTTCTTGCTATTGCTGCCTTCCATGATTATGAAATCTGGCAGATGGACGTAAAGACGGCTTTTCTGAATGGAAATTTAGAAGAGAGCGTCTATATGGATCAGCCAGAGGGTTTCAATCAGAGTGGGAGCAGCGGGAAAGTATGCAAGCTGCTTAAGTCCATTTATGGACTAAAGCAGGCATCGCGGAGTTGGAACATCTGTTTTGATGAGACAGTCAAAGAATATGACTTTATCAAAAATCCAGATGAACCGTGCATATATAGTAAAGTTGTAGCCAGAAGTGTCGTATTCCTCGTCTTGTACGTGGATGACATTCTATTGATAGGAAATGACATTCCTATGATACAATCTGTCAAAGGATTCTTGTCACACAGGTTCTCCATGAAAGACCTGGGTGATGCCTCTTACATTCTGGGGATCCGGATCTATCGTGATCGATCCAAGAGGATGTTGGGACTTTCGCAGTCCAGGTATATCGACACTGTACTGAAAAGATTCAGTATGGAAGATTCTAAGCGCGGTAATCTACCGGCTTGTCGCGGAATCACCCTCTCCAAAGAGATGTCTCCCAAGACTGATTTGGAAAGGGAATGCATGTCTATTAGACCCTACGCTTCTGCGGTAGGCTCTATAATGTATGCGATGTTGTGCACCAGACCAGATGTAGGTTACGCACTGAGCGTGGTAAGCCGGTATCAGTGAGACCCAGGGGAGAAGCACTGGATAGCAGTAAAGAACATTCTCAAGTACCTGAGAAGGACTAAGGAGATGTTCTTGGTTTACGGCGGAAAAGACCTCAGGTTGGAGGCCTTTGCTGATTCCGGCTTCCAAAGTGATAAGGACGATTCCAAGTCCATGTCGGGTTATGTATTTACCCTCAATGGAGGGGCGGTGTGCTGGAAGAGATCCAAGCAGGACACCGTTGCTGACTCGACGATGGAAGCGGAGTATATAGCTGCTTGCGATGCCGCAAAAGAAGCAGTCTGGATGAAGAAGTTCCTAACAGAACTTCAGGTGGTTCCTACCATAGTTGATCCAATACCTCTGTATTGCGACAACAACGGAGCTATAGCTTTAGCGATGGAACCAAGGTCCCATCAGAAGTCCAGACACATCTTGAGGCGGTATCACCTGATCAGGGAGATCATTGATCGTCAGGAGATCGAGGTTCGGAGAGTTGCTTCTGAAGAGAACATTGCTGATCCATTTACGAAGGCCCTACCTCAGATTCAGTTCGAGAGGCTACTCGAGATCATCGGTCTTCGATACGCCAGTACATGGCCCTAGTGCAAGTGGGAGATTGTTAGTGTTTATGCCCTAGAAGGCCATTACTGTATCATACTAGTTTGTATATTACTTAATGGAAGCTTGGGATATTCACATGTATATAACAGTCTTGCTAAATATGGTAGTATGCTACTTGGTTTTTCTATCTTAATATGTGAGTATACGTATTGATAGAGCTCTTAGGATCTTGCTTGACTACCAGCGTTGTGATGGCAGTCACACTAGTGGGGGCTGGGTAGTCTACAAGCACATCCTTATTCAGGTCCCTGGTCGTTGGATTATTAAGACAGAGCATCGATACTCCGGAGTAGACTAGTGTGTACGCTTCTCATCCCAGTTGGGGAGATGGTCTGTCCCACAGCCGTCAGTACGTCGTACTGGAGATAGTATACAGGTGCTCATTAGGTTACGGGTACACCGGACAGGACTCACAGGGAACTGTTGGTTGGTTTTATACCAGTCGTCAGTGAACAGTTCCCAGGTGACATGAGTACAGCATAGTCCGCAGACTTGACACTGCTACTTCGCCTCGAGTGTGTCCCACTGTTCTTAGATTGCTACCCTACCACGGCTCAAAGGAGTCGTGCAAATAGGTAGCAGTTGGGTGCAGTCCCGAGCACTTGGAGGCAGTGGCGGTTAGACAGGATTCGTCTCTCCCGGTATTGGGGGTTGATATCGCGCTGTGTCAGAGAGCCATTACGCAAAGTCCCTGGCCAGGGCAAGCGAGATTTGCTGGTAGGTTCCAGTAGTTTCTCAGGGTGTAATGGGCTTCCCTCCGACACGACTTATACCGCTATTAGGGGACTGACGCTTGCCGCCCCTAGGCCCGATATGCGATAGTCTTGGACGAACGGACCGGACTGTATGGAGATTGTCACAGCAAGCTCAGTAGGAGTTCGGATGGGTTTCCTCATCGGCCTTCTTATCGACATCAACCTGGGGACCGTTACGTACAGCTAGTGATGCTTGCGGTCTGTGGTTAAACCTACTGCCAGCATAGTAGTCGAGTCTCTAGAGTCCCACACAGAGAGTTTCCCTACTCCAGGCGAAACGATATAGAGGTCGTATGGTTTTACGACAAGGGTTCGGACGCATACGTGTGTTTTTGCACGTACGACTTTCGGACAGTTTTTACCAGTCGGCTTTGGTTTAAGCCAGTTACTGGTATCCGGTTATTGGATTTATACAGTCTAAAGTTTTTCCGTATTTTTGCGGAAAGGAGGGGCGTTCTCGTAATTGCGCGAGAAGCTTCTAGAAGATGGTGACTAAGGAGGTTTAGGTGGCATATAGAATGAATGTGATTAGTGAGTCATATGGATGATTCATCCATGTCATTAATGCATCATAAATGCTTAATGACTCATGGATGTGAATCATCACTAGATATTATCAAGCATGGTTGTTAAATTCATTTCTTTTCATTTCTTGATAAAAGAAATGCTTGATATATATTATCATAACTCATTCTTCTCACTTCATTATTATCTTCACCTTCTCTCTCCTTAAGCTCTCCCTCTTCAAACCCTAATCCTCCCCTCTCATGTGTTGAGTACAAGGTTTAGTTAGACTAATTAAACCATAACCCTCACTCTATATCACCTAGCTTCTTTGATTAGCACTTAAAGAAGGTTAGTTGCCTCAAGTTTAGAGGCTAAGCTTGGAGTAAAGCTCTCGGGTGGATCGTCTACTACTTCGAGAAGGCCGAGGAGGAGGTGGAGTTCGCAAAGACGAAGGACACGATTCATTAGGTATAATCCCTAAACATGGTAGCATAGAAACTCTATGTTTGTAGTTAGTTATCGTTTAGCTTCGATTCAAGCGGTTAGTCGATGTTTGTTCACTAAACAAGTTCGTTTTTGAAAATTCCGCCTCCCCACAAGTACTGGGGTGTTGTACATCGAATTACAATATGGAGGACTTTCTTGCTCGACATGATAGTTTGCTATCTGGTTACTCTTTATCTTAACTTGTACTCTGATTGTCTCTATGTTACATGTTGATAAAGCCCTTAGAATGAGTACTTGACTACCAGGACTATGATGCAGATCATACTAGTAAGGACAGGGTAATCTCCACATACATCCTTCCAATGTTCCTAGTCGTGGGAGTGCCGAGACAGGGCATCGTTACTCTAGAGTAGACTAGCGTATGCGCTCCTTGACCCATATGATGGGCGACGGATGATCCCATATCCGTTGATGTTTGACATCAGAGAAGGTATACGGGTGCTCAGTGGAGACAGGGTATACTGGACGGACTCGCCGAGAACTCCCAGATGGTATTATACCTCACGTCAGATGGCAGTTCTCTGGTGACACTGGTACAGGTTAGTCTGTAGACCCGAGATCGTCATAGAGTCTTGTGTGATTCCTACTGTGCCTTGATTTCCATCATGCCACGTCCAAGAGGGCGTGCAAAAAGGTGGATTTTGGGTACAGTCCCGAATCATATGGAGGCAATGAGCGATAGGAGGGGTTTCGTCTCTCCCGGTATAAGGAGTTGATGTTGCGCTGTGTTCGATTGGCTATAACTGGAAATCCCTGGCCAGGGTTGCTGAGATTTACTGATAAGTGTTATCAGTGGTTTCTCAAACTGTTATGGACCTCATATCAACACGACTTATCAAGCTACTGGGGTCTGATGTTTACCACCCCTAGGAAAGATATGCGACATATCAGACGAAGAGACCGGATACGGGAGTGTTACTGAATGGATTCACGGGAGAAAGTACAGGCTTGCTTGTTGATCTTCTGGTTGCTCAATACCTGGGTGGCTGTTACGTTTAGCTGACCGCTTGCAGCTTGTGGGTGTTTGATATGATCATCACCTACTGCCGGCGTATTGACGATTCTTTAGAGTCCTACACAGAGGTTTCCTGGATCAGGCAAAACGGAGTAGGAGCACATATGTGATATGTGCGGGACCGGGAATAATACGTGTATGCGATACCGTATTAGATTCTCGCGATATGAGATATCGGCCGGGTATATGTGATATAGCCGGGTCATCGGATCAAGTGTTGATTCGATGAACTGATACAAATTATATTAGTCGGTTATTTATGAAATAGCCGGATTATCGGATCAAATATTCATTCGATAATTTAATGTATAATTATATATATCTGATATATTAAATTACATTAACTAATATAAGCTCACTTAAAGATTCTTTTTCTCACTCGGGTAATACATTGATATATATGTGATATATGTTAATTGTATTATTTTATTTTGTAACAATAAATATTGTATATGTGATATATAATATAGTAACATGTTGTGGTTATAAATGCAACATGATTTGTGGAGTTTAAATATGGTTAGGTTTTAGATTAGGGTTAAGCTTTCGTGAAGCTTTCAAGAAGCTTCTTGAAGCTTTGACTTTGACCTTGATATTTTGTGATATTTTGCAAAAATATTTATTTAACCCAACCCAACCCTTTAACCATAGTTGATTCTCTACATGGGTTAAGTCTTCATACTTAACCCATGGTTGCATTTCTAACCTCACACTTGATTCATTATTCATCATAAAAGGATTTGATCATCTTCTTCTTCTTTCTTGCTTGATGAAAAGCGTCACTAGCTTTTTCATATGGGATGATATTGAGTGAGAAATCGAAAACAAATGAGAGATAAATTCCTACTTCATCATCCTCATCTATTCTAGCCGCTTAGATTAGGGTGTTTGCTTTGCTAATACTTGATTAGCAAAGCAAGAGCTTGGGTTTGAGTTTCTTCAAGGTTGATCATCTTTGTTATTGAAGATCAGGAGCAAGCTTGCATCTTTCTCTTCATGGAGCCTCTCTTGAGTCCGGGTACTCGATGATCGCAGCGAAGGGACCTCAACATGGAGCTTTAGAAGTGATGGAACGGGCTACAAAGGTTGTAATCCCTAACTCTTATAAGTAAAGTTGTTTACTTACTTTGTTTCGCCTAATCTCTAGTCTAAGATCTTGGTTAGGGTTTTTCGGCCAAGAATAGGATACAAAGGTTATAATCCCTAATTCTTATATGAGATATCGGCCGATTATATGTGATATAGCCGGGTCATCGGGTCAAGTGTTGATTCGATGAACTGATACAGATTATATTAGTCGGTTATTTATGAAATAGCCGGATTATCGGATCAAGTGTTGATTCGATAATTTGATGTACAATTATATATTTGATATATTAAATTAAATTAACTAATATAAGCTCACTTAAATATTCTTTTTCTCACTCGGGTAATACATTGATATATATGCGATATATGTTAATTGTATTATTTTATTTTGTTACAATAAATATTGTATATGTGATATATAATATTGTAAAAAGTTAAGGTTACAAATACGACATGTTTTGTGGAGTTTAAACATTGTTAGGGTTTGGATTAGGGTTAAGCTTTCTTGAAGCTTTGCTTTTGTTTTAAGCAAAGATATTTTGTAAAGATATTTTCATTGATATTTCTTAACCAAACCCAAACCCTTTACCATGGTTATTTATATACTTGGGTTAAGTTATTATTCTTAACCCATGGTTGCATTTCTAACCACACACACAATTCATTATTCAACACAAATTGATTTGCTTTTTCTTCTTCTTCCTTTTTGATAAAAAGCTTTCTAGCTTTTTCATAAGTGATGAAAATGCGTGAGATAAAGAAAACAAATGAGAGCTAAATTCCTACATCATCATCCTCATCTATTCTAGAAACTTAGATTAGGGTGTTTGGTTTGCTAATACTTGATTAGTGAAGCAAGAGCTTGGGCTTGAGTTTCTTCAAGGTAGATCATCTTTGTTATCGAAGATCGGAAGCAAGCTTGCATCTTTCTCTTCATGGAGCCTCTCTTGAGTCCGGGTACAAGATGATCGCGGCAAAGGAACCTCAACACGAAGCTTTAGAAGTGAAGGAACGGACTACAAAGGTTGTAATCCCGAACTCTTAGAAGTAAAGTTGTTTACTTGCTATTTTTTCGCCTAATCTCTAGCCTAAGATCTTAGTTAGGGTTGCTTGGCATGTCTAAATTTTAAATCGGGCATGGTTGATGCCATATAGAACCTTGTGACAGTGCCTAGTAACCCTATAAATAGAATACGGTATCACATACATGTATTAATCTCGGTCCCGCACATATCTCATATGTGCTCCTACTCCATTTCGCTTGAGCCAGGAAACCTCTGTGTTGGACACTAAAGACTCGTCAATACGCCGGCAGTAGGTGATGATCATATCAAACACACAGAAGCCGCAAGAGGCGCGCTAAACGTAACGGCCACCCGGGTATTGAGCGATCAGACGATCAACAAGCAAGCCTGCTCACACTCCTGTGAATCCAATCAGTAACACTACCGTACAGTCTGGTCTCTTCGTCTAATATGTCGCATATCTCGCCTAGGGATGGTAAACGTCAGAACCCAATAACTTGAAAAGTCATGCCGATGTAAGGTCCATAACGGGCGTGAAACTACTGATAACACTTACCAGTAAATCACATCTACCATGGCCAGGGATTTCCAGTTATGGCCAATCGAGCATAGCCCAACATCAACCCCCAATACCGGGAGAGACGAATCCCCTCCTATTGCTCATTGCCTTCATGTGACTCGGGACTGTACCCAAAAACCACCTGTTTCCACAACTCAGTAGAGCCGTGGTATGGTGAAAATCAAAGCACAGTGGGAGACACACAAGACTCTATGATGATCTCGGGTCAACAGACTAACCTGTACCAGTGTCACAAGAGAACTGCTATCTGACGTGGGGTATAATACTATCTAGGAGTTCTCGGGGAGTCGGTTCAGTGTATCCAGTCTCTACTGAGCACCCGTATACCATCTCTGATGTCAAACACCAATGGATATAGGATCATCCATCGCCCATCACAAGGGTCGAGAAAATATACGCGAGTCTACTCTGGAATATCTATGGCCCGTCTCGATATTCCCATGACCAGGAACATTGAAGGATGAACTCATGGACCACCCAGGCACTACTAGTATAATCTACATCATAGTCCTTGAAGTCAAGTACACATCCTAAGGGATTTATCAACATGTAATAGAAAGACAGTAAGTGTACATGTTAAGATAAAGAGAAACCAGATAGAGTACTATCATGTCGAGCAAGAAAGTCCTCCCTATATATGTCCAAGCATCCACTATAATATACATCTCATGTACAATAATAGCCTCTAGGGCATACATACAACTAAAAATCTCCCACTTGCACTAAGGCCGGTTGTTGTAGTATAGCATAACCAACGTCCTATAAAAGACTCTCTCAGAAAAGGCCTCAGTGAGTGGATTGGCCATGTTAACCTCTGAGTCTACTCTCCTAACCTCGATCTCTTGAAGTTCAACCATCTCCATGATCAGGTGATACTGCCTTAGAATATGTCTGGGTCACTGATAGGATCGGGGTTCCTAGGCCTAAGCCACATCTCCATTGTCAAACAATGGTAGGAACCTTGTTCATCTCATGAACAAATATACACCCGACTGCCTCTTTGGTAGTATCTTTGATAGCAATGTATCCAGCCTTTATCGTCCAGTTTGCCCCGGTATATAGCTTGGAACTCTTCCAACATACCGTCCCTCCACTGAGGGTAAAGACAGTGCCTGTGGCTGATATTCAGTCAACCTTGTTGGATATATGTATACCATAGAGGCCATTATATAATAGTGGATGTATTTATACATGTATATATATATTCAGTGTACATTCTTGCTCGACAAGATAGTATGCTATCTGGTTCTTCTTTATCTGACATGTTGATTTGATCATGCTTTTATTCATTCACACATGTTGATAATGCCTTGAGGATATAGACTTGACGACTGTGATTATGATAGTGATCATGCTAGTGGGACATCTGTAGTTTATAAGCATATCCTGGAATGTCCCAAGTCGTAGGCGTATCGAGACGGGGCATCGATATACCAGAGTAGACTAGCGTATATGATACTAGACCCATATGATGGGCGATGGATGTTTCCACATTCATCGATTTTGACATCGAGATCGTATACGGGTGCTCAGTGGTGACTGGGTACACTGGACGGACTCACCGAGAACTCCTATATGGAATTATATCTATCGTCGGATAGCAGTTCTCAGGTGACACTGGTGCAGGTTAGTCTGTAGACCCGAGATCGTCATAGAGTCTTGTGTGTTCTCCCACTGTACTTTGATTACCACCCTACCACGGCTCTACTAAGTCGTGCAAACAGGTGGCCGTTGGGTACATTCCCGAGACACACGAAGGCGATGAGCGATAGGAGGGGTTTCGTCTCTCCCGGTATTGGGAGTGGATGCTGTGCTGTGCTCGATTGGCTATATCAGTAAGTCCCTGGCCAGGGCTGTTGAGATTTACTGATAAGTGTGATTAGTAGTTTCTCAATCTGTTATAGACCATTCATCGGCACGACTTATTGAGTTATTGGCGTCGATGTTACCATCCCTAGACTCAATATGCAGCATATCTGACGAAGAGACCGGACTGTACGATAGTGTTGCCGGTTGGCTCGACGGGAGTTGTGACAGGTTTGCTTGTTTTCTTCTGATCGCTCAATACCCGGGTGGCCGTTACGTTTAGCTGACCGCTTGCGGCTTGGGGGTGCTTGATATGATCATCACCCCTTGCCGGCGTATTGACGAGTCATAGAGTCCCATAATGGAGATGCCTAGTCCAGGCGAAACGATGTGGTGCGCATATGAGATATGCGCGTGGACCCGGTTAAAATGTGCGTATGAGATACCGTATATTAATCGGGCAGTTTGCTTTTGGTCGGGTCGTATTTGATATGACCGGTTTGCTAAATCAAGTGTTGATTTATCATTGACCATTAGTTTCTCAATTTAAACCCTTTCTTGTCTCTTTGTTGTATGCATGCATGTATGCATTTATTCTCACTCATGCACATATTGATGTGCATGCACACATACATGCATACATATTTCTATCATGGTTGCTGATATAGTGGATGGTGGCAATATAAGACTCACACCATATATATATAAATATATAGATATTATTTATTTGGAAAAGAAAAATGGAAATGGAAATTGTTATCATGGTTTATTATTTTATTCTTGCACTAACCCTTTGGTTTAACCATGATTTAATTTCTTTGGCCATTTTTTATCCAAACTAAATATCTAGATATTTTATAACTATGGTTAAGAATGAGAAAGAGAAAATATATATATTCTCATTTCTCATTTTTATTTATAGGTTCATCATTATCTTGAGCTCTTTGCAAGCCATCATCTTCTTCCTCCTTTCTCTCTTGCTCTCTACTTTTCTCTTGTGAGCAAAAGAGTCACCAAGTTAGGATTTTGAAGTGAGAAAACAAACCATATCACCATTCTACACTAGTATTGCCCATTAGTGTAGAGTGTTAGCTTCCTTTTCTTCTCTTGATCGAGTGGAGCTTCAAGCTTGGACAAAGAGGACTCTGGGTGGATCGTCGTGGACCTAGAGGATCTCAAGCGAACCTTTTTCCAACCCTCAAGTAGACAAGGAGTCTAGCGTAGGGAGCTACAAAGGTTGTACTCTCAAAACCCTAGCTTTTACTACTTGTGTTTATGTTAAAGTTATGTTACCCTAAATTTTTTAGCATGATCCTTAAGATAGTTTCTTTAGGACCATATAAATTTTAAATATGGCATGCGTGTTGCCTCCAAACCCTTGTAGTGGTGCTGTAGGAAACCCTTCATGGTATCAGAGTAAGGCTAGAGCTTTAGGTGACATTTAGGCTAAGCTAAAACTCCGATCGAACCACGAAATACGGAATTAGACCCTTCTCTGGACGTTTTTTAAAACTGTGTTTTTTCCTGAATTAAAAATACTTAAAAAATTCAGCAGGGAAATATAAGCATAACTGTAAAAAACGACACCATGATCCGTACATATCGCCGTGGAACCGCGGCCAAACCTTGCTTGGGCCGCGGATCCGCAGCTGTACAGAAGCTTTATGGCATCGATTTTGTACAGTAATGTCAGTAGCTGCTTGTACATATTTTTGGGTATTTTTAATCTGACTCAAGTGTTGAGTGTTCTGGGGATTATTTTGGATTCATTGATTCGATCGAAAAATTTAATTTCTTGCTGTTTTCAGGTAATTTAGAACGTATTAAAAAGTTCGAACGGATATCATTAACTCACTTTTTCCCGGCACGAAAAATTTTCAAGTGTTGAATTTTTCTCGAGTTTGAATCTTTCGGAAATACATGCAAGTAATATGGTGGACCCTCTAGAAGAACACAAACCTTAACTCGATTATATGACCGTCTGAACTGCCTCTAAACCTTAGGGTTTGGGGCAGTACGGCGTGCCACATGTGAGGCGTTGGCTTGACCCTTCTGTGGCTGGACCACTGCTACTGTGACACATTCTGGGATTTTTGAACTCCGCTCAAGTTTTGAGCTATTTAGGAAATCTTGGGTATTTGATTATTCGATCGGAAATTTTAATACTGTCTATTTATCTGGAATGTGATACAATATGTGGAATTCATATAGTTAGGCATGAAATGCGAAGTATGTGATATTTCAGATTACGATGTCTAAAGTTATTGTTGATTCAAAATGTGGTAGTTTTATACTTTCTTTTCTATGACCGTAAGTGTAGTATGTCGCGTATCGCCGGTTTCGTTGCTATAAATCAACGACAATCGTGGTACGCATACTTACTTACGTTGATGATATGTGATATTATGTGTTACTGAGATTTGACATGTAGGATTGTCGTGATCGAATAGCCGGGGGGTTTCATGTGAGATGAGAGTTTCCTTTTCATTCATGTAAAATTCAAATGTAATGTAATATTCTTTTATTTGGGGCACTTCCGGGTTGAGGTTGATGTCACCAGTGTTGTATATTATTTACTTTTCCGCATTAGGATAGACCCAAGGAGGGGAGCACAAGTGACCGGGTTCTGGGGTTCAGTGGGAGGCCATCTCGAGGAGTCGAGACCGGGTCTCCTAAACTCCAGTATTGGTAGGGTCGCTTGCCGCTCTTTTAGGGGTCTAGGGGTGTGGGCTTGGCTATTCATCGCTACTGTGGAATCCGTATTTTCTATTATTGTCTAAATACTAAATACGGACGTCCTAGTATATCCTATATTATCATATCTGTGTTTCTGCTGCCTGTATACTGTGATGTGATATCTGAGACGAATGATATATTATATATGAGATATATAGTAGACGTTGCTTATATTTTACACCCACGCTAGTCCCGTCCCAGTATGCCGTTAGTTAAGTAACCTAACGGTGCATAACGGAATAATGCGGCGAATGCGGATGGCATAAGCGTACATTGTATTTTCGTTTCTTTTCTGTGATTGGCTTAAGGACTTAAATGATGAGACTACATTAATATGATTAATGTAAAGAAAATAAATCTAAAAAGATGTTGTAGAATCGGATTTGAAAACCACTCGGCTCTTTATGAAAAAGCTACATTTCAAAACTGCGGAGCTCAAGCCACTCCTTTTGAAAACCTTTTGATTCTACGACGATATCAAGTTCAAAGCGTTAAAGATCTTCTTAAAAATCATCCGCAACCCTATGTCATTTTAGGAAGTAAAGTACTTAGTATTCGTTCTACGTTTGTTGACTATAGTTAAGGCGTAGTGTACGGTAGCTAAAAGATGTCTTCCTACACTGCAAATGATGTAGATTAATTAGGACATTCATGCGACTTTGTTGACCATAGTTAAGGGTCATGTGAGTGGGTCTAATTAATCAAGAAATTTCGGGTATAACTTGAGAAGTACTTATGATTTGTAGACCATAGTTAAGGTCATAGGTACTAGGGGTAAAAACCACATCGGGAATTTCAATAGTTGAAATTTGCAATGAGATTGCATACTTTCCATATGATGGTTGGATCCCGATCCCACTGTGGGCAATAGTTGCTCCCAGGAGAGTTTTTGCAGTTTACAATTAGCTAACCCATTAGGTGTCTAGAAAGGTGTTAACGGGGCTACGCCTCTGGGAAGACGAGGTTTACTTTAATTAGGTCCGTGCGAAAGCACAGGGAACCTCCCTCATGTACCGACACTGGCCCGGCTGAATAGTTGGCGAAGTTGTAGACTGTAATTAATCCTGGCTAGTTTTCTTTTTAAGGTTTGAAAGAAAAACTTCATTAAAGCAGTGGGAGATATCGATTAGATAAGATAATAACCAATCTGATCTTTGTAAGAGCTTTCGCTGAGTGTATTCTTTTCTCTCTCTTAATGGTAGATACCAATGACAGGACTCAAGCTTCTACTAGATAAAAATAAACTGAATGGGACCAATTATAAAGACTGGCTGAGGAATCTGAACATTACCTTGACTTATGATAAAGTATTATATGTCCTCACGGCTCCAGCCCCGCCCGTCCCAGGTCCAAAATCCTCAGTTGCGGATATTGAAGTCCGCAAGACTTGGGACGCTGACTGTGCCACGGCCAAATTCCTCGCGCTTGCATCGATGGATAACACACATCAAAAGGAGCACGAGAATATGGACGTTCACGCCATATTGCTCCATACAAAGGAGTTGTATGGAGAGCAATCCCGCGTATTACGATACGAAGCATCAAGGAAACTGTTTCAGATGCGAATGGCCCCTGGCACAACAGTAGGAGACCATGTTCTGAAGATGATAGCTCTCATAGAAGATCTTGAGAACCTTGGATGGACAATGGACAATGAACAATATACGGATATTATTCTGCAGTCCCTCCCATCCACCTTTGCTCAATTTATAGTTAACTTCAACATGCACAACATGGAGAAGGAACTACCTGAACTCCTTAATATATTAAGGAGTGCAGAGAGCACACTGAAATCAGTGAAAACTCCCGTTTTGAGTGTCGGGCAATCTTCCTCTTCTCTCCCAAAGGCTAAGGCCAAAGGAAAGATAAAGAAGAAGCCCACCAATCCTAGGGGTGGAGTTAAAAAGGTTAAGGGGAAGAACAAGTCCAAAGCTGGAGAATCTGGGAAAGGGGAATGTTATCACTGTCACAAAATAGGACATTGGAAGCGCAACTGCACGGATTACTTAAATCTCAAGAAGAAGCATGGGGATGCTTCCGCTACAGGTGTGTTTGTGACAGAAAACTGTTTTTCAATAAACTCTGCTTCCTATGTATTAGATACCGGTTCAGGTTCTCACAATTGCAATTCTATGCAGGGGCTGAGAAATAGCAAGGTTTTGAAAACAGGTGACCATACTCTCCGCGTTGGAAATGGTTCCAATGTACATACAGTTGCAGTGGGAGAGTATCATTTGGGGTTGCTGTAGGGTTCCTAGGCACTCTAATGAAGTCTCACAAGGCATCAACCATGCCAATTTAAAAATTTATGGGTGTCGAGAAACCCTAATACGGATCGTCGGCTAGAATTCTAGGCGAAAAACGAATCTAGTTAACACTTAACTAAAAGTTAGATGCTACAACCTTTGTAGATCCGGTTCTTCACTTCCTTAGCTCCACGTGGGTGTCCTCTCGCTGTCCATCATGAATCCCGAACTCAATCGTCGGCTTCATCGGAGAAACGGGCGAGCTAGGTCGTCGGCTTCGTGTCAAAGACGATCTACGTCGAGGCATCACAAGTTCAAGCTCCGACTTCACAAAGTTGTGAAACTTGTGAAGAAAACACCCAAAACAACTTGGCAAGAGGTAGAGGGTGAAGAAATAGGAGGTGGGTTCACTTTAGAATTGGATTTCTCTCACTAGAACTCAAGTTTCCATTGATGGCATAAAGGTTTCTATCTTGAAGAAGAAGGAGAAGATGAAGCTAGTTTATGATAAGTGTGTTTAAAAATGAAAAGAAAATTCATACTTATCATAATCTAACTAGGGTTAAGTGTAGAGAATAAACCATGGTCATTTGGAGAGTTAGGGTTAAGCATGAGGACAAGAATGGTTGCAAAAGTCAAGGCTTCATGAAGCTTCAACTAATGACAAAAGAAAGCCACCATTCACTTTAAATTATTTCCAAATAAATAAATGAACAAAATAAATAAATGAATATGTAAAACCCTAATTAACAAATTAACCATGGTTTAATTCTACACATTTAACCAAATGATCAAGTATCATCAAACATGATACAAAAATGTGCACAAAAGCATATCACATATACGATGTGCATCAAGTGAGAAAAATCCGTTTAAAGTGAACCAATACTAGTTAATGTAAAGTAATATATCAAATATATAATTATACATTAAATCATTAAATCAACACTTGATTCAATGATCCGGTCATGTCGCACATGACCGACTAGTATTCAATGTATCGGCTTATCGAATCGATCTTCGATTCGATAACTAGGTTATATCGCATACAACCAATCGAAACATTAATCGTGAGAATCAAATACGGTATCACATACACGCATTATTCTCGGTCCCGCACATATCTCATATGCGCTCCTATTTCGTTTCGCTTGAGCCAGGAAACCTCTGTGTAGGACTCTAAAGACTCGTCAAAACGCCGGTAGCAGATGATGATCATATCAAGCACCCACAGGCCGCAAGCGGTCTGCTAAACGTAACGGCCACCTGGGTATTGAGCGATCAGAAGATCAACGAGCTAGCCCACTCACACTCCTGCGAATCCGACCAGTAACACTTACCGTACAGTCCGGTCACTTCGTCTGATATGTCGCATATCAAGTCTAGGGATGGTAAACGTCAGACCCCAATAACCCGATAAGTCATGCCGATGTGAGGCTCGTAACGGGTCGAGAAACTACTGGTAACACTTACCAGCAAATCTCTGATCAGCCCTGGCCAGGGACTTCGCTGTTACGGCCAATCGAGCACAGCGCAACATCAACCCCCAATACCGGGAGAGACAAACCCCTCCTATCGCTCATTGCCTCCATGTGACTCGGGACTGTACCCAAAGACCACCATTTTGCATGCCCTCATGGACGTGGTAAGGTGGAGATCAAAGCACAGTGGGAATCACACAAGACTCTATGACGATCTCGGGTCTACAGACTAACCTGCACAAGTGTCACCTGAGAACTGCCATCTGACGTGAGGTATAATACCATCTGGGAGTTCTCGGCGAGTCCGTCCAGTGTACCCAGTCTCCACTGAGCACCCGTAAACCATCTCTGATGTCAAACACCAATGGATATGGGATCATCCATCGCCCATCTCATGGGTCGAGAAGCGTATACGCTAGTCTACTCTGGTATATCGATGCCCTGTCTCGATACACCCACGACTAGGGACCTTGAAGGATGTACTTATGGACTACCATGTCCCCACTAGTATGATCTGCATCATAGTCCAGGTAGTCAAGTACACATCCTAAGGGCTTTATCAACATGTAACTATAAGACAGTTTAAAGAGACTAGTGTACATGTTAAGATAAAGAGTAACCAGATAGCATACTATCATATCGAGCAAGAAAGTCATCTCTATATATGTCCAAGCATCCAATATAATATACATCATCTGTACAATACTGGCCTCTAGGGCATACATACAACTAACAATCTCCCACTTGCACTAGGGCCAGCTGCTGTAGTATCGTATACCGAGCATCCCGAAGAGTCTCTCAAACTGTATCTGGGGAATGGCCTTCGTGAGTGGATCCGCCGTGTTGTTCTTCGTGTCAACCCTCCTGACCTCGATCTCCCGGCGATCAACTATCTCCCGGATCAGGTGATACCGCCTCAGAATATGCCTGGATCGCTGATGGGACCTGGGTTCCTTGGCCAAAGCCACTGCTCCATTGTTATCGCAATACAAAGGTATTGAATGCTCAATGGATAGAACCACACCAAGTTCAGCAATGAACTTCTTGATCCAGACAGCCTCTTTGGCAGCGATGTATTCAGCCTCCATTGTCGAGTCTGCCACGGTTTCCTGCTTGGAACTCTTCTAGCTAACCGCCCCTCCGTAAAGGGTAAAGACAAATCCCGACTGTGACTTAGAGTCGTCCTTATCACTCTGGAAGCTCGAATCGGTAAAGGACTCCACTTGGAGTTCTCCGTTACCATACACCAAGAGCATCTCTTTAGTCCTTCGCAAGTACTTGAGGATGCTCTTCACAGCTGTCCAGTGACTCTCTCCAGGATTAGCTTGATACCTGCTCACTACACTTAGTGAGTATGCTACATCGGGTCTGGTACATAGCATCGCATACATGATAGAGCCTACAGCCCAAGCATAGGGTATGCCTTGCATGCGAGCTCTCTCCAAATCAGTCTTGGGAGACATCTCTTTGGAGAGAGTGACTCCAGAGATCGTGGGCAAGTTCCCACGCTTGGATTCTTCCATACTAAACCTCTTTAGTATGGTGTCAATGTACCTGGATTGGGACAATCCCAATATCCGTTTGGATCTATCTCTATAGATCCTTATTCCCAATATGCAGGAGGCATCACCAAGATCTTTCATTGAGAATCTTTGTGATAAGAAGAGCTTGACCGATTGCAGCAAAGGATTATCATTTCCTATCAAGAGTATGTCGTCCATGTACAATACGTGGAAGACAACCTTACTCTCTACCACCTTCTTGTAGATACAAGGTTCATCTGGGTTTTTGACGAAATCAAACTCTTTGATAACGACGTCAAAGCAGATGTTCCAACTCCGCGATGCTTGCTTTAATCCATAAATGGATTTAAGCAGCTTGCACACCTTCCCGCTGCTCCCACTGTCTACGAAGCCCTCTGGCTGAGTCATGTACACGCACTCTTCTAAATCACCATTTAGAAAGGCGGTCTTAACATCCATTTGCCAGATTTCGTAATCATGATATGCAGCGATGGCAAGCATGATCCGGATGGATTTAAGCATAGCCACTGGAGAAAAGGTTTCGTCATAGTCCACACCTGGTCTTTGACGAAAACCTTTTGCTACAAGTCTAGCTTTGAAAGTCTCCACTTTCCCATCTACACCAAGTTTCTTCTTGAAGATCCACTTGCTCCCGATGGGTTTTACCCCTTCAGGAGCAACATCCAAAGTCCATACTTTGTTGGTGTACATGGATTCCATCTCGGACCGCATAGTATCCAGCCATTTCACTGAGTCCCTACTCGTGATGGCCTGCTCGAAGCTAGTTGGGTCATCATCCTCCATGATGCAATCCTCGCTTCCACCATCCATGAGAAAACCGTAGTATCTCTCAGGTTGGCGAGGAACCCTACTAGATCGGCGGAGTGGCTGAGGTTCATTGGGAGCTACTGAATCCTCTGGTTCCACTAAATCTTCTGTTGTGTTTTGTTCAGCTGGAACCTCTTCCAGTTCTACCTCAGAGCCACTAATCTCTTTTGCAAGAAATTCCTTTTCTAAAAAGGTGGCATGTTGAGCAACAAATACCCTTTGTTCCTCACTGTGGTAGAAGATATACCCTCGCGAATGTTTGGGATATCCAACAAATTTACACAAAACAGACCTTGCCTCGAGTTTGTCCTGTTTTTGTCTTTTGACATAGGCCGGGCAACCCCATATCTTAATAAAATTAAGATATGGTCTCTTCCCATCCCATATCTCATATGATGTGGTAGGCACAGATTTGGTGGGAACCCTATTCAGTAGATATGCTGCTGTTTCTAGTGCATATCCCCAGAAGGAAACAGGTAACTCAGCTACACTCATCATAGAGCGCACCATATCCAATAGGGTGCGGTTCCTCCGTTCTGATACACCGTTATGCTGTGGTGTATATGGAGGAGTTAGCTGCGAGAGAATCCCATTCTCTTTTAGGAAGTCCAGGAATTCAATGCTCAAGCATTCACCTCCTCGATCAGATCGTAGGATTTTAATACTTTTTCCGGTTTGGTTCTCGACTTCTTGTTTATATTCTCTAAATTTCTCAAAAGCTTCTGATTTGTGTTTCATCAGGAACACATATCCGAATCTAGAGAGATCGTCAGTAAATGTAATGAAGTACGAAGAACCATCCCTGGCATGTGTAGACATGGGACCGCATACATCACTATGTATCAGTCCCAAGAGTTCGGTAACTCTTTCTCCGTGTCCCGTAAACGGAGCTTTGGTCATCTTGCCTTTGAGACATGACTGGCAAGTGTCATAAGATGAAAATTCAAACGGATTTAAATATCCATCTTTATGCAACTTAGCTAGTCGTGTCGCATTGATGTGACCCAGTCTACAATGCCACAAGAAGGATTCGTTCAGTTCTGAACTCTTCCTCTTGTGTGTGTTTGTTATGCTCAGAACTGTTGATTGATTTAGAACATAAATGCCATTGCACAACGTGCCTGATCCAACCAACTTTTGGTTACGGAAAATGTTCATAACATTGTCCTGTAATACATAATTATATCCCTCTTTACTTAATAAAGAAACCGATATAATGTTGCATATCAGGTTCGGCATGTAATAGCATTCATTCAGAACCAATGTATTACCAGTTGGTAATACAAGGTGATATTCCCCGACAGTCTTAGCTGCAACAATTGCACCATTTCCAACTCTAATGTCTTTATCACCTTCTCCAAGTTCTCTACCTTTCCTAAACCCATGTAACTGATTACATATATGGGATCCTGACCCGGTATCTAATACCCAGGACGTGGAGCAAATGGAGAAACAGTTCTCTGTAACGAACACACCCGAAGAAAATGCATCAACATGTACTTTCTTCATTCGGGTGGCATGGGAATCCTGGTATTCCCCTATATCCTGTTCAGTCCTATAACTCTTATAGGAAAGAACGGAACCAACGTTCCCCAGCATAGTATAACATGCGGGTTCGGTCAATACATCCATATTATTATCTTCATTAGGGCATGAAATGGTCGCTACCTGGAGAGAGAGAGAAGAAAACACTTTAGCGTATGCTCGTGCAAGATCAGATTGGTTATTATCTTATCTAATCAGGATGGCTCCCACTGCTTTTTATCAAATCTTCCTTCAAACCCTAAAAGGAAAGACTAGCCGGGATTAATTACACACTACAAGTTCGCCAATTTTTCAGCCAGGCCAGTGTCGGTACTTTGAGGGAGGTCCCCCGTGCTTTCGCACGAACCTAATTAATGTAAACCTCGTTTTCCCAGAGGTGTAACCCCGTTGACACCTTTCTAGTTACCTACTTGATCAGCTAATTGCAATATGTAAAACTCTCCCAGGAGTAACTCTTACTCGCAGTGGGTATCGGGATCCAACTATCTCATAGAAGGTATGCAATCTCATTGCAAATTTCAACACTTGAAATTCCCGATAATATTTTGCCCCAAGCATCCTATGACGTTGACGGAGGTCAACAAACCACAGGGTGCAAGTCAAGTTCAACCCGTCATTTCTTGATTGAATCAAACCCACCCGCACGACCCTTGACGGAGGTCAACAAGGTCGTACGACTACCCTAATCCAATCTGCATCATATGCATAAGCAGATAAATGCTAGTTAGCTACCGCACACTACGCCTTGACGGAGGTCAACAAACGTAGCACGAATACTAAGTAGGATTTATCTGAAATGACGGAGGGCTACGTCAGGTTTTTTTCTGAAACCTATTGCGTAATGAACTTGATATCGTTGTAGAATCAAATGAAGTTTTGAAATGGAGTGATTTTGAGGCTTTTCTAGTTTTGCTAAAGGGGTCACTCCCGGTGAAGGGATCGTCGGCCCTTTCCTCGTCGAATGAGGTGCGGGATATATCATATATATCACTGTACAAAGCATAAACTATAGAAGCAATCAAAATCAAACCGAGTGTGTAGCATCTGCCAGTTATTGCTAAAGGAGTCACTCCCGGTGAAGGGATCTCGGTCCTTTCCGCATCGAATAAAGTGCAGGGTATATCATATATACCGCTATGCAAAGCAAGAACTGTAGCTACCTGTTTTGTTTAAAAATCTGATTCTACAACATCTTAGGTTTCTTTTCTTTCATTAATCACATTAATGAAGTCTCAACATTTAAAAACCTAAACATCACAGATAGATACGACGTACACTTATGCCATCCGCATTCGCCTCGATGTCCCCTCGTGCACCGTTAGGTTAGGTAACTAACGACAGAGCAGGGCAGGGCTAGTGCGGGTGCAAAACATAAGTAATGTCTATATAATATATCATATATATACTATTTAAAGTATCTATCACAGAACATCACATGATCACATCACAGATATCGCAGCAGAAGAAACATATGAAATATTGGATATACTAGGACGTCCGTGTTTTCAATACGAGCCAGTATAAAACACGGATTCCACGGTCGTGATGAATAGCCAATCCCACACCCCTAGACCCCTACGAGAGCGGCAAGCAACCCTACCAATTCTAAGGTTAGGAGACCCGGACTCGACTCCTCGAGTTGGTCTCCCACTGGACCCCAGAACCCGGTTACTTGTGCTCCCCTCCTTGGGTCTATCCTAATGCGGAAAAGTAAATAACATACAAAAGGTGACAACTTCCGCTACCTGGAAGTGCCCCAAATAAAAGAATATTACATACAAGTTTTTACATGAATGAAAATGAAAAACACTCATCTCACATAAAAACCCCCGGCTATTCAAACACGACGATCCAATATAACATATCCAGCAACACATAACATCACATGTAATCAACGTAAGTAAGTATGCATACCCCAATTGTCGTTGACGTATAGCAACGAAACCGACGATATGAACATACTACACTTACGGTCACAGAAAAGAAAGTGTAAAACTACAACAGTTGGAATCCGCAACTTCTTTAGACATCGCATGCCTAATCAAATGAAATACTTATACATCACATGCCTAACAGATATAAATCCAGCATTTTAGTCTCATTATCGAAAACTCTTTTCAATATCATGTGGGACTAAATTGCTAGATTTATAACATTCATTCAGTTATCTCATAACTGTTTGTGAATTCCAATTATTGTATCACATTCCAGATAAACAGAAAATGTTAAACTTTCCGATCGAATAGTCGAATACCCAAGTTTTCCCGATACAGCTGAACACATCAAATAAGTCTAACAACATTCAGTTCGTGCCTCAGTACCAACGGTCCAGCCGTAGAAGGGTCAAGCCAACGCCTCACATGTGGCACGCCGTACTACCCCAAACCCGAAGGTTCAAAGGGCAGTTCAAGACGGTCACATAATCGAGTTATGGTTTGTTGTCTTCTAGAGGGTCCATCGCGTTACTTGCACTACTTAGAACGTCGTTAAACTACGGAAAAATCCAACACTTGGAAATTTCCCGACAGGGGAAAAGTTGGGTATTTATATCCGGTCGAATTTTTTAACAAATTCAAAAATTATCCGGAAATACACAAAGACGAACTTTGATAATCCGGTCGAAACACCGAAGCTCTAAAACACCCCAGAAAATTCAACTCTTGAATAATTATTAAAAATACCCATAAAACTCAGCTGCAGAAACTATGAATTACTGTGCAGAGGAGGACGGCTGACGTCATTCTTTAGCCGCGGAACCGCCGCCTAAGCTGGCTTAGGCCGCGGTTCCGCCGCGCATTACACTGTTCATTGAATAAAAATTGCACCGTAATTCTTAGAATTCCCTGATGAATTTTTTAAGCATTTTTAATATTGAAAAAACCCAGATTTTAGAAAAAGTCCAGAGAGCACTTGGGTTTTAGGGTTTCGGGTTCGTTCGGGTTTCAAACGTCGTCTAGACTTCGCGTAAGGCTCTAGCTAGGCTCTGATACCACTGTAGGGTTCCTAGGCACTCTAATGAAGTCTCACAAGGCATCAACCATGCCAATTTAAAAAATTATGGGTGCCGAGAAACCCTAATACGGATCGTCGGCTAGAATTCTAGGCGAAAAACGAATCTAGTTAACACTTAACTAAAAATTAGATGCTACAACCTTTGTAGATCCGGTTCTCCACTTCCTTAGCTCCACGTGGGTGTCCTCTCGCTGTCCATCATGAATCCCGAACTCAATCGTCGGCTTCATCGGAGAAACGGGCGAGCTAGGTCGTCGGCTTCGTGTCAAAGACGATCTACGTCGAGGCATCACAAGTTCAAGCTCCGACTTCACAAAGTTGTGAAACTTGTGAAGAAAACACCCAAAACAACTTGGCAAGAGGTAGAGGGTGAAGAAATAGGAGGTGGGTTCACTTTAGAATTGGATTTCTCTCACTAGAACTCAAGTTTCCATTGATGGCATCAAGGTTTCTATCTTGAAGAAGAAGGAGAAGATGAAGCTAGTTTATGATAAGTGTGTTTAAAAATGAAAAGAAAATTCATACTTATCATAATCAAACTAGGGTTAAGTGTAGAGAATAAACCATGGTCATTTGGAGAGTTAGGGTTAAGCATGAGGACAAGAATGGTTGCAAAAGTCAAGGCTTCATGAAGCTTCAACTAATGACAAAAGAAAGCCACCATTCTCTTTAAATTATTTCCAAATAAACAAATGAACAAAATAAATAAATGAATATGTAAAACCCTAATTATCAAATTAACCATGGTTTAATTCTACACATTTAACCAAATGATCAAGTATCATCAAACATGATACAAAAATGTGCACAAAAGCATATCACATATACAATGTGCATCAAGTGAGAAAAATCCGTTTAAAGTGAACCAATACTAGTTAATGTAAAGTAATATATCAAATATATAATTATACATTAAATCATTAAATCAATACTTGATTCAATGATACGGTCATGTCACACATGACCGACTAGTATTCAATGTATCGGCTTATCGAATCGATCTTCGATTCGATAACTAGGTTATATCGCATACAACCAATCGAAACATTAATCGTGAGAATCAAATACGGTATCACATACACGCATTATTCTTGGTCCCGCACATATCTCATATGCCCTCCTATTTCGTTTCGCTTGAGCCAGGAAACCTCTGTGTTGGACTCTAAAGACTCGTCAATACGCCGGTAGCAGATGATGATCATATCAAGCACCCACAAGCCGCAAGCAGTCTGCTAAACGTAACGGCCACCCGGGTATTGAGCGATCAGAAGATCGACGAGCTAGCCCGCTCACACTCCTGCGAGTCCGACCAGTAACACTTACCGTACAGTCCGGTCACTTCGTCTGATATGTCGCATATCAAGTCTAGAGGTGGTAAACGTCAGACCCCAATAACCCGATAAGTCGTGCCGATGTGAGGCTCGTAACGGGTCGAGAAACTACTGGTAACACTTAGCAGCAAATCTCTGATCAGCCCTGGCCAGGGACTTCCCTGTTACGGCCAATCGAGCACAGCGCAACATCAACCCCCAATACCGGGAGAGACGAAACCCCTCCTATCGCTCATTGCCTCCATGTGACTCGGGACTATACCCAAAGACCACCGTTTTACACGCCCTCATGGACGTGGTAACGTGGAGATCAAAGCACAGTGGGAATCACACAAGACTCTATGACGATCTCGGGTCTACAGACTAACCTGCACAAGTGTCACCTGAGAACTGCCATCTGACGTGAGGTATAATACCATCTGGGAGTTCTCGGCGAGTCCGTCCAGTGTACCCAGTCTTCACTGAGCACCCGTACACCATCTCTGATGTCAAACACCAATGGATATGGGATCATCCATCGCCCATCTCATGGGTCGAGAAGCGTATACGCTAGTCTACTCTGGTATATCGATGCCCTGTCTCGATACACCCACGACTAGGGACCTTGAAGGATGTACTTATGGACTACCATGTCCCCACTAGTATGATCTGCATCATAGTCCAGGTAGTCAAGTACACATCCTAAGGGCTTTATCAACATGTAACTATAAGACAGTTTAAAGAGACTAGTGTACATGTTAAGATAAAGAGTAACCAGATAGCATACTATCATATCGAGCAAGAAAGTCATCTCTATATATGTCCAAGCATCCAATATAATATACATCATCTGTACAATACTGGCCTCTAGGGCATACATACAACTAACAGTTGCCGTCTGGGTGTATATTGGTTTTGAACCCATGTTATTTTGTACCTAGTTTGCTTTATAATATAATATTCGTTTCTTTGTTAGACAATGAAGGATATAATTTTGTATTGCCGAACTATGTTATGAACATTCACCTGAATCAAATGTTGGTTGGGTATTGTACGCTTAATAACGGGATATACGTCCTAAATCAACACACGGTTTTCAGCATACAACACACTAATAAAAGAAAACTTTCAGAAATAAATGAAGCTTTTCTTTGGCACTGTAGACTTGGTCATATTAACGAAACAAGACTAAACAAGTTACACAAGGATGGATATTTAAACCCTTTTGAATATAAATCTTATGCGACATGCCAGTCTTGTATCATGGGTAAAACGACCAAAACTCCGTTTACCGGACACGGAGAAATATCTACTGATCTCCTAGGCCTCATACATAGTGATGTATGTGGGCCAATGTCTACACAGGCTAGAGGCAGTTTTTCATACTTCATTACTTTCACTGACGATTTCTCAAGATTCGGTCATGTATTTTTATTAAAGTACAAATCCGAAGCTTTCGAGAAATTCACTGAATATAAACTCGAAGTAGAAAAAAAAACTGGCTTGAGTATCAAATTGCTTCGATCAGATCGAGGTGGAGAGTATCTCAGTACAGAATTTGTAAACTTCCTAAAAGAGAATGGGATTCTCTCTCAGCTCACTTCTCCTTACACACCACAGCACAACGGTGTGTCAGAACGACGGAATCGGACCCTATTAGATATGGTCCATTCCATAATGAGTGATACTGAGTTACCCATCTCATTTTGGGGGCATGCATTGGAGACTGCAGCGTTTCTACTGAACAGGGTTCTAACCAAAACCGTGTTTACCACGCCATATGAGATATGGCATGGGAAGATACCGTCTCTTAAGAGAATTAAGATTTGGAGTTGTTCGGCCTATGTTACAAAACAGAATCCGGACAAACTCGAGACACGGTCGGTCATGTGTAATTTTGTAGGATATCCAAAGAACTCTTATGGATATCTAGTCCACCACAAGGAGGAACAAAAGGTGTTTGTTTCTTAGTATGCCACATTCTTGGAAAAAGAGTTTTTCACAAATGAAACTGATGGCAATGTGGTGGATCTAGAAGAGGTTCTAGAGACACAAACTACAAATGACGTCTTGGTTGAACCGGCTGTTGCAATAGAAACTGAGGAACCTAAACCACTCCGTAGGTCTTGTAGGACTTCTCGCCCATCGGAGAGGTACTTCGGTTTCCTCATTGATGGTGACAGAGAAGACTGCATCATGGAGGATGATGATCCTACCAGCTTTCAGCAAGCTATCACGAGTGGAGACTCTGTGAAGTGGCTGGATGCCATGAGATCCGAAATGGAGTCTATATACACCAACAAAGTTTGGACTTTGGACGTTGTACTCCGTGGGGTAAAACCTGTAGGGTGCAAATGGATCTTTAAAAGAAAGATTGGTGTAGATGGGCAAGTAGAGACCTATAAGGCAAGACTTGTGGCGAAGGGTTTTCGTCAAAGACCATATTTGGACTATGACGAGACTTTTTCCCCCCGTAGCCATGCTTAAATCCATTCGGATCCTACTTGCTATTGCTGCTCACTACGACTATGAAATCTGGCAGATGGACGTTAAAACGGCATTTCTAAATGGAGATTTAGAAGAATGCGTTTATATGGATCAGCCAGAGGGCTTCATTGATAGTGGGAGCAGCGGGAAAGCAGGTAGATTGCTTAAATCCATATATGGGTTAAAGCAGGCATCACGGAGTTGGAACATCTGTTTCGATGATGTTATCAAAGATTTTGGTCTCATCAAAAATCCAGATGAACCTTGTGTTTATAAGAAGGCTGTAGGGAGAGCTGTCACATTTCTCGTATTGTACGTGGATGACATTCTTCTGATAGGAAATGATATTCCTATGCTACAGTTGGTCAAATCTTTCTTATCACTAAGGTTCTCTATGAAGGACCTGGGTGATGCCACATACATTCTGGGCATTAGGATCTATAGGGATAGATCCAAGAGGTTATTGGGATTGTCCCAAACCTGGTACATCAACACCATCCTAAAAAGGTTTAGTATGGAAGACTCCAAGCGGGGTGCCTTTCCCGCTTGCCATGGGGTCACTCTCTCTAAGGACTCTTGCCCAAAGACCGATGAAAGGAGAGCTCGCATGAGCATTATACCCTATGCTTCGGCAGCAAGATCTATAATGTATGCGATGTTATGTACACACCCAGATGTAGCTTATGCACTTAGTATTGTAAGCAGGTATCAATCCAACCCAGGGGAGAATCACTGGATAACTGTGAAGAACATTCTTAAGTACTTGCGAAGGACTAAAGAATTGTTCTTGGTGTATGGTAATGGAGATCTCCAAATGCAGGCCTTTACCGATTCGAGCTTCCATAGCGATAAGGACGACAGCAAATCTATCTCCGGGTTTGTATTTACCCTCAATGGAGGGGCAGTAAGTTGGAAGAGTTCCAAACATAATACCGTTGCAGACTCTACGATAGAGTCTGAGTACAATGCTGCGAATGATGCCGCCAAGGAAGCCGTCTGGATGAGGAAGTTCGTCTCGGAGCTAGGAGTAGTTCCAACCATTATTGATCCAATACCATTGTATTGTAATAATAATGGGGCTATGGCGTTAGCCAAGGAGCCCAGGTCCCATCAGCGATCGAGACACATCCTGAGGCGCTTTCATTTGATCTGAGATATTGTAGATCGGCACGAGATCGAGATTAGAAGAGTAGACACAAAGAATAACGCCGTGGATCCACTCACCAAGGCCCTCCCTCAGCCGCAGCATGAGCGACTTTTTGAGATGTTCGGTATGAGATATGCCAATAACTGGCCTTAGTGCAAGTGGGAGATTGTTGGATATATGTATGCCCTAGAGGCCATTATATGATAGTGGATGTATTTATACATGTATATATATATTCAGTGTACATTCTTGCTAGACATGATAGTATGCTATCTGGTTCTTATTTATCTGACATGTTGATTTGATCATGCTTTTATTCATTCACACATGTTGATAAAGCCCTGAAGATATAGGCTTGACTTCTGTGATCATGATAGAGATCTTGCTAGTGGGACATCTGTAGTTTATAAGCATATCCTGGAATGTCCCTAGTCGCAGGTGTATCGAGACGGGGCATCGATATACCAGAGTAGACTAGCGTATATGATACTAGACCCATCTGATGGGCGATGGATGTTCCCACATTCATCGATGTTTGACATCGAGATCGTATACGGGTGCTCAGTGGTGACTGGGTACACTGGATGGACTGAACGAGAACTCCTATATAGAATTATATCTATCGTCGGATAGCAGTTCTCAGGTGACACTGGTGCAGGTTAGTCTGTAGACCCGAGATCGTCATAGAGTCTTGTGTGTTCTCCCACTGTACTTTGATTACCACCCTACCACGGCTCTACTGAGTCGTGCAAACAGGTGGCCATTGGGTACAGTCCCGAGACACACGAGGGCGATGAGCGAAAGGAGGGGTTTCATCTCTCCCGGTATTGGGAGTGCATGCTGTGCTGTGCTCGATTGGCTATATCAGTAAGTCCCTGGCCAGGGCTGTTGAGATTTACTGATAAGTGTTATCAGTAGTTTCTCAATCTGTTATAGACCATTCATCGGCATGACTTATTGAGTTATTGGGGTCGACGTTACCAATCATAAACTCGATATGCAACATATCTGATGAAGAGACCGGACTGTATGGTAGTGTTGCCGGTTGGCTCGACGGGAGTTGTGACAGGTTCGCTTGTTTTCTTCTGATCGCTCAATACCCGGGTGGCCGTTACGTTTAGCTGACCGCTTGCGGCTTGGGGGTGCTTGATATGATCATCACCCACTACCGGCGTATTAACGAGTCTTAGAGTCCCACAATGGAGTTTCCTAGTCCAGGCGAAACGATGTGGTGCGCATATGAGATATGCGCGTAGACCCGGTTAAAATGCGCTTATGAGATACCGTATATTAATCAGGCGGTTTGCTTTTGATCATGGTCGTTAGTGATATGACTGGTTTGCTAAATCAAGTGTTGATTTATGATTGACCATTAGTTTCTCACTTTAAACCCTTTCTTGTCTCTTTGTTGTATGCATGCATGTATACATTTATTCTCATTCATGCACATATTGATGTGCATGCACACATACATGCATACATATTTCTATCATGGTTGTTGATATAGTGGATGGTGGTAATATAAGACTCACACCATATATATATAAATATATAGATATTATTTATTTCGAAAAGAAAAATGGAAATGGAAATTGTTATCATGGTTTATTATTTTATTCTTGCACTAACCCTTGGGTTTAACCATGATTTAATTTCTGTGGCCATTATTTATCTAAACTAAATATCTAGATATTTTATAACTATGGTTAAGAATGAGAAAGAGAAAATATATACATTCTCATTTCTTATTTTTATTTATAGGTTGATCATTATCTTGAGCTCTTTGCAAGCCATCATCTTCTTCCTCCTTTCTCTCTTGCTCTCTACTTTTCTCTTGTGAGCAAAAGAGTCACCAAGTTAGGATTTTGAAGTGAGAAAACAAACCACATCACTATTCTACACTAGTTTTGCCCATTAGTGTAGAGTGTTAGCTTTCTTTTCTTCTCTTGATCTAGTGGAGCATCAAGCTTGGACAAAGTGGACTCCGGGTGGATCGTCGTGGACCTAGAGGATTTCAAGCGAACCTTTTTCTAACCCTCAAGTAGCCAAGGAGTCTAGTGTAGGGAGCTACAAACGTTGTACTCTCAAAACCCTAGCTTTTACTACTTGTGTTTATGTTAAAGTTATGTTACCCTAAATTTTCTAGCATGATCCTTAAGATAGTTTCGTTAGCACCATATAAATTTTAAATATGGCATGTGTGTTGCCTCCAAACCCTTGTAGTGGAGCTGTAGGAAACCCTTCAAACCTTACCACCTGTAGGGTTATTAGGCACTGTCACAAGGGTCTATAAGGCATCAACCATACCCGATTTAAATTTAAGACGTGCCGAACAACCTAACCAAGATCTTAGACTAGAGATTAGGCGAAACAAAGCAAGTAAACAATTTTACTTCTAAGAGTTAGGGATTACAACCTTTGTAGTCCGTTCTTCACTTCTAAAGCTCCGTGTTGAGGTCCCTTCACTGCGATCATCGAGTAGCCGGACTCAAGAGAGGCTCCATGAAGAGAAAGATGCAAGCTTGCTTCCGATCTTCAATAACAAAGATGATCTACCTTGAAGAAACTCAAACCCAAGCTCTTGCTTTCCTAATCAAGTATTAGCAAAGCGAACACCCTAATATAAGCGGCTATAATAGATGAGGATGATGAAGTAGGAATTTAGCTCTCATTTGTTCTCGATTTCTCACTCAATATCATCACGTATGAAAAAGCTAGTGAAGCTTTTCATCAAGAAAGAAAGAAGAAGAAGATGATCAAATCCTTTTGTGATGAATAATGAATCAAGTGTGAGGTTAGAAATGCAACCATGGGTTAAGTATGAAGACTTAACCTATGTAGAGAATCAACTATGGTTAAAGGGTTGGGTTGGGTTAAAGAAATATCTTTGCAAAATACCACAAAATATCAAGGTCAAAGTCAAAGCTTCAAGAAGCTTCTTGAAAGCTTCATGAAAGCTTAACCCTAATCCAAACCCTAACCATATTTAAACTCCACAAATCATGTTGCATTTATAACCACAACATGTTACAATATTATATATCACATATACAATATTTATTGTTACAAAATAAAATAATACAATTAACATATATCACATATATATCAATGTATTACCCGAGTGAGAAAAAGAATCTTTAAGTGAGCTTATATTAGTTAATGTAATTTAATATATCAGATATATATAATCATACATTAAATTATCAAATCAACACTTGATCCGATAATCCGGCTATTTCATAAATAACGGACTAACATAATTTGTATCAGTTCATCGAATCAACACTTGATCCGATGACCCGGCTATATCACATATACCCGGCCGATATCTCATATCATGAGAATCTAATACGGTATTGCATACACGTATTATTCCCGGCCCCGCACATATCACATATGTGCTCCTACTCCATTTTGCCTGAGCCAGGAAACCTCTGTGTAGGACTCTAAAGAATCGTCAATACGCCGGCAGTAGGTGATGATCATATCAAACACCCACAAGCCGCAAGCGGTCAGCTAAACGTAATAGCCACCCAGGTATTGAGCAATCAGAAGATCAACAAGCAAGCCTGTACTTTCTCCCGTGAATCCATTCAGTAACACTCCCGTATAGTCCAGTCTCTTCGTCTGATATGTCGCATATCTCGTCTAGGGGTGGTAAACGTCAGACCCCAGTAGCTTGATAAGTCGTGTTGATATGAGGTACATAACAGTTTTAGAAACTACTGATAACACTTACCAGTAAATCTCAGCAACCCAGGCTTGGGATTTCTAGTTATAGCCAATCGTACACAGCGCAACATCAACTCCCTATACCGGAAGAGACGAAACCCCTCCTATCACTCGTTGCCTCCATATGATTCGGGGCTGTACGCAAAAGCCGCCTTTATGCACGCCCTCTTGGACGTGGTATGATGGAAATCAAAGCACAGTGGGAATCACACAAGACTCTATGACGATCTCGGGTCTACAGACTAACCTGTACCAGTGTCACCAGAGAAGTGCCATCTGGCGTGAGTTATAAAACCATCTAGGAGTTCTCGGTGAGTCCGTCCAGTGTTCCCAGTCTCTACTAAGCACCCGTATACCTTCTCTGATGTCAATCACTAATGGATATGGGATCATCCATCGCCCATCATATGGGTCAAGAAGCGCATACGCTAGTCTACTCTGGAGTATCGATGCCCTGTCTCGGCACTCCCACGACTAGGAACATTTGAAGGATGTACTTGGCGACTACTCTGTCCCCACTAGTATGATCTGCATCATAGTCCTGGTAGTCAAGTACTCATCCTAAGGGCTTTATAAACATGTAACAAAGAGACAATCCGAGTATATGTTAAGATAAAGAGTAACCAGATAGCATACTATCATGTCGAGAATGAAAGTCCTCCCTATATATGTCCAAGCATCCACCACAATATACAACGTATGTACAGTAATGGCCTCTAGGGCATACATATAACTAAAAATCTCCCACTTGCACTAGGGCCATCTGTTGTAGTATCTCATACCCAACAGTAAGCTGTGGTTGAATTATCTCATACTCAACAATCCTATAAAAGTCTCTACTGGGAAAAAGGCCTTTGTGAGTGGATCCGCGCTGTTGTCCTCTGTGTCTACTCTCCTAACCTTGATCTCCCTGTAGATCATGCATCTCCATGATTAGGCGATACTGCCTAAGAATATGTCTGGATCTCTGATAGGACGGGGGTTCCTTGGCATAAGCCACAACTCCATTGTCACACAATGGTAGGAACGAATTTCATCTCATGAACTGAAATATATATCCAGACTGTCTCTTTGGTAACATCCTTGGTAACGATGTATCTTGCCTTTAATCGTCTAGTAAGTCACGGTATCTAGCTTATAACTCATCCAACATACCGTCCCTCCACAGAGGGTAAAGACAATGCCTGCGACTGACATTCAGTCGTTCTTGTCACCCTGGAACCTTTCCAGTGATTCTCCCCAGGATCGATTGATACCATCTCACTACAACTAGTGAGAAACCTAACATCCAATTAGATCTATCTCATAGATCCATAACCCAGGATTTAGGAGGTATCACCTTGATCCTATATGGGGAATATTTGTGATAAGAGGAGATTGACCGAGCGTAACATAGGAAACTCCTTCCCTATCAAGAGTATGTCATCCACGTACTATACGAGGATCACATCCATACTCCCTATTACCTTTTTGTATATACAAGGTTCATCTACCATTTTGATAAAGTCAAACTCTTTGACTACTTCATCAAAACAGACGTTCCAACTCTGCGATGCCAGATTTATCACATAAAACATCATGCTCACGTTTCCGTTACTCCTACTATCTACGAAGCCCTCTGGCTGTGTGCTTATAGACGCTCTCTTCCAAATCATCATTTATAAAAGCAGCCATGACACCCAACCGCCAGATATCGTAGTCATGGTATGTAGCCGTGGCAAGTAGGATCTAGATGGACTTAAGCATAGCTTTGAAAGTATCAACTTTTCCATGTACACCAAGTAATCTTCTCAAGATATACTTGCTCCTGATGGGGATTTAATCCTTCGAATAAAGCAACCAAAGTCCATACTTTGTTGGTGTATAAGGATTCTATCTCAGATCGTAAAGCATCCAGCCATTCTCATAGAGCCCCCACTCCTGATGGCCTGCTCGAACTAGTTGGGTCATCATCTCATGATGCAATCCTCTCTCCCACTGTCATAGATAAACCGAAGAATCTCTCAGGTGGATGAAGAACCCTACTAGATCGGCGGAGAGGCTGATGTTCGTTGAAAACTATTGAATCCTTTGGTTCTACCAAATCATCAGCTGCAATTTGTATAGGTAGAACTCTTTCCAGTTCTACCTCATGACCACTAATTTCTTCACAAGTAATTCCCTTTCACAATGGTGGCATGGTGAGAAACAAAAACACCTTTTGTTCCTTAGTGTGGTAGTATGGTAGAAAAAATATTCCCTTGCGAATGCTTGGGATATCCAACAAACTTCCACAGAACTGACCTTGCCTCGATCTTGTCCGTATTTTTCTTTTAAACATAAGCCGGACAACCCCAAATCTTAACATCTTTAAGAGATGGGCTCTTTCCATACCATATCACATATGGAGTGGTAGGCTTCTGATTTGGTTGGAACCCTATTCAAAAGTTATGCAACTTCTCAAGTGCATAACCCCAAAAGAAAATAGGCATCTCAGTAGTACTCATCATAGAGCACACCATATCAAATAGGGTGCGATTGCTCCGCCTCGATACACCGACGTGCTGTGGTGTATTCGAAGGAGGTATGCTGAGAGAGAATCTCATTCTCCTTTAGAATAGTCCAGGAATTCCGTGCTCAAGTATTATCCTCCTTGATCTCATCAAAGGACATAATACTTATACCCGTTTTTGGTTCTCTACTTCTAACTTATATTCTGTGATTATCTCAAAATTTTCGGACTTGTGTTTCAACACGAACATATGTCTGAATCTTTAGAGATCCTCAGTGAATCTAATGAAGTACAAAGAACCGGTCCTGGCATATGTAGATAGGGGACTTTCATACATCAGCATGTATCAATTCCAAGGGTTCAATAACACTTTCTCTGTTTCCAATAAACAGAGCTGTGGTCATCTTATATTTGTGACATAACTGGCAAGTTTTACAAGATGTAAATTCAAACTAATTTAAATATGCATCTTTATGTAACTTCAGTTAGTCGGGTGGCATCGATATGACCTAATCTACAATGCCTCAAGAAGGATTCGTTCATTTATGAACTCTTCCTCTTGTGTGTGTTCTGTACGTTAAGAACTGTGGTTTGATTTAGAACGTTTATACTTTTAGATAACGCGCCTGAACCGATCAACTCTTGAAATAGGAAATGTTCAAAACATTATCCAACAATACAAAATTATATCCTTCTTTACTAATAAAGTGACTGATATGATTTGTATATCAGGTTCGGTATCTAATAACATTCGTTCAGAATCAATCTATTCCGGTAATACAAGGTGATAACTGCCAACAGACTTGGTTGCAACACTTGCACCATTTCCAACTCTTGAAACCTATCACCCGTTCTCAGTTCTCTCCCTATTTGTAGCCCATGTAACAAATTACATTTGCGGGATCCTGATCCGGTATCTCATACCCAGGACGTAAAAGATACAGAGAAATAGTTCTCGGTAATGAACACACCCGAAGATGATGCATCGGCATGCACTTTCTTCGTTTGGGCGGCACGGGAATTCTGGTAATTTCCTATTTCCTGCTCTGTCTTATAACAATTATAAGTTGGAGCGGGACCAACGTTCCTTAGCGCAGTATAACAAGCGGGTTCGGTCAATACATCCGTATTTTTTTCATGATTAAGGCGTGACTTGGTCACTACCTGGAGAGAGATAGAAGAAAACACTCAGCGTATGCTCTTGTAAGATTAGATTGGTTATTAATATATCTAATCAGTATGTCACCTACTGTTTTAGTCAAATCTTCCTTCAAACCCTAAAAGGAAAGACTAGCCGGGATTAATTACACTCTACAAGTTCGCCAATCTTTCAGCAAGACAAGTGCCGATAGTTTGAGGAAGGTTCCCCATGCTTTCGCACGGACCTAATTAAAATAAATCTCGTTTTCCCAGTGGCATAACCCCGTTAACACCTTTCTAGACACCTACTTGATCGGCTAATTGTAATGTGTAAAACTCTCCCAGGAGTAACTCTTACGCGCAGCGGGTATCGGGATCCAACTATCTCATAGAAGGTCTGCAATCTCATTAAAAATTTCAACTCTTGAAATTCCCAATAATATTTTGCCCCTAACCTCCTATGACTTTGACAAAGGCCAACAAACCATAGGATGCTAGTCAAGTCCAACCCGTCATTTCCTGATTGAATTAAACCCACCCGCACGACCCTTGACAAAGGCCAACAAGGTCGCACGACTACCCTAACTCAATCACATCATATGTTTATACAGATAAACAGTAATCAGCTACCGCACACTACGTCTTGACAATGGCCAACCAACGCAGCACGAATAATAAATACTACTTATCTGAAATGACGGAGGGCTACGACAGATTTTTAAGAAAACCCTTTGAGTAATGAACTTGATATCATTGTAGAATCGAGTGATTTTAAATGGAATGTTTTTGAGGCCTTTCCTAGTTTTTCTAAAGAGGTCACTCACGGTGAAGGGATCTCGGCTCTTTCCTCATCGAATAAGGTGCAGGATATTTCACAAATATCACTATTGAAAGCAAAAACTAGAGAAACAATCAAAATACAAACCGTGTTTGTAGCATCTGCTAGTTTCTCTAAAGAAGTCACTCCCGGTGAAGAAATCTCGGCTCTTTCCTTATCGAATAAGTGCTGGATATTCTACAAGGAATACCGCTATTCAAAGCAAGAACTAGAGCTACCAGTTTGTTAACAAGTTTCTACAACATCTTTAGGTTCCATTTAGTTCAATAATCTCATTAATGAAGTCCCATTTTATTATGCTTCACAAGTATCACATTTGAAACGAAATCAACAATATACAATATATATAAAATAAACATTCGTCTCAGGCAGTAATATGATCTCATCACAGAACATTGCAGCAGAAGATAACATATGAAATATTGGATATACTAGGATTTCCGTGTTTTATGCGAGCCTGTATAAAACGCGGATTCCACGGTTGCGATGAGTAGCCAAACCCGCATCCCTAGACCCCTACGAGAGCGGCAAGCAACACTGCCAATTCGGGGGTTGGGAGACCCGGTCTCGACTCCTCGAGATGGTCTCCTACTGGACCCTAGAACCAGGTTACTTGTGCTCCCCGCCTTGGGTCTACCTAATGCGGAAAAGTAATAATAAACAATGGTGACATCATCCTCAACCTGGAAGTGCCCCAATAAAAGAATATTACATACAATTGAATTTTACATGAATGAAAAAGAAAAACTATTATCTCACAAAAAAACCCCGGCTATTCAAAACACGACGATCCAATATAGCATATCACAGTAACACATAACATCACATGTCATCAACGTAAGTAAATATACGTATCCCAATTGTCGTTGATGTATAGCAACGAAACCGGCGATACACCACATATTACACTTACGGTCGCAGAAAAGAATGTGTAAAACTACGACAGATGGAATCCACAACCTCCTTAGACATCTCATGCTTAACTAAATGAATTCCTTAGACATCGCATGCCTAACAATTATGAACCCCGCATTTTAGTCTCAATATTGAAAACACTTTTCAATATCAAGTCGGACAATTCAACAAGATTCCCGACATCCTGATCGAATGCTCGTCGCAAAGTTTAATAGACGGCCGCACCCCCGGATGCCGTCGACGATGTGCACTAAGGCGGAACACCGCTGCCGCATGCACCCGAACGAATGCTTTTGGCGACGGGGTTCTCCTACAGTCACTTGGTCGGGGCTATGGGGCGTGGCTATCTATTAAGTTTACTCGGCGAGTATCCGCGTACGCTACGTGATTGCGACGGACTTTTGATCACATCAAAATCCCGTGGCAACTGATCAAATGAGACTAAACTGCCAGATTTATAACATTCAAATTAGTTATCTCATAACTACTTGAGCGGAGTTCAAAAAGTATCCATCACATGCCACAGTACCAATGGTCTAGCCGTAGAAGGGTCAAACCAACGCCTCACATATGGCAACGCCGTACTGCCCCAAACCCTATGGTTTAGAGGCGGTTCAGACGGTCACATAATTGAGTTAAGGTTTGTGTTCTTCTAGAGGGTCCACCGCGTTACTTGCACGACTTAGAACGTTCTTTGACTAAGGAAAAATCCAACACTTGGAAATTTTCCGGCAGTTGAAAAAGTGAGTTATTGATATCCGTTCGAACTTTTTGACACGTTCTAAATTACCCGGAAAACATAAACGAAGTTAAACTTTCCGATCGAATCAACGAATACAAAAGATCTCCAGAAAACTCAACACTTGAGTATAATTAAAAATTCTCACAAGAATGCAAAAATACCTATGGATGTTACTGTAGGAAAAACTAACCCTAATTCCCCTGAACGGCTGCGGAACCGCCGCGCAAGGCAGGGTATTGCAGCGTTTCCGCGGCGCTTTGAGAGAATTAAAATGTCGTTTTTCACAGTAATCCTTAGAATTCCCTGCTTAATTTTCTGAGTATTTTTAATAGAGAAAAAATTAACATTTTAAAAAATTTCCAGAGAGGGGGTCTAAGGCGATGTTTCGGGGTTCGATCAAACTTTAAATTTCGTCTAGACTTCGCCTAAAGCTCTAGCTTGGCTCTGATACCACTGTAGGGTTACTAGGCACTGTCACAAGGGTTTATAAGACATCAACCATGCCCGATTTAAATTTTAGATCTTGGCCGAACAACCCTAACCAAGATCTTAGACTAGAGATTTGGCGAAACAAAGCAAGTAAACAACTTTACTTCTAAGAGTTAGGAATTACAATCTTTGTAGCCCGTTCCTTCACTTCTAAAGCTCCGTGTTGAGGTCCCTTCGCTGCGATCATCGAGTACCCGGACTCAAGAGAGGCTCCATGAAGAGAAAGATGCAAGCTTGCTTCCGATCTTCAATAACAAAGATGATCTACCTTGATGAAACTCAAACCCAACCTCTTGCTTTGCTAATCAATTATTAGCAAAGCAAACACCCTAATCTAAGTAGCTAGAATAGATGACGATGATGAAGTAGGAATTTAGCTCTCATTTGTTTTTGATTTCTCACTCAATATCAACACATATGAAAAAGCTAGTGAAGCTTTTCATCAAGCAAGAAAGAAGAAGAAAATGATCAAATCCTTTTATGATGAATAATGAATCAAGTGTGAGGTTAGAAATGCAACCATGGGTTAAGAATGAAGACTTAACTCATGTAGAGAATCAACTATGGTTAAAGGGTTGGGTTGGGTTAAAGAAATATCTTTGCAAAATATCACAAAATATCAAGGTAAAAGTCAAAGCTTCAAGAAGCTTCTTGAAAGCTTCATGAAAGCTTAACCCTAATCCAAACCCTAACCATATTTAAACTCCACAAATCATGTTGAATTTATAACAACAACATGTTACAATATTAAATATCACATATACAAAATTTATTGTTACAAAATAAAATAATACAATTAACATATATCACATATATATCAATGTATTACCCGAGTGAGAAAAAGAATCTTTAAGTGAGCTTATATTAGTTAATGTAATTTAGTGTATCAGATATATATAATTATACATTAAATTATCGAATCAATACTTGATCCGATAATCCGGCTATTTCATAAATAACGGACTAATATAATTTGTATCAGTTCATCGAATCAACACTTGATCCGATGACCCGGCTATATCACATATACCCGGCCGATATCTCATATCGCGAGAATCTAATACGGTATCGCATGCACGTATTATTTCCGGTCCCGAACATATCACATATGTGCTCCTACTCCGTTTTGCCTGAGCCAGGAAACCTCTGTGTAGGACTCTAAAGAATCGTCAATACGCCAGCAGTAGGTGATGATCATATCAAACACCCACAAGCTGCAAGCGGTCAGCTAAACGTAACAGCCACCCAGGTATTGAGCAATCAGAAGATCAACAAGAAAGCCTGTACTTTCTCCCGTGAATCCATTCAGTAACACTCCCGTACAGTCCGGTCTCTTCGTCTGATATGTCGCATATCTCGCCTAGGTGTGGTAAACGTCAGACCCCAGTAGCTTGATAAGTCGTGTCGATATGAGGTCCATAACGGTTCGGGAAACTACCGATTACACTTACCAGTAAATCTTAGCAACCCTGGCCAGGTATTTCCAGTTATAGCCAATCGAACACAGCGCAACATCAACTCCCTATACCGGGAGAGACGAAACGCCTCCTATCGCTCATTGCCTCCATGTGATTCGGGACTGTACCCAAAGCCACCTTTTTTCACGCCCACTTGGACGTGGTATGATAGAAATCAAAGCACAGTAGGAATCATACAAGACTCTATGACGATCTCGGGTTTACAGACTAACCTGTACCAGTGTCACCAGAGAACTACCATCTGACGAGAGTTATAATACCATCTGGGAGTTCTCGGCGAGTCCTTCCAGTTTACCCTGTCTCCACTGAGCACCTGTATACCTTCTCTGATGTCAAACACCAATGGATATGGGATCATCCATCGCCCATCATATGGGTCAAGAAGCGCATACGCTAGTCTACTCTGGAGTATCGATGCCCTGTCTCGGTACTCCCACGAATAGGAACATTTGAAGGATGTACTTGGCAACTACACTGTCCCCACTAGTATGATCTGCATCATAGTCCTGATAGTCAAGTACTCATCCTAAGGACTTTATCAACATGTAACATAGAGACAATCAGAGTACATGTTAAGATAAAGAGTAACCAGATAGCATACTATCATGTCGAGCAAGAAAGTCCTCTCTATATATGTCCCAGCATCCACTACAATATACAACACATGTACAGTAATGGCCTCTAGGGCATACATATAACTAACAACATTCTCACGATTTGTGTCATCGGTCGGTTATATGAGATATAGCCGGGTTATCGAATTAAGTGTTGATTCGATTAATTGATACACTAGATATTAGTCGGTTATATGTGATATGACCGGATCATTAAATCAAGTGTTGATTTAATGATTTAATGTATAATTATAAATTTGATATATTACTCTACATTAACTAGTACTGTCTCACTTAAGATTGTTTTTCTCTTTTGATGTGCACATATTGTATATGTGATATTTGTTTGTGTGCATGATTGTATCTTGCTTGATGATACATGCAAACTTGGGTGTGTGTATGACTTACACCATACTTAAGATAATGGTTAGGATTTTTATTTATTTTGTAATTCAAAATTGGTGGCATTTTGTCTTAGTATGAAGCTTCCTGAAGCTTAAAGATTACCATTGACCAAGTCCACTTTTTTGTTTTACTAAAGATATTTACTAACCAAACCATTAGATTAAACCATGGTTATATCTCTATAATGGTTAGTGTATGACACTAAATCACCCATGGTTGCTATTCTCACCTCATTAGTTTTTCATTTCTCATCTTGATCATTTCATCTTCTTTTTCTTCATGAAAGCTTTCTAGCTTTCAAAATGGTGAGAAAATATTGTGAGAAAATAAAATCTAAAGTGAGCACATTTCTGTAGGGTTAGCTTAGCACCTTAGCAAGGTTTTGGCAAGCATCAATCATGCTACTTTAAAATTTTTGTGGTGCTAAAAAAACCCGCCAAGAGCTTAACTAGAGACTTAGGGTTAAACATGAAATGAAAACTCTTTACATCTAAGTGAACAAGGAATACAACCTTTGTATACCGGTCCTTCACTTCATATAGCTCCGTGTTGAGGTCCCTTCACTGCGATCATCAAGTACCCGGACTCTAGAGAGGCTCCATGAAGAGAAAGATGCAAGCTTACTTCCAATCTTCAACTACTAAGATGATCTACTTTGAGAAATCTCAAACCCAAGCTCTTACCTCACTAATCAAGTATTAGTAAAGCAAACACCCTAATCTAAGTGTCTAGAATAGATGAGGATGATGAAGTAGGAATTTAGCTCTCTTTTGTTTTCAATTTCTCACTCATTATCATCACTTGTCAAAAACCTAGTGAAGGTTTTTATCAAAGAAGAAGAAGATCAATATAAAACTTTTGTGATGAATAATGAATCATTGTTATGGTTACAAATCAACCAAGAGTTAAGCATTAATGCTTAACCCTTGTAGAGAAAAAACTAGGGTAAAGGGTTTGGGTTGGGTTAAGAAAATAACAAGCAAGATGACAAAAAGGCAAAGCTTCAAGAAGCTTCATGAAAGCTTCATCCAAGCTTAACCCAAATCCAAACCCTAACCATGTTTAAACTCTACAAACTATGTTGCATTTTTAACCCTAACATATTAAAATATTATATATCACATATACAATATTTATTGTAACAAAATAAAATAATACAATTAACATATATCGCATATACATTAATGTATTATCCATGTGAGAAAAAAAATCTTTAAGTGAGCTTATATTAGTTAATATAATATAATATATCGAATATATAATTATACATTAAATTATCGAATCAAAACTGGATCTGATAATCCGGCTATTTAACAAATAACCGACTAATATAATCTGTATCAGTTCACCGAATCAACACTTGATCCGATGACCCAGCAATAACACATATACCCGGCCGATATCTCATATCGCGAGAATCTAATACGGTATCACATACTCGTAATATTCTCGGTCCCGCATATATCACATTTGTGCTCCTACTCTGTTTTGCCAGAGCCAGGAAAGCTCTGTGTAGGACTCTAAAGAATCGTCAATACGCCGGCAGTAGGTGATGATCCTATCGAAACACCCATAAGCTGCAAGCGGTCAGCTAAACGTAACAGCCACCCAGGTATTGAGCGATCAGAAGATCAACAAACAAGCGTGTACATTCTCCTGTGAATCCAATCAGTAACACTCCCGTACAGTCCGGTCTCTTCGTCTGATATGTCGCATATCTAGTCTAGGGGTGGTAAACGTCAGACCCCAGTAACCGATAAGTCGTGTCGATATGAGGTCCATAACAGTTCGAGAAACTACTGATAACACTTACCAGTAAATCTCAGCAACCCTGGCCAGGGATTTCTAGTTATAGCCAATCGAACACAGCGTAACATCAACTCCTTATACCGGGAGAGACGAAACCCCTCCTATCGCTCATTGCCTCCATATGATTCGGGACTGTACCCAAAAGCCACCATTTTGCATGCCCTCTTGGACATGGCAGTACAGTGGGAATCACACAAGACACTATGACGATCTCGGGTCTACAGACTAACTTGTACCAGTGTCACCAGAGAACTGCCATCTGACGTGAGTTATAATACCATTTGGGAGTTCTCGGCGAGTCCGTCCATTGTACCCAGTCTCTACTGAGCACCCGTATATTTTCTCTGATGTCAAACACCAATGGATATGGGATCATCCATCGCCCATCTACATGGGTCAAGAAGCATACGCTAGTCTACTCTGGTATATCAATGCCCTGTCTTGATACACCTGCGACTAAGAACATTTGAAGGATGTACTTAGTGACAACACTGCCCCCACTAGTATGATCCGCATCATAGTCCTGGTAGTCAAGTACTCATCCTAAGAGCTTTATCAACATGTAACATAGAGACAATCAGAGTACATGTTAAGATAAAGAGCAACCAGATAGCATACTATCATGTTGAGCAAGAAAGTCTTCCCTATATATGTCGAAGCATCTACTACAATATACATCGTATGTACAGTAATGGCCTCTAGGGCATACATATCACTAACAATCTCCCGCATGCACTAGGGCCATCTGTTTTGGTATCGCATATCCAACAATCAGCTGTGGTTGAAGTATCTCATACTCAAACATCCCATAAAAGTCTCTACTGGGAAATAGGCCTTTGTGAGTGGATCCACGCTGTTGTCCTCTTTGTCTACTCTCCTAACCTCGATCTCCCTGGAGATTAACCATCTCCATGATTAGGTGATACTTCCATAGAATATGTCTGGATCACAGATGGGACGGGGGTTCCTAGGCCTAAGCCACAACTCCATTTTCACACAATGGTAGGAACGAAGTTCATCTCATGAACATGCATATCCAGAATTTCTCTTTGGTAGCATCCTTGGTAACGATGTATCTTGCCTTCAATCCTCTAGTAAGTCACGGTATCAAGCTTGGAACTCTTCCAACATACCGTCCCTCCACTGAGGGTAAAGACAATACTTGTGACTGACATTCAGTCGTCCTTATCACCCTGGAACCTTTCCAGTGATTCTCCCCATGATCGATTGATACCATCTCACTACAACTTGTGAGAATCCTAACATCCAATTAGATCTATCTATCTCATAGATCCAAAACTTAGGATTTAGCAGGTATCAAGTTGATCCTTTATAGAGAATCCTTGTGATAAGAGGAGATTGACCGAGCGTAGCATAGGAAACTCCTTCCCTATCAAGAGTATGTCATCTACGTGCAATATGAGGATCGTCACCATACTCTCTACTACCTTTTTGTTTATGCAAGGTTCATCTACCATTTTGATGAAGTCAAACACTTTGACTACCACATCAAAACAGATGTTCCAACTCCGCGATGCCTGCTTTAACTCATAAAGCAACTTGCATATGTTTCCGCTGCTCCCACTGTCTACGAAGCCCTCTGGCTGTGTACTTATAGACGCTCGCTTCAAAATAACTATTTAGAAAAGCAGTCATGACACCCAACCGCCCGAAATCGTAGTCATGGTATGCAGTAATGGCAAGTAGGATCTGGATAGACTTAAGCATAGCTTTGAAAGTGTCAACTTTTCAATGTACACCAAGTAATCTTCTCAAGATATACATGCCACTGATGGGGATTTAACCCTTCAGATAAAGCAACCAAAGTCCATACTTTGTTGGTGTATATGGATTCCATCTCAGATCGCTTAACATCCAGCCATTCTCACAGAGTCCCCACTCCTGATAGCCTGCTCGAAACTAGTTGGGTCATCATCTCATGATGCAATCCTCTCTCCTACTTACATAGAGAAAATCGATGTATATCTCAGGTGGGTGAAGAACCCTACCAGATCGGCGGAGAGGCTGAGATTCGTTGTGAACTATTGAATCCTCTGGGTCTGCCAAATCATCAGCTGTAGTTTGTATAGCTGAAACTTCTTCCAGTTCTACCTCATGACCAGTTTATTTCTTCACAAGAAATTCCCCTTTTAAAAGGGTGGTATGCTGAGAAACAAAACACCTTTTGTTCCTCGGTGCGGCAGAAGATATTCCCTTGCGAATGCTTAGGATATCCAACAAACTTCCATATAACTAACCTTCCCTCGAGCTTGTCCTGATTTTTCGTTTAGACATAGGCCGGACAACCCTAAATCTTAACATCCTTAAGAGATGGTCTCTTCCCATACCATATCACATATGGAGTTGTAGGCACCTGATTTGATTAGAACCCTATTCAATAGGTATGCATCTTCTCAAGTGCATAAGCCCCAAAAAGAAATAAGCAACTCAGTAGTACTCATCATAGAGCACACCATATCTAATAGGGTGTGATTGCTCTGCCTCGATACACCGGCGTGCTGTGGTGAATCCAGAGGAGGAATGCTGAGAGTGAATCTCATTCTCCTTTAGAATAGTCCAGGAATTCCGTGCTCAGGTATTCTCCTCCTTGATCACATCATAGGATATAATACTTATACCCGGTTTGGTTCTCTACTTCTGACTTATATTAATTGAATTTCTCAAAAGGTTCAGACTTGTGTTTCAACAGGAATATATGTCCGAATCTTAAGAGATAATCAGTAAATATAATGAAGTACAAAGAACCGGTCCTGGTATGTGTAGACAGGGGACCTCATACATCATCATGTATCAATCCGAAGAGTTCACTAACTCTTTCTCTGTTTCCAATAAATAGATTTATGGTCATCTTATCTTTGTGACACGACTGGAATGTTTTACAACATGTAAATTCAAACTTATTTAAATATGCATCTAAATGCAACTTAGCTAGTCGGGTCATAATGATATGACCTAGTCTACAATACCTAAAGAAGGATTCGTTCATTTCTGAACTCTTCCCCTTGTGTGTGTCACGTTAAGAATTGTAGTTTGATTTAGAACGTATATGCTTTTAGATAACATGCCTCAACCGATCAACTCTTGATATAGGAAATGTTCAAAACATTATCCATCAATACAAAATTATATCCTTCTTTATTAAATAAAGTGACTGATATGATTTTGTATATCAGGTTCGGTATCTAATAGCATTCGTTCCGAATCAACGTATTTGGTAATACAGGGTGATAATTGCCAACTGCTTGGCTTGTAATAATTGCACCATTTCCAACTTTTGAAACTTATCACCCGTTCTCAGTTCTCTACCTTTCTGCAGCCCATGTAACATATTACATATCTGGGATCTTGGTCCGGTATCACATACCCAGGATATAGAGGATACTGCGAAACAGTTCTCTGTAATGAACACACCGGAAGAAGATGCATCAGCATGCACTTTCTTCGTTTGGGCAGCACGGGACTTATGGTAATCCCCTATTTCCTGCTCGGTCTTATAATAATTATATGTTAGAGCGGGACCAACGTTCCCCAGCGAAGTATAACAGGCGGGTTCGGTTAATACAACCGTATTATTATCTTGATTAAGGCGTGATATGGTCGCTACATGGAGAGAGAGAGAAGAAAACACTCAGCGTATGCTCTTGCAAGATTAAATTGGTTATTAATATATCTAATCAGGATGTCTCCCACTGTTTTAGTCAAATCTTCCTTCAATCCCTAAAAGGTAAGACTAGCCGGGAGTAATTACACTCTACAAGTTCGCTAATCTTTCATCCAGTCCAGTGTCGGTACTTTGAGAGAGGTTCCCCGTGCTTTCGCACGGACCTAATTAAAATAAACCTCGTTTTCCCAGGGGCTTAACCGCGTTAACACCTTTTTAGACACCTACTCGATCGGCTAATTGTAATGTGTAAAATTCTCCCAGGAGTAACTCTTACTCACAGTGGGTATCGGGATCCAACTATCTCATAGAAGGTATGCAATCTCATTGCAAATTTCAATACTTGAAATTCCCGAAAATATTTTGCCCCTAGTACTTATGACCTTAACTATGGTCAACATATCATAAGCACTAGTCAAGTTCTACCCGTCATTTCATGATTAATCAGACCCGCCCACATGACCCTCAACTATGGTCGACATAATCACATGACTGTCCTAATTAATCGAATTATATGCTGTGTAAGAAGACATCACTTAGTTTCCGTACACTACGCCTCAACTATAGTCGACATACACAGTACGAATACTAAGTACTGTACTTCCTAAAATGATGGAGAGTTACGACAGGTTTTTAAGAAAACCTTTTGCGTAATGAACTTGATATCGCTGTAGAACCGAGTGATTTTTGAAACGGTGTGGTTTTGAGGCTTTTACTAGTTTTGCTAAAGAGGTCACTCCCGGTGAAGGGATCTCGGCTCTTTCCTTATCGAATAAGGTGCTGGATATTCTACAAGGAATACCGCTGTGCAAAGCAAGAACTATAAAAGCAATCTAAAGGAAAACCGAATTTATAGCATCTGCTAGTTTTGCTAAAGAGGTCACTCCCGGTGAAGGGATCTCGGCTCCTTCCGTATCGAATAAGGTGCTGGATATTCTTCAAGGAATACCGCTATGCAAAGTAAGAACTAGAGCTACCAGTTTTCGAAACAAGTTTGTACAAGATCTTTAGGTTTCTTTTATTTCATTAATCTCATTAATGAAGTCTCATTTTATTATGCTTCACAAGCATCACATTTGAAACGAAATCAACAATATACAATATATATCTCATATATATAATATAAACATTCGTCTCAAGCAGTAATACGATCTCATCACAGAACATTGCAGCAGAAGAACATATATGAAATATTGGATATACTAGGAGGTCCATGTTTTAATGCGAGCCTGTATAAAACACGGATTCCACGGTCGCGATGAATAGCCAATCCCACACCCCTAGACCCCTACGAGAGCGGCAAGCAACCGTACCAATTCTAAAGTTAGGAGACGCGGTCTCGATCCTCGAGATGGTCTCCCACTGGACCCTAGAACCCGGTTACTTGTGCTCCCCGCCTTGGGTCTATCCTAATGCGGAAAAGTAAATAATATACAATGGTGATATCATCCTCAACCCGGAAGTGCTCCAATATAAGAATATTACATACAATGAATTTTATATGAATGAAAATAAAAACACTAATCTAACATAAAACCCACGGCTATTCAAAACAGAATGATCTAATATAACATATCACAGCAACATATAACAACACATGTCATCAACGTAAGTAAATATGCATATCCCAGTTGTCGTTGACATATAGCACCGAACCCGGCGATACACCACATATTACACTTACGGTCGCAGAAAAGAAAGTGAAAAACTACAACATTTGGAATCCATAATCACTTTAGACATCTTAATTCCGAAATATCACATACTTCGCATTTCATGCCTAACTATATGAATTCCACATTTTGTATCACATTCCAGATAAATAGACAATGTTAAACTTTCCGATTGAATAAACAAACACCCAAGATATCCCAAATAGCTCAACACTTGAGCGGAGTTCAAAAAGTCCCAGAACATGTCACAGCCGCTATGAACCAGCCGTAGAAGGGTCAAACCAACGCCTCACATGTAGCAACGCTAAACTACCACAAACCATATGGTTCGGTGGCGGTTTTGACAGTCACATAATCAAGTTAAGGTTACGTTCTTCTAGAGGGTCCACAGATTCGCTTGTATGATTTCTGAAAGTTTTAAACTCAGGAAAAATCCAACACATGAAAGTTATCCGACCGGGGGAAAAGTGAGTTATTGATATCCATTCGAACCTTTTAACACGTTCTAAATTACCCGGAAAAACATAAACGAAGTAAAACTTTCCGATCGAATCAACGATTTCCCAATATTTCCCAGAATACTCAACACTTGAGTAGAATTAAAAATTCCCAGAAGCATGAAAAACTACCCAAGAATACATCCCTGAAGTATTAGCCCCTAAATCCAAAAGTTGGCCGCGGAACCGCCGCCAAACGCATGGTTTGGCCGCGGTTCCGCGGTCACTTGAGTGAGTTATGGCTTCGTACTTCACAGTAATCCTTAGAATTCCCTGCAAGATTTTTTTGAGTATTTTTAATATGAAAAATTTAAACTTTTGAAAATTTTTCCAGAAAGTGGGATTTTTTGGGGTTTCGGAGTTCGATCGGACTTTAAACTTCGCCTACACGATGCCTAATGCTCTAGCTTGGGTCTGATACCACTGTAGGGTTAGTTTAGCACCATAGCAAGGTTTTGGCAAGCATCAATCATGCTACTTTAAAATTTTTGGGGTGCTAAACAAACCCGCCAAGATCTTAACTAGAGACTTAGGGTAAAACATAATATGAAAACACTTTACATCTAAGTGAACAAGGAATACAACCTTTGTAGGCCGGTCCTTCACTTCAAATAGCTCCATGTTGAGGTCCCTTCGCTGCGACCATCAAGTACCCGGACTCTAAAGAGGCTTCATGAAGAGAAAGACGCATGCTTGCTTCCAATATTCAACTACTAAGATGATCTACCTTGGGGAATCTCAAACCCAAGCTCTTACTTCACTAATCAAGTATTAGTAAAGCAAACACCCTAATCTAAGTGGCTAGAATAGATGAGGATGATGAACTAGGAATTTAGCTCTCTTTTGTTTTCAATTTCTCACTCATTATCATCACTTGTCAAAAACCTAGTGAATGTTTTTATCAAAGAAGAAAGAAGAAGAAGATGAAGCAAAAAACTTTTGTGATGAATAATGAATCATTGTTATGGTTACAAATCAACCATGAGTTAAGCATGAAGGCTTAACACTTGTAGAGAATAAACAAGGCTATAGGGTTTGGGTTGGGTTATGAAAATATCTACTCAAAAATATCAAGCTAGATGACAAAAAGGCAAAGCTTCATGAAAGCTTCATCCAACCTTAACCCAAATCCAAACCCTAACCATGTTTAAACTCTACAAAGTATGTTGCATTTGTAACCCTAACTTGTTACAATATTATATATCACATATACAATATTTATTGTAACAAAATTAAATAATACAATTAACATATATCGCATATATATTAATGTATTATCCATGTGAGAAAAAAATTCTTTAAGTGAGCTTATATTAGTTAATGTAATATAATATATCAAATATATAATTATACATTAAATTATCGAATCAACACTTGATCTGATAATCCGGCTATTTCACAAATACCCGACTAATATAATTTGTATTAGTTCATCGAATCAACACATGATCCGATGACCTGGCTATATCACATATACCCGGCCGATATCTCATATCGCGAGAATCTAATACGGTATCACATACTCGTAATATTCTCGGTCCCGCATATATCATATATGTGCTCCTACTCCGATTTGCCTGAGCCAGGAAACCTCTGTGTAAGACTCTAAAGAATTGTCAATACACCGACAGTAGGTGATGATCATATCGAAACACCCACAAGCTGTAAGCGGTCAGCTAACCGTAACAACCAGCCAGGTATTGAGCGATCATAAGATCAATAAACAAGCATGTAGATTCTCCTGCGAATCCAATCAGTAACACTCCCGTAAAGTCCGGTCTCTTCGTATGATATGTCGCATATCTAGTCCAGGGGTGGTAAACGTGAGACCCCAGTAACCGATAAGTCGTGTCGATATGAGGTCCATAACAGTTCGAGAAACTACTGATAACACTTACCAGTAAATCTCAGCAACCCTAGCCAGGGATTTCTAGTTATAGCCAATCTAACACAGCGCAACATCATCTCCCTATACCGGGAGAGAAGAAACCCCTCCTATCGCTCATTGCCTCCATATGATTCGGGACTGTACCCAAAAGCCTCCGTTTTGCACGCTCTCATAGACGTGGTTAGGTGGAAATCAAAGTACAGTAGGAATCACAGAAGACTCTATGACGATCTCGGGTCTACAGACTAACCTGTACCAGTGTCACCAGAGAACTGCTATCTGACGTTAGGTATAATACCATCTGGGAGTTCTCGGCGAGTCCGACCAGTGTACCCAGTCTCTACTGAGCACCCGTATACTTTCTTTGATGTCAAACACCAATGGATATGGGATCATCCATCGCCCATCTACATGGGTCAAGAAGAATACGCTAGTCTACTCTGGTATATCGAAGCCCTGTCTCGATACATCTTCGACTAGGAACATTTGAAGGATGTACTTAGTGACAACACTGCCCCCACTAGTATGATCTGCATCATAGTCCTGGTAGTCAAGTACTCATCCTAAGGGCTTTATCAACAAGTAACATAGAGACAATCAGAGTACATGTTAAGATAAAGAGCAACCAGATAGCATGCTATCATATCGAGCAAGAAAGTCCTCCCTATATCTGTCGAAGGATCCACTACAATATACATCGTATCTACAGTAATGGCCTCTAGGGCATACATATCACTAACAATTTCCTACTTTATCTTCCTCTACTACTTGCCATTTATTCTAGGTTGTTCTCTTCACAAAGTTCATCACTTAATGAAGATGTAGCTTGGGTTTGAGTCTCCTCGACGTAGATCATCTTCGGCCTCGAAGACTTTGAACAAGGTTGTTCATTTCTCCAAGGGAACCCATATTAGAGATCGGGAGATCTTTTCATGGAGCGAAGGGACTACTATATGAAGCTTTAGAAGTGAAGGACCGGTCTACAAAGGTTGTATTCCTCATTCACTTTCTATGTAAAGTTGTTTACATTATATTTTAGCTCCTAAAACTCTAGTTAGATCCTAGGTTAGGTTGTTTGGCACACGAGAAAACTATGAAGTTGGCATGTTTGATGCTTTGGGAAACCTTGTGGTTGTGCCAAAGAACCCTATAAAGATCACTTGGGAGGCTGCGAGCGAGATGCGGAAGATATTTCCCTCATATCTTCGAAGGTACGCGTAGATAAAATTTTAAATTAGGGGACCGAATTTCTTTAAGGGGGGAAGATTGTAACGTTTTAGAAATAGTTTAAGCGAATTTTCTGATAATAGGTAAAATAATTTGTGTTTTCCGTAAAAAAAACCTTGAAGTGATCATTTATTTGTATAGAATTCACTGCACCTTATTTAACTAGGAAATTGCTAGTTGCGGTATTTAGTTAGTCGCTTGTAAAATTTAGTTCACTTTAATATTTTTCCTTAATTAAAATATTATTATAAGCTTTTAATTATGCAATTAATTAGTGGTAATTACATTTTGGATTGGGCTAATTATGCTAATTTGAATCCATGCTAATTTAATCACAAGATTAAGCATCTTTGACTTCTTTGAAAATATCTAGATATTTTCAAGGTTAATGGAAAATTTAATTAAAGGGAATTAAGTGGTGACATAAGGATAAGTTTATTAATTGATCTTTAATGTGTTTTTAACCTAGTTTCCTTCTACACAATTCCACAACCCCCTTCTTTCTTCAAGTTGGCCGAACCCACCCACCCCCCCACCCCCCACCCCCTTGCTGCCCTCTCTTTTCTTTCACCCCATTTCCACTTCTTGAAGCTCAAATAAATCATAAAAAATCATCAAATAATCCCACAAACTCAAATACAAATCCATACCCATTATTCTTTAGCCTAAGTCTAGCTTGGATCTTCTAGAAAGTTAGCATTTTGGAGGCTATTTTGATGATCTAGTTGCAAGTTTCTGAATCAAGTGGAGGTATAAAATCCAAACCCTAATCTTTAGTTGTTGTTTAAATACCTTAATCTAGTTATTAAATGTTTTAATAAAGCTTTAACTAGCATGTTTTGAAATTCAAGAAAAGGTTTTTGAAGATCAAGTTAAGATTTTGATTAATTGTAATGGTTAAGTGAGTTGTTTAGATAAGGAAAACATAACCTAGTTGTGAGATTGTTAATTGTTATTTTTCATAATTGTCTAATTAAGCTTAAATTCAAACTAGCTTTTACTAAATCTTATTTGGGTGAGATTAAAATTCTAGTAAGGGTTTGTGTGGTTTAATCAAGTTATAATATGATGATTGTGATCGCTAGTTTTGGTTAAACTACTAGATATGAGCTAAAATGTTTAAAAGGTGCTTACTAGGTTTTCGGATAAATTAGGCGTGGGTTTCCATTGACGTTGCGATGTTATATATATTATCTTCCACGATATATATTGTGTTGTGAAAGCGCGATTGGTACGATCAGGGTCTAGGTTTGTTGGTTGTGTCGTTTAGCGTTCCTAGCAGGGGTTGTACCGATATCGTACGCGTTTTTTGCACTAAGTGCACAGTGTGTATATCTTGTGGATGTTATCCTTGCGTTTTGTTGTCTTTGTGTCGGCGCAGGATAATTTGTTTTATGTGTTGTGTTTGTGAAATTTTAGGATCGCGAGCAGGGGCTTCGGACGCTGCGAAGAAAGGGAAGCAGGTGGTCGGATTTACTTAGCTCAAGGTCATCGGTGGGTAGATTTAACATCTACAGGGGAATCACCCGTATGGCATTATGCGTCTGGGCTAGATTATATGACATGATTATTAGATACAAGTATATGGACATTGATTGTGCATGTGTACCATTATTGCATATCTCATTGCCTATTGTATACGGATATAAAATTAATGAGACACAACACTATTATTGACGGTTCATGTTGCACGAGCACAAATTGTATGCTACACACACACCGTCGGTAATTTCCATGACACGCACTATACCTATACATATGTGATATTGTATTGGTTAGGGATATTGAGACATGATCCTTATTTCCATTATGTATAAGAAAGATAGCATACACATATACCTTGCTATACCTATATGCTTACACCTATACATATATGATATTGTATTGGTTAGGGATATTGAGACTTGATTCTTATTTCCATTGCGCATATGAAATATAGCATACATGTATACCTACATGCTTACACATAAACCTTGTTATACCTACATGTTTACACATATACCCATATGGTATTACATCATTATTGATAGGTATATACCTATATCTCACTATAGCTACATGTACACCTACATACCTTGCTACAGCTATATTTACACCCATATACCTTGCTACAGCTACATGTACATCATGCAAACATACTTACATGTATACCCACATACCCTGCTATAGCTACATATACCCCTAAGTGGTATTTTATTGTCATTTGACATTGAGACGTTTATTATTGTGCTATTGCGCTTATGAAATGCATCATACATACCTGCTTACATGTAGATACACATATCTCGCTATAGTTACATGTACACCTTTTATGATGTTGCACTTGATTTCGGTGGAATTGGGAACCGCATGATATATTTTAAAACTGGATTCATTTAAAAGAGCAGTTTTCCCTTAATATGCTCATATTACTATTTTATGTTGCATATATTATATTTCATGGATTTACGCATTTGAGATATGGATTTCATATGATGTTATGTGGATTTGAGGACCGTGGTATTTCATGAAATTATGCATTGTTTGAAAAACCAAGTTTCTCTTGATATGATATTTCGATGCGTCTACCATGAGTTTTCTCAGTTCTGAGACTTGTGTTAGATACCCCATGCGAGGAGTGGACGAGGCCGTGCAAGGGTACATGGTGGGGCCCGGAGGTACCCCAGGGCAAGAAGCCTCGTATTGTCAGGCAGTGAGCCCGAGGCAGGGGAGTACTTCCTTACCGGTGATAGTATTTAGACTTGGCGAATATTTGGAGGATACCGAACCGAGTTATGAGACATATGAATACATGGATTGTGAGTGTCGGAGCTGGGCACTCAGGTTCCGTGAGACGTATGATACGGACATGAGGGCTGGTCCTATTGACAGCGCCTGAAAGAAGAGTATTTACGTGTCCATACTGGACACTAGTTTTCATGATGTTTTCGGGTGTAGATGTTGGACACTCAGGTTCCATGAGACTTACAGGATATGAGGGCCGATCTGAGGATGCGGTGCCTTTGGTATTGGGATTTGGAGTGTCATTGATGGACACTAGTCTCTCCATGATGAGGATTCCATAAGGATGATATGTTTTATCCAATACTCAGCATTTATTTGATATGCATTGCTTCATTTATAAGTAGTACCTGATAGAGTACATTTCATGACTGTTGCATATACATATTGCCATTTATTGCTATCAGTTCGCATGTGATAGATTATCGCAGTACGTGCATACCTGCGATTACCTGCATGATGTTATTTACTATTCACGAGTTGGAAACTCACCCCCATTGTGCCACAGTGTTTTTTCAGGTTGGACCCTCAGAGTAGTCGCGGCAGGGCTTCTTCTTATCGTATTATCTTTTGCAGCGGATACCGCTACGGCTAACTGTGAGCAGTTTTGCTATAGGTGGGTTTTGCGGTTATCCGATGATGCTCATTATATATCTTTTTTGTACCTACTACTCTCCATCTACTACTTCATGTATTGACTTAGAGATGAGATGTGAGGACGATATTGTATATTATTTTGTGACTTAGGTGTTGTGCTCGTGTGAGCCGGCTTTTATGTAGCTTTATCTTTTATGCTGTTTTCACTTTATATCGTCCATTTTCCTTGCTACGGCATCGTATATCTGCTTGTCGTGGTTGTTTCCGCCGTTGGGCATGATTTGCTCCCGTTTGGGGATACTTTACTTATATCTATGTTTGTACCTTTTTCGGGGTTAGTTTTTACAAAAGAGGTGCTGGCAAAATTTTAATGAAAATAAATTTTGACTTTAAAGATTTTTACTTGAGATTCCCAACAGTTTTAACAATGTTCTTAACACTTACTACTTTTAATGGTTTAGATTGCTAGGATTTCGGCTTACATAGATTGCGTTACGCCTGTAGAAGTTACGTGGTTTGAGGGCCGTCACGTGCCAAATTTCGGGTCATAACAGTGATTGTAGGAGAACCCCGTCGCCAAAAACATCCGTTTGGGTGCTCGCGGCAGCGGTGTTCCACCTTAGTGCACTTCGTCGACGGTATCAGGGGTTCGGCAGTCTACTAAAGTTTCCAATGAGCATTCGATCAGATTGTTAGGAATCATGTTGAATTGCCCGATTTGATATTGAAAAGTGTTTTCGAGATAGAGACTAAAATGCGGGGTTTATAATTGTTAAGCATTTGATGTCTACGAAATTTTTTTGTTAGGCATGAAATCCAAAGTATGTGATACGTTGGGTTTATGATGTCTAAGGTGGTTGCGGATTCCAACTGTTGCAGTTTTTCACTTTCTATTCTGCGACCGTAAGTGTAATATATGGTGTATCGCTGGTTTCGTTGTTATATGTCAACGACAATTGGGATATGCATATTTTCTTACGTTGATGACATGTGATGTTATGTGTTGCTGGGATAAGTTATATTGGATCGTCGTGTTTGAATAGCGGAGATTTTATGTGAGATGGGAGTTTTTCATTTTCATTCATGTAAAATTCATTGTATGTAATATTCTTTTATTGGGGCACTTCCGGGTTGAGGATGATGTCACCAATGTGTATTATTTACTTTTCCGCATTAGGATAGACCCAAGGCGGGGAGCACAAGTAACCGGGTTCTAGAGTCCAGTGGGAGACCATCTCGAGGAGTCGAGACCGGGACTCCTAACTCTAGAATTGGGAGGGTTGCTCGCTGCTCTCGTAGGGATTTAGGGGTGTGTGATTGGCTATTCATCACGACCGTGGAATCCGTGTTTTATACTGGCTTAATTTAAAACCTGGAAATCCTAGTATATCCAATATTTCATATGTTGTGTTCTGCTGCGATATTCTGTGATGTGATCACTGTATATGTTGATATCGATACTGTATATAGTATATGTGATATATTATATAGACATAGCTTATGTTTTATACCCGCGCTAGCCCTGCCCCGCTCTGACGTTAGTTACATAACCTAACGGTGCACGAGGGGACATCGAGGCGAATGCGGATGGCATAAGCGTACGTTATATTTTTCTGTGATGTTTAGGTAACTTAAAAGATGGGACTTTCATTAATGAGATTAGTGAAGGAAAATAAACCTAAAGATGTTGTGGAATCGAATTTTCAAAAGCAGGTAGCTCTAGTTGTTGCTTTGCATAGCGGTATTCCTTGTAAAATATCCAGCACCTTATTCGATAAGGAAAGAGCCGAGATCTCTTCACCGGGAGTGACCTTTTTGGCAATAAATGGCAGATGCTACAACCCTCGGTTTTTTCTTTTGATTGCTTTTATAGTTCTTTCTTTGCATAGTGGTATTTCTGAAATATCATGCACCTTATTCGATAAGGAAAGAGCCGAGATCCCTTCACCAGGAGTGACCTCTTTTGCAAAACTAGTAAAAGCATAAAAAACACTCCATTTTAAATCACTCGATTTTACGACGATATCAAGTTCATTACGCCAAAGGTTTTCTTAAAAACCTGTCGTAGCCCTCCGTCATTTCAGATAAGTAATTCTTAGTATTCGTGCTGAGTTTGTTGAGCTTAGCCAAGGTGTAGTGTGCGGTAGCTAATTAGTGTTTATCTGCAAGCATATGATGCGATACCCACTGCGAGTAAGAGTTACTCCTGGAAGAGCTTTACACATTATAATTAACCGATCAAGTAGGTGTCTAGAAAGGTGTCAACGGGGTTATGTCTCTGGGAAGACGAGGTTTATTTTAATTAGGACCGTGCGAAAGCATGGAGAACCTCCCTCAAAGTACTGACACTCTTGGAGATAGTGCCCTCATTGTCAATTATTGGATCACAGGCACGTGATTGCAATGATTGATGGATGGCCTATCCCGATAGGACAGTCTTACTCAAGATGATAGTATGCTATCTGGTTTACCTTTATCATCGTGTACTGCTTTAGGTGACCTTACAGGTCACTATACACGTTGATAAAGCCCTTAGGATTCTTTCATGACAACCAGCAGTATGATGGTGATCATATACGTGGGAGCTGGGGTCTATAAGCACATCCTTAAAAGGTCCCTAGTCGTGGGAGTTTCGAGACAGGGCATCGATACTACAGAGTAGACTAGTGTATACAGTCGAGACCCCGACGAGGGGCGGTGGCCGGTCTCATAAGCCACTGGTGTCAGTTGGTTCACCTAAGATGTATACAGGTGCTCATTGGGTTATGAGTACACCGGATAGGACTCGCCGGGAACATGCTAGTTGGTCTTAAACCAGACGTCAGATAGCAGTTCCCTGGTGACATGTGTACTGGTTAGTTCATCGACCTGAGATCGTCATTTGTCTCGTGCAAGTTCCCACTGTACTTTGATTACTACCCTACCATGCTCAAAGGAGACATGCAAACAGGTTTTAGTTGGGTACAGTCCTGAGCCACATGAAGGCAGTGAGCAGATCTTCAGTGGTTCGTCTCTCCCGGTATTGGGGGTGAGGTCGCGCTGTGTCTAGGAGAGCCATTACACGAAGTCCTTGGCCAAGGCAGGAGATTTACTGGTAGGAATTCCAGTAGTATCTCTGGGTGTTCTGGGCTACACTCCGACACGACTTGTACCGCTTTTGGGGGTCTGACTTTTACCAACCACTTAGGACCGCCATGCGATGCTCATAGATGAACGGACCGGACTGTACGGTATTGTCACTGACAGGCTCAGTAGGGTGTCAGGATGAGTTCGCTCATCGACGTCCCTTTTGGTCAATACCTGATTGCCCGTTACGTATGGCTAATACCTCTGACGTGCTAGTGGTTAAATCCACAGCCAAAGTATTGACGAGTTTTTAGAGTCCCCCACAGACCGTTTCTCAAGTTTCGGGCGAAAAGCTGTAGAGGCCGTATGGAGATATTGCAGGGTTCGATCATATACGTGCGGTATTGCACGGAGCATGATCGGACGGATAATACTAGCGGGCTTTGGTCTAAGCCGTATCCTAGTATAGTACAGTGTAGATTTTGTCTCATTGCATTTGTATTCGGTCTGAATACAAATGCGGGTATGTATATACAGTCACGAGGTTTTCCTGTAATTTATTACGGGATCAGTTTTCTGAAGTTGCCAGTCTGCTTTCCGTTTCAGCCATTTTCCTTTGTTTCCTTTCTTTGGCTGAAAATTGGTGGAGGGGGTCATTTGCAATTGTGCAATTAACAATGGAGAAGACTTTTTAGCACATGATAGCTTCATAATGGTTCTACCACCATTTGACTTCATCATTGCTTGACTTTGCTTGATGGTGATGGGATATGATTAGGTTTTGGAGTGAGCTTTAGTTGTGATGATTATTCCTCATCATCACCTTTTCTCTCTCTCGCATTATTTTTGATACACTCCCTCTCTCATTCTCTCCCCTCTATCATTCATGGCCGGCCACAAGAGGGAGTAGGGCTGTCCATTATTTTGGGTGAGGGTTTTTGATCTTGTTGGCTCACACAAAATTCCATTGTTCATCTCAAAAGCTCACATCTCATTCCTCCACCAAACCATGGCAACTTCATACCCCAATGAGACAAAGCTTTCTACACTTCATCTATTGTACCCTTGGGCACGTCGACTCGCCAACTTCGTGCTCGAGTTGCCTCGGTCCAGAGGTGGGAGACCGTAAAAGAACCCGGCGATGTGGTGCCCTTCTGACGAGGAGATGCAGACCGGAGATTCCGCGGGGAGATCGGGACGACGACGAGAAGACCGAAGGACACGGATCGCTCGGTATATCTCTCTACCCCTTCTCTAGTTTGCTAGGAGTAGCATAATGGCCCGATCCGGGTTTAAAGTGCGCGGTGGCGCCAGTTTACAAGTTTCAGAAAATTATCGTTTCCGCATTTTGGCCTCGGATTGACGGCCGGGGCGCCGCCGTACACTTAAACTAGTATCAGAGCCACACCATTAACCTAGTCTAGCTTGCTCTAACATGTTTACAAGTTCGATCGATCGAATTTTCCAAAAACCGCATTTTTCATGCATCGGTTTTATGTCGAATTTTTTTGGCTCGAAATATTTTTTAGTATATTGCAGAAATACGTGCAGGGAATTCTAAGCATTCTGTGAAAATTTGGTCGCGTGAAGTCACTTTTCCACCACGGAACCGCGGCCAAACCCACTCAATGGCCGCGATTCCGCCGCAACTTTTACTGTTCATTGCATCAAATTTTTACAGTGGGCTTCTGAGTTGGAAATGGGGTTTTTGGAATATTCTTTTTGGGCCCAGATTTTCTTTGAGTGCTATAGTAGTGCTTGGGGCCCACTTCGGTAAATTTGATCGATCAAAAATTTTAAACATGTTAGTTCACAGTATTTACATTATATCTGCGACCGTGAATGTCATTTGATCGGTAAATCCTATCTAACTGCTATAGCCCTTTTAGACGGATTTGCGAATGTGATATTCACGCTGATGTTCTGTATTGTGCTGTGATGTTGCGGATTTGTCGTGGGGATAGCCTGGATGCAGTGGTAGTACAGTTTTGGTATTATATGTACATTTGATATTGCAGGGCGAGCGTCCGACATGTGGACTGCCGTCACTGCCTGTTTGTATATTATTCTTTTGGGGCACGACCGGGCTGAGGTCGATGTACCCGTTGTATGTATATTTTACTTTCTGTACTAGGATTACCCCACGGAGGGGTGCATGGGTATCCGGATTCTAGAGGGCAACGAGCCCGCATCTCATAGTGTTGATACAGAGGGGGCTTCACTCTAGAATTGGCGGGCTATTCGCCGCACTCGTAGGGGGTATAGGTTCACCCAGGAGGGGTGTCCAAGTTACTGGATTCCGTGAAGTGCTGGGTGGTCTATTCACGTTGCTGAAGAGGGCTGCCTCGCTTCAGGTTTTGGCGGGTAACTTGCCGCGCCCGTAGGGGTCTAGGATTTCATTGCACAGGCTATCCATACGACCAAGGGAACATCGGGTTTCAGTAGCGGCTCTATGAAACCCGGGGATCCCAGATATCTATATTGTTCTGTAATGCTTATTACATTTCTGTGATGTTGAATTTTATCACGCCTTGAGCGAATATTATATATTGATATATATACTAGTAGATGTTGTGCATCCGCACTAGTCCAGTCCCGGCTCTGTCGTTAGTTAAGTAACCTAACGGGTAATGACAGGACCCAGTGGCGAATGCGGATGGCATATACATACATCATTATTTTCGTTCTTTATTGGTGTGATCAATTGATGGGACTGCATTGATTCGGATCAATGCAAGCTAAACAAACCTATTCTGATGTTGTTAGAACAATTTTCAAAAAGTTGTTATTGCAAGGACGTTCACTTTTTTTTTGCACAGTGGTATTCGGTTATGAATATCCATCACCTCAGTCGACGAGGCAAGGGCCGAGATCCCTTCACCGGGAGTGACCCCTTGGACAGAAGTTTGCGTCAGGGTAATAACTTCTTTATAGTCGATTGCTTTTTGCTTTGCAACGTGGTATTCAGTTGGAATATCCTGCACCTCATTCTACGTGGAAAGAGCTGAGATCCCTTCACCGGGAGTGACCTCTTTAGCAAAGGTTTTTGTCACTATATTTTTATAAAAAGCTATCCGGTTCCATCAATGATATCAAGTTCATTACGTTAAAGGTTTTTCGCCAAAAACCATTCGTAGCCCTCCGTCGTTTCAGTTAAATGTTCGGTAGTATTCAAGCTATGTATTTTGACCTATGCCAAGGCATAGTGATTGGTATCTACCGGATATTTATCTGTTGTGTAGATAGATGCGTTAGTTTGGGACAGTCGTACTACTATTTTGGCCTACGTCAAGGGTATGTACGGGTGGGTTCAAATTAAACTGGACAATGACGGGTAGAACTTGACATGTGACTTATGATTTGTTGGCCTTAGTCAAGTTCATAAGAGCATAAGGTAAAAATCACATCGGGAGTTTCTAAAGAAACTGAAACTTGCCAGATATGCGCATACCTTCTGGAGTGTGATAACGTGAGCGGATTCCGTCACGTTATCATGCGATGATAGTTGGATCCCGATTCCCACTGATGAGTTGGTTTACTCCTCGGGTGATCCCGACTAATTCTTCTTTCAGTTTTGGAGTAGAATTTGACGGTACAGTGGGAGGTTTCCTGATTAGATAAATTGGTAACCATTCTGATCTAGGTTAGAGTGCACGCTGAGTGTTTCTTTTCTCTCTCTCTTTGGCAGCGACCATGACCCAACCCTAGACTATGACTCAGTGACCAAATTAACCGAACCTTCTTAAACACTGGCTTTTGGATTGTCAGAGTTGCATACCTCATTGCCACTCCTACTATTACCCTTTTCTCCAGGACACCCCGTATTACTACGAACGTCCACTTCCATTGGATAAAACGATCGTATGGTTATATACGAACTCGAAGGAATTTATTCGAGGATGGTTTCCGGTTCTGGAGAAAACGGATAGCACTATTCAGTTGTCTTTTCCTTTTACCTTCTCTCAGGTTGCGAGTACTCCTTGGTTTAGGGGATAGTACACCTGTTACGCCTATTGGATAGTCTTCTTCCAAACCTTAGGCTGGTGCCGAACGGTAGGGAATGAAGAAAGCCGATTAGCCTAAGTGTGGTGTACAGAAGGTATTAAGTTAAGACAAGTAAAGGGATTAGAAGGAGGGCAAAGTAAATTGCGACTGCTATTCACGACCAAGCCATGTATTTCATTACCACTCCCACTTCACCTTTGTATTTCTCCAGGACACTCCGTATCACTACGAAGATCCACAGTAATTTGGATACTCCATCGTATGGTTATATACGAACTCGAAAGGAACTTGTTCCAGTTCGGGGATGGATTCTGGTTCGGGAGAAATAGGAATAAGGTTTATTCGGTTGTCTTTTATCTTTACCTTCTCTCGCATTGCGAGTGCTCCTAGGATTAGGACAGTACACCCATTATGCGTATTGGATAGTCTTCTTCCAAACCATAGGCTGGTGCCGAACGGTAGGGAAGGAAGAAAACCATTTGGCCTAAAGGGGTGTACAGAAGGTAATGACTAAAGACATATGAAGGGATTTGGAGAGATGGCAAAGAAATATACGGTTACAGTTATGAATCTGGATAATGGAAAAGGCATTACTAGGAATACCCGGATACCCCTACGAAACATTTCAATGTTTCAGTTTCGCTGTGTACTGTTAAAAGAAAACTGATTTCCCAATTAGCCCTTGCTCCAGGGTATGTATTTACCAGGTATGATTCTCACATCTGTATGGTTTTACAGATGATGAGTGGGAGTAAGTTATTGGTAATTAGGTGATCATCCTCATTATATCAGAATTCGTTGTATTTGGTGATATTTGAGGAAATCGCCTGGGCTGTTTGCCGGTCGGCAAATATTTGGTTTTGAATATCCGTTGCTATGCACCAATTTCAAATTGATATATCTGTACGTCTATTTTTATAGAGTGAGTTATAAATTTTTGAAATTATGTCTATGACGTTTACCTATATCAGTGGATGGTTAGGTAAGGAGCATTGAACAACGGTGTAATTCTTCTTAACCATAAGTACAATTTTCAACCTACGACACACAGGGAATGAGTTATTAGACTCAAAGGACTTATACAGTGTATTATATATTGTCCAGTGTCCATTAGGACAGAGGGGTTGGTCTTCATACTATATTCGGTTTACTTATGACTTCTCTAGTTTTTAGACAAGTGTTTTGTATAAACGCAAGGTCCGAATTTTGAGAAGTTATAGATATAAGGATAAAGTAGAGAACCAGGTGTTGCAAGTATCGGGATTCTTCAAGGTGATCGAACATGTAGATACTTGTGTATGGTATTCAGTTGATAGTAATGGTTCTGAGAAACTTGTTTCTCTTTCAGGTTACTCATAATTGGAAGCACTCCTAAGTTGAGTAACGCTGATCGGCCTCTTTCCATTTAGTTGACATGCACTGGAGACAGTTGCTTGATTTGAATCTGGTTCAATTAAATCAGTGCCTCTGTTTCTGTATTGGATATAGACCAGTTCATATCTTGACATTGTTAAGGTACGGGGAGTTGTCCGGCTTATGCTTAAAACCAGACTCCGGATAACTCAAGGCACGTTTCTGTAATGGCTGTTTGTGGGTTGACCCGGACTATGATAAGGGTTGACTTTCTACCATCTGGAAGATCAATAGTGATATTGTTCTAGACTCGACCCAGTTTTAATAAAAACTACTTTTTTCAGAAAAAAGTAGTGGGAGTATGGTAGAACTGGAAGTGATTCCAGAACAGCAGACGATTACTGAAAATTTGATAAGAACCTAAAGATTCAATTTGGTTTGGCATTCCATTGGCCACTCCGCAGATATGGTGGGTAACCTCAGGCGCTCGAGAGGTACTTCGGTATGCTCAAGGACGGTGGCAGGGAGGTTCTTGGTTACCCAGACTTGCCATTGCTGTTGTTCCAGGCTGCGAAACCCGGCAGGAGGATGAGTATAGCGTCCTTCTAAACTAGCTTTAGAAGTGTACGTGTATATGACTCTGCCAGAGGGTTGTCGTAGTCAGTGGGAGCAGCGGAAGCATTGGTGGACAAGTGGCTTATGTCTATTTATAGACTAAAGCAGATGTAGCGGAGATAGATCATCTATTTCTGATATGACAGTCATAGGTTTGACTTCATCAGAATAGGGGATGGATCTGTTAAGAAGGTAGTAGGGTGTGATGTCCTGGTAGTTGGATGACATACACAGAGTAGGAAGTGATGTTCCTATACTACGATCGGTTATACTTTGATTGTCACACAGTGGTTTCGCCACATGGGACTTGGATATAATATCAAGACATTCTGGTTACTGGATCTATGGTTTTAGATCTGGATTTGGGTAGTTTCCCAATCAGGGTACTTAGACAGCATTCTGAAGGTGTTTTAGAATAGACGACTCTATGCACGGTAGTGTACCAGCAGGTGATGGAGTCACCATCTCTAAAGGTGTCTTACAGACTAAAGTGTAGAGGGATGTGCAAGATTGGCAGATCACTTGCTTAGGCAATTGAGTCAATCATGAGATGTCAAGTACCACACCAGATATTGTTTTTGCACGAGATGCAATATGTTGATATTGATCCAATCCTGGAGAAACGATCGGAAGCAGTTTTAGAACATAAGTGGATGTTCTGGGGATATGATAACGACAGCCTCATTCGGGAGACAGTTATCATTCCAGGCTTCCAAGGTGACCTGGATGACAGACTGGTTGTCAGAGTTATAGTTTTCCCTCTAACGAGGGGCAGTACTATGGACAGGTGATCCAGGCGGATACTGAGGGAGGCATGGCGCAGGATAATGATTAAGTTCAGTTGACGATACAGTCTGAGAAGTTTGGATTTAGAGTTCATTTATGAACTAGGTCCCATCAGATATCCAGACACATTCTAATACAGGTATTGCTCATTTCCAGAGATGGCTTTCTCCGCGAACTTGAGATAAAGAGAGACATAGAAAGAGACATTAGAGCGGATCCACTCACTGAGGCTATTCCTCGAACGCATTAGTCTCGGAAGCGGGTTTTGTGAGACTGATTTGTAGAGGAGTTGGGTGTTCGGTATCACACGGGCTGTGAGTATGCGACATCGCATAAATTAGCCTTGAGTGCAGGTGGGAGATTGTTGGAGATAGTGCCCTCAGAGTCAATTATTGGATCACAGGCACGTGATTGCAATGATTGATGGAGGACCTATCACGATAGGATAGTCTTACTCAAGATGATAGTATGCTATCTGGTTTACCTTTATCATCGTGTACTGCTTTGGGTGACCTTATAGGTCACTATTACACGTTGATAGAGCCATTAGGATTCTTGCTTGACGGCCAGCAGTATAATGGCGATCATATACGTGGGAGCTGGGGTCTATAAGCACATCCTTAAAAGGTCCCTAGTCATGGGAGTTTCGAGACAGGGCATCGATACTCCAGAGTAGACTAGTGTATACAGTCGAGACCCTGACTAGGGGCGTTGGCCGGTCTCACAAGCCACTGGTGTCAGTTGGTTCACCTAAGATGTATACAAGTGCTCATTGCGTTATGAGTACACCGGACAGGACTCGCCGGGAACATGCTAGTTGGTTTTATACCAGACGTCAGATAGCAGTTCCCTGGTGATATGTGTACAGGTTAGTTCATCGACCTGAGATCGTCATTTGTCTCGTGTGAGTTCCTACTGTACTTTGATTACTTTCCTACCACGCTCAAAGGAGACGTGCAAACAGGTTTTAGTTGGGTACAGTCCCGAGCCACAGGAGGCAGTGAGCGGATCTTTAGGGGTCCTGATTGGTTCGAAAAAGTGTGTTTGTAGTTAGCCGCAATCAATAACGGTGTTGCGTATAGCTAGACCGAGATGAATACGGGTCGTCCTCAGGGAAACGTGGAACCTTTTACTTTTACTTTAGATGTGTTGAGAAAGAGAAGAGGGATAAAGAATTTTATAGAATGGTTTCTAGATCTACGTTAAACAAGAATGTAAAATATAGATCTAGATTATTTTAAAGATGTAGTTAATATAATAAGGGGGCTTGTAGGTTTGTTAGGATTTAGTAGTTATGGATGATTAATTAAAAGTTACCCTTTTTATCCTTTAATAGATTTAAAACTAGAACGACGGTGATCCGTGTAGATTAGGGTTTCTGGAGGGAAAAGGAATCCCACTCTTAACCCTTATCTCGACACGGAACTCCGTTCATATCAAGCCTTTACCAAAGCAATCATTAATCTAATCTCTAATCGCGGTCGGAACTAGCAAAGAATTGCTAGCGCGCCCGATTAGGATGTTAATGATTCTTTTGATAAAGTTCTTAAACTTTATAGAACTTAAAAAGGGTTTAGTTATTTTCATCATCCATTAGCCTACCCTAATCCTACGAACCCTAACAAGCGGAGAATTACTCGCGCATGTTGGGAGAAGAAGATGAAAAGACAGAGAAGGAAAACATAACGTAAAATGCAAAAGAATTAAATAAAACAACTACCTTTATTAATCAACTTGAACAATCTACACTTTTTTCCTTAGAAAACGATTACAAAATTAGTTGCTTCTCGATCTCTTCAAAGGAGGTAGACGAACAGTTGAGGATCAGCCTGGATGCGTGAGCGTCTGGGGCTTCGTGATCGCTTCGGCTTGATAACTTTTCCAAGAGGCTCTCGGTGCCCTTTTATAGTGCAAAGCCAGAATCTTTAGGTTGAAAACTTGGTAAAATATGTCAGAGATTCATGCCCCAAATTTTCAGCACCTAACTCCCATATCTTGCCGCGGACCCGCGGCCCAAGGGGGGGTATGGCCGCGGATCCACGGCCATTTAATCACATCTCTTCATCATTTTTCTTGGGCTTTGTAATTGTGACATGTGGCAATCCTAAGCACCTTCAGAATTCAGAAATCTTCTCTCGGTTGCTTCTAGACTTGGTCTCCAAGTTTTGCTTCTTAATTAGGGAAGTCTTTTTCAACAACTTGATTTGCTTGATAAATTCTGCATAACAACTTGGAAAATTCTTCACAATAAACTCAAATAATATTTAGTAGGCTTATTTCTACTAGGATTTGGTCAATGGATTTATTTGCATACATTTTCCTACCAAATGCTAATTAAAATATATTAACACATGGAAAATGGTGTTTTTACACATAAACCCTCATATGCATAATATATTATAATAATGTCCTTTTTTAATATGAAAATGGTAGGAAAAATATAATACAAATGTGCAGTTTTATCAACTGAACAAATACCCCCAAACTTATCTTTGATCGTCACGAGCGAACTAGTTTATTTAAGAGGAGAAAAAGAAAGGAGAAAACTAAGCACACTTTCGTAGGCAACACGATTGCATTGAGCACGTGCAACAAGCCGTTAAACCTCTAGGTGTCCCTTGTAGGAGAAGTGTTGTCTCCTGAGGGTTTTCAGCGGATTACACCGACAAAATCCAATAACAAAAGAAAGATGGTGAAATTTACATATAAAGATAAGAACCATAAAAGAATTACTTTGAAAATTTAGAGTTTCCAACTACACTAGCTTTTCAGTTGTCATGAGCCCTATCTTAATAGTCATGAAAAAATGTTAGAAATCACATCATCCCTCAATAAAACATCGTCTTTATTCTTCATTCCTACCTTTCATCCAAACATTGATCATGTAACCCCACGTGTGTGAAATGGACATCCCTACACTCGGAGAATTGAATTCAAGCTATCATACTCTTGTCCATCTACCTCAGTAATTTTTAACTTGATGAATATTTAGATTTGCTCACACATTTTCATGCGACCTTTAATACTTCTTGAGGTACTAACCGACCGATTACTCATGTGCTTGCTGATTAGGTGATATTATTTTCCTCGTCTTGCACCACCTAAGGCTTAGCAGTGACTCCCAGACCAGTTGGCCTTAGGGCACTAGGTGAAGAGGCACCCTCGCTATATTTTTTTATTGCTCCCTTAGCGATACAAAACCAGTGTTCATTTTTTTCTTTTCACCATTTTTATATTTTCTTCATTTTTTCATTTCCTTCATACTTTGGCTTTTAGACAAGAGCATTTCAAAGTATTCTCTACTATCCCGAGTTTCAAGACGTGTGTAAGTGCATATAGTAGGGTATCAACATTCAAATGTTTGGCTTCCAAAATAGAAACTATTTTTCAGACTTATTTTTCTCCTCAGATTAGTGACTTCCTTCATCTTACTAACCCTTGGGACAACCGCTCATAATTACTTATTACCAGTTCGTTTAAGAAAACTTCTAATTTTCTTGGTTTTCTTAAACTATTCCTATCTTTTGGATGTAATTTTTCACTTTCTACTTTTTTGTTATAAAAGAAAAAAAATTTAAAATTTTTGAAAATGTTGTGCTTATGCAAAATATGATGAAAATTGATGTGTAAATAAGCACAAACCTCTCCCAAACCTGTTTACAGCAGTGTCCTCACTGATGTCATCCGTTAAGCTCAAAAACCTGTAGACTTGGGAGGAAATTATTAATGGGGGCAAGAATATATGAAAGTGAAAATCCTCCCCCAAACTTATTTTAGGCTCACAATTTTGTAAAAATCATTTTCTTTCAAGAGCCAAAATATACCACCACAACCCCCCCGAACTTGAGTTAAAAAATTTTAATCTTTTAAAATCACACGAGGGGGTCAAGGTTATTGGTCAATGCCAAGCTTTGCAAAGACAGAAGGTCAACACCAACCATTCAAAAATTTTATCGATGAAGCACCAAGGTTGGTAGAAGTACATGTCACCTTTTGACGTGAAGAAGTGGGGAGGTGACAAGAGGTGTAATGGAAAAGGATTGCGTCTCAATTTGGAGAGATGACACAGTGATAGTAATGATGGATTACTCGCATTATCATGATTGTCCAAAAGAAGGGGTGGAGGTCCAATTTCTTCACCTTGGAGTTGATTCATCTCAACACCCGTGTCTTGTAAAAATGCGAGTTCATCATCGAAAATTTCCTCAAAGCTTTCATCGATACCCCGAAGAATAATGTCATCAGAAAAAATGGGGTGATCGTCAGACTCTATAAAATATTCCTCATCAGTGTTAGATGTTCACCCGGACAACTCGGTGGAAGAGTCCGTGTCAAGCAACAACATATGAAAAGAGTCAGTATCTTGAGGTTGATCAGATTCGCTGCTGTCAACATCCATTAATTCGACAGAACACACATGAGCATAGGGTTTGGAGGGTTCACTTCCCAACTTGTAAATGTTAAGCTCAATTGACTTCTTTCCAAAGGATAGGGTCATAGAGCCATTTCTACAATTAATTACTGCGTTGGAAGTGGCCAAAAAGGGTCGACCGAGTATCACCGGAATTTGATTGCGTGGGTTTGCCACAGGTTGTGTATCAATAACGATAAAGTCCACAGGGAATATGAATTCCCCGACTTTGATTAACATATCCTCTAGCTCACCCCTAGGTTGGGTGATAGATTGATCGGCCATCTAAAGAGTGCAATGCACAGGTTTTAACTCTCCGATCCCTAATTGCTCATAAACAGAATACGGAAGCAAGTTAACACTAGCACCTAGATCGAGTAGAGCACGATTGATATTTTTACCCCCAATGGAAATAGAAATTGTAGGACTTCCGGGGTCCTTTCGTTTCTTGGGTAGTTGTTGTGTAAAAGCTGTGCTTACATTACTTGCAAGGAAAACTTTTTTAGGTACTTGAACTTTTCTCTTCCTAGTGCACAAGTCCTTCAGGATTTTCGCATATGACGGAACTTGTTGAATAGCATCTAGGAGAGGAATGTTTATGTTAACTTGCTTAAAAATTTCCACAATCTTTTCTATTTATGGACTTGGTCTGTTGCCCCTTAACCTGTTTGGATAAGGTGCTTTATCAATAAGGGTTTAGTCCAACATTGGAGAGGATTGTAGGGACGGATTCGATCCCAAAACTGGAGTGGGAATCGACTTAGATAGATTTGGCGAAATGGACGAAGGGTTCGAGCCTTGAGGAAAACGGAGAATAGGCTCGGGTGAAGGTGGAAGACTAGACGAATTAGGGGAAAAAGAAGAAGAAGGGGTATCATTGGTGTCACTATCATCACACTGCTCACCCACTCGATTATTCAGCACTTTTCCCGATCTCAACGTAGTAACAACACTCACATTATAACTTTGTGAGTGGCCAGGATTAGGTATGGGTTGAGATGGGAGTTTCCCTTTCTCTCTCGCACTCATTGTGGAGTTTAACTGTGCGATTTGGTTTTCTATTGATTTAATACTCTCACCATGGGATGCGGAGTTTTTCGTTAAGGTATCAATAGAAGACCTCATCTCAGCCGAAAATTGCATGGATTGTTTCATGAACATATCCAAAGTTTGTGCAAGTGAGTTGTCCGGCCACATGTGGTGCATAAATGTTGGCCGGATTTTGGAAATTCTGTGACTGAAAGGGGGGCTGATTCTGTGGTTGTGGTTGCTGTGGAGGAGGTCTTTGATAATTACTTTGTTGGTTTTGATTCCAAGAAAAGTTAGGATGATTCCTCCATCCTTGATTGTACGTGGAAGAATAAGGGTCGTTTCTAGGTCGCTGCTGAAAAGCAGTATTAGCTTGAAACGATGCATTCATAGGACATTCATCCGTTAAGTGTGAAGGATCCGAACAGCAACCACAGACAGTCTTAGGAAGCGTGACCTGATTTAGGGAGAATGATGAGAACTTGTTTTCAATAGCGTCAAGTTTCTTTTGTATCGCTGCCATTTTGGCTTTTACAGCGATAGAAACATCGAGCTGGTGAATACCTCCCTTAATTGTAGGTGGTCTTACACTTTCCCACTGCAACGTGTGTTCAGCGAGATCTTCCAGATATTTCCATGCTTCACCGTCATCTTTAGACATGAAATTGCATTGACACATTGTTTCAAGCATCTGCTTTGTCGCTGGATTAATTCCCTCATATATAATCCGACATAAATCCCATCTTTGTATTCCGTGATGGGGGCATTGGACAAGCAGATCTTTGAAACGTTCAAAGCACATCCAAAATGGTTCATTGGGAAGCTGGGTGAACTGGTTGATCTTGCTCCTAATATGGGCAGTCTTATGGTTTGGGTAAAATTTCTTAAGAAATGCTATGACGAATTCATCCCAATTAGTGATAGAGTGTGCGGCAGTATTATAAAGCCATTTTTCTGCCAAGTCGCACAATGTGAATGGGAGAAGACGTAAGCGCATAGCATCTAAAGTCAATTGTGAAGGACCCATCATTGGGCATACGTTTTCGAATTTGGGGATGAAAACATACACATCTTCCGACTCAAGCCCGTGAAATTTGGGCAGCAGGTTGATGTAGTGGGGTTTAATTTCGAAATTATCCCCGTTAGGTGGTGGAAGAGATAGACAAGTAGGAAGGGGACCACGAATAGGATAGTATCTCTCTTGGAGAGAGATGCGCGGTGGATTCTGCTCACCTACGGGCGGTAGCAGCGTGGTGTTATAATTAGATGGAGTGCCGTCCATCACGGTCAATGTGGTGTGTGGTGGGGGAAAAGAAGATGAAGAAGTTCCGACTTCAGAGTCGATAGCAGGAACGCGGACAAGACGGGCACTAGGATCCCGTGTCCAGCCGAGCATGCACTAAGCGGAAGAATGTCCCGAGCCCAATGCTACTATTTTTCAGTTACTGTTTGAGCATAATGTGGTACTCATTTCATTTAGCTTGCTTGTTTGTTGCTTACTGTAAATTTTTACCCGGTAAATTCATTTCTGCATATAACAAATTTTAGCATCTAAAATAAAATTAAAAATATTCATCTTGGCCTACTTGACACCCCTAACCCCGTTGTAGCGTCCGTGCATCGTGTTCTCATACCGTTCAGTGAAACGGGCGAGTTTGGATGGCTACGTGCACGTACGTGTGTCCGTTTTGGGGGTATGCTTTTTAATCATAAGACACATCATTTTAAATTTTGGATCCCGCCTAAAATTCTATTATTTCAATTTCGAATTTTTTGACCCGACCCGGCCGCGATTTGGAAATGTTTTATTTAGCGCCAAAATCCCAAATTTTAATATTTTAAAACCTTCGAATATTTCCTTAACTTATAATATATTTTACTGTTTCCTTATCATTTAAATCTTCTTTAAATTTTTCCTACCACCTAAATCTCTCTCCCTCCACCAATCACAACCTTCATAATCCTTCATGGGCCCCTTTCCCATTCTCTCTCTCTCGCCATCTCTCTCTCTTTCTCTCTCCATCCCATATCTTTCTCTATCTCTCTCTCTCTCCCTCATATCCCTCTCTCCCTCCCTCAAATATTTTAAAACTTTTTCCCTCCTCCATATTTTTCACGAGAACACAGAGAACCCCATCGTGCGCTGCGCAGCCGCCTCACCCCCGTCGCCGCTGCAACCCCATCTCCGACGACACCAGCACCAGCACCCTCGCCTCATCTTCCTCATCTCAACCACAGGCCCACTTCCACCTCCCTTCTCCCGGTGCACCCCGACCAGACACGCGACCGCCTGCACCCTAGCCGTGCCCTCACCACCGCAGCCCCGACGCCGGCGCCGGCATCACCTCCATCCTCGCCTCCTCAGCCTAGTCTCACCTACTTCCTCCTTCTTCGACCCCGTACACCCTGCACCTTCGCCGCAGCCATCGCAAAACCCCCTGCACACCGTCGGACCGCCGTTTGTCGCCGCCGACGACCCCGTTCCCGTGTCCCCGGCCTCACAAGCAACCCTCGGTGAGTTTCACCTCCCCTCCTCTCTTCATTTCTCCATTTCTCTGCTATTTTCTGATCTGTAGAGTATTTAGCCATCACTGTAAGCTACCGCCGGAGCCCGTCGACCTCGTCGTCGTTATCGCGTCTCCTCTCTGTAACCACAGAGCAGTACCTTGTAAGCCTCCTCTTCTTATTCTTTAGATTCCCTTCATTTCTTGTTGCATAGTCTTCTTGACATTCACTGTTCACCTTTTTGCCGGAATCCGACGATGCCGACGACGTGATCCGACGTTCCAGCGAGGTACCCCGACCCGTGTGGTTCCATTGTTCTTCGTTTGGGTTCATTCCGTGAACCGTGCGCCCGTCGCGAGTTTCCCCGCCGACATTTGACGTTCCGTTTTTCCCGGTTCATGACCCGTTGAAGCAGGTACCCCTTGCTACATGATATACAATATTTACATATATATTATGACACCCTAAGCCTGTAAATTTAACTTGGTACGATCATTTCTCATTTTCGGGTACAATATTGCATTATATCATTTTACCGTTAAACTTGGAACCTACAGTTGCAAATTGAACCTAATAACCATATTTACCTGTTTAATCACATTTTTAATGTTAACGTAGCTTATGGCATTTATCCCTATAATTCTGTTCTATTCGGACACTCGTATGCATTTAACTTGAAATAGCTGTATTGAACCGTTACATAAATCAGTGCACCTCTAAGGGTTCTTAAACCTGTTAACATGACTAAACGGCTATACTTGTCTTACTGCACCCTTGTAATCATCTCTGTGATAAATCTAATAACTGTACTGCAAATTGAGTAAATCTGCCTATTGCTTAATTCATTGTTTATATCATGTTGATGATAACCATGCTTGATTGTATAACTGATTGTGTGCACATTCATGATATTGTTTACATCTTGACCTGACTTGCTACATATATGTTGATCTAGCCGACATGGTACCGTTTACTATTTGACTTGACATGATATACCATGACCTGACCCGTTACCTGATCTTGTGTCTAATGCCAACAAACCTGACATGTAGTCCTCATGGACCGTTCCTGTTGTCTATCCAGACAAACCTGCTTTTACCTGATACTGTGTTGGCATTAGTTCTTGATTACTGAATACCTGACCTGACATACATAACTTGGGGGTATGGGGAAATCAAAGGTGAAACATGACTTGTAACTCAACAGTTCACTACCTGTTCTGATCAGTCTTACGGGCTTGGCCAGCCCCGGAATGATGATTCTGACATCACTCACCCATCCTGCTACCTGTTACTGCCTAGCGGCACGTCTCGGTTTCAGCCCGAGAGTCCTTGACCGTGGTCCCGGGCATGCACGGGATACTATTGAGTTACATCGACGATTCATCAATTGATTTCAAAGACTTTAGAGTAGAAAACCCAATAGAACAGGTTAGTTTACTCACTGAACACTACCCTTCACTGCCCTGATTTATATGATAGTTACTATTGCTTTATTCATGTTTATATTCGCATTGCCTGTTACCCTGTTTATATTATATTATTTGATGACTTGACGCGCTGACGTCTGGGTTTTGCATGGCCCAGATTCTTCTACCTTGCTGCAGACTGATTCGTAGTTTTGCCGCTATTAGACGAGCGGTGAGGTTCCTGTCGGTATCTAGTTTCACTCCAGGTGTTTCATTTATTGTATCTTTTGGCTTCCGCATATTATTTTCTCTTGACTCTTTTACTCTGGCTTATGGACATGTACTAGATAGTTAGTTTACTTTCTTGTTCTTGATATCTCCATAACCGTAATGTGACTGTGGAAGGATTCTTCCTACCCACAGGTAGCATGGTTGGCTATGTCACGTGCCCATTTTAGCGTACTCTGGGAAGCGGGGCGTGACATGGTTCTTTTGGTATCAGAGATATAGGATAGTCGGGTTAATTCTTTTGTAGTTGGGTATTGTACCGAAAACACGAATCAGAATTCCCGTGTTTAGGAAACATGTCCTGGCACCTTGCCTTTTTACCATTCTTGAATCACATTCTTCTTGATTATATCTTTTGCGATGTGCAAACTTCCTTTGCATATCGACTCGAAACCCGATTCCTTGTTATCTCTAGGACTCAGGCGACTTGGGTGGAGTTATGTAATTGTGGCTATGATATTGCGGCATAGTTACAATGCGGTACTCTATTTAAGTAACTTGGAGTTCTAGCCTTGATCTAAATTCAGAATCTATCATCATGCTAATGTTGGGTGTTTTAAGTTCAGGAATATGGCAGATAGGAATTTGAAGACGTACCAAGGGCGTTTGGACGAAACCGCCATGCTTGGAGTAACAAGGGGAATGCTGGAGAATCAAAAGAAACAGACCGAGCTGATTCCGCAGCAAGCGGACTCGTTTCAGGAAGGTTTGCAAATCATTCAGCAGTCTGTGAACGATGTCGGAGCTAAGCCAGTTGACCGAGTATGGATGGTAGCAGATTTCAGACACTTGGGTCCGTCTACATTTACTGGTTTGGAGGAACCGTTACTAGCAGAGCAGTGGTTAGTGGACACAGAGAACTTGCTTATTGCAGCGCAGATTCCGGATGAGAAAAGAGTAGATGTGGTACGCATTCAGTAAGTGGACTACGCCCGAGAATGGTGGCTTATGAAAGGGAACCGCTCGCCCAAGCCGATCAAGTCGGCGGATTTTTCAAAGAGTTTCCTGGAGAAGTTCTTCCCGCGGACTGCACGGGAGGAAATGGAAGAGAAATTCATCGGGCAAAAACAGAAGGGAGCACCCGTAGATGTGCATACAGCAGAATGGACAAGACTCAGCAGATTCGCTGGAGCTCTGGTTGCCAACGATGCAGACAGGGCACGAGGGTTCATGCGCAGCTTGGACGTGGACATCAAGAGGCAGATTGTCCCCCTAGGTGTGACCACTTTCTCACAAGTACTTGCGGCAGCTCGAGAACAGCAGAGCCTATCGGGAAAAACTGGGAGTTCACAGCAGACAGCAGTTGCGGTAAGGAAGCAGTTCTGTCGGGCCAGTCAAGTTTAGGGCTAGGCCGACAAACAACATTCTTGCATCTATGGAAGTTGATAAAAGTGAAGAGCCGGTTGTTGTTCGTAATTTTATGGACGTGTTGAAGATATATCGGGTTTACCGCCGAAGCGGGATGTGGAGTTCGCAATTGATCTTATTCCTGGTGCAGCGCCAGTATCTAAAGCGTATTATCCAATGGCACCAGTAGAGTTGGAAGAAGTCAAGAAACAGGTTGCTGAATTACTTGAAAAGGGTTCGATCCAAAGCAGTAACTCGCCTTGGGGAGCTCCAGTTCTTCTAGTAAAGAAGAAGGATTGCACAAGAAGGATGTGCATCGACTATCGAGAATTAAACCGATTGACTGTTATGGACAAGTACCCGATCCCTCGCATTGGCGAACTTTTCGAGCATCTTAGTGGCGCGAGGGTATTCTCAAAACTGGATTTGCGATCCGGATATCATCAGGTCCGAGTGAAAGCAGAAGATATTTGCAAGACGGCGTTCTGAACTCGGTATGGACATTACGAGTACTTAGTGATGCCTTCTGAGTAACGAATGTGCCAGCAGTATTCTTGGACTTGATGAACCGAATCTTTTCACCATTCTTGGATCAGTTTATTGTGATATTCATTGACGATATTCTGGTTTACTCGAGGACTTTTGAGGAGCGACCGGTTGAAATTGTGGACCGAAGGGAAAAGGTTCTTAAGAACAAGGTGATCCCTCTTGTGCTTGTTTCTTGGGGTAATCGCTCTCATGGAGAGTCCACTTGGGAACGAGAAGATGAAATTCGCAAGAAGTTTCCTCACCTTTTACTGTAGTTTTCTATCTTTGTATTCTTGGAATTTCGAGGACGAAATTCTTTTTGTAGTTCGGTATAATGTAACATCCGAGCCCAATGCTACTATTTTTCAGTTACTGTTTGACCATAAAGTGGTACCCATTTCATTTAGCTTGCTTGTTTGTTGCTTACTGTAAATTTTTACCCGGTAAATTCATTTCTACATATAAAAAATTTTAGCATCTAAAATAAAATTACAAATATTCATCTTGGCCTACTTGACACCCCTAACCCCGTTGTAGCGTCCGTGCATCGTGTTCTCGTCCCGTTCAGTGAAACGGGCGAGTTTGGATGGCTACGTGCACGTACGTGTGTCCGTTTTGGGGGTATGCTTTTTAATCATAGGATACATCATTTTAAAATTCTATTATTTCAATTTCGAATTTTTGGACCCGACCCGGGCGCGATATGGAAATGTTTTATTTAGCGCCAAAATCCCAAATTTTAATATTTTAAAACCTTCGAATATTTTCTTAATTTATAATATATTTTACTGTTTCCTTATCATTTAAATCTTCTTTAAATTTTTTCTACCACCTAAATCTCTCTCCCTCCACCAATCATAACCTTCATAATCCTTGGTGGGCCCCTTTCCCATTCTCTCTCTCTATCTCTCTCTCTCACCGTCTCTCTCTCTTTCTCTCTCTATCCCATATCTTTCTCTATCTCTCTCTCTCTCTCTCCCTCATATCTATCTCTCTCTCCCTCATATCTCTTTATCTCTCCCTCAAATATTTTAAAACCTTTTCCCTCCTCCTTATTTTTCACGAGAACACAGAGAACCCCATCGTGTGCTGCGCAGCCGCCTCGCCCCCGTCGCCACTGTAACACCATCTCCGACGACACCAGCACCAGCACCCTCGCCTCATCTTCCTCGTCTCAACCATAGGCCCACTTCCTCCTCCCTTCACCCGGTGCACCCCGACCAGACACGCGACCGCCTGCACCCTAGCCGTGCCCTCGCCGCCGCAGCCCCGACGCCGGCGCCAGCATCACCTCCATCCTCGCCTCCTCAGCCTAGTCTCACCTACTTCCTCCTTCTTCGACCCCATACACCCTGCACCTTCGCCGCAGCCACCGCAAAACCCCCTTCATACCGTCGGACCGTCGTCTGTCGCCGCCGACGACCCCGTTCCCGTGTCCCCGGCCTCGCAAGCAACCCTCGGTGAGTTTCACCTCCCCTCCTCTCTTCATTTCTCCTTTTCTCTGCTATTTTCTGATCTGTAGATTCTTTAGCCATAACTGTAGGCCACCGCCGGAGCCCGTCGACCTCGTCGTCGTTATCGCGTCTCCTCTCTGTAACCGCAGAGCAGTACCTTGTAAGCCTCCACTTCTTATTCTTTAGTTTCCCTTCATTTCTTGTTGCATAGTCTTCTTGACATTCACTGTTCACCTTTTCGCCGGAATCCGACGATGCCGACGACGTGATCCGACGTTCCAGCGAGCTACCCCGATCCGTGTGGTTCCATTGTTCGTCGTTTGGGTTCATTTCATGAACCGTGCGCCCGTCGCGAGTTTCCCCGCCGACATTTGACGTTCCGTTTTTCCCGGTTCGCGACCCGTTGAGGCAAGTACCCCTTGCTATATGCTATACAATATTTACATATATATTATAACACCTTAAACCTGTAAATTTAACTTGGTACGATCATTTCTCATTTTCGGGTACAATAATGCATTATATCATTTTACCGTTAAACTTGGAACCTACAGTTGCAAATTGAACCTAATAACCATATTTACCTGTTTAATCACATTTTTAATGTTAACGTAGCTTATGGCATTTATCCCTGTAATTTTGTTCCATTCGGACACTCGTATGCATTTAACCTGAAAAAGCTGTACTGAACCGTTACAAAAATCATTGCACCTCTAAGGGTTCTTAAACCTGTTAACATGACTAAACGGCTATACTTGTCTTACTGCACACTTGTAATCAACTCTGTGATAAATCTGATAACTGTACTGCAAATTGAGTAAATCTGCCTATTCCTTAATTCATTGTTTATATCATGTTGATGATAACCATGCTTGATTGTATAACTGATTGTGTGCACATTCATGATATTGTTTACATCTTGACCTGACTTGCTACATATATGTTGATCTACCCGACATGGTACCGTTTACTGTTTGACTTGACATGATGTACCATGACCTGACCCATTACCTGATCTTGTGTCTAATGCCAACAAACCTGACATGTAGTCCTCATGGACCGTTCCTGTTGTCTATCCAGACAAACCTGCTTTTACCTGATCCCGTGTTGGCATTAGTTCTTGATTACTGAATAACTGACTTGACATACATAACTTGGGGGTATGGGGAAATCAAAGGTGAAACCTGACTTGTAACTCAACAGTTCACTACCTGTTCTGATCAGTCTTACGGGCTAGGCCAGCCCCGGAGTGATGATGCTGACATCACTCGCCCATCCTGCTACCTGTTACTGCCTAGCGGCATGTCTCGGTTTCAGCCCGAGAGTCTTTGACCGTGGTCCCGGGCATGCACGGGATACTATTGAGTTACATCGACGATTCATCAATTGATTTCAAAGACTTTAGAGTAGAAAACCCAATAGAATAGATTAGTTTACTCACTGCACACAACCCTTCACTGCCCTGATTTATATGATTGTTACTATTGCTTTATTCATGTTTATATTCGCATTGCCTGTTATCCTGTTTATATTATATTATTTGATGACTTGACGCGCTGACGTCTGGGTTTTGCATGGCCCAGATTCTTTTACCTTGCTGCTGACTGATTCGGAGTTTTGCCGCTGTTAGACGAGCCGTGAGGTTCCTGTCGGTATGTAGTTTCACTCCAGGTGTTTCATTTATTGTATCTTTTGGCTTCCGCATATTATTATCTCTTGACTCTTTTACTCTGGCTTATGGACATGTACTAGATAGTTAGTTTACTTTCTTGTTCTTGATTTCTCCACAACCGTAATGTGACTGTGGAAGGAATCTTCCTATCCACAGGTAGCATGGTTGGCTATGTCACGTGCCCATTTTAGCGTACTCTGGGAAGCGGGGCGTGACATGGTATGATGCAAATTAATGTGTAAATAAGCACAAACCTCCCCCAAACCTGTTTACAGCAGTGTCCTCACTGATGCCATCCGTTAAGCTCAAAAACCTGTAGACTTGGGAAGAAATTATTAATGGGGGCAAGAATATATGAAAGTGAAAATCCTCGCCCAAACTTATTTTTGGCTCACAATTTTGTAAAAATCATTTTCTTTCAAGAGCCCAAAATATACCCCCCCCCCCCAAACTTGAGTTAAACAATTTTAATCATTTAAAATCACACGAGGGGGTCAAGGTTATTGGTCAATGCCAAGCTTTGCAAAGACCGAAGGTAAGTGGGAAGGAACCACGTCGTGGGCCAAATTAAAAACCACTAGCCTTTGTCACACTTGTCTAGGCACTATAAAAGTAATGCTGATAAACGATAGATTACCCACGACCTTCCTCTGTCCTTATTGAGCGCGACAGTCCTTAGAGTCTGGTCTAGATATTTTTTAAATTAATGAAGGGTTGATCTATATGCTCGGTTTGTGATTTGTGGGGCTTAGGAAGGGTGATGAAATCCCCACCGAATCTTGATTTGGTCTTTTCCCCTTAAAATCCGTTTTAAATATGCAAAACAAAACCAATCACAAAACTTTTGCAAAAAGAATTTTTTAGCGGCGCCATTTTGCAAAGAATCCTGCAGAAAATAGATTTTATTGGATTTGAGGAGAGAGAGAAGGAGTTAAGAAAGATACCAGAGAATTCTGTGGCCCTAACTCTTCTATCCTACCGCGATTCTGCCGCAAAATGTGCCTTTATGCCGCGGTTCCGCCGCGTGGTAGAGAGAACAGTTGATGAAAATTTTTCTGTGGTCTCCTTTGCTCCTCTGGATCTCTAAAAATGTCTCTGTTTCCTGTTTTCCTCAATTCTGTGACTCCAGATCTCCTTGCAAAAATTCACGCACAAATCGTTAAATATGCAATTTGCAGTTTTGTTTTAATAATGATATGACTCGTCTAAGAATTCAACACAAATAGTAAAAATAAAAGATTACGCACGTATCCCCGGCGACGGCGGCATTTGATTGGTTCGAAAAAGTGTGTATGTAGTTAGCCGCAATCAATAACGGTGTCGCGTATAGCTAGACAGAGATGAGTACGGGTCGTCCTCAGGGAAACGTGGAACCTTTTACTTTTACTTTAGATGTGTTAAGAAAGAGAGGAGGGATAAAGAATTTTATAGAATGGTTTCTAGATCTACGTTAAACAAGAATGTAAAATATAGATCTAGATTATTTTAAAGATGTAGTTAATATAATAAAGGGGCTTGTAGTGTTCGTTAGGATTTAGTAGTTATGGATGATTAATTAAAAGTTACCCTTTTTATCCTTTAATAAATTTAAAACTAGAACGACGGTGATCCGTGTAGATTAGGGTTTCTGGAGGGAAAAGGAATCCCACTCTTAACCCTTATCTCGACACGGAACTCCGTTCATATCTAGCCTTTACCAAAACAATCATTAATCTAATCTCTAATCGCGGTCGAAACTAGCAAAGAATTGCTAGCGCGCCCGATTAGGATGTTAATGATTCTTTTGATAAAGTTCCTAAACTTTATAGGACTTTAAAAGGGTTTAGTTATTTTCATCATCCATTCGCCTACCCTAATCCTACGAACCCTAACAAGCGTAGAATTACTCGCGCATGTTGGGAGAAGAAGATGAAAAGACAGAGAGGGAAAACATAATGTAAAATGCAAAAGAATTAAATAAGACAACTAGCTTTATTAATCAACTTGAACAATCTACACTTTTTTCCTTAGAAAATGATTACAAAACTAGTTGCTTCTCGATCTCTTCCAAGGAGGTAGACGAACAGTTGATGATCAGCCTGGATGCGTCAGCGTCTGGGGCTTCGTGATCGCTTCGGCTTGATAACTTTTCCAAGAGGCTCTCGGTGCACTTTTATAGTGCAAAGCCAGAATCTTTAGGTTGAAAACTTGGTAAAATATGTCAGAGATTCATGCCCCAAATTTTCAGCACCTAACTCCCATATCTTGCCGTGGATCCGCGGCGCAAGGGGGGTATGGCCGCGGATCCGCGGCCATTTAATCACATCTCTTCGTCATTTTTCTTGGGCTTTGTATTTGTGACATGTGGCAATCCTAGGCACCTTCAGAATTCAGAAATGTTCTCTCGGTTGCTTCCAGACTTAGTCTCCAAGTTTTGCTTCTTAATTAGGCAAGTCTTTTTCAACAACTTGATTTCCGTGATAAATTCTGCATAACAACTCGGAAAATTCTGCACAATAATCTCAAATAATATTTTGTAGGCTTATTTCTACTAGGATTTGGTCAATGGATTTATTTGCATACATTTTCCTACCAAATGCTAATTAAAATATATTAACACATGGAAAATGGTGTTTTTACACATAAACCCTCATATGCATAATATATTATAATAAAGTCCTTTTTTAATAAGAAAATGGTAGGAAAAATGTAATACAAATGTGCAGTTTTATCAACTGAATAGGTCCGTCTCACCCGGTATTGAGGGTGGGGTCGCGCTGCGTCTAGGAGAGCCATTACACGAAGTCCTTGGCCAAGGCAGGAGATTTACTGGTAGGTATTCCAGTATTATCTCAGGGTGTTCTAGGCTACACTCCGACACGACTTGTACCGCTTTTGGGGGTCTGACTTTTACCAACCCCCTAGGCCCGCCATGCGATGCTCATAGATGAACGGACCGGACTGTACGGATATTGTCACTGACAGGCTCAGTAGGGTGTCAGGATGAGTTCGCTCATCGACGTCCCTTTTGGTCAATACCTGGTTGCCCATTACGTATGGCTAATACCTGTGACGTGCTAGTGGTTAAATCCACAGCCAAAGTATTGATGAGTCTTTAGTGTCCCCCACAGACATTTTCTCGAGTTTCGGGCGAAATGCTGTAGAGGCCGTATGGAGATATGGCAGGATTCGATCATATACGTGCGGTATTGCACGGAGCTTGATCGGACGGATAATACTAGCGGGCTTTGGTTTAAGCCGGATCCTAGGATAGTACAGTGTAGATTTTGTCTCATTGCATTTTTATTCGGTCTGAATACAAATGCGGGTATGTATATACAGTCACGGGGTTTTCCTGTAATTTATTACGGGATCAGTTTTCTGAAGTTACCAGTCTTCTTTCTGTTTCGGCCATTTTCCTTTGTTTCCTTTCTTTGGCTGAAAATTAGTGGAGGGGGGTTATTTGCAATTGTGCAATTAACAATGGAGAAGACTTTTTAGCACATGATAGCTTCATGATGGTTCTACCACCATTTGACTTCATCATTGCTTGACTTTGCTTGATGGTGATGGGATATGATTAGATTTTGGAGTGAGCTTTAGTTGTGATGATTATTCCTCATCATCACCTTTTCACTCTCTTGCATTATTTTTGATACACTCCTTCTCTCATTCTCTCCCCTCTATCATTCATGGCCGGCCACAAGAGGGAGTGGGGCTGTCCATTATTTTGGGTGAGGGTTTTTGATCTTGTTGGCTCACACAAAATTCCATTGTTCATCTCAAAAGATCACATCTCATTCCTCCACCAAACCATGGCAACTTCATACCCCAATGAGACAAAGCTTTCTACACTTCATCTACTGTACCCTTGGGCACGTCGACTCGCCAACTTCGTGCTCGAGTTGCCTCAGTCTAGAGGTGGCAGCCCGTAAAAGAACCCGGCGATGTGGTGCCCTTCCGACAAGGAGATGAAGACCGGAGATTCCGTGGGGAGATCGGGACGACGACGAGAAGACCGAAGGACACGGATCGCACGGTATATATCTCTACCGCTTCTCTAGTTTGCTAGGAGTAGGTTAATGGCCCGATCCGGGTTTATAGTGTGCGGTGGCGCCGGTATACATGTTTCAGAAAAGTATCGTTTCCGCATTTTGGCCTCGGATTGACGGCCGGGTTGCCGCCGTGCACTTACAGACAATGTCCTGGCTAAAAGATTGGCGAACTTGTTAGGTGTAATTAATCCCGGATAGTCTATCCTTTTAGGGTCTGAAGGAAGATTTCACTAAAACGGTAGGAGCCATCCTGATTAGATAAATTAATAACCAATCTAATCTTGCAAGAGCATACGCTGAGTGTTTTCTTCTCTCTCTCTCCCGGTAGCCACCATGTCACGCCTTAATCAAGATAATAATACAGATGTATTGACCGAACCCGCTTGTTATACTGAGCTAGGGAACGTTGGTCCCGCTCCAACTTATAATTGTTATAAGACCGAGCAGGAAATAGGGGTTACCAGGATTCCCGTGCCGCCCAAACGAAGAAAGTGCATGATGATGCATCTTCTTCGGGTGTGTTCATTACAAAGAACTGTTTCTCAGTATCCTTTACGTCCTAGGTATGAGATACCGGATCAGGATCCCACATATGTAATCTGTTACATGGGCTCCAGATTGGTAGAGAATTGAGAATGGGTGATAAGTTTTAAGAGTTAGAAACGATGCAATTGTTGCACCCAAGGTGTTGGTAGTTATCACCCTGTATTACCAAATACATTGATTCTGAATGAATGTTAATAGATACCGAACCTGATGTACAATATCATATCAGTCTCTTTATTTAGTAAAGAAGGTTATAATTTTGTATTGTTGGATAATGTTTTGAACATTTCCTATATCAAGAGTTGATCGGTTCAGGCACGTTATCTAAAAGCTTATACGCTCTAAATCAAACCTTAGTTTTTAACATACAGAACACACACAAGAGGAAGAGTTAAGAAATGAACAAATCCTTCTTGAGGCATTGTAGACTAGGTCATATCAATGCGACCCGACTAGCTAATTTACATTATGATGCATTTTTTGATCAGTTTGAATTTACATCTTGTGAAACTTGCCTGTCATGTCACAAAGATAAGATGACCATAGCTCTGTTTATTGAAAACATAGAAAGAGTTAGTGAACTCTTGGTATTGATATATGATGATGTATGTACGTCCCCATTCTACACATGCCAGAACTGGTTCTTTGTACTTCATTACATTCACTGATGATCTCTCAAGATTCGGACATATGTTCCTGTTGAAACACAAGCCTGAACCTTTTGAGAAATTCAAAGAATATAAGTTAGAAGTAGAGAACCAAAAAGAGTATAAGTATTATGTCCATTGATATGATCAGGAAGGAGAATACTTGAGCATGGAATTCCTGGACTATTCTAAAAAAGAATGAGATTCTCTCTCAGCATTACTCCTCCGTATACACCACAGTACGTCGATGTATCGGGGTAGAGCAATCACACCCTATTTGATATGGTGTGCTCTATGATGAGTACTACGGAGTTGCCTATTTCCTTTTAGGGGTTATGCACTTGAGAAGCTGCATGCCTATTGAATAGGGTTCCAACCAAATCAGGTGCCTACCACTCCGTATGTGATATGGTATGGGAAGAGTCCATGTCTTAAGCAAGTTATGATTTGGGGTTGTCCGGCCTATGTCAAATGAAAAATCCGGACAAGCTCGAGACAAGGTCAGTTCTGTGGAAGTTTGTTGGATATCCCAAGCATTCCCAAGGGAATATCTTCAACCGCACTGAGGAGCAAAAGGTGTTTTGTTTCTCAGCATGCCACCTTTTGAAAAAGGATTTTCTTGTGAAGAAATTAGGGGTTATGAGGTAGAACTGGAAGGAGTTCCATCTATATAAACCGTAGCTGATTATTTGGTAGAACCGGAGGATTCAATAGCTCCTAATGAACCTCAGTCTCTCCGCCGATCTGGTAAGGTTCCTCATCCGCCTGAGAGATACTTCAATTTTCTCAATGAAATTGGGAGCGAGGATTGCATCATGAGATGATGACCCAACTAGTTTCCAGTAGGCCATCAGGAGTGGGGACTCTGTAAGAATGGCTGGATGCTAAGCGATCTGAAATGGAATCCATATACACCAACAAAATATGGACTTTTGTTGCTTTATCTGAAGGGTTAAATCCCCATCAGGAGCAAGTATATCTTTAGAAGATTACTTGGTGTAGATGGAAAAGTTAAGACATTCAAAGCTTGACTTATTTCAAAAGGTTCTTGTCATCGATCAGGTGTGGATAATGATGAAACCTTTTCTAGTGCCTATGCATAAGTCCATCCAGATCCTGCTTACCATAGCTACATACCATGACTACGATATCTGGCGGTTGGGTGTCATGACTTCTTTTCTAAATAGTGATTTAGAAGAAAGCGTCTATAAGTACACAGCCATAGGGCTTCGTAAACAGTGGGAGCAGCGGAAATGTGTGCAAGTTGCTTTATGGGTTAAATCAGGCATCGTGGAGTTGGAACGTCTGTTTTGATGTGGTAGTCAAAGATTTTGACTTCATCAAAATTGTAGATGAACCTTGTATATACAAAAAAGTAGTAGGGAGTATGGTGGCGTTCCTCGTAATGTACGTGGAAGACATACTCTTGATAAGAAAGGAGTTTCCTATGCTACGCTCGGTCAATCTCCTCTTATCACAATGATTCTCCATATAGGATCAAGGTGACACCTCCTAAATACTGGATTTTGGACCTATGTGATAGATCTAAGTGGATGTTAGGATTCTCACTAGGTGTAGTGAGATGGTATCAATCGATCGTGGGGAGAATCATTGGAAATCTTCCAGGATGGTAAGGTCGACTGAATGTTAGTCACAGGCATTGTCTTTACCCTCAGTAGAGGGACGGTATGTTGGAAGAGTTCCAAGCTAGACACTGTAGGGTTACTAGGCACTGTCACAAGGGTCTATAAGGTATCAACCATGCCCGATTTAAAATTTAGACGTGCCGAACAACCCTAACCAAGATCTTAGACTAGAGATTAGGCGAAACAAAGCATGTAAACAACTTTACATCTAAGAGTTAGGGATTACAACCTTTGTAATACGTTCCTTCACTTCTAAAGCTCCGTGTTGAGGTCGCTTCGCTGCGATCATCGAGTACCCGGACTCAAGAGAGGCTCCATGAAGAGAAAGATGCAAGCTATCTTCCGATCTTCAATAACAAAGATGATCTACCTTGAAGAAACTCAAACCCAAGCTCTTGCTTTGCAAATCAAGTATTAACAAAGCAAACACCCTAATTTAAGCGGCTAGAATAGATGTGGATGATGAAGTAGGAATTTAGCACTCATTTGTTTTCAAAATCTCACTCAATATCATCACATATGAAAAAGCTAGAAAGCTTTTCAAGAACTCAAAGAAGAAGAAGATGAATATTCCTTTTGTGATGAATAATGAAACTTATGAGGTTAGAATTGCAACCTTGGATTAACAAAGAAAACCTAACCCTTGTAGAGATTTTACTATGGTTAAAGGGTTGCGTTGGGTTAAATAAATAACACTGCAAAATATCACAAAAATTCATGGTCAAAGTCAAAGCTTCAAAAAGCTTCATGAAAGCTTCATGAAAGCTTAACCCTAATCCAAACCCTAACCATATTTAAACTCCACAAATCATGTTGCATTTATAACCATAACATGTTACAATATTATATATCACATATACAATATTTATTGTAACAAAATAAAATAATACAATTAACATATATCACATATATATCAATGTATTACACGAGTGAGAAAAAGAATCTTTGAGTGATATTATATTAGTTAATGTAATTTAATATATCAAATATATAATTATACATTATATTATCGAATCAACACTTGATCCGATAATCCGGCTATTTCATAAATAACCGACTAATATAATCTGTATCAGTTCATCGAATCAACACTTGATCCGATGACCCGGCTATATCACATATACCCGGCCGATATCACATATTCCGAGAATCTAATACGGTATCGCATACACGCATTATTCTCGGTCCTGCACATATCATATATGTGCTCCTACCCCTTTTTTCCCGAGCCAGGAAACCTCTTTGTAGGACTCTAAAGAATCGTCAATACGCCGGCAGTAGGTGATGATCATATCAAACACCCACAAGCTGAAAGCAGTCAGCTAAACGTAATAGCCACCCAGGTATTGAGCAACCAGAAGATCAACAAGCAAGCCTGTACATTCTCCCGAGAATCCAACCAGTAACACTCCCGTACAGTCCGGTCTCTTCGTCTGATATGTCGCATATCTTGCCTAGGGGTGGTAAACGTCAGGCCCAGTAGCTTGATAAGTCATGTCGATATGAGATCTATATCAATTCGAGAAACTACTGGTAACACTTACCAGTAAATCTCAGCAACCTTGGCCAGGGATTTCCAGTTATAGCCAATCGAATACAGCGCAACATCAACTCCCTATACCGGGAGAGACGAAACCCCTCCTATCGCTCATTGCCTCCATGTGATTTGGGACTGTACCCAAAAGCCACCTTTTTGCACGCCCTCTTGGACGTGGTATGATGGAAATCAAAGCACAGTAGGAATCACACAAGACTCTATGACGATCTCGGGTCTAAAGACTAAGCTGTACCAGTGTCACCAAAGAACTGCCATCTGACGTGATGTATAATACCATCTGGGAGTTCTCGGCGAGTCTGTCCAGTGTACCTAGTCTCCACCGAGCACCCGTATACCTTCTCTGATGTCAAACAGCAATGGATATGGGATCATCCATCGCTCATCATATGGGTCAAGAAGCGCATACGCTAGTCTACTCTGGAGTATCGATGCCTTGTCTCGGCACTCCCACGACTAGGAAATTTTGAAGGATGTACTTGACGACTACACTGTCCCCACTAGTATGATCTGCATCATAGTCTTGGTAGCCAAGTACTCATCCTAAGGGCTTTATCAGCATGTAACATAGAGACAATCAGAGTATATGTTAAGATAAAGAGTAACCAGATAGCATACTATCATGTCGAGCAAGAAAGTCCTCCCTATATATGTCCAAGCATCCACTACAATATACAACGTATGTACAGTAATGGCCTCTAGGGCATACATATAACTAACAAATACCGTGGCAATCTAGAAGAAAAAGGCTGGATAAATTGCTACCAACGATACTACCAAAAAAGCAGTCTGGGTGTATATTTGTTCATGAGATGAACATCGTTCCTACTAATGTGAGACAATGGAGTTGTGGCTTAGGACTAGGAACCCCCGTCCTATCAGTGATTCAGACATATTCTTAGGCAGTATCACCTGATCATGGAGATGGATGATCTCTAGGGAGATCTATGTTAGGAGAGTAGACACAGAGAACAACACGGCGGATCCACTCACAAAGGCCTTTTCCCAGGAGAGACTTTTATAGGATGGTTGAGTATGAGATACTTCAACCACTGCTGATTGTTGGGTATGGGATACTACAACAGATCGCCCTAGTGCAAGTGGGAGATTGTTAATTATAAGTGTGCCCTAGAGGCCATAACTGTACATACGATGTATATTGTAGTGGATGCTTGGACATATATATAGAGGACTTTCTTGCTCGACATGATAGTATGCTATCTGGTTGCTCTTTATCTTAACATGTACACCGATTGTCTCTATGTTACATGTTGATAAAGCCATTAGGATGAGTACTTGACTACCAAGATTATGATGCAGATCATACTGGTGGGGACAGTGTAGTCGCTAAGTACATCCTTCAAATATTGTTAGTCGTAGGTGTATAGAGACAGGGCATCGATATACCAGAGCAGACTAGCGTATAGCTTCTCGACACATGTAGATGGGCGATGGATGATCCCATATCCATTGGAGTTTGACATCATAGATGGTATATGGGTGCTCAGTGGAGACTGGGTACACTGAACGGACTCGCCGAGAACTCCTAGATGGTATTATACCTCACGTCAGATGGCAGTTCTCTGGTGACACTGGTACAGGTTAGTCTGTAGACCCGAGATCGTCAAAGAGTCTTGTGTGATTCCCACTGTGCTTTAATTTCCACCTTACCACGTTCAAGAGAACGTGCAAAATAGTGGCTTTTGGGTACAGTCCTGAATCACATGGTGGCAGTGAGCGATAGGAGGGGTTTCGTCTATCCTGGTATTAGGAGTTGATGTTGCGCAGAGCTCGATTGGCTATAACAGGAAGTCCCTAGCCAGGGCTTCTTCAGAGATATACTGTTAAGTGTTATCAGTAGTTCTCGACCTATTATGAGCCTCATATCGGCATGACTTATCGAGTTACTGGTGTCTAACGTTTACCACCCCTAGATGAGATATGCGATATATCAGACGAAGAGACCGGACTGTACAGTAGTGTTACTGATTGGATTTGCAGCAGTATGAGTAGGCATTCTTGCTGATCTTCTGATCGCTCAATACCCAGGTGGCCGTTACGTTTAGCAGACCGCTTGCGGCTTTTAGGTGTTTGATATGATCATCACCTACTGCCGGCGTATTGACGAGTCTTTAGAGTCCTACAAAGAGATTTTCTGGCTCAAGCGAAACGGAGTAGGAGCACATATGTGATATGTGCGGGACTGAGATTGATACGAGTATGTGATACCGTATTGCATTCTCGCGATTTGTGACATCGGTCGGTTATATGAGATATAGCCGGGTTATCGGATCAAGTGTTGATTCGATAAGTTGTTGCATTAGATGTTAGTCGGTTATATGTGACATAGCCGGATTATTAAGTCAAGTGTTGATTTATTAATTTAATGTATAATTACATATTTGATATATTAATTTACATTTAGTAGTACTTGCTCACTTATGATTTCTTTTCTCACTTGATGTGCACATTGTATATTTGTGATATGTATATTTGTTTACATGTTTGTGTCATGCTAGGTTACAAATGCAACATATTAGTATGAGACTTATACCATGCTAGTATTTATGTTTGGGTTTTATTTATCATTAAGTAATTCACAAAACATTTGGATTTAGTCATGGATAAGCATATAGAAGCTTATGGATACATTGACTTATTCAACTCTTCTGTCATTGCTTAAGATATTTGTTAACCCAACCCTTAACTTTAGCCCTTGGTTTATTCTCTACATGAGTTAGGCATTTGAGGATTATTAGTTATGTATATTCCCTAGAGGCCATTGTTGTACATATGATGTATATTATAGTGGATGCTTGGATATATATAGAGAGGACTTTCTTGCTCGATATGATAGTATGCTGTCTGGTTTCTGTAACAACCGAGTTCTGTTATCCCAATTTTCTGTAGCCGTATGTGGTGTGCGATGTTTATTTCTTTTACTGTGTGGATGCGAACGATAGTTTACTTTATATCCGACCCGCTTGCTTGAGCTTGTTGTTTCATAATTGTGTGATACCCTAACATCACATATTTTGCATATAAGTCACTTAAAATAATTTTAAAAAAATACATGACATGGCTTGTTTGATACCCCTAACCCTATGGTAGCGTCCTTGCATCGTGTTCTCGTCCCGTTCAGTGGAACGGACGTGCTTGGATGGCTACGCGCACGTGCGTGCGTCCGTTCTTGGGGGTATGCTTTTTCATTACATAATCCTTCATTTCAAATTTTGGAGCTTGCTAATAATTTTCATATTTCAAATTCAAAATTTTGGACCCGACCCGGGCACTTTTCTGAAATATTTTGTATCCCGCCAAATCCTATTGATTTTAAAGTTCTTTAATCAATTAAAAATATTTTCGGTTTACAAGATTTTGTACGAGGTTATTTCTTAAAACCAGTAAATCTTTATAAAATTTTATTCAAACCATTTCCTAATCTCCCCAACCAATCGCAATCCTCCTTATTCACCCGACCCCATAAATCATTCTCTCTCTCTTTCCTTCGATGTCTCTCTCTCTCATCTTTCTCCTTCTCTTTCTCTCTATTCTCTCTATTCTTCCTTTCTCTCTCCGCAGGTAAATCCAAGATTCTCTCTCTACTGTTCCTCCCTCTCTCTCACTCCTCTCGATCCCTCTCTCTATCACTCCTCTCGATCTCCCTTCTCTCTCCTCTCGATTCTTTCTCTCTCTCTCCGCGTATCTCTCTCTCACTCCTTCATTTATATATTTTCCTCTTCTTCTTCGTTTCTTTCAAAAAAACAAAACCCATCGCCCGCATAACCCTAGCCGCAGTCATTCCCTCGCCCACCGTATCGCCGCCGACGCCTGATCGCTCGCCAAGAGCGTGTCGGAAGTTCAAAGTTCTAAAGTTTACCGCGATCAGGACGGTGTCGCTATGCAGCTAGCCGGTTGAGCATGGGTCGATCCACAGGGAGATGGTTGTATGTCCTTTCTTCTTTTAGACGAGTAAATAAAGAATGAGTATGTGTTTGTTCAGTCTAACCTATGTGTATTATTTGCAAGTATAAAGATGTTAAGAAAAAGATACGAAATTGTAAGCTAAAGAAATCCGTACTCGAAACCTTTGAACCGAGTCTTGACCAATTGAAGCTAGAGCAATCGGCAACAACGTGGATTAGGGGATTTAAGCACGGTATTCGTGGAATCCGGCTTATTTACCCTTGTCCTTCCGTTTTTGTCTCTTGCTTTCGCCTCTGGCCAAACCGAACGCGACCGGTCGCGGTTAGGAATCACCGTTACCTTGGTAGGGTAGGGTGCCTAACGGAGCGCTTGCGTAACGTTTGGGCGGAGTTCAATGGAAAATAACGGGAAAAGGAAATGAGCAAAGAAACATTAACTTACAATACCGTATTTATTCTTAACAACGATAATTACAACCATTCACAAAATGAGCAAAAAAGAGAGAACAAAAAGAACAAAGAAAAGAAAAGATTACAAGTAAGTAAGTGCATGAATTTAAATTGCAAATATGTAAAGCAAGAAAATAAAAAGCAAGTAATAAATAAGCAATAAAAAGAACTAGAAACTAGAATTCAAGACAAGCATGGGATCAATAGCCAACCCTTAAACTTGCAAGCTCAATCAAGAGGTTGCAAGATCAAGAGAAGGGTAGAGAACGCATGTGAAATGAAGCGCTAATTCCATAAGAAAATACGACCCTTGAGATCAATAACTAACCCTTAACCTTTCAAGCTCAAAGAAGAGGTTGAAAGATCAAGAGGAAGCAAAACTCTCAAGGGGAAGTTAAACAAAAGAGAATGATATAAAAACCCTCATCTTCATTAACATCCACTCAATGCTCTCACTACATTTTCATGGAGGAAGAATGAAGAAGAAGAAGAAGAAGAAGAACTAAAACTACACTAAAGAGGAACAAAAGAATGAACACCAAAAGCTTGGCAAGTTCTGGGATATTTATAGGAGGTGAACTGAAAACCTAGGGCAACAATCTGACATAATATGAAGTCCCCAAACTGCCCATAAAAAACCACAGAATGAGGACCCTATACGGCCGCGGAACCGCGGCCTAGACCCCCTATTGGCCGTGGTTCCGCGGCCCTTTAGTGGAGTTGGGTGGTCGTCTTTTGGGTGCTTCCCTGGTTTGTAGTTGTCTGCTATGTGGTATATGAATTTTCTCAGAAACTCTTCACAATTATTCCAGAATTTTAGTAGAACAAAAGGTGATGTGATGTTGATCTTTTGCCATGATTTCCTCGAGCTCCGCGTAGATTTCTTGGATCTTGTGTTGACATTGAGCTTTGTGCATGACATGACAATCGATTTGCCATTTTGTCCCTTAACTGGTATGTGGCAACACACGGATAGAGAGCGGAGACCCATGTTTTATTTGTTGTTGGCAGTAATCCAGACTTTGTCGTACTTTCCATGGATTTCACTGTTCACAGCCGAGAACCTGTATTCTGCAAATATGTAGCAAACACTGATCAAAAGCACCTACCTATAAACACACGAGCGTAAGAATGGGTGGTATAAAATGCAATATTCTGGTATGAACAAATACCCCCAAACTTAACTTTTTCTCGTTCCGAGCAAAACCAATTATTCACAAAAATAAAATCCTAACCGCACTTTCGCAGGGAACGCGGTTGCATTGAGCACGTGCAACAAGCCGTTAAACCTCTAGGTGTCACTAGTAGGAGGAGTGTTGTCTCCTGAGGGTTTTCAGCGGATTATACCCACAAAATCCCGTCAAGCTAGTGTTACAAGTTAACATCGATTCTACTCCTACAATTTAGTATCTACGTTAGAAATTCTATCATCCTAAGTTAGAAATATCCAACCCTTATGTTTCACACCTCCTATCTGTTTAACTTTAGATCCTATACGTTCAAAAAAAGTTTAGAAAGATGTTGGTTCTCCTGAGTTTTCCTTCTAAAGTGCGGCCTCAAATCAGGGATTTTTATCAACTTTACAGATAACACAAGTCTTATTCTTTATTTCTATCTCTTATCCAAATATCAATTGTATACCCCTACGTGTGTGTATATTTGCACCCCTACACTCAAGAATTCAATTCAAGCTATAATACCCTTGCCTTAATACCTAATACTACTTCTTTTCATTTAATGATGGACGGTGTTGCTCACACACCTTTCATGCGACTATTAATGCTTCTTGAGGCACTAACGGCCGATTACTGAATGTGTGAGCTTAAAGCGTAAATAGCAGTTTCCAGGTCTTGACTTTATTCTATTTTTCTTTTTATTTTTTTTTTCTTTTTCTTTTTCTTTTTCTTTTTCAAGACCGGATATATTTTTCAACATGCTCTTTTCGTGTTTAGCTTTAAATACCGTTTTTTCTTTCATACTAGGCTTTCAGGCAAGAGTATTTCAAGGCATCCTCTACTATCCCAAGTTTCAAGGTGCGTGTAAGTGCAGTTTGTATGGTATATACTTTCTAAATTTGAACTCGAGAAAAGAAACTATTTTTCAGACTTATCCTTCAGTAAAGCATCAATACTTTCCCTTCATCTTGAGTTAACTCAAGAACTGAACTCAAGATTACCTATTTCTCAAAAAAAAACTGTAAGGACGTATACTTACCAAAGTTAGACAGAATGAGGTTTATTTTTAGGGTTTTCAATCCCTAAGCCTAGAATTTAGTTATTTCTATCATATCAACTAAACTTTCGGAATAAAGATCTAAGTTATCCTTATTAGCTAACTTGACGACAAAGTTTTTATATTTTTTTGGAAAATTTTTAATTTTTTGTGGGTTTTTAATAAGGTATGCAAATGCAAAATATACAAATGAATGCGAAGGAAGAATGCTTACCGAACACACCCCCAAACTTAAACTTGATAGTGCCCTTACTGTCAGGCTACACCAAGAGGGTCAAAATTGTCGGCGCTCCCTAGAAACAAATTATATACAAACAAAAAAGGAAAACAAAAAATATATACAAAAAAGGAGTCCCCCCCAAACTTTAGTAAAACATTGTTTCCACTGTTAAGTGTTGAAGTTCAGGATTAGGGGGGAAAGAGAATAGTATCAAGCTATACAAGGCTTTACACAGACCAAAAGTTAATACCAACCATTCAAAGATTTTATCGTTATAATGTGCTGGTTGGTGAAAGAATGCGGAGAGGTAAGAAATGGAGACTACGCGAGACCGTATAGAGGAAGAAGCCGAATACGGTCTCGGTATATGAGAAGAAGAGTGGCGGAAGGGAGAAGGAAGTGGAATACGAACTTGAGGGTGGAAATGGAGTGAATAGATTAGCACAATTTGTGATGACTGATGTGTAAGAAGCGTTTGTGCTAATCTATTAACCCATTGAGAAATGGGGTCAAATCCCTCATGATTCGTGAGAAACCATGGGTACGCCGAACTTGGTAAACCAGACATATGAAATGAAAGTGAGACGGGTTCTTGCAAGGTCGGAACGATGGAAAGGATGGAGGTAGGTGATTGAGGAAGGTCATCGGTTAAAGGTTCAGGAGGGTGTACACAGTCAATGAAAGGAACAGGATGAATTGGAAAATCCGACTCATCAATTAAAACTGGTTCATCCTCAAAGCTATCCTCAAAATTCTCCTCCAAATTTAGCACATACATGCATTTCTCTTCAAAATCCAGACGCATATGGGGTTCGGGAAAAATATTTAATGACTCGGTATGATGAATTGGAGAGAAAAACTCTGCCAGATCTACAGGTTCATCAGCCAAAATATTCCCGGCGTCAATATCCTTAATCAAGTGAAAGTCAATTTTCTCCGACATCTCATCAAAAGCATGGATTTCAATCAATTCAGGTTCTAAGATAGAGGTGTAGAGGTCAAAAGGATTGTTTGTGGTTTCACTTGGCAAGGTCCCTTCACAATCTGGCAAATCAAACCCTACAAAGTAGCACAACTCATTAAATATTCTATCTTCAATTGATAATTCAGTTGGGACACTTGATAGACTTTCAACACAGGAGTTGTGGGATTCAATTTGAAACAGGTAGGTTTGATTTGGAAGGGGGTACAGCTCATTCTCTCCACTCAAATTCACTGCCTGTCCGACCGCCTCTTCATACATTGGAAAATTTGGAGCTAGTTGAAAACAAGCTACCGGGTCACTAGGTTGTATGAGGGCGGCCATGGACGCATCCAAATCCATCATCTGTTGGTACGACGCTACCCTAAAGTCTTCCAAAGACTGTTCCAGACTAGACATGGGTTAGGAAGGGGTTTCAGTAAAAGATTCAAAGTTGTTTGGATACTGAAAACTCCCAAATGGCGGTTCTGAAGCAATATCTAGGGAAGGTGAAAAAGTAGGGTAGGATTGGTAGGAATTGAATGGCTGGATAGGAGCAGGATCAACATTTGGATAGGAAGGTGAATGGAATTGTTGATCCCAAGAATTTGAAGTGGTGAAAGGAGTGAAAGATCGGCTACGGGATTGTTCAATACGTTCAGCGATGGACAAAAGACGACTTGCAAAAGGGGTATCAACATAAGCGGGTGGGGGTGGTTGAAAAGGTTGATACAGAGTGGATTGCGAAGGGCAAGTGTTTGTCCTAGACGTGTCTATCCGATCTTTCAAAGAGATTTTGGGCATGGAGGGATCGTTTGACGTTCGGCCAAAGCAAGAACCGTAAGAAGTAATGTCTGGTTGAGGGTACCAAAGTTCGGCAAGAGTTTTGCGAGGTGGGGTACCCATGATATGAAGAGAAAGAAAGAAAGGCAGAGAAAAGAAGGGGGAAAAATGAATGTTTTTTTTAAAAATTTTTTTTTTAGATATTAACAAAAGAATGAAATATACACACAAAAAAGAATAGGGACAAAAACAATCAGGACACGAAAATACCACACACCTAATCGTTCTAGGACCTAGGTCAACTAGACCTGCTCCAGAACTTGATTGTCGAAGTAAAACTGTGTCGAGAAATGGGCTCAAGATACACTGATCACGAGGCCAGGTAAGTGCAGAGATAAGGGGAGGTTTTCCAACGCTTTCGCGAAGTTCCTTAATTAAATAACCCTTTCTCTTTTGGCGGTTTCGCCGTTAACACGTTCCTAGACACCCCGTAAACAATATACCGTTAAGCGAGGTTCTAAACACAGTTGACTTCTCCTAGTGAGCGCGAAGTCCTTAAGGCTTAAAGTCTAATTTCTTTTAAAATTTGTGCGGGTAAACGTTATGCTCAAGTTCGTGATTTGTGGGCCACGGAAAAGGTGATGAAATCCTTTACCGTATATTGTGGGGTTCGCTTGCCCTTAAGTCAGTATTAATTGATGCAATGCGCAATTCAATAAAAATTCTATAAAAAATCAAAAAATCGTTTTTTAGTTTAAGCGCGGCACTGCAACAAATACGGGTTAGTCAATTTTTAGAGTTTGTTAGCGAACTTGCAAAGAATCCTGGAAAGAATAGTATATTGGATGCGTCGGATTTGAGAAGAAGGTGTTAGTAAAGTACGTACCGTTAAGATTTTGGGTTAGGAAACCCCCGTTGAATCAAATCCGGTAAGCTTGAAAAGTTCGCTTGCGCGGGTCAAACTACCCGGATCTTTGGCACTGTACTTTGCAATCACCTTAGCCTTGAACGTACACTTTGCTCCCCACAATCGCAGTTTGCAAATCTGCAAAAATCTGCACTCTTGCCCACAAAAATGATCAAAAAAAACAAAATGAATTTTTTTTTATTTGTATATATATATATATATATAAAAAGAATATTAACCCGAATAACAAGAAAAGAAATACGTTACCGTCTCCCCGGCAACGGCGCCATTTGATCGCTCGCCAAGAGCGTGTCGGAAGTTCAAAGTTCTAAAGTTTACCGCGATCAGGACGGTGTCGCTATGCAGCTAGCCGGTTGAGCACGGGTCGATCCACAGGGAGATGGTTGTATGTCCTTTCTTCTTTTAGACGAGTTAATAAAGAATGAGTATGTGTTTGTTCAGTCTAACCTATGTGTATTATTTGCAAGTATAAACATGTTAAGAAAAAGATACGAAATTGTAAGCTAAAGAAATCCGTACTCGAAACCTTTGAGCCGAGTCTTGACCAATTGAAGCTAGAGCAATCGGCAACAATGTGGATTAGGGGATTTAAGCACGGTATTCGTGGAATCCGGCTTATTTACCCTTGTCCTTCCGTTCTTGTCTCTTGCTTTCGCCTCCGGCCAAACCGAACGCGACCGGTCGCGGTTAGGAATCACCGTTACCTTGGTAGGGTAGGGTGCCTAACAGAGCGCTTGCGTAACGTTTTGGCGGAGTTCAATGGAAAATAACGGGAAAAGGAAATGAACAAAGAAACATTAACTTACAATACCGTATTTATTCTTAACAACGATAATTACAACCATTCACAAAATGAGCAAAAAAGAGGGAACAAAAAGAACAAAGAAAAGAAAAGATTACAAGTAAGTAAGTGCATGAATTTAAATTGCAAATAAGTAAAGCAAGAAAATAAAAAGCAAGTAATAAATAAGCAATAAAAAGAACTAGAAACTAGAATTCAAGACAAGCATGAGATCAATAGCCAACCCTTAAACTTGCAAGCTCAATCAAGAGGTTGCAAGATCAAGAGAAGGGTAGAGAACGCATGTGAAATGAAGCGCTAATTCCATAAGAAAATACGACCCTTGAGATCAATAACTAACCCTTAACCTTTCAAGCTCAATGAAGAGGTTGAAAGATCAAGAGGAAGCAAAAATTTAAAGGGGAAGTTAAACAAAAGAGAATGATATAAAAACCCTCATCTTCATTAACATCCACTCAATGCTCTCACTACATTTTCATGGAGGAAGAATGAAGAAGAAGAAGAAGAAGAAGAACTAAAACTACACTAAAGAGGAACAAAAGAATGAACACCAAAAGCTTGGCAAGTTCTGGGATATTTATAGGAGGTGAACTGAAAACCTAGGGCAACAATCAGGCATAATATGAAGTCCCCAAACTGCACATAAAAAACGACAGAATGAGGACCCTATACGGCCGCGGAACCGCGGCCTAGACCCCCTATTGGCTGTGGTTCCGCGGCCCTTTAGTGGAGTTGGGTGGTCGTCTTTTGGGTGCTTCCCTGGTTTTTAGTTGTCTGCTATGTGGTATATGACTTTTCTCAGAAACTCTTCACAATTATTCCAGAATTTTAGTAGAACAAAAGGTGATGTGATGTGGATCTTTTGCCATGATTTCCTCGAGCTCCGCGTAGATTTCTTGGATCTTGTGTTGACATTGAGCTTTGTGCATGACATGACAATCGATTTGCCATTTTGTCCCTTAACTGGTATGTGGCAACACACGGATAGAGAGCGGAGACCCGTGTTTTATCTGTTGTTGGCAGTAATCCATACTTTGTCGTACTTTCCATGGATTTCACTGTTCAGAGCCGAGAACCTGTATTCTGCAAATATGTAGCAAACATTGATCAAAAGCACCTACCTATAAACACACGAGCGTAAGAATGGGTGGTATAAAATGCAATATTCTGGTATGAACAATGCCACCATCGCCGTTCGTCGCCGCATACTCTCTCCCGTCACCCTCATCTCCATTCTCACCTCTCCTTCTTCATTCCCTGCACACGCGTCGAGCGCCTGAGAGCACAGCCGAGGCCTGCACATCCCCTCACCGCGACGATCACCAGAGTGATCCCGTCGCCATCCACTGTTCCAGATCGACGCAGCAGTGGGCTTATCACACCCCTTCCTCCTCCTTCTTCCTTTCTTCTTCCTTTCACTTATTCTTTTCTGTTCTGTTGTTGGCCGCATTCCCCTGCAGGCTGTTCGCCGGAGCTCCGTTAATGCAGTCGACGCTCACGACCCCTCTACGGATCATTGTGAGCCTCCACTCCTCCATCCTCCTTCTCTTCTTCTCTTCTTTTCTCCATGCAGTTCTTTTAGTTTGTTGGTGTTCACTGTTTTTCTTGGTGGCCGGAATCCGACCGTGCCGCCGACGATCCCAACGACCCAGCGAGGACCTCTGACCCATGTGATTCCACTGTTCGTCGTTTAGACTCATTCCGTGTACCGTGCGCGCATCACGACTTTTCGCCACCGACGCGTAACGTTCCGTACACCATTTCTTGAATCCGTCGAGGCAAGTAAAACTTGCTACATGCTACTCAATTTATTATATACACTTTCGATTGCACATTAAACCCATAGTTCAGATTTAATACCATGATTTCCATTTTTTTACAGTTCGATGTCACGATATATCCTTTTTATTTTCAAAACTTGAAACCTACCCGTTGCATTTACTCTATGAAACCTAGTAACCACATTTATAATTTAATCACATAATAACTAGTTACATAGTCTATGGTACCCTTTCTATAGTTTTACTCCATTGGACACCCGTGTGCATCTTTAACCTGTTTTAATTATAATGGCATCCATTGAACATATTATACATATCATTGCATCTCTAGATTACTTAATACATATTAACAAGATTTTTAACTTCCATATTTGTCACACTGTATTCATGTAAGGTTGAAACCATCTCTTAAACTCAAACAGATAACCGTACATCCAAGTAGTCTAATCTGCACCTATTTGCTTATCATATTACATGTTCCAGTTTATTATTCTATTAGTACCCATGCTTGTGATGTATACAAATACTTATGCTAGTTTGATTATGAGCACCCACATGACATCTTGTGCACCCTGTTCGACCTACTATACCTATTACTTGACATGACATGGTCTCGCACAACTCTTGACATAACATGACACCCTTATATATTACCTGGCTTTACCTGATTACCATGGTCTTAGGTGTTACCTGATCATGTGTCTAATACCAACAAACCTGACCTGTTGTCCTTACGGACCGTTCCCGTTGTCTATCTAGACAAACTGTACCTACCTGATCCTGTGTTGGCATTAGCTGTTGATTATTTGATACTTGACTTGAACATATATAACTTAGGGGTATGGGAAAATCAGTATTGTAACCGAACGTAACTTAAAGGGCCATCCTATTTTTTGCCGTTTTTCCGGGCGTTACGGAATACCCATTGTTTGCCGTTTTTCCGGGCGTTACGGAATACCCATTGGTTGCCGTTTTCCGGGCGTTACGGAATACCTATTGTTTGTCGTCTTTCCGGGCATTGCGGAATAACCACCGACGAGTTACGATGAGGATTACATTACTTGGTTTCGAAGACTTTAGAATAGATAACCCCGTAGCACAGTTTAGATATCTCTGCACAACACTTATACTGACACATTCACCGTTATATATTCTCATTATATTCATGCTCATACTCATACCTGCATGTCGTACTACCCCTGTTAATATTATTGCTTGATATTATGACGCTCTGACGTCTGGATTTTGCATGGCCTAGATTCCTTACCTTTGCTGCAGTCCGAGCAGGTGTACTTCAGCCAGCAGGCTGAGCAGTGAGGACTCGGTAGCAGTTAGTTCTTTTACTTTTCAGCATTTTATTCCTGATGTGAGCCCGCATTATGGGACATACATTCCAGTTATTCTTGTATTGGATCTTTTGCTTCCGCACTATTTATTCTTGACTCTTTTATTTTGGCATATGGACGTGTGCTGGATAGTTTTATTTTTGTTCTTGATATCTCTACAACCGTAATGTGACTGTGGATGGATACTTCCTACCCACAGGTAGCATGGTTGGCTATGTCACGTGCCCATCTTAGCGTACTCTGGGAAGCGGGGCGTGACAGTTTCACTTTGTCTTAACATGTTGACTTGTATTGGTTTACTGTCTTACTCTCACATGTTGATAAAGCCCTTAGGATATGTACTTGACATCTAGGACTATGATGCAGATCATACTAGTGGGGCCAGGGTGGTCTAAAAATACATCCTATAATTGTTCCTAGTCGAGGGTGTATCGAGACAGGAAATCGATACTCCAGAGTAGACTAGCGTATATGCCTCTTGACCCTTATGATGGGCAATGGATGATACCACATCCATTGGTGTTTGACATCAAAGATGGTATACGGGTGCTCAGAGGACACTGGGTACACTGAACGGACTCACCCAGAACTCCTAGATGGTATTATACCTATCGTCAGATAGCAGTTCTCTGGTGACACTGGTGCAGGTTTGTCTGTAGACCCGAGATCGTTATAGAGTCTTGTGTGATTCCCACTGTGCTTTGATTTCCACCTTACCACGTTCATGAGAACGTGCAAAACGGTGGCTTTTGGGTACAGTCCCGAATCACATGGAGGCAATGAGCGATAGGAAGGGTTTCGTCACTCCCGGTATCGGGGGTTGATGTTGCGCTGTGTTCGATTGGCTATAACTGGAAGTCTTTGGCCAGGGCTGATATGGAGATCTACTGTTAAGTGTTATCAGTAGTTTCTCGACTCGTTATGAGCCTCACATCGGCACGACTTATCGGTTACTGGGGTCTGACGTTTACCACCCCTAGACTGGATATGCGACATATCAGACGAAGAGACCGGACTGTACGGTAGTGTTACTGATTGGATTCACAGGAGTGTGTACATTCTTGCTTGTTGATCTTCTGATCGCTCAATACCCGGGTGGCTGTTACGTTTAGCTAACCACTTGCGGCTTGTGGGTGTTTGATATGATCATCACCTACTGTCTGCGTATTGACGAGTCTTTAGAGTCCTACACAGAGGTTTCTGGCTCAGGAGAAACGGAGTAGGAGCACATATATGATATGTGTGGGACCGAGACTAATACGTGTATGTGATACCGTATTCTATTCTCGCGATATGTGGTATCGGCAGGTTATGTGTGATATGGCCGGGTTATCGGATCAAGTATTGATTCGATAAAATGATACATATTATACATTAGTCGGTTATATGTAATATAGCCGGATTATTAAATCAAGTGTTGATTTAATAATTTAATGTAGAATTATATATTAGATATATTAAATTACATTAACTAATATATTGCTCACTTAAGTATTTTATTTTCTCACTTAGGATACATTTAACATATATGTGATATGTGTTTATTGTACTCTTTTCTTTGTTCCATTAAATATTATATATGTGATATATAATATTGTAACATGCTAGGTTATAAATGCAACTAGGGTTTATGAGATTAATACCATAGCTAGGTTTATGGTTAGGTTTTTAATTATCTTAGTTTATTCTAATTGAGTGGATTAATCTTGAGATATTTTCTTGTGTTGACATATTCCAACATTCTTGATATTTATAAGATATTTATTAATCTAACCTCTAACCCTAGCCCATTGTTTATTCTCTACATGAGTTAGCCATGACACATTTAACCCATGGTTGCATTTCTAACCTCATAACAATAATTAATTCATCACTTGTTCTTCTTCTTCTTCTTCACAAAAAGCTTGCTTGATTTTTTCCAAGTGATGAAAAATTGTGAGAAATAGAAAAATAAAGAGAGCAAAATTCCTACTTCATCATCCTCTTCTATACTAGCCATATCGATTAGTGTGTTAGCTTCACTAATCCATAATTAGTGAAAAGATTGCTTAGGTTTGTGATTCCTTAAGGTAGATCATCTTGGATTATGAAGGCTTCAAAAGTCCGGGAGCTTGATGATCGCAGCGAAGGGACTACAACTTGGAGCTTATGAAGCGAAGGAATGGACTGCAAAGGTTGTAATCCCTATCACTTAGAAGTAAAGATGTTTTCTTTATGTTTCTAACCCTAATTTTCTAGTAAAGATCCTTGCTTAGGTTGTTTGGTACTTGAAAATTTTAAATACGGCATGTTTGATGCCTTGTAGAACCTTCTTCTAGTGCCTAAGAACCTTACCGTGGTAACAAAGCCTAGTTAGAGCATTAAGCGTTGCGTAAGCGAAATTAAAAGTCCGAACGAACTCCGAATAACTAAATGTTCCCACTTTCTGTAAATTTTTTCAAAAGTTGAAATTTTTCATATTAAAAATATTCAGAAAATCATGCAGGTAATTCTATGGACCCTTTTGAAGAACGAGTCCTTAACTCGCTTTAGTGACAGCGGAACCGTGGTACCACTAAAAACATGGTTTTGGCGGCGGTTCCGCGGCGCCACTAAGGAGGCAAGGGACACTTCAACGGTTGGTCCATTGGTACTGGAGCATACTTCTGGGAATTTTTAATAGTGCTTAAGTGTTGAGCTCTCTGGGAGTTTTGGGAATTCATTGATTCGGTCGAATTGTTTAACGTCATCTAGCTTTCTGAAATGTGATACAATAATTGGAATCTACAAATTTGTTTGTTGCGTGTACATCTAACATTTCGGTCTCGGGTGTAATCGGAAATCTTGTTGAATTATCCGACTTATTTTGAAAAAGTGTTTTCATGGCTGAGACCTAAATGCAAGCATTACATTGTTAGGCGTGAAATCTTGGATATGTGATTTCCCGGATTTGTGTTGTCTAAGGGCAATTACGATTCCAATTGTTGTAGTTTTTCATATTTTCTTTTCTGCGACCGTAAGTGTCATATGTGGTGTATCTCCGTTTTCGTTGCTATATGTTAACAACAATTGGGATACGCATATTTACTTACGTTGATGACATGTGATGTTATGTGTAGCTGTGATATGTTATATTGGATCGTCGTGTTCAGAATAGCCGGGATTTTTATGTGAGATGAGAGTTTTTATTTTCATTCATGTAAAATTCATTGTATGTAATATTCTTTTATTGGGGCACTTCCGTGTTGAGGATGATGTCACCATTGTATATTATTTACTTTTCCGCAGTAGGATAGACCCAAGGAGTGGAGCACAATTAACCGGGTTCTAGAGTCCAGTGGGAGGCCATCTCGAGGAGTCAAGACCGGGTCTCCTAACCCTAGAATTGGGAGGGTTACTTGCTGCTCTCGTAGGGGTCTAGGGATGTGGGTTTGGCAATTCATCGCGACCGTGGAAGACGTGTTTTATACAGGATCAAAATAAAACACGGACCTCCTAGTATATCCAATATTTCATATGTTATATTCTGCTGCTAATATTCTATGATATGTTCATTTTATATGCGTGAGACGAATGCTTTATTATTGTATATATGATATATAATAAACTTGCTTATGTTTTGCTCCGATGCTAGTCCCGCCCCGGTATGCCGTTCGTTAAGTAACCTAACGGTGCATAACGGGATACTGTGGCGAATGCGGATGGCATAAGTGTACGTTGTATTTTCGTTTCTTCTGTGATGCTTAGGAAGAATAAATGATGGGACTTCATTAATAAGATTAATGAAAGAAAAGAAACATAAAAGATGTTGTAGAATCAAATTTTCAAAAAGAGTAGCTCTAGTTTTTTCTTTGCATAGCGGTATTCCTTGTAGAATATCCAGAACCTTATTCGATAAGGAAAGAGCCGAGATCCCTTCACCGGGAGGGACCTCTTTAGCGAAACTAGCAGATGTTACAATTCACTCAGTTTTGTTTTTGATTGTTTCTATAGTTCATGCTTTGCAAAGTGGTATTCCTAGTAGAATATCCAGCACCGTATTCAATAAGAAAAGAGCCGAGATCCTTTTACCGGGATTGACCTCTTTAGCGAAACAAGAAAGCCTCAAAAACACTCCATTTCAAAATCACTTGTTTCTACAACGATATCAAGTTAATTACGCAATAGGTTTTATGAAAAACCTTTCGTGGCCCTCCGACATTTCAGATAAGTAATATTTAGTATTTGTGCTACGTTTGTTGGCTTTCGTCAAGGCGTGGTGTGCTGTAGCTACTTACTGCTTATCTGCTGCATATGATGCGATTGGATTAGGGTAGTCTTACGGCTTTGTTGGCTTTCGTCAAGGGTCGTGCGGGTGGGTTTAATTCAATCAAGAAATATACGGGTTGAACCTGACTATCGGACTATGATTTGTTGGCTTTCGTCAAGGTCATAGCAAGTTAGGGTAAAAAGCATTATCGGGAATTTCAAGTGTTGAAATTTGCAATGAGATTGCATACCTTCAATGAGATAGTTGGATCTCGATACCCACTGCAAGTATGAGTTACTCCTGGGAAAGTTTTACACATGACAATTAGCCAATCAAGTTGGTGTATAGAAAGGTGTTAACCAGGTTATGCCTATGGGAAAACGAGGTTTACTTTAATTGGATCCATGCGAAAGCACGGGAAACCTCCCTCAAAGTACCAACACCGACCTGGCTGAAAGATTTGCGAACTTGTAAGGTGTAATTAATCCCGGCTAGTCTTACCTTTTTGGGTTTTAAGGAAGATTTGATAAAACCAGTAGGAGCCATCCTGATTAGATAAGATAATAACCAATCTAATCTTGCAAGAGCATATGCTAAAGTGTTTTCTTCTCTCTCTCTCCAGGTAGGGACCATGTCAGGCCTTAATCAAGATAATAATATCGATATATTGACCGAACCCGCTTATTATACTGAGCAGGGGAACGTTGGTTCCGTTCTTTCTTATAATTGTTATAAGACAGAGCAGAAAATAGGGGAATATCCGAATTGCCACGCCACCCAAACGAAGAACTAGCATGTTAATGCATCTTCTTCGGGTGTGTTTGTTATCGAGAACTGTTTCTCAGTTCACTCTACGTCCTGGGTATTAGATACCGGATCAGGATGCCACATATATAATATGTTACATGGGCTACGGAAAGGTAAGGAACTGGGAAAGGGTGATCATTCCGTAACAGTAGGGAATGGTGCAAATGTTGCAGCCAAAGCAGTCGGCGAATATCACCTTGTGTTACCAAATGGTAATACATTGATTCTGAATGAATGCTATTACATTTCGACCCTGATATGCAATATTATATCAGTTTCTTTATTAAGTAAAGAAGGATATTGTGACGACCCGAATTTAGTTCGTGACCGGCACTTAAATAACGCAACGTCTAAAGGCGCAACGTAAATTAAGTCAGCCGGAAACCCAGAAATCTAAACCCCTTTTTTATATATTTTTTATTTTCGGGAAGCACCACCCTCGTATATTTTGATCCAAAACAGATATACAACAATATATAGGCATCACCAAGCGGGAGCTAGCTCTTCGCCAAAACGGCGGGGTCACAACCACGCAAGATAAAATATAAGTATACGAGGCCCAACAGCGAAGATCCACACAAGGAATAAAGTAAAGCAAGACATCAAACCCACCAAGCGAACATATAACCCATCGCTCAAGTCTCACAACTACAAGTCTTGCTAAGTCTTAATACTTATACAAATACTAGTTTCTGATTTGATGGAGTTGACTAGATACAATAGGAATAGTAATACAAGAGTGGCACGATCCAACAAGTACCACCTACCAAAGAAAATCACCCAAAACAGCTGTGTGCCAACGATGCCGCTTCTGATCCATGCGGTCAACCTGTAAGAACTGTGGTACAACGAGGGTGAGTTGCCAACTCGTGAGTAGTAAACATCATCAGTTAGAAATCGAAATAAACAAAGATTCCTAGGTCAATTATATCATAAAGGTAATACTATGATATCTAGGGTGACCGGATCTGCATATGTGCCAAGAACATAATTAATGCCTATCAGCAAGTGGATATCATCCAACCATATAATCAAATGCTTGTAAGCATGTGGATCTCATTCACGTGTCAACCACGGACACAACAACTCATTCATGTAAATATCATAAAAGCATATGCTGGTAAATATGAGGATATAAATCAACGTGTGTCCCTTGCGACACATCAAAATCATGGAACCTGAGTGTCTAACATCGACTCCCGAAACAACATGAAAATATATGCCTGTGTATGTGTGTGTGTGTGTATGTGTGTGTATGTGTGTATGAGGATATCTACCTCGTGTGTCTATCAATGAGACATCAAAATCATGGAACCTGAGTGTCCAACATCGACACCCGAAACATCATGAAAACCCGTGTCCAGCATCGACACGTAAATACTCATCTCTCAGGTGTCGTCACCAGGACTGGCCCTCATATCCATACATCTCACGGAACCTGAGTGTCCTACATAGACACTCCCAATCCACATATCTATACATCTCACGGAACCAGAGTGTCCACATTGACACTCGCAATCCACATATCATATCGGGCTCCGTCAGTCCGGATCGGCCCACATATCTATATGTCTCACGGAACCTGAGTGTCCAACATCGACACTCGCAATCCACGTATCATATCGGGTTTCTAACCCCGGTCTTAGAATCGAGAAAACTCATGGTGGGCGCATCGAAATATCATATTAAGAGAAACCGGATTTTCAAAATAATGCATACTTTCTTGAAATATCCCCACAGTTCTCAAATCCATAAATCACATGAAATCCCTATCTCAATGCGTAAATCCATGAAACATAATATAAGCATATAAATGGAATACCGATATTTAAATGCATCAAGTTAGTAAATATATCATGTGGTTCCCAATTATCCAAATCGAACGCAGCATCATATAAAGTGAACATGTAGCTATAGCAAGGTATATGTGTAAGCATGTAGGTATGCATGTATGCTATATTTCTTATGCGCAATCGCATAAGAATCAATGCCTTAATGTCACTAATCAATACAATATCACATATGTATGTGTGTGGTGCGTATCATGGTAATTACCGACAGTGTGTGGAGCATACAATGAGTGCTCGTGCAACATGGACTGTCAATAATAGTCAGTGTCCAATGGGTACAAGTTCAGGCACCAAAAGTAATGATATGCAGTGAAGTTCATGCACTATAGAACAGTGATATGAACATAGCAAGTATATCATGGCATGATGTAGCAATTCTCCTGTGTAGTGACATAGAAATTATCGATCATGAAGGTGTGTGAGCCGGCCAATCTATGTAGGTGTAACATACACATCATCGATAATGGTGTAGGTGTACTAGCACAGGTATATGTAATGTAATGAGGATGACATGAACGTAGCATAAAGTACATCGTAGGTGGAACGCTACAAAGTATACGTATCTACAATATATCGGAGTCGGTGAATCTATCAATCGGCATCCAGCCTCACAACGTCACGTACGGTATAATCCATCGTACGGCATATCACTCAAGATTCACAACACTATATATGTCTATATACCTATATCCCAGGTTGCATCTGTATCAATCTTATATCGTGGACCGACGAAGGTATCAACTATCTCATATCGACTCGCATTCATATAACGACATATCACACTAAGTCATTATATCACATCGAATACTCGTTCTCTTTTAATTCGTAGCTATCATGATTCACTTCTCATTTCATACTCTCATAGGATATTATGTCCATTAGTGTTAACTTTTATCATATTATCATTATTAAATCCTATAATCTTGTCCGTCGCATACCATTTATCAGGATATAATAATCAAACGATCTTCTATATCAATGTTTGCGGGGGTGCTATATGCCATCAACCCGACTTCCCCTATAGATATAAATCTACTCACCTGCTAAACTCCTCGCTTAGCTGTAGTCGATGAGCTTCGTCGTCTCGGAGTCCACGCGAAGGTACCTACAATATTAACACATATCGCAATACCATTAAAATCAATGTCCGAAAACCGATACGGCACACGGTGCGCTCATAGGTTAGAACCTATAGCCTACGTACGGAAAAACAACCAAACAACCCTTGTCGTTGACGTATAAACAACAAACGACCAAATACAATATAGAATACCAAAACCAAGAATTCAAAAAATACGGAAACATAAGCAAATACCACTCACAATAGCTCCCTGATTTTGGTTCAGGTCAACTGGAACTAAACAAACAAGTATAGGGTGTAGTATATGGAGTATAGGAGCTACTGGACCAATTCCAGCACCAACCACCACCAAGTGGCCGGCCACATACACCAAAATTCCGGCGAGCTCGGCCCATTCTGCTCTGTTGGTGTTCGTCTTCTCAGGGTGGTCTCTTAGTGTCTTAAATAGGTCTCTGGAGTTGTTTGGTTTTCTCATAAACTTCCCAGGTCATCCCAGATTCCATGTAGACCTTAAGGTTTCACAAAACCGACACGGAACAATTCTAACTTCGTGTATCGGGTTCTAAACTCAATTCCAGGTCAATAGAACACTCTCTAAGATCTTGTAAACACTCCCTACATCTCAATTGGCCACTTGACCGCAACATATAATTTTCCAAGATCACAAACCTATTTAACTCAATTTTTAACTAGAAATATGATATTTAACACCAAAAACTAAACTAAAGTGTATGTATTACCTTATTTGCAACCAAAGAACTTTCTTGAGTTGCCCAAGTCTTTAAAATCCAAACCTAGTTGGTCCAATGTGTTGAGGATGAGGTTGTGCTTGTTTTTAATGAAGGAGACATAAGGTTTTGGTAAGTATTTTGAGATGTGGCATGGGGGTAGTGAGGTGAATGAGTATGAAGCAATTGTGTTGAGGAAATAATGGAGGAGGAAGGAAATAGGCAACCAAGTATAACCCTTAGGCTCACTCTCCTCACAAATATCTCCCATACACTCACTTTCTCCCAAAATTTCTAATTTGTCCAAAGCATCAATCCATATTCCATTCACACTCTCTTTGCATTTCTTTTCTTTTCTTTTCTCTTTTGTTTTCTTTCTCACAACTTCACAAAACTCAAAACTTAACGCAAACACAACACATGCACATGACATGTTCACAAGTCGCGGAAAAAGGTAAAAATATGGATTTGCCAAAAATCCGATAAATATCATTAAAATAAATAAATCATTTTATTCTTCGATAAATTTCCAAGTATTGGTATACACTTATACTGTCACGACCCGAAATATTAGTTCGTGACCAGCACTTAAATCACGCAACGTCTAAAGGAGTAACGTAATTCAAGTAAGCTGAAACCCAGAAATCTAAACCTTTTTAAGAAAATAAAGGTGGTGAAGTTTTGAGATAAAGGTATAATGAAATCAAGTTTTCTTAATACATAGAAAATGAACATGAATGATGCAAGTAAAACTTACTAGTTTGAAAACATGTTTTGTCTTTTAAAATTTTAGGCAGCACCTCCTTTGTATATTTTGATCCAAAACCACAAATACACAACAAGAATAATGGCATCCCCAAGCGGGAGTTAGCTCTTCGCTAACCGGCGGATCACAACCATGCAAAGCAGTATAAGCAAGCATACGACGCCCAACGGCGAAGTTCACCACAGAAGGTAAAGAAATAATCAAGACATCAAAACCACAAGTAGCGGAAATACCCTCGCTCTAAGTCTCGCAACCACAAATCTCACTATGTTTCATTACTTATACAAATACTAATTTTGATTGATAGAGTTAACTAGATACAATATGAAATATAGATACAAGTGTGGTTATGATACAAATGTCCCACCTACCAATGCAAAACACCCGAATGCAACTGTGTGCCAGCGAAGCCGCTACTGATCCAAGCGGACAACCTGCAAGAACTGTGGTACAATGGTGGTGAATTGCCAACTCGTGAGTAGAAAAATATCAACAGATAGAAATCGAATAAATAACGACTTTTAGGTCAAATATATCATAAAGGTAATACTATGATATTGTCATGACCCGCCCTCAATACAGAGAGTATTGTTCGCTCTGGCCGTAGCCGCACGGTTTTGTCTTTCGGGGCGAACTGGACACGACCAGGGGCCACTTCCTAGGACGTCACCCATTCCCGGACTTCCCTGGCCCGAGCACGCTTAACTACAGAGTTCTCAAACTCCTGTAGTGCCAGTTCACTTAAATGGCGCCTCTGTATTAAAGAGCGGTATCATTCCATTTATAGCACAGATCTGTCCTCTTTCGGAATGTATTCGGAAGATTCCCCATTGTTTTACAGTGGGTCCCCATGCTGATCTGGTATAAATGGGTATACCAGATAAATACATGGGGTATTACATTCTCCCCCACATAGAACAATGGTTCGTCCTCGAACCACAGACCTACTATTGAGGAACCAGCTCTGATACCATTTTGTCACGAGCCACCCTCAATACAGAGAGTATTGTCCGCTCTGGCCGTAGCCGCACGGTTTTGTCCTTCGGGGCGAACTGGACCCGACCAGGGGTCACTTCCCTGGAGGTCACCCATCCTAGGAATTCCCTGGCCCGAGCATGCTTAACTACGGAGTTCTCAAACTACTGTAGTGCCAGTTCACTTAAAAGGCGCCTCTGTATTGAAGAGCAGTATCATTCCATTTATAGCACAGATCTGTCCTTTTTCGGAATGTATTCCGAAGATTTCCCATTGTTTTACAGTGGGTCCTCATGATGATATGGTATAAATAGGTATACCAGATAATACATGGGGTATTAAAGATATCTACGGGACCGTATCTGTATATGTGCCAACAAGGTAGTCAATGTCTATAAGCATGTGGATAACATCCAACAGTATAATCAATGCATGTATGCATGTGGATCTCGTCCACACATATAATCAAAGTATGTATGCATGTGGATCTCGTCCATGTGTCAACCACTGACACAACAACATCATGCATGTAAATATCATAAAAGCATATGCATGAAAATATGAGGAATAAATCAACGGGTGTCCTCGCGACTCATCAAAATCATGGAACCTGAGTGTCCAGCATCGACACTCGAAACATCATGAAAACCGTGTCCAGCATCGACACGTAAATCCTCATATACTCAGGCACTGCATCCTCAGATCGGCCCTCATATCCATCTCGCTACTCCGGTCGGTATCCTCCGGATAACCTCCGAGTCCAAATACTATCACCGATGGGTAGTGCTCCCCTGCCAGGCTCACCGTCTAACAATACGAGTCTTCCCGCCCCAGGGTACCTCACCGGGTCCACCATGTACCCGCAGACGGTGCCTACCGCTCCTCGAATCGGGTTTCACATGACACTCTTAGAAACAAGAAAACACATGGTGGACACACTGAAATATCATATCAAGAGAAACCGGGTTTTAAAACAATACATACTTTCTTTTGAAATAACCACGGTTCTCAAATGCAGAAATCTCAAGAAAACAGCATATCTCAATGTGTATGAACATAAAGCATGATGTATGCGACATATAAAACAATGTAAGCATATCCGTATATCATGCAACATCGTATAAGGTGCATATGTTACTATAGCAAGTAAAATATGCAAGGGGTCATATCATGATGCAGCAATCCTGCTGTGTTGTGACATGTCAATTATCGATGATGAAGTGTGTGAGCCGGCAAATCTGTTTACGTGTAACATGTGCATCATCGATAATGGTGCAGGTGTACTAGCACAGGTATAAGCAATGCAATGAGAATAATATGAATGAAGCATAAAGTAAATCATATGCAAATGCTGACGGGTATACGTATCTAACATGATCGAGTCGGTTAATCAATCAATCGGCATCTAGCCAGACAACATCCCGTACGGTATACCCCATCGTATGTCATCCTCTAGTCATGGGTATGGATCAACCTCAAGTCAACTCATCACGTACGGAAAATCATCGTACGGCGGCATTAAGCTATCAGGGATCCTATCATCCTATAAAACGAGGAGGGAACGGACCTAATGTCTCGTACTGTTATCACTCCCGATTCACAACACACATAAATATCTCTGTATACCTATGTCCCAGGTCACATTCGCAATAATCTCATATCAGGGGACCGACATGGTATAAATCATCTCAATCGACTCGCATCCGTATACCAACATATCACCAAATCATCATATCGCGTCATATATCCTTTTCATCGCATTTATATCCCTCATCAGGTCAATTTTACATATACATCCTACCTTACTAAAAGCGTAAGTATCTAATCTAACATACACACCCGAACCATACAAACAGTTTTTGAAATATGCGAATCCTAGTTTTGAAAGTAAGGGCTACGGTGTTTTTAAAGAAATGATATCATTTGAAAATCGGTAACGTCCCTCAAGGTATCTGTTTAAAAGAAGCATATGATTCTTTAGTTTGGAAATGCGTATGGTTCGGATGATACATCTATGTCGACTATCTAGTCCTACAGTACCCTAAACGGCAATATCATCAAATATCATTCTCAAATCCCGTGATCACATATTAGCCGTATCATATCACTTCTAACTATCAATTAGTTTCTAATATAGTTTCTCTAACTATCTTTTAAGTCTATTTATAGTTTTCTATTAAAGGTTTCTTTAACCATTTACAATGAATCGGTTTCCATCAAAAACTTGCGGGGGTGCTATACGCCATCCACCCGACTTCCCTCGTGGATATAGATCCACTCACCTTGCTTCTTGTGTGCCGCTGACGATGTCGCCATCTTCATCTTCAATGTCTCGACATCACGTGGGGTACCTACACATATAATCCAATCGCAAATGCATATTAAGATCACATCGGAAAACCGAAACGACACGCTAATGTCCTATAGGTTAGAACCTAAGGACCACCCCTTCAAAACCACCAACATTCCTCGATATCACCGTACAAATATCAAGTGATCGAGGTAAAACACAATTACTGAAAATTAGAATCCAAAATACGGACAATATAAACCCGAATCAAAACAGCAACTCATGAAAATGGTCCCAGATTTTACCCTATGTCAAATCAGCCAATTTTGCATATGCTAAGGGTCTCGTTTACTGGAGATGGGGCTATGGAAGAAACACGAATCAAAATGGTGGGACCCAGTCCGCAATTTGCGGCCTTCTGGATTAAATCTGCGGCCAGGTTGGGGAGGTAGGTGTAAGTGCACGGCGACGCCCCGACCGTCTGTACGAGGCTAAAATGCGGAAGCGATAATTTACTTTAACTTTTGAACCAGCACCACCGCGCACAAAAATCCCGGATCGGGCCATTAATCTAATCCTAGCAAACTAGAGAAAGGGGTAGAAAGATATACCGAGCGATCCGTGTCCTTCGGTCTTCTCGTCGTCGTCCCGATCTCCCGCGGAATCACCGGTCTTCGCCTCCTCGACGGAAGGGCACCACATCGCCGGCTTCTTTTACGGGCTCCCACCTGTGGACCGAGGCAACTCGGGCATGAAGTTGGCGAGTCAACGTGCCCAAGAGTACTGTAGTTGAAGTGTAGATGGCTATATGTCTCATGGGGTTTGAGGAAGTTGCCTTTGGTGGAGGAATGAGATGATAGCATTTTTAGAGATGAAATTGGGGATTTTGCAAGCACAAGAGAACCAAAAATCCCGAAAAAAAATAATGGGCAGCCCCTCCCTCTCTTTGGCCGGCCATGTAACAAGAGGAATGAGAGGAGAGTGTATAGATCAAAAAATGAGAGAGAGCCCATAATACAAGAGTGAGAAAGGGTCATGATAATAAGCAATGATCACAATCAAAGTCCAACACTCCATCAACCAATCATCACACCCAAAGTCAAGTAATCATGAAGTCATGGAGTCAATGAAAGCTACACCCACCATGAAAACCATCATGAAGCAAAAAGTCTTCTCAAATGTTAATTGCACAATAGCAAATAACCCCCTCAACCAAATTTCAGCCAAAGACAGGAAACAAAGGAAAATGGCCGAAACGGAAAGCAAACTGGTAACTTCCGAAAACTGATCCCGTAATAAATTACAGGAAAACCCCACTACGGTATATGCATACCCGCATTTGTATTCCGACCGAATAAAAATGCAATGAGATAAAATCTACACTGTACAATACTAGGATCCGACTTAAACCAAAGCCCGCTAGTATAATCCGTCCGATCATGATCCGTGCAATACCGCACGTATCTGATCGAACACTGCCATATGTCCATACGGCCTCTACAGCGTTTCGCCCGAAACTTGAGAAACTGGTCTGTGGGGAACTCTAAAGACTCGTCAATACTTTGGTTGTGGATTTAACCACTAGCACGTCAGAGGTAATTGCTATACGTAACGGGCTACCAGGTATTGACTAAAAGGGACGTCGATGAGCAAACTCATCCTGACACCCTACTGAGCCTGTCAGTGACAATATCCATACAGTCCAGTCCGTTCGTATATGAGCATCGCATGGAGGGCCTAGGGGGTTGGTAAAAGTCAGACCCCCAAAAGCGGTACAAGTCGTATCGGAGTGTAGCCAAGAACACCCTGAGATACTACTGGAATACCTACCAGTAAATCTCCTGCCTTGGCCAAGGACTTCGTGTAATGGCTCTCCTAGACACAGCGCGACCTCACCCCTAATACCGGGAGAGACGAACCCCTGCAGATCCGCTCACTGCCTCCATGTGGCTCGGGACTGTACCCAACTAAAACCTGTTTGCATGTCTCCTTTGAGCGTAGTAGGGTAGTAATCAAAGTACAGTGGGAACTCACACGAGACAAATGACGATCTAAGGTCGATGAACTAACCTGTACACATGTCACCAGGGAACTGCTATCTGACGTCACGTATAAGACCAACTAGCATGTTCCCGGCGGGTCCTGTCTGGTGTACTCATAACCCAATGAGCACCTATATACATCTTAGGTGAACCAACTGACACCCGTGGCTTGTGAGACCGGCCACCGCCCCTCGTCGGGGTCTCGACTGTATACACTAGTTTACTCTGGAGTATCGATGCCCTGTCTCGAAACTCCCACGACTAGGGACCTTTAAGGATGAGCTTATAGACTACCAGCTCCCACATATATGATCGCCTTCATACTGCTGGCAGTCAAGCAAGAATCCTAGGGGCTCTATCAACGTGTAATAGTGACCTGTAAGGTCACCTAAAGCAGTACACGATGATAAAGATAAACCAGATTGCATACTATCATCTTGAGTAAGACTGTCTTACTTGGACAGGTCCTCCCTCAATCATTGCAATCACGTGCCTGTGATCCAATAATTGACTCTGAGGGCACTATCTCCAACAATCTCCCACTTGCACTTAAGGCTAATTATTGCGATGTCGCATACTTACAGCCCGTGTGATACCGAACACCCAACTCCTCTACTAATCAGTCTCACAAAAGCCGTTTGCGAAACTATTGCGTTCGAGGAATAGCCTCAGTGAGTGGATCCGCCTGGATGTTTCTTTCTATGTCTCTCTATATCTCAAGTTCGTGGAGAAAGCCATCTCCCGAAATGAGCAATACCTGTCTTAGAATGTGTCAGAATGTCAGATGGGACCTAGCTCATAAATGAACTCCCAATCCAAACTTCTTAGACTGTATCGTCAACTGAACTTAATCAGTATCCTGCGTCATGCCTCCCTCAGTATCCCCTTGGACCACCTGTCCAAAATACTGCCCCTCGTCAGAAGGAAAACTATAACTCTGACAACCTCTCTGTCATCCATGTCACCTTAGAAGCCTGGAATGATAACCGTCTCCCGAATGAGGCTGTCGTTATTATATCCCTAGAACATCCACTTATGTTCTAAAACTGCTTCCGATTGGTTTTCCAGGATTGGATTATTATCAACTTATTTCATCTACTGCAAAAACAACATCTGGTGTGGTACTTGACATCTCATGATTGACTCAATTGCCTAAGCAAGTGATCTGCCAATCATGCACATCCCTCTCCCCTTTAGTCTGTAAGACACCTTTAGAGAGGGCGACTCCATCACCTGCAGGTATACTACCGTGCCAGGAGTCGTCCATTCTAAAAACTCTTAGAATGCTGTATAACTACCCTGATTGGGAAACCACCCAAATCTAGATCTATAGATCTAGTAACCAGAATGTCTTGTTAATATATCCAAGTCCCATATGGAGAAACCACTGTGTGACAACCAAAGTATAACCAATCGTAGTATAGGAACTTCACTTTCTACTCTGTGTATGTCGTCCAAATACCAGGACATCACACCCTACTACCTTCTTAACAGATCCATTCCCTATTCTGATGAAGTCAAACCTATGACTGTCGCATCAGAAATAGATGATCTATCTCCGCTACATCTGCTTTAGTTTATAAATAGACATAAGCTACTTGTTCACCAATGCTTCTGCTGCTCCCACTGACTACAACAACCCTCTGGCAGAGTCATATACACGTACGCTTCTAAAGCCAGTTTAGAATGACGTTATACTCATCCAGCTGACGGGTATCATAATCTGGGACAAGAGCAATGGCAAGTTTGGGTTAACAAGAACCTCCCTGTCACCGTCCTTGAGGCTACCGGAGTACCCCTCGGGTGCCTGAGGTTACCCACCGTATCTGCGGAGTGGCCAATGGAATGTCAAACAAGATTGAATCTTTAGGTTCTTATCAAATCTTCAGTAATCGTTTGCGGTTCTGGAATCACTTCCAGTTCTACCATACTCCTACTACTGTTTTCTAAAAAAATCCATTTCTTTTAAAACTGTGGAGAGTCAAGAACAATATCACTATTGATCTTCCAGATGGTAGAAAGTCAACCATTGTCATAGTATGGGTCAACCCACAAACAGCTATTACAGAAACGTGCCTTGAGTTATCCAGAGTCTGGTTTTAAGCATAAGCGAGACAACTCCCCGTACCTTAACATCGTTAAGATATGAACTGTTCTATATCCAATATAGAAACAGGGGCACTGATTTAATTGAACCAGATTCAAATCATGCAGCTGTCTCCAGTGCATGTCATCTAAATGGAAGGAGGCCGATCAGCGTTACTCAACTTAGGAACGCTTCCAATTATGAGTAAACTGAAAGAGAAGAAAGTTCTATTAATCATTACTATTAACTGAATACCACACACAAGTATCTACATCTTCGATCACTTTGAAGAATCTCGATACTTGCAACACCTGGTTCTCTACTTTATTCATATACCTATAACTTCTCGAAATTCGGACCTTGCGTTTCTACGAAACACCTGTCTAAAAATTAGAGAAGTCATAAGTAAACCGAATATAGTACGAGAACCAACCCCTTTGTCCTCATGGACGCTGGACAACATACAATACTCTGTATAAGTCCCTTGAGTCTAATAACACAATCCCTGCATGTCGTAGGTTGAAAACTGTACTATGGTTATGAAGAATTACACCGCTGTTTAATGCTCCTAACCTAACCATCCACTGATATAGGTAAATGTCATGGACATAATTTCAAAAAGGTATATCTCACTCTATTAAAATAGACATACAAGTATATCAATTTGAAATTGGTGCATAACAGCGGATATTCAAAACCAAATATTTGCCGTCCGGCAAACAACCAGGTGACTTCCTCAAATATCACCGATCACAACGAATCCCGATATAATGAGGACGATCACCTAATTCCCAATAACTTACTCCCACTCATCATCTGTAAAACCATACAGATGTGAGAATCAAACCTGGTAAATACATACCCTGGAGCAAGTGTCTAATTATGAAATCAGTTTTCCTTTAACAGTACACAGTGAAACTGAAACATCGAAATGTTTCGATGGTGTATCCGGGTATTCCTAGTAATGCCTCTTCCATTATCAGATTCACAACTGTAACCGTATATTTTTTTGCCATCTCTCCAAATCTTTTCATATGTTTTTAGTCATTACCTTCTGTACACACTCTTAGGCTAAATGGTTTTCTTCCTTCCCTACCGTTCAGCACCAGCCTATGGTTTGGAAGAAGACTATCCAATAAGCATAATGGGTGTACTGTCCTAATCCTAGGAGCACTCGCAATGCGAGTGAAGGTGAAGATAAAAAACAACCGAATAAACCTTATTCCTATTTCTCCTGAACCAAAATCCATCCCCGAACTGGAACAAGTTCCTTTCGAGTTCGTATATAACCATACGATGGAGTATCCAATAAACTGTGGATCTTCGTAGTGATACTGAGTGTCCTGGAGAAATACAAAGGTGATTTAGGATTGGCGAAGAAATATTTGGTTTGGTCGTGAATAACAGTCGCAATTTACTTTGCCCTTTTACTAATCCCTTTCTTTGTTTCTACATAATACCTTCTGTACACCATCGTTATGCTAATTGGTTTTCTTCATTCCCCACCGTTCGGCACCAGCCTAAGGTTTGGAAGAAGACTATCCAATTTGCGTAATAGGTGTACTATGTCCTAAACCAAGGAGTATTCAAAACCTAAGAGAAGGTAAAAGGAAAAGACAACTGAATAGTCCTATCCGTTTTCTCCAGAACCGGAAACCATCCTCGAATAAATTCCTTCGAGTTCGTATATAACCATACGATGGTTTTATCCAATGGAAGTGGACGTTCAAAGTAATACGGGGTGTCCTGGAGAAAAGGGTAAAAGTAGGAGTGGCAATGAGGTTTGCAACTCTGACAATCCAAAAGCCAGTGTTTAAAGAAGTTCGGTTAATTTTGTTCACTGAGTCATAGTCTTAGGGTCGGGCAATGGTCGCTGCCAAAGAGAGAGAGAAAAGAAACACTCAGCGTGCATTCTAACCTAGATCAGAATGGTTACCATTTTATCTAATCAGGAAACCTCCCACTGTACCGTCAAATTCTCCTCCAAACCTGAAAGAAGAATTAGTCGGGATCACCCGAGGAGTAAACCAACTCATCAGTGGGAATCGGGATCCAACTATCATCGCATGATAACGTGACGGAATCCGCTCACGTTATCACACTCCAGAAGGTATGCGCATATCTGGCAAGTTTCAGTTTCTTCAGAAACTCCCGATGTGATTTTTGCCCATGCTCTTATGACCTTGACGAAGGTCAACAAATCATAAGTCACATGTCAAGTTCTACCCGTCATTGTCCAGGTTAATTTGAACCCACCCGTACACGCCCTTGACGAAGGTCAACAAGGCTATACGACGGTCCCAAACCAACGCATCTATCTATGCAGCAAAAAGGTAACAAGCAGGTACCATACACTATGCCTTGACGAAGGTCAACAAACATAGCATGAATACTACGTGCTACCCGTCTGAAACGACGGAGGGCTACGAATGGTTTCTGGCGAAAAACCTTTAACGTAATGAACTTGATATCGTTGAAGGAACTGGATAGCTTTTTAGAAAAATATAGTGACGAAAACCTTTGCTAAAGAGGTCACTCCCGGTGAAGGGATCTCGGCTCTTTCCCCGTAGAATGAGGTGCAGGATATTCCATCTGAATACCACGATGCAAAGCAAATGTAATCGGTTATAGTGAAGTTATTGCCCTGACGCAAACTTCTGTCCAAGGGGTTACTCCCGATGAAGGGATCTCGGCCCTTGCCTCGTCGACTGAGGTGCTGGATATTCATAACCGAATACCACTGTGCAAAACAAAAGAGAACGCCCTTGCAATAACAGCTTTTTGAAAAAATGTTCCAACAACATCAGATTAGGTTTGTTTAACTTGCATTGATCCGAATCAATGCAGGCCCATCAATTGATCACACCAATAAAGAACAAAAATAATGACGTACGTATATACCATCCGCATTCGCCACTGGGTCCCGTCATTACCCGTTAGGTTAGTTAACTAACGACAAAGCGGGGACTGGACTAGCGCGGATGCAAAACATATACAACATCTACTAGTATATATATATATCAATATATAATATTCGCTGAAGGCGTCATAAAATGCAACATCACAGAAATGTAATAAGCATCACAGAACAATACAGATATCTGGGATCCCCGGGTTTCATAGAGCCGCTACTGAATCCCGACGTTCCCCTGGTCGTGTGGATAGCCTGTGCAATGAAATCCTAGACCCATACGGGCGCGGCAAGTTACCCTCAAAACCTGAAGCGAGGCAGCCCCCTTCAACAACGTGAATGGACCACCCAGCACTTCACGGAATCCGGTAACTTGGGCACCACTCCTGGGTCAACCTGTACCCCTTACGAGTGCGGCGAATAGCCCGCCAATTCTAGAGTGAAGCCCCCTTCGTCTCAATGCCATGAGATGCGGGCCAGTTGCCCTCTAGAACCCGGCTATCCTTGCACCCCTCCTTGGGGTAATCCTAGTACAAAAAGTAAAATGTATATTCAACGGGTACATCGACCTCACCCCGGTCGTGCCCCAAAAGAATAATATACAAACAGGCAGTGACGGCAGTCCACATGTCGGACGCTCGCCCCGTAATATCAAATGTACATATAAAACGAAACTGTACTACCATTGCATCCAGGCTATCCCCCACGACCAATCCGCAACATCACAGCACAACACAGAACATCAACGTGAATGTCATGTTCGCAAATCCGTCTAACCAGGCTATAGCAGTTAGTCGGGATTTACCGATCAAGTGATATGCACGGTCGCAGATATAATGTAAATACTGTGAACTAACATGTTTAAAATTTTCGATCGATCAAAATTACAGAAATGGGCCCCAAGCACTACTGTAGCACTCAAAGAAAATATCGGCCGAAAAAGAATATTCCAAAAACCCCATTTTCAATACATAGACTCACTAGAAAAATTTGGAGCAGAGATCCCTCACTACGGCGACGGAACCGTGGCCAAAGTGGGGGTACGGCCGCGGTTCCGCGGCTGAAAAGGGACAACTTGCCACCAAATTTTCCCAGATTTCATTTAACTCCCTGCCTGTAATTTTGCAACACACTAAAAAAAATTTCGAGCCAAATAATTTTCGACAGAGAATTGATGCATTAAAATCGCAGGTTTTGGAATTTTGTTCGATCGGAAATGTAAACACATTAGAACAAGCTAGAATAGGTTAATGGCATGTCCCTGATACCAGTGTAAGTGCACGGCGGCGCCCCGGCCATCTGTACGAGGCCAAAATGCGGAAGCGATAATTTACTTTAACTTTTGAACTGGCACCACCGCGCACAAAAATCCCGGATCGGGCCATTAATCTAATCCTAGCAAACTAGAGAAGGGGGTAGAGAGATATACCGAGCGATCCGTGTCCTTCGGTCTTCTCGTCGTCGTCCCGATCTCCTGCGGGATCTCCGGTCTTCGCATCCTCGCCGGAAGGGCACCACATCGCCGGCTTCTTTTACGGGCTCCCACCTCTGGACCGAGGCAACTCGGGAACGAAGTTGGCGAGTCGACGTGCCCAAGGGTACTGTAGATGAAGTTTAGACGGCTATATGTCTGTTCATATCAGATTTTTGCATTTTCATACCGTCCAATTTTTATCACTTTGCATATCCGTAGATACTCTTGAGCCGTGTTTGCTAGTCAATTGCAGGATACAGGTTCTCGGTTCCAAAACGATGAAATTTATGGAAAACACGAAAAAATCCGGGTTCCTGCCAACCACAGATAAAACACGGTCTCTGCTCTTCATCCGTATGTTGCCAGATATCAATAGGAAGACAAAAGGTCAAATCAATGTCACCTTCATGCACAAGGCTCAATGGTAGCACAAAATCCAAGAGATCTACACGGAGCTCGAGGCAATCATGACAAAATCTTGACAAAAAGTCCACCTTTCCCTCAACAGAAATTCTGGAAAAATCGGGGAGCCAAATTGAGAAAATACACATGCCAGAATAATGTACAAAGCAAACCAGGGAAGCCCAAGAAAGATGAAAGCCCAATTCAACAATAATGCCGCGGATCCGCGGCAAGAGGTGGGTCCAGGCCGCGGATCCGCGGCCGTTCTGGCGCCAGGGGAAAAGTTCTTTTGGGGGTATTTTGGTATTTACGTTTCTGTTCTGGTGGTTGCCCTAGGGTTTCATTCTCTGGCCTATAAATAGCCCAGAAGTTTGTGAAGGAAAGGGTCCAATCTTGTATTTCTTTTGGCTAGGTTTTAGTTACATGTTCTTCTTCCTCTTCTCACCTCTTCTCCATTAAACTTGTAAGTGAGCTTTTGAATGAAGAGTGATGAATAAAGAAGACCATTTTATATCATGCTTGTCTCTTTCTTTTACTTGTTGTAATGTGTTGTAATTTCAATTGTTAAGTAGTTGTTGTTATTTCCTTGTTATTTCTTTCTTCTCTTTTTTCTTTATCCTTACATACGACAATGATACTTACGCTTGATCCTCGCCAAGGTGAGGTCGCAAACAGTTAGTCGTATTCTTCTAATCTTCTTCTTTCTATCTTCCTCTTTTGTGTTGTTTTATTTTTCCGTATTATGATGTGTGAGTAGTTCATTCTTGTTAGGGTAGGATAAGGGAAGTTTGAGAGAAGGAAATCTCTCTCACTCTTTCCTTGCCCAACATCTTAAATCGACTCCCGTTAATCGAACCACAATCCGCTCCTTACGGCACCCTATCCTACATGATAGCGGTGATTCCGTAGTGAGACCGGTTGTGGTTGGATTAACCGGAGGTTATGGCTAAGAGCCAAGAACGGACGGACAAGCACCAAAAGGAAGACTTATGCGTTGGAAAGCCTAGCTTATACTCGCAAAGTCCTTACTAGTCGTGCTAATCCCCGTTGTTGCCGATTACCGTAACACGATATTAAGAAGGGCAACGAAAGATGTGGAGACTCCTAACTCAAACTAACCTAATCCTAACCCTAACATGCTCTCTTTAAATATCAACTCAACACTTAGATAACTACAAACAAAATCTGAACAACCGGACTTAACTCGTCGAAAAACACATAGAAAAAGATTCCCATCTCCCTGCGGACGACCCGTACTCAACCGGCTAGCTACGTGCGAAACTGTCTTGATTGCGGTATTTAAACTTAAACTTGAACACGCTCTTATCCTATCAATCAATGTCTCATGGGGTTTGCGGAATTTGCCTTTGGTGGAGGAATGAGATGATAGCATTTTTAGAGATGAAATTGGGGATTTTGCAAGCACAAGAGAACCAAAAATCCCCACAAAAAATAATGGGCAGCCCCTCCTTCTCTTTGGCCGGCCATGTAACAAGGAAGGAATGAGAGGAGAGTGTATAGATCAAAAAATGAGAGTGAGCCCATAATACAAGAGTGAGAATGGGTGATGATAATAAGCAAAGATCACAATCAAAGTCCAACACACCATCAACCAATCATCACATCCAAAGTCAAGCAATCATGAAGTCATGGAGTCAATGAAAGCTACACCCACCATGAAAACTATCATGAAGCAAAAAGTCTTCTCAAATGTTAATTGCACAATTGCAAATAACCCCTTCCACCAAATTTCAGCCAAAGACAGGAAACAAAGGAAAATGGCCGAAACGGAAAGCAAACTGGCAACTTCAGAAAACTGATCCCGTAATAAATTATAGGAAAACCCCGCTACTGTATATACATACCCGCATTTGTATTCCGACCGAATACAAATGCAATGAGAGAAAATCTACACTGTACAATACTAGGATCCGGCTTAAACCGAAGCTCGCTAGTATAATCCGTCCGATCATGATCCGTGCAATACCGCATGTATCTGATCGAACCCTGCCATATCTCCATACGGCCTCTACAACGTTTCACCCGAAACATGAGAAACCGGTCTATGGGGGACTCTAAAGACTCGTCAATACTTTGGTTGTGGATTTAACCACTATCACGTCAGAGGTATTAGCCATACGTAACGGGCTACCAGGTATTGACCAAAAGGGACATCGATGAGCGAACTCATCCTGACACCCTACTGAGCCTGTCAGTGACAATATCCGTACCGTCCGGTCCGTTCGTCTATGAGCATCGCATGGGGGCCTAGGGGGTTGGTAAAAGTCAGACCCCCAAAAGCGGTACAAGTCGTGTCGGAGTATAGCCCAGAACACCATGAGATACTACTGGAATACCTACCAGTAAATCTCCGGCCTTGGCCATGGACTTCGTGTAATGGATCTCCTAGACACAGCGCGACCTCACCCCCAATACCGGGAGAGACGAACCCCTGCAGATCCGCTCACTGCCTCCATGTGGCTCGAGACTGTACCCAACTAAAACCTGTTTGCACGTCTCCTTTGAGCGTGGTAGGGTAGTAATCAAAGTACAGTGAGAACTCACACGAGACAAATGACGATCTGAGGTCGATGAACTAACCTGTACACATGTCACCAGGGAACAGCTATCTGACGTCAGGTATAAGACCAACTAGCATGTTCCCGGCGAGTCCTGTCCGGTGTACTCATAACCCAATGAGCACCTGTATACATCTTAGGTGAACCAACTGACACCAGTGGATTATGAGACCGGCCACAGCCCCTCGTCGGGGTCTCGACTGTATACACTAGTTTACTCTGGAGTATCGATGCCCTGTCTCGAAACTCCTACGACTAGGGACCTTTTAAGGATGTGCTTATAAACTACCAGCTCCCACGTATATGATCGCCCTCATACTGCTGGCAGTCAAGCAAGAATCCTAAGGGCTCTATCAACGTGTAATAGTGACCTGTAAGGTCACCTAAAGTAGTACACGATGATAAAGATAAACCAGATAGCATACTATCATCTTGAGTAAGACTGTCTTACTTGTACAGGTCCTCCCTCAATCATTGCAATCACGTGCCTATGATTTAATAATTGACTCTGAGGGCACTATCTCCAACAGCAGGAGATAAGGTTTCAGTAGGAGGTCCTCGGTTGCCAGCATGCATCACTGTCCTTGGTAAATAATTTTTCAGGTCCCCGAGTGTTAGCAGATTTACAAATACCATTAAAATTTCACAGTTTTTCGAAATCGGGTTTTCAAAATTCGCGTTCCGGGGTTCTAGTCTCTGGTTTAGGTCTCTAATCAATCACCACAGGGGTTTTAAGGTCACTACTACACTCAATTTCACCTTTGGATTAAATTCAAAACCCTAACCTCATCTAGGGATTTTTCTAAGTTCATAAAACCACTCGATATCGATACTAAACACATATGGACACATAAGGAATTGAAATGATATGTTAAAGGTGCAGAAATTATCTCATTTGGCAACTCAAGAAAATTCTTGATTGCCCTAAGTCCTCAAAATTCGATTTTTGTTGGTCCAATGTGCTTCCCTTGAGCTAGTGAACATTTTTAAAGAAATGGGTATGGGGTTTTCGTGAATATTTTGATATGGGTCAATGAAGGTAGTAGATGGAGGGAGATGAAGAAGAAGAAGAAGAAGAAAAATGGTGGAGAAACAATGAGGAGCACCTCCTTTCTCTCTCTCTCAAGCATGGTCTCCTATAATGATTATGTCCCCTTTTCTCTCTCTTCAAGTCATCATTACACCCTTTTTCCATTTCTTTTCTTTTCTAAAGTCAATAACCTTGCATGATAAATGAAGAAAAGACCATGATAAAATGTAACAAGTATTAAAATAATTTGGTGCTTGTCATGTGTACAAAAGACGCTTAATACGCGATTAGCGATACTTAATCGCGATTAGCACTAATAGTGAATATAACAATCATAAAAATTCCTAATTTGCATAAATCACAAAAAACAATCTCTTTTCAGTAATTTCCCTAATTTTCCGAATTTTTTCCCAATTTATCGGTATTTAATAATACCGCCTTGTTAAAATATTCAATATTTTATTATTTAATTATAAAAATTCCCAAAAATAATATTTTATTTTTCTGAAATGTTGCAGTCTTTCCCCATTAAAAAAATTCGGTCCCCGAATTTAAATTTAAACTCTCCCTATTTCTAAAACATTTCAGTGAAAGGTCCAGTCGTCGGGGCTCCGAAATCATAAATACATAAAACGCAACGTGGCGCAATGCATGCACATGAACAATGAGCAGATAACTCAAAAACAAAACTCCGTCAAGCATCCTGCAATCATCGGAGTCATGGTGAAGACACAAATGTCAAATCCAAAACGAAACCAATATGATATACACCAAAACTATACATGTAAACAATTGAAGGAAATACATACCAAACCTTTCGTGTTGCTGTGCGATGCTCATAACACTGCACGGGGGCGGACGTCTATTGTAAGAAAATAATCATATATGTTTATATTTTTAGTTTAATATGCACGTCCCGCCGTTTTGGAAAATAATTTAGAAGGGTCCCCTTGTTTTAAATGTTTCGTGTTATATCAGACACGTTGGTAAATACTGAGACTATAGCTCTCTTTGGGAAATACCTTCGATAACTGTCAATGCATGCAAAATACATCCAGGTACTGTCCACTGACTAGTCCTTCTCAGTATGAAAACAATAGTAAATATCATAAAAACGTACTGCTCCATAAGAAATCAATCCCAAAATGTGCATAAGAACGCTACGTGCATCTGATGTGCACGGAAATCAAAATCCATATATGTGCCATACATGTGCACAGAAACAATATCTAAGTGCAACGGGTGTGCACGAAACACCTGTCAAAGGCAACGTGGGTTCCTGACAGCCAAATCGGGTGCATCTAATATGCACGAAGAATCTCGATTTAGTGCATCTGGTGTGCACCAATATCGCATCAAGCGCCCAAATATGCGCAAGAATCCAAATCCAGTGCACACGGTGCATGAAAACAATATCGAATATCGCAATCGAAATCGACGGTATACAACACATCTCAATCAAAATCCAAATCGGGTATATCGTGGTATATAATCTCACAACTATGTGCATCATCATGCACAAAAGCAAATCAAAATACTAAAAGTGCATGAAAACTATGCCGAAAGCATAAGTCAATAACGCGCATGCCCTAGGCATGAAATCACAATCAATATCTCAAATGACATCAAAACGAAGTCAGGTGCAATAGTGGTGCACAAATCTCAATCATGCAATCAAATCGCTCGAAATATCAGGCATAGAATCAAAATCAACCTCAAATGCAATAAATACGCACAAACACGTAAATACCCAGTAGGTGCAACCATGGTGCACAAAAGCAAATAATATGAAACTCGGTCATCAAAACTCAATCATGCAATAAATCACCCAAAATACCGAAATCCAAAGTGACTGACACGTGATAGTCAACTCACGAAATCACCAATTGTAAATACTGCCATCGATATGTCCTTCCTCCAAGGTCGAGAAGGTGTCGGTGCATCCAATGCTAGCAGAGCAAGATGTCTACTTGCCTCCCGATTATGGCCCATTGTCTGGTGCCCTTAGGCTCTCGTCTCTCACTGCGAATTGCTAAGTACATAGCTCCCCGGCTCAAGAGTCCAATATGGAAACGATAATGGAAGTAGCCCGCTCTGGCACATCCTCTAAATATCTCTGGCCAACTCTTATGGTCACCCATCACATGTCTCGTCAACGATGCTGAACTCTGGCCTGCTGGGCGTGTGCAATCACTACTACAAATAAGGGTTGCCCCTACGGATTTATCGGTAGGGGCAACCCACTGCCCCTACGGATATATACGTAGGGGCGAAAAAAGACCCCGTAGGTGCAAAGGCCGCAGGTGCAAGTTGAGGTCCTGAACTTGGCCCTACGGATAAATTGAAGCCCCTACGGATAACTCTGTAGGTGCTATAGCCCCTACGGAGTACCCCGTAGGGGTAATAAAATCATATATTTAAATTTTTTTTTTGAATATATTGTATATACCTACGGATATATCCGTAGGTCCTATTTCGTCCCCTACGGATACAGCCGTAGGGGATATAAAGTAGCCCCTACGGCTGTTTCCGTAGGGGCCACTCACAACACAATGCACTGAGATCGGGGGGAAAATATCAGGGAACCTGATATTTTGCCCCTACGGATATATACGTAGGGGATAAATATTGGCCCCTACGTATATATCCGTAGGGGCACCCCCAACACCCTGCACTAATATCAGGTGGGAAAATATCAGGGAAAATATCAGGCAATATATATACCTACGGAGTAATCCGTAGGTACATGTTTTCTGTATTTTTTTTTTAAAAAGGGCTGCTAGATTTTTTCCCGCCCTGTGCACAATACTATATACATCAATCAAATCATATATTGCAGTATTCATAATCACATCCCACGTATATATATAATATACAAAAGAAACCCAAAAACTGAATATGATATAAATTCAAACCAATATCAATATCGTTTCAAAATGTAGTACAATGTGATATAAATAAATACATGTTTCAAAAAATAAGAACCAAAAAGCTACCCTAGTTCGGTCCAGCTCCACCTCCGAGTAACGTTCGAATAACGCGCGCCTGCTCCTCGGTAAATACACTATCCAATACTGCAAATAAAGGAGTCTGAGCGGCATGTGGAGCTGGCGTCGTGGTCTGCGCAGCCGCCGTCGAGGTTGTCGCTTGCGGAGCCGCGGCTGCGGGAGTCTGAGTGGGCGGTGGAGCTACAGGAGCTGTCTGCGGAACCGCAGCCGATGTAGTGGCTTGCGGAGCCGCAGCCGAAGGAGATGCATGTGGAGGCTCGGCCGATCTACCCTGTCGCGTCTGGACATAACGTGTGTAAGAAGCGTCTAAGAACTGTGTATTATTCGAATTCGTTTCATTATTAAGTTATTTCGAAACCCTGTTTGGATATCTAGTTTGGAAAAGCGTTGTTTATTTTAATTACATATGTATGTATGATTAATCAGACTTGCGTACTAATAAGGGTTGTGTTGATATGTATATAATATGAAATGATATTTTACTATAAAGTAGTATACATACCAGCATCTCCTTCAACTCCTGAACGGTGGCCCTCAAGCTATCCAGTTCCTGATGGACATGCCGGCCACTGGAGACGGAGGAAGTAACCGCCGGGGTGGAGTCCAACCTCATATGGGCCCTGCTAGGGCCCAATCCCCGGCCTCTCTCCCAACCTCCGTGGTGCCCTCCGTGTGCGGCGTCCAGAACTGGGGTCAGCAGCCTCGGATCGTTCTGTCCGGTAAAATCGATCCCCGAGGCCTGGGCCTGCTCAACCACCCGCTCCTACACCCACATTAAGCAGTAAAGTATAAGTATAAAATTTAAACTTGAACCTTCCAAAACTAAAATTTCAAATTTGGGTAGAAAAAATATTAACACTTACGCAGTACTCCTGGGTAGCGACGTCGGGACATCGAAGCTCGCCCGTGGCGGGATCTGTCGAGGTGCCGTGGACGGCAAGATATGCGGACAGCACGCTCGGTGTACCACCTGACGCCACGGTCCGAGATGTCTGCAATATTAGAAAGTAACTCTTAATATTAGAAATATTAGAGAATAACTCTTAATATTGCAGAATATTAGAGAATAACACTTAATTTACCGATAACTCCATGGCTCGAGTAATGTTCCTCGAGCCACCTGTGTAAGTGGGGCGACCCCTCTTCGCCGACTTCCTGTTCTCCGTATTCTGAGCGGCCTGTTTCTGCACAACGCATTAACATTTAGTTTTCTAATTAAGAAACACAAAGAAATAAATTATATCATAAATAATGAATTAAATTTAAAATACATACTTGTTTGCGTTCGGAGTCGAAATAAGCGCACAATAGAGGCCATGTCTCTACGTCGACTCTCGCAAACGCCGGAGTAGATAGGAGGGCCGCTCTCTCTGCCTCGGGGGTCGCTATCCACAGGGAGTAGTAGTCGGCCTTCAGCTCATTCCTGTTGTATCAGACCTTGGCCTGCATGTTCTTCATCAGGCCATTGTACAGAGCATGAAGGTCGAGCACCCTCCCCGAGTGATCAGGGTCGGCTACAGGCTGAAAATCGTAATCCAACTGAAAATACAAAAAAAAACATTGTTATTAGATTGCAAGTGTTAATAATAAATATATTGGATAGATCAAATGAAAATATATATTAATACATACCCGAGCCTGTTCAAAGAAGAGGGCGAATGAGCGCTGGTGCTGCTCGCCCCACTCAACGTGAAGTGGATAGTTCTTCACGATCCGGCTCTCGTCCCCCAAATACCGGCCGAACCTCTCGGCATGAGGACCGGTATAGCGATAGTCAAGGGTAAAAAATAGGGGGAATGCTGCCTCCCCCCTAGCTCTATTAGGCCTCAGCCTATGGGACTGATTCGGGCCTCGAGTCCCCCTCTGGGGATGGAGAGGCCCTGCGTCTGCACGAAATATCAAGACAATCAATAATAATACAAAGTTGTATTAAGAAATCAAGGTTAAACAAAAATTCAAGTGTGATATATACCTCCGGTGAATAACGCACGAGCCTGGGCCCGAGCAGCAGCACGAGCGGGACGATAGTTCCTCCGGTGAGGAACAACCGGGGTCCCGGACCCGGACGCATCCCCTCCAACTATAAAATAAACATCGACGCTAAATCTCCATGAAGTTCATATTTATTCTATAGAGCATATGTAAAATAAATAAATATTTTAAATTTATTCATACTAACCTGCAGACGATGCGGAGGGTACGGAAGCGGCAGGAGTGGCCCCTGTGGAAGGTGTGGACGCACCACCTATAATTAGACAATTAAAAATAGATTTTATAAGTAATTGCAAAAAGAATGTGTAGATCAATAATATAACGTTCTAAATCAATATGCATGAACTATAGGACATATAAACATACCCGCAGGTGCGGTGGTGTCACCACCTACAGCTAGACAATAATAAAAATTGCTAAGTAAGAGCAAAAGGAATGTGTATATTTATGATATAGTATTCTAAATCAATATACATACACTATATGATATATGAACATACCTGGAGGAGCGGGGGTGGCCTCTGTCCCAGATGTGGACGCAGGACCAACAACTAGACAATTAAAAATAGATTTGATAAGTAATTGGAAAAAGAATGTGTAGATCAATAATATAACGTTCTAAATCAATATGCATGCACTATATGATATATAAACATACCTGGAGGAGCGGGGGTGGCCTCTGTCCCAGATGTGGACGCAGGACCAACAACTAGACAATCGAACATTGACAATATAAGTAATTTTGACATAAACAGGCATGAATATCTGTAATATTAAATTGAAAATGGATATGCGTGCAGTATACCTGGAGGTGTGGCAAAATCCACACGGAAGGAGGCATCCGAAGGGGTCTCCGATCTGGGTGCAAGAACGGCCCTCTGAAGCTCCCTACGGAGCTCTCCGGGCGGCAGAACCGCTCTGCCTCTGCCTCTGCCTCTGCCGCGGCTGGAGCTCCTGCCGCCCCTCGCTGCTCCCGACATCGTCATCCAATCTAGATAAACGGTTCGTGGACGCATTAGACAATCATTAAAAGTATTGACTATATATGATCTAGAGCGTAAAATGTGAAGTAATAATATAACATTACTGATAACCTTTTTCGTTTCGTGGGCGCATCATACATATCTACTTGGATTTCATCGTCGATGTCATTTCTAACCCACGTAACTTCATGATCGGTCGAAGACAACCCGTCCTTAGAAACAGACGGTCGGAGCACTTTAAGCCTTCTCTCTTCTTCGTCCTCATCGCTGTCCTCGTATTCTGGGACATCGTAGACATCTCTAGGTTTCCATCTGCATACAACACTCCACCCCGGATGCTTCAAACACTGTGAGTAGTATACTTGGAACGCTTGGTTCGGAAAGATAAACGGATCGTCTTGACCGTAAAATCGAAGTGTGTTCACACTGGTCAATCCATATTCATCTTTCCAAGTCCCAAGACTGCTTCTCCACCTGTCTGTATCGGTTCGCGGATCGTACCAAGTACAGTGGAATATATAAAAGGGTTCTGATCGTCCGGGATAGTGGATGCCGAGTATACAATTTAAGTACCCATAGTAAATCACACCGTCCGATCCTACCGTCGCAATACCACTATTCTGAGTGATTCTAGATGTTTCTATGTCCTTAATTTCGAATTTGTATCCAAGGACACCAAATCCTTTGTAATGTGCAACCTCCATACTAGGAAATTGAGCTAAACATCTTGAATCACTCTCAAATGATGCAGACAAGTTCGGATCGTGGATCTAACAAAACAAATTTTACGATAAATACATAACGATACAAGTTTAGATTAAAACTGATAGCAATAAAATGTAATTCGAATAACTTACATGCTCTGTGACCCAATCACAAAAATTATCCTGATGGTATTTTTCCAAACGCTCTTCGTTCCAATCAGGATGCCCCTCACGTACCTCGTTAAAATGAGTTCTGTTTTCGACAAATAATTGTGACATTAATATTATGTCATTTCATACACACACAAACACAGATATAACAATTAATCCAAAAGAACTTACTCTCTAATTTGTTCAAGACATTCGCAATTAAGCAAGATAAACCGGTATATCTTGTTGATAAACATAGTGTCTACCCTCTTATACTCGGCTTTACCATATGGCCCGTCTTGAATTCTTCGAGGTCGGTTAAGCCTTGTCTCAATGTTCTCGTCCAGATAGCGGGAACAAAATATGGTTGCTTCATCAAGAAGATAACCTTGCATGATAGAACCCTCTGGTCGATTTTTATTGCGTATATACTTCTTAAGAGTGTAAAGGTACCTAATGAGAATATATTGAATAAATAAACACGGGCATACATGACAAAAATAAATTTATAAATTGCGCGAAACGAAAAATTACACGTACCTCTCGACGGGATACATCCATCGATATTGTACCGGTCCGGCTAACTTCGCCTCAGTTGCAAGATGAACCGTCAAGTGTATTATGATATCGAAGAATGACGGTGGGAAAATACGCTCAAACTTGCAAAGTATCAACGCAATAGAATTTTCTAGTTTATCCAGCGTCGCAACCTCCAGCGTTTTAGCACACAACTCCCTGAAAAAACAACATAGGTCGTTGATTACTAGACCAACCGAGTCGGGGAGAGAAGTCCTGAGGGCTAATGGAAGAAGGTGCTCCACGATAACATGGTGGTCATGACTTTTCAGCCCATCGATCTTGCCCTTCACAATTTTTATTTTCTTGCTGAATGATCCTGAGAAACCTGTGGGGACTTTCAAATCATGCAACACCTGCAGGAATCTTTTCTTCTCCGGTTGTGACATATGATAAGCGGCATTGGGAAGTACAAACTTGCCCGGTTTACCCGCTACCGGTTTAGGGTGCAGTTCACTTCTTATTCCCCACTCTTGTAGATCCATCCGGGCATTCATGTTGTCTTTCGATTTCCCGTCTTTACACAGAAGCAAGTTAAGTATGTGCTCTGATACTCCCTTTTCTATATGCATGACGTCCAGACAATGACGCACTGAATTTGTAGACCAGTACGGAAGCTCGAAGAAAATGCTTAACTTGTTCCAATATTGTGGTTTGACCTGTCTCGTCGGATCCATCCCGAAGGTCACGTTATTGTAACCATCCTATTTAGCAGTCACGTCCTCTCCGGACAATGGGGATGGAGGCCCAAGAAGCTCCTGATGACCATCAAAGTGAACCGTGTCTAACCTGTAGGGGTGGTCTGGAGGCAGAAAACGTCGATGGCCGCAATAACAAACCTTCCTGCTAAAATTCAAAAATTTTGATGTTGTGTGTTCATGGCAATGAGGACATGCTTTGTGACCATGTACGGACCAACCTGAAAGCATTCCATATGCAGGAAAGTCATTAATTGTCCACATTAAAGCCGCACGCAGTATGAAGGTTGTATTTGTGTTTGAATCATATGTCTCTACACCATCAATAAACAAAGTTTTCAGCTCCTCAATCAGAGGTCGGAGATAGACGTCGATATTGTTCCCCGGTGAGTTTGGTCCGTCGATAAGAAGAGGCATCATAAAGTATGATTGGTCCATAGCCAACCAAGGCGACAGATTATAAATTATCATTACAACGGGCCATGTACTGTGACTTCCAGCCATATAGTTGAATGGGCAGAAGCCATCGGCAGCCAGTCCGAGCCGGACATTGCGGGGATCGCTACTGAATATTGTGTGCCTCCTATCGAAATCCTTCCATGCCGGTGAATCTCTTGGATGGCTCATTTTTCCATTTTCGCTTGGAGGAGCACGATGATGCCAAATCATTGCCTCGGCTGTTTTCTTGCACCTGAATAGCCTCTGTAGCCTCTGTGTTATGGGAAAATATCGTTCTATCTTCACAGGTATATCAGGCTTCTTATCAGAATCTTTCGGCTTATACCTTGCCTCTCCGCATGTTGGACACTCTTTCAAATCTGAATTCTCTTTCCGGTACAACACGCAATTTTTAGGACATGCTTGAATCTTCTCGCACTTTAGACCCAAATCAGACATCATTTTCTGAGCTTCGTACCAGCTTTCGGGCACATTATTTCCCGGAGGCATAGAATCTTTCAAGAACGAAAGAAGCATTGTGAATGACTTGTTGCTCCATCCATTTAGGCACTTAATTTGGAAAAGTTGGACGAACCATGAGAGGGTGGAATACTTCGCATTCTCATAAATTGGTTTCCTAGCATCATTCATGAAATTTTCATATTTATCCGCACGCGGTCCTTGACCGGAAGGAATGTCATCTTCGGTACGAATAGATTCACCTAGGGCAGCCTCTACCATATCCTCCATTTCTTCTGATGGAAATAAATTTCCGTATCCTGCCGTATTACCGAATTCTTCTTCTTCTCCTGCCGCATTATCGTGTTCTCCTTCTTCTACCGCAGTACTGCATTCTTCTCCTTCCCCGTGATATTTCCAAATTGAATAAAGTCTAGTAAACCCATGTTTTACAATATGAAGCTCTGCTAATTCTACCTTCTGCCAGTACTTATTGCCACATCTATCGTACGGACAGAGAATCTTCTCTATTATGATCTTATTATGTGCTCGTGCAAATTCAAGGAAAGCAGCAACCCCTGCGACAAACTTAGGTTGCATACGTTGTTTCCAATCCACATACATCCAGTCCTTAACTCTGACGTACTCATGGGCCATGTTAGACTGAATAACATATAAATTGTAGGTTATGCTGACTATATTGAGAAATATAAGAACGGGATAGTTACTGACAAAGGAGAAAATCCATGTATATGCTTTGTGTGTGCGTTTGTCGTTGAAAAGAATAAATTATCGCACGTTATGTTGACCGATAGACGGGGACTAAGTGGCGCTTTTAATTAGTTTCATATATGGGTATCGATGGGAATATGAAGGTTTCATATTATCATATATTGGTTTTAACCCGAACATCTCGAGTCGCTCTCTGATTATGCGTTTGTATGTATGTGTTCCGGCTGTCGGGGGTAGGCTTCTATCCCATTAAGAATGTATAGAGCGAACGCCCATCACTTCTGCTTTCAACCGTTTCAAGTAAATTTCGGCAGCACCTCCCCGCTGTTCTCCGAGTACACTGTAATAGAATAGATAATCATTTCAAAGCTGTGAAACAACGTTGAAATGAACATCTAATCTATCTTTGTACACGGAGAACCAGCGGAAAGGTACCGACGAAATATCTCGAAACGGATGAAAACACAAGTGAATGAAGGCGTTTGCTTTATACATTCTTAATTTGTCCACACGGGACAAATCTATGGGTTACCATACGATTGAATTTTCTCGTCGCGCAGACTATACGACGGTTGTTAGTATCGAGCTATACTGTCCGATATTTAACAACCTTCGTATAGTTCTAGGTCACGACGAGCATCGCACGTATGTTAACCGATAGACGGGGACTAAGTGGCGCTTTTAGTTTCATATACGGGTATCGATGGGAATATGAAGGTTTCATATCATCATCGAGTATCATATATTGGTTTTAACCCGAACATCTCGAGTCGCTCTCTAATTATGCGTTTGTATGTATGTGTTCCGGCTGTCGAGGGTAGGCTTCTATCCCATTAAGAATGTATAGAGCGAACGCCCATCACTTGTGCTTTCAACCGTTTCGAGTAAATTTCGGCAGCACCTCCCCGCTGTTCTCCGAGTACACTGTAATAGAATAGATAATCATTTCAAAGCTGTGAAACAACGTTGAAATGAACATCTAATCTATCTTTGTACACGGAGAACCAGCGGAAAGGTACCGACGAAATATCTCGAAACGGATGAAAACACAAGTGAATGAAGGCGTTTGCTTTATACATTCTTAACTTGTCCACACGGGACAAATCTATGGGTTACCATATGATTGAATTTTCTCGTCGCGTAGACTATACGACGGTTGTTAGTATCGAGCTATACTGTCCGATATTTAACAACCTTCGTATAGTTCTAGGTCACGACGAGCATCGCACGTATGTTAACCGATAGACGGGGACTAAGTGGCGCTTTTAGTTTCATATACGGGTATCGATGGGAATATGAAGGTTTCATATCATCATCGAGTATCATATATTGGTTTTAACTTGAACATTTAACGTGAATAAGTTTTACGTTTACGTTTCGTTATTAAGAGTTCGAAATTTCATGTTTAGGGTAAATTTTTCTTGCGTTTGTGGTAAAGTTGTACGTTTATGTAGTCATCGAGTATCCTATTGTAATGAACTAGTGTATCCTACTAAATAAATTAGTGCACCATAAACCTAAATAACCCAAATTAACCTAATTAACCACAATTAACCATAATTGTTACCCTAACACAAATTATCACTAATTAACCCAATTTACCCAAATTAACCTAATTAACCCTAATCAACCCAAACTTAACCAAATTTACCCAAATTAACCAAATTAAGCCTAATCAACACCCTAACCTTTTCAAATTATCACTAATTAACCCAAATTAACCCTACACTGCAATTAACCCAAATTAACCATAGCCTCTAACCCTAAACATGACCCTAACCCTAACACTAACCCTAACCCTAAATACCATAACCCTAACCCTAACCCTTAACCCTAACCACAACCCGGCCAACACCAATCCCAACCCCAACCGAACCCTAATCCCAACCCCAACCCCAACCGGCCCCAACCAAACCCTTACCCTAACCCCAACCCCAACCCCAATCGAACCCTAACCCTAACCACAACCCGGCCAACACCAATCCCAACCCCAACCGAACCCTAATCCCAACCCCAACCCCAACCGGCCCCAACCAAACCCTTACCCTAACCCCAACCCCAACCCCAATCGAACCCTAACCCTAACTGACCCGATGCCACCCCTACCCGAACCCAGATCCCTGAACCCTACCCCTAACATCATCAAAAGAGGGAAATAAAAGTATTAAATTAGAAGTAAAAATTGGAAATTTACTAACCGCGGTGGAGGAGACGACGGAGGAGGCCAGTAGTCGACGATGCGATCGGCGACGAGTCAAGCACGGTTGCGACGTGGAAGTCGACGAGTCAAGCACGGTTGCGGTGGCGAGGTCAGGATGAGGACGTCGATGGCCGACGAGATCGGGATCGAGACGCGGGAAGAATAAGAGAGAAGAAAAATTTGGGAACGGTGAGGGATTTTCTGTGCCTTTTTTTATTATTATTAACCCGTATACATGCCCCTACGTACTTAGCCGTAGGTTCTTTGTTTGCGCCACCGTAGGGCCAAACAACAAATTATGATTAAATATTTTTAAATTAAAATATAGAAAACCGTAGGGACAACAGTGGGCACCTACGGATTAATCCGTAGGGGCAATAAAACGTTGCCCCTACGGATTCCTTTATCCGTAGGGGCAACCCCTATTTGTAGTAGTGAATAGGACCGATCCTGGGTCCAAGTCTTCTCGTATAGTATTTCCAGAAAGGTCATGTCAAGGTCTCTCCCCAATCTCGTTTCTTCCGAACTGTCCGGAAGTCATCATCTTTTACTAAATCTGTTTCTTGTTCCGGAACGGCTGCATACTCATCGTCGCTCCATCTAGAAGATATATCCATAGTCAACGCCTCTACTTGCGTATCACATTTCTGATATCAGCGGAGTGGAACGTTATCTCATCAAGATCTCGTACGAACCTCTTGCTCCACTTTTCTCTACCATCGACTTCTTCGGACCCGTCTCATCGTGGCTGCGTGGACTGCGCTCCAACGGCTATACTCGTATCTGGAGTGTTCCAAGCAATGCATCCCACCACATAGCATCCGAATGAAGTCGAACCATTCGATCAATTTCTTAAAACCTCATAATCCCCCAAGAGCTCAACATCTTGGGTACGGTTTAATAGTATCGAGTACATACTACAGTATCAGTGGGCCAGCCGTAGAAGGGCAAACCCAAGCCTCACTAATAGCACCGCGGAACTGCCGCAAGCCCTAACGTTCAAAGGCATTCGCACGGTCATTATGTCGAGTTAGGATTTCATTCTTCTAGAGGGTCCATAGAATTGCTTGCATTTCTTTCCGAATGCTTTAAACTTAGAATATGGGTTTCTGACATTCGATCGCCTCTATCGACTCCCACATACCTGCGTGCAGCCGTCTCTAGCTGAAATCCATCTATCTGATGACCTCGCGTCGGGGTAAGCGAACGAACCACATGTCCTAGTCATTCATCCTCTGGTGACTAGCGACTTTCCAACATATCTCTAAGTACAACTCGTACTGCAATAGCTCCAACATCTGGGGTAATATCTCGTCGTTCGCAGCAACAACTGGCTCATTCGTCTGCACGCTGAACAGTGCCTCAATCATCATGATTAAGCGATACATCCGCATTCTTGCTGGCCTCCATCAGTGGCTCAATCCTCCGGTGCAATTCTGCACGCCCGAGAAACCTCATAACAGTGATCCATCAAATGCTCATGGCGTGAAAACACAATAATATGGCGCATACATGAAAATTGTATGTCCCTGGAATCACGCCCTGGTCAGTTCTCGTTCGTGACGAGCTCGTGCTGACCGCAACTCTAGCCGTAGCTCTCTGTGCCCTTACAGCCGTGGTAACAAAACCATAATTGGTACCGATGAGGCTAGATCATAGGAAGGAATATAATACTGTGGAAGGAAATGTACATCTTAAGGCTTCTTAAGCGGAGTAGCGTATCGTAAATATGTCGCGGAACATACGTACGGTACGTCACTCTACTCAAGCTACCTACTCCATCAACCAAGGGACATCCTACACTCCGAAGGTAAAACCTAACGCTCTGATACCAACTTTGTCACGACCCGAAATATTAGCTCGTGACCAGCACATAAATCACGCAACGTCTAAAGGCGTAACGTAATTCAAGTAAGCTGAAACCCAGAAATCTAAACAATTTTAAGAAAATAAAGGAGGTGAAGTTTTGAGATAAAAGTATAATGAAATCAAGTTTTCTTAATGCATAGAAAGGAACATGAATGATGTAAGTAAAACTTACTAGTTTGAAAACATGTTTTGTCTTTTAAAATTTTGGGTAGCACCTCCTTTGTATATTTTGATCCAAAACCATAAATACACAACAAGAATAATGGCATCCTCAAGCGTGAGCTAACACTTCTCCAACCGGCGGATCACAACCATGCAAAGCAGTATAAGTAAGCATACGATACCCAACGGCGAAGTTCACCACAGAAGGTAAAGAAACAAGCAAGACATCAAAACAACAAGTAGCGGAAATACCCTCGCTCTAAGTCTCGCAACCACAAATCTCACTAAGTTTCATTACTTATACAAATACTAATTTTGATTGATGGAGTTAACTAGATACAATATGAAATATAGATACAAGAGTGTGTACGATACAATGTCCTACCCACCAATTCAAAACACCCGAATGCAACTGTGTACCAGCGAAGCCGCTACTGATCCATGTGGTCAACCTGTAAGAACTGTGGTACAACGGGGGTGAGTTGCCTACTCGTGAGTAGAAAAATATCAACAGATAGAAATCGAATAAATAACGACTCCTAGATTAAATATATCATAAAGGAAATACTATGATATCTAGGGGACCGTATCTGTATATGTGCCAACAAGGTAGTCAATGCTTATAAGCATATGGATAACATCCAAAAGTATAATCAATGCATATATGCATATGGATCTCGTCCACCCATATAGTCAATGTATGTATGCATGTGGATCTCATCCACGTGTCAACCACAGACACAACATCATGCATGTAAATATCATAAAAGCATATGCATGAAAATATGAGGATATAAATCAACGGGTGTCCCTCGCGACATATCAAAATCATGGAACCTGAGGGTCCAGCATCAACACTCGAAACATCATGAAAACCGTGTGAAGCATTGACACGTAAATCCTCATATATCTCAGGTGCCGCATCCTCAGATCGGCCCTCATATCCATCTCGCTACTCCGGTACGTATCCTCCGGATAACCGCCAAGTCCAAATATTATCACCAATGGGTAGTGCTCCCCTGCCAGGTTCATCGTCTAACAATACGAGTCTTCTCGCCCCGAGGTACCTCACCGGGACCACCATATACCCACAGACGGTGCCTACCGCTCCTCGAATCGGGTTTCACATGACACTCTCAGAACCGAGAAAACACATAGTGGACGCACTGAAGTATCATATCAAGAGATACCGGGTTTTTTAAACAATACATACTTTCTTTTGAAATAACCACGGTTCTCAATTCCAGAAATCTCATGAAAACAGCATATCTCAATGCGTATGAACATAAAGCATGATGTATGCGACATATAAAAGAATGTAAGCATATCCATATATCATGCAACATCATATAAGGTGCATATGTAACTATAGCAAGTAAAATATGCAAGGGGTCATATCATGATGCAGCAATCCTACTGTGTAGTGACATGGCAATTATCGTTGATGAAGTGTGTGAGACAGCAAATCTGTGTATGTGTAACATACGCATCATCGATAATGGTGCAGGTGTACTAGCACAGGCATAAGTAATGTAATGAGAATAATATGAATGCAACATAAGGTAAATCATATGCAAATGCTGACGGGTATACGTATCTAACATGATCGAGTCGGTGAATCAATCAATCGGCATCTAGCCAGACAACATCCTGTACGGTATACCCCATTGTACAGTATCCTCTAGTCAAGGGTATGGATCAACCTCAAGTCAACTCATCACGTACGAAAAATCATCGTACAGCGGCATTAAGCTATAAGGGATCCTATCATCCTATAAGACGAGGAGGGTACGGACCTAACGTCTCATACTGTTATCCCTCCCAATTCACAACACATATAAATATATCTGTATACCTATGTCCCAGGTCACATCCGCAATAACCTCTTATCAGGGGACCGGCAGGGTATAAATCATCTCAATCGACTCGCATCCGTACACCAACATATCACCAAATCATCATATCGCGTCATATATCCTTTTCATCGCATTTATATCCCTCATCTGGTCAATTTTACATATACATCCTACCTTACTAAAAGCGTAAGTATCTAATCTAACATAAACACCCGAACCATACAAACAGTTTTTGAAAGATGCGAATCGTAGTTTTGAAAGTAAGACTACAGAGTTTTTAAAGAAAAGATATCATTTGAAAATCCGTAACGACCCTCAAGGTATTTGTTTAAAAGAAGCATATGATTCTTTAGTTTGGAAATATGTATGGTTCGGATGACACATCTATGTCGACTATCTAGTCCTACAGTACCCTAAACGGCAATATCGTCAAATATCTTCCTCAAATCCCTTCATTACATATTAGCCGTATCATATCACTTCTAACTATCAATTAGTTTCTAATATAGTTTCTCTAACAATCTTTTAAGTCTATTTATAGTTTTCTATTAAAGGTTTCTTTAACCATTTACTATGAATCGGTTTCCATCAAAAACTTGCGGGGGTGCTATACGCCATCTACCCGACTTCCCCCGTGGATAAAGATCCACTCACCTTACTTCTTGTGTGCCGCTGCCGATGTCGCCATCTTCATCTTCAACGTCTCGACATCACGTGGGGTACCTACACATATAATCCAATCGCAAATGCGTATTAAGATCACATCGGAAAACCGAAACGACACGCAAAAGGCCTATAGGTTAGAACCTATGGACCACGCCTTCAAAACCACCAACAACCCTCGATATCGTCATACAAACGTCAAGTGATCGAGGTAAAACACAATTAATAAAATTCAGAATCCAAAATACGGACAATATAAACCCGAATGAAAACAGCAACTTATGAAAATGGTCCAAGATTTTACCCTAGGTCAAATCAGCCAATTTTGAATATGCCAAGGGTCTAGTTTACTGGAGATGGAGCCATGGACGAAACACGAATCAAAATGGTGGGACCCAGGCCGCAATTTGCGGTCTTCTGGATTAAATCTGCGGCTAGGTTGGGGAGGTAGAGTCTAGGGTTTCAGTGGGAGGTCCTAGGTTGCCTTCATGCATCACTGTCCTTGCTAAATAATTTTTCAGGTCTCCGAGTGTTAGCAGATTTCCAAATACCATTAAAATTTCACAGTTTTTCGATATCAGGTTTTCTAAATTCGCGTTCTGGGGTTCTAGTCTCTGGTTTAGGTCTCCAATCAATCACCACAAGGGTTTTAGGGTCACTACTACACTCAATTTCACCTTTGGATTAAATTCAAAACCCTAACCTCATCTAGGGATTTTTCTAAGTTCATAAAACCACTAGATATCGATACTAAACACATATGGACACATAAGGAATTGAAATGCTAAGCTAAAGGTGCAGAAATTACCTCATTTGGCAACTCAAGAAAATTCTTGAGTTGCCCAAATTCCTCAAAATTCGATTTTTCATCGTCCAATGTGCTTCCATTGGGCTAGTGAACATTTTTAAAGAAATGTGTATTGGGTTTTGGGGAATATTTTGATATGGGTCAATGAAGGTATTAGATGGAGGGAGATGGGGAAGAAGAAGATGAAGAAAAATTGTGGTGAAGCAATGAGGAGCACCCCCCCCTTTCTCTCTCTCTCAAGCATGGTCTCCTGCAATGATTATGTCCCATTTTCTCTCTCTTCAAGTCATCATCACACCCTTTTTCCATTCCTTTTCTTTTCTAAAGTTAACAACTATGCATGATAAATGAAGAAAAGACCATGATAAAATGTAACAAGTGTTAAAATAACTTGGTGCATGTCATGTGCACAAAACACGCTTAATACGCGATTAGCGATACTTAATCGCGATTAGCACTAATAGTGAATATAATAATCATAAAAATTCATAATTTGCATAAATCACATAAAACACCCTCTTTTCAGTGATTTCCATAATTTTCCGAATTTTTTCCCCAATTTATCGGTATTTAATTATACCGCCTTATTAAAATATTCAATATTTTATTATTTAATTATAAAAATTCCAAAAAATATTATTTTATTTTTCTGAAATGTACTTTACGAAAACCCCAATTTCGCAATTCGGGTAGTTTTCGCGAAATATATTATTTTAATATTAAATTTCCAAAAATAGTTTTTTATATTTATGAAATGTTATAGATATAATTTTGTAGTACGGGATAATGTTATGAATATCTTCCCGAATCAAAAGTTGATTGGATCAGGCTCGTTAAATAATGGCATATACGTTCTGAATCAAGCTACAGTCTTTAATGTACAAAACATACACAAGAGGAAGAATTCAGAAATGAACGAATTCTTCTTATGGTATTGTAGACTAGGTCATATCAATGCGACCCCACTAGCAAAGTTACATAAGGATAGATATTTGAATCCGTTCGAATTATCATCTTATGAAACTTGCCATTCATGTCTCAAAGGGAAAATGACCAATACTCTGTTTAGTGGACATGGAGAATGAATTACGGAACTCATAGGACTGATACATAGTGATGTATGTGGTCCTATGTCTACACATGCCAGGAATGGTTTCTCGTACTTCATTACATTCACTGACGATCTCTCAAGATACCGTCATGTGTTCCTGCTGAAACACAAGTCTAAAGCTATTGAGAAATTCAAAGAATATAAGCACAAAGTAGAGAACCATACGGGTAAAAGTATTAAGATCCTTCAATCTGATCGAGGAGGAGAATACATGAGCAATGAGTTCCTGTACTATCTAAAAGAGAATGGGATTCTCTCTCAGCTTACTCCTCCATATACACCACAGCACAACGGTGTATCGAAACGGAGGAATCGCACCTCATTAGATATGGTGCGCTCTAAGATGTGCACTGCTGAGTTGCCTATTTCCTTCTTGGGATATGCGCTTGAGACAGCCATACACCTATTGAATATGGTTCCAACCAAATCAGTGCCTACCACTCCATATGAGATATGGGAGGGGAAGAGACCGTCTCTTAATTATGTTAAGATATGGGGTTGTCCGGCCTATGTCAAATGGCACAATCCGGACAAACACGTGGCAAGGTCTGTCCTGTGCAAGTTTATAGGATATCCCAAAAACTCATAAGGGTATATCTTCTACCACACTGAGGAACAAAAAGTGATTGTTTCTCGACATGCCACCTTTTTAGAAAAGGAATTTCTTGCAAAGGAAATTAGTGGCTAGGAGGTAGAGCTAGAAGAAGTTCCAGCTACACAAACTGCAACAGAAGATTTGGTGGAACCAGAGGATTCGGTGTTTCCCGATGAACCTTAGCCGGTCCACAGATCTAGTAGGGATCCTCATCCACCTGAGAGATACTACAGGTTTCTCATTGATTGTGGGAGCGAGGACTGCATCATGGAAGATGATGACCTGACTAGCTTCGAGCAGGCCATCACGAGTGGGGACTCTGTGAAATGGCTGGATGCAATGCGATCTGAGATGGAATCCATGTACACCAACAAAGTATGGACTTTGGAAGTTGCTCCTGAAGGGGTAAAACCCATTAGGAGCAAATGGATCTTTAAGAAGAAACTTGGTGTAGATGGAAAAGTTGAGACTTTCAAAGCTAGACATGTTGCAAAGGGTTTTTATCAACGACCAGGTATGGATTATGACGAAACCTTTTCTCTAGTGGCTATGCTTCAGTCCATCCGGATCCTACTTGCCATTGCTGCATACCATGAATACGAAATCTGGCAAATGGATGTTAAAACCACCTTCCCAAATGGTGATTTAGAGGAGTGCGTGTACATGACTCAGCCAGAGAGCTTCGTAGGCAGTGGGAGAAGCGGAAAGGTGTGCAAGCTGCTTAAATCCATCTACGGATTAAAGCAGGTATCGTGGAGTTTGAACATCTGTTTTGATGTGGTAGTCAAAGAGTTTGACTTCATGAAGAACGTAGATGAACCTTGTATTTACAAGAAGGTGGCAGAGAGTAAGGTTGTCTTCCTCGTATTGTACGTGGATGACATGCTCTTGATAGGAAATGATGTTCCAGTGCTGCACTCGTTCAAGCTCTTCTTATCACATAGATTCTCAATGAAAGATCTAGGTGATGCCTCCTGCAATTTGGTAATTAAGATCTATAGAGATAGATCTAAGCGGATACTGGGATTGTCCCAATATAGGTACATTGACACCATACTAAAGTGGTTTAGTATGGAAGAATCCAAGCGTGGGAATTCACCCACGATCTCTGGACTCACTCTTTCCAAAGAGATGTCTTCTAAGACTGATTTGGAAAGAGCTCACATGCAAGGGATACCCTATGCTTCGGCAGTAGGCTCTATCATGTATACGATGCTATGTAACAGACCCGATGTAGCATACTCACTAAGTGTATTGAGTAGGTATCAAGAAGATCCAGGAGGGAGTCACTGGAAGGCTATGAAGAACATTCTCAAGTACTTGAGAAGGACTAAAGAGATGTTCTTGGTGTATGGTAACAGAAAACTCCAGGTGGAGTCCTTTACCGATTAGATCTTCCAAAGTGATAAGGTCGACTCTAAGTCGCAATCAGGATTTGTCTTTACCCTAAATAGAAGGGCGTTTTGTTGGAAGAGTTCCAAACAGGAAACTGTGGCAGACTCGACGATGGAGGATGAATACATCGCTGCCAACGATGCTGCCAAAGTGGCTGTCTGGATGAAGAAGTTCATAACTGAACTTGGAGTGGTTCCGTACATTGAGCATCCAATACCTTTGTATTGTGATAACAATGGAGCTGTGGCCTTGGCCAAGGAACCCAGGTCCCATCAGAGATCCAGGCATATTCTGAGGCGGTATCACCTGATCCGGAAGATAGTTGATCGCCGAGAGATCGAGGTCAGGAGAGTTAACACGAAGGACAACACTGCGGATCCACTCACGAAGGCCATACCCCAGATACAATCTTAGAGACTCTTTGGAATGTTGGTTATGAGATACTACAACAGCTGGCCTTAGTGCAAGTTGGAGATTGTTAGTTATGTATATGCCCTAGAGGCCATTGTTGTACTATGATGTATATTATAGTGGATGCTTGGATATATATAGAGAGGACTTTCTTGCTCGATATGATAGTATGCTATCTTGTTTCACTTTGTTATAATATGTTGACTTGTATTGGTTTACTGTCTTACTCTCGCATGTTGTTAAAGCCCTTAGGATATGTACTTGACTACTAGGACTATGATGCAGATCATACTAGTGGGGCCAGGGTGGTCCAAAAGTACATCATATAATTGTTCCTAGTCGAGGGTGTATCGAGACACGACATCGATACTCCAGAGTAGACTAGAGTATACGCCTCTTGACCCATATGATGGGCGATGGATGATCCCACATCCATTGGTGTTTGACATCAAAGATGGTATACGGGTGCTCAGTGGAGACTGGGTACACTGAACGGACTCGTCAAGAACTCCTAGATGGTATTATACCTATCGTGATATAGCAGTTCTCTGGTGACACTGGTACATGTTAGTCTGTAGACCTGAGATCGTTATAGAGTCATATGTGATTCTCACTATTCTTTGATATCCACGTTACCACGTTCATGAGAACGTGCGAAACGGTGGCTTTTGGGTACAGTCCTGAATCACATGGAGGCAATGAGCGATAGGAGGGGTTTCGTTTCTCCTGGTATTGGGGGTTGATGTTGCGCTGTGTTCGATTAGCTATAACTTGAAGTCTCTGGCCAGGGCTGATATGGAGATCCACTGGTAAGTGTTATCAGTAGTTTCTCGACCCGTTATGAACCTCACATCGGCGCGACTTATCAGTTACTGGGGTCTGACGTTTACCACCTATAGACTCGATAAGCGACATATCAGATGAGAAAACCCGACTGTTCGGTAGTGTTACTGATTGGATTCACAAGAGTGTGTACAGGCTTGCTTGTTGATATTCTGATCACTCAATACCCGGGTGGCAGTTACGTTTAGCTGACCGCTTGCGGCTTGTGGGTGTTTGATATGATCATCACCTACTGTCTGCGTATTGACGAGTCTTTAGAGTCCTACACAGAGGTTTCCTGGCTCAGGCGAAACGGAGTAGGAGCACATATGTGATATGTGCGGGACCGAGACTAATACATGTATGTGATACCGTATTCTATTCTCGCGATATGTGATATCGGCCGGTTATATATGATATAGCCGGGTTATCGGATTATGTGTTGATTCGATAAAATGATACATATTATATATTAGTCGGTTATATGTAATGTAGCCGGATTTTTAAATCAAGTGTTGATTTAATAATTTAATGTAGAATTATATATTAGATATATTAAATTACATTAACTAATATATTGCTCACTTAATTATTTTATTTTCTCACTTAGGATACATTTAACATATATGTGATACATGTTTATTGTACTCTTTTCTTTGTTACATTAAATATTATATATGTGATATATTATATTGTAACATGCTAGGTTATAGATGCAACTAGGGTTTATAAGATTAATACCATGGCTAGGTTTATGGTTAGGTTTTTAATTATCTTAGTTAATTCTAATTGAGTGGATTAATCTTGAGATATTTTCTTGTGTTGACTTAGTCCACCCTTCTTAATATTTCTAAGATATTTATTAACCTAACCTTTAACCCTAACCTATAGTTTATTCTCTACATGAGTTAGCCATGACACATTTAACCCATGGTTGCATTTCTAACCTCATAACAATAATTCATTCATCACTTGTTCTTCTTGTTCTTCTTCATAAAAAGCTTGCTTGATTTTTTCCAAGCGATGAAAAATTGTGAGAAATAGAAAAATAAAGAGAGCAAAATTCCTAGTTCATCATCCTCTTCTATACTAGCCATATAGATTAGTGTGTTAGCTTCACTAATCCAGAATTAGTGAAAAGATAGTTTGGGTTTGTGATTCCTTAAGGTAGGTCATCTTGGATTATGAAGACTTCAAGCTAGCATGGATCATTCACCTCATGGAGCCTCTCTAGAGTCCGGGAGCTTGATGATCGCAGCGATAGGACCACAACTTGGAGCTTATGGAGCGAAGGAACGGACTACAAAGGATGTAATCCCTATCACTTAGAAGTAAATATGTTTGCTTTATGTTTCTAACCCTAATTCTCTAGTAAAGATCCTTGCTTAGGTTGTTTGGCACTTGAAAATTTTAAATACGGTATGTTTGATGCCTTATAGAACCTTGTTCTAGTGCCTAAGAACCTTACAAGGATAACTCACCATGGTTGCATTTCTAACCTCATGAATTATTCATTCATAACTCTCATTCATCTCTCACCATCTTCTTCTTCATGAGCTCAAGAAAAGTGTTTTCTAGGGTTTTAAGAGGTGATGAAATATTATGAGAAAAATAAATCTAAAGTGAGCCCACTACCTATTTCATCATCCTCTACTACTTGCCATTTAATATAGGGTGTTTGCTTCACTAATTTCACAATTAGTGAAGAGATAGCTTGGGTTAGTGTCTTCTCGACGTAGATCATCTTCGACCTCAAAGACTTCGATGCAAACATGTTCATTTCTTCATGAGAGCCTCTCCAGAGTCCGGGACATCATGATCGCAGCGAAGGGACTACTACAAGGAACTAATGAAGTGAAGGACCGGTCTACAAAGGTTGTATTAATTGTTCACTTTACTTGAAAAGTAGTTTGCATTTCATTCCGTCGATTTTTCTAGTAGAAGATTCTAGGGTTAGGATTAGCTAGTGTTAGAGTTATATGCCCTAGAGGCCATTATTGTATAGTACTGGCTTGTATATTGCATTTTGGACGCTTGGGATATATACACGGGTTTGTGACAGTCTTGCTCAACATAGTAGTATGCTACTTGGTTTGTATCTATCTTAATATGTGTATATGTTTCTTTTAACATATCGCTAATACATATTGATAGAGCCCTTAGGATCATGCTTGAATACCAGCGTTGTGATGGCAGTCACATTAGTGGGGGCTCGGCAGTCTACAAGCACATCATTTTTCAGGTCCCTAGTCATAGGATTATCGAGACAGGGCATCGATATTCCGGAGCAGATTAGTGTATACGCTTTTCGTCCCAGCAGGGGAGATGGTCTGTCCTACAGCCATTAGTACGTTGTACTGGAGATAGTATGCAGGTGCTCGTTGGGTTACGGGTACACCAGACAGTACTCGTCGGGAACTATTGGTTGGTACTATACCTATTGTCAGATAGCAGTTCCCAGGTGACATGGGTACAACATAGTCCGTTGACTTGACACTGCTGCTTCACCTCAAGTGTGTTCCCATTGTTCTTAGATTGCTAGCCTACTACGGCTCTATTGAGTCGTGCAAACAGGTAGCAGTTGGCTACCATCCCGAACCACTTAGAGGGGGTGGCGGTTAGATAGGATTCGCCTCTCCCGGTATTGGGGGTTGATGTCGCGCTGTGTTCGGAACTCTATTACGCAAAGCCCTGGCCAGGGCAAGAAAGATTTGCTGGTATGTGCTCCAGTAGTTTCTCAGGGTATTTTGTAGTACTCCGACATGACTTATACCGTTATTAGGGGTCTGACGGTTGCCGTCCCCCTAGGCCCGATATGCGACACTCTTAGACGAACAGACCGGACTATATGGAGATTGTCACAGTAGGAGTTCGGATGGGTTTCCTCATCTGTCTTCTTATCGACATCTACCTGGGGAACGTTACGTACAGCTAGTACCGCTTACGGCCTGTGGTTAAACCCACTACCAGCGTAGTGTCGAGTCTTTAGAGTCCCACACAGAGTGTTTCCCTGCTTCGGGCGATGCGATATAGAGGTCGTATGGTTTTACGACAGGGTTCGAACATATACGTGTACTTGTGCACGTATGATATTCGGACAGATTATACTAGTGGGCTTTGGTTTAAACCAGATCCTAGTATTAGATTATTCGATTTAATTTAGTCTCAGTATATCCGTGTTTTTTGTAAATATGGATGGGAGGGGAATTCTCGTAATTTGTCGGGAAGCTTGTAGAAGGAGATGACTCATTTAGGGTTTTATCTTTTGATTTAATCTTTAATGAGGTTGAGGAGATGAGTTGTAATTATCATTAAATGAACCATGACTCATGGGATGATTCATCTTGTGAATTAAATGTAGCATGGTTGATATTTATTCTAGATATTTTAGTGAGATATTTTCAGGCTTCATGATATTCAAATTGAGTCAAGATTCATTTCATTATCACAAACACTTTATCTCTCCTCAAGCTCTCTCTTCTTCATCCTAACCCTAATTATCTCATGAGTTGAGAACCCTAGGGTTAGCAAGACTAATTAATCCTTAATCAATCTCTATATCTTCTAGGTCACTTAGATTAGCACTCTAAGTCACTTAGTTACCTCAAGTTAGAGGTTAAACCTTGTAGTAGGAACTCTCGGGTGGATCTTCTATTACTTCAAGAAGCCGACGAGGAGGTGCCATCCTTTTCTACTCCAAGGAGCCCGCGTGGTGAAGGAGGACAGCAAGAGAACAAGAAGGACTTAGATCTTTAGGTATAATCTTCTTACCGAGTAGATAATACATCTAGTTAGTTTTGTTAGATATGGTTTAGCAAAGATCCTTATGCTTAGTCGATGTTACCTTGATTTAAAATGATATTTTTTACCCATTTCGCCACCCCGCAAACAAGTGGGGTGTATAACGTCGACTTACAGTGGTATCAGAACCAACTAAACCATAGCTAACAGTTTAAACAATAAGTTAAACTCCGAAACCGAAATGACCCGAAAACATCGAAGCCAAGATTCAAGTTTCTATCGATTTTCAATGAGGCTCTGAAAATTATTTAAACAGCTGTAGAGTGTTCTTTGTACTGTTAAATTGACACACACCAAAAACGCGACAGTTCCAACCCAAAATGGCCGGCCACATTGAGGGTTTTACCGGCGAGCTCGGCCCCTTTGGAGGGAAATGCCTTGAATTTTGGTGTGTGGCCTTATGACTTGGATCCAGGGCTTCAGGAGTTGTTTGTTTTTGCCAATTTTGATTTTACTGTAAATTCTTTACTGTGGCAAATACCGGGTGTTTCAAAGTCGCAGTTTTATGTTGTTCAATGTTTTAAGTTCTATTTAATGTGTTCGTAAACTTCCGTTAATTGCTATATGTCGGTTAGTTGGGGATTGAACATTTCTATGATGGTTATAAGGTTTTGTGGATACGGATTTGTTGGATTGTCGTTAATGAATATCCGGGGATGTGAGGTTTTATATTCTTTCATTCAATTGTAGATTGTAAATTGTTGTAATATTTTTTCGCGGGGCATATCCGGGTTGAGCTTGTAGACACCGTTGTATTATTTCATTTACTGTTTATTGCTCCTAGGATAGACCCAAGGTGGGGTGCACAAACTACCGGATACTTTGAAGTGCTAAGTGGCCTACTCACGTTGTTGAGGGAGACTGCTTCACTTCGGGTACTTGGCGAGTAGTTTGCCGTACCCATAGGGGTCTAGGATGGGGTTGGCTATTCATCACGACCGTGTAATCCGTCTTTCATTGCAGGCTCAAAAGAAATGCGGATTGCTAGTATATCTAATGTGTTCATCTGAGATCTGGAATTCTTATTATTGCGTATGACGAATGTACATATCTATATATGATATCTAGTAGGCGTTTCTTATGTTTTGCACCCGCGCTAGTCCAGCCCCTGCTTTGTCGTTAGTTAAGTAACCTAACGGGTGATGAAGGCCCGGTGGCGAATGCGGATGGCATAAGCGGACGTTGTATTTTCGTTGTTTTCTGCAATGATAGGTTGAATGATAGGACTGCATTAGATTAATGCAAAGAAAACAAACCAAAATTAAATCCTTAGAACAATTTGAAAACCACTCGGTTTTTTCAAAACAGCAAATACTTTTAAAATGCGGAGCTTAAACCGCTTCTTTTAAAAGCTACCAGGTTCCTTCAATCATATCAAGTTCACTACGTTCACGGTTTCGCCAAAACCATTCGTAGCCCTCTATCATTTCAGTTGGATATTCAGTAGTATTCAAACTATGTATTTTGACCTTCGCCAAGGCATAGTGATTGGTAGCTGCTGAATATTCATCTGTTGCATAGATAGATGCGTTGGTTTAGGACAGTCATACTACCATTTTGGCCTACGTCAAAGGTATGAACGGGTGGGATCAAATTAACCTTGATAATGATGGGTAGAACTTGACATGTGACTTATGATATGTTGGCCTTTGTCAAGTCATAAGAGCATTGGGCAAAAAATCCACATCGGGAGTTTCTAAAGAAACTGAAACCTGCTGGTGTTGCATACCATTTGGAGTGTGATAATTTCGGTAAGATTCCTTCGACTTTATCACACGAAGATATTTGGATCCCGATCCTACTGTGAGTATATGCTACTCTTCGGGAGATTCTTTCACATAACGATCAATGCTATAAACCAAGTAGGTGTCTAGAAAGGTGTTGGTGAGGCTATGCCCCTAGGGAAAAGAGCTTATCTAATTAAGGAACTTCGCGAAAGCATCGTAAAACCTCCCTCGAAGTACCAACACTGGCCTAGCTGAAAGGTTAAGCAAGTTTTGTAAGGTGAGAATAGTCCTAACTAGTTCTTCTTTTATGGTTTGAGGAAGGTTTCGAGAAACAGTGGGAGCCATCCTGTTTTGATAAACTAAAAACCACTATAAACTTGCAAGAGCATCATGCTAAAGTTTTTCTTCTCTCTCTCCTAATTGCAGCGACCAGAACATGACGGGCTTTAAGTTATTATTAGATAAAAATATTTTGACAGGGCCAAAATATGAAAATTGGTTCAGTAATGTCAAAATGGCAATAACTTATGACAAATTGGGGTGTGTCCTTACTACTAAATCACCTGCCGTCCCAGGTCCAGAATCCAGTGTCGTCGATAAGGAAATCCGCAAGAACTGGGAGATTTACTGGGCGAAAGACAAATGCATCGTGCTTGCCTCTATGAACAATGAACATCAGAGGAGGCACGAGAATATGGATCTTGAATCCATATTTCTCCACACCAAGGAACTGTATGGAGAGCAATCTCGTATAGCAAGATATGAGACCTCGAAGAAGTTATTTCGGTCGAGGCTAGCCTTCAGATCATCTGTAGGGGAACATGTCCATAAGATGATTGGCTACATTGAGGAGCTCGCGGACCTCGGGACAACGTTAGAGAATGAGCTGTATACAAACTTGATTCTCCAGTCCCTTCCTTCCACCTACGCCCAATTTATCTTGAATTTTAATATTCAAAGTAAAGAAGTTGAACTTCCAGAACTCCTAAACATGTTAAGGAGTGCAGAGGGCACCTTGTTGAAAGCAAGGGAAACACCCGGTCTATTTGTTGGTGGTGCTTCCTCTTCTAGGTCCAAGCCGAAAGCCAAAGAAAAAAAGAAGAAGTCCCTCACCAAACCGAGAGGAGGTGTTAGTAAGGTGGAAGCCTGGGGAATGTAAAAGGTTGCAGTGCCGATAGTAGCAAAGGTCGAGTGCTTCCACTGTCATAGAAAGGTCCATTGGAAGAAGGATTGCAAATCTTGGAATGCCAAGAACCAGGACCTGAGGCAAGTTGTGGCTTTGGCTTCAGGTGTGTTTATAATTGAAAACAATCTGTCAATCAACTCTACTTCCTAGGTATTGGATACCGGATCAGGATCTCATATATGCAATTCATTGCAGGCACTGAGAAGCCGTAGAGTACTGAAGACTGGTCATATGTGTTGGAGATAGTGCCCTCAGAGTCAATTATTGGATCACAGGCACGTGATTGCGATGATTGAGGGAGGACCTATCCCGGTAGGACGGTCTTACTCAAGATGATAGTATGCTATCTGGTTTACCTTTATCATCGTGTACTGCTTTAGGTGACCTTACGAGTCGCTATTGCACGTTGATAGAGCCCCTAGGATTCTTGCTTGACTACCAGCAGTATGAGGACGATCATATAAGTGAGAGCTGGAGTCTATAAGCACATCCTTAAAAGGTCCCTAGTCGTGGGAGTTTCGAGACAGGGCATCGATTTCCCAGAGTAGACTAGTGTATACAGTCGAGACCCCGACGAGGGGCGGTGGCCGGTCTCACAAGCCACTGGTGTCAGTTGGTTCACCTAAGATGTATACAGGTGCTCATTGGGTTATGAGTACACCGGACAGGACTCACCGGGAACCTGCTAGTTGGGATTATACCAGACGTCAGATAGCAGTTCCCTGGTGACATGTGTACAGGTTAGTTCATCGACTTGAGATCGTCATTTGTCTCGTGTGAGTTCCCATTGTGCTTTGATTACTACCCTACCACGGCTCAAAGGAGTCGTGCAAACAGGTTTTAGTTGGGTACAGTCCCGAGCCACATGGAGGCAGTGAGCGGATCTGCAGGGGTTCGTCTCTCCCGGTATTGGGGGTGAGGTCTCGCTGTGTCTAGGAGAGCCAGAACATGAAAAGTCCTTGGCCAAGGCAGGAGATTTGCTGGTAGGTATTCCAGTAGTATCTCAGGGTGTTCTGGGCTACACTCCGACACGACTTGTACCGCTTTTGGGGGGACTGACTTTCACCAACCCCCTAGGCCCGCCATGCGATGCTCATAGACGAACGGACCGGACTGTACGGATATTGTCACTGACAGGCTCAGTTGGGTGTCAGGATGAGTTTTCTCATCGACGTCCCTTTTGGTCAATACCTGGTAGCCCGTCACGTATTGGCTTATACCTCTGACGTGCTAGTGGTTAAATCCACAGCCATAGTATCGACGAGTCTTTAGAGTCCACCACACTCAGTTACTCAGGTTTCGGGCGAAACGCTGTAGAGGCCGTATGGAGATATGGCAGGGTTCGATCAGATACGTGCGGTATTGCACGGATCGTGATCGGACGGATTTTACTAGCCGGCTTTGGCTTAAGCTGAGTCCTAGTATTAGATAGTGTAGATTTTGTCTCTTTGCATTTGTGTTCAGTGGGAATATAAATGCGGGCATGTATTTGCAGTAGCGGGGTTTTCCTGTAATTTATTACGGGATCAGTTTTCTGAAGTTGCCAGTTTGCATTCCGTTTCGGCCGGTTTTCATTTGTTCCTTCCCGGCCGGATTTTCCGTTGGAGGGCCTAATTTGCAATTGTGCAAATTAGTATTGGTGGAGGGGGTTCTTTGTAAAATGGTAGCATCATGATGAGATTCTATTCTTGTCTTTTCCATTGCCTTTTTCATGATGGTTGGTGAAAAGATTTGGATGAGATATTTGGTGTGACCTTTCTCTCTTCTATTTGATTCTTTTCTTGCATTAATTTTTTTTTTCTCTCCATCATTCTTTCATGGGGGGGCCGGCCACTTCACAAAGGTGGGAGAGAGAGGATCATTTCATTTTTGAGCGAGGGAAAATGTTTCATATCATTTTTCATGCTACCAAATTCCTAAGCACATTTTCTTTAGTTGCTTTCTTCACCTCCACCATATCAAGGCAACCTCATAACCCCAAAAGAGACAAGCTTCTACACTATTCAATAGCATTCCTTGGACGCGTCGGCTAGCCAACTTCGCGCCCGAGTTGCCTCGGTCCAGAGGTGGGAGCCCGTAAAAGATTCCGGCTACGTGGTGCCCTTTCCGACGAGGACGTGATGGACGGAGATTACGCGGGAGATCGGAGTGGAGACGAAGACCGAAGGACACGGATCGCTTGGTATAGCTTCTCTACTCTTTTCTATTTTTCTAGTAGCTAGGTTAATGGCCCGATCCGGATGAAAAGTGCGCGGTGGTGCCGGTTCAATAATTTTTGAAAGTTTTTGTTTCCGCGTTTCCGGCGTCGGATCGACGGCCGAGGCGCCGCCGCGGACTTACAATATGACCCTCAGGGTTGCTAACGGAGTGAGCGTGGATGCTTTGTCCATAGGGAAATATCACCTTAGATTGACAAGTGGACATATTTTGGTTTTGCGCAACTGTTTTTGTGTACCAAGTTTAACTTGTAATAACACATCAGTATCATTGTAATATCACATCAATATGCGCAATAGAACAAAAATCAACATCTCAATGTCAATAACGAATACAATACCACATATGTGTATATGTTGTGCGTGTCATGGCAATTACCAACGGTGTGTGTGTAGCATACAATTTAGTGCACATACAACATGAACCGTCAGTAATAGTGCAGTGTCCAATGGGTACTAAGTCAAGGAACAACAAGTAATAGTATGCAATGATGCTCATGCACAATCAACTCATATGCATATAACATGTGGCTATTATATCATGTCTAGCCCGCGACGCTTAACGCCATACGGGCGATTTCCCTGTAGATGTTAAATTTACTCACCGATGATCTCGAGCTAGGTAAATCCAACCACCTGCTTTCCCTTCTTTGTAGTGTCTGAAGTCCCCGCACTCTCTCCTAATATCACAAAAACATAACAAGTGTATCTTAGAAACCGTTCAATAATACATACAAACTACGTTTAGATTGACGCTCCGACTTCAACAAACTCTCAAGTGTTCGCTTAGTGGCTAACATATGTAGCGATATTCTAAATCAAACCTATGTGCAGCAAGCTACACCAAGAACGCGAACCGTGTCGGATATCGTAACGCGCGTAGTCGAAACACTAAAATTTAGCAATGTGTTCCCAGATTTTGACTACAGTCAACACAGAAAAATCAAGCAGTGCCAAACACCCCCAAATACCAGCAGACAGCTACCCTCTAAACCACAACCCCCTAGTCCCCTAAAAATCTGGCGACACCGGAATTTCCTCTGTTCTCACCAGTTTTCCTCGGTCGGGTTGTGTCCGGGTTTCAGGTAAATACCCAGGGCCTCTAACACAATACCACTGCATTGCTAGATTTTACAAGAAACTATCGTGGTGATAGCAGATCACAGAGTCTCCAATATTACACTAAAAATACGATATTACACAAAAACTATATCTTTAGTGTTCTAAACAGCAACTACTAGGCAACACAACATCCTAACATCCTAATTAAAAGTTAGAGATCATTACCTTTCCACACTTGCTCAAAAACTCAAGCTTTCCATGATCCAAGTCATCTTTAGTGGCTTAACAAGGTTTGTGAAAGGTTTTATTGATGCTTAGTGATGGTTTTTGCTTGGTTTAGTGATGAACATAGTAAGGTATCAGTTTGAGGTGAGAGGAGATGGAGAATAATTGAGAATGAGAGAGTGAGGTGAGAATGAGGGAGTGTATGAGTGAGGGATGAGGGAAATGAGGGTGTGAGGTTAGAGAATGAACAATGCCCCCTTTCTCTCTTCTCATTAAATGCTCACCATGCTTGACATGCCTCATCATTCCCATTGTCAACTCTCTCTCTCTCCCCCCCTCTCTCAAGCCAACCCTAATTCAAACCGTTTATTTTGAAAAGCTAAAAAATTTAAATAATTACATACAACTTAATGGAATGAGGGTTAAGGTGCCATGGCTTTAAACGAATGGTTAACACTAATCAACCCTAGGTTAACATGCACATATGTGTGCAAGACAAAACAAATAATAATAAAATATTAATTAATTTTTATAAAATATGTGAAAACTATTTTGGTTATCTTTTTACTAAAAACACGCATTATCGCTCAATTAACACTAATCACATTCTAAGGTGTTACACTCTTCCCCCCTTAATGAAATTCGGTCCCCGAATTTAAAAAAAAAATCTTACTATACGTACCTTCAAAGAGATGAAGGAATTTCTTCCGCATCTCACTCTCGGCCTCCCAAGTGACCTCTTCACTATTCGGGCCATGCCAAAGAACCTTCACCAATGGCAAGACCTTTGACCGAATTTTCTTCACCTGCCGATCCAATATAACTACCGGCTGCTCGGTGAACGAAAGATCGCGCTCTAGCTAAACGGTCTGGTGCTGTATCATGTGAGAAGGGTCATGAAGGTACTTTCGAAGCATCGATACAAGGAATACCGGGTGAACATCCAGAAAACTGGGCGGAAGTGTCAAACGATAGGGTACCAACTTGCTTAAGGATCTCAAAAGGACCTACAAATCTGGGACTAAGCTTCCCTTTCTTCCCAAATCTCATCACGCCCTTCATCGGAGAAATCTGGAGGAATACATGATCCCCCACTGTGAACTCGAGCCTGCGATGACGACGGTCGGTATAAGACTTCTGTCTGCACTGGGCTGCTCTCATCATATCCTGAATCAACTGAATTTTCTCCATAGTCTCTTGAACTAGCTGGGGTCCCAATATCCTGCTCTTGCTATGTTCGGTCCAACAAACTGGCGATCGACACTTTCTACCATACAAAGCCTTAAAAGGTGTCATCTGAATCGTTTCCTGATAACTGTTATTGTAGGAGAACTCTATCAATGGCAAGTGATGATCCCAACTGCCACCAAAATCAAGCACGCACACACGAAGCGTATCCTCCACAGTTTGTATAGTCCGCTCTGACTGACCATCGGTCTGCGGATGGAAAGCGGTGCTAAAACTCAATCGGGTACCCAAAGCTTCCTGAAGCTTCTGCCAATGATGGCTAGTGAACTGGGTACCCCTGTCGGATACGATTCATGTGGGAACATCGTGCAAACGCACAATCTCATCAATGTACAACTGAGCATACTGAGCATAACCGAAAGTGGTCTTCACTGGAAGGAAGTGAGCCGCTTTCGTCAACCGGTCAACAATCACCCAAATGGAGTCATACCCTCGACTGGAGCAACCTGGATTAATTCTGAGAAAATCTAGCAAGTCCATAAACCTAGGCAAATTACCATAAGACCACCCTGAGAAGGCGAACCCCAACTGAGCCTCTAGGGCCGGCGAGCTCAGACTTCAAGGCAATGTCGCCGGATTTTCCTTAGGCTCTGATGTTGAGTTTTTGTTTGTAGCTCATTTAACCTATAAACAACACCCTGTACTTGCTAGTTTAGTCCTATTTGACCTGAGATGAAATCTGGGAGGGATTTGCTGAGTTGCTGAATTTGGAATTGGGATTTATGAAATTGGGATTTGGTATTTGATATTGTATTGGGTCGTTGGATGTTTGTACGTCAACGATGAGGGTTTTTTGGTTGTTTTTGCATGCGTAGGCTATATGTTCTAACCTATGAGCGCAGCGTGTGCCGTATTAGTTTTCCGGATTTGATGTTAATAGCATTTGCGATTGTGTATTGTTTGTAGGTACCTTCGCGTGGATTCCGAGACGATGAAACGCGTCGACCACGACTGAACAAGGAGTTCTGCAGGTGAGTAGATTTATATCTACGGGGGAAGTCGGGTGGATGGTGTATAGCACCCCCGCAAATTTTGATGGAAACTGATATATATAATACAGTTAAGGAAACCTATATTAGAAAACTATGGATATGGTTAAAAAGATAGTTAGAGATGATATGAATGTCCTGCGGCTCTGCCCCTCTCTAAAGACTCACACCAGGTTTGGGCAAGATCCTCCAGTTGAAAACTCACGAACTCTATCCAATACGCGTCGGAGCATCTTAGCGAACGACGGATCCTGGCCATCCGAACGATAAATAACTGGTGATCCTCGGCTGCATCGGTGCCGATGAAAACCGGAGGTTTCAGCCTCATGAACTCAGATAATGATATGGTGATAACCTCCTTAGCTTTAGGTACGACTTCCTGAACCGTAGGCACCATCGTGGTCCCCGTGCCAGGTGGGACAATCTCCTGTCTCTGCGCTCGACTGGTCTCAACCAACGAACCCATCATCTGGCGCAAATCCCGCGTACCGGCCTCTAGCCTAGTAATACGATCTATCGAAGGTGGATCAATCCGCTCCTGTGAAATGGGCGTACCGCCCTGGTCAGTCCTCGTCTCTGACGAGCCTACCCTGACCTCGGCTCTTGCGGCCGCTCTCTGCGCCCTCGTAGTCATCGGCGGCATAATGGCTGGAAATGAAAATAGGATTCGATAAGAACTTAGAAATCGAATCATAGTGATACATGGAATCAAGGAAGGAATTACAAGCAATATGTCCTAAGGACACTTAGGCGGAGTACCGTGTCGTAAGTATGCCGCGGAACATACACATACTACGTCACTCTACTTATGCTACCTACTCCATCATACCAAGGTCATCCTACACATCGAAAGGTAAAACCTAGCGCTCTGATACCAACTTTGTCACTATCCAAATTTAGGCACGTGACCGGCACTTAAACCACATGACGTCAACATGAATAACGCAATTTAAGTAAGACGAAAACCCAGAAATCTAAACCATCAAAAGAATTAAGTCATAAAAACATTGTTAAAAACATTTGGAAATCTTAAGTAAAAATCTTAAAGCTTAAGTTTATTTTCTTAAAAATTTCGGCAGCACCTCCTTTGAAAAAACTAGCCTCGAAACGAGTACAAATACAGGATATAAATAAAGCATCCCCAAACAGGAGCAAATCATGCCCAATGGCGGAAACAACCACCGCAAGCATATATACGACGCTATAGCGAAAAAATAGACAATAAAAAGTGAAAACAGCATAAAGAGATAAAACTACATAAGAAAGGTCGGCTCATACGAGCACGACACCAGAGTCACAAAATATACAATATCGGTCCTCACAAACTCGTCTCTAAGTCAATACATGAAAGTGGTAGATGGAGAGTACTAGATACAATGAGATATACAATGGATATAATCGGATAATCGCAAACCCACCTACAGCAAAAAGGCCTCACAGCCAACCGTAGCGGTATCCGCTGAAAAAGATACAATAAGGAGCCCTGCCGCGACTACTCTGAGGGTCAAGCCTGCAAAACACTGTGTCACAACGGGGGTGAGTTGCCAACTCGTGAATAGTAAGTAACATTATACAGATAATCACAGGTATACACGAACAACGATAATTTATCACATGGAATCTGATAGCATAAGTATGGCAATATGGATATGCAACAATCGTGATAAAGGTACACCATCAGGGTACTACTACATGAAACAATGCATATCTAATAAATCCTGAGTGTGGGATAAAACATAACATAATCAATGAATCATCATCGGGGAAAAACTCGGTGTCCATCAACGACACCCCAAATCCTAACACCACAGGCGCCGTCACCCAAATCGGCCCTCATATCAGTAAATTTCATGGAACCTGAGTGCCCAACATAGACACTCGGAACATCATGAAAACCCGTGTCCATCATCGACACGTAAATCCATATAACTCGAGCTCCGTCAGTCCGGATCCGCCCACCGGCTCCGTCAGTCCGGATCCGCCCATATCCATCTCATGACTCCGGTCGGTATCCTCCGGATAACCGCCGGGTCCAAACTATCACCGGTAGGTAGTGGTCCCTCTACCAGGCTTATCGTCTACTGCACAACATATCTTTCTTGCCCCGGGGTACCATATCGGGTCCACCATGAACCTGCAAACGTATCATCCATCTCCTCGAATCGGGCTTCTAACACAATCTCAGAACCGACAAAACTCATGGTGGACGCATCTAAATATCATATCAAGAGAAACCGGGTTTTCAAAACAATGCATACTTTCTTGAAATATCACCACGGTTCTCAAATCCATCAATCACATGAAATCCGTATCTCAATGCGTAAATACATGAAATATGATATATGCAACATAGAACAGTAATATGAGCATATCAAGGGGAAACCGCTCTTTTAAATGAATCCAGTTTTTAAATAATATCATGCGGTTCCCACATTCTCCAAAATCAAATGCAACATCATATAATGGTGTTTATGTAGTTATAGCAAGGTATGTGTGCATGATGCATTTCATATGCGCAATAGAATAAGAATCAACGTCTCAATGTCAATAACGAATACAATACCACATATGTGTATATGTTGTGCATGTCATGGCAATTACCAACGGTGTGTGTAGCATATAATTTAGTGCTCATGCAACATGAACCGTCAGTAATGGTGCAGTGTCCAATAGGTAATAAGTCAAGGCACAACAAGTAATGGTATGCAATGATGCTCATGCACAATCAACTCATATGCATATAACATGTGGCTATTATATCATATCTAGCCCTCGACGCTTAACACCATAAGGGCGATTTCCCCGTAGAAGTTAAATCTACTCACCGATGATCTTGAGCTAGGTAAATCCAACCACATGCTTTCCCTTCATTGTAGCATATGAAGTCTCCGCACTCGCTCCTAATATCACACAAAACATAATAAGTGTATCTTAGAAACCGTTCAGTAATACATACAAACTACGTTTAGATCGATGCACCGACCCCAACAAACTCTCAAGTGTTCGCTTAGTGGCTAACATGTGTAGTGTTCACACCATAATATTGTATTATTATATTCCTCGTTCTTATTCGTTTTATAAATAAACAGGTGCTTTTGACGCATGTCTGCTACATATTATAGGTTACAGGTTCTTAGACAGAAAACAGTGAAAACGATGAAAAGACGATGCAAAAGTGGACTTTGACCAACAAACAGAAGACTCTTGATCAAGCCTACATCAAAGATAAAATTCACAAAGTACAAGGCAATGCAAGGTCCAAGATTATAAAACGAACGGTTAAAAATCCACCGCAATTATTCACTGGAGATCTGGAAGAAACATAGAAGCTATTTTAATAAAAGAACCAAATAATAAGGAAGCTCAAAGACAGAAGAGCCAACAAAGGAAATTTCAAGGTCCAATACTTCCTTTTAAAGAGACAGAGACATAAAATTTTACCAAAGCTTGGAGTCTACTTTGACTAAGTCTTCCTAAGGATATTTTGGTAAATGTAGACGTGCGAATCAATTGTAACCTAGGGTTTCCTATCCTCTATAAATAGGAACTCTAAATCATTGCAAAGGCTATGCCTCCCTATGCCTCTTTTTATCAATAAAATTTAGATTTCTTTTGGAGAGTATCGAGGCCTCTTTTCATTTCAGAAATTCAGATCTGACAAGTCTTGTATTGATGTTTGGAGAGAGCCATCTGTAAAGTAAGTAGGTAATTTCTGTAAGTGCACGGCGGCGCCCCGGCCGTCAATCCGAGGCCAAAACGCGGAAACGAAACTTTTATAAAAACTGGAAACCGACACCACCGCGTACAAAAATCCCGGATCGGGCCATTAACCTAATTATACCAAACTAGAATAAGGAGTAGAGAATCTATACCAAGCGATCCGTGTCCTTCGGTCTTCGTCTCCACTCCGATCTCCTCGCGGAATCTCCGGTCGTCGCATCCTCGTCGAAACGGGCACCACATCGCCGGGTTCTTTTACGGGCTCCCACCTCTGGACCGAGGCAACTCGGGCATGAAGTTGGTGAGCCGACGTGCCCAAGAGTTGCTGTAGAATAGTGTAGAGTCCATTTGTCTCTTTGGGGTGATTGAAGTTGCCATTTTATTGTGGAGGAGAAAGAAGAAGTTTTGAGGAGAAATGGTGCTCTCATTTTTAACAAGGAAATGAGATGATGAATTTCACTCACACAAAAATGAACCTCACCCACTCCTCTCAAGTAGTGGCCGGCCCACACTAGAAAATGGTGGAGAGGAAAAATGCAAGAGAAAAACCAAGCCAAGAAAATGAATGATAATCATGAATTAAAATGGTCACACCATTTCTCATCCAATCTAATCAAAACTCTCATCACATAAATGCAAGTGAGTGGATGGAAAAAGAAACTCATCATGAAGCCACAAATTACTAATAACCCCCTCCACAAAATGATAATTTGCGAACTTGCAAATTAGCCCCTCCAACGGAAAGTCCGGCCGTGAAGGAACAAAGGAAAACTGGCCGGAACGGAATGCAAACTGGCAACTTCAGAAAACTGATCCCATAATAAATTACAGGAAAACACCGCGACTGCATATATATACCCGCATTTGTATTCCCACTGAATACAAATGCAAAGAGACAAAATCTACACTGTCTATTACTATGATCCGGCTTAAACCAAAGCCCGCTAGTAAAATCCGACCGATCATGATCCGTGCAATACCGCACGTATCTGATCGAACCCTGCCATATCTCCATACGGCCTCTACAGCGTTTCGCCCGAAACTTGAGAAACTGGTCTGTGGGGGACTCTAAAAACTCGTTAATACTTTGGTTGTGGATTTAACCACTAGCACGTCAGAGGTGTTAGCCAATACGTAACGGGCTACCAGGTACTGACCAAAAGGGACGTCGATCAGCGAACTCATCCTGACACCCTACTGAGCCTGTCAGTGACAATATCCGTACAGTCCGGTCCGTTCGTCTATGAGTATCGCATGGCGGGCCAAGGGGGTTGGTAAAAGTCAGACCACCAAAAACGGTACAAGTCGTGTCGGAGAGTAGCCCAGAACACCCTGAGATACTACTGGAATACCTACCAGTAAATCATCTGTCTTGGCCAAGGACTTTCATATACTGGCTCTTCTAGACACAGCACGACCTCACCCCAAATACCGGGAGAGACAAACCCCTGCAGATCTGCTCACTGCCTCCATGTAGCTCGGGACTGTACCCAACTAAAACCTGTTTGCACGTCTCCTTTGAGTGTGGTAGGGTAATAATCAAAGCACAGTGGGAACTCACACGAGACAAATGACGATCTCAGGTTGTAACACCCGAGCCCGATACTACTATTTTCTGTTATTGGTTGAGCATTAGATGTTACTCATTTCATTTATCTTGCTTGTTTGGGTCTTACTGTAAAATTTTATCTGGCTAAGTCATTTTTGCATATAACAAATTTTAGCACCTAAAATAAAATTAAATAATATCTATCTTGGCCTACTCGTCACCCCTAGCCGCGTGGTAGCGTCTGTGCGTCGAGTTCTCGTCCCGTTCGGTGAAACGGGCGAGTTTGGACGACTACGCGCGCGTACAGGTGTCCGACTTGGGGGTATGCTTTTGAATCATAAAACATTTCATTTTAAAATTTGGAACCCGCTTAAAATCCTATTATTTAAATTTCAAATTTTTGGACTCAACCCGGGCGCGATTTGGAAATGTTTCATTTAGCGCCAAAATCCCAAATTAATATAATATTCGAAATCATTCAAATCTTACTGTTAATTGATACTTAAAATCTATTAAATCTTCAAAATCCTTTTTAACCCACGAATCCTTTCCTTCAGCCAATCAACATGGAAATTTAACCGTGGGCCCCTCCTTTAACTCCTCTGTCTCTCTCTCTCTACCTCTCACATCTCTTTCTCTCTCTCAAATCGTTCTCTATCTCTCTCTCTAGCTTTCTCTCTCCCCCTCATATTTATATTTTTCCCCTCCCCTTCATATTTTTAACCACGAACCAGAACTCCTTCGCGAGAACCTAGCGCACCGAACCCTAGCCACCGTGCCCGTCGCCGCCGTAGCCCCACGTCGACGCCACCACCACCATCACCCTCGCCTCTTCGTCCTCGTCGCAGCCACTGCACCTCCTTCTCCCCGTATGCTCGGCACCGCAACAGAGACCCCGCAGCAACCCCCATGCTTTCTCTGTTTTGGCCGGAGACATCGTCGGCGACCCTCGTCGTCGTCACCCGCGCCACCGTCGGCACCTCCTCTTCACCTGCGCGCACCAGACCCGACCAGCCCCTCTCCATCTTCACATTCTTTCCTTCTCTATACCCGCAGCCCTAGCCGTCGCCTGCAACCTCCTCACCGGCGCCCCACCGCCGTCGACCCCATCGCTGTCACGACCTCTGCAACCCCTGTAAGCCTTCTACTCCTTTCCTCCTTCCTTTTTCTCTGGTCCCTTTGCATTCTTGTTTGCACAACTTGATGTTTCACGGTTCTCTTTCTCGCCGGAATCCGGTGATGCCGACGACGTGATCCGACGTTCCAGCGAGGTACCCCGGTCCGTGTGGTCCCATTGTTCAATCCGTGAACCGTGCGTCCGTCGCGTGTTTCCCCGCCGACAATTTACGTTCCGTTTTCCCGGTTCGCGACCCGTCGAGGAAAGTATCACTTGCTACATGCTATACTATATAATTATATATGTTTTGACTCATTAAACTTGCAAAACTTAACGCGGTATAGTTATTTTCTCGTTTGGTTGTAATATGACATGTATCATTTTTACAGTTAACATAAAATTACAATTTGCCACTTTTAACCTAAGAACCAAGTTTACCTGTTAATCACATTTTACCGTTTAATAGATTGTAGCACTTTCCCATGTAGTTCGATTACATTCGGATATTCATATTCAAAGGTTGGATTTAACTGTATTGCATCATCATTTAAACTGTTGCACCGCTAAGGGTGCTCAAAACCTGTTAATATAATAAAACGGCTGCGCTATATTAATGCACTATTGTGATTGAATAAACTGCTTATTGTTATTTAATTTATTGCTTATTTCCTGCTGTTAATCCCCTGTTCGTTTATATATCTGTTGTGAGCACACCCACTATATTGTTACATCTGGACTTGACTTTGTTACACATGATATATATTGATACACCTGACATGGTACCGTTTACTGTTGACTTGACCTGATGTACCATGACCTGACCTGTTACCTGATCTCGTGCCTAATGCCAACAAACCCGACATGTAGTCCTCATGGACCATTCCTATTGTCTATCCAGACCAAACCTGCTGTTACCTGATCCTGTGTTGGCATTAGTTCTTGATTACTGAATACCTGACCTGACATACATAACTTGGGGGTATGGGGAAATCAAAAGTGTAAACTAAAGTGTAACTTAAAAGGGTATTACTTGATCCGTGGTCCCGGGGGGTAATGGGACAGAGCCATTCGTGACTCTTACATTTTCCTGATCCGTGGTCCCGGGGGGTAACGGGACAGAGCCATTCGTGACTCTTATATTTTCCTGATACGTGGTCCCGGGGGGTAACGGGACAGAACCACTATTGGTTCACATATTCCTGATCCGTGGTCCCGGGGGGGGTAACGGGACATATCCTTTGAGTTACATGGAGGATTACTCAAATTGATTTCAAAGACTTTAGACTAGAAAACCTGATAGAACAGTTTAGTTACCCACTGCACACTACCCTGCACTGCTTGTTTCATTCTATTGCTTTATTCATGTTTATTTCTACATTGCCTATTACACTGTTCATATTATATTACTTGATGACATGACGCCCTGACGTCTGGGTTTTGCATGGCCCAGATTCTGTACCACTGTCGCAGTCCGAGCAGGAGCACTTCAGCCAGCAGGCTGAGCTGTGAGTTCAGTAGTAGTTAGTTTTATTTCCTGCATTTATTTCCTGATGTGAGCCCGCATTATGGGACACACTTTTCAGTTATTTGTATTGGATCATTTGCTTCCGCATTTATTTATTATTGACTCCTGTTATTCTGGATTATGGACATGTTTTAGATAGTTTTATCTTGTTCTGGATATCTCTACAGCCGTAATGTGACTGTGGATGGATACTTCCTACCCACAGGTAGCATGGTTGGCTATGTCACGTGCCCAATCTAGCGTACTCTGGGAAGCGGGGCGTGACATGGTTCTTTTGGTATCAGAGCCATAGGTTAGTTGGGTTGATTCCTTTGTAGTTGGGTATTGTACCCAATACACGAATCAGAATACCCGTGTTTAGGAAACATGTCCTGCCACTTTGCCTTTTACCATTCTTGAATCACATTCTTCCTGATTATATCTTTTACGACGTGCAAACTAACTTTGCATGTCGACTCGAAAACCTGATTTCTTGTTATCCCTTGGACTTAGGCGACTTGGGTGGAGTTAAGTAATTGTGGCTATGATACCGCGGCATAGTTACAATGCGGTACTCTATTTAAGTATCATGGAGTTCTAGCCTTGATCTATATACTGAATCTATCATCATGCTAATGTTGGGTGTTTTTGATTTCAGGAATATGGCAGATAAGAATTTGAAGACGTACCAGAGGCGTGTGGACGAAGCTGCCATGCTTGGAGTGATAAGGGGAATGCTGGAGAATCAAAAGAGACAGACCGAGCTGATCCAGCAGCAAGCAGATTCGTTTCAGGAAGGTTTGCAGGCCATTCGGCAGTCTGTAAACAACGCTGGAGCTAAACCAGTTGACCGGGTAGGGACCGTGGCAGATTTCAGACGTTTGGGTACGTCTACATTCACTGGTTTGGAGGAGCCATTGCCAGCCGAGCAGTGGCTGGTCGACACGGAGAATTTGCTGATTGCGGCACAGATTCCAGAGGACAAAAGAGTTGATGTGGTGCGCATTTAGGTAGTAGATTACGCCCGAAAGTGGTGGCTTGTGGAAGAGACCCGCTTGCCCAAGCCAATCAAGTGGGCGGATTTTTTTCTAAGAGTTTCCTGGAGAAGTTCTTCCCGCGGACTGCACGGGAGGAAATGGAAGAGAAATTAATTGGGCTGAAGCAAAATGGAGCAACCGTGGACGTGCATGCAGCAGAGTGGAAGAGACTCAACCGTTTCGCTGGACCTTTAGTCGCCAACGAGGCAGACAGGGCACGAAGGTTCATGCGCAGTTTGAATGTGGACATCCAAAGGCAGACCGTCTCCCTGGGTTTGACCACTTTCTCACAAGTCCTTACAGCAGCTCGAGAACAGCAGAGCATAACGGAAAAAATAGGAGTTCACAGCAGACAACAGTTGCGGTAAGGAAGCAGTTCTGTCGGGCCAGTCGAGTTTAGGGCTAGGACGAAAAACAATGTTCTTGCAGCTATGGAAGTTGATGGTAGTGAAGAGCCGGCGGTTGTTCGCGATTTTATGGACGTATTTGAAGCTATATCGGGCTTACCGCCGAAGCGAGACGTGGAGTTCGCGATTGACCTTATTCCTGGTGCAGCGCCAGTATCTAAAGCGTATTATCTAATGGCACCAGTAGAATTGGAAGAAGTTAAGAAACAAGTTGCTGAATTGCTTGAGAAGGGTTGGATCCGAAGCAGTAACTCGCCTTAGGGAGCTCCAGTTCTTCTAGTAAAGAAGAAGGATGGCACCAGAAGGATGTGCATCGATTATCGAGAATTAAACCGGGTAACTATCAAGAACAAGTACCCGATCCCTCGCATTGGAGTACGTTTTGAGCAGCTTAGTGGCGCGAGGGTATCCTCGAAACTGGATTTGCGATCCGGATATCATCAAGTCCGAGTGAAAGCAGAAGATATTTGCAAGACGGCGTTTCGAACTCGGTATGGACATTACGAGTACTCAGTGATGCCCTTCGGAGTAACGAATGCGCCGGCAATATTCATGGACTTGATGAACCGCATCTTCTCACCGTTCTTGGACCAGTTTATTGTGGTGTTCATTAACGATATTCTGGTCTACTCGAAGAGTTTTGAGGAGCATGCTGAGCATTTGAAGATCGCACTGCAGACATTGAGACAGGAGAAACTGTATGCGAAGATGAGTAAGTGCGAATTCTGGCTGGAGAAGTGAAGTTTCTGGGGCATGTTGTGTCGGGCGATGGAATCGCCGTCGATCCCGAAAAGATTGCAGCAGTTCGAGATTGGCCTATTCCAAAGAATGTAGCTGAGAGAAGAAGTTTCCTTGGATTAGCCGGATACTACAAGAGATTTGTGGAGAACTTCACTCGTTTGGTAGAGCCGTTGACCAAGCTTACGCGCAAGGATGTACCTTTTGTATGGACGGATAAATGTACGTTAGCTTTCGAGACGTTGAAGCAAAATTTGATAACCGCCCCTATTCTGACCGTGCCAGGCAATTCCGGAGGATTGGTGATTCACAGCGACGCATCCGAAAAAGGATTGGGATGTGTTTTGATGCAGCATGGGAAAGTTGTAGCGTACGCATCGAGACAATTAAAGACCCATGAGAAGAATTATCCCACTCATGACTTGGAACTTGCGGCTGTGATCTTCGCTTTGAAGATTTGGAGACACTACCTTTTGGGCGAGAGAGTCGAAGTTTTACAGATCACAAGAGTTTGAAGTATGTGTTCACTCAGAAGGAGTTGAATATGAGGCAGAGTAGATGGTTGGAGCTGATGGCCGACTACGACCTTGATCTTAAATACCATCCGGGAAAGGTTAACGTCGTGTCAGATGAGCTTAGTCGGTTACCAGCAATTCAGGTGTTAACTACACAGAGAGAGATCATTGCAGATTTTCGAAGATTTGACTTGGAAGTTGTGCTACCGCATTCTACGGGACAGTTGATGCAGTTGCAGGTGCAGTCGTCTTTGATTGAGAAGATTAAAGCAGCACAATCGCAGGATCCTAGACTGCAAAGGTTTCGAGAGCAGGCTGAAGCTGGACTACGAACAGATTTACTGGTCCATGAAGATGGTTCGTTGAGGTATGGTAGCCGTTTGTGTGTGCCAAAGGGAGATGTTCATGAAGAGCTTATGAAGGAGGCACACAGTTCAGCTTACTCTGTACATCCCGGAGGCACAAAGATGTACCGAGATATTCGACCGCATTTCTGGTGGGAAGGCATGAAACGGGAGATTGCTCGCTTTGTGGCTAAGTGCTTGGTGTGTCAGCAAGTTAAGGCTGAACACTAAAGGGTTGCTGGTTTATTGCAACCACTTCCGATTCCTCAGTGGAAGTGGGAACATATAACCATGGATTTCGTGACGGCTTTACCGCGGAGTCCAAAGGGCAACAATGCAGTATGGGTGATTATCGATCGGTTGACCAAGGCAGCTCACATTATTCCTTTCCGGGTTGGTCAATCAACGGAGACTTTGGCAGAACGGTACATGCAGGAGATTGTAAGATTTCATGGCGTGCCGGTGAGCATCGTGTCCGATCGGGACACTCGGTTCTTATCGCACTTCTGGAGGAGTTAACAGGAAAGTTTGGGGACTCGATTGAAGTTTAGCACAGCTTATCATCCTCAAACTGATGGTCAGTCGGAGAGAACGATCCAAACTCTTGAAGACATGTTGAGAGCATGCATGTTGGACTTCAAAAGTTCATGGGAGGATCACCTACACTTGGTGGAGTTTTCTTACAACAATAGTTTCCAAGCAACTATCCTGATGGCTCCGTTTGAAGCTTTGTATGGTCGTAAGTGCCGTTCACCTGTTTGTTAGGATGATGTTGGTGAACGAAGATTACTGGGACCAGATTTGGTGGTACAGACAGTTGAGAAGGTTAACACTATCAGAAAGCATATGAAGGCAGCTAAAGACAGACAGAAAAGTTGGGCTGACACGTCAAGAAGACCTCTAGAGTTCGCCGTAGGTGATTTGGTATTCTTGAAAATATCACCGACTAGAGGGGTGATTCGTTTTGGGAGTCGAGGGAAGCTTAGTCCTCGATTCGTTGGACCCTTCGAGATATTGGAGCGCGTTGGAGAGGTAGCGTACCGTTTGGCGTTACCGCAGTCCTTGGCGGGTGTGCACGATGTGTTTCACGTATCTCAATTACGAAGGTATGTTCGAGATGAAACAGACGTCTTGGATCATTCGGAGTTAACAGTACGGGAAGACCTGAATTTTGAGGAGCGACCGGTTGAAATTATGGATCGAAGGGAAAAAGTTCTTAAGAACAAGGTTATCCCCCTTGTTCTCGTTTCTTGGGGTAATCGATCGCATGGAGAGTCCACTTGGGAGCGAGAAGATGAGATCCGGCAGAAGTTTCCTCACCTTTTCCTGTAGTTTTCTAGCCTGTATTCTTGGAATTTCGAGGACGAAATTCTTTTGTAGTTGGGTATAATGTAACACCCGAGCCCAATACTACTATTTTCTGTTATTGGTTGAGCATTAGATGTTACTCATTTCATTTATCTTGGTTGTTTGGGTCTTACTGTAAAATTTTATCTGGCTAAGTCATTTCTGCATATAACAAATTTTAGCACCTAAAATAAAACTAAAAAATATCTACCTTGGCCTACTCGTCACCCCTAGCCGCGTGGTAGCGTCTGTGCGTCGAGTTCTCGTCCCGTTCGGTGAAACGGGCGAGTTTGGACGACTACGCGCGCGTACAGGTGTCCGACTTGGGGGTATGCTTTTTAATCATAAAACATTTCATTTTATAATTTGGAACCCGCTTAAAATCCTATTATTTAAATTTCAAATTTTTGGACTCAACCCGGGCGCGATTTGGAAATGTTTCATTTAGCGCCAAAATCCCAAATTAATATAATATTCGAAACCATTCAAATCTTACTGTTAATTGATACTTAAAATCTATTAAATCTTTAAAATCCTTTTTAACCCACGAATCCTTTCCTTCAGCCAATCAGCATGGAAATTTTACCGTGGGCCCCTCCTTTAACTCCTCTGTTTGTCTCTCTCTCTACCTCTCATATCTCTTTCTCTCTCTCAAATCGTTCTCTATCTCTCTCTCTAGCTTTCTCTCTCCCCCTCATATTTATATTTTTCCCCTCCCCTTCATATTTTTAACCACGAACCAGAACTCCTTCGCGAGAACCCAGCGCACCCAACCCTAGCCACCGTGCCCGTCACCGCCGCAGCCCCGACGCCGACGCCACCACCATCACCCTCGCCTCTTCGCCCTCGTCGCAGCCACTGCACCTCCTTCTCCCCGTGTGCTCGGCGCCGCAACAGAGACCCCGCAGCAACCCCCGTGCCTTCTCTGTTTTTGCCGGAGACATCGTCGGCGACCCTCGTCGTCGTCACCCGCGCCACCGTCGGCACCTCCTCTTCACATGCGCGCACCAGACCCGACCAGCCCCTATCCATCTTCACTTTCTTTCCTTCTCCATACCCGTAGCCCTAGCCGTCGCCTGCAACCTTCTCGCCGGTGCCCCACCGCCGTCGACCCCATCGCTGTCACGACCTCTGCAACCCCTATAAGCCTTCTATTCCTTTCCTCATTCCTTTTTCTCTGGTCCCTTTGCATTCTTGTTTGCACAACATGATGTTTCACGGTTCTCTTTCTCGCCGGAATTCGGCGATGCCGACGACGTGATCCGACGTTCCAGCGAGGTACCCCGGTCCGCGTGGTCCTATTGTTCGTTGTTTGGGTTCAATACGTGAACCGTGCGTCCGTCGCGTGTTTCCCCGCGGACAATTTACGTTCCGTTTTCCCGGTTCGCGACCCGTCGAGGCAAGTATCACTTGCTACATGCTATACTATACAATTATATATGTTTTGACTCATTAAACTTGCAAAACTTAATGCGGTATAGTTATTTTCTCATTTGGTTGTAATATGACATGTATCATTTTTTACAGTTAACATAAAATTACAATTTGCCACTTTTAACCTAAGAACCAAGTTTACCTGTTAATCACATTTTACCGTTTAATAGATTGTAGCACTTTCCCATGTAGTTCGATTACATTCGGATATTCGTATTCAAATGTTGGATTTAACTGTATTGCATCATCATTTAAACTGTTGCACCGCTAAGGGTGCTCAAAACCTGTTAATATAATAAAACGGCTGCGCTATATTAATGCACTATTGTGATTTAATAAACTGCTTATTGTTATTTAATTTATTGCTTATTTCCTGCTGTTAATCCCCTGTTCGTTTATATATCTGTTGTGAGCACACCCACGATATTGTTACATCTTGACTTGACTTTGTTACACATGATATATATTGATATACCTGAAATGGTACCGTTTACTGTTGACTTGACCTGATGTACCATGACCTGACCTGTTACCTGATCTCGTGCCTAATGCCAACAAACCCGACATGTAGTCCTCATGGACCATTCCTGTTGTCTATCCAGACGAAACCTGCTGTTACCTGATCCTGTGTTGGCATTAGTTCTTGATTACTGAATACCTGACCTGACATACATAACTTGGGGGTATGGGGAAATCAAAAGTGTAAACTAAAGTGTAACTTAAAAGGGTATTACTTGATCCGTGGTCCCGGAGGGTAACGGGACAGAGCCATTCGTGACTCTTACATTTTCCTGATCCGTGGTCCATGGGGGTAACGGGACAGAACCACTATTGGTTCACATATTCCTGATCCGTGGTCCCGGGGGGTAACGGGACATATCCTTTGAGTTACATGGAGGATTACTCAAATTGATTTCAAAGACTTTAGACTAGAAAACCTGATAGAACAGTTTAGTTACCCACTGCACACTACCCTGCACTGCTTGTTTCATTCTATTGCTTTATTCATGTTTATTTCTGCATTGCCTATTACACAGTTCATATTATATTACTTGATGACATGACGCGCTGACGTCTGGGTTTTGCATGGCCCAGATTCTGTACCACTGTCGCAGTCCGAGCAGGAGCACTTCAGCCAGCACGCTGAGCTGTGAGTTCAGTAGTAGTTAGTTTTATTTCCCGCATTTATTTCCTGATGTGAGCCTGCATTATGGGACACACTTTTCAGTTATTTGTATTGGATCATTTGCTTCCGCATTTATTTATTATTGACTCCTGTTATTCTGGATTATGGACATGTTTTAGATAGTTTTATCTTGTTCTGGATATCTCTACAGCCGTAAGGTGACTGTGGATGTATACTTCCTACCCACAGGTAGCATGGTTGGTTATGTCACGTGCCCAATCTAGCGTACTCTGGGAAGCGAGGCGTGACACAGGTCGATGAACTAACTTGTACACATGTCACCAGGGAACTGCTATCTGACGTCAGGTATAATACCAACTAGCAGGTTCCCGGCGAGTCCTGTCCGGTGTACTCATAACCCAATGAGCACCTGTATACATCTTAGGTGAACCAACTGCCACCAGTGGCTTGTTAGACCATCCACCGCCCCTCGTCTGGGTCTTGATTGTATACACTAGTCTACTCTGGAGTATCGATGCCCTGTCTCGAAACTCCTACGACTAGGGACCTTTTAAGGATGTGCTTATAGACCCAATCTCCCACGTATATGATCGCCCTCATACTGCTGGTAGTCAAGCAAGAATCCTAGGGGCTCTATCAACGTGCAATAGTGACCTATATGGTCACCTAAAGTAGTATACGATGATAAAGATAAACCAGATAGCATACTATCATCTTGAGTAAGACTGTCCTACTGGGACAGGTCCTCCCTCAATCATTGCAAGCACGTGCCTGTGATCCAATAATTGACTCTGAGGTCACTATCTCCAACAATCTCCCACTTGCACTCCAGGCTAATTATTGCGATGTCGCATACTCACAGCCCGTGTGATACCGAACACCCAACTCCTCTACTAGTCAGTCTCACAAAGCTCGTTTGCGAAACTATTGCGTTCGAGGAATAGCCTAAGTGAGTGGATCCGCTGTGATTTTTCTTTCTATGTCTCTCTTTATCTCAAGTTCGCGGAGAAAGCCATCCCCCGAAATGAGCAATACCTGTCTTAGAATATGTCTGGATATCTGATGGGACCTAGCTCAAAAGTGAACTCCAAATCCAAACTTCTTAGACTGTATCGTCAACTGAACTTAATCTGTATCCTGCGCCATGCCTCCCTCAGTATCCGCCTGGACCACCTGTCCAAAATACTGCCCCTCTTCAGATCGAGAACTATAACTCCGACAGTCACTCTGTCATCCAGGTCACCTTGGAAGCCTGGAATGATAACCGTCTCCTAAAAGGGTCTGCCGTTATCAAATCCCTAGAACATCCACTTATGTTCTAAAACTGCTTCCGATCGTTTCTCCAGTACTGGATTAATATCCTATCTGGAGAAACCACTGTGTGACAACCAAAGTATAACCGACCGTAGTATAGGAATATCACTTCCTACTCTGTGTATGTCATCCAAATACCAGGACATCACACCCTACTACCTTCTTAGCAGATCCATCCCCTATTCTGATGAAGTCAAACCTATGACTGTCACATCAGAAAAAGATGATCTATCTCCGCTATATCTTCTTTAGTCTATAAATAGACATAAGCCACTTGTCCACTATGCTTCCGCTGCTCCTACTGACTACGACAACCCTCTGGCAGAGTCATATAGACATACACTTCTAAAGCTAGTTTAGAACGACGCTATACTCATCCTCCAGTCGGGTCTCACAGTCTGGAACAACAGCAATGGCAAGTCTGGGTAAACAAGAACCTCCCTGCCACCGTCCTTGAGCGTACCAAAGTACCTCTCAGGTGCCTGAGGTTACCTACTTTATCTGCGGAGTAGCCAATGGAATGTCAAACCAGATTGAATCTTTAGGTTCTTATCAAATCTTCAGTAATCGTTTGCGGTTCTGGAATACTTCCAGTTCTACCATACTCCCACTACTGTTTTCTGAAAAAATCCATTTTTATTAAAACTGTGGCGAGTCAAGAACAATATCTCTATTGATCTTCCAGATGATAGAAAATCAACCCTCATCATAGCCCGGGTCAACCCACAAACAGCCATTATATAAACGTGCCTTGAGTTATCCAGAGTCTGGTTTTAAGCATAAGCCGGAAAACTCCTCGTACCTTAACAATGTCAAGATATGAACTGTTCTATATCCAATACAGAAACAGAGGCACTGATTTAATTGAACCAGATTCAAATCATGCAGCTGTCACCAGTGCATGTCAACTAAATGGAAGGAGTCCGATCAGCGTTACTCAACTTTGGAATGCTTCCAATTATGAGTAACCCGAAAAAGAAGCAAGTTCTCTTAACCATTACTATCAACTGAATACCACACACAAGTATCTACATCTTCGATCACCTTGAAGAATCCCGATACTTGCAATACCTGGTTCTCTACTTTACTCTTATACCTATAACTTCTCAAAACTTGGACCCTGTGTTTCTACGAAACACATGTCTAAGAACTAGAGAAGTCACAAGTAAACAGAATATAGTACGAGTACCTACCCCTCTGTCCCAATGGATACTGGACAACATACAATACTCTATATAAGTCCCTTGAGTCTAATAACTCATTCCCTGTGTGTCGTAAGTTGAAAACTGTACTTATAGTTAAGAAGAATTACACCTCTATTTAATGCTCCTTACCTAACCATCCACTGATATAGGTAAATGTCACCGACATAATTTCAAAAAGTTATATCTCACTTTATAAAAATAGACGTACAAATATATCAATTTGAAATTGGTGCATAACAACGGATATTCAAAACTAAATATCTGCCGTCCGGCAAACTACTCAGGTGACTTCCTCAAATATCATCAATTACAACGAATTCCAATATAATGAGGATGATCACCTAATTTCCAATAACTTACTCCCACTTATCATCTGTAAAACCAAACAGATATGAGAATCATACCTGGTAAATACATACGCTGGAGCAAGTGTCTAATTGAGAAATCAGTTTTCTTTTCACAGTACATAGTGAAACTGAAACATTGAAATGTTTCGTTAGCGTATCCCGGTATTCTTAGTAATGTCTCTTCCATTATCCAGATTCACAACTGTAACCGTATAATTCTTTGCCATCTCTCCAAATCCCTTTATATGTCTTTAGTCATTACCTTCTGTATACCCTCTTAGGCTAAATGGTTTTCATCCTTCCCTACCGTTCGGCACCAGCCTATGGTTTGGAAGAAGACTATCCATTAAGCATAATGGGTGTACTGTCCTAATCCTAGGAGCACTCGCAATGGGAGAGAAGGTGAAAATAAAAGTCAACTGAATAAACCTTATTCCTATTTCTCCTGAACCAAAATCCATCCCCGAACTGGAACAAGTTCCTTTCGAGTACTTATATAACCATACGATGGAGTATCCAATAAACTGTGGATCTTCGTAGTGATACGGAGTGTCCTGGAGAAATACAAAGGTGAAGTGGGAGTGGTAATGAAATACTTGGTTTGGTCGTGAATATCAGTCGCAATTTTACTTTGCCTTCCTTCTAATCCCTTTCTTTGTCTTAACTTAATACCTTCTGTACACCGTTTAGGCTAATTGGTTTTCTTCATTCCCTACCGGTCGGCACCAGCCTAAGGTTTGGAAGAAGACTATCCAATTTGCGTAATAGGTGTACTATCTCCTAAACCAAGGACTACTCGCAACCTGAGAGAAGGTAAAAGTAAAAGACAACTGAATAATCCTATTCGTTTTCTCCAGAACCGGAAACCATCCTCGAATAAATTCCTTCGAGTTCGTATATAACCATACGATGGTTTTGTCCAATGGAAGTGGACGTTTGTAGTAATACGGGGTGTCCTGGAGAAAAGGGTAAAAGTAGAAGTGGAAATGAGGTTTGCAACTCTGACAATCCAAAAGCCAGTGTTTAAGAAGGTTCGGTTAATCTTGGTCATTGAGTCATAGTTTAGGGTCGGGTCATGGTCGCTGCCAAAGAGAGAGAGAAAAGAAACACTCAGCGTGCACTCTAACCTAGATCAGAATGGTTATCACTTAATCTAATCAGGAAACCTCCCACTGTAACGTCAAATTCTTCTCCAAACCCGAAAGAAGAATTAGTCGGGATTACCCGAGGAGTAAACCAACTCATCAGTGGGAATCGGGATCCAACTATCATCGCATGATAACGTGACGGAATCCGCTCACGTTATCACAGTCCAGAAGGTATGCGCATATCTGGCAAGTTTCAGTTTCTTTAGAAACTCCCGATGTGATTTTTGCCTCATGCTCTTATGACCTTGACTTTGGCCAATAAATCATAAGTCACATGTCAAGTTCTACCCGTCATTCCCCAGGTTAATTTGAGCCCACCCGTACAAGCCCTTGACTTTGGCCAACAAGGATATACGACTTCCCCAAACCAACGCATCTATCTATGCTGCATATGAATACCCAATAGCTACCAATCACTGTGCCTTGACTTTGGCCAAAAAACACAGCTTGAATACTTATTGACTATCCATATGAAACAACGGAGGGCTACGAATGGTTTCTGGCGAAAACCTTTAACGTAATGAACTTGATATCGTTGAAGGAACTGGATAGCTTTTTAAAAATATAGTGACGAAAACCTTTGCTAAAGAGGTCACTCCCGGTGAAAGGATCTCGTCTCTTTCCCCGTGGAATGAGGTGCAGGATATTCCAACTGAATACCACTATGCAAAGCAAAAGTAAACGACTATAGAAAAGTTATTGCCCTGACGCAAACTTCTGTCAAAGGGGTCACTCCCGGTGGAGGGAGCTAGGCCCTTGCCTCGTTGACTGAGGAGCAGGATATTCCAACTGAATACCACTGTGCAAAACAAAAGTGAACGTCCTTGCAATAACAGCTTTTTGAAAAGTGTTCCAACAACATCAGAATAGGTTTTTTTTAACTTGCATTGATCCGAATCAACGCAGTCCCATCAATTGATCACACCAATAAAGAACGAAAATAATGATGTACGTATATGCCATCCGCATTCGCCACTGGGTCCCGTCATCACCCGTTAGGTTACTTAACTAACGAAAGAGCGGGGACTGGACTAGTGCGGATGCAAAACATATACAACAACTACTAGTATATGTAGGGGTTCCTAGGCACCCTAATGAGGTCTCACAAGGCATCGAACTTGCCAATATAAAATTTTACGGGTGCCGAGAGACCCGACTACGGATCGTCGACTAGATTTCTAAGCGAAAATGCAAACTAGTTAACACTTAACTAAGAGATACGAAAATACAACCTTTGTAGATCCGGTTCTCCACCTCCATAGCTCCGCAACGAATTCCTCTCCGCTGTCCAAAAAGAATCCGGGCTCAAGCGTCGACTTCATCGGAGAATAAGCGAGCTAGGTCGTCGATGTCCATGCCGAAGATGATCTACGTCGAGGCATCGCTAAATCAAGCTCCGACTTCACCAAGTCCAAAAACTTGTGAACAGAACACACTCTACTACTTGGCAAGAGGTAGAGGATGAAGAAATAGGAAGTGGGTAGACTTTAGAATTGGATTTCTCACTTGTTTGCTCAATTCACCATTGATGAAGAAAGTTTTTTCTTCTTGAGTTCAAGGAAGAAGAAGAAGAATGTTATGATAAGTCTTGAATTAAAAATAGAAAATAAAACAATACTTATCATACTTTTAACTCTAGTTAAGTGTAGAGAATTAACTTAGGTTATTTAAAATGGTTAGGGTTAAGTATAGGACAAGAATGAAGACTTAGTCAAAGTTTCAAGAAACTTCAACTAAATCCAAAATATGCCACCATTTATCTTTCTTTTTCCTTTTTCCAAAAAGAATAAATAAGAAAGATAAATGAATAAATAAAAATCAAAACCCTAACCCATTCATTACCATGGTTCATTCTTTACACTTAACCAAGTTTGGCATGCATCATCAAACATGATACAAGCAAGTGCACAAAATCATATCGCATATGCAATGCGCACACCCGAGTGAGAAAATCCAGTTTAAAGTGAATCGATACTAGTTAATGCAAAGTAATATATCAAATATACAATTATGCATTAAATCATTAAATCAACACTTGATTTAACGATCCGGTCATGTCGCACATAACCGACTGGTATCATCAGTAACAACTTATCGAATCAACACTTGATCCGATAACCCGGTTATATCGCATATAACCGATCAATGTCACATCGCGAGAATCGAATACAGTATCACATACCGTATTATTCTCGGTCCCGCACATATCTCATATGCGCTCCTATTTCGTTTCGCTTGAGCCAGGAAACCTCTGTGTAGGACTCTAAAGACTCGTCAATACGCCGGTAGCAGATGATGATCATATCAAACACCCACAAGCCGCAAGCGGTCTGCTAAACGTAACGGCCACCCGGGTATTGAGCGATCTGAAGATCGACGAGCAAGCCCGCTCACACTCCAGTGAATCCAACCAGTAACACTACCGTACAGTCCGGTCTAATCGTCTGATATGTCGCATATCTCGCCTAGGGGTGGTAAACGTCAGACCCCAATAGCTCAATAAGTCGTGTCGATATGAGGTCTATAACAATTCGAGAAACTACTGGTAACACTTACCAGTAAATCTCAGCAACCCTGGCCAGGGATTTCCTGTTATAGCCAATCGAACACAGCGCAACATCAACTCCCTATACCGGGAGAGACGAATCCCCTCCTATCGCTCATTGCCTCCATGTGACTCGGGACTGTACCCAAAAACCACCGTTTTGCACGCCCTCTTGGACGTGGTAAGATGGAAATCAAAGCACAGTGGGAACCACACAAGACTCTATGACGATCTCGGGTCAACAGACTACTCTGTACCAGTGTCACCAGAGAACTGCCATCTGACGTGAGGTATAATACCATCTGGGAGTTCTCGGCGAGTCCGTCCAGTGTACCCAGTCTCTACTGAGCACCCGTATATCATCTCTGATGTCAAACACCAATGGATATGGGATCATCCATCGCCCATCTGTATGGGTCGAGAAGGTATACGCTAGTCTACTCTGGTATATCGATGCCCCGTCTCGATACACCCACGACTAGGGACTTTGAAGGATGTACTTATGGACTACCATGTCCCTACTAGTATGATCCGCATCATAGTCCAGGTAGTCAAGTACAGATCCTAAGGGCTTTACCAACATGTAACAGAGAGACAATCAGTATACACGTTAAGGTAAAGTTCAACCAGATAGCATACTATCATTTCGAGCAAGAAAGTCCTCCCAATATACGTCCCAGCATCCACTACAATATACATCCTATGTACAGTAATGGCCTCTAGGGCATACATATAACTAACAATCTCCCACTTGCACTAGGGCCATCTGATAGCAGTGGTTGCAGTATCTCATACTCAACCATCCCATAAAAGTCTCTCTCTGGGAACAGGCCTTTGTGAGTGGATCCGCTGTGTTGTCCTCTGAGTCTACTCTCCTAACCTCGATGTCCCTGGAGATCAACTATCTCCATGATCAGGCGATGCTGCCTTAGAATAAGTCTGGATCACTGATAGGACCGGCGTTCCTCGGCATGAGCCACAACTCCATTGTCTCACAATGGTAGGAACGTAGTTCATCTCATGAACTAATATACACCCAAACATCCTCTTTGATAGCATCTTAAGTAGCGATGCATCCTGCCTTTATCGTCTAGTATGTCACGGTATTTAGCTTGGAACTCTTCCAACATACCTTCCCTTTACTGAGGGTAAAGACAATGCCTGCGACTGACATTCAGTCGTCTTTATCATCCTGGAACCCTTCCAGTGATTCTCCTCAGGGTCGATTGATATCATCTCACTACAGCTAGTGAGTATCCTAACATCCATTTAGATCTATCTCATAGATTCAAAATCCAGGATTTAGGAGGTATCACTTTGATCCTATATGGCGAATTATGGTGATAAGCGGAGATTGACCGAGCGTAGCATAGGAAACTCCTTCCCCATCAAGAGTATGTCATCCACGTACTCTACGAGGATCGTCACCATACTCCCTACTACCTTTTTGTTTATACAAGGTTCATCTACCATTTTGATGATGTCAAACTCTTTGACTAATTCATCAAAACAGATGTTCCAACTCCGCGATGCCTGCTTTATCACATAAAACATCTTGCACACGTTTCCGCTGCTCCCACTGTCTACGAGGCCCTCTGGCTGTGTACTTATAGACGTTCTCTTCTAAAACATCATTTAGAAAAGCGGTCATGACACCCAACCACCAGATATCGTAGTCATGGTATGTAGCCGTGGCAAGTAGGATCTGGATGGACTTAAGCATAGCTACTTGAAAAGGTTTCATCATTATCCGTACCTGGTCAATGATGCAAACTTTTAACATGTCTAGCTTTGAAAGTCTCAACTTTTCCATGTACACCAAGTAATCTTCTCAAGATATACTTGCTCCTGATGGGGATTTAACCCTTCAGATATAGCAACCAAAGTCCATACTTTGTTGGTGTATAAGGATCCCATCTCAGATCGATAAACATCCAGCCATTCTTACAGAGTCTTACTCTAGATGGCCAGCTCGAAACTAGTTGGGTCATCATCTCATGATGCAATCCTCGCTCCCACTGTCATAGAGAAACCGAAGTATCTCTCAGGTGGGTGAGGAACCCTACTAGATCGGCGGAGAGGCTGAGGTTCGTTGGTTTCTACTGAATCCTTCGGTTCTGTCAAATCATCAGCTGCAGTTTGTATGGCTGAAACCTTTCCAGTTCTACATAACTTACATTGCCTCGAGCTTGTCCGGATTTTGCTTTTAAACATAGGCCGGACAACCCCAAATCTTAACTAGCTTAAGACATGGGCTCTTCCCTTTCTATATCACATATGAAGTGGTAGGCACTGATTTGATTCGAACCTTATTCAATAGGTATGCAACTTCCCAAGTGCATAAACCCCAATAGGAAATAGGTGACTTAGTAATACTCATCATAGAGCACACCTTATCATATAGGGTGTGATTGCTCCGCCCCGATATACCATCGTGCCATGGTATATACGGAGGAGTAATGCTGAGAGAGAATCTCATTCTCCTTTAGAATAGTCCAGGAATTCCATGCTCAAGTATTCTCCTCCTTGATCTCATCATAGGACATAATACTTATACCCGTATTTTGGTTCTCTACTTCTCGCTTATATTCTGTGAATATCTCAAAAGGTTCGGACTTGTGTTTCAACAGGAACATATGTCTGAATCTTGAGAGATTATCAGAGAATGTAATGAAGTACAAAGAACCGGTCTTGGCAAGTGTAGACAGGGGACCTTACATACATCAACATGTATCATCCCAAGAGTTTACTAACTCTTTCTCTGTTTCCAATAAACAGAGCTGTGGTCATCTTATCTTTGTGACATGACTGGCGAGTTTCACAAGATGAAAATTCAAACTAATTTAAATATGCATCTAAATGTAACTTCAGCCAGTCGGGTCGCATTGATATGACTTAGTCTACAATGACTCAAGAAGGATTTGTTCATTTCTGAACTCTTCCTCTTGTGTGTGTTCTGTATACTAAGAACTGTAGTTTGATTTAGAACATCAATGCTTTTAGATAACGTGCCTGAACCGATCAACTTTTGATATAGGAAATGTTCAAAACATTATCCAACTATACAAAATTTTATCATTTTTTTTACTAATAAAGAGATTGATATGATTTTGTATATCAGGTTCGGTATCTAATAACATTCGTTCAGAATCAATGTATTGGTAATACAGGGTGACAGTGACCAACAGACTTGGCTGCAACACTTGCCCCGTTTTCTGTCTCATGAAACTTATCACCCGTTCTCAGTCCTCTACCTTTCTGTAGCCCTATGTAACATATTACATATCAGGGATCCAGATCTGGTATCACATACCCAGGACGTAAAGGATACTGAGAAACAGTTCTGTATAATGAACACACCCGAAGATGATGCATCAGCATGCATTCTCTTCGTTTGGGCGGCACGGGAAATCTGGTATTCCCCAATTTCCTGCTCTGTCTTATAACAATTATAAGTTGGAGCGGGACCAACGTTCCCCAGCTCAGTATAACAAGCGGGTTCGGTCAAAAATCTGTATTATTATCTTGATTAAGGCGTGATATGGTCGCTACCAGGAGAGAGAGAGAAGAAAACACTCAGCGTGCGCTCTTGCAAGAATAGATTGGTTATTATTTTATCTAATCAGGATGGCTCCCACTGCTTTTTATCAAATCTTCCTTCAAACCCTAAAAGGAAAGACTAGCCGGGATTAATTACACACTACAAGTTCGCCAATCTTTCAGCCAGGGCAGTGTCGGTACTTTGAGGGAGGTCCCCCGTGCTTTCGCACGAACCTAATTAATGTGAACCTCGTTTTCCCAGAGGCGTAACCCCGTTGACACCTTTCTAGACACCTACTTGATCGGCTAATTGTAATGTATAAAACTCTCCCAGGAGTAACTCTTACTCGCAGCGGGTATCGGGATCCAACTATCTCATAGAAGGTATGCAATCTCATTGCAAATTTCAACACTTGAAATTCCCGATAATATTTTGCCCCTAGCTCGCTATGACCTTGACGAATGCCAAACAACCCATAGTCCACTAGTCAAGTTCAACCCGTACATTTCTTGATTGAATTAAACCCACCCGCACGACCCTTGACGAATGCCAAACAACGCCGTACGAATACCCTAATCCAATCGCATCATATGCTCAAGCAGATAAATACTAGTTAGCTACCGTACACTACGCCTTGACGAATGCCAAACTACCGCAGCACGAATACTAACTAGTACATATCTGAAATGACGGAGGGCTACGACAGGTTTTTCTGAAAACCTATTGCGTAATGAACTTGATATCGTTGTAGAATCAAATGATTTTAAAATGGAGTGCTTTTGAGGCTTTTCTAGTTTTGCTAAAGGAGTCACTCCGGGTGAAGGGATCGTCGGTCCTTTCCTCGTCGAATGAGGTGCGGGATATATCTCATATATCACTGTGCAAAGCAAAAACACTTAAAAGCAATCAAAAGACAAACCGAGTGTGTAGCATCTGCCAGTTATTGCTAAAGGAGTCACTCCCGGTGAAGGGATCTCGGTCCTTTCCTCATCGAATAAGGTGCAGGATATATCACATATACCTCTGTGCAAAGCAAGAACTGTAGCTACCTGTTTTATTTTGAAATTCGATTCTACAACATCTTTAGGTTTCTTTTATTTCATTAATCTCATTAATGAAGTCCCATCATTTAAGTACCTAAACATCACAGATAAAAACGACGTACACTTATGCCATCCGCATTCGCCTCGATGTCCCCTCGTGCACCGTTAGGTTAGGTAACTAACGGCAGAGCAGGGCAGGGCTAGCGCGGGTGTAAAACATAAGTAACGTCTATATAATATATCATATATACTATATATAGTATCTATCACAGAACATCACATGATCACATCATAGATATAGCAGCAGAAGAATCATATGAAATATTGGATATACTAGGACGTCCGTGTTTTCAATACGAGCTAGTATAAAACACGGATTCCACGGTCGTGATGAATAGCCAAACCCACACCCCTAGACCTCTACGAGAGCGGCAAGCAACCCTACCAATTCTAGAGTTAGGAGACCCGGACTCGACTCCTCGAGTTGGTCTCCTACTGGACTCCAGAACCCGGTTACTTGTGCTCCCCTCCTTGGGTCTATCCTAGTGCGGAAAAGTAAATAATATACAAAAGGTGACAGCTTCCGCAACCTGGAAGTGCCCCAATAAAAGAATATTACATACAAGTTTTTACATGAATGAAAATGAAAAACACTCATCTCACATAAAAAACCCCGGCTATTCAAACACGACGATCCAATATAACATATCCAGCAACACATAGCATCACATGTCATCAACGTAAGTAAATATGGGAATCCCAATTGTCGTTGACATATAGCAACGAAACCGGCGATATCACATATTACACTTACGGTCACAGAAAAGAAAGTGTAAAACTACAACAGTTGGAATCCGCAACCTGCATAGACATCGTATGCCTAATGAAATGAATTACTTAGACATCGCATGCCTAACAATTATAAACCCCGCATTTTAGTCTCATTATCGAAAACTCTTTTCAATATCAAGTCGGGCAATTCAACAAGATTCCCGACAACCTGATCGAATGCTCGTCGCAAACTTTAGTAGGCGGCCGCACCCCCGACGCCGTCGACGAAGTGCACCAAGGCGGAACACCGCTGCCGCGAGCACCCGAACGGATGCTTTCGGCGACGGGGTTCTCCTACAGTCACTTGATCGGGGCTATGGGAAGAGGCTGTCTATTAAGTTTATCCGGCGAGTATCCGCGTACGCTACGTGATTGCGACGGACTTTTGATCACATCAAAATTCCGTGGAAACCGATCAAGTGAGACTAAAGTGCTTGATTTATAACATTCATTCAGTTATCTCATAACTATTGTGAATTCCAATTATTGTATCCCATTCCAGACAAACAGAAAATTTTAAACTTTCCGATTGAATATTCGAACACCCAAGTTTTCCCGATACAGATCAACACATGAAATAAGTCTAACAACATTCAGTTCGTGCCTCAGTACCAACGGTCCAGCCGTAGAAGGGTTAAGCCAACGCCTCACATGTGGCATGCCGTACTGCCCCAAACCCGAAGGTTCAAAGGGCAGTTCAAGACGGTCATATAATCGAGTTAAGGTTTGTTGTCTTCTGGAGGGTCCATTGCGTTACTTGCACAACTTAGAACGTCGTTAAACTACGGAAAAATCCAACACTTGGAAATTTCCCGACAGGGGAAAAATTGGGTATTTATATCCGGTCGAACTTTTTAACATATTCTTAAATTATCTGGAAAGCCACACAGACAAAATTTGATACTCCGATCGATACACCGAATCCCCAAAACAACCCAGAACATTCAACTCTGGAATAAATTTTAAATATTCCCATAAAATCCAGAATAATTAAATAGGAATTACTGTGCAGAAAATATGTGATGACGTCACTACCTAGCCGCGGAACCGCCGCAGAAGGTGGGCTTCTGCCGCGGTTCCGCGCCCTTTTGGATGAATCTTTCGCCTGAGTTTGCACAGTAATTCTTATAATTATTTATTGAATTTTTTAGGCATTTTTAATTTTGAAAAAGACCAGATTTCAGAATTCGTCCAGAGAGCAATTTGCCGGGTTGGTTTCGGGTTCGTTCGGGTTTCAAACTTCGTCTGGACTTCGCCTAAGGCTCTAGCTAGGCTCTGATACCACTGTAGGGGTTCCTAGGCACCCTAATGAGGTCTCACAAGGCATCCAACATGCCAATATAAAATTTTACGGGTGCCGAGAGACCCGACTACGGATCGTCGGCTAGATTTCTAGGCGAAAATGCAAACTAGTTAACACTTAACTAAGAGATACGAAAATACAACCTTTGTAGATCCGGTTCTCCACCTCCATAGCTCCGCAACGAAGTCCTCTCCGCTGTCCAAAAAGAATCCGGGCTCAAGTGTCGACTTCATCGGAGAATAAGCGAGCTAGGTCGTCGATGTCCATGCCGAAGATGATCTACGTCGAGGCATCGCTAAATCAAGCTCCGACTTCACCAAGTCCAAAAACTTGTGAAGAGAACACACTCTACTACTTGGCAAGAGGTAGAGGATGAAGAAATAGGAAGTGGGTAGACTTTAGAATTGGATTTCTCACTTGTTTGCTCAATTCACCATTGATGAAGAAAGCTTTTTCTTCTTGAGTTCAAGGAGGAAGAAGAAGAAGAATGTTATGATAAGTCTTGAATTAAAAATAGAAAATAAAACAATACTTATCATACTTTTAACTCTAGTTAAGTGTAGAGAATTAACTTAGGTTATTTAAAATGGTTAGGGTTAAGTATAGGACAAGAATGAAGACTTAGTCAAAGTTTCAAGAAACTTCAACTAAATCCAAAATATGCCACCATTTATCTTTCTTTTTCCTTTTTCCAAAAAGAATAAATAAGAAAGATAAATGAATAAATAAAAATCAAAACCCTAACCCATTCATTACCATGGTTCATTCTTTACACTTAACCAAGTTTGGCATGCATCATCAAACATGATACAAGCAAGTGCACAAAATCATATCGCATATGCAATGCGCACACCCGAGTGAGAAAATCCAGTTTAAAGTGAACGGATACTAGTTAATGCAAAGTAATATATTAAATATACAATTATGCATTAAATCATTAAATCAACACTTGATTTAACGATCCGGTCATGTCGCACATAACCGACTGGTATCATCAGTAACAACTTATCGAATCAACACTTGATCCGATAACCCGGCTATATCGCATATAACCGATCAATGTCACATCGCGAGAATCGAATACAGTATCACATACCGTATTATTCTCGGTCCCGCACATATCTCATATGCGCTCCTATTTCGTTTCGCTTGAGCCAGGAAACCTCTGTGTAGGACTCTAAAGACTCGTCAATACGCCGGTAGCAGATGATGATCATATCAAACACCCACAAGCCGCAAGCGGTCTGCTAAACGTAACGGCCACCCGGGTATTGAGCGATCTGAAGATCGACGAGCAAGCCCGCTCACACTCCAGTGAATCCAACCAGTAACACTACCGTACAGTCCGGTCTGATCGTCTGATATGTCGCATATCTCGCCTAGGGGTGGTAAACGTCAGACCCCAATAACTCAATAATTCGTGTCGATATGAGGTCTATAACAATTCGAGAAACTACTGGTAACACTTACCAGTAAATCTCAGCAACCCTGGCCAGGGATTTCCTGTTATAGCCAATCGAACACAGCGCAACATCAACTCCCTATACCGGGAGAGACGAATCCCCTCCTATCGCTCATTGCCTCCATGTGACTCGGGACTGTACCCAAAAACCACCGTTTTGCATGCCCTCTTGGACGTGGTAAGATGGAAATCAAAGCACAGTGGGAACCACACAAGACTCTATGACGATCTCGGGTCAACAGACTACTCTGTACTAGTGTCACCAGAGAACTGCCATCTGACGTGAGGTATAATACCATCTGGGAGTTCTCGGCGAGTCCGTCCAGTGTACCCAGTCTCTACTGAGCACCCGTATATCATCTCTGATGTCAAACACCAATGGATATGGGATCATCCATCGCCCATCTGTATGGGTCGAGAAGGTATACGCTAGTCTACTCTGGTATATCGATGCCCCGTCTCGATACACCCACGACTAGGGACTTTGAAGGATGTTCTTATGGACTACCATGTCCCCACTAGTATGATCCGCATCATAGTCCAGGTAGTCAAGTACAGATCCTAAGGGCTTTACCAACATGTAACAGAGAGACAATCAGTATACACGTTAAGGTAAAGTTCAACCAGATAGTATACTATCATGTCGAGCAAGAAAGTCCTCCCTATATACGTCCCAGCATCCACTACAATATACATCCTATGTACAGTAATGGCCTCTAGGGCATACATATAACTAACAGTATATATATCAATATATAATATTCGCTCAAGGCGTGATAAAATGCAACATCACAGAAATGTAATAAGCATCACAGAACAAAACAGATATTTGGGATCCCCGGGTTTCACAGAGCCGCTACTGAAATCCGACGTTCCCCTGGTTGTGTGGATAGCCTGTGCAATGAAATCGTAGACCCCTACGGGCGCGGCAAGTTACCCGCCAAAACCTGAAGCGAGGCAGCCCCCTTCAGCAATGTGAATGGACCACCGAGCACTTCACGGAATCCGGTAACTTGAGTACCCCTCCTTGGGTCAACCTGTACCCCCTACGAGTGCGGTGAATGGCCCGCCAATTCTAGAGTAAAGCCCCCTCCGTCTCAATGCTATGAGATGCGGGCTCGTTGCCCTCTAGAACCCAGCTATCCGTGCACCCCTCTGCGGGGCAATCCTAATACAGAAAGTAAAATATACATACAACGGGTACATCGACCTCGACCCGGTCGTGCCCCAAAAGAATAATACAAACAGGCAGTGACGGCAGTCCATATGTCGGAGGCTCGCCCCGCAATAACAAATGTACATATAAAACAAATCTGTACTAACATTGCATCCAGGCTATCCCCCATGACCAATCCGCAACATCACAGCACAACACAGAACATCAACGTGAATGTCACGTTCGCAGATCCGTCTAAAAGGGCTATAGCAGTTAGACAGGATTTACCGATCAAATGACGTTCACGGTCGCAGATATAATGTAAATACTGTGAACTAACATGTTTAAAATTTTCGATCGATCAAATTTACCGATGTGGGCCCCAAGCACTACTATAGCTCTCACATAAAATCTGGGCCCAAAAAGAATATCCCAAAACCCCCATTCTCAAGTCAGAGAACTACTGTAGAAATCTGGTGCATTGATGACACTGTTACGCGGCGGAACCGCGGCCAAAAGGGTGTTACGGTCGCGGTTCCGTGGCTCTACAGTGGCATCACGTGACCATTTTACTACAGTGTTCTCCAAATACCCTGCACACATTTCAGCAACACCCTGAAAAATTTTTGGCGCCAAAAAAAATTTCGACAGAATCTAATGCACACGAAATCGGGTTTTCGTAAAATTGTTCGATCGAAAATGTAAACACATTAGACCAAGCTAGACAAGGTTAATGGCGTGGCTCTGATACCAATGTAAGGGCACGGCGGCGCCCCGGCCGTCAATCCGAGGCCAAAACGCAGAAACGAAACTTTTATAAAAACTGGAAACCGGCACCACCGCGTACAAAAATCCCGGATCGGGCCATTAACCTAATGCTAGCAAACTAGAATAAGGAGTAGAGAAGCTATACCAAGCGATCCGTGTGCTTCGGTCTTCGTCTCCACTCCGATCTCCTCGCGGAATCTCCGGTCGTCGCCTGCTCGTCGAAACGGGCACCACATCGCCGTGTTCTTTTACGGGCTCCCGCCTCTGGACCGAGGCAACTCGGGCACAAAGTTGGCGAGCCGATGTGCCCAAGAGTTGCTGTAGAATTGTGTAGAATCCATTTGTCTCTTTGGGGTGATTGAAGTTGCCATTTTATTGTGGAGGAGAAAGAAGAAGTTTTGAGGAGAAATGGTGCTCTCATTTTCAACAAGGAAATGAGATGATGAATTTCACTCATACAAAAATGAACCTCACCCTCTCCTCTGAAGTAGTGGCCGGCCCACACTAGAAAATGGTGGAGAGGAAAAATGCAAGAGAAAAACCAAGCCAAGAAAATGAATGATAATCATGAATTAAAATGGTCACACCATTTCTCATCCAATCTAATCAAAACTCTCATCACATAAATGCAAGTGAGTGGATGGAAAAAGAATCTCATCATGAAGCCACAAATTACTAATAACCCCCTCCACAAAATGCTAATTTACGAACATGCAAATTAGCCCCTCCAACGGAAAGTCCGGCCGTGAAGGAACAAAGGAAAAAACTGGCCGGAACGGAATACAAACTGGCAACTTCAGAAAACTGATCCCGAAATAAATTACAGGAAAACCCCGCGACTGCATATACATACCCGCATTTGTATTCCCACTAAATACAAATGTAAAGAGACAAAATCTACACTGTCTAATACTAGGATCCGGCTTAAACCAAAGCCCGCTAGTAAAATCCGTCCGATCACGATCCGTGAAATACCGCACGTATCTGATCGAACCCTGCCATATCTCCATACGTCCTCTACAGCGTTTCGCCCAAAACTTGAGAAACTGGTCTGTGGGGGACTCTAAAGACTCGTCAATACTTTGGTTGTGGATTTAACCACTAGCACGTCAGAGGTATTAGCCAATATGTAACGGGCTACCAGGTACTGACCAAAAGGGATTTCGATGAGCGAACTCATCCTGACACCCTACTGAGCCTGTCAGTGACAATATCCATACAGGGCGGTCCGTTCGTCTATGAGTATCGCATGGCGCGCCTAGGGGGTTGGTAAAAGTCAGACCCCTAAAAACGGTACAAGTCGTGTCGGAGAGTAGCCCAGAACACCCTGAGATACTACTGGAATACCTACCAGTAAATCTCCTGCCTTGGCCAAGGACTTTCATGTACTGGCTCTCCTAGACACAGCGCGACCTCACCCCCAATACCGGAAGAGACAAACCCTTGCAGATCCGCTCACTGCCTCCATGTGGCTCGGGACTGTACCCAACTAAAACCTGTTTGCACGTCTCCTTTGAGTGTGGTAGGGTAGTAATCAAAGCACAGTGGGAACTCACACAAGATAAATGACGATCTCAGGTCGATGAACTAACCTGTATACATGTCACCAGGGAACTGCTATCTGACGTCAGGTATAATACCAACTAGCAGGTTCCCGGTGAGTCCTGTCCGGTGTACTCATAACCCAATGGGCACCTGTATAAATCTTAGGTGAACCAACTGACACCAGTCGCTCGTGAGACCGGCCACCGCCCCTCGTCGGGGTCTCGACTGTATACACTAGTCTACTCTAGAGTATCGATGCCCTTTCTCGAAACTCCCACGACTAGGGACCTTTTAAGGATGTGCTTACAGACCCCAGCTCCCACGTATATGATCGCTCTCATACTGCTGGTAGTCAAGTAAGAATCTTAGGGGCTCTATCAACGTGCAATAGTGACCTGTATGGTCACCTAAAGCAGTGCACGATGATACAGATAAACCAGATAGCATACTATCATCTTGAGTAAGACTGTCCTACTGGGACAGGTCCTCCCTCAATCATTGCAATCACGTGCCTGTGATCCAATAATTGACTCTGAGGGCACTATCTCTGTTCATATCAGATTTTTGCATTTTTATACCGCCCAATTTTTATCACATTGCATATCGGTAGGTACTCTTAAACCGTGTTTGCTAGTCAATTGCAGGATACATGTTTTCGGCTCTAAACGGTGAAGTTCATGGAAAAGCACGACAAAATCCGGATTACTGCCAACCACAGATAAAACACGGGTCTCCGCTCTCTATCCGTATGTTGCCGCACACCAGTTTAAGAGACAAAATGGCAAATCAATGTCATTTTAATGCACGAAGCTCAATGGCAACACAAGATCCAACATATCTACGCGGAGCTCAAGAAAAATCATGGCAAAAAGATCCACATCACATCACCTTTTGTTCTGCTGGAATTCTGGAAAAATTGTGAAGAGATTCTGAAAAAAATCATATACCACACTACAGAGAACAATAAACAGGGGAAACTCACCAAAAATGACGGCCTAACTCCTCATTATGGACGCGGTTTCGCGGCATAAGCATGCTTAGGCCGCGGAACCGCGGCCGTACGGGCTCGACAGATGACTACTTTTCAGGGGTATTTAGGTCATTCTATATGGAGGCAGATGGTTGCCCTAGGTTTCCAGTTCCTTGCCTATAAATAGTCCAGAACTTGCCAAAACCAATGGTGCTTATTCTTGTATTTAGGTTTTAGAATACATGTCGTTGTTCTTCTTCCTCTTCTCATCTCTTCTCCATTAAAAACTTGTAGTGAGCTTTTGTGAGTGAAGGATGAATAAAGGAGTTCTTTTTGTTACCATGCTTGTCTTGTTATTTTGTTAATTATAATTGCTTGTATTTTTCATTTGTTAATTTAGTTGTTTTTATTTGTTGTTTGTTTCTTTCTTGTTCTCTTTTTCTTTATCCTTAAACAACAATGATGCTTAAGCTTGATCCTTGCTAAAGTGAGGTCTCAATTAGCAAGTTGTAATCTTCTAACCACATTCTTTCAATCTTCCTCCTTTGTTTTATTTTCCTTTTTCTTATAATGGGTGAGTAGTTTACATACTTGTTAGGGTAGGATAAGGAAAGTTTGAGAGAAGGAAATCCCTCTCACTCTTTCCTTGCCCAACATCTTAATTCGGACTCCCATTAATTGAACCACAATCCGCTCCCGACGGCACCCTATCCTACATGATAGCGGTGATTTCTTAGTGAGACCGGTTGTGGTTGAATTAACCGGAGGTTAAGGCTAAGAGCCAAGAACGGACGGACAAGCACCAAAAGGAAGAACTTAAGCGTTGGAAAGCCTAGCTTATACTCGCAAGTTCCTTCCTAGTCGTGCTAATCCCCGTTGTTGCCGATTACCGTAACACCGATATTAAAAGTGGCAACGAAAGAAGTGAGCGACTCCTAACTCAAACTAACCTAATCCTAACCCTAACAAACTCTCTTTACATATCATTTTAGCACATAGTTAATCTAAAAACAAACCTGGACATTTGGAGTTAACTCGTTAAAGCACATAGAAAAAGATTCCCATCTCCCTACGGACGACCCGTACTCAACCGGCTAGCTACAAGCGAAACCGTCTTGATTGCGGTAATTAACTTGAATACGCAAAATCCTAACAATCAAATGGCGCCGTTGCCGGGGAGACGGTAGTTTATTTCTTTGTGTAATTTCGGGTTAATTTGTGAATATAAATCTAACCGAAAAACCAAAGCAAAAAATATATATATATACATTGTAAAAAAACCATCTTGTTATTTTTGATTAGTTTTTGTTCAAGTGTGCAGGATAAAAAGACGGTCGAGTTCAGTGCCAAAGACGTGGGATGTTAGACCCATATCTCGCGGCTACACCGCGACGGATCAAGACGGAGCCAACGGTCTACTGTAAAAATCTGGAGCAGATACAGTAAGCAAATCAAGATTCAGGAAATCCAGAGAAGAAGAGGACAGCCAAAGAAGGATCCACAAAATTTTTGAAGGCCCAATCCTACCTTACTGCCGCGAAACTGCGGCATAAGAAGCTTAGGCCGCGGAACCGCGGCCGTTTGGTGCTATCAGGGTGCCAAATTCCCTGTAAGTGTCTCTTGTCTCTCCCCCACTCTTCTGGACCCAACTGAACTATGTTTTCTGCAGCATTCTTTGCGCAAACTCTCTTCCCCCTTCCAATAAATTGTTTTTATGCAGGATTCTTTGCGCCGCGCTGGAAAAAATAAAAATTGATTGCGGTTGATTGTTACTGCTTTGCATATATTAATACGGACTTTAAGGGGCTTGAAACCAATCCAGATTGGGTGGGGATTTCATCACCCTTCCCAGGACCCCAGAAATCACAAAAAGCATATGCATTGACCATTGTTTAATTAAAAAAATACTAGACTCAGCCCTAAGGACTTCGCGCTCAATAGGACAGAGGACTAGTTACAGGCATCGGCCGTTTATCCTATCCTGACTTTGCGGTGTCTAGGAAACTGTGTCGAAGGCAAGTGGTTACTTAATTAGGACCACTACTTACGTAGTGGGGAGCCTCCCACTTACCTGGCACTTACCTGGCCGCAATTGGCGGAGAAGAGGCGGTTGGAGGTCCTATTTCTAGCCCTTTGGAACAGATAGGAGCTGTCTAGCTGACCTAGGTGACCCTAGATCTAGGTGTGATTGTGCATATCTTGTTTGTGATTGCTTAAAATCGTAAGTCCGTACATATTTCTGTAAAGCTCTTTCTAAAAAGAAAAAAAAACACAAAACCAAAAACTTTTATAAAAACTTGCCCTTTGTCGCCAGAATCCATTTTTTCACCCACCTCCCATCGTATTTCTCCATTGACGTTTTCTTACCCTCACCTTCTCCGCTTTGACTATACTAAACTCGTTTAGTGTATGTCCGCTTGGACTCAGGACACTAGCGTCCGCCTAGTCCGCGTTACGTTAGTCGCTACCGACAACGCAATCGACTCAGACGTCGAAACTCCTTCCACGCCTCTTTCACCCTTACCTTTGCCGGCAAACACCGACGTTGACCGGAATTCTGTTCATACATCCTGTAAGTGCACGGCGGCGCCCCGGCCGTCAATCCGACGCCGGAATGTGGAAGCGGTGATTTACTTTAACTTTTCAAACCGGCACCACCGCGCACTATAAAACCCGGATCGTGCCATTAAACTAGTCCTAACTAACTACAAGATGGGTAGAGAGATATACCGAGTGATCCGAGTCCTCTGGTCTTCTCGTCGTCGTCCCGATCTCCCCGCGGAATCTACGGTCTCCACCTCGTCGTCGGAAGGGCACCACGTCGCCGGCTTCTTTTACGGGCTCCCACCTCTATACCGAGTCAACTCAGGCACGAAGTTGGCGAGTCGACGTGCCCAAGATTTGCTATAGAATGGTGTAGTGTTGTGTCTCATTTCGGGTTGTAGAATTTGCCCATTTGGTGGAGGAAAGGAGTTGTAGAAATTTTGTGGAGCTTTGGGATTTTTACAAACATGAGAAGAACAAAATCCCCAACAAAAATATTGGGCTGCCCCTCCCCAATGTGGCCGGCCAATGCAATGGTGAAGGGTGAGAATGGAGTCAAGGAAAGTCAAGGGAGTGGGGAAGCTATCATGTAAGCATGAATAAAGAGTGATGATTAAAAACAACATCATCACAAACAAAAACCAATACTCCATATCAACCATCATGAACCCAAAGTCAATCAATGATGAAGTAAACAAGTCAATGCATGGTGGAACCATCATGACACAAGAATATGCAAAGACAACCCTCCACGATGCTAATTTGCGCAAATGCAAATAAGCCCTCCTCCACCAATCATCGGCCAATGAAAGTTACAAATGAAAATGGCCGAAAAACTGGCAACTCCAGAAAACTGGTCCCGTAATAAATTACAGGAAAAACCCCGGTACTGTGTATACACATCCGCATTTGTATTCCGACCGAAATAAAAATGCAATGAAACAAAATCTACACTGTACAATACTAGGATCCGGCTTAAACCAAAGCCGGCTAGTATAATCTGTCCGATCCTGATCCGTGCAATACCGCACGTATCTGATCGAACCCTGCCATATGTCCATACGGCCTCTACAGCGTTTCGCCCGAAAACTTGAGCAACTGAATGTGGGGGACTCTAAAGACTCATCAATACTATGGCTGTGGATTTAACCACTAGCACGTCAGAGGTATTAGACATACGTGACGGGCTACCAGCTATTGACCAAAAGGAACGTCTGTGAGCGAACTCAGCCTGACACCCTACTGAGCCTGTCAGTGACAATATCCGTACAGTCCGGTCCGGTCGTCTATGAGCATCGCATGGCGGGCCTAGGGGGTTGGTAAAAGTCAGACCCCCAAAAGCGGTACAAGTCGTGTCAGAGATCAGCCTAGAACACCCTGAGATACTACTGGAATACCTACCAGTAAATCTCCTGCCTTGGCCAAGGACTTTCATGTACTGGCTCTCCTAGACACAGCGCGATGTCACCCCTAATACCGGGAGAGACGAACCCCTGAAGATCCGCTCACTGCCTACATGTGGCTCGAGATTTCACCCAACTAAAACCTGTTTGCACGTCTCCTTTGAGCGTGGTAGGGTAGTAATCAAAGTACAGTAGGAACTCACACGAGACAAATGATGATCCTCAGGTCGATGAACTAACATGTACACATGTCACCAAGGAACTGCTATCTGACGTCAGGTATAAGACCAACTAGCATGTTCCCGGCGAGTCCTGTCCGGTGTACTCATAACCCAATGAGCACCTGTATACATCTTAGGTGAACCAACTGACACCAGTGACTTGTGAGACCGGCCACCGCCTCTCGTCGGGGTCTCGACTGTATACACTAGTCTACTCTGGAGAATCGATGCCCTGTCTCGAAACTCCTATGACTAGGGACCTTTTAAGGATGTGCTTATAGTCTACCAGCTCCCACGTATATGATTGCCCTCATACTGCTGGCAGTCAAGAAAGAATCCTAGGGGCTCTATCAACATGTAATAGCGACCTGTCAGGTCACCTAAAGTAGTACACGATGATAAAGTTAAACCAGATAGCATACTATCATCTTGAGTAAGACTGTCCTACCGGGATAGGTCCTCCCTCAATCATTGCAATCACGTGCCTGTGATCCAATAATTGACTCTGAGGGCACTATCTCCAACAATCTCCCACATGCACTCAAGGCTAATTATTGCGATGTCGCATACTCACAGCCCGTGTGATACCGAACACCCAACTCCTCTACCAGTCAGTCTCACAAAGCTCGTTTGTGAAACTATTGCGTTCGAGGAATAGCCTCAGCGAGAGGATCCGCTTTGATATTTCTTTCTATGTCTCTCTATATCTCAAGTTCACGGAGAAGGCCATCTCCCGAAATGAGCAATACCTATCTTAGAATGTATCTGGATGTCTGATGGGACCTAGCTCATAAATGAACTCTAAATCCAAACTTCTTAGACTGTATCGTCAACTGAACTTAATCAGTATCCTGCGCCATGCCTCCCTCAGTATTGCCTTGGACCACCTGTCCAAAATACTGCCCCTCGTCAGAAGGAAAAACTATAACTCTGACAACCTCCTTGTCGTCCAGGTCGCCTTGGAAGCCGGAAATGATAACTGTCTCCCGAATGAGGTTGTCGTTATCATATTCCTAGAACATCCACTTATGTTCTAAAACTGCTTCCGATTGTTTCTCCAAGATTGGATCAATATCAACTTATTGCATCTACTGCAAGAACAACATCTGGTGTAGTACTTGACATCTCACGAATGACTCAATTGCCTAAGCAAGTGATCTGCCAATCATGCACATCCCACTCCCCTTTAGTCTGTAAGACACCTTTAGAGAGGGTGACTCCATCACCTGCAGGTACACTACCGTGCCAGGAGTCGTCCATTCTAAATACTCTTAGAATGCTGGCTAAGTACCCTTAATTGGGAAACCACCCAAATCTAGATCTAAAACCATAGATCTAGTAACCAGTATGTCTGATATAATGTCCAAGTCCCATGTGGAGAAACCACTTTGTGACGACCAAAGTATAACCGATTGTAGTATAGGAATGTCACTTCCTACTCTGTGTACGTCATCCAAATACCAGGACATCACACCCTACTACCTTCTTAACAGATCCATCCTCTATTCTGATGAAGTCAAACCTATGACTGTCATGTCAGAAATAGATGATCTATCTCCGCTACATCTGCTTTAGTCTATAAATAGACATAAGCAACTTGTCCACCAATGCTTCCGCTGCTCCCACTGACCACGACAACCCTCTGGCAGAGTCATATAAACGTACACTTCAAAAGCCAGTTTAGAACGACGCTATACTCATCCTCCCCCCGGGTCTCTCATCTTGGAACAACGGCAATGGCAAGTGTGAGTAAACAAGAACCTCCCTATCACCGTCCTTGAGGCTACTGGAGTACCTCTCGGGTGCCTGAGGTTACCCACCTTATCTGCGGAGTGGCCAATGGAATGTCAAATCAGATTGAATCTTTAGGTTCCTATCAAATCTTCAGTAATCGTTTGTGGTTCTGGAATCACTTCCAGTTCTAACATACTCCCACTACTGTTTTCTGAAAAAATCCATTTTTAATAAAACTGTGGCGAGTCTAGAACAATATCACTATTGATCTTCCAGATGGTAGAAAGTCAACCCTCGTCAAAGCCTGGGTCAACCCACAAACAACCATTACAGAAACGTGCCTTGAGTTATCCAGAGTCCGGTTTTAAGCATAGGCCGGACAACTCCCCGTACCTTAACATCGTTAAGATATGAACTGTTATATATCCAATATGGAAACAGAGGCACAGATTTAATTGAACCAGATTCAAATCATGCAGCTGTCTCCAGTGCATGTCTACTAAATGGAAGGAGGCCGATCAGCATTACTCAACTTAGGAATGCTTCCAATTATGAGTAATCTGAAAAAGAAGCAAGTTCTCTTTATCATTACTATCAACTGAATACCATACACAAGTATCTACATCTTCGATCACTTTAAAGAATCCCGATACTTGCTACACCTGGTTCTCTACTCTATTCAAATACCTATAACTTCTCAAAATTCGGACCCTGTGTTTCCACGAAACACCTGTCTAAAAACTAGAGAAGTCATAAGTAAACCGAATATAGTACGAGGACCAACCCCTCTGTCCTGATGGACCCTGGACAACATACAATACTCTGTACAAGTCCCTTGAGTCTTAAAACTCACTCCCTGTGTGTTGTAGGTTGAAAACTGTACTTATGGTTCAGAAGAATTACACCGCTGTTTAATGCTCCTTACCTAACCATCAACTGATATAGGTAAATGTCATCGACATAATTTCAAAAAGGTATATCTCACTGTATAAAAATAGACGTACAGATATATCAATTTGAAATTGGTGCATTATAACGGATATTCAAAACTAAATATTCGCCGTCCGGCAAACAGCCCAGGTGACTTCCTCAAATATTACCAATTACAATGAATTCCGATATTATGAGGATGATCACCTAATTCCCAATAACTTACTCCCACTCATCATCTGTAAAACCATACAGATGTGAAAATCATACCTGGTAAATACATACCCTGGAATAAGTATCTAATCGGGAAATCAGTTTTCCTTTAACAGTACACAGTGAAGCTGAAACATTGAAATGTTTCGAAGGGGTATCCTGGTATTCCTAGTAATGCCTCTTCCAGATTCACAAATGTAACCATATAAATCTCTTCCACCTCTCCAAATCCCTTCATATGTCTTTAGTCATTACCTTCTGTACACCCCTTTAGGCCAAATGGTTTTCTTCCTTCCCTACCGTTCGGCACCAGCCTATGGTTTGGAAGAAGACTATCCAATAATCATAATGGGTGTACTGTCCCAATCCTAAGAACACTAGCAATGCGAGAAAAGGTAAGGATAAAAGACAACCGAATAAACCTTATTCTTATTTCTCTTGAACCAGAATCCATCCCCGAACTGGAACAAGTTCTTTTCGAGTTCGTATATAACCATACGATGGAATATCCAATAAACTGTGGATCTTCGTAGTGATACGGAGTGTCCTGGAGAAAATTCAAAGGTGAAGTGGGAGTGGTAATGAAATACTTGGTTTGGTCGTTAATAGCAGTCGCAATTTACTTTGCCCTCCTTCTAGTCCCTTTCTTTGTCTTTACATAATACCTTCTGTACACCGTTTAGGCTAATTGGTTTTCTTCATTCCCTACCGTTCGGCACCTGCCTATGGTTTGGAAGAAGACTATCCAATTTGCGTAATAGGTGTACTATCTCGTAAACCAAGGAGTACTCGCAACCTGAGAGAAGGTAAAAGGAAAAGACAACTGAATAGTCCTATCCGTTTTCTCCAGAACCGGAAACCATCCTCGAATAAATTCCTTCGAGTTCGTATATAACCATACGATGGTTTTGTCCAATAGAAGTAGACGTTCGTAGTAATACGGGGTGTCCTGGAGAAAAGTGTAAAAGTAGGAGTGGCAATGAGGTCTGCAACTCTGACAATCCAAAAGCCAGTGTTAAAGAAGGTTCGATCAACTTGGTCTCTGAGTCATAGTCTAGGGTCGGGTCAATGGTCGCTGCCAAAGAGAGAGAGAAAAGAAACACTCAGCGTGCACTCTAACCTAGATCAGAATGGTTACCAATTTATCTAATCTGGAAACCTCCCACTGTACCGTCAAATTCTCCTCCAAACCTAATAGAAGAATTAGTCAGGATCACCCGAGGAGTAAACCAACTCATCAGTGGGAATCGGGATCCAACTATCACCGCATGATAACGTGACGGAATCTGCTCACGCTATCATACTCTAGAAGGTATGCGCATATCTGGCAAGTTTCAGTTTCTTTTGAAACTCCCGATGTGATTTTTGCCCCATACTCTTACGACCTTGGCATGAGGTGAAAATATCATAAGTCACATGTCAAGTTCTACCCATCATTGTCCAGGTTAATTTGAACCCACCTGTACATACCCTTGACGTAGGCCAAAATAGTAGTACGACTGTCCCAAACCAACGCATCTATCTATGCAACAGCTAAATATCCGGCAGCTACCAATCTTTATGCCTTGGCGTGAGGTCAAAGTACATAGCTTGAATACTACCGAATATTTAACCGAAATGATGGAGGGCTACGAATGGTTTCTGGCGAAAACCTTTAACGTAATGAACTTGATATCGTTGAAGGAACCGGATAGCTTTTAAAAATATAGAAACGAAAACCTTTGCTAAAGAGGTCACTCCCGGTGAAGGGAACTCGGCTCTTTCCCCGTAGAATGAGGTGCAGGATATTCCAACTGAATACCACGATGCAAAGAAAAAGTAATCGGCTATAGTGAAGTTATTGCCCTGACGCAAACTTTTGTCCAAGGGGTCACTCCCGGTGAAGGGATCTCGGCCCTTGCCTCGTCGACTGAGGAGCAGGATATTCCAACTGAATACCACTGTGCAAAACAAAAGTGAACGTCCTTGGAAATAACAGCTTTTTGAAAAGTGTTCCAACAACATCAGATTAGGTTTGTTTATCTTGCATTGATCCGAATCAACGCATTCCCATCAATTGATCACACCACAAAGAACGAAAATATACTGATGTACGTATATGCCATCCGCATTCGCCACTGGGTCACGTCATTACCCGTTAGGTTAGCTAACTAACGACATAGCGGGGACTGGACTAGCGCGGATGCAAAACATATACAACATCTACTAATATATATATAATATATAATTTTCGCTCAAGGCGTGATAAAATGCAACATCACAGAAATGTACAGCATCACAGAACAATACAGATATCTGGGATCCCTGGGTTTCACAGAGCCGCTGAAACCCGACGTTCCCCTGGTCGTATGGATAGCCTGTGCAATGAAAATCCTAGACCCCTACGGGCGCTGCAAGTTACCCGCCAAAACCTGAAGCGAGGCAGCCCCTTTCAGCAACGTGAATGGACCACCCAGCACTTCACGGAATCCGGTAACTTGGGCACCCCTCCTGGGTCAACCTGTACCCCCTACGAGTGCGGCGATTAGCCCGCCAATTCTAGAGTGAAGCCCCCTCCGTCTCAATGCCATGAGATGTGGGCTCGTTGCCCTCTAGAATCCGGCTATCCGTGCACCCCTCCGCGGGGCAATCCTAGTACAGAAAGTAAAAAAATATACATACAACGGGTACATCGACCGCAACCTGGTCGTGCCCCAAAAGAATAATACAAACAGGCAGTGACGGAATTCCACATGTCGGACGCTCGCCCCGCAATATCAAATGTACATAATACAACAAAATTGTACTAGAATTGCATCCAGGCTATCCCCCACGACCAATCCGCAACATCACAGCACAATCACAGAACATCAACGTGAATGTCACGTTCACAAATCCGTCTAACCGGGCTATAGCAGTTAGACAGGATTTACCGATCAAGTGACATTCACGGTCGCAGATATAATGTAAATACTGTGAACTAACATGTTTAAAATATCCAATCGAACAAATTTTACCAAGTGGGCCCCCAAGCATTACTGTAGCACATGAAGAAATCTGGGCCCAAAAATAACATTCCAGAAAACCTATTTTCCACTCAGGAGCATTCTGTAAAATTTTGGGGGCATGAACAGTGAACATTGCGGCGGAACCGCGGCACAAGCATGGGTTTGGCCGCGGTTCCGCGGTGGTATAGTAAGTTCATGCTACCAAATTTTTACAGTTTGCTTATAATGCCCTGCACATCATTCTGAAACAACATGAAAAATTTTTGGAGTCCCAAAAAATTTCGACAGAAACTGATGCTAGGAAAAATACGATTTTTGGAAAATCCGATTGATCGATGTTCTAAACACATTAGACAAAGCTAGACTATGTTAATGGCGAGGCTCTGATACTACTGTAAGTGCACGGCGGCGCCCCGGCCGTCAATCCGACGCCGGAATGCTTAAGCGGTGATTTGCTTTAACTTTTCAAACCGGCACCACCGCGCACTATAAAACCCGGACGTGCCATTAAACTAGTCCTAGCTAACTACAAGATGGGAAGAGAGATATACTGAGTGATCCGAGTCCTCCGGTCTTCTCGTCGTCGTCCCGATCTCCCCGCGAAATCTCCGGTCTCCACCTCGTCGCCGGAAGGGCACCACGTCGCCGGCTTCTTTTATGGGCTCCCACCTTTATACCGAGGCAACTCGGGCACGAAGTTGGCGAGTCGACGTGCCCAAGATTTGCTGTAGAATGGTGTAGTGTTGTGTCTCATTTGGGGTTGTAGAAGTTGCCCATTTGGTGGAGGAAAGGAGTTGTGGAAATTTTGTGGAGCTTTGGGATTTTTACAAACATGAGAAGAACAAAATCCCCAACAAAAATATTGGGCAGCCCCTCCCCAATGTGGCCGGCCAATGCAATGGTGAAGGGAGAGAATGGAGTCAAGGAAAGTCAAGGGAGTGGGGAAGCTATCATGTAAGCATGAATAAATAGTGATGATTAAAAACAACATCATCACAAACAAAAACCAACATTCCAAATCAACCATCATTAACCCAAAGTCAATCAATGATGAAGTAAACAAGTCAATGCATGGTGGAACCATCATGACACAAGAATATGCAAAGACAACCCTCCACAATGCTAATTTGCGCAAATGCAAATAAGCCCTCATCCACCAATCATCGGCCAATGAAAGATACAAATGAAAATGGCCGAAACGGAAAGCAAACTGGAAACTCGAGAAAACTGGTCCCGTAATAAATTACAGGAAAAACCCTGGTACTGTGTATACACATCCGCATTTGTATTCCGACCGAAATACAAATGCAATGAGACAAAATCTACACTGTACAATACTAGGATACGGCTTAAACCAAAGCCGGCTAGTATAATCTGTCCGATCCTGATCCGTGCAATACCGCACGTATCTGATCCAACCCTGCCATATCTCCATACGGCCTCTACAGCGTTTCGCCCGAAAACTTGAGCAACTGAATGTGGGGGACTCTAAAGACTCGTCAATACTATGGCTGTGGATTTAACCACTAGCACGTCAGAGATATTAGCCATACGTGATGGGCTACCAGCTATTTGTTGGAGATAGTGCCCTCAGAGTCAATTATTGGATCACAGGCATGTGATTGCAATGATTGAGGGAGGACCTATCCCGGTAAGACAGTCTTACTCGAGATGATAGTATGCTATCTGGTTTACCTTTATCATCGTGTACTGCTTTAGGTGACCTGACAGGTCACTATTACACGTTGATAGAGCCCCTAGGATTCTTGCTTGACCACCAGCAGTATGAGGGCGATCATAAAAGTGGGAGCTGGCAGTCTATAAGCACATCCTTAAATAGTCCCTAGTCGTGGGAGTTTCGAGACAGGGCATCGATTCTCCAGAGTAGACTAGTGTATACAGTCGAGACCCCGACGAGGGGCGGTGGCTGGTCTCACAAGCCACCGGTGTCAGTTGGTTCACCTAAGATGTATACAGGTGCTCGTTGGGTTATGAGTACACCGGACAGGACTCGCCGGGAACATGCTAGTTGGTCTTATACCTGACGTCAGATAGCAGTTCCCTGGTGACATGTGTACAGGTTAGTTCATCGACCTGAGGATCGTCATTTGTCTCGTGTGAGTTCCCACTGTACTTTGATTACTACCCTACCACGCTCAAAGGAGACGTGCAAACAGGTTTTAGTTGGGTACAGTCCCGAGCCACGTGGAGGCAGTGAGCGGATCTTCAGGGGTCCGTCTCTCCCGGTATTGGGGGTGAGGTCGCTCTGTGTCTAGGAGAGCCATTACACGAAGTCCTTGGCCAAGGCAGGAGATTTACTGGTAGGTATTCCAGTAGTATCTCAGGGTGTTCTGGGCTACACTCCGACACGACTTGTACCGCTTTTGGGGGTCTGACTTTTACCAACACCCTAGGCCCGACATGCGATGCTCATAGACGAACGGACCGGACTGTACGGATATTGTCACTGACAGGCTCAGTAGGGTGTCAGGATGAGTTCGCTCATCGACGTCCCTTTTGGTCAATAGCTGGTGGCCCATTATGTATTGGCTTGTACCTCTGACGTGCTAGTGGTTAAATCCACAGCCATAGTATTGACGAGTCTTTAGAGTCCACTACACTTTCAGTTACTTAAGTTTCGGGTGAAACACTGTAGAGGCCGTATGGAGATATGGCATGGTTCGATCAGATACGTGCGGTATTGCACGGATCGTGATCGGACGGATTTTACTAGCCGGCTTTGGCTTAAGCTGGATCCTAGTATTATAGAGTGTAGATTTTGTCTCATTACATTTGTATCCGGACGGAATACAGATGCGGGTGTGTATGCACAGTATCGGGGTTTTCCTGTAATTTATTACGGAACCAGTTTTCTGGAGTTCCCAGTTTGCATTCCGTTCCGGCCGGTTTTCCTTTGTTCTTTCCCGGCCGGACTTTTCCGATGGAGGGGGTTATTTGCAAGTTTGCAAATAACATTTGAGGAGGGGGTTTCTTGCATATGGATTGATTATGAAAGCATCTTTTGATACCATTCTTTTCTATCATCATTTCTTGCTTTTGTGAGATTAGAAAGGATTTGATATTGATTTGAGATGGTTATCATTTCTTTTGGGTTGTGGTCACCCCCTTGCTTTTACTACACTCACCTCCCTTCTTGTTATGGTTTCATATTCATTCCTCCACCATTTTTCTCACTTGATGGATGAGAAAGGCTACACTTGAGAGAAGAGAAGGAGAGAGTTTCATTTTTGTATGTGGCATTTTTCTTCATCTCATTTTCTTGCAAGGAAAAATGAAAGCACCATTTTTCCTTATCCTCATTCCTCCACATCCATGGCAACTTCACCCCTAGAGACAACCATTCTACACTAAACCTACAGCAAATCTTGGGCATGTCGACTTGCCAGCTTCGTGCCCGAGTTGCCTCGGTATAGAGACGGGAGCCCGTAAAAGATGCAGGCGATGTGGTGCCCTTCCGGCGAGGAGGCGACGACATGGAGACAGGACTTTCCGCGGGAGATCGGGACGATGATGAGAAGACCGGAGGACTCGGATCACTCGGTATATCTCTTCCCTATCTTTTAGTTAGCTAGGACTAGTTAATGGTTCGATCCGGGTGTTTAGTGGGCGGTGGTGCCGGTTTGCTAGTTTGCAAAATTAAAGTTTTTCGCTTCCGCATTTTGGCGTCGGAATTGACGGCCGGGGCGCCGCCGCGGACTTATAGTGGTATCAGAGCCTCGCCATTAACTTAGTCTAGCTTTGTCTAATGTGTTTTACATTTCCGATCGACCAAAATTCCAAAAACCAGCGTTTTCTTCACATCAGTTTTCTGTCGAATTTTTTCTGGCTCGAAATTTTTTTCAGGTTGTAGAAAAGTGATTTACAGGAAGTTTTAAGAGTTCTGTTGAAATTCGACACAGTGAGTCGACTATAGGAGCGCGGAACCGTGGCCAAAACCCCTTTTAGGCCACGGTTCCGCCGCACTATAGTGTGATTACTGCGTCAAATTTCTGCAGTTGCTTTCTGGGTTGATTGTAGGGGTTTTGGAATATTAATTTTGGGCCCAGAATTTCTTGATGTGCTGTAGTAGTACTTGGGGGCCCACTTGTTAAAATTTGATCGATCGGATATTTTAAACACATTGGTTCACAGTATTTACATAATATCTGCGACCGTGAATGTCACTTGATCGGTAAATCCTGTCTAGCTGCTATAGCCCGGTTAGACGGATTTGCGAACGTGACCTTCACGTTGATGTTCTTTGTATTACTTTGATGTTGCGGATCGGTCGTGGGGATAGCCTGGTTGCAGTGGTAGTATAGTTTTGTTCTATTATGTACATTTGATATTGCGGGGCGAGCCTCCGACATGTGGACTGCCGTCACTGCCTGATTGTATTATTATTTTGGGGCACGACCAGGTTGCGGTCGATGTACCCGTTGTATGGATATTTTACTTTCTGTACTAGGATTACCCCGCGGAGGGGTGCACGGATAGCCGGGTTCTAGAAGGCAACAAGCCCGCATCTCATGGCATTGGGACGGAAGGGGCTTCACTCCAGGATTGGCGGGCTATTCGCCGCACTCGTAGGGGGTACAGGTTGACCCAGGAGGGGTGCCCGAGTTACCGGATTCCGTGAAGTGCTGGGTGGTCCATTCACGTTGCTGAAGGGGGCTGCCTCGCTTCAGGATTTGGCGGGAAACTTGCCGCGCCCGTAGGGGTCTAGGATTTCATTGCACAGGCTATCCACACGACCAGGGGAACGTCGGGTTTCAGTTGTGGCTCTGTGAAACCCGGGGATCCCAGATATCTGTATTTTTCTGTGATGCTGTACATTTCTGTAATGTTGCATTTTATCATGCCTTGAGCGAAATATAATATATTGGTATATATTAGTAGATGTTGTATATGTTTTACATCCGCGCTAGTCCAGTCCCCGCTCTGTCGTTAGTTAGCTAACCTAACGGGTAATGACGGGACCCAGTGGCGAATGCGGATGGCATATACGTACATCAGTATATTTTCGTTCTTTGTGGTGTGATCATTTGATGGGACTGCATTGATTCGGATCAATGCAAGTTAAACAAACCTATTCTGATGTTGTTGGAACACTTTTCAAAAATCTGCTATTGCAAGGACGTTCTCTTTTGTTTTGCATTGTGGTATTTATTTGGAATATCCTGCTCCTCAGTCGACGAGGAAAGGGCCGAGATCCCTTAACCGGGAGTGACCCCTTGGACAGAAGTTTGCGTCAGGGCATTAACTTCACTATAGCCGATTACTTTTGCTTTGCACCGTGGTATTTAGTTGGAATATCCTGCACCTCATTCTACGGGGAAAGAGCCGAGATCCCTTCACCGGGAGTGACCTCTTTAGCAAAGGTTTTCGTCACTATATTTTTCTAAAAAGCTATCCGTTCCTTCAACGATATCAAGTTCATTACGTTAAAGGTTTTCGCCAGAAACCATTCGTAGCCCTCCGTCGTTTCATATGGATAGTCAATAGTATTCAAGCTGTGTTTGTTGGCCAAAGTCAAGGCACAGTGTTTGGTAGCTGTTGGTTATTCATATGCAGCATAGATAGATGCGTTGGTTTGGAACTGTCGTACTGCCTTGTTGGCCAAAGTCAAGGGTAGGTACGGGTGGATTCAAATTAACCTGGAGAATGACGGATAGAACTTGACATGTGACTTATGATTTGTTGGCCAAAGTCAAGGTCATAAGAGCATGGGGTAAAATTCACATCGGGAGTTTCAAAAGAACTGAAACTTGCCAGATATACGCATACCTTCTGGAGTGTGATACCGTGAGCGGATTCCGTCACGTTATCATGCGATGAGAGTTGGATCCCGATTCCCACTGATGAGTTGGTTTACTCCTCGGGTGATCCCGACTAATTCTTCTTTCAGGTTTGGAGGAGAATTTGACGGTACAGTGGGAGGTTTCCAGATTAGATAAATTGGTAACCATTCTGATCTAGGATAGAGTGCACGCTGAGTGTTTCTTTTCTCTCTCTCTTTGGCAGCGACCCATTGACCCGACCCTAAGACTATGACTCAGTGACCAAGTTGACCGAACCTTCTTAACACTGGCTTTTGGATTGTCAGAGTTGCAGACCTCATTGCCACTCCTACTTTTACCCTTTTCTCCAGGACACCCCGTATTACTACGAACGTCCACTTCCATTGGACAAAACTATCGTATGGTTGTATACGAACTCGAAGGAATTCGAGGATGGTTTCCAGTTCTGGAGAAAACGAATAGGACTATTCAGTTGTCTTTTCCGTTTACCTTCTCTCAGATTGCGAGTACTCCTTGGTTTAGGAGATAGTACACCTATTACGCAAATTGGATAATCTTCTTCCAAACCTTAGGCTGGTGCTGAACGGTGGGGAATGAAGAAAACCAATTAGCCTAAAAGGTGTACAGAAGGTATTAAGTTCAGACAAAGCAAGGGATTTGTAAGAGGGCAAAGTGAATTGTGACTGCTATTCATGACCAAACCAAGTATTTCATTACCACTCCCACTTCACCTTTGTATTTCTCCAGTACACTCCGTATCACTACGAAGATCCACAGTTAATTGGATACTCCATCGTATGGTTATATACGAACTCGAAAGGAACTTGTTCCAGTTCGGGGATGGATTCTGGTTCAGGAGAAATAGGAATAAGGTTTATTCAGGTATCTTTTGTCTTCACCTTCTCTCGTATTGCGAGTGCTCCTAGGATTAGGACAGTACACCCATTATGCTTATTGGATAGTCTTCTTCCAAACCATAGGCTGGTGCCGAACAGTAGGGAAGGAAGAAAACCACTTGGCCTAAAGGGGTGTGCAGAAGGTAATGACTAAAGACATATAAAGGGATCTGGAGAGGTGGCAAAGAATTATACGGTTACAGTCGTGAATCTGGAAGAGGCATTACTAGGAATACCGGGATACCCCATCGAAACATTTCAATGTTTCAGTTTCACTGTGTACTGTTAAAGGAAAACTGATTTCCCAATCAATCCTTACTCCAGGGTATGTATTTACCAGGTATGATCCTCACATCTGTATGGTTTTACAGATGATGAGTGGGATTATTAGGAATTGGGTGATCATCCTCATTATATCGGGATTCGTTGTAATCGGTGATATTTGAGGAAGTCACCTGGACTGTTTGCCGGTCGGCAAATATTTGGTTTTGAATATCCGCTGTCGTGCACCAATTTCAAATTGATATATCTGTACGTCTATTTTCATAGAGTGAGATATACCTTTTTGAAATTATGTCTATGACATTTACCTATATCAGTTGATGGTTAGGTAAGGAGCATTAAACAGCGGTGTAATTCTTCTTAACCATAAGTACAGTTTTCAACCTACGACACACAGTGAATGAGTTATCAGACTCAAGGGACTTATACAGAGTATTGTATGTTGTCCAGGGTCCATCAGGACAGAGGGGTTGGTCCTCGTACTATATTCGGTTTACTTATGACTTCTCTAGTTTTTAGACAGGTGTTTCGTGGAAACACAGGGTCCGAAGTTTTGAGAAGTTATAGGTATTTGAATAAAGTAGAGAACCAGGTATTGCAAGTATCGGGATTCTTCAAAGTGATCGAAGATGTAGATACTTGTGTATGGTATTCAGTTGATAGTAGTTATTATGAGAACTTGCTTCTCCTTCAGGTTACTCATAATTGGAAGCATTCCTATGTTGAGTAATGCTGATCGGCCTCCTTCCATTTAGTTGACATGCACTGGGGACAGTTGCATGATTTGAATCTGGTTCAATTAAATCAGTGCCTCTGGTTCTATATTGGATATAGAACAGTTCATATCTTAACGTTGTTAAGGTACGGGGAGTTGTCCGGTTTACGATTAAAACCAGACACTGGTCAACTCAAGGCACGTTTCTGTAATGGCTGTTTGTGGGTTGACCCAGGCTTTGACCAGGGTTGACTTTCTACCATCTGGAAGATCAATAATGATATTGTTCTGAACTCGCCACAGTTTTAAATAAAATGGATTTTTCAGAAAACATTAGTGGGAGTATGGTAGAACTGGAAGTGATTCCAGAACCACAAACGATTACTGAAGATTTGATAGGAACCTAGAGATTCAATCTGGTTTGACATTCCATTGGCCACTCCGCAGATAAAGTGGGTAACCTCAGGCACCCGATAGGTACTTCGGTATGCTCAAGGACGGTGGCAGGGAGGTTCTGGTTTACCCAGACTTGCCATTGCTGTTGTTCCAGACTGTGAGACCCGGCGGGAGGATGAGTATATTGTTGTTCTAAACTAGTTTTAGAAGTGTACGTCTATATGACTCTGCCAGAGGGTTGTCGTAGTCAGTGGGAGCAGCGGAAGCATTGGTGGACAGGTGGCTTATGTCTATTTATAGACTAAAGCAGATATAGCGGAGATAGATCATCAGTTTCTGATGTGACAGTCATAGGTTTGACTTCATCAGAATAGGGGATGGATCTGTTGAGAAGGTAGTAGGGTGTGTTGTCATGGTGTTTGGATAACATACACAGAGTAGGAAGTAATATTCCTATACTACGACCGGTTATACTTTGGTCGTCACACAGTGGTTTCTCCATAAAGGAAATGGATTTTATATAAGACATACTGGTTACTAGATCTATGGTTTTAGATCAAGATTTGGGTGGTTTCCCAATCAGGGTACTTAGACAGCATTCTAAGAGTATTTAGAATGGACGACTCCTGGCACAGTAGTGTACCTGCAGGTGACGGAGTCACCCTCTCTAAAGGTGTCTTACAGACTAAAGGGGAGAGGGATGTGCATGATTGGCAAATCACTTGCTTAAGCAATTGAGTCGATCATGAGATTTCAAGTACCACACCAGATGTTGTTCTTGAAGTAGGTACAATAAGTTGATATTAATCCAATCCTGGAGAAACAACCGGAAGCAGTTTTAGAACATAAGTGGATGTTCTAGGGATATGATAGCAGCATTCTCCTTCAGGAGACAGTTATCATTCCAGGCTTCCAAGGTGACCTGGACGACAAGGAGGTTGTCAGAGTTATAGTTTTTCCTTCTGACGAGGGGCAGTATTTTGGACAGGTGGTCCAAGGCAATACTGAGGGTGGCATGGCGCAGGATACTGATTAAGTTCAGTTGTTGATACAGTCTAAGAAGTTTGGATTTGGAGTTCATTTATGAGCTAAGTCCCATCAGACATCCAGACACATTCTAAGACAAGTATTGCTCATTTCGGGAGATGGCTTTCTCCGCGAACTTGAGATATAGAGAGACATAGAAAGAAACATCGAGGCGGATCCGCTCACTGAGGCTATTCCTCGAACGCAATAGTTTCGCAAACGAGCTTTGTGAGACTGACTAGTAGAGGAGTTGGGTGTTCGGTATCACACGGGCTGTGAGTATGCGATATCGCAATAATTAGCCTTGAGTGCAAGTGGGAGATTGTTGGAGATAGTGCCCTCAGAGTCAATTATTGGATCACAGGCACGTGATTGCAATGATTGAGGGAGGACCTATCCCGGTAAGACAGTCTTACTCGAGATGATAGTATGCTATCTGGTTTACCTTTATCATCGTGTACTGCTTTAGGTGACCCGACAGGTCACTATTACACGTTGATAGAGCCCCTAGGATTCTTGCTTGACCACCAGCAGTATGAGGGCGATCATATAAGTGGGAGCTGGCAGTCTATAAGCACATCCTTAAATAGTCCCTAATCGTGGGAGTTTCGAGACAGGGCATCGATTCTCTAGAGTAGACTAGTGTATACAGTCGAGACCCCGACGAGGGGCGGTGGCCGGTCTCATAAGCCACTGGTGTCAGTTGGTTCACCTAAGATGTATACAGGTGCTCGTTGGGTTATGAGTACACCGGACAGGACTCGCCGGGAACACGCTAGTTGGTCTTATACCTGACGTCAGATAGCAGTTCCCTGGTGACATGTGTACAGGTTAGTTCATTGACCTGAGGATCGTCATTTGTCTCGTGTGAGTTCCCACTGTACTTTGATTACTACCCTACCACGCTCAAAGGAGACGTGCAAACAGGTTTTAGTTGGGTACAGTCCCGAGCCACGTGGAGGCAGAGAGCGGATCTTCAGGGGTTCGTCTCTCCCGGTATTGGGGGTGAGGTCGCGCTGTGTCTAGGAGAGCCATTACACGAAGTCCTTGGCCAAGGCAGGAGATTTACTGGTAGGTATTCCAGTAGTATCTCAGGGTGTTCTGGGCTATACTCCGACACGACTTGTACCGCTTTTGGGGGTCTGACTTTTACCAATGCCCTAGGCCCGACATGCGATGCTCATAGACGAACGGACCGGACTGTACGGATATTGTCACTGACAGGCTCAGTAGGGTGTCAGGATGAGTTCGCTCATCGACGTCCCTTTTGGTCAATAGCTGGTGGCCCGTTATGTATTGGCTTGTACCTCTGACGTGCTAGTGGTTAAATCCACAGCTATAGTATTGACGAGTCTTTAGAGTCCACCACACTTTCAGTTACTCAAGTTTCGGGTGAAACGCTGTAGAGGACGTATGGAGATATGGCATGGTTCGATCAGATACGTGCGGTATTGCACGGATCGTGATCGGACGGATTTTACTAGCCGGCTTTGGCTTAAGCCGGATCCTAGTATTAGAGAGTGTAGATTTTGTCTCATTATATTTGTATCCGGACGGAATACAGGTGCGGGTGTGTATGCACTGTATCGGGGTTTTCCTGTAATTTATTACGGAACCAGTTTTCTGGAGTTCCCAGTTTGCATTCCGTTCCGGCCGGTTTTCCTTTGTTCTTTCCCGGCCGGACTTTTCCGATGGAGGGGGTTATTTACAAGTTTGCAAATAACATTTGAGGAGGGGGTTTCTTGCATATGGATTGATTATGAAAGCATCTTTTGATACCATTCTTTTCTATCATCATTTCTTGCTTTTGTGAGATTAGAAAGGATTTGATATTGATTTGAGATGGTTATCATTTCTTTTGGGTTGTGGTCACCCCCTTGCTTTTACTACACTCACCTCCCTTCTTGTTATGGTTTCATATTCATTCCTCCACCATTTTTCTCACCTGATGGATGAGAAAGGCTACACTTGAGAGAAGAGAAGGAGAGAGTTTCATTTTTGTATGTGGCATTTTTCTTCATCTCATTTTCTTGCAAGGAAAAATGAAAGCACCATTTTTCCTTATCATCATTCCTCCACATCCATGGCAACTTCACCCCTAGAGACAACCATTCTACACTAAACCTACAGCAAATCTTGGGCACGTCGACTTGCCAGCTTCGTGCCCGAGTTGCCTCGGTATAGAGGCGGGAGCCCATAAAAGAAGCAGGCGATGTGGTGCCCTTCCGGCGAGGAGGCGACGACATGGAGACAGGACTTTCCGCGGGAGATCGGGACGATGATGAGAAGACCGGAGGACTCGGATCACTCGGTATATCTCTTCCCTATCTTTTAGTTAGCTAGGACTAGTTAATGGTTCGATCCGGGTGTTTAGTGCGCGGTGGTGCCGGTTTGCTAGTTTGCAAAATTAAAGTTTTTCGCTTCCGCATTTTGCATTCGGAATTGACGGCCGGGGCGCCGCCGCGGACTTACACTATTGACCAAAAGGGACGTCTGTGAGCGAACTCAGCCTGACACCCTACTGAGCCTGTCAGTGACAATATCCGTACAGTTCGGTCCGTTCGTCTATGAGCATCGCATGGCGGGCCTAGAGGGTTGGTAAAAGTCAGACCCCCAAAAGCGGTACAAGTCGTGTCAGAGATCAGCCCAGAACACCCTGAGATACTACTAGAATACCTACCAGTAAATCTCCTGCCTTGGCCAAGGACTTTCATGTACTGGCTCTCCTAGACACCGCGCGATCTCACCCCTAATACCGGGAGAGACGAACCCCTGAAGATCCGCTCATTGCCTCCATGTGGCTCGGGACTGCTCCCAACTAAAACCTGTTTGCACGTCTCCTTTCAGCGTTGTAGGGTTGTAATCAAAGTACAGTGGGAACTCACACGAGACAAATGACGATGCTCAGGTCGATGAACTAACCTGTACACATGTCACCAGGGAACTGCTATCTGACGTCAGGTATAAGACCAACTAGCATGTTCCCGGCGAGTCATGTCCGGTGTACTCATAACCCAATGAGCACCTGTATACATCTTAGGTGAACCAACTGACACCAGTGGCTTGTGAGACCGGCCACCGCCCCTCGTCGGGGTTTCGACTGTATACACTAGTCTACTCTGGAGAATCGATGCCCTGTCTCGAAACTCCCACGACTAGGGACCTTTTAAGGATGTGCTTATAGACTAGCAGCTCCCACGTATATGATCGCCCTCATACTGCTGGCAGTCAAGCAAGAATCCTAGGGGTTCTACCAATGTGTAATAGCGACCTGTCAGGTCACCTAAAGCAGTATACGATGATAAAGGTAAACCAGATAGCATACTATCATCTTGAGTAAGACTGTCCTACTGGGATAGGTCCTCCCTCAATAATTGCAATCACGTGCCTGTGATCCAATAATTGACTCTGAGGGCACTATATCCAACACATCCTCACCTTCACCATCACCAACCTCTTCTTCCGCGATGTCAGGATTTAATCCAAACATCCCTTTGACTCCCCCGGGATTGATTCCACCTCCTATGGATGCGAATAACCCACCACCACTGCCTGTTGTAGCGCCACAGCGAATTGCGCTCCAGGATCGTTTCTATCCCACCCGTTCTGCACTTCCCACCTGTCTTTCCCCTCCACCGGCCAATAGGGATAATTTTGAAATTAAGCCCCACTTCATTAACATGCTTCCGAAATTTCATGTGCTTGAATCTGAAGATGCCTATATCTTCATCAACAATTTTCAAAATGTTTGTGCCATGATGAAAACTACCCAGCTGTCTGACGATGCTATACGGCTACGGGTCATTCCATTCACTTTGTGGGATCTTGCTGAAAAATGGCTGTATAGCACCGCTTCCCACTCCATAACCAGTTGGGACGAGTTTGTGAAAACGTTTCTTAAGAAATTCTATCCGAATCATAAAACCGCGAGGATTCGTAAAGAAATCAACCAATTCACTCAGCTTCCTACTGAACCCTTTTGGAAGTGCTTTGACCGGTATAAAGACCTTCTTGTTCAGTGCCCTCACCACGGTATTGAGAAATGGCAACTTTTCCAAACCTTATATGAGGGCCTGAACCCAGCAACCAAGCAGTTGTTGGAAACCATTTATCAGGGCCACTTCCTATCGAAATCTGACGAGGAAGCGTGGCAATTCTTCGATGACCTTGCGGAACAAACGCTTCAATGGGAGAGCACCAGACTAACTTCTTCTTCTTCTTCCTCCACTTCTACTGGTCAGTCTAGGGTAGGAATTCACCAACTCGATGTCTCTATTTCGATGAAAGCTGAAATGGCCGCAATAACGAGAAAACTTGAAGCGATAAAAAGAAAATTTTCAGCTCATGCCCCTGTTCTTCCCCTTCGTACCAATTGTGCTTGTTGTTCCGATCCTTCTTACATAACCGAAGAGTGTCCTTACAATCCACCATCTCAAGGACAGGATCAGGTTAATGCTGCATTTCAGCAAAGACCGAGAAATGATCCATACTCTTCCACCTACAATCCCGGTTGGAGGAACCACCCCAATTTCGCCTGGAATCAGAATCAGCATCAATTCCAAGGCAACAATTTCCAGAGGCCCCTTCCTCCGCAACAACAAGCGTATCAACAAATTCAACATCAGTTTCAGCAGCCCTTCCAACCCCAACCTTTTCAAAATCAGACGAACAACTTTGCACCCAACAATTCTTTTCCTCAAAACAACTTTGTTCCGTCAAACAACGATAAGGTTTTCTCGCTAGAACGTAGTCTGAAGGCGTTCGTTAAACAATCGACACAATCCACCGCAAACATCCAGTCGTCTATTCAGTCTTTGGTGCAACACACTGCTGAACAAGGGCAAAGCATCAAGACCATCGAAGCCCAGATTGCACAGCTGAATGCGGCGTTAAGCGAGCGAGAAAAAGGGAAGCTTCCATCTCAACCACTCCCAAATCCCGGTCACCCACATAATGTACATGTTCCTCTTGAACAACAGAACCATAATGTGAGTACCGTAACTACATTGAGATCAGGAAGGATGCTGCAAAACAATATTGGCACGCGGATCGACGATGACACCCCGGCCGCTTCTTCTTCTTCTTCTTCTCCTTCCTCATCTTCTGAGCCTATTCTTCATTCTTCAAAAGGCTCTCCTTCTTCTTCTTCTGCTCTGAACGGACCCACTTCTCACTCCACGAAAACACCAGATCCGTTCCAGCTCCACAATCTCCTCCACAAGCATTGGACTCAACCAATTTTAAAAACGTTCCATTTCCAAACCGGTTGAGGTCCAATAAACAAAATCCACAAATAGAGAAGATTCTGGAGTTGTTTAAGTAGGTTAATATCAACATTCCCCTTTTAGATGATGTCCAACAAGTCCCGTCCTACACGAAAATCTTAAAGGACTTGTGCACGAAAAAGAGGAAATCTCAGGTACCCAAGAAAGTTTTCTTGGCTAGTGCTGTGAGTGATGCTCTTACCCAATCTTTACCTCAAAAACGTAAGGACCCTGACTGTCCTACGATTTCTATTACCATTGGGGATAAGAACATCAACCGCGCACTATTAGATCTTGGTGCCAGTGTTAACCTGCTTCCGTACTCTGTATATGAGCAATTAGGTGTAGGAGAGCTGAAACCCACACACTGTACTCTCCAAATGGCCGACCGATCAATCACCCATCCTAGGGGTGAGCTAGAGGATGTGTTAATCAAGGTTGGGGATTTCATATTCCCCGTTGACTTCATTGTATTAGACACACAGCCTGTAGCTAACCCCCAGAATCAAATTCCGGTGATTCTCGGTCGCCCATTCCTTGCATCCTCAAATGCTGTGATCAATTGTCGAAATGGTTCAATGAACCTATCTTTTGTAAACATGACAATTGAACTCAACATTTTTAGGTTGGGGAATCAGCCCACCGAACCTAATGATCATATACTAGACGTTTGCTTAATCCAGGAGATCACCCCAGAAGAATGTGAATTCGAGGAGTATTTGTTCGATCACGATAACCTTAACGCCACTAGTGCGTTCCTCTTCGAACCCACTGCTGTTTCTGCGCCCGACAATGACTACGAGTGTTTCACTTTCTCGAACGATCTTAGCCACTCACCACCCGAGTTTGAATCCTTCGAATTTCCGGATGAGTTACCTGAACCATCCAACTCGGTAGCTTACACTCGTTTTGAACCTTTGCTGGAATCCTTTGAGTTCGAGACCTTTTCACCAATCATGCCTTCAATCGTTTCACCTCCAATGCTCGAACTCAAGCCTTTGTCGTCTCACCTTAAGTACGCTTACTTAGGTGAGAACGAGACCCTCCCTGTTATCATCTCGGCTTCTCTAGCTCCAGAGCAAGAGAGAGCCCTTCTTGCGGTCTTGCACAGCAATAGGCAAGCTTTTGGCTGGTCCATGGCGGACATCAAAGGGATTAGTCCCCTGATCGTTGAACATCGCATTCATCTGATGGATGATGCCAAACCAGCCAGGGATCCACAAAGACGACTCAACCCAGTCATGATGGATGCTGTGAAAAAGGAAATCGTAAATTGTCTGGATAGTGGTATCATTTACCCTATCTCTGATAGCCAGTGGGTTAGCCCCATTTACGTTGTCCCCAAGAAATCAGGCATAACGGTCATCACTAACGAGGAGAACGAGTAAATCCCTACTCGCACCCAAACTGGGTGGCGAGTATGCATCAATTACAGAAAACTCAATGCCGCAACGCGGAAGGACAACTTTCCGCTACCTTTTATTGACCAAATGCTTGAACGATTGGCCGGACACGAGTACTACTGCTTTCTTGATGGCTACTCCGGCTATAATCAAATTCCCATCGCCGAAAAAGACCAGGACAAGACCACATTCACTTGTCCTTTCGGCACGTTCGCATATCGTCGCATGCCCTTTGGGTTATGCAATGCGCCCGCTACCTTCCAGTGGTGTATGATGGGAATCTTCTCAGACATGGTGGAAAAATTCTTGGAGATCTTCATGGACGATTTCTCCATCTTCGGCGATTCCTTTAACGAGTGTTTGTTGCATCTTGACGCTGTCCTTACCCGATGTAAGGACAAGAACCTCACTTTGAATTAGGAGAAGTGCCACTTCATGGTGCGCGAAGGTATTGTCTTAGGAAATATCATCTCGCAAAATGGCATAGAGGTTGACAAAGCGAAGATTGAGGTCATTTCCAATCTCCCTCCTCCCAGATGCGTCCGAGACATCCGAGCCTTCCTTGGCCATGCCGGTTTCTATAGACGGTTCATCAAGGACTTTAGCAAGAATGCTAGGCCCTTGACTCCTTTGCTGGCCAAGGACACACCATTCGACTTCAACTCGAGCTGTGTGACTGCGTTCGAGTCATTAAAAAGCTTACTCACTTCTACTCCTGTTCTTTCTTCACCTGACTGGACGCACCCATTTAAGATTATGTGCGATGCATCCGACTTTGCCATCTGTGCTGTCCTTGGACAACACATCAACAAGATGCCGCACGTAATCTATTATGCTAGCCGAACCTTGAACGACGCCCAACTCAATTATACAACAACTAAGAAGGAATTCTTAGCCGTTGTATTTGCTTTAGAAAAGTTCAGGCCCTACCTCATCGGCTCTCCAGTCATTGTCTACACAGACCATTCTGCTCTGCGCCATCTTTTTGCGAAGAAAGATGCAAAATCTCGGCTGATACGTTGGATCCTCTTGCTTCAAGAGTTTGACCTTGTCATCAAGGAGAAAAGAGGATGTGAAAACGTAGTCGCCGACCATCTCTCACGACTTCCTTCTTCGCCGTCGCTTCAAATTCCGATCAACGACGTTTTTTCGGATGAACGGCTCTTGACAGTATCTCGGGAATCCTGGTTCGCAGATATTGTGAATTATTTGGCCACAGGATTACTACCGACTGAATGGTCAAGTCAGGACAAACTTCGATTCTTATCCCGAGTAAAACACATTTACTGGGACGAACCCTCTCTGTTCAAGTACTGTCCCGACCAGATTATTCATCGGTGTGTCCCTGACGATGAATTCAAGAGTGTGCTGTCATTTTTCCACGATCAAGCATGTAGCGGGCATTTTGGCCCCAGAAAGACAGCTGAGAAGATCTTGCAGTGTGGTTTCTACTGGCCACAGCTCTTCAAAGACGCTCATGACTACTGCAAGACTTGCTCCCGGTGCCAACACTTGGGCCGGATATCCAGGAGGAACGAGATGCCGCTCCAACCAATCTTGGTTGTGGAGATTTTCGACGTTTGGGGGATCGATTTCATGGGGCCGTTTCCCAGCTCTTTTGGGAACCTGTACATCCTTCTCACTGTCGATTACGTCTCTAAATGGGTCGAGGCTGTGCCCAGCTGGACTAACGACAACAAGGTTGTCGTTAGGTTTCTTAAAGAAAACATTTTCTCCCGTTTTGGGCACCCCCGTGCGATCATTAGCGACAATGGAACTCATTTCTGCAATAAGACTTTCAAGGCCTTGATGCGGAAATATTCTATTAGTCATAAGCTATCCATGCCCTACCACCCCCAAACCTGTGGGCGAGCCGAAGTTTCAAATCGGCAAATCAAGCAGATACTGGAGAAGACGGTTTCCAAGAACCGTAAGGATTGGTCGTTGAAACTCACTGATGCCCTTTGGGCATTTCGAACTGCTTATAAGACCGATCTTGGCATGTCTCCCTATCGGCTTGTGTACGGAAAAGCTTGCCACCTCCCTGTGGAAATCGAGCATCGCGCATTTTGGACGATAAAGGAGCTGAATCTATCTCTCGAAGATGCGGGCAGCCATCGGAAGCTGCAGTTGAACGAATTAAGCGAGCTTAGGGATGAGGCTTACGAAAACGCGGTTGTCGTTAAGAACCGAACGAGGGTGTTTCACGATAAACACTTTTTTCGCAAAACTTTCATACCTGGTCAACAGGTACTGCTTTACGACACCTGGTTACACTTCTATCCAGGAAAGTTCAGATCTCGCTGGAAAGGGCCGTATTTTGTGCAGAATGTGTATCCGCATGGCGCTGTGGATTTAGAAAATCCAAAGGACGGTTCATTTTTCAAAGTAAACGGACACCGACTTAAGCCGTACCTTAGCGCCGAACCAACAGAGGAGCTCCTGGTCTTACAGGAGCCGGTTTACCCTGCATAATCTTCCTCTGCCTACCACCAAACTTCGGTTATCTAGCCAAGAACAGTGGACACTGTTCCAAATAAGTTTGGGGGTATGTATATACCATTTTTTATATATTTGTGGATATTCTTTTCCATTTTAACTATTTTTCTTTTCTTTAAAAACAAAAACAAAAAAAAATTGTGTATATCTAACCGACAATTTTGACCCTTCAAATGATCTCTTCATGCAATGACAGTGATCCAGTTTAAGTTTGGGGGTACGCTCAGTACGCATTTCTAACCTTCGCATTCATATGTATATTTTGCATCTGCATATTTCCATAAAATCCATAAAAATCAAAAAAAATTCTAAAAACATAAAAACTTTTCTGTCAAGTTAGCTCGTGGGAGAACTCTGACTCAACATTTCGACGGTTTTGTTTGATAAGATAAGAATAACTAAATCTTATTTTTAGATTTTGAAAACCTGAAAGATAACTCTCATTTGAAGTTAACTATAGCTGATATACGTCTTTACATCACACTACACGTGTCGTGAGTTTTGGAAATTAGATGACAAGTCTTTTATGTCTAAAAACTTTTAAATGGATAAATGATTTTCTGAGGATCAAATAGGTTTGTTCTGAAATAAATAATATCAAGAATAGTTTATGAAGTGAAGTGAATATGAAGGAATGTTATTAATGCCTTAATTGGAACTAAGTTTGAAAAATAACCTATCTGGAACTTGATTGGAATGATTACACACCGAACCCACTAAACACGTCTTTTATCCAAAAAAATAATTGAATTGCCGGTTATATCTCCATTTGTATTAAATCATCATGATTTTCACGCTAAAATTGTCTTTTATTTTTGGACCTAGGTAACTTGAGTAATTAAGTCCACTGGGGTGTCTCTACACCTAATGCCCTAAAACCAACTGGTTTGGGTGCATTGGCCCAAAGCTCGTTAAGAAGCCTAGAAAGTCCAGATTAAAACAAAGTCAAGCAAGTGTTCTCTCCGAGTTAAAATTCCTAACGGTTCTTTGTGTGAGAATAATCTTGACAAAAGACAGGCTTTTATAAAAAAATATTTCTAGCGGAGATATGAAGGTTTTATTCTATGATAAAGACTATTGCACGTTCATAGAGGTGTGTATGAAATGAAAACAAGAAAAAGGCGGAGTGAAAAATAAGACCTAGTTTCCTCTTAAGGAAGATTGAAATTCTGAAGTTGAAACCTTACTGGAAAACGAAACATGAAAAATACCTAACTCTTTATAAAACTTATATGATCCTTTTAAAATTGTTATCTTGGCTTTATTGTGTGACAAGATGACTTTAATCGATCCTTCTGGAACTTAACGACACTATTTGCACTGCACGTAAAGACATATAAAATCTTAAGTTAAATAAGAAACGAGATGTGAAAAATAAAGGTTCGATAGTCTAGACTTGGATAATAGAATTGTTATTTTCTGAAACAAAACTTTAGGGTTTGAATCATAGTTATTTTGCAAAACTAGCTTGACCGGATTTTGTGGGTAGTATCCGCAGAAAACCCTCAGGAGACAACAATCCTCCCACTAGGGACACCTAGAAGTTTAACGGCTTGTTGCACATGCTCAGTGCAATCGCGTTCCCTGCGAAAGTGAGCTTAGGAAATTTTTTGTGAATAAATTGGCTTTGCTCGGGACGAGCAAATGATAAGTTTGGGGGTATTTGTTCATATCAGATTTTTGCATTTTATACCGCCCAATTTTTATCACATTGCTTATCGGTAGGTACTCTTGAGCCGTGTTTGCTAGTCAATTGCAGGATACATGTTCTCGGCTCTAAACGGTGAAGTTCATGGAAAAGCACAACAAAATTCGGATTACTGCCAACCACAGGTAAAACACGGGTTTCCGCTCTCTATCCGTATGTTGCCGCACACCAGTTTAAGAGACAAAATGGCAAATCAATGTCATTTTCATGCACGAAACTCAATGGCAACACAAGATCCAACATATCTACGCGGAGCTCAAGAAAAATCATGGCAAAAAGATCCACATCACATCACCTTTTGTTCTGCTGGAATTTTGGAAAAATTGTGAAGAGATTCTCAAAAAAATCATATACCACACTGCAGAAAACAACAAACAGGGGAAACTCACCAAAAATGACGGCCTAACTCCTCATTATGGCCGCGGTTCCGCGGCATAAGCATGCTTAGGACGCGGAACCGCGGCCGTACGGGCTCGACAGATGACTATTTTTCAGGGGTATTTAGGTCATTCTATATGGAGGTGGATGGTTGCCCTAGGTTTCCAGTTCCCTGCCTATAAATAGTCCAGAACTTGCCAAAGCCAATGGTGCTTATTCTTGTATTTAGGTTTTAGAATACATGTTGTTGTTCTTCTTCCTCTTCTCATCTCTTCTCCATTAAAAACTTGTAGTGAGCTTTTGTGAGTGAAGGATGAATAAAGGAGTTCTTTTTGTTACCATGCTTGTCTTGTTATTTTGTTAATTATAATTGCTTGTATTTTTCATTTGTTAATTTAGTTGTTGTTATTTGTTGTTTGTTTCTTTCTTGTTCTCTTTTTCTTTATGCTTAAACAACAATGATGTTTAAACTTGATCCTTGCCAAAGTGAGGTCTCAATTAGCTAGTTGTAATGTTCTAACCTCTTACTTTCTATCTTCCTCCTTTGTTTTATTTTCCTTTTTCTTATAATGGGTGAGTAGTTTCCATACTTGTTAGGGTACGATAAGGAAAGTTTGAGAGAAGGAAATCTCTCTCACTCTTTCCTTGCCCAACATCTTAATTCGGACTCCCGTTAATTGAACCACAATCCGCTCCCTACGGCACCCTATCCTACATGATAGCGGTGATTCCTTAGTGAGACCGGTTGTGGTTGAATTAACCGGAGGTTAAGGCTAAGAGCCAAGAACGGACGGACAAGCATCAAAAGGAAGAACTTAAGCGTTGGAAAGCCTAGCTTATACTCGCAAGTTCCTTACTAGTCGTGCTAATCCCCGTTGTTGCCGATTACCGTAACACCGATATTACGAGTGGCAACGAAAGAAGTGAGCGACTCCTAACTCAAACTAACCTAATCCTAACCCTAACAAGCTCTCTTTACATATCATTTTAGCACATAGTTAATCTAAAAACAAACCTGGACATTTGGACTTAACTCGTTAAAGTACATAGAAAAAGATTCCCATCTCCCTGCGGACGACTCGTACTCAACCGGCTAGCTACAAGCGAAACCGTCTTGATTGCGGTAATTAACTTGAACACGCAAAATTCCAACAATCAATCTCCAACAATTTCATTTCTTGCCCTAGTTAATTTTTCATTCTCTGCCATAGATTAAATTTAATTCGTTGCCCTAGTTTGATAGTTAGATCTTTTATTCAATTGCCCTAGATTAATTTAATTTTTAGATTTAATTAATCCATTCACACCGTTTGGAATTAACTCGTAAGAGCGATTAGGAAATTCACAACATCCATGTGGACCGACCCATACTCACCGGCTAGCTACATGCGACGCCGTTCTTGATTGCTGTAATAGATAGTTTTTGAGAGACACAAATCAAATGGCGCCATTGCCGGGGATGGCGTAGTATTTCCATTTTGCAATTTCGAGTTAATCAAAATTAAAAATTCATAAAAATCTGAAAAATCACAAAAAAAATATTAAAATATATCATTTGTTATTTTTGGAAAGGGTATTTTTGTGAGAATTTTGCAGGATCTACAAACAACTTCGGATCTGAAAATCTACAGAGGGCAAAGCAGAAAACAAACGATCTGAACAGCAGAGGATTTCAACATCTAAACAACAGAAAAAATCTCGAGACGCGAGCTGCCAAGTCCACCACGATTCCGCGGCCTAATCTGCCCTCCGCCGCGCTTCCGCAGCCCTCTGGTGAAGTCTCGGATTCTGCGCCGCCGCCGCCTTTCCGCCGCGCCAAGACGCTCAGACCGCGGATCCGCGGTTCCCCTGTGTCCTCAGCTCGTCAAAATTGCTCAGTAAGCTCCTCTGTTCTTTCTCTGGAAATCTAGATATATCTTTTCTAAAAATTCCTGTAGGATTCTGTGCGCTTTAAAAATCTTCCCCCTTCCAAATAACAAATCTTGTGCAGGATTCTTTGCGCGCGCTTAAAATAAAAATTGATTGCATGAAATCTTTTCTGTTTTGCATATCTTTTCTCAAATTGCAATAACACAAATATCTTTGATTGCAAGTGATATACTGTTTTGCATATCTTTAATTGGATTTTAAGGGGCTTTTGACCAATTCAGATTGGGTGGGGATTTCATCACCCTTCCCAGGACCCCAGAAATCACATAAGGAATTTGCATTGACCATATTTAATTAAAAAATACTAGACTCAGCCCTAAAAACTTCGAGCTCAATAGGACAGAGGACTAGTTATAGGCATCGGCCGTTTATCCTAACCTGACTTTGCGGTGTCTAGGCAAGTGGTTACTTAATTAGGACCGCTGCTTGTAGCGGGGAGCCTCCCACTTACCTGGCACTTACCTGGCCGCAACTGGCGGTGAAGAGGCTGTTTGAACTCCTATTTCTAGCCTTTTGGAACAGTTAGGAGATGTCTAGCTGACCTAGGTGACCCTAGATCTAGGCCTGATTGTGCATTTTTTGTTGATCGAAAGTGTGTCTTAGCTCTTTTCTCGAAAATCTTTTTGCAAACATTTCAAAATAAAGAGAAAAAGGAAAAAGGAAAAATTTAAAAAAAAAACTTGCAAAATTTTGCCGCTAAGAAATCCTTGCACCACCTACCTTCTTTCTCTTCTCTTTCTTCTATCATGGGTACCCTACATCAGAAATCTCTTGCCGAACTTTGGTATCCCGAACCTAACTTTGCCTCGTATGTCAATTGCTTCGGTCGATTTAAAGAAGATCCCTCCATGCCTAAAATTTCTTTGAAAGATCAAATAGAAGCGTCTAGGAGAAACAGTTCGACTTTTCAACCCACTTTGTGTCAACCATGTCAACCTTCACCACCTTCATACGTTGATACCACTTTTTCGAGTCCAGTTGTAACTCCTAAACCGATGTCCATTGCTGAGCACATTGCTCAATCTCGTAGCCGATCTTTCACCCCTCTCCACTCATCTAGTTCTAGGGATCCACAATACTATTCACCTTCTTATCCACATTGTGACCCTATCCCTGTCCCACCACCAACTTCCTACCAGTCCTACCCAACTTTCCCACCGTCAATAGACACTGTTTCTACACAGCCTTTTGGGAGTTTCAGATATCCAAACAATTTTGAATCTTTTACCGAAACCCCTTCACCATCCATGTCTAGTTTGGAATAGTCGTTGGCAGCTTATATATCAGCAACAAACAAAATGGTGAGGAATGTGGATGCATCCATATCCGCCCTTATGCAACCTAGTGAGCCGGCAGCTAGTTTCCAACTAGCTTCAAATTTTCCAATGTATGAGGAGACGGTTGGGCAGAGTGCGAATTTGAGAGGATTTCCAAATCAAACCTACCCATACCCAATTGAATCAAACAACTCCAATTTTCAAACATGTGTCTAAAATGATGAGTTGTGCGACTTTGTAGTGCTTGATTTGCCAGATTATGAGGAACCCCTTTCGAGTGAAACCGCACCTAATCCGTTTGATCTTTATATCTCCAATCTAGAAGCTAAATTGATAAATAACCATGCTTTTGAGGAGGTGTCAGAAAAAATTGATTTTCACTTGATTGAGAATATAGACGCCGCGATTATTTCGGATGATGAACCTGTCGATTTGATTGAAATTTTATGTCCAACTCATCATCCCGAGTCATTAGATATTTCTCCCGAACTTCATATGCGTCTTGATTTTGATGATAATAGCATGGATATGCTAAATATTGAAGAGAATTATGAGGATAGTATTGAGGAGAGTATTGAGGATAATATTGAGGTCGAACCATTTTTGTTTGATGTGTCGGATTTTCCAATTCATCCACCTGAACTTTTAACTGTTATATCACCCTCCCTCATTTCCATCGTTCCGACCACGCAAAACATCACGCTTGAAGACTGTGAGCTTGAAAAATTTTCCTTTGAATCTGATACAGTTCTTCCAGCCGATAACATTTACGAGTGTTTCACTTTTTCGTACGATGTGGAAGACTCACCGCCCGAGTTTGAGTCCTTTGAATTTTCAGATGAGTTAGTTGAACCATTAGACTCGATTGCTTACAGACGTTTCGAACCATTGATGGAATCTTTCCAGTTCGAGACAGTTTACTACGGTGAGAATGAGACTATCCCTAATTCACTCCCTTCCCTACCTTCCATTGTTCCGACCGTGCAAGTGACCGTTAAGCTTTCATCTCCTATACCAAGTTCGACGTACCCATGTTTTCTTGCGAATCCTGAAGGATTTGACCCCATTTCTCGACGGGTTGATAGATTAGCACAATCGCTTTTAACACGTCGGTCATCACAAATTGCGCTAATTTATTCACTCGATTTACACCCTCAAGATCGTACTCCACATCTTTCTCTTTTCCGTCATTCTTCTCCTCCACCGGGACCATATTACACTTTTCTTCCCATACGGTCTCGTGTGCTTATCATTTCTTTTCTTTCCACTCCATTCTTTCACCAACTCGACCATTACCACGATAAGATTTTTGAATGGTTGGTGCTAACCTTTGGCTTGTGTAAGGCCAAGCTTAAGTTTGGGGGGAACCTTGTTGTATATATGTATATATATATTTTTGTTTTCTTTTTCTATGAAAAATAAAAAAAAAATTCAAAACATTAAAAAAATATTAAAAAATTTATAAATAAATAAACAGGGGAGTGCTGACATTTTGACCCTCTTGGTGTAGCATGACAGTGAGGACACTGTCAAGTTTAAGTTTGGGGGTATGCTCGGTAAGTCTTCTTCCTTCGCATTCCTGTGTATATTTTTGCATTTGCATATTTATTTGAAAACCCATAAAAAATTGAAAATTTTTGAAAAATTATAAAAAATATTTTATTCAATTTCGGCTTATTTGACTAGAGTTTGACAGATAGGTTAACTAGCTAGGAACAACTAGATCTTAGACGTAGTAAATTAAAAACCCTAAAAATAACCTTCCTTAAAGTTTAACGGTAGAAAGTATATGCCTTTATAGTTTATTTAGAAATAGGCAAATTTTGGGTTCACTTCTTGGGCTAAGTCGAAACAAAGGAGAAGTATTTATATCTTTATTAGAATATAAGTTTGAAAAATAATTTCTACTTTAAGTCTAGATTCTAAAAATGTATACCCTACAAATTGCACTAACACGCACCTTGAAACTTGGAATAGTAGAGAAGACCTTGAAATACTCTTGTCTAAAGTCCTTAGTACGAAGAAAATGAAAATAAAAAATTCAAGTGTGAATAAAGAATAAAAAAATGAACACTGGTTTTTGTGATTACTTAAGGCTGCAAAAATAGAAAAATATTTAGCGAGGGTGCTTCATCATCTAGTGCCTTAGACCAACTGGTTTGGGAGTCACTGCTAAAGCCTTAGGTGCTGCAAGACTAGGAATTACGCTTTAAAAGTGCAAACGCATTTTGTAATCGGTCTTTGGTACCTCAAGAAGTATTAACGGTTACATGAAGGATGTGTAAGCAAAATTCAATTAAAAATTCACCAATTAATAAGTACATTGGACAATGGACAAGAGTATGATTGCTTGATTTGAATTTCCAAGTGTAGGGGTGATTTATACACACACGTGGGGATATGTGATTGGAGTTTAGATGAGAGACAGGAATGAAGAATAGAACTTATATCTTTAGTAGAGTTGATAAAAATTCCTAAGTGGAGATGGAACCCTAGAAGGAAAACTTGGGAAATGCCGAAAGCTAAGTAAGTCTATAGAACATATATAATCTTAAGTTAAATGATGAGGAAGTGTGAAGAATGGGGGTGGATAATTTACGAGTCGACGATAATAGAATTCCCTGTTAGAAAATCTAGTTGGAGAATAAAAGTCGATAAGCCAAATTGATAGGATTTTGTGGGTAGTATACGCTGAAAACCCTCAGGAGACAACACTCCTCCTACTAGGGACACCTAGAGTTTTAATGGCTTGTTGCACGAGCTCAGTGCAATCGCGTTTCCCTGTGAAAGTGCGGTTAGGTTTTTTGTAGAGAATAAAAATAAGTTTGCTCGAGGACGAGCAAAAGATAAGTTTGGGGGTATTTGTTCACACCATAATATTGTATTATTATATTCCCTATTCTTATTCGTTTTATAAATAAACAGGTGCTTTTGACGCATGTCTGCTACATATTACAGGTTACAGGTTCTTGGATAGAAAACAGTGAAAACGATGAAAAGACGATGCAAAAGTAGACTTTGAACAACAAACAGAAGACTCTTGATCAAGCCTACATCAAAGATAAAATTCATAAAGTACAAGGCAATGCAAGGTCCAAGATTACAAAGCGAGCGGTTAAAAGTCCACCGCAATTATTCACTGGAGATCTGGAAGAAACATAGAAGCTATTTTAATAAAAGAACCAAATAATAAGGAAGCCCAAAGACAGAAGAGCCAATAAAGGAAATTTAATGGCCCAATACTTCCTTTTAAAGAGACAGAGACATAAAATTTTACCAAAGCTTCGAGTCTACTTTGAATATGTCTTCCTAAGGATATTTTGGTAAATGTAGATGTGTGAATCATGTAACCTAGGGTTTCCTATCCTCTATAAATAGGAACTCTAAATCATTGTAAAGACTATGCCTCCCTATGCCTCTTTTTATCAATAAAATTTAGATTTCTTTTGGAGAGCATCGATGCCTCTTTTCATTTCAGAAATTCAGATCTGACATGTTTTGTGTTGATGTTTGGAGAGAGCCATCTGTAAAGTAAGTAGGTAATTTCAATTCTTGCCCTAGGTAATTTTTCATTCTCTGCCCTAGATTAAATTTAATTCCTTGCCCTAGTTAGATAGTTAGATCTTTAATTCAATTGCCCTAGATTAATTTAGTTTTTAGATTTAATTAATCCATTCACACCGTTTGGAATTAACTCGTAAGAGCGATTAGGAAATTCACAACATCCCTGTGGACCGACCAGTACTCACCGGCTACCTACATGCGACGCCATTCTTGATTGCGGTAATAGAAAGTTTTTGAGAGACACAAATCATGTAGAGACATTCTAAATCAAACCTAAGTGCAGCAACCTACACCAAGAACGCGAACCGTGTCGGATATCGTAACGCGCGTAATCGAAACACTAAAATTTAGCAAAGTGTTCGCAGAGATGTTTTTGCTGGTAGTGACCCAGATTTAGATGCTCAAGTAGAATTTGAGCATTTGAGTACAGTCAACACAGAAAAATCAATCAGTATCAATCACCCCAAAATACCAAAAGACAGCTACCCTCAAAACCACAACCTCCCAGTCCCCTAAAAATCCGACGACGCCGGAATTTCCTCTGTTCTCGCCAGTTTTCCTAGGTCGGGTGGGTCCAGGTTTCAGGTAAATAATCTGGGCCTCTAACACAGTACCACTGCATTGCTAGATTTTACAGGAAACTATCGTGGTGATAGCAGATCACAGAGGCTCCAATAACACACTAAAAATACGATATTACACAAAAACTATATATTTAGTGTTCAAAACAGCAATTACTAAGCAACACAACATCCTAATTAACAGTTAGAGATCATTACCTTTCCACACTTGCTAAAAAACCTAGCTTTCCATGCTCCAAGTCATCTTTAGTGGCTTAACTAGGTTTGTGATGGGTTTTAGTAAGGTTTAGTGATGGTTTTTGCTTGGTTTTGTGATGAAGGTTTCAGTTTCAGGGGAGAGGAGATGGAGAATAATTAAGAATGAGAGAGTGAGGTGAGAATGAGGGAGTGTATGAGTGAGGGATGAGGGAAATGAGGGTGTGAGGTTAGAGAATGAACCATGCCCCCTTTCTCTCTCTTCATTAAATGCTCCCGATGCTTGCCATGCCTCATTATTCCTATTGTCAACTCTCTCTCTCCCTCTCTCTCTCAAGTCAACCCTAATTCAACCCCTTTATTTTTAAAAGCTAAATAATTTAAATAATTACATACAGCTTAATGGAATGAGGATTAAAGTGCCATGACTATTTAAGCATGGTTAACACTAATTAACCCTAGGTTAACATGCACATGTGTGTGCAAGCCAAACAAATAATAATAAAACATTAATTAATTTTTATAAAATATGTGAAAACTATTTTGGTTAACTTTTTACTAAAACCCCACATTATCGCTTAATTAACACTAATCGCATTCTAAGGTATTACAGGGGAGGAGAATACTTGGGCATGGAATTCCGAGACTATTTAAAAGAGAATGAGATTCGCTCTCAGTTTACTCCTCCATATACACCACAGCACAATGGTTTATCGGGGTGGAGGAATCGCACCCTACGAGATATGGTGCGTTCTATGATGAGTACTGCTGAGTTGCCCATTTCATTTCAGGGACATGCACTTGAGAAGATGCATACCTATTGAATAGAGTTCCGATCAAATCCATTGCCTACCACTCCATATGAGATATGGAATGGGAAGAGACCATCTCTTAAACAAGTTAAGATATGGGGTTGTCCGGCCTATGTTGAAAAGAAAAATCCGGACAAGCTCGAGGCAAGGTCAGTTCTGTGCAAGTTTGTAAGATATCCTAAACATTCGCGAGGGAATATCTTCTACCACACCGAGGAACAAAAGATGTTTCGTTTCTCGACATGCCACCTTTTTAGAAAAGGAATTTCTTGTGGAAGAAATTAGTGGCGATGAGGTAGAACTGGAATAAGTTCCAGCAACGCAAACTAAAACTGATAATTTGGTGGAACCAGAGGATTCAATGGTCCCTGGCGAACCGAAGCCACTCCGCAAATCTAGTTGGGTACCTTATCCACCTGAGAGAAACTACGATTTTCTCGTAAACGGTGGGAGCAAGGATTGCATCATATAGATGATGACCCAACTAGTTTCGAGCAGGCCATCACAAGTGGTGACTATGTGAAATGCCTGGATGTTATGCAATCTGAGATGGAATCCATATACACTGGCAAAGTATTGACTTTGCATGTTGCTCCTGAATGGGTAAAACCCATTGGGAGCAAGAGGATCTTTGAGAAAGATCAATTGGTGTAGATAGAAAAGTTAAGAATTTCAAAGCTATGCTTAAGTCCATCAGGATCCTACTTGCCATTGCCGCATACCATGACTACGAAATCTGGAAGACTGCACGTCAAAACCACTTTTCTAAATGGTAATTTAGAAGAGAGCGTATATGACACTGCCCGAGGGCTTAGTAGACAGTGGGAGAAGCGGAAGCATGTGCAAGCTGCTTAAATCCCTTTATGGGTTAAAGCAAGCATCGCAAAGACGGAATATCTGTTTTAATGAAGCTGTCAAAGAGTTTGACTTCATCAAAAAGGTAGATGAACCATATATAAATAAGAAGGTTGTATAGTGTATGGTTGTCTTCCTCGTATTGTACGCGAATGACATACTCTTAATAGGAAAGGGTGTTCCTATGCTACACTCGGTCAAACACCTCTTATCACATAGATTCTCCATGAAAGATCTTACTAATGTCTCCTACATCCTGTGGATATAGATCTATAGAGATAGATCTAAATGTATTTAGGATTGTCCCAATCCAGGTACATAGACACCATGCTAAAAGGGTTTAGTATGGATGGTTCTAAGCGTGGTAATATACCCGCTTGTTCAGGAATCACTCTCTCCAAAGAGATGTCTCTCAAGACTGATTTGGAGAGGGCTCGCAAACAAGGGATACCTTATGCTTTGGCAGACGGTTCAATCATGTATACGATGTTATGTACCAGACCGGATTTAGCTTACTCACTAGGTGTAGTGAATAAGTATCGAAAAGATCTTTGGTAAAACCACTGGACAGCTGAAGAACATTCTTAAGTGCTTGAGAAGGACTAAAGAGATGTTCTTGGTGTATGGTAACGGTGAACTCCAGATGGAGTCCTTTACCGATTCGAGCTTCCAGAGTGATAAGGACGACTGAAAGTCAGTCTCGGGTTTTGTCTTTACCCTCAGTGGAAGGACGGTTTGTTGGAAGGGTTCCAAGCTATATACCATAGCAGACACATTGATAGAGGCTAATTACATCGCTACCAACGATGCTGCTAAAGTGGTTGTCTAGATGAAAAAGTTCATATGATGAACTTGGTTCCTACCATTGAGCATCCAATACCTGTGTATTGTGATGGCAATGGAGTTGTGGCTTTGGCCTACGAACCCCGGTCCTGTCAGCGATCCAGATATATTCTTATATAGTATCACCTGATAAGGGAAATAGTTGATCTCCGGGAGATCGAGGTCAGGAGAGTTTACACGGAGGATAACACAGTGGATCCACTCACCGAGGCCATCCCCAGATGCTATTCGAGAGACTTTTGGGACGTTGGGTATGAGATACTACAACAACTGGCCTTAGTGCAAGTAGGAGATTATTAGAGATATGTATGCCCTAGAGGCCATTATTGTTGATATAGTGGATGCTTGGACATATATATAGAGGACTTTCTTGCTCGATATGATAGTATGCTATCAGGTTACCTTTATCTTAACATGTAGACTGGTATTTATATTGTCTGTCTCTTACATATTGATAAAGCCCTTAGGATATGTACTTGACTACCAGGACTATGATGAGATCATACTAGTGGGGCCAGGGTGGTCTAAAAGTACATCCTTTAATCAGTTCCTAGTCGAGGGAATATCGAGACTAGGGCATCGATATTCCAGAGTAGACTAGTGTGTACGTTTCTAGTCCCTTAGAGGGCGATGGTTAATTCCACAACCATTGGTGTGCGACATCAAAGATTGTACACAGGTGCTCATTGGAGAATGGGTACACCGAACAGGACACGCCGAGGACTCCTATATGGTGGTATACCTATCGTTAGATAGCAGTCCTCTGGTGACACCGGTACAGGATAGTCTGTAGACCCGAGATCGTTATAGAGTCTTGTGCGGCTCCCACTGTGCTTTGATTTCCTCCCTACCAAGCTCAAAGGAGACGTGCAAATAGGTGGATTTTGGGTACAGTCCTGAGTCACATGGAGGCAATGAGCGATAGGAGGGGTTTTGTCTCTCCCGGTATTGGGGGTTGATGTTGCGCTATGCTCGATTGGCTATAACTGGAAGTCCCTGGCCAGGGCTGCTTATGAGATTTACTGATAAGTGTTATTAGTAGTTTCTCGAACCGTTATAGGCCAGACATCGGCATGACTTATCACGTTACTAGGGTCTGACGTTTACCACCCCTAGACATGAAATGCCATATATCAGACAAAGAGACCGGACTGTATGGTAGTGTTACTGATAGGCTTCATAGAGACTATAGACAAGCTTGCTTGTTGATATTCATATCGCTTAATACCCGGGTAGCCGTTACGTCCAGCTAAAACCGCTGACGGCTTGTAGGTGACTGATATGATCATCACCTACTGCTGGCGTATCGACAAGTCTTTAGAGTCCCACACAGAAGTTCCCTGGTTCAAGCGAAATGAAGTAGGACACATATGTGATATGTGTGTGGGCCTGATTAAATACGTGTATGTGATATCGTATTGTAATCTAGCAGTTATCTGTTACCGGTTCGGTTATATATGATATAACCAGATTGTCGAATCAAGTGTTGATTTGATAATGTGATATACAGATAAATAATATTAGTCGGTCATATGTGATATAACCGGATTATTAAATCAAATGTTGATTTAATAATGTGATATATATTATATGTGATATAATTATATCTTAACTAATATCATTAGCTCACTAATTATTCTTCATAATATATATATATTAATGTATATGATATATATATATATAATGAAGCATGGCTTGAATTTCTATTTTTGAGAAAAATAGAAAAGGGGTGGAAAATGATAGCATGGTTGTAAGCATGGGCTTTATTCATAGTTTATTCATCTTGACTCGCTATTCAAGCATGGTTGCAATTTTATATTGCAAAACTCCATGCTTGAATGAGTGGGGGTCAAGAGTTGCCATTCATTTTTAGTCATTCCCAACATTTAGCCATTTTTTTGAGTTGCTCCCATGGTTGCTCTCTAGCTTCTTCTTCTTCCACAATTGCTATAGTTCAAGCTTCAACCCTCACATGTGATGTGAACCATGAAACTTGAACACAAAATTGTGAACTTTTAACATCCCCTACTTCACAATCCTACACTTAACTAGCGATCGAGTGTAGCATGTTTACTACGCTACAGAGTTTAGTGTAGAGGTAGCTTTAATTGGAGGGACTTCACGTGGATTATCTTCGGCACGAAGGTCATCGGAGGAAGTTCGTCCAAAGCTTCAAGTGGAGCCTAGTGGAGTCGCGGGACTACTACGCGGAACATGTGAAGTGAAGGACTCGATCTACGTTGGTATAACCTCCTTTCACTTTCTCTAGTTGTTCACATCACAAAGGCAAACCCTAATAATCAAGTAAAGATCTTGTTAGTCTAACTTAGCACCAAATAAAGTTAAAATTTGGCATGCTTGATGCCTATAGAACCACATGGTGGTGTTAAGGTCGACTTTCAATACTCATCCTCCTGCCCGGTCTTATAGTCTAGAACAGCACCAATGGCAAGTCTGGGTAAATAAGAACCTCCCTGTCACCGTCTCTGAGAAGACCGATGTACTTCTCGGGTGCCTGAGGTTACCCACCAAATCTGTGGAGTGGCTAATGGAATGTCGAAAACAATTGAATCCTCTTGTTCTATTAAATTTTCAGCAATCGTTTGTGGTTTTGGAGTCTCTTCCAGTTCTACCATACTCCCACTAATGTTTTTCTGAAAAGAATCTATTTTACTAAAACTGGTGGCGAGTCAAGAATAATATAACTATTGATCTTCCTGATAGTAGAATGTTAACCCTCGTCGAAGCCCGAGATAACCCACAAACTGCCATTACTGAAACGTGCCTTGAGTTCGTCCAAATTCTGGTTTGAAGCATCAGCCGGACAACTCCTTATACCTTAACATCGTTAAGATAGAAAACCATTCTATATACCATATAGAAACAAAGGAACTAATTTAATTGGAACCAGATTCAAAAACATGCAGCTGTCTCCAGTGCATATCATCCAAATGGAAGGAGGACAATCAGCAATACTCAACAAGGAGTGAATCCATATATGAGTAACCTTAAGGAGAAGCAATTTCTCAAAACCATTACTATCAACGGAATACCAAACACAAGTATCTAAATCTTCGACTATCTCGAAGATTCCTGATACTTCCAACAAATGGTTCTTTACTTTATTTTATACCTATAACTTCTCAATATCTGGACCTTGTATTTCAATGAAATACTTGTCTAAAACTAGAGAAGTCATGAGTAAACAGAATATAGTACGACTACCAACCCATTTGTACTAATGGACACTGCACAATATACAATACTTTGTATAAGTCCCATGAGTTCAACAACTCAAACCGTGTGCGTTGTTGGTTGAAAACTGAGCTATGGTTAAGAAGAATTTGTAACATTTTGAAAATTTTAGAAAATAAATAAATTTAATTAATTAAATAATAAAATTTTAATTTAAAAAGTTATTAAAACAAAATAGGACATTTTCATAAGTAGTGTGTGAAACTAATTAAAGTTAAATTTTAGTTTGTAACATTAGTAAATTACAAGGGTTTTAGTGTGAGATTTAGCTTCATTTTAATAAAAATGGTGTTTATATAATAACATATGTAATGAGGAGTTTTGTGTAAAATTTAGGTAATTGTGAAAACTTGGAAATGTTGAGGGTGTATGTGTAAAAAGGGTTGGATAATGTTTAAGTTCAAAAATTTCCTCAAGACACCACAACTTAGAAGTGACCATGCACAAACACCTCTTTCTTGCATGCACACCTCATGCACCCCACCTCATCCTTGCATGAAAACACCACAACTCCTTTGGTGACACCTCCTCCTACAACCCTCACTCATTTTTCTTTATCCTATATCAATTGTTCAGTTCACCTAAACAATTTAAAACCAGAAATTTACAAAGGAAAGAAAAGGAAACCATTTAGAACTCACAAAAGAAAAAAAAAGAGAAGATAAGAAGAACTAGGTGCTAAGGATTTTCACCATCAAGCTAGGAGCTAAGGACTTGGGCATCTTGGAAGAAACCTTTCAACAATCTTCTGTAGGTATAATCTTTAAACACTGTAGGATTTTAGTTCTGTAAACGTTAAATTGTAGAAATCGGATATCGGAAATTTGGTAGTTTAGGGAAATATAGGCTCTATGAAGATCTGCTATAACGTAGATAATAACTAACTTACCAAATAGTGCCTTAATATTACATATTGGACCTAGAATAAACCCTAGGAGTACGAAACTTGTTGATCGAATTTTGGCAGGCGAAGCATAGGGAAAATCCTGTGTCACCGGACTTTTCAGGGATTTGGGTATGGTGGTTTTTATGGCAGCTCTATGTTTGTGTGTTAGGAGTTTTGGTATTGTTTATTTAAGTTAATTTATCAGTATATGAAATCTGGGAGTTAATATCTGAAATGGGGTTAAAACGTTTAAAACACGACATGGACGTTTCGTAAAGCGATTCTGTTTTCTTTTACGAACAGCGATCAGATTAAATTCAGTTAGTATAAGTGTTAGATAGTTTAGAATTGTCGTACGTAGTATAGTTAGTATATAGCACTTGTAATTTCATGTTTTCGCCGTATCGGAGTTAGCCGTTTCTTATCCAAGTTAATTTCAATATTAGATTCGAATACGGAAACTTCGGAGGCCGCAAGAAAAGGAAAGGGATTGGTGATTTCTGAGTAGAATAAGACATATTCCGGTGAGTAGACTAAACATCTACCCGGGGATTTTGTGTGGATGGCGTGATACGCCCGTAGTTTTAAACTTACATTTTAGATTGTTCTTTTACATATAATGTTTATGCATATATATATATATCGTCATGCTAGTAATTATTAGAACATTGCACAAGTTATCGACGAGTCATGCTGCACGTACACATATCTACAAGTTACACTACATCTCGTCGATATTAAAATGTCACATATGCACTTGGTACTTGTATGTTAAATATTGTTCATATCATACCTTAAGCATCCTTAATGATAAATTCTTTATGTATCTGTTAGGATGTTTCATATTCAAGTATAGCAATATTGATATAAACTGAAATGGATTATTTTGGATTTATGATTTTGAGTTTTATACACTATTGAAAAGATTCAAGGATATTTTTCATGCCGATGTGAGATGTCCACCATGAGATATTGTTTTTATGATTTGGATTTATTCCGAATCGAGTGGGGGGACTATACGGTTGCGGATTTATACATTATCCAGACTGAGTGGGGGGTATACAGTTGGATACATGGTGGACCCGATCGAGACCGAGGGGCAGGATTACCGCATTTTAGACGGGGAGCCTAACGAGGATACTCGATACCGGAGACAGTTATGAACACGGTGGATATCTAGGTGATACCGACCGGTGTTATGGGATGACAGGATCGTTCGGGGAACGATACCTGATTGGAAATGGAAGATTTGTGTCAATGTTGGACACGGAAAAAAAATGAAACTTATTAGGAAATAATTGATGAGATTTCAGTTTTGACTTATACACATAGTGGTACATGTTCATGTTACAATCCATTATCAGGCATTATATTCATCCTTTTTGATAATAGCTCTAGTTCGTCATACATACATTATCAGCCGATATATATTAGTTTTATTCACTGAGTTGGCAACTCACCCCCCGTTATGCTATAGTTCCTTGCAGGAGTCGCGTGGACGCGTAGCAGCAGTGAGGATCCACTTATCTGCTTTGTCGCTCCTTTTCTCTAGGTGGGTAACCTATGTATTAACCTCCTATTTTGGATATGTATATTTTGGATCTAGTATTACTCCATCAGACTATGTATCTTGAGTTAGAACAAAACATGTTGTATATTATTTAGACTGAGTGATATCGCTAGTTATGTTAACTTATGTTTTTATTAAATCATGCATGAAATTCATCACCTTGAGTGTTGTACTATTTTTGCGTATTGATTTCCGCTGTTTGGCATTGTTTGCTCCCAACCAGGGATGCAATTTAATTACACAATTTAAATTGGATTTCTATTAATAATTAAAAAGAGAGGTACTGTCGAAAGTTTAACATCAGTTGTTACATTTCCATTATTTAAAAACCTTTCGATTTTGTACTTCATTCTTTAACTTAAAAACTAAATTTTCCTAAAATTCCGCAAAAAGGGTTTTGATCTTGGTTTTTGGCTTACTCAGATTGGATAGATATCTTTAGATATTATACAATCTAAGTGCCGGTCACATCCAAACTTTGGATCGTGACAAAGTTGGTATCAGAGCATAGGATTAACCTTACGGAATTCAGTAATGATTTGAAATTAGTATACTTAAGTTTCATTACGTAGGATGACCTTAGGTTTGACGGAGTTGGTGATTTAAGATGAGTAGGGTACCATACATATGTTCCGCGGCATATTTACGCTACGATACTCAGCCTAAGTGACCTTAGGACATATTTATTCGTACTTCCTTTCTTGATTCCATGTATCCCATGATTCAATTGTAATGTCCTTATCAATCCTGTTTCTTACTCTAGCCACTAAGTCATCAATGACTATGAGGACTCAGGGGGCCATTGTTAGAGATAAGATTGGAGCGGGCTCATCTGAGACGAGGACAGACCAAGGCTGTGCGCCTATCCTTCATGAACAGATTGATCCACCCTCTATTGATTGTATAGCTAGGATGGAAGAGATTGTTCAGGAGATGCGCCAAATGATCGGATCCTTGATAGAGATTAGTCGAGCACGGAGGTCGGCCATTACTTCGCGTACGGTTGTTCAAAGACCAAGTTGAATTCGTACTAATAAATCAGCTCCTAGACATATTCGTATAGGCCGTGGCGGATTCTTTATGGATCAGTTATGTTACTTATACCCATATGATCAACAGCCCTCGCAAAGATGTTTTGGGTGTGGATGTCCGTGTAACTTTATTCGGAATTGTCCCGTGATACGACAGGGTGAGGCATCGGTCTCACATGTTACTTCACTGTCTTCACCACCTCCCCTGAGCACACTACCTCCTACACCTGTTGTTGTTCCACGCCAGATCAACGCCCATAGAGGCCGTGGTCGTGACAGTCGTAATTCGAGACGACGAGGAGGTCGAGGCAGATTTATTCCAGGCCGCAGTTTTGGTCGAGATAGGACTCAGGGCCAGATGTTTAGTTCGTACCCCGATGAGCAGAGGCCTCCATCTACCTGTTTAAGTTGTAGACGTCCAGGGCATTTAGCTAGGAATTGTAGACTCTATGGAAGGACGTCAGGATGCCGGTAGGGGCCAGGCTCGGGTCTTTACTTTGACTCCACAGGATGCCCAGGCATCCAATGCAGTCATGACAGGTACTCTTTCTGTATGTTCCTTAAATTCATATATTTTAATTAATCCCGGTTCTACGCAATCTTATGTATCTGCACACTTTGCCCTTTCTCTGGGGACAGTGTCGTCGTTGTTAGAGTTACCGTTAGTTGTGATTACTCCTATAGGAGACTCTTTTATAGCTAGACCCGTAATCAGGTCTTGTTCGGTACGTATCGGTGATAGGGATTCATTAGTGGATTTGTTTCCCCTAGATATGTTAGATTTTGATATACTTCTTAATACAGATTGGTTAGCAGCTTGTCATGTTTATGTAGATTGTCGGGGGAAAGCAGTCAGATTCTGTTTTCCGAGCGAACCGATTTTTTTTGTGCAGGGAGACTGTAGTATAACTCCTGCCAACATGATTTCTGCTCTTTGTGCAAGATGGCTCTTGAAGAAGGGTTGTCATGGGTTCTTAGCGTTTGTTGGAGACGTAGGAGCCGCTGAAGTCCAGTTATACCAGGTTCCGATCGCACGAGAATTTCCGGATGTGTTTTCTGCTGAATTGCCAGGATTTCCGCTTGATCGCGATATCGAATTTTGCATTGACTTGATTCCGGGTACAGGGTCTATTTCTATACCACCTTATCGGATGGCCCCGACGGAGTTGATAGAGCTCCAAGGTCAGTTGCAAGAGTTGTTGGATAGAAGACCTATTCGTCCAAGTGTATCACCATAGGGAGCTCCTGTCTTGTTAATTAAAAAGAAGGACGGTAGCATGAGACTGTGCATTGACTACAGGCAGTTGAATCGAGTTATTGTGCGAAATAGGTATCCACTACCTCGCATCGATAACTTATTCGATCAGCTGCAGGGAGCTGGCTATTTCTCAAAGATTGATTTGCTGTCAGGGTATCATCAGTTGAGAGTTCGTAAGGATGACATTCCGAAGACTGCTTTTCACACACGATATGGATATTATGAGTTCTGGTGATGTCGTTCGGGCTCACCAATGCCCCAGCAGCTTTCATGAATATGATGAACCGCATTTCTAGGCCATTCCGGGATCAGTTCATTATGGTATTCATGGATAACATCCTTGTACTCCCGTAGATAACAATAGCACGAGCGGCACTAGCGTATCACATTGCCACCCTTGAGGGAGCATCAGTTGTTCGCTAAATTTTCCAAATGTGCTTTCTGGCTGGATAGTATGGATTTCTTGGGTCATGTAGTTACGAGAGATGAGACATGTGTGAACCCAAAGAGGATCGAGGCAGTTAGGCACTGGCCCAAATCTGTGTCAGTTATGGAGATTCGCAGTTATTGAGTTTGGCTGGTTACTACCGACGTTTTGTGCACGATTTTCTCGGATCGCTGCACCGCTGACCAAGTTGACAAGGAAAGAGGTTCCATTTATTTGGACAGAGGTGTGTGAGTAGAGTTTCCAGCAGTTGAAGACTCGCTTGACGACTGCACTAGTACTATCTTTACCTTTTTGGTCAAGTGGTTTTGTTGTTTATCGTGACGCTTCTCGAGTGGGTTTAGGCTGTGTGTTGATGTAGCACAGGAGGGTCGTCGCTTATGCTTTGTGGCAACTGAAGAGGCACGAACAGAATTACCCCACTCATGACTTAGAGATGGCTGTTGTAGTATTCACACTGAAGATTTGGAAGCATTACCTGTACGGTGAGTCGTGCCAAATATTCACAGAATACGGAAACTTAAGGTATATCTTTCAGCAGTGGGATCTTAATCGGAGGAAGCGTAGATGGATGGAACTCGTGAGGAATCATTATTTCGAGATTCTTTATCATCCGGGAAAAGTGAATGTTGTGGCAGAGGCTTTGAATCGGAAGACCGTATGTAGCTTATCTTATTTCAGCACCATGCGGAGACAGTCATCTGCAGACTGGCAGATTCTATGTAATAGCAGTGTACAGTTTGAATTCATATCGACAGGAGAACAGTTAGCTCATATTCGCACCCTTCCTCAGTTATCGGATCGTATCCGAGATACATAGCCATAGATGCTATCTTTTTTGTCGTCATAGATCAGGTTAGATAGGATAAAGATTCTGAGTTCATGATAGATTACCATGGTGTATTACAATTTACGACTCGTCTTTGTGTGCCGGATTCAGAGGAACTGAGAATTGAAATCTTAGAGGAGACCCATCAGTCACCATATAATATTCATCTTGGTTCCACCAAGATGTATCATGACTTGAAAGAGGTCAATTGGTGGGAAGGAATGAAGAGAGATGTCGGGGAGTTTGTTTCGAGATGCTTGACTTGTCAGCAAGTCAAGGCCGAGCACTAGAGGTTGGCAGGAGAGTTGCAGCGCTTGCCTATTCCGGAGTGGAAATGGGAGAAGATCTCCATGGATTTCATTGTGGGTCTACCCCGGACAAGAAGAGGGTATGATTCCATCTGGGTGGTTATAGATAATTTGATAAAGACCGCTCACTTTCTTCCGGTGAGGACAACGTTTGGATATGCGCAGTATGCTCAAATCTATATAGACGAGATTATGTGATTGCATGGAATTCCTACGTGTATAGTGTTCGATAGGGGTACACAGTTCACCAGCCGACTATGGCAAAAACTTCAAGAGGCTCTTGGTACACGACTGAGTTTTAGTACAGCTTTTCACCCACAGACAGATGGTCAGTCCAAGCGGCCGATACAAACTCTAGAGGATATGCTTCGAGCCTGCAGACTTGATTTCGGTGGCAGTTGGGATCGTCACTTACCATTGATAGAATTCTCTTACAACTACAGTTTTCTGGAGACGATCCAAATGGCACCCTACGAAGCTTTATATGGGAGAAAGTGTCGATCACCCATTTGCTGGACAGAACTCAGCGAGAGTAGCATTTTTGGGACCCCAGATAGTACATGAGACAACCGAAAAGGTCCAGTTGATACGAGACAGGATGAGAGCGGCCCAGTGCAGACAAAAATCATTTGCTGATCGACGCCGTCGTAGACTCGAGTTTGATGTGGGAGATCATATGTTTTTTCGTGTATCTCCGATGAAGGTTGTGATGCGTTTCGGGAAAAAGGGGAAGCTCAGCCCCAGATATGTCGGACCCTGCGAGATTCTGGAGAGAGTGGATGCTGTAGCTTAGCGTTTAGCACTTTCACCGAGTTTTCCCGATGTGCATCCGGTGTTTCACGTGTCTATGCTTCGCAAGTATCTTCACGATCCCTCTAACGCAATCCAGCATCAGACCTTACAGCTTGAGCCGGATTTATCCTGTGCAGCCAGTAGCTATTCTAGACCAGCAGGCAAAGAAACAGAGATCAAGGGTACTTCCTTCTGTAATGGTTCTTTGGCGAGGAACGAATCGCGAGGAGATCACTTGAGAGACCGAGAATGAGATGCGTAAGAAATTTCCACATCTTTTTGAAGGTACGTATAGTTAGGTTTTAAATTCGGTGACCGAATTTACTTAAGGGGGGAATATTGTAACATTTTGAAAATTTTAGAAAATAAATAAATTTAATTAATTAATTAATAAAATATTAATTTAAAATGTTATTAAAACAAAATAGGACATTTTCATAAATAGTGTGTGAAACTAATTAAAGTTAAATTTTAGTTTGTAACATTGGTAAATTACAAGGGTTTTAGTGTGAGATTTAGCTTCATTTTAATAAAAATGGTGTTTATATAATAACATTTGTAATGAGGAGTTTTTTGTAAAGTTTAGGTAATTGTGAAAACTTGGAAATGTTGAGCGTGTATTTGTAAAAAGGGTTGGATAATGTTTAAGTTCAGAAATTTCCTCAAGACACCGCAACTTAGAAGTGACAATGCACAAACACCTCCTTCTTGCTTGCACACCTCATGCACCCCACCTCACCCTTGCATGAAAACACCACAACTCCTTTGGTGACACCTCCTCCTACAACCCTCACTCATTTTCCTTTATCTTATATCAATTGTTCAGTTCACCTAAACAATTTAAAACCAGAAATTTACAAAGGAAACAAAAGGAAACCATTTAGAACTCACAAAAGAAAAAAAAAGAGAAGTGAAAAAGAACTAGGTGCTAAGCATTTTCACCATTAGGCTAGGAGCTAAGGACTTTGGCATCTTGGAGGAAGCCTTTCAACAATCTTCTGTAGGTATAATCTTTAAACACTGTAGGATTTTAGTTCTGTAAACGTTGAATTGTAGAAATCGGATATCGGAAATTTGGTAGTTTAGGGAAATATACGCTCTGTGAAGATCTGCTATAACTTAGATAATAACTAACTTAACCAAACAGTGCCTTAATATTACATATTGGACCTAGAATAAACCCTAGGAGTACGAACCTTGTTGCTAGGATTTTGGCCGGCGTAGCATAGGGAAAATCCGGTGTCGCCGGACTTTTGAGGGATTTGGGTATGGTGGTTTTTATTGTAGCTCTGTGTTTGTGTGTAAGGAGTTTTGGTATTGTTTATTTAAGTTAATTTAACAGTATATGAAATCTGGGAGTTAATATCTGAAATGGGTTAAAACGTTTAATACACGACACGGACTTTCGTACAGCGATTCTGTTTTCTGTTACGAACAGCGATTGGATTAAATTCAGTTAGTATAAGTGTTACATAGTTTAGAATGGTCGTACGTAGTATAGTTAGCACATAGCACTTGTAATTTCATGTTTTCGCCGTATCGGAGTTAGCCATTTCTTATACAAGTTAATTTCAATATTATATTCGAATACGGAAACTTCGGAGGCAGCAAAGAAAGGAAAGGGATTGGTGATTTCTGAGTAGAATACGACATATTCCGGTGAGTAGACTAAACATCTAGCGGGGGATTTTGTGTGGATGGCGTGATACGCCCGTAGTTTTAAGCTTACATTTTAGATTGTTCTTTTACATATGATGTTTATGCATACACACACACACACATCGTCATGTTAGTAATTGTTAGAACACAAGTTATCGACGAGTCATGCTGCATGTACACATATCTACATGTTACACTACATCTCGTCGATATTAAAATGTCACATACACACTTGGTACTTGTATGTTAAATATTGTTCATATCATACCTTAAGCATCCTTAATAATAAATTCTTTACGTAGTTGTTAGCATGTTTCAAATTCAAGTATAGCAATATTGATATAAACTCAAATGGATTATTTCGGATTTATGATTTTGAGTTTTATACACTATTGAAAAGATTCAATGATATTTTTCATGCCGATGTGAAATGTCCACCATGAGATGTTGTTTTCATGATTTGGATTTATTCCGAATCGAGTGGGGGGCTATACGGTTGCGGATTTATACATTAACCAGACTGAGTGGGGGGTATACAGTTGGATACATGGTGGACCCGGTCGAGACCGAGGGGCAGGATAGCCGCATTTTAGGCGGGGAGCCTAACGAGGATACTCGATACCGGAGACAGTTATGAACACGACGAATATCTAGGTTATACCGACCGGTGTTATTGGATGACAGGATTGTTCGGGGAACAATGCTTGATTGGAAATGGAAGATTTGTGTCGATGTTGGACACGGAAAAAAATTGAAACTTATTTGGAAATAATTGATTAGATTATAGTTTTGACTTATATACTTAGTGGTACATGTTCATATTACAATCCATTATCATGAATTATATTCATCCTTGTTGATATTAGCTCTAGTTCGTCATACTTACATTATCAGCCAATATATGTTAGTTTTATTCACTGAGTTGGCAACTCATCCCCCGTTGTGCCATAGTTCCTTGCAGGAGTCGTGTGGACGCGTAGCAGCAGTGCGGATCAACTTATCAGCTTTGTCGCTCCTTTTCGATAGGTGGGTTACCTATGTAGTAACCTCCTATTTTGGATATGTATATATTGGATCTAGTATTACTCCATCAGACCATGTATCTTGACTTAGAACAAAATGTTAGTTATGTATATGCCCTAGAGGCCATTGTTGTACATATGATGTATATTATAATGGATGCTTGGATATATATAGAGAGGACTTTCTTGCTCGTCATGATAGTATGCTATTTGGTTTCACTTTATCTTAACATGTTGACTTGTATATGTTTACTGTCTTACTCTCACATGTTGATAAAGCCCGTAGGATCTTTACTCGACTACTGGGACTATGATTAGATCATACTAGTGGGGCCACGGTTGTCGATGAGTACATCCTATAACTGTTCCTAGTCGAGGGTATATCGAGAAAGGGCATCGATACACCAGAGTAGACTAGCGTATACGCATCTTGACCCATATGATGGGCGATGGATGTTCCCATATCCATCGGTATTTTGACATCAAGGATGGCGTACGGGTGATCAGTGGAGAATGGGTATACTGGACGGACTCGCCGAGAACTCACAGATGGTGATATACCACACGTCAGATGGCAGTTCTCTGGTGACACTGGTACAGGGTAGTCTGTAGACCCGAGATCGTCATAGTGTGTTGTGTGATTCCCACTGTGCTTTGATTTCCACCTTACTACGTCCAAGAGGGCGCGCAAAACGGTGACTTTTGGGTGCAGTCTCGAATCACATGGAGGCAATGAGCGATAGAAGGGGATTCGTCTCTCCCGGTATAGGGAGTTGATGTTGTGCTGTGTTCGATTGGCTATAACTGGAAGTCCCTCGCCAGGGCTGATATATAGATTTACTGGTAAGTGTTGCCAGTAGTTTCTCGACCCGTTATGAGCCTCACATCGACACGACTTATCAGTTACTGTGGTCTGACGTACACCACCCCTAGACTAGATATGCAACATATCAGACGAAGAGACCGGACTGTACGGGAGTGTTACTGATTGGATTCACAGGAGAATGTACAAGTTTACTTGTTGATCTTCTGATTGCTCAATAACTGGGTGGCTGTTACGTTTAGCTGACCGCTTGCAGCTTGTGGGTGTTTGATATGATCATCACCTACTGCCGGCGTATTGACGATTCTTTAGAGTCGTACATAGAGGTTTCTTGACTCTGGCAAAATGGAGTAGGAGCACATATGTGATATGTGCAGGACCGAGGATAATGCGATATGAGATACCGTATTATATTCTCGCGATATTTGGATATGAGCCGGGTCATCGGATAAAGTGTTGATTCGATGAATAGGTACATGATATATTAGTCGGTTATATTCGATATAGCCGGATTGTCGGATCAAGTGATGATTCGATAATTTAATGTATAATAATATATATGATATATTGCATTACATTATCTAATATAGGCTCGCTTTATTATTTCATTTTCTCACCGGATAATACATTGATATATATGCGATATATATTAATTGTATTATTTTCTTTTGTTACAAATAAATAATATATATGTGATATATATTATTGTAACATGATATGATTACTAATGCAGCATGTTTAGTGGAGATTAAACAAGGTTAGGGTTTGAATTGGGTTAGTTCTTTCATGAACCTTCTAGAAGGTTTCTTTTTGTTTTGAGCTAAGATATTATGGTTGATATTTTCTAGTGACTCATTCTTAACCCAACCCAAACACTTACCCTTAGTTAATTCTCTACATGGGTTAGCCTTGTCATAGTTAACCATGGTTGCATTATTAATCATATATCATTTCATTATTCATCACAAAAGGATTTATCCATTATTTCTTCTTCTTCTTCAACCTTGAGCTTTGAGAAAGCTTTCTAGGTTTTCATTTTGTGATGATTAAGAGTGAGAATTTGATATAAAAAGAAAGCATAAACACTACTCCATCATATTCATCTATTCTAGCCAATTAGATTAGGGTGTTCACCTCATTAGAGAGAGATAGCTTGAGTTATAGAAACTTCGAGGTAGATCATCGGAGAAAAGGAAGACTACAAGGTAGCATGGATCGTTCGAGTTGTAGAGCCTCTCTTAAGTCCGAGAGATCATGGATCGCGGCGAAGAGACTTTTACTCGGAGCTTATGAAGCGAAGGAGCGGACTACAATGGTTGTAATCCCTCACATTTAGTTGTAAAGATGTTTACTTGCATGTTAAACCCTAATAATCTAGCAAAGATCCCGGCTTTGGGTTGTTCGGCACGTCTAAATTTTTATTCGGGCATGGTTGATGCCTTATTAACTCTTGTAAGATTGCCTAGGAACCCTACAGTGGTATCAGAGCCTAGCTAGAGCATTAGGCGACGTGTATACGAAGTTAAAAGTTCGATCGAACCCCGATACGTCGAAAATGACCCCTTTCTGGAAATTTTGTGAAAATGTGTTTTTTTCTGCATTAAAAATACTTTAAAAAATCAGCAGGGAGTTTTAAGGGTAACCATAAAATACGAGCCCCCAAGGCTCTCATATTGCCGCGGAACCGCGGAAAGAACCTACTTGTCGCAGCGGTTCCGCGACAGGAACAGTGAATTGGGGATAGGTTTTTAAACAGTAATATCCGTAGCCAATCCTGCATATTTCTCGGTATTTTTAATCTGACTCAACTGTTGAGTGTTCTAGGGATTATATTGAATTCGTTGATTCGATCAGAAAGTTTAATTTCGTTATGTTTTCCGAATAATTTAGAAACTGTTAAAATGTTCGAACGGATATCATTAACTCATTTTTTCCCTGCACGAAAAACATTCAAGTGTTGAATTTTTCTTGAGTTTAAATCTTTCGGAAAAACGTGCAAGTAACGCGGTGGACCCTCTAGAAGAACAAAAACCTTAACTCGATTATGTGACTGTCTGAACTGCCTCTAAACCTTAGGGTTTGGGGCAGTACGGCGTTGCCACATGTGAGGCGTTGGCTTGACCCTTCTACGACTGGACCATTGGTGCTGTGACGTATTCTGGGACTCTTTGAACTTCGCTCAAGTGTTGAGCTATTTGGGAAATCTTGGGTATTTGATTATTCGATCGGAAAGTTTAATACTGTCTATATATCTGGAATGCGATATAATATGTGGAATTCATATAGTTAGGCATGAAATGCGAAGTATGTGATATTTCGGATTTACGATGTCTAAAGAGATTGTGGATTCCAAATATTGTAGTTTTACACTTTCTTTTCTGTGACCGTAAGTGTAGTATGTAGTTGTATTTACGGTTTTCGTTGCTATACATCAACGACGATCGGTGTATGCATACTTACTTACGTTGATGATATGAGATATTATTTTTTGCTGTGATATGTTATATTGGATCGTCGTGTTCTGAATAGCCGGGGGGTTTTATGTGAGATGAGGGTTTTTATTTTCATTCATGTAAAATTCATTTGTATGTAATATTCTTTTATTGGGGCACTTCCGGGATGAGGTTGATGTCACCAGTGTATATTATTTACTTTTCCGTATTAGGTAGACCCAAGGAGGGGAGCACAAGTAACCGGGTTCTGGGGTCCAGTGGGAGGCCATCTCGAGGAGTCGAGACCGGGTCTCCTAACACTAGAATTGGCAGTGTTACTTATCGCTCTCGTAGGGGTCTAGGTATGTGGGTTTGGCTATTCATCGCGACCGTGGAATCCGTGTTTTATACAGGCTCGTATTAAAAACACAGACATCCTAGTATATCCAATATTTCATATATGTTCTTCTTGTTAGTGTATATGCCCTAGAGGACATTACTGTATCATACTAGTATGTATATTACTTGATGGAAGCTTGGGATATTCACAGTTGTACAGACAGTCTTGCTCAATATAGTAGTATGCTACTTGGTTTGTCTCTGCTTTAATGTGTACTTGTGTGTTTATTTATTATATCACCTATACGCATTAGTAGAGCCCTTTGGATCTTTGCTTGATTACCGGCGTTGTGATGGCGATCACACTCGTGGGGGCTGGGTAATCTACAAGCACATCCTTATACACGTCCCTGGTCGTGGGAGTATCGAGATAGGGCATCGATGCTCCGGAGTAGACTAGCGTATGCGCTTCTCATCCCAGCTCGGGCGACGGTCTGTCCCACAGCCGTCGGTACGTCGTGCTTGAGATAGTATGCGGGTGCTCGTTAGGTTACGAGTACACTGGACAGGACTCGTTGGGAACTGATGGTTGGTATTATACCTATCGTCAGTTATCAGTTCCCAGGTGACATGACTACAGCTTAGTCCGCTGACTTGACACTGTCACTTCGCCTCAAGTGTGTTCCCACTGTTCTTTGATTACTACCCTACCACGGCTCTTATGAGTCGTGCAAACAGGTAGTAGTTGGGAGCAGTCCCGAAGCACTTGGAGGCAGTGACGGTTAGACAGGATTCGTCTCTCCCGGTATTGGGGGTTGACATCGCGCTGTGTCTAGGAGAGCCATTACACAAGTAGTCCCTGGCCAGGGCAAGCGAGATATACTGGTAGGTTCCAGTGCTATCTCAGGGTGTTCTGGGCTTCACTCCGACACGACTTGTACCGCTATTAGGGGTCTGACGCTTGCCGCCCCCTAGGCCCGACATGCGATGTATCAGACGAACAGACCGGACTGTACGGAGAATGTCACATTCAGACTCAGTAGGAGTTCAGATGGGTTTTCACCTCGTCAGTCTTCTTATCGGCATCTACCTGGGGACCGTTACGCACAGCTAGTGCCGCTTGCGGTCTGTGGTTAAACCCACTGCCAGCGTAGTGTCGAGTCTTTAGAGTCCCACACAGAGGGTATTCGCCTCTGGGCAAAACAGAGTAGAGGTCGCATGGTTTTGCGACAGGGTTCGTTCTCATCAGCGCACTTGTGCACGTTTGGAGTCCGGACGGATATTGCCAGAGGGCTCTGGTTTGAGCCGGATACTGGTATATGTTTTGGGGTTACTTTTATCTCTCAGTATTCATGTTCCTCGGAACAAGAATACAGGTGTGTATGCACAGTTGTTTGAGGCGGAAGAAGAGGTTTTTCATTAGGGTTTCGGAACGGGTGCGCATGCACAGTTGACAGTCGTCTTTTTTTTCCAAACCCTAATGAATTAGTGAGATATCAATTAATAATAATAAATCAAAAATGAAATAGTTGATGGTTGTATTTGGAATGACCACCATCATCACTTAAATAAATGAATGTAAGCTAAATCAAGGATGCTATTGCCGCGGAAACGCGGCCAACTTGGTGAGTTACTGTGTCGTTTTTGGTGCAGAGTGTTTCTAACCTGGTTTTAGGATTTTTCAGATATATTATAAGTGCCCAGATTTTCCAGAATAGAAATTTGTTTTTGGGGGCCTATAATTCCGTATTTTTTCCGAACTTCAATGTACTTTGACTATAAAGGTTATATCTGTGATGTTCTTATGTATTGAACGTCGGCTAATCGCTATATGTCGATTAGTCGGGGTTATACATATCTGTGATCTGTGATTGTTGTTGATGGTTTGTGCATATGAACTCGTTGGATTGTCGCGGATGAATAGCCGGGGTGGATGTGAGATGAGAGTTTCTTTTTCTTTCATTCATGTAATAAAATTGTAAATTGATGTAATAATATTATTTGTATGGCCGCACAACCGGGTCGGGGTTGTAGCCGTCATTGTATAATTCTTTTTACTGTTTTTGCTCCTAGGATAGACCCATGGAGGGGTGCACAAACTACCGAGTACTTGGCGGGTGGTTTGCCGCACCCGTAGGGGTCTTGGGTGGGGTTTTGGCTATTCACCGCGACCGTGTAATCCTTTTTTCGTTGCAGGCTCGAACGGATTGCGGATTCCTAGTATATCCAATGTATTCATCTGTGATCTGTAATGTCTATCATTACTTTACTACTTAGGCGTTGCTTATGTTTTACAGCCGCGCTAGCCCAGCCCCCGCTCTGTCGTTAGTTAAGTAACCTAACGGTTGATGACGGGACCCCGTGGCGAATGCGAATGGCATAAGCGTACGTCATATTTTGGTTTTTTTCTGCAATGGTAGGATTTAAATGATGGGACGCATTAAAAGAACTAAAGCAAGAAAATAAACCTATAAGACGTTGTTGGAACAAGTTTTTCAAAAAGGCTGTTATTACAAGGACGTTCATCTTTTTGTTTTGCATCGAGGTATTCGGTTATGAATGCCCAGCACCTCAATCGACGAGGCAAGGGCCGAGATCCCCTCATCGGGAGTGACCCCTTGGACAAAAGGTTTGCGTCAGGGTAATAACTTCACCATAGTCGATTATTCTTGCTTTGCATCGAGGTATTCATCTTACGAATGCCCAGCACCTCACTCGACGAGGAAAGAGCCGAGATCCCTTCGCAGGGAGTGACCTCTTTAGCAAAAGTTTTCGCCACTATGTTTTTCAAAAGGATGTATCACGTTCCTTCAACGATATCAAGTTCATTACGTTAACGGGTTTTTCACCAAAAACCCAGCCGTAGCCCTCCGTCGTTTCTTATAAGTTATACTTAGTATTCGTGCTGCGTTTGTTGACTGTGTCAAGGCGCAGTGAACGGTAGCTAAGTATAGCTTATTTGCTGGATACAATGTGATTGGTTAGGACATTTGTAGAACCTTGTTGACTGTGTCAAGGGTTATGCAGGTGGGTTTAATGCAATCAAGATAATGACGGGATGAACTTGACTAGGACTTTTTGATTTGTTGACTGTGTCAAGATCACTTGGGTCCTAGGGGCAAAAACCGCATCGGGAGTTTCAAAAGAACTGAAACTTGCAGATTTCGCATACCTTCTGGAGTGTGGTAGCTAGAGTGGATTCCATCTAGGCTATCACACAATGACAGTTGGATCCCGATCCCACTGATAAGTTGGATTACTCTCGGGAAATTACTTTCACTTAACGATCAATGTTATAAACCTAGTAGGTGCCTAGAAAGGTGTTAGCGGGGCTACGCCCCCAGGGAAAAGAGGTTCTTGAATTAAGGAACTTCGCGAAAGCGTTGGAAAACCTCCCATGAAGTACCGACACTAGCCTGGCTGAAAGGTTAAGCAAGTATTGTGACGTGAATTAAAACCCGGCTAGTTTTAAAAAGGTTTTAAGAAGAATTTGAGTAAACAGTGGGAGACATCCTGGTTAGATAAATTAATAAACCAATCTAATCTTGCAAGAGCATACGCTGAGTGTTCCTTTTCTCTCTCTCCAGGCAGCAACCTTTTCACGCCCTAATCAAGATAATAAAATGTATCGCTTGACCGATCCGAATTCTTATTCGGGACTGGGGAAAGTTGGTTCAGCTCTAACTTGTGACAACAGTTATGAGTATGAGAATGGGAAAGGGGATTGTATGGATTTCCAGGATACCCAGTCGAAGAAGAAGCATAGTTTTGCATCTACTTTAGGTGTTCTTGTAATTGAGAACTGTTTTACGGTCAGCCCTACCTCCTGGGTACTTGATACCGGATCAGGATCTCTTATCTGTAATTTATTACAGGGACTGAGAAAAAGTAGGAAAGTTGCACCGGGTGATATGTCGCTCAGAGTAGCGAACGGAGCACAAGTTAATGCGGCAGCCGTCGGTGAATATCACCTAGTATTGCCAAATGGCAAGACTATGATTTTGAACGATTGCTACTATGTACCCTCCATGGTTTGCAACATCATATCAGTTTCTTTACTCGATAAAGATGGATATAACTTTGTTCTTGAAAAGAATATCATGAACATTTACCTTGATAAGGTACTGGTTGCAGAGGGTACACTGTTTAATGGTATCTACGTTCTAAATCAGAATACAGTTCTCAACATACAAAACACACGCAAGAGGAAGAATTCAGATACGAATGAATCCTACTTGTGGCATTGTAGACTTGGTCATATCGGAGAGAAAAGACTGAGTAAGTTGCATAAAGATGGACTCTTGGATACGTTCGAGTTTTCATCTTATGAAACTTGTCAGTCTTGTCTCAAAGGGAAGATGACCAAATCTCCGTTCACCGGACATGGAAAAAGAGCAGCAGAGCTCTTGGGACTCGTACATAGTGATGTATGTGGTCCGATGTCTATACATGCAAGGGGTGGGTTCTCGTACTTCATCACATTCACTGACGATCTCTCTAGGTTCGGATATGTGTATCTGATGAAACACAAATCTGAAGCTTTTGAGAAATTCAAGGAATTCAGAAACGAAGTAGAGAACCAGACAGGCAAAAGTATCAAGATCCTCCGGTCTGACAGGGGAGGGGAGTACTTAAGCACGGAATTCCTAGATTACTTAAAAGAGAATGGTATTCTCTCTCAGCTTACTCCTCCTTATACACCACAGCACAACGGTGTTTCGGAGCGGAGGAATCGTACCCTATTGGATATGGTTCGCTCCATGATGAGTAGTGCTGAGTTACCTCTTTCATTCTGGGGATATGCACTTCAAACTGCAGCACATCTATTGAATCAAGTTCCATCCAAATCCGTGCCTAAGACTCCATATGAAATATGGAGTGGTAAAAGTTTGTATCTTAAACGTATTAAGATTTGGGGTTGCCCAGCTTATGTCAAAAAGCAGAACCCAGACAAACTTGAGGCACGGGCAGTTTTGTGTAAGTTTGTGGGATACCCAAAAGATTCAAGTGGGTATCTATTCTACCATGCAGAGGAACAGAAGATGATTGTTTCAAGAAATGCCACATTTTTAGAAAAAGAATTTCTTGTTAAAAACATTAGTGGCAGCACGGTAGAACTGGATGAAATTCCAGAAACACAAGCTTTAACAGAAAATTTGGAGGAACCGCTAGATTCAATAACCCAAAACGAACCTCAGCCACTCCGCAGATCTGGTAGGATTTCTCATCCGCCCGAGAGATACTACGGTTTTCTCACTGACGGGGATCGAGAGGATTGCATCTTGGAAGAAGATGACCCTACCAGTTTCAGGCAGGCCATTATCAGTAGGGACTCTGATAAGTGGTAGGAAGCAATGCAATCCGAAATGGAGTCCATGTACGCCAATAAAGTGTGGACCTTGGATATTGCTCCACCTGGGGTAAAACCCGTTGGATGCAAATGGATCTACAAAAGGAAACTTGGTGTAGATGGGCAGGTGGAAACCTATAAAGCTAGACTCGTTCCAAAAGGTTTTCGTCAAAGACCTGGTTTGGACTATGATGAAACTTTTTCTCCGGTGGCTATGCTCAAATCCATTCGGATCCTACTTACCATTGTTGCCTTCCATGACTATGAAATCTGGAAGATGGATGTTAAAACGGCTTTCCTAAACGGTTGTTTGGAAGAGTGCGTTTACATGGATCAACCAGAAGGTTTCGTAGACAGTGGGAGCAGCGGAAAGGTGTGCAAGTTGCTTAAATCCATTTATGGATTAAAACAGGCATCACGGAGCTGGAACATCTGTTTTGATGATGCAATCAAGGAATTTGATTTCATCAAGAACGAAGATGAACCCTGTGTATATAAGAAGATTGTAGGACGAACTGTCGTATTCCTAGTCTTGTACGTGGACGACATTCTTTTGATAGGAAATGATATTCCTATGCTACAATCGGTCAAGCTATTTTTGTCACAAAGGTTCTCAATGAAGGACCTGGGTGATGCCTCGTACATTCTGGGGATCAAGATCTATAGAGATAGATCCAAGAAACTATTGGGACTTTCGCAGTCCAGGTACATAGAGACCGTACTAAAGAGATTTAGTATGGAGGGTTCCAAGCGCGGTAACATACCCGCATTGCACGGAATTACCCTCTCCAAAAAGATGTCTCCTAAGACTGACGAGGAGAGGGTTCGCATGAGCACTATACCCTACGCTTCGGCGGTAGGATCTATAATGTATGCGATGCTATGTACAAGACCAGATGTAGCTTACGCACTGAGCACGGTAAGCCGGTATCAGTCAGACCCAGGAGAGGACCACTGGACAGCAGTGGAGAACATTCTCAAGTACCTGAGAAGGACTAAGGAGATGTTCCTGGTATACGGTAATGGAGACCTCAGGGTCGAGTCCTTTACCGATTCAAGCTTCCAGAGTGATAAAGATGACAGCAAGTCTGTCTCGGGTTTTGTGTTTACCCTCAACGGAGGGACGGTATGTTGGAGGAGTTCCAAGCAGGATACCGTCGCAGACTCGACGATGGAGGCTGAATACATTGCTGTAAGCGATGCCGCAAAAGAGGCGGTCTGGATTAAGAAGTTCATTAGTGAACTTCAGGTGGTTCCGTCTATTGTTGACCCAATACCTTTGTATTGCGATAACAATGGGGCTATAGCTTTAGCGAAGGAACCAAGGTCCCATCAGAAATCCAGGCACATCTTAAGGCGGTATCACCTGATCAGGGAGATCATTGATCGACAGGAGATCGAGGTGCGGAGAGTGGACACAAAGGACAACACTGCGGACCCATTCACAAAGGCTTTACCCCAGACTCAGTTCGAGCGGCTGATCGAGATGATAGGTCTTCGATACGCCAGTACATGGCCTTAGTGCAAGTGGGAGATTGTTAGTGTATATGCCCTAGAGGCCATTACTGTATCATACTAGTATGTATATTACTTGATGGAAGCTTGGGATATTCACAGTTGTACAGACAGTCTTGCTCAATATAGTAGTATGCTACTTGGTTTGTCTCTGCTTTAATGTGTACTTGTGTGTTTATTTATTATATCACCTATACGCATTAGTAGAGCCCTTTGGATCTTTGCTTGATTACCGGCGTTGTGATTGCGATCACACTCGTGGGGGCTGGGTAATCTACAAGCACATCCTTATACACGTCCCTGGTCGTGGGAGTATCGAGATAGGGCATCGATGCTCCGGAGTAGACTAGCGTATGCGCTTCTCATCCCAGCTCGGGAGACGGTCTGTCCCACAGCCGTCGGTACGTCGTGCTTGAGATAGTATGCGGGTGCTCGTTAGGTTACGAGTACACTGGACAGGACTCGTTGGGAACTGATGGTTGGTATTATACCTATCGTCAGTTATCAGTTCCCAGGTGACATGAGTACAGCTTAGTCCGCTGACTTGACACTGTCACTCCGCCTCAAGTGTGTTCCCACTGTTCTTTGATTACTACCCTACCACGGCTCTTATGAGTCGTGCAAACAGGTAGTAGTTGGGAGCAGTCCCGAAGCACTTGGAGGCAGTGACGGTTAGACAGGATTCGTCTCTCCCGGTATTAGGGGTTGACATTGCGCTGTGTCTAGGAGAGCCATTAGACAAGTAGTCCCTGGCCAGGGCAAGCGAGATATACTGGTAGGTTCCAGTGCTATCTCAGGGTGTGCTGGGCTTCACTCCGACACGACTTGTACCGCTATTAGGGGTCTGACGCTTGCCGCCCCCTAGGCCCGACATGCGATGTATCAGACGAACAGACCGGACTGTACGGAGAATGTCACATTCAGACTCAGTAGGAGTTCAGATGGGTTTTCACCTCGTCAGTCTTCTTATCGGCATCTACCTGGGGACCGTTACGCACAGCTAGTGCCGCTTGCGGTCTGTGGTTTAACCCACTGCCAGCGTAGTGTCGAGTCTTTAGAGTCCCACACAGAGGGTATTCGCCTCTGGGCAAAACAGAGTAGAGGTCGCATGGTTTTGCGACAGGGTTCGTTCTTATCAGCGCACTTGTGCACGTTTGGAGTCCGGCCGGATATTGCCAGAGGGCTCTGGTTTGAGCCGGATACTGGTATATGTTTTGGGGTTACTTTTATCTCTCAGTATTCATGTTCCTCGGAACAAGAATACAGGTGTGTATGCACAGTTGTTTGAGGCGGAAGAAGAGGTTTTTCATTAGGGTTTCGGAACGGGTGCGCATGCACAGTTGACAGTCGTCTTTTTTTTCCAAACCCTAATGAATTAGTGAGATATCAATTAATAATAGTAATTAAATGAAATTATGTTATGGTTGTTTTTGTTGACTTGTTGACCATGGTTGACTTGTTGACCATGGTTGAATGTTTGACCATCATCATTACTTTGCAAGGATACTCCTTGATTCTAGCTTACATTCATTTATTTAAGTGATGATGGTGGTCATTCCAAATACAACCATCAACTATTTCATTTTTGATTTATTATTATTAATTAGATAAATCATTTTCCTTTTGTTATGGTTGCAAGAGGAAAATAGCTCATTCCATCATTTGGTTTCTCTCTCTTCACTTCATCTTCTTCCTCCTCTTGTTCAAGGAGAGCAAATCTCATGTGTTGAGAATCATCTCCTTGAAGATATAACACCCCAAAGCACACTCTACTCACTCTAAGGTAGAAGGTCTAGCAAGCCGAATACCTTAGTTCTCTCAAGATCGAGAAAGGAGCCCAAGGATGAAGCCCTCAGGTGGATCTATCTTCGGCAAAGAGGAGATGAGGAGGGAAAGCCATTCTAGCTACTACAAAGAGCAAGAAAGAAGAAGAACAACAAGAAGAGAAGGAGTTCAAGTTGAGGTATAACCACTTTGCATAGTAGTTAACTCTTCTTTGCAAGTATGCTAGTTTAGTTTAGCAAAGATCCGGCTTTTACGGTCCATGTTACAAAGTTTAGAAAAATTTTGATTTACCGTTTCCGCAACCCCGAAAGTACCGGGAGAGGTAATGTGGACCTAACACTTCTGCTGCAATGTTCTGTGATGAGATCATATTACTGCCTGAGACGAATGCTTATACTATATATATATATATAAATATTACTGCTTTCGTTTCTTCTGTGATGCTTAGGAAGCATAAGCTGATGGGATTTATTAATGAGATTAATAAAAAGAAAAAGAAACTTAAAAGATGTTGTAGAATCAAAACTTTATAAAAAGGGTAGCTACAGTTTTGCTTTGCATAGAGGTATATATGATATACCCTGCACCTTATTCGATGAGGAAAGAGCCGAGATCCCTTCACCGGGAGTGACCTCTTTAGCTAAACTGGAAAATGCTACAAACTCACGGTTTAGTTTTTGACAGCTTATATAGTTCTTTCTTTGCACCGCGGTATATATGATATACCCTGCACCTTATTCGATGGGGAAAGAGCCGAGATCCCTTCACCGGGAATGACCTCTTTAGCGAAACTAGAAAAGCCTAAAAAACACTCCTTTTTCAAAATCACTTGATTCTACGACGATATAAAGTTCTTTACGCTCATGGTTTTCTGAAAAACCTGCGTAGCCCTCCGTCATTTCAGATAGACACTAGTTGGTATTCGTGCTGCGTTTGTTGACCTTAGCCAAGGCGTAGTGTACGGTAAATAATTAGTATTTATCTGTTAAAATATGAGATGCGATTGTGTTAGGGTAGTCGTACGACTTTGTTGACCTTAGCCAAGGGTCGTACAGGTGGGTTTAATTCAATCGGGAAATGACGGGTTGAACATGGCTAACACTTATGATTTGTTGACCTTAGCCAAGGTCATGAGATGCTAGGGGCAAAAGTATTATCAGGAATTTCAAGTGTTGAAATTTGCAAGGAGATTGCATACCTTCTATGAGATAGTTGGATCCCGATACCCACTACGAGTAAAAGTTACTCCTGGGCGAATTTTACACAGGACAATTAGCCAATCAATTAGGTGTCTAGAAAGGTGTCAACGGGGTTATGCCTCTGGGAAAACGAGGTTTATTTTAATTAGGTCCGTGCGAAAGAATGGGGAACCTCCCTCAAGTACCAACACTGATCTGGCTGAAAGATTGACGAAATTGTAGGGTGTGATTAATCCCGGCTAATCTTACCTTTTAGGGTTTGAAGGAAGATTTGATAAAAATAGTGGGAGACATCCTGATTAGATAAGATTATAACCAATCTAATCTTGCAAGAGCATACGCTAAAGTGTTTTCTTCTCTCTCTCTCTCTCTAGGTAGCGACCATGTCAGGCCATAATCAAGATAATAATATGGATGTATTGACTGAACCCGCTTATTATACTGAGCAGGGTAACGTTGGTCCCGTTCTTTCTTATAAGAGTTATAAGACTGAACAGGGAATAGAAGATTAACTGGATTCTCACGTCGCCCAAACGGAGAACATGCATGTTGATGCACCTTCTTCATTTGTTAGTTATTGAGAACTGTTTCTTAGTTCACCCTACATCCTGGGTATTAGATACCGGATCAGGATCCCATATATGTAAATTGTTACATGGGCTGCGGAAAGGTAGAGAACTGGGAAAAGGTGATCATTCCGTTCAAGTAGGGAATGGTGCAAATATTGCAGCCAAAGAAGTTGGCGAATATCACCTCGTATTACCAAGTAGTAATACACCTGAATGAGTGCTATTATATACCGAACATGATGTGCAACAATATATCAGTTTCTTTATTAAGTAAAGAAGGATATAATTTTATAGTACAGGATAATGTTATAAACATATTCCTTAATCAAAAGTTGATTGGATCAGGCTCGTTACATAATGGCATATTCGTTCTCAATCAAAATACAGTCCTTAATATACAAAACACACACAAGAGGAAGAGTTCAGAAATGAACGATTCCTTCTTGTGGCATTGTAGACTTGGTCATATCAATGCGACACGACTGGCTAAGTTACACAAGGATGGATATTTGAATCCGTTCGAATTATCATCTTATGATACTTGCCATTCATGTCTCAAAGGAAAAATGACCAAAACTCCGTTTAGTGGACACGGAGAAAGAGTTACGGAACTCTAAGGACTGGTACATAGTGATGTATGCGGACCCATGTCTACAAATGCCAGGAACGGTTCTTCTTACTTCATTATATTCACTGAAGATCTCTCTAGATACGGACATGTGTTCCTGATGAAACACAAGTCTGAAGCTTTTGAGAAATTCAGTGAATATAAGCACGGAGTAGAGAACCAAACGGGCAAAAGTATTAAGATCCTTCGATCTGATCGAGGAGGAGAATACTTAAGCAATGAGTTCCTAGACTATCTAAAAGAGAATGGGATTCTCTCTCAGCTTACTCTTCCTTATACACCACAGCAAAATGGTGTATCGGAGCAGAGGAATCGCACCCTATTTGATATGGTGTGCTCTATGATGAGCAATGCTGAGATGCCTATTTCCTTTTGGAGGTATGCGCTTGAGACAGCCATATACCTATTGAATAGAGTTCCAACCAAATCAGTGCCTACCACTCCATATGAGACATGGAATGGGAAGAGACCATTTCTTAAATGAGATAAGTTATGGGGTTGTCTGGCCTATGTTAAAAAGCAAAATCCGGACAAGCTTTAGGCAAGATCGATTCTTTACAAGTTTCTGGGATATCCAAGTAATTCATATGGATATCTATTCTACCTAAGTGAGGAACAAAAAGTGTTTGTTTCTCAACATGCCACCTTTTTAGAAAAGGAAGTTCTTGCGGAAGAGATTAGTGGCTTTGAGGTAGAACTGGAAGAAGTTCCAGCAACACAAACTGCAACTGAAGATTTAGTGGAACCAGAGGATTCAGTAGTACCCGACGAACCCCAGCCTCTCCGCCGATCTAGTAGGGTTTCTCATTCACCTGAGAGATACTACGGTTTTCTCATTGATGGTGGAAGCGAGGATTGCATCATGGAAGATCATAACCAGACTAGTTTCGAGTAGGCCATCACGAGTAGTGACTCTGTGAAATGGCTGGATGCAATGCGATCGGAGATGGAATCCATGTACACCAACAAAGTATGGACTTTGGAAAATGCTCCTGAAGGGGTAAAACCCATTAGGAGCAAGTGGATCTTTAAAAAGAAAATTGGTGTAGATGGAAAAGTTGAGACTTTCAAAGCTAGACTTTTGCAAAGGGTTTTTGTCAACGACCAGGTGTGAATTATGACGAAACCTTTTCTCTAGTGGCTATACTTAAGTCCATCCGGATCTTACTTGCCATTACTGCATACCATGACTACTTAATCTGGCAAATGGATGTTAAGACCGCCTTTCTAAACGGTGATTTAAAGGAGTGCGTGTACATGACTCAGCCAAAGGGCTTCGAAGATAGTGGGAGCAGCGGAAAGGTGTGCAAACTGCTTAAATCTATTTATGGGTTAAAGCAAGCATCGCGGAGTTGGAACATCTGTTTTGTTGTTGTAGTCAAAGAGTTTGACTTCATCAAAAATATAGACGAACCTTGTATTTATAAGAATGTTGCAGAGAGTAAGGTTGTATTCCTCGTATTGTACGTGGATGACATACTCTTGATAGGAAATTTTGTTCCTATGCTGCAATCAGTCAAGCTCTTCTTATCACAAAGATTCTCAATGAATGATCTAGGTGATGCCTCCTGCATATTGGGAATCATGATCTATAGAGATAGATCTAAACGGATACAGGGATTATCCCAATCCAGGTACATTAACACCATACTAAAAAGGTTTAGTATGGAAGAATCCAAGCGTGGGAACCTTCCCACGATCTCTGGACTAACTCTCTCCAAAGAGATGTCTCCCAAGACTGATTTGGAGAGAGCGCATGCAAGGGATACCGTATGCTTCAGCAGTAGGCTTTATCATGTATGTGATGCTATGTACCAGACCCGATGTAGCATATGTTAGTGTATATGCCCTAGAGGCCATTATTGTATCATACTAGATTGTATATTACTTAATGGAAGCTTGGGATATTCACAGTTATATATACAGTCTTGCTAAAAATGGTAGTATGCTACTTGGTTTGTGTCTACTTTAATATGTGCATATGTCTCTTATAACGTATCACTTATACATATTAGTAGAGCCCATAGGATCTTTGCTTGATTACCAGCGTCGTGATGGCAGTCACACTAGTGGGGGCTGGGTAGTCTGTAAGCAACATCCTATACAGGTCCCTGGTCGTTGGATTGTCGAGATAGGGCATCGATATTCCGGAGTAGACTAAGTGTATACGCTTCTCATCCCAGTTGGGTAAATGGTCTGTCTCACAGCCATCAGTACGCCGTACTGGAGATAGTATACAGGTGCTCGTTAGGTTACGGGTACACCGGACAGGACTCGCCGAGGAACTGATTGGTTGGTATTATACCCATCGTCAGTTGTCAGTTCCTAGGTGACATGAGTACAGCATAGTCCGCAGACTTGACACTGCTGCTTCGCCTCGAGTGTGTCCCACTGTTCTTCGATTGCTACCCTACCACGGCTCAAAGGAGTCGTGCAAACAGGTAGCAGTTGGGTGCAGTCCCGAGCACTTGGAGGCAGTGGCGGTTAGATAGGATTCGTCTCTCCCGGTATTGGGAGATGATATCGCGATGTGTCAGAGAGCCATTACACAAAGTCCCTGGCCAGGGCAAACGAGATATACTGGTAGGTTCCAGTAGCTTCTCAGGGTGTAATGGGCTTCGCTCCGACACGACTTATACAGCTATTAGGGGACTGACGCTTGCCGCCCCCTGGGCTTGATATGCGATAGTCTTAGACGAACAGACCGGACTGTACGATGATTGTCACATCAGGCTCAGTGGGAGTTCGGATGATTTTCCTCATCGGCCTTCTTATCGACATCTACCTGGGGACCGTTACGTACAGCTAGTACCGCTTGCGGTCTGTGGTTAAACCCACTGCCAGCGTAGTGTCGAGTCTTTAGAGTCCCACACAGAGAGTTTCCCTGCTCCAGACGAAACGATATAGAGGTCGTATGGTTTTACGACAGGCGTTCGGATGTATACGTGTGTTTTCGCACGTACGACTTTTCGGACAGTTTATACTAGCCGGCTTTGGTTTAAACCAGATTCTAGTATCAGGTTATTGGATTTATACAGTCTAAAGTTTTTCGGTGTTTTCACGGATTGGAGAGGCGTTCTCGTAATTTGTCGAGAAGGTTCTAGAAGAGTGGTGACATAAGCGGTTGAGGTGGCTTTTTCATGATTACTTTGTGTGACTCATTTATATGATTCATCATATCATTAATGCTTCATTAATGATCTAATGACTCACATGATGAATCACTCTCCTTGATTAAATGAAACATGGTGAATAATCAATTAATTGATATTATTTGATAATTCATTATGTATCATATATTCAAGTGAGAAGGATTTTTGTTCTCATTCTCATCTTCTCCTTCTCTCTCCTCAAGCTCACTCTCTCTTGAAACCCTAACCCTAACCTCTCATGTGTTGAGATCAAGGGTTAGTTAGACTAAAACATGCATAACCTCACTCTATATCCTCTAGGTAGCTTAGATTAGCACTTTAAGCAACCTAGTTATCTCAAGTTTGAGATTAAGCTTGGCGTAGAAGCTTTCGGGTGGATCGTCTTTGATTCGAGGAGGCCGTGAAGTTGCCGATGTTCCAAGGAGCCTACGAGGAGTGGAGGACAGCGATGAAGACCCGAAGGACATGTAACGTGAGGTATAACTCCGGTACCGAGTAGTTAAACCTCTAGTATAACGTTAGCAATGGTTTAGATTACGATTCATGCGCTCAAGTCCGTGTTACGAGGCTTTGATAATCGTTTTTCATATATTCCGCCTCCCCGCGAGTTAGTGGGGTGCGTGACATGGACTTACAGTGGTATCAGAGCCAACTAAACCATTACTAGCTTGTTAGCAACTGATTAGAAGTTTGATCGACGGAAAACACGGAAAAACAAAACCCTATTTCTTGACAGTTTCTGTAAATTTTAAAAGTGTCGCAAAATTTTTTTGACATACCTTAAAATTCATAGCAGGGAATTATAAGAAATCTGGGAAAATTCGAGGAGGCAACTCGACTAAACGGCCGCGGATCCGCGGCAATAGAGAGCTTCTGCCACGGATCCGCCGCCGAGTCAACGCCGAGTTGACTCGGAGTTTCACAGTAATTCATATTTTTGGGTTTTTTGTTTTCCTGTATGTTCTGTTTCTACCCAGGTTACTTCAGTACAGGTTTGCTTTTGGGGTAGACACGGAATTTGGTATTCGATCGATGTTCTAATCAATTTGCTAATTGGATCTTTATCTGTAATGTTTTATGTGTTCGTAAACCTCCCCTAACTGCTAGTATGTCGGTTGGCAGGGGGTTGCACATTTCTGTAATGGATTTTATCTGTTTGTGTATATAAACTGTATTGGACTGTTGTGGTGAATAGCCGGGTTTTGTGATGGGTTATTGTATTAATTCATTCGATGTAATTGTAATAAGTTGTAATATTATTTTGCGGGGCACATCCAGGTTGCGGTTGTAGCCACCGTTGTATTATTTCTTTTTACTGTTTTTGCTCCTAGGATAGACCCAAGGTGGGGTGCACAAACTACCGGGTATTTTGAAGTGTTGAGGCGGACCGCTTCACTTCTGGTATTTGGCGGGTAGTTTGCCGTACCCGTAGGGGTCTGGGGTGGGGTAATGGCTATTCATCACAACTGTGTAATCCGTCTTTCCTTGCAGGCTCAAAAGAAACGCGTATTACTTGCATATCCAATAAAGTTTATCTGTGATCTGGAATGCTTATTATTGCGTCTGACGAATGTACAATATCTATATATAAATAGCTATTAGACGTCACTTATGTTTTACACCCGCGCTAGCCCAGCCCCCGCTCTGTCGTTAGTTAAGTAACCTAACGAGTGATGACGGGACCCCGTGGCGAATGCGGATGGCATAAGAGGACGTTGTATTTTCGTTGTTTTCTGCAATGATAGGATAAATGATGGGACGCATTATTATAATGCAAAGAAAAATAAACCAAAGTTTAATCGTTGGAACAAATTTAAAAGAAACCACTCGGTTATTTTAAAAGAGCAGAATTTTTTAATTGCGGAGCTTTAACCACTCCTTTTAAAAAGTATCAGGTTCTTTCGATTATATCAAGTTCACTACGTTCACGGTTTTGCCAAAACCATTCGTAGCCCTCCGTCATTTCATACGGATATTCAATAGTATTCAAGCTATGTTTGTTGACCTTCGTCAAGGCATAGTGATTGGTAGCTGTTGGGTGTTCATATGCAGCATAGATAGATGCGTTGGTTTGGGACAGTCGTATTACCTTGTTGACCTTCGTCAAGGGTATGTACGGATGGGTTCAAATTAACCTGGACAATGACGGGTAGAACTTGACATGTGACTTATGATTTGTTGACCTTCGTCAAGGTCATAAGAGCATGGGGCAAAAATCCACATCGGGAATTTCTAAAGAAACTGAAATTTGCAGAGAGGTGCATACCATTTTGGAGTTTGATGAATGTTGGTAGGATTCCTTCAACATTATCATACGATGATATTTTGGATCCCGATCCTACTGTGAGTATACGCTACTTATCAGGAGATTCGTCACTTAACGATCAATGCTATAAACCAAGTAGGTGCCTAGAAAGGTGTCAGCGGGGTTACGCCCCCAGAGAAAAGAGGTTATTTAATTAAGGAACTTCGCGAAAGCGTTGGAAAACCTCCCTCGAAGTATCGACACTGGCCTGGCTGAACGGTTAAGCAAGTATTGTACGGTGAGAATTGTCCTGGCTAATTCTTCTTTTATGGTTTGAGGAGGGATTCGAGAAACAGTGGGAGCCATCCTGTTTAGATAAATTAAACCACTCTAAACTTGCAAGAGCATCATGCTAATAGTATCTTCTTCTCTCTCTTAAAATTGCAGCGACCTTGTGACCATACATAGGTTACATCTAGATAATGATTTGACTGAATCTGACTTATATGACTGGCAAAAATCTGTCCAGATGTCCATTACCTATGACAAGCTGGACCACCCTATTGAGGGACATTCCTATTGCTATGGGATTGGGCATTGGCAGAAAGATTGCAGGGCTTTAGAAGCCTGTAGCCAGGATTCGAAGCATGTTGTGGCTTCATCTTCGGGTGTGTTTATGATAGAAAGCTGTATGTCAGTTAACCCTACTTCCTGGGTATTGGATACCGGGTCAGGAACTCACATCTGTAATTCTTTACAGGCTCTGAGAAACCGTAGGGTTATCGGGATAGGTGATATGACCCTCATAGTTGCTAACGGAATGAGCATGGACGCTGAATCCGTAGGGGAATATCATCTTGGGATGACAACTGGGCAGATATTGATTCTGCGTAACTGTTTTTATGTACCAGGTACGACTTGTAATATCATATATGTACCCTTACTTTCTAAGGAAGGATATGATTTTGCTTTTACAAGAGATGTGGTTCACATCCACCTAAATCAAGATTTGATTGGGTCAGGTACATTAGAAAACGGAATATACGTATTAAATCAAGCTCAGATTTTCAGTGTCCAGAACACACTTAAAAGAAAGTCTCTAGAAACAAATCAGGCTTTCTTATGGCATTGTAGACTAGGTCACATCAATGAGAGAAGGTTGACTAAGTTACATAGAGAAGGATATTTAAATCCGTTCGAATATCAATCTTATGCTACTTGTGAATCTTGTCTCATAGGAAAGATGACAAAGACTCCGTTTACTGGACACGGAGTAAGAGCAAGCGAGCTCTTAGGGCTCATACACAGTGATGTGTGCGGTCCAATATCTATACATGGGCGAGGTGGTTATTCATACTTCATTACTTTTACAGATGATTTCTCTAGGTATGGATATATCTTCTTAATGAAGCATAAATCCGAGGCCTTTGAGAAATTTCGAGAATACAAGAATGAAGTGGAAAAACAAACCGGCAAAAGTATCAAGACACTAAGATCTGATCGAGGTGGTGAATACTTAAGTGCCGAGTTCCTGGGTTACTTAAAAGAGAATGGAATTCTCTCTCAACTTACTCCTCCATACACACCACAACACAACGGTGTATCGGAAAGGAGGAATCGAACCCTATTAGATATGGTTCGTTCCATGATGAGTAAGGCTGAGTTGCCACGATCTTTCTGGGGTTATGCACTAGAAACAGCTGCATATCTCTTAAACAAAGCTCCAACCAAAACTGTGCCTACCACCCCATATCAGATGTGGAGTGGGAAGAAACCCTGTCTTAAGTATCTTAAGACTTGGGGATGTCCAGCTTTTGTAAAAAAGCAGCATACGGACAAACTCGAGGCACGCTCAGTACTGTGTAAGTTTGTGGGATACCCAAAGAACTCCAGGGGTTATCTTTTCTATTCCGCAGAGGAACAAAAGGTTTTTGTTTCTCAGCATCCCCACTTCTTGGAAACTGAATTTTTAGAAAATCAGAAGAGTGGGAGCACAGTAGAACTGGAAGAAATTCCAGAACCACAAACTGTTACTGAAAGTTTGGTAGAACCAGAAGTTCAAGAAGAACAGGACATCCCAACGCCACTCCGCAGGAGTAGTAGGCAATCTCATCCGCCCGAGAGATACTACGATTTTCTCATAGACGGGGATAGAGAGGATTGCACTATTGATTACGATGAGCCTACTAGCTTCCAGCAAGCCATTCAGAGCGGTGACTCGGTAAAATGGCTAGATGCAATGCGGACCGAAATGGAGTCCATGTACACCAACAAAGTATGGACTTTGGACATTGCTCCAGATGGGGTAAAACCCGTAGGATGCAAATGGATCTTCAAAAAGAAGATTGGTGTAGATAGACAGGTTGAAACCTATAAAGCTAGACTTGTTGCAAAGGGTTTCCGTCAAAGACCTGGTTTGGACTACGACGAAACCTTTTCTCCAGTGGCTATGCTTAAATCTATTCGGGTCCTTCTTGCTATTGCTGCCTTCCACGATTATGAAATCTGGCAGATGGACGTAAAGACGGCCTTTCTAAATGGTAATTTGGAAGAAAGCGTCTATATGGATCAGCCAGAAGGATTCATTCAGAGTGGGAGCAGCGGTAAAGTATGCAAACTGCTTAAGTCAATTTATGGACTAAAGCAGGCATCGCGGAGTTGGAACATCTGTTTTGATGATGCTGTCAAAGAATTTGACTTTATCAAAAATCCAGATGAACCATGCATATACAGTAAGATTGTAGGGAGAGCTGTAGTATTCCTCGTCTTGTACGTGGATGACATTCTCCTAATAGGAAATGATATTCCTATGTTACAGTCAGTCAAAAGATTCTTGTCACATAAATGTTGGAGATAGTGCCCTCAGAGTCAATTATTAGGTCACAGGTACGTGATTGTAATGATTGAGGGAGGACCTATCCCGGTAGGACAGTCTTACTCGAGATGATAGTATGCTATCTGGTTTACCTTTATCATCGTGTACTGCTTTAGGTGACATGACACGTCGCTATTACACGTTGATAGAGCCCCTAGGATTTTTGCTTGACCACCAGCAGTATGAGGGCGATCATATAAGTGGGAGCTGGGGGTCTATAAGCTTATCCTTAAAAGGTCCCTAGTCGTGGGAGTTTCGAGACCGGGCATCGATACTCCATTAGTAGACTAGTGTATACAGTCGAGACCCCGACGAGGGGCGGTGGCCGGTCTCACAAGCCACTGGTGTCAGTTGGATCACCTAAGATGTATACAGGTGCTCATTGGGTTATGAGTACACCGGACAGGACTCGCCGGGAACATGCTAGTTGGTCATATACCAGACGTCAGATGGCAGTTCCCTGGTGACATGTGTGCAGGTTAGTTCATCGACCTGGGGATCGTCATTTGTCTCGTGTGAGTTCCCACTGTACTTTGATTACTACCCTACCACGGCTCAAAGGAGTCGTGCAAACAGGTTTTAGTTGGGTACAGTCCCGAGCCACATGGAGGCAGTGAGCGTATCTTCAGGGGTTCGCCTCTCCCGGTATTGGGGGTGAGGTCGTGCTGTGTCTAGGAGAGCCATTACACAAAGTCCTTGGCCAAGGCAAGGAGATTTACTGGTAGGTATTCCAGTAGTATCTCAGGGTGTTCTGGGCTACACTCCGACACGACTTGTACCGCTTTTGGGGGTCTGACTTTTACCAACCCCCTAGGCCCGCCATGCGATACTCATAGACGAACGGACCGGACTGCACGGATATTGTCACTGACAGGCTCAGTTGGGTGTCGGGGTGAGCTTCCTCATCGACGTCCCATTTAGTCAATAGCTGGTGGCCCGTCACGTATTGGCTTATACCTCTGACGTGCTAGTGGTTAAATCCACAGCCATAGTATTGACGAGTCTTTAGAGTCCCCCACATTCAGTTACTCAGCTTTCGGGCGAAAGGTTGTAGAGGCCGTATGGAGATATGGCAAGGTCCGATCAGATACGTGCGGTATTGCACGGATCAGGATCGGACAGTTTGTACTATAGGCTGTATGGTAATATGGAAGGGTTCGATCAGACACGTGCGGTATTGCACGGATCAGGATCGAACAGATATTACTAGCCGGTTTTGGTATAAGCCGGATCCTAGTATAGTACAGTGTAGATTTTGTCTCATTGCATTTGTATTTCGGTCGGAATACAAATGCGGGTGTGTATGCACAGTATCGGGGTTTTCCTGTAATTTATTACGGGACCAGTTTTATGGAGTTGCCAGTTTGCTTTCCGTTTCGGCCAATTTCCATTGTTCCGTTCATTGGCCGAAGATTGGTGGAGGAGGGCTTATTTGCATTGTTGCAAATAGGCATTTGTGGAGGGGGTCTTTGCCTTTTTTGTTGTATCATGATAGCACCATCTTTTGACTTGATAACCTCATCATGGCTTGACTTTTGTATGATGATGGAGGGACATGATGGTTGTTGATGATTTGGTAGTTGGAGTGAGGTTATTTACTTGCAATCATTTCTTGATATCATGAGCTTTTCTCTCTCCCTTGCATTATGGTGGTGATTGATTAATCCTTGGCTCTCTCCTCACTCACACTCTCTCCCCATTCACAAAGAGGGCCGGCCATTCTTAAGGAGTGGGGTGATTGTTTTTGGTGTGGCAATTTTTGGTTCTCTTCATTCTCCAAAAATCACACAAGAACCCTCTCCAAAAGTTCCTCTCTTTTCCTCCACAAAATGGCACAACTCCATAACCCCAAATGAGACTTGAGGACTACATATTCTACAGCGAACCTTGGGCACGTCGAGTAGCCGGCTTCGTTCCCGAGTTGCCTCGGCATTGAGGTGGGAGCCCGTAAACAAAGTAGGCGATGTGGTGCACTTCCGGCGACGAGGAGGAGACGGGACTTTTCCGCAGGAGATCCGGACGATGGCGAGAAGACCGGAGGACTTGGATCGTCGGTATATCTCTAACCCATCTTGTTAAGTAGCTTAGACTAGTTAATGGTTCGATCCGGGTTATAGTGCGCGGTGGTGCCGGTTTGCTAAGTCCGCAAAATTTAAGTTATTCACTGCTTCCGCTTTCCGGCGTCGGATTGACGGCCGGGGCGCCTCCGTGCACTTATAGTGGTATCAGAGCCTCGCCATTAACTTAGTCTAGCTTTGTGTAATGTGTTTGCATTTCCGATCGATCAAAAAGTTCCAAAACTGCATTTTAGTTCGCATCAGTTTCTGTTGAAAATTTTTGGTCTCGAAAATTTTTTCAGGTTATAAAATATTGATTTACTGGAAAATCTAAGAGTTCTGTAAAAATTTGACGAAGTAACTCCACAGTTGGAGCGCGGAACCGCCGCGAAAACCCCATTTGTGCGGCCCTTCCGCCGCGCACTATTCACATCACTTCACCATTTTTTTACAGAGGCCTTCTGGGCTTAAAATATGGGCTTTGGAATATTAAAGTTGGGCCAATTGTTTCTGTGAGTGCTACAGTTTTCTTTGGGGCCCACTTGTTAATTGTTTGATCAATCGGAAATTTTTTAAACACATTTTTCACAGTATTTACATTATATCTGCGACCGTGAATGTCACTCGATCGGTAAATCCGGTCTAACTGCTATAGCCCGGTTAGACGGATTTGCGAACGTGACTTTCACGTTGATGTTCTATGTATTTGCTGTGATGTTGCGGATCGGTCGTGGGGGATAGCCTGGATGCAATGCTAGTACTGTGCTGTTGTATTATGTACATTTGATATTGCGGGGCGAGCGTCCGACATGTGGACTGCCGTCACTGCCTGATTGTATTATTATTTTGGGGCACGACCTGGTTGCGGTCGATGTACCCGGTGTATGTATATTTTACTTTCTGTACTAGGATTGCCCCGCGGAGGGGTGCACGGATAGCCGGGTTCTGGAGGGCAACAAGCCCGCATCTCATGGCATTGAGACGGAGGGGGCTTCACTCTAGGATTGGCGGGCTATTCGCCGCACTCGTAGGGGGTACAGGTTGACCCAGGAGGGGTGTCCAAGTTGCCGGATTCCGTGAAGTGCTGGGTGGTCCATTCACGGCGCTGAAGGGGGCTGCCTCGCTTCAGGTTTTGGCGGGTGACTTGCCGCGCCCGTAGGGGTCTAGGATTTCATTGCACAGGCTATCCACACGACCAGGGGAACGTCGGGTTTCAGCGGCTCTGTGAAACCCGGGGATCCCAGATATCTGTATTGTTTCTGTGATGCTGTACATTTTCTGTGATGTTGCATTTTTATTCACGCCTTGAGCGAATATAATATATTGGTATATATATTAGTAGATGTAGTATATGTTTTGCATCCGCGCTAGTCCAGTCCCCGCTCTGTCGTTAGTAAGCTAACCTAACGGGTAATGACGGGACCCAGTGGCGAATGCGGATGGCATATACGTACATCAGTATATTTTCGTTCATTTTGGTGTGATCAATTGATGGGACTGCATTGATTCGGATCAATGCAAGTTAAAAACAAACCTAATCTGATGTTGTTGGAACACTTTTTCAAAAAGCTGTTATTGCAAGGACGTTCACTTTTGTTTTGCATCGTGGTATTCATTTGGAATATCCTGCTCCTCAGTCGACGAGGCAAGGGCCGAGATCCCTTCACCGGGAGTGACCCCTTGGACAAAAGTTTGCGTCAGGGCATTAATTTCACTATAGCCGATTGCTTTTGCTTTGCACAGTGATATTCGGTTATGAATATCCAGCACCCCATTCTACGGGGAAAGAGCCGAGATCCCTTCACCGGGAGTGACCTCTTTAGCGAAGGTTTCCGTCACTATATTTTCTAAAAAAAAGCTATCCGTTCCTTCAACGATATCAAGTTCACTACGTTAAAGGTTTTCGCCAGAAACCATTCGTAGCCCTCCGTCGTTTCATATGGGTAGTCAATAGTATTCAAGCTGTGTTTGTTGGCCTTAGTCAAGGCACAGTGTTTGGTAGCTGTTGGTTATTCATATGCAGCATAGATAGATGCGTTGGTTTGGGACAGTCGTATAGCCTTGTTGGCCTTAGTCAAGGGCTTGTACGGGTGGGTTCAAATCAACCTGGACAATGACGGGTAGAACTTGACATGTGACTTATGATTTGTTGGCCTTAGTCAAGGTCATAAGAGCATGGGGCAGAAATCACATCGGGAGTTTCAAAAGTACTGAAACTTGTCAGATATGCGCATACCTTCTGGAGTGTGATACCGTGAGCGGATTCCGTCACGTTGTCATGCGATGAGAGTTGGATCCCGATTCCCACTGATGAGTTAGTTTACTCCTCGGGTAACCCCGACTAATTCTTCTTTCAGGTTTGGAGGAGAATTTGAGGTACAGTGGGAGGATTCCAGATTAGATAAATTGGTAACCATTCTGATCTAGGTTAGAGTGCACGCTGAGTGTTTCTTTTCTCTCTCTCTTTGGCAGCGACCATTGACCTGACCCTAAGACTTTGACTCAGTGACCAAGTTGACCGAACCTTCTTTAACACCGGCTTTTGGATTGTCAGAGTTGCAAACCTCATTGCCACTCCTACTTTTACCCTTTTCTCCAGGACACCCCGTTTTACTACGAACGTCCACTTCCATTGGACAAAACCATCGTATGGTTAGATACGAACTCGAAAGAATTTATTCGAGGATGGTTTCCGGTTCTGGAGAAAACGGATAGGATTATTCAGTTGTCTTTTCCTTTTACCCTCTCTCAGGTTACGAGTACTCCTTGGTTTAGGGGTAGTACACCTATTACGCAAATTGGATTGTCTTCTTCCAAACCTTAGGCTGGTGCCGACCGGAAGGGAATGAAGAAAACCAATTAGCATAACGATGGTGTGCAGAGGGTATTAAGTTCAGACAAAGCAAGGGATTAGTAAGAGGGCAAAGTAAATTGCAACAGATATTCACGACCAAACCAAATATTTCGTTACCACTCCCACATCACCTTTGTATTTCTCCAGGACACTCCGTATCACTACGAAGATCCACAGTTTATTTGGATACTCCATCGTATGGTTATATACGAACTCGAATGGAACTTGTTCCAGTTCGGGGATGGATTCTGGTCCAGGAGAAATAGGAATAAGGTTTATTCGGTTGTCTTTTATCTTCACCCTCTCTCATTGCGAGTGTTCCTAGGATTGGGACAGTACACCCATTATGCTTATTGGATAGTCTTCTTCCAAACCATAGGCTGGTGCCGAACGGTAGGGAAGGAAGAAAACCATTTGGCCTAAAGGGGTGTACAGAAGGTAAAGACTAAAGACATATGAAGGGATTTGGAGAGGTGGCAAAGAATTATACGGTTACAGTCGTGAATCTGGAAGAGGCATTACTAAGAATACCAGGATACCCCATCGAAACATTTCAATGTTTCAGTTTCACTGTGTACAGTTAAAGGAAAACTGATTTCCCGATTAGACACTTGCTCCAGGGTATGTATTTACCAAGTATGATTCTCACATCTGTATGGTTTTACAGATGATGAGTGGGAGTAAGCTATTGGGAATTAGGTGATTGTCCTCATTATATCGGGATTCGTTGTAATCGGTGATATTTGAGGAAATCACCTGGGCTGTTTGCCGGTTGGCAAATATTTGGTTTTGAATATCCACAGTTATGCACCAATTTCAAATTGATATATCTGTACGTCTATTTTCATAGAGTGAGATATACCTTTCTGAAATTATGTCTATGACATTTACCTATATCAGTGGATGGTTAGGTAAGGAGCATTAAACAGCGGTGTAATTCTTCTTAACCATAAGTACAGTTTTCAACCTACGACACACAGTGAAAGAGTTGTTAGACTCAGCGGACTTATACAGAGTATTGTATGTTGTCCAGTGTCCATTAGGACAGAGGGGTTGGTCCTCATACTATATTCTGTTTACTTTTAACTTCTCTAGTTCTTAGACATGTGTTTCGTAGAAACACAGGGTCTAAGTTTTGAGGAGTTATAGGTATTTGAATAGAGTAGAGAACCAGGTGTAGCAAGTATCGGGATTCTTCAAGGTGATCGAAGATGTAGATACTTGTGTATGGTATTCAGTTGATAGTAATGATAAAGAGAAATTGTTTCTCTTTCAGGTTACTCATAATTGGAAGCATTCCTAAGTTGAGTAACGCTGACCGGCCTCTTTCCATTTAGTAAACATGCACTGGAGACAGCTGCATGATTTGAATCTGGTTCAATTAAATCAGTGCCTCTGGTTCTATATTGGATATAGTAAAGTTCATATCTTAACATTGTTAAGGTACGGGGAGTTGTCCGGCTTATGATTAAAACCAGACTCTGGATAACTCAAGGCACGTTTCTGTAATGGCTGTTTGTGGGTTGACCCAGGCTATGACGAGGGTTGACTTTCTACCATCTGGATGAACAATAGCGATATTGTTCTAGACTCGCCACAGTTTTATTAAAGATGGATTTTTTCAGAAAACAGTAGTGGGAGTATGGTAGAACTGGAAGTGATTCCAGAACCACAAACGATTACTGAAGATTTGATAAGGAACCTAAAGATTCAATCTGGATTGAGATTCCATTGGCCACTCCGCAGATAAGGTGGGTAACTTCAGGCACCCGAGAGGCACTACGGTAGCCTCAAGGACGGTGACAGGGAAGTTCTTGTTTACCCACAATTGCCATTGCTGTTGTTCCAGGTTACGAGACCCGGCGGGAGGATGAGTATAGCGTCGTTCTAAACCAGTTTTAGAAGTGTACGTCTATATGACTCTGCCAGAGGGTTGTCGTAGTCAGTGGGAGCAGCGGAAGCATTGGTGGACAGGTTGCTTATGTCTATTTATAGACTAGAGCAGATGTAGCGGAGATAGATCATCTATTTCTGACGTGACAGTCATGGGTTTGACTTCATCAGAATAGGGGATGGATCTGTTGAGAAGGTAGTAGGGTGTGATATCCTGGTATTTGGATGATATACACAGAGTAGGAAAAGAAACTCCTACACTACGATCGGTTATACTTTGGTCGTCGCACAGTTGTTTCTCCACAAAGGAAATGGATTTTATATCAGACATACTGGTTACTAGATCTATGGTCTTAGATCTAGATTTGGGTGGTTTCCCAATCAGGGTACTTGACAGCATTCTAAGAGTATTTAGGATGGACGACTCCTGGCACGGTAGTGTACCTGCAGGTAATGGAGTCACCCTCTCCAAAGGTGTCTTACAGACTAAAGGGGAGAGGGACGGGCATGATTGGCAGATCACTTGCTCAGGCAATTGAGTCAATCGTGAGATGTCAAGTACCACACCAGATGTTGTTCTTGCACTAGATGCAATAAGTTGACATTAATCCAATCCTGGAGAAACAGTCGGAAGCAGTTTTAGAACATAAGTGGATGTTCTAGGGATATGATAACGACAGCCTCATTTAGGAGACAGTTATCATTCCAGGCTTCCAAGGTGACATGGACGACAAGGAGGTTGTCAGAGTTATGGTTTTCCTTCTGATGAGGGGCAGTATTTTGGACAGGTGGTCCAAGGCAATACTGAGGGAGGCATGGCGCGCTGGATACTGATTAAGTTCAGTTGACGATATAGTCTAAGAAGTTTGGATTTGGAGTTCATTTATGAGCTATGTTCCATCAGACATCCAGACACATTCTAAGACAGGTATTGCTCATTTCGGAAGATAGGTTTCTCCGCGAACTTGAGATATAGAGAGACATAGAAAGAAACAACTAAGCGGATCCACTCACTGAGGCTATTCCTCGAACGCAATAGTTTCGCAAACGAGCTTTGTGAGACTGACTAGTAGAGGAGTTGGGTGTTCGGTATCACACGGGCTGTGAGTATGCGACATCGCAATAATTAGCCTTGAGTGCAAGTGGGAGATTGTTGGAGATAGTGCCCTCAGAGTCAATTATTAGGTCACAGGTACGTGATTGTAATGATTGAGGGAGGACCTATCCCGGTAGGACAGTCTTACTCGAGATGATAGTATGCTATCTGGTTTACCTTTATCATCGTGTACTGCTTTAGGTGACATGACACGTCGCTATTACACGTTGATAGAGCCCCTAGGATTTTTGCTTGACCACCAGCAGTATGAGGGCGATCATATAAGTGGGAGCTGGGGGTCTATAAGCTTATCCTTAAAAGGTCCCTAGTCGTGGGAGTTTCGAGACCGGGCATCGATACTCCATTAGTAGACTAGTGTATACAGTCGAGACCCCGACGAGGGGCGGTGTCCGGTCTCACAAGCCACTTGTGTCAGTTGGATCACCTAAGATGTATACAGGTGCTCATTGGGTTATGAGTACACCGGACAGGACTCGCCGGGAACATGCTAGTTGGTCATATACCAGACGTCAGATGGCAGTTCCCTGGTGACATGTGTGCAGGTTAGTTCATCGACCTGGGGATCGTCATTTGTCTCGTGTGAGTTCCCACTGTACTTTGATTACTACCCTACCACGGCTCAAAGGAGTCGTGCAAACAGGTTTTATTTGGGTACAGTCCCGAGCCACATGGAGGCAGTGAGCGTATCTTCAGGGGTTCGTCTCTCCCGGTATTGGGGGTGAGGTCGTGCTGTGTCTAGGAGAGCCATTACACAAAGTCCTTGGCCAAGGCAAGGAGATTTACTGGTAGGTATTCCAGTAGTATCTCAGGGTGTTCTGGGCTACACTCCGACACGACTTGTACCGCTTTTGGGGGTCTGACTTTTACCAACCCCCTAGGCCCGCCATGCGATACTCATAGACGAACGGACCGGACTGCACGGATATTGTCACTGACAGGCTCAGTTGGGTGTCGGGGTGAGCTTCCTCATCGACGTCCCATTTAGTCAATAGCTGGTGGCCCGTCACGTATTGGCTTATACCTCTGACGTGCTAGTGGTTAAATCCACAGCCATAGTATTGACGAGTCTTTAGAGTCCCCCACATTCAGTTACTCAGCTTTCGGGCGAAAGGTTGTAGAGGCCGTATGGAGATATGGCAAGGTCCGATCAGATACGTGCGGTATTGCACGGATCAGGATCGGACAGTTTGTACTATAGGCTGTATGGTAATATGGAAGGGTTCGATCAGACACGTGCGGTATTGCACGGATCAGGATCGAACAGATATTACTAGCCGGTTTTGGTATAAGCCGGATCCTAGTATAGTACAGTGTAGATTTTGTCTCATTGCATTTGTATTTCGGTCGGAATACAAATGCGGGTGTGTATGCACAGTATCGGGGTTTTCCTGTAATTTATTACGGGACCAGTTTTATGGAGTTGCCAGTTTGCTTTCCGTTTCGGCCAATTTCCATTGTTCCGTTCATTGGCCGAAGATTGGTGGAGGAGGGCTTATTTGCATTGTTGCAAATAGGCATTTGTGGAGGGGGTCTTTGCCTTTTTTGTTGTATCATGATAGCACCATCTTTTGACTTGATAACCTCATCATGGCTTGACTTTTGTATGATGATGGAGGGACATGATGGTTGTTGATGATTTGGTAGTTGGAGTGAGGTTATTTACTTGCAATCATTTCTTGATATCATGAGCTTTTCTCTCTCCCTTGCATTATGGTGGTGATTGATTAATCCTTGGCTCTCTCCTCACTCACACTCTCTCCCCATTCACAAAGAGGGCCGGCCATTCTTAAGGAGTGGGGTGATTGTTTTTGGTGTGGCAATTTTTGGTTCTCTTCATTCTCCAAAAATCACACAAGAACCCTCTCCAAAAGTTCCTCTCTTTTCCTCCACAAAATGGCACAACTCCATAACCCCAAATGAGACTTGAGGACTACATATTCTACAGCGAACCTTGGGCACGTCGAGTAGCCGGCTTCGTGCCCGAGTTGCCTCGGCATTGAGGTGGGAGCCCGTAAACAAAGTAGGCGATGTGGTGCACTTCCGGCGACGAGGAGGAGACGGGACTTTTCCGCAGGAGATCCGGACGATGGCGAGAAGACCGGAGGACTTGGATCGTCGGTATATCTCTAACCCATCTTGTTAAGTAGCTTAGACTAGTTAATGGTTCGATCCGGGTTATAGTGCGCGGTGGTGCCGGTTTGCTAAGTCCGCAAAATTTAAGTTATTCACCGCTTCCGCTTTCCGGCGTCGGATTGACGGCCGGGGCGCCGCCGTGCACTTACAATAAATTCTCCATGAAAGACTTGGGTGATGCCACCTACATTCTGGGGATCCGGATCTGTCGTGATAGATCAAAAAGGATATTAGGACTTTCACAGTCCAGGTACATAGACACCATAGTGAAGAGATTCAGTATGGAAGATTCTAAGCGCGGTAACCTATCGGCTTGTCACGGAATCACCCTCTCAAAAGATATGTCTCCCAAGACTGATTTGGAAAGGGATCGCATGTCGATTATACCCTACGCTTCTGCGGTAGGCTCTATAATGTATGCGATGTTATGTACCAGACCAGATGTAGCATACGCATTGAGCGTAGTAAGCCGGTATCAAGCAAACCCAGGGGAGAATCACTGGATAGCAGTAAAGAACATTCTCAAGTACCTGAGGAGGACTAAGGAGATGTTCTTGGTATATGGCGGAAAAGACCTTCAGATGGAGGCCTTTGCCGACTCCGGCTTCCAGAGTGACAAAGATGACTCCAAATCCATGTCGGGTTATGTCTTTACCCTCAATGGAGGGGCGGTCTGTTGGAAGAGTTCCAAACAGGAAACCGTTGCTGACTCAACGATGGAAGCAGAGTACATAGCTGCTTGCGATGCCGCAAAAGAAGCAGTCTGGATGAAGAAGTTCCTCACAGAACTTCAGGTGGTTCCTACCAGTGTTGATCCAATACCTCTGTATTATGACAACAACGGCGCTATAGCTTTAGCGAAGGAACCCAGGTCCCATCAGAAGTCCAGACACATCTTAAGGCGGTATCACCTGATCAGGGAGATCATAGATCGCCGGGAGATCGAGGTGAAGAGAGTAAAGACGGAGGATAACATTGCTGATCCATTCACAAAGGCCATTCCTCAGACGCAGTTCGAGAGGCTATTCGAGATGATAGGTCTACGATATGCCAGCTCATGGCCCTAGTGCAAGTGGGAGATTGTTAGTGTATATGCCCTAGAGGCCATTATTGTATCATACTAGATTGTATATTACTTAATGGAAGCTTGGGATATTCACAGTTATATATACAGTCTTGCTAAAAATGGTAGTATGCTACTTGGTTTGTGTCTACTTTAATATGTGCATATGTCTCTTGTAACGTATCACTTATACATATTAGTAGAGCCCATAGGATCTTTGCTTGATTACCAGCGTCGTGATGGCAGTCACACCAGTGGGGGCTGGGTAGTCTGTAAGCAACATCCTATACAGGTCCCTGGTCGTTGGATTGTCGAGATAGGGCATTGATATTCCGGAGTAGACTAAGTGTATACGCTTCTCATCCCAGTTGGGGAAATGGTCTGTCCCACAGCCATCAGTACGCCGTACTGGAGATAGTATACAGGTGCTCGTTAGGTTACGGGTACACCGGACAGGACTCGCCGAGGAACTGATTGGTTGGTATTATACCCATCGTTAGTTGTCAGTTCCTAGGTGACATAAGTACAGCATAGTCCGCAGACTTCACACTGCTGCTTCGCCTCGAGTGTGTCCCACTGTTCTTAGATTGCTACCCTACCACGGCTCAAAGGAGTCGTGCAAACAGGTAGCAGTTGGGTGCAGTCCCGAGCACTTGGAGGCAGTGGCGGTTAGATAGGATTCGTCTCTCCCGGTATTGGGAGATGATATCGCGATGTGTCAGAGAGCCATTACACAAAGTCCCTGGCCAGGGCAAACGAGATATACTGGTAGGTTCCAGTAGCTTCTCAGGGTGTAATGGGCTTCGCTCCGACACGACTTATACAGCTATTAGGGGACTGACGCTTGCCGCCCCCTAGGCTTGATATACGATAGTCTTAGACGAACAGACCGGACTGTACGAAGATTGTCACATCAGGCTCAGTGGGAGTTCGGATGATTTTCCTCATCGGCCTTCTTATCGACATCTACCTGGGGACCGTTACGTACAGCTAGTACCGCTTGCGGTCTGTAGTTAAACCCACTGCCAGCGTAGTGTCGAGTCTTTAGAGTCCCACACAGAGAGTTTCCCTGCTCCAGGCGAAACGATATAGAGGTCGTATGGTTTTACGACAGGCGTTCGGATGTATATGTGTGTTTTCGCACGTACGACTTTTCGGACAGTTTATACTAGCCGGCTTTGGTTTAAGCTAGATTCTAGTATCAGGTTATTGGATTTATACAATCTAAAGTTTTTCCGTGTTTTCACGGCTTGGAGGGGCGTTCTCGTAATTTGTCGAGAAGGTTCTAGAAGAGTGGTGACATGAGGGGTTGAGGTGGCTTTTTCATGATTACTTTGTGTGACTCATTTATATGATTCATCATATCATTAATGCTTCATTAATGATCTAATGACTCACATGATGAATCACTCTCCTTGATTAAATGAAACATGGTGAATAATCAATTAATTGATATTATTTGATAATTCATTATGTATCATATATTCAAGTGAGAAGGATTTTTGTTCTCATTCTCATCTTCTCCTTCTCTCTCCTCAAGCTCACTCTCTCTTGAAACCCTAACCCTAACCTCTCATGTGTTGAGATCAAGGGTTAGTTAGACTAAAACATCCATAACCTCACTCTATATCCTCTAGGTAGCTTAGATTAGCACTTTAAGCAACCTAGTTATCTCAAGTTTGAGATTAAGCTTGGCGTAGAAGCTTTCGGGTGGATCGTCTTTGATTCGAGGAGGCCGTGAAGTTGCCGATGTTCCAAGGAGCCTACGAGGAGTGGAGGACAGCGATGAAGACCCGAAGGACATGTAACGTGAGGTATAACTCCGGTACCGAGTAGTTAAACCTCTAGTATAACGTTAGCAATGGTTTAGATTACGATTCATGCGCTCAAGTCCGTGTTACGAAGCTTTGATAATCGTTTTTCATATATTCCGCCTCCCCGCGAGTTAGTGGGGTGCGTGACATGGACTTACAGCATACTCACTAAGTGTAGTGAGTAGGTATCAAGCAGATCCAGGAGAGAGTCACTGGATAGCTGTGAAGAACATTCTGAAGTACTTGCGAAGGACTAAAGAGATGTTCTTGGTGTATGGTAACGAAGAACTCCAGGTGGAGTCATTTACCGATTAGTGCTTCCAAAGTGATAAGGACGACTCTAAGTCGCACTCGGGATTTGTCTTTACCCTTAATGGAGGGGCGGTATGTTGGAAGAGTTCCAAACAGGATACCGTTGCAGACTCGACGATGGAGGCTGAATACATCGCTGCCAAAGAGGCTGTCTGGATAAAGAAGTTCATTACTAAACTTTGAGTGGTTCTATCCATTGAGCATCCAATACCTTTGTTTTACGATAACAATGGAGCTGTGGCTTTGGCCAAGGAACCTAGGTCCCATCAAAAGTCCAGACATATTCTAAGGCGGTATCACCTGATCAGGGAGATAGTTGATCGCCGGAAGATCGAGGTCAGGAGAGTAGATACGAAGGACAACACGGCGGATCCACTTACGAAGGCCATTCCCCAGATATAGTTTGAGAGATTATTCGGGATGCTAGTTATGCGATACTACAGCAGCTGGCTTTAGTGCAAGTGGGAGATTGTTAGTTATGTATATTCCCTAGAGGCCATTGTTGTACATATGATGTATATTATAATGGATGCTTGGATATATATATAAAGGACTTTCTTGCTCGTCATGATAGTATGCTATTTGGTTTCACATTATCTTAACATGTTGACTTGTATATGTTTACTGTCTTACTTTCACATGTTGATAAAGCCCTTAGGATCTTTACTCGACTACTGGGACTATGATGAGATCATACTAGTGGGGCCACAGTAGTCGATGAGTACATCCTAGAACTGTTTCTAGTCGAGGGTATATCGAGACAGGGCATCGATACACTAGAGTAGACTAGCGTATACGCATCTTGACCTATATGATGGGCGATGGATGATCCAATATCCATCGGTGTTTTGACATCAAGGATGGTGTACGGGTACTCAGTGGAGACTGGTTACACTGGACGGACTCGCCGAGAACTCCCAGATGGTGATATACCACACGTCAGATGGCAGTTCTCTGGTGACACTGGTACAGGGTAGTCTGTAGACCCAAGATTGTCATAGAGTCTTGTGTGATTCCCACAGTGCTTTGATTTCCACCTTACCACGTCCAAGAGGGGGTGCAAAACGGTGGCTTTTGGGTGCAGTCCCGAATCACATAGAGGCAATGAGCGATAGGAGGGGATTCGTCTCTCCCGGTATAGGGAGTTAATGTTGTGCTGTGTTCGATTGGCTATAACTGGAAGTCCCTGGTCAAGGCTGATATAGAGATTTACAGGTAAGTGTTGCCAGTAGTTTCTAGACCCGTTATGAGCCTCACATCGACGCGACTTATCGGTTACTGTGGTCTGACATACACCACCCCTAGACTAGATATGCAACATATCAGACGAAGAGACCGGACTGTACGGGAGTGTTACTGATTGGATTCACAGGAGAATGTATAGGCCTGCTTGTTGATCTTCTGATTGCTCAATACCTGGGTGGCTGTTACGTTTAGCTGACCGCTTGCAGCTTGTCGGTGTTTGATACGATCATCACCTACTGCCGGCGTATTCACGATTCTTTAGAGTCGTGCATAGAGGTTTCTTGACTCTGGCAAAACGGAGTAGGAGCACTTATGTAATATGTGCAGGACCGAGGATAATGCGATATGAGATACCGTATTATATTCTCACGATATTTTGATATGAGCCGGGTCATCGGATCAAGTGTTGATTCAATGAATGGTACATGATATATTAGTCGGTTAAATTCGATATAGCCGGATTATCGGATCAAGTGTTGATTCGATAATTTTATGTATAATAATATCTATGATATATTGCATTACATTATCTAATATAGGCTAGCTTTATTATTTCATTTTCTCACCGGGTAATACATTGATAAATATGCGATATATATTAATTGTATTATTTTCTTTTGTTACAAATAAATAATATATATGTGATATATATTATTGTAACATGATATGATTACTAATGCAACATGTTTAGTAGAGATTAAACAAGGTTAGGGTTTGAATTGGGTTAGTTCTTTCATGAACCTTCTAGAAGGTTTCTTTTTGTTTTGAGCTATGATATTATGGTTGATATTTTCTAGTGACTCATTCTTAACCCAACCCAAACCCTTAGCCTTAGTTAATTCTCTACATGGGTTAGCCTTGTCATTGTTATCCATGGTAGCATTATTAATCATATATCATTTCATTATTCATCACAAAAGGATTTATCCATTATTTCTTCTTCTTCTTCAACCTTGAGCTTTGAGAAAGCTTTCTAGGTTTTCATTTTGTGATAATTAAGAGTGAGAATTTGATATAAAAAGAAAGCATAAATACTACTCCATCATCCTCATCTAATCTAGCCAATTAAATTAGGGTGTTCACCTCATTATATAGAGATAGCTTGAGTTATAGAAAGTTCGAGGTAGATTATCGGAGAAAAGGAAGACTATAAGCTAGCATGGATCGTTCGAGTTGTGGAGCCTCTCTTGAGTCCGGGAGATCATGGATCGCGGCGTAGGGACTTCTACTCCGAGCTTATGAAGCGAAGGAGAGGACTACAACGGTTGTAATCACTCACACTTAGTTGTAAAGATGTTTACTTGCATGTTAAACCCTAATAATCTAGCAAAGATCCCGGCTTTGGGTTGTTCGGCACATCTAAATTTTTATTCGGGCATGGTTAATGCCTTATTAACCCTTGTAAGAGTGCCTAGGAACCCTACACAAAACATGTTGTATATTATTTAAACTAAGTGATATCGCTAGTTATGTTAACTTATGTTTTTCTTAAATCTTGCATGAAATTCGTCACCTTGAGTGTTGTACTATTTTTGCGTATTGATTTCCGCTGTTTGGCATTGTTTGCTCCCAACTAGGGATGCAATTTAATTACACAATTTAAATTTGATTTCTATTAATAATTAAAAACAGAGGTACTGTCGAAAGTTTAACATCAGTTATTACATTTCCATTATTTAAAAACCTTTCGACATTGTACTTCTTTCTTTTACTTAAAAACTAAATTTTTCTAAAATTCCGCAAAAAGGGTTTTGATCTTGGTTTTTGGCTTACTCAGATTGGATAGATATTTTTAGATATTATACAATCTAAGTGCCGGTCACACCCAAACTTTGGGTCGTGACAGAATTACACCGCTGTTAAATGCACCTTACCTAATCACCAACTGATATAGGTAAATGTCATAGACATAATTTCAAAAAGTTATATCTCACTTTTTAAAATAAATGTACAGATATATCAGTTTGAAATTTGTGTATAACGACAGATATTCCAAACCAAATATTTGCCGTCGGGCAAAAAGCCCAGGTGATTTCCTCAAATATCACTAATTAAAAAGAATTCTGATAGGCTTTGAGGATCTAATCACCTAATTCCCAATATCTTACTCCCACTCACCATCTGTAACGCCATACAGATGTGAGAATCAAATATGGTAAATACATACTCTGGAGTTAGAATCCAATTGGGAAGACAGTTTTCAATTAATATTGCACGGTAAATCTGAAACATGAAAATGTTTCGAAGGGCTAACCTGGTATTCCAAGTAACGCCTCTTCCACTATCCTGATTCATGACTGTAACCGTATAGTTCCAAGCCCTCACTCCAATCCCTTTATATGTCTTTACTTGTTACCTTCTGTATACCACACTTGGGATAATTGATTTTCTTCCTTCCCTACCCTTCGGCACCAGCCTAAGGTTTGGAAGAAGACTGTCTAATAAGCTCAATAGGTGTACTCTCCTAATACCAGGAGCCCTCGTAACCTGAGAGAAGGTGAAGAGAAAAGACAAATGAATAATCCTATTCTCTTTCTCCTGAACCAGAATCCATCCTCGAACTGGAACATGTTCCTTCGAGTTCGTATGTAACTATACGATGGCATATCCAAGCATTATGGATCTTCGTAGTGATACGAAGTGTTCTGGAGAAATCCAAAGATGAAGCAGGAGTGGCATGGGTATACGTGATTTCGTCATGAATGATAGTAGTCACAATTTTCTTTGCCCTTACTCTAATCCCTTTATATGTCTTCACTTATGTCACGACCCGAAATAGCATGTGACTGGCACTTAAATCATATGAAGTCTATAGGACCCCATCTAATTCAAGTAAGACAAAAGCCCAGAAATCTAAACCATTTTAAAGAATGTGTTTTTATTAAAATCAGCCGAATATGCATTTTTAAAATATCAAGTCTTTTCTGAAAATTTGAGCAGAGTTTCCTTTGTAAGTACTGGCCCCAAACGGGTAAAACATGCTTAATATATATAAAGGCATCCCCAACCGAGAGCTAGCTCTTCGTCATTTGACGGTCACAACCACACAAGCAATAATATATACAACGCCAAGGGCGAGGATCAAAACTCAAAAGGAAACCCAAAAACAACAATAAAACCACAAATAATACAAGCGCGACTCTACGGTCGAAAGAATATACACCGGTCTCTAAGTCGAATAAATAATACAGTCTGGTTGACGGAGTTACTAGATACAACAGATATAAATAAAGTACAATGGTGGTCACGATACAAGTGAGTCCACCTACCAAGAAATCACCCAAAAAGGAGCAGTATGCAAGCGAAGCCACAGTGGACCTATACGGAAAAACCTGCAAGAAACTGTGGCACAACATGGGTGAGTTGCCAACTCGTGAGTAGAAAATATCACAGAGCAGAAATCATATGTATGACTCAATCCTGGGTCAATACGATCATAATATATATGTCCTCAAAATGATATAGTCTGAAACATCTAATGACGACATGGGTAAACATCTATCCATATGTGTAATACCAAGTGCCCGTGTCAGTGCCTTAGGTAGCAACATATCATAAATATGAGGTATGAATGTAATATGATGAAAACAGAATGCATCATGTATGAGAAACTGTTTTCTTAATTTAGTGAGATTTCTGTATTTATAAATTTACGTATCATCAATGAAATCATCAGAAATCAGAGTCAAGCATTGATACAAAATATATATCTCAAATCTCAATATCTCAGGCTCTGGCTATCCGGACTGGCCTGTATCATCAAATCTCAAGATCCCAGGCTCCGGCTATCCGGACTGGCCTGTATCATAAATCTCAAAACCACGTCGGTATCCTACGGATATCCGGCGTGTCACAATAAAATCACCGGTCAGTAGTGCTCCCCTGTCTCAGGCTCAGCGCCATCATCTGCGACCTTCTCATCCCGGGGCACCACACCGGGTCTACCATGCACCCACAGACGGTTCCTCCTCCTCCTCGAATCGGGTGTATCATATCGCTCAAGAGCCGAGAAAACTCATGGTGGACATATCTCAAATCATAATATGAGAAAACCGTACTTTTATCTTTTAAAATGATAAATGAGTTTATCAAATCTTGTGGTTTCTCCAAATCCAGAAATCTCATGGAAATCCGAAATCCAAAATGAAAAGTCAATAATAAACAATGAATTCTAAAATATTGGGCTCCGGCAATCCGGACTGGCCCTAATAATAATGAACATATAAATATGCATGACAATCACAGTAATAAATGCAATGTCTATGCAATCAGCTAACAAGTGATATCAATGAATTAATATTCTCTATAGTGTACATGGCATGGCAATTACCGATGATGATGTGTGTGAGCCGGCAAGCAGGTGTACGTGGAACATACACATCATCGGTAATGGTGCTGGTATCCTTACAGCATGATTTCGATAATAGCATATGAAAACACAATATAAGCATGCAATGAGATGCGAACAACAAGAATATGCGGGAGCTGAATAATAAACACAATAATAAATAATCTGCATTAATATATATGGGTCATACAGTTTTGTCATTTGAAATAACACGAATCGTGGTGTTTAGAAAATAGGGCTACGGTGTTTTTAAGAAAAGGTACGTCCTTTGAAATGTCCGTAGAATCCCTTGGCCTGTCATTAAAAATACTCACGATTCGTTAGTTTTGAAATAGGCATGACCCGAGTCTAGTCTAACATCTACAAGTAAACTGCTGGACTAAACTAACAGACTGATCGAAAGGGTAAGGAAAACCACCTAAGTCTGAGTCGATACATATGTATATAATAGTCGGTGATCCTGCCTTAATAGTATCACATACGATACACTATATATAATATGACATCCTCGAGTCAAGAGTGCAGATATATCATCAATATAGCTCGTACGACATCCCAAATCTGGATACGGGTCAAATATCATATTTATCTCATTTTTCATCTGGTATCCTTATCATAACATTTCATGAACTGGGGGTACTGATCTATGTCTAGTACAATACTGATACCATCCACATATATACGTGTGTGTATGAAAACACATCACCTAAGGACCCGCTATAATATTGTGTCGTATCTTATAATACGAACCACGTCATATTACCGATCTCATAGCACCATGCCCAAACTCATCGACTCATCTCCAAATACCATATACTATCCTCATCATCCATGTATATGTATACGTATATATATATATATACATAGTCCCATACCTATGCATGTATATATATACATATCCCCATATACATACAAGTAAATAAAAGGTATGCAAGTGTATATGTGTGCGTGTATGAAAAACTTTACTCTAGGGTTAGCGACGACAACTAACTAATGACACTATGATCCAATTACACTAAAATCTATCCATGAACTCCTAAAGTATATCTAGATAGTCATACAGTCTCGTAAAAAACATATTTATATATATAGGTATACGTATTCGTATACTACACTACGAAACTGCGGGGGTGCTATACGCCATCCACCTGACTTCCCCCATAGATATATATCTACTCACCTTGATCTTCGCTTTTCGATGCCGATGTCGCCACGTTCATCCTTGTTGCTCCAAGTCCATATGGGGGTACCTACATATCACACGTAGTATCGTAAACAGAAATCACGCGCGAAAACCAAAACGGCAGACGAATCGTACATAGGTTAAAACCTATGATCAAAGCATGCACGAATAACCAAACAACTCTCGACGATCGACGTATAAACGTGAATCGACCGAGACAAAACACAAATACCAAATTCTAATTCATTAAAAGCCGCAAAACAATATCAGAAACTATGTAAAACACTCCCAGATTTCCCTCAGGTGACAATTAGCTAATTTTGCATATAGGAGGGGTCTAGTTTACTGGAGATAAGGCTATGGAACAAATACGGATCCCAACATCACTGCTCTGGCCGTAAATTGCAGCCAGAAAGAATATATTTGCGGCCAGGGTAGAGGGTTAGGGGCTAGGGTTTCAGTGGTAGCTTCATAAGTGCCTGCATGTATCGCTGTGTTTGCAAAATAAATCCTTGTGTCCCCGGGTGATAGCAGATTCAATTTTCTCACAAAATACGATATCGACAGAATTTCAAAGTTCGTGAATTGGGGTTTGTCTCTGGTTTTAGGTCCAAAATACTATCACTAAGGGGGTTTAAGGTCACTACCAACTCAATTACACTATCACAATTCAAAGGTCCCTCAAACCCTAACAAGAAAATTTCAAAGCTCACGAATCAACACTATATCGATTCTAAACATGTATAAGTGCTAAGGTAAATGAAATACTATACAAATGGTGAAAGATTATCTCATTTGGTAACTCAAGAATTTTCTTGAGTTGCCCCAAGTGTCCAAAATCCTTACTTTCTTGGTCCAAAGTGTTTGTGTGGAGCTTGTGCACATTTTTAATGAAGTGGGGATGGACTTTGGATGAGATTTTGGTGGTGTTTAGAGGGTTTAGAGGAGGGGGATGAAAGAGGGCAGTAGCCATAGGATGTGAGGAGAGGAAAATGAAGAGGAAATAATGGAGGGAACAAGAGCCATAACCAAGGTTTGACCCCTCACCTCTCTCTCTCTCTTTCTCATGCCCATACTCATTTCTTTAGTGTTTTCTTTTTCTTTTCATTTCTTTTGTTTTCTTTTCTTTATCTTTTCTTTTCTTTTCACAATAGATGTAAGTCCATGCTACCCTTCCCCGGTTCTTTGGGGTTGCGGAAAAGGTGAAAAACGATTTTTCATAGGGTGGTAACATGGACTCAAAATACGGATCTTTGTTAAACAACTACCTAACAACCTAACTAGGAGTTTTACCTACTCGGCTATGGGGTTATACCTTAACTTGAACTCCTTCGTCTTCAACTCCTACCGGTGGTCGGATCGGCCTCACCTCGTCGTCTCCTCGCGCCGAAGATGGATCCATCCGAAAGCTTCTACCTTTTGGCTTCTTCATCAAACTAGAAGAAACTAGAACACTTGGCTTGCTAGACCATATGAACTAGGATGAGTAGAGAAGTGTTTTAGGATTTATCTCTAAGGATAATGTTTCTCAACACATGAGAGGGAGTTTCCTTGAGCTAGAGAGAGCAAGAGGAAGAGGAAGGGAGCTTGAGCATGAGAGAGAAACCAAATGATAGAATGAGCCAACCTTTTTTCCTCCCATGCTCTCATAACAAAATAATAATAATAATAGTAATTGAGTATTATGTGATGGTTCATATCATATCAAAATGGCAACATCATTTCATGCACTCATTTTGCAAAGTATAACAAGCAAGCAAAAGTCTTTGCCATGAAATTATAAACATTGTAATGATGATGGTCAACTAGTCCAACCTAGTCAACCGGTCAACCAAGTCAACAAGTCAACAAAGTCAACCTTTCAACCTAACCATGGCACAATAATACTTAATTAATATTATCATTAATCATATTTCTTATTCTCATTAGGGTTTAGCAAAAGTCAACAGTCAAGAACCCTAATGAGAATCCTCTGCCTCTGTCTCTGTCATCCGTGCATACACACCCGCATCCGCGTTCCGAGAAACACGAATAAAAATGAGATAAAATCAATTACAAAACGTATACTAGGATCTGGCTTAACCTAAAGCCCACTAGTAAAAACTGCCCGGTCACTACACGTGCACAAGTGCACGGATGTGACCGAACCCTGTCGCAAAACCATGCGACCTGTCGCAAAACCATGCGACCTCTACTCTTTTGACTAAAGGTGAATAACTCTCTGTGTGGGACTCTAAAGACTCGACACTACGCTGGCAGTGGGTTTAACCACAGATCGCAAGCGGCACTAGCTATGCGTAACGGCCCCCAGGTAGATGCCGATAAGAAAACGGACGAGGTGAAACCCATATGAACTCCTACTGAGCCTGAATGTGACAGTCTCCGTACAGTCCGATCCGTTCGTCTAAGAATATCGCATGGCGGGCCTGAGGGGTGGTAAACGTCAGTCCCCTAATAGCGGTACAAGTCGTGTCGGAGTGTAGCCCAGAACACACTGAGATAACACTGGAAACCTAAAAGTATATCTCGCTTGCCCTGGCCATGGACTACTTGTGTAATGGCTCTCCTAGACACAGCGCGATATCAACTCCCAATACCGGGAGAGACGAATCTTGTCTAACCGTCACTGCCTCCAAGTTCTTCGGGACTGCACCCAACTACTACCTGTTTGCACGACTCCTTTGAGCCGTGGTAGGGTAGTAATCAAAGTACAGTGGGAACACACTCGAGGCGAAGTGAAAGTATCAAGTCAGCGGACTAAGCTGTACTCATGTCACCTGGGTAATGATAACTGACGATAGGTATAATACCAACCTACAGTTCCCGACGAGTCCTATCCAGTGTACTCGTAACCTAACGAGCACCCGCATACTATCTCAAGTACGACGTACTGACGGCTGTGGGACAGACCGTCTCCCATGCTGGGATGAGAAGCGTATACGCTAGTCTACTCCGGAGTATCGATGCCCCGTCTCGATAATCCTACGACTAGGGACCTGTATAAGGATGTGCTTGTAGATTACCCAGCCCCCACCAATGTTACTGCCATCACAACGCTGGTAATCAAGCAAAGATCCTAAGGGCTCTACTAATATGTATAAGCGATATGCTTAAAGAAACACATGCACATATTGAAATAGAGACAAACAAAGTAGCATACTACCATTTTGAGTAAGATTGTCTATACAAGGTGAATAACCCAAGCTTCCATTAAGTAATATACAAACTAGTATGATACAGTAATGGCCTCTAGGGCATATACACTAACAATCTCCCACTTGCACTAAGGCCATGTACTGGCATATCGAAGACCTATCATCTCCATCAGCCGCTCGAACTGAGTCTGGGTTAAGGCCTTGGTGAGTTGATCAGCAGTGTTATCTTATGAATTTCTCTCTTCACCTCATTCTCCCGGCGATCTATGATCTCCCTAATCAGGTGGTACCGCCTCAAAATGTGCCCTGACTTCTAATGGGACCTGGGTTCCTTTGCTAAAGCTATAGCGTCTTGTTGTCGCAATATAACGGTATTGGATCAACACTGGTAGGAACCACCTGAAGCTCCGTAAGGAACTTCTTCATCCAGACAGCTTCCTTTGCGGCATCGCAAGCAGCTATGTACTCCGCTTCCATAGTTGAGTCAGCAACGGTTTCCTGCTTGGAGCTCTTCCAGCAAACCGCCCCTCCATTGAGGGTAAAGACATAACCCGACATGGACTTGGAGTCATCCTTGTCACTTTGGATGCTGGAGTCAGCAAAGTCCTTCTCAGGTACTTGAGAATGTTCTTTACCGCCATCCAGTGTTTCTCCCCTGCGTCCGACTGATACCGGCTTACAACGCTCAATGCGTATGCTACATCTGTTCTGGTACACAACATCGGATACATAATAGAGCCTACCGCAGATGCGTAGGGTATTGATGACATGCGAGCCCTTTCCAAATCAGTCTTGGGAGACATCTCTTTGGAGAGGGTGATTCTGTGACAAGACGGTAGATTACCGCGCTTGGAATCTTCCATACTGAATCGTTTCAGTATGGTGTCGATGTACCTGGACTGTGAAAGTCCCAACATCCTTTTAGATCTATCACGATAGATCTGGATCCCCAGAATGTAGTTGGCATCGCCCAGGTCCTTCATGGAGAACCTCTGTGACAAGAATCCTTTGACTGACTGTAGCGTAGGAATATCATTTCCTATTAGGAGAATGTCATCCACGTACAAGACGAGGAATACCATAGTTCTCCCTACAATATTACTGTAAATGCATGGTTCATCTGGATTTTTGCTAAAGTTGAATTCCTTGACAGTATCATCAAAGCAGATGTTCCAACTCCACGATGCCTGCTTCAGTCCATAGATGGACTTGAGCAACTTGCACACTTTACCGTTGCTCCCACTATGATTGAATCCCTCCGGCTGATCCATATAGACGCACTCTTCTAAATTTCTATTTAGAAAAACTGCCTTTACGTCCATTTGCCAGATTTCATAATCGTGGAATGCAGCAATGGCAAGAAGGACCCGAATGGATTTGAGCATAGCTACCGGAGAAAAGGTCTCGTCATAGTCCAAACCAGGTCTTTGACGAAAACCCTTTACAATAAGCCTAGATTTATAGGTTTCAACCTGCCCATCTACACCAATCTTCTTCCTGAAGATCCATTTACAGCCTATAGGTTTTACCCCTTCTGGAGCAAAGTCCAAAGTCCAAACTTTGTTGGTGTACATGGATTCCATCTCGGCCCGCATTGCATCCAGCCATTTTACTGAGTCACTGCTCTGAATGGCTTCCTGGAAGCTAGTAGGCTCATCATAATCAATGACGCAATCCTCTCTATCCCCGTCTATGAGAAAACCGTAGTATCTCTCGGGCGGATGAGACTGCCTACTACTCCTGCGGAGCGGCGCAGGAATGTCCGTTTCTCTTGAAATTTCTGGTTCTTCTAAGCTTTCAGTAATAGCTTGTGGTTCTGGAATATCTTCCAGCTCTACTACGCTCCCACTTGTTACTTTTTCTAAAAACTGATGTTCCGAAAAGTGGGCATGACAAGAAACAAAAACCTTTTGTTCCTCTGCGTAATAGAAAAAATACCCCCTGGAGTTCTTTGAGTATCCCACAAACTTGCACAGTACTGAGCGTGCCTCGAGTTTGTCCGCATGCTGCTTTTTAACAAAAACTGGACATCCCCATATCTTCAGATATTGAAGATGGGGTTTCTTCCCACACCACATCTGATATGGTGTGGTAGGCACAGTCTTGGAGGGAAGCTTATTCAAAAGATATGCAGCTGATTCTAGTGCATAACCCTAGAAGGATCGCGGTAACTCAGCCTTACTCATCATGGAACGAACCATATCCAATAGAGTTCGATTCCGTCTTTCCGATACACCGTTGTGTTGTGGTGTGTATGGAGGAGTAAGCTGCGAAAGAATTCCATTCTCTTTTAAGTAGTCCAGAAACTCGGCACTCAAGTATTCTCCACCTCGATCAGATCGCAGTGTCTTGATACTTTTGCCTGTTTGTTTTTCAACTTCATTCTTGTATTCCCAAAATTTCTCAAAGGCCTCGGATTTGTGCTTCATTAAGAAGACATGTCCATACCTAGAGAAATCATCTGTGAAAGTATTGAAGTATGAATAACCACTTCGCGCATGTGTAGATATTGGACCACACACGTCACTTTGTATGAGTCCCAAGAGCTCGCTCGCTCTTACTCCGTGTCCAGTGAACGGAGTCTTTGTCATCTTTCCCATGAGACAAGATTCACAAGTGGCATAAGACTGATACTCGAACGAATTCAAGTATCCCTCTTTATGTAATTTTGTTAACTGTGTCTCATTAATGTGACCCAGTCTACAATGCCATAAGAAAGCCAGATTTAATTCCGGAGACTTTCTTTTAAGTGTGTTCTGGACACTGAAAATCTGAGCTTGATTCAATACATATATCCCGCTATTTAATGTACCTAACCCAATCAGAACTTGATTTAGGTGGATGTGTACCACATCATTTACAAAAGTAAAATCATATCCTTCCTTAGAAAGTAAGGATACAGATATGATATTACAGGTCGCACCTGGTACATACAAACAGTCACGCAGAATCAATATCTGCCCAGTTGTCAGTCCAAGATGATATTCCCCTATGGATTCAGCATCCATGCTCATTCCGTTAGCAACCCTGAGAGTCATATCACCTTTATTGATAACCTTACGGTTTCTCAGATCCTGTAATGAATTACAGATGTGAGATCCTGATCCGGTATCGAATACCCAGGAAGTAGGGTTAACTGACATACAGTTCTCTATTACAAACACACCCGAAGCCGAAGACACAACATGCTTCGAATTCTGGCTACTGGCTTTGCTAGCCCTGCAATCCTTCTGCCAATGTTCATTCCCGTTACAATAGGAACTTTTACTATATCCAGTCCCGAAACTTTTGCCCTTCCTTTTCCTTCTTTTTCCCTGGTTTCCTTCAGGGTATAAGCAGAGGGCAGGGACTGTAGAATCAAGTCAGTATTTGACCCGTTCTCCAACGTGGTCTTCAGGTCTGTGAGCTCAAAATAGCTGGTCTCTATAAGGACGTTGCCCCCAAAAGATGACCCGACAGCCAACCTCGCTTGAAGCAATTCGTTCGAGGTCTCATATCTTGCGATACGAGATTGCTCTCCATATAAATCTTTGTTATGGAGGAAGATAGAGACTTAGACCATCTTTTCGTGTTGCCTCTGGTTTGTACCATCAACTGAGGCTAACACGAGGCACATGGCTTTCACACAGTCCTTGTCCGATGTCTTACGGATATCAATATCCGTGACAGGGGAAACTGGTCCTGAGACGGCAGGGGTTTGATTAGTTATGAGGTGTCCCAGCTTGTCATGGGCAATGGACATCTGGACAGACCTTTGCCAATCATAACAGTAAGGTTCAGTCATTTTATTATCTAGATGTAACCTACGTGTGGTCACTGGGTCGCTGCAATTAAGAGAGAGAGAAGAAAATACTCAGCATGATGCTCTTGCAAATTTAGATTGGTTTTTAATTTATCTAAGCAGGATGGCTCCCACTGTTTCTCGAATCCCTCCTCAAACCAAAAAGGAAGAATTAATCGGGATCAATCTCACCGTACAATACTTGCTTAACCGTTCAGCCAGGCCAGTGTTGGTACTTCGAGGGAGGTTTTCCAATGCTTTCGCGAAGTTCCTTAATTTAAGAACCTCTTTTCCCTGGGGGCGTAGCCCCGCTAACATCTTTCTAGACACCTACTTGGTTTATAGCATTGATCGTTAAGTAAGAAATTTCCTGAGGAGTAGCATATACTCACAGTAGGATCAGGATCCAAATATCATTGCGTGACAAAACTGAAGGAATCCTACCAGAATCATCACACTCCAAATGATATGCAGCGCAAGCAAGTTTCAGGTTCTTTTGAAACTCCCGATGTGGATTTTTGCCCCATTCTCTTATGACCTTGACGAAGTCCAACATATCATAAGTCGCATGTAAAGTTCTACCCGTCATTATCCAGGTTAATTTGAACCCACCCGTACATACCCTTGACGAAGGCCAAAATAGTAGTATGACTGTCCCAAATCAAGGCATCTATCTATGCTACAGATAAATATTCAGCAGCTACCAATCACTATGACTTGGCGAAGGTCAAAATACTTATCTTGAATACTACTGAATATTTATAACTTAAATGAAGAAGGGCTATGAATGGTTTTGGCGAAACCGTGAACGTAGTGAACTTGATATAATCGAAAGAACCTTGATAGCTTTTAAAAGGAGTGGCTTAAGCTCCGCGTTTAAAAGTTGTTTTTGAAAAGAAGCCGAGTGGGTTTTGAAATTGTTCCAACGACTTTAACTTTGGTTTATTTTCTTGCATTAATTTTTAATGCGTCCCATCATTTAATCCTACCATTGCAGAAAACAACCAAAATATGACGTACGCTTATGCCATCTGCATTCGCCACGGGGCCCGTCATTACCCGTTAGGTTACTTAACTAACGACAGAGCAGGGGCTGGACTAGCGTGGATGCAAAACATAAGCAACGCCTAAATAGATATCATATATAGATATATTGCAATGATAGCCAATCCAGATCACAGATGAACACATTTGATATAATAGGAATCCGCATTCCGTACGAGCCTGTAACGAAAAGCGAATTACACGGTCGCGATGAATAGCCAATACCCCACCCTAGACCCCTACGGATGCGGCAAACTACCCGTGAAATACCCGAAGCGAAGCAATCTCCCTCAACGCGTGAGTAGGCCACTCGGCACTTCGATGTACCCGGTAGTTTGTGCACCCCCTCCATGGGTCTATCCTAGGAGTAAAAACAGTAAGAGAAATTATACAATGACGGCTACAACCTCACCTCGGTTGTGCAGCCAAATAAATAATATTACATCAATTACAAATTTACATGAATTGAAAGATAAAGAAAAAACTCTCATCTCACAACCCCCCCGGCTATTCATCCGCGACAATCCAATGAATTCATATACACATACCATCAACATTACAGATCACAGATATGTATAACCCCCACTAATCGACGTATAGCGTTTAGCAGACGTTCAATACATATATCACATCACAGAAATAAACCCGTTAGCTTAAGTCTTTAGAAGTTCGATCAAAATACGAATTTTTAAGCCCCAAAATCAAATTTTGCTTTCTGGAAAATCTGGGCAGAAAAAACATATTTCAAAAATCTCAAAACACCCACAGAAGCACACTGCAGCAAAACCGATCCACGGCCGAGTCAACTCGGCCGCGGATCCGCGGCAATAAGCTCTTCTTGTCGCGCTTCCGCGGTGAGTTGGTCGGTTCAGTGGACCGGTTTTCTGCTCTATTCACTAAAAACCCTGAGCCGATTTTTCAACAGTGTTAAATTACTTTCAGAGCAGGAAAAAAATCGACAGAAAGTTTGGGTTTTGTGACTTTTTTTCCGATCGAACTTCTAGTTACCTTGCTAACATGTTAGATAGTGTTTAACTAGGCTCTGATACCACTGTAAGTCCATGCTACCCTTCCCCAGTTCTTTGGGGTACCGGAAAAGGTGAAAAACGATTTTTCTTAGGGTGGTAACATGGACTCAAAATACGGATCTTTGTTAAACAACTACCTAACAACCTAACTAGGAGTTTTACCTACTCGGTTAGGGGGTTATACCATAACTTGAACTCCTTCGTCTTCAACTCCTTGCGGTGGTTGGATCGGCCTCACCTCATCGTCTCCTCGCGCCGAAGATGGATCCACCCGAAAGCTTCTACCTTATGGCTTCTTCTTCAAACTAGAAGAAACTAGAACACTTGGCTTGCTAGACCTTGTGAACTAGGATGAGTAGAGAAGTGTTTTGGGTTTTATCTCTAAGGAAAATGTTTCTCAACACATGAGAGGGAGTTTCCTTGAGCTAGAGAGAGCAAGAGGAAGAGGAAGGGAGCTTGAGCATGAGAAAGAAACCAAATGATAGAATGAGCCAACCTTTTTTCCTCCCATGCTCACATAACAAAATAATAATAATAATAGTAATTGAGTATTATGTGATGGTTCATATCATATCAAAATGGAAACATCATTTCATGCACTCAATTTGCAAAGCATAACAAGCAAGCAAAAGTCTTTGCCATGAAATGATAACCATTGTAGTGATGATGGTCAACTAGTCCAACCTAGTCAACCGGTCAACCAAGTCAACAAGTCAACAAAGTCAAATTTTCAACCCAACCATGGCTTAATAATACTTAATTAATATTATCATTAATCATATTTCTTATTCTCATTTGGGTTTAGCAAAAGTCAACAGTCAAGAACCCTAATGAGAATCCTCTGCCTCTGTCTCTGTCATCCGTGCATACAAACCCGCATCCGCGTTCCGAGGAACACGAATACAAACGAAATAAAATCAATCCCAAAACGTATACTAGGATCAGGCTTAACCCAAAGCCCAGTAGTAAAAACTGCCCGGTCACTAAACGTACACAAGTGCACGGATGTGACCGAACCCTGTCGCAAAACCATGCGACCTGTCGCAAAACCATGCGACCTCTACTCTTTTGACTAAAGGCGAATAGCTCTCTGTATGGGACTCTAAAGACTCGACACTACGCTGGCAGTGGGTTCAACCACAGACCGCAAGCGGCACTAGCTGTGAGTAACGGCCCCCAGGTAGATGCCGATAAGAAGACGGACGAGGTGAAACCCATCTGAACTCCTACTGAGCCTGAATGTGACAGTCTCCGTACAGTCCAGTCCGTTCGTCTAAGAATATCGCATGGCGGGCCTAGGGGGTGGTAAACGTCAGTCCCCTAATAGCGGTACAAGTCGTGTCGGAGTGTAGCACAGAACACCCTGAAATAACACTGGAAACCTACCAGTATATCTCGCTTGCCTGGCCAGGGACTACTTGTGTAATGGCTCTCCTAGACACAGCGCGATATCAACTCCCAATACCGGGAGAGACGAATCCTGTCTAACCGTCACTTCCTCCAAGTGCTTCGGGACTACACCCAACTACTACCTGTTTGCACGACTCCTTTGAGCCGTGGTAGGGTAGTAATCAAAGTACAGTGGGAACACACTCGAGGCGAAGTGACAGTGTCAAGTCAGCGGACTAAGCTGTACTCATGTCACCTGGGAACTGATAACTGACCATAGGTATAATACCAACCTACAGTTCCCGACGAGTCCTGTCCAGTGTACTCGTAACCTAACGAGCACCCGCATACTATCTCAAGTACGACGTTCTGACGGCTGTGGGACAGACCGTCTCCCGTGCTGGGATGAGAAGCGTATACGCTAGTCTACTCCGGAGTATCGATGCCCCGTCTCGATAATCCTACGACTAGGGACCTGTATAAGGATGTGCTTGTAGATTACCCAGCCCCCACCAGTGTGACTGCCATCACAACGCTGATAATCAAGAAAAGATCCTAAGGGCTCTACTAATATGTATAAGCGATATGCTAATAGAAACACATGCACATATTGAAGTAGAGACAAACCAAGTAGCATACTACCATTTTAAGCAAGATTGTCTATACAAGGTGAATATCCCAAGCTTCCATTAAGTAATCTACAAGCTAGTATGATACAGTAATGGCCTCTAGGGCATATACACTAACAATAGAAACACAAATGAGCCATGGTTACAAAAATGTAACAAAGTCAAAAGACATGGTGCATGTCATATGCACAAAACAAACTTAATGCACGATTAACGATATTTAATCGCGATTAGCATTAAAGGTAATATAATTAATTATATAAAAATCTATAAATGCTCAAATCTTATAAAATGCCCTCTTTTCAGTAATTCCTAGAATTTTCCAAATATTTCCCAATTTATCGTTATTTAATTATACCGCCATATTAAAATATTCATAATATTTATTATATTATTATAAAAATTCCCAAAATAATATTTTATTTTTCTGAAATGTTACAACTTGTTACCTTCTGCACAACACACTTGAGCTAATTGGTTTCTCCCTTCCCCACCTTTCAGCACCTGCCTATGGTTTGGAAGAAGACTATCTAATAAGAATAATAAGTGTGCTCTCCTAATCCTAGGAGCCCTCACAACCTGAGAGAAGGTAAAGGGAAAAGACAACCGAATAATCCTATTCAATTTCTCCTGAACCAGAAACAATGTTCGAACTGGAATAAGTTCCTTCGAGTTCGTATGTAACTATATAATGGATTATCCAATAAATATGGATCTTCATAGTGACATGGGGTGTTCTGGAGAAATGCAAAGGTGGTGTGGAAGTGGCAATGATATATGCGACTCCACGACAATCCAAAAACCAAAGTGTCTTAAGAAGGATCGGTTTAACTTGGTTCATGAGTTTTAGTCTAGGGTCGGGCCATGGTCGCTGCCAAAGAGAGAGAAAAGAAACACACAGCGTGCACTCTAACCCAGATCAGAATGGTTAATCACTTTATCTAATTAGGATATTTCGCACTTTATCCTCGAATTCTCCTCCCAAACCAAAAGAAGAATTAGTCGGGATCATCTAAAATCACCCAATGAGTAATCGTACTCATCAGTGGGAATTGGGATCCAACTATCATCGCATGATAACTTGATGGAAGCCATTCAAGTTACCATACTCCAGAAAGAATGCGCATGCCTGGCAAGTTTCCTGTAAGTTCGAAACTCCCGATGTGATTTTTACCCCTAGGATCCAAGTGACCTTGATAAAGTCAACAAGTCAAAGGGTCCTAGTCAAGTTCAACCCGACATTATCCTGATTGCATTAGACCCACCCTCACAGACCCTTGTCAAGGTCGAACGACTGTCCTAACCAATCCACATATCCATGCGATAGAAAAGTATTACAGAGCTGCCGCACACTACGCCTTGACAAGGTCAACAAACGCAACACGAATACTAAGCAATACTAATCTGGAATGACAGAGGGCTACGGTTGGTTTTTGGTGAAAAACCTTTAACGTAATGAACTTGATATCGTTGAAGGAATCCAAGTGGTTTTATAAATATATAGTGATGAAAACTTTTGCTAAAGAGGTCACTCCCAGTGAAGGGATCTCGGCTATTTCCTCATCGAATGAGGTGCAGGATATTCCAAACTGAATACCACGATTCAAAGCAAAATAATCGACTATATTTAAGTTATTACGATGACCTAAACTTTTGCTCAAGAGGCCACTCCCGATGAGGGGATCTCGGCTCTTGCCTCGTCGAATGAGGTGCTGGATATTCCTAACCGAATATCATTGTGCAAAGAAAAAGATAACGTCTGTAATGTCTGTTTTTCAAAAAAACTTGGTTCTAATAACATCAAATTGGTTTGTTTTATCCTTGCATTGATCGGAATCAACGCAGTCCCATCAATTAAACATATCACACCATAGAAAGGAACGAAAATAAAATATACGTATATGCCATCCGCATTCGCCACTGGGCCCCGTCATTGAAAGTCTACCCTAGCACAACCATGATGTTTTAGTAGCATCAAACATGCCGGATATTAAAATTATCGGGCGTCAGGTTAGACTTGACAAGATCGTTGCTAGAATATTAGGGTTAATCTATGATGATATGTAAACTAAGAGAAAAGTGAAGATGGCTATACCCTCGTAGATCGAGTCCTTCACTTCACATGCTCCGTGTAGTAGTCCCGCGACTCCACTAGGCTCCACTGAAGGGTTTGGATGAGCTTCCTCCGATGACCATCATGCCGAATATGATCCATGCGAAGTCCCACCAACTTAAGCTACCTCTACACTAATCTCATTTAGTGTAGGAAACACGCTACACTTGATCGCTAGTAAAGTGTAAGATGGTGAAGTAGGGGATGTTGGTTTTCTCACTAATATGTTCAAAAATCCATGGTTCATGTCACATGTGAGGGGTTGGATTTATGAAGCATCATGAGGAAGAAGAAGATGAGAGCAAAAGAGCAAAAAATGGGAGCAACTCAAGAATATCCTCAAGCGATCAATGAATAAGAGTGTGAATGGCAACCATCGACCCTCACTCATTCAAGCATGGAATTATTGCAATATAAAATTGCAACCATGCTTGAATAGTGAGTCAAGATGAAGAAAGAAATATAAATGCCATACTTTGAACCATGCTCCCAATTTCCACCTCATTCCTATTTTCACAAAATAGAATTCATGACATGCTTCATATATATATTTATATATATATTAATACATATAAGAAAATATTTAGTGAGCTAATAATATTAGTTAAGATATAATAATATCAAATATAATATATATCATATTATTAAATCAACACTTCATTTAATAATCCGGTTATATCATATATGACCGACTAATATCATTTATCTTTATATCACATTATCAAATCAACACTTTATTTGACAATCCGGTTATATCTCGGTTCGAGAAACTACTGATAACTCTTATCAGTAAATCTCGGCAGCAGCCCTGGCCAGGGACTTCCAGTTATAGCCAATCGAGCATAGCGCAACATCAACCCCCAATACCGGTAGAGACGAAACCCCTCCTATCGCTCATTGCCACCATGTGACTCGGGACTGTACCCAAGATCCACCTGTTTGCACAACTCCTCTTGAGCGTGGTAGGGAGGAAATCAAAGCACAGTGGGAGCCACACAAGACTCTATGACGATCTCGGGTCTACAGACTAACCTGTACCAGTGTCACCAGTGGACTGCTATCTGATGATAGGTATAATACCAACTAGGTGTCCTCAGCGAGTCCGTTCGGTGTACCCATTCTCTAATGAGCACGTGTGTACAATCTTTGATGTCACACACCAATGGTTGTTGGATCAACCATCGCCCTCCCAGGGACAAGAAATGTACACACTAGTCTATTCTGGAATATCGATGCCCTGTCTCGATATCCCCTCGACTAGGAACAGTTAAAGGATGTACTTTTGGACCACCCTGGCCCCACTAGTATGATCTCATCATAATCCTGGTAGTCAAGTACATATCCTAAGAGCTTTACCAACATGTAAGAGACAGACGGTATAAATACCAGTCTACATCTTAAGATAAAGGTAACCTGATAGCATACTATCATGTCGAGTAAGAAAGTCCTCTATATATATGTCCAAGCATCCACTATATCAACAATAATGGCCTCTATGGCATATATATTCCTAACAATCTCCCACTTGCACTATGGCCAGTTGTTGTAGTATCTCATATCCAACGTCCCAAAAGTATTTCGAACAGGATCTGGGGGTGGGCCTCAGTGAGTGGATCAGTTGTGTTATCCTCTGTGTCAACTCTCTTAACCTCGATCACTTGGAGATCAAATATCTCCCTGATCAGGGGATACTGTCTAAGAATATGTCTGGATCGCTGACGGGACCGGGGTTCCTACCCCAAAGCCACAACTCCATTGTCATCACAATACACAGGTACTGGATGCCCAATGGTAGGAACCAAGTTCATCTTATGAACTTTATTCATCCAGACAGCCTCTTTAGCAGCATCGTTGGGAGCTATGTAATCAGCCTTTATCAACGAGTCTACTACAGTATATAGCTCGGAACTCTTCCAACTTACCGTCCCTCCGGTGAGGGTGAAGACAAAACCCGAGACTGACTATCAGTCATCCTTATCACTCTGGAAGCTCGAATCGGTAAAGGACTCCACCTGGAGTTCGCCATTACCATACACCTAGAACATCTCTTTAGTCCTTCTCAAGTACTTTAAGAATGTTCTTCACAGCTGTCCAGTGGTTTTCCCCAAGATCTTTTCGATACTTAATCACTACACCTATTAAGTAAGCTACATCCGGTCTGGTACACTGTTAGTTATATGTATGTCCTAGAGGCCATTGATGTACATGCGATGTATATTGTAGTGGATGCTTGGACATATATAGCGAGAACTTTCTTGGACATACATAGTATACTATCTGGTTGCACTTTATTTTAACATGTACACTTATTGTCTCTCTATTACATGTTGATCAGTCGAAAATATTGCATTTTTAACACGACAATTTCCCTACCATTTGCACTCATCTAGAGGTGTTCGGTATTAATATAGCACATATTAGCAAAACAGCCGTAAAATACCAAATTACATGTGTTATATATTAAAACCGACAATTCTGAGGGAAATTGATTGTTTATCATTGCATCGCATAATCTCTATATTGCGCAACACTTGTTTCGAAGTCTGTGCAAGAAATTCCGGAAACCGATCTAAAATTATGAAAATAATGCTGATAAAATACGTCAACTCAAAGGCTAGAGATCTGGCAGTGATCAGGGACTCATTTGGAAAATCAACATATCAGAAAAAATACATAAAGTCAACACCAGAAAAGCCCAGAAGTTCCAGACAACAAGGCCTCCATTGCGCCGCGGATCCGCGGCCGGAGCCGGCTTGCGCCACGGATCCGCGGTGGCTTGATGGCGTCAATGCTTCAGATTTCCTCCACGTGTCCTATGTAACGGCAGTAGCTTCCAGATCACTCCAGATTCTCCACGTGGCTTCATCTAGAAGGCTCGGCATAACAACCTAGTTCTAAAAGCTCCCTCTAACTAACTACTTCTAGAAGCCTCTCTATCTAACAAACTTTTGGAGGGAAATTCAAATTTTGAATCCTAGATCTATGGTTAAAAGGTCTATAAAAAGGAGCCTAGATCTAAAGGTTGAGGTTGTTCATTAGTTCATTAAATCATTAGAAATTGTTCTTCATCTCCCCCAAATCCACCTACAAGTTGAGTGACACAACTTGTAGCCCTAAATCCAAAATCCAAAGCCAAATTCAAGATCCCGAGTACCATTCAAGCGAGAAGCCTTCAACCTTTTAGGAGCGAAGCCGATCTTCAATCGAGCAAGTGATCTAAGCCGATCCGCGACTCAAGGAGATGAGCGAAGCCAAATCGACGATCGAGTTCTTCCTCTTGTAGTTCTTGAGCGATTTGTAACGGAATTGTTGATAAATAAAAGGTGAAATTCTTTAATCTTGCTTTCTTTAAATTCTTGCATCATGATTCGATCTCAATTTGTGATTGTGGTTCTTGTTGTGATGTTTGAGTAAAACTCCGCTCGTAAAGGAGTCGAGACGATCAATAGAATAATGATGTAACAAATCTTAAAACGATTCTTAAGTCCTACGAGTTTTGTAAACCCTAGCAAATTGAAGAATCGATGACCTAGTTTCGTTGCGATGCTTTCTTGATTGTGATCGCTCGAAATTAGGGATCCACGATCGATTCTTGAATTTACTAGAGGCTAGAAAGTGAATGATATCGACGAAGGAACAAGGGATAAAAGATGAAACCTTAGTTTCACAAGAAATCCCTAATTCTCGTCGATCATCATCGATTTAGTATCAATTCATCGATGAATAAGAATACGTAATCGCTAGATTTCATCACATCTATAGATCCGATCGATTCCTACGAGCCTCATTTCGATTCTTGATATTTGATTTGGAAATCATCACAAATTCTCAATTCTTGATTTTATCGTTTCTTGATTTACACCTAATTTTCTAATTCTTGAACTTCAATTTACAAATCACGAATTGTTGTTTGTTTTCTTTTCTTTAAAGTTTCAACTCATCTAATACGAAATACGAATGATTACACTTTCCCTGTGGACGATCCGCACTTACTAACACGCTACATTCGACACTGTTATTGATTGCGGTAAAAATATTTTTGGTTGTGATTTCCATACATTTTCCAACGACACAACGAGAAATTCGTATCAATCACATGTTGATAAAGTCAATAGGATGTGTACTTGACTACCAGGATTATGATGCATATCATACTAGTGGGGCTGAGGTAGTCGTTAAGTACATCCTTCAAATGTTCCTTGTCATGGGAGTATGGAGACAGGGCATCGATACTCCAGAGTAGACTAGCGTATGCGCTTCTTAACCCATATGATGGGCGATGGATGATCTCACATCCATTGGTGTTTGACATCAGAGAAGGTATACGGGTACTCAGTAGAGACTGGGTACACTGGACGGACTCGCCGAGAAATCCATGATGGTATTATACCTATCGTCAGATAGCAGTTCTCTGGTGACACTGGTACAGGTTAGTCTGTCGACCCGAAATCGTCATAGAGTCTTGTGTGATTCTCACTGTGCTTTGATTTCCACCTTACCACGTTCAAGAGATCGTGCAAAACGGTGGTTTTTGGGTACAGTCCCGAGTCACATGGAGGCAATGAGCGATAGGAGGGGATTCGTCTCTCCCGGTATTGTTGGTTGATGTTGCGCTATGCTCGATTGGCCATAACAGGAAATTCCTGGCCAGGGTTGCTGAAATCTACTAGTAAATGTTATCAGTAGTTTCTCGAACCGTTATGGACCTTGCATTGGGATGACTTATCAGGCTATTGTGGTCTGACGTTATACTACCCTAGGCTGTGATATGCGACATATTAGACGAAGAGACCGGACTGTACGGTAGTGTTACTGATTGGATTCACAGGACTATGAGCAGGCTTTCCTGTTGATCTTCTGATCGCTCAATACTTGGATGGCCATTACATTTAGCAGACCGCTTACGGCTTGTGGGTGATTGATATGATCATCACCTACTGCCGGCGTATTAGAGTCCTACACAGAGGTTTCCTGGCTCATGCGAAACGAAGTTGGAGCACATATGTGATATGTGCGGGACCGAGATTAATGCGCGTATGTGATACCGCATTCTATTCTCGCGATATGTGATATCGGACGGTTATATGAGATATTGCCGGGTTATCGGATCAAGTGTTGATTCGATAAGTTGATTCATATGATATTAGTCAGTTGTATGTGATATAGCTGGATTATTAAATCAAGTGTTGATTTGATAATTTAATGTATAATTATATATTTGATATATTAACTCACATTAACTAATATTTGCTCACTTAATATTCGTTTTCTCACTTATGTGCATATAGTATATATATGTGATATATATTAATGTACATTTTATTTGTGTCATGCTTGATGCCACATGCTTCATGGGTGTATGAGACTCACACCATGCTTGATATAATGAGGGGTTTATATTTATCTAAGTAATTCAAAAATTGGATGGAAATTTGTCATGGCTACAAGCTTGTAGATGCTTGTGGAACCTTTGACCAACTCCACTCATTTTATTTCACTTGTAGATATTTATTAACCTAACCATTATACTCACCCATAGTTGATTCTCTACATGAGTTAGTGTATGACACTAACTCACCCTTGGTTGCTATTCTCACCTCATATGAGTTTCATTCTCATCTTCACTTCATCTTCTTCTTCCTCGTTAGAAAGCTTGCTAGCTTTTGAAATGGTGAAGAAATATTGTGGGAAAAATAAATCTAAAGTGAGCCCAATTCCTACTTCATCATCTTCTACTATATTAGCCATTTAGTTTAGGGTGTTTTCTTCACTAATCCACAATTAGTGAAGAGGTAGCATGAGCCTGAGTCTCCTCGACGTATATCATCTTCGGCCTCGAAGATTTCGAGCAAGCTTGTTCGTTTCTTCATGTGAACCCTTACTAGAGTTCAGTTGTTCACTACTTGGAGTGAAGGGAGTACTACACGGAGCTTTAGAAGTAAACGACCGGTATACAAAGGTTGTATTCCACATTCATTTAGATGTAAAGTTGTTTGAATTGCTAGTTCGTTTAAATCTCTAGTTAAGATTCTAGTGTTAAGGTTCTTTAGTAAGGAAAAAATTTGAAAACGGCTTGGACGATGCCTCCCGAAACCTTGCTGCCACCCTAGGTAACCCATAGTGGTATCAGAGCCAAGCTAGAGAATTAGACATTGTTTGTTAGATTACGAAACCGAAACAACTCCGAAACACCCGATACACATTCCTAGTTTCTGTCGAATTTTAAATGGCCTCTAAAAATTTTTTTACCTACTGCAAAATGCTGTATGTGATATAACATGAACACCATAGAAATTTGAAGTAATTTGATCTGAAGATGGACGACCACATAGGCACAAAATCTGAGCTTACCGGATTTTTGGTGGATTTTTGGCTTCAAATTTTTAGAGTGTTCCCGTCTCTGGTTTTTGGTGCTTCAGGTGTTGCTTGTTTTTGCTAAATTTACAAATGATATTAACTTTCCGCAAAGGCAATTCGGAGTGTTTCGTAATCGTAATTCTAACATCTATTCGGGTTATTTAGACAACGTTAAAAAGTTCGAACAGATATCAATTACCCAATTTTTCCCTCGCTGGAAATTTTCCAAGAGTTGGATTTTTTTCTAAGTTTAAAATCTTAAGAAAATCATGCAAGCGATTCTTTAGACCCTATAGAAGAACGATACCCAAACTTTGGATCGCGGAACCGCGGTCATACCCTAGGGTTTGCGGCAGTTCTGTGGCGACATGAATGAGGCATGGGCCGGCCCTTCTACGGATGGTTCATAGGTGTTGTGGAAGTTTCTGGGTATTTTTTGAACTCCGCTGAAGTGTAGAGCTTTTCGGGAAATTCTGGGTGTTTGTTTATTCGATCGAAAAGTTTAACATCTTCTAGCTATTTGTGATTGTGATACAATATTTGGAATCCACATAACTGGTTATGAGATAACGAGTTTGAATTTTATAAATCTAGCATTTTAGTCTCATTTGATCGGGTGCCACAGAATTTTAAGGAGGATCAAAAGTCCGTCGCAATTACATAGTGTACGCGGATACTCGCCGGGTAACCTTAATAGATAGCCACGCCCCATAACCCCAACCAAGTGTCTATAGGAGAACCCCGTCTCCAAAAGCATCCGTTCGGATGCTCGCGGCCGTGGTGTTCCGCCTTAGTGCACTTCGTCGACGGCATCGAGGGTGTGGCTGTCTACTAAAGTTTCCGACGAGCATTCGATCAGTTTATCGGTAATCTTGTTGAATTACACGACAGGTTATTGGAAAGTGTTTTCAATATCGAGACTAAAATGCGGGGTTAATAATTGTTAGGCATGTGATGTCTAAGGAATTCATTTGGTTGGGCATGAAATCCAAAGTATGTGATACATTGGGTTTATGATGTCTAAGGTGGTTGCGGAATACAATGGTTGGAGTTTTTCACTTTATTTTCTGCGACCGTAAGTGTGAAATGTGGTGTATTGCCGGTTTCGTTGCTATATGTTAACGACAATTGGGATACGCATATTTACTTACGTTGATGACATGTGATGTTATTTGTTGTTGTGATATGTTATATTGGATCGTCGTGTTTTCAATAGCCGGGGTCTTTTATGTGATATGAGAGTTTTTCATTTTCATTCATGTAAAAGATTGTATGCAATATTCTTTTATTGGGGCACTTCTGGGTTGAGAATGATGTCACCATTGCTGTATATTACTTACTTTTCCGCATTAAGATAGACCCAAGGAGGAGAGCACATGTAACCGGGTTCTAGAGTCCAGTCGGAGACCATCTCGAGGAGTCGAGACCGGGTCTCCTTACTCTACAATTGGAAGGATTGCTTGCTGCATTCGTAAGGGTCTAGGGATTTGGGTTTGGCTATTCATCGCGACCGTAGAATCCGTGTTTTTTACTGGCTTAATTTAAAACACGGAATTCCTAGTATATCCAATATTTCATATATGTTCTTGTGCTGCTGATATTCTGTGATGTGATCACTTTATATGTTGAGACGAATGCTTATATTGTAAATATGATGATATATAATAAATATTGATGCTTTCATTTCTTCTGTGATGCTTAGGAAGCATAAATGATGGTACTTCATTAATGAGATTAATGAAATAAAATAAACCTAAAGATGTTATAGAAACTTATATTAAAAATTGGTACCTCTAGTTCTTGCTTTGCATAGCTGTATTCCTTGTAGAATATCCAGCACCTTATTCGATAAGGAAAGAGCCGAGATCCATTCACCGGGAGTGACCTCTTTAGCAAAACTGGCAGATACTACAACCCACTCGGTTTGTCTTTTGATTGCTTCTATAGTTTTTTCTTTCCATAGTGGTATTTGTGAAATATCCTGCACCTTATTCGATAAGGAAAGAGCCGAGATCCCTTCACCGGGAGTGACCTCCTTAGCAAAACTAGCAAAAGCCTAAAAAACACTCCTTTTCAAAATCACTCGATTTTACAACGATATCAAGTTCATTACGCAAAAAGTTTTCTTAAACCTGTCTGTCACGACCCGAAATTTGGCACGTGACGGCACTTAAACTACGTAACGTCTACAGGCGTAACGCAATTCAAGTAAGCCGATAACCCAGAAATCTAAACCATCAAAAGTAGATAAGTGACAAGAACATTGTGAAAACTTTTGGAAATCTCAAATGAAAATCTTTAACTTAAGTTTTTTTCTTAAAAATTTCGGCAGCACCTACTTTGTAAAAAGTAGCCCCGAAACGGGTACAACATAGATTAAAAGTAAAGCATCCCCAACGAGAGCAAATCCATGCCCAAAGGTGGAAAACAACCACCACAACAGATATACGACGCCGTAGCGAAGAAAATGGATGATGTAAATAAAAACAGAATAAAAGACATCCAAAGTCATAAAATAATATACATCGATCCTCACAACTCGTCTCTAAGTCAAATACATGAAGGTGGTAGATGGAGAGTACTAGATACAACGAATATACAAAGAAGCATCATCGAATAACCTCAAAACCCACCTATAGCAAAACTGCACACAGTCAGCCGTAGCGGTATCCGCTGCAAAAGATGATACGATGTGATGAAGAAGCCCTGCCGCGACTGCTGTGAGGAACACCTGCAACCACTGTGGCACAACGGGGGTGAGTTGCTAACTCGTGAATAGTAAATAACATATGCAGGTAATCGCAGGTATGCACGTACTACGATAATCTATCACATGCAAGATGATAGCAATAAATGGCAATATATTTATGCAACAGTCATGAAAGGTACTCTATCTGGTACTACTAAAACATGAAGCAATGCATATCAAATAAATGCTGAGCATGGGATAAAACATATCATCAACACGGAATCCTCATCATGGAGAAGCTAGTGTCCATCAATGACACTCTAAATCCAAATACTATAGGCTCCGCATCCTCAGGTCGGCCGTCATATCATGTAAGTCTCATGGAACCTGAGTGTCCAAGATCGACACCCGAAAACATCATGAAAAATATACCTGTGTATATATATATATATGTGTGCGTGTCCCACGATAACCGCCGAATCCAAATATTATCACCGGTAGGTACTAGCCCAGCCTGCCAGGCTCATCGCCATCATCTGCGATCTTCTTGCCCCGGGGAACCATACCGGGCTCCACCATGTACCCGCACACGGCCCACTCCACTCCTCGCATCAGGTATATATCACAAATCTCAGAACCGAGAAATCTCATGGTAGATGCATCGAAATATGAAATCAAGAGAAACCGGGTTTTTCAAACAATGGATAATTTTATGAAAATACCACGGTCCTCAAATCCAGAAAACATCAAGTAATGAATAAGAATACTTGCTTAGATCAATATGATATATATATATATATATTATATGTACATATATAACAGCGTCCCATACCACTGATATATATATATACGTATATATCAGCGTCCCATACTACTGATATATACCCTCAGGAGTAAAACATCCAGAAAATATCATATGAAATCCATATCTCAATGCGAAATCCATGAAATATAATATATGCAACATAAACAGTAACATGAGCATATAGAGGAAAAACCGCTATTTAAAGCAACAAATTATTAAATATATCATGCGGTCCCTAATTTCTCAAAAATCCAACGCAATATCATATAAGGGTGAACATGTAGCTATATGTAACACCTTAGAATACGATTAAGGGTTAATTAGGCGATAATACGGGTTTATGAAAAATTAACCGATAAATATTTTAATATATTTTATTATTTTTAAATTAATATTTTAATCTTATTTTTGATACTTGCACATAACTTGTGCATGTTAACCATAATGTTTTTGTAACATGACATGTTAGTGTACAAGTTTAATTGTTGGGTTTTAATTTTAAATTTTTGTTCAGAGGGAATGATGAGCTAGGAGACATGGGGGACAAGACATGGCTTGCATTTATGGAGGAGAGAGAGAAGGGCATGGTTGACACTTACTCTCTCAAGTGTTTCTCAAGCCCTCACAATTTTTCTCACACTCACACACTCTCTCCCTCTCTCAATTCTGCACAGCAGCAGCCCCTCCCCTTTCTCCCTCATTATTCTTCTTCTTCTTCCCTTCATTCAAACCCCAATCTCCATTAAAATTCCCTCCTCACTTCACTAAAACTCTTGTTTAAACACTTCTTGTTGGTTCCAGAGGCAAGTCTTTGCCTTTGAAGGCAAGGTTAGCAAGTGGAGCCATCACTAAACCAACTTGTGGTATAAGCTTACCCTAATCTTTTTCTTGCTAAACGTTTAGTTATTTAGCTTAGTTTAGGGTTTAAGTGGTGTATTAGTGCTAGTTAAGTGGTTTAAGTGGAGTTTAGGTCAAGTTATGGTTTTTTATGGATTAATTAGCTTAACTAAGTGTTATTAGTGCTGTTTAATACGTGTATTTGCACCAGGAAACACAAAAATCCCATAATGTATTAATTTAGTGTTTAGTTTGTGTTTAGTTAAGATTTATAGCTGTTTTGGGATCTTCTTTGACTCTTGATGCTTCAGGAAAAAGTTGAGTTTACTGGAGCATGTTCACTAGACCTAGACCACACACACAGAGCACGTGACCTCCATTCCCTTTACAGGCCACAAATTATTGTGTTCTGGCCGTAAATTATGGCCAGATGGGGGTGGTTTGTGTCAGGGTTTGGGCTACGGGTGTCTGCTGTATATTTAAGATATTTGGTATGTGCAACTTTTCTTATTTCAGCTCGTATCAAAATCAGGAACCGATTACCTTGTTTTTTGAACACTTTTTAACCCGCGCGACACATACGTTATGTGAGTGGGCTTGGTGTTTGCTGTGTATCACAGCACATCGGGGTGGTTTCAGAAGGGTATACACACGTTCTGGCGTATCGAGTGCACACACGTTTAGCTTGCGACGCTAGTTTCTCGCTTGGTCTTGATATCGCGTTTTTGCAGGATCTAGCCTTATGTGTGTTACATTGTGTAAATGCTAGGGTCGCAGGCAGGGACTTCGGACGCAACAAAGAAGGGGAAGTAGGTGGTCGGATACGCTTAGCTCTAGATCAGCGGTAAGTAGATTTAACATCTACGGGGAAATAGCCCGTATGGCGTTATGCGTCGGGGCTTGATAGGATATGGTACCGCATGTTATATTCATATATATATTGGTTATACTTTGGTACCATTGTTGCATACCCCTTTTTTGTTGCATATAAACATAGTATTTATGAGACACCGTACTGTTACTAACGGTTCATGCTGCACGAGCACTAATTTGCATGCTACACACACACCGTTAGTAATTGCCATGACACTCGCACTATAGAATTTCTATGAACCATACATCGTTTAGCTTACCTCATCATTGATGATTAGACATGATTATGTTCCTTTGTGTGCATACCTTTTTCCATAGCTACATACTTGCAATTTCACACTTGCTTATGCATACATACTTGCGTACACCCATACTTGTTATAGCTACATATGCATCCTTAGATGACGTAGAGTTGATTTGGAGACTCATGAACCGCATGACGTATTTTTAAAATTTAATTATTTAAAAGAGCATTTTTCCTTGATATGCACATATTACGGCTTTTTGTTGCATACGTCACCTTGCATGGATTTACGCATTGAGTTGGATTTCATGTGATTTCTGGATTTGAGAACCGTGGTATTATTTTAAGAAAGCATGCACTGTTTTGAAAACCCGATTTCTCTTGATATGATATTTCAGTGCGTCCACCATGTGTTTTCTCGGTTCTGAAATGTGTGCTTGATACCCGATTCGAGGAGTTGGATGATCCGTTTGTGGGTTCATGGTGGACCCGGTATGGTTCCCCAGGGCGAGAAATTTTTTTCGTGTAGACGATGAGCCTGGCAGGGTGGCAAGTACCTACCGGTGATTCGTTGGACCTGACGGTCATCTGTAGGATACCGTTTGGAGTTGAGGGATGGTTATGGGTCGACCCGTACTGCCGAAGCCCGAGGGCCGACCCCGTAGACGGAGCCCGATATATATATATATATATATATATATATATATATATATAGATTTACGTGTCGATGTTGGACACGAGTATTTCATGACGTTTTTGAGTGCCTATGTTGGGCACTCCAGTTCTGTGAGATTTACAGGATATGAGGGCCGGATAGAATGACGGCGCCTGAGTTATCGGAATTTTGGAGTGTTTTTGGTAGACACCGGGTTTTTCCACGATAACGATTCGTGTAGATGATATTTTTATCCCATGCTCAGCATTCATTGATATGCATTGCATCATGTATTTTTAGTACCTGATAGAGTACCTTGCATGATTATTACACACCCAGATTATCATATTGGTGTTATCAGTTGCACATGTTAGGGTGTCGCAGTACGTGCATACTTGTGATTACCTGTATATGTTATTTACTATTCACGAGTTGCCAACTCACCCCCGTTGTGCCACAGTGTTTTGCAGGTTGATCTTCGGAGTAGTCGCGGCAGGGCTACACCATTGTATCTTTTTGCTACGGATACCGCTGCAGTTGGCGTGTGAGCCATTTTTCTTAATGGTTGGATTGCGGGTATCCGTTATTTTCATTGTACTCTCTATTGTATCTAGTACTCTCTATCTACCATTTCATGTATTGACTTAGAGACCAGTTGTAAGGACGATGTTGTATATTATTTTGTACTCTGGATGTCGAGATCGTGTGAGCCGGCTTTATTTATGCAGTTTTTTCTTTTATGTTGTTCTTCACTTATATTTTTCATTTCTTCGCTACGGCATCGTATATTATTCTTGTGGTGATTGTTTCGGCCGTTGGGCGTGATTGCTCCCGTTTGGGGATGCTTTATCTATATTATATGTCATTTTACTTATATCATGTGTTGTACCCATTTTCGGGGCTAGTTTTCACAAAGGAGGTGCTGCCGAAATTTTTAAGAAAATAACGTAAACTTAAAGGATTTTTACTCAAGGTTTCCAAATGTTTTTAATAAATTTTTTCATCACTTTCTTCTTTGATGGTTTAGATTTCTGGGTCTTCGGTTTACTTAAATTGCGCTACGCCTGTAGACGTTCCGCGCCTTAAGTGCCGGTCACAGGCCAAACTTTGGGTCATGACAAAGTTGGTATCAGAGCGTAGCTTTTACCTATCGGAGTGTAGGATGACCTTGGTATGATAGAGTAGGTAGCTGAAGCAGAGTGGCGTAGCATGTGTATGTTCCGCGGCATACTCGCGACACGATACTCCGCCTAAGTGACCTTATGACTTATTGGTTGAAATTCCTTCATGATTATATATATCTTTATGATTAGATTTCCGTATTCTTATCGAATCTTGTTTCCTTTTCCAGCCATTATGTCGCCGAAGACTACGAGGGCGCAGAGAGTGGCCGCGAGAGCCGATGTCAGAGTTGACACGTCTGAGACGAGGACTGACCCGGGCGGTACGCCAGTTGTACCGGAGCAGATTGATCCCCCTTCGACAGACCATATTGCTATGCTAGGGGCCTGTATGCAGGATTTGCGCCAGATGATAGGGTCGTTAGTTGAGGCCATTTGAGCGCAGAGACAGGAGGTTGTTCCACCTGTTGCGGGGACCACGATGGTACCTACGTGTAACACCCGAGCCCAATAATACTATGTATATTACTAGTTGAGGGTTATTTATCGCTCTTTCCAATTTTCCTGATTTTCTAGTGTTTATTGCTAAATTTTACCCGGTTAAGTCATTTTGGCACATAACAAATTTTAACTCCGAAAATGAAATTTAAGATGTCCATGTTGGCCTACTCGTCGCCACTAGTCGCGTGGTAACGTCCGCGTGTCGAGATTCCGTTCCGTTTGGCTAAACGGGCAAGTTTGGGCGACTACGCGCGCGTGCAAGTGTCCGACTTGGGGGCATGCATTTTAATCACTAAACACCTATTCTCAAAATTTAGAACCCGTTTAAAATCCTATAATTTGAATTTGGATCATTTGGGCGCAACCCGGGCGCGATTTGGAGATGTTTCATTTCGCGCCAAAAAGGGCCCATTTGAATTTAATATTGAATATATAATTAAATACCTTATAATCTTTTTCCTAACTGATATCCCTAAAATCCTTCATAAAATTTCCTTTTGATTCCACTCAGCCAATCACGAGCTCGCAATCGAGCTCGTGGGCCCCACCGTTCCCCTTATCCCTCCTTCTCTCTCCTCATTCCCTATCTCTTTCTCTCTTTCCCTCAGTCTCTCTCTCTCACGAATCTCTCTCTCTCTCACGAATCTCTCTCTCTCCCTCTCTCTCTCTCGATCTAAACACTCTCTCTCTCTTCCTATATAAATTCCCATGCACAGCCGCCTCCCACCACGAGAAACCCCCACGCAAACCCTAACCCTAGCTCACGCAGATCTCACCGCCGGCCGCCTCGCGACCTCGTCGTCGCCGCCCTCGCCACCACGAGACCGCCGCACTTGCCTCCTTCCGTTTCCCGACGACTCCCGCTTCTTCCCGCACTGCAACCCATTCCCGACCTCCTCTCCATCCCTCGCAACCTCGCCGTCGACGTCGACTCCGACCGACGAGGCCTCCCGCGACTCCCTTGCACCCTCCTCGTCGAGACCTTGCCGTCACCCCCTCCTCCCTCGCCGGAAAAGCACACCCGACCCTTCACCAACGCCTGCACCTTCCCTGTTCGCCGGAAAAACGCGCCGGAGACCCCGTCGACACCACCTCCGACCACCTCCCTCTCTCCCACGACCACCAGAGCCGACCACACTCCTCCCCACTCGCCGCAGCCCCCTTTTCCAGCGACCCCGAGCCCTTCGGCCGTCCAGCACCCTCGCCGCACCTCCTGTTCACCGCCGGTGGGTCCATCGCCGTCGGGTCCGCCTTAGCTATCCTTGTTTCTCCTCTGTAAGCATCACTTTATTCCCTTTGATACAAACCCCGTTGATCTTGTATGTGTATCGTATTTCTAACTTGTTGCCGTTAACTTTTGCCGGAATCCGACCGTGCCGTCCGACGAACCCGACGCTCCAGCGAAGTCCCCTGGTCCGTGTGATCCCGTTGACCTCTGTTGGGACTCGATCCGTGGCCCGTGCTTCCGTATCGTGGTTTCTACCGACTTTGCATCCGTGTTTCGGTTTGCGGAACCGCCGAGGCAAGTATCCGAATACTTGCTTAACATGCTACAAACTTAATAATCATGTTACCTGTTATAATCGCACGACTTGATGATAATTATAATCATCCGTAACGATAAATCAATATAGTGGTTACTTGTAGTTAATCGGTATGCCATCAATTTCACACTTTAACTAATTAACCAATTGGCACATCATTGCTTAAATTGCAAGCTCATTCCTGTAACTATTATTATGCTGTAATTTGATGGTTTCATTGCTTCGTGTTAATAATACTGTTTTACCCTGGAAATTGTTGCACCCTAAAGACGATTGAACCTGTTAATAAGAGAATACAAACATCACTGTCATTATACGGAATATTGTGGTTAATTATTGTTTCATGATGCTGTCCACTATTGATCATATACCTGATTGCACCTGACACATGTTCTGACACACCGGACACAACACCCTGTACATATCGACTCTACCTGTGGAAAGTAACCTGACCTGTTACCTGATCTCATGCCTAATGCCGACAAACCTAACCATTCCTGCTGTCGACCCAGACAGACCTACGGTTACTTGACCTTGCGTCGGCATTAGTCCTCGACTACTGAATACCTGACTTGACATACATAGTTTGGGGGTATGGGGAAATCAAAGGTGAAACCGACTTGTAACTCAACAGTTCGATATATTGTTCTGATCAGTCTTACGGGCTTGGCCGGTCCGGGAGTGATGATGCTGACATCACTCGTCTATCCTACTACCTTTTACTGCTTAGCGGCACGTCTCGGACTCAGCCCCGAGGATCATGACCGTGGTCCCGGGCCCGCACGGGATACTATTGAGTTACATCGACGATTCATCAATTGGTTTCAAAGACTATAGAGTAGAAAACCTGATAGGACAGTTTAGTCACCATTGCACATTACCCTGCTTGTTATCTCTTATTACTGCTTATTCATGATCATACTTGCACTGTTTATTACCGTGTTTATGCTATATACTTGATATCATGACGCGCTGACGTCTGGGTTTTGCATGGCCCAGATTCCGTACCCTTGACGTCGACCGAGCAGGAGTACTTCAGCCAGCAGGCTGAACTGTGAGTTCTTGAGAGTTTAGTTTATTTATGTCATTTCATTTCCAGATGTGAGCCCGCATTATGGGACATACTGTTTATTCATTGTATTGGATCTTTAGCTTCCGCACTTATTGTTTATTGATTCTTGTTATTATGGATTTGGACATGTATTAGTTTAGTTTATGTTTCTGTTCCTGATATCTTTACAACCGTAATGTGACTGTGGATGGATACTTCCTACCCACAGGTAGCATGGTTGGCTGTGTCACGTGCCCAAATCTTGCGCACTCTGGGAAGCGGGGCGTGACATGGTTTTATGGTATCAGAGCCATAGGTTAATTGGGTTGATTCTTTGTAGTTGGGTATTGCACCCGATACACGAATCAGGATACCCGTGATTAGGAAACATGTCCTGCCACTTTGACCGTTTTACCATCCTTGAATCATTCTTCCGGATCATGTCGACATGCAAACTTACTTTGCATTGTCAACTCGAAAACCTAACTTCTTGTTATCTCTAGGACTTAGGCGACTTGGGTGGAGTTAAGTAATTGCGGCTATGATACCGCGGCATAGCTACAATGCGGTACTCTATTTAAGTATCTTGGAGTTCTAGCCTTGATCCACATTCAGAATCTATCATCATGCTAATGTTGGGTGTTTTGAGTTCAGGATTATGACAGGTAAGAAGTTGAAGACGTACCTGAGGCGTGTGAACGAAGCCGCCATGCTTGGAGTGATAAGAGAAATGCTGGAAATCAAAGAAACAGACCGAGCTGATCCAGCAGCAAGCGGACTTGTTTCAGGAAGGTTTGCAGATCGTTCAGCAGTCTGTAAACAATGTTGGAACTAGAACAGTTGATCGAGTAAGAACCGTAGCAGATTTCAGACTTTTGGATCCGTCTACTTTCACTTTTCTGGAGGAGCCGTTGCCAGCCGAGCCGTGGCTAGCGACACGGAGAATTTGCTGATTGCGACATAGATTCCAGAGGACAAAGGAGTTGATGTGGTGCGCATTCAGTTAGTGGATTACGCCCGAGAGTGACGGCTTGTGGAGGAGACCCGCTTGCCCAAGCCGATCAGTTGGGCGAAGTTTTTCTAAGAACCCCCTGGAGAAGTTCTTCCCGCAGACTGCACAGAGGAAAGGGAAGAAATTTATCGGACTAAGGCAGAATGGAGCAACCGTGGACGTGCATGCAGCGGAGTGGACGAGACTCAGTAGTCTCGCTGGACCTTTCGCGGCCAACGATGCAGACAGCAGTTGCGGTAAGGAAGCAGTTCTGTCGGGCCAGTCGAGTTTAGGGCTAGGCCGACAAACAGTGTTCTTGCGACTATGGAAGTGAATAGTAATGAAGAGCCGGCAGTTGTTCGCGACTTTATGGATGTGTTTGCAGATATTTCGGGCTTACCGCCAAAGCGAGATGTGGAGTTCGCGATTGACCTTATTCCTGGTGCAGCGCCAGTATCAAAATCTTATTATCCGATGGCACCGGTGGAATTGGAAGAAGTTAAGAAACAAGTTGGTGAATTACTCGAGAAGGGATGGATTCGAAGCAGCAACTCACCTTGGGGAGCTCCAGTTCTTTTAGTAAAGAAGAAGGATGGCACGAGAAGGATGTGCATGGATTATCGAGAATTGAACCGGGTGACTATTAAGAACAAGTACCCGATCCCTCGCATTGGAGAGCTTTTTGAGTAGCTTAGTGGCGCGAGGGTGTTCTCGAAATTGGATTTGCGATCGGGATATCATCAGGTCCGAGTGAAAGCAGAAGGCATTTGCAAGACGGCGTTTCGAACTCGATATGGACATTTCGAGTATCTAGTGACGCCCTTCGGAGTGACTAATGCACCGGCAACATTCATGGATTTGATGAACAGGATCTTTTCACCGTTCTTGGACCAGTTTATTGTGGTATTCATTGACGATATTCTGGTGTACTCGAAGAGTCCGGAGGAGCATGCTGAGCATTTAAGGATCGCATTGCAGACGCTAAGACAAGAGAAATTATTTGCGAAGATGAGTAAGTGTGAATTCTGGCTGGAAGAAGTGAAGTTTCTGGGGCATGTCGTGTCGGGCGATGGAATCGCCGTCGATCCCGAAAAGATTGCAGCAGTTCGAGACTGGCCTATTCCAAAGAATGTTGCAGAGATAAGGAGTTTTCTTGGACTCGCCGGATACTACAGAAGATTTGTGGAGAACTTCGCTCGCGTAGCTGAGCCGTTAACCAAGCTTACGCGAAGGAGATACCGTTTGTTTGGACGGATGGATGTGCATTGGCCTTCGAGACGTTGAAGCAGAAGTTGATAACCGCCCCGATCCTGACCGTACCGGATAATTCAGGAGGACTGGTGATTCACAGCGACGCATCTGGAAAAGGATTGGGATGTGTTTTAATGCAGAACGGGAAAGTCGTCGCTTACGCATCGAGACAGCTGAAGACTCATGAGAAGAACTATCCGACTCATGACTTGGAGCGTGCGGCTGTGATTTTCGCTTTGAAGATTTGGAGACACTACCTTTTGGGGGAAAGAGTCGAAGTTTTTACAGATCATAAGAGCTTGAAGTATGTGTTTACACAGAAGGAGCTTAACATGAGGCAGCGTAGATGGTTGGAGCTGATGGCTGACTACGATCTTGATCTTAAGTACCATCCGGAGAAGGTTAATGTTGTGCCGGATGCGCTTAGTCGGTTACCAGCAATTCAGGTGTTAACTACACAGGGGGAGATCATTGCAGATTTTCGAAGATTTGACTTGGAAGTTGTGCTACCACATTCTACGGGACAGTTGATGCAGTTGCAAGTACAGTTGTCCTTGGTTGAGAAGATTAAAGCGGCATAATCGCAGGATCCTAGACTGCAGAAGTTTCGAGAGCGGGTTGAGGCTGGACTACGAACAGATTTACTGGTCTACGAAGATGGTTCGTTGAGGTATGGTAGCCGTTTGTGTGTGCCAAAGGGGGATGTTCGTGAAGAGCTTATGAAGGAGGCACACAGTTCAGCTTATTCTATACATCCAGGAGGTACAAAGATGTACCGAGATATTCGACAGCATTTCTGGTGGGAAGGCATGAAACGGGAGATTGCTCGCTTCGTGGCTAAGTGCTTGGTATGTCAGCAAGTCAAGGCTGAACACCAAAGGGTTGCTGGTTTGTTGCAACCACTTCCGATTCCTCAATGGAAGTGGGAACATATAACCATGGATTTCGTGACGGCTTTACCGCGGAGTCCAAAGGGCAACAATGCAGTATGGGTGATTGTCGATCGGTTGACCAAGGCAGCTCACTTTATTCCGTTTCGGGTTGGTCAATCGACAGAGACTCTGGCAGAGCGGTACATGCAGGAGATTGTCAGATTGCATGGAGTACCGGTAAGCATCGTGTCCGACCGGGACACTCGGTTCTTGTCACACTTTTGGAGGAGTTTACAAGATAGTTTGGGGACTCGATTGAAGTTCAGCACAGCTTATCACCCCCAGACTGATGGACAGTCAGAGAGAACGATTCAGACCCTTGAAGATATGTTGAGGGCTTGCATGTTAGACTTTAAAGGTTCTTGGGAAGATCATCTACACCTGGTGGAGTTTTCGTACAACAATAGCTTCCAAGCGACAATTCAGATGGCCCCGTTCGAAGCATTGTATGGTCGTAAGTGCCGTTCACCTGTATGTTGGGATGATGTGGGTGAACGAAAATTGTTGGGACCAGATTTGGTGATGCAGACAGTTGAGAAGGTTAACACTATCAGAAAGCACATGAAGGCAGCTCAAGACAGACAAAAGAGTTGGGCCGACACGTCAAGAAGACCTCTAGAGTTCGCCGTGGGCGATTTGGTATTCCTGAAGATATCACCGACTAGAGGGGTGATTCGCTTTGGAAGTCGGGGAAAGCTTAGTCCCCGATTCGTTGGACCTTTCGAGATATTGGAGCGTGTCGGAGAGGTATCGTACCGGTTGGCGTTACCATCGTCATTAGCGGGAGTTCATGATGTGTTTCATGTGTCTCAACTACGGAGGTATGTTCGTGATGAGACCCATGTTTTGGATCACTCGGAGTTGACCGTTCGGGAAGACCTGACTTTTGAGGAACGACCAGTCGAGATCAAGGATCGAAGAGAAAAGGTTCTTAAGAACAAGGTTATCCCTCTTGTGCTAGTTTCTTGGGGTAACCGATCGCATGGAGAATCTACTTGGGAGCGAGAAGACGAGATCCGGCAGAAATTCCCTCATCTTTTCCAGTAGATAGTTATCTTGTATTCTTGGAATTTCGAGGACGAAATTCTTTTGTAGTTGGGTATGATGTAACACCCGAGCCCAATAATACTATGTATATTACTAGTTGAGGGTTATTTATCGCTCTTTCCAATTTTCCTGATTTTCTAGTGTTTATTGCTAAATTTTACCCGGTTAAGTCATTTTGGCACATAACAAATTTTAACTCCGAAAATGAAATTTAAGATGTCCATGTTGGCCTACTCGTCGCCACTAGTCGCGTGGTAACGTCCGCGTGTCGAGATTCCGTTCCGTTTGGCTAAACGGGCAAGTTTGGGCGACTACGCGCGCGTGCAAGTGTCCGACTTGGGGGCATGCATTTTAATCACTAAACACCTATTCTCAAAATTTAGAACCCGTTTAAAATCCTATAATTTGAATTTGGATCATTTGGGCGCAACCCGGGCGCGATTTGGAGATGTTTCATTTCGCGCCAAAAAGGGCCCATTTGAATTTAATATTGAATATATAATTAAATACCTTATAATCTTTTTCCTAACTGATATCCCTAAAATCCTTCATAAAATTTCCTTTTGATTCCACTCAGCCAATCACGAGCTCGCAATCGAGCTCGTGGGCCCCACCGTTCCCCTTATCCCTCCTTCTCTCTCCTCATTCCCTATCTCTTTCTCTCTTTCCCTCAGTCTCTCTCTCTCACGAATCTCTCTCTCTCTCACGAATCTCTCTCTCTCCCTCTCTCTCTCTCGATCTAAACACTCTCTCTCTCTTCCTATATAAATTCCCATGCACAGCCGCCTCCCACCACGAGAAACCCCCACGCAAACCCTAACCCTAGCTCACGCAGATCTCACCGCCGGCCGCCTCGCGACCTCGTCGTCGCCGCCCTCGCCACCACGAGACCGCCGCACTTGCCTCCTTCCGTTTCCCGACGACTCCCGCTTCTTCCCGCACTGCAACCCATTCCCGACCTCCTCTCCATCCCTCGCAACCTCGCCGTCGACGTCGACTCCGACCGACGAGGCCTCCCGCGACTCCCTTGCACCCTCCTCGTCGAGACCTTGCCGTCACCCCCTCCTCCCTCGCCGGAAAAGCACACCCGACCCTTCACCAACGCCTGCACCTTCCCTGTTCGCCGGAAAAACGCGCCGGAGACCCCGTCGACACCACCTCCGACCACCTCCCTCTCTCCCACGACCACCAGAGCCGACCACACTCCTCCCCACTCGCCGCAGCCCCCTTTTCCAGCGACCCCGAGCCCTTCGGCCGTCCAGCACCCTCGCCGCACCTCCTGTTCACCGCCGGTGGGTCCATCGCCGTCGGGTCCGCCTTAGCTATCCTTGTTTCTCCTCTGTAAGCATCACTTTATTCCCTTTGATACAAACCCCGTTGATCTTGTATGTGTATCGTATTTCTAACTTGTTGCCGTTAACTTTTGCCGGAATCCGACCGTGCCGTCCGACGAACCCGACGCTCCAGCGAAGTCCCCTGGTCCGTGTGATCCCGTTGACCTCTGTTGGGACTCGATCCGTGGCCCGTGCTTCCGTATCGTGGTTTCTACCGACTTTGCATCCGTGTTTCGGTTTGCGGAACCGCCGAGGCAAGTATCCGAATACTTGCTTAACATGCTACAAACTTAATAATCATGTTACCTGTTATAATCGCACGACTTGATGATAATTATAATCATCCGTAACGATAAATCAATATAGTGGTTACTTGTAGTTAATCGGTATGCCATCAATTTCACACTTTAACTAATTAACCAATTGGCACATCATTGCTTAAATTGCAAGCTCATTCCTGTAACTATTATTATGCTGTAATTTGATGGTTTCATTGCTTCGTGTTAATAATACTGTTTTACCCTGGAAATTGTTGCACCCTAAAGACGATTGAACCTGTTAATAAGAGAATACAAACATCACTGTCATTATACGGAATATTGTGGTTAATTATTGTTTCATGATGCTGTCCACTATTGATCATATACCTGATTGCACCTGACACATGTTCTGACACACCGGACACAACACCCTGTACATATCGACTCTACCTGTGGAAAGTAACCTGACCTGTTACCTGATCTCATGCCTAATGCCGACAAACCTAACCATTCCTGCTGTCGACCCAGACAGACCTACGGTTACTTGACCTTGCGTCGGCATTAGTCCTCGACTACTGAATACCTGACTTGACATACATAGTTTGGGGGTATGGGGAAATCAAAGGTGAAACCGACTTGTAACTCAACAGTTCGATATATTGTTCTGATCAGTCTTACGGGCTTGGCCGGTCCGGGAGTGATGATGCTGACATCACTCGTCTATCCTACTACCTTTTACTGCTTAGCGGCACGTCTCGGACTCAGCCCCGAGGATCATGACCGTGGTCCCGGGCCCGCACGGGATACTATTGAGTTACATCGACGATTCATCAATTGGTTTCAAAGACTATAGAGTAGAAAACCTGATAGGACAGTTTAGTCACCATTGCACATTACCCTGCTTGTTATCTCTTATTACTGCTTATTCATGATCATACTTGCACTGTTTATTACCGTGTTTATGCTATATACTTGATATCATGACGCGCTGACGTCTGGGTTTTGCATGGCCCAGATTCCGTACCCTTGACGTCGACCGAGCAGGAGTACTTCAGCCAGCAGGCTGAACTGTGAGTTCTTGAGAGTTTAGTTTATTTATGTCATTTCATTTCCAGATGTGAGCCCGCATTATGGGACATACTGTTTATTCATTGTATTGGATCTTTAGCTTCCGCACTTATTGTTTATTGATTCTTGTTATTATGGATTTGGACATGTATTAGTTTAGTTTATGTTTCTGTTCCTGATATCTTTACAACCGTAATGTGACTGTGGATGGATACTTCCTACCCACAGGTAGCATGGTTGGCTGTGTCACGTGCCCAAATCTTGCGCACTCTGGGAAGCGGGGCGTGACACTACGGTTCTGGCAGTTGCATCTGCAGCTACGGAGGTGATCACAATATCGTTATCTGAGTTCATGAGGCTGAAGCCTCCGGTCTTCACAGGCACAGATGCAGCTGAGGACCCGCAGTCATATATCGATCGGATGACCAAGATATGTCGTTCACTTAGATGCTCCGACGCGAGATGGGTGGAGTTCACGAGCTTTCGTCTGGAAGGCCTTGCACAGAAGTGGTGCGAGTCTCTAGAGAAAAGCAGAGCCACAGGTCTTCCTCCAATGACCTGGGCTGAGTTCGTGGCTGAGTTCGTGACTGTGTTTCTTACCCGCTTTCTTCCACAGAGTGTCTGTGATGCTCGAGTGTGCAGTTTTGAGTCGTTACGCTAGACTTTGTAGATGATGGTGGCAGAGTAAGACGTACAGTTTACCGAGCTATCTACATACGCCTCATAATTGGTAGCTACTGAGGAGATGCGGATCAAGAGGTTTGTTCGAGGCTTGCTTACCCCGTTGTTTCTCGCCATCAGCGCACAGTGTTGTGATACCAATGCAGCAGCAGTGGATGCAGCCCTATTAATCAAGGAGCGTCTTGCCGAGACGTCGGTCGTTCCGGAACCGAAGAGGGTTCGTATAGGTATATCAGCACAGAGACAGACGTTTAGACACCGCGACAGATTTCGTGCAGGCACGGGGTGTAGCAGAGACTCAGGATAAGGCCAGTTGTTTAGCTCTTATCCCCAGGAGGGCCAGCAGTCGTTGCATGGGTGCTCTGGGTGTGGCAGTCTGTTTCACCTCATTAGAGATTATCCTGAGATACACCGGAGGGCGGCAGCGGTTCCACTGGTTACCTTACCACATTCTCTACCTCAGAGAGCGTTGCCTCTTGCACCTGTTGTCACTCCATGTCAGACCTATCCACAGAGAGATCGTGGTCACGGAGGATTTGTTCAGAGAGGACGGGGTGATAGAGGCAGAGAACAGCCAACTGCCAATAGAGGACCACCAGTCGCAGGTAGGGGACATGCATGAGTTTTTTCTTTGACTCATCAGGACGTGCAGGCGTCCGATGCAGTGGTTTCAGGTACTCTTTTAGTATGTTCTTTTGATGCGCACGTATTGTTTGATCCGGGATCTACGCACTCATACGTTTGTACACACTTCAAGCCGAGTTTGGACAGAGAGTGATGTTTGTTGGATCAGCTGCTGGTTGTGACCACTTCTGTTGGTAGGTCGTTTATTGCGAGATACGTATTTCGGTCGTGTGTTGTCCGTATTAGCGAGAGAGAGTTGCCCGTCAATTTGATCCTTCTTAAGATGTTGGACTTCGACGTTCTCTTGGGCATAGACTGGTTAGCTATGTGCTATTCCTCTGTGGACTTCCGTGAGAAGACAGTTAGGTTTTGTCTTCCCGGCGAGTCGGTTTTTGTTGTGCAGGGGGACCATGGTGCCGCCCTTCACAGTTTGATTTCAGCCCTTCGTGCTAGTCGGCTCTTGAAGAGGGGATGTCAGGGATTCTTGGCTTCCGTTCGTGACACCGGAGCCACAGTAAATTCGTTGGACCGGGTTCCTATCATACGAGAGTTTTCTGACGACTTTCCCGATGAGTTGCCTAGATTGCCGCCGGAGCGTGAGATAGAGTTTTGCATTGATCTGATTCCCGGCACGGGGCCGATTTCTATACCGCCTTACCGAATGGCCCTGGCGGAGCTTAGAGAGCTGAAGGATCAGTTGCAGGAGTTGCTAGAAAAGGGACTTGTACGTCCGAGCGTTTCGCTGTGGGGAGCTCCTTTCCTGTTCGTCAAGAAGAAGGACGACAGTTTGCGTTTGTGTATTGATTACCGCCAGCTGAACCGGGTTACTGTGCGGAACAGATATCCCTTACCTCATATCGATGATTTGTTCGACCAGCTTTTGGGTGTGGGACACTTCTCAAAGATTGACTTGCGATCAAGCTACTATCAGTTGCGGGTTCGGGAGGAGGATATTCCGAGGATGGCTTTTCGTACGCGTTACAGACACTATGAGTTTTTAGTGATGTCGTTCGGACTCACCAATGCCCCATCAGCGTTTATGGACTTGATGAACAGCGTTTTCAGGCCGTATCTTGATCAGTTCATCATCATATTCATTGATGACATCTTAGTGTATTCCCGGAGCCGAGAGGAGCACGAGCAGCACTTGCGTATTACATTGCAGACTTTGAGAGAGCACCAGTTGTTCGCGAAATTCTCCAAGTGCGCATTCTGGCTTGACAGCGTTGACTTCTTGGGTCACGTGGTGACGAGAGATAGCATATGGGTGGACCCGAAGATGATCGAGGCCGTTCAACATTGGCCCAGACCAGCATCAGTTAAAGAGATCCGCAGCTTTCTAGGACTGGCCGGATACTACCAACGATTCATTCAGGACTTCTCCCGTATTGCTGCACCGTTGACCGGGTTGACCCGAAAGGGAGTTCCTTTTGTTTGTACGGAGGCATGCGAGCATAGCTTTAAGCAGTTGCAGACTCATTTGACTATGGCGCCGGTGTTATCATTGCCTTCGTGATCGGGCGGAATTGTGGTTTATTGTGATGCTTCTCGAGTGGGGCTAGGGTGTGTATTGATGCTGCACGACAGGGTTATCGCTTATGCTTCTCGGCAGTTGAAGAAACACGAACAGAACTACACCACTCACTATTTGGAGATGGCTGCAGTGGTGTTTGCACTCAAGATCTGGAGACATTACCTATACGGCGAGTCGTGCCAGATATTCACGGACCACAAGAGCTTGAAATACATATTTCAGCAGCGAGACCTGAATCTGAGACAGAGCAGTTGGATGGAACTGAAGGGTTCCGGCAGCTCCCCGGCCATCGAAACGCGGCTAAAATGCGGAACAAAAATTTATTAAACCCGCGCTACCATTCCCCGATTTACGGATCGACCTTAAACCCTAAACTAGCAAAGTAACTAAGAGTTAGAATCATTATACCGAGTTGATCCGTGTCCTTTGGTCTTCATTCCAAGCTCCTAGTAATTCTTTGATGATGTTTGGTTGCCGGTCTTCCTCCATCTCCGATGATCCACCCGAGGGAAACGGCGCAAGCTCCAACCTCGTCGAACGAGGTAACCGACGCTCCAAAGTCGCTAGCGATGGAGAGTGGGGTGTATGAAAGTGTCACTACAATTTCCTCTCAACTCTTATGCTCATGAGAGCAACCATAGAAGATTAATGGAGGTGATGGAGATTTGGCATGAGGCAACAAAATAGCTAAGTGTTTTTCTTTTGTGAACTTGAGAGTGTGAGGGAGTGAGCTAGCAAGTGTTGTAAAAAATTGTAATGAGCCAAAAGAAATTAACCCCCTTCAAAAGTGGCCGCCCCCCTCCCTCATCACAAAAAAAATATCATTTTCAAATTAATCAAATAAACAAATCCAACCATACTTTGCACCATGCTTTGAGTCATGCCTTTGCCACATCATCCCTTCCACCTCATTTATAAACAAATGATTTTCCAAAATGGAAAATCATAAAAATAAGGTGGCATCTTCTTCTTGAAGCTAATCCATACAAAATACAGAATACTTCCCGGTACATGTACCGAAATACATATACGCGTATTCATACCAAAATACGAATAGCCGAGAGAGAAAACAAATAGTGAACAATAATACTAGATTACATATATATAAATACATATGTAAAATATTAAATCAAAACTTGATTTAATAATCTGACTTAATCCTAAGACGCTAGTATAATCAACAGTCCGATTAAAGTCTGCGCGGCACATGTACATATTTAATCGGACACCTGTATGTATCAACATACCTCATGTACACCATATCGCCTGAACCGTGAAAACCCTCTGTGTGGGACTCTAAAGACTCGTCAATACGCTGGCAGTGGGTTTATCCACAAGCACGTCAGCGGCACTAGCTGTACGTAACGGCTACCCAGGTATTGAGCGAAAGGGAGGCCGATGAGCAAACTCATCCTGAACTCCTACTGAGCCTGACAGTGACAATATCCGTACAGTCCGGTCTGTTCGTCTAAGAGTATCGCATATCGAGTCTAAGGGGGTGGATAAAGTCAGACCCCTAACAACGCGACATTTAGTGTCGGTATGAAACCCATCACCACCTAAGAAACTATCGATCCTGGATCGGTAATTCTCGTCCACTGTGGCCACGGATTTAAGGCGATGGTCATCCGTACACTACGCGACATTAACCCCCAATACCCGGAGAGACGAATCCCCGACGATCCGATCACTGCCTCCATGTGGCTCGGGACTGTACCCAAGTAAAACATGTTTGCACGACTCCTTTGAGCCGTGGTAGGGTAGTAATCAAAGAACAGTGGGAATTCACACGAGACAAATGACGATCTCAGGTCGACAGACTAACCTGTACACCTGTCACCTTGGAACTGCAATCTGACAATAGGTATAATACCAACTAGCAGGTTCCCGGCGAGTCCATCCAGTGTACTCATAACCCAATGAGCACCTGTATACTATCTTAGGTGAACAAACTAACACCAATGGCTTGTGAGACCTGGCCACCGCCCATCGTCGGGGTCTCGATCAGTATACACTAGTCTACACTGGAGTATCGATGCCCAGTCTCGATACTCATACGACTAGGGACATTTAAGGATGTGCTTATAGACCCCAGCTCCCACATATATGATCGCCATCATAATGCTGGCAGTCGAGCAATTATCCTATGGGCTCTATCAACACGTACATGATGATAAAGACAAACCAGATAGCATACTATCATCTTGAGTAAGACTGCTTTATCGGTATAGGTCCTCACTCAATCATCATAATCACAAGTCCGCGACTATGATAATTTCCTTGAGGGCACTATAGCCAAGAATCTCCCACTTGCACTTAAGGGCAATTATTGCGATGTCGCATACTCACAGGCCGTATGATACCGAACACCCAACTTCTCTACTAATCAGTTTCGCAAAGCCTGTTTGCGAAAATGATTACGTTCGAGAAATAGCCTCAGTGAGTGGATTCGCTCCAATGTTTCTTTCTATATCTCTCTTAATCTCAACTTCGCGGAGAAAACTATCTCCCGAAATGAGTAATACCTGTCTTAGAATTTGTCTGGATATCTGATGGGACCCAGTTCACAAACGAACTCCAAATGCAGCAAATCTCCCAGACTGTATCATCCACTGAATTCAATCAGTTTCCTGCGTGAAGCCTTTCCTCAGTATCCGCTTGGACCACCTGTCCAACATACCATCCCTCAAAAGAGGGAAAACTATAACTCTGACAGTCACTCGGTCATCCAGGTCGCCTTGGAAGCCTGAAATGATAATCGTCTCCTGAAGGAGGCTGCCTTAATCATTTCCCTAGAACATTCACTTATGTTCGATAACTGCTTCCCAATGTTTCTCCAGGATTGGATTAATATATCTGCTTATTGCATCTAGTGCAGAAGCAATATCTGGTGTGGTACTTGACATTTCATGATTAACTCAATTGCATAAGCAAGTGATGTGCTAATCATGCACACCCCTCTCTCCTTTAGTCTGTAAGACACCTTTAAAGAGGGTGACTCCATCACCTGCAGGTACACCATCATGCCACGAGTCGTCCATTTAATGTCAAAGTACCCAGATTAGGATACTTCGGAAATCTAGATCTAAAACCATAGATCTAGTAACCAGAAAACTTGATATTATTTATATATCCTATGTGGAGAAACAACTGTGTGACAACCAAAGTATAACCGATCGTTGTATAGTAATATCTCTTCCAATCAAGTGCATGTCATCCTAATACCTGGACATCACTCTCTACTACCTTCTTACCAGATCCATCTCTTATTCTAATGAGGTCAAAGACTATGACTGTCACATCAAAAATTAGATGATCTATTTCCGCTATACCTGCTTTAGTCTGTAAATAGACATAAGCTACTTTCCTATTATGCTTCCGCTGCTCCCACTGACTACAACCCTCTGGCAGAGTCATATACACGTGCACTTCTAAAGCTAGTTTAGAATGACAGTATACTCATCCTCCTCCCGGGTCTTATAGTCTAGAACAGCAGCAATGGCAAGTCTGGGTAAACAAGAACCTCCTTGTCACCGTCTCTAAGAAGACCGAAGTACCTCTCGGGTGCCTGAGGTTACCAACCAAAATCTGCGGAGTAGCTAATGGAACGTTGAAAACAATTGAATCCTTAGGTTCTATTAAATCTTCAGTAATTGTTTATGGTTCTGGAATCACTTCCAGTTCTACCATACCCCACTACTATTTTCTGAAAAATCCATTTTACTAAAAATGTGGCAAGTCAAGAACAATTTAAATATTGATCTTCCTGATGGTAGAAAGTTAACCCTCGTTAAAGCCCGGGATAACCCACAAACAGCCATTACTGAAACGTGCTTTGAATTTATCCGGATTCTGGTTTTAAGCATCAGCCGGACAACTCCCTATATCTTAACATCTTTAAGATATAAATTGATTCTATATAAATCTAATATTGAAACAAAAGCACTAATTTAATTTGAACCGGATTCAAAATCATGCAGCTGTCTCAAGTGCATATCAACCAGATGGAAAAAGGACAATCAGCATTACTCATCTAGGAGTGCATCGATATATGAGTAACCTGAAAAAGAAGCAAGTTCTCAAAACCCTTACTATTAAGTGAATACCAAACACAAGTATCTACATCTTAGACTTCCTCGAAGAATCCTGATACTTACAACAATTGGTTCTCTACTTTATTCTTATACCTATAACTTCTGAATATCTGGACCTTGCATTTCAACGAAATACATGTCTAGAATAAGAGAAGTTATGAGTAAACAGAATACAGTGCGAGTACCAACCCCAGTATCCTAATGGACACTAGACAACATACAATACTTTGTATAAGGAATTCATTTGGTTGGGCATGAAATCCAAAGTATGTGATACATTGGGTTTATGTTGTCTATGGTGGTTGTGGAAACCAATTGTTGGAGTTTTTCACTTTATTTTCGGCGACCGTAAGTGTGAAATGTGGTGTATTGCCGGTTTCGTTGCTATATGTTAACGACAATTGGGATACGCATATTTACTTACGTTGATGACATGTGATGTTATTTGTTGTTGTGATATGTTATATTGGATCGTCGTGTTTTGAATAGCCGGGGTCTTTTATGTGATATGAGAGTTTTTCATTTTCATTCATGTAAAAGATTGTATGCAATATTCTTTTATTGGGGCACTTCTGGGTTGAGAATGATGTCACTATTGCTGTATATTACTTACTTTTCCGCATTAGGATAGACCCAAGGAGGAGAGCACAAGTAACCGGGTTTTAGAGTCCAGTCGGAGACCATCTCGAGGAGTCGAGACCGGGTCTCCTTACTCTACAATTGGAAGGATTGCTTGCTGCTTTCGTAAGGGTCTAGGGATGTGGGTTTGGCTATTCATCGCGACCGTAGAATCCGTGTTTTTTACTGGCTTAATTTAAAACACGGAATTCCAAGTATATCCAATATTTCATATATGTTCTTCTGCTGCTGATATTCTGTGATGTGATCACTTTATATGTTGAGACGAATGGTTATATTGTAAATATGATGATATATAGTAAATATTGATGCTTTCATTTCTTCTGTGATGCTTAGGAAGCATAAATGATGGTACTTCATTAATGAGATTAATGAAATAAAAGAAACCTAAAGATGTTATAGAAACTTATTTTAAAAATTGGTACCTCTAGTTCTTGCTTTGCATAGCTGTATTCCTTGTAGAATATCCAGCACATTATTCGATAAGGAAAGAGCCGAGATCCCTTCACCGGGAGTGACCTCTTTAGCAAAACTGGCAGATACTACAACCCACTCGGTTTGTCTTTTGATTGCTTCTATAGTTTTTTCTTTGCATAGTGGTATTTGTGAAATATCCAGCACCTTATTCGATAAGGAAAGAGCCGAGATCCCTTCACCGGGAGTGACCTCTTTAGCAAAACTAGCAAAAGCCTAAAAAACACTCCTTTTCAAAATCACTCGATTCTATAACGATATCAAGTTCATTACGCAAAAGGTTTTCTTAAACCTATCTGTCACGACCCAAAATTTGGCACGTGACGGCACATAAACTACGTAACGTCTACAGGCGTAACGCAATTCAAGTAAGCCGATAACCCAGAAATCTAAACCATCAAAAGTATTAAGTGATAAGAACATTGTGAAAACTTTTGGAAATCTCAAATGAAAATCTTTAACTTAAGTTTTTTTCTTAAAAATTTCGGCAGAACCTACTTTGTAAAAAGTAGCCCCAAAACGGGTACAACATAGAATAAAAGTAAAGCATCCCCAACGAGAGCAAATCCATGCCCAAAGGTGGAAAACAACCACCACAACAGATATACGACACCGTAGCGAAGAAAATGGATGATGTAAATAAAAACAGCATAAAAGACATCCAAAGTCATAAAATAATATACATCGATCCTCACAACTCGTCTCTAAGTCAAATACATGAAGGTGGTAGATGGAGAGTACTAGATACAACGAATATACAAATGAGCATCATCGAATAACCTCAAAACCCATCTATAGCAAAACTGCACACAGTCGGCCGTAGCGGTATCCGCTGCAAAAGATGATACGATGTGATGAAGAAGCCCTGCCGCGACTGCTGTGAGGAACACCTGCAACCACTGTGGCACAACGGGGGTGAGTTGCTAACTCGTGAATACTAAATAACATATGCAGGTAATCGCAGGTATGCACGTACTACGATAATCTATCACATACAAGATGATAGCAATAAATGGCAATATATTTATGCAACAGTCATGAAAGGTACTCTATCAGGTACTACTAAAACATGAAGCAATGCATATCAAATAAATGCTGAGCATGGGATAAAACATATCATCAACACGGAATCCTCATCATGGAGAAGCTAGTGTCCATCAATCACACTGCGAATCCAAATACTATAGGCACCGCATCCTCAGGTCGGCCCTCATATCATGTAAGTCTCATGGAACCTGAGTGTCCAAGATCGACACCCGAAAACATCATGAAAAATATACCTGTGTAAATATATATGTGTGTGTGTCCCACGATAACCGCTGAATCCAAATATTATCACCGGTAGGTACTAGCCCAGCCTGCCAGGCTCATCGCCATCATCTGCGATCTTCTTGCCCCGGGGAACCATACCGGGCTCCACCATGTACCCGCACACGGTCCACTCCACTCCTCGCATCAAGTATATATCACAAATCTCAGAATCGAGAAATCTCATGGTAGACGCATCGAAATATCAAATCAAGAGAAACCGGGTTTTTCAAACAATGCATAATTTTATGAAAATACCACGGTCCTCAAATCCAGAAAATATCAAGTAATGAATAAGAATACTTGCTTAGATCAATATGATATATATATATATATATATTATATATATGTACATATATAACAGCGTCCCATACCACTGATATATATATACGTATATATCAGCGTCCCATACTACTGATATATACCCTTAGGAGTAAAACATCCAGAGAATATCATATGAAATCCATATCTCAATGCGAAATCTATGAAATATAATATATGCAACATAAACAGTAACATGAGCATATAGAGGAAAAACCACTATTTAAAGCAACAAATTATTAAATATATCATGCGGTCCCTAATTTCTCAAAAATCCAACGCAATATCATATAAGGGTGAACATGTAGCTATATGTAACACCTTAGAATACGATTAAGGGTTAATTAGGCGATAATACGGGTTTATGAAAAATTAACCGATAAATATTTTAATATATTTTATTATTTTTAAATTAATATTTTAATCATATTTTTTATACTTGCACATAACTTGTGCATGTTAACCATAATGTTTTTGTAACATGACATGTTAGTGTACAAGTTTAATTGTTGGGTTATAATTTTAAATTTTTGTTGAGAGGGAATGATGAGCTAGGAGACATGGGGGACAAGACATGGCTTGCATTTATGGAGGAGAGAGAGAAGGGCATGGTTGACCCTTACTCTCTCAAGTGTTTCTCAAGCCCTCACAATTTTTCTCACACTCACACACTCTCTCCCTCGCTCAATTCTGCACAGCAGCAGCCCCTCCCCTTTCTCCCTCATTATTCTTCTTCTTCTTCCCATCATTCAAGCCCCAATCTCCATTAAAATTCCCTCCTCACTTCACTAAACCTCTTGTTTAAACACTTCTTGTTGGTTCCAGAGGCAAGTCTTTGCCTTTGAAGGCAAGGTTAGCAAGTGGAGCCATCACTAAACCAACTTGAAGTATAAGCTTACCCTAATCTTTTTCTTGCTAAACTTTTAGTTATTTAGCTTAGTTTAGGGTTTAAGTGGTGTATTAGTGCTAATTAAGTGGTTTAAGTGGAGTTTAGGTCAAGTTATGGTTTTTTATGGATTAATTAGCTTAACTAAGTGTTATTAGTGCTGTTTAATCCGTGTATTTGCACCACGAAACACAAAAACCCCATAATGTATTAATTTAGTGTTTAGTTAGTGTTTAGTTAAGATTTATAGCTGTTTTGGGATCTGCTTTCACTCTCGATGCTTCAGGAAAAAGTTGAGTTTACAGGACCATGTTCACTAGACCTAAACCACAAACACAGAGCACGTGACCCCCATTCCCTTTACATGCCACAAATTATTGTGTTCTGGCCGTAAATTATGGCCAGATGGGGGTGGTTTGTGTCAGGGTTTGGGCTACGGGTGTCTGCTGTATTTTAAGATATTTGGTATGTGCAACTTTTCTTATTTCCGCTCGTATCAAAATCGGGAACCGATTACCTTGTTTTTTGAACACTTTTTAACCCGCGCGACACATACGTTATGTGAGTGGGCTTGGTGTTTGCTGTGTGTCACAGCACATCGGGGTGGTTTCAGACGGGTATACACACGTTCTGGCGTATCGAGTGCACACGCGTTTAGTTTGCGACGCTAGTTTCTCGCTTGGTCTTGATATCGCGTTTTTGCAGGATCTAGCCTTATGTGTGTTACATTGTGTAAATTCTAGGGTCACAGGTAGGGACTTCGGACGCAACGAAGAAGGGAAAGCAGGTGGTCGGATACGCTTAGCTCGAGATCAGCGGTAAGTAGATTTAACATCTACGGGGAAATAGCCCGTATGGCGTTATGCGTCGGGGCTTGATAGGATATGATACCGCATGTTATATTCATATATATATTGGTTATACTTTGGTACCATTGTTGCATACCCCTCTTTTGTTGCATATAAACATAGTATTTATGAGACACCGCACTGTTACTAACGGTTCATGCTGCACGAGCACCAATTTGCAAGCTGCACACACACCGTTAGCCATGACACTCGCACTATAGAATTTCTATGAACCATACATCGTTTAGCTTACCTCATCATTGATAATTAGACATGATTATGTTCCTTTGTGTGCATACCTTTTTGCATAGCTACATACTTGCAATTTAACACTTGCTTATGCATACATACTTGCATACACCCTTACTTGTTATCGCTACATATGTATCCTTAGATGACTTTGAGTTGATTTGGAGACTCGTGAACCGCATGACGTATTTTTAAAATGTAATTATTTAAAAGAGCATTTTTCCTTGATATGCACATATTACGGCTTTTTGTTGCATACGTCACTTTGCATGGATTTACGCATTGAGTTGGATTTCATGTGATTTCTGGATTTGAGAACCGTGGTATTATTTTAAGAAATCATGCACTGTTTTGAAAACCCGATTTCTCTTGATATGATATTTCAGTGCGTCCACCATGTGTTTTCTCGGTTCTGAGATGTGTGCTTGAAACCCGATTCGAGGAGTTGGATGATCCGTTTGTGGGTTCATGGTGGACCCGGTATGGTTCCCCGGGGCAAGAAATTTTTTTCATGGAGTAGACGATGAGCCTGGCAGGGTGGCGAGTACCTACCGGTGATTCGTTGGACCTGACGGTCATCTGTAGGATACCGACGGGAGTTGAGGGATGGTTATGGGTCGACCCGTACTGCCGAAGCCCGAGGGCCGACCCCGCAGACGGAGCCCGATATATATATATATATATATATATATATATATATATATATATATATGGATTTACGTGTCGATGTTGGACACGAGTATTTCATGACGTTTTTTAGTGCCTATGTTGGGCACTCCAGTTCTGTGAGATTTACAGGATATGAGGGCCGGATAGAATGACGGCGCCTGAGTTATCGGGAATTTGGGGTGTTTTTGGTAGACACCGGGTTTTTCCACGATGACGATTCGTGTAGATGATATTTTTATCCCATGCTCAGCATTCATTGATATGCATTGCATCATGTATTTTTAGTACCTGATAGAGTACCTTGCATGATTATTACACACCCAGATTATCATATTGGTGTTATCTGTTGCACAAGTTAGGGTGTCGCGGTACGTGCATACTTGCGATTACCTGTATATGTTATTTACTATTCACGAGTTGCCAACTCACCCCCGTTGTGCCACAGTGTTTTGCAGGTTGATCTTCGGAGTAGTCGCGGCAGGGCTACACCATTGTATCTTTTTGCTACGGATACCGCTGCAGTTGGCGTGTGAGCCGTTTTTCTTAATGGTTGGATTGCGGGTATCCGTTATTTTCATTGTACTCTCTATTATATCTAGTACTCTCTAAGTCTACCATTTCATGTATTGACTTAGAGACCAATTGTGAGGACGATGTTGTATATTATTTTGTACTCTGGATGTCGAGATCGTGTGAGCCGGCTTTATTTATGCAGTTTTATCTTTTATGTTGTTCTTCACTTATATTGTTCATTTCTTCGCTATGGCGTCGTATATTATTCTTGTGGTGATTGTTTCCGCCGTTGGGCGTGATTGCTCCCGTTTGGGGATGCTTTATCTATATTATATGTCATTTTACTTATATCATGTGTTGTACCCATTTTCGGGGCTAGTTTTTGCAAAGGAGGTGCTGCCGAAATTTTTAAGAAAATAACTTAAACTTAAAGGATTTTTACTCAAGGTTTCCAAATGTTTTTAATAAATTTTTTCATCACTTTCTTCTTTGATGGTTTAGATTTCTGGGTCTTCGGTTTACTTAAATTGCGCTACGCCTGTAGACGTTCCGCGCTTTAAGTGCCGGTCACAGGCCAAACTTTGGGTCGTGACAAATTTGGTAACAGAGCGTAGCTTTTACCTTTCGGAGTGTAGGATGACCTTGGTATGATGGAGTAGGTAGCTGAAGCAGAGTGGCGTAGCATGTGTATGTTCCGCGACATACTCACGACACGGTACTCCGCCTAAGTGACCTTATGATTTATTGGTTGAAATTCCTTCATGATTATATATATCTTTATGATTCGATTTCCGTATTCTTATCGAATCTTGTTTCCTTTTCCAGCCATTATGCCGCCGAAGACTACGAGGGCGCAGAGAGTGGCCGCGAGAGCCGAGGTCAGAGTTGACACGTCTGAGACGAGGACTGACCCGAGCGGTATGCCAGTTGTACCGGAGCAGATTGATCCCCCTTCGACAGACCGTATTGCTATGCTAGGGGCCTGTATGCAGGATTTGCGCCAGATGATAGGGTCGTTAGTTGAGGCCAGTCGAGCACAGAGACAGGAGGTTGTTCCACCTGTTGCGGGGACCATGATGGTACCTACGGTTCAGGCAGTTGCACCTGCAGCTACGGAGGTGATCACAGTATCGTTATCTGAGTTCATGAGGCTGAAGCCTCCGGTCTTCACAGGCACAGATGCAGCTGAGGACCCGCAGTCATATATCGATCGGATGACCAAGATATGTCGTTCACTTAGATTCTCCGACGCGAGATGGGTGGAGTTCACGAGCTTTCGTCTGGAAGGCCTTGCACAGAAGTGGTGCGAGTCTCTAGAGAAGAGCAGAGCCACAGGTCTTCCTCCCATGACCTGGGCTGAGTTCGTGACGGTGTTTCTTACCCGCTTTCTTCCACAGAGTGTCCGTGATGCTCGAGCGTGCAGTTTTGAGTCGTTATGCTAGACTCTGTAGATGACGGTGGCAGAGTAAGACGTACAGTTTACCGAGCTATCTACATACGCCTCATAATTGGTAGCTACTGAGGAGATGCGGATCAAGAGGTTTGTTCGAGGCTTGCTTACCCCGTTGTTTCTCGCCATCAGCGCACAGCGTTCTGATACCTATGCAGCAGCAGTGGATGCAACCCTATTAATCAAGGAGCGTCTTGCCGAGACGTCGGTCGTTCCGGAACCGAAGATGGTTCGTATAGGTATATCAGCACAGAGACAGACGTTTAGACGCCGCGACAGATTTCGTGCAGGCACGGGGTGTAGCAGAAACTCAGGATGAGGCCAGTTGTTTAGCTCTTATCCCAGGAGGGCCAGCAGTCGTTGCATGGGTGCTTTGGGTGTGGCAGTCTGTTTCACCTCATTAGAGATTGTCCTGAGATACACCGTAGGGCGGCAGCGGTTCCATAGGTTACCTTACCACATTCTCCACCTCAGAGAGCGTTGCCTCTTGCACCTGTTGTCACTCCATGTCAGACCTATGCACACAGAGATCGTGGTCACGGAGGATTTGTTCAGAGAGGACGGGGTGATAGAGGCAGAGGACAGCCAACTGCCAATAGAGGACCACCAGTTGCAGGTAGGGGACATGCATGAGTTTTTTCTTTGACTCATCAGGACGTGCAGGCGTCCAATGCAGTGGTTTCAGGTACTCTTTTAGTATGTTCTTTTGATGCACACGTATTGTTTGATCCGGGATCTACGCACTCATACGTTTCTACACACTTCATGCCGAGTTTGGGCAGAGAGTGATGTTTGTTGGATCAGCCGCTGGTTGTGACCACTCCTGTTGGTGAGTCGTTTATTGCGAGATACGTATTTCGGTCGTGTGTTATCCGTATTAGTGAGAGAGAGTTGTCCGTCAATTTGATCCTTCTTAAGATGTTGGGCTTCGACGTTCTCTTGGGCATAGACTGGTTAGCTATGTGCTATTCTTCTGTGGACTTCCGTGAGAAGACATTTAGGTTTTGTCTTCCCGGCGAGTCGGTTTTTGTTGTGCAGGAGGACCATGGTGCCGCCCCTCACAGTTTGATTTCAGCCCTTCGTGCTAGTCGGCTCTTGAGGAGGGGATGTCAGGGATTCTTAGCTTCCATTCATGACACCGGAGCCACAGTAAATTTGTTGGACCGGGTTCCTATCATACGAGAGTTTTCTGACGTCTTTCCCGATGAGTTGCCTAGATTGCCGCCGGAGCGTGAGATAGAGTTTTGCATTGATCTGATTCCCGGCACGGGGCCGATTTCTATACCGCCTTACCGAATGGCCCTGGCGGAGATTAGAGAGCTGAAGGATCAGTTGCAGGAGTTGCTAGAAAAGGGACTTGTACGTCCGAGCGTTTCGCTGTGGGGAGCTCCTGTCCTGTTCGTCAAGAAGAAGGACAACAGTTTGCGTTTGTGTATTGATTACCGTCAGCTGAACCGGGTTACTGTGCGGAACAGATATCCCTTACCTCATATCGATGATTTGTTCGACCATCTTTTGGGTGTGGGACACTTCTCAAAGATTGACTTGCGATCAAGCTACTATCAGTTGCGGGTTCGGCAGGAGGATATTCCGAGGATGGCTTTTCGTACGCGTTACAGACACTATGAGTTTTTGGTGATGTCGTTCGGACTCACCAACGCCCCATCAGCGTTTATGGACTTGATGAACAGTGTTTTCAGGCCGTATCTTGATCAGTTCATCATCGTATTCATTGACGACATCTTAGTGTATTCCCGGAGCCGAGAGGAGCACGAGCAGCACTTGCGTATTACATTGCAGACATTGAGAGAGCACCAGTTGTTCGCGAAATTCTCCAAGTGCGCATTCTGGATTGACAGCGTTGACTTCTTGGGTCACGTGGTGACGAGAGATGGCATATGGGTGGACCCGAAGATGATCGAGGCCGTTCAACATTGGCCCAGAACAGCATCAGTTAAAGAGATCCGCAGCTTTCTAGGACTGGCCGGATACTACCAACGATTCATTCAGGACTTCTCCCGTATCGCTGCACCGTTGACCGGGTTGACCCGAAAGGGAGTCCCCTTTGTTTGAACGGAGGCATGCGAGCATAGCTTTAAGCAGCTGCAGACTCGTTTGACTATGGCGCCGGTATTATCATTGCCTTCGGGATCGGGCGGATTTGTGGTTTATTGTGATGCTTCTCGAGTGGGGCTAGGGTGTGTATTGATGCTGCACGACAGGGTTATCGCTTATGCTTCTCGGCAGTTGATGAAACACGAACAGAACTACCCCACTCACTATTTGGAGATGGCTGCAGTGGTGTTTGCCCTCAAGATCTGGAGACATTACCTATACGGCGAGTCGTGCCAGATATTCACGGACCACAAGAGCTTGAAATACATATTTCAGCAGCGAGACCTGAATCTGAGACAGAGCAGTTGGATGGAACTGAAGGGTTCCGGCAGCGCCCCGGCCACCGAAACACGGCTTAAATGCGGAACAAAAATTTATTAAACCGGTGCTACCGTTCCCCGATTTACGGATCGACCTTAAACTCTAAACTAGCAAAGTAACTAATAGTTAGAATAGTTATACCGAGTTGATCCGTGTCCTTTGGTCTTCATTCCAAGCTCCTAGTAATTCTTTGATGATGTTTGGTTGCCGGTCTTCCTCCATCTCCGATGATCCACCCGAGGGAAACGGCGTAAGCTCCAACCTCGTCGAACGAGGTAACCAACGCTCCAAAGTCGCTAGCGATGGAGAGTGGGGTGTATGAAAGTGTCACTACAATTTCCTCTCAACTCTTATGCTCATGAGAGCAACCATAGAAGATTAATGGAGGTGATGGAGATTTGGCATGAGGCAACAAAATAGCTAAGTGTTTTTCTTTTGTGAACTTGAGAGTGTGAGGGAGTGGGCTAGCAAGTGTTGTAAAAAATTGTAATGAGCCAAAAGAAATTAACCCCCTACAGAAGTAGCCGCACCCCCTCCCTCATCACACAAAAAATATCATTTTCAAATTAATCAAATAAACAAATCCAACCATACTTTGCACCATGCTTTGACTCATGCCTTTGCCACATCATCCCTTCCACCTCATTTATAAAACAAATGATTTTCCAAAGTGGAAAATCATAAAAATAAGGTGGCATCTTCTTCTAGAAGCTAATCCGTACAAAATACAAAATACATCCCGGTACATGTACCGAAATACATATACGCGTATTCATACCAAAATACGAATAGCCGAGAGAGAAAACAAATAGTGAACAATAATACTAGATTACATATATATATAAATACATATGTAAAATATTAAATCAAAACTTGATTTAGTAATCTGGCTTAATCCTAAGACGCTAGTATAATCAACCGTCCGATTAAAGTCTGCGCGGCACATGTACATATTTAATCGGACACCTGTATGTATCAACATACCTCATGTACACCATATCGCCTGAACCGTGAAAACCCTCTGTGTGGGACTCTAAAGACTCGTCAATACACTGGCAGTGGGTTTAACCACAAGCACATCAGTGGCACTAGCTGTACGTAACGGCTACCCAGGTATTGAGCGAAAGGGAGGCCGATGAGCAAACTCATCCTGAACTCCTACTGAGCCTGACAGTGACAATATCCGTACAGTCCGATCTGCTCGTCTAAGAGTATCGCATATCGAGTCTAAGGGGGTGGATAAAGTCAGACCCCTAACAACGCGACATTTAGTGTCGGTATGAAACCCATCACCACCTGAGAAACTATCGATCCTGGATCGGTAATTCTCGTCCACTGTGGCCACGGATTTATGGTGATGGCCATCCGTACACTATGCGACACTAACCCCCAATACCGGGAGAGACAAATCCCCGACGATCCGATCACTGCCTCCATGTGGCTCGGGACTGTACCCAACTAAAACCTGTTTGCACGACTCCTTTGAGCCGTGGTAGGGTAGTAATCAAAGAACAGTGGGAATTCACACGAGACAAATGACGATCTCAGGTCGACAGACTAACCTGTACACATGTCACCTTGGAACTGCAATCTGACAATAGGTATAATACCAACTAGCAGGTTCCCGGCGAGTCCATCCAGTGTACTCATAACCCAATGAGCACCTGTATACTATCTTAGGTGAACAAACTAACACCAATGGCTTGTGAGACCTGGCCACCGCCCATCATCGGGGTCTCGATCAGTATACACTAGTCTACACTGGAGTATCGATGCCCAGTCTCGATACTCGTACGACTAAGGACATTTAAGGATGTGCTTATAGACCCAAGCTCCCACATATATGATCGCCATCATAATGCTGGCAGTCGAGCAATTATCCTATGGGCTCTATCAACACGTACATGATGATAAAGACAATCCAGATAGCATACTATCATCTTGAGTAAGACTGCTTTATCGGTATAGGTCCTCACTCAATCATCATAATCATAAGTCCGCGACTATGATAATTTCCTTGAGGGCACTGTAGCCAACAATCTCCCACTTGCACTTAAGGGCAATTATTGCGATGTCGCATACTCACAGCCCGTATGATACCGAACACCCAACTTCTCTACTAATCAGTTTCGCAAGGCCCGTTTGCGAAAATGATTACGTTCGAGAAATAGCCTCAGTGAGTGGATTCGCTCCAATGTTTCTTTCTATATCTCTCTTAATCTCAACTTCGCGGAGAAAACTATCTCCCGAAATGAGTAATACCTGTCTTAGAATTTGTCTGGATATCTGATGGGACCCAGTTCACAAACGAACTCCAAATCCAGCAAATCTCCCAGACTGTATCATCCACTGAATTCAATCAGTTTCCTGCGCCAAGCCTTTCCTCAGTATCCACTAGGACCACCTGTCCAACATACTATCCCTCAAAAGAGGGAAAACTATAACTCTGACAGTCACTCGGTCATCCAGGTCGCCTTGGAAGCCTGAAATGATAATCGTCTCGTGAAGGAGGCTGCCTTAATCATTTCCCTAGAACATTCACTTATGTTCGATAACTGCTTCCCAATGTTTCTCCAGGATTGGATTAATATATCTGCTTATTGCATCTAGTGTAGAAGCAATATCTGGTGTGGTACTTGACATTTCATGATTAACTCAATTGCATAAGCAAGTGATGTGCTAATCATGCAGACTCCTCTCTCCTTTAGTCTGTAAGACACCTTTAAAGAGGGTGACTCCATCACCTGCAGGTACACCACCATGCCAGGAGTCGTCCATTTAATGTCAAAGTACCCAGATTAGGATACTTCGCAAATCTAGATCTAAAACCATAGATCTAGTAACCAGAAAACTTGATATTATTTATATATCCTATGTGGAGAAACAACTGTGTGACAACCAAAGTATAACCGATCGTTGTATAGGAATATCTCTTCCAATCAAGTGCATGTCATCCTAATACCTGGACATCAATCTCTACTACCTTCTTACCAGATTCATCTCTTATTCTGATGAGGTCAAAGACTATGACTGTCACATCAAAAATTAGATGATCTATTTCCTCTATACCTGCTTTAGTCTGTAAATAGACATAAGCTACTTTCCTATTATGCTTCCGCTGCTCCCACTGACTACAACCCTCTGGCAGAGTCATATACACGTCCACTTCTAAAGCTAGTTTAGAATGACGGTATACTCATCCTCCTGCCGGGTCTTATAGTCTAGAACAGCAGCAATGGCAAGTCTGGGTAAACAAGAACCTCCTTGTCACCGTCTCTAAGAAGACCGAAGTACCTCTCGGGTGCCTGAGGTTACCAACCAAAATCTGCGGAGTGGCTAATGGAACGTTGAAAACAATTGAATCCTTAGGTTCTATTAAATCTTCAGTAATTGTTTGTGGTTTTGGAATCACTTCCAGTTCTACCATACCCCACTACTATTTTCTGAAAAATCCATTTTACTAAAAATGTGGCAAGTCAAGAACAATATAAATATTGATCTTCCTGATGGTAGAAAGTTAACCCTCGTTAAAGCCCGGGATAACCCATAAACAGCCATTACTGAAACGTGCCTTGAATTTATCCGGATTCCGGTTTTAAGCATCAGCCGGACAACTCCCTATATCTTAACATCGTTAAGATATAAATTGATTCTATATAAATCTAATATAGAAACAAAAGCACTAATTTAATTTGAACCGGATTCAAAATCATGCAGCTGTCTCAAGTGCATATCAACCAGATGGAAAAAGGACAATCAGCATTACTCATCTAGGAGTGCATCCATATATGAGTAACCTGAAAAAGAAGCAAGTTCTCAAAACCATTACTATTAAGTGAATACCAAACACAAGTATCTATATCTTCGACTTCCTCGAAGAATCCTGATACTTACAACAATTGGTTCTCTAATTTATTCTTATACCTATAACTTCTGAATATCTGGACCTTACATTTCAACGAAATACATGTCTAGAATAAGAGAAGTTATGAGTAAACATAATACTGTGTGAGTACCAACCCCATTATCCTAATAGACACTGGACAACATACAATACTTTGTATAAGTCACCTGTGTTCAACAACTCAAACCCTGTACGTCGTAGGTTGAAAAACTGTACTATGGTTATGAAGAGTTACACCGCTGTTGAATGTGTTGGAGATAGTGCCCTCAGAGTCAATTATTGGATCACAGGCACGGAATTGCAATGATTGATAGGGGACCTATGCCGGTAGGACAGTCTTACTCAAGATGATAGTATGCTATCTGGTTTACCTTTATCATCGTGTGCTGCTTCAGGTACCTTACAGGTCACTATTACACAATGATAGAGCCCTTAGGATTCTTGCTTGATGACCAGCAGTATGATAGAGATCATATACATGGGAGCGGGGGTCTATAAGCACATCCTTAAAAGGTCCCTAGTCGTGGGAGTTTCGAGACAGGGCATCGATATTCCAGAGTAGACTAGTGTATACAGTCGAGACCCCGACGAGGGGCGGTGGCCGGTCTCACAAGACACTTGTGTCAGTTGGTTCACTTAAGATGTATACTGGTGCTCATTGGGTTATGAGTACACCGGAAAGGACTCGCCGGGAACATGCTAGTTTGTCTTATACCTGACGTTAGATAGAAGTTCCCTGGTGAGATGTGTACAGGTTAGTTCATCGACCTGAGATCGTCATTTGTCTCGTGTGAGTTCCCACTGTACTTTGATTGCTACCCTACCACGCTCAAAGGAAACGTGCAAACAAGTTTTAGTTAGGTAGAGTCCCGAGCCACATGGAGGCAGTGAGCGGATCTGCAGGGGTTCGTCTCTCCCGGTATTGGGGGAAAGGTCGTGCTGTGTCTAGGAGAGCCATTACACGAAGTCCTTGGCCAAGGCAGGAGATTTACTGGTAGGTATTCCAGTAATATCTCAGGGTGTTCTGGGCTACACTCCGACACGACTTGTACCGCTTTTGGGGGTCTGACATTTACCAACCCCCTAGGCCCGCCATGTGATGCTTATAGACGAACGGACCGGACTGTACGGATATTGTCACTGACAGGTTCAATAGGGTGTCAGGATGAGTTCGCTCATCGATGTCCATTTTGTTCAATACCTGGTAGCCCGTTACGTACGGCTAATACCTCTGACGTGCTAGTGGTTAAATCCACAGCCAAAGTATTGACAAGTCTTTAGAGTCCCCCACAGACCGTTTCTCAAGTTTCGGGCGAAACGTTGTAGAGGCCGTATGGAGATATGGCAGGATTCGATCATATACGTGCGGTATTGCACGGATCATGATCGGACGGATAATACTAGCAGGATTTGGTTTAAGCCAGATCCTAGTATTGTACAGTGTAGATTTTGTCTTATTTCATTTGTATTTGGTCGGAATACAAATGCGCTTATGTATATACAGTTACGGGGTTTTCCTGTAATTTATTACGGGATCAGGTTTTTGAAGTTTCCAGTTTGCTTTCGGTTTCGGCCATTTTCCTTTGTATCATTCTTTGGTTGAAATTTGGTGTGGAGGGGCTTATTTGCAAACGTGCAAATTAGCCAAGTGGAGGGTGGTTTTTGGAAATTGTTGTTTCATGATGGTTGTAGCTTCCATTGACTTCATTTGTTCATCATGACTTTATATGATTAGGTGATGGAGTGGAGATTTGGTTGTGATCATTATTCTTCATGATTATCATTTTCTCTCTTGTATTATTACTTACTCCACACTCTCTCTCATTCTTGAATTAAGGGGCCGGCCATTCTAGAGGAGGGCTGCCAAAATTTTGGAGAGTGTTTTTTTGTTCTCTTGATGCTTTCAAAAATTCACTTGTTCATCACAAAAGTTCATATCTCCTTCTACACTTCAAAATGGCAACTTCTTACAATCCTCAGAGACATAGTGATCTACACTTAGCCTACAGCATCCTTGGATACGTCGACTCGCCAACTTCGTGCCCGAGTTGCCTCGGTCCAGAGGTGGGAGCCCGTAAAAGAACCCGGCGATGTTGTGCCCTTTCCGACGAGGAGATGAAGACCGGAAATTCCGCGGGGAGATCGAGACGACGACGAGAAGACCGACGGACACGGATCGCTCGGTATATCTCTCTACCCCTTCTCTAGTTTGCTAGGATTAGGTTAATGGCCCGATCCGGGTTTTTTAGTACGCGGTAGCGCCAGTTTTAAAAGTTAAAGGAAAGTATCGTTTCCGCATTTTGGCCTCGTTCAAACGGCCGGGGCGCTGCCGTGCACTTACACTGGTATTAGAGCCACGCCATTAAGCTTGTCTAGCTTGCTCTAACATGTTTACAAGTTCGATCGAACGGATTTTCAAAAAACCGCGTTTCCATGTCAAGTTTCTGTCGAATTTTTGCAGTGCTTTAAAATTAATTTGGTACAATGTAAAAATACGTGCAGGGTTTTGTATGCATTCTGTGAAAATTTGGTAGGCTGAAGTTGTAGGATTACTAGGCTTACTAACAAGGCTCTACAAGGCATCGACCATGCCAAAATTAAATTCTTTTGTGCCGAATAACACTAAGCAAGATCGTATAGTAGAGTTTAGGCGAAACTAAAAGCAAGTAAACAACTTTACTCTAAAGGGAATACGAAATACAACCTTTGTAGATTGGTCCTTCACTTCTAAAGCTCCTTGATGAAGTCCCTTCACTGCGATCAAGGTTCTCCCGGACTCTTGCATGGCTTCACGAGGCGAAAGATGCGACCTTGCTTGAAGTCTCCGAGGCCGAAGATGATCTACGTCGAGGGAATTCCGACTCAAGCACCTACTTCACTAACTAGAGAATTAGTGAAGTAAACACCCTAAACTAAATTGCTAGTCTAGTAGAGGATGAAGAAATAGGAAGTGGGTTCTCTTTATAATTTTATTTCTCACAAACTTCTCACTTTTGATCAAACCCTAGCAAGCTTTTTCTTTTAACAAAATGAAGAAGTAGATGAACTAAAGAAAGAGAAGAGGATAATGATCAAGTGAGAAGTCTAACCATGGTGAGTGAGTATCATATACTAACTCTTGTAGAGCCATAACCATAGCTAACACTTATGGTTGGGTTAAGAAATATCTATGGTAAAAACAAACTCAAGTGGACTTAGTCAATGCATCCACAAGCTTCCACAAGCTTCATGCATTGATCTAATCCTCCACTTAATTTTGTAATTACTTAAAATATAAAAACCCAACATAATATATAGCATGGTGTAAGTCTCATACATCCAAGTCATGTGTATCATCAACCATGATACATTTAGAAAACACAATTTTAATATATATCACATATACATTAAAATTGTGCTCATGTGAGAAAAACCCTAAAGTGAACAAGTGTTAGTAAATGTAAATTAGTAAATCTAATATACAATTATACACTTAATTATTAAATCAACACTTGACTTAATAATCCGGTCATATCTCATATAACCGACTAACATTCATCGTATCAACTTATCGAATCAACACTTGATTCGATAACCCGGCTATATCATATATAACCGACCGATACTAAAAGTCGCGAGAATAGAATACTGTTGGAGATAGTGCCCTCATAGTCAATTATTGGATCGCAGGTACGTGATTGCAATGATTGCGGAGGACCTATACCGGTATGACATTCTTACTCGAGATGATAGTATGCTATCTGGTTTGCCTTTATCAGTCGTGTACATGTTCAGGTGACTGAGTACATGTTACACTTTGATGGAGCCCTTAGGATCTTGCTTTACTACCAACAGTATGATGGCGATCATATAAGTGAGAGTTGGGTAGTTTATATGCATATCATTAATTGTGGTCCCTAGTCGTGGGAGTTTCGAGACAGGGCATCGATACTCCGGAGTAGACTAGTGTATACAGTCGAGACCCCGACGAGGCGCAGTGGCCGGTCTCACAAGCCACTGGTGTCAGTTGGATCACCTAAGATGTATACAGGTGCTCATTGGGTTATGAGTACACCGGACAGGACTCGCCGGGAATCTGCTAGTTAGTACTATACCTATCGTCAGATAGCAGTTCCCTGGTGACATGTGTACAGGTTAGTTCATCGACCTGAGGTCGTCATTTGTCTCGTGTGAGTTCCCACTGTGCTTTGATTTCTACCCTACCACGGCTCAAAGGAGTCGTGCAAACAGGTAGCTTTTGGGTACAGTCCCGAGCCATATGGAGGCACGTGAGCGGATCGGCAGGGGATTCGTCTCTCTCGGTATTGGGGCCGAGGTCGTGCTGTGTCTAGGAGAGCCATTACACATAGTCTATGGCCATGGCAGGAGATTTACTGGTAGGTACTCCAGTAGTATCTCAGGGTGTTATTGGGCTACACTCCGACACGACTTATACTGCTATTGGGGGTCTGACGTTACTAGCCCCCTAGGCGGATATGCGATACTCATTGACGAATGGACCGGACTGTATATACATTGTCACTGTTAGGCTCAGTAGGGTTTCCGGATGAGTTCGCTCATCGGCCTCCCTTGAGGTCAGTCCATGGGCAGCCATTACGCATAGCTAGTGCCGCTGACGGTTTGTGGTTAAACCCACTGCCAGGGTACTGACGAGTCATTAGAGTCCCCCACAGACAGTTTCCCAAGTTCGGGCGAAACGTTGTAGAGGCCGTATGGTTTTATGGCAGGGTTCGGAAAATGCACGTGCGTTTACGCACCTGTTATTTTTCGGGCAGATGATACTGGTCGGCTTTGGTTTAAGCCGGATCCGAGTATTATATTGAGTAGGTATAATATCTTTGTCTCAGTTGCATTTGTATTCGGTCGTAATACAAATGCGGGTATATTTATACAGTTACGGGGTTATCCTGAAAGTCGTTTCAGGATCACTTTTGGAAGTTGCCAGTTTCCAGTTTTCTATCAGCCGTCTTTTAACATTTGGTTAAAGACGGATTTATCTTTTCTTGGATGAGAGTGAGTCATGCTTCTAGAAGGTTCTAGAAGGTTCTAGAAAATGGTGACAAGGATTGTGACTCATGCTTTGATTTCAACCATTTCTTGTTTTCCTTAAGATCTTTGTGCTTGATATTTTCATGTGTTCACACATGATATTTTCCTTGTGGTCACCCTCTTCACTCCTACGATCACCTCCCCCTCTATATAAGAGGCCGGCCCCCTCTCTCTCCTCACTCACTCTCTCACTTGGTGTTTTCATTTGTGAAAAGGATATGATAGATTTTGGGGTGTATGGAATTTCACAGTTCATTTCATTCCATCACCCGATTCCCTCGGCAACTTCATTAACCGTCCGTCCATAGCTTTGGACGGAACGAGACAAAGTCATCTACTCATTCTCTACATCAATTTTGGTCGTCTCTTTTAGCAAACTTGACGACCGAGTTGCCTCAAGTCAGAGGCGGGAGCCCGTTTAAAGAATCAGTGATGTGGTGCCACCTGGACGAGCAGATCGGAGATCGAAGAGATCGGAGCAGCCGCAACGGAGCGTGGGATGATGGTTAAAGAACGAAGGACTCGGATCGTTCGGTATAACCTTTCTACACTCTTTACAGTTTGTTAGTTTAGCAATAATGGAAGATCCGGGTTAAAGTATACGATAGCGCCAGTTAAAAAGTTTTTTGTTCCGCATTTGGCGTCTGTAGACGGCCGGGGCGCTAGCGTAGACTTACAGTGGTATCAGAGCCTCACCATTTTGCTATACTAACTTGTGCTAACGCGTTTAAAACATCGATCGAACTGGAAATCAAAAACCGCAATTTTTCAATTTGACAGTTTCTGTTGATTTTAAATGGTGTCCTAAAATTATTTCACATATCTCAGAAAACTGTGCAGGGTTTTGTAAGAGCAACGACAAAATTTGGGCACGTGATTCCACCAAACCGCCGCGGAAACGCGGCCAAACCCATGGTTTGGCCGCGCATCCGCGGCCACTTGGTGAGATCATGCTCCCAAATTTGTACAGTGTGTTCCCCTCTGGAAATTGGGGTTTTTGGTATATATATTTTGGGCCCAGATTTTGTTACTGTGCAGCAGATTTGCGTGGGGCCCACTTCGGGAAATTTAGTCGATCAAAATTTAAACATGTTAGTTTACAGTGCTTACATTATATCTCCGACCGGGAATGTCATTTGATCGGTAAACCGCGTCTGATTGCTATAGTTCTTTTAGACGGGTTTGTGAACGTGAAATTCGCGTTGATGTTCTGTGTTGTGCTGTGATGTTGCGGATTTGTCGTGGTGGATAGCAGTGTGCAATGGTAGTGCAGTTTGAGTTTATTTGTACATTTGATATTGCGGGGCGAGCGTCCAACTTGTAGACTGCCGTCACTGCCTGTTGTATAATATTCTTTTGGGGCACGACCAGGTTGCGGTCGATGTACCTGTTGTACTATTTTTCATTACTGTACTAGGTTTTACCCCGCGACGGAGTGCACGGATAGCCGGGTTCTGAGGGGCAACGGGTCCGCATCTCATGGCTTTGAGAGGCAGAGGGGTCCCACTCTAGAATTGGTAGACTATTCGCCGCACTCGTAGGGGGTACAGGTTGACCCAAGGAGGGGTGCTCAATTTACCGGTTTCCGTGAAGTGCCGGGTGTTCCATTCACTATGCTGGTGGGGACTACCTCGCTTCAGGTTTTGGCGGGTAACTTGCCGCACCCGTAGGGGTCTAGGTTTCATTGCACAGGCTATCCACACGACAGGGGAACGTCGGGTTTCAGCAGCGGCTCTGTGAAACCCGGGGATCCCAGATTATCTGTATTGTTCTGTGATGCTTATTACTTTTCTGTAATGTTGCATATTATCACGCCTGGAGCGATTATTGTATATTGGTTTATATACTATTAGATGTTGTATATGTTTTACACCCGCGCTAGTCCAGTCCCCGCTCTGTCGTTAGTTAAGTAACCTAACGGGTGATGACGGGACCCAGTGACGAATGCGGATGGCATATACGTACATTTTATTTTCGTTCTTTTCTGGTGTGATTGATTGATGGGACTGCGTTGATTCTGATCAATGCAAAGTGAAACAAACCTGTTTGATGTTGTTGGAACAATTTAAAATGTGTTATTGCAAAGTCGTTTCCTTTTGTTTTGCATAGCGGTATTCAGTGGAATATCCTGCACCTCATTCGACGGGGCAAGGGCCGATATCCCTTCACCGGGACTGACCCCTTGGGCAGAAGTTTGCGTCAGGGTAATAACTTCACTATAGTCGATTACAAGTTGCTTCGCATAGCGGTATTCAGTGGAATATCCTGCACCTCATTCCACGAGGAAAGAGCCGAGATCCCTTCACCGGGAATGACCTCTTTAGCAAAAGGTTTTCGCCACTATATTTTAAAAAGCTATCAGATTCCTTCAGCGAGATCAAGTTCATTACGCTAAAGGTTTTTCGCCAAAAACCAGTCGTAGCCCTCCGTCGTTTCTTATGAATGGTCAATAGTATTCAAGCTATGTTTGTTGGCTTACGTCAAGGCATAGTGTTTGGTAGCTGCTGGGTATTCATTTATTGCATAGATAGATGAGTTGGTTTGGGACAGTCGTATTACCTTGTTGGCATACGTCAAAGGTATGTACGGGTGGGTTCAAATTAACAAGATAATGACGGGCAGAACTTGACATGTGACTTATGATTTGTTGACATACGCCAAGGTCATAAGAGCATGGGGCATAAATCATATCGGGAGTTTCTAAAGAAACTGAAACTTGCCAAGTATGCGCATACCTTCTGGAGTATGAGTAACGTGGATGCATTCCATCACGTTATCATGCGATGAGAGTTGGATCCCGATTCTCACTGATGAGTTGGTTTACTCTTCGGGTGATCCCGATTGATTCTTCTTTCAGGTTTGGAGGAGAATTTGACAGGACAGTGGGAGGTTTCCGGATTAGATAAAGTGATAACCATTCTGATCTAGGTTAGAGTGCACGCAGAGTGTTTCTTTTCTCTCTCTCTTTGGCAGCGACCTTTGACCGACCCTAGACTATGACTCAGTGACCAAGTTGATCGAACCTTCTTAAAATACTGGCTTTTGGATTGTCCCTGTTGCATAAGTCATTGCCACTCCTTCTCTTACCCTTTGAATTTCTCAGAACACCCGTATTACTACGGACATCCACTTCCATTGGATAGATCCATCGTATGGTTATATACGAACTCGAAGGGACTTCTTCGAGGATGGATCCAGGTTCAGGAGAAATAGAATTGGTTTATTCAGTTGTCTTTTATTATCACCTTCTCTCAGGTTGCGAGGGCTCCTTGGTTTAGGAGAGTACACCTATTACGCTTATTGGATAGTCTTATTCCAAACCATAGGCAGGTGCCGAAAGGTAGGAAATGAAGAAAACCAATTAGCCTAAGTAGGGTGTGCAGAAGGTAATATGTAAAGACAAAATAAAGGGATTAGAAAGAGGGCAAAGTAAATTGCGACTGATTATCATTCACGACCAAACCGCGTACTTCATCGCCACTCCTATTTCACCTTTAAAGGAATAAGGTATTATTCAGTTGTCTTTTATCATCACCTTCTCTCGAGATACGAGTACTCCTTGGTTTAGGAGGGTACACCTATTATGCTTACTGGATAGTCTTCTCCCAAACCATAGGCTGGTGCCGAACGGTAGGGAAAGAAGAAAACCATTTAGCCTAATGATGGTGTACAGAATGTAACGACTAAAGACAAATAAAGGGATTTGGAGAGATGCCAATAAAATATACGGTTAAAGTCATGAATTGGATTATGGAAGAGGCATTGCTATGAATACCAGGATAACCCTACGAAATATTTTTATGTTTCAGTGCATTGTTAAAGAAAAACTGTTTTCCCGATTAGACACTTACTCCAAGGGTATGTATTTACCAGGTTTCATTCTCATATCTGTATGGTTTTACAGATGATGAGTGGGAGTAAGTTATTGGGAATTAGGTGATTACCCTCATTATATCGGAATTCGTTGTAATTGGTGATATTTGAGGAAATCGCCAGGGTACAGTTTTCAACCTACGACGCACAGATTTTGAGTTGTTTAACTCAGCGGACTTATACAGAATATTGTATGTTGTCCAAGTGTCCATCAGGACAAAGGGGTAGGTCCTCGTACTATGTTCTGTTTACTTATAACTTCTCTAGTTTTTAGACAAGTGTTTCGTACAAATACAAGGTCTAAGTTTTGAGAAGTTGTGGGTATAAGAATAAAGTAGAGAACCAGATATCACAAGTATCGGGATTCTTCAAAGAGATCGAAGATGTAGATTCTTGTGATTGGTATTCAGATGATAGTGATGGTTTTGAGAAACGTCTTTCTCTTTCAGGTTACTCATAATTGGATGGATTCCTAAGTTGAGTAATGCAGATTGGCCTCTTTCCATTAAGTTGATATGCACTGGAGACAGCTGCATGATTTGAATATGGTTCCAATTAAATAAGTGCCAAAGTTTCTGTATTGGATATAGAATGGATCGTACCTTAAAAGATGTTAAGGTACGGGGAGTTGTCCAGCTTATGCTTAAAACCAGACACTGGATAACTCAGGGCACGTTTCTGTAATGGCTGTTTGTGGGTTGACCCTGGCTATGACGAGGGTTGATATTCTACCATTTGGAAGATCAATAGTGATATTGTTCTTGACTCGCCACAGTTTTAGTAAAATAGATCTTTTTCAGAAAACAATAGTGGGAGTATGGTAGAACTGGAAGTGATTCCAGAACCGCGAACGATTACGGAAAATTTAATAGGACCTATATATTCAATCAGGTTTGACATTCCATTAGCCACTCCGCAGATACGGTAGGTAACCTCAGACACCCGAGTGGTACTTCGGTAGCCTTAAGGACGGTGACAGGGAGGTTCTTATCAACCCAGACTTGACACTACTGTTGTTCCAGGCTATGAGATCCGGTAGGAGGGTTGTCGTAGTCAGTGGGAGCAGCGGAAGCATAGTGGGCAAGACGCTTATGTCTATTTATAGACTTAAGCAGTTATAGCGGAGATAGATCATCTAAATCTGATGTGACAGTCATAGGTTTGACTTCAACCAGAATAGGGGATGGATCTGTTAAGAAGGTAGTAGGTTGTGATGTCATGGTATATGGATGACATACACAGAGTAGGAAGTAAAATTCCTATACTACGATCGGTTGCACTGTGGTCGTCACATAGTTGTTTCTCCAGACAGGATATGGATATAATATTTGACATTCTGGTTTCTGGATCTATGGTTTTAGATCTGGATTTGGGTAGTTTCCCAATGTGGGTACTTTGACAGATATTCTAATGGTTTTTAGAATAGTAGACTCCTAGCATGGTGGTGTACCTGCAGGTGATGGAGTCACCCTCTCTAAAGGTGTCTTACAGACTAAAGGGGAGAGGGATGTACATGATTGGCAGATCACTTGCTTAGGCAATTGAGTCAATCATGAGATGTCAAGTACCACACCAGATGTTGTTTTTGCACTAGATGCAATAAGTTTGTATTAATCCAATCCTGGAGAAACATAAGGAAGCAGTTTTAGAATATAAGTACATGTTCTACGGATTTGATGACGGCAGCCTCCTTCGGGAGACGATTATCATTCCAGTCTTCAAAGGTGACATGGATGACAGAGTGATTGTCAGAGTTTTAGTTTTCCCTCTGACGAGGGACAGTATTATGGACAGGTGGTCCAAGAGGATACTGTGGGTGGCATGGTGCCGGATACTGATTAGGTTCAGTGATCGATACAGTCTAAGAAGTTTGGATTTGGAGTTCATTTATGAACAAGGTCCCATCAGAAATCCAGACATATTCTAAGACAGGTATTACACAATTCGGGAGATGGCTTTCTCCGCGAACTTGAGATTAAGAGAGATATAGAAAGAAACATCTAGGCGGATCCACTCACTGAGGCTATTTCTCGAACACAATAGTTTTACAAACGGGCTTTGTGAAACTGATTAGTAGAGGAGTTGGATGTTCGGTTTCACACGGGCTGTGAGTAGTCGACATTGCAATAATTAGCCTTGAGTGCAAGTGGGAGATTGTTGGAGATAGTGCCCTCATAGTCAATTATTGGATCGCAGGTACGTGATTGCAATGATTGCGGAGGACCTATACCGGTATGACAGTCTTACTCGAGATGATAGTATGCTATCTGGTTTGCCTTTATCAGTCGTGTACATGTTAAGGTGACTGAGTACATGTTACACTTTGATAGAGCCCTTAGGATCTTGCTTTACTACCAACAGTATGATGGCGATCATATAAGTGAGAGTTGGGTAGTTTATATGCATATCCTTAATTGTGGTCCCTAGTCGTGGGAGTTTCGAGACAGGGCATCGATACTCCGGAGTAGACTAGTGTATACAGTCGAGATCCCGAAGAGGGGCGGTGGCCGGTCTCACAAGCCACTGGTGTCAGTTGGATCACCTAAGATGTATATAGGTGCTCATTGGGTTATGAGTACACCGGACAGGACTCGCCGGGAATCTGCTAGTTAGTACTATACCTATCGTCAGATAGCAGTTCCCTGGTGACATGTGTATAGGTTAGTTCATCGACCTTAGGTCGTCATTTGTCTCGTGTGAGTTCCCACTGTGCTTTGATTTCTACCCTACCACGGCTCAAAGGAGTCGTGCAAACAGGTAGCTTTTGGGTACAGTCCCGAGCCATATGGAGGCACGTGAGCGGATCGGCAGGGGATTCGTCTCTCCCGGTATTGGGGGCGAGGTCGTGCTGTGTCTGGGAGAGCTATTACACATAGTCCATGGCCATGGCAAGTGATTTACTGGTAGGTACTCCAGTAGTATCTCATGGTGTTATTGGGCTACACTCCGACACGACTTATACTGCTATTGGGGGTCTGACGTTACTAGCCCCCTAGGCGGATATGCGATACTCATTGACGAACGGACCGGACTGTATATACATTGTCACTGTTAGGCTCAGTACGGTTTCCGGATGAGTTCGCTCATCGGCCTCCCTTGAGGTCAGTCCATGGGCAGCCGTTACGCATAGCTAGTGCCGCTGACGGTTTGTGGTTAAACCCACTGCCAGGGTACTGACGAGTCATTAGAGTCCCCCACAGACAGTTTCCCAAGTTCGGGCGAAACGTTGTAGAGGCCGTATGGTTTTATGGCAGGGTTCGGAAAATGCATGTGCGTTTACGCACGTGTTATTTTTCGGGCAGATGATACTGGTCGGCTTTGGTTTAAGCCGGATCCGAGTATTATATTGAGTAGGTATAATATCTTTGTCTCAGTTGCATTTGTATTCGGTCGTAATACAAATGCGGGTATATTTATACAGTTACGGGGTTATCCTGAAAGTCGTTTCAGGATCACTTTTGGAAGTTGCCAGTTTCCAGTTTTCTATCAGCCGTCTTTTAACATTTGGTTAAAGACGGATTTATCTTTTCTTGGATGAGAGTGAGTCATGCTTCTAGGAGGTTCTAGAAGGTTCTAGAAAATGGTGACAAGGATTGTGACTCATGCTTTGATTTCAACCATTTCTTGTTTTCCTTATGATCTTTATGCTTGATATTTTCATGTGTTCACACATGATATTTTCCTTGTGGTCACCCTATTTACTCCTACGATCACCTCCCCCTCCATATAAGAGGCCGGCCCCCTCTCTCTCCTCACTCACTCTCTCACTTGGTGTTTTCATTTGTGAAAAGGAAATGATAGATTTTGGGGTGTATGGAATTTCACAGTTCATTTCATTCCATCACCCGATTCCCTCGGCAACTTCATTAACCGTCCGTCCATAGCTTTGGACGGAACGAGACAAAGTCATCTACTCATTCTCTACATCAATCTTGGTCGTCTCTTTTAGCAAACTTGACGACCGAGTTGCCTCAAGTCAGAGGCGGGAGCCCGTTTAAAGAATCAGTGATGTGGTGCCACCTGGACGAGCAGATCGGAGATCGAAGAGATCGGAGCAGCCGCAACGGAGCGTGTGATGATGGTTAAAGAACGAATGACTCGGATCGTTCGGTATAACCTTTCTGCACTCTTTACAGTTTGTTAGTTTAGCAATAATGGAAGATCCGGGTTAAAGTATACGATAGCGCCAGTTAAAAAGTTTTTTGTTCCGCATTTGGCGTCTGTAGACGGCCGGGGCGCTAGCGTAGACTTACAAATACGGTATCACATACACGCATTATTCTCGGTCCCGCACATATCACATATGCACCCCTATTTCGTTTTGCCTGAACCAGAAAAACCTATATGTAGGACTCTAATGACTCGTCAATACGCCGGCAGTAGGTGATGATCACATCACGCACCCACAAGCCGTCAGCGGTACTAGCTGGACTTAACGGCTACCCGGGTATTGAGCGATCAAAAGATTAGCAAGCAAGCCCGCTCCAACACATGTAAAAGCCTGCCGGTAACACTTCCCGCACAGTTCGGTCCCCTCGTCTGATATGTCGCATATCAAGTCTAGGGGTGGTAAACGTCAGACCCCAATAACCGATAAGTCATGCCGATGTGAGGCTCATAACGGGTCGAGAAACTACTGGTAACACTTACCAGTAAATCTCTAAATCAGCCCTGGCCAGGGACTTCCCTGTTACGGCCAATCGAGCACAGCGCAACATCAACCCCCAATACCGGGAGAGACGAAACCCCTCCTATCGCTCATTGCCTCCATGTGACTCGGGACTGTACCCAAAAACAACCGTTTTGCACACCCTCATGGACGTGGTAAGGTGGAAATCAAAGCACAGTGGGAATCACACAAGACTCTATAACGATCTCGGGTCTACAGACTAACCTGCACAAGTGTCACCAGAGAACTGCCATCTGACGTGAGGTATAATACCATCTGGGAGTTCTTGGCGAGTCCGTCCAGTGTACCCAGTCTCCACTGAGCACCCGTATACCATCTCTGATGTCAAACACCAATGGATATGGGATCATCCATCGCCCATCTCATGGGTCGAGAAGCGTATACGCTAGTCTACACTGGTATATCGATGCCCCGTCTTGATACACCCACGACTAGGGACCTTGAAGGATGTACTTATGGACTACCATGTCCCCACTAGTATGATCCGCATCATAGTCCAGGTAGCCAAGTACACATCCTAAGGGCTTTACCGACATGTAACTATAAGAAAGTATAAAGAGACAAGTATACATGTTAAAGTAAAGCGCAACTAGATAGCATACTATCATATCGAGCAAGAAAGTCCTCTCTATATATGTCCAAGCATCCAATATAATATACATCATCTGTATAATACTGGCCTCTAGGGCATACATACAACTAACAATCTCCTACTTGCACTAGGGCCAGCTGCTGTAGTATCGCATACCGAGCATCCCGAAGAGTCTCTCAAACTGTATCTGAGGAATGGCCTTCATGAGTGGATCCGCTATGTTATTCTTCGTATCAACCCTCCAGACCTCGATCTCCCGGCGATCAACTATCTCCCGGATCAGGTGATACCGCCTCAGAATATGCCTGGATCGCTGATGGGACCTCGGTTCCTTGGCCAAAGCCACCGCTCCATTGTTATCGCATTACAAAGGTATTGGATGCTCAATAGATGGAACCACTCCAAGTTCAGTAATGAACTTCTTGATCTAGACAGCCTCTTTGGCAGCATCGTTGGCAGCAATGTATTCAGCCTCCATCGTCGAGTCTGCCACGGTTTCCTGCTTGGAACTCTTCCAGCTAACCGCCCCTCCGTAAAGGGTAAAGATAAATCCCGACTGAGACTTAGAGTCATCCTTATCACTCTAGAAGCTCGAATTGGTAAAGCACTCCACTTGGAGTTCTCCGTTACCATACACCAAGAGCATCTCTTTAGTCCTTCGAAAATACTTGAGAATGCTCTTCACAGCTGTCCAGTGACTCTCTCCAGATCAGCTTGATACCTACTCACTACACTTAGTGAGTATGCTACATCGGGTCTGGTACATAGCATCGCGTACATGATAGAGCCTACTGCCGAAGCATAGGGTATCCCTTGCATGCGAGCTCTCTCCAAATCAGTCTTGGGAGACATCTCTTTGGAGAGAGTGAGCCCTGAGATCGTGGGTAAAAACCCACGTTTGGACTCTTCCATACTAAACCTCTTTAGTATGGTGTCAATGTACCTGAATTGGGACAATCCCAATATCCTTTTATATCTATCTCTATAGATCATAATTCCCAATATGCAGGAGGCATCACCAAGATCTTTCATTGAGAATCTTTGTGATAAGAAGAGCTTGACCGATTGCAGCATAGGAATGTCATTTCCTATCAAGAGTATGTCGTCCACGTACAATACGAGGAAGACAACCTTACTCTCTGCCACCTTCTTGTAGATACAAGGTTCATCTACGTTTTTGACGAAATCAAACTCTTTGATAACGATGTCAAAGCAGATGTTCCAATTCCGCGATGCTTGCTTTAATCCATAAATGGATTTAAGCAGCTTGCACACCTTCCCGCTGCTCTCACTATCTACGAAGCCCTCTGGCTGAGTCATGTACACGCACTCTTCTAAATCACCGTTTAGAAAGGCGGTCTTAACATCCATTTGCCAGATTTCGTAATCATGATATGCAGCGATGGCAAGCATGATCCGGATGGATTTAAGCATAGCCACTGGAGAAAAGGTTTCGTCATAGTCCACACCTGGTCTATGACGAAAACCCTTTGCAACAAGTCTAGCTTTGAAAGTCCCCACTTTCCCATCTACACCAAGATTTTTCTTGAAGATCCACTTGCTCCCAATGGGTTTTACCCCTTCAGGAGCAACTTCCAAAGTCCATACTTTGTTGGTGTACATGGATTCCATCTCGGACCGCATTTCATCCAGCCATTTCACTGAGTCTCCACTCGTGATGGCCTGCTCGAAGCTAGTTGGGTCATCATCCTCCATGATGCAATCCTCTCTCCCACCATCCAAGAGAAAACCGTAGTATCTCTCAGGTGGGTGAGGAACCCTACTAGATCGGCGGAGTGGCTGGGGTTCATCAGGAACTACTGAATCCTCTGATTCCACTAAATCTTCAGTTGCAGTTTGTTTATCTGGAACCTCTTCCAGCTCTACCACTTTGCTACTAATTTCTTTTACAAGAAAATCCTTTTTTAAAAAGGTGGCATGTTGAGCAACAAACACCTTTTGTTCCTCACTGTGGTAGAAAAAATATCCATATGAATTCTTTGGATATCCCACAAACTTGCAAAGAACTGACCGTGCCTCGAGTTTGTCCGGATTTTGTCTTTTGACATAGGCCGGACAACCCCATATCTTAACTCGTTTAAGATATGGTCTCTTCCCACTCCATATCTCATATGGTGTAGTAGGTACAGATTTAGATGGAACTTGATTCAATAGCTATGCTGCTGTTTCCAGTGCATACCCCAAGAAGGAAATAGGTAACTCAGCTGTGCTCATTATAGAGCGCACCATATCTAATAGGGTACGGTTCCTCCGTTCTGATACACCGTTGTGCTGTGGTGTATATGGAGGAGTCAGTTGAGAGAGAATCCCATTCTCTTTTAGGAAGTCCAGGAATTCATTGCTCAAGTATTCACCTCCTCGATCAGATCGAAGGATTTTAATACTTTTCTCGATTTGGTTCTCGACTTCTTGTTTATATTCTCTAAATTTCTCAAAAGCTTCTGATTTGTGTTTTATCAGGAACACATATCCGAATCTTGAGAGATAGTCAGTGAATGTAATGGAGTACGCAGAACCATTCCTGGCATGTGTAGACATGGGGTCGCATACATCACTATGTACCAGTCCTAAGAGTTCCGTAACTCTCTCTCCGTGTCCCGTAAACGGAGTTTTGGTCATGTTGCCTTTGAGACATGACTGGCAAGTGTCATAAGATGAAAATTCAAACGGATTCAAATATCCATCCTTATGCAACTTAGCCAGTCGTGTCGCATTGATGTGACCCAGTCTACAATGCCAGAAGAAGGATTCGTTCAGTTCTGAACTCTTCCTCGTGTGTGTGTTTGTTATGCTCAGAACTGTTGATTGATTTAGAACATAAATGCCATTGCACAACGTGCCTGATCCAACCAACTTTTGGTTGAGAAAAATGTTCATAACATTATCCTGTAATACAAAATTATATCCCTCTTTACTCAGTAAAGAAACCGATATAATGTTGCATATCAGGTTCGGCATGTAATAGCATTCGTTCAGAACAAATGTATTACCAGTTGGCAATACAAGGTGATATGCCCCGACGGTTTTAGCGTGAACAATTGCACCATTTCCAACCCTTATGTCTTTATCACCTTCTCCAAGTTCTCTACCTTTTCTAAGCCCATGTAACTGATTACATATATGGGATCCTGACCCGGTATCTAATACCCAGGACGTAAAGCAAATGGAGAAACAGTTTTCTGTAACTAACACATCCGTAGAAAATGCATCAATATGTACTTTCTTCATTCGGGTGGCATGGGAATCCTGGTATTCCCCTATATCCTGTTCAGTCCAATAACTCTTATAAGAAAGAACGGAACCAACGTTCCCCAGCACGGTATAACATGCGGGTTCGGTCAATACATCCATATTATTATCTTGATTAAGGCATGATATGGTCACTACCTGGAGAGAGAGAGAAGAAAACACTTTAGCGTATGCTCTTGCAAGATCAGATTGGTTATTATTTTATCTAATCAGGATGGCTCCCACTGTTTTTATCAAACCTTTCTTCAAACCCTAAAAGGAAAGACTAGCCGGGATTAATTACACCCTACAACTTCGCCAATCTTTCAGCCAGGCTAGTGTTGGTACATAGAGGGAGGTTCCCCTTGCTTTCGCACGGACCTAATTAAAGTAAACCTCGTTTTCCCAGAGGCGTAACCCCGTTGACACCTTTCTAGACACCTACTTGATCGGCTAATTGTCCTGTGTAAAACTCTCCCGGGAGTAACAATTACTCGCAGTGGGTATCGGGATCCAACTATCTCATAGAAGGTATGCAATCTCATTGCAAATTTAAACACTTGAAATTCCCGATAATATTTTGCCCCAAACGATCTATGACCATGACAAGGTCAACAAACCATAGACCGTAAGTCAAGTTCAACCCGTCATTTCTTGAATTAATTAAACCCTCCCGCACGACCCTTAACAAGGTCAACAAGGCTGTACGACTACCCTAAAACAATCTGCATCATATGCATAAAGTGATAAATTCTGGTCAGCTACCGCACACTACGTCTTGACAAGGTCAACAAACGCAGTACGAATACTGAGCAGGACTTTATTTGAAATGACGGAGGGCTACGACAGGTTTTTCTGAAAACCTATTGCGTAATGAACTTGATATCGTCGTAGAATCGAGTGAATTTTGAAATGGAGTGATTTTGAGGCTTTCATTAGTTTTGCTAAAGTGGTCACTCCTGGTGAAGGGATCTCGGCTCTTTCCTTATGGAATAAAGTGCAGGATATATCATATACATCACTATGCAAAGCAAAGCTCAAAAAGCAATCAAAAGCAAACCGAGTTTTGTAGCATCTGCCATTTTTGCTAAAGAGGTCACTCCCGGTGATGGGATCTTGGTTCTTTCCTCATCGAATAAGGTGCGGGATATATCATATATATCGCTATGCAAAGCAAAACTGTAGCTACCCTTTTTGAAATATTTGATTCTACAACATCTTTCAGGTTTCTTTTCTTTCATTAATCACATTATTGAAGTCCTATCATTTAAGTCACCTAAACATCACAGATAAATACGACGTACACTTATGCCATCCGCATTCGCCTCGATGTCCCCTCGTGCAGCATTAGGTTAGGTAATTAACGGCAGAGCAGGGCAGGGCTAGCGCGGGTGTAAAACATAAGTAACGTCTATATAATATATTATATATACTATATACAGTATTTATCACAGAACATCACAGATATCGCAGCAGAAGAAACATATGAAACATTGGATATTCTAGGACGTCCGTGTTTTATTTTGAGCCTCTATAAAACACGGATTCCACGGTCGCGACGAATAGCCAAACCCACACCCCTAGACCCCTACGAGAGCGGCAAGCAACCCTACAAATTCTAGGGTTAGGAGACCCGGACTCGACTCCTCGAGTTGGTCTCCCACTGGACCCTAAAACCCGGTTACTTGTGCTCCCCTCCTTGGGTCTATCCTAGTGCGGAAAAGTAAATAATATACAAATTGTGACATCAACCTCTTTCCGGAAGTGCCCCAATAAAAGAATATTACATACATTTAAATTTACATGAATGAAAATATAAAACTCTCATCTCACATAAAAACCCCCGGCTATCAGAACGCGACGATCCAATATAACATATCCAGCAACACAGAACATCACATGTCATCAACGTAAGTAAATATGCGCATCCCAATTGTCGTTGACATATAGCAAAAAAACCGGCGATATCACATATTACAATTACGGTCACAGAAAAGAAAGTGTAAAAATACAACATTTGGAATCCACAATCTCTTTAGACATCGTAAATCCGAAATATCACATACTTCGCATTTCATGCCTAACCGTATGAATTCCACATATTGTATCACATTCCAGATAAATAGACAGTATTAAACTTTCTGATCGAATAATCAAATACCCAAGATTTCCGTAATAGCTCAACACTTGAGCGGAGTTCAAAGATTCCAGAATACGTCACAGTAGCAACGGTCCAGCCGTAGAAGGGTCAAGCCAACGCCTCACATGTGGCACGCCGTACTGCCCCAAACCTTAAGGTTCAAAGGGCAGTTCAAGACGGTCACATAATCGAGTTAAGGTTTGTTGTCTTCTAGAGGGTCCATCGCGTCACATGCACGTTTATCCGAAAGATTTAAACCCGAGAAAAATTCAACACGTGAATGTTTTTCGTGCCGGGAAAAATTGAGTTAATGATATCCGTTCGAACATTTTAATACTTTCTAAATTATCCGGAATAACATAACAAAATTAAATTCTCCGATCGAATCGACGATTACTAAATAAACCCCAAAATATTCAAAACTTGAGTCATGTTTAAAATACCCAGAAAACTAAAATTGCAACAAAGGGAATTACTGTGGAAAAATAAACGTCAAATCAAATTGTACTGCCGCGGATCAGCGGCCCAAGCAGGGATTGGCCGCGGTTCCGCGGCGTTCCGTACGGATGACGTCATAATTTTTTCACCGTAATGCTTAAAATTGCATGCTGGTTTTTTTAGGTATTTTTAATTCAAAAAAATCACATTTTTTGGAAAAAGTCCAGAGAGGGGTTCATTTCGACGTATTCGGGTTCGATCGGGGTTTTAACTTCGTTAACACATCGCCTAATGCTCTAGCTAGGCTCTGATACCACTGTAGGGTTACTAGGCATACTAACAAGGCTCTACAAGGCATCGACCATGCCAAAATTAAATTCTTATGTCCCGAATAACACTAAGCAAGATCGTATACTAGAGTTTAAGCGAAACTAAAAGCAAGTAAACAACTTTACTCTAAAGGGAATACGAAATACAACTTTTGTAGATCGGTCCTTCACTTCTAAAGCTCCTTGATGAAGTCCCTTCGCTGCGATCAAGGTTCTCCCGGACTCTTGCATGGCTTCATGAGGCGAAAGATGCGACCTTGCTTGAATTCTCCAGGGCCGAAGATGATCTACGTCGAGGGAATTCCGACTCAAGCTCCTACTTCACTAACTAGAGAATTAGTGAAGTAAACACCCTAAATTAAATTGCTAGTCTAGTAGAGGATGAAGAAATAGGAAGTGGGTTCTCTTTATAATTTTATTTCTCGCAAGCTTTCTTACTTTTGATCAAACCCTAGCAAGCTTTTTCTTTTAACAAAATGAAGAAGAAGATGAACTAAAGAAAGAGAAGAGGATAATGATCAAGTGAGAAGTCTAATCATGGTGAGTGAGTATCATATACTAACTCTTGTAGAGCCAAAACCATAGCTAACACTTTTGGTTAGGTTAAGAAATATCTATGGTAAAAACAAACTCATGTGGACTTAGTCAATGCATCCACAAGCTTCTATAAGCTTCACGCATTGATCTAATCCTCCACTTAATTTTGTAATTACTTAAAATATAAAAACCAACATAATATATAGCATGGTGTAAGTCTCATACACCCAAGTCTTGTGTATCATCAACCATGATACATTTAGAAAACACAATTTTAATATATATCACATATACATTAAAATTGTGCTCATGTGATAAAAACCCTAAAGTGAACAAGTGTTAGTAAATGTAAACTACTATATCTAATATACAATTATACACTTAATTATTAAATCAACACTTGACTTAATAATCCGGTCATATCTCATATAACCGACTAACATTCATCGTATCGACTTATCGAATCAACACTTGATTCGATAACCCGGCTATATCATAAATAACCGACCGATACAAAAAGTCGCGAGAATAGAATACGGTATCTCATACACGCATTGTTCTCGGTCCCGCATATATCACATATGCGCTGTTATTGCGTTTTCCCTGAGCCGGAAAAACCTCTATGTAGGACTCTAAAGACTCATCAATACGCCGGCAGTAGGTGATGATCACATCACGCACCCACAAGCCGTCAGCGGCACTAGCTGGACGTAACGGCTTCCCGGGTATTGAGCGATCAGAAGATCAGCAAGCAAGCCCGCGCCAACTCCTGTAAAAGCCTGCCAGTAACACTTCCCGTACAGTTCGGTCTCCTCGTCTGTATGTCGCATATCAAGTCTAGGGGTGGTAAATGTCAGACCGAAATAACCGATAAGTCGTGCCGATGTGAGGCTCATAATGGGTCGAGAAACTACTGGCAACACTTACCCGTAAATCTCTAAATCATCCCTGACCAGGGACTTCCCTGTTACGGCCAATCGAGCACAGCACAACATCAACCCCCAATACCGGGAGAGACGAAACCCCTCCAATCGCTCATTGCCTCCATGTGACTTGGGACTGTACCCAAAAACCACCGTTTTGTACGCCCTCATCGATGTGGTAAGGTGGAAATCAAAGCACAGTGGGAATCACACAAGACTCTATGACGATCTCGGGTCTACAGACTAACCTGCACAAGTGTCACCAGAGAACTGCCATCTGACGTGAGGTATAATACCATCTGGGAGTTCTCGGCGAGTCCGTCCAGTGTACCCAGTCTCTACTGGGCACCCGTATACCATCTCTGATGTCAAACACCAATGGATATAAGATCATCCATCGTCCATCTTATGGGTCGAGAAGCGTATACGCTAGTCTACACTGGTATATCGATGCCCCATCTTGGTACACCCACGACTAGGGAGCTTGAAGGATGTACTTATGGACAACCATGTCCGCACTAGTATGATCCGCATCATAGTCCAGGTAGTCAAGTACACATCCTAAGGGCTTTACCAACATGTAACTATAAGACAGTATAAAAAGACAAGTATACATGTTAAAGTAAAGTGCAACCAGATAGCATGCTATCATATCGAGCAAGAAAGTCCTCTCTATATATGTCCAAGCATCCAATCTAATATACATCATCTGTACAATACTGGCCTCTAGGGCATACATACAACTAACAGAAGTTACTGTAGCGCGGCGGATCAGCGGCCAAAACCACGTTTTGGCCGCGGATCCACCTCCGAATTTTGGCATCACTGCATCAAATGTTTATAGTGGCTCTCTGCCATGGAAATAGGGTTTCTGGTATATTCTTTTTGGGCCCAGATATTTTTGAGTGCTACAGTTGTGCTTGGGGCCCACTTCGGAATATTCAGTCGATCGAAAATTTTAAACATGTTAGTTCACAGTATTTACATTATATCTGCGACCGTGAATGTCACTTGATCGGTAAATCCAGTCTAACTGCTATAGCCCTTTTAGACGGATTTGCGAACGTGACATTCACGTTGATGTTCTGTGTTATGCTGTGATGTTGCGGATTGTCGTGGTGGATAGCCTGAATGCAATGGTAGTACAGTTTGGTTTTTTTTGTACATTTGTTATTGCGGGACGAGCGTCCGACATCTAGACTGCCGTCACTGCCTGTTTGTATATTATTCTTTTGGGGCACGACCAGGCTGAGGTCGATGTACCCGTTGTATGTATATTTTACTTTCTGTACTAGGATTACCCCAAGGTAGGGTGCACGGATAGCCGGGTTCTAGAGGGTAACGGGCCCGCATCTCATGGCGTTGAGACGGAGGGGGCTTCACTCTAGAATTGGCGGGCTATTCGCCGCACTCGTAGGGGGTACAGGTTGACCCAGGGAGGGGTGCCCAAGTTACCAGATTCCATGAAGTGCTGGGTGGTCCATTCACGTTGCTGAAGGGGGTTGCCTCGCTTCAGGTTTTGGCGGGTAACTTGCCGCGCCCATAGGGGTCTAGGATTTCATTGCACAGGCTATCCACACGACCATGGGAACGTCGGGTTTCAGTGGCGGCTCTATGAAACCGTGGGATCCCACATATCTGTATTGTTCTATGATGCTTATTACATTTCTGTGATGTTGCATTTTATCATGCCTTGAGCGAATATTATATATTGATATATATACTAGTAGATGTTGTATATGTTTTGCATCCACGCTAGTCCAGTCCCCGCTCTGTCGTTAGTTAAGTAACCTAACGGGTAATGACGGGACCCAGTGGCGAATGCGGATGGCATATACGTACATCATTATTTTCGTTCTTTATTGGTGTGATCAATTGATGGGACTGCATTGATCGGATCAATGCAAGCTAAACAAACCTATTCTGATATTGTTGGAACAATTTTTCAAAAAGCTGTTATTGCAAGGACATTTTCTTTTGTTTTGCACAGTGGTATTCAGTTGGAATATCCTGCACCTCAGTCGACGAGGCAACGGCCGAGATCCCTTCGCCGGGAGTGACCCCTTGGATAGAAGTTTGCGTCAGGGTAATAACTTCACTATAGTCGATTACTTTTGCTTTGCATCATGGTATTCAGTTTGAATATCCTGCACCTCATTCTACGGAGAAAGAGCCGAGATCCCTTCAGCGGGAGTGACCTCTTTAGCAAAGGTTTTCGCCACTATATTTTTAAAAGCTATCCAGTTCCTTCAACGATATCAAATTCATTACATTAAAGGTTTTTCGCCAAAAACCATTCGTAGCCTACCGTCATTTCAAATGGATAGTCAATAGTATTCAAGATGTGTTTGTTGGCCAAAGTCAAGGCACAATGATTGGTAGCTATTGGATATTCATATGCAGCATAGATAGATGCGTTGGTTTGGGACAGTCGTACTACCTTATTGGCCAAAGTCAAGGGTAGGTACGGGTGGGTTCAAATTAACCTGGAGAATGACGGGTCGAACTTGACATGTGACTTATGATTTGTTGGCCAAAGTCAAGGTCATAAGAGCATGGGGTAAAAATCACATCGGGAGTTTCTAAAGAAACTGAAACTTGCCAGATATGTAGGGTTCCTAGGCATCCTAATGAGGTCTCACAAGGCATCAACCATGCCAATTTCAAATTTTAATGGTGCCGAGAAACCCGACTACGGATCGTTGGCTAGAAATCTAGGCGAAAAACAATCTAGTTAACAACTTAACTAATGGGATATCGGAAATACAACCTTTGTAGATCTGGTGCTCCACCTCCATAGCTCCGCAACGAAGTCGTCTCCGCTGTCCAAAAGAAATCCGGGCTCTAGAGTCGGCTTCGTCGGAGAAAAAGCGAGCTAGGTCGTCGATGTCCATGCCGAAGATGATCTACGTCGAGGCATCGCTAAATCAAGCTCCACCTTCACCAAGCCCTAAAAACTTGTGAAGGATAACACACTCTACTACTTGGCAAGAGGTAGAGGATGAAGAAATAGGAAGTGGGTAGACTTTAGAATTGGATTTCTCACTCTTTATCATCAATCACCATTGATGACCTTGCTTTCTTCACTTCAAGAAAAATGAGGAAGAAGAAGATAATAGTTATGATAAGTTGATTAAAAATGAAATGAATAATCAAACCTTATCATAACAAGACCATGGTTAATTGTAGAGAGTTAACTCAAGTTAGATGAATGGTTAGGGTTTGTATAAGAAGACAAAATGGTTGCTATGGTCAAAGTTCATGAAGCTTCAAAGAATACAAACAAAATAGCAACCATTTTCTCATTTCCTTTTTCCTTTTTTCAAAAAGAAAAAGATTAATAAATGAATAAGGAAATCAAAACCCTAATTATCCACTTAAAACATGGTTTAATTCTTTACATTTAACCAAAATGCATGTATCATCAAACACGATACAATCTAGTGCACAAAAATCATATCGCATAAGTAATGCGCACATCCGAGTGAGAAAATCCATTATAAAGTGAACCGATACTAGTTAATGCAAAGTAATATATCAAATATATAATCATGCATTAAATCATTAAATCAACACTTGATTTAACGATCCGGTCATATCGCATATAACCGGCTAGTATCATTAGTAACAACTTATCGAATCAACACTTGATCCGATAACCCGGCTATATCACATATAACCGATCAATGTCACATCGCGAGAATCGAATACAGTATCACATACTCGTATTATTCTCGGTCCCGCACATATCTCATATGCGCTCCTATTTCGTTTCGCTTGAGCCAGGAAACCTCTGTGTAGGACTCTAAAGACTCGTCAATACGCCGACAGCAGGTGATGATCATATCAAGCACCCACAAGCCGCAAGCGGTCTGCTAAACGTAACGGCCACCCGGGTATTGAGCGATCTGAAGATCGACGAGCAAGCCCGCTCACACTCCAGTGAATCCTACCAGTAACACTACCGTACAGTCCGGTCTGATCGTCTGATATGTCGCATATCTTGCCTAGGGGTGGTAAACGTCAGATCCCAATAGCTCGATAAGTCGTGTCGATATGAGGTCTATAACAATTCGAGAAACTACTGGTAACACTTACCGGTAAATCTCAGTAACCCTGGCCAGGGATTTCCTGTTATAGCCAATCGAACACAGCGCAACATCTACCCCCTATACCGGGAGAGACGAATCCTCTCCTATCGCTCATTGCCTCCATGTGACTCGGGACTGTACCCAAAAACCACCGTTTTGCACGCCCTCTTGGACGTGGTAAGATGGAAATCAAAGCACAGTAGGAACCACACAAGACTCTATGACGATCTCGGGTCAACAGACTACTCTGTACCAGTGTCACCAGAGAACTGCCATCTGACGTGAGGTATAATACCATCTGGGAGTTCTCGGCGAGTCCGTCCAGTGTACCCAGTCTCTACTGAGCACCCGTATATCATCTCTGATGTCAAACACCGATGGATATGGGATCATCCATCGCCCATCTATATGGGTCGAGAAGGTATACTCTAGTCTACTCTGGTATATCGATGCCCCGTCTCGATACACCCACGACTAGGGACATTGAAGGATGTACTTATAGACTACCATGTCCCCACTAGTATGATCCGCATCATAGTCCAGGTAGTCAAGTACAGATCCTAAGGGCTTTACCAACATGTAACAGAGAGACAATCAGTATACACGTTAAGGTAAAGATCAACCAGATAGCATACTATCATGTCGAGCAAAAAAGTCCTCCCTATATATGTCCCAGCATCCACTACAATATACATCCTATGTACAGTAATGGCCTCTAGGGCATATATATAACTAACAATCTCCCACTTGCACTAGGGCCATCTGTAGCAGTGGTTACAGTATCTCATACTCAACCATCCCATAAAAGTCTCTCTCTGGGAACATGCCTTTGTGAGTAGATCCGCTGTGTTGTCCTCTGAGTCTACTCTCCTAACCTCGATCCCCTGGAGATTAACCATCTCCATGATCAGGTGATACTGCCTTAGAATATGTCTGGATTACTGATGGGACGGACGTTCCTTGGCATAAGCCACAACTCCATTGTCACACAATAGGAGGAACTAAGTTCATCTCATGAACCAATATACACCCAGACAGCCACTTTGGTAGCATCTTAAGTAGCGATGTATCCTGCCTTTATCGTCTAGTATGCCACGGTATCTAGCTTGGAACTCTTCCAACATACCGTCCCTTTACTGAGGGTAAAGACAATACCTGCGACTGACATTCAGTCGTCCTTATCACCCTGGAACCCTTCCAGTGATTCTCCCCAGGATCATGTGATACCATCTCACTTCGACAAGTGAGAATCCTAACATCCATTTAGATCTATCTCATAGATCCAAAATCCAGGAGTTAATAGGTATCATTATGATCCTATGTGGAGAATTATTGTGATAAACGGAGATTGATCGAGCGTAGCATAGGAAACTCCTTCCCTATCAAGATTATGTCATCCACGTACTCTACGAGGATCGTCACCATACTCCCTACTACCTTTTTGTTTATACAAGGTTCATCTACCACTTTGATGATGTCAAACTCTTTGACTAACTCATCAAAACTGATGTTCCAACTCCGCGATGCCTGCTTTATCCTATAAAGCATCTTGCACACGTTTCCGCTGCTCCCACTGTCTACGAAGCCCTCTGGCTGTGTACTTATAGACGCTCTCTTCTAAATCATTATTTAGAAAAGCAGTCAAGACACCCAACCACCAGATATCGCAGTCATGGTATGTAGCCGTGACAAGTAGGATCTGGATGGACTTAAGCATAGCTACTTGAAAAGGTTTCATCATTATCCACACCTGGTCAATGATGCAAACTTTTAACAAGTCTAGTTTTGAAAGTCTCAACTTTTCCATGTACACCAAGTAATCTTCTCAAGATATACTTGCTCCTGATGGGGATTTAACCCTTCAGATATAGCAACTAAAGTCCATACTTTGTTGGTGTATAAGGATTCCATCTCAGATCTATAAACATCCAGCCATTCTCACAGAGTCTTACTCTCGATGGCCTGCTCGAAGCTAGTTGGGTCATCATCTCATGATGCAATCCTCGCTCCCACTGTCATAGAGTAATCGAAGTATCTCTCAGGCGGGTGAGGAACCTCACTAGATCGGCGGAGAGGCTGAGGTTCGTTGGAATCTACTGAATCCTTTGGTTCTATCAAATCATCTGCTGTAGTTTGTATAGCTGAAACACTTCCAGTTCTACATAACAGACCTTGCCTTGAGCTTGTCCGGATTTTGCTTTTAGACAAAGGCTGGACAACCCCAAATCTTAACTAGCTTAAGACATGGGTTCTTCCCTTTCCATATCACATATGAAATGGTAGGCGACTGATTTGATTTGAACCCTATTCAATAGGTATGCATCTTCTCAAGTGCATAACTCCCAAAAAGGAAATAGGTAACTCAGTAATACTAATCATAGAGCACACCATATCATATAGGGTGTGATTGCTCCGCCCCGATATACCATCGTGCCATGGTGTATACGGAGGAGTAATGCTGAGAGAGAATCTCATTCTCCTTTAGAAAAGTCCAAGAATTCCGTACACAAGTATTCTCCTCCTTGATCACATCAAAGAACATAATACTTATACCCGTTTTGGTTCTCTACTTCTAACTTATATTCCGTGAATATCTCAAAAGGTTCGGACTTGTGTTTCAACAGGAACATATGTCTGAATCTTGAGAGATTATTAGAGAATATAACGAAGTACAAAGAACCAGTCCTGGCATATGTAGAAAGGGGACCTACATACATCAACATGTATCATCCCAAGAGTTCACTAACTCTTTCTCTGTTTCCAGTAAACGGAGCAGTGGTCATTTTATCTTTGTGACATGACTGGCGAGTTTCACAAGATGTAAATTCAAACTAATTTAAATATGCATCTTTATGTAACTCTAGCTAGTCGGGTCGCATTGATATGACCTAGTCTACAATACCTCAAGAAGGATTCGTTCATTTCTGAACTCTTCCTCTTATGTGTGTTCCATATACTAAGAACTGTAGTTTGATTTAGAACATTAATGCTTTTAGATAACGTGCCTGATCCGATCAACTTTTGATATAGGAAATGTTCAAAACATTATCCAGCAATACAAAATTTTATCATTTCTTTACTTATAAAGAGACTGATATGATTTTGTATATCAGGTTCGGTATCTAATAACATTCGTTCAGAATCAATGTATTCGTAATACAGGGTGACAGTGACCAACAGACTTGGCTGCAACACTTGCCCCGTTTTCTGTCTCATGAAACTTATCACCCATTCTCAGTTTTTCTACCCTTTTGTAGCCCTATGTAACAGATTACATATCTGGGATCCTGATCCGGTATCACATACCAAGGATGCGGAGGATACTGAGAAACAGTTCTTTGTAACGAACACACCCGAAGATGATGCATCAGCATGCACTCTCTTCGTTTGGGCGGCACGGGAATTCTGGTAATCCCCAATTTCCTGCTCTGTCTTATAACAATTATAAGTTGGAGTGGGACCAACGTTCCCAGCTCAGTATAACAAGCGGGTTCGGTCAATAATCCGTATTATTATCTTGATTAAGGCGTGATATGGTCGCTACCTGGAGAGAGAGAGAAGAAAACACTCAGCGTGCGCTCTAGCAAGAATAGATTGGTTATTATTTTATCTAATCAGGATGGCTCCCACTGCCTTTTATCAAATCTTCCTTCAAACCCTAAAAGGAAAGACTAGCCGGGATTAATTACACACTACAAGTTCGCCAATCTTTTAGCCAGGCCAGTGTCGGTACTTTGAGGGAGGTGCCCCGTGCTTTCGCACGAACCTAATTAATGTAAACCTCGTTTTCCCAGAGGCGTAACCCCGTTGACACCTTTCTAGACACCTACTTGATCGGCTAATTGTAATGTATAAAACTCTCCCAGGAGTAACTCTTACTCGCAGCGGGTATCGGGATCCAACTATCTCATAGAAGGTATGCAATCTCATTGCAAAACTCAACACTTGAAATTCCCGATAATATTTTGCCCCTAGCACCCTATGACCTTGACGGAGGTCAACAAACCATAGGCTACTAGTCAAGTTCAACCCGTCATTTCTTGATCGAATTAAACCCACCCGCACGACCCTTGACGGAGGTCAACAAGGCCGCACGACTACCTTAACTCAATCTGCATCATATGCATAAGCAGATAAACACTGGTTAGCTACCGCACACTGCGCCTTGACGGAGGTCAACAAACGCAGCACGAATACTAAACAGCACTTATCTGAAATGACGGAGGGCTACGACAGGTTTTTCTGAAAACCTATTGCGTAATGAACTTGATATCGTTGTAGGATCGAATGAATTTTGAAATGGAGTGTTTTTTAGGCTTTTCTAGTTTTGCTAAAGGAGTCACTCCCGGTGAAGGGATCGTCGGTCCTTTCCTCGTCGAATGATGTGCAGGATATATCATATATACCGCTGTGCAAAGCAAAAACACTTAAAAGCTATCAAAAACCAAACCGAATGTGTAGCATCTGCCAGTTATTGCTAAAGGAGTCACTCCCGGTGAAGGGATCTCGGTCCTTTCCTCATCGAATAAGGTGCAGGATATATCATATATACCGCTGTGCAAAGCAAGAACTGTAGCTACCTGTTTTATTTTGAAATTCGATTCTACAACATCTTAGGTTTCTTTTATTTCATTAATCACATTAATGAAGTCCCATCATTTAAGTACCTAAACATCACAGATAAATACGACGTACACTTATGCCATCCGCATTCTCCTCGATGTCCCCTCGTGCACCGTTAGGTTAGGTAACTAACGGCAGAGTGGGGCAGGGCTAGCGCGGGTGTAAAACATAAGTAACGCCTATATAATATATCATATATACTATATACTGTATCTATCACATGATCACATCACAGATATCGCAGCAGAAGAATCATATGAAATATTGGATATACTAGGACGTCCGTGTTTTTTAATACGAGCCAGTATAAAACACGGATTCCACGGTCGTGATGAATAGCCAAACCCACACCTCTAGACCCCTACGAGAGCGGCAAGCAACCCTACCAATTCTGGAGTTAGGAGACCCGGACTCGACTCCTCGAGTTGGTCTCCCACTGGACTCCAGAACCCGGTTACTTGTGCCCTCCTCCTTGGGTCTATCCTAGTGCGGAAAAGTAAATAATATACAAAAGGTGACAACTTCCGCAACCTGGAAGTGCCCCAATAAAAGAATATTACATACAAGTTTTTTACATGAATGAAAATGAAAAACACTCATCTCATATAAAAACCCCCGGCTATTCAAACACGACAATCCAATATAACATATCCAGCAACACATAACATCACATGTCATCAACGTAAGTAAATATGCGCATCCCAATTGTCGTTGACATATAGCAACGAAACCGGCGATATCACATATTACACTTACGGTCACAGAAAAGAAAGTGTAAAACTACAACAGTTGGAATTCGCAACCACCTCAGACATCGCATGCCTGACCAAATGAATTACTTAGACATCACATGCCTAACAATTATAAACCCCGCATTTTAGTCTCAAAATCGAAAACACTTTTCAATATCAAGTCGGGTAATTCAACAAGATTCCCGACATCCTGATCGAATGCTCGTCGCAAACTTCAGTAGACGGCCGCACCCCCGATACCGTCGACGAAGTGCACCAAGGCGGAACACCGCTGCCGCGAGCACCCGAACGGATGCTTTCGGCGACGGGGTTCTCCTACAGTCACTTGGTCGGGGTTATGGAGTGAGGCTGTCTATTAAGTTTACCCGACGAGTATCCGCGTACGCTACGTGATTGCAATGGACTTTTGATCACATCAAAATTCCGTGGCAACCGATCAAGTGAGACTAAACTGCTACGTTTATAACATTCATTTAGTTATCACTTAACTACTTGTGAATTCCAATTATTGTATCCCATTCCGGATAAATAGAAAATGTCAAACTTTCCGATCGAACAATCGAACACCCAACTTTTCCCGATACAGATCAACACATGAAATAAGTCTAACAACATTCAGTTCGTGCCTCAGTACCGACGGTCCAGCCGTAAAAGGGTCAAGCCAACGCCTCACATGTGGCACGCCGTACTGCCCCAAACCCGAAGGTTCAAAGGGCAGTTCAAGATGGTCACATAATCGAGTTAAGGTTTGTTGTCTTCTAGAGGATCCATCGCGTTACTTGCACTACTTAGAACGTCGTTAAACTACGGAAAAATCCAACACTTGGAAATTTCCCGACAGGGGAAAAATTGGGTATTTATATCCGGTCGAACCTTTTTTTTTTTAACATATTCTAAAATTTATCCGGAAAGCCACACAGACAAAATTTGATAATCCGATCGAAACACCGAATCCCCAAATCAACCCAGAAAATAAAACTTTGGAATAGATTTTAAAAATACCCAGAGAACTCAGCACCTGAAACAATGAATTACTGTGGAAAATTCTACGCCACATAAGACAATACTGCCGCGGAACCGCCGCACGAGCCATGCTCGTGCCGCGGATCCGCGGCGCAATGATGGAATTAGGCGTACAAATTTTACAGTAACCCTTAGAAATTCCTGCTGATATTTCTACATATTTTTAATTTTGAAAAAGACCAGATTTCAGAAATCGTCCAGAGAGCAATTTGCCGGGTTGGTTTCGGGTTCGTTCGGGCTTCAAATTCCGTCTAGACTTCGCCTAAGGCTCTAGCTAGGCTCTGATACCACTGTAGGGTTCCTAGGCATCCTAATGAGGTCTCACAAGGCATCAACCATGCCAATTTCAAATTTTAACGGTGCCGAGAAACCCGACTCCGGATCGTTGGCTAGAAATCTAGGCGAAAAACAATCTAGTTAACAACTTAACTAATGGGATATCGAAAATACAACCTTTGTAGATCCGGTGCTCCACCTCCATAGCTCCGCAACGAAGTCGTCTCCACTGTCCAAAAGGAATCCGGGCTCTAGAGTCGGCTTCGTCGGAGAAAAAGCGAGCTAGGTCGTCGTTGTCCATGCCGAAGATGATCTACGTCGAGGCATCGCTAAATCAAGCTCCACGTTCACCAAGCCTTAAAAACTTGTGAAGGATAACACACTCTACTACTTGGCAAGAGGTAGAGGATGAAGAAATAGGAAGTGGGTAGACTTTAGAATTGGATTTCTCACTCTTTATCATCAATCACCATTGATGACCTTGCTTTCTTCACTTCAAGAAAAATGAGGAAGAAGAAGATAATAGTTATGATAAGTTGATTAAAAATGAAATGAATAATCAAACCTTATCATAACAAGACCATGGTTAATTATAGAGAGTTAACTCAAGTTAGATGAATGGTTAGGGTTTGTATAAGAAGACAAAATGGTTGCTATGGTCAAAGTTCATGAAGCTTCAAAGAATACAAACAAAATAGCAACCATTTTCTCATTTCCTTTTTCCTTTTTCCAAAAAGAAAAAGATTAATAAATGAATAAGGAAATCAAAACCCTAATTATCCACTTAAAACATGGTTTAATTCTTTACATTTAACCAAAATGCATGTATCATCAAACATGATACAATCTAGTGCACAAAAATCATATCGCATATGTAATGCGCACATCCGAGTGAGAAAATCCATTATAAAGTGAACCGATACTAGTTAATGCAAAGTAATATATCAAATATATAATTATGCATTAAATCATTAAATCAACACTTGATTTAACGATCCGGTCATATCGCATATAACCGGCTAGTATCATTAGTAACAACTTATCGAATCAACACTTGATCCGATAACCCGGCTATATCACATATAACCGATCAATGTCACATCGCGAGAATCGAATACAGTATCACATACTCGTATTATTCTCGGTCCCGCACATATCTCATATGCGCTCCTATTTCGTTTCGCTTGAGCCAGGAAACCTCTGTGTAGGACTCTAAAGACTCGTCAATACGCCGGCAACAGGTGATGATCATATCAAGCACCCACAAGCCGCAAGCGGTCTGCTAAACGTAACGGCCACCCGGGTATTGAACGATCTGAAGATCGACGAGCAAGCCCGCTCACACTCCAGTGAATCCAACCAGTAAAACTACCGTACAGTTCGGTCTGATCGTCTGATATGTCGCATATCTTGCCTAGGGGTGGTAAACGTCAGACCCCAATAGCTCGATAAGTCGTGTCGATATGAGGTCTATAACAATTCGACAAACTACTGGTAACACTTACCGGTAAATCTCAGTAACCCTGGCCAGGGATTTCCTGTTATAGCCAATCGAACACAGCGCAACATCTACCCCCTATACCGGGAGAGACGAATCCCCTCCTATCGCTCATTGCCTCCATGTGACTCGGGACTGTACCCAAAAACCACCGTTTTGCACGCCCTCTTGGACGTGGTAAGATGGAAATCAAAGCACAGTGGGAACCACACAAGACTCTATGACGATCTCGGGTCAACAGACTACTCTGTACCAGTGTCACCAGAGAACTGCCATCTGACGTGAGGTATAATACCATCTGGGAGTTCTCGGCGAGTCCGTCCAGTGTACCCAGTCTCTACTGAGCACCCGTATATCATCTCTGATGTCAAACACCGATGGATATGGGATCATCCATCGCCCATCTATATGGGTCGAGAAGGTATACTCTAGTCTACTCTGGTATATCGATGCCCCGTCTCGATACACCCACGACTAGGGACTTTGAAGGATGTACTTATAGACTACCATGTCCCCACTAGTATGATCCGCATCATAGTCCAGGTAGTCAAGTACAGATCCTAAGGGCTTTACCAACATGTAACAGAGAGACAATCAGTATACACGTTAAGGTAAAGATCAACCAGATAGCATACTATCATGTCGAGCAAGAAAGTCCTCCCTATATATGTCCCAGCATCCACTACAATATACATCCTATGTACAGTAATGGCCTCTAGGGCATATATATAACTAACAAGATATGCACATACCTTCTGCAGTGTGATAACGTGAGCGGATTCCGTCACGTTATCATGCGATGATAGTTGGATCCTGATTCCCACTGATGAGTTGGTTTACTCCTCGGGTGATCCCGACTAATTCTTCTTTCAGGTTTGGAGGAGAATTTGACGGTACAGTGTGAGGTTTCCTGATTAGATAAATTGATAACCATTCTGATCTAGGTTAGAGTGCACGCTGAGTGTTTCTTTTCTCTCTCTCTTTGGCAGCGACCATGACCCGACCTTTGACTATGACTCAGTGACCAAGATTAACCGAACCTTCTTAAAACACTGTCTTTTGGATTGTCAGAGTTGCATACCTCATTGCCACTCCAACTTTTACCCTTTTCTCCAGGACACCCCGTATTACTACGAACGTCCACTTCCATTGGATAAAACCATCATATGGTTATATACGAACTCGAAGGAATTTATTCGAGGATGGTTTCCGGTTCTGGAGAAAACGGATAGGACTATTCAGCTGTCTTTTCCTTTTACCTTCTCTCAGGTTGCGAGTGCCCCTTAGATTTGGGGATAGTACACCTATTATGCAAATTGGATAGTCTTCTTCCAAACCATAGGCAGGTGCCGACCGGTAGGGAATGAAGAAAACTAATTAGCCTAACGATGGTGTACAGAAGGTATTATGTAAAGATAAATAAAGGGATTAGAAGGAGGGCAACGTAAATTGCGACTGCTATTCACGACCAAACCAAGTATTTCATTACCACTCCCACTTCACGTTTATATTTCTCCAGGACACTCCGTATCACTACGAAGATCCACAGTTTATTGGATACTCCATCGTATGGTTATATACGAACTCGAAAGGAACTTGTTCCAGTTCAGGGATGGATTCTGGTTCAGGAGAAATAGGAATAAGGTTTATTCAGGTGTCTTTTATCTTCACCTTCTCTCGCGTTGCGAGTGCTCCTAGGATTAGGACAGTACACCCATTACGTTTATTGGATAATCTTCTTCCAAACCATAGGCTGGTGCCGAACGGTAGGGAAGGAAGAAAACCATTTAGCCTAAGAGCGTGTACAGAAGGTAATGACTAAAGACATATGAAGGGATGTGGAGAGATGGCATAGAAATACACGGTTACAGTTGTGAATCTGGATAATGGAAGAGGCATTACTAGGAATACCCGGATATCCCTACGAAACATTTACATGTTTCAGTTTCACTGTGTATTGTTAAAAATAAACTGATTTCCTAATTAGCCCTTGCTCCAGGGTATGTATTTACCGGGTATGATTCTCATATCTGTATTGTTTTACAGATAATGAGTTAGAGTAAGTTATTGGGAATTAGGTGATCATCCTCATTATATCGGAATTCGTTGTAATTGGTGATATTTGAGGAAATCGCCTGGGCTGTTTGCCGGTCGGCAAATATTTGGTTTTGAATATTCGTTGCTATGCACCAATTTCAAATTGATATATCTGTACGTCTATTTTTATAGAGTGGGATATAACTTTTTGAAATTATGTTTATGACATATACCTATATCAGTGGATGGTTAGGTAAGGAGCATTGAACAGCGGTGTAATTCTTCTTAACCATAAGTACAGTTTTCAACCTACGACATACAAGGAATGATTTATTAGACTCAAAGGACTTATACAGAGTATTGTATGTTGTCCAGTGTCTATTAGGACAGAGGGGTTGGTCCTCGCACTATATTCTGTTTACTTGTGACTTCTCTAGTTCTTTGACATGTGTTTCATGGAAACACAAGGTCTGAGTTTTTAGAAGTTATAAGTATAAGATTAAACTAGAGAACCAGGTATTGCAAGTATCGGAGTTCTTCAAGGTGATCGAAGATGTAGATACTTGTGTATGGTATTCAGTTGATAGTAATGATTAAGAGAACTTGCTTCTCTTTCAGGTTACTCATATCTGGACGCATTCCTAAGTTGAGTAACACTGATCGGCCTCCTTCTATTTAAATAACATGCACTGGAGACGGCTGCATGATTTGAATCTGGTTCAATTAAATCAATGCCTCTGGTTCTATATTGGATATAGAACAGTTCATATCTTAATGATGTTAAGGTACGGGGAGTTGTCTGGCTTATGCTTAAAACCAGACTCTGGATAACTCAAGGCACGTTTCTGTAATGGCTGTTTGTGGGTTGACCCAGGCTATGATGAGGGTTGATTTTCTACCATCTGGAAGATCAATAGTGATATTGTTCTTGACTCGCCACAGTTTTAACAAAAATGGATTTCTTCAGAAAACAGCAGTGGGAGTATGGTAGAACTGGAAGTGATTCCAGAACCGCAGACGATTACTGAAAATTTGATAAGAACCTAAAGATTCAATTTGGTTTGACATTCCATTGGCCACTCCGCAGATACGGTGGGTAACCTCAGGCACCCGAGAGGTACTCCGGTAGCCTCAAGGATGGTGACAGGGAGGTTCTTGTTTACCCAGACTTGCCATTGCTGTTGTTCCAGGCTGCGAGACCCGGCAGGAGGATGAGTATAGCGTCGTTCTAAACTAGCTTTAGAAGTGTACGTGTATATGACTCTGCCAGAGGGTTGTTGTAGTCAGTGGGAGCAGCGGAAGCATTGGTGGACAAGTGGCTTATGTCTATTTATAGACTAAAGCAGATGTAGCGGAGATAGATCATCTATTTCTGATATGAGAGTCATAGATTTGACTTCATCAGAATAGGGGATGGATCTGTTAAGAAGGTAGTAGGGTGTGATGTCCCGGTATTTTGATGACATACGCAGAGTAGGAAGTGATGTTCCTATACTACGATCGGTTATACTTTGGTTGTCACACAGTGGTTTCTCCACATGGGACTTGGATATAATATCAAGACATTATGGTTACTGGATCTATGGTTTTAGATCTAGATTTGGGTAGTTTCCCAATCAGGGTACTTAGACAGCATTCTGAAGGTGTTTTAGAATGGACGACTCCAGGCACGGTAGTGTACCTGCAGGTGATGGAGTCACCCTCTCTAAAGGTGTCTTACAGACTAAAGTAGAGAGGGATGTGCATGATTGGCAGATCACTTGCTTAGGCAATTGAGTCAATCATGAGATGTCAAGCACCACACCAGATGTTGTTTTTTGCAGTAGATGCAATATGTTGATATTGATCCAATCCTGGAGAAACGAACGGAAGCAGTTTTAGAACATAAGTGGATGTTCTAGGGATATGATAACAACAGCCTCTTTTAGGAGACATTTATCATTCCAGGCTTTTAAGGTGACATGGATGACAGAGAGGTTGTCAGAGTTATAGTTTTCCTTCTGACGAGGGGCAGTATTTTGGACAGGTGGTCCAAGGGGATACTGAGGGAGGCATGACGCAGGATACTGATTAAGTTCAGTTGACGATACAGTCTAAGAAGTTTGGATTTGGAGTTCATTTATGAGCTAGGTCCCATCAGATATTCAGACATATTCTAAGACAGGTATTGCTCATTTCGGGAGATGGCTTTCTCCGCGAACATGAGATAAAGAGAGACATAGAAAGAAAAATCAAGGCGGATCCACTCACTGAGGATATTCCTCGAACACATTAGTTTCGCAAATTGGTTTTGTGAGACTGATTAGTAGAGCAGTTGGGTGTTCGGTATCACACGGGCTGTGAGTATACGACATCGTAATAATTAGCGTTGAGTGCAAGTGGGAGATTGTTGGAGATAGTGCCCTCAGAGTCAATTATTGGATCACAGGCACATGATTGCAATGATTGATGGAGGACCTATGCCAGTAGGACAGTCTTACTCAAGATGATAGTATGCTATATGGCTTACCTTTATCATCGTGTACTGCTTCAGGTGACCTTACAGGTCACTATTACACGTTGATAGAGCCCTTAGGATTCTTGCTTGACGACCAGCAGTATGATGGCGATCATATATGTTCATACCAGAATATTGCATTTTATACTGCCCATTCTTACGCTCGTTAGGTTATAGGCAGGTGCTTTTAATCCATGTTTGCTACATATTTACAGGCCACAGTTTTCTAGTCCAAAATAACGCAATTGACACAAAATCTCCACTGTTAGATAAAAGCCGGGTTCCGGTCATCCGTATCCATCCAGTGCCGCGCACTGGTTCCTGAGACAAGACATATGACAGTGGTCATTCGTATCTCGGATAAGCACAGAGCACGAGAGGGGCAGCACAAGAATCAATGGGTGCGCGGAGCTCGAGGGAGAAAGGTCAAATCAATCAAAAGTGTAGCTTTGTTTGGACTGTGCAGATCTGAAGCAATTGTGGAAGCAATTTGCAATTTGGTATATGTAGAACAACATAGGACAGAAGAACAGACAAAGCCACAAAATACGACATGTCAAATCATCTAAATGGCCGCGGTTCCGCGGCATAAGCGCGCTTAGGCCGCGAAACCGCGGCCGTATAGGCTCCTCAGATGATTATTTTTCAGGGGTAGGTTTTTCTTTTCCTGTAGGGTCAGAATGTTGCCCTAGATTTCCAGCTCCCTGCCTATAAATACCCCAGTTCTGAGCCGAGCCAAGGAGTTCTTTTTTAATGCCTCTTTTTGTTAGTTTTTAGTCTTTTTCTTCTTCTTCTTCTTCTTCTTCTTCTTCTTCATTCTTTCCTCCTTGAAAATGTAGTGAGAGTATTGAGTGGATGTTAAATGAAGATGAGGGTTTTTGTATCATTCTTTTTTTGCTTAGCTTCCCCATTGAGCTCTCTACCTTAACTTGATCTTGCAACCTCTTATGTGAGCTTGCAAGTTTAAGCTTTGGTCATTGATCTCAAGGGGTTGTATCATTTTGTGCTTCATTTCACATGAGTTCTTTACCCTTCTCTTGATCTTGCAACCACTTGATTGAGCTTTTTTTTTATAAATATAAACAAAAAGAATATTAACCCGAATAACAAGAAAGAAAATAGGCTACCGTCTCCCCGGCAACGGCGCCATTTGTATATTTTTTTGTTTTCCTTTTTTTTTGTATATAATTTGTTTCTAGGGAGCGCCGACAATTTTGACCCTCTTGGTGTAGCCTGACAGTGAGGGCACTGTCAAGTTTAAGTTTGGGGGTGTGCTCGGTAAGCTTTCTTCTTTCGCATTCATTTGTATATTTTGCATTTGTATACCTTATTAAAAACCCACAAAAATTGAAAATTTTCCAAAAAATATAAAAACTTTGTCGTCAAGTTAGCTAATAGGGTAACTTAGATTTTTATTCTGAAAGTTTGGTTGATATGTTAGAAATAACTAAATTCTAGACTTAGGAATTGAAAATCCATAAAATAACCCTCATTCTGTCTAACTTTGGTATGTATACGTCCTTACAGTTTTTTGAGTTCAGTTCTTGAGTTAAGTCAAGATGAAGGGAAAGTATTGAAGCTTTACTGGAGGATAAGTCTGAAAAATAGTTTCTTTTCTTGAGTTCAAATTTAGAAAGTATATACCTTACAAACTGCACTTACACGCACCTTGAAACTTAGGACAGTAGAGGATACCTAGAAATACTCTTGCCTGAAAGCCTAGTATGAAAGAAAAAACGGTATTTAAAGCTAAACACCAAATGAGCATATTGAAAAATATATCCGGTCTTGAAAAAGAAAAAGAAAAAGAAAAAATAGAATAAAGTCAAGACGTGGAAACTGCTATTTACGCTTTAAAGTTCACACATTCAGTAATCGGTCGTTAGTGCCTCAAGAAGCATTAATAGTCGCATGAAAGGTGTGTGAGCAAATCCGTCCATCCTTAATGAAAAGAAGTAGTATTAGGTATTAGGGTAAGGGTATTATAGCTTGAATTGAATTCTTGAGTGTAGGGGTGCAAATATACACACACGTAGGGGTATACAATCGATGTTTGGATAAAAGATAGAAATAAAGAATAAGACTTGTGTTTTCCGTAAAGTTGATAAAAATCCCTGATTTGAGGCCGCACTTTAGAAGAAAAACTCAGGATATCCAAGGTTAAATAGATAGGAGGTGTGAAAAATAAGGTTTGGATATTTCTAACTTAGGATGATAGAATTTCTAACGTAAATACTAAACTGTAGGAGTAGAATCGACGTTAACTTATGGCACTAGCTTGACAGGATTTTGTGGGTGTAATCCGCTGAAAACCCTCAGGAAACAACACTCCTCCTACTAGGGACACCTAGAGGTTTAACGGCTTGTTGCACTAGCTCAGTGCAATCGCGTTCCCTGCGAAAGTGCGGTTAGGACTTTTTTGTGAATAATTGGTTTTGCTCGGGACGAGCAAAAGTTAAGTTTGGGGGTATTTATTCATACCAGAATATTGCATTTTATACCGCCCATTCTTACACTCGTTTGGTTATAGGCAGGTGCTTTTAATCCATGTTTGCTACATATTTACAGGCCACAGTTTTCTAGTCCAAAATAACGCAATTGACACAAAATCTCCACTGTTAGATAATAGCCGGGTTCCGGTCATCCGTATCCATCCAGTGCCGTGCACTGGTTCCTGAGACAAGACATATGACAGTGGTCATTCGTGTCTCGGATAAGCACAGAGCACGAGAGGGGCAGCACAAGAATCAAAGGGTGCGCGGAGCTCGAGAGAGAAAGGTCAAATCAATCAAAAGTGTAGCTATGTTTGTACTGTGCAGATCTGAAGCAATTGTGGAAGCAATTTGCAATTTAGTATATGTAAAACAACGTAGGACAGAAGAACAGACAAAGCCACAAAATATGACATGTCAAATCATCTAAATGGCCGCGGTTCCGCGGCATAAGCACGCTTAGGCCGCGGAACCACGGCCGTATAGGCTCCTCAGATGATTATTTTTCAGGGGTAGGTTTGTCTTTTCCTGTAGGGTCAGAATGTTGCCCTAGATTTCCAGCTCCCTGCCTATAAATACCTCAGTTCTGAGCCAAGCCAAGGAGTTCTTTTTTAAAGCCTCTTTTTTGTTAGTTTTTAGTCTTCTTCTTCTTCTTCATTCTTTCCTCCATGAAAATGTAGTGAGAGCATTGAGTGGATGTTAAATGAAGATGAGGGTTTTTGTATCATTTTTTTTTTTGCTTAGCTTCCCCCTTGAGCTCTCTACCTTAACTTGATCTTGCAACCTCTTAAGTAAGCTTGCAAGTTTAAGCTTTGGTCATTGATCTCAAGGGGTTGTATCATTTTGTTCTCTCTTTTGTGCTTCATTTCACATGAGTTCTTTACCCTTCTCTTGATCTTGCAACCTCTTGATTGAGCTTGCAAGTTTAAGGGTTGGCTATTGATCCCATGGCTTGTTTTTTGCTCTATGGTTCCTAGTTTTATTTTCTTGCTTATTTCTTTCTTACTTTTTATTACCTTGCTTTACTTTCATGCACTTAAATTCCATGCACTTTTAATTACTTGCTTGTAATCTTTTCTTTTCTTTTCTTTGTTTATCTTTTCTTTTGCTCTTTTTGGTTTGTTTTGTGAATGGTTGTAATTATTGTTGTTAAGAATAAATACGATATTGTAAGTTAATGTTTCTTTGCTCATTTCTTTTTCCCGTTATTTTCCTTTGAACTCCGCCAAAACGTTACGCAAGCGCTTCGTTAGGCACCCTACCTTACCAAGGTAACGGTGATTCCTAACCGCGACCGGTTGCGTTCGGTTTGGCCGAAGGCGAAAGCAAGAGACAAGAATGGACGGACAAGGGTCAATAAGCCGGATTCCACGAATACCGTGCTTAAGTACCCTAATCCACGTTGTTGCCGATTGCTCTAGCTTCAATTGGTCAAGACTCGGCTCAAAGGTTTTGAGTGCGGATTTCCTTAGCTTACACTTATGGATCTTTTACTTAACAACTTTATACTTGCACATACACTTAGGATAGAACTAAACAAAGACATACAAATTGTTTATTGACTCGTCTAAAACTCGAACGAACATACAACCATCTCCCTGTGGATCGACCCATACTCAACCGGCTAGCTGCAAAGCGACACCGTCCTGATCGCGGTTATAACTTTAGAACTTTGAACATCCGACACGCCAAAAGCGTGCGATCAATATACGTGGGAGCTGGGGTCTATAAGCACATCCTTAAAAGGTCCCTAGTCGTGGGAGTTTCGAGACAGGGCATCGATACTCCAGAGTAGACTAGTGTATACAGTCGAGACCCCGACGAGGGGCGGTGGCCGGTCTCACAAGCCACTGGTGTCAGTTGGTTCACATAAGATGTATACAGGTGCTCATTGGGTTATGAGTACACCGGACATGACTCGCCGGGAACATGGTAGTTGGTGTTATACCTGACGTCAGATAGCAGTTCCCTGGTGACATGTGTACAGGTTTGTTCATCGACCTGAGATCGTTATTTGTCTCGTGTGAGTTCCTACTATACTTTGATTACTACCCTACCATGCTCAAAGGAGACGTGCAAACAGGTTTTAGTTGGATACAGTCCCGAGCCACATGGAGGCAGTGAGTGGATCTGCAGGGGTTCGTCTCTCCCGGTAATGGGGGTGAGGTCACGCTGTGTCGAGGAGAGCCATTACACGAAGTCCTTGTCCAAGGCAGGAGATTTACTAGTAGGTATTCCAGTAATATCTCAGGGTGTTCTGGGCTACACTCCGACATGACTTGTACCGCTTTTGGGGGTCTGACTTTTACCAACCCCCTAGGCCCGCCATACGATGCTCATTGAAAAACGAACCGGACTGTATGGATATTGTCACTGACAGGCTCAGTAGGGTGTCAGGATGAGTTCGCTCATCGACGTCCCTTTTAGTCAATACGTGGTAGCCAGTTACGTATGGCTAATACCTCCGACGTGCTAGTGGTTAAATCCACAGCCAAATTATTGACGAGTTTTTAGAGTCCGCCACAGACTGTTTCTCAAGTTTCGGGCGAAACGCTGTAGAGGCCGTATGGAGATATGGCAGGGATCGATCATATACGTGCGATATTGCATGGATCATGATCGGACGGATAATACTAGCGGGCTTTGGTTTAAACCGGATCCTAGTATTGTACTGTGTAGATTTTGTCTCATTGCATTTGTATTCGGTCAGAATACAAATACGGGTATGTATATACAGTCACGGGGTTTTCCTGTAATTTATTACGGGATCAGTTTTTTGAAGTTGCCAGTTTGCTTTCCGTTTTGGCCAATTTCCTTTGTATCTTTCTTTGGCTGAAATTTGGTGTGGAGGGGCTTATTTGCAAATGTGCAAATTAGCCAAGTGGAGGGTGGTTTTTGGAAATTGTTGTTTCATGATGGTTGTAGCTTCCATTGATTTCATTTGTTCATCATGACTTGATATGATTTGGTGATGGAGTGGAGATTTGGTTGTGATCATTATTCTTCATGATTATCATTTTCTCTCTCTTGTATTATTACTTACTCCACTCTCTCTCTCTCATTCTTGAAGTAAGGGGCCGGCCATTCTAGAGGAGGGCTGCCAAAATTTTGGAGAGTGTTTTTTTTTTGTTCTCTTGATGCTTGCAAAAATTCCCTTGTTCATCACAAAAGTTCATATCTCCTTCTACACTTCTAAATGGAAACTTCTTACAAACCCTAGAGACATACTGATCTACACTTAGCCTACAGCATCCTTGGACACGTCGACTCGCCAACTTCGTGCCCGAGTTGCCTCGGTCCAAAGGTGCGAGCCCATAAAAGAACCCGGTGATGTGGTGCCCTTGCCTACGAGGAGATGAAGACCGGAAATTCCGCGGGGAGATCGGGACGAGGACGAGAAGACCGAAGGACACGAATCGCTCGGTATATCTCTCTACTCCTTCTCTAGTTTGCTAGGATTAGGTTAATGGCCCGATCCGGGGTTTTTAGTACACGGTAGCGCCAGTTTTAAAAGTTAAAGAAAAGTATCGTTTCCGCATTTTGGTCTCGTTCAGACGGTCGGGACGCTGCCGTGCACTTACGGAATGCACCTTACCTAATCACCAACTGATATAGGTAAATGTCATAGACACAATATCAAAAAGTTATATCTCCCTTTATAAAATAAATGTACAGATATAACAGTTTGAAATTGTTGCATAACAACGGATATTCAAAACCAAAAAATTTGCCATCCGGCAAAATCCAGATGATTTCCTCAAATATCACCAATTACAACGAATTCCGATATAATGAAGATCTAATCACCCAATTCCCAATATCTTACTCCGACTCACCATCCGTAATAATATGCAGATGTGAGAAACTGATCTAGTAAATACATGCCCTGGAGTTAGATTCCAATTGGGAAAACAGTTTTCAATTAATATCGCACAGTGAAACTGAAACATGAAAATGTTTCAAAAAGGGTTAACTGGTGTTTCTAGTAACGCCTCTTCCACTATCCTGATTCACGACAGTAACCATATACTTGCCTGCCCTCTCTGCAATCCCTTTATTATGTCTTTACTTATTACCTTCTGTACACCACCTTTACGCTAATTGGTTTTCTTCATTCCCTACCCTTCGGCACCAGCCTATGGTTTGGAAGAAGACTATCCAATAAGCGTAATAGGTGTACTCTCCTAATCCTAGGAGCCCTCGCAACCCGAGAGAAGGTAAAGAGAAAAGACATCTGAATAATCCTATTCAATTTCTCTTGAACCAGAATCCATCCTCGAAAAAGTTCCTTCGAGTTCGTATGTAACTATGCGATGGATTTATCCATTGGAAGTGGATATCCGTAATGATACAGAGTGTTCTAGAGAAATGCAAAGTGGATGTAGGAGTGGCAGGGGTATACACGGTCTTCGTCGTGAAAGATGGTGGTCGCAATTTGCTTTGCCATTATTCTAATCCTTTTATATGTCTTTACTTATTACCTTCTGTACACCACAGTTAAGCTTGTTGGCTTTCTTCCTTCCCTACCGTTCGGCACCTGCCTATGGTCTGGAGGAAGACTATCCAATAAGCTCAATAGGTGTACCCTCTCCTAATCCTAGGAGCCCTCACAAACTGAGAGAATTTGAAGAGAAAAGACAACCGAATAATCCTATTCAATCTCTTCAGAACCAGAATCCATCCTCGAAAAAGTTCCTTCGAGTTCGTATGTAACTATACGATGGATTTTTCCAATGGAAGTGGATGTTCGTAGTGATACGAGGTGTTCTAGAGAAATGTAAAGGTGATATAGAAGTGGCAATGATGTATGCGACACCGTGACATTCCAAAAGTCAAAGTGTTTTAAGAAGGTTCGGTTAACTTGGTTTCACGAGTTTTAGTGAAAGGTTGGGTCATAGTCGCAGCCAGAGAGAGAGAGAGACAAGAAAACACTCAGCGTGCACTCTAACCTAGATTAGAATGGTTAATCATTTTATCTAATCTGGATGGCTCCCACTGTTTCCTCAAATTCTCCTCCAAACCTAAAAGGAGAATTAGTCAGAATAACCCGAGGAGTTATCCTACTCATCAGTGGGAATCGGGATCCAACTATCATCGCATGATAACTTGATGGAAGCCACTCAAGTCACCACACTGCAAAAGGTATGCGCAAGCCTGGAAAGTTTCCTGTATGTTTGAAACTCCCGATGTGTGTTTTTACCCCTAGGACCCAAGTGACCTTAACTGAGCCAACATATCAAAGGATCCTAGTCATGTTCAACCCATCACTATCTTGATTGCATTAGATCCACCCGCACGAGTCCTTGACTGAGCAAAAATAACCGTACGACTGTCCTAACCAATCGCATACCCATGCAACAGAAAAGCACTACATAGCTACCGAACACTACGCCTCGGCTAAGCACGACATACGTAGTACAAATACTAAGCAATACAAATCTGAAGTGACGGAGGGCTACGGCTGGTTTCTGGCGAAAAACCTTCAACGTAATGAACTTGATATCGTTGTAGGAATCCAAGTGGTTTTATAAATATATAGCGACGAAAACTTTTGCTAAAGAGGTCACTCCCGGTGAAGGGATCTCGGCTCTTTCCCCGTCGAATGGGGTGCAGGATGTCCCAAACTGAATACCACGATGCAAAGAAAAAGAATCGACTATATTGAAATTATTACGTTGACGCAAACTTTTACTCAAGGGGTCACTCCTGATGAAGGGATCTCGGCCCTTGCCTCGTCAAATGAGGTGCTGGATATTCAAACTGAATACCGCTGTGCAAAGCAAAAGAGAACGTCTGTAGTGTCAGTTTTAAAAAAACTTGGTTCCAACAACATCATATATAGGTTTGTTTTATCCTTGCATTGATAAGAATCAATACAATCCCATCAATTAATCACACCAGAAAATAACGAAAATAAAATGTTTGTATATGCCATCCGCATTCGCCACTGGGTCCCGTCATCACCCGTTAGGTTACTTAACTAACGACAGAGCGGGGACTGGGCTAGCGTGGATGCAAAACATATACAACATCTACTAGTATATATAAATATATATATAACATTCGTCCCAGGCATGATATAAAGCAACATCACAGAAACATCACAGAAGCAACACAGAATGGTGGATAATCTAGAGCCCCGGGTTTCACTTAAGACGCTAGTGTGACCCGATGTTCCCTGTCATGTGGATAGCATGTGAAATGAAACCTAGACCCCTACGAGCGCGGCAAGTTACCCGCCAAAAGAAGTGAGGCAGCCCCCTTCAGCAACATGAATGGACCACCCAGCACTTCACGGAATCCGGTAACTTGAGCACCCCTCCTAGATCACCTATACGCCCTACGAGTGCGGCGAATAACCCGCCAATTCTAGAGTAAGGTCCCCTCCGTCCCAATACCATGAGATGCGGACCCGTTGCCCTCTAGAATCCGGCTATTCATGCACCCTACCGCGGGGTAATCCTAGTACAGAAAAGAAAATAATATACAATGGTGACATTGACCTCAACCCGGTCGTGCCCCAAAAGAATAATTTACAAACTGGCAGTGACGGCAGTCCACATGTCGGACGCTCGCCCCGCAATATCAAATGTACAAATGAAAAAAATCTGTACTAACATTGCACCATTGCTATCCACCACGACGATCCAACCAACATCATAGCGCAACACAGAACATCAACTTGAATGTCGCGTTCGCAAACCCGTCTAAAAGAACATATAGCAGTTAGACGGGTTTACCGATCAAATGACATTCACGGTCGCAGATAGAAATGTATGTACTGTTAAATGCACACTTAAAATATCGATCGACTAAATTCCAATTTGGCCCCAATAGCAAAAACAACACTTCACTGAAACCTGGGCCAAAACAGGATATTACAAAAATCAGAGTTCCAAGTCAAGGGGCTACAGGAAAAATTTCAAAGCCCGTCGCCACTAAATGGCCGCGGATCCACTGCCAATAGGGGGTAAGTGCGGCGGTTCCGCGGCCCTTTAGATGAATCAAAAGCCCAAATTTTATCTGTACCCCTAAAATCGCCTTCACGGATTTTTAAGCCACTGGAAAATATTTTTTTAACACTTTTGAAAATCGGCAGAGAACAGAAAACTGGAATCGTGATTTTGGAAATTTCCGTCGATCGATCTTTCAAGCACGTTTAAATAAGCTAGTAAGGGTTTAAAGGGTGGCTCTGATGCCATGAAGGGTTCCGGCAGTGCCCCGGCCATCGAAACGCGGCCAAAATGCGGAACAAAAATTTATTAACCCGGCACTACCGTTCCCCGATTTATGGATCGACCTTAAACCCTAAACCAGCAAACTAACTAAGAGTTAGAATCGTTATACCGAGTTGATCCGTGTACTTCGGTCTTCATTCCAAGCTCCTAGTGATCCTTTAATGATGTTTGGTTGCCGGGCTTCCTCCATCTCCGATGATCCACCCGAGGGAAACGGCTCAAGCTCCAACCTCGTCGAATGAGATAACCGACGCTCCAAAGTCGCTAGCGATGGAGAGTGGGGGTATATAAAAGTGTCACAACAATTTTCTCTCAACTCTTGTGCTCATGAGAGCAACCATAGAAGATGAATGGAGGTGATGGAGCTTTGGCATGAGGCAAAAAAATGGCTAAGTGTTTTTCTTTTGTGAACTTGAGAGAGTGAGAGAGTGAGAGAGTGGGCTAGCAAGTGCTGTAAAAAATTGTAATGAGCCAAATGAAATTAACCCCCATTCAAAAGTGGCCCCCCTCTCTCATCCCTACAAAAAATATCATTTTCCAATTAATCAAATAAACAAATCCAACCATACTTTGCACCATGCTTTGACTCATGCCTTTGCCACATCATCCCTTCCACCTCATTTATAAAACAAATGATTTTCCAAAATGGAAAATCATATAAATGAGGTGGCGTCTTCTTCTAGATGCTCTTCCGTACAAAATACGGAATACTTCTCGGTACATATACGCGTATTCGTACCAAAATACGAATAGCCGAGAGAGAAAACGAATAGTGAACAATAATACTAGAATACATATATATATAAATACATATGTAAAATATTAAATCAAAACTTGATTTAATAATCTGGCTTAATCCTAAGCTGGTAGTATTATCAACCGTCCGATTAAAGTCTGCGCAGCACATGTACATATTTAATCGGACACCTGTATGTATCAACATACCTCATGTACACCATATCGCCTGAACCGCGAAAACCCTCTGTGTGGGACTTTAAAGACTCGTCAATACGCTGGCAGTGGGTTTAACCACAAGCACGTTAGCGGCACTAGCTGTACGTAACGGCTACCCAGGTATTGAGCGAAAGGGAGGCCGACGAGCAAACTCATCCTGAACCCCTTCTGAGTCTGACAGTGACAATATCCGTACAGTCCGGTCTGTTCGTCTAAGAGTATCGTATATCGAGTCTAAGGGGTGGATAAAGTCAGACCCCTAACAACGCGACATTTAGTGTCGGTATGAAGCCCATCACCACCTGAGAAACTATCGATCCTGGATCGGTAAGTCCCGTCCACCGTGGCCATGGAATTTTGGTGATGGCCATCCGTACACTATGCGACATCAACCCCCAATACCGGGAGAGACGAATCCCCGACGATCCGATCACTGCCTCTATATGGCTCGGGACTGTACCCAACTAAAACCTGTTTGCACGACTCCTTTGAGCCGTGGTAGGGTAGTAATCAAAGCACAGTGGGAACTCACACGAGACAAATGATGATCTCAGGTCGACAGACTAACCTGTACACATGTCACCTGGGAACTGCAATCTGACAATAGGTATAATACCAACTAGCAGGTTCCTTGTGAGTACGTCCAGTGTACTCATAACCCAATGAGCACCTGTATACAATCATAGGTGAACAAACTAACACCAATGGCTTATAAGACCTGGCCACCGCCCCTCATCGGGGTCTCGATCAGTATACACTAGTCTACACTGGAGTATCGATGCCTGGTCTCGATACTCCTACGACTAGGGACATTTAAGGATGTGCTTATAGACCCCAGCTCCCACATATATGATCTCCATCATAATGCTGGCAGTCAAGCAGGAATCCTATGGGCTCTATCAACACGTACATGATGATAAAGACAAACCAGATAGCATACTATTATCTTGAGTAAGACTGCTTTATTGGTATAGGTCTTCACTCAATCATCATAATCACAAGTCCGCGACTATGATAATTGACTTGAGGGCACTATAGCCAACAGGAACTAGTGAAGGACTACGATTTCGATATTTTGTATCATCCGGGAAAAGCGAACGTAGAAGCAGATCCTTTGGGTCAGAGGCCCGGAGATAGTTTATCCTGTTTGAGCGCAGTTCCGAGGCAATCGTCGGCAGATTGGCAGATTCTATGCGACAGCCGAGTGCAGTTCGAGTTCACTTCTACCGGAGGACAGCTTGCGTATATTTGTGCACATCCACAGTTGCTTGACCGTATCCATGAGGCGCAGCCCAGTGATGACCGTCTTTCAGAGATCAGGGAGCAGGTTAGGAAGAGCAGAGACTCCGAGTTCATGATCGATGATCAGGGGGTACTACGATTTGGGACTCGACTGTGCGTACCAGATTCTGAGGGGCTGAGGCATGAGATTCTCGAGGAGGCGCGTCGATCCGTATACAGTGTTCATCCAGGTTCCACCAAGATGTACCATGATCTGAGAGATGTTTACTGGTGGGAAGGGATGAAGAAGGACGTCACAAACTTCGTTTCGAGATGCCTGACTTGTCAGCAAGTCAAGGCCGAGTACCAGAGGCTCGCGGGAGAGCTACAGCCGTTGCCCATTCCGGAGTGGAAATGGGAGCAGATTTCTATGGACTTCATTATGGGTCTACCCAGGACCAGTCGAGGGTACGACTCCATTTGGGTGATCGTGGATAGATTGACGAAAGTGGCTCAGTTTTTGCCAGTGAAGACCACTTTTGGATTTGCTCAGTATACCCAGATATACATCGACGAGATTGTACGATGTCATGGCGTCCCGACTTGTATCGTGTCCGACCGAGGCACCCAGTTCACTAGCCGACTATGGAAGAGACTTCAGGAGGTTTTGGGCACCCGCTTGAGTTTCAGCACGGCATTTCATCCGCAGACCGACGTCCAGTCAGAGCGGACTATTCAGACTCTTGAGGACATGCTTCGAGCTTGTATTCTAGATTTCGGCGACAGCTGGGATCGTCATTTGCCCTTGGTAGAGTTCTCCTATAATAATAGCTTCCAGGATATGATTCGGATGGCACCTTTCGAGGCTTTATATGTGAGGAGATGTTGATTGCCCGTCTGTTGGACAGAGCTCAGCGAGAGCTGTATTTTGGGGCCGCAGATCGTACAGGAGACGACCGAGAAGATACAGTTTATTCGAGATAGGATGAGGACAGCTCAGAGTAGGCAGAAATCGTATGCTGACAGATGCCGTCGCAGGCTCGAGTTCGCCGTTGGCGATCTTGTTTTCTGAGGGTCTCTCCGATGAAGGGTGTGATGGGATTTGGGCGGAAAAGGAAGCTTAGTCCCTGATTTTTAGGTCCCTTCGAGATCCTCGAGCATGTCGGCGCAGTTGCATATCGTTTGTCTCTTCCACCCAGCTTCCCAGATGTTCACCCTGTATTCCATGTGTCGATGCTTCACCGATATCTTCATGACCCTTCACATATGATTCAGCACCAGACCGTTCAGCTTGAGCGTGATCTTTCGTTCACCGAGCAGCCAGTAGTGATATTGGATTGGCAGGTGAAGAAACTTCGATCAAAGGTCTTGCCATTTGTGAAGGTTCTTTGGCGCAGCCCGAATGGTGAAGAAATCACTTGAGAGGCCGAGGGCTAGATGCGGAAGAAATTCCCTCATCTCTTTGAAGGTACGCTTAGTAAATTTTTTAATTTCGGGGACGAATTTCTATTAGGGGGAAGATTGTAACACCTTAGAATATGATTAAGGGTTAATTAGGCGATAATACGGGTTTCATGAAAAATTAACCGTTAAATATTTTAATATATTTTATTATTTTAAAATTAATATTTTAATATTATTTTTGATACTTGCACATAACTTGTGCATATTAACCATAATGTTTTTGTAACATGACATGTTAGTGAACATGTTTAATTATTGGGTTAAAATAGAAAAAATATGTTTTCTTTTAATTTTAAATTTTTGTTGAGAGGGGATGATGAGCTAGGAGACATAGGGGACAAGGCATGGCTTGCATTTATGGAGGAGAGAGAGAAGGGCATGGTTGACCCTCACTCTCTCAAGTGTTTCTCAAGCCCTCACAATTTTTCTCACACTCTCTCCCTCTCTCAATTCTGCACAACAGCAGCCCCCCCTCTCCCTCACTATTCCTCTTCTTCTTCCCTTCATTGAAGCCCCAATCTCCATTAAAATTCCCTCTCACTTCACTAAACCTCTTGTTTGAACACTTCTTGTTGGTTCTAGAGGCAAGTCTTTGCCTTTAAAGGCAAGATTAGCAAGTGGAGCCATCACCAAACCAACTTGAGGTATAAGCTTACCCTAATCTTTTTCTTGCTAAACTTTTAGTTATTTAGCTTAGTTTAGGGTTTAATTGGTGTATTAGTGCTGATTAAGTGGTTTAAGTAGAGTTTAGGTCAAGTTATGGTTTTTATTGCTTAATTAGCTTAACTAAGTGTTATTAGTGTTGTTTAATCCGTGTCTTTGAACCAGGTTACACAAAAACCCTATAATGTATTAATTTAGTGTTTAATTCGTGTTTAGTTAAGATTTATAGCCGTTTTGGGATCTGCTTTCACTCCCGATGCTTCAGGAAAAAGTTGAGTTTACAGGAGCATGTTCACTAGACCTAGACCACACACACAGTGCACGAGACCTCCATTCCCTTTACAGGCTGCAAATTATTGTGTTCTGGCCGCAAATTGCGGCCAGATGGGGGTGGTTTGTGTCGGGGTTAGGGCTACGGGTTTCTGCTGTATATTTAAGATGTTTGGTATATGCAACTTTTCGTATTTCAGTTCGTATCAAAATCTGGAACCGATTACCTTGTTTTTTAACAATTTTTAACCTGCATGACACGTACGTTATGTGAGTGGGTTTGGTGGTTGCTGTGTGTCATAGCACGTCGGAGTGGTTTTAGACGGGTATACACATGCTCTGGCGTATCGAGTGCACACACGTTTAGCTTGCGACGCTAGTTTCTCGCTTGGTCTTGATATCGCATTTTTGCAGGATCTAGCCTTATGTGTGTTACTTTGTGTAAATTCTAGGGTCGCGGGCAGGGACTTCGGACGCCGTGATGAAGGGGAAGCAGGTGGTCGGATATGCTTAGCTCGAGATCACCGGTGAGTAGATTCAACATCTACGGGGAAATCGCCCGTATGGCGTTATGCGTCAGGGCTTGATAGGATATGGTACCCGCATGTTATATTCATATATATATATTGGTTGTACATAGGTACTATTGTTGCATACCCCTCATTTGTTGCATATAGACATGGTATTTATGAGACACCGCACGGTTACTGACGGTTCATGCTGCACGGGCACCAATTTGCATGCTACACACACACCATTAGTAATTGTTATGACACTCGCACTATAGAATTGATATGAACCATACATCGTTTAGCTTACCTCATTATTGATGATTAGACATGATTCTGTTCCTTTGTGTGCATACCTATTTGCGTACCTACATACTTGCATTTTCACACTTGCTTATGCATACACACTTGCGTACACCCATACTTATTATAGCTACATATGCATCCTTTGATGACGCAGAGTTGATTTGGAGACGGTTGGATATAGTGCCCTCAAAGTCAATTATTGGATCGCAGGCACGTGATTGCAATGATTGAGGGAGGACCTATACCGGTAGTACAGTCTTACTCAAGATGATAGTATTCTATATGTTTTATCTTTATCATCGTGTACTGCTTTAGTGACATGATATGTATCACTATTACACGTTGATAGAGCCCATAGGATTCTTTCTTGACTACCAGCAGTATGATGGAGATCATATACGTGAGAGTTGGGTAGTCTATAAGCACATCCTTAAATGTGGTCCCTAGTCGCGGGAGTTTCGAGATGGGCATCGATACTCCGGAGTAGACAAGTGTATACAGTCGAGACCCCGACGAGGGGCGATGGCTGGTCTCACAAGCCATTGGTGTCTGTTGGTTCATCTAAGATGTATATAGTTTCTCATTGGGTTATGAGTACACTGGACAGGACTCGCCGGGAATATGCTAGCTGGTTGTTAAAACCTGTCGTTAGATAGCAATTCCCAGTTGACATGTGTACGGGTTAGTCTATCGACCTGAGATCGTTATTTGTCTCGTGTGAGTTCCCATTGTGCTTTGATTATTACCCTACCACGGCTCAAAGGAGTCGTGCAAACAGGTTCTAGTTGGGTACAGTCCCGAGCCACATGGAGGCAGTGAGCGGATCGGCAGGGGATTCGTCTCTCCCAACATTGGGAGTGAGATCATGATGTGTCTAGGAGAGCCATTACACAAAATCCATGGCCATGGTAAACGAGATTTACTGGTAAGTATTCCAGTAGTATCTCAAGTGTTTTGGGCTACACTCCGTCACGACTTATACCGCTTTTGGGGGTCTGACGTTTACCAGCTCCCTAGGCTCGATATGCGGTACTCATAGACGAACGGACCGGACTGTACGGATATTGTCACACATAGGCTCAGTTGGGTTCCTGGATGAGTTCGCTCATCGGACTTCCTTTCACTCAGTACAGGGGCAGCCGTTACGTACAGCTAGTACCACTGACGGCTTGTGGTTAGACCCACTGCCAGAGTATTGACGAGTCTTTAGAGTCCCCCACAGAAAGTTTCCCAGTTCGGGCGAAATGTTGTAGAGGCTGTATGGTTTTATGGCAGGGTTCGAACATACACGTGCATTTGTGCACGTGTCATGTTGACAGATAATACTAGCGGGCTTTGGTGTAAGCCGGATCCTAGTATTATATCTTCTAGGGATATTTTTGTCTAAATGCATTTGTATTCGGTCGGCATACAGATGCGGGTATGTATATACAGTTGAGGGGTTATCCTGTAATATGTTACGGGATCGCTTTTTGAAATTGTCAGTTTTTCTCCGCTCGATTAAACATTGTTTTCAATGTTTAATGTGTGCATTCTTTTGTGGCTGATTTTTTGCTTGGAAGGGGTTCTTTGGAAATGTCGTTTTTTATAAGTGAGGGGGTTTTCTGCGGTGCTGTGGCTCCAGCAGCAGCCCAGAGGGTTATAGATTGATATGATATCCTTTCATGAGCCATCTTAAGCATTTATTACTTTTTGGAATGCTTGAGATATTTGTTGTGATATTTTTCCTTGTGGTCACCACTTGATCTTATGCTCACCCCCTCCTCTTCTTTGGTTGGCCGAGCACTTCATTGTGGCTGCCCCTATTTTTTGAGTGTGAGATTGATTCATTTCATTGCAACAAAATTCCTCAGCACTTTCAAAAGCTCATTTCTCCTCACACTTCTCTTATGGCTACTTCGATTAACCTTCATCCATTCACTTGGATGCTTTGAGACAAAGTGTCCTACACTTATTCTATAGCAACCTTGGACATGTCGGCTGGCAAACTTCATGTCCGAGTTGCCTCTGTTCAGAGGCGGAGCCCGTATAAAGATTCGTTGACGTGGCGCAGTTTTCGGCGAGGAGGAGATCGTAGATCGAGCGAGATCGGAGAGCGAGCTTCGCCGGCACATCCGCAACATGCTAGGGGCAGAGGTTAACGACCGAAGGACATGGATCGATCGGTATAATCTCTTAACCCACTTTACAGTATACTAGTTTACGGTTAATGGAACGATCCGGTTTTTGGGTTGTGGTTAGTGCCAGTTCGTAAAAAGATTTTGTTCTGCATTTGACCTCAGAAAGACGGCCGGGGCGCTGCCGTGTCCCAACATGGTATCAGAGCCAAACTCTTAACTTTCTACGAGTTGGTTTAGACAATGTTAAAGTATCAAAACCGAAACAAAACCCAAACGATGCCACTGGATTTGTATTCTCTGTTGTTTTTCGAAAGGTCCAGAAAAATTATTTAAACATGTGCAGAAGACTACTCAGGAGGACACAAGAACACACCCCAAACACGGACACAACCCTCAGATTTTGGCCAATCCCTAGCCTGGGATTTCCGGCGTCACCGGCCCTGTGTAGGCCTATTGGGTTGGTGTTTTGGGTGTGCTCTCGTCTCTGTGTTTTTGGTTCAGTGGTGTTGTTTGTGTAGCCCAGTTTGGATATGGTTTTATCAGGTTGTTTGGGCTATTCGGGGGTTATTTCGGAGTCGATATTTTCTAACATTGTTTAAAGTTTTGCAGTGCTTTACATTACTATCTGTGACCGTGAATGTCATTAGAGCGGTAAAACTTGTCTAATTGATATAGTTCTTTTAGACGGGTTTTGCGAACGTGACATTCACGTTGATGTTCTGTGTTGTGCATTGATGTTGCGGAAATATCGTGGTGGATAGCTTGCGTGCAATGGTAGTGCAGTTTAAATATATTTGTACATTTGATATTGCAGGACGAGCATCCGACATGTGGACTGCCGTCACTGCCTGTTTCTATAATTTTCTTTTGGGGCACGACCGGGATGAGGTCGATGTACTCATTGTACATATTTTCTTTTCTGTACTAGGATTACCCTACGGTGGAGTGCACGGATAGCCGGGTTCTGGAGGGCAACGGGTCCGCATCTCATGGCTTTGAGAGGGAGGGGACCTCACTCTAGAATTGGAGATCTATTCGCCGCACTCGTAGGGGGTATAGGTTGACCCAAGGAGGGGTGCCCAAGTTACCGGATTCCGTGAAGTGCTGGGTGGTCCATTCACTTTTCTAAAGGGGGCTGCCTCACTTTTGGTTTTGGTGGGTAACTTGCCGCACTCATTATCACGACCCGAAAGAGCACGTGACTGGCCCTTAAACCATATGAAGTCTATAGGACCCCATCTGATCCAAGTAAGCCAAAAGCCCAGAAATCTAAAACCATTTAAAGAGTAAATAAGGAAAACTGGTTTTAAGAAGTAAAGAAATCTTGTTTCGAAAATCAAAGTTTTTAAGCAACTAAGCCGAATATGCAATTTTAAAAATGTGTAACCTTTCCTGAAAATTTCGGCAGAGTTTCCTTTGTAAAAACTGGCCCCGAACGGGGTACAACAAGAATAATATATATGAAATGATAAAAGGCATCCTGAAGCGGGAGCTAGCTCTTCGTCGATCGACGGTCACAACCACGCAAACAATAATAATATACAATGCCAGAAAACCGTAATACTACAAGCGCGACTCTAAGGTCGAAATAATACAACACTGTTTTCTAAGTCTGAAACAATATACAAGTTTTGGTTGATGGAATTTCTAGATACAATAAATAATACATGAACAATGGCGGTTCTGATACAAAAGAACCCACCTACCCAAGCAAGTCACCCATAAGGAAGTAGTATGCCAGGAATGCCGCTATGGAATCTGTACGGGAAAACCAGCAAGAACTGTAGCACAACGGGGGTGAGTTGCCAACTCGTGAATAGAAAATATCTACAAGCAGAGATCGAATGCATGACCCATCCTAGGTCAATACGATCAGATATATATGAACCTCAATATGAATAAAGCTGAAGCATGCTAAACTGGCAATGTAATCTATATACATGAGTGTAGTGCCAAGTGCTCGTGCTAGTGCCTCAGGTAATAGCATACCATAATGTGGGGTATGATCAATGTAATCAAATCTGCATATACATGGATCCCGTCCACTCGTCACCCAATGACAATAACCATCATGCATGTAAATATCATAAAGCATGTGCATGGGAATAATATGAGGATATAACCCATCTGTGTCCCTCGCGACACGTCAAAATCATGGAACCGGAGTGCCCAGCATCAACACTCGAAAACATCATGAAAACTGTGCCCTGCATCGGCACGTAAATCGTCATATATCGGGCTTGGTCAGTCCGGATCGGCCCACGGGCTCTGTCTGCGGTATCGGCCCTTGGCCCCGGCAGTACGCCCATATCCATCTATCGACTCTGGTCAGTATCCTCCGGATAACCGCCAGGTCCAACCAATCACCGGTAGGTACTCGCCACCCTGCCAGGCTCATCGTCTACTCCACGAAAAACATTTCTTGCCCCGGGGAACCATACCGGGTCCACCATGTACCCGCAATCGGCTTCATCCGCCACCTCGAATCGGGTTTCACATGTCGCTCTCAGCACCGAGAAAACACATGGTGGACGCACTGAAATATCATATCAAGGGTAACCAGGTTTTAAAACAATTACATATTCTCTTTTTGAAACACCCACGGTTCCCAAAAACCAGAAATATCATGGAAACAACATATCTCAATGCGTATAATCAGAAAGCGTGATGTATGCGACATGTAAAGAAATGTAAGCAACATACACTGAATGCAACAGTACTACAGTGTAGTAACATGGCAATTATCGATGATGAAGTGTGTGAGCCGGCAAACAAGTGTACGTGGAACATACGCATCATCGATAATGGTGCTGGTGTCCTAGCAGCATGACTGAAATATATCAACAATACAAGCGATGCAATGCAAATAGCATGAATATGCGGGAGCGAATAATCAACGCAACAGTAAAGAACCTGCTTCAATAGATATATCATGCAACCTTGCCTTTTGAAATAAGACGAATCAGGGCTTTTGGTAAAATAAGGGCTACGGTGTTTTTAAGAAAAGATGCATCTTTTGAAAATATCCGTATAAACCCTTTTTGCCTATCTTTAAATTATCCCCGATTCGTTAGTTTTTGAAATAGGTTTGACTCGGGTCTAGTCTAACGCCTACTATGCGAACTACGAACCCAACAATCAAGTCAATCGGGAGGGGAATGGAAACCACCTAAATCTGAGTCGATATACACATATATATATATAGTCGGTGATCTCGCCTCAATAGTATCACATACGATACAGTATATCATATAACATCATCGAGTCATGAGTGCGGATCTAACATCAACATAAAGCTCGTACGGTAAATCGTCGTACGGCATCCCAATAGCTGGGTACGGGTCAATATCCCATTCATCTCATCACATGTCCGGTATCACTACCATCATATCACATCACCATAATGAACTCTGTCATATCGCCGAATATCACGGCCTCAATCAAACCTCATCGACTCAACTCATTCCCATGTATCATCCTCAATCCGTATATGAACACATAGTCCCATACCCATGTGTAGATATACACACCTCTATATGCGCACAGATAAATGAAAGAATGTAGGCAAGTATATGTATACGTGTATGTGTGGGTGCGACCACTACTCTAGGGTTCCGCACTATACTAAACCAATACATCCTTATCACCAATAATACCATTATTACCATCAATAATCCTAAACAACACATAATAAATATATGTGTGTATACGTATTCGTATACATCACCACGGACTGCGGGGGTGCTATACGCCACCCACCCGACTACTCCCCGTAGATATAATCTACTCACCTTGCTTCTCGTGTGCCAATGCCGATGTCGCTATCTTCATCTTCATTGCCTCAACATCATGTCGGGTACCTACAAGGATATCACAAACGCTAAAGCACATGAAAATCACATCGGGAACCAAAACGGCACACGCTACGCCTATAGGTAAAAACCTATAACCTCGCATGCAAACACGATCAATATCCACTTGTCGTTGACGTCCAAACGCCACCCGACAGGAACGAAACACCAAATACCCAAATCCATGCTAAAACAAGTCGTAAACTATGCACCAACATAGGAAAATCAACCCAGATTTTACCCTAGATGGAATCAGTCAAAACTAGACATACCCAGGGTCAGGACTAGAGGAATTGGGGCCATGCACAAAAATCGAGACAGTTTCCTCCTGCTCTGGCCGCAATTTGCGGCCAGAAGGAATTAATTGGCGGCCGTACTATGGAGTTGGGGGCTAGGGTTTGGTGTGGTGGTTCCATGGTGCCTGCACATCTCACTGTCAACTCAGTTTTATTTTTGGGATCTCGGGGTGATAGCAGATTCCTAATTACGATCACAGATTCACAGTTTTCCCTGATATCGATTCTGTAATTCCGTATTCGGTGTTCTAGCTTCAGGTTTGGTCCAAAATAACATCACACCAGGGGTTCTAAGGTCACCACCATCCTCAATTTCATGTTTAATTTCAGATCCCACATAAACCCAAACTTGAAGTTTCACAAATCCACCAAACGACAACATATCGACATGAAACTAGAATGGATGCAATAAGAATTGAATTACTAAACTAGGGGTGCAGAAATTACCTCCTTTGGCAACTCAAGAAAATTCTTTAGTTGCTCAAAGTCCTCCAAATCCAATCTTGCTAGGTTCAATGTGTAGCTAGTGAGCTTGGGAGCAAGTTTTGTGATGTGGGAATGAGGTTTTGGGGTTGATTTCATTGTGGATCTAGGGTTTCATGAAGAGGGAGAGAGAGGGAAAGGGAGCAGGAGCAGCAACAGCTCTTCATGAAGAGGGGAGAGAAAAGGAGAAGGAAAATGATGGGTATTGTTCAAAAAGTGGGGTTTGACCTAGTCTCACTCTCTCTCATCATCATACTTACTTTTTCCTTTTCTTTTCCTTCTCACTCCAATAGTGAACCCAAAAGAACAACCATGACAATGAAATGTAATACAAGTGTAACAAGTGTGGAAAATGATATGTGCACATTTTTGCACAAAAAAGACAAAAAAGCTAAAAATCCAATTAGCGATTCTTAATCGCGATTAGCACTAAATTAGCATATAACAAATCTTAAAAACTTTAAATTGGCAAAATTCCATAAAAATACCCTATTTATGAATTTTCCATAATTTTCCAAAAAATTTCCCCATTTATTTGTATTTAATTATACTGGAATATTAAAATATTTATTAAAATAATATTAAATTATAAAAATTCCCGAAAATAATATTTTATTATTTTGGAAACGTTACACTCATAGGGGTCTAGGTTTTCATTGCACAAGCTATCCAGATAACCAGGGGAACGTCGGGTTTCATTTGTGGCTCTATGAAATCGGAGCTCCCAGTTTATCTGTATTGTTCTGTGATGCTTATTACTTTTCTGTAATGTTGCTTTTATCACGCCTGGAGCGATTATTGTATTTTGATATATATACTAGCAGATGTTGTATATGTTTTACGCCCGCGCTAGTCCAGTCCCCTCTCCGTCGTTAGTTAAGTAACCTAACGAGTGATGACGGGACCCAGAGGCGAATGCGGATGGCATATACGTACATTTTATTTTTGTTATTTTCTGGTGTGATTAATTGATGGGACTGCATTGATTTGTATCAATGCAAAGAAATCAGACCTATACAGATGTTGTTAGAACATTTTTCAAAAAGCTGTTATTACAAAGACGTTCTCTTTTGTTTTGCATAGCGGTATTCGGTTATGAATATCTAGCACCTCATTCGATGAGGCAAGGGCCGAGATCCCTTCATCGGTAGTGACCCCTTGGACAGAGGTTTGCGTCAGGGTAATAACTTCACTATAACCGATTGCTTTTTGCTTTGCATCGTGGTATTCTGTTTGGAATATCCTGCACCTCATTCTATGGGGAAAGAGCTGAGATCCCTTCACCGGGAGTGACCTCTTTAGCAAAGGTTTTCGCCACTATATATTTGTAAAAGCTATGCTGTTCCTTCAACGATATCAAGTTCATTACGTTAAAGGTTTTTCGCCAAAAACCATCTATATCCCTCCGTCATTTCTTACGAGTATTACTTAGTATTCATACTGCGTTTGTTGACCTAGTCAAGACGTAGTGTTCGGTAGCTAAGTGGTGCTTGTTTGTTGCATTATAAATGGGATTGGTTAGGACAGTCGTGTGGCCTTGTTGACCTAGTCAAGGGCACATGCGGGTAGGTTTAATGCAATCCAGGATAATGACGGGTTGAACTTGACTAGCGGTTTATGGTTTGTTGACCTAGTCAAGGTCATAAACCGCTTGGGGTAAAAACACACATCGGGAGTTTCGAAAGAAACTAAGACTTTCCAGGCATGCGTATACCTTCTGGAGTGTGGTGACTTGAGTGGATTCCATCAAGTTATCATGCGATGATAGTTGGATCCCGATTCCCTCTGATGAGTTGGTTAACTCCTCGGGTGATCCCGACTTATTCTTCTTTTAGGTTTGGAGGAGAATTTGAGGATACAGTGGGAGGTTTCTTGATTAGATAAAGTGATAACCATTCTGATCAAGGTTAGAGTGCACGCAGAGTGTTTCTTTTCTCTCTCTCTTCGGCAGCGACCATGGCCCGACCCTAGACTTTGACTCAGTAACCAAGTTAACTGAACTTTCTTAAAATAATGGCTTTTGGATTGTCTGACTTGCATACATCATTGTCACTCCTTCTTTTACCCTTTACATTTCTCCAGAACACCCCTTATTGTTGGATATATATGCCCTAGAGGCCTACATTGTATAGGATGCTTGGGATATGTATGTACATGACAGTCTTGCTTGATATGATAGTACGCTATTTGGTTTGACTTTGTCTTAACGTATAATATATTTTACTTGGTATTTATATATATATGTTGATAAAGCCCATAGGGTGTTTGTCTGACTACCGGCGTTGTGATGGCAGTCATACAAGTGGGAGCTAGATAGTCAATAGGCACACCCTTAGATGTCCCTGGTCGCAGGAGTATCGAGATTGGGCATCGATACTCCGGAGTAGACTAGTGTATACATATCTAGACCCTGACGAGGGGCAATGGATTGGTCCCGCATCCATTGGTGGTGTTCACCTAAGATTGTATACAGATGCTCACTGGGTGTGACTACACCGGACAGGACTCGCCGAGAACTGACTGGATGGTATTATACCTAACGTCAGATAGCAGTTCTCAGGTGACATGTGTGCAGATAGTCCGTTGACTTAAGGTCATCATTTGTCTCGTGTGAGTTCCCACTGTGCTTTGATTGTTACCCTACCACGGCTCAAAGGAGTCGTGCAAACAGGTTCAGTTGGGCACAGTCCCGAGCCACGTGGAGGCAGTGAGTGACTGTTAGGGATTCGTCTCTCCCGGTATAGGGAGTTGATATCGCACGGTGATCGGTTGGTCATTACCATAAGTCCCTGGCCAGGGCTGATTGAGAATTACTGATAGGTTGATCAGTAGATTCTCGGATGGTGATAAAGCCATACCGACACGACTTGTACGGTTATTAGGGGTCTGACATCCACCACCTCCCTAGACCATACATGCGATACTCTTAGACGAACAGACCGGACTGCGCGGATATTGTCACAGACAGGCTCAGTAGGATTTCAGATGGGTTACCTCATCAGCTTTCTTATCGACAACTACCTGGGGACCGTTACGTACAGCTATTGCCGCTTGCGGTCTGTGGTTAAACCCACTGCCAGCGTAGTAGTCGAGTCTTTAGAGTCCCACACAGAGATTTCCCAAACCCAGGCGAAAAGATATAGAGGTCGTATGGTTTTACGACAAAGGTTCGGACGCATACGTGCTTGAACGCACGTACGACATTCGGACAGTTTTTACTAGCCGGCTTTGGTTTAAGCCAGATTCTAGTATCAGGTAATTGGATTTATACAGTCTAAAGTTTTTCCGTGTTTTCACGGATGAGAGGGGCGTTCTCGTAATTTTCCGAGAAGCTTCTAGAAGGATGTGACATAAAGAGAGAGGTGGCATTTTCATTTAATGATTAAGTGACTCATTGTGAGTGATTCATCATATCATTAATGCATCATTAATTGCTTAATGACTCACATGATGAATCACCCACTTGATTTAATGAAACATGATGAATATTATCTTTTTATTAATTTCTTTTAATTCATTATGTTTCATATATATCAAGTGAGAAGCTTTATTCATTATAATATTATCATTATCATCTTCTCACTCTCTCTCTTCAAGTTCTCTCTCCTTCACCAAACCCTAATCCTACCCCTCATGAGTTGAGAACAAGGATTAGGAAAGACTAATTACTCCATAACCTATCTCTATATCATCTTAGATACTCTATTTAGCAACTAGAGAAACTAAGTAACCTCAAGTTTAGAGGTTATAGCTTGGATTAGGGTTCTCGGGTGGATCGTCTATCACGGGAGAAAGCCGAAGAGGACGTGGAGATCCAAAGAGGCCGTAGACAACATCAAGACGAAGGACTAGAACCGTTTGGTATAATCTCTTCGCATAGTAGATTAAAACTCTAAAGCTTTTGTTAAAACTTGTATAGCAAACGATTCGTACGGTTAATCGATGTTTGATCATAGAACTTGATTGTTATTCATATTTCCGCCTCCCCACGAGTATTGGGGTGTTGAACATCGACTTACAGTGGTATCAGAGCCTAGCTAAACAAGTTTTAACTTTATTGCAAATTTGTACGAATTTCGAACGGAAAAACGAAGCCGGAAAACCCCAAAAACATCAAGTTTCTGTCGAAATTTAAATGAAGTCCAAAAATTTTTCAGGGTTGTTCAGAAAGCTTAAAATGATAGCAGTAGAACACACAAAAAATTTGGTGCCCTGAATCGCCAACTTAGCCGCGGATCCGCGGCGCCTAGCACTGTTCCCGCCGCGGATCCGCCGCCGTTTTGACGTTTCAGGGAACCATTTTTCTTGTGGTGGTTCTCTGTGATATTTGGGATTCTCTGGTAATTTTTAATTTTGCTCAGGTTTCAGATTTACAGAGCAGTTTTTGGAGCAATATTAAAGATGTTTAATCGATCGAAATTGTACAGTATTTGCATATTGGATTATATCTGTGATTGTATAATGTGTTCGTAAACCTCCCCTAACTGCTAGTATGTCAGTTGGCAGTGGGTTGCACATTTCTGAAATGGATTTTAACTGTTTGTGTATATAAACTGTATTGGACTGTTGTGGTGATTAGCCGGGTTTTGTGATGGGTTATTGTTTTAATTCATTTGATGTAAATGTAACAAGTTGTAATATTTTTTTTTTTGCGGGGCACATCCAGGTTGCGGTTGTAGCCACCATTGTATTATTTCTTTTTACTGTTTTTGCTCCTAGGACAGATCCAAGGTGGGGTACACAAACTGCCGGGCGGGTAGTTTGCCGTACCCGTAGGGATCTTGGGTGGGGTAATGGCTATTCATCACAACTGTATAATCTGTCTTTTCTTGCAGGCTCAAAAGAAATACAGATTGCTTGCAAATCCAATATTGTTTATCTGTGTTCTGGAATGTATATCATTGCATCAGACGAATGTAAAATATCTATATATATGATAGCTATTTAGACGTCACTTATGTTTTACACCCGCGCTAGCCCAGCCCCCGCTCTGTCGTTAGTTAAGTAACCTAACGGGTGATGACGGGACCCCGTGGCAAATGCGGATGGCATAAGAGGACGTCATATTTTCGTTGTTATCTGTAATGATAGGTTAAAGATGGGACGCATTATCATTAATGCAAAGAAAATAAAACCTAAACTGAATCGTTGGAACAATTTCTAAAAACCACTCGGTTTTCTTGAAAAAGCAAATTTTAAATGCGGAGCTTAAACCACTCCTTTTAATAAAAGCTTTCTTAGTTCCTTCGATCAAATCAAGTTCATTACGTTAACGGTTTTTTGCCAAAAACCAGCCGTAACCCTCCGTCGTTTCAGATAGACAGCACATCGTATTCATGCTATGCTTGTTGGCCTACGTCAAGGCATAGTGTATGGTAGCAGTGTGTGTGCCTATTTGTTGCATAGATAGATGCATTAGTTTAATACAGACGTACACCTTGTTGGCCTACGTCAAGGGCTTGTACGATGTATTTAAATTGATCAGGACAACGACGGGTAGAACTTGACTTGCGTCTTATGACTTGTTGGCCTACGTCAAGGTCTATAAGAGCTTGGGGTAAAAATCACATCGGGAGTTTCAAACATAAAGGAAACTTGCAGATTTAGCTTACCTTCTGGAGTGTGGTGACTAGAGTGGCTTCCATCTAGGGCATCATGCAATGATAGTTGGATCCCGATCCCACTGATGAGTAGGATTACTCTCGGGAATTTCTCTAACTTAACAATCAATGCTATAAACCAAGTAGGTGCCTAGAAAGGTGTTAGAGGGGCTACGCCTCCAGGGAAAAGAGGTTCTTTAATTAAGGAACTTTGCGAAAGCGTTGGAAAACCTCCCTCGAAGTACCAACACCAGCCTGGCTGAAAGGTTAAGCAAGTATTGTGACGTGTGATTAAATCCTGACTAGTTCTTCTTTTAGGTTTTGAAGAAGGATTTGAGGAAACAGTGGGAGCCATCCGTTTAGATAAATTAATAAACCAATCTAAACTTGCAAGAGCATATGCTGAGTGTTTTCTTTTCTCTCTCTCTGGCAGCTACCATGACTGGACTAAAACTATTACTCGAAAAGAATATACTAACCGGGCAGAACTATAAAGACTGGCTAAGAAACGTCAATATTGCGCTGACTTATGACAAAGTTGCATATGTTACCACCACTGTTCCTCCCCTTATCCCAGGACCAGATTCCTCAGTTGCGGACAAGGAAGTTCGTAAAACCTGGGATCTAGACTGTGAGCGAGCTAAGTGTATCGTGCTGGCGTCCATGAATAATGAACTCCAGAAACAGCACGAGAGTATGGATATTGCATCCATATTCCTCCATTGCAAGGAATTGTATGGTGAACACTCCCGTATCGCGAGGTACGAAACCTCAAGGAAACTCTTCCAGATGAGGTTAGCTCCAGGATCGCCTGTTGGAGAGCACGTCCTCAAAATGATCATCCTCATTGAGGAACTCGCAAACCTGGGATGCGTGCTAGAGAATGATTTGTATATCGACTTAATTTTGCAGTCCCTTCCCCACACCTTCTCTCAGTTCGTGCTGAACTTCAACATGCACGAAATGGAAGCGGATCTTCCAAAGCTCCTCAATATGTTGAGGGTAGCAGAGACCTCCTTGAAAAAGGAGAAGACCCCCGTTCTGTATGTTGGCCAATCATCTTCTTCTAAAACTAAAGCGAAAGCTAAAGGGAAGAAGAAGATGAAAGCCACCAAACCGAAGGGTGGGGTCAAGAAGGTGCAGGGAACGAACAAGGCAGGAAGGGTGAAGGCAGAAAAGAACGAATGCTTCTATTGTCACAAGCAGGGGCACTGGAAGAAGGATTGTCAGGCCTTCAAAGCCAAGGACATGAAGCAAGTTGTTGCTTCTACTTCAGGTGTGTTCGTAATCGAAAATTGTCTTTCAGTTAACTCTACTTCATGGGTACTTGATACCGGTTCTGGTTCTCACATCTGTAATTCTTTGCAGGATCTGAGAAATAGTAGAGTACTGGGGGCAGGTGATATAACTCTCCGGATGGGAAATGGAATGCATGTAGATGCAATTGCAATAGGGGAATATCACCTAGGGTTGAATAGTGGAAACATTTTGGTATTGTATAACTGTTTTTGTATTCCCAGTATGTTGTGTAATATTATATCAGTATCTTTATTGTCTAATAAAGGATATAATTTTGTGCTTGAAAGAAATGTCATGAACATTCTCCTAAATCAAGAACTGATTGGGTTTGGCACACTGGAAAACGGCATATACATACTTAATCAACCACAAATTTTCAATATTCAAAACACGCGTAAAAGAAAGGCTCAAAATTCGAATCAAGCCTTCCTATGGCATTGTAGACTTGGTCATATAAATGAAACAAGGTTGACTAAGTTACATAAAGATGGATATCTAGATTCGTTTGAATATTCATCATATGCAACTTGTCAATCATGTATCAAAGGAAAAATGACCAAATCTCCGTTCACCGGACACGGAGAAAGAGCCACCGAACTCTTGGGACTAGTACACAGTGATGTATGTGGTCCGATGTCTATACATGCACGAAGTGGTCACTCCTACTTCATCACTTTTACTGATGACTTCTCTAGGTATGGACATGTGTTCTTAATAAAGCATAAATCCGAGGCTTTTGAGAAGTTTAAGTAGTATAAAAATGAAGTAGAGAAACAAACTGGTAAAAGCATCAAGACACTTCGATCTGATCGAGGTGGAGAATACTTAAGTACCAGTTTCCTTGAATACTTGAAAGCAAATGGAATACTCTCTCAGCTTACTCCACCTTATACACCTCAGCATAATGGTGTATCAGAAAGAAGGAATCGCACGCTATTAGATATGGTGCGATCAATGATGAGTAGTGCTGAGTTGCCACTTTCCTTCTGGGGATTTGCTCTAGAATCAGCCGCATATCTATTAAATAAAGTTCCAACTAAGTCTGTACCTACCACTCCATATGAAATGTGGTGTGGGAAGAGACCATATCTCAAGTATATCAAGATATGGGGGTGTCCGGTATATGTTAAAAAGCATAATCCGGACAAGCTCGAGGCACGATCGGTTTTGTGCAAGTTTGTAGGATACCCCAAGCATTCAAGGGGGTACATGGTCTACCACACTGAAGAACAAAAGGTGTTTGTCGCTCGTCACATTGTCTTCTTAGAAAGCGAATTTCTTGCAAAAGAAATTAGTGGGAGCGCGGTAGAACTGGAAGAAATTCCAGAACCTCAAGCTGTAACCGAGGACTTAGAAGAATCTCAGATTTCAATAAAACATGACGAACCAACGCCACTCCGCAGATCTAGTAGGCTTTCTCATCCTCCTGAAAGATACTATGGTTTTCTTCTTGATGGGGATCGAGAGGATTGCATCAAAGATGATGATGAGCCTACTAGTTTCCAGCAGGCTATCACAAGTAGCGACTCAGTAAAGTGGCTGGATGCAATGAGATCCGAAATGGAATCCATGTATACCAATAAAGTATGGACTTTAGAAGTTGCTCCTCCTGGGGTAAAACCAGTTGGGTGCAAATGGATCTTCAAAAAGAAGATTGGTACATTTGGACAAGTGGAAACGTACAAAGCTAGACTAGTAGCAAAAGGTTTTCGTCAAAGACCAGGATTGGACTATGATGAAACTTTTTCGCCAGTAGCTATGATTAAATCCATACGGATCATGCTTGCCATTGCTGCCTTCCATGACTATGAAATCTGGCAAATGGATGTAAAAACAGCTTTTCTAAATGGACATCTAGAAGAAAGTGTTTACATGGATCAACCAGAAGGTTTCTTAGACAGTGGGAGCAGCGGAAGAGTGTGCAAATTGCTTAAATCCATTTATGGGTTAAAGCAAGCATCGCGGAGTTGGAACATCTGTTTTGATGAAACAGTCAAGGAATTTGACTTTATCAAAAATATAGATGAACCATGTGTTTATAGGAAGATTGTAGAAGGAGCAGTAGTCTTCCTCGTTTTATACATCGACGACATACTACTGATAAGGAATGATATCCCTATACTACAATCAGTAAAGCTCTTCTTGTCACAGAAATTCTCTATGAAAGACTTGGGAGATGCATCATACATTCTGGGCATTAAGATCTATCGAGATAGATCTAATAGAATATTGGGACTTTCACAGTCCAGGTATATAGACACTATACTAAAGAGATTTAGTATGGAAGATTCCAAACGCGGCAATATGCCCGCTTGTCACCGAATCACCCTCTCCAAAGAGATGTCTCCAAAGACTGATGAAGAGAGGGCTCGCATGGGCATTATACCCTACGCTTCGGCGGTAGGATCAATAATGTATGCGATGTTATGTACCAGACCAGATGTAGCTTACGCACTTAGTGTAGTAAGCAGGTATCAATCGGACCCAGGTGAGAAACATTGGATAGCGGTGAAGAACATTCTCAAGTACCTGAGAAGGACTAAGGAGATGTTCTTGATTTACGGCAATAAGGACCTCCAAGTAGAGGGTTTTACCGACTCCGGCTTCCAAAGTGACAAGGATGATTCTAAATCTATTTCGGGTTTTGTGTTTACCCTCAATGGAGGGGCGGTAAGTTGGAAGAGTTCCAAACAAGATACCGTCGCAGACTCAACTATGGAGGCTGAGTATATAGCTGCTAGTGAAGCCGCAAAAGAGGCTGTCTGGATAAGGAAGTTCATTTCTGAACTTCAGGTGGTTCCGTCCATTGCCAATCCAATACCTTTGTATTGCGATAACAATGGCGCTGTAGCTTTAGCGAAGGAACCAAGGTCCCATCAGAAATCCAGGCATATCTTAAGGCGGTTTCACCTGATCAGGGAGATCGTGGATCGTCGGGAGATCGAGATACGGAGAGTAGACACAAAAGACAACACGGCAGATCCATTCACCAAGGCCATTCCTCAAGTACAGTTCGAGAGGCTTTTTGAGATGTTGGGCATGCGGTACGCAAGCAACTGGATCTGGTAGAGACAGTGGGTACTCATTGCGCCAATTATAGGCCTTAGTGCAAGTGGGAGATTGTTGGATATATATGCCCTAGAGGCCTACATTGTATAGGATGCTTGGGATATGTATGTACATGACAGTCTTGCTTGATATGATAGGACGCTATTTGGTTTGACTTTGTCTTAACGTATAATATATTTTACTTAGTATTTATATATATATGTTGATAAAGCCTATAGGGTGTTTGTCTGACTACCGGCGTTGTGATGGCAGTCATACTAGTGGGAGCTGGATAGTCAATAGGCACACCCTTAGATGTCCCTGGTCGCAGGAGTATCGAGATTGGGCATCGATACTCCGGAGTAGACTAGTGTATACATATCTAGACCCTGACGAGGGGCAATGGATTGGTCCCGCATCCATTGGTGGTGTTCACCTAAGATTGTATACAGATGCTCACTGGGTGTGAGTACACCGGACAGGACTCGCCGAGAACTGACTGGATGGTATTATACCTAACGTCAGATAGCAGTTCTCAGGTGACATGTGTGCAGATAGTCCGTTGACTTAAGGTCATCATTTGTCTCGTGTGAGTTCCCACTGTGCTTTGATTGTTACCCTACCACGGCTCAAAGGAGTCGTACAAACAGGTTTCAGTTGGGCACAGTCCCGAGCCACGTGGAGGCAGTGATTTACTGTTAGGGATTCGTCTCTCCCGGTATAGGGAGTTGATATCGCACGGTGATCGGTTGGTCATTACCATAAGTCCCTGGCCAGGGCTGATTGAGAATTACTGATAGGTTGATCAGTAGATTCTCGGATGGTGATAAAGCCATACCGACACGACTTGTACGGTTATTAGGGGTCTGACATCCACCACCTCCCTAGACCATACATGCGATACTCTTAGACGAACAGACCGGACTGCGCGGATATTGTCACAGACAGGCTCAGTAGGATTTCAGATGGGTTACCTCATCAGCTTTCTTATCGACAACTACCTCGGGACCGTTACGTACAACTAGTGCCGCTTGCGGTCTGTGGTTAAACCCACTGCCAGCGTAGTAGTCGAGTCTTTAGAGTCCCACACAGAGATTTCCCAAACCCAGGCGAAAAGATATAGAGGTCGTATGGTTTTACGACAAAGGTTCGGACGCATACGTGCTTGAACGCACGTACGACATTCGGATAGTTTTTACTAGCCGGCTTTGGTTTAAGCCAGATTCTAGTATCAGGTTATTGGATTTATACAGTCTAAAGTTTTTCCGTGTTTTCACGGATGAGAGGGGCGTTCTCGTAATTTTCCGAGAAGCTTCTAGAAGGATGTGACATAAAGAGAGAGGTGGCATTTTCATTTAATGATTAAGTGACTCATTGTGAGTGATTCATCATATCATTAATGCATCATTAATTGCTTAATGACTCACATGATGAATCACCCACTTGATTTAATGAAACATAATGAATATTATCTTTTTATTAATTTCGTTTAATTCATTATGTTTCATATATATCAAGTGAGAAGCTTTATTCATTATAATATTATCATTATCATCTTCTCACTCTCTCTCTTCAAGTTCTCTCTCCTTCACCAAACCCTAATCCTACCCCTCATGAGTTGAGAACAAGGATTAGGAAAGACTAATTACTCCATAACCTATCTCTACATCATCTTAGCTACTCTATTTAGCAACTAGAGAAACTAAGTAACCTCAAGTTTAGAGGTTATAGCTTGGATTAGGGTTCTCGGGTGGATCGTCTATCACGGGAGAAAGCCGAAGAGGACGTGGAGATCCAAAGAGGCCGTAGACAACATCAAGACGAAGGACTAGAACCGTTTGGTATAATCTCTTCGCATAGTAGATTAAAACTCTAAAGCTTTTGTTAAAACTTGTATAGCAAACGATTCGTACGGTTAATCGATGTTTGATCATAGAACTTGATTGTTATTCATATTTCCGCCTCCCCACGAGTATTGGGGTGTTGAACATCGACTTACTCTTATTACTACGGACATCCACTTCCATTGGATAAATCCATCATATGTTTATATACGAACTCGGAGGAACATGTTCCAGATTCGAGGATGGATTCTGGTTCTGGAGAAATTGAATAGGACTATTCAGTTGTCTTTTTCTTTTACCTTCTCTAAGGTTATGAGGGCTCCTAGGATTAGGGGACAGGTGCCGATAGGTAGGGAATGAAGAAAACCAATTAGCCTAACGGAGGTATACAGAAGGTAATAAGTAAAGACAAATAAAAGGATTAGAAAGAGGGCAAAGTAAAATGCGACTGCTATTCATGACCAAACCAAGTATTTCATCGCCACTCCTACTTCACCTTTATATTTCTCCAGAACACCCCGTATCACTATGAAGATCCACAGTTATCTGGATAATCCATCGTATGGTTATATACGAACTCGAAGGAACATGTTCCAGTTCGGGGATGGATTCTGGTTCACGAGAAATAGAATAAGGTTTATTCAGTTGTCTTTTATCATAACCTTCTCTCAGGTTACGAGTACTCCTAGGATTAGGAGAGTACAACTATTATGCTTATTGGATAGTCTTCTTCCAAACCATAGGCTGGTGCTGAATGGTATGGAAGGAAGAAAACCATTAAGCCTAACGATGGTATACAGAAGGTAACGACTAAAGAAAAATAAAGGGATTTGGAGAGATGGAAAGAAATACAAGGTTACAGTCATGAATCTGGATAATGGAAGAGGCATTACTAGGAATACCCGGATACCCTTTCGAAACATATTCATGTTTCAGTTTCACTGTGTATTGTTAATAGAAAACTGATTTTCCACTTAGTCCGTACTCCAGGGTATGTATTTACCAGATATGATTCTCACATCTGTATGGTTTTACAGATGATGAGTGGGAGTAATTTAATGGGAATTAGATGATTATCCTCATTATATCGGAATTCATTGTAATTGGTGATATTTGAAGAAATCGCCTGGGTACAGTTTTCAACTTACGACGCACAGGGTTTGAGTTATTCAACTCAGGGGACTCATATAGAGTATTGTATGTTGTCCAGAGTCCATTAGGACAATGGGGTGTAAGGTTACTAGGCACTATCACAAGGGTCTATAAGGCATCAACCATGCCGAATTTAAAATTTTCAACTGCCGAACAACCTAAAGCGAGGATCTTTGCTAGATAATTAGCATGTAAACAACTTTACATCGAAGAGAAAGGGATTACAACCTTTGTAGTCCGTTCCTTCGCTTCATAAGCTCCGAGTAGTAGTCCCTTCGCAGCGATCCATGAACTTTCGGACTCCAGAGAAGCTCCACAAGCCAAATGATCCATACTTGCTTGAAGTCTTCCTTTTCGGAGATGATCTACCTTGAAGAATCTTTAACTCAAGCTCTCACCTCTCTAATCAAGTATTAGTGAAGTGAACACCCTAATCTAAGTGGCTAGAATAGATAAGGATGATGAAGTAGGAATTTATCTCTCTTTTTCTTTCAATTTCTCACACTTATTCATCACTAACCCAAAAGCTAGAAAGCTTTTCAAGGAGGAGGAAGAAGAAGAAAAGTATATGTGATGAATAATGAATTATTGCTATGGTTATAATTGCAACCTTTGGTTAAGTATGAAGGGATTAACCTTTGTAGAGAATTAACCATAGGTTAAGGATTTGGGTTGGGTTAACATTGACTCCACAAAAATCCAAAGATAAAAGATAAAGTCAAACCTTCATGAAGCTTCATGAAAGCTCATGAAAAAGCTAACCCAAATACTAACCAAAATCAAATCCTAACTTTTTTAATCTCTACAAATCATGTTGCATTTATAATCATAACTTGTTACAATATTATATATCACATATATAATATATTTTTGTAACAAAAGAAAATAATACAATTAAAATATATCGCATATACATCAATGTATTAACAGGTGAGAAAATGAATCATTAAAGCGAGCTAATATTAGTTAATGTAATGTAATATATCACATATATAATTATACATTAAATTATCGAATCAACACTTGATCCGACAATCCGGCTATATCGCATATAACCGACTAATATAACAAGTACCGATTCATCGAATCAACACTTGATCCGATGACCAAGCTATATCATATATTGCGAGAATAGAATACGGTATCTCATATCGTATAATTCTCGGTCCCGCACATATCACATATGTGCTCCTACTCCGTTTTGCCTGAGTGAGGAAACCTCTGTATAGGACTCTAAAGAATCGTCAATACGCCGACAGTAGGTGATGATCATAACAAAAACCCACAAGCTGCAAGCGGTCAGCTAAACAAAACAGCCACCAAGGTATTGAGCGATCAGAAGATCAACAAGCAAGCCTGTACATTTTCCTGTGGATCCAATCAGTAACACTACCGTACAGTCAGGTCTCTTCGTCTGATATGATGCATATCTAGTCTAGTGGTGGTAAACGTCAGACCCCAGTAACCGATAAGTCGTGTTGATGTGAGGCTCATAACAGGTCAAGAAACTACTAATAACACTTACCAGTAGCACTCTATATCAGCCCTGGCCAAGGACTTCCAGTTATAGCCAATCGAACTGTCGGGACCCGGTTCTTGCTCACGGAACAAAGTGCCATACGGAACAAAGTGCCACGCCAAGTGTCGTGTTTAGTGGGCGGGGGCCACCTCTTGAATCCGTGGGGGCCACCTCTTGAGTCCGTGGGACCCACTGTAGAACAATGGGGACTCTTCGGAATACATTCCGAAAGGGGGCAGATCTGTACTATAAATGGAATGATACCACTCTTCAATACAGAGGCGCCTTTTAAGTGAACCGGCACTACAGGAGCTTGAGAACTCCGTAGTTAAGCGTGCTCGAGCCATGGAAGTTCTGGGATGGGTGACCTACTGGGAAGTGGCACCTGGCCGGGTCCGGTTCGCCCCGAAGGACAAAACCGTGCGGTTTCGGCCAAAGCGGACAATACTCTCTGTATTGGGGGTGGGGCGTGACAGAATGGTATCAGAGCTGGTCTCTCAATAGTAGGTCTGTGGTTCGAGGACGAACCATTGTTCAAAGGTGGGAGAATGTCGGGACCCGGTTCTTGCTCACGGAACAAAGTGCCACACGGAACAAAGTGCCACGCCAAGTGTCGTGTTTAGTGGGCGGGGGCCACCTCTTGAATCCGTGGGGGCCACCTCTTGAGTCCGTGGGACCCACTGTAGAACAATGGGGACTCTTCGGAATACATTCCAAAAGGGGGCAGATCTGTACTTTAAATGGAATGATACCACTCTTCAATACAGAGGCGCCTTTTAAGTGAACCGGCACTACAGGAGCTTGAGAACACTTAAGCGTGCTCGAGCCAGGGAAGTTATGGGATGGGTGACCTCCTGGGAAGTGGCCCCTGGCCGGGTCCGGTTCGCCCCGAAGTATAAAAACCGTGCGGTTTCGGCCAAAGCGGACAATACTCTCTGTATTGGGGGTGGGGCGTGACACGAACACAGCACAACATCAACTCCGTATACCGGGAGAGACGAAACCCCTCCTATAGCTCATTGCCCCCATGTGATTCAGGACTGTACCCAAAAGCCACCGTTTTGCATGCCCTCTTGGACGTGGTAAGGTTGAAATCAAAGCACAGTGGGAATCACACAAGACTTTATCACGATCTCGGGTTTACAGACTAACCTGTACTAGTGTCACCAGAGAACTGCTATCTGACGATTGGTATAAATCCATCTAGGAGTTCTCGGCGAGTCCGTTCAGTGTACCCAGTCTCCACTGAGCACCCGTACACCATCTCTGATGTCAAACACCAATGGATATAAGATCATCCATCCCTCATCAAATGAGTCAAGATGCGTATAAGCTAGTCTATTCTGGTGTATCGATGCCCTGTCTCGATACACCCTCGACTAAGAATAGTTATAGGATGTACTCGTTGACTGCCCTGTCCCCTACTAGTATGATCTCATCATAGTACCAGTAGTCGAGTACATATCCTAAGGGCTTTATCAACATCTGAGAGCAATACAGTAAACAAATACAAGTCAATATGTTAAGACAAAGTGAAACAAAATACCATACTGTCATGTCGAGCATGAAAGTCCTCTCTATATATATGCAAACATCCACTATAATATACATCATATGTACAACAATGGCTTCTAGGGCATATATATAACTAACAATCTTCTACTTGCACTAAGGCCAGCTGTTATAGTATCTCATACCCAACATCCTGAAGAGTCTCTCAAATTGTATCTGGGGAATGGCCTTTGTGAGTGGATCCGCAGTGTTGTCCTTCGTATCAACTCTCCTGACCTCGATCTCCCGGCGATCAACTATCTCCCGGATCAGGTGATACCGCCTCAGAATATGTCTGGACTTTTGATGAGACCTGGGTTCCTTGGCCAAAGCCACAGCTCCATTGTTATCACAATACAAAGGTATTGGATGCTCAATGGACGGAACCACACCAAGTTCAGTGATGAGCTTCTTCATCCAGACAGCCTCTTTGACAGCATCGTTGGCAATGATGTATTCAGCCTCCATCGTCGAGTCTGCAACGGTTTCCTATTTGGAACTCTTCCAACACACCGCCCCTCCATTGAAGGTAAAGACAAATCCCGAGTGTGTCTTAGAGTCCTCCTTATCACTCTGGAAGCTCGAATCGGTAAAGGACTCCACCTGGAGTTCACCGTTACCATACACCAAAAACATCTCTTTAGTCCTTCTCAAGTACTTGAGAATGTTCTTCACAGCTGTCCAGTGACTCTCTCAAGGATCTGCTTGATAACTACTCACTACACTTAGTGAGTATGCTACATCGGGTCTGGTACATAGCATCGCGTACATGATAGAACCTACTGCCGAAGCATAGGGCATCCCTTGCATGCGAGCTCTCTCCAAATCAGTCTTGGGAGACTTCTCTTTGGAGAGAGTGAGTCCAGAGATCATGGGTTGGTTCACACGCTTGGATTCATCCATACTAAACCTCTTTAGTATGGTGTCAATGTACCTGGATTGGGACAATCCCAGTATCCTTTTAGATCTATCTCTATAGATCATAATTCCCAGTATGCAAGAGGCATCATCTAGATCTTTCATTAAGAATCTTTGTGATAAGAAGAGCTTGACCGAGTACAGCATAGGAACATCATTTCCTATCAAGAGTATTTCATCTACGTACAATACGAGGAAGACAGCCTTACTCTCTGCAACCTTCTTGTATATACAAGGTTCATCTACGTTTTTGATGAAGTCAAACTCTTTGACTACAACATCAAAGCAGATGTTCTAACTCCGCGATGCCTGCTTTAACCCGTAAATGGATTTAAGCAGCTTGCACACCTTTCCGCTGCTCCCACTATCTACGAAGCCCTCTGGCTGAGTCATGTACACGCACTCCTCTAAATCACCATTTAGAAAGGCGGTCTTAACATCCATTTGCCAGATTTCGTAGTCATGGTATGCTGCAATGGCAAGTAAGATCCATTTGGACTTAAGCATAGCCACTGGAGAAAAGGTTTTGTCATAATCCACACCTTGTCGTTGACGAAAACCCTTTGCAACAAGTCTAGCTTTGTAAGCCTCAACTTTTCCATCTACACCAAGTTTCTTCTTAAAGATCCATTTGCTCCAAATGGGTTTTACCCCTTCAGGAGCAACTTCCAAAGTCCATACTTTATTGGAGTGTAGGGTTTCCTTGTCACCTCATATAGGGTTTGGAAGCGTCACACATGCCACAACTTTGATTTTAAGAGGTGCTAAGCATACTTAACTAGGAATCGAACTAGAAATATTGAGTAACAACTAATAGTATCGCATGTAAAATTTAATCTATCACTAAGTGGAGAAACTACAACCTTTGTAGACCTCCTAAGGTGACTCCTTGGATCTCCTAGAGTTTGGAAAGGCTCGCTTGAACACTTCCGCGTCCACGACGATCCACCCGAAGTCCTATACTCAAAGCTTGTTGCTTCACTTGATCTTTCAAATCGGTGGAGCAAACACCCTACACAAGAGAGCTAGAGATGTATAGGATGATGAAGTGGTTTATATTATCACTTATAACCCTCTCTTTTTCTTTTCCTCACTCTAAACAAATCTTAAAAGATCTTGAAGAAGGAGGAAGTTGAAGATGGCAAAGCTTTTTGAAGATAATGAAAATTCTTATGTTTTAAAAATAAAGCAAAAGGATATATATATGTGAAACACTCTCACAACAAACCATGGTTAATATAAATATCTAGATATTTTGTGATGAGTTAAAGAACAAAGGAAATTAACCAAGGTTAAGTCAATGGTCAAACAAAGAAGTGTGTAGAAACTATGTCATTTGTAAAGAAATGAGTCATTAGTTAATTTCCTTTATCTTTTAACTTAAAACAAAAACTATATATTAATATAAACCATGTGAGTCTTGCATTGTCATCTTCAATATATCAACAACCATGATATATATGCTTGTATGTATGTGTGTATGTACATCAACATGTACATATACATGCATGCATCCATCAAAAGAATATGGTTTAATAAAAGTGAGCTAAAAGTCATTATTAAATCAACATTTGATTTAATAAACCGGTCATATCACATACGACCCGACCAATAGTAAACACCCGATTAACATACAGTATCTCATACACGTATTTAATCGAGCTCCCGCGCATATCCCATATCCACACCACATCGTTTTGCCTCAGCTAGGAAACTTTTGTGTGGGACTCTATGACTCGTCAATACGCCGGCAGCAGGTGATGATCACATCAAACACCTACAAGCCGCAAGCGGTCAGCTAACCGTAATGGCCACCCGGGTATTGAGCGATCAGAAGAAGAACAAGTGAACCTGTCAAAAGTCCCGTCAATCCATCTGGCAACACTTACCGTACAGTCCGGTCTCTTCGTCAGATATGCTGCATATCGATTCTAGGGATGGAATAGTCGACCCCAATAACTCAACAAGTCATGCCGGTACATGGTCTACAACAGATCGAGAAACTACTGATAACACTTATCAGTAATATCTCAGCAGCCCTGGCCAGGGACTTCCTGTTATAGCCAATCGTGCACAGCGCAACATCGACCCCTAATACCGGGAGAGACGAAACCCCTCCTATCGCTCATTGCCTCCATGTGCCTCGGGACTGTACCCAAAATCCACCTGTTTGTACGACTCAGTAGATCCGTAGTAGGGTGGAGATCAAGATACAGTGGGAGGACACACAAGACTCTATGGCGATCTCGGGTCTACAGACTAACCTGTACCAGTGTCACCTGAGAACTGCTATCCGACGTATGATATAATACCACATAGGAGTTCTCAGTGAGTCCGTTCAGTGTACCCAGTCTCACTGAGCGCCCGTATACAATCTTTGGTGTCAGCAAACCAGATGGATATGGGATCATCCATCGCCCATCATATGAAACAAGAATGGTATACGCTATTCTACACTGGAATATCGATGCCCTGTCTCGATATACCTATGACTAGGAACATTTCAAGGATATGCTTATAAACTACAGGTGTCCCACTAGTATGATCCACATCATAATCCCAGTAGTCAAGCCAATATCTTTAGGGCTTTATCAAAATGTACCAAATGAGTAAAAACATGATCAAGTGAACATATGATAAAGAGAAACCAGATAGCATACAATCATGTCGAGCAAGACTGTCCTTTGAATATATATATATATACACACACACACATCAGTAAATTCACAATCATATAATGGCCTCTAGGGCATACATATATCTAATAATCTCCCACTTGCACTAAGGCCAATTATTGGCGTATCTCATACCCAACATCTCAAAAAGTTGCTCATGCTGCGGCTGAGGGAGGGCCTTGGTGAATGGATCCGCATTGTTATCCTTTGTATCTACTCTCTTGATCTCGATCTCGTGGCGATCAACTATCTCCCGGATCAGATGATATCGCCTCAGGATGTGTCTGGACTTCTTATGGGACCTGGGCTCTTTGGCCAACGCCATAGCCCCATTATTGTCACAATACAAAGGTATTGGATCAATAATGGTTGGAACTACTCCTAGCTCCGAGATGAACTTCCTTATCCAGACGGCTTCCTTGGCAGCATCATTTGCAGCAATGTACTCAGCTTCCATCGTTGAATCTGCAACGGTATCCTGTTTGGAACTTTTCCAACATACCGTCCCTCCATTGAGGGTAAATGAAAATCCTGAGATTGACTTTCTATCATCCTTGTCACTCTGGAAGCTCGAATCGGTAAAGGCCTCCATTTGGAGATCCCCGTTACCATACACCAAGAACAATTCTTTAGTCCTTCGCAAGAACTTAAGAATGTTCTTCAAAGCAGTCCAGTGATTCTCCCCTGGGTTTGACTGATACCTGCTTACTACACTAAGTGCATAAGCTACATCAGGGAGTGTACACAACATCGCATACATTATCGATCCCACGGCCGAAGCATAGGGGATAATGCTCATGCGAGCTCTCTCATTATCAGACTTTTGGCAATCGTCCTTGGAGAGAGTGACTCCGTGGCAAGCGGGTAAGGCATCCCGTTTGGAGTCTTCCATACTAAACCTTTTTAGAATGGTGTTGATGTACTTGGTTTGGGACAATCCCAATAACCGTTTGGATCTATCCCTATAGATCCGTATGCCCAATATGTACGTGGCATCACCCAGGTCCTTCATGGAGAACCTTTGTGATAAGAATGATTTGACCGACTGTAGCATAGGAATATCATTTCCTATCAGAAGTATGTCATCCACGGACAATACGAGGAATGCGACAGATCAACCTACAGTCTTCTTATAAACACAAGGTTCATCTAGATTTTTGATGAAATCAAACTCTTTGATAAAATCATCAAAACAGATGTTCCAACTCCGTGATGCCTACTTTAATCCATAAATGGATTTAAGCAACTTACATGCTTTTCCGCTGCTCCCACTGTCAATGAAGCCCTCCGGCTGATCCATATAAACGCATTCATCAAAATCACCATTTAGAAATGCAGTTTTAATGTCCATCTGCCAGATTTCATTGTCGTAGTGAGCAGCAATAGAAAGTAGGATCCGAATGATTTTAAGCATGGCTACCAAAGAGAAAGTCTCGTCATAGTCCAAACCTGGTCTTTGACGAAACCTTTTGCCACCAACCTTGCCTTATAGGTCTCCACATGTCCATCTACACCGATCTTTCTTTTAAAGATCCATTTGCAGCCAACAGGTTTTATCCCGGAGGGTACATCCTCCAAAGTCCATACTTTGTTGGTGTACATGGACTCCATTTCAGATCTCAAGGCATCCAGCCATTTCACAGAGTCACCACTCGTGATAGCTTGATGAAAACTGGCAGGATCATCATCATCCATGATGCAATCTTCTCTATCACCATCAATGAGAAAACCGTAGTATCTCTCCGGTGGGTGAGAAGTCCTGCCAGATCTACGGAGTGGCTGAGGTTCATTAGATTCTGTTAAAACATCAGGTTCAGCCAAGTCGTCATTTGTAACTTGTGTTTCTAGAACCTCTTCTAGATCTACCACATTGCCATTAGCATCATTTGGAAAAATCTCATTTTCTAAAAATGTGGCATACTGAGAAACAAACACCTTTTGTTCCTCCTTGTGGTAGAAAAGATACCCAAACGAATGTTTTGGATATCCCACAAATATACATTTGACCGATCGTGTCTCTAGTTTGTCTGGATTCTGCTTTTTAATAAAAGACGGACAACCCCAAATCTTAACTCGTTTAAGAGATGGTCTCTTCCCATGCCATATCTCATATGGAGTGGTAGACACAGTCTTGGTTGGTACTTTGTTTAACAGAAAAGCTGCAGTTTCCAATGCATGCCCCCAAAAGGAGTGGGGTAACTCAGAATCACTCATCATGGATCGTACCATATCTAATAGGGTACGATTCCGTCGCTCTGACACACCATTGTGCTGTGGTGTGTAAGGGGGAGTGAGCTGAGAGAGAATCACATTCTCTTTTAGGAAGTCCAAGAACTCAGTACTTAAGTACTCTCCACCTCGATCTGATCGAAGTATCTTGATTCTCATTCCTGTTTGGTTTTCTACTTCATGTTTGTACTCCTTGAATTTCTCAAAAGCTTCAGACTTATGTTTTATCAAAAACACATGACCGAATCTTGAGAAATCATCAGTAAAAGTTATGAAGTAAGAAAAACCGCCTCTTGCATGTGTAGACATTGGTCCACATACATCATTATGTATGAGTCCTAGGAGCTCAGTAGCTCTTTCTCCGTGTCCAGTAAACGGAGTTTTGGTCATTTTACCTTTGATACAAGACTGGCAAGTTGCATAAGATTTATACTCAAAAGAATTTAAATATCCATCTTTATGAAGCTTGTTTAGTCTTGTTTCATTAATATGACCAAGTCTACAATGCCAAAGAAAAGCTTCATTTATATCTGAAAATTTTCTTTTACTTGTGTGTTGAATGTTGAAAACTGTGTGTAGATTAAGGACGTATATCCCGTTATTAAGTGTACCACAACCAATCAACTGTTGATTAAGTCTAATGTTCAGAAAATTGTGTTGCACAGCAAAATGATATCCTTCATTGTCTAACAAAGAAACGGATATAATATTACAAAGCATACTTGGCATAAAATAACATGGGTTCAAAACCAATATACAACCCGACGACAACCCTTGGTGATACTCTCCCACTGAAACTGCATTTACATTAGAACCATTTCCAACCTGGAGAGTATGATCACCTATCTTCAAAAGTCTGCTATTTCTCAACGCCTGCACAGAATTGCAAATATGAGAACCCGAACCGGTATCTAATACCCAGGAAACAGAATTAATAGAAAAACAGTTTTCAATCACGAACACACCTGAAGCTGAAGCATCACCATGCTTCTTCTTGAGTTCAAGGTACTCAGTACAGTTCTTCTTCCAGTGTCCCGTCTTCTTGCAGTGGAAACATTCTCCTTTCCCCGATTCCCCAACCTTAGACTTGTATTTCCTCTTAACCTTTTTGACTCCACCCTTAGGTTTGGTGGGTTTCTTCTTCATCTTTCCCTTGGCCTTAGCCTTCGGGCGAGAGGTGGAATATGGCCCAACACAAAAAACGGGAGTCTTCGCTGACTTCAGCATGCTCTCTGCACTCCTTAACATATTAAGGAGTTCAGGTAGTTCCTTCTCCATGTTGTGCATGTTGAAGTTAACTATAAATTGAGCAAAGATGGAGGGGAAGGACTGCAGAATAATATCCGTATATTGCTCATTGTCCATTATCCACCCAAGGTCCTCAAGCTCTTCTATAAGAGCTATCATCTTCAGAACATGGTCTCCTACTGCTATGCCAGGGGCCAGTCGCATCTGAAACAGCTTTCTGGATGCTTCGTATCGTAATACGCGATATTGTTCTCTATACAACTATTTTGTGTGGAGGAATATGGATTGTACGTCCATATTCTCGTGCTGCTTCTGATGTGTGTTATCCATCGATGCAAGCGCGAAGCATTTGGCCGTGGAACAGTTAGCGTCCCATGCTTTGCGGATTTCCTTATCCGGAACTGAAGATTTAGGACCTGGGATGGACGGGGTTGGAGCCGTGAAGACATATGATACCTTATCATAAGTCAAGGCAATGTTGAGATTCCTCAGCCAATCTTTATAATTGGTCCCATTCAGTTTATTTTTATCTAGTAGAAGCTTGAGTCCTGACATTGATATCTGCCAATTAAGAGAGAGAAAAGAAAACACTCAGCGAAAGCTCTTGCAAAGATCAGATTGGTTATTATCTTGTCTAATCGATGTCTCCCACTGTTTTTATCAAATTTTCTTTAAAACCTTTTAAAAAGAAAACTAGCCGGGATTAATTACATTCTATAACTTCGCTAACCGTTCAGCCAGGCCGGTGCCGGTACTTGAGGGAGGTTCCCCGTGCTTTCGCACGGACCTAATTAAAATAAACCTCGTCTTCCCAGAGGCGTAGCCCCGTTTGACACCTTTTTTGACAACTAATGGGTTAGCTAATTGTAAAGTGCAAAACTCTCCCGGGAGCAACTTTTGCTCACAGTGGGATCGGGATCCTACTATCATATAGAAGATATGTAATCTCATTGCAAATTTCAACTCTTGAAATTCCCGATATTATTTTTACCCCTAGTACTCATAACCTTAACTATGGTCAACATATCATAAGTACTAGCCAAGTTCTTCCCGTCATTTCGTGATTAACTAGACCCACCCATATGACCCTTAACTAAAGTCAACATAATCATATGAATGTCCTAACTAATCTGCATAATATGCAGTGTAGGAAGACATCACTTAGCTACCGTACACTGCGCCTTAACTAAAGTCAAAATACGTAGCATGAATACTAAGTACTTTACTTCCTAAAATGACGGAGGTCTGTGGATAGTTTTTAAGAAAACTTTTAACGCTTAGAACTTGATATCGTTGTAGAATCCAATGGGTTTAAAAGGAGTGGCTTAAGCTCCGCATTTTGAAACTTGCTTTTTCATAAAAGGCCGAGTGAGTTTCAAATCCGATTCTACAACATCTTTTTAGGTTCATTTTTCTTTTCATTAATCTCATTAATGTAGTCCCAACATTTAATTCCTAAAGCTATCACAGAAAGAAACGAAAATATAACGTACGCTTATGCCACTCGCATTCGTCATAGTGTCCCGTAATGCACCGTTAGGTTACTTAACTCACGGCATATTGGGATGGGGCTAGCGTGAGTGCAAAACATAAGCAACGTCTATTATATATCATATATATTGCATTCGTCTCAGATATATATATTAAATGATCACATCACATAATATAAGAAGCAAAAGCACATTTAATATAAGATATCTAGGAGGTCCGTATTTTGTATTTAGCCATAAATAGAAAATACGGATTCCACGGTCGCGATGAATAGCCAAGCCTACACTCCTAGACCCCTACGAGAGCGGCAAGTGACCCTACCAATTCTGGAGTTTAGGAGACCCGGTCTCGACTCCTCGAGATGGCCTCCAACTGAACCCTAGAACCCGGTCACTTGTGCCCTCCTTTAGTCCATGTCACGCACCCCAGGAACTTGCGGGGAGGCGGAATATATGAAAAATGATTATCAACGCTTCGTAACACGGACTTGAGCGCATGAATCGTATCTAAACCGTTACTAGCAAACTACGAGAGGTTTAACTACTCGGATTCGAAGTTATACCTCACGTTACTTGTCCTTCGGGTCTTCATCGCTGTCCTCCACTCCTCGTAGGCTCCTTGGAACATCGGCACCTTAACGGCCCCCTCGAGTCAAAGACGATCCACCCGAGAGCTCCTACGCCAAGCTTGATCTCTAACTTGAGATAACTAGGTTGCTCAAAGTGCTAATCTAAGCTACCTATGGGATATAGAGTGAGGTTATGGATGTATTAGTCTAGATAACCCTTGATCTCAACTCATGAGAGGTTAGGGTTATGGTTTGAAGAGAGAAAGAGCTTGAGGAGAGAGAAGGTGAGAAAGTGAATCCTTTTGGATGAATGAAATCATTTGTGTATATATGAAACATATGGTAATATTAAGTAAATAATAAATAATGAATTATCACCATGTTTCATTAATACACTAAGTGATTCATCACATGAGTCATATAAAACATTAAATGAATCATTAACTCATTGTATGAATCACTACATGACTCATTAATCCAATTAATGCATATGCCACCTTAACCCCCAAGTCACCATGCTTCTAGAAGCTTCCCGGAAAATTACGAGAACGCCCCTCCAATCTGTGAAAACACGGAAAAACTTTAGACGGTATAAATCCAATAACCTGATACTAGAATCTGGCTTAAACCAAAGCCGACTAGCAAAAACTGTCCGAACGTCGTACGTGCGTAAACACACGTATGCGTCTGAACCCTTATCGTAAAACCATACGACCTCGATATCCTTTCGCTTGGAGCAGGGAAACTCTCTGTGAGGGACTCTAAAGACTCGACACTACGCTGGCAGTGGGTTTAACCACAGACTGCAAGCGGCACTAGCTGTACATAACGGTCCACAGGTAGATGTCGATAAGAAGTCCGATAAGGAAACCCATCCGAACTCCTACTGAGCCTCATGTGACAATCTCCGTACAGTCCGGTCTGTTCGTCTAAGACTATCACATATCTAGCCTAGGGGGCGGCAAGCGTCAGTCCCCTAATAGCGGTATAAGTAGTGTCGGAGCGTAGCCCATTACACCCTGAGAAACTACTGGAACCTACCAGTAAATCTCGCTTGCCCTGGCCAGGGACTTTGTGTAATGGCTCTCTGACACAGCGCGATATCAACTCCCAAACCGGGAGAGACGAATCCTTTCTAACCGCCACTGCCTCCAAGTGCTCGGGACTGCACCCAACTGCTACCTATTTGTACGACTCCTTCGAGCCGTGGTAGGGTAGCAATCTAAGAACAGTGGGACACACTCGAGGCGAAGTAGCAGTGTCAAGTCTGCGGACTATGCTGTACTCATGTCAACTGGGAATTGTTAACTGACAATTGGTATAATACCAACCAACAGTCCCCTTGCGAGTCCTGTCCGGTGTACCCGTAACCTAACGAGCACCGGTATACTATCTCCAGTATGATGTACTGATGGCTGTAGGACAGACCATCTCCCTAACTGGGATGAGAAGCGTACACACTAGTCTACTCTGGAGTATCAATGCCCTGTCTCGATAATCCTACGACTAGGGACAAGTATAGGATGTTGCTTATAGACTACCCAGCCCCCACTAGTGTGACTGCCATCACAACGCTGGTAATCAAGCAAAGATCCTGAGTGCTCTACTAATATGTATAAGTGATACGTTACAAGAAACATATGCACATATTAAAGTAGACAAAACCAAGTAGCATACTACCATGTTTAGCAAGACTGTATATACAACTGTGAATATACCAAGCTTCCATTAAGTAATATACATACAAGTATGATACAATAATGGCCCCTAGGGCATATACACTAACAATCTCCCACTTGCACTAGGGCCATGAGCTGGCATATCGTAGACCTATCATCTCGAATAGCCTCTCGAACTGCGTCTGAGGAATAGCCTTTGTGAATGGATCAGCAATGTTATTCTCCGTCTCTACTCTTTGCACCTCGATCTCCCGGCGATCTACGATCTCCCTGATCAGGTGATAGCTCCTTAAGATGTGTCGGGACTTCTGATAGGACCTGAGTTCCTTCGCTAAAGCTATAGCGTCGTTGTTGTCACAATACAGAGGTATTGGACCAACACTGGTAGGAACCACCCGAAGTTCTGTGAGGAACTTCTTCATCCAGACAGCTTTTTTTACGGCATCGCAAGCAGCTATGTACTCCGCTTCCATTGTTGAGTCAGCAACGGTCCCCTGCTTGGAACTCTTCCAACAGACCGCCCCTCCATTGAGGGTAAAGACATAACCCGACATGGATTTGGAGTCATCCTTGTCACTCTGGAAGCCGGAGTCGGCAAAGGCCTCCATCTGGAGGTCTTTTCCGCCATACACCAAAACTATCTCCTTAGTCATTCTCAGGTACTTGAGAATGTTCTTTACTGCTATCCAGTGCTTCTTCCCTGGGTTTGCCTGATACCGGCTTACAACGCTTAATGCGTATGCTACATCTGGTCTGGTATATAACATCGCATTCATTATAAAGCCTACCGCAGAAGTGTAGGGTATAATCGACATGCGATTCCTTTCCAAATTTGTCTTGGGAGACATCTCTTGGGAGAGGGTGATGCCGTGACAAGCCGGTAGGTTACCGTGCTTAGAATCATCCATACTGAATCTCTTCACTATGGTGTCTATGTACCTGGACTGTGAAAGTCCCAACATCCTTTTGATCTATCACAATAGATCCGGATCCCCAGAATGTAGGTGGAATCACCCAGGTCTTTCATGGAGAATTTCTTTGATAAGAATCTTTTGACTGACTGTAACATAGGAATATCATTTCCTATTAGGAGAATGTCATCCACGTACAAGACGAGTAATACTACAGCTCTCCCTACAATCTTACTGTATATGCAATGTTCATCTGGATTTTTGATAAAGTCGAATTCTTTGACAGAATCATCAAAACAGATGTTCCAACTCCGCGATGCCTGCTTTAGTCCATAAATGGACTTAAACAGCTTGCATATTTTACCGCTGCTCCCACTCTGAATGAATCCCTCTGGCTGATCCATATAGATGCTCTCTTCCAAATTTCCATTTAGATAGGCCGTCTTTACGTCCATCTGCCAGATCTCATAATCGTGGAAGGCAGCAATAGCAAGAAGAATCCGAATGGATTTGAGCATAGCCACTGGAGAAAAGGTTTCGTCATAGTCCAAACCAGGTCTTTGACGGAAACCCTTTGCAACAAGTCTAGCCTTATAGGTTTCAACCTGTCTATCTACACCAATCTTCTTTTTGAAGATCCATTTGCATCCTACGGGTTTTACCCCATCTGGAGCAATGTCCAAAGTCCATACTTTGTTAGTGTACATGGACTCCATTTCGGTCCGCATTGCATCAAGCCGTTTTACCGAGTCACCACTCTGAATGGCTTGCTGGAAGTTAGTAGGGTCATCATCATCAATGACACAACCCTCTATATCCCCGTCTATGAGAAAACCGTAGTATCTCTCGGGCGGATGAGACGGCCTACTACTTCTGCGGATAGGCGCTGGTATGTCCCTTTCTTCTGAAACCTCTGGTTCTACCATACTTCCAGTTGTAGTTTGTGGTTCTGGAATTTCTTCCAGTTCTCTTTCGCTCCCACTTGTTTCCTTTTCTAAAAACTGATGTTCTAGAAAATGGGCATTATGAGAAACAAAAACCTTTTGTTCCTCTGCGTAATAGAAATAATATCCTTTGGAATTCTTCGGATATCCCACAAACTTACACTGTACTGATCGTTCCTCGAGCTTGTCCACATGCTGCTTTTTAACAAAACCTGGACATCCCCATATCTTCAGATGCTGAAGATGGGGTTTCTTTCCACTCCGTATCTGATATGGCGTGGTAGGCACAGTCTTGGTAGGAACTCGGTTCAAAAGATATGCAGCTGATTCCAGTGCATAGCCCCAGAATGATCGCGGTAACTCAGCGTTACTCATCATGGAACAAACCATATCTAATAGGGTTCGATTCCTCCTTTCCGATACACCGTTATGTTGTGGTGTGTATGGAGGAGTAAGCTGAGAGAGAATACCATTCTCTTTTAAGTAACCGAGGAACTCGGCACTCAAGTATTCACCACCTCGATCAGATCTCAGTGTCTTTATACTCCTGCCTGTTTGTTTTTCCACTTCATTCTTGTATTCTTGGAATTTCTCAAAGGCCTCGGATTTATGTTTCATTAAGAAGACATATCCATACCTAGAGAAATCATCTGTAAAAGTAATGAAGTAGGAATAACCACCTCGCGCATGTATAGACATTGGACCGCACACGTCACTGTGTATGAGTCCCAAGAGCTCGCTTGCTCTTACTCCGTGTCCAGTAAACGGAGTCTTTGTCATCTTTCCTATGAGACAAGATTCACAAGTAGCATAAGATTGATATTCGAACGGATTCAAATATCCTTCTCTATGTAACTTAGTCAACCTTCTTTCATTGATGTGACCTAGTCTACAATGCCACAAGAAAGCCTGATTTAATTCCGGAGACTTGCTTTTAAGTGTATATATTGAAAACCTGAGCTTGACTTAATACATATATACCGTTATCTAATGTACCTGACCCAATCATAACTTGATTTAGGTGGATGTTAACTACATCCCTTACGAATGTAAAATCATATCCCTCTCCCGAAAGTGAGGACACTGATATGATATTATAAGTCATACTAGGTATATATAAACAGTTACGTAAAATCAATATATGCCCACTTGTCAAACCTAGGCGATATTCTCCCACGGATTCATCGTCCACGCTTATTCCGTTTGCAACTATGAGAGACAAATCACCTATCTTCATAACTCTAAGGTTTCTCAAAGCATGTAATGAATTACAGATATGAGATCTTGCTCCGGTATCTAGTACCCAGGAAGTAGAGTTTGTTAGTTGTATGTATGCCCTAGAGGCCAGTATTGAACAGATGATGTATATTATATTGGATGCTTGGACATATATAGAGAGGACTTTCTTGCTCGACAAGATAGTATGCTATCCGGTTGCTCTTTATCTTAACATGTATACTTGTCTCTTTATACTGTCTTATAGCTACATGTTGGTAAAGCCCCTAGGATGAGTACTTGACTACCTGGACTATGATGCGGATCATACTAGTGGGGACATGGTAGTCTATAAGTACATCCTTCAAGGTCCCTAGTCGTAGGTGTATCGAGATGGGGCTGTTAGTGTATATGCCCTAGAGGCCATTACTGTATCATACTAGTTTTATATTACTTAATGGAAGCTTAGGATATTCACCTTGTATATACAATCTTGCTCAAAATAGTAGTATGCTACTTGGTTTGTTTCTACTTCAATGTGTACATGTGTTTATTTTAGTATATCGCCTATACACATTAGTGGAGCCCTTAGGATCTTTGCTTGATTACCAGCGTTGTGATGGCAGTCACACCAGTGGGGGCTGGGTAATCTATAAGCACATCCTTATGCAGGTCCCTAGTCGCAGGACTATCGAGACAGGGCATCGATACTCCGAAGTAGACTAGCGTATGCGCTTCTCATCCCAGAGTGGGAGGTGGTCTGTCCCACAGCCATCAGTACGTCGTACTGGAGATAGTATGCGGGTGCCCGTTGGGTTACGAGTACACTGGACATGACTCGTCGGGAACTGACCGGTTGGTATTATACCTATCATCAGTTATCAGTTCCCAGGTGACATGAGTACAGCTTAGTCCGCTGACTTGACACTGTCACTTCGCCTCGAGTGTGTTCCCACTGTACTTTGATTACTACCCTACCACGGCTCAAAGGAGTCGTGCAAACAGGTAGTAGTTGGGTGCAGTCCCGAAGCACTTGGAGGCAGTGACGGTTAGACAGGATTCGTCTCTCCCGGTATTGGGGGTTGACATCGTGCTGTGTCTAGGAGAGCCATTACACGAGTAGTCCCTGGCCAGGGCAAGCGAGATATACTGGTAGGCTTCCAGTGTTATCTCAGGGTGTATTGGGCTTCACTCCGACACAACTTGTACCGCTATTAGGGGACTGACGTTTACCGCCCCCTAGGCCCGCCATGCGATGTATCAGACGAACAGACCGGACTGTACGGAGATTGTCACATTCAGGCTCAGTAGGAGTTCAGATAGGTTTCACCTCGTCAGTCTTCTTGTCGGCATCTACCTGGGGACCGTTACGCACAGCTAGTGCCGCTTACGGTCTGTGGTTAAACCCACTGCCAGCGTAGTGTCGATTCTTTAGAGTCCAACACAGAAAGCTATTCGCCTTTAGGCAAAAGAGTAGAGGTCGCATGGTTTTGCGATAGGTCGCATGGTTTTGCGACAGGGTTCAGTCACATCCGTGCACTTGTGCACGTTTAGTGTCCGGACAGTTTACACTAGCGGGCTTTGGTTTAAGCCAGATCCTAGTGTACGTATTGGGATTGGTTTTATCCATTTTGTATTCGTGTTCCTCGGAACGCGAATGCGGGTGTGTATGCACAGTTGACGGAGAGACAGAGGCAGAGGATTCTCATTAGGGTTGTTGACTGTTGACTGTTGACTATTGACTTTTTGCTCAACCCTAATGAGAATGAGATATATGATTAGCAATAATATTAATTAAGTATTATAGTGACATGGTTGTTGAGGGGTTGACTTTGTTGACTTGTTGACTTTGTTGACCGGTTGACTAGGTTGGACTAGTTGACCATCATCATCACAATGGTTGTCATTTTCATGCAAAAACTTTTGCTTGCTTGTTGTGGTTTGCAAAATGAGTGCATGGAAATGATATTGCCTTTGACATGATATGAACCATCAAATAATAATACTTGATTAACATTATGGCTCATGATCCTTTTGGATGATGAGAGGGTGAAAGAGAAAAGAGAGGCTCATTGTTTTTCTCTCTCTTGGTTTTGAGCTCTCTCTTCCTCTTGCTCTCACCCTCTTCCTCTTGCTCTCTCTTGTCTATGGTTCACTTGTCTCGTGTGTTGAGAAGCAAGAACCATAGAGAAAATCCCGTCACACTCTCCTCTACTCACTCTAGTTCACAAGGTTTAGCAAACCAAGAGAACTAGTTTCTTCAAAGTTCGAAGAAGAAGCCAAAGGTAGAAGCTTTCAGGTGGATCGATCTTCGGCGCAAGGAGACGACGGGGTGAAGCCGATCCGGACAACCATCGAGGCTTGAAGACGAAGGAGTTCAAGTGAAAGAAAGGTATAACCCCCTAACCGAGTAGTTAACAACTCCTAGTTAGGCTGTTAGTTAGATATTTAACAAAGATCCGGATATGAGTCCATGTTACCACCTCTAGAAAATTGTTTTTCACCAAATTCCGCATGCCCGAAAGTACCGGAAGAGGTAGCATGGACTTACAGTGGTATCAGAGCCTAGTTAAACACTACCTAACATGTTAGCATAGTAACTAGAAATTCGATCGGAGAAAAAGTCGCGAAATACACCCGGATTTCAAACTTTCTGTCGATTTTCAAAGTGCTGCAAAAATTATTTGAGATATACCAAAAATCGACTCAGGGTTTTTAGAAGAAACTGCAAAAATTCGACCCACTGAATCGATCAACGTGCCGCGGAACCGCGGCCGAGTTGACTCGGTCGTGGGATTTTATTTTTGCAGTTTGTTCATAGGGGTATTTTGGGATTTTTGGAATATGTATTTTCTGCCCAGATTTTCCAGAACGAAAATTTTGTGTTTGGGGCCTGAAAATCCGTATTTTTGATCGAACTTCTAAAAGACTTAAGCTTACGGGTTTTTCTGTGATGTGATATTTGTATTGAACGTCTGCTAATCGCTATATGTCGATTAGTGGGGGTTATACAAATCTGTGATCTGTAATGTTATTGGAATGTGTATATGAATTCATTGGATTGTCACGGGTGAATAGCCGGGGGGTTGTGAGACGAGAGTTTTCTTTTCTTTCAATTCATGTAAATTTGTAAATTGATGTAATAATTATTTGTATGGCCGCACAACCGGGTCGGGGTTGTAGCCGTCATTGTATAATTTCTTTTTACTGTTTTTGCTCCTAGGATAGACCCATGGAGGGGGTGCACAAACTACCTGGTATGCCGAAGTGCCGAGTGGCCTACTCACGGAAATGAGGGAGGTTGCTTCGCTTCGGGTACTTGGCTGGTAGTTTGCCGCACCCGTAGGGGTCTTGGGTGGGGTATTGGCTATTCACGCGACCGTGTAATCTGCTTTTCGTTACAGGCTCGTACGAATTGCGGGTTCCTAGTATATCCAATGTGTTCATCTGTGATCTGAAATGGCTATCATTGCAATATATCTATATATGATATTATTTAGGCGTTGCTTATGTTTTACAGCCGCGCTAGCCCAGCCCCCGCTCTGTCGTTTGTTAAGTAACCTAACGGGTAATGACGGGGCCCCTTGGCGAATGCGAATGGCATAAGCGTATGTCATATTTTGGTTGTTTTCTGCAATGGTAGGATTAAATGATGGGACGCATTAAAAGAACTAATGCAAGAATAACACGCATTAAAAGAACTAATGCAAGAAAATAAACCAAGTAAAAGTCGTTGGAACACTTTCGAAAAACCACTCGGTTCTTTTCAAAACCAACTTTTAAATGCGGAGCTTGAGCCACTCTTTTTAAAAGCTATTTCGTTCCTTCGATTATATCAAGTTCACTACGTTCAAGGTTTCGCCAAAACCATTCGTAGCCCTCCGTCGTTTCGTATGAATATTCAATAGTATTCAAGCTATGTTTGTTGACCTTCGTCAAGCCATAGTGATTGGTAGCTGTTGGGTGTTCATATGTAGCATAGATAGATGCGTTGGTTTGGGACAGTCGTATTACCTTGTTGACCTTCGTCAAGGATATATACGGGTGGGTTCAAATTAATCTGGATAATGACGGGTAGAACTTGACATGTGACTTATGATTTGTTGACCTTCGTCAAGGTCATAAGAGCATGGGGCAAAAATCCACATCGGGAGTTTCAAAAGAACTGAAACTTGCTAGCGTTGCATACCATTTGGAGTGTGATGATTTTGGTAGGATTCCTTCAGTTTTGTCACACAATGATATTTGGATCCCGATCCTACTGTGAGTATATGCTACTCCTCGGGAAATTTCTCATTTAACGATCAATGCTATAAACCAAGTAGGTGTCTAGAAAGGTGTTAGCGGGGCTACGCCCACAGGGAAAAGAGGTTATTTAATTAAGGAACTTCGCGAAAGTGTTGGAAAACCTCCCTCGAAGTACCGACACTAGCCTGGATGAACGGTCAAGCAAGTATTGTACGGTGAGATTGATCCCGACTAATTCTTCCTTTATGTTTTGAGGAGGGATTCGAGAGACAGTGGGAGCCATCCTGTTTAGATAAATTAAAAACCAATCTAAACTTGCAAGAGCATCATGCTGAGTGTTTTCTTCTCTCTCTCTCTTAATTGCAGCGACCCAGTGACCACACCTAGGTTACATCTAAATAATAAAATGACTGAACCTGACTGTTATGACTGGCAAAGGTCTGTCCAGATGTCCATTGCCCATAACAAGCTGGGACACCTCTTAACTAATCAAACCCCTACCGTCTCAGGTCCAGTTTCCCCTGTCACGGATGTTTACATCCGCAGGACATCGGAAAAGGATTGTGCGAAAGCCAAGTGCCTCGTGTTAGCCTTAGTTGATGGTGCAAACCAGAGGCAGCATGAGAAGATGGACTCAGTTTATATCTTGCTCCATAACAAAGTTTTATATGGAGAGCAATCTCGTATCGCAAGATATGAGACCTCAAACGAATTGCTTCAAGCGAGGTTGGCTGTCGGGTCATCTGTAAGGGACAACGTCCTTACAGAGACCAGCTATTTTGAGCTCACGGACCTGGAGACCACGTTGGAGAATGGGTCAAGTACTGACTTAATTCTACAGTCCCTGCCCTCTGCTTATACCCTGAAGGAAACCAGGGAAGAAGAAGGAAAAGAAAGGGCAAAAGTTTCGGGACTGGATATGGTTAAAGAGGGACGTTCCTATTGTAACGGGAATGAACATTGGCAGAAGGATTGCAGGGCTTGCATAGCCAGTAGCCAGAATTCGAAGCATGTTGTGGCTTCGGCTTCGAGTGTGTTTGTAATTGAGAACTGTATGTCAGTTAACCCTACTTCCTGGGTATTGGATACCGGATCAGGATCTCATATCTGTAATTCGTTACAGGCTCTGAGAAACCGTAGGGTTATCAGGAAAGGTGATATGACTCTCAGGGTTGCTAACGGAATGAGCATGGATGCTGAATCCGTAGGGGAATATTATCTTGGACTGACAACTGGGCAGATATTGATTTTGCGTAACTGTTTGTATGTACCAGGTGCGACTTGTAATATCATATCATATGAATTTACTTTTGTAAGCGATGTAGTACACATCCACCTAAATCAAGTTCTGATTGGGTCAGGTACATTACAGAACGGAATATACGTGTTAAATCAATCTCAGATTTTCAGTGTCCAGAACACACTTAAAAGAAAGTCTCCGGAAACAAATCAGGCTTTCTTATGGCATTGTAGACTGGGTCACATTAAAGAGACACGATTAACTAAGTTACATAAAGAAGGGTACTTGAATCCGTTCGAGTATCAGTCTTATGCCACTTGTGAATCTTGTCTCATGGGAAAGATGACAAAGACTCCGTTCACTGGACGCGGAGAAAGAGCGTGCAAGCTCTTGGGACTCATACACAGTGATGTGTGTGGTCCAATGTCTACACATGCGCGAAGTGGTTATTCATACTTCATTACTTTCATAGATGATTTCTCTAGGTATGGACATGTCTTCTTAATGAAGCACAAATCCGAGGCCTTTGGGAAATTTCAAGAATACAAGAATGAAGTTGAAAAACAAACCGGCAAAAGTATCAAGATTCTAAGATCGGATCGAGGTGGAGAATACTTGAGTGCCGAGTTTCTGGGCTACTTAAAAGAGAATGGAATTCTCTCTCAACTTACTCCTCTATACACACCACAACACAACGGTGTATCGGAAAGGCGGAATCGGACCCTATTGGATATGGTTCGTTCCATGATGAGTAAGGCTGAGTTACCGCGATCTTTCTGGGGTTATGCACTAGAAGCAGCTGCATATCTCTTGAACAAGGCTCCAACCAAGACTGTGCCTACCACCCCATATCAGATGTGGAGTGGGAAGAAACCCTGTCTTAAGTATCTTAAGGTATGGGGATGTCTAGTTTTTGTAAAAAAGCAGCATGCGGACAAGCTCGAGGCACGCTCAGTACTGTGTAAGTTTGTGGGATATACAAAGAACTCTACAGGGTATCTTTTCTATTCCGCAGAAGAACAAAAAGTTTTTGTTTCTCCGCATGCCCACTTCTTGGAAACTGAATTTTTGGAAAATCAGATAAGTGGGGGCGCAATAGAACTGGAAGAAATTCCAGAACCACAAGCTGTTATGCAAAAACTTTCCAAGGTTGACTTGTGGTTCTGGAATTTCTTCCAGTTCTATTGCGCCCCTCAACAACCATTCGAAACTTGAAAAATGCTTAACTCTTTATAAAACTTATGTGATCCTTTTAAAATTGTTATCTGGGCTTTATTGTGCGACATGATGACTTTAATCGATCCTTCTGGAACTTAACGACACTAATTGCACTGCACGTAAAGACATAAAAAAACTGTAGTTAAATAAGAAGCGAGGTGTGAAAAATAAAGGTTCGATAGTCTAGACTTAGGATTATAGAATTGTTATTTTCTGAAACAAAAACTTTAGGGTTTGAATCTTAGTTATTGTACAAAACCAACTTGACCGGATTTTGTGGGTAGTATCCGCTGAAAACCCTCAGGAGACAACACTCCTCCTACTAGGGACACCTAGAGGTTTAACGGCTTGTTGCACGCGCTCAGTGCAATCGCGTTCCCTGCGAAAGTGCGGTTAGGATTTTATTTTTTGTGAATAATTGGTTTTGCTCGGGACGAGCAAAAGTTAAGTTTGGGGGTATTTGTTCATCACAGAATACTGCATTTTATACCGCCCATTCTTACGCTCGGTTGTTTATAGGTAGGTGCTTTTAATCCGTGTTTGTTACATATTTGCAGGATACAGGTTCTCGGTTCTAAAACGGTAAAATTCATGAAAAACACGACAAAATCCGGGTTCCTGCCAACCACTGAGAAAACACGGTCTCCGCTCGTCATCCGTATGTTGCCAGATACCAGTTTAGGAAGACAAAATGTCAAATCAATGTCACCTTCATGCATAAGGCTCAATGGCAACAACAAGTTCCAAGAAATCTACGCGGAGCTCGAGGCAATCATGACAAAAACATCCACAAAAAGTCCACCTTTCCTCAACAGAAATTCTGGAAGAATTGTGAAAGTATTTTCAGAAAATAGGTGTACCAGACAACAGGGGACTGCAGATCAGGGCCGTACAAGAAAACACAGCCCCTAATCCCACTATAGGGCCGCGGATCCGCGGCCAATAGGGGTATTGGCCGCGGATCCGCGGCCATGTGGAGTCCTCACCTTGTCGTCTTTTGGGGTATTTTGGATACTTCCCATGTGCTCTGGTGGTTGCCCTAGATCTTCAACTCCCTGCCTATAAATACAGCAGAACTTGCCAAAGCCAAGGGTCATTCTTTGGTTCCTCTTTCTTTTGTAGTTTTAGTTCTTTTTCTTCTTCTTCTTCATTCCTCTTCCATGAATTGTAGTGAGAGCTTTTTGTGGATGTGAATAAAGATGAAGGTTTTTGTATTATTCTTTTTGTTTAGCTTCCCCCTTGAGCTCTCTACCTTAACTTGATCTTGCAACCTCTTAAGTGAGCTTGTAAGTTTAAGTTTTGGTCATTGGTCTCAAGGGGTTGTATCATTTCGTTCTCGCCTTAGCGCTTCAATTCACATGCGTTCTCTACCCTTCCCTTGATCTTGCAACCTCTTGATTGAGCTTGCAAGTTTAAGGGTTGGCTATTGATCCCATGCTTGTTTTGAGTTCTATGGTTCTTATATTTTATTACTCGCTTATTATTATCGTGCTTTACTTTCTTGCAATTTTATTCATGCACTTTAATTACTTGTTTGTAATCTTTTCTTTTCTTTGTTCTTTTCTTCTTGTTCTCTCTTTTTGGTTCTCTTTTGTGAATGAATGTAATTATTATTGTTAAGAAGAAATACGGTATTATAAGTTAATGTTTCTTTGCCATTTCCTTTTCCCGTATTTTCCATTGAACTCCGCCCAAACCATACGCAAGCGCTCCGTTAGGCACCGTACCCTGACAAGGTAACGGTGATTCCTAACCGCGACCGGTTGCGTTCGGTTTGGCCGGAGGCGAAAGCAAGAGACAAGAACGGAAGGACAAGGGTAAATAAGCCGTATTCCATGAATACCGCGCTTAAATCCCCTAATCCACGTTGTTACCGATTGCTCTAGCTTCAATTGGTCAAGATTCGGCTCAAAGGTTTTGAGTACGGATTTCTTTAGCTTATAATCTCGTATCCTTTTCTTAACAACTTTATACTTGCAAATAATACACTTAGGATAGAATCAAACAACTCATACACAAATTCTTTATTGACTCGTCTAAGACAAGAAAGGACATTCAACCATCTCCCTGTGGATCGACCCGTGCTCAACCGGCTAGCTGCAAAGCGACACCGTCTTGATTGTGGTTAACTTTAATTCTTCCGATCAAATGGCGCCGTTGCCGGGGAGACGGTAGCGTATTTTCTTTCTTGTTATTCGGGTTAATATTCTTTTTGTATATATATCAAAAAAAATAAAAAAATTCTTTTTTCTTTTTTTTGATCATTTTTGTGGGCAAGTGTGCAGATTTTTGCGTATTTGCAAACTGCGACTGTGGGGAGCAAAGTGTGCATTCAAGGCAAAGGTGATTACGAAGTACAGTGCCAAAGATCCGTGTAGTTTGACTCGCGCAAGCGAACCTTTCAACCTTACCGGATTTGATTCAACGGGGGTTTCCTAACCCAAAACTTAACGGTACGTACTTTACTAACACCTTCTTCTCAAATCCGACGCTTCCAATATACTATTCTTTGCAGGATTCTTTGCAAGTTCGCTAGCAAACGCTAAAAAAATTGACTAACCCGTATTTTTTGCAGCGCCGCGCTTAAACTAAAAAACGATTGTTTGATTCTTTATAGAATTTTTGAATCGCGCATTGCATACATTAATACGGACTTAAGGGCAAGCGAACCCCACAACATACGGTAAAGGATTTCATCACCTTTTCCGTGGCCCACAAATCACGAACTTGAGCATAACGTTTACCCGCACAAAAATTAAAAGAAACTAGACTTTAAGCCATAAGGACTTCGTGCTCACTAGGAGAAGTTAACTGTGTTTAGAACATTGCTTAACGGTATATTGTTTACGGGGTGTCTAGGAAAGTGTTAACGGCGAAACCGCCAAAAGAGAAAGGGTTATTTAATTAAGGAACTTCGCGAAAGCGTTGGAAAACCTCCCCTTATCTCTGCACTTACCTGGCCTCGTGATCAGTGTATCTTGAGCCTGTTTTTCGACACAGTTTTACTTCGACAATCAAGTTCTGGAACAGGTCTAGTTGACCTAGGTGAACCCTAGAACGATTAGGTGTGTGGTATTTTTGTGTCGTGATTGTTTTTGTCCATATTGTTTTTTTTTCTTTTGTTAATTTATAAACTAAAAAAATATATATATATATATTTCACATTCTTTTCCCCCTCCTTTTCTCTACCTTTCTTTCATTCTCTCTTCATATCATGGGTACTCCACCTCGCAAAACTCTTGCCGAACTTTGGTACCCACAACCATACATTACTTCATACGGTTCTTGCTTTGGCCGAACTTCGAACGACCCCTCCATGCCCAAAGTTTCACTGAAAGATCGCATAGCAGCGTCTAGGACAAACACTTGCACTCCTTATTCCACTTCGTATCAACCGTTTCAAACATTCACTCCCGCTTATGTTGATACCCCTTCTGCAAGTCGTCCTTTGTCCATCGCTGAACGTATTGAACAATCCCGTAGCCGATCTTTCACTCCTTTCGCCACTACAAATTCTTGGGACCAACAATTCCATTCACCTTCTTATCCCAATGTTGATCCCACTCCTGTCCAGCCATTCAATTCCTACCAATCCTACCCTACTTTTGCACCTTCCCTAGACATTGCTTCAGAACCGCCATTTGGGAGTTTTCAGTATCCAAACAACTTTGAATCTTTTACTGAAACCCCTTCACAACCTATGTCTAGTCTAGAACAATCGTTGGAAGATTTTAGGGTAGCGTCAAGCCAACAGATGATGGATTTGAATGCGTCCATGGCCGCCCTCATGCAACCTAGTGACCCGGTAGCTAGTTTTCAACTAGCTCCAACTTTTCCAATGTATGATGAGGCGGCAGGACAGGCTGTGAATTTGAGTGGAGAGAGTGAGATGTACCCCCTTCCAAATCAAACCTACCCATCCCAAATTGAAACCCACACCTCCTGTTTTGAAAGTCTATCTAGTGTTCCAACAGATTCATTAACTACAGATAGAACAGAGAATGAGTTGTGTGACTTCGTAGTGTTTGATTTGCCCGATTGTGAAGGGTCCCTTTTGAGTGAAACCATACCCAATCCTCTCGACCTCTACACCTCCACTCTAGAACCTGAATTGATTGATATCCATGCTTTTGTTGAGGTGTCTGAGAATATAGATTTTCACTTGATCGAGGATATTGACGCCGGGAATATTTTGGATGATGAACCCGTAGATTTGACTGAGTTTTTCTCTCCAATTCATCATCCCGAGTCATTAAATGTTTTTCCCGAACCCCATATGCGTCTGGATTTTGAAGAGAAGTGCATGGATGTGCTAAATTTTGAGGAGAATATTGAGGATAGCACTGAGGATGAAACAGTTTTAATTGATGAGTCGGATTTTCTAATTCATCCTATTCCTTCCACTGACTGTGTACACCCTCCTGAACCTTTAACCGATGCCCCTCCTCAACCACTTCCCTCCACCCTTTCCATCGTTCCGACCTTGCAAGAACCCGTCTCACTTTCATTTACTATGTCTGGTTTACCAAGTTCGGCGTACCCATGGTTTCTCACGAATCTTGAGGGATTTGACCCCATTTCTCGACGAGTAAATATATTAGCACAATCGCTTTTCACACATCGGTCATCCCAAATTGTGCTAATCTATTTACTCCACTTGCACCCTCAAGTTCGTATTCCACTTCTTTTTCCCGTCCGCCATTCTTCTTCCTCTCATATACCGAGACCATATCCCGCTTCTCTCCGCATATGGTCTCGCGTATTCTCCATCTCTTTCCTCTACGCCTTCTTCCACCAACCGGTACATTATAGCGATAAAATCTTTGAATGGTTGGTGCTCACTTTTGGCCTGTGTAAGGCCTTGTATAGCTTGATACTGTTCTTTCCCCCCTAAATCCTGAATTTCAACGCTTAACAGTGGAAACACTGTTTTACTTAAGTTTGGGGGGGACACTTTTTTTGTATATATTTTTGTTTTCCTTTTTTTTTGTATATAATTTGTTTTTAGGGAGCACCGGCAATTTTGACCCTCTTGGTATAGCCTGACAGTGAGGGCACTGTCAAGTTTAAGTTTGGGGGTGTGCTCGGTAAGCTTTCTTCCTTCGCATTCATATGTATATTTTGCATCTGCATATTAAATCCATAAAATCCATAAAAATCTGAAAATTTTCTAAAAATATAAAAACTTTTTTGTCAAGTTAGATTGTGGAAGAACTCTGATTCAACATTCGACGGTTTTTGTTTGAAAAAATAGGAATAACTAAATCTTATGTTTAGATTTTGAAAACCTGAAAGATAACTCTCCTTTGAAGTTAACTATAGCTGATATACGTCTTTACATCACACTACACGTGTCGTGAATTTTGGGAATTAGATGACAAGTCTTTCATGTTTAAACTTTTAAACAGATAAATGATTTTCTGAGGATCAAATAGGTTTGTTCTGAAATAAGTAATGTCAAGAATAGTTTATGAAGTAAAGCGAATATGAAGGAATGTTATTGATGCCGTAATTGGAGCTAAGTCTGAAAAATAACCCATCTAAAACTTGATTGGAATGATTACACACCAAACCCACTAAACACGTCTTTTATCCAAAAAAATAATTGAACTACCGGTTATATCTCCGTTCGTATTGAATCATCTGATTTTCACGTCAAACTGTCTTTTGTTTTTGGACCTAGGTAACTTGAGTAATTAAGTCCGCTGGGGTGTTTCTACACTTAATGCCTTAAAACCAACTGGTTTGGGTGCATTGGCCCAAAGCTCGCTAAGAAGCCTAGAAAGTCCAATTTAAAACAAAGTCAAGCAAGTGTTCTCTCCGAGTTAAAATTCCTAACGGTTCTTTGTGTGAGAATAATCTTGATAAAAGACAGGCTTTTATAAAAAAAATTTAACGGAGATATGAAGGTTTTATTCTATGATAAAGACTATTGCACGTTCACAGAGGTGTGTATGAAATGAAAACAAGAAAAAGGTGGAGTGAAAAATACGACTTAGTTTCCTGTTAAGGAAGATAGAAATTCTGAACTTGAAACCTTACTGGAAAACGAAACTTGAAAAATGCTTAACTCTTTATAAAACTTATGTGATCCTTTTAAAATTGTTATCTGGGCTTTATTGTGCGACATGATGACTTTAATCGATCCTTCTGGAACTTAACGACACTAATTGCACTGCACGTAAAGACATATAAAAACTGTAGTTAAATAAGAAGCGAGGTGTGAAAAATAAAGGTTCGATAGTCTAGACTTAGGATTATAGAATTGTTATTTTCTGAAACAAAAACTTTAGGGTTTGAATCTTAGTTATTGTACAAAACCAACTTGACCGGATTTTGTGGGTAGTATCCGCTGAAAACCCTCAGGAGACAACACTCCTCCTACTAGGGACACCTAGAGGTTTAACGGCTTGTTGCACGCGCTCAGTGCAATCGCGTTCCCTGCGAAAGTGCGGTTAGGATTTTATTTTTTGTGAATAATTGGTTTTGCTCGGGACGAGCAAAAGGTAAGTTTGGGGGTATTTGTTCATCACAGAATACTGCATTTTATACCGCCCATTCTTACGCTCGGTTGTTTATAGGTAGGTGCTTTTAATCCGTGTTTGTTACATATTTGCAGGATACAGGTTCTCGGTTCTAAAACGGTGAAATTCATGGAAAACACGACAAAATCCGGGTTCCTGCCAACCACTGAGAAAACACGGTCTCCGCTCGTCATCCGTATGTTGCCAGATACCAGTTTAGGAAGACAAAATGTCAAATCAATGTCACCTTCATGCATAAGGCTCAATGGCAACAACAAGTTCCAAGAAATCTACGCGGAGCTCGAGGCAATCATGACAAAAACATCCACAAAAAGTCCACCTTTCCTCAACAGAAATTCTGGAAGAATTGTGAAAGTATTTTCAGAAAATAGGTGTACCAGACAACAGGGGACTGCAGATCAGGGCCGTACAAGAAAACACAGCCCCTAATCCCACTATAGGGCCGCGGATCCGCGGCCAATAGGGTGTATTGGCCGCGGATCCGCGGCCATGTGGAGTCCTCACCTTGTCGTCTTTTGGGGGTATTTTGGGTACTTCCCATGTGCTCTGGTGGTTGCCCTAGATCTTCAACTCCCTGCCTATAAATACAGCAGAACTTGCCAAAGCCAAGGGTCATTCTTTGGTTCCTCTTTCTTTTGTAGTTTTAGTTCTTTTTCTTCTTCTTCTTCATTCCTCTTCCATGAATTGTAGTGAGAGCTTTTTGTGGATGTGAATAAAGATGAAGGTTTTTGTATTATTCTTTTTGTTTAGCTTCCCCCTTGAGCTCTCTACCTTAACTTGATCTTGCAACCTCTTAAGTGAGCTTGCAAGTTTAAGTTTTGGTCATTGGTCTCAAGGGGTTGTATCATTTCGTTCTCGCCTTAGCGCTTCAATTCACATGCGTTCTCTACCCTTCCCTTGATCTTGCAACCTCTTGATTGAGCTTGCAAGTTTAAGGGTTGGCTATTGATCCCATGCTTGTTTTGAGTTCTATGGTTCTTATATTTTATTACTCGCTTATTATTATCGTGCTTTACTTTCTTGCAATTTTATTCATGCACTTTAATTACTTGTTTGTAATCTTTTCTTTTCTTTGTTCTTTTCTTCTTGTTCTCTCTTTTTGGTTCTCTTTTGTGAATGAATGTAATTATTATTGTTAAGAAGAAATACGGTATTATAAGTTGATGTTTCTTTGCCATTTCCTTTTCCCGTATTTTCCATTGAACTCCGCCCAAACCATACGCAAGCGCTCCGTTAGGCACCGTACCCTGACAAGGTAACGGTGATTCCTAACCGCGACCGGTTGCGTTTGGTTTGGCCGGAGGCGAAAGCAAGAGACAAGAACGGAAGGACAAGGGTAAATAAGCCGTATTCCACGAATACCGCGCTTAAATCCCCTAATCCACGTTGTTACCGATTGCTCTAGCTTCAATTGGTCAAGATTCGGCTCAAAGGTTTTGAGTACGGATTTCTTTAGCTTATAATCTCGTATCTTTTTCTTAACAACTTTATACTTGCAAATAATACACTTAGGATAGAATCAAACAACTCATACACAAATTCTTTATTGACTCGTCTAAGACAAGAAAGGACATTCAACCATCTCCCTGTGGATCGACCCGTGCTCAACCGGCTAGCTGCAAAGCGACACCGTCTTGATTGCGGTTAACTTTAATTCTTCCAATCAACTATGACGAGACCTTTTCTCCGGTAGCCATGCTTAAATCCATTCGAATCCTTCTTGCCATTGCTGCCTTCCACGATTATGAGATCTGGAAGATGGACGTGAAGACGGCTTTCCTAAATGGAAATTTGGAAGAGTGCGTCTATATGGATCAGCCAGAGGAATTCATTCAGAGTGGGAGCAGCGGTAAAGTGTGCAAGTTGCTCAAGTCCATCTATGGACTCAAGCAGGCATCGCGGAGTTGGAACATCTGCTTTGATTATACTGTCAAAGAATTCGACTTTGTCAAAAACCCAGATGAACCATGCATTTACAGTAAGATTGTAGGGAGAAATGTGGTATTCCTCGTCTTGTACGTCGATGACATTCTCCTAATAGGAAATAATATTCCTATGCTACAGTCAGTCAAAGGATTCTTGTCGCAGAGGTTCTCCATGAAGGACCTGGGCGATGCCAACTACATTCTGGGGATCCAGATCTTTCGTGATAGATCTAAGAGGATGTTGGGACTTTCACAGTCAAGGTACATCAACACCATACTGAAACGATTCAGTATGGAAGATTCCAAGCGCGGTAATCTACCGGCTTGTCACGGAATCACCCTCTCCAAAGAGATGTCTCCCAAGACTGATTTGGAAAGGGCTCGCATGTCATCAATACCCTACGCATCTGCGGTAGGCTCTATTATGTATGCGATGTTATGTACCAGACCAGATGTAGCATACGCATTGAGCGTTGTAAGACGGTATCAGTCGAACCCAGGGAAGAAACACTGGATAGCAGTAAAGAACATTCTCAAGTACCTGAGAAGGACTAAGGAGATGTTCTTGGTGTATGGCGGAAAAAACCTCCAGATTGAGGCCTTTGCTGACTCCAGCTTCCAAAGTGACAAGGATGACTCCAAGTCCATGTCGGGTTATGTCTTTACCCTCAATGGAGGGGCGGTTTGCTGGAAGAGTTCCAAGCAGGAAACCGTTGCTGACTCAACTATGGAAGCGGAGTACATAGCTGCTTGCGATGCCGCAAAGGAAGCTGTCTGGATGAAGAAGTTCCTCACGGAACTTCATGTGGTTCCTACCAGTGTTGATCCAATACCGCTGTATTGTGACAATAATGGCGCTATAGCTTTAGCGAAGGAACCCAGGTCCCATCAGAAGTCTAGGCACATTTTGAGGCGGTTCCACCTGATCAGGGAGATCATTGATCGCCGGGAGATCGAGGTAAAGAGAGTAAATTCAGAAGATAACACTGCAGATCCACTCACGAAGGCCTTGCCCCAGACACAGTTCGAGCAGCTGATCGAGATGATAGGTCTTCGATACGCCAGTACATGGCCTTAGTGCAAGTGGGAGATTATTAGTGTATATGCCCTAGAGGCCATTACTGTATCATACTAGTTTGTATATTACTTAATAGAAGCATGGGATATTCACCTTGTATATACAATCTTGCTCAAAATAGTAGTATGCTACTTGGTTTGTTTCTACTTCAATGTGTACATGTGTTTATTTTAGTATATCGCCTATACACATTAGTGGAGCCCTTAGGATCTTTGCTTGATTACCAGCGTTGTGATGGCAGTCACACCAGTGGGGGCTGGGTAATCTATAAGCACATCCTTATGTAGGTCCCTAGTCGCAGGACTATCGAGACAGGGCATCGATACTCCGGAGTAGACTAGCATATGCGCTTCTCATCCCAGAGTGGGAAGTGGTCTGTCCCACAGCCATCAGTACATCGTACTGGAGATAGTATGCGGGTGCTCGTTGGGTTACGAGTATACTGGACACGACTCGTCAGGAACTGACCGGTTGGTATTATACCTATCGTCAGTTATCAGTTCCCAGGTGACATGAGTACAGCTTAGTCCGCTGACTTGACACTGTCACTTCGCCTCGAGTGTGTTCCCACTGTACTTTGATTACTACCCTATCACGGCTCAAAGGAGTCGTACAAACAGGAAGTAGTTGGGTGCAGTCCCGAAGCACTTGGAGGCAGTGACGGTAAGACATGATTCGTCTCTCCCGGTATTGGGGGTTGACATCGCGCTGTGTCTAGGAGAGCCATTATACGAGTTGTCCTTGGCCAGGGCAAGCGAGATATACTGCTAGGCTTCCAGTGTTATCTCAGGGTCTATTGGGCTTCACTCCGACACAACTTGTACCGCTATTAGGGGACTGACGTTTACCGCCCCCCTAGGCCCGCCATGCGATGTATCAGACGAACAGACCAGACTGTACGGAGATTGTCACATTCAGGCTCAGTAGGAGTTCAGATGGGTTTCACCTCGTCAGTCTTCTTGTCGGCATCTACCTGGGGACCGTTACGCACAGCTAGTGCCGCTTGCGGTCTGTGGTTAAACCCACTGCCAGCGTATTGTCGAGTCTTTAGAGTCCCACACAGAAAGCTATTCGCCTTTAGGCAAAAGAGTAGAGGTCGCATGGTTTTGCGACAGGTCGCATGGTTTTGCGACAGGGTTCAGTCACATCCGTGCACTTGTGCACGTTTAGTGTCCGGACAGTTTACACTAGCGGGCTTTGGTTTAAGCCAGATCCTAGTGTACGTATTGGGATTGGTTTTATCCAGTTTGTATTCGTGTTCCTCGGAACGTGAATGCGGGTGTGTATGCACAGTTGACGGAGAGACAGAGGCAGAGGATTCTCATTAGGGTTGTTGACCGTTGACTGTTGACTATTGACTTTTTGCTCAACCCTAATGAGAATATGATATATGATTAGCAATAATATTAATTAAGTATTATAGTGACATGGTTGTTGAGGGGTTGACTTTGTTGACGTGTTGACTTTGTTGACCGGTTGACTAGGTTGGACTAGTTGACCATCATCATCACAATGGTTGTCATTTTCATGCAAAGACTTTTGCTTGCTTGTTGTAGTTTGCAAAATGAGTGCATGGAAATGATATTGCCTTTGACATGATATGAACCATCACATAATAATACTTGATTAACATTATGGCTCATGATGCTTTTGGATTATGAGAGGGTGAAAGAGAAAAGAGAGGCTCATTCTTTCATTGTTTTTCTCTCTCTTGGTTTTGAGCTCTCTCTTCCTCTTGCTCTCACCCTCTTCCTCTTGCTCTCTCTTGTCTATGGTTCACTTGTCTCATGTGTTAAGAAACAAGAACCATAGAGAAAATCCCATCCCACTCTCCTCTACTCACTCTAGTTCATAAGGTTTAGCAAACCAAGTGAACTAGTTTCTTCAAAGTTCGAAGAAGAAGCCAAAGGTAGAAGCTTTCAGGTGGATCGATCTTCGGCGCAAGGAGACGACGGGGTGAAACCGATCAGGACAACCATCGAGGCTTGAAGACGAAGGAGTTCAAGTGAAAGAAAGGTATAACCCCCTAACCGAGTAGTTAACAACACCTAGTTAGGCTGTTAGTTAGATGTTTAACAAAGATCCGGTTATGAGTCCATGTTACCACCTCTAGAAAATTGTTTTTCACCAAATTCCGCATGCCTGAAAGTACCGGGAGAGGTAGCATGGACTTATAGGGGCATCGATATACCAGTGTAGACTAGCGTATATGCTTCTCGACCCATGAGATGAGCGATGGATGATCCCATATCCATTGGTGTTTGACATCAGAGATGGTATACGGGTGCTCAGTGGAGACTGGGTACACTGGACGGACTCGCCGAAAAATCCCAGATGGTATTATACCTCACGTCAGATGGCAGTTCGCTGGTGACACTTGTGCAGGTTAGTCTGTAGACCCGAGATCGTCATAGAGTCTTGTGTGATTCCCACTGTACTTTGATTTCCACCTTACCACGTCCATGAGGGCGTGCAAAACGGTGGTTTTTGGGTACAATCCCGAGTCACATGGAGGCAATGAGCGATAGGAGGGGTTTCGTCTGTCCCGGTATTTGGGGATAATGTTGCGCTGTGCTCGATTGGCCATAACAGGGAAGTCCCTGGACAGGGCTGATATAGAGATTTACTTGTAAGTGTTACTAGTAGTTTCTCTACCCGTTATGAGCCTCACATCGGCATGACTTATCGGTTATTGGGGTTTGACGTTTACCACCCCTAGACTTGATATGCGACATATCAGACGAGGAGACCGGACTGTATGGGAAGTGTTACCGGCTGGCTTTTACAGGAGTTGGAGCGGGCTTGCTTGCTGATCTTCTGATCGCTCAATACCCGGGTAGCCAATACGTCCAGCTAGTACCGCTGACGGCTTGTGGGTGCTTGATGTGATCATCACCTACTGCCGGCGTATTGACGAGTCTTTAGAGTCCTACATAGAGGTTTTACTGGCTCAGGAAAAACGAAATAGGAGCGCATATGTGATATGTGCGACACCGAGAATAATGCGTATATGTGATACCGTATTCTATTCTCGTGACTTTTTGGATTGGTCGGTTATATATGATATAGCCGGGTTATCGAATCAAGTGTTGATTCGATAAGTCGATACAATGGATGTTAGCCGCTTATATGAGATATGACCGGATTATTAAGTCAAGTGTTGATTTAATAATTAAGTGTATAATTGTTTATTAGATATACTAATTTACATTTACTAACACGTGTTCACTTTAGGGTTTTTCTCATATGCACACTTAAATATATATATATATATATATGTGATATATATATTAAAAGTATTTTCTTTTGTTTCAAGGTTGATGATACACTAAACATGGGTGTGTAAGACATACACCATACTATATAAGATGGTGGTTAATATTTATTTAAGGTAATTACAAATTAGTGGTGCTTAGGTCATAAGCATGAAGCTTGTAGAAGCTTGTGGATGCTTTGACAAAGTCCACTAAATTTGTTTTACTTTAGATTTTTATTAACCTAACCATTTTCAATTAGCTATGGTTATGGCTCTACAAGAGTTAGTATATGATACTCACTCACCATGGTTAGCCTTCACACTTGATCATTATCCTCATCTCTTTCTTTTCTTCATCTTCTTCATTGTTCAAAAGAAAAGCTTGATAGGGTTTGATCCAAAGTGAGAAATATTGTGAGAAATAAAAATCCAAAGAGAACCCAATACCTATTTCTCCATCCTCTACTACACTAGCACTTTAGTATAGGGTGTTTGCTTCGCTAATTCTCAAGTTAGTGAAGTAGTAGCATGAGTTGGAATTCCCTCGACGTAGATCATCTTCGGCCTCGGAGACTTCAAGCAAGGACGCATCTTTTGCCTCGTGAAGCCATGCAAGAGCCCGGGAGAACCATTATCGCAGCGAAGGGACTACGACAAGGTGCGCTAGAAGTGAAGGACCGATCTACAAAGGTTGTATTTCATATTCCCTTAGTCGTAAACATAGTTTACTTGCACTTGAAACCCTAATTTTCTAGCAAAGAGCTTGTTTAGACTTATTCGGCACGGCTAAAATTTTAATCCAGCATGGTTGATGCCTTGTAGATTCTTATTAGAGTGCCAAGTAACCCTACAGTGGTATCAGAGCCTAGCTAGAGCATTAGGCGATGTGTTAACGAAGTTAAAACCCCGATCGAACCTAAAAACGTCAAAGTTAACCCCCTCTCTGGACATTTTTTCAAAACTGTGTTTTTTCTTAATTAAAAATACCTAAAAAATTCAGCAGGGTTTTCTAAGCATCACTGTGCAAAATGAGCTCCTAAGTCGTACGAACCGCCGCGGTTCCGCGGCAATACCCTGCTTGTGACGCGGAACCGCGGCCGTACTGTGACATTAGGGTTTTCTGTTTGTACAGTAATGTTCACTTATGTTATTGGATCTTTATTGGTATTTTTAATTTGACTCCAGTGTTGAGTATTCTGGGGTTTATTTTGTATTCATTGATTCGATCGGGAATTTTAAATTCGTTATTGTTATTCCGGATAATTTAGAAAGTATTAAAATGTTCGAACGGATATCATTAACTCAATTTTTCCCGACACGAAAAACATTCAAGTGTTGAATTTTTCTTGGGCTTAAATCTTTCGGAAAAACGTGGATGTGACGCGATGGACCCTCTAGAAGACAACAAACCTTAACTCGATTATGTGACCGTCTTGAACTGCTTTTTGAACTTTAGGGTTTGGGACAGTACGGCGTGCCACATGTGAGGCGTTGGCTTGACCCTTCTACGGCTGGACCGTTGCTACCGTGACGTTTTCTGAAATTTTTGAACTCCGTTCATGTGTTGAGCTATTATGGAAATCTTGGGTATTTGATTATTCGATCGGAAAGTTTAACACTGTCTATTTATCTGGAATGTGATACAATATGTGGAATTCATACAGTTAGGCATGAAATGCGAAGTATGTGATATTTCGGATTTACGATGTCTAAAGAGATTGTGGATTCCAAATGTTGTAGTTTTACACTTTCTTTTCTGTGACCGTAAGTGTAATATGTGATATCGCCGGTTTCGTTGCTATATATCAACGACAATTGGGATGCGCATATTTACTTATGTTGATTACAAGTGATGTTATGTGTTGCTGGATATGTTATATTGGATCGTCGCGTTCTGAATAGCCGGGGGTTTTATGTGAGATGAGAGTTTTTATTTTCATTCATGTAAAATAATATGTATGTAATATTCTTTTATTGGGGCACTTCCGGGATGAGGTTGATGTCATCTTTTGTATATTATTTACTTTTCCGCACTAGGATAGACCCAAGGAGTGTTAGGTTTACCTAGCACCTAATGAAGGGTTTGGAAGCATCACATGTCTCAAAATTAAATCTTTAAGGTGCTTAGTGAACATACAAAGAATCATCACTAGAAAATTAGGGTTTCTAAACATGCACATCATCGCAAGAAGATAAAGCTAGGGTTTTGAGAGTACAACCTTTGTAGCTCCCTACGCTAGACTCATTGGCTACTTGAGGGTTGGAAAATGTCCGCTTGAGAACCTCTAGGTCTTCGATGATCCACCCGGAGTCCTCTTTGTCCAAGCTTGAAATTTCATAAGATCAACAGAAGAAATGGAAGCTAACACTCTTCACAAGTGGGCAAGACTAGTGTAGAATGGTGTTGTGGTTGGTTTTCTCACTTCAAAATCCTAACTTGATAAGTATTTTGCTCACTTGAGAAATCTAGAGAGCAAAAGAGAAAGGAGGAAGAAGATGATGGCTTTCTAAGCTCAAGATAATGATAAGCTTGAAATAAAAAATGAGAAAATGAAAATATATATATTTTCACTCTCTCATTCTTAACTAGGGTTATAAAATATCTAGATATTTTTTTTGGGAAAAGAAATGACCATAGAAATTGAATCATGGTTAGTCAAAGGGTTAGTGCAAGAACAAAGAATTAAACCATGAAACAATTTCAATTTCCATTTTCCTTTTTCCAAATAAATAATATCCATATATTTTATATGGTATGAGTCTTATATTGCCACCATCTACTATATCAACAACCATGATAATCTTTATGTATGCATGTATGTGTGCATGCACATCCTATGTGCATGAATGAGAATGAATGAGAATGAGTGCATACATGCATGCATAAAACATAAAGATAAGAAAGGATTTCAAGTGAGAAACTAATGGTTAAATGATAAATCAACACTTGATTTATCAACCCGTTCATATCATATACGACCCGACCAAAAGCAAGCTGTCCGATTAATATACGGTATCTCATACGCGCATTTTAACCGGGTCCACACGCATATCGCATATGCGCACCACAACGTTTCGCCTGGACTAGGTAACTCCTTTGTGGGACTCTAAGACTCGTCAATACGCCGGCAGTGGGTGATGATCATATCAAGCACCCCCAAGCCGCAAGCGGTCAGCTAAACGTAACGGCCATCCGGGTATTGAGCGATCAGAAGAAAACAAGCGAACCTGTTAGAACTCCCGTCGAGCCAACCGGCAACACTACCGTACAGTCCGGTCTCTTCGTCAGATATGCTGCATATCGAGTCTAGGGATGGTAACGTCGACCACTATAACTGAATCATTCGTGCCGATGAAAGGTCTATAACAAGTCGAGAAACTACTGATAACACTTATCAGTAAATCCCAACAGCCCTGGCCAGGGACTTACTGATATAGCCAGTCAAGCACAGCACAGCATCAACTCCCAATACTGAGAGAGACAAAACCCCTCCTATCGCTCATCATCTTCGTGTGTCTCGGGACTGTACCCAACGGCCACCTGTTTGCACAACTCAGTAGAGCCGTGGTAGGGTGGTAATCAAAGTACAGTGGGAGAACACACAAGACTCTATGACGATCTCGGGTCTACAGACTAACCTGCACCAGTGTCACCTGAGAACTACTATCCGACGATAGATATAATTCCATAAAGGAGTTGTCGGCGAGTCCGTCCAGTGTACCCAGTCACCACTGACCAGCCGTATACGATCTCGATGTCAAACATCGATGAATGTGGGAACATCCATCGCCCATCATATGGGTCTAGTATCATATACGCTAGTCTACTCTGGTGTATCGATGCCCCGTCTCGATACACCCACGACTAGGGACATTCCAGGATATGCTTATAAACTACAAATGTCCCACTAGTATGATCTCCATCATAATCACAGTAGTCAAGCCTATATCCTCAGGGCTTTATCAACATGTATGAATGAATAAAAGCATGATCAAATCAACATGTCAGATAAAGAAGAACCAGATAGCATACTATCATGTCGAGCAAGAATGTACACTGAATATATATATATATATATATATATATATATATATATATACACATGTATAAATACATCCACTATCACATAATGGCCTCTAGGGCATACATATATCCAACAATCTCCCACTTGCACTATGGCCAGTTATTGGCGTATCTCATACCCAACATCTCAAAAAGTCGCTAATGCTGCGGCTGAGGGAGGGCCTTGGTGAGTGGATCCGCAGCGTTATTCTTTGTGTCTACTCTCTTAATCTCGATCTCGCGGCGATCTACAATCTCCCGGATCAAATGAAAGCGCCTCAGGATGTGTCTGGATCACTGATGGGACCTGGGCTCCTTGGCTAACGCCATAGCCCCATTATTATCACAATACAATGGTATTGGATCAATAATGGTTGGAACTACTCCTAGCTCCGAGACAAACTTCCTCATCCAGACGGCTTCCTTGGCGGCATCATTTGCAGCAATGTACTCAGCTTCCATCGTAGAATCTGCAACGGTATCCTGTTTGGAACTCTTCTAACTTACAGCCCCTCCATTGAGGGTAAATACAAACCCTTGGATAGATTTGCTGTCGTCCTTATCGCTCTGGAAGCTCGAATCGGTAAAGGCCTCCGTTTGGAGATATCCATTACCATACACCAAGAACAATTCTTTAGTCCTTCGCAAGTACTTAAGAATGTTCTTCACAGCTATCCAGTGATTCTCCCCTGGGTTGGATTGATACCTGCTTACAACACTAAGTGCATAAGCTACATCTGGGCGTGTACATAACATCGCATACATTATAGATCCTACTGCCGAAGCATAGGGTATAATGCTCATGCGAGCTCTCTCTTCATCGGTATTTGGGCAAGAATCCTTGGAGAGAGTGACCCCATGGCAAGCGGGTAAGGCTCCCCTGCTTGGAGTCTTCCATACTAAACCTTTTTAGGATGGTGTTAATGTACCTGGTTTGGGACAATCCCAATAACCTCTTGGATCTATCCCTATAGATCCTTATTCCCAGAATGTATGTGGCATCACCCAGGTCCTTCATGGAGAACCTTAGTGATAAGAAAGATTTGACCGACTGTAGCATAGGAATATCATTTCCTATCAGAAGAATGCCATCCACGTACAATACGAGGAATGTGATTGCTCTTCCTACATCCTTCTTATAAACACAAGGTTCATCTGGATTTTTGATGAAATCAAACTCTTTGATAACATCATCGAAACAGATGTTCCAACTCCGTGATGCCTGCTTTAACCCATATATGGATTTAAGCAATCTACATGCTTTCCCGCTGCTCCCACTGTCAATGAAGCCCTCTGGCTGATCCATATGAACGCATTCTTCTAAATCCCCATTTAGAAATGCCGTTTTAATGTCCATCTGCCAGATTTCATAGTCGTAGTGAGCAGCAATAGCAAGTAGGATCCGAATGGATTTAAGCATGGCTACGGACTAAAATGTCTCGTTATAGTCCAAACCAGGTCTTTGATGAAAACCCTTCGCCACAAGTCTTGCCTTATAGGTCTCTTCCTGACCATCTCACCAATCTTTCTTTTAAAGATCCATTTGCATCCCACAGGTTTTACCCCAGGGGGTACAACGTCCAAAGTTCAAACATTGTTGGTGTACATAGACTCCATTTCGGATCTCATGGCATCCAGCCACTTCACAGATTCACCACTCGTGATAGCTTGCTGAAAACTGGTAGGATCATCATCCTCCATGATGCAGTCTTCTCTGTCACCATCAATGAGGAAACCGTAGTACCTCTCCGGTGGGCGAGAAGTCCTACCAGACCTACGGAGTGGCTGAGGTTCCTCAGTTTCTAATGCAACAGCCGGTTCAACCAAGTCGTCATTTGTAGTTTGTGTCTCTAGAACCTCTTCTAGATCCACTACATTGCCATCATCTTTATCTGTGAAAAACTCTTTTTCCAAGAATGTGGCATGCTGAGAAACAAACACCTTTTGTTCCCCCTTGTGGTAGAAAAGATATCCATAAGAGTTCTTTGGATATCCCACAAAATTACACATAACTGACCATGTCTCGAGTTTGTCCGGATTCTGCTTTTTAACATAGGCCGGGCAACCCCAAATCTTAATTCTCTTAAGAGATGGTCTCTTCCCATGCCATATCTCACATGGCGTGGTAGACACGGTTTTGGTTGGGACCCTGTTTAGTAGAAACGCTGCAGTCTCCAATGCATGCCCCCAAAATGAGATGGGTAACTCAGCATCACTCATCAGGGAACGGACCATATCTAATAGGGTCCTATTCCGTCGTTCAGACACACCGTTGTGCTGTGGTGTGTAAGGAGGAGTGAGTTGAGAGAGAATCCCATTCTCTTTTAAGAAGTTTGCAAATTCTGTACTGAGGTACTCCCCACCTCGATCTTATCGAAGCATCTTGATACTTAAGACGGTTTGTTTTTCTACTTCTCGTTTATATTCAGTGAATTTCTCGAAAGTTTCGGATTTGTGCTTTTATAAAAATACATGACCGAATCTTGAGAAATCGTCAGTGAAAGTAATGAAGTAAGAAAAACCGCCTCTAGCCTGTGTAGACATTGGCCCACATACATCACTATGTATGAGTCCTAGGAGCTCGGTAGCTCTTTCTCCGTGTCCGGTAAACGGAGTTTTGGTCATTTTACCCTTGATACAAGACCGGAAAGTCGCATAAGATTTATATTCAAAAGGGTTTAAATATCCATCTTTGTGTAACTTGTTTATTCTTGTTTCGTTAATATGACCAAGTCTACTGTGCCAAAGAAAAGCTTCATTTATTTCTGAAAGTTTTCTTTTATTAGTGTGTTGTATGCTGAAAACTGTGTGTTGATTTAGGACGTATATCCTGTTATTAAGTGTACTATACCCAACCAACATTTGATTCAGGTGACTGTTCATAACATTGTTCTGTAATACAAAATTATATCCTTCATTGTCTAACAAAGAAACAGATATTATATTACAAAGCATACTTGGTACAAAATAACATGGTTTCAAAACCAATATACACCCAGATGGCAACCCCAACTGATACTCTCCTACTGCGACTGTATGTACATTGGAACCATTTCCAACGCGGAGAGTGTGGTCACCTGTCTTCAAAACCTTGCTATTTCTCAGCCCCTGCATAGAATTGCAAATGTGAGAACCTGAACCGGTATCTAATACCCAGGAAGCAGAGTTTATTGAAAAACAGTTTTCTGTCAAAAACACACCTGAAGCGGAAGCATCCCTATGCTTCTTCTTGAGATTTAAGTACTCCGTACAGTTGCGCTTCCAATGTCCTGTTTTGTAGCAATGAAAACATTCACCTTTCCCCGATTCTCCAGCTTTGGACTTTTCCTTCCCCTTAACCTTTTTAACTCCACCCTTAGGATTGGTGGACTTCTTCTTTTTCTTTCCCTTGGCCTTAGCCTTTGGGCGAGAAGAGGAAGATTGTCCAACAGTCATAACGGGAGTTTTCACTGATTTCAGTGTGCTCTCTGCACTCCTGAACATATTAAGGAGTTCAGGTAGTTCCCTCTCCATGTTGTGCATGTTGAAGTTAACTATGAACTGAGCAAACGTGGAGGGGAGGGACTGCAGAATAATATCCGTATATTGTTCATTGTCCATCATCCATCCAAGGTCCTCAAGCTCTTCTATGAGAGCTATCATCTTCAGAACATGGTCTCCTACTGATGTGCCAGGGGCCATTCGCATCTAAAACAATTTCTTTGATGCTTCGTATCGTAATACGCGGGATTGCTCTCCATACAACTCCTTTGTATGGAGAAATATGGCTTGAATGTCCATATTATCGTGCTGCTTTTGATGTGTGTTGTCCATCGATGCGAGCGCGAGGCATTTTGCCGTGGCACAATCAGCTTCCCATTCTTGCGGACTTCTTTTTCCGCAACTGAGGATTTTGGACCTGGGACGGGCGGGGCTGAAGCCGTGAGGACATATGATACTTTATCATAAGTCAAGGCTATTTTCAGATTCCTCAGCCAGTCTTTATAATTGGTCCCATTCAGTTTATTTTTATCTAGTAGAAGCTTGAGTCCAGTCATTGGTATTCGCCATTAAGAGAGAGAAAAGAATGCACTCAGCGAAAGCTCTTGCAAAGATCAGATTGGTTATTATCTTGTCTAATCGATGTCCCCCACTGCTTTAATCAAGTTTTTCTTTCAAACCTTAAAAAGAAAACTAGCCAGGATTATTTACAGTCTACAACTTCGCTAACCGTTCAGCCAGGCCAATGTCGGTACTTGAGGGAGGTTCCCCATGCTTTCGCACGGACCTAATTAAAGTAAACCTCGTTTTCCCAGAGGCGTAGCCCCGTTAACACCTTTCTAGACACCTAATGAGTTAGCTAATTGTAAACTGCAAAACTCTCCTGGGAGCAACTATTTCCCACAGTGGGATCGGGATCCAACCATCATATGAAAGGTATGCAATCTCATTGCAAATCTCAACACTTGAAATTCCAGATGTGGTTTTTACCCATAGTACTTATGACCTTAACTATGGTCAACAAATCATAAGTACCAGTCAAGTTCTACCCGTCATTTCTTGATCAATTGGACCCACCCATATGACCCTTAACTATGGTCAACAAAGTCGCATGAATGTCCTAATTAATCTGCATCATATGCAGTGTAGGAAGACATCACTTAGCTACCGTACACTACGCCTTAACTAATGTCAACAAACGTAGCGCGAATACTAAGTACTCTACTTCCTAAAATGACGGAGGGTTGCGGATGATTTTTAAGAAAATCTTTAACCCTTTGAACTTGATATCGTCTTAAAATCAAATGGTTTTCAAAAAGGAGTGGCTTGTGCTTCGCAGTTTTGAAAAGTAACTTTTTCATAAAGAGCCGAGTGGTTTTCAAATCCGATTCTACAATATCTTTTTAGGTTTATTTTATTTACATTAATCATATTAATGTAGTCCTATCATTTAAGTCCTTAAGCCAATCAACGAAAAGAAACGAAAATACGACGTATGGTTATGCCATCCGCATTCACCGCAATGTTCCGTTATGCACCGTTAGGTTACTTAACTAACGGCATACTGGGACGGGTCTAGCGCGGGTATAAAACATAAGCAACGACTACTATATATCTCATATATAATATATCATTCGTCTCAGATATCACAGAACACAGGCAGCAGAAACATATATATAATGTGGGATATACTAGGACGTCCGTATTTAGTATTTAGCCAACAATAGAAAATACGGATTCCACAGTCGCGATGAATAGCCAAGCCCACACCCCTAGACCCCTACGAGAGCGGCAAGCGACCCTACCAATCCTGGAGTTTAGGAGACCCGGTCTCGACTCCTCGAGATGGCCTCCCACTGAACCCCAGAACCCGGTCACTTATGCTCCCCTCCTCGGGTCTATCCTAATGCGGAAAAGTAAATAATATACAACACTGGTGACATCAACCTCAACCCGGAACTGCCCCAAATAAAAGAATATTACATTACATTTGAATTTTACATGAATGAAAAATAAAACTCTCATCTCACATAAAACCCCCAGCTATTCAATCGCGACAATCCTGCACATCATATCTCAGCAACACATAATATCATATATCATCAACGTAAGTAAGTATACGCACCCCGGCTGTCGTTGATGTATAGCAACGAAACCGGCGATATCGACATACTACACTTACGGTCACATAAAAGAAAGTGTAAAACTACAATATTTGGAATCCACATTCTCTTTAGACATCGTAAATGCGAAATATCACATACTTCGCATTTCATGCCTAACTATATGAATTCCACATATTGTATCACATTCCAGATAAATAGACAGCATTAAACATTTCGATCGAATAATCAAATACCCAAAGTTTCCTAAAGCTCTACACTTGAGCGGAGTTCAAAAAACCCGGAATGTGTCACAGTAGTAGCGGTCCAGCCGTAGAAGGGTCAAGCCAACGCCTCACATGTGGCATGCCGTACTGCCTCAAACCCTAAGGTTCAAAAGGCAGTTCAAGACGGTCACATAATCGAGTTAAGGTTTGTTGTCTTCTAGAGGGTCCACCACAAAACTTGCACGCATTTCCGAAAGATTTAAACTTGAGAAAAGATTCAACACTTGAAAATTTTTCGAGTCGGGAAAAACTTAGTCAAAGATATCCGTTCGAACTTTTTAATACTTTCTAAATTATCCGAAAAAGGCACGAGATTAAAATTCCAATCGAATCACCGATTTCAAAGCAATCTCCAGAACATTCAACACATGAAACAGATTAAAAATACTCAAAAATATATTCAAGCAGTTATAAGCATTACTGTATAAAAAACAATAAAATATAGCCTCTGTACGGCCGCGGAGCCGCGGCCCAAGCAAGCTCTGGCCACGGTTCCGCGGTTGAAGTTACTGTTCATGTCCTCGTATTTTACAGTTGTGCTTAGATTTCCCTGCTGAATTTTTTAAGGATTTTTAATTCTGAAAATTACACTGTTTAAAAAATTGTCCAGAGAGGGTTCTAAAAGTCCGTATTTTGGTTCGATCGGAGTTTTAACTTCGTAAAAGTGTCGCCTAAAGTTCTAGGTCGGCTCTGATACCATGTTGGTCAGACAGCCACCCCATCCAATGGGGTCGCCGTAGCACGAACGGGTCCCTCAGCCGCTACTTTTTACGCATGCCCCCTCGCGAGGACTACAACCCGCCGGAACACCTTTCAGTCTCGGGACACCCTGGGGGTAAGAGCCTATACTTCGCCCCACTGTCACACAGTGAGAACCCCCCACATCCAATGCCTAGTAGCTCTGATACCAATGTTAGGTTTACCTAGCACCTAATGAAGGGTTTGGAAGCATCACATGTCTCAAAATTAAATCTTTAAGGTGCTAAGTGAACATACAAAGAATCATCACTAGAAAATTAGGGTTTCTAAACATGCACATCATCGCAAGAAGATAAAGCTAGGGTTTATAGAGTACAACCTTTGTAGCTCCCTACGCTAGACTCCTTGGCTACTTGAGGGTTGGAAAATGTCCGCTTGAGAACCTCTAGGTCCACGATGATCCACCCGGAGTCCTTTTTGTCCAAGCTTGAAACTTCACAAGATCAACAGAAGAAATGGAAGCTAACACTCTTCACAAGTGGGAAAGACTAGTGTAGAATGGTGTTGTGGTTGGTTTTCTCACTTCAAAATCCTAACTTGATAAGTATTTTGCTCACTTGAGAAATCTAGAGAGCAAAAGAGAAAGGAGGAAGAAGATGATGGCTTTCTAAGCTCAAGATAATGATAAGCTTGAAATAGAAAATGAGAAAAATGTAAATATATATATTTTCACTCTCTCATTCTTAACTAGGGTTATAAAATATCTAGATATTTTTTTTTGGAAAAGAAATGACCATAGAAATTGAATCATGGTTAGTCAAAGGGTTAGTGCAAGAACAAAGAATTAAACCATGAAACAATTTCAATTTCCATTTTCCTTTTTCCATATAAATAATATCCATATATTTTATATGGTGTGAGTCTTATATTGCCACTATCTACTATATCAACAACCATGATAATCTTTATGTATGCATGTATGTGTGCATGCACATCCTATGTGCATGAATGAGAATGAATGAGAATGAGTGCATACATGCATGCATACAACATAAAGATAAGAAAGGATTTCAAGTGAGAAACTAATGGTTAAATGATAAATCAACACTTGATTTATCAACCCGGTCATATCACATACGACCCGACCAAAAACAAGCCGCTCGATTAATATACGGTATCTCATACACCCATTTTAACCGGGTCTACGCGCATATCGCATATGCGCACCACAATGTTTCGTCTGGACTAGGTAACTCCTTTGTCGGACTCTAAGACTCGTCAATACGCCGGCAGTGGGTGATGATCATATCAAGCACCCCCAAGCCGCAAGCGGTCAGCTAAACGTAACGGCCACCCGGGTATTGAGCGATCAGAAGAAAACTAGCGAACCTGTTACAACTCCCGTCGAGCCAACCGGCAACACTACCGTACAGTCCGGTCTCTTCATCAGATATGCTGCATATCGAGTCTAGGGATGGTAACGTCGACCCCAATAACTCAATAAGTCGTGCCGATGAAAGGTCTATAGCAGATCGAGTAACTACTGATAACACTTATCAGCAAATCCCAACAGCCCTGGCCAGGGACTTACTGATATAGCCAGTCAAGCACAGGACAGCATCAACTCCCAATACAGGGAGAGATGAAACCCCTCCTATCGCTTATCGCCTTCGTGTGTCTCGGGACTGTACCCAACGGCCACCTGTTTGCACTACTCAGTAGAGCCATGGTAGGGTGGTAATCATAGTACAGTGGGAGAACACACAAGACTCTATGACGATCTCGGGTCTACAGACTAACCTGCACCAGTGTCACCTGAGAACTGCTATCCGACGATAGATATAATTCCATATAGGAGTTCTCGGCGAGTCCGTCCAGTGTACCCAGTCACCACTGAGCGCCCGTATACGATCTCGATGTCAAACATCGATGAATATGGGAACATCCATCACCCATCATATGGGTCTAGTATCATACATGCTAGTCTACTCTGGTGTATCAATGCCCCGTCTCGATACACCCACGACTAGGGACATTCCAGGATATGCTTATAAACTATAAATGTCCCACTTGTATGATCTCCATCATAATCACTGTAGTCAAGCCTATATCCTCAGGGCTTTATCAACATGTAAGAATGAATAAAAGCATGATCAAATCAACATGTCAGATAAAGAAGAACCAGATAGCATACTATCATGTTGAGCAAGAATGTACATTGAATATATATATATATATACATGTATAAATACATCCACTATCACATAATGGCCTCTAGGGCATACATATATCCAACAAGGAGGAGAGCATAAGTAACCGGGTTCTGGAGTCCAGTAGGAGACCAACTCGAGGAGTCGAGTCCCGGTCTCATAACTCTAGAATTGGTAGGGTTACATTCCGCTCTCGTCAGGGTCTAGGGGTGTGGGTTTGGCTATTCATCGCGACCGTGGAGTCCGTGTTTTATAGAGGCTCAAAATAAAGCACGGACGTTTTAGTATATATCCAAAGTTTCATATGTTTCTGCTGCTGCGATATCTGTGATGTGATCATGTGATGTGATGTGATAAATACTGTATATAGTATATATGATATATTATATAGAAGTTACTTATGTTTTACACCCGCGCTAGCCCTGCCCTGCTCTGCCGTTAGTTACCTAAACTAACGGTGCACGAGGGGACATCGAGGCGAATGCGGATGGCATAAGTGTACGTCGTATTTATCTGTGATGTTTAGGTGACTTAAATGATGGGACTTCATTAATGTGATTAATAAAAGAAAATAAACCTAAAAGATGTTGTAGAATCAAATTTTTCAAAAAGGGTAGCTACAGTTTGGCTTTGCATAGCGGTATATATGATATACCCTGCACCTTATTCGATGAGGAAAGAGCCGAGATCACTTCACCGGGAGTGACCTCTTTAGAAAAACTGGCAGATGCTACAACACTCGGTTTGTTTTTGATTGCTTTTGGAGTTTTGCTTTGCATAGTGATGTATATGATATATCCTGCACCTTATTCCATAAGGAAAGAGCTGAGATCCCTTCACCGGGAGTGACCTCTTTAGCAAAACTAATAAAAGCCTCAAAATCACTCCATTTCAAAATTCACATGATTCTACAACGATATCAAGTTCATTACGCAATAGGTTTTCAGAAAAACCTGTCGTAGCCCTCTGTCATTTCAGATAAGAACTATTTAGTATTCGTGCTGCGTTTGTTGGCCTTTGTCAAGGCGTAGTGTGCGGTAACTAAATGGTGCTTATCTGCTTATGCATATGATGCAGATTGTTTTGGGGTAGTCGTACGACCTTGTTGGCCTTTGTCAAGGGTCGTGTGGGTGGGTTTGATTCAATCAAGAAATGACTGGTTGAACTTGACTAGCATCCTATGATTTGTTGGCCTTTGTCAAGGTCATAGGGGTTAGGGGCAAAATATTATCGGGAATTTCAAGTGTTGAAATTTGCAATGAGATTGCATACCTTCTATGAGATAGTTGGATCCCGATACCCACTGCGAGTAATTGTTACTCCTGGGAGAGTTTTACACAGGACAATTAGCCGATCAAGTAGGTGTCTAGAAAGGTGTCAATGGGGTTACGCCTCTGGGAAAACGTGGTTTACTTTAATTAGGTCCGTGCGAAAGCACGGGAAACCTCCCTCAAAGTACCGACACTGGCCTGGCTGAAAGATTGGCGAAATTGTAGGGTGCAATTAATCCCGGCTAATCTTTCCTTTTAGGGTTTGAAGGAAGATTTGATAAAAACAGTGGGAGCCATCATGATTAGATAAAATAATAACCAATCTGATCTTGCAAGAGCATACGCTAAAGTGTTTTCTTCTCTCTCTCTCTCCAGGTAGCGACCATATCATGCCTTAATCAAGATAATAATATGTATGTATTGACCGAACCCGCATGTTATGCTGTGCTGGGGAATGTTGGTTCCTTTCTTTCTTATAAAAGTTATAAGACTGAACAGGATATAGGGGAATACCAGGATTCTCATGCCACCCGAATGAAGAAAGTACATGTTGATGCATTTTCTTCGGGTGTGTTCGTTACAGAGAACTGTTTCTCTATTTGCTCTACGTCCTGGGTATTAGATACCGGGTCAGGATCCTATATATGTAATCAGTTACATGGGCTTAGGAAAGGTAGAGAACTTGGAGAAGGTGATAAAGACATAAGGGTTGGAAATGGTGCAATTGTTGCAGCTAAAACCGTCGGGGAATATCACCTTGTATTGCCAACTGGTAATACATTGATTCTGAACGAATGCTATTACATGCCGAACCTGATATGCAACATTATATCGGTTTCTTTATTGAGTAAAGAAGGATATAATTTTGTATTACAGGATAATGTTATGAACATTTTTCTAAACCAAAAGTTGGTTTGATCAGGCACGATGTGCAATGGTATTTATGTTCTAAATCATTCAACAGTTCTGAGCATAACAAACACACACAAGAGGAAGAGTTCAGAAATGAACGAATCCTTCTTGTGGCATTGTAGACTGGGTCACATCAATGCGACACGACTAGCTAAGTTGCATAAAGGTGGATATTTGAATCCGTTTGAATTTTCATCTTATGACACTTGCCAGTCATGTCTCAAAGGCAAGATGACCAAAACTCCGTTTACGGGACACGGAGAGAGAGTTACGAAACTCTTGGGACTGGTACATAGTGATGTATGCGGCCCCATGTCTACACATGCCAGGAATGGTTCTGCGTACTTCATTACATTCACTGACGATCTCTCTAGGTTCGGATATGTGTTCCTGATGAAACACAAATCAGAAGCTTTTGAGAAATTTAGAGAATATAAACAAGTAGTCAAGAACCAAACCGGGAAAAGTATTAAAATCCTTCGATCTGATCGAGGAGGTGAATACTTGAGCAATGAATTCCTGGACTTCCTAAAAGAGAATGGGATTCTCTCTTGGCTAACTCCTCCATATACACCACAGCACAACGGTGTATCGGAACGGAGGAACCGCACCCTATTAGATATGGTGCGCTCTATGATGAGTATAGCTGAGTTACCTATTTCCTTCTTGGGATATGCACTAGAAACAGCAGCATACCTACTGAATAGGGTTCCTACCAAATCTGTGCCTACCACCCCATATGAGATATGGGAGGGGAAGAGACCATATCTTAATTTTATTAAGATATGGGGTTGCCCGGCCTATGTCATAAGACAAAAACCGGACAATCTCGAGGCAAGGTCTGTTTTGTGTAAGTTTGTTGGATATCCCAAGCATTCGCGAGGGTATATCTTCTACCATAGTGAGGAACAAAGGGTGTTTGTTGCTCAACACGCCACCTTTTAGAAAAGGAATTTCTTGCAAAAGAGATTAGTGGCTCTGAGGTAGAACTGGAAGAGGTTCCAGCTGTACAAACCACAACAGAAGATTTGGTAGAACCAGAGGATTCAGTCGTTCCCGATGAACCCCAGCCACTCCTCCGATCTAGTAGGGTTTCTCACCCACCTGAGAGATATTACGCTTTTCTAATGGATAGTGGGAGTGAGGATTGCATCATGGTTGATGATGACCCAACTAGCTTCGAGCGGGCCATCACGAGTGGGGACTCAGTGAAATGGCTGGATGCAATGCGGTCCGAGATGGAATCCATGTACACCAACAAAGTATGGACTTTGGAAGATGCTCCTGAAGGGGTAAAACCCATTGGGAGCAAGTGGATCTTCAAGAAAAAACTTGGTGTAGATGGGAAAGTGGATACTTTCAAAGCTAGACTTGTTGCAAAAGGTTTTCGTCAAAGACTCGGTGTGGACTATGACGAAACTTTTTCTCCAGTGGCTATGCTTAAATCCATCCGGATCATGCTTGCCAGCGCTGCATATCATGACTACGAAATTTGGCAAATGGATGTTAAGACCGCCTTTCTAAACGGTGATTTAGAAGAGTGCGTGTACATGACTCGGCCAGAGGGCTTCGTAGATAGTGGGAGCAGCGGGACGGTGTGCAAGCTGTTTAAATCCATTTATGGATTAAAGCAAGCATCGCGGAGTTGGAACATCTGCTTTGACGTCGTTATCAAAGAGTTTGATTTCGTCAAAAGCGTAGATGAACCTTGTATCTACAAGAAGGTGGCAGAGAGTGAGGTTGTTTTCCTCGTATTGTACGTGGACGACATACTCTTGAGAGGAAATGATATTCCTATGCTGCAATCGGTCAAGCTCTTCTTATCACAAAGATTCTCAATGAAAGATCTTGGTGATGCCTCCTGCATATTGGGAATTATGATCTATAGAGATAGATCTAAAAGGATATTGGGATTGTCCCAATCCAGGTGCATTGACACCATACTAAAGAGGATTAGTATGGAAGAGTCCAAACGTGGGTTTTTACCTACGATCTCAGGGCTCACTCTCTCCAAAGAGATGTCTTCCAAGACTGATTTAGAGAGAGCTCGCATGCAAGGGATACCCTATGCTTCGGCAGTAGGCTCTATCATGTACGCGATGCTATGTACCAGACCCGATGTAGCATACTCACTAAGTGTTGTGAGTAGGTATCAAGCTGATTCTGGAGAGAGTCACTGGACAGCTGTGAAGAGCATTCTCAAGTACTTGCGAAGAACTAAAGAGATGCTCTTAGTGTATGGTAACGGAGAACTCCAAGTGGAGTCCTTTACCGATTCGAGCTTCCAGAGTGATAAGGACGACTCTAAGTCGCAGTCGGGATTTGTCTTTACCCTTTACGGAGGGGCGGTTAGCTGGAAGAGTTCCATGCAGGAAACCGTGGCAGACTCGACGATGGAGGCTGAATACATCACTGCCAACGATGCTGCTAAAGAGGCTGTCTGGATCAAGAAGTTCATTACTGAACTTGGAGTGGTTCCATCCATTGAGCATCCAATTCCTTTATATTGCGATAACAATGGAGCTGTGTCTTTGGCCAAGGAACCCAGGTCCCATCAGCGATCCAGGCAAATTCTGAGGCGGTATCACCTGATCCGGGAGATAGTTGATCGCCGGGATATCGAGGTCAGGAGGGTTGACACGAAGAACAACACAGCGGATCCACTCATGAAGGCCATTCCCCAGATACAGTTTGAGAGACTCTTCGGGATGCTTGGTATGCGATACTACAGCAGCTGGCCCTAGTGCAAGTGGGAGATTGTTAGTTGTATGTATTCCCTAGAGGCCAGTATTGTACAGATGATGTATATTATATTGGATGCTTGGACATATATAGAGAGGACTTTCTTGCTCGACAAGATAGTATGCTATCTGGTTGCTCTTTATCTTAACATGTATACTTGTCTCTTTATACTGTCTTATAGTTACATGTTGGTAAAGCCCTTAGGATGAGTAGTTAACTACCTGGACTATGATGCGGATCATACTAGTTGGGACATGGTAGTCCATAAGTACATCCTTCAAGGTCCCTAGTCGTAGGTGTATCGAGACGGGGCATCGATATACCAGTGTAGACTAGCGTATACGCTTCTCGACCCATGAGATGAGCGATGGATAATCCCATATCCATTGGTGTTTGACATCAGAGATGGTATACGGGGGCTTAGTGGAGACTGGGTACACTGGACGGACTCGCCGAGAACTCCCAGATGGTATTATACCTCACGTCAGATGGCAGTTCGCTGGTGACACTTGTGCAGGTTAGTCTGTAGACCCGAGATCGTCATAGAGTCTTGTGTGATTCCCACTGTGCTTTGATTTCCACCTTACCACGTCCATGAGGGCGTGCAAAACGGTGGTTTTTGGGTACAGTCCCGAGTCACATAGAGGCAATGAGCGATAGGAGGGGTTTCGTCTCTCCCGGTATTGGGGGTTGATGTTGCGCTGTGCTCGATTGGCCATAACAGGGAAGTCCCTGGACAGGGTTGATATACAGATTTATTGGTAAGTGTTACCAGTAGTTTCTCGACCCGTTATGAGCCTCACATCGGCACGACTTATCGGTTATTGGGGTCTGACGTTTACCTCCCCTAGACTTGATATGCGACATATCAGACGAGGAGACCGGACTGTACGGGAAGTGTACCGGCTGGCTTTTACAGGAGTTGGAGCGGGCTTGCTTGCTGATCTTCTGATCGCTCAATACCCGAGAGGCCGTTATGTCCAGTTAGTACCGCTGACGGCTTGTGGGTGCTTGATGTGATCGTCACCTACTGCCGGCGTATTGACGAGTCTTTAGATTCCTACATAGAGGTTTTACTGGCTCAGGAAAAACGAAATAGGAGCGCATATGTGATATGTGCGAGACTGAGAATAATGCGTGTATGTGATACCGTATTCTATTCTCGCGACTTTTTGTATCGGTCGGTTATATATGATATAGACGGGTTATCGAATCAAGTGTTGATTCGATAAGTCGATACATTGGATGTTAGCCGGTTATATGAGATATGACCGGATTATTAAGTCAAGTGTTTATTTAATAATTAAGTGTATAATTGTATATTAGATATACTAATTTACATTTACTAACACTTGTTCACTTTAGGGTTTTTCTCATATGCACACTTGAATATATATATATATATATATATATATATATATATATGTGTGTGTGTGTGTGTGTGTGTGTGTGATATATATATTAAAAGTGTTTTCTTTTGTATCATGGTTGATGATACACTAAACATGGGTGTGTAAGACATACACCATACTATATAAGATGGTGGTTAATATTTATTTAAGGTAATTACAAATTAGTGGTGCTTAGGTCATAAGCATGAAGCTTGTAGAAGCATGTGGATGCTTTGACAAAGTCCACTAAATTTGTTTTACTTTAGATTTTTATTAACCTAACCATTTTCAATTAGCTCTGGTTATGGCTCTACAAGAGTTAGTATATGATACTCGCTCACCATGGTTAGCCTTCACACTTGATCATTATCCTCATCTCTTTCTTTTCTTCATCTTGTTCATTGTTCAAAAGAAAAGCTTGCTAGGGTTTGATCCAAAGTGAGAAATATTGTGAGAAATAAAAATCCAAAGAGAACCCACTTCCTATTTCTCCATCCTCTACTACACTAGCACTTTAGTATAGGGTGTTTGCTTCACTAATTCTCAAGTTTGTGAAGTAGTAGCTTGAGTCGGAATTCCCTCAACGTAGATCATCTTCGGCCTCGGAGACTTCAAGCGAGAACGCATCTTTCGCCTCGTGAAGCCATGCAAGAGCCCGGGTGAACCATGATCGCAGCGAAGGGACTACGACAAGGAGCCCTAGAAGTGAAGGACCGATCTACAAAGGTTGTATTTCGTATTCACTTAGTCGTAAACATAGTTTACTTGCACTTGAAACCCTAATTTTCTAGCAAAGATCTTGTTTATAGTTATTCGGCACGGCTAAAATTTTAATCCGGCATGGTTGATGCCTTGCAGATCCTTATTAGAGTGCCTAGTAACCCTACAGAGTTAATTAACAAACAGTTTTCAATTACAAATACACTTGAGGCTGAGGCTACAACATGCTTCGTATCCTGGCTACTGGCTTCAAAAGCCCTGCAATCATTCTGCAAATTCCCAATCCCATAACAATAGGAATGCCCCTCTTTTACTATATTTAGTCTCGAAACTATTGCCTTTCTCTTTCCTTCTACTTCCCTGGTTTCCTTCAGGGTAGAAGGTAAAGACTGTAGAACCAAGTCAGTATCTGACCTGTTTCCCAACGTGGTCTCCAGGTCCTTGAGCTCATCAATACAGCTAGTCATTGTAAGGATGTTGTCCCCTACAGATGACCCGAAAGTCAACCTCGCTTGAATTAATTCGTTCGAGGTCTCATATCTTGCGATATGAGATTGCTCTCCATATAAATCTTTGTTATGGAGAAAGATGGAAACTGAGTCCATCTTCTCGTGCTGCTTCTGGTATACACCATCAACTGAAACTAACATGAGGCATTTGGCTTTCGCTTTATCCTTTTCTCTTGTCTGGCGGATATCCATATTCGTGACGGTGGAAACTGGACCTGGGATGGCGGGATCTTGAGTAGTAATAGGGTGGTTCATCTTGTTATAGGTAATGGACATCTGGACAGACCTTTGCTAGTCATATAAGTCAGATTCAGTCAATTTGTTATCCAGATGTAACCTAGTCGTGGTCACAAGGTCGCTGCAATTAAGAGAGAGAAGAAAACGCTTTTAGCATGATGCTCTTGCAACTTTAGATTGGTTTTTAATTTATCTGAACAGGATGGCTCCCACTTTTTCTCGAATCCCTCCTCAAACCATAAAAGAAGAATTAGCTAGGACTATTCTCACCGTACAATTCTTGCTTAACCGTTCAGCCAGGTCAGTGTCAATACTTCGAGAGAGGTTTTCCAACGCTTTCGCGAAGTGCCTTAATTAAATAACCTCTTTTCTCTAGGGGCGTAGCCTCGCTGACACCTTTCTAGGCACCTACTTGGTTTATAGCATTGATCGTTAAGTGACGAATCTCCTGATATGTAGCATGTACTCACAGTAGGATCGGGATCCAAAATATCATCGTATGATAATGTTGAAGGAATCCTACCAACATTCATTAAACTCCAAAATGGTATGCTCTCTCTGCAAATTTCAGTTTCTTTAGAAATTCCCGATATAAATTTTTTACCCCATGCTCTTATGACCTTGGCTTTAGTCAAAATGTTATAAGTCACATGTCATGTTCTACCCGTCATTATCCAGGTTAATTTGAACCCATCCGTACATACCCCTGACTTTGGTCAAATGATAATACGACTGTCCCAAACTAACTCATCTAACTATACTACAAATGAATACCCAGCAGCTACCAAACACTATGCCTTGACTTTGGCCAAAATACATAACTTGAATACTACTGAATACCCAAATGAAATGACGGAGGGCTACGAATGGTTTTGGCAAAAACCGTGAACGTAGTGAACTTGATATAATCGAGGGAACCTGATAGCTTTTTAAAAGGAGTGGTTAAAGCTCCGCAATTAAAAATTCTGCTCTTTTTAAAATAACCGAGTGGTTTCTTTTAAATTTGTTCCAACGATTGAACTTTGGTTTATTTTCTTTGCATTATAATAATGCGTCCCATCATTTATCCTATCATTGCAGAAAACAACGAAAATACCACGTCCTCTTATGCTATCTGCATTCTCCACTGGGTCCCGTCATCACCCGTTAGGTTACTTAACTAACGACAGAGCGGGGGCTGGGCTAGCGCGGGTGTAAAACATAAGTGACGTCTAATAGCTATCATATATAGATATTGTACATTCGTCAGACGCAATAATAAGCATTCCAGATCACTGATGTACTTTATTGGATAAACTATCAATCCGCATTTTCTTTGAGCCTGCAATAAAAGATGGATTACACAGTTGTGATGAATAGCCATTTACCCCAACCCTAGACCCCTACGAGTACGGAAAACTACCCGCCAAGTACCCGAAGTGAAGCGGTCTCCCTCAACAACGTGAGTAGGCCACTAAACACTTCAACGTACCCGGTAGTTTGTGTACCCCGCCTTGGGTCTATCCTAGGAGCAAAAACAGTAAAAAGAAATAATACAACGGTGGCTACAACCGCAACCTGGATGCGCCCCGCAAAAGAATATTACATCATATTACATTTACATCGAATGAATGAATATTAAACCCATCTCAAACCCCGGCAAATCATCACAACACTCCAATCAAGTCCATATACACAAACAGTAAACATTACAGAAATGTGCAAGCCTCTGCCAACCGACATACTAGCAGTTAGAGGAGGTTTACGAACACATTAAACATTACAGATAAAAACCCAATTAGCAAATAACTTAGAACATCGATCAACAACCATTTTCCGTGTCTACCCCAAAAGCAAACCAACACTGAAGTAACCTGGACAGAAACAAAACATTCTGGAAAACAGAAAACCATAAAATATGAATTACAGAGGAAATCAGAGTCAACTCGGAGTTGACTCGGCGGTGGATCCGCGGCCAAAAGCACCATCTTGCCGCGGATCCGCGGCCATCTTGCCGAGTTAGGGTCTCATATTTTCTTAGAATTCTTATATTACCTTTCTGTGAATTTTAAGGTATATTAAATAATTTTTTAGACATGTTTAAAATTAACAAAACTGTTAGGGTAAGGTTTTTCGTTTTTCGCATTTTTCCGTCGATCGAACTTCTAATTAGTTGCTAACAAGCTAGTAATGGTTTAGTTGGCTCTAATACCACTTTAAGTCCATATCACGCACCCCACGAACTTGCGGGGAGGCGGAATATATGAAAAACGATTATCAAAGATTCGTAACACGGACTTGAGCGCATGAATCGTATCTAAACCGTTACTAGCAAACTACGAGAGGTTTAACTACTCGGATTCGAAGTTATACCTCACGTTACTTGTCCTTCCGGTCTTCATCGCTGTCCTCCACTCCTCGTAGGCTCCTAGGAACATCGGCACTTCAACGGACTCCTCGAGTCAAAGACGATCCACCCGAGAGCTTCTACGCCAAGCTTGATCTCTAACTTGAGATAACTAGGTTGCTCAAAGTGCTAATCTAAGCTACCTAGGGGATATAGAGTGAGGTTATGGATGTATTTTTCTAGATAACCCTTGATCTCAACTTATGAGAGGTTACGGTTAGGGTTTGAAGAGAGAGAGCTTGAGGAGAGAGAAGGTGAGAAAGTGAATCCTTTTGGATGAATGAAATCATTTGTGTATATATGAAACATTTGATAATATTAAGTAAATAATAAATAATGAATTATCACCATGTTTCATTAATACACTAAGTGATTCATCACATGAGTCATATAAAACATTAAATGAATCATTAACTCATTGTATGAATCACTACATGACTCATTAATCCAATTAATGCATATGCCACCTTAATCCCCAAGTTACCATGCTTCTAGAAGCTTTCCGGAAAATTACGAGAACGCCCCTCCAATCTGTGAAAACACGGAAAAACTTTAGGCTGTATAAATCCAATAACCTGATATTAGAATCTGGCTTAAACCAAAGCCGACTAGTAAAAACTGTCCGAACGTCGTACATGCGTAAACACACGTATGCGTCCGAACCCTTGTCGTAAAACCATACGACCTCTATATCGTTTCGCCTGGAGCAGGGAAACCCTCTGCGTGGGAGTCTAAAGACTCGACACTACGCTGGCAGTGGGTTTAACCACAGACCGCAAGCGGCACTAGCTGTACGTAACGGTCCCCAGGTAAATGTCGATAAGAAGGCTGATGAGGAAACCCATCCGAACTCCTACTGAGCCTGATGTGACAATCTCCGTACAGTACGGTCTGTTCGTCTAAGACTATCGCATATCTAACCTAGGGGGCGGCAAGCGTCAGTCCCCTAATAGCGGTATAAGTCGTGTCGGAGCGTAGCTCATTACACCCTGAGAAACTACTGGAACCTACCAGTAAATATCGCTTGCCCTGGCCAGGGACATTGCGTAATGGCTCTCTGACACAGCGCGATATCAACTCCCAATACCGGGAGAGACGAATCCTTTCTACCCGCCACTGCCTCCAAGTGCTCGGGACTGCACCCAACTGCGACCTGTTTGCATGACTCCTTTGAGCCGTGGTAGGGTAGCAATCTGAGAATAGTGGGACACACTCGAGGCGAAATAGCAGTGTCAAGTCTGCGGACTATGCTGTACTCATGTCACCTGGGAACTGTTAACTGACGATTGGTATAATACCAACCAACAGTCTCCTTGCGAGTCCTTTCCGGTGTACCCGTAACCTAACGAGCACCTGTATACTATCTCCAGTACGACGTACTGATGGCTGTGGGACAGACCATCTCCCCAACTGGGATGAGAAGCGTACACACTAGTCTACTCTGGAGTATCGATACCCTGTCTCGATAATCCTGCGACTAGGGACAAGTATAGGATGTTGCTTATAGACGACCCAGCCCCCACTAGTGTGACTGCCATCACAACGCTGGTAATCAAGCAAAGATCCTGGGGGCTCTACTAATATGTATAAGTGATACGTTACAAGAAACATATGCACATATTAAAGTAGACAAAACCAAGTAGCATACTACCATGTTTAGCAAGACTGTATATACAACTGTGAATATCCCAAGCTTCCATTAAGTAATATACATACAAGTATGATACAATAATGGCCCCTAGGGCATATACACTAACAATATATCATCTATATTGCATTCGTCTCAGATATATATATTAAATGATCGCATCATATAATATAAGCAGCAGAAGCACATTTAATATAAGATATCTAGGAGGTCCGTATTTTGTATTTAGCCATAAATAGAAAATACGGATTCCACGGTCACGATGAATAGCCAGGCCCACATCTCTAGACCCCTACGACAGCGGCATGTGACCCTACAAATTCTGGAGTTTAGGAGACCTGGTCTCGACTCCTCGAGATGGCCTCCCACTGAACCCTAGAACCCGGTCACTTGTGCCCTCCATCTTGGGTCTATCCTAATGCGGAAAACTAAATAATATACAACACTGGTAACATCATCCTCAAACCGGAAGTTCCCCAAATAAAAGAATATTACATACAATTGAATTTTACATGAATGAAAAGAAAACTCTCATCTCACATAAAACCCCCGGCTATTCAATCACGACAATCCTGCATATCAAATCACAGCAACACATAATATCACATATCATCAACGTAAGGAAGTATACGTACCCCGATTGTCGTTGATGTATAGCAACGAAACCAGCGATGCACCACATGCTACACTTACTGTCACAGAGAAAAAATTTGAAAAACTACAACAATTAGAATCGTAACCGCCTTTAGACAACACAAACCCGGAATAGCACATATCCAAGATTTCATGCCTAACAATGTAAAGCTCGCATTTAGGTCTAACCTATGAAAACACCTTTTCAAAACAAGTCGGATAATTCAACAAGATTTCCAATTATTCCCAAGACCGAAATACTAGATTTACACGCAACAAACAAATTTGTAGATTCCAATTATTGTATCACATACTAATAAACTAGGCGCAGTTAAAACATTCGATCGAACGATAGAACACCCAAAGACTTCACAGAAAGCTCAACACTTAAGCAGCTTTAAAATTTACCAGAAACTGCAACAAGTACATACGGGCCAGCGCAAGAAGGCACAGTCCAAGCTTCACCAACGGCGCCGCGGAACCGCCGCAGAATGACCATTCTGGCCGCGGTTCCGCAGTCGTATAGTGGATTTAGGGCTTCGTACTTCTTGTGGGCCCATAAAATACCCTGCACAATTTTATGAGTATTTTTAATGTGAAAAAATCCACGTTTTTGAAAAATGTCCAGAGAGCACCCCCCCGGGCGTCGTATTTCGTTCGTTCGAGGTTTTTAACGTCGTCTAGGTTACTCTAAAGCTCTAGCTTGGCTCTGATACCACTGTAGGGTTTCCTTATCACCTCATATAAGGTTTGGAAGTATCACACATGCCACATCTTTGATTTTAAGAGGTGCTAAGCAAACTTAACTAGGAATCGAACTAGAAATATTGAGTAACAACTAATAGTATCACATGTAAAAGTTAATCTATCACTAAGTGGAGAAACTACAACCTTTGTAGACCCCCTAGGGTGACTCCTTGGATCTCCTAGAGTTTGGAAAGGCTCGCTTGAACACATCCGAGTCCACGACGATCCACCCGAAGTCCTTTGCTCAAAACTTGTTGCATCACTTGATCTTTCAAATCGGTGGAGCAAACACCCTACACAAGAGAGCTAGAGATGTGTAGGATGATGAAGTGGTTTATGTTATCACTTATAACCCTCTCTTTTTCTTTTCGTCACTCAACAAATCTCAAAAGATCTTGAAGAAGGACGAAGATGAAGATGGCAAAGCTTTTTGAAAATAATGATAATTCTTATGTTTTAAAAATAAAGCAAAAGGATATATATACTTGAGACACTCTTACAACAAACCATGGTTAATATAAATATCTAGATATTTTGTGATGAGTTAAAGAACAAAGGAAATTAACCAAGGTTAAGTCAATGGTCAAATAAAGAAGTGTGTAGAAACTATGAGTCATTTGTAAAGAAATGAGTCATTAGTTAATTTCCGTTACCTTTTAACTTAAAACAAAAACTATATATTAATATGAACAATGTGAGTCTTGCATTGCCATCTTCAATATATCAACAACCATGATATATATGCATGTATGTATGTGTGTATGTACATCAACATGTACATATACATGCATGCATCCATAAAAAGAATAGGGTTTAATAAAAGTGAGCTAAAAGTCCTTATTAAATCAACATTTGATTTAACAAACCGGTCATATCACATACGACCCGACAAATAGTAAACACCCGATTAACAAACGGTTCTCATACACGTATTTAATCGAGCTCCTGCACATATCTCATATGCACACCACATCGTTTTGCCTGAGCTAGGAAACTTCTGTGTGGGACTCTAAGACTCGTCAATACGCCGGCAGTAGGTGATGATGTAATATCCAGTTCTTTTTATACAGCACTAACCGTATTCTTCATAATATATTATTTACAAATTTATTTATTTTATTTATAATTATTTTATTTCCTTTAAACCCCTTTAAACACCAAACCCAAACCTTATTTCATTTTTATTTTCTATTGCCCAAAACCAAGCCCAAAATTATAACTAATTATATTTTCCCTAATTCCCCAGCCCACAATTTCCTCCGGCCCACTCTCTTTTTCCTTTGAATTAATTTAATTAATTCCGGCCGGCCCATTCCCCTTCTTTATAATTTAAACAATTAATAAAACCCCTAATTTTGCCCGGCCCAGCCCATGATCCCTAAGCCATGCCCGCACACCACCCGGCCCGACCCGCGTCCCTTCTTCCTTACTCTTCTTATTTTCCCGCTCTTTTCCTTCGCCGCGAGCCCACGTCCCCGCCTCCTTCAAGCCCACGTCGCATCGCCGACGCCCCGTTCCTCGCGACCACAACCTCGACCACGGAACTGCACGCGCACCTCTTTAACAACCCCCTCACTCTTGTCCTCTCTTCCTCCTTCCCCACGTCGCCGCCCACGTCGCCGACGCCCCCGCTCCTCAAGGCCACGACCACGCACGCGCGCTTCACCCCCTCCTCGTCTCTCTAGTTCTCTCCTTTCCCCAGCTCACTCTCGCTCTCTCTAACTCACTTCTCTCCTCTCTTCCAACCCTCAGCCTCACTCCCTACTCCCCGCTGAACCGCCGCCGCCGCCGACGAAGACGACCACCCAAAATCACCTCGTCTTCTCCCTCACTCTTCTCTCCTAAGCTCGAGCCCCACTTGCCTCTCTCGCTTTCACTGCTCCCCATTCTCCATTGCCTGCACCCTAAGCTCCCATTGCTGGAGCTCTCGCCGTTGCACCCATCTCCGGCGATTTCACCTTTCAGCCGCCGCCACCAACTGCTATCATCTCCTCGCTTGCACCATACGCCTGCAACCCCCACGCCAGAGCTCCCTCCTCCTCCGAGCTTCGAGCTCCTTCCCGTTAACTCAACCGCGACGGCGCCTCCGTCGACCCCTCGTCGGCACTGAGTAAATTTCTCTTCCCCCTCTCAGCATCTCTCTCTCTCTCTCTCACTCAGCATCTCAAAATCTCTCTCTCTCTCTCTCTAAATCTCTCTCTCTCTCTCTGTCTCTCTAAATCTCTCTCTCTCTCTCTCTGCATCTCTACCTCCCTCACATCAAAACAAGAAACAACTTGGAGCAGTGATGAAAATGAGTGCACGGAGATTAACTGGATTGAGTACAATTATCTGATTCCAAATGCTGAACCTGCGATGCGCCCGTGACGCGATCGTGTTGTTGCCGCTGCCGGACCATCGTCGACACATTTTCGGGCAAGTTTAATACTTGCTTCATGCTACTTCTTATATTACAAATCTAGTTACCAAATTTTCCCACACACAAATTTTCGTGTAAATTGCTATAAGTTAAGTGTTCGACGTGAACCATGACTTACAAACCCAGTTAATTTGACGGCACTAGATAACTTTGAATGGACCGAGTTATAACGAATACCCCTTAAGATTTTGGTTGCAAAATAAGATCGTTTGCTTAAGTAAAATGGCGTCCCAATTTTTGTCGTAAAACCTGAAAACCTCCGTGCATGCCAAACTATAAAATTTATAATTAATTGTGTATAAACCGAATTTTAGCGTTCGCTGGCTCTTAACGAAGCTAACTGGTTAACCTACTGTAAAATATTATTGATCACTGAATTTTAGTAAACTATGATAGAAATAACTGCGGTGGATTATGATTCTGGACTGCAGTCCAGAATGGAAATCTAGGTTAACCCCTGTTGTTAAACCGCCGTATATCACTGTTCTTATAAGAGAATGCACGGAACCCTGTATCGTTACATAGGAAATTAGATTATCCTTCTTACTCGACTGGCTTCACTGGTTTCCTCAACCGCTGGATATTTTTAATTCATTTTACCTTGTCGACATGTCTTGCTGAATTCTGCAGAAGCAGATTTTACACCCCAAATTTAATCTGGCCATAACTCTCTGTTGGCGTATTATAATACAGATCCTCCAATTGTGTTGGAAACCTTACTGAAAAGCCTAAATTTCATTCAACTGTAGCGTCGCTAAATTCTGATCCCAACAAGGATTAAAATGCGTTACGGAACGGACTTCCGATGCTGAAACCGGATTTCCAGCAGCGAACGCTTAAAATGAAATGGTCATATCTAGTGATCCTGATACCCGATTAACGTGAAACCAATTTTTATGGTTAGATAATCAAACATGATACTTATCCCCTGTTCATTGTTTCGCCAAACTGTGCATGTATGAATTATGAAGAATTATGCAAGTGGTAGGACATCGTCTGATGACATCTTAATCATGCCTTAAATACTATTTTCTCATCATATTATATATATATATGTCATTGCATTGGTAACCTAGTGATCATGTGCATTACCCAGTGTTAGGTATTAGTGGTGATTATGGCAAGTACGTTAGTGGTTGAGCATGAACGGATAAGTAAAAGTGAAACGTACTTGTACACAATCAGTGGACCCTAATTATTTATTGCATTGTCGACGTCTGTGGGATGTGTATAAGTGTGACCATAATTGGTATGGGACAATTATGGAAGCACTTGTTTGGGTGTCACAGGTAAGACACCAAATACTTTCCATTTATCTTGGGTATCAGTCGGGAGATGCTTGATGGAGATCCTGTCTCCATTTCTCGCGCAGACTTGTCGTGGACCGACCGGTATTTGAGTTTATAGTTGGCGTTTGATGTAGACCACGGGGTGTGGCGTAGTTTGAGTTGAGTTCAACAGAATTTCGGGAGTCTCATGCCGTCACATATGGAGATATATGGAGATATATAGGGATATCACTGATTATGAGCGACTCGGGCCCGTATTCCCTTGCCTTTGGGTCCTACCCTTGGGTGGGGGATACTCACGAGTGGTTGACTCTCACACATGGACTGACGATAGGCTTAGTGACCTATACAGTGAGACTTAGAGACTGATGGGGTTAGTGACATTGACATGCATTGCTTACAGATTTAACACATCTGCCATGCTATTTTACCGCTTTACTACTCACCTGCTCTATTAGGCACCCGCTTTGGCTACTTCATGTTCACGTCTTTACTCTCTTGATTTACGGTTACATATTCATTATTATTGTATGAGTTACCATTTGTATCCATATATATATTGCTATCGCGTCGCTCTGACGACCTGAGTATGCATGCTCAGAGTGAGAAGTGAATCTAGCTTTGACCAGGACCAGACATACCACGAGGTCATCGCGGACATCTTGATCAGCTACCCAGAGTCATACTCTCTTGATCTCTATCTGGTTAGTTCTTTGTATTTGTTTTGATTTAGTTACTGCATTTCTCATTACCTGTGCATAGATTACTGAACCACGTAAATCTAGAAGCCGAAGTGTGACTATGGCAGGATGTTTTTCTTGACCGTAGGAGCATGGCTGGCCTTGTCAACCCCTCGTATTTCATATTTTGGGAAGCGGGGCATGACATGGCTTTGTTAGTATCAGAGCCTTGTTTTGATTCGTTTGGAATTGCAGTTTCCGTGTAGTGCTTCGCAATCTAAGACTTCCTTCGGTCTAGATTGTAAACTTGTTATCCTTAATCTTGATTCACATAGTGTGTCCTGCTATACATTTTGATCCATCCGCTAGAGTTTTGGGTGACTTAGTGGAGTTACGTGGTTGTAATTATGAACTGCAGCATAGCTACAATACTGTACTCTATTGGGTAACTTGGAGTTCTACATTTGTTTTCTGCTCGATTGAGTTTCACCTCACCTGATATTCTTATTTCAATGTCAATTTTATATCTTGTCCTGATTTTTCCCCTGTATCTTATGCCGTCCTAAAATTGTTGTTTCAGGATCATGTCTTCCAATGACTCTCCCTCTATCTCCACTCACCAGAATCACACCGTAGAGATTCTGAATGCACAGCAAAGTCTGAAGGAAGCTCGGGAGCGGACAAACGACCTGTTAGCTGAAGGACTGAGAAGGCAGATGACTCAGGCACTAGCGGAAGTCTCCAATCGTAAAGGGATCCCTGTTAGATGAGGAAAAGAGGTGAGGATGAAGCGCCCACTTGTTCCTCCGCGACAGAAGCAGCAGAAGACCCAATGTTGTGGATACTTCAAGAAGCCAGAACACCTTCAGAGGGATTGTCGCCGCCCCAAAGGGAAATGCCTGATTTGCGGATCCAGCGAACACTTTATCAATGGTTGCCCCAAAAGGAAGGAACTACAATGAGGCGGTTCGTCCACGCTCTCCACTTCTGCTAAGTGATGGTTTTTTCGTAGTTCGAGCTTCGAGGAATAGTATGGACCCAGCGCAAGATTCAACTCGCGTGACGAGATTGCAGCGGTCTAGAAATCCAAGAAGAGTTATCGCGTTTTCTGCTTTCAATAAAAATATTGTCACTCCTTTGTAAATATTTTCCTTTCGTTTAAGATCTTGTATCCGTTGAACTTTAGTTGAAATGCAATGAAATTCTGAGTTGTGATGTATGTAACGTCCCCTTGTCACTTACCTTCCTTATACTAATCATTGCATCAGCATTTTTATATTTTAATTTTTTAGTCCTTGCCTGCAGCATATCTTCCGTGTACTACTGTATCCTTGGTTATCTTCTTGATGTGTCCCACTGTCTTACCATGACTCTTTCTCCTTAGATCAATGGCCCACCCTGGAGCAGCGCCGCCTCTAGATGAGGACACGCGGTCTTGCGTTTCCTCGGACTACATCCTAGTATGATCAGATGACGAGATCAACGGCACACAGGTTATTTTCGGAAACAACAATTCCGAGAATGACGGAGCCGCAGCCCCAGAAGTCGACATGATCGGTGATTCTGACGAGGAAGAAGGAGACATCGGAGAAGACCCAATAGAGGATGATTCCGAGGAGGATCCGATAGAAGAAAATCCAGGAGAGGAAAACCCTGGGGAGAATCCAGTGGAAGAAAATCCTATGGAAGAGGATCCAGAAGATAAGAATCACATGGAATCAGACCTCGATGAAGAAGTTCTAGCTGAAGAAGAAGGACCGGAAGAACAAGACCCCGGGGCGGAAAAACTCTCATTGGCGGTCCCTGCGAAGCGATATGGGAAAGGACGCCCCTATCTGAGCGCGCAAGCCTACCGTAATCTGCTGAACCTCCACAACCGCGACTGACGTGATTTAGCTTTCGTCTCCTCTGGCCAAATAAAATCTATGTATAGTTTAGGGCCATCTTTTACTTTTCAAGAACGCCTTGTTTAGAATTTTCTGGAATGAAATAAAACATCTGAGTTCGCTAATCTTTTGATTGTTAGTTCACCTGATGCTTGACTGTTTCCCCTATACATTTATTTTCCTCCTGAGATCCCTGACTGTCCACCCCTGCACCTTGTGCTGTTTTGACCCTCGCTTAGATTAAAAAGTACCGCACCCCGATATTTTGAATGGGCCATCCTTCATCTTTCGTATGTGCCTTGTTTGAGATCCTTCTGGAGGAGAAATTGATAGTGAAATTTCCGAGTTCGCTAACCCTTCGGATTTTTGATTCGCATAATATATCGACCGTTTTCCTTCCCATACATTCATTCCCCTCCTAAGGTTCATTACTGTTCACCCTTACACCCTGTGCTGACCCGACCCCGGTCTCTTCGACCTTCAGTTTAAAGTGTCATACTTCAACCTTTTGAGTGAGCCATATTCCACCGTAAGCCCTACCCTGGCTAGCTCTATACATCTAGGTGCTATCTCCTATCACCCTAACTATATTTAGGGACATCGTTATTCGATGATTTAGTTTTCATTATCTGGTAATTATTGAAAAGTGCGTGTTATTGACTATTTCCGCTTTATGCATTCTAAATACTTTACTATTCTTCCCACTTTCGATAATGCAACCATATGTTGCACGTATTATTTTGTGCTATGTTTCTTATTTTCACCATGTGAGTTTTCTAAATCGTCTTGAAATTGTTTGATCGATACATTTATTCTAAAACACCATGGCCTATTGGCAAACCCTCCACTATTATTTGTTATTGCTATTTTATTTTCTGATATTGTTCATATAGTTTATCATTATAGGAGGTCATGCCTCGTGTTTACTTAGGCCCATTTTTTCGTTGCGTTATTTCTCATACTTGTATAGACCTTAGACTTTTATCTAGCTGCTTTTAAATAAATCTCTATATGTTAGTACTTGAGTTGGTGGCCACTTTGCATATATTTAGGACTTCGATTTTATCTAGCTTACCTCGAATGTTATTGTTCGTTATTACTATTTTTTTCTCTCTTGTACATATAGTTTGCCCTTATAGTTGATTTCTGCCTTATACTTAATTAGACCTTAGATTTTTCTTTTTAACTGTTTTAAGAAAACCACTTTATGTGAGTGTTTAAGGTCATAGCTTTTCGCAGGGTACTTTATATAGTTTATCGCTTGTCTTAAATTTCGAGGAAGAAATTTTTTTAAGGGTGGTATGATATAATAACCAGTTCTTTTCGTACACCACTAACCGTATTCTTCATAATATATTATTTACAGATTTATTTATTTTATTTATAATTATTTTATTTTCTTTAAACCCCTTTAAACACCAAACCCAAACCCTATTTCATTTTTATTTTCTATTACCCAAAACCAAGCCCAAAATTAAAACTAATTATATTTTCCCTAATTCCTCAGTGCACAAATTCCTCCGTCCCACTCTCTTTTTCCTTTGAATTAATTTAATTAATTATGCCGGCCCATTCCCCTTCTTTATAATTTAAACAATTAATAAAACTCCTAATTTTGCCTGGCCCAGCCCATGATCCCTAACCCATGCCCCCACACCACCCGACCCGACCCGCGTCCCTTCTTCCGTCCTCTTCTTATTTTCCCGCTCTTTTCCCACGCCGCGAGCCCACGTCCCCGCCTGCTTCATGCCCACGTCGCATCACCGACGCCCCGTTCCTCGCGACCACAACCTCGACCACGGAACTGCACGCGCACCTCTCTAACAACCCCCTCATTCTTGTCCTCTCTTCCTCCTTCCCCACATCGCCGCCCACGTCGCCGACGCCCCCACTCCTCAAGTCCATGACCACGCACGCGCGCTTCACCCCCTCCTCGTCTCTCTAGTTCTCTCCATTCCCCTGCTCACTCTTGATCTCTCTAACTCACTTCTCTCCTCTCTCCCAACCCTCAGCCTCACTCCCTACTCCTCGCTGAACCGCCGCCGACGACGACGAAAACGACCACCCAAAATCACCCCGTCTTCCCCCTCACTCTTCTCTCCTGAGCTCGAGCCGCACTTGCCTCTCTCCCCTCGTCAACGCCACACCTCCTCACCGCTCCCCATTCTCCATCGCCTGCACCCCAAGCTCCCATTTCTGGAGCTCTCATCGTTGCACCCATCTCCGGCGACTTCACCTTTCAACCGCCGCCGCCAACTGCTATCATCTCCTTGCTTGCACCACACGCCTGCAACCCCCGCGCCAGAGCTCCCTCCTCCTCCAAGCTTCGAGCTCCTTCCCGTTAACTCAACCCCGACGGCGCCTCCGTCGACCCCTCGTCGGCACTCAGTAAATCTCTATTCCCCCTCTCAGCATCTCTCTCTCTCTCTCTATCTAAATCTCTCTCTCTCTGTCTCTCAGCATCTCTCTCTCTCTCTCTCTCTCTAAATCTCCCTCTCTCTCTCTCTCTCTGTCTCTCAGCATCTCCCTCTCTCTCTAAATCTCTCTCTCTCTCTTCATCTCTACCTTCCTCACATCAAAACAAGAAACAACTTGGAGCAGTGATGAAAATGAGTGCACGGAGATTAACTGGATTGAGTACAATTATCGATTCCAATGGCCGAACCTGTGCTGCGCCCGTGACGCGATCATGCTGTTGCCGCTGCCGGACCATCGTCGACACGTCTTCAGGCAAGTTTAATACTTGCTTCATGCTACTTCTTATATTACAATTCTAGTTACCAAATTTTCCCACACACAAATTTTCATGTAAATTGCTATAAATTAAGTGTTCGACGTGAACCATGACCTACAAACCCAGTTAATTTGACGGCACTAGATAACTTTGAATGGCCCGAGTTATAACGAATACCGCTTAAGAGTTTGGTTGCAAAATAAGATCGTTTGCTCACGTAAAATGGCGTCCCAATTTCTGTCGTAAAACCTGAAAACCTCCGTGCATGCCAAACTATAAAATTTATAATTAATTGTGTGTAAACAGGATTTTAGCGTTCGATGGCTCTTAACGAAGCTAACTGGTTAACCTACTGTAAAATATTATTGATCACTGAATTTTAGTAGACTATGATAGAAATAACTGCGGTGGATTATGATTCTGGACTGCAGTCCAGAATGGAAATCCAGGTTAACCCCTGTTGTTAAACCGCCGTATATCACTGTTCTTATAAGAGAATGCACGGAACCCTGTATCGTTAAATAGGAAATTGTATTAGCCTTCTTACTCGACTGGCTTCACTGGTTTCCTCAACCGCTGGATATTTTTAATTCATTTTACCTTGTCGACATGTCTTGCTGAATTCTGCAGAAGCAGACTTTACACCACAAATTTAATCTGGCCATAACTCTCTGTTGGCGTATTATAATACTGATATGCCAATTGCGTTGGAAACCTTACTGAAAACCCTAAATTTCATTCAACTGTAGTGTCGCTAAATTCTGATCTCAACGTGGATTAAAATGCTTTACGGAACGGACTTCCGATTCTGAAACCGGATTTCCAGCAGCGAACGCTTAAAATGAAATGGTCATATCTAGTGATCCTGAAACCCGATTAACGTGAAACCAATTTTTATGGTTAAATAATCAAACATGCTACTTATCCCCTGTTCATTGTTTCGCTAAATTGTGCATGTATGAATTATGAAGAATTATGCAAGTGGTAGGACATCGTCTGATGACATCTTAATCATGCCTTAAATACTGTTTTCTCATCATATTATATATATGTCATTGCATTGGTAACCTAGTGATCATATGCATTACCCAATGTTAGGTATTAGTAGTGATTATGGCAAGTAGGTTAGTGGATGAGCATTAACGGATAAGTGAAAGTGACACGTACTTGTACAAAATCAGTGGACCCTATTGATTTATTGCATTGTCGACGTCTGTGGGACGTGTATAAGTGTGACCTTAATTGGTATAGGACAATTATGGAATCACTTGTATGGGTGTCACATGTAAGACACCAAATACTGTCCATTTATCATGGGTATCAGTCGGGACATGCTTGATGGAGATCCGGTCTCCAGTTCTCGCGCAGACTTGTCGTGGACCGACCGGTATTTGAGTTTATGGTTGGCGTTTGATGTAGACCACGGGGTGTGGGGTAGTTTGAGTGTGAGTTCAAAAGAATCTCGGGAGTCCCATGCCGGCACATATGGAGATATATGGAGATATATAGGGATATCACTGATTATTATGAGCGAATCAGGTCGTGTTCCCGTGCCCTTGGGTCCTACCCTTGGGTGGGGGATACTCACGAGTGGTTGACTCTCATACTTGGACTGACGATAGGCTTAGTGACCTATACAGTGAGACTCAGAGACTGATAGGGTTAGTGACATTGACATGCATTGCTTACTGATTTAACACATCTGCCATGCTATTTTACTGCTTTACTACTCACCTGCTCTATTAGGCACCCGCTTTGGCTACTTCATGTTCACATCTTTACTCTCTTGATTTATGGTTACATATTCATTATTATTGTACGAGTTACCATTTGTATCCATATATATATTGCTATCGCGTCGCTCTGACAACCTGGGTATGCATGCTCAGAGTGAGAAGTGGATCTAGCTTGGACCTGGACCAGACGTACCTCGAGGACATCGCGGACATCTTGATCAGCTACCCAGAGTCATACTCTCTTGATCTCTATCTGGTGAGTTCTTTGTATTTGTTTTGATTTAGTTACTGCATTTCTCATTACCTGTGTATAGATTACTGATTACCACGTAAAGCTAGAAGCCGAAGTGTGACTACGGCAGGATGTTTTTCTTGACCGTAGGAGCATGGCTGGCCTTGTCAACCCCTCGTATTCCGTATTTTGGGAAGCGGGACGTGACAGATGATCACATCAAACACCTACAAGCCGCAAGCGGTCAGCTAAACGTAACGGACACCCTGGTATTGAGCGATCAGAAGAAGAACAAGCTAACCTGTCAAAACTCCCGTCAATCCATCTGGCAACACTTACCGTATAGTCCGGTCTCTTCGTCAGATATGCTGCATATAGAGTCTAGGGATGGAATCGTCGACCCCAATAACTCAATAAGTCATGCCGGTACATGGTCTACAACAGATCGAGAAACTACTGATAACACTTATCAGTAATATCTCAGCAGCCCTGGCCAGGGACTTCCTGTTATAGCCAATCGTGCACAGCGCAACATCAACCCCCAATACCGGGAGAGACGAAACCCCTCCTATCGCTCATTGCCTCCATGTGCCTCGGGACTGTACCCAAAATCCACCTGTTTGTACGACTCAGTAGAGCCGTAGTAGGGTGGAGATCAAGATACAGTGGGAGGACACAAAAGACTCTATGGCGATCTCGGGTCTACAGACTAACCTGTACCAGTGTCACCTGAGAACTGCTATCCGACGTATGATATAATACCATATAAGAGTTCTCGGTGAGTCCGTTCAGTGTAACCAGTCTCACTGAGCACCCGTATACAATATTTGGTGTCAGCACACCAGATGGATATGGGATCATCCATCGCCCATCATATGGAACAAGAATGGTATACGCTAGTCTACACTGGAATATCGATGCCCTGTCTCGATATACCTACGAATAGAAACATTTTAAGGATATGCTTATAAACTACAGGTGTCCCACTAGTATGATTCACATCATAATCCCAGTAGTCAAGCCAATATCCTTAGGGCATTATCAACATGTACCAAATGAGTAAAAACATGATCAAGTGAACATATGATAAGAGAAACCAGATAGCATACTATCATGTCGAGCAAGAATGTCCTTTGAATATATATATATATATATATATACACACACACACACACACATCAGTACATTCACTATCATATAATGGCCTCTAGGGCATACATATATCCAACATGGTGTACATGGATTCCATCAAAAGATCACATTGCATCCAGCAACTTCACAGAGTCACCACTCGTGATGGCCTGCTCGAAGCTAGTCGGGTCATCATCTTTCATGATGCAATCCTCGCTCCCACCATCAACGAGAAAACAGTAGTATCTCTCAGGTGGATGAGAAACCCTACTAGATCGGCGGAGAGGCTGAGGTTCGTCAGGTACTACTGAAACATCTGGTTCCATTAAATCTTCAGTTATAGTTTGTGGTGCTGGAACTTCTTCCAGCTCTACCTCTTTGCCACTAATTTCTTTTGCAAGAAATTTCTTTTCTAAAAAGGTGGCCTGTTGAGCAACAAACACATTTTGCTCCTCACTGTGGTAGAAAATATAACCATAAGAATTCTTCGGATATCCCACAAACTTGCAGAGAACTGATCGTGCCTCTAGTTTGCCCGGATTTTGCTTTTTGACATAGGCCGGAAAATCCCATATCTTAACTCGTTTTAGATAAGGTCTTTTCCCACTCCATATCTTATATGGTGTGGTAGGTACAGATTTAGATGGAACTTGATTCAATATGTATGCCGCTGTCTCAAGCGCATAACCCCAGAATGAAATAAGTAACTCAGCAGTGCTCATCATAGAGCGCACCATATCTAATAGGGTGCGATTCCTCCGCTCCGATACACCATTGTGTTGTGGTGTATAGGGAGGAGTAAGCTGAGAGAGAATCCCATTCTCTTTTAGATAGTCGAGGAACTCATTGCTCAAGTATTCTCCTCCTCGATCAGATCGAAGGATCTTAATACCTTTGCCTGTTTGGTTCTCTACTTCGTGCTTATATTCCTTGAATTTCTCAAAAGCTTCAGACTTGTGTTTCATCAGGAACACATGTCCGTATCTTGAGAGATCGTCAGTGAATGTAATGAAGTAGGAAGAACCGTTCCTGGCATGTGTAGACATGGGACCACATACATCACTATGTATCAGTCCCAAGAGTTCTGTAACTCTTTCACCGTGTCCACTAAACGGAGTTTTGGTCATTTTTCCTTTGAGACATGACTGGCAAGTGTCATAAGATGAAAATTCGAACGGATTCAAATATCCATCCTTATGTAATTTAGCTAGCCGTGTCTCATTGATATGACCTAGTCTACAATACTACAAGAAGGATTCGTTTATTTCTGAACTCTTCCTCTTGTGTGTGTTTTGTACATTAAGTACTGTAGTTTGGTTGAGAACGTATATACCATTATTTAACGATCCTGATCCAATCAACTTTTGATTCAGGAATATGTTCATAACATTATCCTGTACTACAAAATTATATCCTTCTTTATTCAATAAAGAAACTGATATAATATTGCATATCAGGGTCGGAATTTAATAGCACTCATTCAGAACCAATGTATTACCATTTGGTAATGAAAGGTGATATTCGCCAACAGCCTTGGCTGCAACATCTACACCATTCCCTACTTTTACGGAATGATCACTCATTCCTAGTTCTCTACCTTTTCGTAGCCCATGTAACTTATTACATATGTGGGATCCCGATCCGGTATCTAATATCCAAGACGTAGAGTGAACTGAGAAACGGTTCTCGATAACAAACACACCTGAAGAAGATGCATCAACATGCTTATTCTTTGTTTGGGTGGCATGAGAATCCAGATATTCTGCTATTTCCTGCTCAGTCTTATAACACTTATAAGAAAGAACGGGACCAACGTTCCCCTGTTCAGTATAAAAAGCGGGTTCAGTCAATACATCCATACTATTATCTTGATTAAGGCCTGACATGGTCGCTATCTGGAGAGAAAGAGAAGAAAACACTTTAGCGTATGCTCTTGCAAGATTAGATTGGTTATTATCTTATCTAAACAGGATGTCTCCCACTGTTTTTATCAAATCTTCCTTCAAGCCCTAAAAGGAAAAACTAGCCGGGATTAATTACACTTTACAAGTTCGCCAATCTTTCAGTCAGGCCAGTGTTGGTATTTTGAAGGAGGTTCCCCGTGCTTTCGCACGTACCTAATTAAAATAAACCTCGTTTTCCCATAGGCAAAACCCCGTTAACACCTTTCTAGACACCTACTTGATCGGCTAATTGTCCTGTGTAAAATTCTCCCAGGAGTAACTCTTACTCGCAGTGGGTATCGGGATCCAACTATCTCATAGGAGGTATGCAATCTCATTGCAAATTTCAACACTTGAAATTCCCGATAATATTCTGCCCCTAGCGATCTATAACCTTGACAAGGTCAACAAACCATAAATCGAAAGTCAAGTTCAACCCCTCATTTCCCGATTGAATCAAACCCACCCGCATGACCCTTGACAAGGTCAACAAGATCGTACGAATACCCTAATCCAATCACATCTCATGTTTTAACAGATAAACATTAATTTAGCTACCATACACTGTGCCTTGACAAGGTCAACAAACGCAGCACGAATACTAAGTAAGATTTATCTGAAATGACGGAGGGCTATGACAGGTTTTTCAGAAAACCTATTGCGTAATGTACTTGATATCGTTGTAGAAATAAGTGATTTTGAAAAGGAGTGTTTTTTAGGCTTTTCTAGTTTCACTAAAGAGGTCACTCCCGGTGAAGGGATCTCGGCTCTTTCCTCATCGAATAAGGTGCAGGGTATATCATATATACCGCTATGCAAAGCAAGAACTGTAGAAGCAATCAAAAACTAAACCGCGAGTTTGTAGCATCTGCCAGTTTTGCTAAAGAGGTCACTCCCGGTGAAGGGATCTCGGCTCTTTTCTCATCGAATAAGGTGCAGGGTATATCATATATACCGCTATGCAAAGCAAAACTGTAGCTATCCTTTTTTATAAAGTTTTGATTATACAACATCTTTTAGGTTTCTTTTTTTTATTAATCTCATTAATAAATCCCATCAATTATGCTTCCTAAGCATCACAGAAGAAACGAAAGCAGTAATATTTATATATCATCATATATATAGTATAAGCATTCATCTCAGGAAGTAATATGATCTCATCACAGAACATTGCAGCAGAAGATAACATATGAAATATTAGATATACTAGGACGTCTGCGTTTTATATTGAGCCTGTAAAAAACACGGATTCCACGATCGCGATGAATAGCCAAACCCGCATCCCTAGACCCCTACGAGAGCGGCAAGCAACACTGCCAATTCTAGGGTTAGGAGACCCGGTCTCGACTCCTCGAGATGGCCTCCTACTGGACCCTAGAACCCGGTTACTTGTGCTCCTTTCCTTGGGTCTACCTAATGCGAAAGTAAATAATATACAATGGTGACATCATCCTCAATCCGGAAGTGTCCCAATAAAAGAATATTACATACAAATGAATTTTACATGAATCAAAATGAACACCCTCATCTCACATAAAACCCCGGCTATTCAGAACACGACGATCCAATATAACATATCACAACAACACATAATATCTCATATCATCAACGTAAGCAAGTATGCGTATCCCGATTGTCGTTGATGTATAGCAAAGAAGCCGGCGATACACCACATACTACGCTTACGGTCACAGAAAAGAAAGCGTAAAAGTACAATATTTGGAATCCACAATCACTTTAAACATCTTAAATCCGAAATATCACATACTTCGCATTTCATGCCTAACTATATGAATTCCATATATTGTATCACATTCTAGATAAATAGACAATATTAAACTTTCCGATCGAATAATCAAATACCCAAGATTTCCCAAATAGCTGAACACTTGAGCGGAGTTCAAAAATCCCAGAACATATCACAGCCCCAATGAACCAGCCATAGAAGGGTCAAACCAACGCCTCACATGTGGCAACACTAAACTACCACAAACCCTAGGGTTCAGTGGAAGTTTTGACGATCACATAATCGAGTTAAGATTACGTTCTTCTAGAGGGTCCACTGATACGCTAGCATGATTTCCCGAAAGTTTTAAACTGAGGAAAAATCCAACACTTGAAAGTTATCCGTCATAGGAAAAATGAGTTATTGATATCCGTTCGAACCTTTTAACACGTTCTAAATTACCCGAAAAACTAAACGATGTTAAAGTTTCCGATCGAATCAACGAATTCTAAAGATCTCCAGAAAACTCAACACTTGAGTAATATTAAAAATTCCCAGAAGCATGTGCTAATACCTACAGATGTTACCTAGAAATATCTATCCCTAATACCCAAGTACGGCCGCGGAACCGCCGAGAAAAGCCTGGTATTGCCGCGGTTCGGCGGTGACTTGAATAAATTAGAGGTTCGTATTTCACAGTTATCCATAGAATCACCTGCTTATTTTTCTGAGTATTTTTAATGCGGAAAAAACCATCTTTTTAAAAAAATTCCAGAGAGGGGGTCAAATACGACGTTTTGGGGTTCGATCGGACTTTTAATTTCGTCTACACGTCGCCTAATGCTCTAGCTAGGCTCTGATACCACTGTAAGGTTACTAGGCACTATCACAAGGGTCTATAAGGCATCAACCATGCCGAATTTAAAATTTTCAAGTGCCGAACAACCTAAAGCGAGGATCTTTGCTAGATAATTTGGGTTAACATAGCAAGTAAACAACTTTACATCTAAGAGAAAGCTATTACAACCTTTGTAGTCTGTTCCTTCGCTTCATAAGCTCCGAGTAGTAGTCCCTTCGCCGCGATCCATGAGCTTCCGGACTGTAGAGAAGCTCCACAAGCGAAATGATCCATGCTTGCTTGAAATCTTCCATTTTGAAGATGATCTACCTTGAAGAATTTTTAACTCAAGCTCTCACTTCTCTAATCAACTATTAGTGAAGTGAACAACCTAATCTAAGTGGCTAGAATAAATAAGGATGATGAAGTAGGAATTTAGCTCTCTTTTTCTTTCAATTTCTCACACTTATTCATCACTAACCCAAAAGCTAGAAAGCTTTTCAAGGAGGAAGAAGAAGAAGAAAAGTATATGTGATGAATAATGAATTATTGATATGGTTATAATGGCAACCTTTGGTTAAGTATGAAGGGCTTAACCTTTGTAAAGAATTAACCATAGGTTAAGGGTTTGGGTTGGGTTAACAATGACTCCACAAAAATCCAAAGATAAAAGATAAAGTCAAAGCTTCATGAAAGCTCATGAAAAAGCTAACCCAAATGCTAACCCAAATTAAACCCTAACTTGTTTAATCTCCACAAATCATGTTGCATTTATAATCATAACCTGTTACAATATTATATATCACATATATAATATATTTTTGTAACAGAAGAAAATAATACAATTAACATATATCGCATATATATCAATGTATTAACAGGTTGGAAAATGAATCATTAAAGGGAGCTAACATTAGTTAATGTAATGTAATATATCACATATAAAATTATACATTAAATTATCGAATCAACACTTGATCCGACAATCCGGCTATATCGCATATAACCGACTAATATAACAAGTACCGATTCATCGAATCAACACTTGATCCGATGACCCGGCTATATCATATATTGCGAGAATAGAATACAGTATCTCATATCGTATTATTCTCGGTCCCACACATATCATGTATGTGCTCCTACTCCGTTTTGCCCGAGTCAGGAAACCTCTGTGTAGGACTCTAAAGAATCGTCAATACGCCGGCAGTAGGTGATGATCATATCAAACACCCACAAGCTGCAAGCGGTTAGCTAAACGTAACAGCCACCCAGGTATTGAGCGATCAGAAGATAAACAAGAAAGCCTGTACATTCTCATGTGAATCCAATCAGTAACACTACCGTACAGTCCGGTCTCTTAGTCTGATATGATGCATATCTAGTCTAGGGGTGGTAAACGTAAGACCCCAGTAACCGATAAACCATGTCGATGTGAGGCTCATAACAGGTCGAGAAACTACTGATAACACTTACCAGTATCACTCTATATCAGCCCTGGCCAGGGACTTCCAGTTATAGCCAATCGAACACAGCACAACATCAACTCCCTATACCGGAAGAGACGAAACCCCTCCTATCGCTCATTGCCTTCATGTGATTCGGGACTGTACCCAAAAGCCACTGTTTTGCACGCACTCTTGGACGTGGTAAGGTGGAAATCAAAGCACAGTTGGAATCACACAAGACTCTATGACGATCTCGGGTCTACAGACTAACATGTACTGGTGTCACCAGAGAACTGCTATCAGACGATTGGTATAAATCCATCTAGGAGTTCTCGACGAGTCCGTTCAGTGTACCCAGTCTCCACTGAGCACCCATACACCATCTCTGATGTCAAACACCAATGGATATGGGATCATCCATCGCCCATCAAATGGGTCAAGATGCGTATACGCTAGTCTACTCTGGTGTATCGATGCCCTTTCTCGATACACCCTCGACTAGGAACAGTTATAGGATGTACTCGTTGACTGCCCTGTCCTTCACTAGTATGATCTCATCATAGTACCAGTAGTCGAGTACATATCCTAAGGGCTTTATCAACATGTGAGAGCAAGACAGTAAACAAATACAAGTCAACATGTTAAGACAAAGTGAAACCAAGTAGCATACTATCATGTCGAGCAAAAAAGTCCTCTATATATATATCCAAGCATCCACTATAATATACATCATATGTAAAACAATGGCCTCTAGGGCATATATATAACTAACAAGGGGTTGGTCCTCGTACTATATTCTGTTTACTTTTGACTTCTCTAGTTTTAGACATGTGTTTCGTAAAAATACAAGGTCCAAGTTTGAGAAGTTATAGGGATAAGAATAAAGTAGAGAACCACGTGTAGCAAGTATCGGGATTCTTCAAGGTGATTGAAGATGTAGATACTTGTGGTTGGTATTCAGTTGATAGTAATGGTTTAGAGAAATTGCTTCTCTTTCAGGTTACTCATAATTGGATGAACTCCTAAGTTGAGTAATACCGATCTGCCTCTCTCCATTTAGTTGACATGCACTGGAGACAGCTGCATGATTTGAATCTGGTTCCAATTAAATCAGTGTCTCTGTTTCTATATTACATATAGAATGGATCATATCTTAACGATGTTAAGGTATATGGAGTTGTCCGACTAATGCTTAAAACCAGACTCTGGATAACTCAAGGCATGTTTCTGTAATGGTTGTTTGTGGGTTGACCTTGGCTTTGATGAGGGTTGATTTTCTACCATCTGGATGATCAATAGTGATTTTGTTCTTGACTCGCCATAGTTTTAGTAAAATGGAATTTTTTAGAAAACAGTAGTGGGAGTATGATAGAACTGGAAGAGATTCCAGAACCGCAAACGATTATGGAAAATTTAATAGTACCTAAAGATTCAATCAGACTTGACATTCCATTAGCCACTCCGCAGATATGGTGGGTAACCTCAGACACCCGAGAGGTACTCCGGTAGCCTCAAGGACGGTGGCAGGGAGGTTCTTGTTTACCCAGACTTGCCATTACTGCTGTTCCAGACTATGAGACCCGGCAGGAGGATAAGTATAGCATCGTTCTAAACTAGTTTTAGAAGTGCATGTGTATATTATTCTGCAAGAGGGTTGTCGTAGTCAGTGGGAGCAGCGGAAGCATAGTGGACAAGTAGCTTATGTCTATTTATAGACTAAATCAGATAAAGCGGAGATAGATCATCTGTTTTTGATGTGACAGTTATGGGCTTTCACTTCATCATAATAGAGGATGGATCTGTTAAGAAAGTAGTAGGGTGTGATGTCCTGGTATTTAGACGACATACAAAGAGTAGGAAGTAAAATTCCTATACTACGATCGGTTTTATTATGGTTGTCACACAGTGTTTTCTCCACATAAGATATGGATATTATATCAGAAATTCTGGTTACTAGATCTAAGGTTTTAGATCTAGATTTGGGTAGTTTCCCAATCTGGGTACTTAGACAATATTCTAAAGGTATTTAGAATGGACGACTCCTGGCATGGTGGTGTACCAGCAGTTGGTGGAGTCACCCTCTCTAAAGGTGTCTTACAGACTAAATGGGAGAGGGATGTGCATGATTGGCAGATCACTTGCTTAGGTGATTGAGTTGATCATGAAATGTCAAGTACCACACCAGATGTTGTTTTTGCACTAGATGTAATAAGATCATATTGATCCAATCCTGGAGGAACGTTCAGAGGTGGTTTTAGAACATAAGTGGATGTTCTAGGGATTTGATAACGGCAGCCCCCTTCGGGAGACTGTTATCATTCCAGGCTTCCAAGGTGACCTGGATGACAGAGTGATTGTCAGAGTTATAGTTTTCCCTCCGACGAGGGGCAGTATTTTGGACAGGTGCTCCAAGAGGATACTGAGGGAGGAATGGCTCAGGATACTGATTAAGTTTAATTGACGATACAGTCTAAGAATTTTGGATTTGCAGTTCATTTGTGAACTAGGTCCCATCAGATATCCACACATATTCTAAGCTAGGTATTACTCATTTCGGGAGATGGGTTTCTCCGCGAACTTGAGATACAGAGAGACATAGAAAGAAACATCAGAGCGAATCCATTCACTGAGGCTATTTCTCAAACACAATAGTTTTACAAACGAGCTTTGTGACACTGAATAGTAGAAGAGTTGGGTGTTCGGTATCACACGGGCTTTGAGTATTCGACATCGCAATAATTATCCTTAAGTGAAAGTGGGAGATTGTTAGATATAGTGCCCTCAAAGTCAATTATTGGATCGTAGGCACGTGATTGCAATGTTTGAGGGAGGACCTATACCCGTAGGACAGTCTTACTCTAGATGATAGTATGCTATCTGGTTTATCTTTATCATCGTGTACTATTTTAGGTGACATGATATGTATCAATATTACACGTTGATACAGCCCATAGGATTCTTGCTTGATTACCAGCAGTATGATGGCAATCATATACGTGAGAGTTGGGTAGTCTATAAGCACATCCTTAAATGTGGTCCCTAGTCGCGGAGTTTCGAGATAGGGTATCGATACTCCGGAGTAGACTAGTATATACAGTCGAGACCCCGACGAGGCGTGATGGCCGGTCTCACAAGCCATTGGTGTATATTGGTTCACCTATGATGTATACAGGTGGTCATTAGGTTATGAGTACACTGGACAGGACTCGCCGAGAATATGCTAACTGGTTATTAAAACCTGTCGTCAGATAGCAATTCACAGGTGACATGTGTATAGGTTAGTTTATCGACCTGAGATCATCATTTGTCTCATGTGAGTTGCCACTGTGCTTTGCATATTACCCTACCACGGCTCAAAGGAGTCGTGCAAACAGGTTCTAGTTGGGTACAGTCTCGAGCCACATGGAGGCAGTGAGCAGATCGGCCGGGGATTCGTCTCTCCCAACGTTGGGAGTGAGATCATGCTGTGTCTAGGAGAGAAATTACACAAAATCCATGGCCATGGTAAGAGAGATTTACTGGTAGATATTCCAGTAGTATCTCAGGTGTTTTGGGCTACACTCCGACACGACTTATACCGCTTTTGGGGGTCTGACGTTTACCAGCACCCTATGCCCGATATGCGATACTCATAGACGAACGGACCGGACTGTATGGATATTGTCACAGATAGGCTCAGCAGGGTTCCAGGATGAGTTCGCTCATCGGACTCCCTTTCACTCAGTACATGGGCAGCCGTTACGTACAGCTAGTACCACTGACGGCTTGTGGTTAAACCCACTACCAGAGTATTGACGAATCTTTAGAGTCCCACACAGAAAGTTTCCCAGTTTGGGAGAAACGTTGTAGAGGCTGTATGCTTTTATGGCAGGGTTCAAACATACATGTGCACATGTGCACGTGTCATGTTTCGGACAGATAATACTAGCGGGCTTTGGTTTAAGCCGGATCCTAGCATTATATCTTGTAGGGATATTTTTGTCTCATTGCATTTGTATTCGGTCAGAATACAGATGCGGGTATGTATATAAAGTTGCGGGGTTATCCTGTAATATGTTACGGGATCGCTTTTTGAAGTTGCCAGTTTTTCTCCCCTTGATTAAACATTGTTTTCAATGTTTAATGTGTGCATTCTTTTGTGGTTGTTTTTTTGCTTGGAAAAGGGTTCTTTGCAAATGTGGTTTTTTTATAAGTGAGGGGTTTTTCTGTGGCCCTGGGGCTCCAGCAGTAGCCCATAGGTTTCTAGATTGACATGAAATCCTTTCATGAGCCATCTTAAGCATTTATTACTTTTTGGAATGCTTGAGATATTTGTTGTGATATTTTTCCTTGTGGTCACCACTTAATCTTATGCTCACCCCCTCCTCTTCTTTGGTTGGCCGAGCACTTCATTGTGGCTGCCCCCATTTTTTGAGTGTGAGATTGATTCATTTCATTGCAACAAAAATCCTTAGCACTTTCAAAAGCTTATTTCTCCTCACACTTCTCTTATGGCAACTTCAATTAACCCTCATCCATTCACTTGGATGCTTTGAGACAGAGTGTTCTACACTTATTCTACAGTAACCTTGGACATGTCTGCTGGCAAACTTCATGTCCAAATTACCTCGGTTCAGAGGCGGAGCCCATATAAAGATTCTTTGACGTGGCGCAATTTTCGGCGAGGAGGAGAACGTAGATCGAGCAAGATCGGAGAGCGAGCTTCGCCGGCACATCCGCAACATGCTAGGGGCAGAGGTTAAAGACCGAAGGAAATGGATCGATCGGTATAATCTCTAAACCCACTTTACAGTATACTAGTTTACGGTTAATGGAACGATCCGGTTTTTGGGTTGCGGTTAGCGCCGGTTCGTAAAAACTTTTTGTTCCGCATTTGGCCTCGGAAAGATGGCCGGGGCGCTGTCGTGTCCCAACAGAGACTCGGAAACCGCATGACGTATTTTAAAAATGTAATTATTTAAAAGAGCGGTTTTCCCTTGATATGCACATATTACGGCTTTATGTTGCATAAGTCACCTTGCAATGATTTACGCATTGAGTTGGATTTCATGTGATTTCTTGATTTGAGAACCGTGGTATTTTTTTAAGAAAGCAAGCACTGTTTTGAAAACCCGGTTTCTCTTGATATGATATTTCAGTGCGTCCACCATGCGTTTTCTCGGTTCTGAGATGTGTGCTTGAAACCCGATTCGAGGAGTTGGATGATCCGTTTGCGGGTTCATGGTGGACCCGGTATGGTTCCCCGGGGCGAGAAATGTTTTTCGTGGAGGAGACGATGAGCCTGGCAGGGTGGCGAGTATCTACCGGTGATTGGTTTGACCTGTCGGTTATCTGGAGGATACCAACCGGAGTCGAGGGGTGGTTATGGGTCGACCCGTACTGCCGGAGCCCGAGGGCCGATCCTGCAGACGGAGCCTGATATATATATATATATATATATATATATGGATTTACGTGTCGATGCTGGACATGAGTATTTCATGACGTTTTTGAGTGCCAATGTTGGGCACTCCAGTTCCATGAAATTTACAGGATATGAGGGCCGGATAGAGTGACGGCGCCTGAGTTATCGGGATTTTAGGGTGTTTTTGGTAGACACCGGGTTTTTCCACGATGATGATTTGTGTAGATGATATTTTTATCCCATGCTCAGCATTCATTGATATGCATTGCATCATGTATTTTTAGTACCTGATAGAGTACCTTGCATGATTATTACACACCCAGATTATCATATTGGTGTTATCAGTTGCACATGTTAGGGTGTCGCAGTACGTGCATACTTGCGATTATCTGTATATGTTATTTACTATTCACAAGTTGGCAACTCACCCCAGTTGTGCCACAGTGTTTTGCAGGTTAACCTTCAGAGTAGTCGCGGCAGGGCTACACCATTGTTTCTTTTTGCTACGGATACCGCTGCAGTTGGCGTGTGAGCCGTTTTTGTAAGTGCACGGCGGCGTCCCGGCCGTCAATCCGAGGCCAAAATACGGAAACGATACATTGCTTTAACTTTTGAACCGGCACCACCGCGCACAAAAATCCCGGATCGGGCCATTAATCTAATTCTAGCTGACAAGAGACGGGGTAGAGAGATATACCGAGCGATCCGTGTCCTTCGGTCTTCTCATCGTCGTCCCGATCTCCCGCGGAATCTCCGGTCTTCACCTCCTCGCCGGAAGGGCACCACATCGCCGGCTTCTTTTACGGGCTCCCACCTCTGGACCGAGGCAACTCAGGCACGAAGTTGGCGAGTCGACGTGCCCAAGGATGCTGTAGGTTAACTGTAGAACTCTATATCTCTTTGGGGTTGTGGAAGTTGCCATTAGTGAAGGATTGAGATGATAGCATTTTTGGAGATGAGGTTGGGGATTTTTGCAAACACAAGAGATCCAAAAATCCCTCACAAAAATATGGGCAGCCCCTTCTTCTTCCTTGGCCGGCCTCTCATGATCAAGGTAATAATAATGTGGAGAGAATGAATGAGGGAAGTGTGTGTGGCCAAATGGAAAAATGAGTGAGCCAAATAATCAAGAGAGAGAAAGGGTTATCATGATCGCAAAACAAGTCCAACACTCATAAACCCATCATCACACCCAAAGTCAAGCAATCAAGAAGTCATGGAGTCAATGAAAGCTACACCCATCATGTAAACTATCATGAGGCAAAAGCTTGCAAAAACAACCCTCCAAAATGCTTATTTGCACAAATGCAAATAAGCCCTCCTCCACCAACTTTCAGCCAAGGATAGATATAAAAAAAAAGGCCAAAACAGAATGCAAACTGGCAACTTCAGAATACTGATCCCGTAATAAATTACAGGAAACCCCGCTATTGTATATACATACCCGCATTGTATTCCGACCGAAATACAATTGCAATGAGGCAAAATCTACACTGTACAATACTAGGATCCGGCTTAAACCAAAGCCCGCTAGTATTATCCGTCCGATCATGGTCCGTGCAATACCGCACGTATCTGATTGAACCCTGTCATATCTCCATAAGGCCTCTACAGCGTTTCGCCCGAAACTTGCGCAACTGTCTGTGGGGGACTCTAAAGACTCGTCAACACCTTGGTTGTGGATTTAACCACTAGCACGTCAGAGGTATTAGCCATACGTAACGGGCTACCAGGTGTAACATTTTAAAAATAATTAAATAATTAATTAAATAAAGAAAATCGTTTAAGTGAATTTTATAATTTTCGGTAAAGTAAAACGTAGTTTTCATAAAAGTAAACCGTAATTATTTTTCACTATAAATTTAAAATTTTCTATTTTAATTATGTTATTACTAGTAAATGGTGTTTATTTAGCCACTTAAAAATTATTAGTTTAATTAAATATTTTTCGTAAATTAATTATTTTAAATATTAACATAAACTTTATTTTTATACTAAATTAGTGTAAATTACAAATTTTAATGGGTTTAATTAGAAAAAGTGAACCATTACATATTATAATCAAGTGTGTTTCATGGAAAATTTATTTTCAAAATTTTACAATGGTTCTAGACCATTCTAGGTCAAATGGAGTGAAGAAAATAAAGAATTTTTAAATAAATTCATGAAAAGACTTAATTGTGTGATATTTTTGTGAAACCTTCTACACTTTTCTTCACCTTTTCTCACTCTCCTCTCTTTTCCTCACCTCATTGCCGGCCTCACCTCCATGGGCAGCCCCAAAATTTTTCCCCCATCATTTTTGCATTAAAAATCATCAAAATTCATCAAAAATTCAATAAAAAACCCACAAAATCCTAATTAATTCCTACCCTCTATTCTTTGCTCATCTTTACATGGATTTTGGAGATGGAAAGCATTCATTTTGGAGGCTTATTTTCTTGTTTGGATTTCATGTTGTGGAGGTATAAATCTTCTTCTTTTGATTTATTGTTATTAGATGTTTCATTTAAGCATAATTAGATTTAATAAATAATTTCTATCTACAAGTTTTAAATTTCAGGTTAGGGTTTATAAAATTAAGTTATGGTTTTTATTAATTAAGTAGGGTTATAATAACTAGTTTAACATTTTTAGAAGTGGAAAATCTTTTATGGATGATATATTGTAAATTGTTTATCCAAAATTGTTTAAATTAATCCATTTTGCAAACTAGATTTCTATATATTGTATATATTGGTGAGATAAAATTTCAATTAATGTTTGTAACACTAGATTGTGGTTTTAATGAGGATATTAATTTGTTAGTGGAATGAAAAACTTAAATTGGTTACTAGTTTCTATTGATAATTGAAAAATACTAATAAAAATGATATTTTTGCTAACTAGATTTTGGAAATTCTTAAATAAATGAGGTTTAAAATCTAAATTATGATTTCATTATATTATTATCATCATGAATTGTAGTTTAATGCATTAATTCATGTAAAATCCAGTTTAGATGTGATATTGTGAAATTTTCCTTAAAAGTATCGAAATCGGGCAAGTTTGCAAACTAGAATTTTCAAACTAATATAAATTAGGGTGTTAAAAATATAGTCTAGTTATGCTAATTAATGAATATTATGACCATTAGTTTCTTTTAAACATCAAGTTTTGAAGTAAAACGGTAAATTGGTGTTTTCAGGTTTTACGGAATCGGACGATTTGATCGATTTTTAGGGTTTCGATGAATTAAATCATGTTTTATATTATAAGTAATGAGTTTTATAACTATGAGTTGTTTGTTGATGCTTATCTCGATCAATCGGCGTTTGTACGCCGATATGGAGCGATATTTGGTTCTTTTGCATGAGCGGGACATTGGTTTTAACCTTTGCGTGTTTCATGCGTCGTTTTGATGTTGTCCGTGATTCAGTTTACGATATTATATGTGTTGGTGTATAGGTACCCCTCACGTGGACTGTGGGCGATGAATAAGAGGATGGTGACACCGTCTTCGGCAGACAAGGACCAGGTGAGTAGATGTATATCTACGGGGAGAAGTCGGGTGGATGGCGTTTAGCACCCCCGCCAACGTAGAATCGGGATAGTACTTATTGTCATTAGGAAGCCAGACGTGACCTTAGAATTTCGGTAAGTAGGACCCTAGTAGTGACCTTAGGTTGGACTAGATTGATTTAGAAAGACCTTACCCGAGGATGAATATCTTGGAGGAGATTCGTAGGTTTCAGGTAGATACACACACGCACACACTGAGACTCGACGTGGTGTATACGTGTATGTGTGTATATATATAGGACTAGGTGTAGGTATATATATATATATACACACAATACGTATATGTGATACAAGGATGTGATATGATACACGGGGATGAAACAATATAACTGGGCTTGATGCCGTGATTCTTGGCTTTACGGTCGTGTTATGATGTTAGCGGATCATTAGGAAATGAGATAATGAATAAGTATACATAAGTAATAAAGGGTGGTGATAATATTGAAGTATATGGGACTCTAAAATAGAACCCGGACCGTAACCTGTGCCTGAAATTCTGATATGATATCATATAGGTGTAACTTGATTACGACATCATATAGGTGTGACTTGATTTCGATATCATATATATATGACTTGATTACGATATCATATAGGTGTGACTTGATTACGATATGATATAACTATGACTTAATCACAATATGATACATATGACATGATATTTCTGAGGATAAATTAATGATGTATATTTATGCTGACAATGATATATGATTGATGTATGTGATTACAGTATAGAACCTTGATCTTGACATGTGTTGATGATGATATTATACGAATGATGAGACACGTAGGTGATACTTGACCCGTACCCCGATATTGGAATGCCGTACGATGGATTTTACCGTACGAGGCATATATATGATGATTAATCCGCACTCTTGATTCGAGGAAGTCGTACTACGTACGTGACGCTATTGAGGCTGGATCGCCGACTATTAGAGATATGGATTCAGGCCTTAGGTGGACTCTTATTTCTTATTGACTAGTTTCTTAGGTTTAGTTCCTTAGGAGGTTAGATGGACACTAGTTTAGGCTCGAGTCATATAGTTGTAGTTATACTTGTATATCGCAGATGAGTGGTTATTACACAACCGTCTTTACATTCATACCGTAATCATAATGGTGCTTGTTCATTCATATGTTTCTATAATCAGAATAAAAATTTTCCTGTTAGGACACCAGCACCATTACCGATGACGCGCATACTCCATGCACACTTATTTGCCGGCTCACACACATCATCATCGGTAATTGCTATGTCACGTACACTTTAGATCATATTATCTTTTATTGATACAATCAGCTAACAGCTAGATCGATATAATATTGTGATTGCTCTCTGGTGTTAGTATAGACATGGTATTTATTACTTAGACATTTCATGCATTCGTATTTTCATGTTATCATGCAGTATTATGGGGCATATGCCGACACTTGTCATATACTTACTCATGATTTTGGGATTTTGGATTTCTATGAGATTTCTGGATTTTTGGGGAAAACCGCAAGAATATATAAAAACTTCTCTCTCTCCTCCTCTCATTTTAAAACATAAGATGCGGTTTTCTCGGGATGTATGTGTCGTCCACCATGAGATTTCATGTTTTCTGTTGGATTTCGAGACACGATTCGAGGAGTGGATGAACCGTCTCCGATACATGGTGGGCCCGGTATGGTACCCCGTGGTAAGAAGATCGAGTTGTAGACGATGAGCCTGGCAGGGGAGGACTACCTACCGGTGATGTCTGGCACGGCGGATATCCTGAGGATACCGACCGTTGTCGTGAGATTTGATGATATGGGTCGATCCGGACGGACGGAGCCCGAGATATCGAGACTATGAGACATTGAGATTATGAGGTATTGAGACTTGAGATTTACATGTTTTGTGTCGATACTTCACACGGATTTCCATGGATTTCATCGTTGATATTTCAGATTTCTATACACATTTTACCATGATAAAAGTTAATGATTTCTTATACAGATATATCTAGATTTCAGGATTGGTTATTTCACATTCATGGTACATGCATACTCATTCACATGACATAGTTCTATATGAGGCACTGATACGAGCACGGAGCATTTGCACTTACACGTAGCTTATTATCCTGCCTTTACTTGATGACTAGTAGTATATTATTATATTATTATGACCTAGGATAGCGTTGTCCATTTCGATTTCTTTTCGCAAATATCTTCTACACACGAGTTGGCCACTCAACCCCGTTGTGCCAAATTTTATTACAGGTTCGATGTACATGGTTCCTTGGCAGCTTGCTGGCATATCTTTTCATTCAGGGTGATTTGCACGGTACGTTGGTTCACTTGTATCTGGACCGCCGTTGTACTTTCATTATTTTATTTGTATCTAGTAAGCTCCATCAACCAAACTTGTATTACTTGATAGGTTACTGGATCAGTTGTTTATTTCGACCTTAGAGTCGTGCTTGTATTATTATGATATCTGGTGGTTTTGTTTTCTTTTGAGTTTTGAGCCTTGCCCATTGGCGTTGTATACTATTGTGCATTGATGTGGTTGTTTCCGCCTTTTGGCGTAGAGCTAGCTCCCGTTTGGGGATGCTTTTTATTGTTTGTGTATATTATACTTGTTGTACCGTTTGGGGCCAGTTTTTACAAAGGAGAGTCTGCCGAAATTTTTGAGAAAATTGGATGATGCTTTTAAACTTGTATTCTACATGTTTTCCTTTTCTTCTTCTTCTTTTATGGTTTAGATTTCTGGGCTTCGGCTTACTTAGGTTACGTTGCGCCTCTAGACGCTTCGTAATCTAAGTACCGGTCACGTTCCGTACTTTCGGGTCATGACAAAGTTGGTATCAGAGCGCTAGGTTTAACTTTGTATATGTCTAGGGTGACCCTTGGTTGATGGAGTAGGCAACTTAGGTAGTGTGACGTACCGTGGGTATGATCCGTGGCATACTTACGATACGCTACTCTTCTTAAGTAGCCTTAGGATGTACATTTGTTTGCACCGCATTTCATTCGTTCCTTTGATCTATCTTCGTCGATATCGGATGGTGGTTTCTTTTACCACGGGCGAACGGGCAGAAGGAGCTGCAGCTCGAATGCGATAACCATTAGGGTATCGGTTATTCTTGAGGATTGAAGCATTGTTTAGCATGCGGGAGAAGGGTATTCACATGCCGTCCAGACGAAATTAAAGGATTCGAACGATTTGTCAGAAACCTATTTTCCCAAGTTTAAAGTATTCGGAAGAACATGCAGGTATTTCGATGGACCCTCTAGAAGAATGAAACCCTAACTCGACATAATGACCACGAGTACGCCCTTGAACCTTAGGGTTTACGACAGTTCCACGGTGCCATTAGTGAGGCTTGGGTTTGCCCTTCTACGATTGGACCATCGATTCTGGGGTATGTACCGGATATTTTTAAACTGTACTTGAGTGTTGAGCTCTCGGGGAATTATGGGATTTTGATGGATCGATCGAAAAGTTTAATGTAGTCCGGAAATCAGGTGAAGGGATCGACTACGTGGGAGTCTTTAGATAGGAGTATTGCCGTTGGTAGCGCAGTCAGCACACCTATGAAGAGACAAGTTCGAAGCAGTCAACACCAGAGGAAAGGGGGAAAGAGGCGCACATTGACGATAGTGTTTACGATTGTGATTTGGTGATTTGAATTTCATATTTCCGTTGATTGGATCTTTTTTTGGTATTTTGAGGATTTTGTTCTACGATTGGTATTTCTTATGTGTGCATTCATTACATTCTATTCGTGCTTCATATGTCAGTTGTATTGATATTTTTTTGTACATACCCAGTACACTCGATTTGGTTTTATACATTTTGAGATTTTGATTTGATTTCGTGTATATGGGTTACACATGATTTTGACATATGCTTCGACCTAGTTTTCATGCATTTTCGTACTGTGATTTCGATTTTGATATTCGGTGTATGTTTTCGTGCACCATGTGCACCTGATTGAGATTCTTGCGCACATTCGGTGCACCTGATACGATTTGTGCACACCAGATGCACTAAATCGTGGTTTTGTGCAGATTAGATACACCTGATATTAGAGTCGTGCACGCCCGTTGCACTTGACAGATGTTTTTGGTGCACACCTGTTGCACTCAGTTTTGTTTTTGTGTGAACTCATGGCATCTGTATATGGTTTCGATTTCAATGCGCACCGGACGCACATGATATTTTTATGATGTGATTGGGATTTATTTCAGTTTGATCAGTATGTTTTTATAATCATTACTATTGATTTGGTAACCAGACGGGACGTGTATGTTAAATAAAAGATTTATATATATATAGCTTCTTTTTTTTTAAATAAACGTCCGCTACTTATGCCGTGCCACGTGCATCACACGGCGATTTTCAAAAGGGGTTCTTGCATGCTTCTTTATCCAGATGTTTGGACGATTTTTCTATAATGCGCACAATATATAAGTTGTAGTTTTGATATATATTATGTTGGTTTTCATATTGGGTTTTGTTATTTTATTTTCGCCATAACTCCGATGATTGTGTTATGCTTGACGGAGTTGATTTTAGTTATGTATTGATGATTTCGGAGCCCCGACGATTTGAGTGTTTTGGCTGAATGTTTTAGTAATTGGGCGGAGTTTTAATTTAAATTCGGGGACCGAATTTCTTAATAGGGGGAAGATTGTAACATTTTAAAAATAATTAAATAATTAATTAAATAAAGAAAATCGTTTAAGTGAATTTTATAATTTTCGGAAAAGTAAAACGTAGTTTTCATAAAACTAAACCGTAATTATTTTTCACTATAAATTTAAAAATATCTATTTTAATTATGTTATTACTAGTAAATGGTGTTTATTTAGTCACTAATAAATTTTTAGTTTAATTAAATATTTTTCTTACTAGTAAATGGTGTTTATTTAGCCACTTATAAATTTTTAGTTTAGTTAAATATTTTTCTTAAATTATTTATTTTAAATATTAACATAAACTTTATTTTTACACTAAATTTATAGCGCCTTGAAATGTCGTTTTGGTGTTTTCCCGAAAATCGGTGAAAATATGGTATTTTTCCGTAAATCGTCTTTTTTGTTATTTTGCAGTTTAGGACTAATTATACCTAATTTGGTTAGTTAATTGCTAGTTTTTAGTAGCAAATGAGTTACTTATGAAATTCTGGTCGTTTAAGAATTTTCCCTAATTTTTCATTTTTTAATATTATTTTAAGCCGGTAAGAAAATATATTAAATTAGCGATAAATACAAATTTAAATGGGCTAAATTTAAGCTTTAAAATCATGTTAATTAAAATCTAGTTGTAACATAAATTTTTAGTATTTTATTTCAAGTTTTAACTAATTTTTATTATGGAAAACGAAATTTATTGAATTTAAGCTAAAACTTGCAATTTTGGACTTGTAGGGGGTCTTTTTGCATAAAATTTCTTTTGTAAAACTCCATTCACCCTTCCCTCACCCCTAGGCCGGCCCCACCTCAGCAGCAAGCACACAAAAAAATTTTCCCATCTAATTTGAACAAAATGATATGATAAGGGTTTTAAAGGGGTAAATTTGGAATTATGTGTGCTTTGATTTGAGTGGGTTGACTTGGGCTTTTCCCCACAACACCCACACCATCCCCACTCCTCCATTTCAGCTGAGAATTCCTACATTCTACAGCAGCCCCCTCCCTCTTCTTGTCTATCTCTTTTCATCATCAAATTTCATCAAATTCCACCTCAAAATCCTTATAAATCCACAATTTCCTTCACAATTTCAAAGCAAAACCTTATTCCCTCTCTTCTCTAACCTAATTGGTTCAAATCTTGGAGAAAGATGGCATCTTTGGAGGCATATTGTTCTTGCTAGATCTATAGTTGAGGTATAATTTCAATCCTTGGCTAATTTGTAGTTTAAAGTGTGTTAATTAGAACTTGAAAGTGTTAATTTTAGTGCTAATTTCTAATCTAGTTTTTTTAGTTCATGGCTTGAATTTTAATTAGGGTTTAGAAAACCATTATTAGGTTAATTAATTTATTTTGCTATCTAGTGTTTTGCTAACCTAAATCTAAGAGGTGAACTTGCTATTGGGTTTCAAATTAGTGTTAGTTTAAGTTTTTCAAGTATGGTTTTTTAATTGCAATTGCTATTGATAAAAATCAAGAAAGGGTTGGTTGTGGAATATAGGTTTTGAAGCATAGTTAATGTGTTGAAATTTTGTGTAGTGGCTATCTAATGGTGTGACTTGGGAGATTATGCTAGGTTGTAGTCCTTTTTATCGCAAAACGGCGATGTTGCGCCGATTTTTGGAATGTTTGTGCTTACTAGTTTTGTTATGAAATTATGTGATGAATTATTTTTGATATCTTGATGATTGTATTGGCTTATCCTATGACATTTAGGATGTGTGAGTGCAGATTTTTGAGTGATCGGGTTTTAGCTTTGCCGGGCGAACAAATCGACGATTTTAGTTAGTTTTTGCGATTTTCGCGTGTGTTCCGCGCACCTTGTGCACGTTGTACCTAGCTTGTGAACGTTGGTATTTTCGTTTGGGATTTGCGTCGTTTCATGGTATGTAACCTTATGTTTGGTATTGATGTAAATTCCAGGTTCGGTCGCGGAGACGCCAGACGCGGCACGAAAGGGGAAAGCGGTGATTGGACGTGACTAGCTAGGGATTCCGGTGAGTAGATTTAACATCTACGGGGGACTATCGTTTGGATGGAGCAAGTCTCCCGATAGTTTAAGTAGTTAAGTTTTTAGTGATATTAGTAACTACATCCATACCTTATTTGACCTACATAAGCAAACCAATTCTATAGGACACCTGCACTATTGCCAGGGTTTTTATATGCAGCACGAGCACTATTCATGCTTACACACACGCCCTGGTAATTGCCATGCCACCACACTAGATAACCTATAATTTGAAACCTTTTACTATAATTGATACTTAAACTTGTGCTATTGCCTTTAATTCCTTAAAATGAAATCGTAGGATTGCTATTCATGTGCATGTACTTCATCATATTATTTGTTCATGCCTAGTCTATTAATCACACATCGCAACTTGATTATTGATACCATATGCATTCATTATCATTGACATATGCACTTATGAGGATTTCTTAAGATTTTATGATATTTCTGGATTTCGGGGGAAGGCCGCAAAAATTCCTAAACTTATTACTTTTTTTAAAATATGTAAATTGCGGTTTTCTAGTGATGTAAGTGTCGTCCACCATCAGTTTGCTGTGGTTTTCGAGACCCGTTTCGAGGAGTTGGATGAACCGTCTTAGGTACATGGTGGGCCCGGTAAGGTACCCCGGGGCAAGAAGCTCATGGTGCTGACGATGAGCCTGGCAGGGGACGGATTACCTACCGAAGACTGTTTGGGACGGAGGATATCCAGAGGATACCGACCATGGCCGCGAGATGATGAGATATTGATATTGAGATGGGTCAGCCGGATGGCTGAGGCCAGAGATACTATGACATGGATATATGAGATTTGTGATAGTTTTGAGGTGTCGTTGCTGGACACAGGTTCTTGTTGATTCTAGTGGTATTGTGCTGGTATTTCAAAAGAGATTCCTAAAGGAAAAACGTGATTCTTATACTTACACATTCAGATCATGAGTTGATTCGCATTGCATTCATACCTGCTAGTATATTCATATTGCATACATACCTGCTTTTATGTCCTGCCTTACCTGTATTTTAGATGCTAGGATGCTTGTGTGCATGCATTCGATAGCTTGTGTAGATGTTTTTTATTACTCACGAGTTGGCAACTCACCCCCGTTGTGCCACAGCCTTTTGCAGGTCCGCTCCGTCAGTACAGTAGCGGCGGGTGCACTTGCTTCTTTTGCCTCTTTTGCCTGGACTCGAGGTTTTGCTCTTAGGTGGGTTATATTATTATTTTTGCACCACCTTGTATATTCTTTGTATCTAGTGTACTCCATCTACTGTTTCTACCAGTATTGTTGTATATTGACCGAGAGATGAGACTGTGAGATTTGTGGACTTATTTGCTGTATTTTGGGGTCGAGCTCATTTGAGTCGACGTGCTGTTTTTCTCATGCTTCTTTACGATTATTTTGCATGTTGTTGTTTTATATTGCGTGGGATTTGTGACCGCCTTATGGCGAAGAGCTAGCTCCCGCTTGGGGATGCCATATTTGTTGGATTTATATATATTCTTGTTGTACCCATTTTGGGGGCCAGTATTTACAAAGGAGACTCTGCCGAAATTTTCGGAAAAATTGATATTGTTTTTAAAAAGGGTTGATATGACTTATTTGATAAACTCGCTTTCAATTGATTGGTTTTTCCTTCACTCTTTTGCTTTTTTTTGGTTTTGGTTTCTGGGCTTTGGCTTACTTATTTTACGGACGCCTTGAGACGTTTCGTAAACTTAAGTGCCAGTCACATCCGTACCCTGCGGGTCGTGACAAAGTTGGTATCAGAGAGATAGGTTTTACCTTTTTGAGTGTAGGATGACCATTGGTAGATGGAGTAAGTGACTTAAGTAGGGTAACGTAGCGTGTGTATGTCCGCGGCATACTTGCGATACGGTACTCTGCCTAAGTGACTTTAGGATATACTTGCTTGAAATTCCTTCTTCAATTCCATGTATCCTATGATTCTATTGCACTGTTCTTATTATCCTTTTTCCTGTACCAGCCACTATGCCGCTGAAGGCTACGAGAGCACAGAGGGCTGCCGCCCGAGACGAGATTCGAGCTGGCTCGTCTGAGACTAGGACTGAGCAGGGTGGTATGCCTACGCCGCAGGGACAGACTGATCCACCTTCCCCAGGACGTTTGGATAGGCTTGAGACTTGTATGGAGGAGTTGCGACAGATGATGGGGAGTATGCAAGAGCTACGGCAGATGGTAGGATCCCTAGTTGCAGCCAGTCGTACACCGAGGCCGGATGACGCACCTACTACATCCCAGACTACTATGATACCTGCTCCTACTACTACCACCGTGGCCATTCCGGTTTCACTACAGGATTTCATGAGGCTGAGACCTCCAGTATTCACCGGCACCGAGGCAGCGGAGGACCCACAGACGTTCCTTGACAGTTTAGCCAGGATCTGCCGTTCGCTGAGATGTTCAGATGATCGATTGGTAGAGCTTGCGAGTTTCCGACTAGAGGGTCTCGCGCAGACATGGTGGGAGTCAGTCTTGAGAGGTCGAGCTGCTGGTCTACCGCCTATGACTTGGGCCGAGTTTACAGCGGTCTTTCTAGCTCGTTTCCTCCCAGAGAGCGTTCGTGACGCCAGAGCTCGTAGCTTCGAGGCCTTAGTCAAGACACCTAGGATGACGGTGTCTGAGTATGACATCCAATTTACACAGTTATCCCGATATGCTCCGTATTTGGTGGATACCGAAGAGAAGATGGTGAAGAGGTTCGTACAGGGACTAGATGCCCAGCTATATCTTGCCATTGGCGCCCAGCACTACGACACTTATTCAGCTGCTATGGATACGGCATTACGGATGGAGGCACGCATATCACAGACTTCGGCCGTTTCTGGGCCGAAGAGGATTCGCACCGAGGTGCCGTTTCAGAGGCAGCGTGCCAGATTCTTTCCAAGGGATGGGCCCGGCAGGGATTTGGACGGGGTCAGTTATATGGTTCATATTCCCAGGGACAGCAGCCGTCGCCAGGATGTTTTGGGTGCGGGAGTCCGCACCATCTTGTCAGAGACTGTCCGGCGAGACGACAGGGAGCAGCGACAGTTCCGCATGTGACCCTACCACCATCACCACCCCCTCCTCAGAGAGCCCTACTTCCTACCACGGGCGATGCTCCACGCCAGTTAGGTGCACCCAGAGGCCGTGGACGCGGCGGTCCTGTTCAGAGAGGATGAGGAGGCAGAGGCTGAGGCCGAGGTCAGCCCGCTATCAGTGGAGGGCAGGCCCGAGTTTTTGCTTTGACACCGCAGGATGCGCAGGCATCCAATGCCGTTGTGACAGGTACCTTGCCAGTTTGCTCTTTTGACGCACGGGTATTATTCGACCCAGGTTCCACACATTCGTACGTCTCTACACACTTTGCACCGATGTTGGGCCGTGAGTCGTCGTCGTTAGATCATCCGCTTGTTGTTGTTACTCCGGTAGGCGAGTCGTTTGTCGCTCGTTTTGTATTTCGATTGTGTTCCGTTCGTATCGGGGAGAGGGATTCATCGGTTGATTTGATTCACCTCGATATGTTGGACTTTGATGTGCTTCTGGGCATGGATTGGCTAGCCATTTGTTATGCTTCGGTGGACTGCCGTGAGAAGGCAGTCAGATTTAGCTTTCCGGGAGAGCCAGTCCTTGTTATTCAGGGAGACCGCAGCGTCACCCTTCCCAGCTTGATTTCGTCTCTTCGCGCTGGTCAGCTCTTGCGGAAGGGATGTCGGGGATTCTTAGCGTATATTTGTGATACTCGAGCTGCAGAGGTTCCGTTGGACCGGGTCCCGGTTGTTTGTGAGTTCCCTGATGTTTTCCCTGATGAGCTACCTGGGCTACCACCTGAGCGCGATGTTGAGTTCTGCATTGATTTGATTCCCGGCTCGGGGCCTATTTCTATACCGCTTTATCGGATGGCCCCGGCAGAGCTTCGAGAGCTGAAGGATCAGTTGCAGGATTTGTTAGATAAGGGGCTTATTCAACCTAGTGTTTCTCCGTAGGGTGCTCCGGTCCTGTTTGTCGAGAAGAAGGACGGAAGTTTGCGCTTATGTATCGACTACCGTCAGCTGAACAAGGTTACCTTGCGGAACAGATATCCATTGCCACGCATTGATGATTTGTTCGACCAGCTTCAGGGTGCGGGGTATTTTTCGAGGAACGACTTGCGATCAGGATACCATCAGCTGCGAGTTCGACAGGAGGATATACCGAGGACAGCTTTCCGCACGCGCTACGGCCATTATGAGTTTTTGGTGATGTCGTTCGGACTCACCAACGCCCCAGCAGCATTCATGGATTTGATGAACCGTACATTCAGGCCGTATGTTGACTTGTTCATCATCGTGTTTATCGATGATATCTTGGTGTACTCCCGGAGCAGAGAGGAGCACGAGCAGCACTTGCAGATTACGTTACAGACTCTGAGGGAGCACCAGCTGTTCGCAAAGTTCTCCAAGTGTGCATTCTAGCTGGACAGCGTCGGATTCTTGGGTCACGTGGTTACGAGAGACGGCATATGTGTGGACCCGAAAAAGATTGAGGCTGTTCAGCAGTGGCCCCGACCTACATCGGTTACTGAGATCCGTAGTTTTCTAGGCCTGGCGGGCTACTACAGGCGTTTTGTTCAGGACTTCTCCCGTATAGCTGCACCTTTGACCGGTTTGACCCGGAAGGGAGTTCCTTTCGTTTGGACAGAGGAGTGCGAGCCCAGTTTTCAGCAGCTACGGACTTGTTTGACTACGGCGTCGGTATTATCTTTGCCTTCGGGATCAGGCGGATTTGTGGTCTACTGTGATGCTTCGCGAGTGGGGTTAGGATGCGTATTGATGCAGCATGGCCGGGTGATCGCTTATGCTTCTCGGCAGTTGAAGATGCATGAACAGAACTACCCCACTCACGATTTGGAGATGGCTGCAGTGGTCTTTGCACTGAAGATTTGGCGACATTACCTATATGGCGAGTCGTGCCAAATATTCACAGACCACAAGAGCTTAAAATACATATTTCAGCAGCGAGACCTGAACCTCAGACAGCGTCGTTGGATGGAGTTGGTGAAAGACTACGACTGCGATATCTTATATCACCCGGGCAAGGCTAATGTAGTGGCGGATGCGTTGAGTAGGAGGCCCGGGGTAGTCTATCCTATTTGCGCGCAGTGTAGAGGCAGTCGTCAGCAGATTGGCAGATTTTATGCGACAGCCGAGTTGAGTTCGAGTTCACTCAGACAGGGGGACAGCTCGCGCATGTTCGTGCACGCCCACAGTTGCTTGACCGTATACATGAGGCACAGCGCAGTGACGACCGTTGCTCAGAGATCATGGCACAGATGGGACCGGGCAGATTTTCCGAGTTCGTGATTGACGATCAGGGGATTTTACGATATGGATCTAGACTGTGCGTACCAGATGCTGATGGATTGCGGCGCGACATTCTTGAGAAGGCATACCGATCAGTGTATAGTGTCCATCCCGATTCCACCAAGATGTACCATGATATGAGAGAGACCTATTGGTGGGACGGAATGAGGAGGGACATCACGGAGTTCGTATCGAGATGCCTGACTTGTCAGCAAGTCAAGGCCGAGCACCAAAGGCCCGCAGGAGAGCTACAGCCGTTACCCATTCCAGAGTGGAAATGGGAGCAGATTTCGATGGATTTCGTTGTGGGTCTACCCAGGACCAGTCGAGGGTACGACTCCATCTTGGTGATCGTAGATCGATTGACGAAAGCGGCTCACTTCCTGCCAGTGAAGACCACTTTCAGCTTCACTCAGTATGCCCAGCTTTACATCGATGAGATCGTGCGGTTGCATGGTGTACCGACTTGTATCGTGTCCGACAGAGGCACCCAGTTTACCAGCCGACTTTGGCAGAGACTTCAGGAGCCATTAGGCACCCGTTTGAGTTTTAGCATAGCGTTTCATCCGCAGAACGACGGCCAGTCAGAGTGGACTATACAGACTCTCGAGGACATGCTCAGAGCGTGCGTTTTAGACTTCGGCGGTAGCTGGGATCGTCATTTACCGTTAGTGGAGTTCTCCTACAACAGCTTCCAGGATACTATTCAGATGGCACCTTTCGAGGCATTGTATGGGAGGAGATGCAGATCGCCCGTCTGTTGGACAGAGCTCAGCGAGAGCAGTATTTTGGGGCCGCAGCTTGTTGAGGAGACGACAGCGAAGATACAGTTGATCCGAGACCGGATGAGAGCGGCTCAGAGCAGGCAGAAATCGTATGCGGACAGGCGCCATCGCAGATTAGAGTTCGCAGTTGGCGACCATGTTTTTCTGAGAGTCTCTCCGATGAAGGGCGTGATGCGTTTTGGGTGAAAGGGGAAGCTTAGCCCTAGATTCGTAGGTCCCTTCGAGATCCTCGAGCGTGTCGGCGCTGTTGCATATCGTTTGGCTCTTCCACCCAGCTTTCCCGATGTTCACCCCGTCTTCCATGTTTCGATGCTCCGCAAGTACCTTCACGACCCTTCGCATGCGATTCAGCACCCGACAGTCCAGCTAGAGCGTGACCTTTCTTTTGCAGAGCAGCCGGTGGCCATCCTGGATCGGCTGGTGAAGAAGTTGAGATCGAAAGTTATACCAACCGTCAAGGTCCTTTGGCGTGGCCCGAGCAGCGAGGAGGTCACCTAGGAGACCGAGGGCGAGATGAGGAAGAAATATCCCCATCTCTTTGAAGGTACGAGTAGTTATATTTTTAAATTCGGGGACCGAATTTCTTTAAGGGGGGAAGATTGTAGCGCCTTGAAATGTCGTTTTGGTGTTTTCCCGAAAATCGGTGAAAATGTGGTATTTTTCCGTAAATCGTCTTTTTTGTTATTTTGCAGTTTAGGACTAATTATACCTAATTTGGTTAGGTAATTGCTAGTTTTTAGTAGCAAATGAGTTACTTATGAAATTCTGGTCGTTTAAGAATTTTCCCTAATTTTTCAATTTTTAATATTATTTTAAGCCGGTAAGAAAATACATTAAATTAGCGATAAATAAAAATTTAAACGGGCTAAATTTAAGATTTAAAATCATGTTAATTAAAATCTAGTTGTAACATAAATTTTTAGTATTTTATTTCAAGTTTTAACTAATTTTTATTATGGAAAACGAAATTTATTGAATTTAAGCTAAAACTTGCAATTTTGGACTTGTAGGGGGTCTTTTTGCATAAAATTTCTTTTGTAAAACCCCATTCACCCTTCCCTCACCCCTAGGCCGGCCCCACCTCAGCAGAAAGCATACAAAAAAATTTTCCCATCTAATTTGAACAAAATGATATGATAAGGGTTTTAAAGGGGTAAATTTGGAATTATGTGTGCTTTGATTTGAGTGGGTTGACTTGGGCTTTTCCCCACAACACCCACACCATCCCCACTCCTCCATTTCAGCTGAGAATTCCTGCATTCTACAGCAGCCCCCTCCCTCTTCTTGTCTATCTCTTTTCATCATCAAATTTCATCAAATTCCACCTCAAAATCCTTATAAATCCACAATTTCCTTCACAATTTCAAAGCAAAACCTTATTCCCTCTCTTCTCTAACCTAATTGGTTCAAATCTTGGAGAAAGATGGCATCTTCGGAGGCATATTGTTCTTGCTAGATCTATAGTTGAGGTATAATTTCAATCCTTGGCTAATTTGTAGTTTAAAGTGTGCTAATTAGAACTTGAAAGTGTTAATTTTAGTGCCAATTTCTAATCTAGTTTTTTTAGTTCATGGCTTGAATTTTAATTAGGGTTTAGAAAACCATTATTAGGTTAATTAATTTATTTTGCTATCTAGTGTTTTGCTAACCTAAATCTAAGAGGTGAACTTGCTATTGGGTTTCAAATTAGTGTTAGTTTAAGTTTTTCTAGTATGGTTTTTTAATTGCAATTGTTATTGATAAAAATCAAGAAAGGGTTGGTTGTGGAATATAGGTTTTGAAGCATAGTTAATGTGTTGAAATTTTGTGTAGTGGCTATCTAATGGTGTGACTTGGATGATTATGCAAGGTTGTAGTCCTTTTTATCGCAAAACGGCGATGTTGCGCCGATTTTTGGAATGTTTGTGCTTACTAGTTTTGTTATGAAATTATGTGATGAATTATTTTTGATATCTTGATGATTGTATTGGCTTATCCTATGACATTTAGGATGTGTGAGTGCGGATTTTTGAGTGATCGGGTTTTAGCTTTGCCGGGCGACCAAATCGACGATTTTAGTTAGTTTTTGCGATTTTCGCGTGTGTTCCGCACACCTTATGCACGTTGTACCTAGCTTGTGAACGTTGGTATTTTCGTTTGGGATTTGCGTCGTTTCATGGTATGTAACCTTATGTTTGGTATTGATGTAAATTCCAGGTTCGGTCGCGGAGACGTCAGACGCGGCACGAAAGGGGAAAGCGGTGATTGGACGTGACTAGCTAGGGATTCCGGTGAGTAGATTTAACATCTACGGGGGACTATCGTTTGGATGGCGCAAGTCTCCCGATAGTTTAAGTAGTTAAGTTTTTAGTGATATTAGTAACTACATCCATACCTTATTTGACCTACATATGCGAACCAATTCTATAGGACACCTGCACTATTGCCAAGGTTTTTATATGCAGCACGAGCACTATTCATGCTTACACACACGCCCTGGTAATTGCCATGCCACCACACTAGATAACCTATAATTTGAAACCTTTTACTATAATTGATACTTAAACTTGTGCTATTGCCTTTAATTCCTTAAAATGAAATCGTAGGATTGCTATTCATGTGCATGTACTTCATCATATTATTTGTTCATACCTAGTCTATTAATCACACATCGCAACTTGATTATTGATACCATATGCATTCATTATCATTGACATATGCACTTATGAGGATTTCTTGAGATTTTATGATATTTCTGGATTTCGGGGGAAAGCCGCAAAAATTCATAAACTTATTACTTTTTTTAAAATATGTAAATTGCGGTTTTCTAGTGATGTAAGTGTCGTCCACCATGAGTTTGCTGTGGTTTTCGAGACCCGTTTCGAGGAGTTGGATGAACCGTCTCGGGTACATGGTGGGCCCGGTAAGGTACACCGGGGCAAGAAGCTCGTGGTGCTGATGATGAGCCTGGCAGGGGACGGATTACCTACCGGTGACTGTTTGGGACGGCGGATATCCAGAGGATACCGACCGTGGCCGCGAGATGATGAGATATTGTTATTGAGATGGGTCAGCCGGATGGCTGAGGCCAGAGATACTATGACATGGATATATGAGATTTGTGATAGTTTTGAGGTGTCATTGCTGGACACAGGTTCTTGTTGATTCTAGTGGTATTATGCTGGTATTTCAAAAGAGATTCCTAAAGGAAAAACGTGATTCTTATACTTACACATTCAGATCATGAGTTGATTCGCATTGCATTCATACCTGCTAGTATATTCATATTGCATACATACCTGCTTTTATGTCCTGCCTTACCTGTATTTTAGATGCTAGGATGCTTGTGTGCATGCATTCGATAGCCTGTGTAGATGTTATTTATTACTCACGAGTTGGCAACTCACCCCCGTTGTGCCACAGCCTTTTGCAGGTCCGCTCCGTCAGTACAGTAGCGGCGGGTGCACTTGCTTCTTTTGCCTCTTTTGCCTGGACTCGAGGTTTTGCTCTTAGGTGGGTTATATTATTATTTTTGCACCACCTTGTATATTCTTTGTATCTAGTGTACTCCATCTACTATTTCTACCAGTATTGTTGTATATTGACCTAGAGATGAGACTGTGAGATTTGTGGACTTTTTTGCTGTATTTTGGGGTCGAGCTCACTTGAGTCGACGTGCTGTTTTTCTCATGCTTCTTTACGATTATTTTGCATGTTGTTGTTTTATATTGCGTGGGATTTGTGACCGCCTTGTGGCGAAGAGCTAGCTCCCGCTTGGGGATGCCATATTTGTTGGATTTATATATATTCGTGTCGTACCCATTTTGGGGGCCAGTATTTTCAAAGGAGACTGTGCCGAAATTTTCGGAAAAATTGATATTGTTTTTAAAAAGGGTTGATATGACTTATTTGATAAACTCGCTTTCAATTGATTGGTTTTTCCTTCACTCTTTTGCTTTTTTTTGGTTTTGGTTTCTGGGCTTTGGCTTACTTATTTTACGGACGCCTTGAGACGTTTCGTACACTTAAGTACCAGTCACGTCCGTACCCTGCGGGTCGTGACAAAATTAGTGTAAATTACAAATTTGAATGGGTTTAATTAGCAAAAGTGAACCATTACATATTAGAATCAAGTGTGTTTCATGCCAAATTTATTTTCAAAATTTTACAATGGTTCTAGACCATTCTAGGTCAAATGGAGTGAAGAAAATAACGAATTTTTAAATAAATTCATGAAAAAACTTAATTGTGTGATATTTTTGTGAAACCTTCTACACTTTTCTTCACGTTTTCTCACTCTCCTCTCATTTCCTCACCTCATGGCCGGCCTCACCACCATGGGCAGCCCCAAAAATTTCCCCCCATCAATTTTGCATTAAAAATCATCAAAATTCATCAAAAATTCAATAAAAAACCCACAAAATCCTAATTAATTCCTACCCTCTATTCTTTGCTCATATTTACATGGATTTTAGAGATGGAAAGCATTCATTTTGGAGGCTTATTTTCAAGTTTGGATTTCATGTTGTGGAGGTATAAATCTTCTTCTTTTGATTTATTGTTATTAGATGTTTCATTTAAGCATAATTAGATTTAATAAATAATTTCTTTCTACAAGTTTTAAAATTCAAGTTAGGGTTTATAAAATTAAGTTATGGTTTTTATTAATTAAGTATGGTTATAATAACTAGTTTAACAATTTTAGAAGTGGAAAATCTTGTATGGATGATATATTGTAAATTGTTTATCCAAAATTGTTTAAATTAATCCATTTTGCAAACTAGATTTCTATATATTGTATATATTGGTGAGATAAAATTCCAATTAATGTTTGTAACACTAGATTGTGGTTTTAATGAGGATATTAACTTGTTAGTGGAATAAAAACTTAAATTGGTTACTAGTTTCTATTGATAATTGAAAAATACTAATAAAAATGTTATTTTTGCTAACTAGATTTTGGAAATTCTTAAATAAATGAGGTTTAAAATCTAAATTATGATTTCATTATATTATTATCATCATGAATTGTAGTTTATTGCATTAATTCATGCAAAATCCAGTTTAGATGTGATATTGTGAAATTTTCCTTAAAAGTATCGAAATCGGGCAAGTTTGCAAACTAGAATTTTCAAACTAATATAAATTAGGGTGTTAAAAATATAGTGATGGTTTATATAGTCTAGTTATGCTAATTAATGAATATTATGACCATTAGTTTCTTTTAAACATCAAGTTTTGAAGTAAAACGGTAAATTGGTGTTTTCAGGTTTTGCGGAATCGGACGATTTGATCGATTTTTAGGGTTTCGATGAATTAAATCATGTTTTATATTATAAGTAATGAGTTTTATAACTATGAGTTGTTTGTTGATGCTTATCTCGATCAATCGGTGTTTGTACGCCGATATGGAGCGATATTTGGTTCTTTTGCATGAGCGGGACATTAGTTTTAACCTATGCGAGTTTCATGCGTCGTTTTGATGTTGTCCGTGATTCAGTTTACGATATTATATGTGTTGGTGTATAGGTACCCCTCACGTGGACTGTGGGCGATAAATAAGAGGATGGCGACACCGTCGTCGGCAGACAAGGACCGGGTGAGTAGATGTATATCTACGGAGGGAAGTCGGGTGGATGGCGTTTAGCACCCCCACCAACGTAGAATAGGGATAGTACTTATTGTCATTAGGAAGCCAGACGTGACCTTAGAATTTCGGTGAGTAGGACCCTAGTAGTGACCTTAGGTTGGACTAGATTGATTTAGAAAGACCTTACCTGAGGATGAATATCTTGGAGGAGATTCGTAGGTTTCAGGTAGGTACACACACGCACACACTGAGACTCGACGTGGTGTATACGTGTATGTGTGTATATATATAGGACTAGGTATAAGTATATATATATATATATATACACAATACGTATAAGTGATACAAGGATGTGATATGATACACGGGGATGAAACAATATAACTGGGCTTGATGCCGTGATTCTTGGCTTTACGGTCGTGTTATGATGTTAGCGGATCATTAGGAAATGAGATAATGAATAAGTATACATAAGTAATAAAGGGTGGTGATGATATTGAAGTATATGGGATCTAAAATAGAACCCGGACCGTAACCTGTGCCTGAAATTCTGATATGATATCATATAGGTGTAACTTGATTACGACATCATATAGGTGTGACTTGATTTCGATATCATATATGTATGACTTGATTACGATATCATATAGGTGTGACTTGATTACGAGATGATCTAAGTGTGACTTAATCACAATATGATACATATGACATGATATTTCTGAGGATAAATTAATGATGTATATTTACGATGACAATGATATAAGATTGATGTATGCGATTACAGTATAGAACCTTGATCTTGACATGTGTTGATGATGATATTATACGAATGATGAGACAGGTATGTGATACTTGACCCGTACCCCGATATTGGGATGCCGTACGATGGATTTTACCGTACGAGGCATAGATATGATGATTGATCCGCACTCTTGATTCGAGAAAGCCGTACTACGTACGTGACGCTATTGAGGTTATATCGCCGACTATTAGAGATATGGATTCAAACCCTAGGTGGACTCTTATTTCTTATTGACTAGTTTCTTAGGATTAGTTCCTTAGGAGGTTAGATGGACACTAGTTTAGGCTCGAGTCATATAATTGTAGTTATACTTGTATATCACAGATGAGTGGTTATTACACATCCGTCTTTACATTCAAACCGTAATCATAACGGTGCAAGTTCATTCATATGTTTCTATAATCAGAATAAAAAATTTCCTGTTAGGACACCAGCACCATTACCGATGACGCGCATACTCCACGCACACTTATTTGCCGGCTCACACACATCATCATCGGTAATTGCTATGTCACGTACACATTAGATCATATTGTCTTCTGTTGATACAATCAGCTAACAGCTAGATCGATATAATATTGTGATTACTCTCTGGTGTTAGTATAGACATGGTATTTATTACTTAGACATTTCATGCATTCGCATTTTCATGTTATCATGCAGTATTATGGGGCATATGCCGACACCTATCATATACTTACTCATGATTTTGGGATTTTGGATTTCTATGAGATTTCTGGATTTTTGGGGAAAACCGCAAGAATATATAAAAACTTCTCTCTCTCTCCTCCTCTCTTTTTAAAACATAAGATGCGGTTTTCTCGTGATGTATGTGTCGTCCACCATGAGATTTCATGTTTTCTGTTGGATTTCGAGACCCGATTCGAGGAGTGGATGAACCGTCTCGGGTACATGGTGGGCCCGGTATGGTACCCCGGGGCAAGAAGATTGAGTTGTAGATGATGAGCCTGGCAGGGGAGGACTACCTACCGGTGATGTCTGGCACGGGGGATATCCTAAGGATACCGACCGTTGTCGTGAGATTTGATGATATGGGCCGATCCGGACTGACGGAGCCCGAGATATTGAGACTATGAGACATTGAGATTATGAGGTATTGAGACTTGAGATTTACATGTTTTATGTCGATGCTTGACACGGATTTCCATGGATTTCATCGTTGATATTTTAGATTTCTATACACATTTTACCATGATAAAAGTTAAAGATTTCTTTTACAGATATATCTAAATTTCAGGATTGGTTATTTCACATTCATGGTGCATGCATACTCATTCACATGACATAGTTCTATATGAGGCACTGATACGAGCACAGAGCATTTGCACTTACACGTAGCTTATTATCCTGCCTTTACTTGATGACTAGTAGTATATTATTATATTATTATGACCTAGGATAGCGTCGTCCATTTCGATTTCTTTTCGCAAATATCTTCTACTCACGAGTTGGCAACTCACCCCCGTTGTGCCAAATTTTATTACAGGTTCGATGTACATGGTTCCTTGGCGGCTTGCTGGCACATCTTTTCATTCAGGGTGATTTGCACGGTACGTTGGTTCACTTGTATCTGGACCGCCGTTGTACTTTCATTATTTCATTTGTATCTAGTAAGCTCCATCAACCAAACTTGTATTACTTGATAGGTTACTGGATCAGTTGTTTATTTCGACCTTAGAGTCGCGCTTGTATTATTATGATATCTGGTGGTTTTATTTTCTTTTGAGTTTTGAGTCTCGCCCTTTGGCATTGTATACTATTGTGCATTGATGTGGTTGTTTCCGCCTTTTGGCGTAGAGCTAGCTCCCGTTTGGGGATACATTTTATTGTTTGTGTATATTATACTTGTTGTACCTGTTTGTGGCCAGTTTTTACAAAGGAGACTCTGCCGAAATTTTTGAGAAAATTGGATGATACTTTTAAACTTGTATTCTACATGTTTTCCTTTTCTTCTTCTTCTTTTATGGTTTAGATTTTTGGGCTTCGGCTTACTTAGGTTACGTTGCGCCTCTAGACTCTTCGTAATCTAAGTACCAGTCACGTTCCGTACTTTCGGGTCGTGACAAAGTTGGTTTCAGAGTGTTAGGTTTAACCTTGTATATGTCTAGGGTGACCCTTGGTTGATGGAGTGGCGACTTAGGTAGTGTGACGTACCGTGGGTATGATCCGCGGCGTACTTACGATACGCTACTCTTCTTAAGTAGCCTTAGGATGTACATTTGTTTGCACTGCATTTCATTCGTTCCTTTGATCTATCTTCGTCGATATCGGAGGGTGGTTTCTGTTACCACGGGTGCACGGGCAGAAGGAGCTGCGGCTCGAATGCGATAACCATTAGGGTATCGGTTATTCTTGAGGATTGAAGCATTGTTTAGCGTGCGGGAGAAGGGTATTCACATGCCATCCAGACGAAGTTAAAGGATTCGAACGATTTGTCAGAAACCCATTTTCCCAAGTTTAAAGTATTCGGAAGAACATGCAGGTATTTCGATGGACCCTCTAGAAGAATGAAACCCTAACTCGACATAATGACCACGAGAACGCCCTTGAACCTTAGGGTTTACGGCAGTTCCACGGTGCCATTAGTGAGGCTTGGGTTTGCCCTTCTACGGTTGGACCATCGATACTGGGGTATGTACCGGATATTTTTAAACTGTACTTGAGTGTTGAGCTCTCGGGGAATTATGGGATTTTGATGGATCGATCGAAAAGTTTAATGTAGTCCGGATATCAGTTGAAGGGATCGACTACGTGAGAGACTTTAGATATTAGTATTGTCGTTGGTAGCGCAGTCAGCACACCTATGAAGAGACAAGTTTGAAACCGTCGACACCAGAGGAAAGGGGGAAAGAGGTGCACATTGACGATAGTGTTTACGATTGTGATTTGATGATTTGAATTTCATATTTCCGTTGATTGGATCTTTTTTTGGTATTTTGAGGATTTTATTCTACGATTGGTATTTCTTATGTGTCCATTCATTACAATCTATTCGTGCTTCATATATCATTTGTATTGATATTTTTTTGTACATACCCAGTACACTCGATTTGGTTTTATACATTTTGAGATTTTGATTTGATTTCGTGTATATGGGTTACATATGATTTTGACATATGCTTCGACCTAGTTTTCATGTATTTTCGTACTGTGATTTCGATTTTGATATTCGGTGTATGTTTTCATGCACCATGTGCACCTGATTGAGATTCTTGCGCACATTCGGTGCACCTGATACGATTTGTGCACACCAGATGCACTAAATCGTGGTTTTGTGCAGATTAGATGCACCTGATATTAGAGTCGTGCACGCCCGTTGCACTTGACAGATGTTTTTGGTGCACACCTGTGGCACTCAGTTTTTTTTTGTGTGTGAATTCGTGGCATCTGTATTTGGTTTCGATTTCAGTGCGCACCGGACGCACATGATATTTTTATGATGTGATTGGGATTTATTTCAGTTTGATCAATATGTTTTTATAATCATTAATATTTATTTGGTGACCAGGCGGGACGTGTATGTTAAATAAAAGATATTTATATATATATAGCTATTTTTTAAAAAAATAAACGTCCGCTACTTATGCCGTGGCACGTGCATCACACGGCGATTTTCAAAAGGGGTTCTTGCATACTTCTTTATCCAGATGTTTGGACGATTTTTCTATGATGCGCACAATATATAAGTTGTAGTTTTGATGTATATTATGTTAGTTTTCGTATTGGGTTTTGGTATTTTATTTTCTCCATAACTCCGATGATTGTATTATGCATGACGGAGTTGATTTTAGTTATGTATTGATGATTTCGGAGCCCCGACGATTTGAGTGTTTTGGCTGAATGTTTTAGTAATTAGGCGGAGTTTTAATTTAAATTCGGGGACCGAATTTCTTAAAGGGGGGGAAGATTGTAACATTTTAGAAATAATTAAATAATTAATTAAATGAAGAAAAATCGTTCAAGTGAATTTTATAATTTTCGGAAAAGTAAAATGTAGTTTTCATAAAACTAAACCGTAATTATTTTTCACTATAAATTTAAAAATATCTATTTTAATTATGTTATTACTAGTAAATGGTATTTATTTAGCCACTTATAAATTTTTAGTTTAATTAAATATTTTTCTTACTAGTAAATGGTGTTTATTTAGCCACTTATAAATTTTTAGTTCAATTAAATATTTTTCTTAAATTAATTATTTTAAATATTAACAAAAGCTTTATTTTTACACTAAATTAGTGTAAATTACAAATTTGAATGGGTTTAATTAGCTAAAGTGAACCATTACATATTAGAATCAAGTGTGTTTCATGCAAAATTTATTTTCAAAATTTTACAATGGTTCTAGACCATTCTAGGTCAAATGGAGTAAAGAAAATAAAGAATTTTTAGATAAATTCATGAAAAGACTTAATTGTGTGATATTTTTGTGAAACCTTCTACACTTTTCTTCACCTTTTCTCACTCTCCTCTCATTTCCTCACCTCATGGCCGGCCTCACCTCTATCGGCAGCCCCAAAATTTCCCCCCCATCAATTTTGCATTAAAAATCATCAAAATTCATCAAAAATTCAATAAAAAAACCAACAAAACCCTAATTAATTCCTACCCTCTATTCTTTGCTCATCTTTACATGGATTTTAGAGATTGAAAGCATTCATTATGGAGGTTTATTTTCAAGTTTGGATTTCATGTTGTGGAGGTATAAATCTTCTTCTTTTGATTTATTGTTATTAGATGTTTCATTTAAGCATAATTAGATTTAATAAATAATTTCTATCTACAAGTTTTAAAATTCAAGTTAGGGTTTATAAAATTAAGCTATGCTTTTTATTAATTAAGTAGGGTTATAATAACTAGTTTAACATTTTTAGAAGTGGAAAATCTTGTATGGATGATATATTGTAAATTGTTTATCCAAAATTATTTAAATTAATCCATTTTGCAAACTAGATTTCTATATATTGTATATATTGGTGAGATAAAATTCCAATTAATGTTTGTAACACTAGATTGTGGTTTTAATTAGGATATTAACTTGTTAGTGGAATGAAAAACTTAAATTGGTTACTAGTTTCTATTGATAATTGAAAAATACGAATAAAAATGCTATTTTTGCTAACTAGATTTTGGAAATTCTTAAATAAATGAGGTTTAAAATCTAAATTATGATTTCATTATATTATTATCATCATGAATTGTAGTTTAATGCATTAATTCATGCAAAATCCAGTTTAGATGTGATATTGTGAAATTTTCCTTAAAAGTATCGAAATCGGGCAAGTTTGCAAACTAGAATTTTCAATCTAATATAAATTAGGGTGTTAAAAATATAGTGATGGTTTATATAGTCTAGTTATGCTAATTAATGAATATTAGGACCATTAGTTTCTTTTAAACATCATGTTTTGAAGTAAAACGGTAAATTAGTATTTTCAGGTTTTACGGAATCAGACGATTTGATTGATTTTTAGGGTTTCGATGAATTAAATCATGTTTTATATTATAAGTAATGAGTTTTATGACTAAGAGTTGTTTGTTGATGCTTATCTCGATCAATCGGCGTTTGTACGCCGATATGGAGCGATATTTGGTTCTTTTGCATGAGCGGGACATAGGTTTTAACCTATGCGCGTTTCGTGCGTCGTTTTGATGTTGTCCGTGATTCAGTTTACCATATTATATGTGTTGGCGTATAGGTACCCCTCACGTGGACTATGGGCGATGAAGAAGAGGATGGCGACACCATCTTCGGCAGACAAAGACCAGGTGAGTAGATGTATATCTATGGGGGGAAGTCGGGTGGATGACGTTTAGCACCCCCGCCAACGTAGAATAGGGATAGTACTTATTGTCATTAGGAAGCCAGAAGTGACCTTAGAATTTCGGTGAGTAGGACCCTAGTAGTGACCTTAGATTGGACTAGATTGATTTAGAAAGACCTTACCCGAGGATGAATATCTTGGATGAGACTCGTAGGTTTCAGGTAGATACACACACATACACACTGAGACTCGACGTGGTGTATACGTGTATGTGTATATATATATAGGACTAGGTGTAGGTATATATATATATATACACAATACGTATATGTGATACAAGGATGTGATATGATACACGGGGATGAAACAATATAACTGGGCTTGATGCCGTGATTCTTGGCTTTACGGTCGTGTTATGATATTAGCGGATCATTAGGAAATGAGATAATGAATAGGTATACATAAATAATAAAGGGTGGTGATGATATTGAAGTATATGGGACTCTAAAATAGAACCCGGACCGTAACCTGTGCCTGAAATTCTAATATGATATCATATAGGTGTGACTTGATTACGACATCATATAGGCGTGACTTGATTTCAATATCATATATCTGTGACTTGATTACGATATCATATAGGTGTGACTTGATTACGATATGATCTATGTGTGACTTAATCACAATATGATACATATGATATGATATTTCTGAGGATAAATTAACGATGCATATTTATGCTGACAATGATATATGATTGATGTATGCGATTACAGTATAGCACCTTGATCTTGACATGTGTTGATGATGATATTATACGAATGATGAGACACGTAAGTGATACTTGACCCGTACCCCGATATTGGGATGCCGTACGATGGATTTCACCGTACGAGGCATAGATATGATGATTGATCCGCACTCTTGATTCGAGGAAGCCGTACTACGTACGTGACGCTATTGAGGCTGGATCGCCGACTATTAGAGATATGGATTCAGACCTTATGTGGACTCTTATTTCTTATTGACTAGTTTCTTAGGTTTAGTTCCTTAGGAGGTTAGATGGACACTAGTTTAGGCTCGAGTCATATAGTTTTAGTTATACTTGTATATCACAGATGAGTGGTTATTACACATCCGTCTTTATATTCATACCGTAATCATAATGGTGCATGTTCATTCATATGTTTCTATAATCAGAATAAAAAATTTCCTGTTAGGACACCAGCACCATTACCGATGATGCGTATACTCCATGCACACTTATTTGCCGGCTCACACACATCATCATCGGTAATTGCTATGTCACGTACACTTTAAATCATATTATCTTTTATTATTACAATCAGCTAACAGCTAGATCGATATAATATTGTGATTACTCTCTGGTGTTAGTATAGACATGGTATTTATTACTTAGACATTTCATGCATTCGCATTTTCATGTAATCATGCAGTATTATGGGGCATATGCCAACACTTATCATATACTTACTCATGATTTTGGGATTTTGGATTTCTATGAGATTTCTGGATTTTTGGGGAAAACCGCAAGAATATATAAAAACTTCTCTCTCTCTTCCTATCTTTTTAAAACATAAGATTCGGTTTTCTCGTGATGTATGTGTCGTCCATCATGAGATTTCATGTTTTCTGTTGGATTTCGAGACCCGATTCGAGGAGTGGATGAACCGTCTCAGGTACATGGTGCGCCCGGTATGGTACCCCGGGACAAGAAGATCGAGTTGTAGACGATGAGCCAGGCAGGGGAGGACTACCTACCGGTGATGTCTGGCGCGGCGGATATCTGGAGGATACCGACCGTTGTCGTGAGATTTGATGATATGGGCCGATCCAGACTGACGGAGCCCGAGATATTGAGACTATGAGACATTGAGATTATGAGGTATTGAGACTTGAGATTTACATGTTTTGTATCGATGCTTGACACGGATTTCCATGGATTTCATCGTTGATATTTCAGATTTCTATACACATTTTACCATGATAAAAGTTAAAGATTTCTTATACAGATATATCTAGATTTCAGGATTGGTTATTTCACATTCATGGTGCATGCATACTCATTCACATGACATAGTTCTATATGAGGCACTGATACGAGCACGGAGCATTTGCACTTACACGTAGCTTATTATCCTGCCTTTACTTGATGACTAGTAGTTTATTATTATATTATTATGACCTAGGATAGCGTCATGCATTTTGATTTCTTTTCGCAGATATCTTCTACACACGAGTTCGCAACTCACCCCCGTTGTGCCAAATTTTATTACAGGTTCGATATACATGGTTCCTCGGCAGCTTGCTGGCACATCTTTTCATTCAGGGTGATTTGCACGGTAGGTTGGTTCACTTGTATCTGGACCGCCGTTGTACTTTCATTATTTCATTTGTATCTAGTAAGCTCCATCAACCAAATTTGTATTACTTGATAGGTTACTGGATCAGTTGTTTATTTCGACCTTAGAGTCGCGCTTGTATTATTATGATATCTGGTGGTTTTGTTTTCTTTTGAGTTTTGAGCCTCGCCCTTTGGCGTTGTATACTATTGTGCTTTGATGTGGTTGTTTCCGCCTTTTGGCGTAGAGCTAGCTCCCGTTTGGGGATGCTTTTTATTGTTTGTGTATATTATACTTGTTGTACCCGTTTGGGGCCAGTTTTTACAAAGGAGACTCTGCCGAAATTTTTGAGAAAATTGGATGATGCTTTTAAACTTGTATTCTACATGTTTTCCTTTTCTTCTTCTTCTTTTATGGTTTAGATTTTTGGGCTTCGGCTTACTTAGGTTACGTTGCGCCTCTAGACGCTTCGTAATCTAAGTGCGGGTCACGTTCCGTACTTTCGGGTCGTGACACCAGGTATTGACCAAAAGGGACGTCGATGTGCGAACTCATCCTGACACCCAACTGAGCCTGTCAGTGACAATATCCGTACAGTCCGGCCCGTTCGTCTATAAGCATCGCATGGCGGGCCTAGGGGGTTGGTAAAAGTCAGACCCCCAAAAACGGTACAAGTCGTGTCGGAGTGTAGACCAGAACACCCTGAGATACTACTGGAATACCTACCAGTAAATCTCCTACCTTGTCCAAGGACTTCGTGTAATGGCTCTCCTAGACACAGCGCGACCTCACCCCCAATACCGGGAGAGACGAACCCCTGCAGATCCGCTCACTGCCTCCATGTGGCTCGGGACTGTACCCAACTAAAACCTGTTTGCACGTCTCCTTTGAGCGTGGTAGGGTAGTAATCAAAGTACAGTGGGAACTCACACGAGACAAATGACGATCTCGGGTCGATGAACTAACCTGTACACATGTCACCAGGGAACTGCTATATGACGTCAGGTATAAGACCAACTAGCAGTTTCCCGGCGAGTCCTGTCCGGTGTACTCATAACCCAATAATCACCTGTATACATCTTAGGTGATCCAACTGACATCAGTGGCTTGTGAGACCGGCCACCGCCCCTCGTCGGGGTCTCGACTGTATACACTAGTCTACTCTGGATTATCGATGCCCTGTCTCGAAATTCCCACGACTAGGAACCTTTTAAGGATGTGCTTATAGACTACCAGCTCCCACGTATATGATCGCCCTCATACTGCTGGCAGTCAAGCAAGAATCCGAGGGGCTCTATCAACACGCAATAGTGACGTGTAAGGTCACCTAAAGCAGTACACGATAATAAAGATAAACCAGATAGCATACTATCATCTTGAGTAAGACTGTCCTACTGGGACAGGTCCTCCCTCAATCATTGCAATCACGTGCCTGTGATCCAATAATTGACTCTGATGGCACTATCTCCAACAATCTCCCACTTGCACTCAAGGCTAATTATTGCGATGTCGCATACTCACAGTCCGTGTGATACCGAACACCCAACTCCTCTACTAGTCAGTCTCACAAAACCCGTTTGCGAAACTATTGCGTTCGAGGAATAGCCTCAGTGAGTGGATCCGCCTTGATGTTTCTTTCTATGTCTCTCTATATCTCAAGTTCATGGTGAAAGCCATCTCCCGAAATGAGCAATACATGTCTTAGAATGTGTCTGGATATTTGATGGGACCTAGCTCATAAATGAACTCCAAATCCAAACTTCTTAGACTGTATCGTCAACTGAACTTAATCAGTATCCTGCGTCATGCCTCCCTCAGTATCCCCTTGGACCACCTGTCTAAAATACTTCCCCTCGTCAGAAGGAAAACTATAACTCTGACAACCTCTCTGTCACCCAGGTCACCTTGGAAGCCTGGAATGATAACTGTCTCCCGAATGAGGCTGATGTCATCATATTCCTAGAACATCCATTTATGTTCTAAAACTGCTTCCGATTGTTTCTCCAGGATTGGATTAATATCAACTTACTGCATCTCGTGCAAAAAAGAACATCTGGCGTGGTACTTGACATCTCATGATTGACTCAATTGCCTAAGCAAGTGATCTGCCAATCATGCGCATCCCTCTCTCCTTTAGTCTGTAAGACACCTTTAGAGAGGGTGACTCCATCACCTATAGGTACACTACCGTGCTAGGAGTCGTCCATTCTAAAACGCCTTTAGAATGCTGTCTAAGTACCTAGATTGGGAAACTACCCAAATCTAGATCTAAAACCATAGATCTAGTAACCAGAATGTCTTGATAATATATCCAAGTCCCATGTGGAGAAACCACTGTGTAACAACCAAAGTATAACCGATCGTAGTATAGGAACTTCACTTCCTACTCTGTGTATGTCGTCCAAATACTAGGACATCACACCCTACTACCTTATTAACAGATCCATCCCTATTCTGATGAAGTCAAACCTATGACTGTCACATCAGAAATAGATGATCTATCTCCGCTAAATCTGCTTTAGTCTATAAATAGACATAAACTACTTGTTCACCAATGCTTCCGCTGCTCCCACTGACTACGACAACCCTCTGGCAGAGTCATATACACGTACGCTTCTAAAGCCAGTTTAGAACGACGCTATACTCATCCTCCTGCCGGGTGTCATAGTCTGGAACAACAGCAATGGCAAGTCTGGGTAAATAAGAACCTCCCTACTACCGTCCTTGAGGCTACCGGAGTACCTCTCGGGTGCCTGAGGTTACCCACCTTATCTGCGGAGTGACCAATGGAATGTCAAACCAGATTGAATCTTTAGGTTCTTATCAAATTTTCAGTAATCGTTTGCGGTTCTGGAATCACTTCCAGTTCTACCATACTCCCACTACTGTTTTCTGAAAAAATCCATTTTTGTTAAAACTGTGGCGAGTCAAGAACAATATCACTATTGATCTTCCAGATGGTAGAAAGTCAACCCTCGTCATAACCTGGGTCAACACACAAACAGCCATTACAGAAATGTGCCTTGAGTTATCCGGAGTCTGGTTTTAAGCATAAGCCGGACTACTCCCCGTACCTTAACATCGTTAAGATATGAATTGTTCTATATCCAATACAGAAACAGAGGCACTGATTTAATTGAACCAGATTCAAATCATGCAGCTGTCTCCAGTGCATGTCAACTAAATGGAAAGAGGCCGATCAGCGTTACTCAACTTAGGAGCGCTTCCAATTATGAGTAACCTGAAAGAGAAGCAAGTTCTCTTAATACCATAACTATCAACTGAATACCATACACAAGTATCTACAACTTCGATCACCTTGAAGAATCCCGATACTTGCAACACCTGGTTCTCTACTTTATTCATATAGCTATAACATCTCAAAACTCAGAGCTTGTGTTTCTATGAAACACTTATCTAAGAACTAGAGAAGTCATAAGTAAGCCGAATATAGTACGAGGACCAACCCCTCTGTCCTAATGGACACTTGACAACATACAATACTCTGTATAAATCCCTTGAGTCTAATAACTCACTCCCTGTGTGTCGTAGGTTGAAAACTGTACTTATGGTTAAGAAGAAATACACCGCTATTTAATGCTCCTTATCTAACTATCCACTGATATAGGTAAATGTCATAGACATAATTTCAAAAAGTTATATCTCACTCTATAAAAATAGACGTACAGATATATCAATTTGAAATTGTTGCACAACAACGGATATTCGAAACCAAATATTTGCCGTCCGGCAAACATCCCAGGCGATTTCCTCAAATATCACCAATTACAACGAATTCCGATATAATGAGGATGATCACCTAATTCCCAATAACTTACTCCCACTCATCATCTGTAAAACCATACAGATGTGAGAATCAAACCTGGTAAATACATACCCTGGAGCAAGTGTCTAATTGGGAAATCAGTTTTCCATTAACAGTACACAGTGAAAATGAAACATTTAAATGTTTCGATGGGGTATCTCGGTATTCCTAGTAATGCCTCTTCCATTATCCAGATTCACAACAGTAACCGTATAATTCTTTGCCATCTCTCCAAATCCCTTTATATGTTTTTAGTCATTACCTTCTGTACATCCCCTTAGGCTAAATGATTTTCTTCCCTCCCTACCGTTCGGCACCAGCCTATGGTTTGGAAAAAGACTATCCAATAAGCATAATGGGTGTACTGTCCTAATCCTAGGAGCACTCGCAGTGCGAGAGAAGGGGAAGATAAAAGACAACCGAATAAATCTTATTCCTATTTCTCCTGAACCAGAATCCATCGCCGAACTGGAACAAGTTCCTTTCGAGTTCGTATATAACCATACGATGGAGTATCCAATAAACTGTGGATCTTCGTAGTGATACGGAGTGTTCTGGAGAAATACAAAGGTGATGTGAGAGTGGTATTGAAATACTTGGTTTGGTCGTGAATAGCAGTCGCAATTTACTTTGCCCTCTTACTAATCCCTTGGTATGTCTTTACTTAATACCTTCTGTACACCATCGTTATGCTAATTGGTTTTCTTCATTCCCCACCGTTCGGCACCAGCCTAAGGTTTGGAAGAAGACTATCCAATTTGCGTAATAGGTGTACTATCTCCTAAACCAAGGAGTACTCGCAACCTGAGAGAAGGTAAAAAGAAAAGACAACTGAATAGTCCTATCCGTTTTCTCCAGAACCAGAAACCATCCTCGAATATATTCCTTCGAGTTCGTATATAACCATACGATGGTTTTGTCCAATGGAAGTGGACGTTCGTAGTAATACGGGGTGTCCTGGAGAAAAGGATAAAAGTAGGAGTGGCAATAAGGTTTGCAACTGTGACAATCCAAAAGCCAGTGTTTAAGAAGGTTCGGTTAATTTTGGTCACTGAGTCATAGTCTACGGTCGGGTCATGGTCGCTGCCAAAGAGAGAGAGAAAAGAAACACTCAGCGTGCACTCTAACCTAGATCAGAATGGTTACCAATTTATCTAATCAGGAAACCTCCCACTGTAACGTCAAATTCTCCTCCAAACCTGAAAGGAGAATTAGTCGGGATCATCCGAGGTGTAAACCAACTCATCAGTGAGAATCGGGATCCAACTATCATCGCATGATAACGTGACAGAATCCGCTCACGTTATCACACTCCAGAAGGTATGCGCATATCTGGCAAGTTTCAGCTTCTTTAGAAACTCCCGATGTGATTTTTACCCCATGCTCTTATGACCTTGATGAAGGTCAACAAATCATAAGTCACATGTCAAGTTCTACCTGTCATTGTCCAGGTTAATTTGAACCTACCCGTACAAGCCCTTGACAAAGGTCAACAAGGCTATACGACTGTCCCAAACCAACGCATCTATCTATGCAGCAGAAAGGTAACAAGCAGCTACCATACGCTATGCCTTGACGAAGGTCAACAAACATAGCATGAATACTACGTGCTACCCGTCTGAAACGACGGAGGGCTACGAATGGTTTCTGGCGAAAAACCTTTAACGTAATGAACTTGAAATCGTTGAAGGAACTGGATAGCTTTTTAGAAAAATATAGTAACGAAAACCTTTGCTAAAGAGGTCACTCCCGGTGAAGGGATCTCGTCTCTTTCCCCATAGAATGAGGTGCAGGATATTCCATCTGAATACCACGATGCAAAGCAAAAGTAAATGACTATTGTGAAGTTATTGCCCTGACGCAAACTTCTGTCCAAGGGGTCACTCCCGGTGAAGGGATCTCGGCCCTTGCCTCGTCGACTGAGATGCAGGATATTCCAACTGAATACCACTGTGCAAAACAAAAGAGAACGCCTTTGTAATAACAGCTTTTTGAAAAGTGTTCCAACAACATCAGAATAGGTTTGTTTATCTTGCGTTGATCCGAATCAACTCAGTCCCATCAATTGATCACACCAATAAAGAACAAAAATAATGACGTACGTATATGCCATCCGCATTCGCCACTGGGTCCCGTCATTACCCGTTAGGTTAGTTAACTAACAACAGAGCGGGGACTGGACTAGCGCGGATGCAAAAACATATACAACATCTACTAGTATATATATATCAATATATAATATTTCGCTTAAGGAGTGATAAAATGCAACATCACAGAAATGTAATAAGCATCACAGAACAATACAGATATCTGGGATCCCCGGGTTTCATAGAGCTGCTACTGAAACCCGAAGTTCCCCTGGTCGTGAGGATAACCTGTGCAATGAAATCCTAGACCCCTACGGGCGCGGCAAGTTACCCACCAAAACCTGAAGCGAGGCAGCCCCCATCAGCAACGTGAATGGACCACTCAGGACTTCACGGAATCCGGTAACTTGGGCACCCCTCCTGGGTCAACATGTACCCCCTACGAGTGCGGCGAATAGCCCGCCAATTCTAGAGTGAGGCCCCCTCCGTCTCAACGCCATGAGATGCGGGCTCGTTGCCCTCTAGAACCCGGCTATCCGTGCACCCTACCTTGGGGTAATCCTAGTACAGAAAGTAAAATATACATACAACGGGTACATCGACCTCACCCCGGTCGTGCCCTAAAAGAATAATATACAAACAGGCAGTGACGGCAGTCCACATGTCGGATGCTCGCCCCGCATTATCAAATGTACATATAAAATCAAACTGTACTAACATTGCATCCAGGCTATCCCCCATGACCAATCCGCAACATCACAGCACAACACAAAACATCAACGTGAATGTCACGTTCGCAAATCCGTCTAAAAGGGCTATAGCAGTCAGACAGGATTTACCGATCAACTGACATTCACGGTGGCAGATATAATGTAAATACTGTGAACTAATCATTTTTAAAATTTTCGATCGATCAAATTTTCCCAAGTGGGCCCCAAGAACTACTGTAGCACATAAAGAAATTCTAGGCCCAAACAGAACATTCCAAAACCCCAATTTCCCTGTACAAAGTTCACTGTGCAAAAATGGTGCAGTGAACGCACTGTGCTGCGGCGGAACCGCGGCCAGAACAGCGGTCTGGCTGCGGTTCCGCGGTCAGTCTACAGTGTCACACCACCATTTTTTCACAGATGTCTTAGAATTTCCTGCTTGTACTTCTGCAACATACTGAAAAAAATTTCGAGCCAGAAACAAATCGACAGAAAACTGAAGCTTTGAAAATGCGGGTTTTGGAATTTTGTTCGATCAAAAATGTAAACACACATTAGACCAAGCTAGACTAGGTTAATGGCATGGCTCTGATACCAATGTAAGTGCACGGCGGCGCCCCGGCCGTCAATCCGAGGCCAAAATGCGGAAACGATACTTTACTTTAACTTTTCAACCGGCACCACCGCGTACAAAAATCCCGGATCGGGCCATTAATCTAATCCTAGCTGACAAGAGAAGGGGTAGAGATATATACCGAGCGATCCGTGTCTTTCGGTCTTCTCGTCGTCGTCCCGATCTCCCGCGAAATCTCCGGTCTTCACCTCCTCGCCGGAAGGGCACCACATCGCCGGCTTCTTTTACGGGATCCTACCTCTGGACCGAGGCAACTCGGGCACGAAGTTGGCGAGTCTACGTGCCCAAGGATGTTGTAAGTTAACCGTAGAACGCTATGTCTCTTTGGGGTTGTGGAAGTTGCCATTAGTGGAGGATTGAGATGATAGCATTTTTGGAGATGAGGTTGGGGATTTTTGCAAACACAAGAGAACCAAAAATCCCCCACAAAAATATGGGCAGCCCCTTCTTCTTCCTTGGCCGGTCTCTCATGATCGAAGGAATAATAATGTGGAGAGAATGAATGAGGGAAGTGTGTGTGGCCAAATGGAAAAATGAGTGAGCCAAATAATCAAGAGAGAGAAAGGGTTATCATGATCACAAAACAAGTCCAACACTCATAAACCCATCATCACACCCAATGTCAAGCAATCATGAAGTCATGGAGTCAATGAAAGCTACACCCATCATGAAAACTATCATGAAGCAAAAGCTTGCAAAAACAACCCTCCAAAATGCTTATTTGCACAAATGCAAATAAGCCCTCCTCCACCAACTTTCAGCCAAGGATAGATACAAAGAAAAAAAGCCGAAACAAAATGCAAACTGGCAACTTCAGAAAACTGATCCCGTAATAAATTACAAGAAACCCCGCTATTGTATATACATACCCGCATTTGTATTCCGACCGAAATACAAATGCAATGAGACAAAATCTACACTGTACAATACTAGGATCCGGCTTAAACCAAAGCCCGCTAGTATTATCCGTCCGATCATGATCCGTGCAATACCGCACGTATCTGATCGAACCCTGCCATATCTCCATACGGCCTCTACAGCGTTTCGTCCGAAACATGAGCAACTGTCTATGGGGGACTCTAAAGACTCGTCAACACCTTGGTTGTGGATTTAACCACTAGCACGTCAGAGGTATTAGCCATACGTAACGGGCTACCAGGTATTGACCAAAAGGGACGTCGATGAGCGAACTCATCCTGACACCCTACTGAGCCTGTCAGTGAGAATATCCGTACAGTCCGGTCCGTTCGTCTATGAGCATCGCATGGCGGGCCTAGGGGGTTAGTAAAAGTCAGACCCCCAAAAGCGGTACAGGTCGTATCGGAGTGTAGCCCAGAACACCCTGAGATACTACTGGAATACCTACCAGTAAATCTCCTGCCTTGGCCAAGGACTTCATGTAATGGCTCTCCTAGACACAGCGCGACCTCACCCCCAATACCGGGAGAGACGAACCCCTGCAGATCCGCTCACTGCCTCCATGTGGCTTGGGACTGTACCCAACTAAAACCTGTTTGCACGTCTCCTTTGAGCGTGGTAAGGTAGTAATCAAAGTACAGTGGGAACTCACACGAGACAAATGACGATCTCAGGTCGATGAACTAACCTGTACACATGTCACCAGGGAACTGCTATCTGACGTCAGGTATAAGACCAACTAGCAGGTTCCCGGCGAGTCCTGTCCGGTGTACTCATAACCCAATGAGCACCTGTATACATCTTAGGTGATCCAACTGACATCAGTGGCTTGTGAGACCGGCCACCACCCCTCGTCGGGGTCTCGACTGTATACACTAGTCTACTCTGGAGTATCGATGCCCTGTCTCGAAACTCCCACGACTAGGGACCTTTTAAGAATGTGCTTATAGACTACCAGCTCCCATGTATATGATCTCCCTCGTACTGCTGGCAGTCAAGCAAGAATCCTAGGGGCTCTATCAACGCGCAATAGTGACCTATAAGGTCACCTAAAGCAGTACATGATGATAAAGATAAACCTAGCATACTATCATCTTGAGTATGACTGTCCTACTGGGACAGGTCCTCCCTCAATCATTGCAATCACGTGCCTGTGATTCAATAATTGACTCTGAGGGCACTATCTCCAACAGTTTTGCTTATAGGTAGGTTTGCGGGTATCCGTTATTTTCATTGTACTCTCTATTATATCCAGTACTCTCCATCTACCATTTCATGTATTTACTTAGAGACCAGTTGTGAGGACGATATTGTATATTATTTTGTACTCTGGATGTCAAGCTCGTGTGAGCTGACTTTATTTATGCAGTTTTATCTTTTATGCTGTTCTTCACTTATATTGTTCATTTCTTCGCTACGGCGTCGTATATTATTCTCGTGGTGATTGTTTCCGCCGTTGGGCGTGATTTCTCCCATTTGGGGATGCTTTATCTATATTATATATCATTTTACTTATATCATGTGTTGGACCCGTTTTCGGTGCTAGTTTTTACAAAGGAGGTGCTGCCGAAATTTTTAAGAAAATAACTTAAACTTTAAGGATTTTTACTCGAGGTTTCCAAAATTTTTTTAATAAATGTTTTTATCACTTTGTTCATTGATGGTTTAGATTTCTGGGTCTTCGGTTTACTTAAATTGCGATACGCCTGTAGACGTTCCGCGGTTTAAGTGCCGGTCACGGGCCGAACTTTGGGTCGTGACACTATAGCAAGGTATATGTGGGTACATGTAAGTATGTATGTATGATGTACATGTAACTGTATCTCATATGTGTATATACCTGTTAATAATTATGTAATACCCTCTACGTATAGATGTAGCTATGTCCGGTATGTGTATATACATGTCAATAATGATGTAATACCCTCTAGGTATCGGTGTAGCTATGTCCAGGTATGTGTATATACATGTCAATAATGATATAATACTATCTAGGTATAGGTGTAGCTATGTCCGGGTATGTGTGTATACATGTCAATAATGATGTAATACCCTCTAGGTATATGTGTATAGACATGTCAATAATGATGCACTACCCTCCAGGCATATGTGTAACTGTAGCATAGCAAGATATGTGTATATACATGTCAATAATGATGCAATACCCTCCAGGTATATGTGTAGTTGTATCATGGTATAGCAAGGAATATGTGTAAGCATGTAGATATACAGGTATGCTATATCTCATATGCACAATGGAAATAAGAATCATGTCTCAATGTCCCTAACCAACACAATATCACGTATGTATAGGTGTTGTGCGTGTCATAGAAATTATCGACGGTATGGGTGTAGCATACAATTTGTGCTCGTGCAACATGAAGCGTCAATAATGGTGTTGTGTCTCATTAATACTATGTCCATATACAATAGGAAATGAGATATGCAACAATGGTACACATGCACAATCAATGTCCATATACTTATAACAAATAGTCATGTCATATAATCTAGCCCAGACGCATAACGCCATGCGGGCGATTCCCCTGTAGATTTTCAATCTACTGACAGATGATCTCGAGCTAAGTAATCCGACCACCTGCTTCCCTTTCTTCGCAGCGTCTGAAGTCCCTGCTCACGATCCTAAATTTCATAAACACAACACATAAGGCTAAATATCCTGCGCCGATACAAATACAACTAAATGCAAGAATAACGTCCACAAGATAAACACACTGTGTACTTAGTGCACAAAACGCGTACGATATCGGCACAACCCTAGCTAGGATGACACAACCACCAAGCTTAAACCCCGATCGTACCGATCGTTCACCCACAACACAATATATATCGTGGAATCATATATATATATATAACATCGCAACGTCAATAGAAACCCACGCCTAATTTATCCGAAAACCTAGTAAGCATAATTTTCATCATTTTAGCTCAAGTCTAGAAGTTTAACCAAATCTAGCGATCACAATCATCACATAATAGCTTACTTAAACCACACAAACCTTTACTACAATTTTAATCTCACCCATATAATATTAGTAAAAGTTTAGTTTGAACTTAAGCTTAATTAGACGATTGGGGAAAATAACAATTAACAAACTCATATCTAGGTTAAGTTTTCCTTGTCAAAACATCCCACTTAACCATTTCAACCAAACAAAACCTTAACTTGATCTTCATAATCTTTTCTTGAATTTCTAAACATGCTAATTAAAGCTATATTAAACATCTAATAAGCTAGCTTAAAGTATTTAAACAACAATTAAAGTTTAGGGTTAGGATTTTATACCTCCATTTGATTCACAAACTTGCAACTTAAACATCCAAATTAGCCTAAAAAATGCTAACTTTCATGAAGATCCATGCTTGATTTAGGCTAAAGAATAATGGGTATGGATTTATTTTTGAGTTTGTGGGATTATTTGATGATATTTTATGATTTAATGAAGCTTGAAGGAGTGAAAATGAAGTGGGAAAGAAATGGGGCAGCCAATGGGGGGCCAAAGCTTGGAGAGAAGGAAATTTTATGGAAATTTCTATCTAAAAACACCAATTAATGCTCATAATTGCACCTCCCATCCAATGCCACCTCTTAATCTTTTCTTTTCTTATTAAAGTTTTCTTTAAATCAACAAATATCTAAATATTTGTAGGATATTTTGCATGGATGGATTAATGTTTAATCTTATGATTAAGTTAGCATAGATTCCCTTTAGCATAATTAACCCAATCAAATTTTCAATTATCACTAATTAAGTGCATTATTAAAAGCTTATAATAATATTTTAATTAAGGAAAAATATTAAAATGCACCAAAATTACAAGTGACTTACAAAAAACCGTAAACTAGCAATTTCCTAGTTAAATTAGGTGCAGTTAAGTCTAAACTGAAAAATGATCATTTCGGGGTTTTTACGGAAAAACACAATACATTTTACCTATTAACGGAAAATTCGCATAACGATTTCTAAAACGTTACACTGTCATAGCCCTCCATCATTTCAGATAAGTAATTTTTAGTATTCGTGCTGCGTTTGTTGACCTTAGCCAAGGCGTAGTGTGCGGTAGCTAATTAGTGCTTATCTGCAAGCATATGATGCGATTGAGTTAGGGTAGTCGTACGGCTTTGTTGACCTTAGCCAAAGGTCGTACGGGTGGGTTTAATTCAATCAAGAAATGACGGATTGAACTAGGCTAGCACTTATGATTTGTTGACCTTAGCCAAGGTCATAAGTTGCTAGGGGCAGAATATTATCGGGACTTTCATGAGTTGAAATTTGCAATGAGATAGCATACCTTCTATGAGATAGTTGGATCCCGATACCCACTGCGAGTAAGAGTTAGGTCTGGGAGAGTTTTACACATTACAATTAGCCGATCAAGTAGGTGTCTAGAAAGGTGTTAACGGGGTTACGCCCCTTGGAAAATGAGGTTTATTTTAATTAGGTCCGTGCGAAAGCACGGGGAACCTCTCTCAAAGTACCGACACTGGCCTGGCCGAAATGTTGGCGAACTTGTAGGGTGTAATTAATCCTGGCTAGTCTTACCTTTTAGGGTTTGAAGGAAGATTTGATAAAAACAGTGAGAGCCATCCTAATTAGATAAACTAATAACCAATCTTATCTTGCAAGAGCGCACGCAGAGTGTTTTTCTCTCTCTCTCTAATGGTAGCGACCATGCAACGCCTTAATCAAGATAATAATATGTATGCATTGACCGAACCTGCTTATTATACTGAGCTGGGAAACGTTGGTTCCGCTCTATCTTATAATTGTTATAAGTCTGAGTAGGAAATAGGGGAATATCCAGATTCCTATGCTACCCATTCGAGGAAGGTGCATGTTGATGCATCTTCTTCGGGTGTGTTCATTACCAAGAACTGTTTCTCAGTACACTCTACATCATGGGTATGAGATACCGGAATAGGATCCCACATATGTAAGAGTTACATGGGCTACTGAAAGGTAGAGAACTGAGATTGGGTGATATATCTCTAAGTGTTAGAGAATGGTGCAATTGTTGCAGCCAAGTCAGTTGGCAAATAACACCTTGTATTAATACATTGATTTTGAACGAATGCTATTACATACCGAACCTGATATACAACATTACATCAGTTTCTTTATTAAGTTAAAGAAGGATATAATTCTGTATTGGAGGATAATGTTGTGAAAATTTTCCTGAATCAAGAGTTGATTGGATCAGGCACGTTATATAATAGCATATACGTTCTAAATCAAACCACAGTTCAAAGTAAGTAGAACATGCACAAGAGGAGTAGTTCAGAAACGAATGAATCCTTCTTGTGGCATTGTAAACTAGGTCATATCACTGCGACACGACCAGCTAAATTACATAAGGATGAATACGAGAATCTGTTCGAATTTTCATCTTATGATACTTGCCAGTCTTGTCTCAAAGATAAAATGACCAATACTCCGTTTACTGGAAACAGAGAAAGAGTTATTGAACTCTAGGGACGGATACAAGATGATGTATACGGTCCTATGTCTACAAATGCCGGGCTTGGTTCTTGGTACTTCATTATATTCATCGACTATCTCTCAAGATTTAGACATGTGTTCCTGTTGAAACACAAGTCTAAAACTTTTAGAGAAATTCAAGGAATATAATCTTGAAGTTGAGAACCAGACTGGTAGAAGTATTAAGTCCTTCGATATGATCGAGAAGGCGAATACTTGGGCATGGAGTTCCTGGATTTTCTAAACGGAGAATGGGATTCTCACTCAGCTTACTCCTTCATATACACCACAGCACAACGGTGTATCGGGGCGGAGGTATCGCACCCTATGAGATATGACGCGCTCTATGATGAGTACTGTTGAGTTACCTGTTTTCTTTTGGGTGTTATGCACTTGAGAAGCTGCATACCTATTGAATGGGATTCCATCCGAATCAGTGCCTACCACTCCATACGAGATATGGTATGGGAAGAGACCATGTCTTAAAGGAGTGAAGATATGGGGCTGTCCGACCTATGTTGAAAAACAAAATCCGGACAAGCTGGAGGCAAGGTCAGTTCTGTATAAGTTTGTTAGGATATCCCAAACATTTGCGAGGGAATATCTTCTACCATACTGAGGAGCAAAATGTGTTTTGTTTCTCAGCATGCCACCATTTTAGAAAAGGAATTTCTTCTGAAGAAATTTGTGGTCATGACGTAGAACTGGAAGCAGTTCCAGCTGAACAAACTGACAGCTGATGATTTGGTGAAACCAAAGAATTCAATAGTCTCCAACGAACCTCAGCCCCTCCGCGAATCTGGTAGGGTTCCTCATCCACTTGAGAGATACTACGGTCTTCTCGGTGACAGTGGGAGCGAAGATTGCATCATGGTAGATGATAGCCCGACGAGGTTCAAGCAGGCCATCACGAGTAGGGACTCTGTGAAATGGCTGGATGCTATGTGATCAAAGATAGAATCCATGTACACCATCCAATGTATGACTTTGAATGTTGCACCTAAAGGGGTAAAACCCATTGGGAGCAAATTGGATCTTGAAAAGATTCTTGGTGTATATGGAAAAGTTGAGACTTTCAAAGCTATGCTTATGTCCATCAGGATCAATGCACGCATCACGGAGTTGGAACATCTGTTTTGATGTGGCAGTCAAAGAGTTTGACTTCATCAAAAGGGTTGATGAACCTTGTATATACAAGAAGGTTGTAGAGAGTAAGGTTGACTTCCACGTATCGTACGTAGATGACATACTCTTGATAGGAAATGGTTTCCTATGCTACACTCGGTCAAGCTCCTCTTATCACGGAGATTCTCCATCGAAGATCTAGATGATACCTACTACATCTTATGGATTATGATCTATGGTGTTAGATCTAAGTGGATGTTGGGAGTGTCCCAAGTCCAGATACATTAACACCGTACTAAAGGAGTTTAGTATGAAAGATTTTAAGCGTGGTGGTTCTCCCACTTACTAAGGAACCACTCTCTCCAAAAAGATGTCTTCCAAGACTGATTTGGAGAGAGCTCCTGTGCAATGGATACCCTATGCTTCGGCAGTAGGCTCTATCATGTGTGCGATGTTATGTACCAGACCAGATGTAGATGACTCACTAAGTGTAGTGATCAGGAATCAATCGGATCTTGGGAGAATCACTGGAAAGCTATGGAGGACATTCTTAAGTACTTGAGAAGCACTAAAAGAATGTTCTTGGTTCGAGCTTCCAGAGTGATAAGGTCAACTGAAACTCAGTCACAGGCATTTTCTTTACCCACAGTGGAGGGACGGAATGTTGGAAGAGTTCCAAGCTAGGTGCCGTGAGATACTAGACGATAGAGGCTGAATACATTGCAACCAACGATACTACCAAAGTGGCTGTCTGGACATTTCTTGTTCATGTGAAGTACTTGGTTCCTACCATTGAGCGTCCAATAACTGTTATTAAGACAACAAAGGAGTCATGGCTTTGGCCTAGAACCGCAGGTCCCATCAGCGTTCTAGACATATTCTGAGGACGGTATCACTTGATCATGGAGATGGTTGATCACCAAGGGATCGAGGTGAGGAGAGTTGACGCGAATGATAAGACGGCAGAGCCACTCACAAAGGCCTTTCCCTAGAGAGGCTTCTATAGGACGTTGAGTATGAGATACTACAACAAATGGCCTTAGTGCAAGTGGGAGATTGTAAGTTATATGTATGCCCTAGAGGCCATTGCTTTACATGCGATGTATATTGTAGTGGATGCTTGGACATATATAGGGAGGACTTTCTTGCTCGATATGATGGTATGCTATCTAGTTGCACTTTATCTTAACATGTACACTTATTGTCTCTCTATTACATATTGATAAAGCCCTTAGGATATGTACCTGACTACCAGGATTACGATGCAGAACATACTGGTGGGGCTGAGGTAGTTGGCAAGTACATCCTTCAAATGTTCCTAGTCGTGGGAGTATCGAGACAGGGTAACGATACTCCATAGTAGACTAGCGTATGCGCTTCTTGACCCATATGATAGGCGATGGATGATCTTACATCCATTGGTGTTGGACATCAGAGAAGGTATACGGGTGCTCAGTGGAGACTGAATACACTGGACAGACTCGCCGAGAACTCCTAGATGGTATTATACCTATCGTCAGATAGCAGTTCTCTGGTGACACTGGTACAGGTTAGTCTGTCGACCCGAGATCGTCATAGAGTCTTGTGTGATTCCCACTGTGCTTTAATTTCCACCTTACCATGTTCAAGAGATCGTAAAAAACGGTGGTTTTTGGGTACAGTCCCGAGTCACATGAAGGCAATGAGCGATAGGAGGGGATTCGTCTCACCCGGTATTAGGGGTTGATGTTGCGCTATGCTCGATTGGCCATAACTGGAAATCCCAGTCCAGGGTTGCTGAGATCTACTGGTAAGTGTTATCAGTAGTTTCTTGAACCATTATGGACCTTGCATCGGCATGACTTATCAGACTATTGGGGTCTGACGTTATACCACCCCAGGCTGTGATATGCGACATATCAGACGAAGAGACCGGACTGTACGGTAGTGTTACTGATTGGATTTACAAGAGTATGAGCAGGCTTGCCTGTTGATCTTCTGATCACTCAATACCCGGGTGGCCGTTACGTTTAGCAGACCGCTTGCGGCTTGTGGGTGTTTGATATGATCATCACCTACTGCTGGCGTATTGACGAGCCTTTAGAGTCCTACACAGAGCTTTCCTGGTTCATGCGAAATGAAGTAGGAGCACATATGTGATATGTGCGGGACCGAGATTAATGCACGTATGTGATACTGCATTCTATTCTCGCGATATGTGATATCGGACGGTTATATGAGATATAGCCGGGTTATCGGATCAAGTGTTGATTCGATAAGTTGATTCATATAATATTAGTCGGCTGTATGTGATATAGCCGGATTATTAAATCAAGTGTTGATTTGATAATTTAATGTATAATTATATATTTAATATATTAACTTACATTAACTAATATTTGCTCACTCAGTATTCTTTTTCTCACTTATGTGCATATAGTATATATGTGATATATATTTAAAGTACATTTTATTTGTGTCATGCTTGATGCCACATGCTTCATGGGTGTATGAGACTCACACCATACTTGATATAATGAGGGGTATATATTTATCTAAGTAATTCAAAAATTAGATGGAAATTTGTCATGGCTACAAGCTTGTAGAAGCTTGTGTAACCTTTGACTAACTCCACTCATTTTGTTTCACTTGTAGATATTTATTAACCTAACCATTATACTCATCCATGGTTGATTCTCTACATGAGTTAGTGTATGATACTAACTCACCTATGGTTGCTATTCTCACCTCATATGAGTTTCATTCTCATCTTCACTTCATCTTCTTCCTCATGAGAAAGCTTGCTAGCTTTTGAAATGGTGAAGAAATATTGTGAGAAAAATAAATCTAAAGTGAGCCCAATTACTACTTCATCATCCTCTACTATATTAGCCATATAGTTTAGGATGTTTGCTTCACTAATCTACAATTAGTGAAGAGGTAGCAAGAGCTTGAGTCTCCTCGACGTAGATCATCTTCGGCCTCGAAGACTTCGAGCAAGCTTGTTCATTTCTTCATGTAAACCCTTACTAGAGTTCGGGTGTTCACTACTTGGAGCGAAGGGACTACTACACAGAGCTTTAGAAGTGAAGGACCTGTCTACAAAGTTTGTATTCCTCATTCACTTAGATGTAAAGTTGTTTGCATTACTAGTTCGTCTAAATCTCTAGTTAAGATTCTAGGGTTAGAGTTCTTTAGTACGGCAAAAATTGAAAAACGGCAAGGACGATGCCTCCCGAAACCTTGCAGCTGCCCTAGGTAACGCATAACAACATCGCATACATGACTGACCCGACTGCCGAAGTATAGGGTATCCCTTGTATGCGAGCCCTCTCCAAATCAGTCTTGAGAGACATCTCTTTGGAGAAAGTGATTCCTGAACAAGCGGGTCATTACCATGCTTTGAATCTTCCATACTAAACCCCTTTAGTATGATGTCTATGTACCTGGATCGGGACAATACCAAATCCATTCAGATCTATCTCTATATATCTATATCCCCAATATGTAGGAGACATCAGTCAGATCTTTCATCGATAACTTGTGTGATAAGAGGAGCTTGACCGAGTGTAGCATATGAACATCATTTCCCGTCAAGAGTATGTCATCCACGTACAATACGAGGAAGACAACCATACACTCTACAGCTTTATTATATACATGGTTCATCTACCTTTTTGATGAAGTCAAACTCTTTGACAACTTCATCAAAACAGATGTTCCATCTCCGCGATGACTGCTTTAATCCGTAGATGGATTTAAGCAGCTTGCACACGCTTCCGCTGCTCCCACTGTCTATGAAGCCTTCTGGCAGTGTCATATACACGCTCTCTTCTAAATCACCATTTAGAAAAGCGGTTTTGACATGCAGTCTGCCAGATTTCGTAGTTATGATATGCAGCAACGGTAAGTAGGATCCTGATAGACTTAAGCATAGGGACAGGAATAAAGTTTTCATCATAGTCGACACTAGGTCGCAGACGAAAACCTTTTGCTATAAGTCTAGCTTTGAAAGTCTCAACTTTTCCATCTACACCATATTATCTTTCTCAAAGATCTTCTTGCTCTAGATGGTTTTTACCCCTTCAGGAGCAACATCCAAAGACAATACTTTGTTGGTGTACATGGATTCCATCTCAGATAACATAGCATCTAGCCATTTCACAGCCCACTCGTGATGGCCTGCTCGAAACTAGTTGGGCCATCATCTCCATGATGCAATTCTCGCTCTCACCGTCTATGAGAAAAACCGTAGTATTTCTCAGGTGGATGAGGAACCCTACTAGATCAGCGGAGTGGCTGCGGTTCGTCGGGGACTATTGAATCCTCCGGTTCCACCAAATCGTCAGTTATAGTTTGCATTGCTGGAAATTTTTCCAGTTCTACCTGTTTGCCACTAATTTCATTCACTAGAAATTCCTTTTCTAAAAAGGTGGCATGTCGAGAAACAAAACACCTTTTGCTCCTCGGTGTGGTAGAAGATATACCCTCGCAAATGTTTTGGATATCCTACAAACTTGCACAGAACTGACCTTTCCTCAAGCTTGTCCGGATTTTGCTTTTCAACATAGGTCAGACAACCCCATATCTTAACTCGTTTAAGAGATGGCCTCTTCCCATTCCATATCTTATATGGACCGATAGGCAACAGATTTGGTCGAAACTCTATTCAATAGGAATGCAGCTATCTCAAGTGCATGTCCCCAAAAGGAAATACGTAACTCAGCAGTACTTGTCATAGAGCGCACTATATCTAATAGGGTGAGATTCCTCCACCCCGTTATACTGTTGTGTTGTGGTGTATTCGGAGGAGTAAACTGAGAGAGAATCTCATTCTCTTTTAAATAATCCCGGAATTCTGTGCTCAGGTATTCACCTCCCTGATCATATTGAAGGATTTAAATACCTTTACCCATATTGTTCTCAACTTCGTACTTATATTCCTTGAAATTCTCAAAAGATTCAGATTTGTGTTTCAACGGGAACACATGACCGTATCTTGAGAGGTCAACGGTGAATGTAATAAAGTACGCAGAACCTTCCTTGGCATGTGTAGACATAAGACCGCACACATCACCATGTATCTGTCCAAGAGTTTAGTAGCTCTTTCTCTATTTCCAGTAAACGGAGATTTAGACACCCAGCCTTTAGGACATGACTGGCAAGTTACATAAGATGTAAATTCTAACATATTCAAATATGCATCCTTATGCAACTTTAGCTAGTCTTGTCGCATTGATATGACCTAGTCTACAATGCCACAAGAAGACATCGTTCATTTCTGAAATGTTCCTCCTGTGTGTTCTGTACGTTTAGATCTGTGGTTTGATTCAGAACGTATATACTGTTACATAACGTACCAAACCCAATCATCACTTGAATTTGAAAAATGTTCATAACATTTTTGGTATGAAATAACAGTCGCTCAGAATCATTGTATTACCAGTTGGTAACACCAGGTGATATCTGCCAACTGCTTTGGCTGCAACAATTGCACCACTTTCTACTACTTAGAGACATATCACCATTTTCCAGTTATCTACCTGTCATTAGCCCATGTAACAAATTACATATATGGGATCCTGATCCGGTATTCTATACCCAGGACGTAGAAACAACTGAGAAAGAGTTCTTGGTAACGAACACACCCGAAGACTATGCCTCAGCATGCTTATTCTTCGTTTGGGTGGCGTGGGAATCCGGATATTCCCCTATTCCTTACTCAGACTTATGACAATCATAAGATAAAGTGGAACCTTGTCCAGTATAATAAGTATGTTCGGTCAATACATCAATATTATTATCTTGATTAAGGCATTTCATTGGTCGCTACCAGGAGAGAGAGAAGGATAATCACTTTGCGTGCGCTCTTTGCAAGATTTGATTGGTTTTTATCTAATCAGGATGGCTCCCACTGTTTTTATCAAATCTTCCTTCAAACCCTAAAAGGTAAGATTAGCTGGGATTAATTACACCCTACAGGTTCGCCAATCGTTCGGCCATGCAGGTATCGGTACTCCGAGGGAGGTTTGACGTGCTTTCGCACGGACCTAATTAAAATAAACCTCATTTTCCTAGAGGCAAAACCCCATTGACACCTTTCTAGACACCTACTGGATTAGCTAATTGTAAAGTGCAAAACTCTCCCAGGAGTAACTCTTACTCGCAGCGGGTATCGGGATCCAACTATCATATAGAAGGTATGCAATCTCATTGCAAATTTCAACGCTTGAAATTCCCGATAATTTTTTTACCCCTAGCTTCCTATGACCATGACGGAGGTCAACAAACCATAGGCCGCCAGTCAAGTTCAACCCGTTCATTTCTTAATTGAATTAAACCCACCCGCACGACCCTTGACAGAGGACAACTAGGCCGTACGACTACCCTAATCCAATCGCATCACATGCTGGAAGATAAGCACTAATCAGCTACCGCAAACTGCGCCTTGACAGAGGTCAACAAACGCAGCACGAATATTAAATAGTATTTATCTAAAATGATGGAGGGCTATACAGGTTTTTAAGAAAACCATGAGCGTATTGAACTAGATATCGTTGTAGAATTTAATAATTTTGGAAATGAGTGTTTTTAGGCTTTTGCTAGTTTCACTAAAGTGGTCACTCCCGGTGAAGGGATTTCGGCTCTTTCCTTATCGAATGAGGTGTTGGATACTCATCATGGAATGCCACTATGCAAAGCAAGAACTGGAGAAGCAATCAATAACAAAACTGAGTGAGTTGTAGCATTTGTTAGTTTCGCTAAAGAGGTCACTCCCGGTGAAGGGATCACGGCTCTTTCCTCATCGAATGAGGTGCTGGATACTCATCAAGGAATACCACTATGCAAAGCAAAAACTAGAGCTACCCTTTTTGAAAATTTGATTCTATAACATCTTTAGGTTTCTTTCTTTTCATTAATCTCATTAATGAAGTCCCATCATTTAATGTTTCCTAAACATTACAGAAAAGTGAAACGAAAATAGAACGTACACTTATTCCATCTGCATTCGCCAATGGACCCCGTCATGCACCGTTAGGTTACTTAACTACCATCAGAGCGGGGCTGGACTAGCGCGGGTGCAAAGCATAAGCAACGTTTATTATATATCATATATATAATGTAACATTCGTCTCACGCAGTTATATGATCACCTCACAGAACCAAGCAGCAGAAGCAACATATGAAATATTAGATGTACTAGGATTTCCGTGTTTTAAATTTAGCCAGTAATGTAAAACACGGATTCCACGGTCGTGAAGAATAGCCAAACCCATATCCCAAGACCCCTAAGAAAGCAACAAGTAACCTTACCAATTCTAGAGTTAGGTGACCCGGTCTCAACACGTTGAGATGGTCTCCCACTGGACTCTGGAACCCGATTACTTGTGCTCCCTGCCTTGGGTCTATCCTAATGCGGAAAAGTAAATAATATTCATCAATGGTGACATCATTCTCAACCCAGAAGTGCCCCAATAAAATAATATTACATACAGATTTTACATAAATGAAAATAAAAAAACTCTCATCTCACATAAAAAAACCCGGCTATTCATTCACGGCGATCCAATAAATCATATCAACAGCAACACATAACATCACATGTCATCAACATAAGTAAATATGTGTATCCCGAAAACTCGTTGACATATAACTACGAGATCGGGATACCCCACATATTACACTTACGGTCGCAGAAAAAAATTGGAAAACTACAATAATTAGAATCTGTATTTCCTTATACATTATAAACCCAGAATATCTCATATTCCGGATTTCATGCCTAACCTATAAATCTTGTATTTTAGTCTCAAATTGAAACACATTTCAATTACTTTAGTCAGGTAATTCAACAGGATTCCCGACTATATTACCGAATACTCGTCGGAAACTTTAGCAGATGGCCGCATCCCTAAATACCATCGACGAAGTGCACTAAGGCGGAACACTGTGGCCGCAAGCACCCGAGTGGGTGCTTTTGGCAACGGGGTTCTCCTACAGTCATTTGGTCACGGCTATGGGGTGTGGATGTCTACTAGAGTTACCCTGCGAGTGTTTGCGTACAATACGCGATTGCGACGGAGTTTTGATCTGAATCAAAATTCTGTGGCAACCGATTAACCGAGACTAACACACTAGGTTTATAATATACTAACTAGTTTTCACAAAACTAATTATTTGAATTCTAACAATTGTATCACATGTCATCAAATTCTAAACAACATCAAACATTTCGATTGGTTTAACAAACACCCACAAAATCCAGAGACCTCAACAACTTGATAAGAATTAAAAATACCCAAAGAGTTCTAAATGACACAATGGAGCAGCACAAGAAAAATGGACCCTTAACTCCCCAAAACGGCGGCAGAACAGCGGCCGAACAAGCGTTTTGGCGGCGGTTCCGCGGCGCTTTATAGGAGTAGGGGCTCCAAATTTCTCAGGGCTCCATAGAATACCCTGCATGAATTTTTGGAAATTTTCAATTACGAAAATTCCAACGTTTGAAAAATTCGACAGAAACTTGCAAGATTTTCGGGTTTCGAAACCGATCGAACACTTTAACATCGTAACGACCTACTCAAATGTTCTAGCTTGGCTCTGATACCATGAAAGTCTACCCTAGCACCACCATGATATTTTAGTGGCATCAAACATGCCGGATTTTAAAATTTCCGAGCGCTAGGTTAGACTTGACAAGATCATTGCTAGAATGTTAAGGTTAATCTATAATGATACGTAAACTAAGAGAAAAGTGAAGATGGCTATACCCTCGTAGATCGAGTCCTTCACTTCACATGCTCCGTGTAGTAGTCCCACGACTCCACTAGGCTCCACTTGAGGGTTTGGACGAGCTTCCTCCGATGACCTTCATGCCGAAGATGATCCACGCGAAGTCCTTCCAACTCAAGCTAGCTCTACACTAAGCTCTTTTAGTGTAGGAAACATGCTACACTTGATCGCTACTCAAGTGTAGAATGGTGAAGTAGGGGACTGTTCATATCAGATTTTTGCATTTTTATACCGCCCAATTTTTATCACATTGCATATCGGTAGATACTCTTGAGCCGTGTTTGCTAGTCAATTGCAGGATACAGGTTCTCGGCTCTAAATGGTGAAATTCATGGAAAAACACGGCAAAATCCGGGTTCCTGCCAACCACAGATAAAACACGGATCTCCGCTCTTTATCCGTCTGTTGCCACACACCAGTTTAAGAGACAAAATGGCAAATCAATGTCATTTTCATGCACAAGGCTCAATGGCAACACAAGATCTAAGAAATCTACGCGGAGCTCGAGGAAATCATGACAAAAAGATCCACATCCAATCACCTTTTGACTTGCTGAAATTCTGGACAACTTGTGGAGAGATTCTGAGAAAAACAGTGTACCAAACTGATCCAAACATCAACACTAAGAAGCACAAAAAATACGAGGATCCAACTCCTCTAAAGAGCCGCGGTTCCGCGGCATTATCATGCTTAGGCCGCGGAACCGCGGCCGTACGGTCTCCTCAGTTGACTAAACTTCAGGGTTATTTTGGTCTTTTCATGTAGAGGAAGAATTTTGCCCTAGATTTCCAGTTCCCTGCCTATAAATAGCCCAGAACCTTGTGAAGCCAAGGGTGCATAATCTTGTATTTTTCTAGGTTTAGAATACTTGTTTCTTCTTCCTCTTCTCATCTCTTCTCCATTGAAAAACTTGTAGTGAGCTTTTGTGAGTGAAGAATGATGAATAAAGAAGTTCATTTTATTATCATACTTGTCTTGCTCTTATGTTAAATGCTTGTAATTTTCATTTGTTAACTTAGTTGGTGTTATTTCTTGTTGTTTCTTTCTTTCTCTTTTTCTTTATCCTTAAAACAACCATGATGCTTACGCTTGATCCTTGCCTAGGTGAGGTCGCAAATAGCTAGTTGTTATCTTCTAATCTCCTTCTTTCTATCTTCCTCTTTTGTTTTGTTTTCTTTTCATTATGATGTGTGAGTAGTTTCATACTTGTTAGGATAGGATAAGGGAAGTTTGAGAGAAGGAAATCTCTCTCACTCTTTCCTTGCCCAACATCTTAAATCGACTCCCGTTAATTGAACCACAATCCGCTCCTTACGGCACCCTATCCTCCATGATAGCGGTGATTCCGTAGTGAGACCGGTTGTGGTTGAATTAACCGGAGGTTATGGCTAAGAGCCAAGAACGGACGGACAAGTACCAAAAGGAAGAACTTAAGCGTTGGAAATCCTAGCTTATACTCGCAAGTTCCTTCCTAGTCGTGCTAATCCCCGTTGTTGCCGATTACCGTAACACCGATATTAAGAGTGGCAACGAAAGAAGTGAGCGACTCCTAACTCAAACTAACCTAATCCTAACCCTAACAAACTCTCTTTACATATCATTTTAACACTTAGATAATCACAAACAAATCTGGGCTTTCGGACTTAACTCGTTAAAGCACATAAAAAATGATTCCCATCTCCCTGCGGACGACCCGTACTCAACCGGCTAGCTACAAGCGAAACCGTTTTGATTGCGGTAATTAACTAAACTTGAACACGCAGAATATCTACCAATCAAATGGCGCCGACTCAGATGTCGAAACTCCGTCCACTCCTCTTTCACCCCTTCCTTTGCCGGCCAACTCCGACGTTGACCGGAATTCTGTTCATACATCTTCACCTTCACCATCACCAACCTCTTCTTCCGCGATGTCAGGATTTAATCCGAACATCTCTTTGACTACCCCTGGATTGGCTCCACCTCCTACGGAGACCAATAACCCACCACCACCACCTGTTGTAGCGCCGCAGTGAATCGCGCTCCAGGATCGTTTCTATCCCACCCGTTCTGCACTTCCCACCTGCCTTTCTCTTCCACCGGCCAATGGGGATAATTTTGAAATTAAGCCCCACTTCATCAACATGCTTCCACGATTTCATGGGCTTGAATCTGAAGATGCCTATATCTTCATCAATAAATTTCAAAACGTTTGTGCCATGATGAAAACCACCCAGCTGTCGGACGATGCTATACGTCTACGGGTCATTCCGTTCACTTTATGCGATCTTGCTGAAAAATGGCTGTATAGCACCTCTTCCCACTCCATAACCAGTTGGGACGAGTTTGTTAAAGCGTTTCTAAAACAATTCTACCCGAATCATAAAACCGCAAGGATTCGCAATGAAATCAACCAATTCTCTAAGCTTCCTTCTGAACCCTTCTAGAAGTGCTTTGACCGGTACAAAGACCTTCTTGTTCAGTGTCCTCACCATGGTATCGAGAGATGGCAACTTTGCCAAACCTTATACGAGGGCCTGAACCCAGCAACGAAGCAGTTGTTGGAAACCATCTATCAGGGCCACTTCCTATCCAAATCTGACGAGGAAGCGTGGCAATTCTTTGACGACCTTGCGGAGCAAACGCTACAATGGGAGAGCACCAGACCGATGACTTCTTCTTCTACCTCCACTTCTACCGGTCAGTCTAGGGTAGGAATTCACCAACTTGACGTCTCTATTGCGATGAAAGCTGAAATGGCCGCAATAACGAGAAAGCTTGAAGCGATAGAGAGCAAATTCTCTTCTCCTGCTCCTACCCCTGTTCTTCCCCTTCGTACCATCTGCGCTTGTTGTTCCGATCCTTCTCACTTGACCGAAGAGTTTCCTTACAATCCACCATCGCAAGGACAGGATCAGGTTAATGCTGCATTCCAGCAAAGACCGAGGAATGATCCATACTCTTCCACCTACAATCCCGGTTGGAGGAACCACCCCAATTTCGCCTGGAATCAGAATCAGAATCAATTCCAAGGCAACAATTTCCAAAGGGCCCCTCCGCCGCAACAACAAGCGCAACAACAAACTCAACTGCAGTTTCAGCAACCCTTCCAACCCCAATCTTTTCAAAATCAGACGAACAACATTGCACCCAACAATTCTTTTCCACCAAACAACTTTGTTCCGTCAAACAACGATAAGGTTTCCTCGCTCGAACGAAGTCTGGAGGCGTTCGTTAAACAATCGACTCAATCCACTGCCAACATCCAGTCTTCCATTCAGTCCTTAGTGCAACACACTGCCGCTCACGGGCAAAGCATTAAAACCATCGAGGCCCAGATTGCACAACTGAATGCGGCCTTAAGCGAGCGAGAGAAGGGGAAGCTCCCGTCCCAACCACTCCCAAATCCCGGTCACCCACAGAATGTACATATTGCTCTTGAACAACATAATCATAATGTGAGAGCCGTGACCACATTGAGATCGGGAAGGATGCTGCAAAACAACATCGGCACACGGATCAATGATGACACCCCGGCCGCTTCTTCTTCTACTTCTTCTTCTTCGTCTCCTGCTTCTTCGTCTTCTGAGCCTATTCTCCGTTCTTCACAAGGCTCTCCTTCCTCTTCTTCTGCTTTGAATGGACCCGCTTCTCACTCCACGAAAACACCTGTTCTGGGATCCGTTCCGACTCCACAATCTCCTCCACAAGCATTAGACTCAACCAATTTTAAAAACATCCCATTTCCAAACCGGTTGAGGTCTAATAAACAAAATCCTCAAATGGAGAAGATTCTGGAGTTATTTAAACAGGTTAACATTAACATTCCTATTTTAGATGCCGTCCAACAAGTCCTATCCTACGCGAAAATCTTAAAGGACTTGTGCATGAAAAAGAGGAAGTCTCAGGTACCAAAGAAAGTTTTCTTGACTAGTGCTGTGAGTGATGCTCTTACCCAATCTTTACCACAAAAACGGAAGGACCCTGGCTGTCCTACGATTTCTATTACCATTGGGGATAAGAACATCAACCGCGCACTATTAGATCTTGGTGCCAGTGTTAACCTGCTTCCGTACTCAGTATACGAGCAATTAGGCGTAGGAGAGCTGAAACCCACACACTGTACTCTCCAAATGGCCGACCGATCGATCACCCATCCTAGGGGTGAGCTAGAGGATGTGTTAATCAAAGTCGGGGACTTCATATTCCCCGTTGACTTAATTGTATTAGACACACAGCCTATAGCTAACCCCCGGAATCAAATTCCGGTGATACTCGGTCGCCCATTCCTTGCAACCTCAAATGCTGTGATCAATTGTCGCAATGGTTCGATGAACCTCTCTTTTGGAAACATGACAATTGAACTCAACATTTTTAGGTTGGGGAATCAGCCCTCCGAACCTAATGCTCATATACTGGACGTCTGCTCGATCCAGGAGATCACCCCTGAAGAGTGTGAATTCGAGGAGTTTCTGTTCGATCATGCTAACCTTAACGCCACTAGTGCGTTCCTTCTCGAACCTGCTGCTGTTTCTGTGCCCGACAACGACTACGAGTGTTTCACGTTCTTGAACGATCTTAGCCGCTCACAACCCGAGTTTGAATCCTTCGAATTTCCGGATGAGTTACCTGAACCATCCAACTCGGTCGCTTACACTCGTTTTGAACCTTTGCTGGAGTCCTTTGAGTTCGAGACCTCTGCACCAACCTTGCCTTCAATCGTTTCACCTCCATCGCTCGAACTCAAGCTTTTGCCGTCTCACCTTAAGTACGCTTACTTAGGTGAGAACGAGACCCTCCCTGTCATCATCGCGGCTTCTCTAGCTCCAGAGCAGGAGAAAGCCCTTCTCACGGTCTTGCACAGCAACATGCAAGCTTTTGGCTGGTCTATGGCGGACATCAAGGGGATTAGTCCCCTGATCGTTGAGCATCACATTCATCTGATGGATGATGCCAAACCAGCCCAGGATCCACAAAGACGGCTCAATCCAGTCATGAAAGAGGCTGTGAAGAAGGAGATCGTAAAATGTCTAGATAGTGGTATCATTTACTCTATCTCTGATAGCCAGTGGGTTAGCCCCATTCATGTTGTCCCCAAAAAGTCGGGCATCACGGTCATAACCAACGAGGGGAACGAGTTAATCCCTACTCGCACCCACACTGGGTGGCGAGTATGCATCGATTACAGAAAACTCAACGCCACAACGCGGAAAGACCACTTTCCGCTACCTTTCATTGACCAGATGCTTGAACGATTGGCCGGACACGAGTACTACTGCTTTCTTGACGGCTACTCCAGCTATAATCAAATTCCCATCGCCGAAAAAGACCAGGACAAGACCACTTTCACTTGTCCTTTCGGCACGTTTGCATATCGTCGCATGCCCTTTGGGTTATGCAATGCGCCCGCTACCTTCCAGCGGTGTATGATGGGAATCTTCTCTGACATGGTGGAAAAATTCATGGAGATTTTCATGGATGATTTCTCCATCTTCGGCGATTCCTTCAACGAGTGTTTGCTGTATCTTGACGCTGTCTTTACCCGATGTAAGGACAAGAATCTCACTTTGAATTGGGAGAAGTGCCACTTCATGGTGCGTGAAGGTATTGTCTTAGGACATATCATCTCGCAAAATGGCATAGAGGTTGACAAAGCAAAGATTGAGGTCATTTCCAATCTCCCTCCTCCCCGATGCGTCAGAGATATCCGAGCCTTCCTTGGTCATGCCGGTTTCTATAGACGGTTCATCAAGGACTTTAGTAAGATTGCTAGGCCCTTGACTCTTTTGCTGGCCAAGGATACGCCATTCGACTTCAACTCGAGCTGTGTGACTGCATTCGAGTCATTGAAAAGCTCACTCACTTCTGCTCCCGTTCTTTCTTCTCCTCACTGGACGCACCCATTTGAGATTATGTGCGATGCATCCGACTTTGCCATTGGTGCTGTCCTTGGACAACACATCAACAAGATGCCGCACGTAATCTATTATGCGAGCCGAACCCTGAACGAGGCCCAACTCAATTATACAACAACTGAGAAGGAATTCTTGGCTGTTGTATTTGCTTTAGAAAAGTTCAGGCCCTACCTCATCGGCTCTCCAGTCATTGTCTACAAAGACCATTCTGCTCTGCGCCATCTTTTTACGAAGAAAGATGCAAAATCTCGGCTAATACGTTGGATCCTCTTGCTTCAAAAGTTTGACCTTGTCATTAAGGACAAACGAGGATGTGAAAACGTAGTTGCCGACCATCTCTCACGACCTCCTTCTTCGCCTTCGCTTCCAATCCCGATCAATGACGTTTTCCCGGATGAACAGCTCTTGACAGTATCTTGCGAACCCTGGTTCGCAGATATTGTGAACTATTTGGCCACAGGATTACTACCGAGTGAATGGTCAAGTCAGGACAGACTTCGCTTCTTATCCCAAGTAAAACACTTTTACTGGGACAAGCCCTATTTATTCAAGTACTGTCCTGACCAGATTATTCGTCGGTGTGTCCCTGACGAGGAATTCAAGAGTGTGCTGTCATTTTGCCACGATCAAGCGTGTGGTGGGCATTTTGGCCCCAGAAAGACAGCTGAGATGATCTTGCAATGTGGTTTCTACTGGCCACAACTCTTCAAAGACGCTCATGACTATTGCAAGACTTGCTCCCGGTGCCAACACTTGGGCCGGATATCCCGGAGGAACGAGATGCCGCTCCAACCGATCTTGGTTGTGGAGATTTTCGATGTTTGGGGGATAGATTTCATGGGGCCGTTTCCCAGCTCTTTTGGGAACTTGTACATCCTTCTCACTATTGATTACGTCTCTAAATGGGTCGAGGCTGTGCCCAGCCGGACTAACGACAACAAGGTTGTCGTTAGGTTCCTTAAAGAAAACATTTTCTCCCGGTTTGGGCACCCCTGAGCGATCATTAGCGACAATGGAAGTCATTTCTGCAATAAGACTTTTGAGGGCTTGATGCGGAAATATTCCATTAATCATAAGCTCTCTACGCCCTACCACCCCCAAACCTGCGGGCAGGCCGAAGTTTCAAATCGGCAAATCAAGCAGATACTGGAGAAGACGGTTTCCAAAAACCATAAGGATTGGTCGCTGAAACTCACTGATGCCCTTTGGGCATTTCGAACCGCTTATAAGACCGACCTTGGCATGTCTCCCTATCGGCTTGTGTACGGAAAAGCCTGCCACCTACCTGTCGAAATAGAGCATTGCGCATTTTGGGCGATAAAGGAGTTGAATCTGTCTCTCGAGGATGCGGGCAGCCATCGAAAGCTGCAGTTTAATGAATTGAGCGAGCTTAGGGATGAGGCTTACGATAACGCGGTTGTCGTTAAGAACCGAACGAAGGTGTTTCACGATAAACACCTTTTGCGCAAAACTTTCGTACCTGGTCAGCAGGTACTGCTTTGCGACACCCGACTTCACTTCCATCCAGGAAAGCTCAGATCTCGCTGGAAAGGGCCGTATTTTGTGCGGAATGTGTATCCGCAGGGCGCTGTGGATTTGGAGAATCCAAAGGACGGTTCATTTTTTAAAGTGAACGGGCACCGACTTAAACCGTACCTTAGCGCCGAACCAACAGTGGAGCTCCTATTCTTACAGGAGCCAGTTTACCCTGCATAATCTTCCTCTGCCTACCTCCAAATTTCGGTTATCCAGCCAATAACAGTGGACACTGTTCCAAATAAGTTTGGGGGTATGTATATACCATTTTGTACATTTTTGTGGATATTCTTTTTCTTTTTCTTTTTCTTAAAAACAAAAACAATAAAAAAAAATAATAAAAATTTTGTGTCTATCTAACCGACAATTTTGACCCTGCAAATGATCTCTTCATGCAATGACAGTGAGGACACTGTCCAGTTTAAGTTTGGGGGTATGCTCGGTGCGCATTTCTTACCTTCGCATTCATATGTATATTTTGCATCTGCATATTAAAATCCATAAAATCCATAAAAATCTAAAATTTTTCTAAAAATATAAAAACTTTTCTGTCAAGTTAGCTAGTGGGAGGACTCTGATTCAACATTTCGACGGTTTTGTTTGATAAAATAAAAATAACTAAATCTTATTTTTAGATTTTGAAAACCTGAAAGATAACTCTCCTTTAAAGTTAACTATAGCTGATATACGTCTTTACATCACACTACACGTGTCGTGAGTTTTGGAAATTAGATGACAAGTCTTTTTCTGTCTAAAAACTTTTAAATGGATAAATGATTTTCTGAGGATCAAATAGGTTTGTTCTGAAATAAGTAATATCAAGAATAGTTTATGAAGTAAAGTGAATATGAAGGAATGTTATTGATGCCTTAATTGGAACTAAGTCTGAAAAATAACCCATCCGAAACTTGATTGGAATGATTACACACCAAAACCCACTAAACACGTCTTTTATCCAAAAAATAATTGAACTGCCGGTTATATCTCCGTTCGTATTGAATCATCATGATTTTCACGCCAAACTGTCTTTTGTTTTTGGACCTAGGTAACTTGAGTAATTAAGTCCGCTGGGGTGTTTCTACACCTAATGCCCTAAAGCCAACTGGTTTGGGTGCATTGGCCCAAAGCTCGCTAAGAAGCCTAGAAAGTCCAGATTAAAACTGAGTCAAGCAACTGTTCTCTCCGAGTTAAAATTCCTAACGATTCTTTGTGTGAGAATAATCTTGATAAAAGACAGGCTTGTTATAAAAATTTTTAGCGGAGATATGAAGGTTTTATTCTATGATAAAGACTATTGCACGTTCACAGAGGTGTGTATGAAATGAAAATAAGAAAAAGGTGGAGTGAAAAATAAGACCTAGTTTCCTGTTAAGGAAGATAGAAATTCTGAAGTTGAAACTTTACTGGAAAATGAAACTTGAAAATGCTTAACTCTTTATAAAACTTATGTGATCCTTTCAAAATTTTATCTGGGCTTTATTATGTGACATAATGACTTTAATCGATCCTTCTGGAAACTTAACGACACTATTTGCACTGCACGTAAAGACATATAAAATCTGTAGTTAAATAAGAAGCGAAGGGTGAAAAATAAAGGTTCGATGGTCTTGACTTAGGATAATAGAATTGTTATTTTCTGAAACAAAACTTTAGGGTTTGAATCTTAGTTATTTTACAAAACCAACTTGACCAGATTTTGTTGGTAGTATCCGCTGAAACCCTCAGAAGACAACACTCCTCCTACTAGGGACACCGAGAGGTTTAACGGCTTGTTGCACGTGCTCAGTGCAATCGCGTTCCCTGCGAAAGTGAGGTTAGGAAATTTTTTGTGAATAAATTGGCTTTGCTCGGGACGAGCAAATGATAAGTTTGGGGGTATTTGTTCATATCAGATTTTTGCATTTTTATACCGCCCAATTTTTATCACATTGCATATCGGTAGATACTCTTGAGCCGTGTTTGCTAGTCAATTGCAGGATACAGGTTCTCGGCTCTAAACGGTGAAATTCATGGAAAAACACGACAAAATCCGGGTTCCTGCCAACCACAGATAAAACACGGATCTCCGCTCTTTATCCGTCTGTTGCCACACACCAGTTTAAGAGACAAAATGGCAAATCAATGTCATTTTCATGCACAAGGCTCAATGGCAACACAAGATCCAAGAAATCTACGCGGAGCTCAAGGAAATCATGACAAAAAGATCCACATCCAATCACCTTTTGACTTGCTGAAATTCTGGACAACTTGTGGAGAGATTCTGAGAAAAAAAGTGTACCAAACTGATCCAAACATCAACACTAAGAAGCAAAAAAAATACGAGGATCCAACTCCTCTAAAGAGCCGCGGTTCCGCGGCATTAGCATGCTTAGGCCGTGGAACCGCGCCGTACGGTCTCCTCAGTTGACTAAACTTCAGGGTTATTTTGGTCTTTTCATGTAGAGGCAGAATTTTGCCCTAGATTTCCAGTTCCCTGCCTATAAATAGCCCAGAACCTTGTGAAGCCAAAGGTGCATAATCTTGTATTTTTCTAGGTTTAGAATACTTGTTTCTTCTTCCTCTTCTCATCTTCTCCATTGAAAAACTTGTAGTGAGCTTTTGTGAGTGAAGAATGATGAATAAAGAAGTTCATTTTATTATCATACTTGTCTTGCTCTTATGTTAAATGCTTGTAATTTTCATTTGTTAACTTAGTTGTATTTATTTCTTGTTGTTTCTTTCTTTCTCTTTTTCTTTATCCTTAAAACAACCATGATGCTTACGCTTGATCCTTGCCAATGTGAGTTCGCAAATAGCTAGTTGTTATCTTCTAATCTCCTTCTTTCTATCTTCCTCTTAGGTTTTGTTTTCTTTTCATTATGATGTGTGAGTAGTTTCTGTTAGTGTATATACCCTAGAGGCCATTACTGTATCATACTGGTTTGTATATTACTTAATGGATGCTTGGGATATTCACCTTGTATATACAATCTTGCTCAAAATAGTAGTATGCTACTTGGTTTGTTTCTACTTCAATGTGTACATGTGTTTATTTTTGTATATCGCCTATACACATTAGTGGAGCCCTTAGGATCTTTGCTTGATTACCAGCGATGTGATGGCCGTCACACTAGTGGGGCTGGGTAATCTATAAGCACATCCTTATGCAGGTCCCTGGTCGCAGGACTATCGAGACAGGGCATCGATACTCCGGAGTAGACCAGCGCATGCGCTTCTCATCCCAGTGTGGGAGACGGTCTGTCCTACAGCCGTCAGTACGTCGTACTTGAGATAGTATGCGGGTGCTCGTTAGGTTACGGGTACACTGGACAGGACTCGTCGGGAACTGACTAGTTGGTATTATGCCTATCGTCAGTTATCAGTTCCCAGGTGACATGAGTACAGCTTAGTCCGCTGACTTGACACTGTCACTTCGCCTCGAGTGTGTTCCCACTGTACTTTGATCACTACCCTACCACGGCTCAAAGGAGTCGTGCAAACAGGCAGTGGTTGGGTGCAGTCCCGAAGCACTTGGAGGCAGTGACGGTTAGACAGGATTCGTCTCTCCCGGTATTGGGGGTTGACATCGCGCTGTGTCTAGGAGAGCCATTACACGAGTAGTCCCTGGCCAGGGCAAACGAGATATACTGGTAGGCTTCCACTGTTATCTCAGGGTGTTTTGGGCTTCGCTCCGGCACGACTTGTACCGCTATTGGGGGACTGACGTTTACTGCCCCCTAGGCCTGCCATGCGATGTATCAGACGAACAGACCGGACTGTACAGAGAATGTCACACTCAGGCTCAGTAGGAGTTCAGATGGGTTTTGCTTCGTCGGTCTTCTTGTCGGCACTACCTGGGGACCGTTACGCACAGCTAGTGCCGCTTCCGGTCTGTGGTTAAACCCACTGCCAGCGTAGTGTCGAGTCTTTAGAGTCCCACACAGAAAGCTTTTCGCCTTTAGGCAAAAGAGTAGAGGCCGCATGGTATTGCGACAGGTCGCATGGTTTTGCGATAGCGTTCGGTCACATCCGTGCACTTGTGCACGTACAGTGTCCGGACAGTTTACACTAGCGGGCTTTGGTTTAAGCCAGATCCTAGTGTACCTTTTGGGATTGGATTTATCCAGTGTGCATTCGTGTTCCTCGGAACGCGGATGCGGGTGCGTATGCACAGTTGACAGGGAGACAGAGGCAGCGGATTCTCATTAGGGTTGTTGACAGTTGACCGTTGACTATTTGACTTTTTGTTCAACCCTAATGAGAATATGATATGTGATTAACTATTATATTAATTAAGTATTATGGTGGCATGGTTGTTGACTTGTTGACTTTGTTGACTTGTTGACTTTTGTTGACTTGTTGACTTTGTTGACCGGTTGACTAGGCTTGACTAGTTGACCATCATGATAACCATAGCCATCATTTCATGGAAAAGACTTTTGCTTGCTTGCTCATTTGTGTAAAATGAGTGCATGAAATGATATGGTTATGGTTGCTTCAACCATCACATAAGACTTTTTTTTAGTATGATGAGTTATCATGACTTTGGATTATGAGAGGGTGAGAGACAAAATACTTGCTCATTCTTTCTTGCTCATTCTCTCTCTTGTTCTTGAGCTCTCCTTTTGCTCTCACCCTCTTGCTCTTTTTCCCTCTCTTTAATCTATGGTTCTCTTGTCTCATGAGTTGAGAACCAAGAACCATAGATAAAATCCCACACAAACTCTTCTCTACTCATTCTAGTTCACAAGGTTTAGCAAACCGAGTGAACTAGTTTCTTCAAAGAACGAAGAAGGAGCCAAAGGTTGGAGCTTTCAGGTGGATCTATCTTCGGCGTACGGATACGACGGGAAGAAGCCAATCCGGACCACCATCGGAGTTTGAAGACGAAGGAGTTCAAGACAAGCAAGGTATAACCCCCTAACCGAGTAGCTAGAAACTCGTAGTTAGGTTGCTAGATAGATGTTTAACCAAGATCCGGGTTTTAGGTCCATGTTACCACCTCCGTAAACATCGTTTTGTACCAAATTCCGCATTCCCGAAAGTACCGGGAGAGGTAGCATGGACTTACAGTGGTATCAGAGCCTAGTTAAACTCTATCTAACATGTTAGCAAGTAACTAGAAGATCGATCAAAGAAAAAGTCCCGAAAACGAACCCCGAAATTCGAATTTTCTGTCGATTTTTTTACTGTTCAAAAGTTGATTATTTTTACACCTAAAATCGGCTCAGGGTTTTTAAAAGCCACTGTAGAAAAATCACCAAGAGTTCCCACTAAACAACCGCGGAAACGCGGCAATAGCTTGCTATTGCCGCGGAAACGCGGCCTCCTTGGCCCCTCTCTGGTGTTTCTTTGCTACAGTGTACTTGCAGGGGTATTTTGGGATTTTTGGAATATATATTTTCTGCCCAGATTTTCCAGAACGAAAATTTTATTTTGGGGTCCCGAAAATCCGTATTTTTGATCGAACTTCTAAAAGACTTAAGCTAACGGGTTTTTCTGTAATGTGATATTTGTATTGAACGTCTACTAATTGCTATATGTCGATTAGTGGGGGTTATACAAATCTGTGATCTGTAATGTTGCTGGAATGTGGATATGAATATGTTGGATTGTCGCGGGTGAATAGCCGCGGGTTGTGAGACGAGAGTTTTCTTTTCTTTCAATTCATGTAAATTTGTAAATTGATGTAATAATTATTTGTATGGCCGCACAACCGGGTCGGGGTTGTAGCCGTCATTGTATAATTTCTTTTTACTGTTTTTGCTCCTAGGATAGACCCATGGAGGGGGTGCACAAACTACCGGGTATGCCGAAGTGTCGAGTGGCCTACTCATGGAGATGAGGGAGGTTACTACGCTTCGGGTACTTGGCGGGTAGTTTGCTGCACCCGTAGGGGTCTTGGGTGGGGTTTTGGCTATTCACCGCGACCGTGTAATCTGTCTTTCGTTACAGGCTCGTACGAATTACAGATTCCTAGTATATCCAATGTATTCATCTGTGATCTGAAATGTTTATCATTGCAGTACATCTATATATGATATTATTTAGGCGTTGCTTATGTTTTACAGACGCGCTAGCCCAGCCCCCGCTCCGTCGTTAGTTAAGTAACCTAACGGGTAATGACGGGGCCCAGTGGCGAATGCGAATGGCATAAGCGTACGTCATATTTTGGTTGTTTTCTGCAATGGTAGGATTAAATGATGGGACGCATTAAAAGAACTAATGCAAGAATATCATGCATTAAAAGAACTAATGCAAGATAATAAACCAAGTTAAAGTCGCTGGAACACTTTCGAAAAACCACTCGGTTCTTTTCAAAACCAACTTTTAAATGCGGAGCTTGAGCCACTCCTTTTTAAAAGCTATCTCGTTCCATCGACCAAATCAAGTTCACTACGTTCACGGTTTTGCCAAAACCATTCGTAGCCCTCCGTCGTTTCGTATGAATATTCAATAGTATTCAAGCTGTGTTTGTTGACCTTCGTCAAGGCATAGTGATTGGTAGCTGTTGGGTATTCATATGTAGCATAGATAGATGCGTTGGTTTGGGACATTCGCATTACCTTGTTGACCTTCGTCAAGGGTATATACGGGTGGATTCAAATTAACCTGGATAATGACGGGCAGAACTTGACATGTGACTTATGATTTGTTGACCTTCGTCAAGGTCATAAGAGCATGGGGCAAAAAATCCACATCGGGAGTTTCATAAGCACTGAAACTTGCTAGATTTGCATACCATTTGGAGTGTGATGATTCTGGTAGGATTCCTTCAGTTTCGTCACGCGATGATATTTGGATCCCGATCCTACTGTGAGTATATGCTACTCCTCGGGAAATTTCTCACTAATCGATCAATGCTATAAACCTAGTAGGTGCCTAGAAAGGTGTTAGCGGGGCTACGCCCCCAGGGAAAAGAGGTTCTTTAATTAAGGAACATCGCGAAAGCGTTGGAAAACCTCCCTCGAAGTACCGACACCGGCCTGGCTGAACGGTTAAGCAAGTATTATGCGGTGGGATTGATCCCGACTAATTCTTCCTTTATGGTTTGAGGAGGGATTCGAGAAACAGTGGGAGCCATCCTGTTTAGACAAACTAAAAACCACTCTAAACTTGCAAGAGCATCATGCTGAGTGTTTCTTCTTCTCTCTCCTAATTGCAGCGACCAAATCGACATGACTGGACTTATGTTACTCTTAGATAAAAACAAACTGACAGGGCCAAACTACAAAGATTGGCTCAGGAATGTCAAGATAGCAATCACTTACGACAAGCTGGGGTATCTTCTTACCACCAAAGCTCCCCCTGCCCCTGGTCCTACTTCCAGCATCGCGGATAAGGAAATCCGCAAGACTTGGGAGATTGATAGCGCGAAGGCCAAGTGCCTCGTACTTGCCTCGATGGACAACGAACATCAGAGGAGGCACGAGAATATGGACCTTGAATCCATATTTCTCCATACAGAAGAACTGTATGGAGAGCAATCTCGTATCGCAAGATACGAAGCGTCGAGAAAGTTATTTTCGGCAAGAATGGCCGTCGGATCATCAGTAGCCGAGCACGTGCTAAAGATGATCGGCTACATTGAGGAGCTCGCGGACCTAGGGATCACATTGGAGAGTGAACTATATACGGATATAGTTCTCCAGTCCCTTCCTTCCACTTACGCCCAGTTTATACTGAACTTCAACTTACAAGAAAAAGAGGTTGAACTTTCAGAGCTCCTCAACATGCTGAGGAGCGCAGAGGGAACCCTACAGAAAGGTAGGGAAACATCCACTTTGTTTGTAGGAGGATCATCTTCTTCTAGGTCCAAGGCGAAAGCCAAGGGAAAGAAGAAGAAAGCCCCCGCCAAACCAAGGGGCGGTGTTAGTAAAGTGGATACGAAGGGAAAAGCTAAAGCAACAAAGAAAGCAGGGAAGCTTGTGGATAAGGAAGAATGCTTCTATTGTCATAAGAAAGGTCACTGGAAGAATGATTGCAGGGCTTGGAAAGCCAGGACACAGGAATTGAAGCAGGTTGCAGCTTCAGCTTCAGGTGTGTATGTTATTGAAAACTGTCTTTCAATAAACTCTACTTCCTGGGTATTGGATACCGGATCAGGATCTTATATCTGTAATTCTTTGCAGGCATTGAGAAACCGTAGGGTTTTGAAGGCAGGTGACATGACCCTCAGAGTTGCGAACGGAGCTAGCATGGATGCTAAAGCCGTGGGGGACTATCACCTGGGAATGTCAGATGGACATGTTTTGGTTTTGCGTAATTGCTTTTTTGTACCCAACGCAACTTGTAATATCATTTCTGTATCTTTAGTTTCTAAAGAAGGTTATGAATTTGCGTTTGTAAGTAATGTTGTAAACATTCACCTTAATCAAGTTCTGATTGGGTCAGGTACATTGAGTAATGGTATATACGTATTGAACCAACCACAGATTTTCAATGTCCAGAATACACACAAAAGAAAGTCTCCAGAAATAAATCAGACTTTCTTGTGGCATTGTAGACTGGGTCACATCAATGAGAGAAGGTTGACTAAGTTACATACAGAAGGATATTTGAATGCGTTCGAATATCAATCGTATGCCACTTGTCAATCCTGTCTCAAAGGAAAGATGACAAAGACTCCGTTTACTGGACGTGGAGTACGAGCGAGCGAGCTCTTGGGACTCGTACACAGTGACGTGTGCGGTCCAATGTCTACACATGCGCGAAGCGGTTATTCTTACTTCATTACTTTTACGGATGACTTCTCAAGGTACGGTTATGTCTTCTTAATGAAACATAAGTCCGAAGCCTTTGGAAAATTCCAGGAGTATAAGAATGAAGTAGAAAAACAGACCGGCAAAAGTATTAAGATTCTAAGATCGGATCGAGGTGGAGAATACTTAAGTGCCGAGTTCCTGGACAATTTAAAAGAGAACGGAATTCTCTCTCAGCTTACTCCTCCATACACCCCGCAACATAACAGTGTATCAGAGAGACGGAACCGAACCCTATTGGATATGGTTCGGTCCATGATGAGTAACGCTGAGTTACCACGATCATTCTGGGGATATGCACTAGAAGCAGCTGCGTATCTCTTGAACAAGGCTCCCACCAAGACTGTGCCTACCACCCCATATGAGATGTGGACTGGAAAGAAACCCTGTCTTAAGTATCTTAAGGTATGGGGATGTCTAGCTTTTGTAAAAAAGCAGCATGAGGACAAGCTTGAGGCATGTTTAGTACAGTGTAAGTTTGTGGGATACCCAAGGAACTCCAGGGGGTATCTTTTCTATTCCGCTGAGGAACAAAAGGTTTTTGTTTCTCAGCATGCCCGCTTCTTGGAAACTGAGTTTTTGGAAACCCAGATAAGTGGGAGCACAATAGAACTGGAAGAAGTTCCAGAACCACAGACTGTTACTGAAAGCTTAGTGGAACCAGAGGGTTCAACAGAACAGGACATTCCTACGCCGCTCCGCAGGAGTAGTAGGCAGTCTCATCCGCCCGAGAGATACTACGGTTTTCTCATAGACGGGGATAGAGAGGATTGCATCATAGATTATGATGAGCCTACTAGCTTCCAGCAGGCCGTTCAGAGCGTTGACTCTGTGAAATGGCTGGATGCAATGCGGAACGAAATGGAGTCCATGTACACCAACAAGGTTTGGACGTTGGACATTGCTCCAGACGGGGTAAAACCCGTAGGATGCAAGTGGATCTTCAAAAGGAAGATTGGTGTAGATGGACTGGTTGAGACCTATAAAGCTAGACTGGTAGCAAAGGGTTTTCGTCAAAGACCTGGCTTGGACTATGACGAAACCTTTTCTCCAGTAGCCATGCTGAAATCCATTCGGATCCTTCTTGCCATTGCTGCCTTCCACGATTATGAGATCTGGCAAATGGACGTAAAGACAGCTTTTCTAAATGGAAATTTAGAGGAGTGTGTCTATATGGACCAGCCAGAGGGTTTCATTCAGAGTGGGCGCAGCGGAAAGGTGTGCAAGTTACTTAAGTCCATCTATGGACTAAAGCAGGCATCGCGGAGTTGGAACATCTGCTTTGATGAGACGGTCAAAGAATTTGGCTTTATCAAAAATCCAGATGAACCATGCATCTATAGTAGATTTGTAGCGAGAACTGTAGTATTCCTCGTTTTATACGTGGATGACATTCTCTTAATAGGAAATGATATTCCTATGCTACAATCTGTCAAGGGGTTCTTGTCACACAGGTTCTCCATGAAAGACCTGGGTGATGCCTCGTACATTCTGGGTATCCGGATCTACCGTGACAGATCCAAGAGGATATTAGGACTTTCACAGTCCAGGTACATCGACACTATACTGAAGAGATTCAGTATGGAAGATTCCAAGCGAGGTAACCTACCGGCTTGTCACGGGATCACCCTCTCTAAAGAGATGTCTCCCAAGACTGATTTGGAGAGGGATCGCATGTCTATTATACCCTACGCTTCTGCGGTAGGCTCTATAATGTATGCGATGTTGTGTACCAGACCGGATGTAGCTTATGCACTGAGTGTGGTAAGCCGGTATCAGTCAAACCCTGGGGAGAAACACTGGATAGCGGTAAAGAACATTCTCAAGTACCTGAGAAGGACTAAGGAGATGTTCTTGGTGTATGGCGGAAAAGACCTCCAGATCGAGGCCTTTGCTGACTCCAGCTTCCAGAGTGACAAGGATGATTCCAAGTCCATGTCGGGTTTTGTCTTTACCCTCAATGGAGGGGCGGTGTGTTGGAAGAGTTCCAAACAAGAAACCGTTGCGGACTCGACGATGGAAGCGGAATACATCGCTGCATCTGATGCCGCAAAAGAAGCTGTCTGGATGAGGAAGTTCTTGAAAGAACTTCAGGTGGTTCCGTCCATTGTTGATCCAATACCTCTGTATTGCGACAACAACGGGGCTATAGCTTTAGCGAAGGAACCCAGGTCCCATCAGAGATCCAGGCACATCTTGAGGCGGTATCACCTGATCAGGGAGATCGTGGATCGCCAGGAGATCGAGGTTCGGAGAGTCGCTTCAGAAGATAACACTGCAGATCCATTCACCAAGGCCTTGCCCCAGACTCAGTTCGAGCGGCTGATCGAGATGATAAGTCTTCGATGCGCCAGTACATGGCCTTAGTGCAAGTGGGAGATTGTTAGTGTATATGCCCTAGAGGCCATTACTGTATCATACTGGTTTGTATATTACTTAATGGATGCTTGGGATATTCACCTTGTATATACAATCTTGCTCAAAATAGTAGTATGCTACTTGGTTTGTTTCTACTTCAATGTGTACATGTGTTTATTTTTGTATATCGCCTATACACATTAGTGGAGCCCTTAGGATCTTTGCTTGATTACCAGCGATGTGATGGCCGTCACACTAGTAGGGCTGGGTAATCTATAATCACATCCTTATGCAGGTCCCTGGTCGCAGGACTATCGAGACAGGGCATCGATACTCCGGAGTAGACCAGCGCATGCGCTTCTCATCCCAGTGTGGGAGACGGTCTGTCCCACAGCCGTCAGTACGTCGTACTTGAGATAGTATGCGGGTGCTCGTTAGGTTACGGGTACACTGGACAGGACTCGTCGGGAACTGACTAGTTGGTATTATGCCTATCGTCAGTTATCAGTTCCCAGGTGACATGAGTACAGCTTAGTCCGCTGACTTGACACTGTCACTTCGCCTCGAGTGTGTTCCCACTGTACTTTGATCACTACCCTACCACGGCTCAAAGGAGTCGTGCAAACAGGTAGTGGTTGGGTGCAGTCCCGAAGCACTTGGAGGCAGTGACGGTTAGACAGGATTCGTCTCTCCCGGTATTGGGGGTTGACATCGCGCTGTGTCTAGGAGAGCCATTACACGAGTAGTCCCTGGCCAGGGCAAACGAGATATACTGGTAGGCTTCCAGTGTTATCTCAGGGTGTTTTGGGCTTCGCTCCGGCACTACTTGTACCGCTATTGGGGGACCGACGTTTACCGCCCCCTAGGCCCGCCATGCGATGTATCAGACGAACAGACCGGACTGTACGGAGAATGTCACACTCTGGCTCAGTAGGAGTTCAGATGGGTTTCGCCTCGTCGGTCTTCTTGTCGGCACTACCTGGGGACCGTTACGCACAGCTAGTGCCGCTTGCGGTCTGTGGTTAAACCCACTGCCAGCGTAGTGTCGAGTCTTTAGAGTCCCACACAGAAAGCTTTTCGCCTTTAGGCAAAAGAGTAGAGGCCGCATGGTATTGCGACAGGTCGCATGGTTTTGCGATAGCGTTCGGTCACATCCGTGCACTTGTGCACGTACAGTGTCCGGACAGTTTACACTAGCGGGCTTTGGTTTAAGCCAGATCCTAGTGTACCTTTTGGGATTGGATTTATCCAGTGTGCATTCGTGTTCCTCGGAACGCGGATGCGGGTGCGTATGCACAGTTGACAGGGAGACAGAGGCAGTGGATTCTCATTAGGGTTGTTGACAGTTGACCGTTGACTATTTGACTTTTTGTTCAACCCTAATGAGAATATGATATGTGATTAACTATTATATTAATTAAGTATTATGGTGGCATGGTTGTTGACATGTTGACTTTGTTGACTTGTTGACTTTTGTTGACTTGTTGACTTTGTGGACCGGTTGACTAGGCTTGACTAGTTGACCATCATGATAACCATAGTCATCATTTCATGGCAAAGACTTTTGCTTGTTTGCTCATTTGTGTAAAATGAGTGCATGAAATGATATGGTTATGGTTGCTTCAACCATCACATAAGACTTTTTTTTAGTATGATGAGTTATCATGACTTTGGATTATGAGAGGGTGAGAGACAAAATACTTGCTCATTCTTTCTTGCTCATTCTATCTCTTGTTCTTGAGCTCTCCTTTTGCTCTCACCCTCTTGCTCTTTTTCCCTCTCTTTAATCTATGGTTCTCTTGTCTCATGAGTTGAGAATCAAGAACCATAGATAAAATCCCACACAAACTCTTCTCTACTCATTCTAGTTCACAAGGTTTAGCAAACCGAGTGAACTAGTTTCTTCAAAGAATGAAGAAGGAGCCAAAGGTTGGAGCTTTCAGGTGGATCTATCTTCGGCGTACGGAGACGACGAGAAGAAGCCAATCCGGACCACCATCGGAGTTTGAAGATGAAGGAGTTCAAGACAAGCAAGGTATAACCCCCTAACCGAGTAGCTAGAAACTCGTAGTTAGGTTGCTAGATAGATGTTTAACCAAGATCCGGGTTTTAGGTCCATGTTACCACCTCCGTAAAAATCGTTTTTTACCAAATTCCGCATTCCCGAAAGTACCGGGAGAGGTAGCATGGACTTACAGTTTCATACTTGTTAGGGTAGGATAAGGGAAGTTTGAGAGAAGGAAATCTCTCTCACTCTTTCCTTGCCCAACATCTTAAATCGACTCTCGTTAATTGAACCACAATCCGCTCCTTACGGCACCCTATCCTCCATGATAGCGGTGATTCCGTAGTGAGACCGGTTGTGGTTGAATTAACCGGAGGTTATGGCTAAGAGCCAAGAACGGACGGACAAGCACCAAAAGGAAGAACTTAAGCGTTGGAAAGCCTAGCTTATACTCACAAGTTCTTCCTTGTCGTGCTAATCCCCGTTGTTACCGATTACCGTAACACCGATATTAAGAGTGGCAACGAAAGAAGTGAGCGACTCCTAACTCAAACTAACCTAATCCTAACCCTAACAAGCTCTCTTTACATATCATTTTAACACTTAGATAATCACAAACAAATCTGGACTTTCGGACTTAACTCGTTAAAGCACATATAAAAAGATTCCCATCTCCCTGCGGACGACCCGTACTCAACCGGCTAGCTACAAGCGAAACCGTTTTGATTGCGGTAATTAACTAAACTTGAACACGCAGAATATCTACCAATCAGGGACGTTGGTTTGCTCACTAATATGTTCAAAAATACATGATTCACATCACATGTGAGGGGTTGGATCTATGAAGCATCATGAGGAAGAAGAAGATGAGAGCAAAAAATGGGAGCAACTCAAGAATATCCTCAAGCGATCAATGAATAAGAGTGTGAATGGCAACCCTTGACCCTCACTCATTCAAGCATGGAATTATTGCAATATAAAATTGCAACTATGCTTGAATAGTGAGTCAAGATGAATAAAGGAATATAAATGCCATACTTTGAACCATGCTCCCAATTTCCACCTCATTTCTATTTTCAGAAAATAGAATTCATGCCATGCTTCATATATATATTTATATATATATCATATATATATATATATATATATATATATTAATACATATAAGAAAATATTTAGTGAGCTAATAATATTAGTTAAGATATAATTATATCAAATATAATATATATCACATTATAAATCAACACTTGATTTAATAATCCGGTTATATCACATATGACCGACTAATATCATTTATCTCATGCGGTGCATTTTCGATCATGATGCACTTGATTCGATAATCTGGTTATATCACATATAACCTATCTGATAACAGATAACTGCCATATTACAATACGGTATCACATACACGTATTTAATCAGGCCCACACACATATCACATATGTGTCCTACTTCGTTTCGCTTGAACCAGGGAACTTCTGTATGGGACTCTAAAGACTCGTCAATACGCCAGCAGTAGGTGATTATCACATCAGTCACCTACAAGTCGTCAGCGGTACTAACTGGACGTAATGGCTACCCAGCTATTGAGCGATATGAAGATCAACAAGAAAGCTTGTCCATACTCTCCATGAAGCCTATCAGTAACATTACCATACAGTCTGGTCTCTTCGTCTGATATGTCGCATATCATGTCTAGGGGTGGTAAACGTCAGACACCAGAAACATGATATGTCATGCCGATGTATGGACTATAACGGTTGGAGAAACTACTGATAACTCTTATCAGTAAATCTCAGCAATAGCTCTGGCCAGGGACTTCCAGTTATAGCCAATCAAGCATAGCGCAACATCAACCCCTAATACCGGGAGAGACGAAACCCCTCCTATCGCTCATTGCCTCCATGTGACACGGGACTGTACCAAAATTCCACATGATTGCACAACTCCTCTTGAGCATGGTAGGGAGGAAATCAAAGCACAGTGGGAGCTACACAAGACTCTATGACAATCTCGGGTCTACAGATTAACCTATACCTGTGTCACCAGAGGACTGCTATCTGACGATAGGTATAATACCAACTAGGAGTCCTCGGCGAGTCTTTTCGGTGTACCCATTCTATAATGTGTACCTGTGTACAATCTTTAATGTCACACATCAATGGTTGTGGGATCAACTATTGCCCTCCAAGGGACAAGAAACGTATACACTAGTCTATTCTGGAATATCGATGCCATGTCTCGATATCCCCTCGACTAGGAACAGTTAAAGGATGTACTTTTGGACCACCCTGGCCCCACTAGTATGATCTCATCATAATCCTGGTAGTCAAGTACATATCCTAAGGGCTTTATCAACATGTAAGAGACAGACAGTATAAATACTAATCTACATGTCAAGATAAAGGTAAGATGATAGCATACTATCATGTCAAGCAAGAAAGTCCTCTATATATATGTCTAAGCATCCACTATATCAACAATAATGGCCTCTGGGGCATACATATTCCTAACAATCTCCCACTTGCACAATGGCTAGTTGTTGTAGTATCTCATACCCAACGTCCCAAAAGTCTCTAGAATAGCATCTGGGGGAAGGCCTCGGTGAGTGGATCCGCTGTGTCAACTCTCCTAACCTCGATCTCCCGGAGATCAACTATCTCCTTGATCAGGTGATACTGTCTAAGAATATGTCTGGATCGGTGACGGGACCGGGGTTCCTAGGCTAAAGCCACAACTCCATTGTCATCACAATACACCGGTACTGGATGCCCAATGGTAGGAACCAAGTTCATCTTTTGAACTTTATTCATCCAGACAGCTTCTTTGGCAACATCATTGGTAGCTATGTAATCAGCTTCTATCAATGAGTCTGCTACGGTATATAGCTTAGAACTCTTCCAACATACCGTCCCTCCACTGAGGGTGAAGACAAAACCCGAGACCGACTTTCAGTCATCCTTATCACTCTAGAAGCTCGAATCGGTAAAGGACTCCACCTAGAGTTCGTCGTTACCATACACCTAGAACATCTCTTTAGTCATTCTCAAGTACTTTAAGAATGTTCTTCACAGCTGTCCAGTAGTTTTGCCCAAGATCTTTTCGATACTTAATTACTACACCTAGTGAGTAAGCTACATCCGGTCGGGTACACAACATCGCATACATGACAGACCCGACTGCCGAAGCATAGGGTATCTCTTGTATGCGAGCCATCTCCAAATCAGTCTTGAGAGACATCTCTTTGGAGAGAGTGATTCCTGAACAAGCGGGTACATTACCACACTTAGAATCTTCTATACTAAACCCCTTTAGTATGGTATCTATATACCTGGATCGAGACAATCCCAAATCCGTTCAGATCTATCTCTATAGATCTATATCCCCAGGATGTAGGAGACATCAGTTAGATCTTTTATGGAGAACTTATGTGATAAGAGGAGCTTGACCGAGTGTAGTATAGGAACATCGCTTCCTATCAAGAGTATGCCATCCGCGTACAATACGAGGAAGACAACCATACTCTCTACAGCCTTATTATATACATGGTTCATCTACCTTTTTGATGAAGTCAAACTCTTTGACGGCTTCATCAAAATAGATGTTCCATCTCCGCGATGCCTGCTTTAATCCGTAGATGGATTTAAGCAGCTTGCACAAGCTTACGCTACTCCCACTGTCTACGAAGCCTTCTGGCAGTGTCATATACACGCTCTCTTGTAAATCACCATTTAGAAAAGCAGTTTTGACCTGCAGTCTGCCAGATTTCATAGTTATGATATGCAGCAACGGCAAGTAGGATCCTGATGGACTTAAGCATAGTGACAGGAGAAAAGGTTTCATCATAGTCGACACCAGGTCGTGGACGAAAACCTTTTGCTACAAGTCTATCTTTGAAAGTCTCAACTTTTCTATCTACACCATATTATCTTTCTCAAAGATCTTCTTGCTCTCGATGGGTTTTACCCCTTCAGGAGTAACATCCAAAGTCAATACTTTGTTGGTGTATATGGATTCCATCTCAGATCACATAGCATCCAGCCATTTCACAGAGTCCCCACTCGTGATGGCCTGCTCGAAACTAGTTGGGCCATCATCTCCATGATGCAATCCTCGTTCCCACCGTCTATGAGAAAAACCGTAGTATTTCTCAGGTGGATGAGGAAACCTACTAGATCAGCGGAGTGGCTGCGGTTCGTCAGGGACTATTGAATCCTCCGGTTCAACCAAATCGTCAGTTATAGTTTGCGTTGCTGGAACTTTTTCCAGTTCTACCTCTTTGACATTAATTTCTTTCACAAGAAATTCCTTTTCTAAAAAGGTGGCATGTCCAGAAACAAAACACCTTTTGCTCCACGGTGTGGTAGAAGATATACCCTCGCAAATGTTTGGGATATCCTACAAACATGCACAGAACTGACCTTGCCTCAAGCTTGTCCGGAATTTACTTTTCAACATAGGCCGGACAACCCCATATCTCAACTCGTTTAAGAGATGGTCTCTTCGCATTCCATATCTCATATGGACTGGTAGGCAACGGACTTGATCGGAACTCTATTCAATAGGTATGCATCTTGTCAAGTGCATGTCCCTGAAAGGAAATAGGCAACTCAGCAGTACTCATCATAGAGCGCACCATATCTAATAGGGTGAGATTCCTCCACCTCGATATACTGTTGTGCTATAGTTTATTCGGAGGAGTAAACTGAGAGAGAATCTCATTCTCGTTTAAATAATCCCGGAATTCCGTGCTCAGGTATTCTCCTCCCTGATCATATCGAAGGATTTGAATACCTTTACCCATCTGGTTCTCAACTTCATACTGATATTCCTTGAAATTCTCAAAAAATTCATATTTGTGTTTCAACAGGAACACATGACCGTTTCTGTCACGACCCGAAATATTAGCTCGTGACCAGCACATAAATCACGCAACGTCTAAAGGCGTAACGTAATTCAAGTAAGCTGAAACCCAGAAATCTAAACACCTTTTGAGAAAATAAAGGAGGTGAAGTTTTGAAATAAAGGTATAATGAAATCAAGTTTTCTTTAATGCATATAAAAGTTACATGAATAATGCAAGTGAAATTTACTAGTATGAAAACATATTTCGTCTTTTGAAAATTTGGGCAGCACCTCCTTTGTATATTTTGATCCAAAACCACATATACAAGATAATGATAAAGGCATCCCCAAGCGGGAGCTAGCTCTTTGCTAAACGGCGGATCACAACCACGCAAGACAATATAAATAAGTATACGACGCCCAACGGTGAAGTTCACCACAAAAGATAAGTAAATAAGCAAGGCATCAAACCACAAGTAGCGGAAAACCCCTCGCTCTAAGTCTCGCAACCACAATCTCACTAAGTCTCAATACTTATACAATTTACTAATTTTGATTGATGGAGTTAACTAGATACAATATGAAATATAGATACAAGAGTGGGTACGATACAAATGTCCCACCTAACAATGCAAAACACCTGAATGCAACTGTGTGCCAACGAATCCGCTACTGATCCAAGTGGTCAACCTGCAAGAACTGTGGCACAACGGGGGTGAGTTTCCAACTCGTGAATAGAAAAATATCAACTGATAGAAATCGAATAAACAACGACTCCTAGGTGAACTATATCATGAAGGTAATACTATGATATCTAGAGTGACCGGGTCGAATATGTGCCAACAATGTAATCAACACCTAGGTGTATGCGGGTATCATCCAACCAAATAATCAATATATATGTATGCATGTGGATCCCGTCCAACCATATGATCAATTTCTGTATGCACGTAAATATCATAAAAGAGTGTGCATGAAAGTGTGAGGATATAAATCAATTGTGTCCCTCGCGACACATCAAAATCATGGAACCTGGGTATCCAACATCGACAGCCGAAAACATCATGAAACTCGGGTCCAGCATCGACACGTAAATCCTCATATCTCGGGCTCCGTCGGTCCGGATCGGCCCATGGGCTCTGATTGGTAGATTTTTCTGTTGTGTAGTATGAATCAATTCAAAAGGTCCCCTAAAATGGCACCATTTGATCGAAACTGTTTCTTGTGTCGGTATTCAGAAAATTTATAAAGAACTTCACAACCAAAAAATATTTTGACCGCAATCAAACTACGGTGTCAATTGTAGTTCATGAATGAGTGCGGATCGTCCACAGGGATTGCATGATTCGTTTGTATTATGATATGCTTGAATTGAAAAGTTAAGCTAAGATAAACGAAAACATGATTCGAGAATTTTGATTTTCAAGTGTCACTATTCTATTCAAGAATCAAGAAAATGTTAAACAATCAAGAATCGGTGTATCGATGATATTTCCAATCAACAGTCAAGAATCTAAAAGAGGCTCGTAGGAATCGATAGGATCGACAGACGTGATGTAATCTAAAGATAACGTGTACTTGTCCTTCGAAGGATTGATACTAGATCGATGATGATCGACGAGAGTTAGGGCTTTCTTGATGAAACTAGGGTTTCATCTTTTAACCCTTGTTCTTTCGTCGATATCATTCACACTCTAACCTCTAGCAATTTTCAAGAAACGATCGTAACTTCCCAATTTCGAGCGATATCAATCAAGAAAGCATCGCAACAAAATGGGTCGTCGATTCTTGAACTTGCTAGGGTTTACAAAACTCATAGGAATCAAGAATCGTTTTCAGATATATTACAACATCATTCTATTGATCGTCTCGACTCCTCTACGAGCGGAGTATTACTCAAACATCACAACAAGAATTGTAACTAGAATTTTAGATTGATTCATGATGCAAGAATTTAAAGAAAACAAGATAAAAGAATATCATCTTTTATTTATATCAACACTTTGATTACAATCGCTCAAGAACTACAAGAGGAAGAATCTAAGTTGTTGAATTGGCGTCGCTCGGCTCCGTGAGTCGCGGATCGGCTTTGACCACTTGCTCCGTTGAAGATCGGCTCAGCTCATAAAAGGTTGCAAGGCTTCTTTCTTGATGGGTACTCGGGATCTTGGCTTTTTGATTGGAATTTAGGGTTTCACACAAGCCCTCTCACTAGACTTGTGGAGGAAGGAGATGAAGAAGGAGATTGGCTAGAAAATGAACTAAAAATGAATCACACCCTCTCTTGGATGTATGATATATGATGATCTAAGATGATCCCCATTCCTTGAGTCTAGGGTCTTATTTATAGAACTCCCAAACCATAGTTTTAGGTTTGAAATGGTAGTTCCCTCCAAAAGTTTGTTGAGTCTTCTAGAAGGTAGTTTGTTAGGAGCTAGCTTAGGGTTTATGCAAGGTTTAATTAGGCTTGGAAACCCTTGTTTGCTGATCTGGCAAAAACCCCTGGAGTCTTCTAGAAACTGAGATGTTTTTCTGGAGTGTGGGCCCTGAGTGAAGCATTTTGGACTAAATTTTAGGAGCTGATTCCCTGGGCCCACCGCGGATCCGCGGCACAAGCAAGCCATTGCCGCGGATCCGTGGCTCTTTGATGAGCTTGGACTTTGGGTCTTCTGGTGTGGCCTCGTACTGTATTTTAGGGCTTCTTCTGATATATTGATTTGTGATTGCTCCTTTGGATTGATACCAGATTTGAAGTTTGTATCTTTTGAGCGGTGTAAATTTGAGCGAGCTTCTCCTTTTCCTGCACAGACTTCGAAACACGGGTTGCGACATATAGAAATATTGCGATGCCATGCAATGCAGTCAATTTCCCTAGAAATGCCGGTTTTAAGGTCTAATACATGTAATCTGATAATCTGTGATAGATTTGCTAATATGTGAAATACGGATACCGAACACTTCTATATGAATGCAAATGATGAGGAAATTGCCGGCTCAAATATGCAATATTTTCGACTAATCAAATTCCCCCAAACTTAATTTCGATCGTCTCGAGCGAATGTTTTATTAAAAAGAGAAGGAGAAAATAAAGAAAGAGAAAAACTAACTAGCACACTTTCGTAGGCAACACGATTGCACTGAGCATGTGCAACAAGCCTTTAATCCTCTAGGTGTCCCTAGTAGGAGGAGTGTTGTCTCCTGAGGGTTTTCAGCGGATTGCACCCACAAAATCCAATAATAAAAGGAAGATCTTGAATATTACATTTAAAAATAAGAATCGTAAAAGAAAAGCTTTGAAAATTAGGGTTTCCAACTAAGCTAGCTTTTCGGTTGTCATGAGCCCTATCTTAATGGTCATGAAAAAATGTTAGAAATCACGTCCTCCCTCAATAAAACATCGTCTTATTTTTCATTCCTATCTGTATTCCAAACATCGATCATATCACCCTGCGTGTGTGTAAAGACATCCCTACACCCGGAGAATTCAATTCAAGCTATCATACTTTTGCCCATCAGCCTCAGTACTTTTTAATTAATGAATATTTAGATGAGATTGCTCACACACTTTCATGCGACCGTTAATACTTCTTGAGGTACTAACCGACCGATTACTCCTGTGCTTGCTTACTTGGTGTATTTTCCTCGTCTTGCACCACCTTAGGCATAGCAGTGACTCCCAGACCAGTTGGCCTTAGGGCACTAGGTGAAAAAGCACCCTCGCTATATATTTTTTTTTATTGCCTTTGGTGATAACAAAACCAGTGTCCATTTTTCTCACCACTTATATTTTCTTTATTCATCATTTTTTTCTTTTTATTTCCTTCATACATCGGCTTTAAGACAAGAGCATTTCAAGGTATCCTCTACTATCCCAGGCTTCAAGACGTGTGTAAGTGCGAATAGCAGGGTAGCAACGTTCAAAAATGTTTGGCTTCCAGAATAGAAACTATTTTTCAGACTTATTTTTATCCTCAGATTAGTGACGTCCTTCATCTTACTAACCCTTGGGACAACGGCTCATAACTACTTATTACTAGTTCGTATAAGAAAACTTCTAACTTTCTTAGTTTTCTAAAATTTTTCTAATCTCATGGATGTAACTTTTCACTATCTAAACTTTCATTATCTTTATTTATATACAAAAAAAGTGTAAATATTAAAATTATTTTTATACTTGAAAATTTTTAAATTTTTATGGGTTTTGAAAATTTTTCAATTTTTATAGATTTTTAAAGAAATGTTTTGTGTGCTTATGCAGAAGATATGCAAATGATGCGAAAATAAGCACAAACCTCCCCCAAACTTGTTTTCAACAATGTCCTCACTGTTGCCAAACGCTATACCTATAAAACTGTAAGCCTGGGGGGAATTATTAGTGGGGGCAAAATATATAAGTGAAGAACTTCCCCCAAACTTACTCTTTTCACTCACCTTCATTCAAAAAAAAAATTGATGCAATGATATACTGGACATGAAGGTGAGACGGAGGAATTTTAGTCCAAATAAACTGGCTCTTGTAAGAACAAGAGCTCCTCCGTGGGGTCAGTGGAAAAATACGGCTTTAGTCTATGTCCATTTACTTTGAAAAAGGTGCCGTTTTTAACATTTTCTACTTCTACTGCCCCGTGCGGGTACACAGACCGCACAACAAAAGGTCCCTTCCATCGAGATCGGAGCTTACCCGCGTGAATGTGTAATCGTGAATCATAAAAAAGGACTTGTTGACCAGGTGAAAATGTTTTCCTCAAAATGTTTTTATCGTGAAAAACCTTAGTCCTATTCTTTGTGATTACAGCGTTATCATAAGCTTCATCGCAGAGTTCGCTTAGCTCATTTATTTGCAGCTTCCGAAAGTTGCAAGCAAGGTTTAGATCAGAATTTATTTCTTTTATAGCCCACAATGCTTTATGCTCTATCTCGACAGGTAAATGACATGCTTTCCCGAACACTATCCTATATGGAGACATTCCTAGGTCGGTTTTATATGCAGTTCTGAATGCCCAAAGAGCATCCGTCAATTTGGTCGACCAGTCTTTTCTATTTTTAGCAACAGTTTTCTCCAGGATAAGTTTGATTTGTCTGTTTGAGATTTCAGCCTGCCCGCTTGTTTGGGGATGATAGGGTGTCGAAAGTCGGTGGTTGATTGAGTATTTTCGCATCAGAGTCTCAAAAGATCTGTTGCAGAAATGTGTCCCATTATCGCTAATGATAGCGCGTGGGTGTCCAAATCGCGAGAAGATATTCTCTTTCAAGAACTTAATGACAACTTTCTTGTCATTAGTGCGACATGGAATGGCTTCTACCCACTTTGAGACATAATCAACCGCCAGCAATATGTACAAATTCCCAAAGGAGTTGGGAAAAGGACCCATAAAATCAATGCCCCAAACATCAAATATTTCAACAACCAAGATGGGTTGCTGAGGCATTTCATTCCTCTGGGATATTCTACCCGTATACTGACATTGTGTACAGGTTTTGCAATACTCAAATGCGTCCTTGAATAAGGTCGGCCAATAAAATCCACATTGCAAAACCTTTTCCGCTGTCTTTCTAGGACCAAAGTGACCCCCACAGGCCTGATCATGACAAAATGAAAGAACACTCTTGAACTCTTCATTCGGGACACACCGGCGAATGATCTGATCAGGACAATATTTAAACAAATAGGGCTCGTCCCAGTAAAAGTGTTTTACTTGGGAAAGAAAATGATATTTGTCCTGTTTTGACCAATCGCTCGGTATTAGTCCCGTGGCATGATAGTTCACAATATCCCTGAACCATGGTTCAGCGGATATGCTCAAGAGTTGTTCATCAGGGAATGAATCATTGATCGGCAGGGTCACAGGGGAAGAAATGATGCGTGAAAGATGGTCAGCTACTACGTTTTCACATCCTTTCTTATCTTTGATAACAAGATCAAATTCTTGTAACAGTAGGATCCAACGTATTAGTCGACCTTTTGTATCTTTCTTCACCAGAAGATGTTTTAAAGCGGAATGGTCAGTATACACAACTATAGGTGAGCCAATTAAGTAAGGCCTGAATTTTTCTAATGCAAATACAACCGCTAAAAGTTCTTTTTCTGTGGTTGTATAATTGATTTGCGCATCATTCAGGGTCTTACTTGCATAGTAAATCACGTGTGGCATCTTTTCGATGTGCTGTCCTAAGACTGCACCTACTGCAAAATCAGATGCGTCACACATCAGCTCAAAGGGGTAGTCCTAGTTTGGTGATGATAGCACGGGGGCTGAAGTGAGTGAGTGTTTAAGTGAGTCGAAAGCTGTCTCGCAATCCGAGTCAAAATGGAAAGTCGTATCCTTGGCCAGGAGAAGAGTTAAAGGTCTAGCAATTTTGCTAAAGTCCTTAATGAATCTCCTATAAAAGCCCACATGGCCAAGGAAAGAGCGAATATCTTTGACCCTTTTAGGATGAGGGAGGTTTTGAATGACATCTACTTTAGCTCTGTCAACCTCAATGCCTTTCTGTGAAATGACATGTCCAAGTACTATTCCTTCTTGGACCATAAAATGGCATTTTTCCCAGTTCAAAGTCAAGTTCTTCTCTTTGCAACGAGTAAGAACAGCGTCAAGATTCGCAAGGCAATCAGAAAAAGAGTCTCCAAAAATCGAGAAATCGTCCATAAAGATCTCCAGAAAATTCTCTACCATATCAGAGAATATCCCCATCTTACACCGCTGAAAGGTAGCGGAGCATTGCATAACCCAAAGGGCATGCGGCTGTAAGCAAAGGTACCAAAAGGACAAGTAAAAGTGGTTTTATCTTGATCCTTTTTGGCGATGGGGACCTGATTGTAGCCTGAGTATCCGTCCATAAAACAATAATACTCTCGTCCCGCTAAGCGTTCCAGCATCTGATCAATGAATGGTAGAGGAAAGTGGTCTTTCCTCGTGGCAGCATTGAGTTTTCTATAATCAATACATACACGCCACCCAGTTTGGGTGCGTGTCTGAATCAACTCATTTGCCTCATTGGTTATAACTGTGATGCCGAATTTCTTAGGAATGACATGTATAGGACTCACCCACTGGCTATCGGAGATGGGGTATATAATACCATTATCTAAGCATTTGACGATCTCTTTCATGACCGCTTCCTTCATGACGGGATTCAACCGTCTCTGTGGTTCTCGGGTTGGTCTGGCATCATCCATCACATGTATGTGATGTTCAACTATCAAGGGACTAATCCCTTTGATGTCCGCCATACTCCAACCAAACGCCTCTTTGTTAGATCTCAATACCGATAAAAGGGCATTCTCTTGCTCTGATGCAAGAGAAGCGGATATGATAACCGGTAAAGACTAATTCTCACCTAGATATGCATATTTCAGGCGAGAAGGTAAAATTTTGAGATCTAACTCAGGCGGAGAAATGATAGAAGGAGGGATCATTGAGTGATTTTTGGATCTACAAAGAAGCTCAGAGCCTGTGAAAGATACAGACTCGGGTGGAGAAAAGTCAGAAGTGCAGGACTCAAGTGTAGAGAAAGTGTCCTCACTAAGATCATGTGTGAAATCAAGCAGAGATGTGTTAATGTCGTCGAGATCAGTAAAGAAAAGATCCTCAGCTCCACAACTATCGGGAGCGATCTCATGGACAGAGCACACATCTAAAATATGAGCAGAGCGTTCTGATGGCTGACTTCCAACTCTATAGATGTTTAGTTCAATGGTCATATTTCCAAATGATAAGTTCATTGAACCGTTTCTACAGTTTATAACAGCGTTGGAAGTGGAAAGGAAAGGACGACCTAGAATCACCGGAATTTGGCCCTGGGGGTTTGCTACAGGATGTGTATCGAGCACAATGAAGTCTACAGGGAAAACAAATTCCCCGACCTTTATCAACACATCCTCTAATTCACCCCTTGGTTTGGTGATATAGCGGTCTGCCATCTGGAGAGTGCAGTGAGCAGGTTTCAGCTCTCCAATCCCTAATTGCTCATAGACAGAATAAGGGAGCAGGTTAACACTTGCGCCAAGGTCTAACAGAGCACGATTTATGTTTTTACCCCCAATCGAAATCGATATTGTAGGACATCCTGGGTCCTTTCTTTTCTTTGGTAGCTGGGGAATAAAAGCAGTGCTGATATTATTAGACATGAAGACCTTTTTCGGCACTTGAGTCTTCCTCTTCCTAGTGCACAAGTCCTTAAGAATTTTCGCATAAGCGGGGACTTGTTGAATCGCATCTAGGAGAGGGATATTGATGTTAACCTGTTTAAACATTTCTAAAATTTTCTCCATATGAGGACTCGTTCTATTAGCCCTTAACCGGTTCGGGTAAGGAGCTTTCGCAATAAGCGCAGGGTCCATCACAGGAGAAAGAAGAGGGGGTAGACGAGGTCCCAAAAGAGGTGTGGGGACCGTCTGTGGAGAACTATAAGGATTGAGAGAAGGTGTCGAGCCTAGTGGGAAATGGAGAATAGGCTCACGAGAAAGTGGTGTGGTAGAAGAAGAAGGATCAGAAGGAGAAGTGTGTGTGTGTGGAAAGGTCTCAGCCGGGATGTTGATATGATTTTCAGTATCATCAATACCTTCCCCGACATGATTGTTCAGCACTCTTCCCGATCTCAACGTGGTGACGGCATTTACATTGTAATGCCCAGGATTCTGTAGGGGTTGAGAGGGAAGTTTCCCTTTTTCTCTCGCACTCATTTCGGCTTTTAGGCGTGCGATTTCAGCTTCCATCGATTTGATACTCTCAGCTTGGGACGCTGAGTTTTTCTTTATCTCACTGACGGAAGATCTAACCTCAGTCGAAACCTCTATGAAATTTGACAAAAGTGATTTCATGGTTTGAGTGAATTGAGAGAACTCGTCAGAACAGGACTGCATAGGATTAGACTGTGCAGGAGTGTTGCCCTGGTTTTGGAAATTTTGTGACTGATAGGGGTGCAGAGTGAGTTGAAGGGGTTGCTGTTGTGGTGGAGGAAGAACCCTTTGAAATTGATTTGTTTTTGGAACCGTGTTTTGAGATTGGTTTTGGTTCCAAGCAAAATTCGGGTGGTTCCAAGCAAAATCAGGGTTCCTCCAACCCTGATTGTACGTGGAAGAATATGGATCGTTTCGAGGTCTTTGAAATGCGGCATTAGAATGCTCGTGACCTTGAAACGCAGAGTTTAATGGACATTCTTCCGTTAAATGAGACGGATCAGAACAGCACCCACAAACAGTTTTGGGGAGTGACACTGGGTTTAGGGAGGCTGCTGCAAATTTGTGTTCCATAGCATCGAGCTTCTTTTGCATTGCTGCCATTTCAGCTCGAACACCTATGGACATATCTATTTGGTATACGCCACCCCTATTCAATGGTTGGGTTCCACTCTCCCACTGTAGTGATTTTTCAGCGAACTCTTCTAAGTACTTCCAAGCTTCCCCATCATCTTTGGTCATAAAAGTACCTTGACACATATTTTCAAGGCTCTGTTTAGTGCTTGGGTTAATGCCCTCATAAATGATTCGGCATAATTCCCATCTCGGGATGCCGTGATGAGGACACTGAACCAATAGATCCTTGAAACGTTCAAAGCATTTTGAAAATGGTTCAGCAGGGAGCTGGGCAAATTGATTCAGTTCGCTACGGATTCGAGCTGTCTTTTGGATTGGTTAAAATTTCTTAAGGAATGCAGCAACAAATTCTTCCCAATTCGTAATAGAGTGTGCGGTAGTGTTATACAGCCACTTCTCGGCTATATCGCACAAAGTAAATGGAAGAAGTCGTAGACGCATAGCATCCACTGAAAGTTGTGACGTACCCATCATTGCGCATACGTTTTCAAATTTGGTAATGAAAACGTAAGCGTCCTCAGTCTTGAGTCCGTGGAATTTGGGTAAAAGATTGATATACTGGGGCTTAATCTCAAAGTTATCCCCATTGGCTGGTTGTGTGGATAAGCAGGTCGAAAGAGGACCTCGAATAGGGTAGCACCTCTCCTGGAGAGAGATGCGGGGTGGATTCTGCGCACCAACGGACGGCGGCAAATTAGGGTTAAAGAAGTTTGATGGATTCGGATCCATCGGTGTGGGTGTGGTAGTGGGTAAAGGAAAGGTAAATGGAGAAATATCGACTTCGGAGTCGATAAAGGGTACGTGGACTAAACGGGCACTAGAATCCCGTGTCCAGCCTATCTTGCACTAAAATGGGTTAGTACAAGTGGCAGCGTTGACTTATAATTAGGGGTAATGAATGCGGTGCTTGCTTTTGAAAAAGAGACGGATTTTTGAAAAAATGATGCGACAAAACAAATGCAGCACACAACCCTAGAATCTAGTGGTCACCTAGGTCCGGCTCTAGACCGCTCCTAACTGCCAAAAGCCAAGTCGGAGGATAGAATCCTCCACTGCCTCTTTGTCCCCCTGTGGCCGGATAAGTGCCAGGTAAGTGGGAAGGTACTCCACTACATAAGTAGTGGGCCTAATTAAAAACCACTAGCCTTAGACACACTCGCCTTAGGCACCACAAGAAAACGCGGATAAGCAATGAATTACCCACGGCCTTCTCTTGTCCTAATTGAGCGCGACAGTCCTTAGAGTCTTCTCTAGATTTCTTTTAGTTAATGAGGGTAATGCGGATGCAAGTTTTGCGATTTTCGGGGCCTAGGAAGGGTAATGAAATCCCCATCTAATTTGGATTTGGCCGTGCCCCTTAAATTCCGTATTAGAATGCAAACAACCAAGAAATCAAAATCACGCACAATTTTAATTTGCAATTTGCGGCGCTGCGATTATTTGCAAAGAATCCTGCAGCAAAGTGTTAGTTGGAGCTAAAAGAGGAGAGAGGAGAAGTACAGAAGTCACCTGAGGCAAAATTTTTGCAGAGAACCCCCTAAGAGGCCGCGTTTCCGCCGCAATATCCCTCTAATGCCGCCCTTCCGCGGTCGAATTATGGGAACACTGCACCAAACTTCTTCAGGGAGCTTCTGTGGACTCCCACTGCTCTCTGGTATTTTCCAAAAATTTTCTTCAATTTCCAAACAGCTCCAGATTTCCTTGCAATGAACAACAGCAAATCGTTTAGGGTTTGCACGAATTTTGATCTCAAAAACAACAATGGAATAATTCTTTCAATTCAAACTATAATATGAAACGAATTAGCGCGCGATCCCCGGCAACGGCGCCATTTTGATTGGTAGATTTTTCTGTTGTGTTGTATGAATCAATTCAAAAGGTCCCCTAAAATGGCACCATTTGATCGAAACTGTTTCTTGTGTCGGTATTCAGAAAATTTATAAAGAACATCACAACCAAAAAATATTTTGACCGCAATCAAACTTCGGTGTCAATTGTAGTTCATGAATGAGTGCGGATCGTCCACAGGGATTGCACGATTCGTTTGTATTATGATATTCTTGAATTGAAAAGTTAAGCTAAGATAAATGAAAACATGATTCGAGAATTTTGATTTTCAAGTGTCACTATTCTATTCAAGAATCAAGAAAATGTTAAACAATCAAGAATCGGTGTATCGATGATATTTCCAATCAACAGTCAAGAATCTAAAAGAGGCTCGTAGGAATCGATAGGATCGACAGACGTGATGTAATCTAAAGATAACGTGTTCTTGTCCTTCGAAGGATTGATACTAGATCGATGATGATCGACGAGAGTTAGGGCTTTCTTGATGAAACTAGGGTTTCATCTTTTAACCCTTGTTCTTTCGTCGATATCATTCACACTCTAGCCTCTAGCAATTTTCAAGAAACGATCGTAACTTCCCAATTTCGAGCGATATCAATCAAGAAAGCATCACAACAAAATGGGTCGTCGATTCTTGAACTTGCTAGGGTTTACAAAACTCATAGGAATCAAGAATCGTTTTCAGATATATTACAACATCATTCTATTAATCGTCTCGACTCCTCTACGAGCGGAGTATTACTCAAACATCACAACAAGAATTGTAACTAGAATTTTAGATTGATTCATGATGCAAGAATTTAAAGAAAACAAGATAAAAGAATATCACCTTTTATTTATATCAACACTTTGATTACAATCGCTCAAGAACTACAAGAGGAAGAATCTAAGTTGTTGAATTGGCGTCGCTCGGCTCCGTGAGTCGCGGATCGGCTTTGACCACTTGCTCCGTTGAAGATCGGCTCAGCTCATAAAAGGTTGCAAGGCTTCTTGCTTGATGGGTACTCTGGATCTTGGCTTTTTGATTGGAATTTAGGGTTTCACACAAGCCCTCTCACTAGACTTGTGGAGGAAGGAGATGAAGAAGGAGATTAGCTAAAAAATGAACTAAAAATGAATCACACCCTCTCTTGGATGTATGATATATGATGATCTAAGATGATCCCCATTCCTTGAGTCTAGGGTCTTATTTATAGAACTCCAAAACCCTAGGTTTAGGTTTGAAATGGTAGTTCCCTCCAAAAGTTTGTTGAGTCTTCTAGAAGGTAGTTTGTTAGGAGCTAGCTTAGGGTTTAAGCAAGGTTTAATTAGGCTTGGAAACCCTTGTTTGCTGATCTGGCAGAAACCCCTGGAGTCTTCTAGAAACTGAGATGTTTTTCTGGAGTGTGGGCCCTGAGTGAAGCATTTTGGACTAAATTTTAGGAGCTGATTCCCTGGGCCCACCGCGGATCCGCGGCACAAGCAAGCCATTGCCGCGGATCCGTGGCTCTTTGATGAGCTTGGACTTTGGGTCTTCTGGTGTGGCCTCGTACTGTATTTTAGGGCTTCTTCTGATATATTGATTTGTGATTGCTCCTTTGGATTGATACCAGATTTGAAGTTTGTAACTTTTGAGCGGTGTAAATTTGAGCGAGCTTCTCCTTTTCCTGCACAAACTTCGAAACACGGGTTGCGACATATAGAAATATTGCGATGCCATGCAATGCCGTCAATTTCCCTAGAAATGCCGGTTTTAAGGTCTAATACATGTAATCTGATAATCTGTGATAGATTTGCTAATATGTGAAATACAGATACCGAACACTTCTATATGAATGAAAATGATGAGGAAATTGCCGGCTCAAATATGCAATATTTTCGACTAATCAGGCTCCGTCGGTCCGGCTCGGCCCATATCAACTCTCGACTCCGGTCAGTATCCTCCGGATATCCGCCGAGCTAAAATACTATCACTGGTAGGTAGTAATCCCACTGCCAGGCTCACCGTCTACAGCACAACAATCCGTTCTCGCACCGGGGTACCATACCGGGTCCACCATGTACCCGCAATCGGCCTCATCCAGCTCCTCGAATCGGGTCAAACATGTCACACGTCTCGGAACAGAGAAAACGCATGGTGGACGCACTGAAATATCATATAAAGAGAAACCGGCTTTTTTAAAACAATACATACTTTCTTTTAAAATTACCACGGTTCTCAAATTCAGAAATCTCATGAAAACTGCATATCTCAATGCGTAAAATCATAAAGCATGATGTATGCGACATATGATGGAAATGTAAGCATATCCGTATATCATGCAACATGGAATAGTGATGTATCATATTAAGGGAAAACCGCTCCTCTAAATGATTCCAGTTTTGAAAATATGTCTTGCGGTTCCCAATATCTTCAAAGTCAAATGCAACATCGTATAAAAGTGCACATGTAACTATAGCAAGTAAATCATGCAAAGAGTCATATCATGATACATCAATCATACTGTGTAATGAAATGGCAATTATCGATGATGATGTGCATGAGCCGGCAAATCTGTGTACGTATAACATACGCATCATCGATAATGGTGTAAGTGTACTAACACAGGTACATGCAATGCAATGATAATATCATGAATGCAACATAAGGTAAATCATCAGCTAAAAGCTATAAGGTATACGTAACTATCATATGTCGGAGTCGGTGAATCTATCAATCGGCATCTAGTCTCACTGCATCACATACGGTATAATCCATCGTACGGCATCCTCTAGTCAAGGGTATGGATCAATCATCAAGTCAAACTCATTACGTACGGAAAATCATCGAACGGTGGCATAATACCAATAGGGATCCTATCAACCTTTACGACAATGAGGATACGGACCTAACGTCTCGTACGGCTTATCGTTCCAGATTCACCACAATATAAATATCTATATACATATGTCCCAGGTCACTTCCATAACAATCTCATATCAGGGGACCGACAAGGTATCAATCATCTCAATCGACTCGCATCCGTATACCAACATATCACCAAATCATCATATCGCGTCATATATCCTTTTCATCGCATTTATGTCCCTCACCAAGTCAATTTAGCAATACATTCTACCTTTACTATAAGCATAAGTATCTAATCTAACAAACACACCCGAACCATAAAAACAGCTTTTGAAAGATGCGAATCATAGTTTTGAAAGTAGGGGCTACGGTGTTTTTAAAGAAAAGATATCATTTGAAAATCCATAACGTCCCTCAAGTTATCCGTTTAAAAGATGCATACGATTCTTCAATTTGGAAATAGGTATGGTTCGAATGACACATCTACGTCGACTATCTAGTCCTATAGTACGCTAAACGGCAATATCATCAAATATCATCCTCAGTCCCGTCATCACATACTAGTCGTATGATTTCAGTTCTAACTATCCTTTAGTTTCTAATATAGTTCTCTAACTATCTTTTAACTCTATCTATAGTTTTCTATTAAAGGTTTTCTTAACCAAATACTATGAATCGATTTCCATCAAAATGTGCGGGGGGTGTTATACGCCATCCATCTAACTTCCCCCGTGGATATAGATCCACTCACCTTACTTCTTGCTTTCCGAAGTTGATGACGCCATGCTCCGTCACTTTGGAATCCATGTGAAGGTACCTACAATAATAAACAATCGCAATGCGTATTAAAATCAAGGCGAAAAACCAAAACGGCACACGTTTCGCTCATAAGTTAAAACCTATAGCCTAACATGCAAAACACGACCAATAACCCTGGTCGTTGACGTTCAAATGCCACATGAAGGAAACACAATACCAAATGCCAAATTCAAATTCATTAAAAGCCGCAAAACAATTTCAGAAACAAAGTAAAACACTACCAGATTTTTCCCAGGTGACAATTAGCCAATTTTGCATACAGGAGATTTCTAATTTATTGCAAAAGGAGCCATGGACCAAACCTGGGATCCTACTTCCCTGCACTGGCCGCAAATTGTGGCCAGAATGGATAAAATTGAGGCCTTAAGTTGGGTTATGGGGCTAAGGTTTCAGTGGTAGCTTCCTAGGCGCTTGCACGACTTCCTGTGTTTGAAAAATAATTTTCAGGTCATCCGGGTTACTCCAGATTCCAAAATACCCTCGAAATTCACACAATTATACGATGTCGGGGCTTCTAAGTTCGTATTTGGGAGGTTAATTCTCGGGTTTTGGTAAGTATACGATCCCTACAGGGGTTATAATGTCTATACTAGCCTCAATTTCACATTACCACTCAAGATTCCCTCAAACCCTAACTTGAAATTTTCAACCCTTACTAAACATCGCCTAATCACTTCTAAACTAGCATGATAGCTAAAGGAATTGAAATACAATTCAAATGGTACAGAAATTACCTCATTTGGCAACTCAAGAAAATTCTTGAGTTGCCCAAAGTCTTCAAAAGCCGATTTTCTTGATCCAAAGTGCTTCCCTTGAGCTTGTGCACATTTTTAATGAAAGGAAAGTATGGTTTTTGATGTGTTTATTGTAATGAAATGAAGAGATAGAGGGGGTTGGAGGAGGGAGGAAGCAACCATGATAGGAGATGAAGATGAGATGATGAAGAGAAAGGAATGGCTAAGTCAAAGAAACCCCTCTCACTCTCTCTCTCCTGCTCATACCTCCACTCTTTTGTTTATTCATTTTCCATTTCCTTTTTTCTTTTCTTTCCTTCTCACTTCTCATATTAAAACCCAAATCAAGAAGAATAAAGAAAAGCCATGTAAGAAAAGTCACAAGTGTTAAATATGACATGGTGCCTGTCATGTGCACAAATCCGGCTTAATGCGCGATTAGCGATATTTAATCGTGATTAGCATTAAAATAGTATATAATTAATCATAAAAATTTATAATTTGCGTAAATCACATATAGCACCCTTATTTCAGTAATTTCTATAATTTTCCAAATTTTTCCCCAATTTATCGGTATTTAATTATACCGCCTCATTAAAATATTCATAATATTTATTATTTAATTATAAAAATTCCCAAAAATAATAATTTATTTTTTCTGAAATGTTACAATCTTTCCCCTTAAAGAAATTCAGTCCCCGAATTTAAATTTAAACCCGCAAAATCTAAAACATTTCAATAATCAACTCAAATCAACGGGGCATCGAAATTATGGAAGATGCAGAAATATTACAGCGCATCGCGTGCGCCAGAAAACGAATACAAAACTCAAATCGAACTCCGTCAAGCGTCACGGGAATCATCTGATCCGCACGCATATTCTCGGAGTTACGATGGAGATACAGATCTCGAAATCCACTACTGAAATCCAATATACATTAGTCAAATACTATATTACGTGTATAGTACGCATCTTTGAAAACTTCAAAATCTGTATAAAATACATGAAAAATCTTTTCTAAATCGCCGCGTGAATGCGTAACTCATGGCATAACTTACGGACGCTCATTTTAAAGTAATAATATGTGTCAATATATGTTTTCCTAAATACGCGTTCCGTCGTTTTCAAAATATCCCAAAAGGTTTTCCTTTATAAACGTTCGTGTCAATCACGAACACGTAGGAAATAGCGAGACTATAGCTCCTTTTGAAAACCCTTTTGGTAATCTTTTAATGCATGAAAAGTACTCAGGTACTGTTCTCAAATCAGTCCTGTTTGGCTACTACACAATATAGTGCCCAATACGAAAGCAAAGTGCTCAAATGCAAAATCAGCCTCAAAAGGCGTATCCAATAATCGCGTGCATCTGGTGCGCACAGAAATCAAATCCAAATACAGGTGCCACAATATGCACAAAGGAAAAACTATGTGGAACAGGTGTGCACGAAAGTATCTGTCCAGTGCAACGGGTGTGCACGAAACAATATCTGGTGCATCTATTGTGCACGAAAACAACATCTGGTGTATCAAATGCATAAAATACCATCAATAACTCAAACGCGTAAAAGCAACACCGAGTACACCAAGGTGTATAAAATCATAAACATGTGCAACTGCGTGCACAAAATACCTATCAATGTACTGCAAGCACATATAAGCTATACCGAGTGCAAAAATCACCTCATCCGTATGAAATTCACCAAATCATAAACACATGCTACGAAGGTACAAAATCGACATCAAATGCAATGGATATGCATAAATCGCAAATCAACACAACGTTATATAAAGTATATATCAGGTGCGATAACTATGCGCAAACATGTAAATACCCAGTAGGTGCAGCCATGGTACACGAAAACAATATCATAAAGCTCAATCATCAAAACTCAAATCCAAACGATATAAGCATAATACTCGAATCACAAACGCAAATCGCAATAAATGACATTGAGGCACACCTCCTACAATGTCGAAAAATTGTCGGTGCACCTAAAACTGGCAGAACAAGAACAGTTGCTTGTCACCTGCTCACGGTCTGGCGTCTCCTATCTCTGGGTCCTCATTTTCTCTGCGGATTACCAATCTCGCAATCTATCGGCTCATCGGCCCGGTCAGGTGTGCTAACTTGAACGATTCCGCTCTAGCACTTCTCTGGTCATCTCTCGGCCAGAAATCATGACCACTCGTAAAGCAGCACATTACTGGCGTCGGCCTCTGGTCCTCTGAATTCACGTGACACCACTGATCCTGGGTGCAAGTCTCATTGCAGCAGTGTCCTGAAAGGAATCCTGCTCAAGGTCTCTTCTGATCTCGCCTATGCCGAACTGTACGGAGGCTGGTACTCTTACATAATCTTTTCTCGTTTTCTGGACATCTGCGTGTTCCGCACATATTTCCTCGGAAACTGGCTGTATCCCAACGCCTCTGTATGCATATCAGATCTCTAGTCTCTTCGGGGAGTAGCAACAGCTCGTCAGGATCTCACATGAACCTCTGGTTCCACTCGTCCGTATCATCATCCACTATAACGTCAAGCCATGCGATATGCGCACTACAACTATTCTTGGCCATGGTCAATCCGAAGTCTCTCACACGAACTCGAAATCGCATACTTTGTATCTTCATCACTCTGCAGAAGATATCTGGCCGAACACGTCCTTGGGAACTCGTCCCAACCATCGGAGGAATACTCAATACTCGTCCGTTCTCGATTAACTCACAACGCATTTGGGTGAGGTCCTCTATCCAAAGCTGGTCGGCTTACTGGTCTCTTATCATATGATATCCGGACGACGTCAAACTTTTCGATCAAGCCATCGAAGTCCCAAAATTTCCCGAAACCTCAACACCTGAGCACAGTCTAAAAATATCTGGTACATACCACAGTACCTCTGGACCTGCCGTGGAAGGGCAAACCTAAGCCTCACTGATGGCACCGCTAAACTGCCGCAAACCCTAAGGTTCAAAAGCGGTTCCATGGTCATCATGTCGAGTTAGGGTTTCATTCTTCTAGAGGGTCCACAGAATTACTTGCATGTTCCTCCGAACACTTTAAACTTGGGAAAAATGGGTTTCTGACACTCGTTCGAACTTTTTAGCTTCGCCTATACAACATGTGAATAGTCTTCGTCCGCATGCTAAACAATGCCTCAATCCTCCAGGAAAGGCGATACATCGGCGGTCATCTCTGGATCGGTCTTCTCTAGATCTGAGTAAGACTCTCCACACATGAAAATCTTCAACTCAACTGGGCCTGCGTCGGCGCATCAACCTGACGAATCACCTTCATCTCTCAATTCGCGACAGACTAGCTATCATCTGCCGCATCTCTGCTTGGAAGCTCCGGCGATCTCAGCTTGTAAGCTCTGAAAGCGACATCCTATCAATCTCAGGAACAGCTAGGTCATCTGTCTGCACGGTAGGCAACATCATAATCTCTGAGGTATGATGTACATCAACAGTCCTCTCGTAAATGGCAGCTCTAACAGTGGCCCGATCCTCTCGTGTAAAACCAAGAACTCACCTCCACAAGAGGCCACAACATAACACTTCATCAAGACGTTCCCACGTCACCAGAAAACACAATGGTCAATCCTCGTACCAGACGAGCTCGCCCTGACCGCAACGTTAGCAGCAGCTTAATCTGCTCTCAAACCATGGTGACAAGAACCTCAATGGAGTATCGACGAAAGCAGATCAACGGCATGAAAGGAAACGACAGATCCAAAATGGATACATGGTCATAAGAAGGAACAACATCAATGAGAATATGATCATGGAAACGAATAGAATCAAGGATCTCAAATGGATGTATAATCATGGGTATGAAGAGAATCATAAGTCAAAAAAATATGTACATCATAAGGTTTCTTAAGTGGAGTATCTTATCGTAAATATGCCGCGGAACATACGTACGGTACGTCAATCTACTCAAGCTACCTACTCCATCAATCAGGGTCAACCTATGAAACGAATGTTCGGGTCTAATACCCCTCCTCATTCAAGTCTAAGTTCCGTATGGTCAAGCCTAGGTTCCGAAATACATACCCGCCCTAGACTCCGCATAGTAAAACATAGACTCGAACCAGGGTTAAACCTAGCGCTTTGATACCAACTTTATCATGACCCGAAATATTAACTCGTGACCAGCGCTTAAATCACGCAACATCTAAAGGCGTAACGTAATTCAAGTAAACTGAAACACAAAAATCTAAACCGCTTTTGAGAAAATAAAGGAGGTGAAGTTTTGAAATAAAGGTATAATGAAATCAAGTTTTCTTAAATGCATAGAAAATGAACATGAATAATGCAAGTGAAATTTACTAGTTTGAAAACATGTTTTGTCTTTTGAAAATTTGGGCAGCACATCCTTTGTATATTTTGATCCAAAACCAAATATACAAGATAATGATAAAGGCATCCCCAAGCAGGAGCTAGCTCATCGCCAAACGGCGGATCACAACCACGCAAGACAATATAAATAAGTATACGACACCCAACGGCGAAGTTGACCACAAAAGATAAGTAAATAAGCAAGACATCAAACCACAAGTAGCGGAAAACCCCTCGCTCTAAGTTTCGCAACCACAATCTCACTAAGTCTCATTACTTATACAATTTACTAATTTTGATTGATGGAGTTAACTAGATACAATATGAAATATAGATACAAGAGTGGATACGATACAAATGTCCCACCTACCAATGCAAAACACCCGTATGCAACTGTGTGCCAGCGAATCCGCTACTGCTCCAAGCGGTCAACCTGTAAGAACTGTGGCACAACGGGGTGAGTTGCCAACTCGTGAGTAGAAAAATATCAACAGAAAGAAATCGAATAAACAACGACTCCTAGGTCAACTATATCATGAAGGTAATACTATGATATCTAGGGTGACCGGGTCGAATATGTGCCAACAATGTAATCAACACCTAGGTGTATGCGGACATCATCCTACCAAATAATCAATATATAAGTATGCATGTGGATCCCGTCCAACCATATGATCAATGTCTGTATGCACGTAAATATCATAAAAGAGTGTGCATGAAAGTGTGAGGATATAAATCAACGGTGTCCCTCGTGACTCATCAAAATCATGGAAGCTGCGTGTCCAACATCGACAGCCGAAAACATCATGAAACCCGTATCCACCATCGACACGTAAATCCTCATATCTCAGGGTCCGTCAGTTCGGATCGGCCCACGGGCTCCGTCAGTCCGGATCGGCCCATATCATCTCTCGACTCCGGTCGGTACCCTTTGGATATCCGCCGAGCTCAAATACTATCACCGGTAAGTAGTAGTCCCACTGCCAGGCTTACCGTCTGTAGCACAGAAATCCGTTCTCGCCCTGGGGTACCATACCGGTTCCACCATGTACCCGCAATCGGCCTCATCCAGCTCCTCGAATCGGGTCTCACATGTCACACATCTCAAAACCGAGAAAACGCATGGTGGACGCACTGAAATATCATATCAAGAGAAACCGGGTCTTTTAAAACAATACATACTATCTTTTAAAATGACCACGGTTCTTAAATACAGAAATCTCATGAAAACAGCATATCTCAATGCTATAAAATCATAAAGCATGATGTATGCGACATATGATGGAAATGTAAGCATATCCGTATATCATGCAACATGGAACAGTGATGTATCATATTAAGGGAAAACCGCTCCATTAAATGATTCCAGTTTTGAAAATATGTCTTGCGGTTCCCAGTATCTCCAAAGTTAAATCCAACATCGTATAAAAGGGCACATGTAACTATAGCAAGTAAATCATGCAAAAAGTTATATCTTGATGCAGCAATCCTACTGTGTAGTGACATGGCAATTATCGATAATGAAGTGTGTGAGTTGGCAAATATGTGTAGGTGTAACATACGCATCATCGATAATGGTGTAAGTGTACTAACACAGGTACATGAAATACAATGATAATATCATGAATACAGCATAAGGTAAATCATCAGCTAAAAGCTATAAGGTATACGTAACTATCATATGTCGGAGTCGGTGAATCTATCAATCGGCATCTAGCCTCATAGCATCACATACGGTATAATCCATCGTACGACATCCTCTAGTCAAGGATATGGATCAATCATCAAGTCAAACTCATCACATACGGAAAATCATCGTACGGCGGCATAATACCAATAAGGATCCTATCAACCTTTACGACAATGAGGGTACGGACCTAACGTCTCGTACGGCTTATCGTTCCAGATTCACCACAATATAAATATCTATATACCTATATCCCAGGTCACATCCATAACAATTTCTTATCAGGGGACCGGCAAGGTATCAATCATCTCAATCGACTCGCATCCGTATACCAACATATCACCAAATCATCATATCACGTCATATATCCTTTTCATCGCATTTATGTCCCTCACCAAGTCAATTTACCAACACATTCTACCTTTACTGTAAGCATAAGTATCTAATCTAACATACACACCCGAACCATACAAACAGCTTTTTAAAGATGTGAATCGTAGTTTTGAAAGTAGAGGCTACGGTGTTTTTAAAGAAAAAATATCATTTGAAAATCCGTAACGTCCCTCAAGTTATCCGTTTAAAAGATGCATATGATTCTTCAGTTTGGAAACAGGTATGGTTCGGATGACACATCTACGTCGACTATCTATTCCTACAGTACCCTAAACGGCAATATCATCAAATATCATCCTCAGTCCCGTCATCACATACTAGTCGTATGATTTCAGTTCTAACTATCCTTTAGTTTCTAATATAGTTCTCGAACTATCTTTTAACTCTATCTATAGTTTTCTATTAAAGGTTTTCTAAACCAAATACTACGAATCGGTTTCCATCAAAATGTGCGGGGGTGCCACACGCCATCCACCCGACTTCCCCCGTAGATATTGATCCACTCACCTTGCTTCTTGCTTGCCAAGTCGATGACGCCATGCTCTGTTGACTCGGAATCCATGTGAAGGTACCTACAATAATAAACAATCGCAATGCGTATTAAAATCAAGACGGAAAACCAAAACGGCACACGTTTCGCTCATAGGTTAAAACCTATAGCCTAACATGCAAAACACGACCAATAACCCTGGTCGTTGACGTTCAAACGCCACACGACGGAACCACAATACCAAATACAAAATTCAAATTTATTAAAAGCCGTAAAACAATTTTAGAAACTGAGTAAAACACTCCCAGATTTTTCCCAGGTGACAATTAGCCAATTTTGCATACAAGAGAGGTCTAATTTATTGCAAAAGGAGCCATGGACCAAACCTGGTACCCTACTTCCTTGATGTGGCCACAAATTGGGACCAGAATAGATAAAATTGCGGCCTTAGGTTGGGGTATGGGGCTGGGGTTTCAGTGGTAGCTTCCTAGGTGCCTGCACGACTCCCTGTGTTTGCAAAATAATTTTCAGGTCATCCAGGTTACTCCAGATTCCAAAATACCCTCGAAATTCACACAATTATACGATGTCGGGGTTTCTAACTTCATATTTTAGAGGTTAAGTCTTGTGTTTTGGTCAGTATACGATCCCTACAGGGGTTATAATGTCTATACTAGTCTCAATTTCACATCACCACTCAAGATTCCCTCAAACCCTAACTTGAAATTTTCAACCCTTACTAAACATCGCCTAATCACTTCTAAACTAGCATGATAGCTAAAGGAATTAAAATACAATTCAAATGGTGCAGAAATTACCTCATTTGGCAACTCAAGAAAATTCTTGAGTTGCCCCAAGTCTTCAAAAGCCGATTTTTCTTCGTCCAAAGTGCTTCCCTTGAGCTTATGCATATTTTTAATGAAAGGAAAGTATGGTTTTTGATGTGTTTGTTGTAATGAAATGAAGAGATAGGGAGGGTTGGAGGAGGGAGGCAGCTGCCATGATAGGAGATGAAGATGAGATGATGAAGAGGAAGGAATGGCTAAGTCAAAGAAACCCCTCTAACTCTCTCTCTCTCTTGCCCATACCTCCCATACTCTTTTGTTTATTCATTTTCCATTTTCTTTTTTCTTTTCTTTTCTTCTCCCTTCTCATATTAAAACCCAAATCAAGCATGAAGAATAAAGAAAAGCCTCGTAAGAAAAGTGACAAGTGTTAAATATGACATAGTGCATGTCATGTGCACAAATCTGGCTTAATGCGCGATTAGCGATATTTAATCGCGATTAGCATTAAAATAGTATATAATTAATCATAAAAATTTATAATTTGTGTAAATCGCATAAAGCACCCTTATTTCAGTAATTTCTATAATTTTCCAAATTTTCCCCAATTTATCGGTATTCAATTATATCGCCTCATTAAAATATTCATAATATTTATTATTTAATTATAAAAATTCCTAAAAATAATATTTTATTTTTTCTGAAATGTTACAGTATCTTAAGAGATCATCAGTGAATGTAATAAAGTACGCGGAACCATCCCTGGCATGTGTAGATATAGGACCGCATATATCACCATGTATCTGTCTAAGAGTTTAGTAGCACTTTCTCCGTTTCCAGTAAACGGAGATTTGGTCACCCTGCCTTTGAGACATGACTGGCAAGTTACATAAGATGTAAATCCGAACGGATTCAAATATGCATCCTTATGCAACTTTAGCCAGTCTTGTCGCATTGATATGACCTAGTCTACAATACCACAAGAAGACTTTGTTCATTTCTGAACGGTTCCTCCTTTGTCTGTTCTGTACGTTTAGAACTCTGGATTGATTCAGAACGTATATATTGTTACATAACGTACCAAACCCAATCAACACATGATTTAGGAAAATATTCAAAATATTTTTGGTACAAAATAACAGTCGCTCAGAATCATTGTATTACCAGTTGGTAACACCAGGTGATATCTGCCAACTGATTTGGCTGCAACAATTGCACCTCTCTGCTACTTAGAGACATATCAACATTTTCCAGTTCTCTACCTGTCTTTAGCCCATGTAACAAATTATATATATGGGATCCTGATCCGGTATCCTATACCCAGGGCGTATAAAAAACTGAGAAACGGTTCTTGTTAACGAACACACCCGAAGACTATGCATCATGATTATTCTTCGTTTGGGTGGCATGGGAATCCGGATATTCCTCTATTCCTTGCTCAGACTTATGACACTAATAAGATTGAGTGGAACCTAGCCCGGTATAATAAGTAGGTTCGGTTAATACATCCATATTATTATCTTGATTAAGGCATTTCATTGGTCTCTACAAGGAGAGAGAGAAGGATAATCACTTTGCGTGCGCTCTTTGCAAGATTAGATTGGTTTTTATTTAATCGGGATGGCTCCCACTATTTTTATCAAATCTTCCTTCAAACCCTAAAAGGTAAGATTAGCTGGGATTAATTACACCCTACAGGTTCGCCAATCGTTCGGCAAGGCAGGTATCGGTACTCTGAGGGAGGTTCCTCGTGCTTTCGCACGGACCTAATTAAAATAAACCTCTTGTTCCTAGAGGCATAACCCCATTGACACCTTTCTAGACACCTACTGGATTAGCTAATTGTAAAGTGCAAAACTCTCCCAGGAGTAACTCTTACTCGCAGCGGGTATCGGGATCCAACTATCATATAGAAGGTATGCAATCTCATTGCAAATTTCAACACTTGAAATTCCCGATAATGTTTTTACCCCTAGCTTCCTATGACCATGACGGAGGTCAACAAACCATAGGCCGCTAGTCAAGATCAACCCGTTCATTTCTTAATTGAATTAAACCCACCCACACGACCCTTGACGGATGACAACATGGCCGTACGACCACCCTAATCCAATCGCATCACATGCTGGAAGATAAGCACTAATCAGCTACCGCACACTGCGCCTTGACGGAGGTCAACAAACGCAGCACGAATACTAAATAGTACTTATCTAAAATGACGGAGGGCTACGCAGGTTTTTAAGAAAACCATAAGCGTAATGAACTTGATATCGTTGTAGAATCTAATAATTTTGAAAATGAGTGTTTTTGAGGCTTTTGCTAGTTTCTCTAAAGAGGTCACTCCCGGTGAAAGGATCTCGGCTCTTTCCTCATCGAATGAGGTCTTGGATACTCATCAAGGAATACCACAATGCAAAGAAAGAACTAGAGAATCGATCAAAGACAAAACCGAGTGAGTTGTAGCATTTGCTAGTTTCGCTAAAGAGGTCACTCCCGGTGAAGGGATCTCGGCTCTTTCCTTATCGAATGAGGTGCTGGATACTCATCAAGGAATACCACTATACAAAGCAAAAACTAAAGCTACCCTTTTTGAAAATTTGATTCTACAACATCTTTAGGTTTCTTTATTTTCATTAATCTCATTAATGAAGTCCCATCATTTAATATTTCCTAAACATTACAGAAAAGTGAAACAAAAATAGAACGTACACTTATGCCATCCGCATTCGCCAATGGGCCCCGTCATGCACCGTTAGGTTACTTAACTACCATCAGAGCAGGGGCTGGACTAGCGCGGGTGCAAAACATAAGCAACATTTATTATATATCATATATATAATGTAACATTCGTCTCACGCAGTTATATGTTCACATCACAGAACCAAGAAGCAGAAGCAACATATGAAATATTGGATGTACTAGGATTTCCGTGTTTTAAATTTAGCCAGTAATGTAAAACACGGATTCCACGGTTGTGAAGAATGGCCAAACCTACATCCCTATACCCCTACGAGAGTAACAAGTAACCCTACCAATTTTAGAGTTAGGAGACCCGGTCTCAACACCTTGAGATGGTCTCCCACTGGACTCTAGAACCTGGTTACTTATGCTCCCCGCCTTGGGTCTATCCTAATGCGGAAATGTAAATAATATTCATCAATGGTGACATCATCCTCAACCCGGAAGTGACCCAATAAAAGAATATTACATACAGATTTTACATGAATGAAAATAAAAAAACTCTCATCTCGCATAAAACCCCGGCTATTCATTCTTGACGATCCAATAAATCATATCAAAAACAACACATAACATCACATGTCATCAACGTAAGTAAATATGTGTATACCGAAAACTCGTTGCCATATAGCTATGAGATCGGGATACCCCACATATTACACTTACTGTCGCAGAAAATAAAATGGAAAACTACAATAATTAGAATCCTCATATCCTTAGACATCATAAACCTGGAATATTTCATATTCCGGATTTCATGCCTAACCTATAAATCTTGTATTTTAGTCTCAAATTAAAATCAATTTTCAATTACTTTAGTCGGGTAATTCAATAGGATTCCCGACTATATTTTCGAATACTCGTCGGAAACTTTAGCAGATTTCCGCACCCCGAAATACCGTCGACAAAATGCTCTAAGGCGGAACATTGTGGCCGCAAGCACCCAAGTGGGTGCTTTTGTCAACGGGGTTCTCATACAGTCACTTGGTCACGGCTATGGGGTGTGGCTGTCTGCTAGAGCCACCCGGTGAGTGTTTGTGTACAATACGCGATTGCGACGGAGTTTTGATCCGAATCAAAACTCTGTGGCAACCGATTAACCGAGTCTAATACAATAGGTTTATAATATAGTAACTAGTTTTCACAAAACTAATTATTTAGATTCTAACAATTGTATCACATGTCATCAAAGTCTAAACAACATTAAACATTTTGATCGGTTTAACAAACACCCACAAAATCCAGAGAGCTCAACAACTTGAGAAGAATTAAAAATACCTAAAGAGTGCTAAATGACACCATTGAGCAGGATAAGAAAAATGGACCCTTAACTCCCCAAAACGGCAGCGGAACCTAGGCCGAACAAGCGTTTTGGCGGTGGTTCCACGGCGCTTTAGAGGAGTTGGGGCTCCAAATTTCTTGGGGCTCCATAGAATACCCTGCATGAATTTTTGGATATTTTTAATTACGAAAATTCCAACGTTTGAAAAATTCGATAGAAACTTGCAAGATTTCCGCGTTTCGAAACCGATCGAACACTTTAATATCGTAACGACCTACCCAAATGTTCTAGCTTGGCTCTGATACCATGAAATTCTACCCTAGCACCACCATGATATTTTAGTTGCATCAAACATGCCGGATTTTAAAATTTTCGGGCGCTAGGTTAGACTTGACAAGATTGTTGCTAGAATATTAGGGTTAATCTACGATGATATGTAAACTAAGAGAAAAGTAAAGATGGCTATACCCTCGTAGATCGAGTCCTTCACTTCACATGCTCCGTGTACTAGTCTCGCGACTCCACTAGGCTCCACTTGAGGGTTTGGACGAGCTTCCTCCGATGACCTTCGTGCCGAAGATGATCCACGCGAAGTCCTTCCAACTCAAGCTACCTCTACACTAAGCTCTTTTAGTGTAGGAAACATGCTACACTTGATCGCTAGTCAAGTGAAGAATGGTGAAGTAGGGGACGTTGGTTTGCTCACTAATATGTTCAAAAATCCATGGTTCACATCACATGTGAGGGGTTGGATTTATGAAGTGTCATGAGGAAGAAGAGGATGAGAGCAAGAGAGCAAAAAATGGGAGCAACTCAAGAATATCCTCAAGTGATCAATGAATAAGAGTGTGAATGGCAACCCTTGACCCTCACACATTCAAGCATGGAATTATTGCAATATAAAATTGCAACCATGCTTGAATAGTGAGTCAAGATGAATAAAGAAATATAAATTCCATACTTTGAACCATGCTCCTGATTTCCACCTCATTTCTATTTTCACAATATAGAATTCATGCCATGCTTCATATATATATTTATATGTATATCATATATATATATATATATATATATTAATACATATAAGAAAATATTTAGTGAGCTAATAATATTAGTTAAGATATAATTATATCAAATATAATATATATCACATTATTAAATCAACACTTGATTTAATAATCCGGTTATATCACATATGACCGACTAATATCATTTATATGTATATCACATTAATAATCAACGCTTGATTCGATAATCTGGTTATATCACATATAACCTAACTGATAACAGATAACTGCCAGATTAAAATACGGTATCACATACACGTATTTAATCAGGCCCACACACATATCACATATGTGTCCTACTTCGTTTCACTTGAACCAGGGAACTTCTGTGTGGGACTCTAAAGACTCGTCAATACGCCAGCAGTAGGTGATGAACACATCAGTCGCCTACAAACCGTCAGCGGTACTAGCTGGACGTAACGGCTACCCGGGTATTGAGCGATATGAAGATCAACAAGCACGCTTGTCCATACTCTCCATGAAGCCTATCGGTAACACTACCGTACAGTCCGGTCTCTTCGTCTGATATGTCGCATAACATGTCTAGGGGTGGTAAACGTCAGACCCCGGTAACGTGATAAGTCATGCCAATGTCTGGCCTATAACGTTTCGAGAAACTACTGATAACTCTTATCAGTAAATCTCAGCAGCAGCCCTGGCCAGGGACTTCCAGTTATTGTCAATCGAGCATAGCGCAACATCAACCCCCAATACTGGGAGAGTCGAAACACCTCCTATCGCTCATTGCCTCCATGTGACTCGGGACTGTACCCAAAATCCACCTATTTGCACAACTCCTCTTAAGCGTGGTAGGGAGGAAATCAAAGCACAGTGGGAGACACACAAGATACTATGACGATCTCGGGTCTACGGAGTAACTTGTACCAGTGTCACCAGAGGATTGCTATCTGACGATAGGTATAATACCAACTAGGAGTCCTCGGCGAGTCTGTTCGGTGTACCCATTCTCAAATGAGCACCTGTGTACAATCTTTGATGTCACACACCAATGGTTGTGGGATCATCCATCGCCCTCCAAGGGACAAGAAACGTACACACTAGTCTATTCTGGAATATCAATGCCATTCCTCGATATCCCCTCGACTAGGAACAGTTAAAGGATGTACTTTTGGACCACCCTGGCCCCACTAGTATGATCTTATCATAATCCTGGTAGTCAAGTACATATCCTAAGGGCTTTATCAACATGTAAAAGACAGATAGTATAAATACCAGTCTACATATTAAAATTAAGGTAACCTGATAGCATACTATCTTGTCGAGTAAGAAAGTCCTCTCTATATATGTCCAAGCATCCACTATATCAACAATAATGGCCTCTAAGTCATACATATTCCTAACAGTCATCACCCGTTAACTAACGACAAAGCGGGGGCAAAACTGGCACGGGTGCAAAAGATATACAACATCTACTAGTATATATATAAATATATATGACAATCATCCCAGGCATGATATATAGAAACATCACAGAATCTCAGCCAAGCAACACAGAGTGGTGGATAATCTTGGAGCCTCGGGTTTCATTCGAGCCGCAAATGAGACCCGACGTTCCCTTGTCGTGTGGATAGCCTGTGCAATGAAAACTAGACCCCTACGAGTGCGGCAATTCACCCGCCAATCTCAGAAGCGAGGCAACCTCAATCAACAACGTGAATGGGCAACCCAGCACTTCACGGAATCCGGTAACTTAGGCACCCCTCCGTGGGTCGACCTATACCCCCTACGAGTGCGGTGAATAGCCCGCAAATTCAAGAGTAAGGTCCCCTCCCTCTCAATGCCATGAGATGCGGACCTGTTATCCTATAGAACCCAGCTATTCGTGCACTCCACCTTAGGGTAATCCGAGTACAGAAAAGAAAATAATATGTATAAAGGTGACATTGACCTTAACCCGGTCGTGCCCCAAACAAATAATATACAAACTGGCGGAGACGGCAGTCCACATGTCGGACGCTCGCCCCACAATATCAAATGTACAAATGAGTTTTAAATGTACTACCATTGCACTTAAGATATCCACCACGACGATCCAGCCACAACACAGCACAACACAGAACATCAATGTGAATGTCACGTTCGCAAACTTGTCTAAAAGAACATATAGCAGTTAAACGGGTTGTACCGCTCTAATGATATTCACGGTCGCAAATTGTAATGTATGTACTGAAATAAACGATGCAAAATTTCAAATTTTGAAACTTTCCAAGTCCCTCCCAAAGCAAAAGACAACACTCAGTGAAATCGGTGGAAATCAAACAAGACCAAAAACACCAATTTACAAAACCCCAGACACTGGATGAAAATGAAGCCCTGAATGAACAGTAAAACGTGTGAGATCGGGAATTTTTGGAATGTAGCCAGCCAAAAATTATTGGAAATGCCTCGTTTTCATTCTGTATCATTCTCATCTTATATCTAAGACTCTGAAATTGTTTTAAAAAATTTCAAAGATAAAAAAAATTCCAGAACAGAGAGTGGTTTTTGAAATCGCAGTTTTTCGATTTTGAAACTAATGCATCATCTACTACTAGTTTAGGGTTTATGGGTTATCTTTGATACCATGTTGGGTTTCGCTGGCGCCCCGGCCATCAATCCGTGAACGATTGTGGAATTTTTTTTTATAAAAACCGGCGCTAACAGAACCCAATGCCCGGATCTACCATTAACCCTAAACTGTTGGCTATAGTGCCCTCAAGACAATTATTTGATCGTAGGAACATGATTGCAATGATTGAGGGAGGACCTATACCGGTAGAACAGTCTTACTCGAGATGATAGTATCCTATCTGGTTTGTCTTTATCATCGTGTACATGCTTCAGGTTACATTATAGATCACTATTACATGTTGATAGAGCCCATAGGATTCATGCTTGACTACCAGCAGTATAATGGCGATCATGTACGTGAGAGTTGGGTGGTTTATAAGCACATCCTAAAAGTGTCCCAGTCGTGGGAGTTTCGAGACTGGGCATCGATACTCCAAAAGTAGACTAGTGTATACGGATCGAGACCCCGACGAGGGGCGGTGGCCCGTCTCACAAGCCATTGGTGTTAGTTGGTTCACCTAAGATGTATACAGGTGCTCATTGAGTTATGAGTACACCGGACGGACTCGTCGGGAACATGCTAGTTGGTATCATACCTATTGTCAGATAGCAATTCCCTGGTGACATGTGTACAGGTTAGTCTATCGACCCGAGATCGTCATTTATCTTGTGTGAGTTCTCACTGTGCTTTGATTACTACCATACCACGGCTCAAAGGAGTCATGCAAACAGGTTTTAGTTGGGTACAGTCCCGAGCCACATGGAGACAGTGATCGGATCGTCAGGGGAGTCGTCTCTCCCGGTATTGGGGGTTGATGTCGCATTGTGCACAGATGGCGATCACCAGAAATCCTCGGCCGGGATAGACGAGAATTACCAATCTATGATCGATAGTTTCTCAAGTGGTGATAGGGCATCATACCGACACTAAATGTCAAGTTATTAGGGGTCTGACTTTATCCACCCCCTAGACTCGATATGCGATACTCATAGTAGAACGGACCGGATTGTACACATATTGTCATTGTCAGGCTCAGTAGGGTTTCAGGATGAGTTTGCTCGTCGTTCTCCCTTTCGCTCAATACCTGGGTAGCTATTACGTACAACTAGTTCCACTGGCGTGCTTATGGTTAAACCCACTGCCAGCGTATTGACGAGTCTTTAGAGTCCCACTCAGAGGGTTTCCCTGGCTCGGGCGAAAAGTTGTAGAGGCCGTATGGTTTTATGGCTGGGTTCGATCATATTCGTGCATTTGTGCATGGATCATGATCGGACGGATAATACTAGTGGGCTTTGGTTTAAGCCGGATCCTAGTATTATATTGTTGGATTATTTTTGTCTCGTTGTATTCGTATTCAGTCGGAATATGGATGCGGGTATGTATATACGGATGATGGGTATTCTTGTAATTCGTTACAAGATTACTTTAGGGTTTCCATTTCATTTGTGTTAAACATTTTGGTTTAAATGTTTATTGGTAAGAAATATGAGTCATGGAATTTTGGCTAATTCTTTGTGGCACGGGCAATTCGTGACTCAGGGGTATGAGTCTTTGGTGTGCATTAACTGTTGGTGCATGCACTTGGTGACTCATATGGTGGGTCATGGTGCATTGATGGTTCTTGGTGAGTTGTAAGATATTTTGTGAGGGATGGGCTGCTGATATTTGGTGCATAGGAATTTCTTTAGTTGCTCACCACAAAAGATAACACAACTCAACTCAAGAAACAACAGAGTACACATTTTTCTTCACTTTCCAAAACTTGAGCTCACACTTCTTCACCGATGGCTTCTTCTTCAACCTCCACCCATTCCATCTCATGAGTTGAGAATCCTTGGGTGTATTGAGTCAAAGTATTCACACACTATCTCTACTTCATCTTGGGTATCTAGGATCACAAACTGGATGCCCTAGTTGCTTCGGTTTTGAAGTGGGAGCCCGTATTACTAATCCTCGACGTGGATCGTCTTCGACGAGGGAGATCGGAGATTGAACTTCATCGAGGCAGCCACGACGAGCTTGGGATAGAGGTCGAAGACAATGCTTGAAATTCCGGCCTGGCCGGTTTTTATTTGGAACTGGGACTTGAAATTTGTAGTGTGGTTTAGTCTCTGAAATATTGGTTCGGTGGTATTGCTTGTTTAGCCCAGTTTGGATATGGTTTTATCTAGTTGTTTGGGGCTATTCGGGGTTATTTCGAAGTCGATATTTCTAACACTGTTTAAAGTTTTCAGTACATGCATTACTATTTACGACCGTGAATGTCATTAGAGCGGTACAACTTGTCTAATTGCTATAGTTCTTTTAGACGGGTTTGTGAACGTGACATTCATATTGATGTTCTGTGTCGTGCTGTGTTTGTTGCGGAATCTTCATGGTGGATAGCTTGGGTGCAATGTTAGTACAGTTTAGTTTCATTTGTACATTTGATATCGCGGGGCGAGCGTCCGACATGTGGACTGCCGACACTACCTGCTTGTATATTATTTGTTTGGGGCACGACCGGGTTGAGCTTGATGTCACCGTTGTACATATGTTCTTTTCTGTACTAGGATTACCCCGCGGTGGAGTGCACGGATAGTCGGGTTCTAGAGGGCAACGGGCCTTCATCTCATGGCTTTGAGACGAAGTGGGTGTCACGACCCGAAGGTACGGAACGTGACTGTCACTTAAATTATGAAACGTCCCGAGGCCCAACGGAATCTAAGTAAGCCAAAGCCCAGAAATCTAAACCATTTAAATCAATAGAGTGAAGGAAAACTTAGTTAAAGAAAGTGATTTTAAACAAAATAAGTCGCACTAATCACTTTAAAAATATTACAACATTTCCCAAAAATTTCGGCAGAGTCTCCATTGTAAATACTGGCCCCCAAACGGGTACAATACATGAAAATACATATATATAATGAATAAAGGCATCCCCGAGCGAGAGCTGGCTCTTCCCAATGGCAGAAAAATAACCACATGCAATATATATCAAAAGAACGAAAATAAGCATCTGAAAGCAAGAAATAAAGACACCATGTCGGCTCAAGTGAGTATCTACACCAAAAACCACAAATACAAGTCTCGCGAGTCTCACCGTCTAGTCCAATATACAAGGATAGATGGAGTGTAGTAGATATAAATAATAATACAAGATGGGGGCAAAAGGAAATCCTCCAAAACCTACCTATGAGCAAAGCCGCAAGTCCAATCAAAAGAAGAAGTACGCCCGCCGCTACTATACTGACGGGTCAGACCTGCAAGATAATACTGTGGCACAACGGGGGTGAGTTGCCAACTCGTGAGTAGTAAGTAACATCTAATAAGGCTATCGTAAGCATGCACGCAAATGCGTCACAACCTACGCATATCAATATGATGCGATGTACTAGCATGAATGCAACATGAAGGCACCATCAAACCCGAAAACCTGAAAATGCCTGGTATGAGAAAGTCTTGATTCTTATCTTAGAAAACCTCTGTGCAATAAACTGAAGTAGCAACTATGAAATCGTCAGAAAATCCGTGTCAAGCATCGACAAGATATATATAAATCCCAGTATCTCAATATCTCAATGTCTCAATATCTCAATGCCTAGGGCTCCGTCAGTCCGGATCGACCCATATCATCAAATCGCATGACCACGTCGGTATCCTCCGGATATCCACCGCATCAGACATCACCGGTTGGCAGTCTACCCCTGCCAGGCTCAAGATCTACAACTCGAGCTTCTTGCCCCGGGGTACCATAACGGGCCCGCCATGTACCCGAAACGGTTCATCCAACTCCTCGAATCGGGTCTCGAAAACCAACATAATCAGGAAAACTCATGGTGGATGACACATACATCATATCACGAGAAAACCGTAACTTGCATTTTTAAAGCGAAAACAGGTTTCTAAAATTCTTGCGGTTTTCCCCAAAAATCCAGAAATCCCATCAATACTGAAATCCTCAAGAAGAACCATAATATATAAACATGCCGGTGATGATGGAAATCTATGATACGGTAGAATATACCATGCGAAGTACGGCCAGAAACTATGCACTAATCATGATACAATGAGGTTTGTATATATAACTAAAAATCCTACGTATCCATTTAATAAAATGAATATACAAGTATAAGTCTACGGATCATATATATGCAAATGCACAGTTACCGATTTTAAGCAAGTTCTATAGTATTCGTGGCATTGCAATTACTAAGGCGTGTGTGTTCGCATGAATAGTGCACGTGCGGCATGAACCAATGGTAATGGTGCAAGTGTCCTATGAGAAAAAATCACATATATATAGGATGATAACATGCAATGAGATTACTAACTAGAAAACTACGCATATAAATGCAAGTATTACTAGAAATCCTAACTATCGGGCCCCTCGCGCCATCCAGACGATCCCCTCATAGATGTGTACATCTACTCACCGGGATGCCTCGGCTAATCTGATCCGATCTCAGCCATGTCTTTCCGCGCCACGTCCGACGCCTCTTCACCCGATCCTAGAATCACACATAAGTGAATAAGATGATAGATATATAATTGGTCGTGGACACAACGAAACAAAACAATCACGCGCAGTAACTAGACGTGCACTCACTTGGTGCACAAAACGCGCTCGCGATAACGCCACAAACCGCAACAAGGGTCGCTATACGTGAAAACCACTAAGCTTAAAACCCAATCGTACCCGTCGCGCATTCACAACACACTAAATTTTATTTGAAATAGGTAGAAAACCATCAAAACCTCAAACTTAATTAAATTCGACTTAATCCAAAAACCTAGTAAGCATCAACTTGCCATTTTTGTGCAAATCTAGATATTTTAACAAAACTAGTGGCCAAAATGATCATTTTATATCATAATTAGGCTACCAAATTATTAACTAGATTTTAATCTCACTTATTTATATAGATTCTAAAATCTAGTTTGCAAGTTTATACAATTTGGACAAATTTCAAAGTAACAATTAGCAATTTAGCAACTAGGTTAGGTTTTGCAAAACTCAAGATGTTAAACTAAACATCATAACTAAAATAATATGATCAAACCCTAACTATAATTCAAAACCCTCACTTGAGAATCACAAATTTGCAATTAAAACCAAAATTAAACACCTAATAAGCTAGATTGAAGCAATCTCCTAACAAATTTACCATGGGGTTAGTATTTATACCTCACAATATTGTAGATCTAACTTGAAAACATGCCTCCAAAAATGGTTTCTTGCTCAAAGATCAATGCTAGATTGGCCAAGGAATAATGGGTAATGATTTAATTAGAAATTAGTGGGGTTTTATGTTGAATTTTTTTATGAAATTTTTATGGATTTTTTAAGTGGGAATGAGGTGCGAAAAATTGGGGCTGCTTATAGGGGAGGCTCGGCCAAGGAGAGAAGGGGAGGGTGTGTGTGTGTGTGGAAATTTCTAGGTTAACACAACCCTTAAGCCTCATTTAATGCACCTCACATCAATTTTATTTTTATTTCATTTTATTTTCTAATTTCCTTAACCCTGGAGAAGTCTAGAACCATAAAGATAAGTGGAGAAAAAAAAACATATTGTAAACTTGTATTTAAGTTGACATGGTTCACATTTGAATATTTAACCCATTCCAATTTGTAATAACCACTAATTAAATGTATAAGTAAAAGCTTATAATAATATTTAAAATAATTAATTAAGGAAAAATATTTAAGTAAACCAATAATTTATAAGTGACTAATTAAATATCAAATACTAGAAATTACATATCTAAAATAGGTATAATTAAGTCTATGTTGAAAAATAATTATATTTGGGTTTTTACGGAAAACACAAATTATTTTACCGAATATCGGAAAATTCTCCTAAACGATTTCTAAAACGTTACAATCTTCCCCCTTAAAAAAATTCGGTCCCCGAATTTAAAATCTAACTACGCTCATGGGAAAAACTCTCTCTCATCCGTTCTTGGCTTCCCACGTGTCCTCTTCGCCGCTCGGGCCACGCCAAAGAACATTTACGGACGGTATGTCTTCGGACCTTGGTTTCTTCACCTGCCGATCTGGAATGACTTTCGGCTGCTCTTGGGAAAGAAAGATTACGCTTCAACTGGATCGTCTGATATTGTATCGCGTAAGAAGGGTCATGAAGGTACTTGCAGAGCATCGATACAAGAAACACGGGGTGAATATCTAGAAACCTAGGTGGAAGAGCCAAATGATAAACAACTGCGCCGACACGCTCGAGAATCTCCAAAGGACTACATAGCTAAAACTAAGCCTTCCTTTCCTCCTGAATCTCAACCTGCCCTTCATCGGAGAAACCTTCAAGAAAACATGATCGCCAACGGTGCACTCAAGTCTACAGCGGCGTCTATCAGCATTAAACTTCTGCCTGCTCTAGGCCGCTCTTATCCTATTCCGAATTAACTGGATCTCTTCGGTCATTTCCTGTACGCTATGTAGCCCCAAAATACTGCTCTCACTGAGCTCTGTCCAACATACGGCTGATCGACATTTCCTCCTATATAATACCTCGAAGGGTGCCATCTGAATCTCCTCCTAGAAGCTGTTACTATAGGAAAACTCTATCAAGGGCAAGTGGCGATCCCAACTGCCACGAAATATAGAACACAATCTCGGAGCATATCCTTAATAATCTGAATGGTCCTCTTAGATTGACCTTCGGTTTGCAGATAGGAAACAGTACTGAAACTCAATTGGTGTCCAACGGCTCCTGAAGTTCCTGCCCTAGTCGGCTGGTGAACTGGGTCTCCCAGTCGGACACAATACAAGTCGAAACTCAATAAAGTCGCACAATCTCATCAACCTACGTCTGAGCTTACAGAACGATCCAAAAATGGTCTTACTGCTAGAAATTGAGATGCTTTCGTCATTCGGTCTACGATCACCCAAAAAGAGTCATACTCTCGACTGGTCCTAGGTAGACCTATAATAAATTCCATAGAAATATGCTCCTATTTCTGCTCCGGAATGGGCAAGGTTGTAATTCTCCTACTGGCCCCTGATGCTCGGCCTTGACTTGCTGACAAGTCAGCATCCCGAAACAAAATCTGTGATCTCTCCCTTCATCCCTACATCTATAGACATCTCTTACTTCATGATCCATCTTGGTGGAAACCGGATAAACAGTATATGTCGACTGGTATGCTTCCTCTAAAATCTCGCATTTCAGTCCCTCGGAATTTGGCACACACAATCGAGTCCCAAATCGTAGTACTCCCTAATCATCAATCATAAATTTTGAATCTATGCCCTGTCGAACTTGCTCCATGATCTCTAGCAAACAAAAGTCATCGGACTGTGCCTCACCGATACGGTCAAATACTGTGGACGCGCACGGACACGGCAAGTTGTCCCCCGGTCAGCATAAACTCGAACTGTACTCGGCTGTCACATAGAACCTGCTAATCTGCCGTCGACCGTCTCTGAACTGTGCTCAAACAAGAAAAGTTATCTCCGGCCTCCGACTCAAAACATCTGCCACAACATTCGCCTTGCCCAGACGATAAAGAATCTCGCGGTCATAGTCTTCACTAGCTGCACCCATCAGCGCTGTCTTAAAATTAGATCTCGCTGCTGAAAGATATACTTTAAGCTTCTTGTGATTCGTAAATATCTGGCACGACTCGTTTCCAAATCCTAAGTGTAAAAATCACTGCAGCCATCTCTAAATCACGCATGGAATAATTCTGCTCGTGCTTCTTCAATTGCCGAGAAGTATCGCAATAACCAACAAAACCGCCTGATCCTGAAGGCATAGATAAAACTGGCGCCATAGTCAAATGAGTCTTTAACTGCTGAAAGCTTTGCTCGCATGCCTCAGTTCAAAGAAAAGAAACTCCTTTCCGGGCCAACCCGGTCAACATTGCAGCTATATGAGAAAAATCATGTACGAAATGTCGATAGTATCCAGTCAAACCCAAAAATGTTGCGAACGTTTGTCACTAATATCCGTCTGGGACAATGTTGCACGTCCTCGATCTCTTTCGTTTCCATACATATACTATCTTTCGTAACTACGGTCCTAAAAGTCCACACTATCTAACCAGAAAACACATGCGAATAATTTGGTGAATAGCTGGCGTTCCCTCAAAGTCTGCAACGAAATCCCCAATTACTGCCCAGGCTCCACTCGGCTCCAAAAGTACACTACGACGTACTCAATGAACATGATGATAAACTGATCAAGATCGGCCTGGATATTCGGTTCATCCAATTCATAAACGCTGCTGGGGCATTGGTGAGCTCAAACGACATCACCAAAACTCATAACGCCCATAACTTGTGTGAAATGAAATCTTCGGAATATCATCCTCTCGAACCCACAACCGGTAGTAGCCTGAACGCAAGTCAATCTTCAAGAAATGTCCCGCACCCTGGAGCTAATCAAATAAATCATCGACGCAAGGTAGAGGATATCTATCCCGCACAGTAACCCGATTTCAACTGACGATAATCAATGCATCAACGCAAACTGCAGTCTTTCTTCTTGACGAACAGGACAGGAGCTCCCCAAGTGACGCACTCGGACGAACAAGCACTTTATCCAACAATTCTTGCAATTGGTACTTCAGTTCTTTAAGCTCCGCCGGGTTCATCCGATATGGCGGTATAGAAAAATGCTCCGTGCCGGAAATCAAGTCAAAGCAAAACTCAATATCACGCTCTGGCGACAAACCAAGCAACTTGTCAGGAAAAGCATCTTGAAATTCCCTCACAACTGGGACATGGTCCAACGAGACCTCTACGGCTCCAACATCGCAAACATACGCCAAGAATTCCTGACATCTTTTCCTCAGGAGCTGACTAACGCGAAGAGAAGAATTCAAATCGGGAAGGGTGGCGCTAAGGTCTCCTTGAACAACGAGAACTGGCTCACCCGGGAAACTAAATCTGACTGCCTCCTTACGGCAGTCCACGGACGCACAATATGTGGCTAACCAATCCATGCTCAGAAAAAAACCTTTGAAGTCAAACATATTAAGAAGAATCAAATTGATAGAAGAATCCCTATCTCCGATACGAGCAAAACAAACACGAATGAGAAATATATCGAGCGGCAAAAGATTAGCCTACGGAATAAATCATAACAAGCGGCTGATTTAACAAGGACTACTGTCGGTTAGACTTCGATACAAAATATGGGGATACCATTTCAACAACACCAGAAGGAAATACGCATCGGAAGGAAATACGCATCGGAATACCTGTCACAACGGCGTCTATCTAACCGCCTTGAGCTGGCATACCCGTACAAATCCTCTTTGGTCTAGAAATGACTGAATTCTCAGAAATGCGCTCTTCCAACAGTAAGGTTGCGTTCAGAACAGCGGCGTAAGTGTCAAAATGCTAGGTGCCGATGGCAAGAATTAACTGCATGTCCAATCCCCATACAAACATCTTTATCTGTTTCTCTTCAGTGTCTACCAGGTAAGGAGCATATCGTACCGCTGAGTAAACTTAATGTCGTACTCGGACTCTGTCGTCCCTGGAGTCTTACGCAAAGACTCAAAGCTACAAGCTCGGACATCTCGAACGCTCTTCGGAAGGAAACGAGGAAGAAATACAGCGATGAACTCATCCCAAGTCATAGGAAGTAGACATATAGCTTGGCCTCTCTCAACCGACTCGCACCGCGTCTGAGCGAGATCCTCTAGACGAAAACAAGCAAGCTTAATCCATATCGCTTTGGAACATCTCTGTGAATGACAAACCTAGCCATCCTGTCGAGGAATGTCTGCGGATCCTCCACTTCATCTGTACCGGTAAAAACTGGAGGCTTCAGCCTCAAAAACTCCTGTAAGGATACGAAATTTGTCTCGGTAACAACAGAAATAGATGCCTGAGCAGCAAGTACAATCACAGTCCCTAAAATAGGAGGGACATCATCTGCTCTCGGAGCTCGGCTAACCCCAACTAATAATCCAACCATCTGTCACACGTCCTGAATACTCGACTCCAGCCTACCATCCGTCCTGGAGAAGGAGGATCACACTGTCCCTGAGAGGCAGGCGTACCGCCCTAATCGGTCCTCATCTCAAATGGCCTACTCTAATCTCGTCCCCGGCGGCAGCCATCTGGCCCTCATAGTCTCCGGCTGCATAATGGTTGGAACAAGAAACATGATTGATAGGAACATTGCGATCGAATCAAAAGACTTCCAGAATTAAGAAAGGAAATACAAGAAAATATATATATATATATATATCCTAAGGTCACTTAGGCGGAGTACCGTATCGTAAGTGTTAGTGTAATATTCCCTAGAGGACATTATTGTATAGTACTAGTTTGTATATTAAATTTTGGAAGCTGGGGATATATACACGGATTTATAACAGTCTTGCTCAATATGGTAGTATGCTGCTTGGTTTGTATCTATCTTAATATGTGTATATGTTTCTTTTGACATATCGCTAATACATATTGATAGAGCCCTTAGGATCTTTGCTTGACTACCAGCGTTGTGATGGCAGTCACACTAGTAGGTGCTGGGTAGTCTACAAGCACATCCTTATACAGGTCCCTAGTCATAGGATTATCGAGACAAGGCATCGATACTCCAGAGTAAACTAGTGTATACGCTTCTCATCCCAGCAGGGGAGATGGTCTGTCCCATAGCCATCAGTACGTCGTACTAGAGATAGTATGTAGGTGCTCATTGGGTTATGAGTTACACTGGACGGACTCGTAGGGTACTGCTGGTTGGTACTATACCTATCGTAAGGTAGCAATTCCCAAGTGACATGAGTACAGCTTAGTCCGTTGGCTTGACACTGCTACTTCGCCTCAAGTGTGTTCCCACTGTTCTTAGATTGCTACCCTACCACGTCTCTATTGAGTCGTGCAAACAGGTAGTAGTTGGGTGCAGTTCCGAATAGCTTGGAGGCAGTGGCGGTTAGATAAGATTCGTTTCTCCCGATATTTGGGGTTGATGTCGCGTTGTGTTCGAAACGCCATTACACAAAGTTCCTGGCCAGGGAAAGTGAGATTTACTGGTAGGTACTCCAGTAGTTTCTCAGGGTGTTTTGGACTGTACTCCGACACGACTTATTGCACTATTAGGGGTCTGACGCTTGCCTCCCCCTGGGACCGATATGTGACACTCTTAGACGAATAGACCGGACTGTGCAGAGATTGCCACAGACAGGCTTAGTAGGAGTTTGGATGTGTTTTCTCGTCGACCTTCTTATCGACATATACCTGGGTAGCCATTACGTGCAGCAAGTACCGCTGACGTGCTTGTGGTTAAACCCACTGCCATCGTACTGTCGATTCTTTAGAGTCCCACACAGAGGGTTTCCCAGCTTCGGGCGAAACGAAGTAGAGGTCGTATGGTTTTACGACAGGGTTCGTTCACATACGTGTACTTGTACGCGTGTGATGTTCGAGCGGACAATACTAGTGGGCTTTGGTTTAAGCCGGATCCTAGTATTCTATTGTTGGATTAGTTTCATCTCATTGTATTCGTGTTTTTCGGAACACGGATGCGGGTATGTATTTACATATCAGAGGGGTATAGAAGGAGAAACCTCATTATAGTTTTGACCATTGACTGGATTAAAACCATTATGAGGTGGAGAAAATTATTTGTAATATTTGGTAAATGATAATTGTGGCATGGCTACTTGGATTGACCATTTGACTTGGATTGACCACTTGACTTGGTTGGACTTTTTGACTTAGATATTTTTGTGAGATATTTTTATGACCTAGATATTTTGATGAGATATTTTTCCATGCCATCCTTATGGTCATATCAAGCTAGCCATTCTATTTTCTATCATCATTATCCAAAATCATTTCTCTTTCCTCAAGTTCACTCTCTCCTTCTTCCACTCAAAACCCTAGTGTCTCATGTGTTGAGAATCAAGGGTTAGTGAGACAAGCTATCCAAAATCACACTCTACTCATTCTAGGTTACTTAGTTTAGCACACCAAGTGATCTAGTTGCCTCAACTTGGAGGTTAAGCTCAAGGTTGGAACTCTCGGGTGGATCTTCTTCGATTTTGAGAAGCCGATGAGGAGGTGCTATCCATTTCTACTCCAAGGAGCCCGTGAGGTGAACAAGGACAGCGAAAAGATAAGAAGGACTTGAAACTCTTGGTATAATCTTCTTACATAGTACATAAAAGCTCTAGTTAGTTTGTTAGTTATGGTTTAGCTAAGATCCCGGAGTTCAAGTAGATGTTACTTTGTTAGAAAAATCGTTTTTTACTCGTTCTGCCTCCCTGCAAACCCGTATGGTAAGGGACATCGACTTACAGTAAGTATGACATGGAATATACACACACTGCATCACTCTACTTAAATCAAATACTCCATCTACCAAGGGTCATCTTACACTCAGAAAGGTAAAACCCTACGCTCTGATACAAACTTTGTCACGACCCGAAGGTACGGAACGTGACTGCCACTTAAATTACGAAATGTCCCAAGGCGCAACGTAATCTAAGTAAGCCAAATCCCAGAAATCTAAAGCATTTAAACCAATAGAGTGAAGGAAGACTTAGTTAAAGAAAGCGATTTTAAACAAAATAAGTCGCACTAATCATTTTAAAAATATTACAACATTTCCTAAAAATTTTGGCAGAGTGTCCTTTGGAAATACTGGCCCCCAAATGGGTACAACACATGAAAATACATATATATAATGAATAAAGGCATCCTCAAGCGGGAGCTGGCTCTTCGCCAATGGCGGAATCATAACCACATGCAATTGTTAGTTATATGTATGCCCTAGAGGCCATTATTATACATGAGATGTATATTGTAGTGGATGCTTGGACATATATAGGGAGGACTTTCTTGCTCGACATGATAGTATGCTATCTGGTTACTCTTTACCTTAACGTGTACATTGATTGTCTCTCTGTTACATGTTGGTAAAGCCCTTAGGATGTGTACTTGACTACCTGGACTATGATGCGGATCATACTAGTGGGGACATGGTAGTCCATAAGTACATCCTTCAAGGTCTCTAGTCGTGGGTGTATTGAGATGGAGCATCGATATACCAGAGTAGACTAGCGTATACCTTCTCGACCCATACAGATGGGCGATGGATGATCCCATATCCATTGGTGTTTGACATCGGAGATGATATACGGGTGCTCAGTGCAGACTGGGTACACTGGACGGACTCGCCGAGAACTCCCAGATGGTATTATACCTTACGTCAGATGGGAGTTCTCTGGTGACACTGGTACAGGTTAGTCTGTAGACCCGAGATCGTCATAGAGTCTTGTGTGATTCCCACCGTGCTTTGATTTCCACCTTACCACGTCCAAGAGGGCGTGCAAAATGGTGGTTTTTGGGTACAGTCCCGAGTCACATGGAGGCAATGAGCGATAGGAGGGGTTTCGTCTCTCCCGGTATTGGGGGTTGATGTTGCGCTATGCTCGATTGGCCATAACAGGGAAGTCCCTGGCCAGGGCTGGTTTAGAGATTTACTGGAAAGTGTTACCAGTAGTTTCTTGACCCGTTATGAGCCTCATATCGGCATGAATTATCGGTTATTGGGGTCTGACGTTTTACCACCCCTAGACTTGATATGCGACATATCAGACGAGGAGACCGGACTGTACGGTAGTGTCACTGTCAGGCTTTTTGCAGGAGTTGGAGCGTGCTTGCTTGCTGATCTTCTGATCGTTCAATACCCGGGTAGCCGTTACGTCCATCTAGTACCGCTGACGGCTTGTGGGTGCTTGATATGATCATCACCTACTGACAGCGTATTGACGAGTCTTTAGAGTCCTACATAGAGGTTTTACTGGCTCAGGCAAAATGAAATAGGAGCGCATATGTGATATGTACGAGACCGAGAATAATGCGAGTATGTGATACCGTATTCTATTCTTGCGACTAATGTATCGGCCGGTTATATGAGATATAGCCGAGTTATCGAATCAAGTGTTGATTCGATAAGTTCGTACATTTTGTGTTAGTCGATTATGTGAGATATAACCGGATTATTAAGTCAAGTGTTGATTTAATAATTTAGTGTATAATTGTATATGTGATATACTAATTTACATTAACTAACATTGGTTCACTTAAGCATTTGTTTTTCTCACTTGTGCACAACTTAATATATATGTGATATATATTATTTGTGTTCTTTTTGTATCATGGTTGTTGATACAACTATCATGGGTGTATGAGACATACACCATTATAAATATATTGGTATGGTTTTTAATATTCAAAGTAAATACAAAATTAGTGGATATTTGTTAAATGCATGAAGCATGTAGAAGCTTGTGAGTGCTTTGACAAATTCAACCTTTTTTGTTTTGCTTTGGATATTAATTAACCTAACCAATATATTTAGCCATGGTTATGTCTCTACATGAGTTAGTATATGATACACACTCACCCATGGTTAGCTCATGCCTCTCTCTTGATTAGTTTTCATATTCATTTTGAGCTCATCTTCTTCCTCTTTGATTTTCTTTCTAGGGTTAGAAAAAGAGAGAGAAACAATATGAGAAAAGAAATTCTGAAGTGTACCCATTTCCTATTTCACCATCCTATACTAGACTAGCACTTTAGTTTAGGGTGTTTGCTTCACTAATTCTTTGGTTAGTGAAGTAGAAGCTTGAGTTCGTATTCCCTCGACGTAGATCATCTTCGGCCTCGAAGACTTCAAGCAATACCGTTGCCTCTTCTTATGGAGCCGTCCGAGAGTCCGGGTGTTCGATGATCGCAGCGAAGGGACTACAACAAGGAGGTTTAGAAGTGAAGGACCGATCTACAAAGGTTGTATTTCGTATTCACTTAGTGTTAAAGAGTTTAACTTGCATGTCTTACCTTAATTATCTAGCAAAGATCTAGTCTAGAGTTATTCGGCACGGCTAAAATTTTAATCGGGCATGGTTGATGCCTTGTATAACCTTATTAGAGTTCCTAGTAACCCTACAGCAATATACATCAAAAGAACGAAAATAAGCATCTGAAAGCAAGAAATAAAAACACAACGTCGGCTCAAGTGAGCATCGACACCAAAAACCACAAATACAAGTCTCACGAGTCTCACCGTCTAGTCCAATATACAATGGTAGATGGAGTATACTAGATACAAATAATAATACAAGATGGGGGCAAAAGAAAATCCTCCAAAACCCACCTATTAGCAAAGTCGCAAGTCCAATCAAAAGAAGAAGTACGCCCGCCGCTACTATGCTGACTGGTCAGACCTGCAAGATAATACTGTGGCACAACAGGGGTGAGTTGCCAACTCGTGAGTAGTAAGTAACATCTAATAAGGATATCGTAAGCATGCACGCAAATGCGTCACAACCTACGCATATCAATATGATGCGATGTACCAGCATGAATGCAACAAGAAAGAACCATCAAACCCGAAAACGTGAAAATGCCTGGTATGAGAAAGTCTTGATTCTTATCTTAGAAAACCTCTGTGCAATAAACTGAAGTAGCAACTATGAATCGTTAGAAAATCCGTGTCAAGCATCGAAACGATATATATAAATCCCAGTATCTCAATGTCTCAATACCTCAATGTCTTAATATCTCAATATCTCAATGTCTCAATATCCCAATATCTCAATGCCTAGGGCTCCGTTGGTCCGGATCGACCCATATCATCAAATATCACGACCATGTCGGTATCCTCTGAATATCCGCCGCGTCAGACATCACCGGTAGGTAGTCTGCCCATTCCAAGCTCATCGTCTATAACTCGAGCTTCTTACCAAGGGGTACCATACCAGGCCCACCATGTACCCGAAACGGTTCATCCAACACCTCGAATTGGGTCTCGAAAACCAACATAATCAGGAAAACTCATGGTGGACGACACATACATCATATCACGAGAAAACCGCAACTTACATTTTAAAATGATAACAGGTTTATAAAATTCTTGCGGTTTTCCCCAAAAATCCAGAAATCCTATCAATACTGAAATCCTCGAGAAGAACTACAATATATAAACATGCCAGTGATGATGGAAATCTATGATACGGTAGTATATACCATGCGAAGTACGGCCAAAAACTATGCATGAATCATGATGCCATGAGGTATGTATATATAACTAAAAATCTTTCTTATCCATTAATGAAATGAATGTACTAGTATAAGTCTACGGATCATATATGATGCAAATTCACAGTTACCGATTTTAAGAAAGTTCTATAGTGTTCATGGCATAGCAATTACCAAGGCGTGTGTGTTCGCATGAATAGTGCACGTGCGGCATGAACCAATGGTAATGGTGCAAGTGTCTTATGAGACAATATCACATATATATAGGATGATAACATGCAATGAGATTACTAACTAGAAAACTACGCATATAAATGCAAGTATTACTAGAAATCCTAACTATTGAGCGCCTCGGGCCATCCATACGATCCCCCCATAGATGTGTACATCTACTCACCGGGACGCCTCGGCTAATCTGATCCGATCTCAGCCATGTCTTTCCGTGCTACGTCCGACGCCTCTGCACCCGATCCTAGAATCGCACATAAGTGAATAAGATGATAGATATATAATTGGTCGTGGACACAATGAAACAAAACAATCACGCACACTAACTATACGCGCACTCACTTGGTGCACAAAACGCGCTGGCGACAACGCCAAAAACTGCAACAAGGGTCGCTATACGTGAAAACCACTAAGCCTAAAACCCAATCGTATCCATCGCGCATTCACAACACACTAAATTTTATATGAAATAGGTAGAAAACCATCAAAAGCTCAAACATAATTATAATCGATTTAATCCAAAAACCTAGTAAGCATCAACTTACCATTTTTATGCAAATCTAGATGTTTTAACAAAACTAGTGGCCAAAATGATCATTTTTTATCATAATTAGGCTACCTAATTATTAACTAGATTTTAATCTCGCTTATTTATATAGATTCTAAAATCTAGTATGCAAGATTATACAATTTGGACAAATTTCAAAGTAACAATTAGCAATTTAGCAACTAGGTTAGGTTTCGCAAAACTCAAGATGTTAAACTAAACATCATAACTAAAATCAAGTGATCAAACCCTAACTAGAATTCAAAACCCTCACTTGAGAATCACAAACTTGCAATTAAAACCAAAATTAAACACCTAATAAGCTAGATTGAAGCAATCTCCCAACAAATTTACCATAGGGTTAGTATTTATACCTCACAGTATTGTAGATATAACTTGAAAACTTGCCTCCAAAAATGGTTTCTTTCTCCAAGATCCATGCTAGATTGGCCAAGGAATAATGGGTAAAGATTTAATTAGGAATTAGTGGGGTTTTATATTGATTTTTTTTTTATGAAATTTTTCTGGATTTTTGAAGTGGGAATGAGGAGAGAAAAATTAGGGCTGCTCGTGGGGGAGGCTCGGCCAAGTAGAGAAGGGGAGGGTGTGTGCGTGTGTGTGTGGAAATTTCTAGGTTAAGAAAACCCTTAAGCCTCATTTAATGCACCTCACATCAATTTTATTTTTATTTCATTTTATTTTCTAATTTCCTTAACCCTAGAAAAGTCTAGAACCACAGAGATAAGTCGAGAAAAAGAAAACATATTGTAAACTTGTATTTAAGTTGACATGGTTCACATTTGAATATTTAACCCATTCTAGTTTGTAATTACCATTAATTAAATGTATAAGTAAAAGCTTATAATAATATTTGAAATAATTAATTAAGGAAAAATATTTAAGTAAACCAAAAATTTATAAGTGACTAATTAAATACCAAATACTAGCAATTACATATCTGAAATAGGTATAATTAAGTCTATATTAAAAAATAATTATATCTGGGTTTTTATGGAAATCACAAATTATTTTACCGAATATCTGAAAATTCTCCTAAACGATTTCTAAAACGTTACAGGGGGCCTCACTCTAGAATTAGCGAGCTATTCACCGCACTCGTAGGGGGTATAGGATGACCCAAGGAGGGGAGCTCAAGTTACCGGATTCCGTGAACTTCCGGGTGGCCCATTCACTTTGATGAAGGGGGCTGCCTTGCTTCTGTTTTTGGTGGGTAACATGCCGCAAGTGAAACTCGACGTTCATTGCACAGGCTATCCACACGACCAGGGGAACGTCGAGTTTCACTTGCGGCTCAAAGGAAACCCGGGGCTCCCAGATTATCTGTTTTTGTTCTGTGATGCTTATCGCTTATTCTGTGATGTTGCATTTATCACGCCTGGAGCGATTATTATATATTGTTATATATATATATACTAGTAGATGTTGTATATGTTTTTCACCCGCGCTAGTCCAGTCCCCGCTCTGTCGTTAGTTAAGTAACCTAACGGGTGATGACGGGACCCAGTGGAGAATGCGGATGGCATATACGTACATCATATTTTCGTTCTTTTCTGGTGTGATTAATTGATGGGGCTGCACTGATTCTGATCCATGCAAAGAAAACAGACCTATTCGATGTTGTTGGAACAATTTTCAAAAGTTGTTATTTCAAGGGCGTTTTCTTTTGTTTTTCACAGCGGTATTCGGTTATGAATATCCAGCACCTCATTCCACGAGGCAAGGGCCGAGATCCCTTCACCGGGAGTGACCCCTTGGGCAGAAGTTTGCGTCAGTGTAATAACTTCATTATAGTCGATTACTTTTTGCTTTGCATCGCGGTATTCAGTTGAGAATATCCTGCACCTCATTCCACGAGGAAAGAGCCGAGATCCCTTCACCGGGAGTGACCTTTTTAGCAAAGGTTTTCGCCACTATATATTTAAAAATCTATCCTGTTTCTTCAACGATATCAAGTTCATTACGTTAAAGTTTTTCGCCAAAAACCATTCGTAGCCCTCTGTCATTTCAGACAGGTAGCACTTAGTACTCATGCTATGTATGTTGGCCTTTCTCAAGACATAGTGTATGGTAGCTATTTGTTAATTTTCTGTAGCATAGATACATGCGTTAGTTTGGGACAGTCGTATTACTATGTTGGCCTTCGTCAAGGGTATGTACGGGTTGGTTCAAATTAACCTGGACAATGACGGGTAGAACTTGACATGTGACTTATGATATGTTGGCCTTCGTCAAGGTCATAAGAGCATGGGGTAAAAATCACATCGGGAGTTTCAAACATATAGGAAACTTGCCAAGCATGCGCATACCTTATGGAGTGTGATAAATTGAGTGGATTCCATCAATTTATCATGCGATGATAGTTGGATCCCGATTCCCACTGATGAGTTGGTTTACTCCTCGGGTGATTTTAGATGATCCCGACTAATTCTGCTTTTAGGTTTGGAGGAGAATTTGATGATACAGTGGGAGACATCCTGATTAGATAAAGTGATTAACCATTCTGATCTAGGTTAAAGTTCACGCTGAGTGTTTCTTTTCTCTCTCTCTTTGGTAGCAACCATGTCCCGACCCTAGACTAGAACTCATGGACCTAGTTAATGTAGGTGCACGGCGGCGCCCCGGCCGTCAATCCGACGCCGGAATGCGGAAACGAAAACTTTTCTATAATCTAGAAACCGGCACCACCGCGCACAAAAATCCAGGATCGGGCCATTAACCTAATGCTAGCAAATATGAGAATGGGGTAGAGATCTATACCGAGCGATCCGTGTCCTTCGGTCTTCGGCCTCCACTCCGATCTCCTCGCGGAATCTCCGGTCTTCAGCTCCTCGTCGGAACGGGCACCACATTGCCGGGTTCTTTTACGGGCTCCCACCTCTGGACTGAGGCAACTCGGGCACGAAATTGGCTAGCCGACGTGCCCAAGGATGTTGTAGATGAAGTGTAGAAGCTTTTGTCTCAAAGGGGTTGTGAAGTTGCCATATTGATGGAAGATGAGAAGAACTTATTGGAGAAAATGGAGCTCTCATTTTTCAAGCAAGGAATGAAATAAGAATGAATTCCTCACACCAAAAATCTCACACCCCCTCCCTCAAATGTGGCCGGCCCCTTTTCTAAATGGTGGAGGGAAAAAAAGGAATCTAAAATTCAAGAGAAGAAAAAGAATGAATATGAGAAGAAAATGGTCACACCAATTTCTAATCTAAATCCAAATCAATTCCCATCCAATAAATGGAAAGGAAAAGACCCAAAAAGAATCTCATGATGCAAAGAACCATCATGAAGCCACATATACAAATAACCCCCTCCACAAATGATAATTTGCACACTTGCAAATAACCCCTCCATCAAATATCAGCCAACGAAAGGAAGAAGGGAAAACTGGCTGAAACGGAATGCAAACTGGCAACTTCAGAAAACTGATCCCGTAATAAATTATAGGAAAACCCCGCGACTTTATATACATATTCGCATTTGTATTCCCACTGAATACAAATGCAAAGAGACAAAATCCACACTGCACAATACTAGGATCCGGCTTAAATCAAAGCCCGCTAGTATTATCAGTCCGATCATGATGCGTGCAATACCGCACGTATCTGATCGAACCCTGCCATATCTCTATATGGCCTCTACAGCGTTTCGCCCGAAACTTGAGAAAACGGTCTGTGGGGGACTCTAAAGACTCATCAATACTTTGGCTGTGGATTTAACCTCTAGCACGTCAGAGGTATTAGCCATACGTAACGGGCTACCAGGTATTGACCAAAAGGGACGTCGATGAGCGAACTCATCCTGACACCCTACTGAGCCTGTCTGTGACAATATCCGTACAGTCCGGTCCGTTCGTCTATGAGCGTCGCATGGCGGACCTAGGGGGTTGGTAAAAATCAGACCCCCAAAAGCGGTACAAGTCGTGTCGGAGAGTAGCCCAAAACACCCTGAGATATTACTGGAATACCTACCAGTAAATCTCCTGCCTTGGCCTAGGACTTTGTGTAATGGCTCTCGTAGACACAGCGCGACCTCACCCCCAATACCGGGAGAGAAGAACCCTTGTAGATCCGCTCACTGCCTCCATATGGCTCGGGACTGTACCCAACTAAAACCTGTTTGCACAACTCCTTTGAGCGTGGTAGGGTAGTAATCAAAGTACAGTGGGAACTCACACGAGACAAATGACGATCTCAAGTCGATGAACTAACCTGTACACATGTCACCAGGGAACTGCTATCTGACGTCAGGTATAAGACCAACTAGCATGTTCTCGGCGAGTCCTGTCCTGTGTAGTCATAACCCAATGAGCACCTGTATACATCTTAGGTGAACCAACAGACACCAGTGGCTTGTGAGACCGGCCACCGCACCTCGTCGGGGTCTCGACTGTATACACTAGTCTACTCTGGAGTATCGATGCCCTGTCTCGAAACTCCCATGACTAGGGACCTTTTAAGGATGTGCTTATAGACCCCAGCTCCCACGTATATGATCGCCCTCATACTACTGGCAGTCAAGCAAGAATCCTAGGGGCTCTATCAACGCGCAATAGTGACCTGTAAGGTCACCTAAAGCAGTACACGATGATAAAGATAAACCAGATAGCATACTATCAGCTTGAGTGAGACTGTCCTACCGGTATAGGTCCTCCCTCAATCATTGCAATCACGTGCCTGTGATCCAATAATTGACTCTGAGGGCACTATCTCCAACAATTTCGCACTTGCACTCAAGGCTAATTATTGCGATGTCGCATACTCACAGCCCGTGTGATACCGAACACCCAACTCCTCTACTAGTCAGTCTCACAAAGCTCGTTTGCGAAACTATTGCGTTCGAGGAATAGCCTAAGTGAGTGGATCCGCTGTGATGTTTCTTTCTATGTCTCTCTTTATCTAAAATTCGCGGAGAAACTCATCTCTCGAAATGAGCAATACCTGTCTTAGAATGTGTCTGGATATCTGATGGGACCTAGCTCATATGTGAACTCCAAATCCAAACTTCTTAGACTGTATCGTCGACTGAACTTAATCAGTGTCCTGCGCCATGCCTCTCTCAGTATCCGCCTGGACCACCCGTCCAAAATACTGCCCCTCTTCAGAGGGAGAACTATAACTCTGACAGTCACTCTGTCATCCAAGTCACCTTGGAAGCCTGGAATGATAGCTGTCTCCCAAAGGAGGCTGCCATTATAATTTCCCTAGAACATCAACTTATGTTCTAAAACTGCTTCCGATCATTTCTCCAGGATTGGATTAATATCAACTTACTGCATCTCATGCAAAAACAACATCTGGTGTGGTACTTGACATCTCATGATTGACTCAATTGCCTAAGCAATTCATTTGCCAATCATGCACATCCCTCTCCCCTTTAAT